>JAECXD010000640.1:320000-3001024 GCA_018151445.1 Zaprionus inermis | reverse complement strand
GAAAAAAATTTTTTTACCATATTTTAGGGAACAAAACTTTTGAAAAAAATTTGAAAAAATTTCCCGAAAAATTTTTTTTTTTTTAACGAAATTTTGGGAGTAACCTGTAGTAATCCCTCGGAAAAAAACCTTTTTTTTTTTTTTTTAAATAAATTTTGGAAAAAAGGATGGGAGAAAAAAATTTTTGAAAAAAATTTTTAAAAATTTGGAAAAAAAAAATTGTGAAAAAAAAAAAACTTGGGAAAAAAATTTTTTGAAAAAAAATTTCTTTTAATAAATTTCTGGAAAAAAAAAGTTTGGAGAAAATTTTTTTAAAAAAAAATGGGAAAAATTTTTGAAAACATTTTTTTATACCACAGGGAAAAATTCCAAGAAAAAAAGGTTTTGATAAAAAAAAAAGGTTTTAGGATAAAGTTTCGAAAAAAATTTTTTCGTTTACCAAAAAATTTTAGGAAAAAGGATTTTCGAAAAAGTTTTTAAACAGGTTTTGGAAAAAAAATTGGGAGAAAAATTTTTTTTTAAAGGTTGGAAAAAATTTTGAAAAAAAAATTTTTCGGAACAAATTTTGGAAAAAAAAATTTTAAGGGAAAAAATTTTTTGCGAAAAAAAAATTGGGAAAAAAATTTTTTTTTTTTAACAAAATTTTCGAACGCAAAAATGGGGAGAAAAATTTTTTGGAAGAAGAGGATATTTGGAAAAGACGTTGTCAAAAAAAGGGTTTTTTGAGGTTAACCTCAGGATCTGGGAAAAAAATTTTGGAAAGAAATTTTGGAAAAAAAGAGATTATGGAAAAAAGATTTTGGAAAAAAGAATTTCCATGTTGGAAAAAAAAAGTTGGGAAAAAAATTTTGAAAAAAAAGGAATACCCGACAAAATACAAATGGTTTTTTTTTAACCATATTTTGGGGAAACGAAAAAAGCACTTCGAAAAAAAAGGGTTCTTTTCTTCCTTTTTTTTTTGAAGGGAAAAGGAATATTAAAATTTTGGGGAAAAAAAAAATTTCGGAAAAAAGTTTTTGAAAAAAATTTTGAAAAAAAAAAATTTTGAAAAAAAAGATTTTTTTTATACGAAAAATTTTGGGAAAAAAACAATTTGGAAAAAAAAATTTTGAAAAAAAAATTTTGAAAAAAATTTTTTTAACATATTTTGGGAAAAAAGAGAGGAAAAATTTTTGAAAAAAAAGTAAAAATTTTTCGAAAAAATTTTTTTGAGCAAAAAAATTTTTGAAAAAAAATTTTCTTTGAAAAAAGTTTGGAAAAAAAGGTTTTTGAAAAAAAAGGTAACAAATTTTGGAAAAAAAAAAAATTTTGAAAAAAAGGAATTTTTTCGAAAAAATTTTTTTTTTAAACAAATTTTGGAAAAAAAATTTTGGGGAAAAAGTTTTTGAAAAAAAAAATTTGAAAAAAAATTTTGAAAAAAATTTTTTTTTACCAAATTTTGGAAAAAAGGAAAAATTTTTGGAAAAAAATTTTGAAAAAAAATTTTTTTTTGGAAAATTTTTTTTAAAAAAAAAAGGGTAAAAAAATTTGAAAAAAAATTTTCAAAAAAATTTTCGAAAAAAATTTTTTTTAACAAATTTTGGAAAAAAAAATTGGAAAAAAATTTTTTGAAAAAAAATGGGAAAAAGGTTTTCGAAAAAATTTTTTTTTTAATTTTGGAAAAAAAATGGGAAAAATTTTGAAAAAAAAGTTGGAAAAAAAATTTTCGAAAAAAATTTTTTTACCAAATTTTGGGAAAAAAAATTGGAAAAATTTTTGAAAAAAATTTGGAAAAAATTTTGAAATGAAAAATTTTTTTTAAATTTTGGAAAAAAAATTTGGAAAAAAAATTTTGAAAAAAAGATTTTGAAAAAAAAAAATTTTTAAAAAAAAAATTTGGGAAAAAGATTTTTGAAAAAAAAAATTTTTGGAAAAAATTTCGAAAAAAAATAAAAAAAATTTTGGGAAAAAAAAATTTGGAAAAAAAATTTTGGAAAAAAAATTTTTTTTTTTTTTTGAAAAAAAGGAAAAAATTTTGGAAAAAAATTTTTTGAAAAAAGTTTTTTAAAGTTTTGGAAAAAAATGGGAAAAAATTTTGGAAAAAAAAAATTTGGAAAAAAAAATTTTGAAAAAAAAAAAAAATTTGAAAAAAGTGGTTTTCGAAAAAATTTTTTTTTTTACCAAATTTTGGAAAAAAAAAATTGGGAAAAAATTTTTTTGAAAAAAAATTTGGGAAAAAAGTTTTTTCGAAAAAAAAAAGATTTTTTTAAACATTTGAAAAAAATTTTTTGTTTTGAAGGATGGAAAAAAGTTGGAAAAAATCGAAAAAAATTTTTTTTTAAAAATTTTTTTACTCGAAAAAAAAAGGTTTTTTAAAAAGGTTTTGGAAAAAATTAAATGAAAAAAAAGGAAAATTTGAAAAAAAAATTTGGGAAAAAAAAAAAAAAATTTTTTTTTTTGTTTTGGAAAAAATTTTTGGAAAAAAAAAAAGCTTTTGAAAAAAATTTTGGGAAAAAAAGAATTTTCGAAAAAAAAGTTTTTTTTTAAAAATTTTGGGAAAAAAAATAGAAAAAAATTTTGAAAAAAATTTTGAAAAAAAGTTTTCGAAAAAAATTTTTTTTTTAACAAATTTTGGAAAAAAAGAAAAAAAATTTTGAAAAAAAAAAAATTTTTCGAAAAAAAATTTTTTTTTTTACAAATTTTGGGAAAAAAAAAATTTGGAAAAAATTTTGAAAAAAAAATTTGGAAAAAAATTTTTCGAAAAAAAAATTTTTTAACAAATTTTGGAAAAAAAAAAAATTTTGGAAAAAAATTTTTTTGAAAAAAAAAAAAATTTTTTTTTACAAATTTTGGAAAAAAAAAAAAAATTTTTGAAAAAAAAAAATTTGGAAAAAAAAATTTTCGAAAAAATTTTTTTTTACCATATTTTGGGAAAAAAAATTTGGAAAAAAAAAAAAAATTTTGGAAAAAAAAATTTTGAAAAAATTGAATTTTTTTTTTAAAATTTTTGGGGAAAAAAAAAATTTTCGGAAAAAAAAACTTTTGAAAAAAAAAATTGGAAAAATTTTCGAAAAAAATTTTTTTTAAAATTTTGGAAAAAAAAAAATTTTGGAAAAAAAAAATTTTGGGAAAAATTTTTGAAAAAAAAAATTTTGGAAAAAAATTTTTTTTTTTTTTTAAAAATTTTGAAAAAAAAGAAAAAATTTGAAAAAAAAATTTTGAAAAAAAATTTTGAAAAAAAAATTTGGAAAAAATTTTCGAAAAAAATTTTTTTTTTTTTAACAAATTTTGGAAAAAAAGAGGGAAAGGATTTTTGAAAAAAAAAAATTTGGGAAAAAAATTTTCGAAAAAAATTTATTTTTAAAAAAATTTTGAAAAAAAAAATTGAAAAAAATGAAAAAAAATTTTTTCGAAAAAAAAAAAATTTTGGGTAAAAAAATTTGGAAAAAAAAAAATTTTTGAAAAAAAAATGTTGAAAAAAATTTTCGAAAAAAAGTTTTTTTTTTAAAAATTTTGGAAAAAAAAAAGTTTGGAAAAATTTTTGAAAAAAAATGGAAAAAAATTTTTGAAAAAAGTTTTTAAAAAAAGTTTTTTTTGGAAAAATTTTTTGAAAAAATTTTGGAAAAAAAAAAATTTGGAAAAAAAAAAATTTTTTTTTTAAAAATTTTGGGAAAAAAAATTTTTTTTGGAAAAAAAAGATTTTTTTTTTTTTCATATTTTTTGGGAAAAAAATTGGAAAAAAAAAAAAAATTTGGAAAAAAAAATTTATTTTTGAAATTTTTTAACAAATTTTGGAAAAAAAAATTGGAGGGGAAAAATTTGTTAAAAAAGAAGTTGAAAAAATAATAGTAAAAAAAAAAATTTTTTTAACGATTTTTGGAAAAAAAATAGGTAAAAAAAATTTTGAAAAAAAAATTTGGGGAGGAAAGTTTCGAAAAAAATTTTTTTTTTTTAACAAATTTTTTTGGAAAAAATTTGGAGGAAAAAAAAAAATTTGGAAAAATTTTTCGAAAAAATTTTTTTTTAAATAGATTTTGGAAAAAAATGCGGAAAAATTTTTTGAAAAAAAAAATTTGAAAAAATTTTTTTTTAAAAATTTTTTTGTTAAAAAAATTTTGGAAAAAAAAATTTTTGAAAAAAAATTTGGAAAAAAAAAATTTCGGAAAAATTTTTTTTAAAAAATTTTTAATTTGGAAAAAAAAAAAAGAAAAAAATTTGGAAAAAAAATTTTGAAAAAAATTTTTTTTTTTTTTTATCTAATTTTTGAAAAAAAAATTTTGGAAAAATTTTTGAAAAAAAAGTTTTGAAAAAAATTAAAAAAATTTTCGAAAAAAATTTTTTTTTTAACATTTTTGGAAAAAAATTGAAAAAAAATTTTGAAAAAAAAATTTTTGAAAAAAAGGGAAAAATTTTTCGAAAAAAAATTTTTTTTTTTTACACAATTTTGGGAAAAAAATTTGGATGAAAAAAAATTTTTGTAAAAAATTTTGGAAAAAAATTTTGAAATTTTTTTTAACAAAAAAAAAAAATTTTGGAAAAAAAAATTTTTGAAAAAAATTTTGAAAAAAAATTTTGGAAAAAAATTTTCGAAAAATTTTTTTTAACAAATTTTGGGAAAAAAAATTTTGAAAAAAAATTTTGGGAAGTGGAAAAAAAATTTTGAAAAATTTGAAAAAATTTTTGAAAAAAGTTTTTTTTTTAACAAATTTTGGAAAAAAAAAATTTTGGAAAAAATTTTTGAAAAAAATATAAAAAAAAATTTTGAAAAAAAAAAAATTTTTTTTACCAAATTTTGGAAAAAAAAAATTGGAAAAAATTTTTGAAAAAAAATTTTGGTAAAAAAATTTTTGGAAAAAGTATTTTAAAAAAAATTTTGGGAAAAAAAAATTGGGAAAAAATTTTCGAAAAAAATTGAAAAAATTTTTTTTTTTTTACCAAATTTTGGAAAAAAATTTTTTTTTAAAAAAAATTTTGAAAAAAAAATTTTTGAAAAAAAATTTTTTTTCGAAAAAAAGGGTAACAAATTTTGGAAAAAAAATTTTTTTTGAAAAAAAAAATTTTGAAAAAAAAAAGAAAAAATTTTGAAAAAAAATTTTTTAAAAAAGGTTTGGGGAAAAAAAAAAATTTTTTTTTTTTGAAAAAATTTTGAAAAAAAAATTTTGGAAAAAAAAAAATTTCGAAAAAAAATTTTTTTTTTTACCATATTTTGGGGAAAAAATTTCGGAAAAAAATTTTTGAAAAAAAGTTTTGGGTAAAAATTTTCGAAAAAATTTTTTTTTAAAAACAAAATTTGGAAAAAAAAAATTTTTTTTGAAAAAAATTATGGAAAAATTTTGAAAAATTTTTTTTTTTTTTTAAAAAATTTTGGAAAAAAAAGAGTGGAAAAATTTTTTGAAAAATAAAAGATTTTGGAAAAAAATAATAAAATCTACATAATAATATTTTGGGAAAAAAATTTTCGAAAAAATTTTTTTACAAAATTTGGGAAAAAAATTATTTTTGAAAAAAAAATAAAAATTTTTTTTTTTTACAAATTTTGGAAAAAAAAATTTTTTTGAAAAAAATTTTGGAAAAAAAAAAAATTTTGAAAAAAATTTTTTTTAACAAATTTTGGAAAAAAAAAAATTTTTGAAAAAAAATTTTGAAAAAAAAATTTTCGAAAAAAATTTTTTTTTTTAACAAATTTTGGAAAAAAAATTTGGGAAAAAATTTTTGAAAAAAAATTTGGAAAAAAAAATTTCGAAAAAAATTACATATTTTTTGAAAAAAAATTTTGGAAAAAAAAAAAAATTTGGAAAAAAAAATTTTGAAAAAAAATTTTCGAAAAAAATTTTTTAAAATATTTTGGGAAAAAAAAATTTCGGAAAAAAAATCTTTTTTGAAAAAAAATTTTGGAAAAAATTTAGAAAAAAATTTTTTTTTTAACAAATTTTGGAAAAAAAAAAAAAAAAAATTTTGGAAAAAATTTTTTACCATTTGGAAAAAAAAAGTTGGAAAAAAAAAAATTTTTGAAAAAAAAATTTTCGAAAAAATTAAAAAAATTTTGGAAAAAAAAAAAAAAAAAAAAAAATTTTGAAAAAAAAATTTTTTGGAAAAAAAAAAATTTTTAAAAAAAAAAAATTTGGAAAAAAAATTTTTTGAAAAAAAAAAAAAAAAAAAAAAAAAAAAAAATTTTTGAAAAAATTTTTTTAACAAATTTTGGAAAAAAAATGGAAAAAATTTTTAAAAAAAAATTTTATTTTAAAAATTTTGAAAAAAATTTTTTTTTTTATTTAAATTTGGGGAAAAAAAATTTTTGAAAAAAAAAAATTTTGGAAAAAAAAAAAATTTTCGAAAAAAAAATTTTTTTTTTTTTTTACCATATTTTGGGGAAAAAAATTTCGAAAAAAATTTTTGAAAAAAAAAATGGAAAAAATTTTCGAAAAAAATTTTTTTTTCTTTATTTTGGGAAAAAAAAAATTTTGAAAAAAAAAAAAAATTTGAAAAAAAAAATTTTCGAAAAAAATTTTTTTTTTTTAACAAATTTTGGAAAAAAAAAAAATTTTTTTGAAAAAAATTTTTGAAAAAAAAAAAAAAAAAAATTTTCGAAAAAAAAATTTTTTTTTTTTAACAAATTTTGGAAAAAAAAAATTGGAAAAATTTTTGAAAAAAAAAATGTAAAATTTTCGAAAAAATTTTTTTTTTTTTTAAATTTTGGAAAAAAAAAATTGGAAAAAATTTTTTGAAAAAAAAGATTTTTTGAAAAAATTTTCGAAAAAAATTTTTTTTACCAAATTTTGGAAAAAAAAAAAAATTCGGAAAAAAATTTTTGGAAAAAAAAAATTTTGGAAAAAAATTTCGAAAAAAAAAATTTTTTTTTTTACCCAATTTTTGGGGAAAAAAAATTTTTAAAAAAAAAAAATTTGAAAAAAATTTTTGGAAAAAAAAAAAAAAAAAAATTTTTGAAAAAAAAAAATTTGAAAAAAAATTTTGAAAAAAATTTTTTTTTTTTTTTTGAAAAAAATTTTGGGGAAAAAAAAAAAATTTTTAACGAAAAAAATTTTTTGAAAAAAAAAAATTTTGGAAAAAAAATTTTCGAAAAAAAATTTTTTTACCATATTTTTTGAAAAAAAAAATTGGGAAAAAATTTTTGAAAAAAAAAAAAAAATTGGAAAAAATTTTCGAAAAAAAAATTTTTTTTTTACCATATTTTGGGAAAAAAAATTTTTTAAAAATTTTTTGGAAAAAAAAAAAATTTGGAAAAAAAATTTTGGAAAAAAAAAAATTTTGGAAAAAAAAATTTGGAGAAAAAATTTTCGAAAAAAAATTTTTTTACCATATTTTGGGAAAAAAAAATTTGAAAAAAAAAAATTTTCAAAAAAAAATTTGGGAAAAAAATTTTCGAAAAAAAAAAAAATTTTTTTTAACAAATTTTGGAAAAAAAAAATTGGGAAAAAATTTTTTTATCAAATTTTGGAAAAAAAAATTTTGAAAAAAAAAATTTTCGAAAAAAAATTTTTTTTTTAACAAATTTTGGGAAAAAATTTTTGGAAAAAAAAAAAAAAAAAAAAAAAAAAATTTTCGAAAAAAAAATTTTTTTTTTTTAACAAATTTTGGAAAAAAAAAATTTGGAAAAAAATTTTTGAAAAAAAAAATTTGGAAAAAAAATTTTCGAAAAAAAATTTTTTTTTTTTTACCATATTTTGAGAAAAAAAAATTGAAAAAAAAATTTTGAAAAAAAAATTTGGAAAAAAAATTTCGAAAAAAATTTTTTTTTTTTAACAAATTTTGGAAAAAAAAAAATTGGGGAAAAAATTTTTGAAAAAAAAATTTGGGAAAAAATTTGGGAAAAAATTTTTGAAAAAAATTTGGGAAAAACATTTTTCGAAAAAAAATTTTTTTTTTTTTACCATATTTTGGAAAAAAAAAATTTGAAAAAAAAATTTTGAAAAAAAATTTGGGAAATAATTTTTTAAAAAAATTTTGGAAAAAAATTTTCGAAAAAATTTTTTTTTTTTTAACAAATTTTGGAAAAAAAATTTGGGAAACAATTTTTGGAAAAAAAAAATGTGGGAAAAAAATTTTGAAAAAAAATTTGGAACAAAATTTTCGAAAAAAAATGTTTGAAAAAAAAATTTGGAAAAAATTTTCGAAAAAAAAATTTTTTTTTACCATATTTTGGGAAAAAAAAATTTGAAAATGAAATTTTGAAATTTTTTTTCGAAAAAAATTTTTTTAACAAATTTTGGAAAAAAAATTTCGAAAGGCACCACATATTTTTTCTGTCTTTAACAACACTGCTATGCATTAAAAAATTCGATTGTTCGTTCTCCTTTTCTTTTTTGTTCTGCATTCACTCGCGCGATGACCCGGTTTTTGGCAATTGTAGCATTTTCCTTTAAACTTATCTTTGTCTTTTTGGCGATTGTCAAATTAAGGGAAAAGATTTTTGAAAAAAAAATTTTTTTTACCAAATTATGGAAAAAAAATTTGGGAAAAAAAATTTTGAAAAAAAAAATTTGGGAAAAAATGTTTGAAAAAAAAAAATTTTTTTTACCAAATTTTGGAAAAAAAATATTTTTTATTTTACCAAATTTTGGAAAACAAATTTGGGAAAAAAATTTTTGAAAAAAAAATTGTTTCAAAAATTTCATAATTATTTTAAAATTACTGTTTCAAAAATTTCATAATTATTTTAAAATTACTGTATCTCCGGAGCGAGATAGGGTAAAATTCATATTAAAATTTTTTCCATATTTTTTTTTTTTTTTTTGTTTGTTTTTTTAAATTGCTGTACTGAGCGAGTTGCGCCAAATTCACATTAAATATTGCTAATTTAGTGAAAACTCCAACAAGTTTTCCACTCCGACAGTCTTTGTTTGATTTCATTATGCTGCGTAATGTGAGACGAAAGCATGCCAAAGCTCAAAGTTTTTACTTTATCTGCGCTATCTGAATGTCTCTCGCATGCTTATGTACTCTTTCTCTTATTCTTTTGCTCTGTCTCTCTCTCTCTTACCCTGCATCTCATTTCCAAGCAATTACCTGGCGAGTGCTGGACCCGCGGGGCAAATGCTCTGCCTGTAATTGAGTTTGAAGAATGTTTAAAATTATGAAAAAAATTGCTGCGTGCGCGACATATAAATTCATAAAAAACAAAGAGAAATGCGCGAGTGGAGAGTGCCGATTTGGCAGTTGCGCTGGCAGAACAAAATATAATAAAAAAAATAAGCTAACTATAAGAAAGGAAACTGTGCAAAGAAAGTAAACTGTGCAAAATAAATCTCTTTTGTATTCAGAGAGTATATCCCACTTTCTTAGTAGGCTTATTGCAGGGTATTGTACTCATAACAGGTGTATTTCAGTTGTCTGCCAATTTCTGTTATTATTATGTTTATTATTTGTATATATACCCTGGCAGCGAGTGACTAGACTTTGTTACAATGACTTTACATAGTTATATATTCGTAAACAATACAGTGTTCTGAGCCGATCTGTTGTAGCTTAAGTAGCTCTAGGTATACAGATACGACTTATTACAACATTTCTGAATCATTCCATATATGTTATATATTTTTAATCAAAGTAAAGAAGCTAACCGTTTTGTTTAGGTTTATCTGCTGAGCTTTCCCTCTAACTGATATTTATTTACTCTACTTCAAACGTTTAGTGCAATCTGCTAACTACTAATTGGCAGCGTATCCCACCTTCGAGAAGACACCTTTGTCTTTTAGCCATAATTCTTACTCTCTCACTCTCTCTATTTTAGCCATATTATACCTGCCTAAGTCATACTTGAGACAGTATATTGACAGTTAGCCATTAGAGTGCAGGCGAAGCTGCATTTGAATTTATTCTGCCATTTGTCTGAGCTGCGTCAGTCATTAATTTGACGGCAAACTGAGATCAGGCTGCGGCCGATACGAGCAACAGCTGAGCGGCACCTGGGGCCAATTTATTGTGCTCGCCTTGGACGATTGGAATCGATTGCAGCAGCAGCCACAACGGAGTAGTCGAAATTTTAATGAACCATCAAACGGCAATTGGGGGAGCATGTTGTGTCGAGTGCGCAAACGGTGCGTATGAGCGATTTTCGTTAGCGCCGCAGGCAAACATTTCGGCAATGTGGAAAATTTGCCACTTTATCGTAGCTGCCAAGTCATTTGTGTGTAAAATGAGTCAGAAGTGGAACATACTTTGCGTCTTCTTACTTTTGCTCACTTTTTCTTTTCTCGTTTTTTTTTTTTTTTTTTTTGAGGCTGCGACACACATATTTTTCTCGCCACCCTACGCATATTTCCCCATTTGAATTCCACATGTTTTGCTTCTCACTCTCATTTTCGTTTTGGGCTTTTCATCAATTTTTCATTTTGTTTGTCCGTCTTTGCGCCTGCGACATGTGTTTGACATTTGCACGAGGTGTGGCAAGCATTTGGCGCAAGCAAAAGCGTTGACTGCAGTTGATTGATACCCTGAAATATCGAGTGTGTATTGGGCGGGGACAGGCACATTTGTGAAGCAACTGAAATATGGGAATACCCATATAGTATTTGCATATTTATATTCGCCAGCGTATTGCGATATTTTTGTGTGCACACGCTGCGTATGAGCGACGTATTCGAGCGCGCACAGCTCGATAGTTTTATGATTTTCCAATTGCGAACTTCGAGTAGTCGACTGTCGCACTATATCAAACATACGAGTGTGTACCATAACTTTAGCGTATTTTACGTGTCAAATGCAAATTGCTGTGGCGAATTCATAGAGGGGCGGGGCACTTACACACGCCCAGCAGCCATTGGGCGCTTTTCTCTGCTGTTTTTGCGCTATTTTCATAGATTCATTGGAAAAGTTTTATGATTACTTTTTTTTTTCTATGTGGCAGGCTCAATTGCTGATTGAGTTTTGTCACACGCCCTCCGACTAAAATAAAGAGAAGTTCAAATGGAAAATGACGAGTGGCAAGTGGAAAACTCACAAAGGCGGCGCAACTATTTACAGCGCGCACGGTTCGCATAGTTGGCAACTGAAAAGCAATTAAAAACTAATTACAGTTTCCTCCACATAAGCAGCACAGATCACCGGGGGAGGTAAACAAGACTCGAAGCAAAGGAAGAGACAGTGGCGGGAGTAGAGGGGCGTGGTACGCGCTGCGTTCAAAAATGCGCAAAGTATTTAATAAAAATTTAAAACTTAATTCAGTAAATACCTGAAGCGGGCAAAGGGGAGGAGGACACGTCGAGGTCGCAGGCAAGGACAGCGAAGGCGGCCAAGGCGGGTGTGACAATGCGGATAATTAGAGCAAAAGTCAAGACTCGAGAGGGAGAGGAAGATGACGAGGAAGAAGTAGAAGAAGCTGGTTGACGCGTTGTTCTAGTGTCGCCAGCCAACGTCGCGTATGAGCAATTAGTAGTTAATTGTGAAGTTACCCGAGGCGATGGCAGGAAATGGAACTTGCCACGCTGCAGCACTTGTGACATTGACGACGCTGCGGATGGGAATGCGGAGTGTGGATGGAGCTGCTGCTGAAGCCGATGATGCTGTGTAATGTGCGAGGAGCAAAAGCGCAGGTGTGGCCGCTGTAGGTGCTGAGAGGGGGAAGTGCTGCTGCCGCCGCCGCTGCTGTTGCTGGGGGCGGATGCCGCTGCCGTGTAATTAAGTAGCAATTTTTGCTACTGCAGCTGAATTTTTAGTAGCTGCTGAGACGTGGTGTGTGCGATGAGGTATGTGTGCTGAGTGTGGTTGTGTGCAAGTTAGTTGACTGTGTGTGTGCGCGTGTGTGGGTGTGGCTTTTGATAAATTATCGCAACTAATTAGCGTATCAATAGCGTTAAAACACAAAGCCAGACATACATAGTTGGCGAAATGGCAGCTGAAGCGTAACAAAAGCATGCAAAGAGTTGGGAAAACACACAGATTAGCTGGGAAAATGTATGCATAGCAGATTGAATAACTGATTTTCCTTATGGTCGAACCAAACTGAGACTAGATGTAGCTTATCTTTCTGGCGAATAAATCAACTGTTGGGAGAATGTCAATTAAATCGACTATCGAATAGATCAGAGAGCACAAAGCGCTTAAGCACAACACTCGAGCAACGTTCGACTAATTGAAATCGAGAGCTGGAAAGCCAGGCCAGGGGGAAGGGTCAGAGAATCGCTGCGGAAAGCGAAGACAAATAAGCAAAGGCGATTAAAAGACCAACTAACCCTAAAATGAACAATGCCAAATAAAATAAGAATTAAACACGCAAAATGAAGAAACAAATGATGAGGCAGAAGCCTTTCTGGTCTCCCTTGTTCCTGCCTCGTGCCAGGCGCATCGCACTTGTGTTCCCAGGCCACTTATGTAAGTAAGTAAGATGAAGCGCCCGGCTAAACAAAGAACAACAAAGGGGAAAGCACTAGAAAAGCAGCAACAACAATGCTGCAAGAGAGAGAGAAGGCGAGAGAGAGAGAGAAACGAAACGAAGCGTTGACAAAAATCAAACAATGAAAACGTTGTTCAATAAAAAACGAAGGCAAAAAAAAAGCGAAGATAAGCTAAGAACGGCGAATCCAAGGCAGAGCAAACAGAGTAATTCGAAATGATAAAAACAAAGTAAAATGGAAACTGTGTGTGTGCGTGTGAGTGTGGCAAAATGAAGTGTGCGGCAAAAAAACCTAAATGTTTGAGCTAATATTATGGGCGCAGGATCCCGTTCCCAGCTAGTGGAACTGCACAGTAGAACAACAATAACAACAAAAGGAATGAAATATCCTGTAGCTGGCAAAAGCAAATCAAGTGCGAACACTCGACTCAATGGCCACTCAATGCGACAAACTTTGCTGCAACTCAAGCTCAGCTAGCACAGCAGAAGGCAGTAATAAAAAGAGAGGGAGAAACAGAGTGAGTGGGAAATAGAGTGAGTTTGAAACGAGAGCTAGCACCCAAATCTCACTCAGCATCCCTTTTGAGTGCTGAGCGAAAAGCTCAGGCAAAAAGCTTTGCTGTGCAGAAATGCTGCAGAGAGAGCGCTGAGAGCAGCTACGCATACTCTTTGTTTTACTCTTCGTAGCGTCTTTCTCTTTATTCTACGCTCTTTGATCTGCTTGAACATTTGCCTAACTTAACACAAAATAAACGAAGATATATTAGCTTGATCTTGCAAAGTTTTGAATATTCAAACTCACTCAAATATGCTTACCTTTTTTTCATCGAATATCAAGAGCAGTTCTTTAAGATTTCTATATAAAACTGCAAAATCATTTGAAAATTAAACTATAAAAATCTATATCCGTCTGGCGTCATATCCTTGATGCAGCCTATGGAAAATCCTGCGATAGTACCAATCCGTTTTAATTTATATTTTGTTTTTTTGAACTTACCCGCAGCTGCTTGTAGACGCATAGACTCACACGCACACGCACATAGATATCTCACACACTAGGGTCTGTGCAGTGAAGCGCCTAAAAGAACGCTTTGTTTACTTTTCATTAAATGTCAGAGAACTCTGGCCCCCCGCCCTGCGTGCAGCTTGAGCCCAAGTATTAACTTGATTTCGCCTTTGTTCATTCGTCTCGTCTCCCCCTTGCCTCCTCCACTTGGGTCTTATGCAGAATATGAATTTATATTCCTTATGGCCATGTCATTGACTCCTCCCTCTGCGTCATGGTTGTTGGCCCTTGACTCGTGTCCGGCTGCTACTGCTGTAAGTGTCACGACTTTTTGGGCCGCCTGAAGGAATTAATTAAAATGCAAATATCTGTTTTCAATTAGAACTTAATGCGCACATTATGAGCGCGAGCCACAGCTAATTATGCCATGTTCGGTGGGCCATGTGGGCGTGGCACATGGATGTGCGAAGTGCTGATGATTAAAAAGTTTTGCGACGCCGACTTGCCGAGTGTAGGAGGCTCTAATGAAACCATTTGGCTAATGTTGAGTCATGCACGCAACGCTCTTAGCCAATATCATGTATACGCCATGTGCCACAATTCATTGACTTCTGACAGCGCACACACACACGCACATGCTCAGGCTCAAGCTTAGGCTCGGGCGCAGGCACAGGCACACGCACACGCACACGTACAGCAACTTGCACACTTAACCGAAATGAAAATGTTTAGTCAACTGTAGCTGACCTCACTAGGCGCCGTCGGCAGTGTGTGTGCCATAGATGAAGCTCATGCCTCATGCCTCATGCCCCATTCCTCACACCTTTATGCTGCACAGTTGAGTAAGAGGCAGCTGCAACAGCAGCAACAACACCGACAAGTGCCAAATGGGAAACTCGTATGATGGCTATTTTTAGAATAGAGTCCTGTGCACTCCTCTGTCCGTGGAAATTTCATAGCCCAGCTTCGGCTCGGGTTTCCAATTGTCTAACTGCCGCAATTACTCACACTTGACCGGGGCCTCAACTCGATAACCTGGCCTATGGCTCTACCGCAGTTGGCCAGATAAACTGCAATTTTAGCAGCTTAACTGGAAATCGGCTCATAAACCTGTCGCACATATGACATGCAGGTGAAGAGGCTAGTCGCACTGACGTAGTAGAAGCAAAAAGCAAAACTAATGCACGAGCGTTGATTTTAAGAGCTCTGCTTGTTAGTTAGTATGTCGTAGTATTTCCAAGCAAAAGGGAGTGCATAAAAGGATGCCCTATACCAAAAATCAGTGCATATTTTCAGGCAGTTGCATAAAATATGGGCATAGGGATGCTCAGTTAAATTATAACAAAAACACTGCCTACTTTTAGGCAGTTGCATAAAATTGTAATTTCAAGGAATGGAATACAGTAAATATACTTGGATTGGCATAAGTTTCGATGCCTGTAAATGTACTTATTGCTACTGCATAATGCATTTACAAATCCGCCCGATCGTTCCATTAAGTTAAGTTGCCGTGTCTAAGCCGTAATTAGTTTCTGGTTTTCGCAAGTCAATAAATACTTTTTCGGAGACAGTTTTATTGTGCGCCATTGATTAAGTGTCGCCTCCGATTCGGTTTCAGTTCGAGTTTCAGTTTCTGTGCCCGCTATCGGGGCATTGCGAGCCATAATGGCATTGGGCAGTGCTGCTGCCCCGCCTCGCTGACCTATAAAAGTAAAACTGTGACACAGGTTATTAAGTAAATGTAACTGGCGCACAGCTTGCCAGCACACACACACACTCACACACACACACGCCAGCACACACATAAACAATACTTTATTTACACTGTAATGGCATATAAAATGGCTGCCGTTGCCATTTCGCTTCAGCTGTTTACCCTGTTGTTGTTGCTTTATTTGCCAGTGTCCAGTTGTTTAATTTCTACGCTTTTATTTTCCCACATTTATGTGCAACATTTCTCTGGGCGGTTCGGGTACGGCGCGCCCCTTGTTCAGCTCCGTCGTTGCTTATTTATTTTCGTAATAACAATAAATAACATTTTTCTTCGGTTTTTGCTCTTAGATTGTGCTCCGCCAGCGTCTCTGTGTGTGTATGTGTGTGCGAGTGTGTGTGTGCGTGTGTCTACTCATTTGCCGAGTTGTTTTATGCGCCTGTCGCTTGTTTGTGGCTTTTTGACATTATTTGGATTAAGAATATAAATCTTGCTCACCACTCTCTGCAAGTCCAACGAACTTTTTTAATATTTTCACTCGGTTTTCGTGAGAAAACGCAAAATGAAAGACAGTGAAAAAATGAAAAAAATGTCCAACAAAATTTGATTTTCGAAAATATCATCTAAAAATGTAGCTAAAAGCAAGCTGAAAACACCGACAAGCTCCCTAAGTAATGTGAATAATTGAAGAATATCTCAGCTCTCAATTCCCTCTGTTTGCCGTAGTTACAAAAGTATTTATATTTAGTGCAGCGCAAATTCGGAATACAGAATACGATACAAGGACAGTTGCACTTTACATCTCCCTTCTCTCTGGCTCTGTTCTGGTCGATGCTCTCAATTTATTTCGCAACGAAATTGACAGGAATTCGAATGAAAAATGCATGTCTTGCATTTCAGTTATCCCCAGAGAGCGGGAGGGTGAGACAGAGAGGGACGAGAGCGAGAGAGCGAGAGAGACGAGGAACGGATAGCGAAATGAAGATAGAGAAAGGTTAAACGAATGTGTCAATTAGTCAGGAAATTGTATGCCGTACTCCGCGAGCAGAACAGGTAGAGGATTCTCGCTCTCTCTCTCCCTCTCTCTCTATCTCTCTGTTGCAGTAGCACATACAACAACATCCAGCAGGCTCTCATTAAATGGCCTGCATTAAGCTTAGGCTGATGTTATGACTGCCTTTCTGCCTCCCTCACATGCAGCTGCAATTGGAAATTGAGTAAGGGTTGCTGGGGCAGGTGGAAAGCTTAGTCTAATGGCCTTACGTCTCTCGTTGCAATTTCAATGCGGCAAACGGTTGCCTACTGCCTCCTGCCTCCCACCCCGCTGCCTCGACTCCCCGGCCAGCAATTTTGTTAATTTTCCAACTGCTTTGCGCGCATTTCGCGCACGCCAAAGTTTTAATTAAGCTAAAGCCAAAAGAACGCTGCAGTGAATGCATACCACAGGCACACCCACACACACAAACACTCGCACACACTAATATGCAGTAACACGTCAGCAATTTTTCTATTCATTCCCAGCTCACAGTTGCCATGTGTTACTATTTTCGTCTGGCCTTTTCATACACTGTTCGGCCTCTCACTCACACTCGCTCTCTCTGTCTCTTTCTCTGTCTCTCCACTGCTCCTCCGCCAGTAGCCGGATCAAAAGGCATGTTGGCTAAATGTGTTGCGCTTTTGTTTGCCCGCTGAATGTGTTGTGGAATTATTTTTCACCACGCTCTGCTCTGTTAATAATTGAAAAGAGCAGCAGCTGTCTCTGTATGTCTGTCCGTCTCGCTTACTCTCGCTCACGCTCTCCCGCTCACTCTCACTTTCTGCCCCTGCGGTTAGCTGCGAGCTCTAAATGCCTGTGGCCTAGCTGCCAGACGAAGCATCTTTTATGTTTTATTAGCTTGTCTAATTGAAATATGCACGTTATGTGAAGCTCATGAAAAATGGCCGCGCACGACGCACTTCATTAGAAGGTCATTTGGCGTGCTTACCCCCGATCCCCGTTATAATTAACTCGCATACTTTTGCGATTCCTTTAGCAAAAAAAAACCTAAACCAGAAACCTCTAAACGCGGATTAGCATAGCTTTTAGGGCAAATCATAGTGTTGATTTCGAAAGATTTGCAAAATGAAAAAATATTCCACAAAAAAGCACAGCTGAAGGCATTGCGGCTCTGCAAGGATCATTATTCCTAGGACGTTGATTGTGTCAGATGATATTTGTAATTAGCTTAATCTGCGTATAATATCAAAGCACCTTATTGCCAAATTTGGTGTTGTTAGCTCAAAAAGTAACTGAGCTAGGGGCTTTCATACAAACATACCTAGCCGTATTGCGTATTAATGTGTTCACGCTTGCCTAATGTGCAATATTTCCCTAGATGAACCTATTTAACATCAGCACGAGTTGGCTAGCAAACCCAATTATTAAAATATACTATATATTAGCAGCCTTGCGGCGTACTTAATGTTTATTTTAACTTCAAAATAGATAATGTATATGTATGACATACACTCAACGTTAGCTATAAAAATATGGTAAGTCTATAGTTACAGTAAGTCTATGCCTGCGATGAACGCTAATGGGCTAAGGACGCCTCCAGCTGCGGGCCAACTGCAGCACAATGGCCGGCACCGTCATCTGTTGATGCCACGGTTGAGTCTTTCGAGCGCCAACTAAATGGCGACTGGTCTTGTTGCTGGGATTCGATGGACGGGACGGCTCACGCTTGGCGGCACATTGATAGACATAATTGCCCAGAGTGACCGCAGGAGTTGCAGTGGCCGCAACAGGCGCGCGGCGGCTTTTATTCAGCTGGATGCCTGCCACATTGCTGTCGGTTGCAGCCCGCAAAGTTGTTGGTCGATTGCAGCTACCCGAATCGGCCAGTAAGTTGGATGTGGAATGTTGCCACATGTGGCGTGTGCTGCCCAGCGACTCCGACGATTCCAGTTCGGCTGCTTGCAACGGTTTGCGAAGGCAATTCCCAGCAATCTGCAAAACTGGAAGGCAGTGGGATAAATGAGTCAAGTCTCTCTCTTTCTCTCTCTTTCTCTCTCTCTCTCTCTCTCTCTCTCTCTCTATCGGCCTCAACCCACAACTCACCCAAACAATTGACGATACCCCAAAGGCAAAGAAAAAGTTTCAGTTTTAGTTTCTCTTTCATCTTGAGCTAATTTTCGGTTTTACTCTGTGAATGCTGCGACTCATCTGATTCGAATACAGTTTAGTGCTTCTAAATTTCCACTCTAATCCATAGGCTACTCAGATGCCATCAAAGTTTTCTATCAAATTTCTTAAAACTTCTCAACAACTGACTGTTTCGCACTGATCCCAGTTGTAGTAGTTCTTCGTTTTATTATTGTTCTCAGTAGCTCAACTAAATGCATTTAAATTGACGCATTGACAATTGTTTTGCCAATTTTATTGCACTTGTCTTTCAACAGTTGTCCCGCTGCACAAGTGTCACAAGTTTTGTAGCGTAGCTTGTTTAGTTTCGGAATACCCTAACCACGGCTATGCAGGCTTGAAGAAACCTTGGGCAAACTTGAATGTTTTTTTTTCAATTTACTCTACTGTTGAGAAGTTTCTTGTAGTTGATTTTATAACGTATGGAATAGAAAATATAGCTCTTATTATTATTATTTCTATAAATTTGATTAGAGTGCAGTAGAAGAACTTCTAGAAAACACTGTATTCTTTTTTAAGTATTCGAAACTAATCTCTTCCAGCAACATGCTTTTTCACGACTTTTTATGTATATTTCCTCAACTATTTGTAACTCTAATCTAATATCAAATATTCATAGACTATGTTTATGCCTTAAAGTAACTGCAAACTTACTTTTCTTTTTATATATTATTTATATATTTCAGTGCATCCCATATTCGTTGCTTGGCAGCCCCACTCCTCACTCCTGTTTACTTTTGTTCGCTTCTTCTTCTTCTGCCATTTTGACAAGTGCTTGCTGCCAATGTTGCCACTCGTATTGTTGCAGCTGTCTGGCATTTGGCTTAAAGTTCGCCCGGGGCTTACTTTAGTTTTGCCTTTCGCATCCCTGGCTCCTCCCCCTCTGCCACTGTTGTGTCCTTCTCGGCGCCATTGCTCGTTTTTTTTTAGCCTCGACTGCTTTGCATAGTCAGCTAGTTTATCAAAACATTTTCAAGTTGAAGTGCGGCTGCAAAAACAATGCGCTATGTGGCATCGATTTTGCCAAGTTTAGAAAAGGGCGAGATGACAGTGAGGGAGGGTAGAGAGAGAGAGACTAGAGCGGGTAAGGGAAACAATTCAATGCATGGCACTTAGGCAGCTCTGGCAACAACAACAACAACAGCAGCAGCAGCAGCTGCAAAGACAGTGTGGCACTCGAAGGTGCGGAGACTTGCGTGACAGGCGAATGCAATTTAGGTGTGCGGCAAAGTTGATGCAGCACGCAGTTGCCACCGCTTGCTAGACTACTCGCAGCATTTGTGCAATCAGTCAAAACGCAAGCGGTTTACGCCAACTATTTGTTGCTTGTTGTTTGCATTCCATCCACCCCCACACGCAATCATATTACTAACCATATTCAAATTCATATTCGTATTCGCATTCATACTCATAAACACAAACAAACTGCAGACCGAGCCGACCCTAGCCGAACCGAGCCGTGCGGTAAGCTAATGAGTTGCTGCCTGCACACGCTGCGTATACTTAACGCATTCCAATTATGCAACACCGCGCCGCCGCCGCCTGCTGCCACTGTAACTGTATATTAGCATGTTCCTGTGATGTGCAAATAAGCGAGGGCAGCTTAAGAACTTATATGTGTTAGCGTGCCTTGGATCATTTATTTCTCTCGTCTCACGTAGTTTCCTATCAAACTCCTATCTAACAACTACAGTCTCTGGCTAAATACCTACTCGTTGAACTGCCCAAACTACCCTCGCTTATGCTATTGCATAACTGACAGGTTATATTTCCACTCGCGCCGACTTATCGAGCATGCAGCTCGGCAGGAAGCGACTCTGGCAAACGCTTGGCACGTGCATTTCATATGATAAATGTTGCCAGTGTCGTCGCTCGTTGCTGTTGTTGCTGTAGGTAGCAGCATGGTTATTGTTGCTGCTCTTGTTGTTGCTGTTGTTGAAGGTTTCGCTGTCGCGTTGCTGATTATGCAGCGCTGCCTGTGCCGCAGTCAACGTAGCCGTAGCTGGCTCAGTTAGTTATTCCTCGAGCGGAATGCGGATGCCAGAAACTTGCCGCAACTTCCTTTTTCGCCCAGGTATGCTACATATATATTTTTATTGCAGCAGCGCGCCAAAAAAGACCGCAAAATGTGCAGAAGCTGTGGAAGAGAAAGGCAAAAGAATAGAGAGAGATAGAGAGAGAGGGATGGGTAGAGGCAGAGAGACCTGCAGACACGCCGTCTTAGTCTGCTGCTCTTCGGACTTAGTTTGTATGCGGCGTCAGGTTTCGCTATGTGTTAAATTTACGCTGACATGCGCTAACTAGCTGTGTGTGTGAGTGTGCGAGAGTGTGTATGTGTGCGAGTGTGTGTGTTTGTGACTGTGTGCTGCACGTTGCCGTTGTAACTTGCAACTTAAATGCGCACGTGACACTGCCTGCGTTGCTTTATTGCGTGTACTAGCGAAAATTAACAGGGTTGCCCCCCAGCCCTGCACGCCCCTTACTCTATTGCAACCAACCCTCCCCCCCTCCCTACCTTCAGCCACCTGTGACACAATTTGCGGCTGACAAATATGCATTAAGACGAGCATGGTCTATGCGGCGTTACGCATACGCCACATCAGCCCGCCAGCAATCAACTAAATCGCCGCCATTCTTCTCTGCCCACCCCCGGTTCACGCCCGCGGCAATCAATCGAAGACTGACAGCTTTCAAGGACAAACGGGAAATTGCATGCGATTCCTCAATTTCAGTCGAGCATTTTGCCAACTTGAAATCGCGCTGGAATGCGAAAAGAAATCGCTGAAAATGCAGCGAGAAAATGCGCGCCCCGACGACGAGTGGAATTATAATCAGCAAACTGTGCGCAAACAGAAATTGAAAGTCAACATTGCAAGGGGAGGGGAGGGAAGTGGTGCGTGGGTAAGGGGGAGCGGGGGATGTATTGCAGGCAGCGGTAGCTGAGATATCGAAATCAAATCACAGAATCGTCAAATGCATTTAAATCTGTTTGCATTGCATTGCATCGTCTAAGGTTGTGTTCCCTCAGCTGTGCAACACTCCCCGCTTTTGAGCACAAATCCCACCACCCCCTCGCCCGATGTGCCCTGCCCCTTGGCATGTGTCTCTTAATTTTCAAGATCCTTCCTCCGGCGCCATGTCGCTATGTCGTCTATGTCGTTGCTGTCGCTGTCGCTGCAGTTGTTGTTTGCATGTCTCGATGGGGAAATTGATTTTTATCGCTTCAGGATATGCGTGTGACAGACATGCGTTGCCTTCTACATGGTACTTTGTAGTTTCCACTGCACTGGGGCGCATCTCACAAAGCCCCTTCCGCTTCGCATGTATCAAAACTTTTGGCTCAGTGTATCGACAGAGATGTTGGCTTTCACTTTGAGCGGCACAAAGGAAACACAACTGCCTGGAGCAGCAGCAGCAGCAGCAGCTTCGAGTTCGCCTGATTGCAGATACCTAACAGCAAACAATTTGTTTTATTTTTTAGTTTGAGTATTTAATGCTTGCAGCATAATTAAGTAATTTTTTAATCATAGCTGCATTGTTATTAAATAATTATTCGCACAACAATTGCAGCAGCTGACGTGAATTAATATGTTTGTTGAGCTGCAAAAAGCACTCGATGATACTCTGCAGACTTAATTTTAAGCATGCTATTGCAAAGTTTTGAGTACACATAAGTATGAAGTCAAGGAACTTGAGTATCTTTAAATATTAAAAAGTATATTTCCGAAAGTAATACAGGCTGACAAAGACAAATATGGTAATTTAAATTTACATTTTTCGTTGTTAACATTTATTTTAAATTCCCAGCCTAATTGCATTTAAAACGCATACTACAGTACACAAAGAGTATATACAGCAGTCATATTATCTGTTTAAATAAAAAATATCAACAAAGCAACGCGCCCGACAGTAAGATACCCTACAAGTCGAACAAGTTTACCTCACATTGATCTGCCTAATTTGCTTCTGCATACACTCAGTCTACCTTTGCTAGTCACATTCACCGTACGCAGGGTATAACAAAGCCTTAATTTTGCTGTCAACACTCGTTCTCACAAGCCTGTTAACGATTCGAGCACGTTCAAAAATTAATAAAGCGCCGATTCGGTTCAATGTTGCAGTTCGCAGTGTCGTTAATAAATAAATAACATCAATATTTATACTTCACACATTTGCCATTTAATAAACAGCAATGCAACCACAAATGCAGAACACACACACACACGCACAATAAGCAACAACAAAAACATTATTATAAAAAGCTTGCAATAAATTGCCGCAGTCAGACAATGTGCACAAATTAATAATAAATACGCAACGCGAATATATCAATTACTGCATTCGATTGTTGTTAAAAAGCACTTAACAAAGCGCAAAAACGAGGAGTGAAAAACAAACAGCTATTTAAATGCAACGCTTTGTTTTATTTCGCTTTTATTACGTACATAATTAACCATAATTATTCATTAATATGCAACAAATGCGTATACGTAATCGCCCATAGACATTGCATATATATTGCGCATACGACAGGTGGGCTAAGCCAGCTAGTTGTTCGAGCGGAACTTCGAAACAAAACAAAGTTGGAAAAAACAAAAGAATAATTGAACTAGCCGAAACTTCGATTTTGCTTGATTAAAAAATATTGTTTATATACGAAAAATATCATAAAATCGAGCAACAAAAAAAGGCTTTGCCTGCACATGAGAAGCTCGCGCCAAAGCTACTCGCCCACTCGCTCTCTCTCCCACCCTCTCTTTCTCTCTCTCTCTCTCGGCAGCACGCCCGCAACCCTTTTAATTGAACATTTTTAATTTATGCATAATAAAAACAGATTTACCGCTCGCTACGTTGCCCGGCAAGGGGGAAAAATGTGAAACGAGTAAAAAAGTTCAACTTTAACTTTGATGCTTTTTATGACTGACCCCAAAAATGATGAACCATAAAAGCGCACTAGGTATCTGTGTGTGTGTGTGTGAATGGGTGCAAAGAGAATAGAGAGCAAGGAGCACAGGTAAAAAGTTTTGCGAGCGTGGCGCAACTTTCGGATTTTAGTGTCGGCCGTTTGGTCTATTTTATAGTATTTAAGTGCCCATGAATTCACCCCGACCGGCAGCATCAATTGAACCCGTGGCCCGGCTGGGGGTCTATGCCAGGCTACCAGAAACATGTGCACGTACCTTCAAGAGATTCGCCACCACCTGCCGGACAGGTAGCTAGGCGCCACGTGCCTCGCAGTTCCCGTTTCAGCTACCGTTGTTGTTGGATCCACGCCTGTGGTGGTGACGGCTGTTGCGGTCAGTTGTGGTCCGGCTTTAGTTCGGTTTACTGTTTCCACCTCCTGCTGGTTGAAATTGAAGCCGCACACGAACACACAGACACACGCACAAAATTGTTCAAGCTGAAAGTTTCCGACTTTAAATTCGACTAGCAATTAGCGAGAGATGCTTTCTCAAATTAGTTAGTTCTTTACATGGATGAGGTAAAGTTAAAATTATGTTAATGGTAAATGCAAACAGGATGCTTGGGTATCCTTTCATTTTTTATACAATCACTATTCTGCCCCTTCTTTTATTTATTTATTTAAAATTCAAGCACAGCTTGCAGAGTTGCTTATAGTTGTTTCTCCTGCTACTCTCATTCATCAGTTTGGAATCAATTATTAGTTATCCGTTTCGAATGCTTTCAACACGGCAGCCTTAGGGTCTATTCCGATTCCTCCGGCACAATGGCGAAGATATATTGAACAGATATAACATATAATTATGTCGACAGCTGTGGAAATTGCTGGATACGCTCGATTCGCTCAAGTGCCTAATTTTTCATTCGATTACAAATGATACAAAAGTAGCACACGACAATGCATCACTTGAGTGACTCGGGCAGCAGGAAGAACTGAGGAAAGAGCTGGAAATGGTTATCAGAAATAGCTAGCCGAGAGCAGGGTAGCCTTTCAGACTGGCTGGCAACTCGGTGGTAACCCTGGTGGCCATTTTGCATTGCACTGCGAGTCTGACAAGTGCTGTAAAATGACGAAGATGCATGACTGGCAACACACACACACGCAAAGAGAGAGCGAGAAGCAGGCATGTTGCAGTGACAACAACTCGGGTGAAATTGTAACTGAAAGACAGTCGCACACACACACATGTCTCCTGCTCAGCCTGAGTACGAGTGCAGCTGTGCGACATGCTGGCGATGTCTACGTATATGCACCCGTATCCTGGGCAGCTGCATCTGCTGTTTTGTTTGGGATTTTCACATTTGCTTGTTACACTCTGCGCCTGACGTTGATGTGACATGCAACACATTAGTCTAATGAAATTTTTCCTGTTTTTTCTCGTCTTCTCTCTCTCCTGTTTGCCAGGCTGGCGATGTCAAAGTGTTTGCACCAGGCCAATCATTGTGGCTGTCCCCGTCGCAGCCTTGCGGTGCTGCTGTGTTGCCTTTTATGGCGTCGCCGAGGTGCACCTTAGTTCAGCTAATATTATCAATTTAATAAGCTTACCAGAATCCACTCTCCCATTACGTCTCGCCTTCAGCAGTTTTAATTATATTTGTCCTGTCTACCGCATGGCTCATTAAAATGTGTTGCCTACTTTTCGGCGGCCCGAACAAACATTCAACTTTAATTGCGGCCATAAATATTTCACATACCCTGAACAATGTGCAGAGTCCGCGTGGGGCGTATGTTTTGGTAGATTATATAAAACAAAATAAACCAAATATAAGCTCGTACATATTATACATAGATAAACAAGTTTTTAGACTGCTTCTGTTTTACTTCAAGCGGCAGCGTATCGGCTGTGCGTCTTGAGAATTTTTCGCTGTCTTTTTGTATTCTAGTTGGGCTTCAATTGGCCGCCACGTGCCGACAGCAGCAGCTGCTCAACTTAGCCGGCCACCTATTTCGCTCCGTCGAGAATTAATTTCGTTTTTGAATGGCTTTGTAATTAAAACGCAGACAACGCGAACAACGTGAACAGCGCAGGTGAAGAAGAGCTGCGCTGAGCTGAGCTGAGACGTTGAATGGCAACGACAGCTATGGTTTCTTTGAAGATCTAGTCGCTTTTTTGTTTCAAGTGCTCGCACGCGCTCCGATTGACTAACTGTCCCGCTGACTGTGCGACATCGAGACTGACTGTCTGTTCGGCGGACTGACAGCCTGATGAACTGCAGCTGTCACAGTGAGAATGTTGAAATCCTGTTTAGGCTGTGACTCTGGCTATAGCATCGTTTGCGGCCTCAAATTTTCAAAACAACTTGAGCCTCCCTCGCCTCTGAGTGGGTGCTGTCAATTGCCGTCGCCTTCAGGCAGGCCGGCTGCTGCAGGTCTCCAGAGCTCACGGCTCAAGCAATTTGGTTTTGTATTATGCAAAAGGAAATACTGTCATTGGAATGGCTCTACCTGACGTTGCTCTGTTGCCATTCCCTTGGCCCATAAATCAACTCAAGTGCCTACGCCCCAGCTGATTTATTTTTGCCCCGGCAAGTCATCTGATTCCCCGGCTCCGGCTGCTCCTGCCTCGTTGCCTGCTTACGGAGTCAGGAGCAGCAGCAGTAGCAGGAGCAGGGGCAAGCATTTGCCTAAAATATTTAACCGGCACTTGTGCACAACAATTCCAGTTGCCATTCGTTGTCGTTTGGCCTCTCCCTGCCTTTTATTCCTTTTGTATCTGTGTATGTGTGTGTGTGTTCTCTGTATACATATATATATATATATAGTCTTTTTTGTACTTTTATTAAATTCTCAAGTGGCATTCGAAGCCGAATTTCCACTGCTTCGCTGCTTGCTGCCGCTTTCGTTGTGCTTTTTTTTTGCTATTTTCCAGCCAAAACGAAAGCAAAAAAGTTTCTTTGTCAATTTCCCGTATAATGCACAATAATAATACGGAAAAGTGAAAGAAGAACCGCACAGCTCTGGAGTTGAACTTGAATTTCCGTGGGCTTCGAGGCTGCTTTGCAGCAGTTACAGCAACAACAATTTGTGGCAAGTGATTACCTTAGGCATTTTGCGGCTCGCAAATTGCGCAGAGCTCAAGGGGATGCCATGGTCTGGCTAAAATGTGTTGTTGTTTTTGTTGTCTCTCAGCTTTTGTTTTCGCCACCCCGCCCCGTGTTGTTGTTCGTCATTTGGTGTAGTTAAGGCCAGAGCGACGCCACGCCGAAGCACTGCCAAGATCAGCATCTACATTGGCATCCGAATCAGCGATTCCCACGGGCGAGCAGCGAAATTTAATTTTTAATTTCGTTGCGCATAATAAAAATCCGGTTACAGCACGAAGCCAACAATGAGCAACGCCAGCACGTGTCTTCTATCTTGTAAGTAGACATCAGCAACATGGATGGTATATTGAAAAGACACAGCTATTTCAAACAGACAAAACCCACGAGGAATTGTTCGATAATCAGATTCCAATCGACATGAAACTAGTATACCAACAATTGATTTATGCGCTAGAGAGTATGCTGCATATTTGTGTTTTGGTTTCTTCAGGCCTTGCTCGAAAAAATGTTGCATACTTTTATATGCCAAGTAAATCGTTTTGCGCATGTTGCATAGAAATAGTTGTTTATAAAATTCATCAAATTAAAGTTAAAATTTAAGCAATTGATGTTCAGCAAAATAACAACTCGAACATAGTTTCGGAAATGTTATCTAGCTGATTTTTCATAAATCAAGCCATTCTAATTGTGGTATATGTGCATGTTACACAATCCAAATGGCAAGAGAAAATTACAACAGGTGCGAATAAAACCGAAGTTGCCCGTGTGCAAACAGCGTGTAACAAAAACTGAAACTGAAACAGTGCAGTTGGAAGGTAAATAAAATTCAATTTCATGTGTAGTTTTCTGTAGTGCATTGCAATTAGAGCTAAAATGCAGTTGTTGTTGCTCTTGCTGTATTAGTATTTGTGGGCGTGTGTGTGTGTTATTTGTGTGTTGAACAATAACACGGCAGGTGAACTAATTACGCAACATTGTTTGCCATGCAACTATTTGCCTGCAACTAAATGTAAAAGAATGCCATAATAACACTTACATATGTATGGAAACGCACACAAACACACACAGACACCCACACACTCATACACACGGAGCACAATGTATGCTGCTAATGGGATTTTGATATAAATATTCGTCCGACTGTGACAGAGACTGATGCAAGTGTCAAATTGTTGACACTTGCGTGATTAAAGGCGGAATCCGTTGTCAGGCAAGGCGTGAAATTTGAATATGAAGCGAGGAAGAAACGAAGCAGGAGGGCGAAAACAAAGTAAAGGAAAGAGTAAGTAAAAGCACACACTTTCCGCATAGTTGCATGCAAATGAGGGGCGGGGACGTGGCAAGTTGCTGATTGAAGGCGCATCCCTTTGTCGGGCAACAAAAGCGAACTTTAAGTTAATTTTTTACTAAATAAATAACTTGGCTTTGGTTTTGCTTTGGCGTTGTTGTTGCATATTACTTTGCAAGCTTTTATTTTTTTTTTAAGAGTTCACATAAATTTCCGCGTGCTTGCCAACGTTGTGTGTATACGAGTGTGTTGCATATACAAATTCAAGCTTAGTTTGCCTTTATTTTGTTCTTATTTTGCTTGCCTCACAAACACTTTAGCCATAATGTGCTGCGCTTTGCGCTCAGCTGCAACAGCTGCAGCAACTGACGCTGACTGACACAGTTTCTTGTTGCTATGCAGCCAACTGGCACGGGCTCCTGGCCAAGTTGCATGCAGCGCACGAGACGCTTAGCGCTTGTCTTGGCTCTGGCTGCACCTTCGGCACCCAATGCCGGCACATTCAAATAAATCTCGTTCAGTTCCTTAGCGAAAACTTTGGCAGCACAGCCGCTAGACGGTAGACGGTAATCCGTAGTGGTAGCATGTGGCATGCAGCATGCGGCATGCGTC
The DNA here is from genome assembly GCA_018151445.1 of Zaprionus inermis. NCBI lineage: Eukaryota > Metazoa > Arthropoda > Insecta > Diptera > Drosophilidae > Zaprionus > Zaprionus inermis. Next base: position 2,972,888 of record JAECXD010000640.1, on the reverse strand, counting down.
TCGCCTACCGACTTAGTTAGCCAAAGTGTTATTTACCTTTCTTTCTCTCTCTTTTGCTGTTGGCTCGACAGCGCCAGCGCCCCGGGGACAGGCTCTATGAGAAGTTCTTCATCTGCAGCACAGCCGCATGTTGTTCTGGACTCTTTGTGCGACTCTGTGCCGTTGCAGGCGAAAAGGTGCATGCAGCCATGTCGTGCCATGTTTTTGCTGCATAATTAAACAATTGTCAGGCGAATTGCTGCGACTTTGACAGGCTGCCTGGAGGAGCGTGAAGAGTCGCCTTTAAAAGTGCCAAAGTGGCAGCAGCATTTAAATGCCGGCATGATTTATAGTCTCACAGAAAAGAAACTTTGCAGACTGTATTTTCAATGCGTCATATATGCATATAATATATAAAATTAAACAAGAGTTGTAAGTTACATACAAAAACCTAGAGAACGGAAAGTAACTTCGGGCTTGTAGGCACTATAAATACTGGCTACACTTTCTGCACATTAGTCTTACTTATTCAAAACTCTTGTTTATCTAATATACGTTATTTTAGATCTATTTACATTTACCTACTTGTATTTTCAGCTTTTGATTAGGTTTCACACTCCATCATACAATTATGTATGCCGTTTGTTAATCAATCGAGTTGAGTGTCTATCGCAAGCTTTAATCAGGCTAATAGCTGCGCCGGCAATGACCAAAAGCAGCTGCCTACTATCATTAGCATCAACATCATCAATGCCAACATCAACAACAACGCAAACTACATAATAATAATTAATCTGGCGGTAATGTAATAACCGCCATTAAACTAAACAAACAGAATTCACCAGTCTCCTACGCTCGACATTTACCATTTACCGTTGCGCATAAATTTCAATATGCCGTCGTAATAGAAACTGTTAGCTCACACTTCTCTACCTCTTCCTACCCCTCCACCTTCACTTCAACCCCTGCAGACACGCTAAATAGCCCGCCCGCAGCAACGTGTTCCGGCTACGATCCACAGCAGCCGTGGGAATTGTGCTCTGTAAATAATATAGACGGGCGAATGCTTAATGATACGAAATTAATGCGCAAATATCATCGACAATGCGGCACACTGATGCGTGGGGCGTAGCATGGGCGCAGGCTAAGCCCGGTAATTGGGTAAGGCAGGTGAAATGTTAATGACACAAGGCCATATGCCATACGAGTGCGTTTATGACTGCTGTGCGTATACTTAATTTCGCAATATTAACTGACCGTGTGCTCGCCAGCTGCCTCACAACTTTTCTCTTTCTTATGCTGCTCCCTTTCTCCGTCTCTCTATCTCGCACTCTCTCTCTTCTCGACTCTTTCACTCTCACACACACTTGACTTATGCCATTCGAGAGACGGCAGCAAATTTGATTCTTGCCTTGAGTTTTATGAGTTGCCCGTCACGCCCACAGGCCCAAACAATTGGCGCCAGTTTGCCAGAATTTCTTCACTCGTAACTTCTATATAAGCATGTATATTGCTGCAAGAACAGCAACAACACAGGCAGCAAAAGCGTTTCGGGTTTCATTTTTCGCCCGACATTTTTATTGTCCAAGCAAAAAGCGAGGAAATACGCATGAAATTAGATTTGCTCCATCGAATTGATTTCATTTGTTTTGATTTGTTTCAGAAAATACGCAAATTGGATGCGAAACCGAGAACCTGATAGCCACACACACGCACACACACACAAACACACACACACACTGAAACACACACACACGCTCAAACACATGCAAACATAATGTGAGTGAAATGAATACATTTCGGTCAAACTGTTGAGATTCGAACATTGTCGTCGTCTGTGGGCGGCAGGCAGCACGTTGACGAGGGGCGGTTGCGGTTTATGTTGATACTGTTGACTGACAAGCGGGCAGGCAAGCAACGCCCCACCCCCGCCCCCGCCCCCCGGCCTCCTCCTCCTACCCCTCCCAAGCAAGCGCCACCAGCGTTTTAGCCAGGCCTGACTTTTAGTAGTTTTTCGTTGCTGCTTTGCTGCTCTTGACAATTGAGCGATCAACACTTGGCAGCTGTGTTGGCATTAAAGTGTCAGCAAATATTTTCACTTCGAGGGGGGTGGAGTCAGACATGTGGGAAGCCGTAGTGATTTAGGCCGCATGCGGCTTAATGTGCCACGCGCTAAGCCAATGCCGGACAAACAAGGCCAAAACAAAACGTTGCCTCTCAATCAAATGGCAAATCCAAACCGAAGCAAACCAAAGCGAACCCTTTTTCCACATTCCCTGTCCATGCGGATTAACGGATCAGGCGAAGCAGCTGACCCTGGGCGAGTCGACCCGGAACTTTTGGGACTGCCTTCAGACAAGTTATTCAAGAGTTTTTCGCTCTTTCCCATTGATGACCCAATTAATGGCTTTTCAAAATTTATTTATTGTCAACTTTAAGAGCGAAAACTTTCAAAACCCAAGTGCGTGTGCACGCACTACACACACACACACACGGCAAGCATATGTATATATAATTCTCTCATTCCAACAACTAATCATTCTTGAAAATGTGTGGTCAAAACTTTTCCTACACAAACAACACAACAAGCTCAACAAGAACTTGTTCTACGAAATAGCTTTGCTTCGAAATTGTTTTATTGTTCCCTGCAAACGATTCTCCTGTCCACTTTTGTACATCCCAAAGGATTTTCATCAATCATTTTCATTTCAGGGAAACACATTTGTTTTTATCAAAGTTACAAACTATTGTAATAAACTAAAATATTGAGGTGTTGAACTGAAGAGTGGTTTGCCATATTTGAAGGAACCCAAGCTAGTGTGTAGGTGAATAAATTTAAATTCCCTTGAGTAATGACACGTTTGATAAAGGAGAGTTAGGCAGTGCTTAGTATAGTATATTGTCTAGTATATAGATGAAAATAAAAGGATACGAAAATAGAGAGCAGGCAAGAGAGATAAGCATAAGACTTTGCCTAATCCTCACGTATTTTACGAAAAGCTTATTTTTTAGTATATATTATTCTAGAATATAAATATTATTTATTACAGAGTAGAACATTTAACAAAGTTTATTTTTACAGAACATAATATGTTATTATTTCAGAATAAAAAAATAATTTATTATAGAATATAAATAACATAAAAATATACAATTATAAACATTCACATTCAATGTAGCTTTTTGGTCTTTTGCTTTCGTTTAATTCGCTTTTGTTTCGACTGTCTTCGATCCTTGTTCGCCTTCTGTCTGGCCTCGGCCGCGGCACAGATCGCCTTATAGGTGGCCTTCTTGATGCAGTCAAGTTCCGAGCGGGCTTGATTCAGTAGTTTGATCAGTGAATCGACGCGACGTTGCGCGGCCTCGATAAGCGACGCCTTCTCGGCCAGCTCGTGCTGTGCCCCGTTTACTGCCTCTCTGGAGATGCGCAGATTCTCCTCGGCAATTTGTATGATAGCCTGCAGTGCGGAGAGCAAATGCTGCGCATGCTGTGCTGTTTTGCAGACCGCCTGCGCATGCGCCTGTGTGTTCGCCATCGATGCCTTTTCCTGCTGCAGCGCCGCCTCCGATTCGCACAATTCCGACTCCAGCTGCTCGACCATCTGTTGCTTGCCGCCCAGCGCTGCTTCGGCCGCTTTTGCCGCGATCAGCGCCTTGTCCGCCAGCTGCTGCTTGACCTGATGCGCCACCTCGTCGGCCGCACACTGTTGCGTGCCGTAGGCATGGACCGCCTCCTGCGCGGCATGCTGTGCAATATTTGTGGCCGTCTGCTTGGAATCGACTTCGGGTTGTCGGCATTGAATGGATTCGCCGCAGCCCTCCTCCTCGCCACCGATATCGCCGCCACCCTGATCCCCGTCGACGCTTAGACGCTTCATATGCGGCGCCTCCGCTTCGAAATGTCTGCTCCGCCTATCCTGTTGCACAGGCACTGCCGCCGACACCGCTTTAGTAGGCTGCTCCGAGAGCAGCGTAAGGACCAGAAGTAACAGCTTCAGTACGCCAGTTAGCCGGACAATGTGCATAATTACGTGAAACTTCAAAGTTTTTTGCGAGTTTTCCTTTCAAGATGCCGCTCGAACATTTTTACATTTGAAGCAGTTTGCTAAGTCGACTCGCAGTGTGGAAAATGGGAATCAAATGCTGAGTGAGTGTAGTCAGGGCAGGTGGGAGGGGGAGAGGAGAGCTCGGCAGCACGAGCTGCCACATGGTGTGGCAGGCTGCGTGGGCGTGGCGGGGTGGTCCAACGCATAACTTTTCCAAGCAATTTAACGCAACATTTTGAAGGGTTGAAACTTTCGAGGGCCACACGATACCCAAGTATGCAATATATGGTAATTCCCCGAGAGAAGTTTCGCAAACAAATGCTAAAAGATAGCAACCATTGTTCTGTATGCGGAAAGGAATCGCCCCCATGACTTACATAATGAAAGCAATTCTAAAAAAATGTTTTAAAAATCATATAAGGAATAAGATTTGAGTTTCAAATAACAATGCTTCAAGAAACGCGAAAGTGAAGTGAAAGAAAATACAAATACAGTTTTGGAAAAACAGTTACTACATTAAAAGCTATGAAACTTGCTAACCAACACTGTTTTATTATCGATAGAAACTAGTTTCAATAAATACGATATCTCTCTCTCTTCCTCTCTCTCTCTCTCTCTCTCTCTCTCTCTCTCTCTCTCTCTCTCTCTCTCTCTCTCTCTCTCTCTCTCTCTCTCTCTCTCTCTCTCTCTCCCTAAACAACAGAAATGCAAAAGAACTGTTTTCTTCAGTCATACATGGAATATATTCGATAACAGTTTATCTACGTTATCGACACTCAACACTGTTTGTAGTTAGTCGTTAATTTATTTTAGTTAATTTATGTAATGTACCATCAAATTAAAGAACAGATATTTATAGTATAAATTCAATCTATTTAAGCCACAAGTAAAAACGATTGCCCAAAGTATTCAGTGCTCTCTGTTGTCGATATTAATTGGGTCATCGAATCGCCTTTGAGGCAAATCCCTTACCCTTGGCCCTGATAAGCTTTTTGGCCTTACCGAAATAGCCAAATCCCCAGGCCAATGTGAGCCGGACTCGGACAGGCGTCTGTTGATCTGCTAATCCCAAAAGGGTAGTTGGCTCTGCTTTAGTTCCAAAAGAAAACCCACAATTCGATTCGTACAAGTTCTCGGGTTTTTGCTGCTCATAAAAAAACGTACGCGAAATGGGATAAATGTGCTGAACTACTTCGAGTTTGAAGTCTCTCATTCGCCTGGCATTTGAAACGACTTCAAGTTAATATGTTTCTACAACCAATTAACAGTGTTGCCATCTTAAGAATTGCGAAATGTTTAAGTGGAGTTGAGTTACGGCAACACTGGACACTACTCGACAACCGCAACTACTGACAGAGGTCTCGACTCTTCGCACTTCTTGCCCGCACTCCCTTCGCGCTTGTCCTTGCACTCTCTCCGAACCAACCGAATTTATTTGCCTGCATTCCTTGTTGTTGCTGTTGTCGCCATTTTGTGTAGTCGTTGCCGTTGCTGTTGCTGTTGCTGCCCTTTGGCATTTGCACATTTGTCGTGCACTTCTGACTCGTTCTTGGTCTCGTCCTCGTCCTTCGTGTACTTCGCTTTCGTACTCGTCCACGTCACTTGCATGCGCCTTTTTGCGTGGCCAAGTACATGTACCAAAGTGTTCCAAATGACACTTCGAGTGGGCGTGGCCCCACCTCAGTGTATAGCCGCAAAAACCGCAAAGAAAAAACTCGTACAGCAAATCGATGTGAAAATGAAAATTTTTGTTGAATGCACCAAAAAAACGAAACAGCGCAGTGTAGACGATACTGGAATGCTCTAAGCTGTGAATTTTAAAGAAATTTTAAAAAAATTATAATATAATTAATAAATACTTTAGTTTATAATGCGTATAAATAAATTGGCCTGCTTGAAATAGGAGAAATACAAATTAAAATTTAAATTAGTTTGATTTAAACGCAATTAGAATAGTTACTTTAGTATTTGGAAACATTATCATATAAAATATTTTTTAAAAATATTTCCTATACTCTTCCATGAAATATACACCCTGAGCGGCATCGAGGCATCACTCAATGCCCTGGAACAGTCCGCAAATGAAAATTGCTTTGTTCTCATTAATTCCAGTATGCAATGACCGGACAACAGAGCTGACACTCTTTATCAATGACTGACTAGCACAACCAGCAACACGCACACACACACACACACACACACACAACAACAACACACACACAGTGCCTCTGCCACATACAAATTCAATTTCCTTTGCAGTCAGTGGACCATTGCACTGCATCTGTCGTCATCCTGCCGACTGAGCATCAGGCTCAGGCTCTGTGCCTTAATCGGAGACCATCGAGTTCCCAATAGTTGCTGCTCTCTCTCTCACTCTCTCTCTCTCTCTCTCTCTCTCTCTCTCTCTCTCTCTCTCTGTGTGTGAGGAGTATATAATATTTATGCCGCTGCAAGTGCTTATTGATGTTGCATCTGAAATTGAAATCTGGCGCTTTTTTCATATCGTTTACTCTCGAATTGCATCGATTTCGATTTGAATGTTTTGCAAACTTTCAATTAAGCAAAGCTGGCAGGGAACTTGATATATCCTCGTAACGTAGCAACCGGAGCAGCTTGGTCATTTTTAATCTTAATGCAAAAGTAAATTGAATTCAAGCAACAGGAAAATTGCTGACAAGCCACAAAGGTGCTGTTCCTTTCCCTCACTTATTTCATTTCTAGCCAAACCGACCGCAAGTAAAAGAGAAGTTAGGCTTGAAGAGGAATGTCAGAAATACCGGATATATTTACTTTAAATTTGATTATTATTTAAATTTTGAACTATTTTGTTTGAGTGGACTATCTTTATGTTTTTGTTATCATAAAGACAAACTCCTCGTAATTGATAACACCGTCTTTATCGAAATCTGCCTCTCGTATCATGTCATCGATTTCCTCGTCGGTTAGCTTCTCGCCCAGATTGGTCATGACCAGACGTAATTCAGACGGCGATATGAAACCATCCTCATTCCTATCAAAGATCTTGAATGCCTCGCGCAGCTCCTCTTCGGCATCGTGGTCCGACACCTGTCTGGCCATCAAGCTAACAAATTCACCAAAATCAATCTCGCCATCGCCGTTAATATCAATCTCATTGACCAGATCTCTGAGTTCGGCCTCGGTAGGAGTTTGGCCCAACGATTTCATCAGGTTGCCCAACTCCCGGGAGCTTATCACGCCGGTTCCCGACTTATCGAAGAGAGAAAAGGCCTCCTTATACTCGGCCATTTGCTCTTCAGTTACCCCTTGCATATTCATTGTTACTTAATACGGCGCAGCGGATAATTAGGAGAGAAAAATCGAGAGTTGTCTCACTATGTTTGTAGTATCACGAGAGTTGATCGAATGATTTTCACAACGACTGACACGAATTTTCTCAATGATTTTCTGTTTGCTCAATTGTCTAGGCCTACTATGGTTACGCTATCTCTCCATCATCATAGCTACAAATTCCTTATAGACAATATTGCCCTCGGTATTTGAATTGGCATCGAGAATTATCTGATCGATGTCATCATCTTCCATAAAATCACCCATGGTAGTCATAATCTGGCGAAATTCCTTCTCATTTATATAGCCCTTGTCGTCCTTATCGAACACCCTGAAGGCCAAGATTACCTCATCCTCGGGCGTCATATCTTTGTAACGCTCTGACATGATATATAGAAAGTCGCTCAGATACAGTTCATCTGAATTGTGTGGATCGTATTCGGCAAACAGTTCCATCATCTCGTGCTCGGGCGGATTGTGACCGACGGTATGCATGACATCGGGCAATAACTTCATAGATATAACACCCAAATTATCAATATCAAACAATGAAAATGCCTCTGTCATATCTGCCAATCTTTCGGCATTCAAGCTGTGTACACGAATAATGCGCTCCTCTGGCGGCGGTGTACCATAATCAACGAAATCATCATCCATTGTGAGCCTGATGTACTGAGAATTTCTGCACAGAAGACGAGAATAAAAACGAAAACAATCACTATGAAACAAGAAATTTGAATAAAATACACAAAAAATTCAATAAATGATTATAAAAATATGTGTAAATAATAGAAACCTACTGAGTTTCAGTACGATTAGAAACAACTATGTACCATAAATATGATAAATACAAGAAACTCGTCATAATCAGGACTCGAAATCCCATTAGTCCAGTGTATTGTTATTGTTTTCGACTTGTAGCCTGGCGCAGATAGAGTCCATCAATGTCGAGGGAAACCACAACAAGCTGTTGCCCTTAGGACCCGGGCTGTGTTCTGAATGCCACAAGCTATCCTGAGTATGTTTATACAATCGGGCGACAGGAGGGCAGGACAATGGTTATTGAAGGTGGGTTGCTTGGCGGGCAGGTCACCTGCATTTGCTGCTTCTCATTAGCACGAGTTCCAATTTTGGATTGTTGGTTCTGCATTTCTAATTGTTCTCCTTATTATTGCTGTTGTTGTGGTGTGATGGGAATGTGCCAGCTGTAGTCGTAGTAGCCAAAGCCATTTTCGAATTACAGCCTCGAATTATGTAAATCGTGCAATTTGCCGTATGCACTTTGAGCTGGACAACAATAACAGCTAAAGCGCTCTTAACATTCAGCGAAGGCCACAAGTGCACGAAATTTTCCAAGAAAAGCAGCAAAGCAAAAAAAGTGCAGGAAAATAAAATGTAAAAAGAATTTAATTAGAATTATAATTACTAAAACAATTTAAGGCGTTGGGGCAAATTCGGAAAATAAAAATTGTATACAAATTGAAATAGAACATGAGCTCAAAAGAAAATTGATAAAAGTTTAGTATTTTCAAGAACTTGAAAAAAAAACTGAAAAGAACTGCAACTTTTGTGTTTCACTTAAATAAGTTAATTGTGGTATTGCAAAAGTTTCTTAAAAACTCTTGTATTAGTAAGAGATTTAAGCCTCGAGTTTATTTTCAACAAATTCTTATAAAGTGCTTGATAAAAGAATATTTACCATTGCATGTATAACATAAATTTGACTAGCTAAGCCAATGTTTACTCGCAATAACAACAGGTTTATTCGCCCTTTAAGCTCTTGAAAAGTATTTAAACAATTTATACAGCAAGTCCTTGCCATCAGTTCGCTTCAGTTCGGTTTACTCAATGACCATTTAGGCCGGCAGCCAGTGGAGCCAGCAAATTTGTCTCGGACAAAGCGTTTTTAATGTGCTTTGCTGGCCATTTTCCTCAGCTCCCCAGACTGGACAGAGTAGAGATTGCAGCAGTGCAGGAAATTATGTGCGCTGCCCAAGGGCGCAAAAGGAATGCGAAAGGAAGTGCAGATATATATCGGGCCTGCTATTTGAAAATTCTGTGCATTATTGAGAAGAATGTGACGGCTGCTCTCGTCCTGTATTCAAAGCCAATCTTTCATTTCCCACAACTGTCAATGCACATTAAAGTCGTAGCAGTATTTGAAGATAACATGACTTAAGCTCAGTTTTTTTTCATTTCTTTTTTCATTCATGTTTGCTGTTGGCATAAAGAAGTGTGCACGCACACAAACAGGCACTCATACACACGCCCACAGACAGACTACTTGAGCAACAGTCTCTAAGCAAACATGCGATGTGCCGGGTTAAGGCAAAGGTTAAGCATGCCACCTGCCCCTGCTTCGGGTAGGCGAAGGAAGCAGGCTCTTGCGCTCCCGGGCAGGTGAATAGCTGCAAAAAACGTTTCTTTGCCGTAACCTGAAGTGCAAAGGTAAATATAGGTAGAAGCTGGAAGCCAATAGAAGTGCGCAAGTCGGGCAAAAAGCTTGGGACTTCAAGTCAGGCAGAATAGACAGAACAAATAGATCTTTAAGTGGAAGTCGCAATTAAGAGATAAACAATTAAATTGTACCTTGAAATGTGGGCGAATCTTACTAAACGTAATTCAACCTACTAAGCAGTTACACATCTTTATTAAGATCTTAATAAAGTTTCCGGTTTCGCTGGCTCCGCCTCCACACTCACACACACACACACCAACACACACACCCACACACTCATAACTTTTGTTGACTTTGTGTTTAAGTGCTTTCGGTCATGTAAGTTTCTTGTTTGCTTGTGACACAAATTGCATTTGCGGATGACAACGAAAGCTTTGGTCATGCCAACAAGATGATTAAATTACTCATACGCCCCATACGCGCGCGCGGCCCTGAAATATGACTGGGCCCGTGTTAGGGCGGAACAACTTTTGTGCAGTTATTGTTGCTGTTGCTTTTAGTTGTTATTGTGGGGCATTTAGTTAATTAAGTTCTAGAGCTAGCTAGCTCGCTCGCTCGCTGCCACGCCCAGCAAACAGCAGAGGCCGCAGCAGCCCACTCGAGCTGCTCATTTAATTAGTTTTTAATTATTTTGCAGTTTTTTCGTTGTTTTTGTTGTTATTGCTGCTGCCCATGCTGAACGCTTTACAAACTCCGAGTTGGGTATTTGTTTTGAGTTTAGTTAATTTTATTTGTATTTGCCTGGACCGCCCGCAGGCCAAATGCTTCGAGGCGGAGCGAAGACTTAGAGAGGCCACGCCCACGCTCACGCTTTCACTCCAGCCGAAGCTTTTGTTCATTTAGCACATTATTTCTACACGCTTTGTTTAACTGCAGTTGGGTTTTATTTGCTTAACCCCCCCCCCCCCTGCTGCTACCCCGTGCACGACCCGTAGCCTTTTCCTTTTCCTGACAAACTTTCAGTTGATACTGGACCCATTTGCCTAATAGGCCAGTCGCTCGGTTTGTGTTGTGTAATTAAGTTTTATTTGAAATAACTAAAATTTAAAACGGGCACGACTCGACAGTGCCGGGCGAAAGTATGCGGCCCTGTGCTTAATTGGAAAATTCTCGCCTATCATGAGCAGCTGCAGCGACGGGCGCTGATTGAAATGGCCAAGCAAATATTGCACTTTTCTGCATTTTTAAGCACACTGAGTTGGCAGACAGAGAACGGGAATGTGTGTGAGTGTGTGTGGGAAAGCTGTGCAAACATTTACACTGCACACTGCGAGTGCCATAAACAACCGCAAAACAATAAAATTCGCAATAAGCCAAATGGAAAGCGGCACCAGAAATGGAAGTGAGGAATTGCTGCCGGCGCATGTGAAATGCGATGCATGCGATGGCCAAACAAAGGCAGCAAGCGAAGGCAGCAGCAGCAGCAACAACAACAGCAAGGCATAATAAAACAAAGCAAAAACGCAAGGAGAAGAAGAGGAGAGAAGTTCAAAAGTTACGCTTCGTCTGTGCACCCTTCTAGAGTATACCCTGCAAAGTAACCCCCCCTAAAAACCGGGCTGCATTTCAGTTGGAAAATTCAACATTTAAGTTGCCACTCTCTGCTGCATTTCAGTTCTTGCCCTGTTTTTCTTTAAAAGTTTTCCGATCTGTTTCGGTCCTGCAGGGCTAATAATAGTTCCGCTACACCCTGTCGTAGAAAAGAATATACGAAAAACAATGGGAAACGGCACGAAATGCTCTTTCATAACTTAAATTGCAGCATGCACGAAGTGCGACTGCCTGGAAAATCAACACAAAAGGCAACGGGAAAACCCACAAGCAACAAATGCAACAACGGCAAACCAAAGTTGACTTTGGTCAGACAAACAAGCACAATGATGCCGGGCTAAGACAAAGCAATGAGTAATACTGCTTTGAGGCACTGTGCATACATATCGCTTGACTATTGCTTGCAAATCTTTTTGCACAAACACACACACAAAAATAAAAAAAAATGTGTGTGATTTTGCAGTTTTACAATAAATAGAATAAGCAGAAGCTGCTTCTGTGCTTTGAGCAATATCCGGTAACCTCAATAAAATATCTTGCCGCCTGCAGCACCCCTTAAACCTGCACTCGTTTCTCGCTATTTGATAAATAATTTTATTTTCAAAAAGTTGGAAGTAATGTTCAATTAAGCTGCTTTTCCGCTTTTTCTAACTTTTTTTTCAATATGTGTTTTTATTCCCAGCCCCACAAATCATTCGTTTTACTTCCTTCACTTACCTTCTAGAGCTGAGTCCTTAATTAATCAGCAATTCCTGCTGCTGCTTTTTACTTGTTTAAATTCTAGATAGACAACTCTAAAGTGCAGTTCATGGCATTGATTAGATAAGTAATTCAATTGATTTGCATACTGGGCTTGTTTTTTGTTTCATTTTCCTCGAACTGTACAATTTGCATTTGGCTTTGGAAAAGCATAGAAAAACCCTTTCTTCTGCTCTGTCTCTCTCTCTTCACTTAAAGCAACAGTAGTTGCATGCCTTAAGGTACTCTAATTGCTTTTAAATTTATTTAACAAACATAAAATAATGAACCGCATGTGTCGAGCCCGGCTAAGAGAATAGGATTCTGTCTGCTCTCAACCAGCGTTATTAGCAATTTATGTTTATTTATACAAACATTCGAAATATCTAGGTGTCTTTACAACTTTTACAGCTTTTAGCCTGAGGTGCTTTTTAAGTGCAGCTTGTGTTGCTCTGCCCACGGATTTTATTGACCTTTTAAAGCCGGTACGCAACGGCAACCCAGTCTGCTCAGCAAATCCCGCCCGGGCCACACCTTTTGATGTAGGCGTTGGCAACAGTGGCATTGCCCATTTGCCACTCCCCCCACCCCCCCACTCGAGCCCTTTTGGGCTTTATGCAGGCGTTCAATTTATTGCCTGTCTAAGTCAATTGGATTGTTAAGCTCAACGCAACGTGCTGTGGTCAATTCCATTGATAGACAGCTTAGTCCGAATGTCGGCTTAAAGTCCGCCCGTCGTGCAACGAAACTACGCCCAGCTCAAATTGCAAACTAGTAAGGGAAAGACAGAGAGAGAGAGAGAGAGAGAGAGAGAGAGAGAGAGAGAGAGAGAAAAGACAGACAACTAAATTTACGTGCGCTTAACTGTGATATTCCTATCTTATCTTTTATGTTTATTAAACGATCGTAAAAAAGGGACAAGTGATTAATCAGGAATTTACACAAGTATAGCACTTTGCGGGGCAGCAGCTGCCTTCATCTTCCACATACATTCGCCGTTTAAGCCAAGCTTTAATAGCCTACTGCTGTAACGGCTAGCAAAACTAAAGCCATTAAATGCAACTTTGGCCAACAAGTGCCGGAAGTTGTTAGTTCGCAAAATTCTCTAGGGCAGCAGTTGCAATTGAAGTGCCTGTTGTTGCTGCTGCTGCTGTCACAGTTGTTACTGTTGCTGTTGTTGCTGCTGCTGCTGCTGTTGTTGTTGCTGCTGTTGTTATTGTGCACTCGTAGCCGTGTGCAATTATCACCTGCAGCTATGCGCACGCAGCGCTAGCAAAAACAACAACAACAACATTATGTGCTCAAAATGTAAATGTCATTTATGTGCCGTGCGACAACAACATGGCGTGAACAACAGCAACATCAACTGTGACAGCAACAGCAAACACTGTTGCACTTTTGAAAAATGTGCTACAAGTGAAGTGCTCGCTCGGGCACCTGCCCGGAGAAGCCCAAGCACGCTGCAACTATTCCAGTTGCCATTCCCAACGCCCTCTCCACTTCTTGGCCTTCTCTCTCTGCCCCCCTGTCTCCCTCTCTCTCTCTCTCTCCCTTACTCTGACTCTGGTTCTGCTCTGGCTTCTCCGCCAGCTGCGTATGAATAAATGTTGAGCCACAATCGAGAGCCGTAAATTCCGAGCAGTCAGCAGGTAAAATAGGTGTGAAAACAGAATCAGCTGGCAAGGACACAGGGAGAGGTAGAGAGAAGCAGAGAACAAAGCAACCTCTGGGTGCGAATGAAAATGCGAGGAAAAATGAGAACAATGTCGGGCCGAAAGAAGCCCGTCTAATTGGTATAATAAAATGTCATAAAAGGCGAAAGCGTGGGCAGTCAAGTTATGCGGCAGTGTGATAAGATGGTTGCCAGGTGAGAGAAAAGTGAGTAAAAGAAAAATTGAGAGACGTCACTTGACTAAGCGGATTTGGCAATTGGTTTCGGCAGCTCTGTTCGCTAACTATTTGAATAAAAATTTCAATTGAGTAGAAAACTAATTAGAAAATTGACTTGCCAGCGTCACTTTTTATTGCCAATCAATATGAACATTTTATTTATACTCTCCCATAAAATGTTCTACTCGTTTATAGTGGATTCAGTTAGACACTTTCAACGCCAATTCCCTTGGAGACAAAGCTGCAGCTGCGCCATTTATTCTCAGTGTATACACGTACATACACACATTGAAATCTATATCAACTGTCGATGCTCGCCACAATCAAGAAAATTAGTTTCATTTCCAGCAAATGGCATGACAGTCAAAGCCGTCGTAGCACCCGCAACACCCACATAACAAACTGCGCTTTAAGCTTTCACTTGGCTATGTATTTTCTTTTTCTCGCATTTCAATTGAGTTTTTCTATTGAATTTGCACCGCAACCACGCAGCCCCTCCCTCACACTTAGCCACTGGCTGTTTGCTTGCTTTTGATGGCTTGCTGGCATTTTGCTTTTGATCTTCTTCAAGAGCTTTGATAAATGATAAGATGCCTGCCCGACTTGCCGTGTCCAGAGAGACGGAGAGATGGAGAGACAACGAAAAAATGCTCCCAAGTGTGGGAAATTACGCCGCAGGTGCAAAGAAAAATTGCCAAGGAGTTGGTAGGAGAGACGAGCTTTATTTCTGTGTTATAAATCGAATACTGCAGTTTTTGCAGCTGTAGAAAACTAATTAGAGCTGCTCATCGAACGTGAACTAAGCTCGATCTGTCAATTGGCATTAAACAAGTTTCCCTCTCCCATTCGCTTACACTGTCTGTCCTTCGGCTGAGATTTTGGTATTATTTATGAAAGATTTACTCACACTTCCGGGCTGCACTCGTCACTAATGAGACTGCATTTGCAGTTGCTTCAATATCAATATTTGTATATTTATATGTACTCGCACATAGGGCTTTATTCGCTTCGACTTCAACATATCGATCATACGCAACGTATGCCGCATCACATCCATTCGTACCATTGCCCTTTTGCATGATGTTTACACAACTCTTCAACGCATTGCAGGCTGTCTTTTAATATTTTTCTGCTCTGATTTTTCAACATGCACACATACACACAAACACACGCGGACATACAGATTGGCGGATGCACAATTTAATTTATGCCAGGGCAATAAAAATATACACTCGTTTACTTGAATATGGCGAAATATGCGCTGCTCAATGATGCAAAAAGGCAGCTCAAAAACCAGATACTGCTCCGCCGGTCGAGTTGTCTTTTGTTTTTATTACGAAACTGCGCGTTGATTTAAATTGAAAATGTTGTTTCGCGCAGTACACATAAAAAAATAAATGCATATAATATTTGCTGCTACTAAAACGAAAATGTAGATAAAATGTCACTAATACCGAGAGAACGAATTATCGTTGCACTGCACTGAAGGTATTGTATTGCACGTAATATTACTCATCCGTTAAAAAAACCGTTGCCTACTCTTCGGCGCAGCTAAAAAATTAAGTAAAATTGCAAGGGTACATGGTTGATTTTATGCAACAGCTCGTAGCAATATATGTATATGTTTGCATATGAGTTTCCACAATTTCTAATGCAGCTTTAAGAGTCTTTTCCTAGCAATCTACGAACCATTATTCTTCCATTAATCCGATACGATGCGATTTTTCTGCTTTAAATCGTTTCCATTCCGTTCTTCGCAAACTTTTGCCACATCACCTTCAACAGTTTTGAATCGACACCCACCGCCTCCTTCCCTTGGCCAACTTTTTCGCTTTGTCTATCGTTTTTTGTGCCATTTCATTGTCAACTGAAGCACACGAACATCGAATGATGACGAGAGCTGAGCGAGGGCATGCAGCATGCAGCGGGGATGGACAGGGGAGACTGAGGAGATGCGGCCGATTTACATTGGCATACATATTTGCATTGTGTGTACGTTTTTCGTTTTTTTCTTTCGCCAACTGCAGTAACACCCCTTATTCGACCTCACGTTTTTTTTCAACACAGTTGTGACTGGTTTTAATTTCGGTTTTGTGGGAGTTTTGTTCCTCTTTCGTTTTGCTATGGATTGTGTGGGGTCCCTGCGATGACAACGCTGCGAAATTGCAGCTCTCGATATTTTTTTCTTTTTGCCCAACTGGTGAATTTCAATTGAATTGTCAGCGTTTTGCAGTGCAAAAAGCTTTCGTCATTTCAGGAGACCCCGTCGAAAAATATATCCAGCTTTCTTTGCTCTCGTTCGCTCAGCTGATTTAATGTCATGGCAGTAGTAATCTGTTCTGCGAATTCAGTTCAACCAATGTTGTATATATATCAAAATACTAATTAACTCGCAACACAATGAACAATGCGATCTGGTCGAGCGACAACAGCATAATGATTCGGCTTAATTAATTCACATATTAATTGACATAATTATGAAAATTACACAATTCGAGCTGAGTGCTTTCTCATACGTGTGTGTGTAATGTGTATGTGTGTGTGTTGTGTATGTGTGGTGTGTGTATGTGACTGTCAGTTGAATTGGAAGTTTTCATTTACACACCAACATAAGCAATTAATGCTTCTGCCAGACAACATTCTTCCATTCCATAATATCAGCTGTCAGCTGGCTGAATCAACTTGCCGCAACTTTCCAGCAATTTAACAACAGCTTAGCACATCAGAAAACAAGATGAAACAACTTGAATGAGATGGTCTCAAGCGCATATACACTCACGTTAGAGATAATCAAAATCATTTGCCACAAATACGATACTTACGTGATTTATGCTTGAATTAATAAATTAACTCAGAAAAGTCATTAAACATGATGCATAATAATAATATTTATTATATGATGCAAATTTAAAGAGATTTTAGAAATGTTTGCTAAATAAATACTCTAATAAAGAAGAACTTTATAGCAAAAGCCGTATTTAACCTCGCATTGTAATTGAAAAACGCACTATGCGTCACATATTTGCGGGACCTCGCCTCGTGTAAGTGTATAAGAAAAAGTTGTCCGGTTGAAACTTGAGCTGTAATCCCATGGCCATTCAGCAATCGGCATCCAGCATTTTCCAAGTGCAGCTGTCGGCTGCTGTAAACTGTAAATCGACAAGGAAAATGCTGGTTTTTCTATTAAAAAACTTGACAAATCTTGACAGCCGAAAACCCCATTGGGCAAACATGAATTCGACACGAGGACAACATAAGCCAAAGTCGGTCTGTCTGTTTGTGCTTGTGTGTGTGTGTCGCATCGACATAATTTTCCATTATATATGGCCAACACGCGGACTCGCAATCGGAATCCGAGTCGAACTTGGCCAGCAACTTGACCGACTCGAGACATTGTTCGCCGCACGCCATGGTCAGCAATAAATAAGTTAGTAAGCAGTGGTAGTTGCGACTATCTCTGCCAAGTTAGCGCCAAGTGAGGCAGCTTGCGGCAACACGCCGCAACTAACCAGCCACAGTGCGGGACATCGTTGCAGTTACATTTTCAATTTTGGCGGCAAATTGCAATTTCTGCGCGGCAAATTGGACACCTTTTCCGAGGAAGAGACAGAAAGAGAGAGAGATGTCTTTTTCTCTGCGACTCATTGCTAGAGTCTTTGCTGGGATGGGGGCGGCAGCTCTAAAAACAAGCTAAAAGCAGCTGAAAGTAGCTAACCAAATGAAAGTTAATTAGATTGCGTCAAGCAATTTGCAGGCATCACGACATTGACAGACAGCCTCTTGCTGCGCACGAAGTAGGCGGACAGACACCACCGGCAGCTGCTTGGCAACTTTTCGACAGGAAGGTAGCAGTGCGGCAGAGCAGGGCAGCCGAGCGGCCTGCACGCACATCAATGGCAGCCGACAAGTTGTACTAGTTGCAAATTTGATTAGCTACTAATTAATCAGATTAATTGAGACGACTCGAAGTTAGTTCGACGAGAAACTGTCGACAGGCGTGTACGGAAATTGCCAGAAATGGCTCGCTTAAAGCGGCAACTAGTATATCCTGTCCAAAACGAGCCGGTTACGCAACCGTACATCTATTTGATAGCACGCAGAAATTAGTTGCAAAAATATATTTTAAATGCCTGGGAAATTGTTCACGTTTTTTTTAGTTACTTTTCCGAAAACCACAAAACTAACACACAACGTTGATGTATCAATTTTTCAAGCTGACGCTGCGCACTAATGTCTGCGGTTTGCTAGCTTGTGGTCGGAACCCCGATCACGGATCAGCTGAGGCGGGAACGGGAGAGAGCCCGACAATTGTTATCCACACAGAGCACACACAAATTGCACCCAAGGAAAACGAGAGAAACACGCAAAAAATTGTGCTTTAAATTCACAAAATAAAACCGCAACTAAGTGAGTGTGCCAGTGTGTGTGTGTGTGTGACTGTGTGTGTGCGCCTGTTTGTGTTTAAGCTCAAGACGGAGCAGTGTAACTGTAGCCAAATATGCAAAAACTGTGAATTTGTATTCAATTTTGCAAAAAAGGCCACATAACGAATACGAGTGAATGGGCGGGCGACAGGTCGATTACGCTTTCTATTGCCGCCCCACTTCCCACAGCACTCCGCACACCGACTCTAGCAGTTCCTCCAGCGTATCCCAAACTGCACAACACTGCTGCCACTGACCAAGCCAACTGACACAGCGCATTTGAAAATTGATCACCGGAACATCCGTGCGCTGACCGGAAATGCGCAAATGCAACGGCAACAGCGTCGTGCCCATCGTTGTCTGGCTGTGATTTATTTGTGTGTGTGTGTATGTGTGTGCGTGTTTTAGTTCTGCCTGCCTCGTCGTCACATATGAATAACGGTTTTGCATGGCGCATAGAAAGCGAAGCGAGTGAAAGTTACTCTTATTGGCGCTCACGTTGAATAAAATCACTTGGGGCAACTGCGTTGTATTTTTGCGAATTTTACATACTCAATGCGCTGTGAATATGAATAGAAATAGATACACGTATATGAAAAATAGTAATATATATATTCGTGTTACTTTTGGGCTCCAATCACTCATAACTTGGCCAGAAATCATTTGATAATGCTCGGTAAGGACTTTTTCGTCAACGTATTGCTACTAAATTGATTCCACATTTAAATTTTATCGATTTAGCAAGTTCAAATTTTTTGCACTTTTTCCATGCTACCCCCTTACAAAAATTTCGACATTTTTTCCAAAAAATTATATATCAATTTTTTACTTAAAATCGATTATTATGTGCAAAATAAGCACAAAAATCCATTTCACAGCCGAATCGCACTCAAATTGCTCAAAATATCGATATTTTAGCGTTTTTACAAGGTTATAGCTTGCTTTTTCGCACTGATATTTTAGCTGATTGTTGCGCAAGTGCGCATAGTTATAGTTTATTCCCAAATCCCGTGCAAAGGCAATGTTTCGCACCGCTCTCAGAGCTATTTCAAAGTAGAACTATTACTTAAGATCTGCGAAGTATGCGCTATGCGCCGTTGCCTGTTGGTAAATTGCAACTATGTCTGGTTGTAAATTTTAATAAAATCAGCCAACATAAAATGCCAAAACTTTTGCACAACAAAAGCGCCCCCAGCGGCGAGTTTACAAACTAGAAGCGCAAAAAAAAAAGAATTCATTTACACGCAGCCTGCAAAGGATTGCGGGTAAAGAGGTGAAGAAACGTCGGATGGGAGCGGGAGCGGAACCGGGAACCAAATGGCGTCAAACTATGAAAACTAATTTAACTACTTAAAGGACGTGCGAGGTGCAGGGCAAGAGCGAGCGAGAGAGTGTGCAAAAGAGAGAAACAAAAGAAAGCGCATTGCAAAATGCAAAACTTGTGTTGACACGATATCCAGCTAACGCAGTCTATCCAGAACACCCCCTCCTCCCCAACCCGTGGGCACACCCGCTTGCCTGTGGATGGAGGATTACAAGGTGAGTGCATTACATAGACATGGAGTTACCTTTTAGCATTTCTTTGACGGAGTGACAAACTTTGCGAGTTGCAAAACTTTAGCAGATTGCTTAAAGTCAAGCCCCAGCCACGGGCCCGGCCCCAACCCCTCGACCCACCTCGAACCTTACTCCATCCCGCTGCGGCCGCATTTTTATGTGTAACACACACCCGGTACTTAGTGAAAAGTGAAAAACCAGTGTTGTACAATGTTGAGCTCTTCACGGTAAATTGTTGTGCCAGAGACAAAAGTTCTTTTCGCAAATGAACAGCAGCAACAACAACAACAAAGTTGTCACACAAAACTGGAACGGCAGATCAGGGAATACCGTAAGAGGGGGTGCACTAAACGATGGCAACTGAGAACTGCTAAAGGGTAGCAGGCAGCAGGGAGCAGGCAGCAGGGAGCAGGCAGCAGGGAACTGGGAACTGGCATCGTCAGCCAAACAAAATGTGTCAAGTAAGTGCAATGCTTCAGCTCGAATTTATGCAAAGTGCGCCAGTTGGAGAAAGCGAGAAGGTTTCACAATGGAAATACGAGAAAGGGAAAGAGGGAGAGAAATAATATACTATAATACTATAATTTCTATAGAGCTGCGCAAATTCTCGAGTACTAACTGAAATTATAAGCCAAACTTAAAGAAAGAAGAATGTGCTGCAAAAAATGCAGAATAAATTGAAACCGCATCCAAAAATAATTCTTCTCTACAGTGCAATTTCCCTGCTTATGAAATCCATATAATATTTACTATTAATATTTATTTAGTTACTTTAAATGTAAATCGCACAACTTTTTCTTCTCCCGGTTTTTGTATTTTCCAATTTGTTTTCAATAAGCATCAAGAGGTCAACGCCATAGGACATACACCCAAAGCCATAGGGTATTAGCTTTTTGCAATTTATATGGTTTGCAGTTTGGCAAAGTTAATCAGAGTTTTTTATTTATTTATTTTATTTTTTTTTGCGCGACAAACTTTTAATCGAGGGCGAATGTACCGCTTTTCCGCAAAAAAAAAAAATAAAACAGCACAACAACCGAGAGGGGAATTTTAGTTTTTATAGGGAGCTTTTTTAGGGTTGAATTTCAGCTAAAAAAAATAACACTACGATGACGAGAAAAACTGTGAATAGAAAACTTGTAATTGACTGTCTAGGAAAAAAACACTTATACCAACGAAATACCCTTTAACTTATATGCGCAAACATAAAAATAAATCAGACTCGATAGAATTGCGTTAACTAGCGATAGTGAAAATCTCTGTATAGGCATCATTACTGTGGATATAGCCCGTTATAGTATGCAATAAAATTCAATTATTTCGGCTATTAAATGCAGCAAGATCTTAGGCAATCAGCTTTCAGCGAATACCCATGAAAATGCGCTTTATGAGGTCGCTACTCTGCACTCGCAATAAGCTTATACCCCGACTCGGTTTTATTGCAGCAGCTGCTTCAGTAGGGGGGATGGGGGTGATGTGTAGGGAATAGTGGTTCCCTGCAGCTGGCAACCCTGGCGAGTGACACTTTTGACTGACGCCCTAAGCGGTGCGGCTGCTGGAACCGCTGAAGCATTTTATGGCACAGTAACAGGACCTTGACGGATACACGTGATCCGCTGGCGCAACGTTTGTTTGATGTAATCGTAGCTGAGTGCTACAAAAGGAATAGGAAAGCTTCGCACAGCGCCATCCCTGCTCCCACTCCCACTCTTCGCTTGGCAGCAACCTGACAACCAACGCCCGAGCAACATCAATTGGTTGGCGGCGTCTCTTGTCAAGTGCTGATGTTGATGTGTTGCTTCTGTGTTGGGCTTGTGCTTGTGCTTGTGCTTGAGATTGGACTTGGGATTGGGGCAGGGATTGTGCCTGACGGGATGGGAACGTCACTCGGGCAGCTTGGGCAACCGGGCTGCCCCGCTACGTTGTCACTTCAGCGGGGGCAATTGACTGTAAGTAGCTGGAAGCGCTTGAAGCATCACTGAAGCAACTGCTGCAGTCTGCTGGGCATTCGGATTAGAAGTGTTTATGCAAATGCGGACAACTTTGAGTGATTGCACGGCTTGCCGGCAGCCTCAGCTAGACACGACTCGACTCAACTTGACTTGACGGCGACGACACCTTAACCTCTCCAGCCTCCATGGCTTGGAGCCCCGGCAATCGCTTAAATCTGATTCTAAACGCAAAATTGCTTCTAAGTCGTTTAGGTAAGCAAATTTCACGAGCCACGCTGATAGAATATTCTTGAAGGAAAAATCAGAGCAAATTTCCCTGGTGTTTTTCTTTGGATGCAAATTGGATTTGTTGCCTGTGTTGTTAGTATTTTGAATTTAAATAAAAGCAAAAGCTCTTGTAGAAATAATGAAGATAATTCAATGAATAAAAATTTCACAATTTGCTTTGCCATATCTCTTTGTGCATTTTCTATCTGCATTTCATTATGATAGTCTATTTTGTTATGTAATTATTATTATTCACTTTAAGTGTGACCCCAGTCGATGCACTGTCTACAGTTTGTGATATCGATATGCCTATTGATAGGAAAGTGTTGTACCAGGAAAAAATGATGACAGAGCGTCAGAGCCGTCAGAGTACTGTCATTTCTTGGGAACAAAAAACGGGGTCCAATGTATAAAAAAGCCTAACATAAATTGCACAACATGCGGAAAAAAGCTAAAGAATTAAAAAAAATAAGCTAAAATAATAATATCTTAAAATGATGAAAATTTGAAAATTATCGCTAAAACATGTAATTTGAGATAAATTGTATAGAAAATATTGGCAATTCCAAAAAAGTGGAAAAAAGCTAAATTAATATAAATAAATTCCAGAAGTCCCGCAATTCTATCATTTTTCCCGCAGTTGGCGTTTAAAAACAGCCCGATTTGACGGGAAAAAAGCGGAATTGGCAGCACTGGTCAGAGCGTTTGTTTTCGACGAAGCAAGTAAGTTGAAGCTGAACGTAGGGTATCTCGCAAAGGGTATCTTACTTATTCATTTAAGTGCGACATTTCCTCTTGATTTCGCTGCTCGTGACACGCGACACGAGGCGTTTAAAAACGCCATCGCGTTTAAATTCCGCCTCCGGTTGCTGCGAAACGTCAGGCCATTACGGGAATTTATTTGCGGTTATCCAATTTGGTCACAATTGCAATTAATTTCTCACACATTTTTAAGTGACTCTTGTTGTTGCATGCCGCACGCTGCTTCCTTGTTGCATGCAGCTTCGCTGGCGCCACTTTAAATAACGTTAATTTGCGGTTCAATTGTGCGCATTGTGTAAAGGTATTTAAAATGCATTTAAAGGGCGAGCTCTAATGCGATTAAAGTAAAAACTTAATGCGAATTCACCGCAAATCGATGCGGAATGTTATCGCGCGTTTTTTGTAACAAAATTGGAAGGGGCAAAAATGCTTGACACAATTGCTTTCGCTTTCGCTTTTGCCATTGCCTTTGCTTTTGTGCCTGTCTTTCGCCAATCGTTCGCCGAAACAAACGAAGGCAACTAGAGGCTGAAGGCGTATCTAACCGCAACAATGAAAGTCCTTGGCGAAAGTATTTCACTTTCACGCCGCAATTGCAGCCGCAAAGAGTCGAGACTTGGCCAAGTCTCCGGGCCGGGCCAACCGGATTGCGAGTAAGTAATTGCTGCAGTTCCTCTCGCCTTGCCTCGCCTCGCTTCTGCCCTGCTTCCCTGTTCAAAGTGCATTTCTCCAATTCTGCAATTCTCACTTGCCGTGGCGTTTGGCTTAATTGTCTGCAGTTTTCCTTTCAGCAGCTAGGCAAACTTTTCCGCTTTTTATAGTTCTCCGACCAATTTTCCTTTTTTGCCCTTCTGGCCTGGCCATCGCATCAAGTTCGGCTGAGCCTTAAAGCAAATCAATTAAACCGAAGCCACAAGAGCACAAAACGCACAACAAGCATCGCATGTGTCTCGAGTGATCTAGGGCTTATTTTTTTTTATACCCAGCACAAATTGAGCTGACAGGGTCTGATAGCTTGTAACTATTAGTAACTGTAGTATATCACGAATTTTACACAATCTTTTTGGTGTAAGTTTTGTAGCTGTAAAGTTGCGATCCTACAAGTTTCAGTTAAATCCTTGCATAAATAATGAATTTTTATATATAAAAACGACACCAATTTGTCTAATTTGCAGCCTCGGGCAGTGGTTTTATTGCAGCTGAAGCCGAGAAAGTGCTTCCATTTAGTTAATTGGTCCGCAATTACAACTAAAAGCTGATTCATTTAAAATTTAAGATATGGCTCGGCAGCTGCAACAAGTCGAGCAGTAAATCCGGTTTAAATTAAATCTAAATCTTTAATAACATATCAAGAGGGTTCTGCGCCGTAATCGATACACACATCTGTATACTATATAATACACTATGCGAGTATGTTGCATAGTTAAGCGTATTAAGCCCTCAGCTGGGCACACAGTGGCCCCAAGGCGCAGTCAGTCGGTTGGCAACACGACGACGAGTTGCCGGCCAATTGGGCCAATCAGGGCCAACAGCTGGCCCTGGCTCTGGCTCTGGCTGCCTGTTGGCTGATTAATTTATGCCAATATGCAATTTTCACACCAACGGGCAACTGCAATGACAGCTCAAGCGCATAATTGCATGGCCTGTGCTTATTTATGACGCCAGCTGTGCGCGGCAGCGACAGCAACTGTGAACGAGCAGGGGGCGGAGGCTGCCGGAGGTCAGCAGTGCCTTCAAGTGCGGACTGAGCTCATAAATTGAGCTGTCAGCTGGCAAATAAGTTGCATCATTTCATTAAAAGTCGTAAAACATATCGTTATGTCTACTATGAAATTACGTAAGTGGTTATCGTTAATTGCTCTCGAAAGCGAAAAATTGAGATAAAAGACAATTGGCACACAGCAAAGGAGAAGCGCAAAGAATTTCGGGAATTTGGGAATTGGGGTATTTGGGAATTGCCGAACTCGGGTAAAACTACAAATTTATGCAAATTGCTAGAAAATGCTAAACATTCATGCTGCCTTTCAACCGAAAGATGCCCGCACTTACTCTCCCACTCTCTCTCTCTCTCTCTCTCTGTCACTCTCTTAACGTCTCTCTCTCTCTCACTATTTCACCTTGCTGTTTGCTGTTGCTGTCTCGCTCACGTTTAGTCTATGCACGTGTGCGCTTTATGGGCCAAAAACTAAAACGAAATCTATGCCACGTGTAGCATCTGGCATTTTGATTAAGTCCACACCAAAAACAACGGCGGCAAAAGCAGCAGCGGGCAGGAGTCGCAAGAAAAGCAAGCAGGAAAGAAACGTAGCATACATTCGAGCGCTGGCAGATTACGTATACGTATACGACGCCCGAGCGCGTCGACTGTCAAATGAAAATCAAAACAAGTCGGACAACAAAAGGCAGCACAATAAAGTAAACAAAACGTTCGTCTGTCAACCGCAAATACGACAAATCTGATAGTGGCTGGCGCCTACGCTAGTCGACGTGTAAATACTCTATAAAAAGAGACTACACACAAGAAAAGTATAGAGAATTGTATTGATTAAAAAATATAGGTTATAAACTTGGCTTAAGTTCTTAAATTAATTATGATAAATATTAATACAATGTAGGCATATCATAATTGAAAACTTGTTATTATTCCTCATTTTTAAGGAACTACTTATGGTATATAATAAATGTACATAAATGACATGTCTTGTTGCTTTGTTTATTTTATTTGCTAAGCTTCTGTTAGGTCAGGCATGGAGAATGTGAACTCGATTACCTGGTTACACCTCCCACAGTTTGTGTGTACACTGTGCGCAATTTGTCGACAAGTGTATCAGATTCGCATTGGACAAAACAACAAAACGCCTTCTGCGCTATGGCGAATTAGCCAGCTATGGCGGCCAATCAACGTCAGTCAGCGTCAGTCGGTGTCAGTCGGGAACGTCAGTGCGTTGGACGCCTGATGAATTGCGCCAGGGCTGCACAACGCGCTAATAAGCAACGCCCTCGAGGTATTTGCGCTTGCAATAGACTGCGCGCGCCTGTGATTTCCTCGAGACGTCATTAAATTTATTACCTCTGCTGTTTGACTTTTACAAATGGCGCTTTAAAGGCTTCTCTAAAGCATCGCAGCTTTTGTGGTTGTTTCGTTTTTTTTATTCTACACTTTTCTACGAAATGCTGCAAAACTTATTTGAATTATTACCCAGCCTTGTTTGCGCTTAAACCTTTTTCTTGACATTCTTTCAACGCGAAACTCGCTTTTTCTTGCGAGTTTGCCCCGTCCCTTTGTACTGCCTGCCTCCTGACATAATAAATAATTGTGGATATTTTGTGGCTTAATTTATGCAGGTTGAAATGCGTTGAAGGTGGCCAGAAAAAAGGGTCTGGCTGAAATTGAAAGTGAGTTGCGACCGCTGTGAATGCGGTTGTCCTTGAGCTCTTGCACTTGACCAACGACTTCGTCTCCTGCCATAAATTATGCCTAACATCTACATAATGTCCCAGGCAAGTGTGTGCGTGTTTGTGTGTGTTGCCATGCATATTAGCGCAGTTTAACGGGTATTTATAACACCTACGGGCTAATGATCAAAACGTGCCACACATGCACACGTAGCCCGCAGCCCTGGCTGCTGGCTGCCGGCTCTGATTTTGAATGTGGCCCAAGCAATTTTGGTAACATGAATATGCGAAAACACGAAGGAAACACATTAATTAAATTTTGTGCTAAGGCCAAAGCGAGTTCAAAAGGCGAGCCAGCCAAAAAAATGTACCTAACTCTTATTTACGGCACCTACGAAGATGCGCAAAGGGAGCGGGCGGGCCGGGGGAAGAGCTGCCAATGGGGCGCATAAAGAAAATCATGTTTCGTGCCGCACATTACAAGCGCTTTCAGTTTCGGGACATGTGTGTGAGTGTGTGTGTGTGCAGGCCACGGCCCACATTTGATTGAGAATTATGCATGGAAAGATGTGAGCGAGAGAGAGAGTGAGAGACAGAGAGAGAGAGAGTGCGACAGAGAGAGATGGCCATTAAGGATGAGCAGAAGGCGAAAACGCTTGCATTATTTAACAGCCGCAAAAACCAAATAATAAGGCCTCATAAAAATGGCAAGGCAGCTTAACAATATTGCGGATATTACAAACAAAAGATAATAATATAATGAGCGAAAAGGCAAGGAAAACGGGATTCAATTATGTGCGATAAGCAGCAGTCATTAAATATTAAAGCGCTAATGGAAATGGAATCCGCAATACAAAGGCCAGCATGGATTTACTTTCTTCCTGCTGCTGCCCACACCCTTTACTCCCTTTACTCCTCCTGCCGTGTTTTTCACGCTGTCTCTGTGGGAAAAAGAAGAAAAGTCGAAATAGTCGAATGAATTCTGAATTGGCTGCTGGACAGCGCACTTAAAGCTTGGCCAAATTAATGTTTGGCAACAGCTTTATTGGCTTTTCCCTGCGTCAAGTTTTGCCTGCCTAGCTTCATATGGAGAAGCCAGCCCACCTGTTTGGCTTGAGGCAAGCGCTGCCATATGCCATATGTGCTTTATATGCATATCTAAGCGTGGCTGACAGCACAGCAATACATGGGTGGATGTGGCATAAGCACACACTCTCTCACACACACACACACAGCAAACTTATATGCACGCCCATACTCTCAACACGTATCCGGCTTTAATTCCGTCGAAATTGTACAAGAAATTTCCTTATATATGCATTTTTTAAATTGCTTAATTTATTTTATTTGTCACAAAGGTTGAGACCAGCCTGTGGTAGACAATAAGGACCTGCCGCACTCCCTACTCCTCCCGGCTTCATCCGCATGCCCCGGGGGGCAGGCTGTTGTGGCTGCTGCTGCCTTCGTCGCATGTCGACTAAATATTTGGGCTAATTTTACGCATTTCTAATTCAATATTATGCGGTATTATGCCTTGCGGTTAGATTGGCTTATGTTTCGAGGTTAAGCGAGCTTGGGTTTTGAGGTTATGTTGTCAGTGGGAGTGGGAGGCTAGATTGGCTAATAAAATGGCTTGGCTTTAAGCTTTCAACTTGGCTTTTTCTGTAGTTTAACACTAAGTTAAATAGCAAAGCTGATTAGCTCTAATAATACTATGTTCCTCTTAATTATGTCATTAATTATGAGTATGTTCTGTCAATTTAATTTAAAGTTTTCAAAATTTATGGAATTTCTTTTATCATAATCGCAAATATGGCCAATTCAAATTGGTTTCATTTCAATTGCCTGGCTCTCTTTAATTAGTTTGGCCAAATTTGCAATTCAGGCCATTCATACGGTATATATATGTTTTGTATATGATGGAAAATCTGTTATAGCGAAAAACCACTTCACGCTCGAAACAAACTGACTACGGTGCCAGATGTGCTGGCTAAACCGCAACTGACAGTGATACGAGCCCGAATTTCGCAGTTTAACCAGATGTTAAATACGATATGTAATTGCTTTGCGCTAGTTTCGGCGTAAACAACGTTTGCATCATCAGCTTTGCGGCTGCCGCTGGCAGGTGTTGAGCATTGGCAAATAATTTGCAGAAATAAAATGCATCGAGCGAAATTGTGATGGGCGCAGCGCAAATTCCCAGTCTAAACACGCCGAGGGGCTCGGCCAGCCCATTGTTATAACAGCAATTCGGTGGGGATAATGGGCAAGTGAAGAGGTGCAGAGCGTATGGCGGATTTAATACACCCTGCAGCAAGTCAAGAGCGAGTCCATCAGAGTATTGCAAATAAAAATATTAAATTTCATTTAATTTCCAAGTATCTATGCTAAGTATTGCACTATAATATAGTATATTTTATAATAAATATTTGAGCACGCAGGATATGCTGCAGTCGAGCATACACCGCGTTTCGATTCCCTTTTTTTGGGCAACGTGTTTCGCTCTATGCTTTATTTATGCCATGAATAAATGCAAATTTACCAACACCGTCGCAACAGATTTTGCAACAGGATAACGGCAGGAGTCGCCGGCAACGCGTGTCCTTTGCATAATAATAACTTGTAAATGTCATGTAGTGTGTGGACTGCCTGCTAAAAAAAAAAAAAAAAATTAGAAAAGAAGAAAATGGGGAAGAGTATGTTGCCCTGGTGCGGACGCGTCCCTTTGGCTCAGCGCACACTAACCTACTTACTTAACTTGGCCATAAGGCTTGGGGCGTGCGCCGTGTGCGAAATTAGCATTTAATACATACGCGTAGTCGAAGCTGCCATACGGCCCGAGTGCATTAAAATTGCTAATACTCGTCTCAGTTATTTATAAACTGGAAAATGGAACCGAAGAAAAGGGAGGCTAGGGAAAAAGGCAGTGTGGCAAATATAACAAGTCGGAAAGGCTACAGTCGAGCTGACTCGACTGTGATATACCCGCTACAATTCTTCGGAAAAACACGTGCCAAATGTGAACAATGCGTTCTTGCTTTTTATTTCTTTCCGTCTCTAATTTGTTTTGCCTATGCAAGTTCCACTCGATTCTTATTGGATGTTGCCCTTTGCTTTTATTACTCTGCAGTTATAAATTATGCATGTGTGATAGAGACGCCTATACATACATACATATATGCTGCCTCACAATACATCTCAACATATCTAATTAGATTTGTCGTTTGTATTTTGTGTTGCTGCTCAATGTCTCTTTCGATTTTAAGTGGCTTTAAATATACTAAAAATTTATTTTGAATTTTGCAACACACTATAAAATAAAAAAAAATATAAGATACAAAAAAATAAATTTAAGTCGCCCAGGCACACCCAGGAGTTGAACTCCGGACGTCTCGCTGAACAGTCAACTACCATCACCACTCGACCACTGCACTTCTTTCGCAATAACCGATAAAATTGCACCATGAATATTTTCGGTGCACATAATTAAAAAAAAAAGTTGCCACATAATTTAAAAAAAAGTTGCCACATAATTAAAAAAAGTTGTCTGCTGCTGGTGTTGAACTCGGGTACTAACATTAGGAAAAACCGACACAGGCACATGGCCACAAGGCAATACTATTTCTTGAATATCTTCCTTATTTATCGGCCGATCTTATTGAAACTTTCGCAACACGCCCGGATGGTGGTTTTTATCACATGGATAAAAAATGAATGCTGTAGAGCTATATTTGCAGCTATTATCGATTTATTATCGATTTTTGGGGGCGGATGGAGGCGTGGCAAAAATCCAAAATAAACTTGATCTGCGGGCATAATTAACACATATTGTCTCCAAATTTGGTAGCTCTAGCTCTTATAATAGCTGAGATCTAGGTTTTCATACGGACAGACAGACGGACAGACGGACAGACGGACAGACGGACAGACGGACAGACGGACAGACGGACATGGCTATATCGACTCGGCTGTTCATGCTGATTCAGAATATATATACTTTATGGGGTCGGAGATGTCTCCTTCTGCCTGTTACAAACATTTTCGGTTGGCACAAAGTTATAATACCCTTATACTCTTCGAGTAGCGGGTATAAAAATAACATGGCCAAGATTCGATTCGACCGGGATTTCACTTGAGACACACACACAACATTAGCACACAAATTAAATTACAATGTATGAGGAAGAGAACTGCGAGACATAGTGGAAAGTAGAGAGAGAGAGAGAGAGAGAGAGAGAGAGAGAAAAAGAGAGGAGACGGCACTCTCAACTCTTCGCTACAGTTGAGTTTGTGCAAAACTTGAATACATTTTCAACGCACTGATTGCTATGACAACCGCAGGATATATACTAAACGCGTAAGATAAGATTAAATAAACACACTTAATGCTTCGCCTCATTATGCCCACTTCCGGCGCATACCCTGCGCAGTCCTTCAACTAACCAAAGCGAAAGCAAATACAAATTGCAATCAATAACCCATTTTCAAAAGGAATCAATTTACCCTTTGCGCGTGCCTCGCTCCACTGTGCATTTGCGCTGATTAGTTGCATGCATTTTTTATGCAGCTAATTGACTGGAAATAGAAAAAGAAATAAAAACGAAGGAATTGATTTGTTTATACAGCTCGAGGACAGACTGCACGTCAATGGACAGTTGAAGAGTCGCGGCGATAAATCTCATTTCATGGCTTACGGCTTGATTGGCGTGGGCTATAAAAATGCTGCAGACTTAAGCGGCGTATCGAAGGCCGAGTCGAGTCGGTCAGGCCGTTGCCCGACTGGGTGAGCGCACATTAATCCAAATTAAATCTGCTTAATTTAAGCAGACGCTTAAATAAAGGACAACGCAGCATAAGCCTCATAATTCCTGATTACGTATACGTCACTTTGCCGCGTCTTATTTAGTTCGCGCGTTTCACTAATACCAAAACACTGCAGTACAAGGCAATTAAATGTTGATTCGCATTACGTATACGCCACGTGAATGCAAGCATTTTGATCCACAAAATATCTACGCCGGAGTATTTTCCCCTAAGCCGCTGCACAGACACAAAAGCAACAACAACAACAACAACAAATTCCTGCTCACTGCCCACCGAAATTGTTTCATCTCAGTTACAGTACAGCAATTAGGATACGAGTATTTTATAACGCTTAGGAATTACTCTCCCAGCAACTGCACCCGTATCTCGCCAAAAATGTGCGTCAGCCGAGCGAGGCAACACAGTGCAGCCGGGCAGGGAAAAGTTTTCGGACCGAAAAGCCAGGTTTGGTTGGGTTTGAGTAGCCGAAGTTCGCTTATTCTAATCTAGGTGAGCATACAAAATTTCTATGTAAATGTTATATTACTATAATAGCAGCAGATTAGTCTGGAAAGTGCCAGACTTGCTAAGCAGATTATATGAGCTGCTTAATGCTATGATTAGACTATATAAGTTTTAAAGTTACAGTCAAGTAAAGTTGCATATAAGTAGAAAAGATTTGTTGCTGGCACTGTCTGCAAATTGAATCAAACATTTCAATTAGCATTTGCCTGTCGCGCATTGCTTTGTTGTCTAGTGTAAGTGACACCTGACTGGCTGCAGTAGCTCAAGCTCAGACATTCGCAGCAGCTGAAGCAGAAGCTGTAGCTGTAGCTGCCGTTGTTGTTGTGCAGACTGAAGCTGAAGCTATGCCAGGAATGTGATGAATGCGCTTCGCTCGAGCATCCCGAGCTCTCGATGCGAAATGCGCGTGTTTTCCGTTTTGTTCCGCAAATTGCATATAATAGCAATTTGTTGCTTCCCAACAACATCACGCACACACACACACACACAGAATTTATGGCCGGTGTGGGCGGGGAGCGGCGAGTGTATGCAGGCACTTGAAACGAGAGAGCAACGAAGCTAGATAAAAGCCATTTGAAAACTATTACGCCCATGAGATTCATTCAAGTAGTGCGGCATTTATAACTCGAATGTTGCCCAGGCTAGGCACAGTCTCTAAAACAGGCCGAAAGAATGGAGAAAAAGAGCGAGAGAGAGAGGGAGAGAAGGCATTCTACTCGAATCAGTGTTGTGCAATGCTTGCCAAAAAATCCCGGGGATTATTTGAGCTCCACTAACTGAAAACTCACTTAGTGAATGCTCGATTTACGACTCGACTCTGGCTGCGTCTCGTATTGTCAAACGATTTGCAACACTTGAACGAAATATTTCGCATCACTGGCGGACAGATTGGCAGGCAGGCAGGCGACTAGCGGACCGTCAGAAAAGCAGCACAAAAATGGCAACACAAAATGGCGTTCTCAATGCTTCCCTTTTTATTAGAATGTGTCCATGGAGACGTGGGCGCCCGGCATTGTCTGGCTCGGATTTGGGGTTCGCGTGAGGGGTTGCTGCTCGTATCTGGGCATTTGTATCTGTACATTTGTGCCCGTATCTCTTCGGTGTGTGTGTGTAGTTTGTTACACATTTCTTAGCACGTAGTTATCTGTAGACCAGCAACAACGACACTTGAAACAACAATAAAAAGCTTGAGTAACTACAGCAGGAAATGCTTGGCCGTTTCCCAACACTGCCATAAAACTGGCAACCCTGTGGGAAACGACAAACGAGCTGCGTCTAGTACTTTGCTTAGGCAGCCCGAACGTATGCAATGATTTTGGGCATATAATAAGGCTGGCTATTTAATGCGACTGGCAATCGCACAATAAGAGACAATAAAAGACTTTTTCCTAGGTAACAGTTGACATGATCTCAGCTTGTGCTCAAGCTAAAAGCAATTCGCATCTAGCAGGCTTGTGTGCTTTACAAAGATATTTTTAAATATTTTATATTTTAGTTAGTTAGAAAATACTATGGTAAATGATAGAAAATTCTTTCTCCTCAAACATCTTTAAATTTCACTAGATTTTAGAGCTCTTTAAACACTCCCACTTATGCATATTAGGTATACGTATGGCCGTTTCTGAAAATTGGCTTCGAGCACTCAATGAATTCAATTTACAGATTTCTTTATCTGCTGCATGCTGCCCGCTTCGTCTGCTTCTTGTCGGTTACGACGTACACAGTGAAAAGGAAATTAGCAACTAATTAATTTTCTTATTAAAACAGGCCAAATAGCCGGCAGCACCCTCGGTCCCGGTCAGCCCACTTCACATCGCTTCTTCGCTTTCTTCCGCTGCCGCTGCTTTTCCTCTCCCAACTCGCTACCAGCATTCGTTTGCCGGCACTTTAAAACGCCACATTCAGCTTGCAGCATTGAGTAGTTCACGCATCGCTCTCTTCGCACGATTCGTAATTTATTTATTCAATGTTTTTTGGTTATTCACAATGCGCTGGCTGGCTGGAGTTCGCAGCACCCTCGCAGCAGCAGATGTGCTGCCAACTAATGCACAAATTTATTGTGACTTTTGGCACTGGCGGCAACAGCTGCTGCACATTATGTGCGACTACTACACACTGGCAACTTTCGGCAGGGTTCCCGCTCGAGTTGCCCCCGAATCTAAACCCAAACCCAATCGGGGGTATAACGCTGCCAGACTAGTAGGGCTGGCGAAAAGAAAAACACTGCCAAACACATGTGTGTGTCTGTGTCTCTGTGTGTGTGTGTGTGTTCGCGCTGTGTGTGTGTGTCTCCTGAGCTCAGTTTTATCTGCTGCGCTGCACGCGGCAAATTTGCATAGTTCGTGCAACGGCAGCAGCTCAGTTTTTATTTTTATTTTCATTTCATTTTATTAATGTGGAAAATGTAATTTCAAGCACTTGTAACTGCTGTGTATATGTGCAGCTCCCGGTCCCTTTCCCGTTGGGGCCAAGATGCCGTAGTATACCCCAAAAAATGGGCATGTGGAAAATTGAGAAAGCCTCACGAGCTGCGCATAGCTACAGAGTAATTTGCGGCCAAGCATTGAAATTTAATAAGCGCAAATCCAAACTTTGCCCTTGCTGCAAATGGTGTCAAGTTGGGAAAATGTTCAAACCGATTTTAATTACCAAAATTGTTGAACATGCATGAGAATTGTGAAACAAATGCGACGGAGAAGCTTTAATACCCTTGTACCGTGTTGGTAGGTATTGTTTTTAAGGCTTTTGTATTATATAGAGTAAATGTAAAATCATGTATACGCTGTAGCTTACTTGCATATATTATAAACTTCACAAGATAAACAGCTCATGGTGTAGGAATTATGTTAACTTTTCGCTTTAATTTCGAGCGTACAAGCTAAACAACAGCAAGAGCTTTCCCATGTGTCTCATGCATGCTTTGTTTTCAGGGGTATTTAGAATTTTCTAGGCATCTTGTAACACCTGCAACCATTTTATTTAACTCTAATCTTGTTGTATCTGTGCAAAGAGTATTCAGTTTTCGTTGCGAGTTTTTTATTTTGCAACATTTGAAATTACAAACAATAAATTATACATAAATTTCACAAAAAACTCATACTGCACACACATTAATCACACACATATCGATTACAAATTGATGTTTATTGCATGTCTGATAAGTTAGCTGGCTTAATGCAATAAATATGCTAGGCAAAGTGTTGCATGGACCGTCGGGACAGGCAGATAGACAGTAGGTGCGATTGCCAGGTTGCCTGGTTTCGGCATTTGCATTTGTCACGCTCGTTAGAGTTTCTTAATTCCCATTAGTCGGCCGTAATTCGATATGTTATATGTTATGGCAGCCACGTGACTTCAAACTTCTCCCAGTCGAGCGTACAACAACAACAGAAGTGCAGCAAACACCTACAGCAAACACACACTGCAAACGACATCAGAGAGAGTTGGAGCTGAAACGGATGCTCACGAAGCTTACAACGAGCAAAGTTTGCCACTTTGTGAGTGCTGTATCGTATATATGTATATATTGTATATATACGCATATTCATATGTATTTTCTGTATTTCTATTTTCTTTAAACGCAGCACACGGTGCACACAGCTCATAAATAGAATGGAAATGGGCAAAAGAGACTGGCAACTTTTAGTTGAACTTGGCAGGCAGCACATGCATAAATACGAGTGCGCTGCGATAAATTGCTTTAAGCCAAATCCTTTGGGTCATCCACCCTTAAGTACTCATAATAGAATAAGTCCACAGACAGCAACAAGCATACGCACGAGCTGCATAAGCAGTTTTTAGTTGGGGCGCAAACTGTCAGTAAAAGTAAATTTGGCTAAGAAAGACGGTTGTAAGCTGCAGGAAACGGATAATCCGTAAGGTCTTTATATGGATTAAAAACATTTTTTTTCTTAGTTGTATATGTAGGAAAAACTCAATGTAAATGTAATTTTAATGCTTAAATCAATTCCATAATAATACACAAAGCAAAGTTTTAACAACCAAAAAGTGAAGCATATTTTCAGGCTGCATGTGAAATTCTGCAATTACCTTGGCTAGGCTGCAGATGACAAGCATGTCGTCCTCATTTCCCTCTCTACTTTAAACTGCAGTTGCCTCAGCTGCCCAGAATATGCTCAGCGTTCAGCAAATAATAAACTGTTAATTTTAAAAAAATAAATAGTGCTTTCTCCACTATAAGTTACCTTAATTCACTGCAAATAAACAAATGCAGCACAACTTGTGCTTAAGGTAGGAAACTCACGATAATAGGGAAAGAAATAGCCATAAAGTTAGGCCAAAGATAGGATAAGCAGACAGGCTCAATGGTCGTAACAAAGGTGCCTCAATAAATGCAAAGCAAAAACGGGCTAAAAAGGGTTGCGCAAATCTAGCCAACCTTTTCACCTTTATATCGATTTCTACACGTAAAAAAAAGAACTCTAGTTTTTCAGCAGTTACTAAATATTGGATTACTTGTCCAGTGATTGGGGTATACGAGCTATAAATAAATGGGATAGCCCGAGCCTAATGCAATTTCAATAACTAACCAATGAATACGTTATACAAGTTATTCCCACACACGATCTTTAAAATGATTTTCGCAACATGCCAAAAAAATGTGTTGCATGTGGCAGGCAGAAGCTCGCGTTATTATGATTATGATTATTGTGCTGCAGAAGCAGCACTTTTGTGTTTGCCAAGGAAGTGGCGGCAGTCGCTGCGGCGGCTGCGGCTGTGGCTACGTCGACTTCGGATTCGGCACTGCAAGTGCCAGCGGCAGTGGCAACGCCACTTTTCACAATCTTTTCCCATTTTATGGTCGTGCGCGATGGCAAACAGCACAAAAGTCGGCAGCTGAAATTCAAATGAATAGTAAATTGCTGAAGCGGCAACCCAGCCGGGCGGGAAGCGTGGTTCGCGGGGGGTCAGCGAGTGCTGCGGAAACAGCTGTTTCCGTTACAACAACTTTTGACCTAAAACGCGCAGCGAGCGAGCGCGTTCGGCGAAATTATTATTACATTTTATGTGAATTCAACGAGTTTTGTGTGTTTCACTGGACACAGCGTGAAAAGGGGTGTGGGTGAAGGTCTGTGTCCGGTGCGAACATCGCACATTTGCATGACTCGCATATGCATCTGTGTGTGTGTGTGTGTGTGTGTGTCGGAGGCGAGATCCTTAATCCCTTTAGCTTGGTTAGGTAATTTCCGCTACACGCAGTTTGCTTAATTAAAGCCAACAAAAAATGCAATGAATTTAAAGTGCTTAAATTGCAAACGCAAACAAGTGCAGCCTGTAATACCCTGTAAATACAATTACTACTATTTATACTGCTACTAATACTTCTTAGCACCTGACACTCTACTACACCGAATTCCTCTATAAACTTTTCATCTATCCCACTCCGCTCTTATTCCTGCTGCTTATGGTCAATTGCCCATCCAATCGCTGATCTTGCTACAGAGTATCATCTCACCATGACCACACAACTATTGTGCCGCTGCTTGTATTTTTCGTTTATGGCTGAGACCAAAGTTAATATTTTTGCAATTTGCGCTCGGCTTTAATTAAAAGCAAACGCGTCGCTTGTCGCGTTCGTCCAGTGCAAAATTAATGAACGGGCAACGCTTGAAAATGTTAGTCTGGACACGCCTCCGCCAGCTGGACGCCCACTCCCAGTTAATTTCGTATGCGGCACACACACAAATCTGGTCATTATTAACCAACCCAGACAGAAGTTGCAACTGGAACTGTTTGGCGGAAAGAGTAGCCAATCCTGTGGCCGAAACAGAGCTGGGCCGAGATGCGTCTGCTTTTTGCCCGTTTGATTTGGTCCATTAATTTCGAGTGGTTTGGGCGCACTCGGTCCGTTTTCGAGCCTGTGGAGCCTCGTTAAACTTCTGTGACAAGCGGCGTTGGCGGCGTTGTTTGCTTGTTGATTTGTGTGGCGCTTTTCTGGGTGATTAAGTCATCCGTCAGTCGCAGCGGCAGCGGCAGCGGCAGTAAAAACTGTGCGCTTTATTCTTGTTGTTGTTGTATTTTTTTTTTTTACTTTTAATGAAGCGCAGCGTTGCGGGCGGCCGCATTTACAAAATAATTAGAGGCCTGTGCCGCT
Organism: Zaprionus inermis; assembly: GCA_018151445.1. Classification (NCBI taxonomy): domain Eukaryota; kingdom Metazoa; phylum Arthropoda; class Insecta; order Diptera; family Drosophilidae; genus Zaprionus; species Zaprionus inermis. Next base: position 2,935,116 of record JAECXD010000640.1, on the reverse strand, counting down.
AATGCCCCTAGGGGTCCCCTAGGCGCGGCTATCCGCCGATTCCTTTACTTCTGCGCCGCCCATTCGCTGCCCCTGCCCAGCGGGATTTGCAATTAAAAAGTTTCCTTTCACTGTCTCGTTGTCATCATTCGGCAGCTATGCGACACGCGGCGTATGCGTAATATGTCAATGATTAGAAACTTTAGGGAAAGCTTATTAAAATACAAGTTAATACAAATTATTAAAAGAGAACTAAAGTAGCAATTAAAATATCTGAAAATACTTAAAATAATTTAATAAAACTTTAATACGGTTACTATATATTTTGCTCTTAACTTTTCTAAAGTAAATCAAACAACTTGGTAAATTAAATTAATTGTAATTTCACTTTTACTTATATATACATATATTTTAAGAGGTGTCTATGCTCTAGCGCGCAATCGGAAGCTATTAAGCTGTTTAAATATCCGCTTAAATCATTTTCCTAATGTTAATGGCAAAAAGCGACCAAGCTCAAAAGCATTTGTTTCCGGGCATATTTTGGGGGGCGAATGGAACGAAGCATCAGGGAAGTGAGCAGTCGGTACAAGTATTGTGAAGATCAATTTTAAGTAGTTTCGTTGAGACTTTGGCATGTCCAGAGATGCAAATTTACTGCTTTTTGGCTTTAGAATATTTTCAAGAATTTCAGAATTTATTTTCAAAGCACAAGAAAAAGCGATTACGTTAATTAATTGCGTAATTAACGCGAGTGAAAGTAAAACTTACGCAAAATACAAGTAGAAAATATTAAAAATATTATCGATAGTTTTCAGTTACGATAACTACACGTTTGCCTAAAGCTGCGCTGTACAATTGTTGCCAACTTAATTAAAATAACGCAAGAATTATCGATTCCCTTGAATTGAATAAATATGCAAGTTTTTGCTTTAAAAAGTTATTAATAAATTTATTTAAAATTACAAACTCAATAATTTAGCAAATGAAGCAATCTACTGCATTGCCGCAACTAAACTTTCTTCAAAGGAACCAACAAAAACTTAAATTCCATACTGAACTTTATGAAAAAGAAACGGCAACAAACATTAATGCTGGCAAATAAAAGAAAAATCTTTTCGGAAAACTTTGCAATTGTGGAAAATTCGTGCCTAAAGCGCAACGACCAAGTCGAATAAAGGGAGAAGCTTGCAGGGCAAAAGGATTATGGCACGTACACGTAGCACACGCTTTTCCCAGCGTTGCACGTCGCCAACGGCGCGCAGTGAAGTTCGCCAGGCCGGGCAGGTGTAACTTAGCGCATGCAAGGTGTATGTGTGTGGTTGTGGGTGTGGGTGTGTGTGTGTGTGCCAGTCGGTATTAATTTCTACGTTGCTTGTTGATTCCTCGGCACATACATAGTTCATCCTGTTGTTGTTGTTGTTGCCTGTACGTGTTTGTGGCAGTTCGTCGTGTTTGTTCATTTGTATCAGCTAGTCGCCCTCTTGTTGCTGCTGCCCGCCCCGTCGTTGTCCTGCTTTCATTATTAATATGCTGCCTGCCTTTGTTTAGACGCTTTTGCACTTTTTGTTCGTCATCTTTGCGAAGTTTTCGCCTTGGTTCGTCTCGTCTTTTGCTGTTTGTTTTGCTTCGTGTTGGCGACACAAATTAGTCTTGCTGACACATAAAAATTGTTAACCCTTTTTTTGTTGTTGTTGGCAAAATGAAAAATGACAATAGATGATAAAATGCGCTTAGTTTCTTTTTGCACCAGTGTGTGCGTGTGTGTGTGTGTGTGTGTTGTACGTGTGCGTGTCAGTCACATCGTTTTGCCAACATTGATGTATTTGGGTCAAAATCGTGCTGCAATTTGCTCAAACATCTGTCGAACCAAATAAGTTTCCCTTGAGCCTGTCTAAAACTTTTCCAACAACCTACTCCGCCCCTTTTTTCTGTTTATGCAATTCACGCGATTTAATTGGATTTTAATTGTAGTGCAATAAATTTGACATTACTTGGCCGCACCACGTTTCGCCGACACTTGGCGCGTTAAACTTTTCGCTTGCGCTTTGCGTTTTTCCCTCGTTTGGCTAATAGAGCTCTCGGACGGGGCGCTAATGAAGCATATACTTCGAGACGGACAGCAGCTGCAATTAGCCCTGGTCCGTTCGGCCGTTCTTGCGGTCATTAAAACTAATGGCAAACGCGCCGCGCCCAAACGGCCTGCAGCCGAGTCGGATATATCAGTTGACCAACAAGCCAAATAGCCAAAAAGCTCACAAAAACAAAAAAACGAACCAACAAAAATATATACGTAATGCGTACATATATCTCTGTAGGACGCCTAAAAAAAGGGGAAAAGTTTCGGACTCGCATGTTGGCAGAACCTGCGGTCACAAAAGAGCTGTAAATTAAAATTTACCCGACATGAAATTGAAGCGCCGTCGAGTGTAGCTCCTGCTCCTGCTTCTGCCCTGCTGCGAGCGTGGCCCAGCCCAGCCCTGCTCGCAACCACTTTGTTTTTTGGCCTCCAATATTTTTTTCTCTTAATTTTTTGGTTTTTGTTGCAGTTGCTTTGCCATTTCCGGATGCTGCGCGGCGTGGAGCCAACGGGCAAGGCGCTGCAACGAATACGAATATGCATATGAGTGTATTCGAAACCGATATCGCAAAACCAAACAGTAAACCGATTCAAAAATAAAAGCTAAAATGAGTATAAATGCAAATATTTCAAATAGTTTAAATAATAATAATGGAAATATTGAAAAAGTGGAAATACCCTCACTTTGAGCTGTCAACAAACGCTTATTTTTATTTCGATAAATAATTTTGAAGCAGTGGCAACACTTACGCAAACTATCGAAATAGGAAGAATGCCAGCTCTATTTACGGCCTTAAATTTCGCGTACTCAGATTTCTAACATCGCACTGGCAACCGCATCGCATTTGCCAGCTGCACGCACAACGGCTGCAGCTCATCTGGAATTCGCGGCGGTCTGGCAACCTATTCGACTCGCGATTGGATTGCAGTTCGCGTTGCTTTTATATGCATTTCGACTGCTGCTGTTCGTTTGCAGCTCGTTCGCTTCTTTTTGCCTTGCCTGCTTTTTCATGGCTGTGCTGCGGCTGCTGCCCAGCGGGCTCGTATTTTACGTGGTTAACGTTTTACGCTACGCCAGACTGACAGGCAAAGGCAAAGCAGATTTCCTGGCAGCCAGCACGCCCCGGCACGCGCACAGATTAAGCGCCCCGCCCCAATGTACGTATGCAGCCTACGGCGACTGCAATTTCAGCTCAGTTACAGTCGCCCAAAATAGTATATGCACGGTATACATATGCGCAGCTCGCACACATGTAAAGATGTAGCGGGAATTAGGAAAAACCAATACGACAGCATTTTATTTCAATCAATTATCGTGCCTGCAATTTTTTTCCTACTAGCCACAATTTACAGTTAAACGGCAATTTCCGCAGCGATAAAAATATAAAAAACAAACAACGAATGCAATTAAAAACAGCCGCTTCATTTGCCCCACTGCCACGCCCTTGCTGGCTTGTTTAAGGACGCGTTGGCAAACTTTATTTAGTTTTGTTTTTATTGCAAATATTTATGCACATTCTGTGTCAACTTGACGGGCAGTTTATTTATTCACAAAAAGCGACGCGACTGGCAGCTGTCGCCTGCCACGCCCCGACGCCCACAGCGGATTAGATGGATTTATCGCGTAGCGGCAAATACATAAATAAATAGTTTAAAGCTATTAGTCGGACATATTCCACATTTTTTGTGCGGTGTTATTAACTGTAACGTACACTAAATAAAATGTAAACAACGCAAACATTTGCACAGACAATATTTTTTAAGGAAATACCAGGGCAGTATTAAGGTGTTAAATATTTGCATGCAGTACAAAAAAATAGTACGCAGTACAATAAGCTGATAAATCGAGTGTGTTAATAGCGCGAAAAATTTAAAGCTATCGGAATGTTCAATATCGATAACTTGAAAACGAATTCGCTTTAATTAACGATAAGCTTGGCTTGAACGAAGTGCCATGCAACCCTGTGCCATTGCACCATGCTGAGATCGCCACGAGAGAGGCATAAATGCAATGGAGAGCTTCAGCCCTCGTTTGCAAGACTCACATCAAAACTGGTGTGTTTCATAGACCATTGGGAAATTGGTTAAGAAAAGGCAACACCCCGTGGCACTCACAACCACTGCCGCCCACCTGTTCCTGTCATATTTGGCAGTGAAGGGTTCACAAATGGAAATTGCAATTTGCTGCCCGCCTCCCGCTACGTCCAACTGCCGAACGTTGACACACATAGATGACACGCTGCAAGTTAATTGAATTGATGTTTTGTTTTGTTTCGATGTGTTTGTGCTGTGACAGCAACAACCGTCGACATGCTCTGCGTATTGGTTATTGTATCATCCCCTCAAACTCCCCGCCCGCTTGAAGCAGTGCGAAACGGATGCAAATTGAAATTTATCCATTCGCAAGCAAACATAAGCTAATTACCTGCTACACTTTCGAGATTTTAGGAGCTTTTTCTAGGTTTCGTAGTGCACAACGAACTTGCGTTGATTTTATTGACGTTTCAAAATGAGTTTTCATACATTAAAATATTCATAAATATGTATGTGCGAAATTACATATGCCATGCATTCAAGCATTGGCTTCTCTTAGTTTTTTCTTTACCTTCGCTAATGGTTTGAGCTTACATTATAATGACCTGCATTTTTGCAACAAAATGCATTAAATCATGAATGATTTGCAGTAACATGCAGAACGATGTTAACAGTTAAGTGTGATAAACAAAAGTTAAGATTGGATCGTGCGGCTCGAGCACGGCTGTTCGTCGTGATAGGCAGCCTGCGAGGTCGAGGGCTCCTTTTTTATGGCAATCGAGGTCTCGACATGGTACTGAGCCACCGGCGATTCCGTCGGCGAAACGTTACACTCGTCGTAACTGGTCGAATCGGGCGTATATAGCGGCGCTACGCCCATGGGGCCGACCTGACCCACATATTCGTTTTCATCCGTGTCGCTGTCGTAGAGCTCATCCTGTCCGCCCAGGTCAATTAGTATGCGACGCAGGTAGCGCAATTCGTCCTGGGCCCGTGTTACTTTGCGTTCCAGTTCCTTAATCTGCGCCTGCGGTATGAGCGGGCAGCCGATGGCGCTGAGAATTTCCATTAGCGGATCTTTGGGCAGCGGTTTTAGCTCGACCAGTGTCTCCAGGATTTCCACCAAGCGCGGCAAGATGTTGTTGTCCTTAAGATACTTTGTGTACTTCTCCTCTTCCAGCGACATTGTTTTTTTTCACGAATTTCGAGGGCAAATTAGAAAGAAACGTGCAAATAAAGCACAAACAAATTGAGAGCACATGCCTGCGGGAATAACTGTAAATATCTGAATTGTGTGTGGCGCCTCTAGCGTACGTGTTACGTACTACTCAAATGGTTGTGATCCGAGCTAAGATTTCAGTGCTGGTAAATGCAGTAATAAATCGACAAAATAAAGTAAACTCCAAGTTTTTCGGGTATATCTTATTATAATTAAATATTTAATTTGTTTGCGGACTGCAGAACGTTATACTGCATTTTAACAACTTAAACTAATTGCGTGTTTTTAAAATTACTGCGCAGCCAAAACAATCGAACTCATTATCGGCGATATATATCGATAAGTGATTAAGTGTGCCTGGCGAATTGCTTGTAAAATTTATTGCACATTAGACAGAAATTCGAGCTGCGCGTCCGCTGCAGTTTTACAAAATTACGGTTAACAAATAAGCATAAGGATACATAAACAATGTCATTTTCGTTCAGTACACCAACTACAAATGCGGGTCTAGCCGGAGCTGCCGCAGCTCCTGGCTTCAGTTTTGGCGCGCGAACAGCAACAAGCGCACCGCCGCCTTCGTTTGGTGCTGCAACGGGCACTTCGACTCTGGCCGGCGCCGCAGGAGCTGTGGTTGGAGCGGCCGCGCCTAGTTTCAGTTTTGCTCCCGCTGCGGTCAGTGCCACGCCCACACTCAGTTTTGGTTCACCAGCAGCCGCCGGAGCGCCAGCAGCATTGCCGACCTTTGGAAGCACCACCGCAGCTTCAGCGTTTGGTGCGCCTGCAACAGCAACTACCGCATTCGGCGCGCCTGCAGCAGCCCCTGCCTTTGGTGCGCCTGCCGCCGCACCCGCTTTTGGTGCACCGGCAACGGCAACACCAGCGTTTGGTGCTACTGCAGCGGCACCGACTTTCGGCGCAACTACGACGGCACCTGCATTTGGCTCCACAACTGCTGCTCCCGCTTTCGGTTCGCTTGCAGCGGCACCTAGCTTTGGTGCGCCAGCAGCAGCAGCACCAGCCTTTGGTGCGGCACCGGCAACTACCGCCTCCGCTTTTGGCGCACCAGCAGCAGCTCCAGCCTTTGGTACAGCGACCGCCACCGTAGCGCCTTCCTTCAGCTTCTCGACTCCCACAACAAGTGCACCGACCACAGCGCCTCCCGCCTTCGGATCGACGGCAGTGTCCGCCGCACCGGGATCCCTTGTTGGTGTCTTTTCGTTCAACAAAGCGCAGGCTACAACGGCGGCCAGCCTGAATTTCAACACAACCACGACGTCCATGGCTGCAGTGCAGCCTCTCAATGCTGGTCAGCGTCTGGGCACCAACACTCTGACCGCAACCAACACACTGGGAGGCGGCGGCATCTTTGGCAAGCCGCTAACGACAACCACACAAGCAGCGGTCGCAGCTCCGCCCGCATTCGTTGGTCTGGGCGGCATTGATGTGAGCGCTACTCAACCCAAGCTGGGCGACAACAAGCAGGATGGCATCAAGGTGAGTCCAGTGGAATATACAGACAGATACAGGAACTAACTTAGATTATTAATTGCAGATCAAGGAGACGCAGGTGCCCGACGAAATAGTAAAGACCGTAGATGCCCTTAAGAGCCACATCAAGCAGCAGAAGACCATCTCGACAGACATTGGTCGAACCTCGACTTCGAAACTGAGCAATGTAAGTCATGAGATCATAAACCTTCGTTGGGTGCTGCAAAACGTGGCCAACTCGGTGGAATCGAACAATCAGCAAATCAAGCAGCTGCGCAGCGAAACAGCCAAGGCCATACAATCGCTGGAGATGGCGCAGCGCACCCAGGACACGCCGGCAGGTCTGCAGTTCGAGAATAGCGCACCATTCCAGTACTTTCAGTGTCTGGTGGCAAAGTACGAAGAGGATCTTATAGCGTTCCGACTGCAAATATCGCTAACCGAGAGCCACATGCATGCGCTGGCCAATCCGCAGAGTATTTCGCCCGACGATCTGAAACGTGGCTTTCGGCAGCTAAACGAATCATTCATATCGCTTGCCGGACGCCTGCACGAGCTGCACCAGCGTGTCGAGGAGCAGAAGGAGCACTATTTGAATCTGCGTCGTTATCGGTTGCGTGATGCGACCAATGTATTCGCCAGCATCGACAATCCTCCTGTGCAGGAAGTGGTACCACAACGCATCAGCAGCGGTCCTACGCCCTTCTTCAACATTTCGGCCATGAGCACGCTGAACAAGAGCTACGCGGCTGCCGCATCGGCGGCATCAAACACAAGCAATGTGGCAGCAACCAAATCGGATAGATGGTAACCCCCCACCCCATGGAATTGGCCGAGAGTAGATTATAGTTGTTATGAAATGGATTGTCAATAAAGTTATTAGACCAACTATCAAGTTGGAATTCGATATCTTTTTAGTGGCATTTTTATGCGCAATCTCTGGATCATCCTTCTAGGCGGATCCATAAGAGCTTTAATGTAGATTACAATATATATTTCAACTGAATTGACGCCATGCACAGGTTGAACGAATGCAGCTGCAAGTTAAATCACTTCTTGACCACCTGGATGACATCCTCATCGGCCATGACATGGGCAATGCCCACACGTTGTGGTGAATATTTCGTTGATGTGCCCCAGACCAAAGCGTATTTGAATTGTGCCGCCAGCGTGCGATGAATGGCATGACACACGTGCTCCACACTGACGCCCTGTGCCGCAAGAGAAATCAAGTTAGAACTGAACGTGATGCTAAGTAAGTCATGGACTTACCTTTCTCAAAATGAGTCCATCATCGAAATCTGGTGGTGCACCTGGCTTTTTGGTGTACACCCGAATCAGCTGCAAGGCCTCCCAGAGCGCCTCGAGCATATAGTCCAGATTGAGCTTCATGTTACAACTGACCACAATGGAGTGAGGCTCTCGCGCCAGCCGATTCACCTCCTCAATGGAAATCTGATCGATCTTATTATAAACATACAAGCAAGGCAGATAGACGCGATTGGCTGTAACCACATCAATAAATTCATCCTCTGTGCAATCCTCACGGAACAAAACCTCGGCGTTAAAGATCTTGAACGAGTGTAGAATCATTTGAACCATTTTTTCGCTGCAGCGCGTCAGTGCGCAGGTGGAGTTGAAACTGAGGCCACCGCCCTTTTTCTGTTTGAAGTAGATGTTGGGTTTACGTTTGTTCAGGCGAATGCCGACCGATTCCAGCTCACGCTCGAGAAGCTCGCGATGCACATTCGGTTTGGTTGCGTCCAGCATCATCAGCACAAGATCGGCGGTGCGTGCGACGGCAATAACCTGACGACCGCGACCCTTACCCTGGGCGGCACCCTCGATAATACCCGGCAAATCGAGCAGCTGTATGTTTGCACCCTGATACTCAATCACGCCGGGAATGCACGTCAGCGTGGTGAACTCGTAATTGGCTATAAAACAATTCAATTAATACATACGTTGAATTGAAAGAACAATTTGTATGACGCGAGCAACTCACCCGCCTCCGACTCGGTTTTGGTCAGTGTGGACAACATAGTCGACTTGCCCACACTGGGGAATCCAATTAGCGCCACACGCGCATCGCCGCTCTTCAGCACATCGAAACCTTCGCCCTTCTCGCCCTTTTTCGATGGTTCCAGCAGTTGCGAACGGTACTTGGCTAGCTTTGCCTTCAGCAGACCCAAATGGTACTCGGTGGCTGCAAAATTAAATGTCCAGTGAATTCTAACCCTAAATTCCGATACGTATTTGCCAGCATTGCGATATGTGACGCCGTGTTGTCTGCGCCGGTGTTCGTTGTCAATTGCAGTGCAGCTCACCTTTGTTCTTTTGCGTGCGCGCGATTTCGCGCTCGATCTCCGCAATCTTCTCTAGAATGCCCATACTGTTGCTTTTCTACGGTTTGGGCACAGCATTCAGTTAACAATAACAATATTCGGCAGTAGTTGCTACTGCACTCTTGTTGTTGTTTTAAAGTTTTACTTTTTTGTGCCGAACGAGGGCCGAATACAACTATCGATACTTGCTTAGTCTATCGATGGCTCAATGCGACAGGCGATATTCACAATGTTACCCTATAACTAATAATTCTATGAGCATTTGCGAGGTGTGTACTCACTGGCTTATTATAAATGGTCACACTTTGCGCGGGAATCAAGTGCGACGGATGTAACAAATTATTGCAAAATAAAGGCAATTTTTCTTTTAATTCTTTATTTTTTTGTATAATTTAAAAGCCAACGAGATTGCTTCTTTACAAATCCAATAGGGAATTTTGGTGGTCATGACAATGCACAATATTTATTTGCCATATCCATAATATCGTTAAATTTAAATTCACCTCGCAGCGATATTTTTATTGCGATGATGACTTTTCCCTTGATTCCCGTTGGACGCATTATAATTCAAAGTTTTAATTAATTAATTTTAATTAAAAAGTCTCAAAATATACACAAATACACATATATGTAAATACTGTTACAATTACAAGAAACAGCCACACACACAAATGACGATCGGTTAATTACAATAGGTGAATAGGAATAGAGAGAGAGAGAAATAGCGAAATACCAAGAGAATGGAGGATAGACTTAGTTTTAATTGGCATAAAAGCCATTTCCCTCGTTGCCCATAAACTCAGTCCAACGTTGTGCATCAATGTGATCCAACTCCGAGCACACCTCGCCCGGCTGAAGCGAGCGACACGTGCACGTAATGCCAATCCGTGTTATAATCAATTGGGATTCGTACTTGGGCAGGGCGGGATCCACGTCAACGAGACGCTCGCTCAGGCACTGCTTGAGGAATTGCTTGCGCAGCACGCGCAAGTTGTCGGCGGTATAACCTGCGTGGAAAAGTATTTAAATTGAATTTATGTTTTATGTATAATTAAAATTCAATTCTCACTTTTGTAGGCGCTGATTTTCTCCTCGACGCAGTTGAGATCCTGCGGCGAGAATAACGGTGGAAAGGCCTCCGATTCGCGTATATTGAGCACAAAAGCAAAGTCTAGCGAAGATGTGGCATTGCCCAGTGCCTTGAGCAGCACGCCGGTTGACGAAATGGAGGCCAAATACCAGTCGGCTGACGAGGCATCCTCTGGCGACTTTGTCGCCTCCTCGCCTGCATTATTTGTAGTAAAATCGCTACTGACAGCGACGGTTGCAGCTTCGTTGCGCCTCTGTCGCTTGCGTCTGCGATACTGCAGCTGATTGCTGGAGCTGGTTACAGCTGCAGCCGCAGCTGCATCGGCCGCTTGCTCCACGGCCTCGTTGTCCAGCTCCAGGTCCCACAAACTGAGAGGCGATTGTGCAGCTGGCGGAAGACTTGTTGTAGTACTGCTGCTGGTGCTCGATTCCAATATACCGCTGCGCACATCCCGACTGTTGCCACTGGGATATTTGCTGCGCAAGTGAATGGGACGATCGTTCTGGTCCGGCACCTGGGACAGCTCATCGTTGTAGACCAGCTCATACTCCTCTGGCAGGCGCATAGGATTGGCATTCTCTGCAGGCAGCGGCACTGCATCATAGTCCTTCTGTAGGAAGTATTGAATTTTCATATAAATAATTTCGAATTTCATTTAATCATGATTCTCTTACGAATTCCTTGTAGGGATCCTTAATGTAACCGCCACCAAAGCCGGGAAGTTCATTGTTTGCTTCCGGCTCGGGCAGCAATTCCGGAAGCGTGTGCTTATGATGCTTCAAGTGTTTAACAGAAGTTGCCTGCTGCTGCTCGACTTGTTCTCCGGCTGCCACTTGTCTGAGCAACTGCTCTCGATTGGCCAGCAGCTTCTTGAGCAGTTTGGGATGCTTTAATGGCGACTGTTTGCCTGCCGGCGCCGGACGCTGTGTACGATTCAACTTCACCTCGAGATCATCTGTGCTAAAGAGCACCGCACCCGGCGGCTCAATGTGCCGTGCAATGGCATAGAGCTTGAGCACCGTGGATTCGTTATACCGCAGCCGACAGGTGTCGGCGCGTGCCTGGAGAATGATGTCACTGTCTGGCACAAATTCGTATGCATCCCGTGCATTGGTTTTATTGCGACACTGCAGCTGCCAGTGCAGGAAAAAGTCGCCGCCAAAGCTCTGCGAAATGGTCACGCCACCAAGAAGACTGTTCGCTCCGCCTGCGTCGGTCATCATGGAATTGAGTAGTGGCTGCCCTGTGCGTCCGTCGAGAATCGTTGTTTGCGAATAGTAGTAGACAGGGAAGCCTGGTCCAGTATTATACTTGACCATGAAATCAGTTACATTGTCATGATCGAAATGACCTGGCACAATGGCGCTAACGCATTCGCTGGCCGGGAACGTGTAGTTCCAGAGCATGCTATAATTGCGTCCATCGAAGGCAAAAACGGTGCTGTTAAACGCAGCTACGACCACGTCAGACACGCCGTCGCCATTAAGATCGCTGAGCACAGCTGGCACCATGAGACCCGAACCCGGCTGTTGGTGCAGTGGTGTGAAGTGCTTCTCGCTTGTGTGCGCCATCAGTGAAAGCAGACGCAAACTGTAAATGCCACCGGGCGTATTCTGACCACCCGTGATCATCAGCAGCAGCTCAGTGCCGTCGGACAACGTCAGCAGCTGTATAGGCACAAACATTTCCTCGCGATGTGGCGTCGGTATAGTGCGTATAACCTTGCCGGTCTTGCCCGATATGAGCTTTATGTGGCCAGCCTTCGATTCCTCGCGCTCCTCGAGATGTGCCGCTATAACCTCGGGCACAGCATCTCCATCCAAGTCGCGCAGCACATTGATCGTATAGAGATCCATGACAATCGGCGAATTTGTCTCTACTTCCAACTCGTGGAACGTCCAAATCACATGACCGGTACGTCCATTTATGGCGAAAATCATCTAAGTAGGAGATCAGTTTTAAACAAAATATATTACGTTTTCCAGATGGTCTTGCTTACACCCAGTCGTCCCGCGGCCAGACAGTCCATGCCGCCATCCAGATCTATGTCCGCATTGCAGTGCAGCGAGAACACATTGGCCACACTCCACGTTTGCCATAGAATGGAGCCGTCGCGCCCATCGAGTGCCACAACGCCACCCTCGCAGGGCACATCTTCTAACTGCTGCGATGACTTGCAGCGCGGTAACGGAATTCCCTCGTAGTGTATGTTATCGTCGACGCCATAGCCAAAGATAATATCCTTGATGCCGTCGCCATTGAGATCGACTGCACGCAACGGACTCTCGCTATTCATTCGGGCCATGCTGCGCGTCCACACTCGCTGTACACTGATCTGTGTGCAGGGCACAAACTCGCTGCCCAGGCTACTGCCATAGCTAATGCTCGAGCCGGATAGCGTCTTCAGCTCTTGACTATGACTCCACCAGTGATGAATGTGCTGTATGGGCGAAGGGAACAGTGTGAGCATAAGCGCCGCCAGGCTGAGCAGCGCACAGAGAACGGTCAGTGCAGCGAGGACATAGCAGAAGGATTCGCAGCAGCGGCAGCAGCGTCGACGTTTGTGCTGTTTCATAATTGGCGTCGAGCTGCTGCCCGAACCGGAGCTGTGTTTGCGACGTGGCGCCATCAACGGGCGCTTCAGACCCTGCTCCTCGCTGCGCTGCAATTGGAGGAAGTTTAATTAAATTCGAATAAGAACAAGATGTTTCGAAAAGCAAAATCGCCAATTTGAAATGAAAATACTCCATGAACAATTGGAATACTCCCGTATGAAAGGATTCCTAATATTTTCATGCACAAATCAAAACCAATCGAATGTGAATTTTAGGCGAAAGTGTTTTCGGGAACTGTTGATGACACATTGCGGTCTGAGTAATCGTCTTGATAAGGTTACAAAAAAATACCTAATATATTTTATTTTTTCAACACTTAGATGCTTTGCCTTGTGACTCACCTTGGCGGATCTGGCGTCCTTGATGAAAACCTCATCGTCCACATCGTCGCTGATGTCCTCATCAATCGAAGAGTCCCGTATGGCAATGCGCTTGGATGGCACATATGGTCGCAATTTGATCATCATGCACCACGCGTCCAAGTCGTCCGCGCCCCGCGCCGCTGCCTCAGAGCCCTGAAATGTATTACAGCTGATCCAATTATTCGTGCGTTTACTGGAATCGATGGCGTCTATTTTAATGCATTTTCTATGTTGTATTTTGCGCGTGTTTTTGCAGCGTTGATGCAGTTGCGGAACGGTGCGCGTCTCTCGACTGTGTAAAAATCAATAGCGACGTCACAACGTTGCGCTCAGCTGAGCCATACGGGATCGACGCATGCGCCCCTCGCGGCCGAACAACCCTCGCGTCGTCGTCATCGTCGTCGCCGTCGGGGGACGTAAGACCGCCGCACACGTGTTTTTGGGCGAACGACGGCTACAGGTTTGTTTGTCAACAATGGCGACAATGACGCAGTCAACGTCTCCACCTGAGCGCCAGATTGCTTGCCTTCCACACCCCAGCAGTCCAACATGCCCGCACGCGAGCACAATCGTCTGGCAACTGTTGCTCCAAGTTGCCACCCCTTGCCAGCTCCGTCTGCGTTCGCGCTGTTACTTGGGTGGCGGAGTCGTTTTCCCCCATTCGCCGCTCAACTCCGCCCACTCCCTTATTAACCATTTCGAAGCCAGTTCAATGGCCTCACTTGGCGTTTTTATGAATGGAACTGGGAGTACATGAAGCTGGGCGGAGTTCGAGGGGTCTGATGGGAGTTTCCATTCAAGAAACTTCCGCATGCTGCCCAAAGTGGGTCACATACAATGTGCACATGTGTGTGTGTGTGTATACGACTTATTAATATTATGAAAGGGTCTGCAGTACTGCAGGTCCAGTGTGGTTAATCAGCTAATCAGCGCTTTTTGCGAGAATTTATTTATGTTACCTTAAATGGATTCGCCGATGGCATTTCTACAGAATTTCTTTGCTTTATGTTGCGTTCACGACCTTCGCTTGACGTCACGTCAAAGACATCTCTTAAATATATAATTCTTGAATTGTAAAAAACTACTTTTTTCTTTCCGTTTTTCTCAAATTTCAATGACGTAATGCGTGTCAAAAACAAGGAACAAAAATTACGACTATAGACAAGTTTAAAAGCGCGCCAAAGCTTTGCGGTTTGCAGTGTGCCATCAGCAGAAACTTAAGAGCACCACTTAGGTGTTCACGGGATGGCTGGGGCACAGGAGGCGCTAGGGGGTGCGAGGTAGATTCGGGTGAAAAGCGTGCACGGGCTCTAGAGCCAACCATCAAGTACTTAGGTCAGGTCCGAAAGCAGCGTCAGGCTCGACTGCATTCGAATAAACTATAGAAAATTCAGCGGCTTTTTATAGCATCAACTGCGCTCGTGGTGATGGCTTCCACGGGGGTGAAGGTACGAGGGAAATCTACAGCAAGTTACTTAAGTGTGTTATTATCGCATCAGAGATAATTTAATAACGACGTTACAAGTTGTTGTTGTTGTGTGTGTGTGAGGCCAAAGGATGTGTTGCTGAAGTGTTGCGGCAGGGCGCTGAGTGCTCGCCTTGTAGGCGTGGCAAAAGGCCGCATCGAATATATGTATGTATTATACCAAGTGTATATAATATGTTTGTGTGTCTGCAAAGAATCATGCGACACAGTTGCTTCAAGGTTACCTCGAGCCTGGCCTTCCCCACAGGTGGCGGCATGAGTTTTAATTATGCTTGGTAATGCGACACAGACTACGAGATTTGCCACATGAATAGATATAGCTGGTAAAGTCAATTAAAAAGATAAGGTGTATAATATAAATTACGCAATAATCTGCATTTGCGAGCGCGGCTTGTGCATCAAATATAACTAGTTCGCTCCGCCAGCAAATTTCACTAGTTCATTAATCGATATTCTAAAAATCGATCCATGAAACGATAAATTAAATTCTTTTGAAAATGTTCTTTATTAAATTCGCTTCTCCGACAGATGTTTCAAAAGATTAACCTACAATCTCATTCTTTTAGTTGCCATTCGTTTATCCTCATTACTCATGCAATCGACTACAAGGCATTTTTCTCATAGCACTATTGCAACAAAACAACCCCTTGGGAAACACTTCAAAAGTTGTTGCAACTAACAAGCCAATTGATTGGAAAAACTAAAGAAACTTTGCAAGCGAGGGACAGCTTTTCACACGATTACTTCCACGAATTCGCTGTTCACTTGGGCGCAGTCGGAAGGCAATCAAAGGGCGCGTGCCGCAGTGCATCAGTGCAGCCGAACGAACTGAAAATCAGTCTGGCAAGGGGCGAAAGAGAAATGGCGAGAGGTTCCCTAGCTCATTATCGCTGTTGCAATTACAATGACGACAGAGCCCGAGCAGATTATGTAGAAAGGCAATGCCAAAGTACTTGACGAAATTATGTTAAGTGACTATGACAACCCAAGCACACAGAGAGACGCAGCATATGTACATACATATATCTATATGCACGCACACACGCATATACACGCTCTAGAACAGTCTTCCCAGCTGACTGTATTAAAGACTAGCTAGTTTCTTCTTCTTCAGATGTTCTAAGGCCTTTCACTTTTATAGTGTGCTAAGGTTTTCAACTACTCAGCCACCATAGTCTCAATAGCACACACACACGGAGACACCCTCGCGATAAACACACACAAATCCACAGCCATGCACACACACAGACACACTGTCACTGTATCTTGCATCCTGCAGTCTGTGCCTTCGTTGGTGAACATTTCCCTTCGTTCGGTCGCCTGACTACGTTTTAAATTCAAATTCCTTCGTTTCAACCGTCAGTTGTCAGCGAAAGTTCGAACTGAAAAGACGTTCAAATCGGAAAGAACCTAAAAACGAATTAAAAATAAAAATAAGTGTAAAAAACCTATACGAATTTATGGGATTTGCATAAAAGAAATAAAGTTTTGTGTAAAGCGACTAGATACAATAAATATTTAATAATCGATGAAGTATTTAATTACAAAATGTTCAGTTCAGCGCTTAGCTGATGTTATATAATCGTATATTGAGACTTTAAAATCAGTGAATCAGCATCTCTAGCTAACTGTATCAACTTTAGCTAAGTAAATAAAGTAAATTTGTTGATTTAAATTTTAAATTAAAAATGTAATCTATTAGTTCCTGCAGAGTTTTATACAGTTGGGATCAGTTAAGACATATGACTATGACTATCTTAAAACTTTATATTAAAATACATATACACTTGCATAAATACGATCTAAACGCAGAATTTAAGATTTTCCTTTTCTTTTTACAATTGGTAATACATATATACTATTGATAATATATATGATATATCATACATATGTCTTTACTGTCCGTTACAATCTCCTATTCCTATTTTAATGCACCCACAAAATACCTTATTTCTTGTATTCAAGACATGAGATTATTTAAATTAAAGTGTTAATTCACTTATCGAAGCATGTTGGCCCAATTTCGCATGAGGAACATGGACTGGCAGCAATGACGTCTTGAGAACGAGAGTACCATGTACCATGTGCCTCGTGAATTGTCCTTGTCTAATGGGCCCGTTGCGTTGCGTTAGCGGTGGCAGCCTCCAATCTTGCCGTGTCGCGCTCAATGGGGCACATTTTGTGCGGCATTGCCAACTCAGCAGCGGCATCGGTAGTGCACAAAAGGCGCATGGGCCACTTAAAGTATGCCCTCGCTCCCCACCATCCATTCACTACAATCCTCTTCCCTAGCGCCCGCTTCGAGAGGCTTTAATTGTGAATTAAGTCGGTATTGTGGCCTCCACGTGTAGACAGTGCGGCGGAAGAAGGGTTTGGTAGTGAAAACGAGAGAGACAGAGAGAGCGATGGGGGGCTGGGTTCAGGTTGTGAGGCTAACCAGGGCTGCCAATGGCGAGGCTACGGTGCAGGAAGTGTGTTAACTGACCCCGCCATTGTCCTTTGTTTCACATTTTATTTACATCGTTAGGCGGCATAATCGTTGCTATTTTCGTAAAATTCCGAAGCCCTCGATGCATTGTCAATGTCAGTGCCAGATGCAGTTCGAGAGTTCTGCTTTGATTCATCTCCGCACTTCAGCAAGGCCAAGTCACGGTCGTAAAGCGGCCTACGCAGGTTCTCAAGCTAGATGTAACCTTTGTCACCTGCTGTACTCATTGCAGAGAGCGAGAGGGGGAGAGAGTGAGAGAGAAATAGAGACAACTATAGTGAAGTATACTCAAAGTCAACGCCATGGTAGCACAAGTAATCCTGCTGGTCATTTGCTGCATTTGTCTCAAACACTATGTCAAGGGTGAATTCCAGTAAGTAATCCCTCTACGCTATATAAAATAATCCTCCAGTAATTGTCCTTCGTCAGACAAAGTCTGGCCATTACTGACATTCTGCCAGAGGACATCAAGCGATACGACAAGATGCGACCCCCCAAAAAGGAGGGACAGCCCACAATTGTCTACTTCCATGTGACCGTCATGGGTCTGGACTCCATCGACGAGAACTCCATGACATATGTGGCCGATGTGTTCTTCGCTCAGACATGGAAGGATCATCGACTGCGTCTGCCTGAAAATATGACGCAGGAGTATCGATTGCTTGAGGTTGATTGGCTTAAAAATATGTGGCGACCCGATTCCTTCTTCAAGAATGCCAAATCGGTTACATTCCAAACGATGACCATACCCAATCACTATATGTGGCTGTATAAGGACAAGACCATACTCTACATGGTGAAGCTGACACTGAAGCTCAGTTGCATCATGAATTTTGCCATCTATCCGCACGATACACAGGAGTGCAAGCTACAAATGGAGAGTTGTAAGTCCGAATGGATTAACCAAGTGTTTATTAGTTAACCAAACCGTTTAAAAATGTCTCCTAGTATCCCATACCACAGATGATCTGATCTTCCAGTGGGATCCCACCACGCCGCTGGTGGTCGACGAAAACATTGAATTGCCCCAAGTGGCACTCATACGCAACGAGACCGCAGATTGCACCCAGGTCTATTCGACGGGCAACTTCACCTGCCTGGAGGTGGTTTTTACGCTAAAACGACGCTTGGTTTACTATGTATTCAACACGTATATACCCACCTGTATGATAGTGATAATGTCGTGGGTTTCGTTCTGGATCAAGCCGGAGGCGGCGCCAGCGCGTGTTACACTAGGTGTGACGTCATTGTTAACGCTCTCCACGCAACACGCCAAGTCGCAGTCTTCGCTGCCGCCCGTCTCCTATCTGAAAGCCGTAGACGCCTTTATGTCCGTGTGCACGGTATTCGTTTTTATGGCACTGATGGAGTATTGCCTGATTAACATTGTACTAAGCGACACGCCCATACCCAAGCCAATGGCGTATCCGCCAAAGCCTGTGGCCGGTGAGGGAGGCAAGAAAGAAGCGGAGGCAGGCTCAGCGCCACAGCCGGGTGGCAGCAATTCGACGTCCAATAAGCAGCCAACGATGTTGCCTTTGGCGGATGAAAAGATTGAGAAGATCGAAAAGATCTTTGACGAGATGACCAAAAACAAGCGGGTAATTTCCAATTTCCAAATACAATAATTTCTATAAAGATGGCGGTTGTTTGGAGTTTTATAGCAGCCAGAAAATGTAATGGGCCTGCTCATTTGCAATCGATTAACACAAGTTCATCTATCGATATATTTTCATTTGCCGCTCATTTCGTTAGCTTTAAAATTAAATGAATTAAATCCTATTCAGGTTGTGACGACGCGTCGCATAGTGCGTCCACCGCTGGATGCCGATGGTCCCTGGATACCGCGTCAGGAGTCGCGCATTATATTGACCCCAATCATAGCGCCACCGCCACCACCTCCGCCTGCACCCGAGCCCGAGCTGCCTAAGCCGAAGCTCACGCCCGCCCAGGAGCGACTTAAGCGCGCTATTTACATTGATCGTTCGTCGCGTGTGCTCTTCCCAGCGCTCTTCGCCAGTCTAAACGGCATCTATTGGATAGTGTTCTACGAGTATCTGTAAGAGGTATGCGCTCCTATCGTTGGTTCACCTGTAAATATTGCGAATTCTCTACCGCAATCGCGCTCAGTCGTATCGTACAAGCTTATTGAATGTTAAATGTTCGCAAATACAAGCATAAATATACATACATATATATAATTAATACTTAAGCGTTCGCCCACAAGCTTTAAGTCAACGAATTTTAAAATCGAATAACAAACTGTAAGAAACTGTAGCAAATACTTACATATAACCCCTAGGATTGAATGATATTAATATGAATATGAGAATATGTATTAACTTCCTAAATGCTTAAAGTTTAAATTTCAATGGTGTTATAGCGGCTAGTTTAACTCTAAATGCTAACTTAATGTGGTAAAATGCTTTTAATTGTAAATAAAGTAAAGTAATAAAAATGCAATTCAAAATGAATGCAATATGGCGGGCATTTATCGAAAGCTTGCTAGCACGCAAAAGCTTTACGTGCATTGCGCCGAATGCAAAGCTCCCGAAGCTCTCTGCCATGGCGCCCAGTTCAAATTAAACTCTCACCCGCTCTCAACCTTCCTACACACACACCCTGCATTTTTATATAATTTGAAGCGAGTCTTGATTTATTCATTACACTTTTCTCTGGTCTACACTTTTCTCAGCACTTTTTAATGCTTATTTGACTAGCAAATTTTTCTGTAACATGTGGTTATTATGGTTTTTAATGCTGTTTTCGTTGTTTTTGCTTTTCCTCCGCCCAAAAGGTGTCAACAGCTGCGCCGAACAATGGGCGACAATAGCCGCCAACAACAACTGAGATTTCTAACTTTTGCAGTTGTCGAACAACTCGAACCGGGTTCGCATGAATACCCAATTAATTATGTTGGTCACACGCTCCACACTTTTGCTTTTCACGGTCGTTAGTGACGCGAGCAACAAAAGATGCGATTCAGATGAGGAGGTGCGCGCGTAGATGGGCTAGAAAACGACGCCGGAGGCTGCGCTTAAGCATTTTTCAAAAACCATTGAAAAAGACACTCAGTGTCTGCTGTCGCACAACATTTTAAATTGGAAACAAATCTAGAGCTTATCTCCTCAAGGATTTCCGTTGAACATTTTAAGCTGGCGCGGGGTTTTCCGCAAAACGAATTTACTCGAAATTTGAACTAAAGGTCGATCGACTCTATTCGCTTCGAAAATAAAAAAGCATCTTCATAATCGATTCGCATTTTAAGTAGGCCAAAAGTTGTTCGGTATTGGGGGGAAACCACGTCGCGCACATGAATCATCCGGCAGCAACATTGCCGAACTGCCTTTTGGGTACTCGATAGGGTGTTGCAAAAGCAAATACACTGAAAAAACACAACACGAAGGTTGCGCAAAGTAAGTTGGGGAATTGCCGGAGCCAATGTTTATGTGGGCGTGTCGTTTGCACTGAGTTCATTGCGGTTTGTTTCGAAGGTGCAGAGAATTTCGAAAAAAAAAAACAAAGCACAATACGATTAATTACAGAATTTAGGCATTTGCAGCGCGGCACAACGCAAGCGCAACGCTTGAAGAAAGTAAAAACCGAGTACGTCTCCACGGTTCATAATTGTCTGCGTTACCTTTTCGTGGTCTTAAGTCCCCACTCTTAATTTTTTTGTTTCTTTTTTTTGCTTTTTTTCTACACAAAAGCAAAACGAAAGCCCCCAAACTCCGAGCCAAAGCTGCCTGATGCCACCGACTGTCGGCTGACTGGCAGAGACTGTTGCCTGCTGTTGTTGTTGCTGTACTTGTTGTTGTTGGCGCCGCTGCTGCCCGCGTTGTTGGTGTGTTTCTTGTAGTCTTGTGTCGTTTAGTCTTCTGCAGTTTCAGTTTCAATTTCAGTCGAACTCGGGCAGCAACGGCACACGGAAGCAGCTGCGGCGCAGGCGCAAAATATTTTTACAAAAAACAAAATTCGAGTATTCGAAAACGAATTGCACTTTAGCAACGAGTGTAAAATAAAAAAAAAAACAACAACAACAACATCAACAGCAGCGAACACAACAATTACTGGCACAAGATTTGTGATTTCAAGTGAAATCTGAAGTTTTTTTTATTGAATATTTGCGTAATTCATTGCGCATTTCGCAATACTTAAGTAGACGGGAAAATAAATAGTATTACGGCAGCGGCTCATTGAGCAGCGATAAACATTTTATATACAAAAAGAAAATAAAAGTAATAAAGTTAAATTGAAAAATCGTACGTTGTGTTAAAACAATTTTATAAGGCGGCGGCGCTTAACACTTTCATTTTCATCCGTTTCGTTGTGCAGCTTTCGTTGAGTTCGTGTCGGGTCGTCGTTGCCGTCGTTGTCGCCTCGTCGGCTTCGTTAAGTTGTGTTAAATAACAATAAACAAAACGAGACCGAAAACAGTAACAACAACAACAACAGCGCCGATTTGTATTGCAAATGTTTTGTTTCTTGTGCATTGCATAAAAATTTCTACGGAATTTCACGAGACGCACAAAACATAAACATAAACATAAAATGCATTTGGTTGCATATTTGCTGCTCGGCCTGGGTTAGTATCGACGATAGTTGTATGTTGTAAACGTTTTATGTGCCAGTGTGTGTGTGTGAGTGCGTGTGAATGTGCTTAATTTGCGCTAATGTGCGGTTGCTCCAAATTCGGATCGACCGACAAAAGACTTAGGCAACGAACTTGAATTTAATACTGTGTCACATGAGTATTAAGCAAAATAAACAAATCAATTATACATATATTATATTTCAACACTGCGATTAAGCATTTAGATTGCGGCGATTTTATTACGCTGCATCAACACAAAGTGAAACCCATAGCTCAAGCTCATGCTGCCTGCTCGGCACTTCTGCCACGTTTTGTTTTGGTCTTTAATCTTCGCCTAAATGAGCTGAAAACAAAAAGACAAAAAAAATAAACGTGACTAAGTCTGCAACTTTCTTCAGCAGCCCAAAATTGCCTGCCAAATCTTCCGCCACGTGACGTCACAACAGAGCAAACCAGTTGCCCGAAATGCAAATCGACAAACATGTCCAAGGCCAATCAATGTGCGACCAGCTGCTGCCGTAGCTACAGCTACAGCTACAGCTAGAGCTGCAGATACAGCCTGGCGCGAAGACAGCGACACGTACTACTGGTGGCTACAGTGACACGTACTTGTTCGCATCGCTATTACCGCAACGTACGTCGCGAAGTCGGCCTATCCATGAATATTATGCAACTGAATAGTTGGCATTTTTATCGCTGTCATCGCTCGCTGCACAAAATCAAACTCTACGGGATTTCTTCTTCTCTACTTTTTTTTTGCGCAGCTCACGGCATGCACAATTTAATAATATATTTAACTGACTGGCTTCGGAAGTTAATGCACAGTTTTTTGTTAGTTTTTTCCCCCTTTTTTTTGTTTTGCTGCTGCTTTTTTCTTGGGGCTTTTATTGTTTCAACCCGTTGGCCCGTTGCTCAATTGCGATTTTTCCAGCGCTGACAATTTTGTCTTCTCCAGCCGGTTAGCCGGGGATTTTCACTTTCGTTGGCGCAACACGTATAACAATAATAGAAACAGCTGGCGGAATGCCTGAATTTTTTGTGTGGTTTTATCGGATTTGCAGCTAAAATTAGAAAAAGAGACAGCAAGAGAAAAATTGCACTCATGAAATTATATATGAGGAGATAAACTAATCCTTTTTATTCAGTTAGAATAATCATTTGTATAAATTTTTGATCAAAGAGAATGCATGCGTACAAACAATGTACAATAATAATAAATATATTCGTGCATAAACAAACACCTAAATATTATTTAGTGCAATATTTTTTAAAGATTATTAGGTAAAGATACAATAATTTGTACTATTCTTCGATTTAGAGTATTTTTCCCTTAAATGATTCAGAAGACTTTACTCACTTTCTATTGCCATTATGTCAGACTTTTCAGCTCAGTTGTTATTAGATTCTTTTAAAAGAAATTAACCTTAATTTGCAATAATACTCTTTCGATTGTGTTTCGCAGACATTTCAAATATTTGCAGTATTTGGCTGAGTGGGAACACACTGATTCTGCTTTTTATGCTCTATGCGGCATTCACTTAATAACAAGAAATCGTTACTGTGAGCGACCCATAAGCCTTTCTGTATAATTGGCCAATATTTCATTGTGTAGCCTCAAAGAAATAAATGTAAAAAAAGATACAATTACAACAACAAACTCCATTGCCGTCGGTGTGGGTATGGGCAATTTTATTCCCAAGTGAAAGTGACAAAGTTGAGTGCGCACCTCGAAAAATGTTAATGAGCCCACCGTGTGTCGCACAAAACCAAAATAAACCGATACACATTGTATACATAAGACAAACTGTAACAGCTTAACCCAAATTGTTTCGCGAGATAATCAATTTTTTTTTAGTGCAAAGAGAAATCTTCCGTCGACCTTGAGTTTTGGGGCCCTTACAAGCAGAGAATAAGTTGTTGGACTCGTAAAATTCCTCTGTAACCAAATGCAAAGAAATCGCATAGTCATTCGCGCTGGTTACGAACCAAGGGATTATGTCACGGCGAACTAAATAAACATTAAACGCTTCAGCTGAAGAGCTACTTGCGGATATGCATGGTCTGTTAGCGGGACTGTCGGGAGAGGGGGGTGGGGGGAGGGTTGAAGGGAGAGGGCACCACTCACAAGCGACATACTTTCTCGATTTTTATTATCTTTTTCCACTTCAAATGTGTAATTCCAATTTGCGATATTACTCAACCCCGAAGAGAGCTTTGCAGTAGGTAAATGCCGAGTTACTGTCGGGTTGCCATAGGTCAGTAAGTACGCGAAAAGGGAAAAGAGTTTCCCATAAAGACGATCCTTCCAAAACTTCGTCAGATTGTTCAGCAAAATATTATAAATATTGACGGTTATGACTTAATTTACCGATAGACGCATCGAATATCGGAAATATGTATCGATGTTTTCATCCAGCTGAATTAAAACTAGTTCGGCTGAGTTAAAGCTAGATCAGCTGAGTTTAAACTAGTTCGCAATAGTCAATTTAAATTCTGATTGTCGCAATTGAAAGTTATCGATTAATGCGCTCGCGCCAATTGTAAACAATGACTTTAAAATTAGCTGTTTTTATTATTAACTAATTGATTATTATTATTAACAAATAATGATAAATATAATTAACTAATTATTAACTATTTATTATTAACAAATTCTTTTGTAGCTTTCGGAGTCGGAAACCTAGTGCAGTCTCAGAGCAACACAGCGGACGATGAGCAGCCGCAGCATTTGACCAACGACGGTAAGTGGTCTAGGCTGCAATTTGGTTACCACGGCATTCATAACTTTAACTATTAAGGCAGCGTCTTTCTTTCAGCCACATCTGCACGATGCGCGCCTGGGGCGACAGCTAGCCGATGACTCCGAGTATGGTTCCTATTCGGCCAGCAGTGGCAGCAACAGCAACGATAGCGAGGACGACGAAGAAGATGATGATGATAAGGAAAGCTCCAGCGAGTACTACGACAGCGATGAGGAGCAAAGTGAAGACAGTAGCAATGCGTCGTTGCCACGCTTGCTCTCGCCATCGACGTTCCATCGCATCTCAGAGACTCTGGGCGCACTGAACACAGTGGGCCATATGCTGGTGGATATGACACGTGGTGGACAGGAGACAAAGGCGGAGAATGCAAGCAGCAGCAACAGCAGTGAAAGCGCCGTATCTGTCAGCTCGTTGGATACCACCACACCGAGCACATCATTCGTGTCACCGCAAAGCAAAGAGGAACCTTTGCCTGGCATCTCTGGCAAGATTCTGGATACAACCTCAACTCTATCGGCCAACAGTTTGCTGCCCGCCGGCAAGCCGGCAAACCTAAGCGCCATTGCGGTGGCCACCAAACGCATTGGCCAGGAGGAGGCGCCGGCGAAACCCATGTTTGTGGAGAACAAGGAGGCCAAGCAGCAGAAGAAGAAGCGCAAGAAGAACAAGAATAAGCAGAAGATAAAGAAGCCGAGCGAGGAGTCGACCCTATCGACGCCGCAGTCGCAGCAGAAGATCAAAATACCTACCACGCCCCGCACCACGACCAGCACAACGTCGAGCAGCTCCACGACTACACTGCGTCCACTCGATCAGCTGGCTCAGGCAAGTGATGATGCTGGCACAGCGAAAGATGTGGAGAACTACTGCAAGACGCCCAGCGGACGTCCGGGACGGTGCGAGGATCTCAGCGCTTGTCCGGCTTTGCTATTGAATCTGAGCAGTTTGCGCGAGTCGCTCTGTTTCAAGAGCCTCTTCGTGCCGGGCGTCTGTTGTCCGCTCTCGTCTACGGCCTCGGAAAGTTCCACTGTGCTGACAACACAACGTCCACTGCGACTGACCACGCGACCTCCGACAAGCACAACCACGCTGGCCACAACCACCAAACGTTCCACACTTAAGCCCACTCCCCGACCCACAGCTGGTCTGGTGCTCATACCACAAAAGAAGCCGTCGACAACAACGACGACAACCACAGAAGTGCCACTGGAACCAGAGGATCTAGACGAGATTGCCAATAATATTGTGGATCCGGATGAGTGTGGACAACAGGAGTACTCGACGGGACGCATTGTGGGCGGCGTGGAGGCGCCCAACGGCCAGTGGCCCTGGATGGCGGCTATTTTCCTGCATGGGCCAAAGCGTACGGAGTTCTGGTGTGGCGGTTCCCTCATTGGCACCAAATACATTCTTACCGCGGCCCATTGCACGCGCGACTCTCGACAGAAGCCGTAAGTTCTCCTCGGGAAGTTACAAAGCAGAGGAATCATAATGGATTTAATTTTTAGATTTGCTGCACGACAATTTACTGTGCGACTGGGCGACATAGATCTCTCGACGGATGCAGAGCCCTCGGATCCGGTGACCTTTGCCGTTAAGGAGGTGCGCACACACGAGCGGTAAGTGTTGTCCCTGAAGTGTTTATCAAGTCCAAACTAATCTATGTTCTTTTTTAGCTTCTCCCGCATTGGATTCTATAACGACATTGCGATTCTTGTGCTGGACAAGCCGGTGCGCAAGTCCAAGTATGTTATACCCGTTTGCCTGCCTCGTGCCGGCCGTATGCCGCCCAAGGAGCGTTTGCCGGGACGTCGAGCCACGGTCGTCGGTTGGGGCACCACCTACTATGGCGGCAAGGAGTCCACCAGTCAGCGTCAGGCTGAGTTGCCCATCTGGCGTAACGAGGACTGCGATCGCAGCTATTTCCAGCCGATCAATGAGAACTTTATCTGTGCCGGCTACTCTGACGGCGGCGTCGATGCGTGCCAGGTGAGTAGAAGCCCTAAGATATTCATAAATTTGAATTAATCGGGGTTTTTAAATGGTTTGCAGGGCGACTCCGGTGGTCCATTGATGATGCGCTACGACTCGCACTGGGTGCAACTGGGTGTCGTCTCGTTTGGCAACAAGTGCGGTGAACCAGGCTATCCCGGCGTCTATACACGCGTCACCGAGTATTTAGATTGGATTCGCGATCATACGAGAGACTAAGCGGGAAAAGACACAATTTAGTTGTAACTCTAGCTAGGTTTATGTACGCGCTAGTCTATGTACGTTTAATGTTCTATTCTGCTGTATTTCTCTCTCTTTCTCTTATTTCTCTCTCGTTGTTTATATTTATTAATCCCAGAGCATATTGCAATCCCATGGTTTACCATTTAGTTGTGTATAGCAATTGTTAATTAAATTATTTAATATTTAAAAGAAAAATACAATTAATAAAAACATATGTGTAAAACCGTGACTAACTAAAATTATGCAAAAATAATCAACCGACTCTCTGGAGTTGTGTATTTTGCAGCTTGTATACCTATACGTAATTGTAGATATCATTTTTTAAAAACATTTGTTGTTAGTTTTGTATAATTAATGTAAATTTAAGTTGCAATTTAATCTCCAATATCGAGTCACGGTTTCGGGGAATAACTTGATATTTAAATGAAAAACGGTCGCGCGTCAACCGATCTGTGAGAAGTGCGGGGCACTGCACGCCAGGGATTATTAGTATGGGTTCATTTGGTTTCGGGCATATTCCACATTCAGTTTTCGAACAGTTCGCACAGCTGACGGACGACGCGCAGCCCATTTCTTTCACTTGGCCGGCAACGCGCGCGCTTTGGCTTGTTTTGCGATACGATTGCAAACAAATAAGAACGTATTGGCAATAATAAATTTAAGAGATTACGATTTATTAAGATTTCCAAGTAATAGAGTTGTAAATGTTTTGTTTTGTATTGTTTTGTTGATAACAGTTGCTCTCTGTGCGTACATAAGACAGAGAGAGAGAGAGCGACCTCCTCGAATTGTTTGGAAATAAAAACTATTCGTGCGTAACAACAACGTGTGGTAAGTAAGCAAAGAGAGAGAGAGAGAGAGAGAGAGCGAGAGAGTGCGAGAAACACATGCCGAAAGCTTTATGTTAAGCGCAGAGAGAGCTGCAGAAATACGCAAACTCACTTCTTTCCGGTTAGGGGTCATTGGAGGTATGACTAATAGAAAGCTATAGTTGAGCGAGGGTTTGCCAACACTTGACATTTAAGCAACACTTTAATTGAGCATTTTTAATTTTTGCTGTACCCGATGCGCTCCGCGGTTGAAATAGAAAACATCACTCGGCTTGCTTGAGCTTAAAGCTCTTGTTGACATGTTAAATACTCTGTTATTGCAAAGTTTTTTTTAAAGCTTGTTCTGTTAAGGCAAATGTTGAGTCGGCATTTACACAATGAATTTACTTCGTGCCGTTTTCACGAAAACTGAAAGCTGCTTTTAGATACGATGGGCTTATTTTCAGCCTGTGTTCAAATTTATAATTTCAATTTGTGGGGAAATTTTTTTTTGAAGTACATCTGTTTGTAATGTGCCTTGCAGTTGTTTTTTTTAACTTTTGTATGCAGAACAAAACATATATTTTTATTTTTGCAACAAATATTGGAGCTGAGTCTCAAAAAATATTTAGCATGCTTAAATTAAAAAAAATAAGTGTTGTATTTATTATATATAAGAAAAATTAGTTTATAAAATAGAAGGAAAATAATAAGAATTGTTCCCGCCCGGGTTCGAACCGGGGACCTTGTGCGTGTGAAGCACACGTGATAACCGCTACACTACGGAAACGCTTGGGACAAGATCGTCTAAGCGCAGCTGATGACCAAAAGGGACAGCATATCCTACGCATTTGCTTCAAGAAAAGTAACAACAAAATATTTTAAAGCATATGATGAAAAAAAAAAAAAAAAGATTCAATTATTGCAACTTAATGTAAAATACAAATTAAAAAAAAATAAGCCTTGTTCCCGCCCGGGTTCGAACCGGGGACCTTGTGCGTGTGAAGCACACGTGATAACCGCTACACTACGGAAACAACTTGCAACCGACTGTCTCAATGTCGGTCATGGTTCCCGAAGCGCCCAAAACGAGAAACGAGAGCGTACGATTCGACTCTCAGACAAGCAAGGAAATCTATAAATTTGCTGCAGCCACGTTTAAGGTCCAAGTACGCGCAAACGAAACCCACGCCCTGCCACCTTTCAAATGCCACACCCACAATTAATTGGCGTCTCGCCTGGGCGCCCACACAATCAAATGGCTGGGCAAGACAAAAGCATTCGAGAAATGCCTGAAACATGCACACAGATTACCCGGCCAAGTTATCGAGCTGCCCTGCTTCAGTTTAAAATAAATTTGCTCACGCTGATCCTTAATTAAAATTCCCATTGTCTCGCTCTGCTTTCGGTGCGGAACGCGCGACCCGGTGCTGCATAGATTTCTCAACGACAGACGAGAGATTAATATGCAGCACGAGAACGATTCGCACTCGTCGTTATAATTACGCATTTAAATTGTGTGCACAGGTTGTGCGGGGAGACGGGGCTGAACCTACGGGGTCGGAGCTCGGCTGGATCTGTTGCCATTGCTCGTCGGGGTTGGCCCCATAAATTCGGGTCAATGGGAAAAACGTCAGAATTGAGTAATTACAACATAATTTTCAATTTTGCAGTTTACGTTGTAAATTAATTTGCGGTCGACATTTTGCCAAACCCGGCCATGGCTTCCCTCTGCCCACTGCCACTGCCTCTGCCTGCCCCTGCCTCTGCCTGCCCCTGCCTCTCCTCCTGCTGCCCCACTGCAACCACATCCAACCAAATTCGCCTATGCCGCTTCATCAGCAGCGCGAGAATACAATTGCGACTTGGCCGCGCGGGCTGAGCCGGGGCAGGCTGTGGTAGCTGGCGCAGGCAGAGCAATTATAGCAACAATTAAGGGGCAGCTGTGTTGGGCGTTCGAGGGATTTGTGCGAGGCGTGGACGAACGGGGGAAGTGGGGGGAAGCCCACGGAAGGGGAACCGCCGTTTGTTGTGCATAATTAATTTGCAGTTATTTTGCACGTTCGCGTTTTGGTGCGCCCCTGCCCCTGCCCCTCCCCCTGCTACTCTCTGCCTCCCACACCCAGCTCAATCCCGCTTCTTGGGGAGCGGTCGATGCTGGCAAAAAACTGTTTACGATTTTCCAGTTGAGCGCGTTTTAATTGAAAAGAACTAAAAGACAAGCCCAGTGTCAACGACACATGCACGTCGGCGGGGCATCTAGGGCGGGGTAGGGCAGCGTAGGGTTAGGGAAGGGTAGGGTTAGTGAGTGTGGCGGAGGGGGAAGCGTGGGCAGTTACAAACAGCTGCGACAAGAATCATGTGGGTGGCTTATGTAGGATGAATAAAAAATTGACCCGAAAATGTGTAACAAATGCTGTGACATATTTTCGCAACGTTACCGCCCGCTCCACTCTCCTCGCTCTACCCCATCACCCGCCCTCCTGGACACCCGCTGCCAATGATCCTGAAAAGAAACAAGCGCAAAAGAGTCGCAAAGGGTACCCCGAATGGGTTTCGCTTTGTAGTTGGGGTCGATTCCTTTCTCTCTCGGTTGCGGGCAACATTTGTTTTGGGCTACAGCACACAGCAAATGTGCAAAAATGAATAAAGAAAGGGCAAACAAATATCGAGCAGCAAAAAAGAAGACGAGAAACTAAAAGAAAGAAGGCAAATGGCAAAAATCTGTAACTGTAACTGCAACATGGCATGAACTTAATCTGCTGCCGATTGTTTTTGTTGCCCGAGTCGAGCGTTTGTTGCTCAATTTCTATAGCGGCATATCTGGCGCACGCACACGCATACACTTATGCTACGTTTATGCAGCTTGCTTCATGAATTCGTGAGAGCGCGTTATAAAATAATAGATTGTTTATACAATAGATATGAATGTTATAAGCAGCAGCTACTCTTTTCAAACTATAATAGGCTGATTGGACTTTCTATATATGTATACGTGAATACATTATATAAAATATTCCACTCTTTAAAGGCCAGAAATGCATAATTTAAGCAGAAACTACTTCATTCAGTCTTGTTAATGCATTTCATACATTTATGTTGGGTTGATTTATAGTTAAGCTTCGTGATCCAGCCAATACATGCTATTGTGGGACATTTATAGCCAATTCATGATATGCCAGATCTCATGCCACGATATAAACTGCACCTACTCTATACAGATCTAAAAAGTTAGCTTGTGCTGCACTATTTAAACAATCAAAGTAGTTTTTGATTGCATTTCACTGCATATATCACTTTATATATTTGCTGTTTATGTACACACACTTTTTTTTGCAGAATTTCTGAAATATTCAAAGTTTTTTATTTATTCTCTACTCAGACTTAAAAAGTTAGCTTGGTCTCTTGCTATTTGATTTAGTTTCCACTCTTTTTAATGCCTTTCAAGCTTAGGCAAACTTAATAAATAATTCATGTAGTGATTTCATGAACTGCGCTGCGCATAAACGCAGTAACCAGAGTCGGTTATACAGCTACTTGCGAAGCCGACGAGCAGCGGCGGCAATCCAAACCAAATACGCCGCATTTTCAATATTGCGGCAACAATTTTCATCGTTGTTTGTATTTGCCGGCGTGTTGTAATAATGAAAGCAACGATTGGGGCGTGTATCCCCCAAACAAGCAACCCTCCATATGCCAACTTCACCCAGTACCCTGCACCCTGCACCCGTGCTGAACTACTCCCTCTTTTGAATCGCTTTGTACGGGTTTCGGGTTGCAAAACTGCGGATTGCGGATGGCGGACGGCGGATGGCGGATTGCGGGTTACGGCCCGTATACACACATAAGTGGCAAAGGGGAGCGTGGAGCAGGGTGCAGGGGAGGGTAGTTGGGGGGCCTTCAACCCGGGTGTTCATTTAATTGAAAACAAGGCGGCAGCACTTAAAGTGAAACCGAAAACAGATGGAAACGAAAAACTTACAATAATTGCTTCGACTTGAGAAAATCGAGCACGAGTTTCCAGTTTGAGTTCTTCTCGAGTCGGATAAAGTGTGCGGCTAATGAATTCTTTATAGAGTAGAATATTAACTTATTGAGCGATTGCCCCAATTAGCAGACCATCAAGCGTACAAGCCGTCCCAGAGAGAGATAGAGAGAGAGAGCGCAACTCTGTGGAAGATGCGTGCTTTTCAAAGACTTTTCAAGCTTGTTTTGGCGAAGTCTTTGGGTTTTGTTTATTTTAAAGCTATTGTTTACTACTAGAAAGCTAAGAGAATCAATTAGAATACAAGAAAAAAATTTAGCTAGAGTTATGGCAGAGGTTTCTTAGCCTAAGCTGAACGATTCATACTAAGCTAATTATAGAAATACATAAATACAATATTATATTATGCAGTTTGATCAACTTGTAATTATTAAAACAATGTAATTTCTTAAGAGATGCATTTTTATTTTCATCATCATACTTGTTCTAAAGAAAATTGTGTATATAAGTAACAGATTATAATAAAATTGATACAATAAATTTGGATTACTTTCAAATTTCAATATTAAAGTTTAGTGTAGGCTGTTTTTTTGTCTTATTACATTATAATATTATATTATATCATATAGGGTACAAGGAAATAAACATTTTTATTTATGTATATATTTAAGTAGTCTTTAAAAAAGATTAAAAAATGAATTGAAATCCACAAATTAAATCAATTTCATTCCAAAATCTTTGTAAATTATTTTCTTTTCACTTCACATAAATTTCTCCTGGAACTTTCCTTTGTAACTAAGTCCACAGATCAGTTTACTGAGCTATCCCTAGCACGCCGGGATCGTGCTTGGCCCAAATGTTGCCATATTTATATCAATTGAAATGTGCTTCAAGTGCGATGTGTGTGTAACGCGATATTTTCGATGGCGGCGGCGTCGTCGTTGCTTTGTGCAATGGCCGCCTACGCAGCCAATGTCCACAGCCCTCTCCCTTTGCCACCTCCCCCTCCCCCCTCTGTTATCTTTAGCCATATTCATGTGCATGTGTGTGTGGCTGTGTGCACAGTCCGTTTGTAAACAAACAGCGTACAAGCTATACACAAGGCCAGGCAGTCGGGGCAGTCGGGCAGAGGCCAGTGGACATGCCAAACAGACGTCGCCACCGCCGCCGCCGCCGACCTGCTGCTGCCCTGTTCCATTGCCCCTGCCCCGGCTCTACCCGCCCTTTCCTCTCGCGTCTCTTGTGTACCGCGTGGGCAGTATTCGACTGGACAAACAGGACGACCGGGGGCGATTGCAACTGAGCTCGTTTAAACGCATTGCCATCCGTTGTTGCGTTATGGCAACGAGAGGGTTGAGCCATATACACTCCCACCTCGCCCCCCCCCATGTGTCCCTTGGATATATGTGCGGCAGCAGCAGCAGCACAAAACCAATAAGTCAAAAGACCAAAAAGGCTTAACGGACTATAAAAAGCAAAAGGCAACAGAGGAAGAAATTCAGCAAAAAATTACAACGGTTGCAAAAGCGAAAGCCTTGAGAAGCCAGCAAGATTGTCGCTTCTGCTGCAAGTAGACGACTTGCAGATACCCTGCACGTTGATTAGCTCACCTAAGACGAGTTCATGAGGCTTTTGCTTGCAATTAACGCTTTTGTGCGGCTTTAAGGCATATGCATATGCTAAGACAATACAAAATAAATCGTACATCATGTAGATGTAACATATTTTCCAACAATGTACAATTTCCAAAGAGAACTCTACAGAACCGAGAGAACCCAAAACTATATACCTACTAAACTGTAAGTTCTCTAGCTTGAAAAGTGGTTTTTGCATTATAAACTTTGGTATTTTGGAGCTCGCAATGTTATCAATTTTCTGCGTAACGATCAAAGAAATGATTCTGAAATTTGCAGTGCATGTCCCATAGATTTGGGTATTGGCTAAAATATTTTTTTTTGTAAACCGAAACTTTCTGCAAAATTTGCTTGGCTCCAAACAGTTGCACTCTTTGTTTTACGGAAATAGGTCGTTTTTGAAATAGGTCGTTTTTAAAAAACGTTTCAGGAGCATAATTTATTATTCCACCTAAATGATATATGCAAATTTAATTGTGTTCGGTTAACAAATATAATAGTTGTCTTAAACATATGTTAACAAGAATCTTAAGCTATTAAACTTGCCTGTAAAAGGCTCAAGCTTGTGTACTTTTAGTTTCTCCAAGTCTGCATTAAGTTTTTCTGATATTCCAAGTCTGATAGATATGTTTTTACTTTTTTCTAACAAACTTTTTCTGTACATAAAGTATTCGAACTCATCTTCAATCAGGAAAATCAAAATCCAAATTCATCTGTCTCTGCCGCAGGCTCAACTAAACTTCTTCACTTTGCACTCATCAAATATTGAGGGCGCTCTTAATACTCGGGTTATACTATACATGTGTGTGTGTGTGTTTTCCACTCACCCAACCGACCAAGCAAGGAAACTACCTTTTAATCCATTTGAAGGCATTTTCAAATCAGTTCGCCGACATTAAAACGAAGCTTATCGCCATTTGGCCCCTTTTATTTTTTTTTGGCTTGTACATGACTTGCTTCATTAGATTGCCATAAAACCCCATTCGGAAGGGTATCGATGGCAACATAGCACAGCAGCAGCACAACTACAACACGTGCGGCGCTGTTGACTGTTTTTCGCAGTGATTGCCATATACAGGGTAGTCCAAGATCTATGAGCTGACCGAGAGCCGGTGCCCGTCCAGCGAGCGACCCATTTGTGCCAAGTGTGTGACAATAAAATGTTTACTGATACCCAACAACAAGGAGCGGCACCGAGCCGACCAGTCGAGCAATTGAATGTGGCACAAACTGCTTGCCGCACGGCTACCAATACTACCCTCTATCCCCCCGTCTACCCCTTCTGGTGTCGGGACTGGGGGCTGCTGCTGTCATCTATTAAAAAAGGTTGCCAAAGCAAACTAAATGGCAGGCAAAAAGCATGGCTCGACTGGTCTGGTCGGGGCTGGGGCGACTATTATAAATAATAAATGCTGACTGGTCAGCCATATCCCACACCGTGCCGACTCTCTGTTGCCAGGTCCCTGATCCATGCAGCGGGCCCAAGGCGCAACTTTTGGCGCCGGCAGAGCAAAAACAATTTGCTCGGGCACATTTTTTGCTGCTTCTTTCCAGCTCACGCGCCCTTGGCTCATAAATCTCAACCAAGAGTGAAATAAAGCTAAACGTAGCGGGCAGATAGAGAGAACCAGAGCCAGAGCCGGGCCTGGCCGGTCCTGTCCTGGCTTGGGATTGGAATTGGAGATTGAGGCTTGGGCATGGGGTTTCGGGCCTAGGTACCTGGCAAATTGATTTGTTGGTTTATTCGCTGTGTGTGTGAGTTGGGGACGACGTAAATTCAGCGACGCCTGTTTGTGTCATAAAATACGACGACGACGTTGGGATGTTATATGAAGTGTCCTGGCCGAAATGACATTACGATGAAGTGGAGCCGTTGCAGCCGGTGAGGCGTTGGCGGCGACAGCAGCTTTGGCTATAAAGCAATTTACAATTGCCTCGTCTGCTGTGGCAGCTGAGCGTTGCTGTTCGATCGATTCAATTAGACGGACGAGCTGCTTAATGCCTCTAATTTAAATCAATCAATCAATCAATCAATCGAGCCAGCTGGCAATAGTCGCCCGCCACCCTCAGGCATCTGCATTTTTACTCCTACTCCTTTCTGCCTCTTCCTGCTCCCCATTCTACTTATTGTTATTTTATTTTAGCTTCGTTTTTTTTGTATCGTCTGCCGCTTATCTAGTCGCCTTCATTTTTATTTGGCTTTTGTCCCGGCTTAGTTGAATTGATTGGAAGCCTTTGCTTCTATGCGGTCCCTGACCCACAGACAGACAGACAGACAGGCAGGCAGGCAGGCAGGCAGGCAGGCAGGCAGGCAGTCGGGCAGTCGGGCAGGCAGGCAGGCAGGCGGGCAGGCAGAGCTTTTGTCTTTGGCTAAGCTACTTAATTTATTTGACCCTATTCATGTGTCTATGCCGAGCGAGGCGATTTTAAAGCGGATCTGAATTGAAATCAAATTGGACACTGTTTTGCAGACAAGCACACACACAAACACACACGCACACTGCCACACAAACACACAGAGTATACACAAGATTGACCTGTATTTACTCTTGTCTATTGCTCTAGTGTCTGTGTGCGGGCATATCCACTCGCAGTGCGTACTCAAGCATCGTTTTCTCTTTGAGCCTGGCCTGGCCCTTATTGAAGTTTTTCGCTTCGCACATATTTGCACAAAAACCAATTTTCTGTTTACCCTTTCCAGTTTATTGGAAGCGACGAAATACTCTGCTTCAATTACGGCAATGGAAAATTGCGTAACATATTCATTTCGTAGCGATTTCCTAAACGTTTTTTTCTCCTGCTAAATTGATATTATGTATACGAACTGTTGAAAGCCCGACTTGTGCCTGGGGTTTATTGCAATTTAAAGATTTTGTTGACATTAGATGGGTAAACATAACTATGTGTAGAACAAAATTGTTACAACTAGAAAAGGTTTAATATATTTTGCAATTATCTTTCATCTCTGTGTTGATACAGCCTTTTTGCAGCTGCCTTTAAGTCGATTTGCAGTTGAAATATCTATGGGGCGCTGCCTTATTATCGAAATTGAATGACGCTCGTTTAGTGCCGCTTTGCTTGCAATCTTTCAATAATTCATGACGCAATCAATAACGTAAACTCACAACACGTGCCCGAACCGTGAATCGAATCGGGATGGTGTAGTAGGTTGGATAGTGCTGCCCTTCTTAACCGTATGCTGACTGGCATTTCGTTTTACATTCAACTGCGATTCGTTTCACCTGCCTTGTGCCGGGGCGACCTATTTACCTTGTTTCGTTTTTGCTGCTGCTGCTGCTGCCTTATCCTAACTCCAATCGCTGTGGTTCGATACCTTGGCCGGCTGTGTGCAGGCGTGCTATCAAAATGTCAAAGTTCAATGTGCAATTTAAATGCAACACACTGTCGTGCAATTGGCTTGGCCCCGCGCCGCGCTCCTCTCTGGCTGCACACTCCACCTGCAGCCTGATGGAAAAAATGCAAACAATTTGTATTTAAATGCGCTGCAATTTGCCGTAGCCGATAGAAGGCTGTATATATATATATATATATATAGAGAGAGAGAGAGAAAGAGAAAGGGAGAGAGAGAGGGAGGTGCAGCTGCTGCTGCTGCCTTGCCCGCGGATGATTTTAATTGGCAAATAAAAATGTGCAGCCAACGAAAAATGTATGCATATGAATGCTAAATGCGAACGCTTCAAATTGAAATTTATTGTGAAAAATCAACGCAGCGCCAGAAAGTATGCTATGCTAAAAGGCAAATAGACTGCCGCACACACACACACACACATGGCCAGAGGCACACGCGACCTTTTGCTCCCTTCTCTCGCTCACAAATGCCCATGGATTGCTCTCGCAGGCTCGACGCAGGAAGCATCGATTATTCAAAACATCCGCAATTTCGAGCGCTTATCAACAATAGCGCCATCTAGCGCTAACCATGCGCAGTTTGTCAAAATCATTTCGAGTTACTTTTTTTGTATTTTTTTTCTTCTCTCGCTTCACTTCATTTTTTATAGCCCACATACCCTTTGGGAATGCGTGGGAAAAGGCTGTGTCAGCTGGGGAAATGGGAAAAAAGCGTTGTGTAAATTAGGCAATTTCTAGGGGGACGAAGTTACTTAGATCCTGTCAATTTGGGCAGATAGAAGAAATGGCATAACGAAACTCTGCAGAAAGTTGAAAGACTATATCTACAACTGCACTAACACTTCCAGCAAAAGAAAAGTTGGAAAAGTAAGAAAAGAAATGCAAAAAAATGCATTTGTTTTTGTTTTAAATGATAAAAAACTATCTATAAATTTAATTTGGAAATAATTTTGAAATATAACAGCTAGTTGGCCAGCTCTGTGCTATATCTGTAATATATCTGCATATACAACTATATACCATAAATGCAAAGTATCTAGACTATATACTATACTATACTCCAACTGCAAACATCAAGAAATAAAAAATAGGAAAAGGTTTAAAAAGCTGCATTCTGATTCGTTTCATTAGAGAAAAAATTACTATAAAGTTAATCTGAGTTTAATAAAGAAATACTGCAGTTAGTTGACAAATTCGTCTATCTTGAGCATCCATACACCCCAGCTTAGCTTGCCAAAGCGTGCAGGGTATACGCTAAACGCACACTCTTCGCCAAGCGTGCCATTTCTTCCTTTTTTCTGACACCGTACAGTGTGTTGAGGCTTAGTGTCTATTGTCGCACACACACGCACACACACACACACAAATACACACACGCATCCGGTTCATTCATATGCATGACGATGTGTCCATTTTTGTGGCTTGTCATTAATGCATAAAAAATGCTAATGGGGCCAACGTTTATAGCGTCGCTTTTGCCAAAAAAGGTGCAAACTGTTGTTGGCCCGTTGCCGTTGCCGTTCCCGTTGCCATTCCCGTTACTCGTTGCTGTTGTTGTGATTGGGGCAAATGTTTGTCGTAATGCCTTTTAAATGAAGTTGTGCGCCATTTGCCATTTGAAGTTTTCGGACTGTTTGCATCGTTGGCATCGTTTGCACTGATGGCCAAAACAACCGAAATTGACTGGTTTTATTCCTCCAGTCGGGTATAATCTGCAATGGCAGATTAGTAGTAGCATCTTGTTCACTCTCTTTCGCTCTCGCTCTCTCGCTCCGGCCAGTGTCGCTTGTAATGCTAAAGGATTTTATGGGTAATTCCCTGTGAATGGCACTTGCGAGCATCGCTTTGCCAGGCTCTCTGTCTGGAATAATGCCAGGCTTGGCGAGACGTGTGACTGTTAAACAAATGTCTCTAATAGTCGACTTGTCCCTCAGCGAAAGTGAATGAAATCAGTGACATAGGAATAGAAAGAACGGGATAACCAGACAGGCAAGTGAGAGAAAAAAAAGGTTTTTATTTAGGAATCACTGCACAAAATCCCCAAAATGCAAGTGTTTTTTCAGGGCTAAAACATTATTTTTTGGGCAGCACGATAATTATTAGTTTTTTCATGATATCTGCAAATTTGACAAGCATCGGTTAATATGGAAGATATAATAAGATAAGATATAATAAAGGCAAAACAGCCTGTAAGTATGCAACAGAAAAGCGATCGCGCATACGAGAAACAATCATGCGCGACTATAGCATACCTATTTGTTTTTAGGCTTGATAAACACGCTAAGTGTTATAAGTAAATTATTTTGCAAATTGATATGTGTTATAAACCCTACATTAATCTACTTAGAAGAATAAATTCGAGGAGTTTACTACACATATTTCCTCGATTATTTCATAATTACATAAGCAAGTTGTAATATTCCATCGTTTCGTTTAATGCGTCGTTTCATTCGAATTTCTTTGGCTTTTCCGGCCATATATGTAACGACAGTCAACCAGCCACCCGCCCCCAACCAACACAGCCATTTTAATGTCGTGTTGACGTGGTACCCTCTAAAATGTTCCCAGCGGATTGAGAAAATAAAAAGGTTGCCATATGAAATGGGCAATATTCAATTTACCTTTTGTGCGGCACTTGGACACTTTTCGTTGCCCACCTGGTTGACCCGTCGTGGTATCTCTGTAACGGCATCTGCATCGGTAGCCGAAACACGCTAATGCGGGGCCGAGGAGGCTGAGACTGAGGAGGAGGATGAGGAAAAACTGTGTGAACGAGGCGATGTAACTGTGTAGCTGCAAGCTGTAAGCTGTAAGTGGATTGGGGCGTGCATAGGTGCCACTAGGTGTGTGTGTGTGTGTGTCTGTTGATGTGTGGAGGTGTGCATGTGTGTGTGTTTGCATAGCCGCGCTTTAGTGTTATCTGCGCGTCAGCATCAGCGACGCGTAACGCAAACATTTCGCAAAGCAACGCAGCAATAACCAACAATTTTACAACATCCTGACGCCTCTCTGACCCTGCCTCTTCCTCTATCTATCTCTCTCGATCTCTCCCTCTCTCTCTCTGTCTCTCTCTGTTGGCTGCTATCTGGACTTGTGCATTCGCCATGCCATGTAGTCCGTTTCTCATCTCATGAAGTTTACTCTGCAATACACGCGGCGCCGTGCAGCAGATTACAAGGCAAAGGCAAAAGGTTGTCAGGGTCAGGTGGGCAATCGCCTGGCAGGGGGAGGAAGGGGTTGGGGCAGTGAAAATGGCAATTTATCATTTTGTGTTTAAGCAGGTAAAGCGAGACGAGAGCAAACGAAACGAAATGAAAGCGAGCCAAATGAAATGAAATGAAAGGCGGCATGTGCTCCACGTATTTTTAGATACTAACAAGTGATAAAAGGCCAGCACGCAGCTGGCACACACACTACTGACTGGCTGACTGACAAGTCGAGGTACCGCCTGACACCTACTGCAGGCAGCTGGAGCAGGAGCAGAAGCAGCAGCAACGGCAGCGGCAGCGCGACCACAACGCAAGTGGAACGTGAATACCACAGCCGAAGCCAAAAGGCAGCTGCTGACGTGGCATTCCTTGCTGCGTATCCATCAATGTCTGCCCTATGTCGTACCCCCGCTACCGCTGCCGCTGCCTCTGCCGCTGTCTCTGCTGCTGCTGACGTGCCTGCATTAAGCAAGCCCCAAAGAACACGATTGCAGAAAAAAAAAACGAAACGAAAAAAGAGGAGCGTAAAATGGGAAGAATTGAAAGCCTTTTATGTTGCGCGCAGTGCGGCGGGTTCGTGGGGGCCAACAGAAGCTGCTAAATTTTTTGGCAATTCAATTGATGGCTGGCTTCGTTACCACTTCCAGTTGCCCCCCTCTCCCCCTCCCGTTGCTTTACCTGCTCGCTTCAGCAAGCTGTAGAAAATTGCGCCCGACCTCGGGCGTTTGCTTTTAAATGCGCCACGCCACTTAGCGCCTGTTTCCTGTCGACCCCACGTCACGTTCCCTCATCCGTGCTCCTCATCCGTTCGTGCACACGTTGCTGCGCTCCCGAGTCGTTGCCGTTGCTCGAATCTGTTGCCCAGATTGGGTGCGGGCTGGCTGCGTGGTTTATTAGCTGATCCCACCGGCTTGACAAGCCACTTTTGACGCCCCAAACCGGAAGTCTTAGGCGGTAATTTACTTTTGCAGGGCGCTGCTGGCAAATTATGCAAGACTTTGCCCTTCCCTCCCACCCAGCTCCTTTCTGCTGGTACGGTCTCTTAGCATTCTCCGCTATTGTTGAGTAACGATGCTGGCTTACAGTTTTTGCGACAGTCCTGATGAGAAAGCACTAAAATTCGTCAAAAGATTCGAGGCACTGATTCAGGCAGCTGAAAGAAGGAGAACACAAACTACTCAAGCTGAGCTATGACAAACTGTTAAGGGGTGTGCTTAACATTACGCAAGTGCAGTTGGGTGTAGAGTTTTCTGGGTATACTACAAAGAGTTGAGGTATATGGAATTTGTGTATAAAATGAAAGGAATCATGTGATAAGTCCCATAATAAAAGGGCAACTGCTTTAAGACTAGTTATAGTTATGTTCAATAGGTTAACTGAACTTGCCATATCTCTGAAGTCATCTTCTTCATTTTCTTTTCTTGTATCAACATATATAATATCATTGACCTAAACCCTCTGAATAATTACGTAATAGGTAATTTTTGTAAACCTGAAATAGGTCGTTTTTTAACCAGGAATAAGTCGTTTTTCATAAACCAGAAATAGGTCGTTTTTAACCAGAAAAAGGTCGTATTTATTGCTGTAATAGGTCGTTTGTATTGCCCTGCTATCATTACTTCCAAAGATAACTCACAATTAAATAATTTATTATGCTGTATACATTTCTAATAAACTTCTTCACTTGCCCTCGCAGCGTATTCAACATTTGTAAATACCTTTTTTTTGCTTTCAAAATGTAATTATACTCAGCGCAGGGGGAGCACGGGCCCTCGATAAATGACATTATTTCCACAGTTATCATTTAAGATGGATGTGTTGCTGCTGCAGGTCTGCGGAACAAGATTAAGCGACTCGCGCTCACCTTCGGCCTGTCTCACCTGAAGCAAACAATTTAGACACGTGCGGGATTCATTATTTGCCAAATTGTCAAAGTTTTTGCCGTTTGATGCGTGCCTGGACGAGGGGCTGGTAGAGAGAGAGTGAGAGAGAGAGGGGAGTAGGCAGGTTGGGAACTGCTTTCGGCTTTTATGATGCTTTTTATTTAGTCAATGACTTTGACGTCGACAACTTTAATCGAAAACAATTGGAGCACGCCCTGGCGAGGGAGTAAACAGAGCAGGCAGAGCAGGAGGGAGCGAGAAGGAGAAAAAGAGAGAGGGGAAGAGCGCAAGGCAAGTACGCTCATGCTTATTTTTTTGCTTGCCTGTAGCTCAGTAAGGTGTGCGCTTGCGTTTTGCTTAATGCCGCGTAAATTGTTTCGCAGCAAAAGTTTTGCGCATTTCGCGTTATCATCCATTTACATATTAACCCAAAGGGCCTCGGGGGAATACGGAGTGGGAGTGGGAGTAAGGCGGGGGGCTGGCGTGGCAAAAGCGGGCTGAACGGGCGCCATAGCTGCTGTCGGTTCCAAAAATAGTTTTCAATTAGTGTTTGGCATATAAAGCGATGCGGCGCCTGCGACTCTCGTTTCCCTCGCACGCTGCCACGCCCATGCCCTCGCCGCCCACGACCCTACCCCATCACCTTGGGGAATTGTACTTAAGTTTATTTGAAGAAAACTTTGAGCGTCGAACGCCAAAGCGAAATTATGCGCATTTTTATTGTCAGTCGCATAAACACATAACACACATACGCCGCGTTGGCCCACTCGAATTTGTTTATCTCTTTGTTTGTTTCTCATTTGGCTTATAGTTACGGGTCTAGAATTTTACTAAATTAAATTAAGCTAATTTAAAAGCCAAACTCTCGAACTCTCTGTGTATGTGGCCAACGGGTCGTGATCATTTATGGTTTTATGTGCTTTGTCCTCTGTGATTTTTCCTGCTGATTCATGCGAGGCGTAGCGCCTGGAATAGGGCCGGGGACAGCTCTGCCTGAGCTCGAGTTGTGTAACCAGGCATAAATCATGTGCCGACTGGTTATATTCGCTCGGGCTCTACGGCACATTTGTTGAGCAATATTTTTATTTTATTAGACCTAGGTAGAAAACCTATGCGATGCTACGCTGCAGCCAGGCACAGCCTCAGTCTCACGGCTCTACGTTTCTGTTCGCCGGCCTGCTACAAACATATTGTGCATAAATCTTTAATATTAAGTAAACATACATATAAATTTAAATTTATCGCTCGCTGCACATTAGTTTCTATATGTCGGAAGAGGAAAAAACCATGAGAAAAACCTAAGGGAACAAGGACAAGAACATTCAGGCTCGGCAGCAGCAGTTGCGAGTTGGGACTTTAAGTTAAATGGAAATCTATGGCTTTGTGGCTTACCATGGTCACTGTCGGGGGCAGTCAACGATTCGATTATGTGAGCGAAAGAGCGGAGCGACCACAGGCAGGTCAGAGTGAGAGCACATAAAGGATTAGCCGAGCAAGAGAGCAGGCAGATTAGAATGGCCGGCAAGAGTTTGGCCCGAGTTGCTCATGAGTTATGCGACTTTCATTTAAATTTTCAAAATACCTTGAAGAGATTTCAAGTTCTAAGGCAACTAAGATTTTAAGGCTTGCTAAAAATATGATTTTCATACATGGCTCGACTTTCAGCTCTAATTCACACAAGCTTATTAATGTTTTTATAAGGATTTTTAGCTTAGTTTTGGGTTTACATTTTCGAAATTTTATTTTAATGCGCTGAAATGTTTTTAGTTGAAAAATAAATTAATGTTTAACAATTTTTATATGCGATTTTATTTTTAGCTGAATTATACACAAGATAAAAAATGTTTTTAAGAAATAGACAACGTAAGTTCCGTAGTCTGT
Source organism: Zaprionus inermis (assembly GCA_018151445.1). Lineage (NCBI taxonomy): Eukaryota > Metazoa > Arthropoda > Insecta > Diptera > Drosophilidae > Zaprionus > Zaprionus inermis. The sequence continues at coordinate 2,891,572 of JAECXD010000640.1, read as the reverse complement.
ATAAAGTCCCAAAGTAGCCAGAAATAAAGCGCAAACTTAGTCAAGGCTAAGAAGTAGAAGAGCCCTGATTAGGCCAGCGCAATGCGTATAACGCTTTGTCACTTCCGAACAGAAGTTGCGGGTAATAAGAACGAAATAGTTGAAAGCCCGTCAACATGCCAACAATTGGCCTTGTTAGTCAGCGTCAGCTCAAAAACTTGATTTCAGCTAGGGCAAAAAGGGAGCAGCGGTGGCAGGGGAAGGAGGGCACGTGGCGTGGCTGAGAGCAAAGGTTAACCGAAAACCCACTGCGAATTTCAGTGAAAGAAGAGCTATAGAGCAATCTAGTGCGGAGTGTGGCACACTATGTGTGTGTGTGTTTGTGTGTGTGCGAGCGCAACTGTACTTTTGACGCGTTTGAAACCGCCTTCGCGTCGCACTCGCGTATCGCGTCGACAATCGCGTCGACATGACTCGACTTGCCTCGAAATTGCAGCAGTTTCGCCCGCATTTCGTTTCGCTCGTCGGTTACAAGTCGAAAGTTTTGCTGCAGCTTTTGGCATTTGGCAACTGCAAACGGAATTTTCTAGCTAACAAAAGCAATGGCAACCGGCTACAATAATAACAAAGGGCTTACACAATGCGCACTTTTGATTAGGAAAAATGCCGCCAGGTAATCGCGCTGCGGGCGCAGCCACAAAAGCCTCTCGCTCCATTGCCTGCCGCGCGAATGGGTGGGGCGTGAAATCAAATAAATAAAATAAACCACAAGATGACGTAGTATCCATGACAATGGGACACGTGGACGGGCTGCAAGGCGATGCGGGGGCAGTGCGCGGCCGTTGTGCTTTGTTTATTCGATAAATCTATTGCAAAAGGCAGGCGACCAGCGCGACGGGCGAACGACTAAGCGGCTCAGTAACTAGCGAAGGTTCGAGCTGAGCGGGTAAGCCGGCAGATGCCCCAATATACACAGAAGAAGGGGGGTTGGGGGCAGGGTATAGTGAGACTAGGCTTTCAGCCTGAGTCGAGTCGGGCATGTTATTATTGATGGCCTCACTTTAACTTGCAGTTTGTCCCTGCGGCGCTCTTGCTGTGGGCTTCATTAAGTGGCAAAACCCGAAGACGCAGACGATCCACACGGCCAACGGTTTGTTTATTGCTTGAGGAACGTTCAGGACGGCGTTGGCAACGTTGTCGCAGTTATGGATTCACCAACACCGCCAATTGTCATCGACGATTCGAACGGTTCAGCAATGGATGCCTGTTTCACGGCATTCGATAAGGATGGGTGCGTATGATTATAAAAAAATATAGAAATATACGTAAACATAAACAAAATATTTTGAAATTATAAAATTTATTAAAATATAAAAACGGGTAATATATAAAAATTTAAAAACGGTTTTTAGCAGCAGCAAAAAAATACCTATTTTTTTAATAATAAAGTTAAGTGAAAAATTTTAATTAAATTAAAGTGAACTGACGCAACATAAATTAAAATAAATCTAAACCATTTAAAGGGCAATCAAAATTAATTATTAAATAAAATGTAACCACAAATTGTAACCATAAATAATTTATACAAATTTTAATACTCTTCATTTTGCATTGTTTCTTAATTTCTCTTATATATCAATCAATTTATTAATCTAAACCGCGGGGCAAATGCCCAAACAAAAACCCAAATTGAAAATGAATTTAAATGACGTGAAATATTAAATATTTGAACTTATTAAACATACAGTAAAATTTAATAATTATCACAATTGAATTACAAATTACAAAACTAAAAGCATTTCGATATAAATTATGCAAAACTAAAACAGAATGCAATGTAGCGAAATAAAACCTCATTTTATTGAGAAAAATTATATAATTATGCGCGTTAATTAGAGTTGAGCGTGATTGTCAGCTTTTGGTTTTGTTTAGGGCCACCGCAAACAGCGAATCAATTACCAGGGAAAACACTAATGAAATGAATTACCTGCGAAAAGCTGAAAATGTGTGAATGTTGAAAATAACTAAATACATTTAAAAATGAAACACTCGACGAATTAACAACAAATTTACAGCGACTGCTCGCAGAGGCAAAAAAAAATGTCTGCATTAATTTACAGCGCGAAATCTAAGTTAATTTATTAATGCGGAAAGGGCGGAACAAAAAGAGGCGTACAAAAAAACCCGAGCGCGTTGCATAAATTAATTCTAATTGACATTTTCAACAGTTTTATGGCCCATTCATTTAAACGCAAATCAATAAACGTAATCGCATTAATTTTACCTTAATTAAACGAATAGCAAGCAGCTGCTGCGTCGCGTTGTCGGTTGCCTGCGTTGTCACTTAGGTGCCTGCCCCAAAAAGTATGCTACAAATAATGGAATTCGCATTGGCTTCAACTTAAAGCTGCTGCTACGACGCATTCGAATGACAAACAACCCTCGGGCAATGCTTTCCAACTTTACAGCTAACTTCCCTTTTATACAACCTGTCCCTTATCCCTCTGCAATCCCCTCTGTTTTTGGCAAGCACAAACTAACTTTATTTGCCCGCCTGCCTGGCGTTTATTTTCATGCCTGATTCACCTTTGTCGCCGCTCGTACTCTCGTTCCGTCGCTCCGTTGCTCCGCCGCTCTGTCTGTCTCCCGTGTCGCTCCCTGCCGCAGCGATGACCGCCTGAATCTGGACGAGTTTACGCTAATCTGCCGTGCTCTGTTCCGCAACGACAAGGGGCACATCTATGATGTGCCACACGAACGCCTCGAGCAAATATTCGCCGTCTTCGATGTGAACGGCGATGGCTTTATCGATAGGGAGGAGTTTAAATTTTGCTGGAATCAATGGATAAAAACGGTAAGCAAAAGCTGCTTAGCTTCCTCTCTCTATCTACCTCCCTCCCCACTGTCTCTTCCTCATCACCCTCTCATTGTGTGTGTACGTGTGTCTGTGTCTGGGTTAAGCTTCTGCCATCATCCACTATTACGAAGCGGTGCTGTGTGCGAAACTGCGTATGTGCGAATCTGCGTGTGAGCGTATCTGTGTGTGTGTGTGTGCCTGTGGGTGTGTGTGTGTGTGGCTCGTCACTCAGTGATTCATATCCGGGGACTCATAAAATCATAAAATGTGATAATAAAATATTTGTCAACGTTTTGCCAGCGCGGAAGCTGCGTCATAAACCCAACACAGCCGCACACCGACTCTTCCACACAAACACACAGAGCACACATGAATAACCCGACACACACACACACACACACACAGGCACACAAAATTCGCAGTCATTCGCAGCGTTTGCAATCAAAGTGGCCGAGTCCCGGATTGTGTGTGTAATTCAATCCTGATCAGTCCTTGTTGGACGTTAAAATGTCGCTTACAGCAAATGTCACACGTCAGCCCGGGCGCAGTCTCTCCCCCCACTCTCTCTCTCTCGCTCTGCATATGCGGATTGCTTTCATCATTGTTGCCGCTACACCTCCGTCCCACGTCTTTATCATCACAAAAAAAAAAACACATTCCCTTTCCCTATCATCATCGTCATCATCATCGCACTGGCCCGTCACGCAGTAGCGGCGTATGCAAATGTGATAATCTTATTCTGGGAATGTCACACAAACATACAAACATATCCCCTCACTCGCAAATACACACACACAAACATACAGTATTCAGTGCCTCTCCGCACGTAAAGTGATAAAAACGCGTGACAAATAAAATGCCGCAGAAAACGAACGGAGCTGCATTCATTTGGTTAGCTTGCTGCCGACGTTGACGTCGCAGTCGCAGTTCCAGCATATTAAAATACACAAACAAAAAAATGCAAATAATTTTATTGGAGTCTACGAGGCCGTCGTTTGCGACTCCATCTACACTGCCTTTTCTTCTCATATTTCTATACCCTAGCGGGAAGTATAATAATCTTAGAGTACTCTGAAATTGTGGTTAGTTATGTATATAAATAAATATTAGGTTAGGTTATTAAATTCTATGGAAATATTGTATATTTCAAAAAAAGTTATAATGCAATTATTTTATTATATTTACTGCAACTTTGAGATAATTAATTTGATTTTAAGATCAATGATTCAATGATTAATTTAGAATATTTTAATTAGATTAGAGATTGTCCAAGCATACAATTTAATCTAATACATATTGCTTTAAAGAAATAATTATATTATTATGGTTCCCTAAATTCATTTTAAGAAAATGTAAAATTGTTTTCTAAATTCCTTTGTTAGGGTATTTAAGTTTCGACTCTTTCAACATCTTGCCATCACAATGCAATGTGCCAAGTTAGTTTGTTGCTACAGTCGCTGCCATAAAATTGCGTACGTGCTATGCGAGTGCTGCCTTTTGGCTCTTAAAGCTATCAAAAAGTTTTGAGTGCTGCGAGTAAATCAGAAATTGCGAGCTCGAAAATCTAATTTAAATTGCTTAATTCTTGAAAAAAGATTCTCGCATGCGCATATATTTCGATTTCAGTGTAGTGCTGCAAGTTTTACGCTTGCGGTTTAATGTGTTTTTAATATAAATTTCATTTTAATTTGAAATCGCCGCAAAGATTAGAGAACGAAACTCGAAACTCGCAGGAACTTTGTGTACGGAATCTCAACCTTATGCAGCACAATAGAAAGTGAAAAAGTTTTGGCCAAAAAATTAACAACACAAAAACGAAAAAAAAAAACGCCTGGAAATTTATAGCGTATACAAGAAATTGCAAACACACCCAAAAGAAATCAAGTTTAAAGCTAGCAAAGTAAACATTTTCTTTAAATTTGTGTGGCAAAACTTTCGAAATTCGATTTAATTTATTCGCAAAAGTTTTCGTAGCGAAATCAAGTTTGCGCTCCAATGTGATTCCCAAAACAAGCGCCACCAACCCTACGTGCCTTCCTCCTTTTGCGTGCGTTGCGCCCTGAATGCGTAGTATGTGGCCCTGTTGCCGGGCCATGCCATATCAAGTATACGCATGGTGGGTCGTTCGCCTGTTGAACAGCGCCTCGCCGCCTCGTTTGTCACGCGACAAATTATTTCACAAGAATAATTTCATTTTTGATATGCCATTTAAGCGATGATGATTCTCGCGTTGCCACTGCCACACACCCTGCCACCTTACCTTCTGCCGCAAACCAACTCCCCCACACGATCCACTTTTCTCTTGACGTTGGCAAATTGTGTAATATTGCATAAAAATTTATTAACATATAAAAAAATCGTCCGGCAGCTGATATCATAATAAAGGGCACACTTAAAAAAAAATGGCGGAATTCAGTGACAAGCGACCACCCCCTCCCCATTGCCATATATTGGTGCCACACACCTCCCACCACCTCCCGCTTACTGCTTGCCAAAAACGAAATAAAACAACAAGACGAGCAACAGAGAAAAATTGCGCCCCATAAAATTGACTTTTGTTTGTATTTCCGCATGAATTGCATAAATGGTAATTTTGCAGTTTAATGTTTGTGTGAAGCGAGAGAGAGAGAGAGAGAGCGACAGCAAGGGAAGCAACAAAAACAAGCGAAATTTGCATAATAAACAAATCAAATTATGGACGAGAGGTAACTTAGGAGAGCGCAACTTGCGCCCCGTTCGGAATTAAATAAACGCATAAATAGAACATTTAACGCCGTAAATCATTTGCATTGCCCTGCTAAATATTTTTGCGGTTGCCGCGCAGAGTCTATATATTATGTAAGCGTGTAAATGTGTGTGTGTGTATGTGTGTGTGGCTGTGTGCATGCATTGTAAACTGAGCCGCTTGAAATGACGGAACCGGACACGAACGCAAATTTATGGAAATAATGCGAATTGGTCGGAATTCGTGTTTGCATTGTAAAACAATCAATAGAAAGGTGAATTTCATAATTTGATGGGTCTGCAGCGTGCCCGCTGAGTGGCAGGGGGACATAATTCAATGCGATGCGTTAACGTTTTGATGCTTTTATTGTGTTTGCATTCGTGTCATTTCGAAAATGCGTAATTTATGTGCTTAAACGTGCAGAAAATGCTTTTTAGTCAAGTGCTCAAAGGGTGTGTGGTATTACTCCACCTGATGCCGTACCCCGTCAGTGCCACGAAGCGTAAAATCTGGCTGCGGTTGCGATAGCAACAACAACGACAACGTCAACGGCAACGAGTACAAGCAACCAGCCAAGCGGCCATTCCTCTTGACGAGGGACCAAGTGCACGAAAATGACCTTTTTAAGTGCTGCTAGCGAAGCGTGTGGAACTGCTGGGGGCGGGCAGAGTACTTTACCAAAATAGAATGAAAAAAAAAAAAACAAAATGAAAGTATATTGATATTAATTATACAAAAATGGGGCGCAATTTCCTTTATGAAAATGAAAAGAAAAGTCTATCAAAGTTTACATTATACTTATTTATGTTTCTTATAAAATTATATATATATATAATTATAAAATTATTATTATATAATTTTCTAGTTCTACATATTATTATATATATTTCTGCTTCCTTTTCACAACATATAAAATATGTATTTTAGTCGTAGTCTTTTTATATATGTATTTTCTATTTTAATACTAATTCGAAAATCATAAAAAACATCTGTATTATTATTATAAAATTACTGTTATATCATGTTCTACTGTCATCTTTTACTCATAGATTGTAAAACCTTTTCACAACCTATAAAATCTGTATTTTAGTCGTGGTCTTGATATTTATTTTCAATGAAAACCTTTAACGATATTCATAAAACCATCGTAACTCAATGAAAAACCTGTTGCGTTGAGTCACATAAAAAAGAGTGTATTTTTCTTGAGAAGCACATAGAGTGCCGGCAGCCGCAGCCTCTCCCCCCCACCCACCAAACATCTACTCTGTATATCGTTTTATATGCTCATTCCAGCGCGCAGCGTTTCCATTTGCCAAAACAGTTTTATCTTCATATAATACATTTATTGCCATTGCCACCTGCGCAGTGTGACAGCCGTAAATTGCCCGGCGTATACGTACTATATTTCCTAGGTTATGTGCGTTCCGGCCCGCAATATATCATATGAGGCGTCATCATATAGTTCATTGAACCAGCGGCCACATAAAACAGCTCAAAAATCTTCAAGAGCTTTAAGTGTCTTACAATGTCTACCGTTAATCTTGGGCGCACTTACTTAGACGCACATCCGCACATACACACACACACGCACACACAGTGTGCGAAAGTGTGGGAGAGGGGCAGGGCCGGCTGGCACTGCAATGTCGTTTATAATGTCTTCATTTATGGCACAATGTGCCACAGTTCTTTTTGTGCTCAGTTACGCACCGACACCGAAAAACACGAGCACAGGTAGTGGGTCAGGCAGGATGGCGGTGGTGCTCGAGTACTGCAGAAACACCGCCGCACAGTGAGTGCCAAAAGTCGCCCTACGACTTGTCTGCTCATCGAGCGGAAAATAATATCTCGCTATAAATTTCTCTCCGTTTTTCTGCCGTTGTCGCGTGGGTCCAGAGCGCTTAATTTTTCCGCTTTCTCTTCTCGCATTCCCTCTGCCCATCTCGTTCCTTTCTCCTGCTCCAGTGTTTTTCTTTTTGGATTTTTTTTTATTTTCGGGATTCGCAATCCTCAATGCCGCTCACCGTCGCGCATCGTCCCCGACTGATGAAAGTTTAACGACCAAAGTTGACACGCTGCGGCGATTATTTAGAAAGTTAATGACTTATAACATACAAGGGGAGCGACAGAGACGGCACGCGGCACGCAAGAGCGAGACAGCACGAGGCACAACAGTTGATATAACGCTCGCAAACTGTTGGCAGTTGGGCACTTTTTTGTTTAATTGGATTGGGCAGTTGTCTGACATGAAAAATGTTTTTCCAATAGAAAAAGCTTTCCTGCATAGCCTAATGGCTTCATTGAATAAGGAGAGAGAGAAAGAGAGAGACGGAGACAGTGACAGTGGATTGAAAATTAATCTAGACAATCCATCAGGTTTGTGAGTGCTAATAAAAAGGTTGGTTTTGAAAAGGGAGTTTTGAAAGTCATATATATTTGATATATACAATAAAAGGCAGTTCCAGTTTAAGTTAAAATTTATTGCGGATTTTTAAATAAAAATCAAGAAAACAAAATTAAATAGTGAAAAATATAGATGTTTGATATATTTTCAGGGTTGTATCTTATTTTTTGGCTTCAATCACTCATAACTATTCCAAAAGTCATTTGAATTTCCCCGGGAATGACTTTCTGATCATTTTATTTTATCCTTATTGATTTTGCATTTAAATGTTATCCATTTAGAAGGTTCGTTATTTTTTCAATTTTTCCATGCTACCCCCTTACAAAAATTTGAAAATTTTCAAAAAAAATTTTAAATCTGTTTTCTGCTTAAAATCGATTGGGATACTCAAACTTAGTATAAAAATCGAATCAGAAAGAAATTCGTATTGAAATTGTGTAATATATCGATATTTGATCGATTTTCCAGGGTTGAACTCCTTCTTATTAGGTTCAATCGCTCATAACTATTCCAAAAATCATTTGATTTTCCCCGGAAAAGACTTTCTGATCCTGTTATTGTATTTTTATCGATTTTGCATTTAAATTCTATCAATTTATAAAGTTTTATATTTTTGCACTTTTTCCATGCTACCCCCTTAGAAAAATTTGAAAATTTTCAAAAAAAATGTTTTTTTTTCTTTTTTCTGCTTAAAATCGATTGGGATACTCAAAATTAGCATTAAAATATAATCGGTAAAATTCGTTAACTAATTGTGTAAACTATCGATGTTTTATCGTTTTTCCAGGGTTGTACTTTCTTTTGCAAATTGTTCCCGTACATGCTCCCAAAAGATTAAACTTACTTATTTCAGGATAATGAATTCCTCTTTTTGTGCTGTGCTTTTTTGCATTTGAAGCTCAAGCTCAGATAGTCTGTCAACTCCTTCGATTATCCGTAGATTATCAAGTGTATTCAATTCAATTTCATTCGCAAGTTTTCCACCGGCTGCGTTTGGTTCGCGTTGCTGTTTTGGCATTTTTGGCGCAAGAGTTGCGAATTCGAAAACTTATTTATAGTTAGTTTTGCACTACAAGCTAGCGGGGGTGTTTGGCCAACAATTTCTGGTCCCCAGTCAGCCGCATAAATTGTATAATGTAATTTTCCAGCAACTGGCACAACCAACCGCCCGCCCGCCACGTCCGTCTCCAACTACGGCACCCGAAAAACCCGCAACTGTCAGCGGCAATGTGTTGGCTGCTTTGTGCCGCCCATGTGAGCAGTAGTATGCCAAGTAATATATATGTATAGTAGTAGAGGGAGGGGGCGTGGCAGGTAGGGTAGTATCTGCCAAAAAGGCAGACAGTCGACAGGCCCGGCAGAGCTGCCAGAACCGCCAACTTATGCAACAATTTCAAAACGGAAATTGCTTTAGCACCTGCCCCACATGCCACACACACACACATAGGCCTCTCTCGCTCTGCGCTCTGTGTGTGTGCCTGGGTGGGTGTGCCCGGGCACGTTTCCCTTTTGGCACATACTTCAATATCACGTTGAGCTTCATTCGATTCGTGCGACTTCGCCTGCTGCTCCGTCGACGACGTCACCATTTGCCCGTCTCATTCGTTTGGCTGGGCAACTTTTTTGGCACACACGGCGCACACTTTGACAGTTTGTCTGCTCTGCTCGGCACTCTGCTCTTCAAGCGGAGCAGCCGCATTATCATTGGCAGCCCCAGCAGCAGGCAGCAAAAGCAACCCAAAAACGTCGACGCTTTGGGTTTTACGGATTTTCAAATTTATTCTGCACTGAAATTGACTCGAGCAGGCGAAACTTTGGCATGTGTGTGTGGTGTGTGTGCCTGTGTGTGTGTATATTTATCCATATACATGTATAGTGTAACACTACGGCTGGCAATGTTATTTCTATAACTTGCTCCTTTTGTTGGTCTGACAGAACCGGGTTGAAGTGTAATTTGAATTTAAGATTTGCCAGGCTAACCACAAGGTGCCACGCCCTCCCTCTCCACCTCTCTTTGGGTGCCTGCCACATCCACCTACACTTGCAACACTCAATAATTAATTTAGCCGTAACATATTCGCCTGTCTACGCGCTATAAGACGTCGCCCGACTTGGCTCGAGCACTTTAATCAAACATTCATAGTTCCAGCTTGAGGCTTAAAGGCACAATAAGTGCCCCGGCCGAGAGGGTCTAGAGCCGTGGGTCGAGGGTCAGTTGTTTGCATTAGCCGTCGTGTTAATTTGCCAACTTTACGGTTGAAACGCAGGGTGAGGGGCCGGGTGCGGGGCAGGGGGCAAGTGCTCGGGCAGCAGCAGCTGCCTCAAATGGTTCATAATTGGATGGTGCCGTGATTTCTTGTGGCGAAGCGTTTGAGGTGAGCGAATTTCCATGTGCAAATTGTGGCCAACATTGATGCATGGAGTTGTGGCCGCTGTGGCTGGCTATGGTGAGGTGAAGCGGCGGGGGGAGGGGCAGGTATGCAGGGTTGAATTTAAAGTTTTCAAAGTAAATGTTGCAAATTTAATTTGGAGCATGCAGGCGAAATTCAATTAAGCCAAACGAAGGCCGACGAAAAGTTTCGAGGTAGAGATATTCAAAGAGTTTTGTACATTTTTAATACCCTACAGAAAAACTACTCTTTTTATATATTTTGAAGCACGATAAAATATACTGTCTTTTGTATTTATTATGAAATTGTGCTTCTGTGTTATCGAATAACTTAAGAAGGGATATATTTATTTACATTTATTATGGCTGTAAGTTACATTTGCTTGATAAAACAACCTCACAAAATGTATATAAATATATTTAATAAGTATAGAAAATCTTGTTATTCTTGACCCAAAATCGCGCCATCTACACTCTACGAAATTTACTCATTGTTTCAAAATTATTTTGTGTATTTAAAAACGTAAGCAATATGGCATCTTCTTATATTAATTGCTTGCTGGTAAATTCAATTTGAGTCTCGTCGCGTTTAGCAATTTCCTCCTTTGGCATGACGCCTTGGGACCACTAATGGTCTGCTAAGCCATTGCGGAGCACTCTTAAGCCGCGCCTGATAAATGCGCCGGCCAAGACAGCTCACACACAAATTGATACATTAACTACCTTTATCCGGGGCCATTATCTGCGAGTATGCTAACCCGAAACTATGCTCAAAATGCGTCCAGAGCGGAACATGCAAATGTAAATCACTTCCGCAACTATGCGGGGCCGCTGCAGCATGGCCAAGGAAGCAGGAGGAGGAGGAGGAGGAGGAGGAGGAGGAGCAGCAGGAGGAGCAGGAGGAGAGCTCCACTAATGCCACTCTAAACACTGGTGCAGCCACTGCCAACGGGCGATAAATCATCAACTGCTTAAGCGTTGTCTGTTCCCTACCCCCCTCAGCAAGAACAAGCCCCCTTTACCACTTCACTCGCCCCCTTCCACCCTTCTGCCATTTTCCTAACTGCATTGGCGTGCCACCTGCTGCTGCTGTTGGCCGCTTTAAAGCATTTAGCTGGATGACATATTTTAAATGCTCTGCCAACAGTTGCAACAGCAACACAAATCAAAGTTGCCAGCAACAGCAACAAAAACACTAACGGCTAGATGCTAGAGATGACACTTTCACAGCTGCAATATATCGTCGTGCGACGTGATTGACAGGCAATTTGAATAATTTGCATTGCAGCGCAGATTTAGCATGATAATGAGTTGGGAATTTTTAGAATTTATAGATTTGTGTAAATTTGTGGCTTATTTGTTGGCCTACTACAAGGGAATATATTAAGTTTTAGAAAATAAATTGCATGCAGTTTTACAGCTAGAAATACTTATAATAAATAAAAATATCAGATTTTACAGGATTTCTTCTTCAATTATAAATTAAAATAGTTAAAATTTACATAAGGAATTTAGTTTACACTATTTTGGTTTAGTTTATTGAACTGTTGATAAAAGTTGCACAAGATTTTTGCAGCTTAAGTTGGGAACACTTGAAAGTTTAAACTAAATCAGTAACTGCACTATGAGCATGAAAATCTCTTCGTGAGATATAAAATATAAATATAGATATAAAATGAAGTCTCAAAACATATCACTTAAGTGTAATCCATTTTAAATAATATTTTTAAATATTTATAATATATATATATATATAATTGTGAAACGGTAAAGATATTCATATAATCTAGTTAGCTAGTGTAGCTTAAATATAAATTCAAGTAAACACGCAATAGTTGAAATGATTATGTATTCAGCATGTGCTTCCTCTCCGAAATTGTAGGAAACGCAAAGATTCTCTTATCAATTTGTGCACTACGTGCTGAGTACAACTTATGGTACAACTTTTCGTAGGGCTTCGTGACACACATCGCTTAACGAGCGCGTGTCACGCGACCATCTCCGGTGCGAGTGCCTGCAACGTGCTGACGCTAATGTGCTGCCGCTCCAGCTTCAGTTACGTTTACTGTAGCTGCAACTGTGTGTGTGTATGGGTGTGCGTGCGTCTGCCTGTCTGTGTATGCGTGTGTCTGTGTTTGCGCATAGATCATAATCATTCATAATCAGCGTGCACATAAATAACAAATTAAAAGCGCTTCACTAATTTTAAATATGCTCGAACATAATCAGCTTAGACGACGGCGACGGCTGTTGATGACGATGCTGATGATACTTACAGTTGGGGTGCCGCCGAAGGGGGGGAGGGAGAGGTAGGATATACCGGGTGCAAGGGCTGCCAGTCAAGATAGCAATGGCAACCTAACGAGCTCTTTGCTCTCTCTCGCATGTGTGTGTGCGCGTTCGCCTCTTCCTTTTTTATTTCGAGAGGTTTTTCGACTGGCTTTTACTTCATTTAAAACGCATTTATAATGGGCCTCACGACACACACACACACACAAAAAAGCCCTAGAAAGATGGCGAAGAAAACGAGCAAGAAGAAAACTCATCAGGACAGACACACGCACTCACACAAGCAGCTGCCTAATGCACATGTATACAAATTTCTTTGTAGCTTTTCATGTTTTCTGCTGGCGTCTTTTGTGGCGTCTGCTCCACTTGCTCTGGCCATACAATTTTCTTACAATTTTCGTGGCTGCTCACGTTACCAACACTCGCACGCTCTCGCTCTAATTCCCCCTCTCTCACTCTCTCTCTTTCTTTCTCTATCTACTTGGCAGATTGTGCGACCGGTGAACGCGTTTCTCATTGTTGATGTACAAAATGATTTTATAAGTGGTTCCTTGGATATAAGTAATTGCACTGCACAGCAGCAAGGACACGAGGTGAGCCCGCCCGCTGGAGTCGCAACTGGAGCCGGCAGTGGGCAGCCGAGCTAAGCTGCTGCTGCTGCTGGGGATGGGGAGTGGGGTTGGGGGTGGCCCGGTGTGACAGGTATGCGGCATGTGGCGTGCGGCAAGTGGCGACGGAAAGACATAAAACGTAACAAGAAATGAAAATGGAGGCAGCGAAGCGAAGCGAGCGCAGGATGAGCCAAAGTCATTGCCGCTCGAGGGGGACCATGATGAGGTCGCTCTGCATGTCGAGAAGCTGCTATGTATACACACACACACACACAGTATATATGTATTTCAATCTCGGTGTGTGTGTGTGCGTGTGCCGAGTCGGAAGCGGATATGCTTTACTTAAGTCGCATCCGCGCAGCGACACACGCCGGATGTCATCGTCAGCGGCATCGACAGCGACAGCGGCTGCGGCAGCGACAACGAGCAATGGCGATGGCTCGTCCCGTCTCCGCTCCGCTCCGGTCCGGCATCGACTGTGGTGCACTTGTGCGGGGCCGGCACTCGCTTCACTTCAACATGAAAATTTGTCAAAATTAATAACACACACTTCCGTCGTCGCTTTATGGACTCGACTTGCCGACGTGCTACTTGCCCCTCGCACTCCTGGCCAGGCATTCTTATCTGTCCTCTGCTAGGGTCATCTTATCCCTCAACGACCTCGCTCACCTTCCGTCCTTGCAGATACTGGAGCCCATTAACAAGCTGCTCGACACCGTCGACTTCGATGCGGTCTTCTATTCCCTGGACTGGCATCCCAGCGATCATGTTTCCTTCATCGACAACGTCAAGATGCGCGCCATGGACGAATCATCTGCGGTGGGTAGCCAAAAAAATAGGAATAGGAAACATTTTCAAAGATATTAGGAAAATGTGCGCATTTTAATGGGTAGTTCGGCCAGGAGGAAATCGAACTGATATTTTGGCAGAAGTAATAGCCCAACTCGCAATGATGATGATGCTGCACAGGCTGCTCATAGTATTTGCCCCCTAAACTAATGAAAATAGCAATTTCCTGTCTGTTTAAACACACAGATCTCTGCTTAGAGACATCAAATTCAGCAAGAAGTTGGTTGAATACCTTGGGCATACCATAGACATTTCAAATTTTGAGTGCTATGTCCAAGACCTAGGCAAATCGTTTATTTGTGTTTATTATGCAAAATATACCGATCTTAACTTGTTTGATTTGTCACACATATAGATGTATAGTATGTGTGCTTATCGAGTAAATTTCAATTCAATCTCTAACATGTGCTCCATAGTTGGACGCCGATTCGGCCAAGGTCTTCGATACGGTCATCTTTGCGGGCCCGCCGCCTATGAAGCAGCGTCTGTGGCCGCGTCATTGTGTGCAGGATTCGTGGGGCGCCGAGCTGCACAAGGATCTGAAGGTGGTCGATCATGGCATCAAGGTGTACAAGGGCACCAATCCGGAAGTCGACTCGTATTCGGTTTTCTGGGATAACAAAAAGCTGTCGGATACCACGCTGAATGCGCAGCTGAAGATGAAAGGTGCCACCGATATCTATGTGTGTGGCCTGGCCTACGATGTGTGTGTGGGTGCCACAGCTGTGGATGCCCTTTCGGCGGGATATCGCACCATACTCATCGACGATTGTTGCCGCGGCACAGATTTCCATGACATCGAGCATACCAAGGAGAAGGTTAACACCAGCGATGGCGTCATTGTGCACACAAATGAGGTGGGTAACGGCAGGGCAGGGCAACCTCAATAGATTGTCTATATATAAATATATATATCCTTTGCTGCTCCAGGTCAAAGCCATGGCTGAGGGTCGCGATCGTCGCCCCGAGCTGGGCTACAAGCTGGCCATGGAGCTGAAGAGTCCCGATTCGGTGCTATCGCAGCGCAATGGCTTCAGGCCCAGCTACTAGGGTTGCCAGCGCCGGCAACGATACTGAAAGACATCACAGGAAACAGGAAATGGAAATGACAATTAGTTTATGTAGTTCAATCTGTAGTTCAGCTCGCTTTCAGACATTTGGTAGAGTTTTTCAACATTTTCTATAATAATATTTACTGCAATTATATAATACGTATAGCCCATCTATATTGCTGAGTGCAGCAAGCAGCTTAAGTATTACCCACTACTCTCTTACACACTATGAACCCTCCCCCAAACCGGATCAATCAATCAAAGCAAATGTTGTATAATGCACCTGTTCGCGAATGAATACAATATTAAAGCAGTTAGACGAGCTTAACAAGTACTTAAAGAAATGCTAACAAATTATGCCTAAATAAAGAGAATATTAAGTTGAAGAAAAAAGAAATTTGACTATAGTTTACTGTAAACTAAGCTTATATATACTTCTATAGCACATGCCTGACATATTTGCGCATCATCTAAACTGTGAAAACTTTGTATCAACTTGGTCGATTGTAAAGTGTTTGAACTGCTTTGATAAATGTCGCCCGCAGTTTTATTTCATTCACTCTCTCTCTCTCTCTCTCTTTCTTGCCTCTCTTTTCAATATCTGCTGTGTTGCGCTGTCTCTGATATATCTGCTCATATCGCCAATTGCACTGAAAAAACTTGAAAACAAACCAAATAAATGTCTCAAAGCACACACATACACACACACGCGCAGAGTGTGTGTGCACAGACTGTTAAACGCTTTTTTACCGACTCGAATGGACAACAAAAAGTGAAAGAAAGAGAAGCAGAAGAAGCAGAACGCAATAACAAGAGGAACAACAAGTGAAACAATCCATGCAACGTTTAAAGAAACTTTCAACTTTCTGTTTACTGTTTTATGCACATTGTACGAGCGTGTGTCTGTGTGCTGTCTCTCTGTGTATGTGTGTGAGTGTGAGCTACCATCGCTCTTCTCGACTATTCTTTTGCCTTTTTTTTTGCAGTGACTAGAACAAACTTTAAATTTATTAACAGACGCCGAAAGTAACCAAAGCTACTGACCAGCGGGCGTGGCCCTCAGCAGCTCTGCGGCGGGTGTAAGTTGTAAACTGCTATTTCTCACATTTGAGCATATGCTTTTGCCACGCCCACACCCTACCGCCCACTCGGACAGCTCCTGCGGCGCGCTGCCTTTCGCCAATCTCTCTCTCTCTCGGCGAGGTTTATGGTAAGCACTCGGAACATGTGCCGAAATGGACTCACAGTGCTGTGTGGTTTTGCTACGATTTACAGAGGGGTAGGAGGTGAGGAGGCAGGGGCAGGAACAGCAGGTAATAGTGTGTATATGGTTACTCTCGTTCACCTGAACAATGGAACCTGCGCTAGCCGGGCAACTGCAAATGCTAAATGCGTTTGGCCCAGAGATTTGCGCCGACTTTGTTGTCATGCTGACGATGTTGTCTCTCTCTCTCTCTCGCTGGCTGTCGGACAGACAGTGGAGGCGAGTGCCTGGCATTGCGGTCAGACACTAAGCAAAAATACTCCAGCGAACTGTCAGCGACAGGCGAAGGGCAGCAGGCAGGGCGAGAGCGAGACAGGAGACAGTGGAAAACCCAAAAATCGCTGATGAAAATTGCTTGCAAGTGGTTTCTGTTTCTGCCGCCCGCCTGCCATGTAATGGTCGCTCGTTTTGCTTGTAAAACTTTTGGATTATTGTCAGCCAGGCACACACTCACACAAACACACACGCTCTGGCTATGTGCCAAAACGGCTAAAGCGAAAAGTTTGCCCAGAACATGGACATGGAAGTCGCGTTTGCCTGAGCTCTTAACAGCAAATTTTCGCATATTTTTCTCGGCTTTCTGCGTAGGCGTCGACGACGACGACGACGACTGCAGTTGGAGTTGTGCACACACACACATGCAGACACACACGCTCATAAACTACACAAACAGCGTGTGCCGTGGCAACAGCTGCTCTCAGCCGGCGGCTGCTTGACTTGCAGCTTGTAGCCAGGCGCTAAGCCCATTGTTTGCGGCATGCGACTCGTGCCAGCGGGTGCAGTGCATGGGGAGGAGGAAGAAGGGAGGAGGGAAAAGGCAAGAGCAGCGTTGTGCGGTGGCTGCTGCGCAAATTATGGTCAAGTGCCTGAGGCAGGTATTACAGCTGATAACCTGACGGAGTCAGAGATTCGCAGATACTCGCCGAGGCACAGCTCTGTAAATACCGCAGAAAGCATCTGCAAAGCAATTAGGTGCTAATGGAGGCGAGACGGCTGGGCGGGTCGTGGAGTGTTAAATCGCAGCCATAGTAAGTACTGATTGGAGTACATAACTTGTGCAGCCAACCCAACCAACCAGCTGGATTCCCGCACGTACCTAATATATTCTTTCAGTCTTCTCCTAACCAGAAATAGGTTGTTTTTGCGCAACTTAAACAACATCTACCACAGTTCAAATTTAGTTTAGTTTTGATCGAGTCTCACTTGTAATATTTGCTGAATTTATTTTATTTGTTTCCAGCCAAAATCGTTTCGTTAGCATCTTTATTTTTAAAGAGCCTGGCGTCGAGCTAGTCAAAGTTAATTTTCAATATCGCAGCAAATTTCGCCGCTTTTGTTTACGTAAGAAAATTGTTGTTGATTTTGCAGCAAGTCAACAGCAAAATGCAACTTTGGAAACTGTAATTGCAGCTGCTGTGCTGCAACAACACCAGGAGCAACAGCAGCAACAACAACAATCAACGTTGTCTTGTCTGCTGCAAAGGCATTGGGTCTGGGGGACAGGATTAAATTATTTTCGCCCGCTCGCAGCTTATTGAAATTATAATTTATATATTAGCCGGCATGGGCTGGCTTAGCCGAAATGTCACAGCAATTTGCAACGGTAAATTTACCGTTGATTAGATCACAGACAGTTGGGCCAAGCCGAAAAGTTTTTAATTATGAATATGAAAAATTTGACAGCAAAACGAATTATAATTAAATTTTGCGGGCATGGCAGGGTTGCGAGTTGCAAGTTGCGGGCAACAAGCTGACGTTGATTACACTAGTTGCTGTTGTCGGGTGGTTGAGGCTGTGGTGGGAGCTTTTCATAAGCATTTTGGCAGCAAATATGCAATACGCGTTTGCGGGCGCAACTTGCCACGCGGCGTATGCGTAATATGACGTATACGTAGTTTTTGCACTTCCGTTTTCGCTGTGCAGCTTGTTGCGGAAATGCAGCAGGATGTTGTCATGCGGCCACAGTCAATTCAGCCCATATTGCTGTCTCGCAATTCCCCCCTCTTTTTGTCTCTCTCCCTCTCTCTCGCTCTCACTCACCCTCCCTCTCTCTCTTTGTCGCATTGTGCTGCTGCTCAGCTTGCTTGCTGCCTTATTTTGTGTTAATCTTAATGCAGTCAAATGAGTTTGCCTGGCAGCACGCAAGATATGAAGTTTTGGGCATAATCCACGTCCCTGCTCCTCATCCCCGCACGTCTCCCCGCAATCCGCCTGGTTGGCACACAGTTATAGGAGCATTTGTGCAGCAAGTGATTATGAGGTTTTCATATTCATATGCGTATAGCATGTAAGGTTTCATCTAGCTGCTTTTTGATGTGTGAGCTGACGGCTCTCTCTCTCTCTTTTTCTTGCCCTCTCTCTCGCTCTCCCTCTTTGGCTGGGCAATAAAACGTTATACTGATTTGCAAAAGTTTTCTCATTAAGCACACTTGCTGCTTATCCAAGGGTTGACATATCGCTTACTGCACACCGTCACGCTCTCATCCCCATCCCCCATCCCATCACATGCTTTGCACGCAGATTTGCTTAGATTTCCGCTTAGAATTTCATAAATATTTGCCAAATGTTAAGTTCGCTTTGTTGTTTCGGCGCTGACAGCTCAAACTTGTCGACAGTTTTATGGCAAATTCAATAAAATATTTGGCAAGCAGCAGCAGATCGTATCACATTTCCTGGACCATTTAGAAAATCTATAGCAATATAATTATGAAGTTATATTTGCTTGAATTTGAATTCTAATTGCGTTTAAATGAAGATAATTTTGGCAAGTTAAGTTAGGTTTATCGAGGACTTATTAAAATCAACTTAACATAATTTTGAGCATATATACACGATTATATTAATTGCACTCAGCGGGGCAAATATATATATTTTCAAAGTTTCTCTCAGAAGTTCAAGCCTGACCGTAATTGTTTGTCTAATAGAGCATATAAAGCTTATTCCCCAACTGCTTCATAGGAAACAGTTTTATCTCATATGAACATTTCAGTTTAAGCCAAGCTTGACTATTTTTCGGGGAGAAGCGTCTAAATGCCACAACAGCAGCATGCCTGAGACTCAGCTGTGCCCCCAGGACATCATTATTCACTGTACAGCAGGTTCTCACTTAGCCTTAGCTCAATCTGTTCCACTCCCCTTACGCCAGTACGCCCGCCCGCCCGATCGTCTGTCCGTCCGTCCGTCATAAGCCATAAAACGAAGCATAAATAGCGTAAAGTGTGCGTGCTTGTGTTTCAATCGTCTAAAATAAGTTTCGCCCCACACTGGAACACTTGAAAATTGCTCTCGATGGCGGCGACGCCATAAATAGGCAACTCAAATCGCACCCTGGGGCCACATGCGTCGTATACGTGATATTTTTTAATTACATTACCAAAAGCTTTTGTCTGCGCGTTAAAAATGTTGTTTTAATTGCCCCCACACCCGGGCCGCAGGGACAAGGCAAAACTAATGCAAGAAACGCTCGTTCGAAATATGAGCAAATGCGAATTAGAATGAGAATGGGAATTTAATTAATGCGCACTGTGAACCCTGAACCAGAATCACAGCCGGAACGAGAAGCCGCAGTCGCACTGCGAGCTGTGTAAAATATGAGAAAATTCCAAATGAATATGGCAAATATTTCGTAGTTGCAGCAAAAGTTTTGCCAGCGTGAAGAGTGGGGGAGGGGGTGGGGTTAAAGCGTAGCGAGGCCAAAGGGCATGCTGCAAGTGTGTGCGAGTTGAACACGACCCTTAAGTGTCGCAGTGGAATCATTAGCCAAAGCGCTAAAAGATGTTACCAAGACTTTTCGGTGTGGGGGGAGGGCAAAGTTTTTGCTGGCGCTAATCAAAAACAAATATGCAAACGGCAAATGGCGGAAAACGGGAAATGGCAAAATGGCAAATGGCAGGAGGCAAACGGTGGTTCAAGGGTCAACCCGCACTATTCAATTTAATGTCAAGTTGAATTTTGGGGCAATTTATGCGTAAATGAAATGAAATTAGCGACACTGCGGCAGCTGCTGCACAGAAGGCAAGAAAGAGAAAAGAGAGAGAGAGACAGTGAGAGAGAGAGAGAGAGAGATTGAGAGAGACTGTGCGAGAGTGTGGCAGAGAGGGAAGTGAGGAAGCCCGAACGAGAGACAAATGAAAAGGCATTTAAAATGTCAACACAACCACAAAACATCGTGTGCAAAATGGTCGAAAGAGGTGTACAGTGTGTGTGTGTGTTGCTGTGTATTTGTGTATGTGTGCGTGCATGTGTATATGTGCTGGCCGTACAGACAGACGGCATTTGCGGTTGCACAAAGTAGACCAAGCGAGAGGGTCGCGGTTGAGGTTATGGCCAGGGTTGAAGCTTAAATGCTTGACCACGAAAAGGCCATTAGAAAGCGGCCAACCCGCACGAATCTGCCTCAGTATGAGTGTGTGAATGTGTGTGTAACTGTCTCAACGCTAAGTCGCAAAGGCAGCCTCTGCGACAGCTTAAATTGAGCAAAACAAATCAGAAAAAAAGAATTGCCTCTGCGACAACCTGGCAAAATGGAACCGCAAAACGTTTGCCAACACGTGTAAACTTTTCGAACTTTTGCCTGTCCCTGTACCGCTCACTCTCTCGCTCTATCTCTTTCTCTCGCTGTACCTGAGTGAGTGTAAATGTGTGTATATATATCACAGAGTTAACTTGCCAAGCGCAGTAATTATCATTTAGCCAGAATTGAAGAGCTAGAGAGATTTAGGTAGGAATTATCGTGAAAAACTGTGCAGGAAAAGCGATTAAATAACTGTTTTTTAACTTTTCCGAATTAAATCGATTAAAGCAAGAAAAACTCTTAACGGAAATGGTATTTTCCCACCTTACATAGCGATGCTTCCTGTGAAAATCGGAAAACACACAGTTCAGTCAAATATTTTGCGACAATTTCCAATTAAAAACAATTCAAATAATTTAAACACAAGGTTTATTATTTGAAAAAATATGAAAATAATTCCGTATAATAAAAACATTTAAATCTACCGAAATATACCATAAAGACTGTAATAATTGTAGCAAATACTCTGCAAATTCTTTTTACACATTTTTTTAAACACTTGATAAAAGTTTGCGCTTGCGATGCGCAATGTCAACGCGGGTTACGCCTCAGTGCCGATTTCCGTTCCTGCGGCTGTCGTCCATAATGTATGCAGTCTGTGCCTGTATTGGTAAAAGTGTGCGTGTGTGTGTGCGTGTTTACGTGTGCGTGTATAATCTTTGTCGCATTGCTGTGAAATGTGCAATAAAGCCCCATGACTTTGGCTTTGGGCTTTTACAGTTCGTGTTAAGAGTTGCCCACACACACACACTCGCAGACACAAGCAAGCAGACACACACACTCACACTCGCATACAATTACACCTTAAACCAACACTGGCTCTGACCATCCGCAAAAGCAAACAAAACACTGACTTCACCAAGGGTGACGATAATGATGATCGAGAGCGGGAAGCGGGGAGCGGGAAATGAGAATGGGAAGGCAATGCAACAACGGGAGTGGTAGATGTTGTTGTAAGCAACAGTAGGAGGAGGAGGAGCAGCAGTAGCGACGGCAACAGCAATGTGCAGCAATTAAATGTCAAACAGGCGCTTTTGATGGACGCTTAAAATCACTGCAACTGTCAGCCGGGCTCCAATGTCCAAGTGCCACCTGTACGGGCAGTCACGGAACGGTCACAAGCACACACACACATGGCATTTAAAATGTACACCCATAAACAAAAGTGCAAACAAAGCCATAAACATGCGGAAAGAAACGAACGAACGAGCCAGGAGGGAGGGGGGGAAGGGATCGGGCATCGGGGATTGTTGCTCCCAGTTTGTTTCGTTTGTCCAAGCTGGCAACCTGTGCAGAACACGCTGATGTTGCTGTCGTTGTTAGTTTTGCCTGCTGCATTGTCCCCAGCAAACATAAAACGCTAGCAACAACAGCAGCAACAGCAACAGCAACAAGAATGACAGCGTACAACGACAACATTCAATGGCCCTGCCCGGGCGAGGTTTCATTCCGTTCGCCGCTCGCCGCGAGCCGGCTTTTTAGTTCGCTCTCTTTCTCTCTCTCTCTCTTTCTGCTTTGTCTGCTCGGCTTTTATGGGCAGACGCAGCCTTTGGCTGTCAGCGTTTTTCTGCGCTTTGTTTTTAATACATGTACGTGGCGCATCATTTATTATTTTTGCCACACAGCAGCCGTAACGGTGGCAGCAGCAGTAGAAGCGACAACATTGCGTATACGCAACGTAGCGCACGCACACTCACACTCACACTCGGCATTGGCGCATGGGTCCATGTCACGCACACATTAGTAGGTAAGCACGCCTCGGCCACACGTTGCATAAACATTTGGACATCCGACCGGATAGCGGGCAATGGGCGTGGCTCTGGTCATGCGTGTGCGTGTGCGCCTCGGATTAGGAACTAAATTAAATTTTTACATCAACATTTGCGCTTCATTAGAGGTAAGGGCCTGCTCCAAGCCTCCGCTGTCTGCCGACAGGCCACTCGAGTGGACGCCTGTGGGACACACACGCACACACATACACACACACGCACGCACAGCAACTAGGATAAGCAGGCCAGATAAATGAGTTGAGTGTTATGGTGGGAAATGGGAACAGTTGAGCCCAGTAAATTACCCCCCGGCCAAGGTGTCGGCATACTTCAGCTGGTTTGGGGTAGACCTTGGCCCAGCTGATAACCAGAAGTATGTACTATGTATGAATCATTTATAAGCAGCAGCAAAACAAAATAAGGATGGAAAAGGCCCGACAGAACAAACACTTAATTAGATATTGTTGAGCAGGAAGAAGCTGGAGAACAAGAGAAAATGAGAAAAACTGCCAAGGCTTTGCATATTTAAAGCAGCTCGTTAACGACTCGCATTAAATATTCCCAATGCTGGATAAACTCAAGTTAAGTAAATAATTCATTTACACAACCGCCTCGTTCAACTATTCCGAGCAACCCATTTAAGTTTTGAGCAACGCTTGCTTGATTATTTACCCACTTTGGCGCTGAGCATGAAAATAAATTATCTCAACTCATTCCTATCAATCTCAATTACTTGCAGTCTGCAAGTGCGGCCAATGGAAAGAGGGCAATATCAAGTTTTGGCTTTTATTGGGCATGTGCTGGCAATAACTGATAGCTTTCATTTCGGTTAGCCGGAGCAGCAGCAGTTGCAAGCTGCCGAAGACGTTGCAGCTCCATTCAATTTGCGAGCGATAAAAAGAAAGGAAGGGAAACCGCGCTGCAACTTTCAAGCAGCTCGCCGGCGAACTGACAGCTGGCACCAACTTATAACCAAGCTGGGAGGGATTGGGTGAGAGGAGGAGAGGGGAGTCATGTGGAAAGGGAGGAGCTGGCATTTCTTCCACACCGACTGTAGATGGAGCTGGGTGTCGCGTCTGCAGTCTGTGCCCTTAGGGCAGCTGCTTTACCAAGAAAAAAAACACACATAAACACACTAATACACACGCACTTACACACACACAGTCTAAAAGATACAAAACTTGCAAAACGAGCGTCAGGCAACAACAGCAACAGCAGCAGCAGCAAAAAAATGGGGGAGAAAGAAAAGTTTCAGTTACGTGCTGTTGCTTTTAATTGAATTTTTTTCCAGAGCTGTCGCTGTCGCTGTCGCTGCTGCTGCTTGTAACTGGTCGCTGTGGTGAACCAATGCTCGGCCAGCACATCCGCATCCGTCTGGCGCTTCCGCCGCCGCCAACTCCGCGTTCCATTTCGCCGAGACGAGACTTGTGTCCAAGTGCTACACTGGCTGTAGGCAGTTTTCTTGTTATTTTGAAAGCGCCAAGTCGCAAGTCCTTAAGCGGTTTATTTTCCTTCACACTGATTTGCAGCTGCAAAGGTGTCCCAGCGTCCGGCAGTCCTCGTTCCCTCTCTCTCCCTTTCTATGAGTCCCTTGCTTCGTTTCTCTGTCGCTCTTTCGTTGCGTTGCGTTTTTTTTTTTTAATATGCTGCAAGTTTTTAATTAAGAAGTTTCGGTTTAATGCCGCCATAGACTGCACTTTTTGCCGGCATCATCATAATAATTTACTTACTCACTTAGCGCTTTCCGCTTTGGCAACCCTACACCTGTTTCGACTTAACTTTTCGTATTTGCGCGAGGTGTGATCTTATGAATCATAGGTCCGTAAATTGCCTGCCGTATTTACCAAGCACATTGAACAAATGCAGATTTCCGCATTTGTAGTCTTATCTCGCGAAATCTGCATTCATTTTGAATTCTCCTTGATTTATATCTCGATTGTGAATTTTGTTGCTTTTTCGCTTGCTCCCTGCACTGCTTTTGCTAATGGCGGCTGTCTGTTGCACACTGCTTTGCCTGCTTGCACTGCATTGATCAAGGCACGCGGTGAGCGCAAGCTAGGAACAGTTTCTACACACTGCTTGCTCTCTAATGGCCTTACAAATGGCCGTAGTACCTGATTTAAACTGCTTTGCTTGCTTGCACAGCAGGAGCAGGCACGCAAACTAGGAACAGTTGCTGCTGCAGTACAACTGACACAAAAAATGAACAGATTGTATGGGTTTTTTTTTGCTGTGAGCGCAAGCTGGGAACAGTTGCTTTTGATTTATATGCAAACTAATTTTCTTAGTGTTTAATTAAATAGAAAGCTCGAGAGGAAAATGTATAATACATTCAAATTGTATTCAATTAAAGAGCAAGCACGAACTGTGCACAGTCTGCACAGACTCTATGAAATTAAAAGTTTGCTATTCTAAACTGTTGCTGTACTCCAAGTCTTCGCTTTTACCTGCTACTGAAAATAAGAATAATAAATAAACTTAATGCGGATTAACTCAACACTCAGAGTTGATATATAGTAAATAAACAGAGTCATTACCAGTGAGCAAGTCGAGAAGCAGCGGGCGTTCTTCTAAGTACTTGAAATCGACCCCATTTGCCACATTGCACTCGCTGTACGAACGAGCGTACGTACGAGCGAACGAATGCTCGAAGAGGCTGGGGCCAAATGACGTCACTAGAATCAGGTCAACACCAGGCACAGGCATGGGGCAGCGGCAGGAGGACACCGCCTGAGCGCAGCTCGTGCGTTTTGGGGCAGCAAAAACGGCAACTCACCGTGTAATACGCATACATATAGAGCGAAGTGTGCAAATGTATATAAATGAGTACTATATAAAAGGCATATATATACATATATATGCTTTCTTTATTTGTGCAGGCGTAGGCACACTGGGCCGGCCGTCTCACCTCGACTAGGGTCTTGGTCATTAATAGCCGAGACTTGGGTTTCCTTTCATTCTTTTTAGTTTCATTTTGCCTACAGCCTTCCCCGCCCCTCTTGATGTGCCCCGAGATGCCCGTCGTTTTTCTAGGGCCTCCGCATCCCGCTGTGCTCTCCGCTAGGTTCATTTTGTGTTTTCCTTGCGTTTTTGACATTTTTCAACTTTTGCTGCGCTGGGTAAATTACTTGTAAATTCAGATTATGTGGCTGCCAGTGGTAGCAGAGCGAGAGAATGCGGGGAGGAGGCAAGCAGAGCACTCTTAACTAGATTGAACTTGAGGGCAGGGCGGGAGCGGGGTGGTTCGGGGTGGGGTTTCACAAGTGACTGGCATTTGTTTTCCATATATTGATTGCTTTTTAATGGATTTTCCGTGGACTATGTCCATAAGGTAACCATTTGTTCGGATCTTACGCTCTCCCGCTGCCTCCAGCCCCTCTCTCTCTTCTTCTGCCCGCTGCCTGCCATGCCCCTGTTGGTCGTATTAATTTTATTTACATAGTTAAATGGTTCAATTGTTTGACTGTTGATTTAGTGCTGGAATTTCAGACAGCAAAATTAATTGTTTGATTTGTGGTGGCCATTTTGGACCCGATTCAGCTCGTTTCGGCTCTCAGCGAGATCTGTACGGTCTCTATACGGCTATTTAGGTCAGCTGTATGTGTGTGTGTGTGTGTGGGTGGGTGGGCGTTGCGTTGGCTCAGATGATTTACAGTTGTATTTGCACAGTTTATAAATAAAACCGACATGCGATGCGATTGTTGCTGGCAGCTGCCACTCGAATGGAGTTTCCCAAGCAGCTCGCTTTAAGCCGCTCGTGTACTTTAGTCAGTCAGCCAGTCAGTCAATCTGTGAGTCAGTCAATCAGTGAGTCAGTCAATCAGTTGTTTACGTCAATCAGCAGGTAGTTTGCTGCAACTAAGCATAGTCTGTCGCAAGGCGAAAACAAAACCATAACAATACGTGTCAGCTACACACACACTAACACACACACAACACACTTTCGTATACACCCACGCATACTCTCATGCACACGCTCACGCACACGCACACGCCTGTAAGTACAGCCTCTAGTAAAAATATTCACCACACTTTTGCTCTTTGCGGGGCAACAACTCTTTGGCACTCGCGCTGCCGCTGCCGTTGCTGTTGCTGCTACTGATGCTGCTGCTGCTGCCTCTCTTCGACTAGAAGCTAGAAGAGAGCGGGCCACATCCTCTCACGCAGCGCATAGACATGGCAATGGCCACGGTTAAAGCAGCAATGGCAGCAGCTTTCATCTTTTTTTTTAGCACACGCGCCTGACTTGCTGCTTGCGCCTTCTCTTTCACCAGTCACAGCTCCCTGCCCCACACCTTGGCAGTGTTGCCACCCGTTGTGTTGGTCGCCTGTCGACTGTCAAATCAATTTGTCAGAAATCACTGACAGCTGCTTATAGCCAAAGCACACAAACATGGCCGGGCCAGAGCATGCCGGCCGAGCTCGGCTCAGACCCGCAGAGGCAACTGAAGAGTTGTCATGCCAAAGAAACCAAAAAAAAAAAAAAAAAAAAAAAAAAAAAACCAAAAAACAAGGAAATGCCAAAAAAAGAAGGAAAACAAAAAGCGAAATACAGCAGCAACGGCAACGACAGTTGAAGTAAAAATTGCCCCGGAGTGTAAATTATTGCGCATATTTCCATTTCTTTTTCAAATTGCTTTGTAGATTGCCGCCATTTGAAAATTGTCTACGGCATATCAAGCACTTTCGACATTTACAACTCATTTCTGTGAAATCTCTACGCAAAAGTTTTCAAGTTCGAACTGACAGACAAGCGTCTTTTGTTTGCATGGCACACACGCACACACAGAGTATGTATTCTTATTCACACACACACACCAAACACACACTTAGACAGAGGCAAACAACGCGCACGCCGCACTGTGTGCTGTGCTGCCAGGCGTATACGTAATTTCGCAGACAATGGCAAAGGCAAAAGACGCAAACCCATTGCGAAAAAAAGGGAGAAAAAAATTAGAAAAGGTCTTTGACTGAGCATAGTTGATGCTCTAGTCGAGCCCGGGCGGTAACCGATATTGCAGCCAATCTGCCAGGGAAATAGACGGGCTATTTTGGGACTATAGAGAACTGCACCAATGACAAGGGCAGACGTGTAAGATACCTATCTATAGCTGAGAAAATATGTCTTATAATTAAATGTTTCATATTTAAAAAGGTGTTGCGGGAAAAATCTATTTCTTTTAGTTATTTTCACGCTTCTATTTATTTTGATTAAGTTGAGCTTAATGCCAGCATTATTTTAATAATATAACAAATATTTTTTATGTGCCCAAAGCCTTACTAGACTTTCATTAAAACTCTTACTAAAACAAAAAAAAAGTTAATTTTTAATCATTCCTTAAAAAAAACTCTTAACATTTTCCTTCAAGCAGCGCAGAGTATAAAAGCCTCGCATTGAAATCATATATTGTTGTCATGGTGTTTCTTTACACTTTGGTCACGCCAGCAGCAGCAGCAGCAGTAAAACGACAGCAGCAACAGCAATAGCAACAACAATAATAACAGTAAATACAACAATAAGCAAGGCGGCAGCAGCAACAAAAATCAGTAGCATGTTTGCTGCTGTTGCTTTTTATTTATTTTTCGTTTGTAATCTCTACCCCTTTTCCTTGTGCTGGTGTTGCTGCCGCTACTTTTTTTTGTTGTTGCTGCTGCCGCTGCTGCTGTTGCTGTGGCGCTTTTTTGTTTGACCAACTACAACATACAAGCTCATAAATAAGTAGGCAAAGGCTTGGTCCCAGCTCAGAGTCCGTTGCCGTTGCCGTCGCCGCCCCTTACCACTGCCACTGCCACGCCCAGCGGCTGCCCCATCTTTGCTTTTGGCTGAAAATGAAAAATGGATTTCTGTGTCAGTTGGTTTCCATAATTTCAGCTCGTTTCAGTTTTGGCTTCGGCTCGCAGTTCTCTCGTTCTCGATGGCTTCCCCCTGCCTTTTTTCCCTTTTCCCACACTCTTACTCGCTCTCTCTGCCTCTCTCTCTATATCTCTCTGCGTGTGCTGCTGCTGCTCGTCACAGCCTGCTCTGATGCGCATTCATCATTTGGCATTCAGTAGTCTCTGTCCTCAACCATTCCCCTTGCTTGTTTTTTACGCTTTGCTTTTGTTGTTGTTCGACTCGAGTCATTCTTTGCGATTTGTTTGCCATGTCGTCTCGTTCCGTTTATTTAATTAATTATTTTAAAGATTTGCGCCCCTTTTCGCTTTTAATTAATTTATCAAAAGTGCAAATAAAAATTGTTTTCCAAGGGTCCTCGATGTCCTTTGCCGGCATTATTTTTTTGTTTTCTGTTTTTTTGCTTTCCGTTTGCTTTGCTGCTGCTGATGCTGTCGTTGTTGTTGCTGCTGCTGTTTTTTCTAATATTTTATGAAAAATGAAAGCAAACTTTAAATTAGCCGTGCGGCGTGCGCATAAATGGGGTTAAGCTGCGTGGCGGGTTATGCCAAGGCCAAAGTTCTGACAGAAAAAGTTTGTCTCGCCTTCCCCTGCTATCTTCGGGCTTTGACTGATTTTCTTCTTCTTTTTTTGTAATATATATGTGTGTGTTTGTTGTGTTTGTGTTGCTGTTGCCCAACGCTGATAGGTCTAATAACTCCCTGGGATGCTGTAATCCTTTGGGCCATGTTGTCCCACACCTCGCGCCGGCCGCGTCGCTCCTGTTGCGGCCTAATGGACATGGCAAGTCACGTAAATGACGCTGATGATAATGTTGATGCCGCCGATGATGATGTTTATGCCGGCTACGTGTTCATTTCTGTCACAGCGTGCTCAAACTTTTTCAACGCCCGGTCAGCGGCATTTGCCTGCTTTTTTTTTATTTTGCGCTGCTGGGCCACGCTGCGTATGCGTAATATTCAATGAGTATGCCAGTTGTTGGCAAGGCCAGTCGAAACTCTCTCGGTCTCTGTGTCTGTGTCTGGTTGCATTAAATATTAATTTGTGCAACGTTTGTGCCAGCCAATCCCCTGCGGAACGACCTCATCCCACTCCCAGCCCTGCCCCGACACGTACCCGTGCCCGTGTTGCCCGTTTTTGCATACATATGCGCACACATCCGTTTGCCAAATTGCCAAAAACGGAAATTAGTTACAGAAGTTATAATTAAATTCCTTCGAGTAACAGACGGGCTTGTGTCCAAGTGTGTGTGCGTGTGTGCAACAAACTGTGCATGTAAACGGGCCATGTAGCTGCGTCCGGACAGCATCGACATCGGCACCGGCGTCGTCCGTCGTCATAGACAACACTTGAGTGCGCAGGAGTCGAGCGTCCCATTTTGAAGTGGCCACCCTGGACGGACGGCAGAGTCGGAGTCTTAATTAGAAACAATTTGAGGCTGACTGATTGCCGGTGGTGAGCGTGTGTGTGTGTGTGGAAGGAGGGGGGTGGGTTGTGAGCTCTGGATGTGAGTGTGAGTGTGAGTGTGTGTGGCACGCGCTGTTGACTTTCGGTCATTAGTTGAAACATTTTATGCTTGAAGTGAGCTTGAAAACTTGTCCCCAAACACATCCCGAGTCCATGGCCAATTTCAACCCTTAGCTAAATAAATATTTATTCACATATGATTTGTAAGGGGTGTCTGAAAATAGCTGCCTAATCGGGCAGCATCATTGGCAGCTTGGCGCATCCAAATTTAAATTTCACTTGATAAATTATTATGGCAAAAAATGGGAAAAATATTTGGCAAATTTTGTAGGCTTAGCTACCTTAGCCGGGCGGGGCAGGGCCTTGCGCCACTTTTCACACGCACACACGTCCACACACACGCACACTCGCACGCACACACATATATTCGATCTATGTGGTTCGACGCCCAGTTCGAGTTGCGTGCGTCGATTATTGTAATTGATTTGCACAATTGAATGGCAGGCGAGGACGCGCATAAATCAAAAGCACACACACACACACACACGCCGTGAGTGAGAGAGACACACGCATACACACGCACAGCTAAGCCAAACACATGTGCATCAATTATTGAATCCTGTCGCCATCGTTGTGCATCAACAGAAAAACAAAAAAATAATAGAATCCTCCAACCGAAAAACAGTCAAGTAGGCAAGCGGGGGGCCGAAGTTGCGGATGCGGACCGTGTCACGCACTGAAGTTTTATTGTTTAGCAAATGCTGAAATCGACTGTCTCGCAGCCGATTACAATTCTCGTTTGCGATTCGCGCATCGTTGCCGATCAATTATGCAAATGGGCACGGCGACATATTCAATAATAAAGTGCCAACAACAACAACAACAACGAGAGCAACAACGAGAGCAGTGGCAACAGCAAAAGCAGCCAGAGCGAAGGATGACGACAAAGTCGCACGCATGTCGCAGCATTTATTAAAAGCACTCACATTTTGCGTACTACGTATACGCAGTGTGCGCCGCCCACAAAATCAAGAAGAGCAAACCGGCAAAACCGAAGCGAAACGTATGTGCACATCAGCATAAATATATGCATGCGTGTCAGTGTGCGAGTTGCTGTGTTAGTGTGCGTGTGTGTGTGCCTGTGTGTGTGACTGTCTGCTTGTCTGTGTCTTTTTGCGAGCAGCTGTCTGCATGGTCGCGCTGGGAGATGAGCCCCAAATAAAGCTGTAAGTCGAGTTGCGGATATTGAAAATTACCAAGTAAAATCGAAAAACTAAACAGTTTTTCGTTATTATCAAGAGCTGACAGAGTATAGAAAATATATTGCATTTATTTGGAAATCTCTCGTGATATTGCAAATATATGACAAAGGTTTTTTTCAATTAACGTGGCAACATAGGAAACTTAATTGGAAACAGCAAGGCAATTATATAAAAGACAAAAGCGGAATGGTAAATATTGGAATTACAAGCTGAAATAAATATATATTTTTAAGCTTTGCATTTAAAAAAAGATGAGTACTTTTATGGAAAATATTTATACATTTTAAAAGTGTGTTAGAAGGCAAATAAATGTACACTTGCGACTTAAAAAAGCTGCTGTTTTTTTTCATGTTCTTGTTTTTTTCCAACATCGAATTGTGCATTCGGGAGCCAGCGATAACTATTAGAGAGCACTCGATTGTATTGTATATATATTGAGCCCATTACTCACACCGCGCACTGTATTTATTTACCTATCTGGCAGTCATTTGCCGCAATTACCAACGCATCCAATTGTAATCAGCAGCTTCTTGTCGCCAGCGCCGGCAACGCCGCCCCCCAGGGTAAAAGCGCGTCAATTACTTGGAAGTTTTTGTGTTTATTACCCATGGATAGATGCCTGCAGCTGCTACAAGTCAAATAAAACATATTACAAATGCCGCACCCAGTCTCGTCTCGAAGTCCTTGCTCCCCAATCCCCCTCCCATCACCACTCGTCCACTCGTCCTGCTCCATCTGTTCTCATCCTCGGCGCTATTATTCAGACTTAAGCGCCTCGAGATGTGCCAGCAATCTGACAAATTTCGCACAAATTATGCGACGGCCGCAAATGATGACGATGACGACAACTAGGGCGATGGCGCTGGCGATCCCGGTCTCGGTCCCGTTGCTGGTCCTCTTCCTCGTCCTCGTCCAGTGCTCAACAAAAGGCGACGAAATTATTATTGCATTAAGTGGAATTATTAAATTTCATCGGCAGCCGCAACGGAAACGAAACGAAACGGAATGACGGGCTCAGCGCAAATAAAAATAAATAAATCTAATCAAAAATAAGCACACAAATAAAATCCTCGAATGATAAAAAAGAACGAGAGAGAGAGAGTGAGAGAGAGAGAGAAAGAGAAGTGAACAAAAATAATACCGCGTGCCCAGCAGAAGGCGGTGCAAAAAATAAATCAATGAAAAGAGACGATGAGACAAAATGCCAGCCCAGTAGCTGGAGAAACCGTATCAGAATCCCCCTCCCCCCAAAAAAAAATAGAGGAACAGCAATGGAAGATGGGCAAGGGTAGGGGCAAGGAAACGGGATTCCAGTTGCCGTTTCGGTTTCAGTTCTGCGGATCTGACAAAGTTTTCGGCGCGAGGAGCCACTCAAATCAACATAAAGTTTGATATATTGTGCCGCATTGGCAGCGCCCTGTCCTGCCATGTCCTGCGTTGATTTAATGGCTGCCACCCCAAAGGGCACAAGAGCCGTGGAGGGGTGGCGGCGCGGCGCGGTTAGGGAGGGAAGTGGGGACTACCACTACCACTACTTATTATGGCCGCCGCTTGTCGCCATTGTTGTCAATTTGGTCGTGTCTTTGACAGCGGGCCCCAAGTGTGAGCGAGTTGGTGGGGAGCAGAGAGAGAGAGAGAGAGAGAGAGAGAGGGAGACACAGAGAGAGAGGTAGGGCGAGCGTGAGAGGCTGCGGATTGGCGGCATTTAGGGGGGCTAGAGGGCATTCAAATTGTAGTCGCATCATCATCTTTATGGCCATTGTGATTTCGGAATTAATTGCTGCCGCTTCGACACACACACACGCATACAATCGCGGCGCGTTTGCTAGGTGGCGCCACAGTGCTTAAAAGGATTTGTACATATTTTCGCCACGTTCTCACCCTGCTCCCATGCCTGCGGCATCGCAACAGTTTTTCGACCGCGTCGGGCGGCAGCTTCTCGGGTTACTTGATTGCCCTCAAAAGTATGCAATGCTAATAAATTCAGTTTTATGTGTGCGCGACCCCAAAATAGCGCTCAATTTTCAGCAGCCTCCCGCCCCGGCCCGCCGCCTCCCACAACCCCCACAGAACTGCCCTGTCTTCCGTCCACTTTTATGACAGATCATTAAAATTTCTCTCTCTTTTTATTTTTGCTTCGCCGCTGCTGTTGTTGTCTTCAGCTGAAGCGGGTTTTACATTTAAGTAGCCTGTTTGTCTTATATTTATGGCGCCTGATTTGGGACTGGCTGTTGCTCTGTGTCAAAGGGTGCATTAATATTGAACTTTATTGTCTCTCCGGGTCAGCTCCAGTTGCGAGTGGGCGTGGGGGAGCTGGGGCCACGAGGGGAGGAGAGAGTTCAGGTCGCATCAAAAGTGTTAATAGCCGAGTGTGCCTGGCAGTGCTTACTGATGTCAGCGCGGGACCTTTCGGGTAGATACATTAATCGGATTACGGAGCGAGTGTGAGCGAGAGAGAGAAAGGGAAAATCAGCTGATTTGCCTTGAGCTTTTAAGCACATTCGCAGAGAAATGGTTATATAATAAGCATTCTGTTACATTTTTAATGTGAAACTGACTATTTGGCGTTTTATTGCCTTTTATAAAACACTTTCTGAGGCTTTTTTTTATTACATTTGACTTAATTCGAGAAGAGGTAAATATGCAGAGCAAAGAGAAATTTGATCTATCCGAGTTTTTCAAGCAAATTGGGATTAAAAACAGCTTGCAGATATACAGATATTGTTGGCATATATTCAGCATGCCTTCCCATTGATAGAACGTATAGTATACATAAATAATTATGCTGTTTATTATTACATTTTTAGGATCATGTATATATAATAATAATACTTTTATCAATGGTTTTGAATTGCACAGCTTAATGCAAGCGAATTATTTATTTGCGCAACTTTATCGGGCTGTTTCCAATCTAATTTGAAGTCTATCAATCACATAATCCACTGGTTACAGATGTAAATGTCAAGAGTGCTCGGAAAGTAACTCAATTTGTTACCTACTCGCTGGCCAGAGATTGCTAAATTGCCTTGGCTTTTCGGCATTTTTTGTTTCTTCATTTTTTTTTTGTTTTTGGCATTCCAATGGCAGCAGCTTTGGCCTATTTGCGGTGCTCTTGTTCGTTTTGCTTCC
The DNA here is from genome assembly GCA_018151445.1 of Zaprionus inermis. Lineage (NCBI taxonomy): Eukaryota > Metazoa > Arthropoda > Insecta > Diptera > Drosophilidae > Zaprionus > Zaprionus inermis. The sequence continues at coordinate 2,857,063 of JAECXD010000640.1, read as the reverse complement.
ATCCAACGCACCTGACATACTCACTTTAATGTGTGTCAAACCTCAGCACTTTGTAAAAACAACAGTAGCAGTGACAACAGCAACAACTACAACAACAGCAACAGGAACAACAGCAACAAAAGCGGCGACAATAACAAGAAAAACAGTGGCCTCTTTTTGACATTTGAGTGACATTATTTGTGTCAACAATAAAACACTCAAAAAACATGTCGGCCAGAGAAAGGAAAGCGAGTAGGAAGGAGTGTGCGAGAGAGAGAAAGAGAGCTGAGAGAAGCTGCGATAGAGGAAACTTTAAACAATAGAAGCAGACGCAGCCACAGAATCGAAACAAGAATCGGAATCGAAATCGGAATCAGAAGCTCAGGCTGCGGCTGAGGAAGAAGCTGGAGCTGGCGGCGAGAGAACAATTTAAAATTCAATAAAACTTCAATCAGCGCTCTTAAATGTGGGTGTATTGGTGTGTGTGTGGGTGGGTGTGCGTGTGTACACACTGGCACGCCCAGCAACGACAGCGCCCAGCAATTTAAACAAATTGAAAGCAAGCGCAAATAAAAAACAGTTTGTTGCCACTTTTCACATCAATTACGCACTTCAGCCAAAATAGACGACGACGACGACGACGTTGCTAGTAACGATGACGACGAAGACCGAAGCAGAAGCAGCAGCAGGCGACGCTGCTGGCCGTAAGGAGGAGACGACGAGATGTCCTCGTTGGCGGCAGCTTCTAGCACAAAAATAACACTTGAAACTAAACGCGCATTCAGGCGACGACGTAGACGACGACGACGTCGCTGCCAGCGGTGGCATCGCTGTTGCTGGGCGTGTGCCACACCCTCCATGCCAAGTTCCAAGCAAACCCAACAACGGCAACAACAACAACGACAACAAGCACAATTTTCGCCTGCGTACACGGCGTTTTTTTATGCCCCCCCTGGGTTCTACCTACAACTGTTTCCACCCACCTCTTGTTCTGCCTCTCCTCCCTCCCACTCCGCCTGCCTGCCCCCCCCCCTCCCCCCCCCCCCCCCCCCCCCCCAAACCCCAAACCTTAAAAATTTTAATTTGGTGTGGTTGGTTTTTTTGGGTGGGTGGGGGGGGGGGGGGGGGTGTGTGTGTGTGTGCGTGTTCGTGTGAGTGTGTGTTCGTTATGAGTATGCGTGTGTTTGCCTATGTTTTCGTTTGCGAAAAGCGAAAGTAAATGTTTGAAAATCGTAAGGAAGGAAAAATCAAGTAAGCATCAAAAAGAAGCAAAAAAAAAGGATATTTATCTTTGCCGAAGATTATATGCCCTGCGAGCAGAGTCTATTAAAATGATTAAGCATTCGTGTGAGTGGCGCGGCGCGATGGCGAATTTATTAGCCGATTTCAAGCCATGATAACAATATATTTTAATTTATTGCTAAACATATTTTCATATAAATTATCGCGCATGTTACACAGATAACTGATATTGTTTTATTTGTAGGTTATCAATGCGAGAAAAATTACAGCAGGCAGAGGAATAACTCTTTATGAAATATTATAGATGGTGTAGGATTTAGAGAGCTTAATCTACATATTTATATATATATATATACAATACAATAAATAAATATATAAACTTTCTGTTTTTAAACTACTCTTTGTGTTTAATTATATTAATTTTTTGTAATGATAATTTGCAGTTATATAAAGGTTTTGAAAACAATACTTGGCCTTTAAAATAAAGTAGAAATTATTTTATAGTGTACCTCACAAGGTGTACCAATTCACTATTTTTTAAAGCACTTTTCTATAAGTTTTCCATTGTTATACACACAATAGAAAAAGTATATATATAAATTTAAGAGTAAGAATAAGTTTCCAGAAGCCAAAACAAAATAAAAGAGACAGACAGGGCAAAGCGGCTTACATGGACATATTGCCAACCTGAAGCAAAACTCATGGTATACCCTTTATGAGGGTATAGCAGACGACGACAACGACGAAAAAAAAACGCAGAAATTCCAAGTTGGTTTTTATTGCGCGTGATAACAAGCGGGGAGTTTTTTTCTTTCGGACGGGGATTCGCGCTCGAACTGCCGGAGCTGCCGAAGCTGCTGGGACTAGCAGGCTGGGACTACTACATACATAGCCGGGCGCGAGCAGGGAAGCGAGCAGTTCAAGTAGCAAGGGGCGGGTGCGGGGGATGGGCAATGTTTGCTATGGGCTGGTCTGGACAGCGCTGTTTGATGTTATTATAGATGACGATGATGGCGATGACGACAGCGTGTGGCACACAGGGAGCAGTCCATGATGATTTCTGTCGTCTCGCCGGGGCTCCGCTCCGCTCTCCTTTAGCTCAGGCTTCAGCTACAGCTTCACCTCCTGCCGCTGCTGCTTCTTTTGAGCGCTGCCAATCAGAGTCGACGCGGCAAATGTCTTGTTCTTTGGTATGTTGCAGGTTGTCAAGGCTGCGTCAAGTACAAGCACGAGTACACATACACACACACACACACACACACACACACACACACCACACACACACACGGCTATAGACACTTATGTGTGGGTGTGAGTGTCGGTCATTACTTTGTTGCCTAGGCATTGCCATTGACAATAATTCTAGGTAAGTTAACTTGACGCTGTCTGCCACGGCTCTTAAATCTCAACATTTCTCTCTGTCTCTCTCTCTCTCTCTCTCGGCTCGCAATGCGCCCAATTTAATTTCATCCATATAACAGATATACTAAACCGAATCGGAATACATTAATAATCAACATAAATGCCAAGGCAAACGCTCAACCCAATTTAAATTTAAATTTGCTTTAATAAACATTAATTCTGATTGCAAGCTTGGTAATTAAATGCGCAGCGTGAACCCAAGTCTGTACGCATTCGGAGATATTTTTTAGCGATTGTTTTTGAGAACTTTCTACCTGCTTTGTTTAGGCCTCCCGCGCTGGCGACGTCACAATTGCCGCTGACTGTTGCCCGCAGCCGAAGTCGAGGCTGGCGTCGAGGCTGAAGCCGGCGTTGGCGCTGGCGCTGAACAATATGCAATAATAACAATTTACATATTCATGAGCCGCTTACGCACACAAACACACTGAAAAACAGGCAGCAGAGGCAGCAACAGCAACAGCAGCAGCAGAAACAACAACAATAACTAGCGAGCCTGCTGTTGGGGGGAGTGCAAGGGTGGAGGTTGGAGGCCGCAGTTTGCATAAAGAAGAGCCGCCGCTTAAAAGAAAAAACAAATCCAACTCCCTTTAGTGCCGCATATCTCAAACAGCCGCCTCGTACGCCGCCCCCCAAACGCGGGCAACGGCTGGGTTAGGCCTTTGTTAGGTCGCTGCGCCGAAACTGTAGCTGACCAAATATTTATATACACTGGCATATCAACTGGGGGGCGGGCGCAGCTCATTTATTTATTTTCATATTTTTATGATATTTATTTTAGACTGTTCTTTTGTTTGGCCGCAGCTCCCCTTTCGCAATTGAAAATCGTATGCAACGTGTTACCAATTTGCGTGAATACGTGTGCGTGTCTGTCTGTATGTCTGTCTGTCCGTGTGTCTTTCTGTTTCTTTGACTGACTGTCTGTCTTGGTGCTTGTCTTTTTGTATATGTTTCTCCGTCTATCTGTAACTCTGTCTCCCTGTCTGCCTGTTTGTCTTTCTGCCCGTCTACCATAGTAAGTCTCTCAGTCTGTCTGTCTCCCCATCCATCTGTCTGTGTATCTGCCTCTCTATCTTCTCGTCTCTCTGTCTTCCTGTCTCTTCGACTTCGTCTCTCTATCTGTTTGTATCCCTGTCTTCCTGTCTTTTTGCCTGTGTCAATATGTCTCTCTGTCTGTCTGCATCTCCATCGGCCTGACTGTCGATCTGCCTACTTGTCCCTCTTTGTGTCTGTCAGTTTGTCTGTCTGTATCTCCATCTGTCTGCCTCTTTGCCTACCTGTATGTATGTATTTTTGTATTTTTATGTATTTCTGCCTTTATGTCTGTATGTATATCGCTCTGTTTGTCTACATCTAAGTCAGCCTGTCTGTCCATCTTCCAGCCTGTCTCTCTATCTCTCAGTCCGTCCGATTTTTTTTGTCTGCCTGTCTGTCTCTCAGTTCAACTCTTTATCTATCTCTATATCTGTATCTCTGTCTGTCTCTCTGTCTGTCTTTCTTTCTGTCTCTCTGTCTGTCCCTCTGTCTCTCGGTCTGCCTGTGCTACTGTCTGTCGAATACTCCGTCGTACCCTTCGTCTGCTTGTATATTGATTGGCCGCACAAGGAAGCTACAAGTACAAAGCTGCAGCTGAAGAAATTGCTTGCCAGCTTGATGGGAGACGCGCTGGCTTGTTTTATTTATAGTTGTCAACATGAGTTACCAGCCGAGTTCCTTGGGGAGTTTCTGGGTCAGCGCCGATGGCTATGAATTGCAAATGAAAGGCAATTCTCAAAATAGCCGTAGTTATGCGAATTTTGAGGCTGTGGCTGCCGTTGCGCTCTTAGTTCTTGCTCTTGCTCTTGGTCTGTCTCTTTGACCAATCTCAGCGGAACCTACCACAAAAATAAATCAAAACAAAGCAGAGCAAAGCAGAGCAGAGCGACGCCGGCGTGGACTGCGACAGCGCTGCTCGAGGCAGACACCAGGCCAGGCCGAAGCACGAAGAGCGCACGAAGATGTTGTCGCTGATGTTGCTGCCGTCAGTTTCTGCTGCTGCCGCTGCTGCTGCTGCTGCTGCTGCTGTTGCTGCTGCTACTACTGCTGCTGCTGCTGCTGCTGTCGCTCTACAGCATCCACAATTCTGACGGCGTCGGCGCTGGCATCGATTTTCGCTCTCTGGCAGCGCGCGTGGCTGCGCTGCTTTTGTCGCTCTGGCTCTGTCTCTGGCAATGGCTCTGTCGGCCTCTGGACTGCTGCGCTGCTCAGTCAGTCAGGTGCAGACAGTTGACGTGTACGGTTTGTGGAGCGGAAGTGCGCATATCGTAACGAGAGTTCAAGAAAAATTGAGTCGCCTGCAAAGCGGACAAGAACAACAACCACAACAATAGCAGCAGCAACAGCAGCAACGGCAACGGCAACAACAATGCAAGCGAATACAGCGAGAGGAGTGCACAAAAGAATTTTGTAAAATGTGAAACGTGTGAGGCAAACAAACAACAAGGCAGCAACAGAAACTAAAAAGAAGAAGCAGCAACAACAACAGCAACAATAGCAATAACAACATCGTTGACCACGTCAAAAGTCTCGCGCGCGTGGTTCAGTGTGAGTGTGTCAGTGTGTGTGTGTGTGTGTGACAGTGTGTGTCTGTGTGTGCGAGTCTGCCAGTGTGTGCGTGAGTGCTGCGTGTCACATATCAGCAAAGCAAGCAAAAAAAGAGGTTCAGTGGAAAACTCACAACGCAGCAGCAGCACAGGAGCAGCACCAGCAGCAGCAAGGAAACAGCACCAGCAGCAGCAGCAGAGACGTACGCAGCGGCAGCGACGCTAGCAGAAGGTAGGGCAAAGCCTTATATTTACAGCATAAGCATACGACGACAGCAGCGCCAGCAGCATACTCACCACACCCTGATCCTGCAGGTGACGTCGCAGCAACAGCACAGCAGCAGCAGCAGCAGTAGCGCCTGGCAAACAAGCAGCTGCGCAGAGCAGCGCTCTCTCTCTCTCTCTCTCGCCCGCGCTCTCAATCTCGCTGCTAGCTGTGCTCTCTTGCGGCGCTCGCTCTCGCACGCTCTTCATGTGGAGTCTGTGCAGAGCAATTGCCATCTATCGCATTCGAGTTATAAAAGTTTTGGTCCAGTTGTCTTTTGTAATTTTTCGTAGCATACTTTTATGCTGCCAGCGCAGCGTTTTTTGTTGCTTCCCTTTTCACGTTTTTATTGCCTCAGCAATTTCTTAGCTGCCGCTCAGCTTGTTATTGTTGTGTGTGTGTTTGGGTATGTGTGTGCGTGCTGCGTATGTGTTTGCTCTAATTGTGTTGGCCAATTTTTGAGCGTCGCCGGCGGGCGAAACGTGCACGAAAATTGATACAATGTGTAAACAAAACTAAACAATTACGTGAAACGAAATTGAATTTTTGGCTCCAGCTGACCTTGTGCCAGCTGGCAAGAGAGAGAGTGAGATATATAGATGGAAAAATAACACAATAACAAATGAATCCGAGCGCAATTAGAGCAAATCCAAGCGCTGGCCGTCTTTGATGGCAGAGGCCAATAAAAATGTAGGATACTGTGTCAAACACACACGCACACAGACTCAGACATTGGCATGCCATGTGCGGCTTGTGTACGTGTAAATGACCGGAAACTGTGCTCAAGTGCTCCACATATTCCCCCCACGTCATTCCCCTGCAGCCTGCCTCGCCCAAAGACTCACAGCCCACATACCAGATGAGATGAGGCTACTTGGCAGTGGTATTACCTCCCCCCCTCCCCTTCGGCACACTGCTCTGGCTTTTGCCTTTTTTGCCTGGACGGGGAAACACTTCAATTGTCAAATTGTTCTTGTTTATTGTTGCAATAGTTTTGTTGATGGACAGGTTTGCCTTTCCGAGACTCCCGCAGTCGTAGTGCCAGTACCAGTCTTAGCTGGGTCGTCGTTCTTCGCTTCTTCGCTCCTTGTCTCCTTTCACTTGTTTTTAAAGTGATTTTCGCAGACGTAGTCGCTTTTTATGGCGTTTGTCGTCGTCGACGTCGTCGTCGCACAAGCAAAACAAAACAATCAACACGGAAGTCTTTTTTCGTTGTTTGCCTGTTGTTATTTTTCTCTTTTATTGTTGTAGTTGCTCTCAGCATGTGTGTGACTCACAGTCACAGTCTCAGTCACAGTACCCTCCTCCATCTCTCTCTCTCTCTCAGTCCGTGTGTGTGTGTGTAAATCAACGTGGCCTAGTGCGCTGCTTGAGGTTGACGTGCGCGCGGGCTTTTGTGTTTGCACCGTTGCGAGTTTTATGCACAAGTTGACTGTGAAGTGTTTTAGCTTTAGCGAGTTGACATTTAAGTTTTTCACTTGCTCTCCCGAGTTTTCCAAGAAATCGGCGACTGACAGGCAGCCGGCAACAGGCAACAACAGCAAACTTTGCGGCTAAATTTTATAGTTGACGCAGTACAGAAGCAGCTGCACAATTTGTCTTGAAAGGTCGAGGGTCGCGGCTGCAAACCTCAGAGTAAAACCCTTAGGAAACTTGCTTGGAAGCGATTACTTTATCATGGGGTGGCTTAGGTTTATGGTTTACGTCATTTGAAGCACACGAGCAGTCTGTTTTTGACTTAAAACCATTTGCATTATCTTGCTTAGCTAATCGATATACAAAAATTCCCCGACTTACTGCAGTTTTACAAAAGACTACAAAGAACTATTAACAACTAAATTTCATTAATTTATTTTCTAATATTTATGCTGATAATTTGTACATAGAAAACGATTTTTTAGAAAACTAGAATTGTGAAAAGTTGTTTAGCATAGAAAAGAGTGCTTGTTTTAATCGGAGAATTTAAGAACTTAAATAATACTAATAACTCGTATACTTTAACCTTGTTTTTTTTCTCAAATTCACATAAGATTTTGATATAGTCGTACATGTTCGTTTCTAGTACATTTAAAATCTAAGAAAATGTGATATAATTCTGTTGTGTACGCTTATTATATATTTATTTATTAGAAAATACTTTAAACCATTTAATAATGACCACGACAGGTTGTATTAGCATTGTAATGATACAGTACTCAAAGATATTTCATAGTTATTTGTATTCCCATCACGCATACGCCACGTGGTCCGGGCACGGTCCGACGCTGTCAAATTTAATTTAATAAGTTTATTTCAATTTGGAAAATGCACATGAAATTCGACAAGTGGCATAAATTGCAATTGCCAAGCCAGGCTAAATTGGGTTTGCTGGCCGCCCTCCGCCTTTGGAAGGGGGCCAAGGGAACGAGACGACGATAAAAGTACGAACAATGCGAAGGGAAGCAAGTGAAGCATTCGAGACAACAAACAGCAAAAACATTTACTAAATGGCACTGCACAAAATGTTGAGATACTTCGCTGAAGTGCTCGGTCTGTGGTGCCACAGCAGTGCCACGTCTTCGGCTGCAGATAGACAGATGCGCAGATACATAGATGCCGAGATACACAGATACATAGAAACGGGATACTTAGCGCTGGGCCAGACAAAGGCAAAAGGCAATTATAGAAGTACAGACGAGCAGCAACAAATAATAAAAGCAAGTTGCCATAGACAATCCCAACAACAACAGCAGCAGCAACAACAACAACATCGGCAACAGCAACGGCGACATCAACTGAGACATCGAGGCTAGCGCCAACAGCGACGACAAGTAGTTGCAAAAGTTCTGCAACGTTTTTCGCATATTAAACAAAGTTGAAGTTGCCGACGTTGACGCTGACGTTGACGTCAACTGCGCGGCAACAGCGACAGTGCCAGCGACAGCTCCCGAGTCAGCGGCGTCGCAGCAGCCTCATTATTTATTTGATTGCCCGCACAGCCAATGCTCAAATTACCCCCAGGGAGAGCGGGCGAAATAACGACTGAATAGGAATGCTCTCGCCCTCTTTACCCGTCCCGCCCTCACTCTCTCATTTTCTCCCTCTTTTCTCTCTGTCTCTCGAAAGCAATGGCACAAAAACACACAGAGAAAAAACATAATAGTCAGAGAGGCAATGCCATAAATGTAATTAATAAGGCAAATTAATGCAAACAATAATACAAATTCATTTTCATGCACAAATGAAACTAAATTACAACAACGTGCGCAGGCAACAACAAGAGAGAAGAAACTACAACACGAATAACACGACAAAGAACAATATGATATCGTAGTTGGGCTGTTGGGTAAACAACCGAATCTTAAATGGTCTAACCGATTACTGTTGGGAAATGTGAAACTGCGGGAAATGCATGTATCTGGAAAGAGATTTGTGTAGATTGAATTATGTTCATATTTTATTTATACTTATATATAAAACCTTTCGACTGCTGTGCAGATTCATTATAAAAAATTGATCAGTTTTAAAAACTATAGCTAATAGAATGTTAGTTAAAATATAAGCAGGCTTTGATTGATTTATTGAAGTTTTAAATATTCCTAAGTAATTAACAATTCAATTATAATTTCTGCAGTATACTTGAGCTAGCTTTAATATGTATTCTAAGTCAATATAACTTAGGGCTTTGATTTATTTTTTACGTTTGAAAAACTGAGAGACTAAGCAAATTAACCGAATTTGTAATTCCTTTTTATATGTAGAGCTGCAGTAAATATGGGCATAATTTAAATATTATATAATCACTATAGTATCTTTGTACTAGCTACTCTCCTTACCGTAATTTCAATACACACATCCTATAACCAATCTTCACTCTCGAGTCTTTATAACGAGAAGTACTTCAGTAAGTCCGTTACAAAACCGTCGAGGAATTTTGCTAGACTCGGCTGGTTGTGAGAGGATAATAAATGTTCACTAATAAGCACAGGCCAAACATACAAAGCACACCAGCATACACACACACACATACAGGCAGAGAGGTGAACACAAACACATCGACAACTAAACAGTTCGTTGAGCAGAAAAACGAGGAAATCTACTTAATCACGTTTAATTAAGGTGAGTTTATAAGTAGCTGTGTGTGTATTAGTACCGCATAGTGTGTGTGTATGTGTGTGTGTGAGGGCTACACTTTTTTTTTGCGAATTGCTTTTATTGCCTTTATGCAGAGCTAAAGACACAAAGAGCTCGACAGGTAATCGCAGTCTGCCCCCCATAAACCAAACAGTTTCCATGTGCACATAAATGCAAATTAGGGTTAAATGTTGACTGTGTGTGCGTGTGTGTGTGTGTGTGTGTGTGTGAGCCTGCCAATGTGTGCTCTCCAGATATGCATGTTTGTATTGGTGTGTGTGTGTGTGCAGCATAGCGGATTATAATAATAAGCAAGTGCTTAGCATAAATGGATTTATTGGCTGCACATTCATCAGGAGTCAAATGTTGCCACTTAGTTGGCATTAGTCGCTCGGATAGTCGCCCATTCGCCTCAGGCCTTAACGGAACTGTAGAGCCTGTTGTTGCTCTATGTTTGGTTGTGTAGTGTTGTGTAGTGCAGTCTAGCTGCCATTGTTGTTGAGGAGTTTCGACATGGTCTGCAGCCTCGGTTTGGGACTGCATTGCAATTAATTTCTAGAATATACACAAGATATTTGTATTTGAGCTTAACGAAGTGAGCTAGTTGATTCTGAAATTATAATCCACATGCATAGTTTGATTAACCTGTCCATAGTCTGTGCTGAGGCCTAATGTATACGATTTATTGCGAGTTTCTAAAAAAAAACACACCTTGCTCATGTATGTTATGCAGTTATGAAATTATTCAAATAAATCTGAAAAATTTCATGTAACAACAATTAATTTCATTTATCATATAGCTGAGTTTTTTCGTTGCATTATTATATCAAATTTTATTTTTTCTTTCGTCTAATAAATCAATGAATTGCGGTATAAAATATATGGAAAAACAGTATGAAAATATTTGATTTATTATAATTGCTGCCGTTTCATATTATGAAAATGAATTTTCAGGGGAATGTTTACAAATCGTATTTTTAAAAAGATATAAACACGTTGCCTTGGGTTGCGTAACGAAGTCTTTACGCGCATTTTAGATAGTTCTTCATACCTTTTTATTTTCCTGTTAAGTCTATAAAACACTTGTGAAACTGCTTGTTTGCTTGGTTATATTTTCTAATTTGTAATATACTAATTTATTTAAGGAATAATACCATGATCAAAAATTAAAATCAAATGACTTTTAGCAAATTTATGAGTAATTTTAGTCGAAAACTATTTCTGAAAAAGAAGCTACAACCCTGAAAAACAGTAAAGCAGTAATATTTTGCACAATTTAAGCCCGATATTGTTTTGGATTAAATTATAATGCTAATTAGGAGTATACTAATCTATTTTAGGCACAAATTTAGAAAAACAAAATTTTTGAAAAATGTCGAAAATTTTGTAGGGGGTAGCATGGAAAAAGTTGAAAAATCTCGAAATTCTTAGATCACTAAAATTGTAATGCAGAATTAATGTAGGAATAATACCATGATCAAAAAGTGATGCCCGAGCAAAATCAAATGATTTTTAGCAAAGTTATGATTAATTTCGAAAACTATATCTGAAAAAAAGCTACAACCCTGGAAAATCAGTAAAGTAGCTATATTTTGCACAATTTAAGCCCGATTTTGTTATGGATTAAATTATTGGGCTAATTAGGAGTATTCTAATTTATTTTAGACAGAAATTTAGAAAAAAATTTTTTTTGAAAAAATTTCGAAAATTTTGTAAGGGGTAGCATGGAAAAAGTTGAAAAATCTCGAAATTCTTAGATCACTAAAATTGTAATGCAGAATTAATGTAGGAATAATACCATGATCAAAAAGTCATGCCCGAGCAAAATTAAATGATTTTTAACAAAGTTATGATTAGTTTTAGCTGAAAACTATATCTGAAAAAATGAGCTATAGCCCTGGAAAATCAGTAAAATAGCAATATTTTGCACAATTTATATATATCAGATAAAAGTAAACATTCCCATATATCTTTGAAATGCTATTAAAGGATATAAGGGGTCATAGTATATGTGACTGGAAGTTCTCAATTCTTTGCGGATTTCGAGAAGGAGAGAGAGAGAGAGTTAAGTAGGGCATTTTAAAGAGGAAACCCTTTGCGATAACGTTTGCTTCAATTACATCGCAGCTTACTTAGTACTCTCAATCAATTCAACCTTGGTTAAACATTTGCCCTGCCTCGGTTCGTGCTCTGCTTTGCCAACGCCATCGCGTGACTGTCTTTCATTTCTGTGATTGTCACATATTCGTCGATGTTTTCCATTGTCTCGTCACCGCCCTCGCCAGAGACAGAAACAGCATGAAAATAACACACAGAATCTTCTTCACATTTTGTTAATTGAAAAATCATGATGGTCCTCATCATTAGCAAAAGCTTCGTGACTTATGTCGTTCCGCAGCTGTCGTGTCTCGGTCGCCCCTGCCATCTACCTCCCCTAAAAGCACCCTGCATTCCTCGGCTCCCGCTGGGCTCTCATTTATGTAATCGATGCATGTCAAACAGCAAACAGCAAGCACAACAACAGCTCCGAATGGCGTGTGTGAGCGAGTGTTGCTCTGTGTATGTTCCTGTGTGTGTGTGTGTGTGGTTGTATGTGTCTGTGTATATGCGAGGTAAATACTCGTGTGTATGCGTGCATGTTGGAAAAACGGAACCAACAGCGCAGCGAAACGAATCGTGAAGCAAAAAGCAGGGAAATAGGGGACAGTTGATAGCAGGGGATGGGCAAGCGGGAGCGGGAGGGCATGGCTGAGGCAAGTGAAGGCAACTAAAGCGGCGCACAAAAACCTATCAAGTTGTAAGCTCGTTGATTTCAATTTGTGAATGTGAAATGCAGTCGCATTTACATATTGCACATACGCCATGTGGCCCCGGCCTGGGCACGTTCTTTGAGTGAGCAGACGACAAAAAAAATGGTTTCTAATTAAGCGCCCGGCAAGAATTAAAAACATGAAATGGCTGACAACATGCCATCGCACTCGTATGTGTCGGTATGTGTGTGTTTTTTTTCGGTAGTAAAGTCGAGCAGATAGTGGGGGCGAGACTATCCTGCTTCTATAAATTTCATGCGATGCAGAGAGAGCGAACGCTTTGCTTTTTATTGTATAAACAAAATGCGAGGGTTTTAGTTTTGCTTTTGCCGTTGCCATTTCGTTGGCTAAAAAGTACATAAATTTCAAATAAGTCACGTTTCCGGCTTTGTCACCCTCTACCAATTCGCCGTCGCCGTCGCCGTCGCCCACTCACGCTCACAATTCCATGCGCTGCCTAAAAATGTGCTTTGTTGTGGCGTCTGCGGGCAGCGAGAAAAAGAGTGTGTAAGTGTGAGTGTGTGGGTGTGTGTTGTGGGTGTGTGTAAAAAATAGTCAAACGAAGCCACGGACTATAGAAAACAAAATGCCAGAATGAATGTTAAATAAATGCGAGCAAAACAGAATAGAAAATGGTGAGCTGAGAAATGGGGGACGTGAGCTTAGCTAGAGAGAGATGTAAGTTGTCGGGATGCGAGAAATAGAAGATGCCAACTGGCAGGCAGATAGAGAGAGAGAGATAGATATAGTAAGTGAGAGAGAAGAGCTGAATGGGAGCAAGTTCGAAAGGGGCAAAGATCCGGCAGACGTACGGGCGGGCGAGTGTATTCAGAAAAGTTTTTGATTTGTAAAGTTGGACGGTTCAAGTTGTTCGGGGAACTGAGATATTTTCAGCGTACCTTTTAAGCTGATTTGCAGATTATTATCAGCGACAACAATGCCCTGCCCAGCCATGTGCAGCAGCCGAGCTGTGAGCAGCAGCTGCGGTGCTCACAGTCTAGACTGTGTGAAATACCCTGGGGTCAAGGGAGAAGAATAATTTTTTAATTCTTAAAAAGTTTGCATAATGAAGGCGAATTTAATTCACTACATTTTTCATAAATAAATTTTAAATATCTTAAAAATATTTTTTTTATATATAAATATTAAATTAAATTATAAATACACTCGATATCACCTTGCTTGATATCACAGTTCATTCTATATTTACCTCAGAAAACCAATCAAGTCGCCTTATCGAGCAGCGTTTTCAAACCGCTACTGTACGCTCTGTCTTGTATACCCCACATACCCTGCATATTAACTTATTTATACACCTGGCCATTCACCCACAAACAGTAAACGCTCACGACTGACAGCTTATTTTTATTCACCGCATTTTTACTCTCCCATTTCACAAAGTTTATTGTGTTGCATACGCTGCTGGCGTGCCCAGATCTGCCCCGCTTCCGCTCCCCCGTCCCCATGCACTATCCGGATTTATTATACACACTTTATGTGCATATTTTTATACCCTTGCACAGCGACGGCGTCGGCAGCGAGAGATAGCAACACGTCGACATGCCGAGACATGCCCGACAAACTGACTTTTGACTAGTTCTGCTCACTTTTTAAAGATATTTTCTGCAGATATTGCCAAGGATGCAAATACTCTTTGGCGCCAGTTGGTGGGTGTGGAGAGCGTAGCAAAGCTGTGGCTTAGCTTAGCTTTGCCAACGCATTGCAGGGTATAGCGCATTCTGCATTCTGCACTTTGTGCACTGTTTATTCAGCAACATATCTCGCAGTTTATGGCATTTGCTGTTCGCCATTTACTTTGCATTTTTACGACTCGAATTTGTCGTCTATTTGTTGCTGGTTGCCCTGCCCTGCCCTGCCTGAAGTTTAATTGAATAAGTTTTAAGCGGATTTTGCCGCAAGCCGAGCTGGGCAGCTGCCGTACCACATGGCGTATGTGTTATGTTTAATTGAAATATGCAGAGTGAGGCAACACCAGCGTCCAGTTACAATTTTTGAATAACAAATTCCCTAGCATGGAAGAAGAGGTGTTTGGTGTGGGAGCGGGTAGGGGCTGATCTATGCAGGAGGTGTTGCAATTTGATTGCAATCTCTAAGCGAGATTTGCATTTATAATGCGCATGCATAAAAGGGTTATGAGCTGAGAACGGTGAGCTTAGCATAATTTGCCTGTGCAATTGGATTGGGCTCTGCACAGTGTGTAAATATTTAAGTTCGCTTCAATTAAATGCTACACCCTCCTACTCCTGTGGCTCCATCTGTATACCAGCCGCTTAGCTAAAGCAAAAATCAGAATTGTCTGTGGTAAAAAAGTTCACTTTTCAACTTTACAATTTTTTGTTTTTGCCGAGTTTGTTTATCCCACTTTTCATTATGTTCTAGCGCATTGCCAACTGTGTGGCCAACTATATTTACATTTGAGAATTTATTAATGTAAACTATTGTTAACTCTGAATGTATTTAAAATAACAGCTCGCTGCTCTTTGTTTTGCTTTGTGGAGTTTTTAAAAGTGCTTTGTACTTTGAAGTTTATGGAATATAATTGTAAATTGCGTTTAATGGAGACGTCTGATTGTTGATCATATGTTTTTTAGAATGTATATATAAGCCACTTTTAGAGTTATTGAGACTCTCTATTAAAAAGTCAAAGAGAATACTATCGCTCTATACAAGAAAACATATTCCCTTGGTGTTTATAAAAATGACTCTTAGAACATTATAACAATGGCTCTTAGATAATTTCTTGACAATAATATATTTATTTTGCTTATTTAAAATAAACGTAAACAAAATAACAGTCCGCTTGTATATCGCTTTAAAATGCGCAGCTGCTTTGACAGTGACCATTTCCGGTTAACTTGGATCAAGTGGATCTTGATAAGCGCAGTGTGAGCAGCGCCAATTGCAATGATGTTCTGGAGAAGTTGGCCATTTCCATTTCCTGCCAGCAGTTACAGCCTGCACTTGGCTATGCACACACACACACGTATTGGTATATATATTAAAATCCAAAAAAAGTCAAGCAGCATTTGCCTTTGTGCGTTGCCTACCTTTGGGCGCAGCACGTGCCGCTGCCACACTCAAGTACACCCGCACACACACACATACACAGTTGTACGCACGTCGAAATGTAATTTCATGGCACACAAGTTTTTAATTAAATTTCATGGCAGACGGTGCAGCCGAGGCAGTGGCGACAGAGGCAGTGGCAGCGGCGGAGGCAGCAGCAGAAGCAGCCTTTTAACATGCAATCAACAAACCACTCTGGCATGCATATAGGGCAGTTATACAACTGCTCACACGCACACACACATACACACACGTGCATGCATATGTCTGTATATATGGCAATAAGTTTATGTATATACATAATATACATACGAATGGCACACAAAACTGCAGCCTTAATGCGTTTTTCAAGTGGCAGCCAAGCAGCAGGAGCCATCGCAGTAGCCAGCTAGGAAGCAGGCAAAGAGAGAGAGAGAGAGAAAAGAGAGTGAGAAAAAGAGAGAGAGATGGAGAGTTGAGGCAGCAGAAGCAGCAGCAGCAAAGGCAGCTGTGGCAGCGGAAGCAGCTGGCAAGACGGCCATTTTGCAGTCAGGCAACGATCCACATCCACATCCGTAGTCGGACAAGCGAATGACTTCAGCGGGCGCTACCTTACTTAGCCGTGCTTCCGTCTCCCACTCTCTCTCTCTGTTTCTCTCTCACTCTCCCTCTCTTCGACTCACTCACTCTGCTGCCGCACTCCGGCTGCAATCATCGTCACATAATTTTATTAAGCTCTTAGCCAGACAGCAGCCATAAACCGAGTTGAGGTCCTCAATTGAGCTCTGCCATTGCCTCCTGCTGCTCTTTGCGGTTCGCTGCATGTTGCAATATGTTGTTACTGTTGTTGCTGTTGTTGCTTAATAACGTTCAAGAGATCCCAATCAGTGTTGCATAATGCGTGTGCTGTTACTTTGAAGGCTTTTATAGACTTTGCTACCTAATGATCGGAAAGCAGGGGCACCATGCGCAATGAATTGTCATGCTAGAACAACATATAAATCCAAATAACACATTTGCAGATTTTCTATTATGTTAAATAAATTTTTTCTATATTTATTTATGCCAAATTTCTCTCGAAAATAATGTTTCAACATATACACCATTTTTCGGATATATTTTAAAATCTATCTACGTATACGCAATAATTCAGGTAAATTTTATATTACGTATACGCATTAATTCGGCTATGTTTTGCAAGCCTTGAAATAGCAAACATATATTATTTTAATTGTGTTTTATCTTATTTCATTAAAAGTATATTTTGAGTGTAGCTTGCAGATAAAATGTAGCATTATCATAAGAAGAAAAAATATCGAATTGTTTTAATTAAATAAACGAGAGCAACGGAAAGAGATCAAGAGATAAGAAACAATTTATCAGCGTTATAGGGTATTTGTGAGAATTATACATTATAAATTTTCCTACATTTATTATGCACTTGGCACTTGGCACTTGGGTTGGCCGGAAAGTTGTCGCTCAAGCTGACTGCCGGTCAGCCAAATTGCATTTAAAACAGTCACTTGATCATCTCCGCCTGCCTCGGGGCAGGTCAGCGTAAAGAGTGTGATAGAAACGGCGGGAGCGGGGAATACTGATGGCATCTTTGATATTTATTTCATTAGCTATCGTTGTCGCTGTCGCAGCCTCATCCCGCTGCTCGCCTGCTGCCTGCTGTCTGCTGTCTGCCGTATTTGCTGGCAAATCAAACAAAAATGCCTGTCGAGCTGCTTGCCAAAGACACTTTGACTTTGTTTATGGTAAACAGACAAGCGATGTGGCCTCGGGCGCTGCTCTGTTGTCAGGGGCGTGGTACACACATACACTGAGAGAGAGAGAGAGACACACACATGGCTAATGCAATTCGCTGGTGGCGTGTGTTTGTTGCCATTGTTGTTGGCCACAGTTCTGAGACAGACGACAGTCGCTGTATATACTGTCTGCCGCGCTGTCTGTATGCGGTGAACACTTACACACACACACATACACACAAACACGCTCATATACATGCTTGGCTGCATTACTGGTCTTAGCGGGTGTCGGAGGTGCGATTTGCCGAGGCGCAACAAGTTATGCAGCCGCAATTAGTTGGCCCGTCCCTCCGCAAAATTTCTTGGCACTAATGCCAAAACCTCAGCCACACACCCCACTACGACGCCAACAACAGCAGCAACAACAGCAGCAACAACAAGAACCACTGCTACAACAACGAAGACGATGACAACAAGAACAGTGTCGCCAGATTTGTGTGTACGTTGCGCCGTTGCGCCACGCGGCGTATACGTTATGCAATTTGCACTTGTACCGCAGGCAAACAAACTCAATTCGATTACCTATAAATCTGAAGTACCTCAAGTTTGACTGCGAACAGCTTCCGCGGAAGCACAGCCCGTCTATTTGCGCAACACAAATTCGCAGAAAACTAATTACGAGCTTATCAAAGCAATCGACATAAGATTGAACTCCTCGGTGGAACATTCATTACAGCTAATGAGTGTACGTCACGTTTCACATGAATAGCACACTGTGCTCGGGGGATTGCCTGTCGCTTAAATAAACGAAAATATATTTTTAGATCTTGCGAATTCTCGCGCTGTTTCGGTTCTCAATTATTTATTATATATTGTAGCTCTACCTGAACTGTGCGCAGGGTATTTGGCAGTCTTGTGCCCTCAACTGTAGCTCCTTTCTTTTTTGTTTGTTTTTCATGACCTTTTCATGTTTATTTTCCACAAATTTTTATGTCAGTTTCTCGTGCCCATTGTACCCATTGTGCCCGCCGTAATTTCAAACTATCTACATTAAACATTTATCTTGTTGTGTGCCGTTAAATATTTATGTTCATTAGAGTTGACCTTTCGCAGTGTGCAGAAATTTGATTGCATTCATTATGCAAATGCATATAAATATTAGGCAAATTGTGTGGATAGTTCATATTTTTTTTTTTTGCACGCTCTTTGAGGGGTCGAGTGTGTGTGTGTGTGTGGATGTGGGAGTTGTCCGGCAAATTTATGTGGCAATTAACAACACACTGAGGACGTAAAAGCTTCGACCCGAAATATTCATTAAAATTGTCCATTGTTTGCCGGCAGATTTTTGTGGCTTATCGCAAGTGCAATGTGTCTTCGCCGTGTGTGTGTGTCTGAGTGTGTGTGAAGTCTCTTGTGTAAATTTAGAAATTTATAGTTATTTAAAAATTCAAAGACAGACAACGCACACACTCACACGCCGCAAGTGTGTGTGTGTGTGTGCATTGTGTGGCACTTTTGTAGCCAAATATGAATAAATTATCGGGCCATTGTTTGCTGCTTGAAACGTAACCAAATTGCCATTGGCCAGAGAAGTTTGTGCCAAGACTGTGCCATAAGCAACACGAATAGTTCACATACAAACACACACACACACACACGTGTGCATTGTTTGTTAGTATTGGTGGAAGCAGGAATAGGGCATTGTCTTAGTACCCCTGGTACCCCTAGGTCAGGCCCGGCCGAATGGGCGAACCCTTGCAGATGCTGTTGTCATGGCTTTTGTCATTTTCTGGTTACGGGCAGGCGAACAAAGCCAGAACTCGAAAGGAAGCCTTAGCTCTGGGCAGGCAGAGTTGTAGGGGGTAGGGGAGGTGGGGGGGTGAAACGAAAGAGAGGAAGGGAGATTGTAAGCAAGGAGATGACGGAGGAAGCCGCAGCCTGGCCAGCTGCATGTGGACATGGGACGTGACCAAACTTTGCCTACAGTTGGCGCCGTGTTGTTTATGTTGTATCAAAGATAGAGAGAGAGGGTGAGAGGGTGAGAGAGGGAGAAAGAGCAAGAGAGGTGGCTGCTAGTAATATTTGCTCATTTACGAGTTCGCATGATGCCGCATTCAATTACAAAATTACTTTAAATTATTTCAACTTTTGCATTGAAATCCAAAATGTTAATTAAGTTAAATGTGTCAGAAGCAGTTGAAGCATTTTCATTTCTGTTTTACAGTAAATGAATTGTAAATTGAGAATCTAATAAAGTAATGGCTTATTTGCAATTTGAAGTCGCAAATTTGATTAAAAATTATATAAACTTTTATAAAATCAAATTACGTTATGTTTTGCAGACAAAAATTTAAAGAAAACTATGCAAAACACAACCTCAAAGCGGAAAAGAATTCTTGCAAGAATATAATCTCAAATAGAAAAGAGTTTTTTCAATAAACTCGTAATCTAAAAAACTTTCGACCAGGAAACAATTTAATGTGTTAGTCTGTGTATACCTAACCCGTCTCGCATACGAATTGAACAGTTTCTTTTATTATTATTATTAATTATGCACTCGCTTTGCGGTCCAATTAAGTGAATGGCCAGTTTGGCATTGTATAAGCGAACTTTGAGTGCAGCTACAGAGGCAACTTTGCGCTACTTGACAACAACAAGAACAAGAAGAAGAACAACAACAAGAACAAGAACAAGAACAACAACGATTGGAGCACACTCGTGCCCACTGTACATGGTATTATGTTAGTGCCAAAGTTGTCCAAAACAAATGCAGCATTTCAATTAAGTAACTTGCCGGCAGCTCTGAAGATTGAACGCTCCATCGGGAGGCAGCGAGTTGCGAAAAGTTTTTGGACTCAAGAGGAGGAGAAAGAAGGCGCAGACGAAGTGCTTGAAATGGATGAGCATGCGGAAGACCGAGGCAAACGACGACGGTGGCCCCAAGTTGCTCAACAAAGTTGAACAGTTGGTCCAAATGGCTGGCATTACTCATACGCCCCGTACCGCCAGCCAGCTAGCTGGCCCAAAGGTGGCATGCCAGGAAAGTGCTCAAACAAATGGGCAAATCGAGCTCACTTGCCAAACGGATTATATGCTCTGCTCCTGGCTTGCTTCTGGCCTGCTCTCGGCCTGGCAAGCCAAGCGGACTGACTGACTCGCTGGCCGACATGGTCTGTGGTAACGTGTCGCATTTCGGTTTCATTGTCAATTGACACTTTTGCAGCTGCACTCGGCAACGGTTTCAGCTGCATTCCATATCGTACCCCACTCGGGCCAAATCGCGAGCACGAGTTTGTTTTATGGCCTTGTGGCAATGGCAGCTGCTTATTGCTTTCGCTTTGCTTCAATGTGGCAGCCACACACAGCGCACGTTTAGCACTTTGTTTACTCGCCCCGTGCTCAGCTTGTTGCAAATTGAAATTGTGTTGCAACTTTGCGGCGATTTATGTCTGGGTCGCAGAGGCGAAGTGCGGGGCGCGCAGGGGCTGGCTGCACTTCCGCTAATTAATTGCCAAAGGAAATTAATATCAACTTAAATGTATTTAGCCTTGATTAATGAATATTTGATGGACAGCTGCACTGACTGACGGACTGACACTTAGCTGACTGACTCGACGGGAACGGCGACGGGGTCGGGAACGAACGCAGAGGCAAACTGTGTGTGACAGGTGCGGCAGAGGGTCGAGGAGCGAGGGCAGCGCAAACTTCGCTTCACCTCTGCAAAGTCGGGCAAAAAGTTGACATTTTTAGCTTCATTAATCATTTAAGCGGGTCGCACAGGTTGACACGGCAAAAACAACGGGCAAATGGCCGACCCCCAAGTGGTGCGAGGATTGACCAAACTTCTACGGGTAGGCCCGTTATTAATTACACAAATGGCATAAAGCTCGGGCAGCTGGGAAAATATGCAAGTCAATATTAAGCAAAATACGAACGAAGACAAATGAATATATTCACATGAAAAGGGTATGCCACAAATAACTTTTTAACTCGCTAGCAACATCAGTGTGTATACATACATATCATCCATATAAATATTGCTCGGACTGTGTTCCCAAATCAGATAATTGTTTCTTTATTCAATTAAATTGTTTTTCTTGGAAAATCATGTGAATTTATGAATCAGTTGATTTTTAATTTAATAACATTTAATTGAAGCGAAATGGGAATGTTTTATTTAACTTTATTTCTGTTTGAGGGATTTTTACCTTTTTTATTATTTATATTACAATTAAAATAAAGAATGCAAAGATTAAATATGCGTTCCCCTTTGCTTTATCTGTATTTCATAATACTAATTTGAAAATTAACTTGACACGGTCTTTGTTATCAAATTTTATGGAAACAACCGATTTTCAGTAAGTTTTTTGTGCATATCGAGTAAATCTGAGAATCAACTAATATATACTTTGCATACTCCTAGATTAACTTGGAAAGTGTGCTCAAATAAAATGTATTCACTGTTAACGATAAATAGCTCGATTTGAAGTAGGTCGTTTTTGAAATAGGTCGTTTATGAAATATATAAAAAAAAGGTAATTTTTCAACTACGCTTACTTTTCACATCAAATTTTTTTTTAGAGTGCAACATTACTATAAAATCTCTTGTTTCTATCTCTCTTAATCTCTCTATTTATCTATCACTCTGTGCTGCATATACATAGTTACAATGTTATATAAGGCAAAATGTGACCTGCTAAAAGTATTTCAAATCAATGTAAATATTTAACGTCCACTTCTTTATGTAGTAACTTTTTCGTGTTATTACCGACCCTGATAGCAATTTAATTGGAACTTCAACCTTAATTATACAATATGGGGCAAATTTAACGAGCTAAGCGATCGTAAACAAAGAGAAGGTGACTAATGTTGATTGTACCCCGCTCTACCCACTAAAATTGCAATTTTATCCATTACAACTATCTGGCTGACTACGAGCTACCGTTACACGGGCCGTACAACAGAGTGCACTTTACCACATGCAAATCGAGTTTAATATAAACGTATTAGCCCATGGTGGCTGCCCGACGTTACCGTTAACCGTCACCACACACAATTTTAGTCAATTATTTTTTTGGGCTAGGAAGGAGGGGGCACGGGCGCGGGCGCGGGCGGTCGGAGGCGTAGCTTATCTTGACGGCCATTAAATGCCCGCAAAGCGTTAGAATGTGTGATTTATCTATGGACAGAGCATACACACACTTGCACACATGTACACACACACGCGCTAGTGTTGTTTGTGAACGTGCGTGTGCATTTTTAGCACGCACTGTGGCAGTTTTAGCCAATAAGGGGAGCGTGACCGGGTCCAACGAGCCAAGCACAGAGAGACGACTGTTTATCGTGCTTATCACGCGACTCCCCCCCCTGTTCGCCCCCCTCTCTCACTCTCTATCTTTCTCTCTCTCTCTCTCTTTATTTTAATCGTGTGTGTGTGGATGCGTGTGTAGTTTATTGACCCAAAAATAGGTAAAAAGTAACAAAGCAGCAATTTGTTAGCCTCGCTCGGCTTGGGCCCATAAATTCTTCTACTCCGGTTCCGGGATGGGCTGAAATCTTCATGCGAGCTAATTTTAAGTTAAGGTTGCGCATTGTTTGGCTTGTCTGAGTGTGTGTGTGTGTGTTTTGGTAATAGTTAAAAATAGAAACGCGCACGTCTCCATGATAGATGATTTTTGGCTCTCAGTATTGTGCGGAACCAAAGAGCATCGTGGGTTTTCGCTTCTCTCTTGCGTCTCGGCTGCTGCTCGCTCTTCTCGTCCTGCAGTGCAGGCACTTTCATTAAAAGTTGCGACGGGGATGCGAACAATGTATTGACATTCCAATTAATTAAGAGCCCGTGCGCACGCCCGCTGCAAGCCTCGACCTTTGGCTGCTGATGTTGCCTGGCTGCGGAAGGGAGTGTGGGGGGCTGACATTTCCAGCAGGCGTGGCTAATAAAGTTATACCAGGGCAGTGGCAGGGGAAGCCTAACTGCTGTTGCTGCTGCTGTTTCACACCTCGTGCTGCGTGCCCCGTGGGCCTTGTACTTTGACCTTTAGCTTGCTGCAAGTTGATTTGATTTGACCTTTAGCTTGCTGCAAGTTGATTTGATTTATCGAATCTTTATCGAAGCGAATGCAGAATGAAATGTTAAAGTCAGCCCACGCGCTGGTTTGGGATTTATGCAAATCCTTTCGCGGCAAAATGTCACACACACACACAGAGACAGAGAGAGAGAGAGCGAGAGGAGGAGGAGAGGCATGACTAAACGGCGAAATGCTACTAAGCCCACTTACTTACAATTTAGCAGAAAACAAAAAAAACAGACACACACACACGCGCAGCAAGGAAACAGCGAGAGAATAATAATAATAATAAAAAAAACAAAAAAAAGAAAATACACGCTGCGAAAACGAGAGTGTAAAAAATTTTGCATACATAAAACGAGGAGAGAAGCGTGCAAAAATGAATCCAGCTTTATGGCACGCAGTGTTGCATACACACAGGCGCACCCACACACACACACACACAGGATACTTGACTTTATTCCGTTACTTGCAGCGCGAGTGCCTTAATAGTGTGCGTCAGCGAGCGAGCGAGCGTGTGCGTGAGTCTGCGTGGCTGTGTCTCTCTGTGTGTGTGTGTGGACTACTTTCGCGCCATTCTACAAGCGGGCGGCACAAAATCCAATCAACATAACGAGCTACAAGCGCCGCTGAGCGGCATAAAATGAAAAAAAAAAATATATATACTTGTGTGTGTGTGTATGAGTGTGCGTGTGTGTGTGTGAGCCAAGATTGCACACAGCATGCTCAACACGCTCAACACGCCATTTGGCAGAGCGCTGCCTGCGAAGACGGCGCGAAATCAAGTTGTTGTTGTTGTTGCTGCTGCGTTAGCTGACGCCTCGAGCTAAGTAGAGCGCCATAAGCCCAAGAAGATATACCGAACCGGAAAGGGTTCGAGACACACAGCCCGGCGCGGCCCGGCCCGGCCCAGCCAAACGGAAAGCTAGTCCGCATTTGAGAAATCATGGCCGGAATGAAGCCTTAAGCCGCATCTCTTCCACACACTCCCTTCCTCCTCGTGCTATCCATGCACTGCATGCCATTCCGATGTACTTAACAGCCGGAAATGTTCGGCTTTAATAAAGTCGAGCGGAATTAACAATTATTTCGAGCAAGTTCAGATGCTACCACATCAAGTAGTTTCAAGTTTCACTTAAATTCAATTAAGTTCAATGCTACATATAGGTCAATGTAAGCATACAGACGTTATTTTTTAATTTGCCAACTACTGTGAACTAGTATTATATGCTGAATATCGTTATATCTGTACATAATACGGTCATTCCAATCAATTTAATATTGATTATTGAAGAAATCGAATAAATATAATTTCTGTTGCATACTTTGCGGCGCGGCAGTATTAGGTGCACCAACTTAAACTGTATATTGAATAACTGCTATGTTTACTATCAGATTGCAATCAAACGTGCAGAAATTGTTTGGAAGGAAATCATAATATCGTATAATGCACAACAAAGTTTAGAGATAAAGCTTGAGATCACGCCTGCAATTCAAAAATTTTGCTAGGTTTTATATTCGAAGAATATTTCACTTTGAAGTATTTCAGTTTTTACATTACGCAACATGTCTAGAGGCAAAAAGAAGCGAGTTTTCCTCTGTTATATATCTTAAATATAATATTCTATTAAGTTTATCAAATTATTAATTTACATAAGAAAAGAAAAGATTAGTTGCCTTGCGCCTTGCATAAGTTAGTTATCCAATTTCGCATTCAATTCTCTTTCAATTCATTTCAGTAAGCTGCGCAAAGTCAGCTTGTAATTAGGGCAGCCGCACGCACGCACACACACACACACACACACACTTGAATGCAATTACAATTTTATTAAGTAGCCGACTCGTGGGCCCGAGCAACAGACCAATTCACTTTAATTTAAAAGCAATTTTGTTTATACACAAAATGCCAAATTACTTCCAGCTGCGCGAGAGCAGGCTCTGCAAAGGATACATACGTATCTACTTGCAAGTATCTGTGTGCATATGTAACTACTGTGTGTGTGTGTGTGTGTGCGGCTGTGAATGTAGTGTGTATGTAGCTCCGGGTTGGCCATTAATATTGTCCGCAGAGCCTTTTGTGCGGGCGTTCGTTCAACTTGTAGTCAACAGCAACAACAACAACAACAAGTGATGTGACAAGCGACATGCAAAAATAAAGAAAATAGGGGAAAAAAACGAGAAAAGAAACAAAACAAACGGCCTGAAACTGAAACTGAGACTCAGATCTCTCTCTGTATGGCCAAAAGGCCGAGAGGTAGACAAAAGTGTAGTAAAAACCGTGCGCAGCTGAAAAGTGTGTCGACTTGGCAACAAGAACAGCAGCAACAACAACGATGACGACGACACGCAGTAGTTGCAGCGGCAGCAGCGGAGGCAACAACAACTACAAGAGACAAATGAAATAAAAGTAAACCCATTTACACCACAGCCAGAGCCAGAGCCAGAGCCAGAGCCAGAGCCAGAGCAGAAGCGAAGGAAGAAGGATGCGCAGTGGGCATAAAGAGAGAGAGCTGGAGAGCGAGCGAGTGAGGGGGCGTTGCCAAGGGAGGCCTGTGGCGCCGGCAGCTGCTTGGCAGGCTGCGAATGTAGGGCATTTGGCAGTCGCAGTTGCCGTTGCCATTGCTGTTGCCGTAGCCAACGCAGTTGCAGTTGCAATTTCAGTCGCATTGTTAACTTTCTTTGACAGCGGGCCAAAAACGAAGACCGCCCGTGGTCTACGTACTCGCCCGCCCACTCTCTCACTGCCCGCAGCAACCCCTGCATTTCATTCTTTCTCGCTTTTTCGCTTTTCTCTGCCTCTGGCCGCGTGCGTGCGTGTTGTAGCTGCTGCAGTATCAGCTGCAAAACAGTCAACAACGCTGACGTGGCTTGAGCCATATAACAGCAGCAACACAATGGCCAACACCAGCAACAGCAACAATGGCCGCGCAAACCCCACACCAACAGCAGCAGCAGCAGTAACAACAGCAGCAACAGCAGCAACAGCGGCAACAGCGGCAACAACTTTGTGTATTTATGGCACGAAATTGCGGGCACAGCAGCAAATTAACACCGCACGACTCCTGGCCAGCCTGTTGCCATTCTCGTTCCCATACCGTTAAATTGATTATTTGCCTGCACATGCACACACAATCACACACACCGACACAGGGACACGCTTACAAATGCATTTGCACACGACTCGGTCATGGCCATTAGCAACACCCAATACCATCGCGTTTGTTATGTCCTGCTTGCCAGCCTGACTGCCTGCTTGCCTGCTTGCCTGCTTGCCTGCTTGCCTGCCTGCCTTCGCTGCAACTGATATGCAAAAAGCCGCATTCAAATCTGGGCGTGGCAACCGCACGCACTTATCAGCATTCACAGCACGTCGACGTCGACAGCAGCGCTAGCGCCAACGCCAACGCCAACGTCAACGCCAACGTCAGCGACAGCGTAGCGCACTGAAGTGCACAGAAATGCTTATAAAGGATTAATTCGATTGCAATATTCACATTCGAATGGCCCTCGCCACTGGCTCTGCATTTGCAGTTGCTGCGCTTTCTGCCTCTCTTTCTCTCTCTCTCTCTCTCTCTCTGTTTCTCTCTGTATCTCTCTCTCTCTTCTTATCTCTCTCTGGCATCTTGCTGTCTCGCTGGGCTCTGGGCCGGCCGCTGAAAGCCCCCGCTCATTGCCCGTCATCAACATTGTCTTAATTGTTCTGGCCGTAATGATTTTTCATGGCTTTTCCGACCCGTGTTTCAATAGCTTTTTAATCTAGTTTTTCTGTAACGATCATGGGCACATTTTATGCACTCGAAAACGGTTGCGGTTGAAAGAATACTACATAACAAATGATTTGATTTTATGCCTTTTAAGGCTTGTATATAAAGTGCAACTGCTGACTTTAAATTTAAATTGTGCTAAGGGCAGTTTCTACCTACCTATTCGTGTATACCTACAATACATATATAGTTTATGCTGGAGCTATAATCGTATTATGAAGTTATGTACATGTTGCTTTGCTATGGCATCTTTTAAACATGCACATTGCGGCATGTATGTTTAATTCAATAAAAAAAAATACAGCCAATTATTTTGCAATTTATAGACAAAATGTTGCAATTGTGTTGCAATCTACACAAAACAACGCAAAGAATGCAACCAGTTTAAGTGGCTGCTTTGCAGTTTATTGATATCTTGTTGCAAATGCTTTTAATTTGGCTGTGACTATGCATTTAATTGATATTATGGCTGGTAGCTTAATCGAACAAGATTCTTATGTTATTGAACTAATTTAATTACATATATATTGCGTAATTCTTTGCGCCAAGCTCAACAAATTGCGATAATAATTCACTTGCGAATCTCTGTTTTGTTTTGCAGTTATTCACCTCACAACTGGACCAGACGCAGCTCAGCTACACAGCAGACCATCGCCATACGATTCGATTCGATTGCATCTCGCCATGGGCACCGGACACTACTTTTGGGCGATCTTCTACTTTACCAGCCTGTGCAGCGCCTCTCTGTAAGTACTCGCGCACTCGTAGGCAGCTACACACATACATACAGTAGTTTGAAATGAAAGAAAAACAAGTTAATGCCAACTATTATTTCGTCGCCATCTTGATTTTGATTTACTTCACAGCGCGCACTCGCCTGCGTGAGTGTGAGTGTGAATGTGTGAGTGTCGCTCACTCGCTCGCGTAGAACGATTTGCATACAATTGCCGTTAATTTGGCGAGCGCCAGTCGACGCTCTGGCCACAGGCTTAATGCCCCAAGGCATATATGACTATACTATATGTATCAGCTATCCACATAGAGTGCCTGTGCTCGTATATGTAGTACAACATATGTATGCCATATACTTGTGTATGATATATTTCAAGTAGTGTGCTGTAGTCAGCTGTAGAATTTGCCTTTTGCGTTTGTTGTTTTTTCAGCCACGCCCCACGCCCACTTGAACTTAACACACATACTTGTATACTCATTTGCATAACATGTTTTTGTACGATTTTAACAGTTTCACTTCACAACATCATTAAAATGTAATTAATTTTCATGTAATTTTTGTCGGAGCATAAATTTTGGAATTATTTACGCTCAAGCCGAGGACAGAGTCAACCGAAAGTGTGGCTTTGCCTGGGCTTTCGATAAGTGCGACAGTGTATAATGAAGATGCCTTCAGAGTTCACACCACACCAAAAAACCACTTCCCGAACCAAACCAGTACCCCAAAACAAATGAGATCGGAACGAAAACGAAAACGAAACACACTCAATTTGTATATAAAAGAAAACTTGAAAACTCAAATCTCAAATCTCAATCCGAATTCAAACAAATCGATAAGACACTCCAAATTTTTTGCTGTAAACTTATGCAAATATTTTCTTTTTCTGCAATTATCGCAAAAATTAAAAACTACACAAATTTAATCAATTTTCAAAACTACTTCAAAAATTTCCTTAATACTATTCGAACACAACCCAAACAAAAACTACAAAAAAAGAGAATAATACTCGAAAATTAAAATTATACGTGCGTACCTATCCATATCCTGATTTCAGAGCAAATAATGCCAAAATAAATTTCCGAGAAAAGGAGAAAAAAGTCTTAGATCAAATTTTAGGTGCAGGAAAATACGATGCCAGAATACGACCGTCAGGAATAAATGGCACAGGTGAGCACTAGACCTAATCTACATAACAATTCTAACTAATACTACTACTATTAATACTAATACTAATATTCCTTCGAATCTGAATTTCTTGTTGATTTTCTGCTTGAATATTCGTTATGTTTTCCGTTGAGTTTCGATTAATTGTATTGTTAATTTCATTGGACAAATTCATAAAGAAATATAAAACGCTATAACAACAATTGGTCATGATATTATCCTTAAGTCCTATAACCGTAAGTCTCTCTAAGTATTCGAATCCCAAAAAAAAAACAAAAGAAAAAAAGAAATCAATCACGAAACACCTTAACTAACTTAGAAAGTTAAAAGCAAAACCAAAAGCAGAGCTTAGCCTAGTTAGATCAGCAAATAAGTTAAACCCTTAATCAAAGCAACAACCGAACTTAACTCACGATTTGAAACCAAACTCTATGCCAGATGGTCCCGCCATAGTCAGAATCAATCTATTCGTACGCAGTATTATGACGATTAGTGATATTAAAATGGTAAGTTCCGCAAAACAGAGTTGCCACCCGCCACCCCAAAACCCCCGTTTACCAAATCCCACAACTCTCCCAATGAATTGAAATGCATTCGCAAGAGCCCAACCGAATTCGATTAAGCTTCCGATAGACTTTCCCTCGCTCTGTCTCAGTTTCTCAGCCCGCAGCACACGCCCCACATCCGACATCAGCCAGAACACACCCCGTAGTCGTGCTATAACAATCAAATAGACCAGCTACTATAACTACTACTAAACTATCTACTCTATGCTACTTATTATGCGCGCACACAGACATACACAACATATACTTACATACATCAGATTCATATAGTATACGAACTATAATACAATAACTCGAAAACCAAGAATTTCACACATTGTTTGTTTTTATGTTGAAGATGAGCTTCCATCTTCCTTGTCTCACAGTTTTCCCAACTCCCTACTCCTCAGCTCTCTCTCGCTCTCCGTCTAGTTTTTGCCCATCCCCTCTAACTTTGTTGTTAACCCTAACTATATAAAAACTTTGTTGCTGTTCTATGGCTTTTGAATTTGCGTTCTTTGCGTTTGTTTCGTGTTTCCTTTTGAAAGCAGAGCCACTTTTATGGCCATCTGTATTTGTATACTCTGGTATGCATACATACTTGTACACATGTTTGGTATTATCTTTCAGTTCGAGTTTAACGCATATTTTAGAGACACAGCGTGTGTTGCATTCCCACTTTCACGTTAACGTTCACATTTTCATTTTCGTATTCCCGTTCTCCCGTTAACTTCTTACCAATTCTTATTGTTATCTTTACTGTTTACGTTTGCAGATATCGATAGCGTTACTGGCAAACATGTTTCGATTTCAATCACACTATATATACGAGTATAGAGAAAGAAGCTTTGCTAAATACTATACGCTTAAATACTCATGCTTAGAACTAGCCTAATTAGTATTTTCAGTTTAATCTATTCTCTGCTGGTCTGGAGAACATTATTTTCACACACGCACACACTCACCCACACACACATACGTGACGGCGAAGCGAGAAGTCATCGATTTGCAGCGAACGAGGCTGCTAAGCTGAGCTAAGCAAAAAATGTTGCCTACTTTCGGGCTGAGCAGAAATCATTTTTGATTTGCTGTCACGAGCACACACAGCCACACGCACACACACCCACACGAAGCGTAGTTATTATGCGAATAAAATTTGATTGAAAGTGCATACTTAAAAGATCGTTAAACTAGATAATGGCCTGAATTGACCACATACAGACATATTTTTTCCATTTAACAACGGAATCCTTCAAAAAGCTGAGTGTTTTCAATGTGAATTTTTTTTCACAGTTAACACTTTCAATACTACATTTTATAAATATTTGGGTGTTTTTTTAATTTACCCACTATCCGTGTTTGTGTGAGTGTATGTGTATTTGACAGTCTACCTAGCAATAATTTAAATTTCCATTTTGATTACAATGAAGTTTTGATTTAACTCCCAGTTAACTCTTTTTCACTATTTCCCTGCGACAGTGTAAGTGACTGTGTGAATGTGTGCGTGTGTGTCTCTATGTTGTTTTTGTCATGTTGACTTTTATCGCAGCACTGACATCATTAAAAATGCAGAAGTATCATCAATATATGAAAAATACCAGCTTGGCCGCAGAATAGTCAATTGGAAATGTCAATAATATTGCAAAAAACCAAATATATAAACAATAAATGTCCATTAATTATCACAAATAACCCGCACTCATTTTTTTTAATTATTCCCTCGGTTTCTCTTGTGTCGTTTAATGCGTTTCGATTTAGTCTTTATCAGTTTCACAAAAGCAACTCAACTTAATATCATAAGCAATCCACACTCACACTCAGACATTTTGTAGACACTGTACTTCTAAAACTAACTCTAGACTAATCTAGTCTTACTACGCAACGTATGTATCCCATATATATGTATGTATAATTAAAACTTGCAACCTTAGCTTAGCTCTGTAAGTGACGATGCAGCTTGTCGGAAACAAGCGCAGGTCAAAGACATAAAAATAAAACTTTATTGCAGGAAGAACGCATAAAACATAAGGCGAAATGGCACTCGAATCGTATCTCGGGTTCTATCTAAGTTCTCTGCTCATATTCGTTTTAAGTACGCATATTTTAGATGCTAAGTTTTAGTGCGAACCGAGAGGATGCCGCGCCGCATACATAGGTCCATTCCAGTTGCCGGCCAGTTGTTAAATTTGTTTATTACTTTGCACATTGTACAAAACGGTCTATCTATATGTATTATCCTCCAGATGGTCCCGCCGTTGTGCGCGTCAACATATTCGTTCGAAGTATATCGAAAATCGATGATGTAACCATGGTAAGTGCGCGCAACATAAAACTCAACAACCAAAAAAAAAAAAAAAAAAAATCAAATCCCTCCCAACAACTAGTAATAATAATAGTAAAAAGCGAGAAATACTGTGTGTGTAAAAAAAAAACGAACATGCTTAGCCTTGACTTCGCCCATGTCCATCAGAGTGTTCCACTGTGCGTGTTCGCCTGTGTATGTCATTGTGTATTGCCATAGCAATTCCAGCCATATGCGTGCCATTGAACTTTCAAAAAGCGCCCCACTCTCGCTCTCCTCTCTCCCAGTCCTTCTCAGCCTCACTCTCACTGTCTCCAACTCTGTCTCTCTCGCCCTGTCTCTCACTCTCTCTGTCTCTTTCTGTTTATCTCGCCAGGGTGCTTCAGTATAAGTAGAATGTACTCGTATAACTTATGTATCTGCTGTCAGTTTTATGTCTAATCTTTGACCAGGCGTTGACCAACAGAACACACAACTATTGCTCATACAACAGTACTACACGAATATCGATAACTATGCTACATATATATATATATACAAATAATACTATAACGGATATTGGAATTAACTACATGCGTTTAATTGTTTGAATATCGATGTTTCCTCGGTTCTGTATCTCTTTCACTTTTGATTTGAAGTATGTACATGAAATGATTTTGATTCTTTTCAACTGATTTTAATTATGTATGCTCCGAAATTGGAAACCAAATTTGATCAAGTTTATTTATGACAATAGGATAATTAATTCAGCATTCCGATTAGTCTTTGCATATTGATTTCAGTGATATAGTTTATATTTTATTCAGTTGGCGAATTGCATCATAGTTTTCATTTTCAGTCATTCACATTCTGCTTAACAAAAATGTAAAATAATAATAACAAATTTGTTTTGTAGTAAAATGAACAAAACACGAAGAAAATGTCTTTTTGGATCTCTTTTCAATATATATCTGTCTCTCTATCGCTCTCTCTATCTCTCTATGTCTCTTTCACTGTCATTCACATACACATTCGTTATATGAAAACAACAACAACATTGTTTAATTTCCAACTCTCTGTCTGTCTATCTATATTTCCATCTCTCACTCTATATTTCTATTATATCGAACTCGTTCTGCTCAATTATCAAGTATAAATATCACTCAATGTTAATTATGCCTACATACATTAATTAACTTATTATCCCATATCGAATTACTCTTAATTGTGATGACGACCCGCCGGCCAGGCCTCGCTCTCTATTTCCGTACACCGTAAATTAATTTTCAAGCCTCACTTTAACCACACACACAATCTGTCTATACATGCATACAATCTACCTACTTACTTACGACATCATTGTTTATACTTTTCCATTGCCATTTACCATTTCCACTTCCATTTACAATTTATTCAATTTCATTTAATTATTGCTAATCTATATATTCATATTTAGTAACACCTATAATTGTCTACGACAATTGAAAATGTGATAAATCTGTGTTATTTGATTTGATTCGTGTGCTTTATACGTGTGTTGAATGGTTATGTGATCCCGCCCGCCCCCGTCCCCACGTCACCCCTCGACGACCCCAGCCACCCCTCATGGATTTGTACCTTATGTGTTATTTTATTTTGTTAAACAACTCATGACAATAGCCTAGAAACAAACAATTTTATCTAGAGGCCCGTAGGGGGCCAACAAATTAATCGAAAATGTGTGGCATGCATTTAATAAAGATTCATATATCACAAGCCTGAAGAGCAATGGAAAATCGGTTAGGATGAACATTTTAAATTGGTTTGTGCAATATTTCATATTTCAATGAGATCCATGCAGACATTTTGCTGTACCAAATCGAAAGATATGTTTATTCAATTCAATTTCTTTTTAGTTTTTATCGTTTTTCATTTTGGGTTCCTTCTTTGCCATTCATTTCGTGCACACATTCTAAATTCATCAAATATAATCTAAGTCAAGGCTCGATTTAAGCTAGGTTTAAGCATCGATAATGATTAATAATTGCCCTAAGTACTGATCTATTTAAGTATGTTATACACATAACTTATGAAGCAAATGCTGCTTGATTTTGATATGATAATTTTTTAGCGAATTTGCCTACGTTAGTCAAGGTCAACATGTTTCTGCGCTCCATATCGAAAATCGATGATTACAAAATGGTGAGTTCCGGCTCGAGGGCAGCAACAACAATAACCGTGAACCCCGTACACGAATATTAATGTGAATACTATTTTAAATATGAGTATGAATACGAATATCCATACGAATACAACAAGTACAATCCCAAGCGCTTTAAAAACTTTGCTCTAAATACTATTAAATTACTCGTCTGTCTAACTTAACGTTGTGTATGTACATATATAGTGCGTGTCCGTGCGTGTATGTACGTGTATGTACGTGAATGTGTGTGCGTGTGAATGCGTGTGTATATTAAATCCACAAAAGCTTCGCTTTCTCAATACATTTAAACAAGTCTTATGCATAACTAAGGTGTATGTATATGTATATTGTATATCGAATATGTATAATTAATACGTATGTATAAATAAAACTATAATAAAAATCCAAATTAAAAATTAAAAACAACAATTTATTGGCCGTAAAAAAAATTCACATACATAATATACATGTATTTTTTTTTTAATTTTTGACTCCAAGTGCTCGCAAAGTTAAATTCATCAACTAAAATTTTCAATCAATCGATAATTGAATTTAAAAAAAAAAACAATTTTTGAGAAATTTGATAACAATAAAAAACGCCACTTAGATATCTCTATTCTTTGCAACTATGTGTATATCTTCCACTGTCTGTGAAATATGATCTCAATTTGCTTCTTTTTTCACTTCACTTCGATTCTTCTGTATTACCCTGATTTATGACCTTTCGTTTTTTCTAATGCAATTTTCAAAAGAGAACTTCCACAGACGCAAACCGCAATTACAATAATTTAAGGTAGTCTTAGTTGTTAAGTTCGTAAGTTCTTAGAGTTTAAGGAATCCTGTAATTAGGCATAAGTGGAAAAGAAGATACCATCCAAAAATAAGCTCATTAACTTAGTTTCTCACTCAACATCTGATCATTGACAAACTTCACCGTTTTTAATGATATTCCTTTTTTTTGTATGCCTTCCACGTGCCAAGCCTGCTAGATGCAGTGCTTATTCTTTTGATTTATCATTCGCGTATGTAAACAGATAATGAAACAAATAACTTAAAACTGAACAACACAAAAAATGCTTACCACACAGATCAAACAAGAAATAATGTGAACAAATTACTATTGTTTTGTACAAATGTGAAGTCGAACTGTAAGTACAACAACAAAACAACAAGTTAACAACAATTTCAGTCAGCGTATTCGCGATTTAAGCACATTTGTCAGCCAGTTTTTCCGATGTTTGAAAAAACAAAAAAACAGTTTGGAGATAATATCATAAAAACAAATTACCATCCTTGGACACCGCAGGACATTAAAATGAAAAAAAAGAGAAATAAGTAGAAAAAGCAGCTCTGACAGTTGTCCTGGTGAAAAAAACAGATTTCAATTTGAAAACATTTAAACATGTCATAAATAAAATGCAATTATTTCTTTTCACTCTACTCGACACCACAGCGAAAGCCAGTTGAAAATGCTTTATGAAAATAAAATACGAGTGTCAAAAGAGCGAATAGTGAATACCGAATAACGAACAACAAATTGCTATAATAAATAAATACAGATAGTAGCAACCGACTTCATTATGGAAAGCTTGCTAGGCTAGTAGGATTTAATTAATCAATTAAAGTATTCTATTTTTTTGATATTTAAGCTCCGTTTACGTTCAAGTCCCCAACATGATTTCGTTAAATATATTATATATACATATAGCATGCATATCTGCCCATGAAATGAGCATGCAACTTGTGGGGATCAATAAGAAAACGAATTATAAAATAGGTTCAATTCGAAAGTCAAAGAATTTTATTATTAATTCAAAGTTTTCAATGTGTTATTTCTGAATTTCTGTAGAGAGTTTATCAAGAAGTTTTCTTCTGTTTATACTGTTATGCATGCTTTAATACTTAAGGTAGTATTAAGTGATATTGTTAAAGATTATTAAATATGTATACATATGTCTAGCTATATATCTCTATAAGATTGTTTAATGTATACAGTATATTATTCACATATTCTGCCAGCTTTTCTTGCCTGCCTTTGCCTGCTGTTCACATCTTTTTGCCAGTTTCTTTTTACACATTTTTGGCACGTTGTGCGCTATTTTTACTTATTGCCTGCTTTGTATTTTGTATGCAACACGTTGCAATGTCGAACAATACATTGGATAATGATGCAGCTGCCTCTGCTTGTGCTGATTCTTCTGCTGTTGAATGTCGTAGATGTTGTGTTGCATTGCATGCTCGGCATCGTGAGCATATTGTATTGCATTTTGAATCAAATATGTCACATATAAGCAGCCCAGTCCCTGCCCACACATAAACGATATATATACTACCATCTAACAGTACCATACCGAGAATATGCAATGAGCAGAAACAAATTCACATTAAAAATTGAACACAAATATTAAACGCTTCTACTTCGCAACAGTTCAATACGTTTACTTTACTTACTTACAACAACAATATACTACTATACCTAACTAAACTAGCCACGCCTCGCCACGCCTTGCTCGCTCTCTCATACAACTTACAACTTGTTCACCTATCAATACCGAAACCACAACAAAACCAACAAATTCTTTAACTGTAAAGCTAAAGCTGAACCCCCTTTGCAACGGCTGCTTGCCAGCCATCCAATTGAAAAGCCCCCCCAACCATTGCCAAAATATATAAAACGAAATTGAATAAGAATGAAAAAAAAAAGAACCTGAAAACAGGACTCAAGAAATTCCCCCATAATTTGACAAAGCGAAATTTGCATTGTAGTTCGCATTGAATTGCATTCGAAATTGCATTGAAATGAAATCGAACCCCGAACAAAGCGTTGACTTCCCTTACTAACAAAGTTATTCTCTACTCGCGTTCTCTCAACTACCAACAACAACAACTACTACTACAAATGGCGCCTTGCAGGAGTACAGTGTCCAGCTTACTTTCCGAGAGCAATGGACGGATGAAAGACTCAAGTTCGATGATATACAGGGTAAGTTGGCTGAATGAATTCGCGCCGGCTGAAAACGCTATAATAATGTTTCTCCGGCAGGTCGCTTAAAGTATCTGACACTGACGGAGGCGAACCGTGTCTGGATGCCGGATTTGTTCTTCTCGAACGAGAAGGAGGGACACTTTCACAACATCATCATGCCCAATGTGTATATACGTATATTCCCCAACGGTTCCGTGCTCTACAGTATACGAATCTCACTGACGTTGGCCTGCCCAATGAATCTAAAACTATATCCACTAGATAGACAAATCTGCTCGCTGCGCATGGCCAGCTGTAAGTGGCGATTGAGGAGTGTCCCGGAGTGTCCTTGAGTGCATATGTATATTGAATTTCTCAATGTTCCTTTGCTGTAATTGCAGATGGCTGGACGACAAACGATCTGGTATTCCTTTGGAAGGAGGGCGACCCAGTGCAAGTGGTCAAGAACTTACACCTACCTCGCTTTACGTTGGAGAAGTTTTTGACTGATTACTGTAATAGTAAAACCAACACGGGTACGTTTTGTGTGGGTTCCTCGTTGTGTTGATTGTGTTGAGCTCTGTCGCTCTCTCTATCTCTCGCTATCAGTTTTACTCACTCTCTCTCTCTATGTCTCTCTTGAACTATAATCTTGTATTTTTTAAATGCCTTAATCTAACTTTGTAATCGTAGCAAACTTTAGTTGTTGCTTTTTATCGTTTGGATGCTGTTCCTTTCATTTAGGCCAACTT
Source organism: Zaprionus inermis (assembly GCA_018151445.1). Lineage (NCBI taxonomy): Eukaryota > Metazoa > Arthropoda > Insecta > Diptera > Drosophilidae > Zaprionus > Zaprionus inermis. The sequence continues at coordinate 2,819,382 of JAECXD010000640.1, read as the reverse complement.
GGCCATGGGTTTAAATTTGCGACCATTTTAAATTTCCCTCTGGACAATGCGATAGGCGCTGCATGTGGCAGATCCGAAAGAACTTTTTATATATGTATCTCTTTTTTTTAATATAGTTCTTGGCTCGAATATATTATAAACGGCATCATAAGCACTTCATAGCACAGCCACTACACCCACACACACGTTCACTTACATACTTGCCGTACACTGTGTAATGATGCCGTTTACACATGAGCATCGCGCTGGGCCGTTATCAATACCCGAATCGCATAAAAACCAACTTTTTACGATGTAATTCACACACACTCCCAGTACACCTACACACTCACACCTACACTCGCATACACATACACAGGGAGCAACAGAAAATCACCCAGCAGGATTTAAGTGCAGCTTGGCATCCCGTGTCGCTAACCGTAGCGCCTTTTTATGAGCACTTTGAAATCAGTTCGCGCTTTAAGCAAATGTTTACCTTGGCTACCCAGAACTACTATACTTGTACTTCTTGCTGCCAGTACTTGTCAGGGCTGGGGCTGTGCCAGGCAAATGCCAAACGGAAAATGCAAAAGAAAACGGAAAAGGCGCACGGAAAGTAAATTAATCGAGGAAATTGTTTGCGACGTTGTAGTTGCTTAAACTTGCACAAAGGACATACCCAATGATGACGTCTTGTCTGTGTGCATATACATACTTGTGTGCTTGTGAGGCGCCAAGATGAGGCAAACAAATGCGCAAAACTTTTTCACAAACTTGGCAAATTGTCTGTCAGCATCTTAGGTGGATAATTTATAGCCAGAGATGTTGCAGATTTGCGTGAGAGCTTAATATGTTCAAGAAATTACTTGCGCTGCATTTTGCGCGTTTAATCCAATTAACTGCGCAGACACGAGAAGGGATTCCCAGCAGTAGTACTATATTTCATGAAGCCCAGCAACAAAAGTGACTTATAACTGCAGTTTCAGCCGTAGCTAAGAAAACGTAGCATACAAATCTGCGCACATTTCGGATTGCAAGCAAAGCGACTGCAGTTGCCGGCATATCTTAGCGTTGTGAGTTGCTATAAAATGTATTCATGCACAAGTCTTATAGTGTGTATTTTTCTCGTGTCAGTCAAGAGCTTAAATTAACTAGGCTTATGCACAGAAACAAATACGACGAGTTAAAAAATCGTAGCATACATCTCTGCGCACATTTTTGAATGCAGGTCAAGCTAATAAACTTTAGGTTGGGACTTACGTTAGATAAAAGTTTATACATCTATTACTATATAATAGTATATATATATATTTATTTCCTATCAGTCATATCAATTTAGAGCTATAATTACCTTGGCATACCCGCTATCATTCATTCAACTGCATTCGCTTAGCTCATCCCAATTTCGAACAGTTGCATGAGCCTGACGTCATTCCCATTCTATATAGAGACATATAGACATATCATATACACCCACATACCTTTGCCCTTTAGTCGTTGCGTAGTTGTTGCATTTAGTTCGCCTTGAACTTAGTTGCTCACATAAAGTTTATTAATTTTATATCTTCTATGAGCGTTAAACGGATAAAACTCTGGGTCCTGCTTTAGAGCAAATAAAAGTCATGTGAAATATGAATTTTGAAATGTGAAATGCAGTCGTTCTGCGTTTTGATTGATGGCTCCGAGCAAATACAACGTAGCCGAACAGCCAAAAGCAAAGCCGCAGTGCGCCATATGCCAGATGTGAGATACATATAGTACCCAATACTATCGCGAGTAACCTGAGCCCAGTACCCAATACCATGCGGCCAGGTCCCAGAGAGGCAGGCAAATAAACCACACACGCAGCACTCAAAGTCGAATGCAAACATGAGACGAGCTGAGAATTTAATGAGCAAAGCGAATGAAAACGATAATGAATACGAAATATATAACGAAAATATGAGAATGTAAAATAATAAACAACTTTGTCTTGAAGAGTATGGAACGCACTGCCAACAAATTAACGGAAATGAAGCACAAGCAGGGGGCGTAGGCAATCATGTGGGGGCGTTTACAGCGGAAGCTGAGATAACGTCGAGCTACGGCGACAGCAGCAAGAGCAACAAGAGCAGCAGCAGCACGGCAGCAACAGTCCCGTAAACAGCAACAGCAACAACAACAACGACTACGATAACAACAACAAAAACAATAGCACACAAAGCCTACGAACTTCATTTCCGTTAAGAGTTTTGTTGCAAAAGTCAGAAAATTGAATTGATGTTGATACATTTTGCCTATGATGCCATTTTATAATTTTCAACTCTCATTCTAAGTGTGTCTCTGTCTCTGTCACTCACTCTCTCTCCTTGGTTTCTCTTCGGTTTCTTTTTCTTCTTTTTTTTTTTTGGTTGTGTGTAAATACATTATGTCTACACCTAACCCCCCGCCCCCGTCGACCCAACACCACCACCACCCCGGTTATTCCCTAACAGACTTTGCATAATATTATTTGATGCCTACCTATTTCCTGTACATAAATACAAAGAAAACGAAAATGAAAATGAAAATGAAATGTATTTCGTATTCTCTTTTCTGTTCGCAAAATTTGAAGAGCAAGTGACATTTTTTTTGGTTTTTGTTTATTGGATGAGAATTCCTTTTTGTTGTGTACCTATTATGATATTGGAAATGTGTGTGTGTTCTTTCTGTGTCTAACTCATTTTTGTTACTAACCTCTATGTATATATGTACTATGTGTGTCTGTCTCTCTCTCTCTCTCTCTCTCTATCTCTCACTGTTTGAGCTATATGTGAGTGAGCGTGTGCGTGTGTGAGTGAGTGTGTAAAGCAAATTGAAAACGCCTCTTTCGAGTACATTTATCCTCCCGTACATTTTGAGTTTGACACAATTTATATACCTTGTATACTCATAGGTGAATACAGTTGCCTCAAAGTCGATCTACTATTCAAGCGAGAATTCTCATATTACTTAATACAAATTTATATACCATGCTGTATGTTGGTCATTGTCTCATGGGTATCATTTTGGCTGGATCAAGGCGCGGTGCCGGCGCGAGTATCGTTAGGTAAGTGCCACAAACAGAAACCAAATACGGCTGCAAGAACTTGCGAACATGCGAACTTGCAAAACGAGCTCAACTTGCGGTAAATTGAATCGACATCTATACATATATATTATAACATATTCCCTTTTCGCTATACTGATTATGTTAATTGAATCCATAAAGTACAATGAGACTCGTCCAACTAACTAATCGAACAAACTTAACCAACGATTTACAGGTGTTACCACGCTGCTCACAATGGCCACACAGACCTCGGGCATTAATGCCTCACTGCCTCCGGTCTCCTATACAAAGGCGATCGATGTCTGGACCGGCGTCTGTCTGACGTTCGTCTTTGGGGCACTGCTCGAATTCGCCCTGGTGAACTATGCCTCCCGCTCAGGTTTGAATAAAGCTAGTAATTGAGATTTGATATGCTTCTTAACAAACTTATAAATGTATTAATCGATGGTGTTTATCTATTATCTATTTTTACTGTTAACTGTTGTTCATTTAATTGATTATTTTGAATCGATTACAACGAATATGTATGTGAAGTGTCTTCTGTATATAACTACATATATACATACATATCTGTAAATGTAACTAACTACTAACAATGTCCAACTAACACCGAACAAAGTTGACGGACTGTCAACCACACGCACACACACACACAGACGGACCAAACACAGATACAATTACAGTTACAACTACAGTTATACACTACAGCTAGGCGAGCTACATAAATACTACATCTACACACGTCGACGTCGTGGCACACACTTTTTGGGCAACATACAAGCTGATTTTTGGTCCATAAATACTAACTAATTTTTTTTAATACGATTACGATATATAAACCCAACGATTTTAGCTGTAGCTAGCATTTACTTATCATTTCTCGTATAACCTTCATTTTCTTTTTTGTCATTCACATAAATATTTTATCTATGAAATGATTTCTGCGTATATATTTCTACTAATCCATTTTTGTTTTACTCTCTTATTTCATTGTGCGCCCACACACTCATCGACTCACGCCCACACTCACTCACTCACACACACACACACGCTCACACACATGAACATGCATACGCATACAACTAAACCACAAAACAAACTAAACAACGCGTTTGAAAAAATTGAAAAACAACAAATTGGACAAATGTTTCTTTAATATTCAACACCGCAACATTTGCTATGTATTTCCCAACGAATTTTTTATTTAAATCCTTTTGCCGTTGTCTCTGCTTGTACATATTTGAACAACTAAACCAAATGTTATATTTCTGTGCTCTAAACACACACAATATTCGGTTTGTTTGTTTGTTTTGTTTTCCTCTTAAAACATTTGTATCAATTATCCAAACCAAACCTCAACCCGTACCCGTATCCAAACCAATCCCGATTTGATATTTGTGTTTTAAATACTCTACAAACTGTTTAATGTTTCTGTATGTGTGACTATCTATCTCTGTCTCTCTTTCTTTCTCTCACTCGCTGTCTCTGTCGCTATCTAACTGTATAACTGTATAAATACATAATGTGCTATGCATCCTAACTTAAATCAAATAAAAAAAAAAACACAACTCAACTGTAAATTGTGCCAAATATTGTGCAAATTGTCTATCGAACTATCCAATTTGTGTGGAACAAATAAATTCTTGTTCAAAATCATCTTCTACCCCATATGCAACATATACGGATCGGGCCGCAGACATGCATAAGGAAAACATGAAAAAGAAACGTCGCGATTTGGAGCAGGCCAGTTTAGATGCCGCTTCAGATCTGCTCGACACAGATAGCAATGCAACATTCGCAATGGTACTTACCTTTCAATTATCTAATTTTTAAATATTATTAACTGATGGCTAAATGGGGAATGCAAGTAGAAGAGCATTGGGAACATTATTAGAAAAGTGTTGGGAGCGATTTCTTTGGAGCGCAACAGCAATGCAGGAGAGAACTTTTGTTTAGATGAGTTTACGATACCTTACGGACTCACTTTATATATTACCTATGACATTTTTCTAGTATTTTATAGCAGTTTCTAGCAGTTTATTGTGCCTCAGTTGAAGTCAAAATAATAATTCAATTGCAACTTAACCTACTTTCTTTATAAAACCAACTCGAATTGGCTGCTGCAAAATATTTATGATAAAACTATTAAAACAACTATTTCCTTTTATATTTGCCTCTTTTTATTAAAATCCACACACACACACACCCAAACCCTACTCACACACAAAACGCACGTAAACAAAAAAACCAACGTCAAATCGAACAACTTTTTTCAAACGTGCCCACAAAACCAAAATCAAACCACATATAAACCGACTCAATCTCAACCCAAAAACACATTCAACATTCAACTCGATCTCCAACTCCAACTCCAAATCGAAAACCATCCACCGACATCGCTGCTGGCACTCAACCATTCCAATCGACTCGACCAACCGGAATTAAATGAAAAATTGCATCGAAATTAAATGAAATTACGCACATGCCATTGCCATTTCCATTACCATCGCCATTGCCATCGCTGTCATCATCATTGCCATTTGCCACTGCGTTTCGTAACCTGCCACGCCCTGGCTGGCGAACCACCGACCCCGCTCATTGCATCAACTACAATCAAAATTTCATATCAAACGGCATCGCAATATTCGCGCGGTGGCGGCCTGCAGAAACCACTGGTGCGCCATCCCGGCGATCCTTTGGCGCTGGAGAAGCTGCGCCAATGCGAGGTGCATATGCAGCCACCGAAGCGTCCAAGCTGCTGTAAGACTTGGCTGTCCAAGTTCCCCACCAGGTAACTGTTGCCACCGACTCTGGCATCTGAATGTAGTGCAAAATAGTGTTCAATATGTTAATCGTAGTAGTTGATGGATTTCCTTTTTGATGTTGTGAAAATGTATAACACGCTCTCTCTATCTATCTATCTCTCTCAAACTATCTAACTCTCTCCGTTTAAATGTTTTCAACTCAGTCTATCTTTGTATCGAAAATCTTGTTGCATTTTTTGCCAAACTTAAACTTAAAACCGAAATGTAATTGAAGCCCCGAAATCGAATCTCGTGCCGAACCCGATTCCGTTTCTCTGCCGCTTCTTTGCTGCTTGCCACGCCTTTTTTGCTCGCCTTTTGCCAACTTTTATTTCAGTTTCTCAATGCTTGCCAAATCATTTCTGCCGGGCCGTGAGTCCAGTCGAGTAAACGTGAATATATATTTTAATTAATGCTTAATGCTAATTGCCTACAGTGTGCAGCTAAGTTTTCGGTTTATAAAAATTTAAATAAAATACTTTATAAATATGATTGATATTGATTTTAATTTTACTTATTTTATTGTTAAAAGAAAACCTCTATTTGAAAACTGTCCCGAAAAGTTGTTGCACAGTGTAGCTTCACATTGAAATGGTTTTTATGTGCTTTGCTTTCGCTATTGATTTGTTTGTTTTAAAAAAGATTATATTGTAGAAATTCGAAAATTGTTCCCAACCCTCAGTACCGAGCCACTTGCCCTATCCAAATAGCTTACCCTACGTTATGCTGTAGATTTTCAATCCTATACTGGCACTTTTTTGAGTTTCACGCACGTAGCTGAAATTGATTTAATTTAAAACAAACAAATTACTCGATGTTAAAAACCAAAGTTAAATTGTTCAAAGACCACACAGAAAAATAAACTGAAATTAAAAAACAAAAATGCTTATTAACAAGCCAAGAACAACAAACAAACAAAATCACAAATCAAAAAGCCAATCTCTAGATGATCAATTAATGTGTTTCGTACTTGTTGAATATTTATCCAAGACAATGTTCTAGATCGAAGAGAATCGATGTTATATCACGCATCACGTTCCCGCTGGTCTTCGCGCTCTTCAATCTGGTCTACTGGAGCACATATCTCTTCAGGGAGGAGGAGGATGAGTAAATGCCGTTACCTATTTACAATTACTTTATATACATACTCATACAAAATACATATATATAGAGTTACATACAATGGCACTACGACATAACCAAAGATTGTACTAACCTATTAATTCTCTTTCATTTCTACTTTCATTTACAATATTTTCTGTTCTGTTCTGGAAATTGTGTTGCGTTTGACTTGCTTTTTGCGTTTTATGATTCGATTCAATTCAATTGATTCAATTCGATTCGATTCGTTTTGATAACCACTACAAAAGGACCTTCTAAAGCGCGTCTCTGATAACCAAAGGCTATGTAGAATCCAACATGAAATTAACCCTAGGCATGCGAGTACGTATGTGTATACTAGATATCTATCGATATCGATGCGATAATGCTTGCTCGATCAAAACGGGGCGGCAAAGGCGACAAGGCATTTCCATCGAACCAGTGAATTCGGTTAAAAACTAAAAGAAACCAAAAATTAAACATTAAATACGATACGATATTAACTAACTGTAAGTTAAATTGATCAAGTATGACTGCATAGTACTAGATAAAGAAAATTGAGAAAAAAAAAACAAAGCATAAAGAATTACTTCTGTATTTTAACAACAAGAGAACAATATGATAGCGATTTTGAGAACACTTGCTTAAACGTTTATTCGATTTGTTTTAATTGCTCAACTCAAACTTGTTATACAATTAATAAATTATTTTAGTATTTAATCAAGACAAGTTTTGTTCATATTGCCTAGCTTAGTTTCAACCAATTGCGATTGATTTGTACTTAGGAAAATCCGCTAAGTTAGCTGTATAAAGTCGCAGAAACCGCTCGACGTTTGTAAATATTTCATACGATAAGTTTTAAGCCAACAACTAGATTATATACAACAATTCGAATTCTAAATGACAATGGAGAAGGTGTAGATAAATTTAAGCCTAGACATACTGCATAAGCGACTACGATAGCAAAACAACAACAACAACAGCAACAACAACAACTGAATAACAAGGAGAACTAACAAATCCTCGATAAATTCAATTATGTTCACAATCGAATTAAAATAAAAACAAATCAGTGCAGAACACGATTCGATGTTTTGTTAATTGACTAGACATTTCAATTGCGCACTCACTTAGAGTACTCGGCGAGTGAGTTACCTATAAACCATAAATAGATTTTTAATACCCTTGCAGGGGTATTGAGTACAAGTTTTTTACGTCCGTGTTTCCTTCTTTCGCTATTCACATATATATTCAGGTTTTGCATGACAAAGTAATAAAAAATGTTTTTTTATAACTATTTAGTATTTTTTAATAATTACTATATCGAATACATCTGCAAGGGAATTTAGTCTTCGGCAACCCGATGATTTCTGTCCTATCTGAATTTAATTGACTTTGAAACCTTTCAAACCGGCGAAAGCTAATCAAATTATGAATTTTACTGGAACTGGTGGGTACTGCAAGTTTTTCATATCGAATACATATTGATATGCCTAGTTTCATAGAATAATTTGGTTTTTTTTTTGCTTGTTTTCCATCCTATCGAATTCCATTAGTGCCGAAATTCGTTCATGTAGTTATTAGATACATTTTTATGAATATTCCTTGAATATTTCGGCGAAAGCATTAATACTTTTTTTTCCTTATATTAATAAATACTTATATATATACTACAAAAATAGAGTAAATTTGTATTCAATTATTTATGGCGGCGCATAAAAACACCGGCAAAATTATAGATACCTAGTTCTCATGCCATTGGCCGATTAGTTGTTAGTTATTTTCATTAAGTATATTATTATCATTAATTAACAATTAGCAATAAACCATCAACCAATTGACAGACAATACAAATAGTTGATCATGTAGTTGTGCAAGCGAACCCATATTCCAGATTAAATTTAAACTATTATTACGATTACGATAGTCGAACAATAACTATCACAAACACAGCCGTCAATTATTGGGGGCGTGGCATTACCCTAACTTGCAAGTTCATACCTACACGTACATAAACCTTTTTCGTTATTAAGTGCCTTTTGTATGAGGAGTGAGTCCTGCAGTTAACAAGAGTTTTCTTGTCGCACTACATAAATGGGTTTGTCCCGTTTATAGTTCGGCTCGACATCTCTGCCGTTACTACAGATCAAAAAACCTAATTTCAAAAAACCAACTAACTAGCTAACATGCCATTATCCTAATTAACGCACAAGCAAAATAAGAAAATGAAATCAAAAATTAACAAAAATAACTAAAAAAATACGCAATGTACACGAGTCTCGGAGCGACTCGAAACTGAATTCTACATAGCAAACCTCAGAACAAACCAAATATGAAATGCAAATCCTAAATAAGAACGTAACCTTTACATTTTGTAGTTTTATAATATACTTTCGTTAACTTTAGCTTGTTTCGCCTCTTTTACTTTTACTAATCTTTTCTCAATGATATGCTTTGACTAATGTTTTCGCTTTTATTTCGAATAAAATATAAATAAATGAAAACGATAAAGGTAAGAGCAAATAAATAAACAATTAACAACAAACAAAAACCAAATACAAATCAAAATCAATAATAACACGCACCCACATAATTAATATTGTCACTAATCCAACCTCAAGAGGTAATGATTGAATTAAATGTTGTAAAATTCGTGCCAAGCAAGAAAACGATTTCTGAACAAAACATAACTACATAGCTATAAAATAAAATCAATGTGTTATAAATACATAACATACATATATGAATATACAATATATATATGAACAACATTGGGCGCAAAACTAGTTGTATTATATATGAAGCTATAGCTATTGAACATACAGGGTTTTAAATGTGAGCAAATAAAAAGCGGATGTCGGGCGATCAATGAAGGCCGAGGCCTACGAGTAGCAGCCAAAGATTGGGTATGTTGTTCGATATGTGTTCGTTAATGTTGCCGTAACGCATCACGTATCTATCCAAATTGCATATGCCAGAGCAAACTCGAAGTAATCAAAAACGTAACGAAACGCAGCGAAGTGAACAGAAAATAAAATAAAACAAACCAAATATACGTAGAATAGGAGAAATCATACAGAACTAGCAAACTAGCTGAGTGCGTTACATACGATACATATATCGATTGATCGATGCAAGATTAGCGAATAATCGGCCCACACTTTCCGTATCGGTTCGTATCCCAATATCTTTAAAGTTACTTGCGCGTTTCGCCTCTCGAAACTTGGCATAGGTTGTGTGCTGCCTTCAGTTGCCATTCATCAATTTGGTCAATTATCATTTAGGCGGAAATCTGTCTTAGCCAGCGGCAGTCCAATTTCGATGTAAATAGTTAACAAATCGATTGAGTGTAAATGTTAGCCGCGTGTCCGTATGGGCATGCAGTCGTTAGATTTATAATTGCACAACTTCTAGATGCGTTCCAAAAAGACTTACATGTTTTTGAGTAAATGGAGTAAAGAAAACTTAACTTAAGTTAACATATGTGTAGTTAAGTTAAGACACAACAAGGCGACGGTATTGCATTACGCATTCACATAGACTAGTCAGCGATTACTAACATTAATACTATTCACACACACACTAAACGCCAATCCATTCATCCTCTTCACACACACACTGTTTCTTTCGCCCACAACCCGTCGATTTACTATACTATACTATCAATCACATGCAGTGTTTCAGTCACACAATAAACTTACTCTAATGCAGATTAACTTGCACAAATCGAGATGTCAGAAACAATTAATAAAATTAATAAAATAAAAAGGGAAAAAAATTTATAAATCATAACACATATCTTCAAGCAAGGGGGCATCCACTCTATCTCTATTTCTAACAATCAAAAAACTCCACAAACATTTTTGGATGTAAATACAAATCATTTCAAGTCGACACCGTAATCCCCTTACTTTATAGAGCTAAGTGGACACACACACGCATACACCCTAACAAACTGACAAGCACGAAACGAACAAGAAATTAAGTCACAAGCATTCTAAAAAATAACATAAGATAATGTGTTTAAAATACACTTTTCAGAGAACAATTTGCTGTAGATGGGTTGCATCCCATTGAGAGCACATACATTTAACAAAAAAAACCAAATAAGAACAACGCCAACTAAGAACAACTTGAGAACTTAAGAAGGCAACAACAAATGGCCGACTGAAGCGGCATAACATTTTAAATGCATAAGTAAAATTTAGTAAAATAAATATACAAAATAGTTGAGATAATTGTTGTATTGCCATCACCCGATTTAAGGAGCGAAACAAAAATCAAATGTGTAAAACCCCAGAGTAAAAATGTTTGTGAAATGTTTATAAGAAAAAGAATGAAAATAAGAAAATACGCAAAATGGCATGTTTAAATAAAAACCCAAATTCAAAATGTATTTCCTCCGGAGCGTTTTATTTTCGAATTTTTAGCATGTGCTATCTCGTTTTCGAGAACCTTTAAATATAAATTTGATAAAATTACCGCTCGAGATTGATGCTAACGCAGGCTTCTACACACTGCTTTCAACTGCTTGCTAAAATGCAAGTGAAGCAAGCTAAGCAGTGGTGGCTACTGCTTACTTGTTTGTGCGCAAAGCAAGCAGTTCACTGTGGAGTACTGTAGCAGTAAGGCTCTGAGTGTATGCATAGCGCACGAACTGAATATGTAATCCCGTCTCTTGCGAAGTACTGTAGCATTAAGGTCTTGAGAGCATAGCGAACAAGGTGAATATGTTCCAATAATTCTGCCGTCGTCGTATATTAATAGAAACAAAAGAAGTTTATATGCAAAATAAGTGCAATCCTCCCTCTACTTACGGTGCTCCGAAAATGCCGTGTCATGCAGGCGAAAATACTGAATACTGATACGAAAAACTGTAAACACTTTAGCCGACAAATTGCCGACTAATTGTTCAGAAACCGATCGTTTCGATAATCGGCAGACACGATCGCGTGTCTTACTTTCCTGGCATGCGACTGTTTGCATTCGGATTTATCAGTGTGCACTTATCTAAAACGGCAGCGGGACGTTATTCGACTGACCGTTAAATACGCCTGTCATCCGTAGTACGGCAATAGTTGCAATACGATGCTGGACCTTAACGGAAACCCAACGACAAGCTACAATGCCGAGCTTAGAATCTGGTCAGGCGCCACTGTGTCGAGCTACTACAACGATGATCTAACCATAGGTCAGATCGTATTCAGGCAACTGCAAACTGAACCCCAGCGAATATTCCAGATCTCGCACACGGAAAACACACGCCTTACTCGTTCCCAGATGCTCCACAACGCGGCCAAGGTATGCATTTATCTGCGCGAGCAAGGCTTCAAGGAGGAAACACATATTGTGGGTCTTTTGGCCAGAAATACGACGCACGTGGCCGCTTTAGCCTATGGCTGTCTTTTCAATGGCACACCCTTCCATGCTATCAACCCGAACTTAGAGGAACATACTATATGCAATCTCTTTGGCATTACCAAGCCGAGGATCATCTGCTGCGATGCTCAAGATTACGAGAAGATGCGAAATGTGGCAAGTAAAGTGGGAGCAAGGTTATTAACAGTGTACGGCAGTATTTCGGGTGTGATGAGCATCCTGGACATCTTGAAAAGCCCACTCTCAGAGGATTTCGAGCCTTCTAGCTTTCAACGTGGCATCGATCGCATCATGGCCATACTCTGCTCCTCAGGCACAACAGGCACACCGAAAGCAGTTACCATTCCGAATAGCCGCAAGATTTTCGAGGGTCACAGGTATGATTCGAAGATGCCTTTGGCAACTCTGACATTACCATAACTGATCGTTCCTTACCCTTAGCTACCTCAATCCCAATGAAATCCAATATGCGCCCAGCACACTCGACTGGTTGACGGGTCTGCTGAGCCTGATTACGGCTGCTGTTTACGGCACAGTGCGTATCATTTCCATGGAAATGTTCAGTCCTGATCACTTTCTGACAATGTGTGAGCAACAGAGTATCACGTGGGCTGTGCTGGCAGCTTCGCATATTGCCATGTTGGCCAGCCACCCGAAGGTGAATGCAAAGCAGCTACGCACTCTACGCCATCTGATATTCGCAGGAGGACACACACTGGTGGCAACCCTGCAGAAAATGCAATGCTATCTGCGAGGAGAGGGCATACTGCGAAATGCCTACGGCTTGACGGAGCTGGGCTCGTGCGCGTCCGTCAATCACAGCGTGCATACTAAGCCTGCCTCGGTGGGTCGTCTGCTCGCAAATGTTCGAATGCGTGTTGTGGATGCCACGGGTAATTCGGTGGGCCCCAACGAGACGGGTGAGCTTTATTGCCACATCGGGCAACATTGGAGTGGCTACTACGGTAATGCCTCAGCTACGGCTGAGATGCAGGATGCAGACGGTTGGTTTCATACAGGAGATTTGGGCTATTTCGATGATGATAACTATTTGCATATTGTGGAACGCAAAAAGGATATGCTCAAGTATCTGGGAATGATGTACTATCCACACGAAATCGAAGAGGTAATAGCTCGAATGCCTCAGGTTGCCGAGGTGTGCGTCTTTGGACTATGGACGGAAACTGAAGGCGATGCAGCAGCCGCTGCGGTGGTTGCAAAGCCCGATTATCCTCTTGCAGCCACACAGGTGGTTGACTTTGTGGCCCAGCACATTGAAGTTCGCTTTAAGCATCTGCATGGAGGTGCTCAGATTGTGCCAGAGTTGGCCAAAAGCGCAAATGGCAAGGTGAATCGTCAGGGCGTAAAGACAGCATTCCTTCGGTCAAACAGTTCGTAGATGAGCACATAACTATATCATATCAATTTGTAAATAATTAAAATAAATTATGTAGAACAAGCTATACGACATACGAATATTCCTTACATAGACAATCAGGAACGAAATATAAATATATTTATAAAAATAAATATATACAACGCTTACGTTATCGCTACTCTATATCTTGAGGCTGAAGCCTAATTGCTTTGCATCTGTGAACAACAAGTGAAAGTTCTTCGAATGAGATATCACACCCTGTCAGTATAAACAAGACACTTAAGATACTGGCTATCGCGTCCAGTCAGTAAATCCGGAAGCAATAGAAAGTTCTACTTAATCGTAGATTATTGATAAGAACACATTTAATGAATAAACTGAAATAAGTGATGGGTATCATGATGTTATCCTAATAATTTATGTTATGTCAACTCATGATAAACATAAGTTGATCTCCCACAGCGATTTGCAGAAATGATAATGCAGATTTCACTGAGAAGATAATGTGATGTCAGTGCGATGATAAAACTCTTGTAAGATGACTCTCAAAGTTAACGCATTTCTGAAGATTAAGATCTTTTGCGTTATAGTTATGTACATAAATATGTTTACGTTGAGGGCGCTTTTAATTTACAAAATTTATAGACGCTACATTTAGCATAAGTAATTATTATTTTGCAGTTTGTATTATCAATTTATGTTCGGCCAACGTATTCGTGCTTAGTTGCTATATTATATATACTAATCTCGAGACCTCGCTAGCAGTAGAAATTGTTTGATTCTCGAGATCTCACTGAGTATTCTAAATAGCACTTTGAGCAACTGCGCTCTCTCTCTCTCTCTCTCTCTCCTTATGCAATTGTAATATGTATGTTCAGAGAGAATGATTTAGTCGTTGATCCGGCTTTGCCCGGATTGCAAGCACAACAGATAGATATTTTCAGTCAGTTAATTAGTACATACATACAATGTATATTTTACTTTAAGGTTGTACTATACTATATATTCAATTTTGAAAGTCACAGATAATCACACATATGTTATCTAAGAATTTAAAACAAGCTGAAAGTATAAAAGCCTCTGCTGCTGGTTGCATGTCAGCACTTAAAAAAGTTAACTTGTTCAATCTAGAATGCCGTTCCGACCCGAGAGCAGCTACGACGAAGAAAATAGGATCTGGAGCGGTCAGCCTTCGCGCGACTATTTCTCTCCAGATCTGTCGATCGGCGAGATTATTTTTCACGAGATGCGGCGTCATCCCAAGCAAATTGCTCAGGTGAGTAATAATATTATTGAAATCTTAAATCTCAACTTTGTCAACCAATGCATTTCTCGCATAGATCTCGGATACCGAGAAGACAGTATTGACGCGGGAAGAGCTTCACCTGAATTCGATGCGTGTGGCCAGCTACATGCGTAGTCTGGGCTTGGATCAATCGGATATTGTAGGAGTTATTGCCCGAAATACAACGCACATATTTGCCGTGGCCTATGCATGCTTCTTCAATGGCATTGCTTTTCACTCTCTGAATATCAACTACGAGCAGGCAATCATTGAGAAGCTCTACGACATTACGAAGCCTCGTCTAATATTCTGCGATGGTGAGGAATATGCAAAAGTAAAATCTGCTACGGCTAAGCTGAATGTGAAGATCATCACAATGCGAAACCATCACCGGGATTCGATTAGCATTGAGGAGGTACTCGAATCTCCTGTAGAACCACATTTCGAACCAGTTCGCTTGGTAAATGGCAACGATCATACGCTGGCCATTCTCTGCTCATCGGGAACTACCGGAACACCCAAGGCTGTTACCATCTCGAACAGCCTTAAACTGATTAACTCTATGTCGTAAGTTAGACTCGGGTTTTCGTTTCCTCTCACTCATTTCTCATCTTATTTATATAGATCTCTGACCACCACCGATGTTCAGTATACGCACAGCACGCTAGACTGGGTAACAGGATTGCTGACGACGGTTGGATCGGGTGTTCACAGCACCTTACGTATTATTGCCGATAATCCTTTCGATCCGGCGCGCTGTCTTCGAGTCCTTGAAGAATATAAAATCACTTGGCTTCTGCAGGCACCATCCCACATGG
Source organism: Zaprionus inermis (assembly GCA_018151445.1). Taxonomy (NCBI): domain Eukaryota; kingdom Metazoa; phylum Arthropoda; class Insecta; order Diptera; family Drosophilidae; genus Zaprionus; species Zaprionus inermis. Next base: position 2,803,568 of record JAECXD010000640.1, on the reverse strand, counting down.
CGATGATAGCGAACTGTGCGGACTTCGAGAGTGCTAATTTACAGAGCATACGGCATTATCTCTACGGAGGAGGACGTTGCTCCATCGAAGTTCAACATCGTATACGCAGTCGCCTGAGGAGGGACTGTTTTCACTTTGTCTATGGATTCACAGAGGCGGGCAGCATGGTATCCATGAATTTTAACTTTGATGAAAAGCCCAATTCTGTTGGACGCCTTGGAAATGATTTCAAGCTTAAGATACTCAGCGAGCAGGGAAACAACGTCGGACCCAACGAGGTGGGCGAGATCTGTGTTAAGAGTGGTAAATATTGGGCTGGATATTACGGAAATCCTGAGGATACACAAAAAATTCGCGATTCTGATCTATGGTTTCATACTGGCGACTTGGGCTACATGGATGACGACGGATTTCTCTACATTGTGGAGAGAAAAAAGGATATGCTGAAATATCAAAATATTATGTATTATCCGCATGAAATCGAAGAGGTAATTTCGCAAATGCCTGGCGTATCGGAAGTATGCGTTTTCGGTGTTTGGGATCCGATCAACGGCGATGAGGCGGTTGCAGCGGTGGTCAAGAAATTGGGATCCGAAATACATGCCCAGGATGTGGTAGACTATGTACGTGAGCATATCGATACCAATTACAAGCAGCTTCACGGTGGAGCAATTATTGTCGATGAGCTAAGGCGTAGTCCCAACGGAAAGACAAATCGCCTGGCTACAAAGGCCTATTTTCTGGAGGTAAAGCAAAGAAATGAATAAATCGATATTAGAAATTGTAATAAATTGTAATTAAATTAAATTAATAATTAATATTGTAATCGAAAGTATTGAATAACTGGTAATTGTGATGCTAAAAATATGTCCAAGGCCATTGGGTTTTTGGGAATTGACTTGCCTCTTGTTATCTGACCAGCTGATCTAGCAAAGCTTCTGTTCGCTCTTATCATCGAATTTGCTTATCTGCGAAGCTTTTAGCTTACCCGAATGATAAGTGACGTTGCGAACCGCTTGGAAGGCAATCGGTTAACTGATAAGCGATAAGCAGGCCAACTGGCTGCGGCCCAGGTGCCAGTGAGCCAGACGGCAGTTACCGATTGACTTGCTCGACACCTGGACCCACGCACACGAACCGTAGCTTCTTATCAGTTGCCAACATGGAAGGCGGCAGCACCCAGTTCGATAAATATACAAAAATTTGGAGCGGACCAAGGCCGGCACATTTCTTTGACGTCGACTGCAGCATTGGCAAAATTCTGTTTGCCTTCATGCGCAATCATCCGGCCAGCTTATGTCAGGTGAGAATGAGCAGCTGCAGCAACTATAGAATACACAGAGATTCAATTTCCACAGATCTGCGATACAGAGGGCACTGCGCTGACCAATGGCGAAGCCATCAGTTTTGCCATACGCATTGCCCAACAGCTGCGAGCCATGAATCTGCGCCAAGACGATGTGGTGGGCATTGCTGCAACCAATACGACATACCTTATGCCCGTCGTGCTCGGTTGTCTACTCAATGGCACACCCTTCCATGCCGTCAGCCCGTGGCATGACGAGGCCACTTTCAAGCATTTGTTTTGCACTACCCGACCGCGGATCATTTTCTGCGACGGTCTCGTCTACGAACGACTCGGAGTGGTGGCCAAAATGTTGAAGGCACCGGTGTACACGCTCAAGGATCATCGTTTGCAACTGCCGCGCATTGAGGATCTGTTGGAGCCGACCAAAGCGGAGCTGCACTTTGTGTACGTCCCCTTTTGATCCCTCTAAAGCTCTGCTGGATTAATCAGTCTCTTTTCCCAGGCCTGCACCACTGCTGCTGGGTGGCGATCAGACTGTGGCCATACTCTGCACCTCCGGCACAACGGGTCTGCCCAAGGCAGTATGCATATCGAACTCCGCCTGTCTCTTTGACTTCGGGTAGGTAGAAACTCGATTAGAGAATAGATCAGATCTGACTTTGATCAAATCTCTGCAGCTTCGTTATGGGACAGGATGTGCTGCTCTCCTTCAGCACCATCGACTGGGCACCCGGCTTATTCAACATGCTCTACAGCTGTTGTCATGGCTCGACGCGCGTCGTCACCGATCGCGCCTATTCGCCCGAGTATATGCTGCAGCTGATCGAGAAGTACAAGGTCACGCTGCTGACACTGGCGCCACAGCAGGTGGCGTCGCTGCTAAAGGCACCGACGCTCAGCAAGCAGCGATTGGCTAGCGTGCGGTTCGTCAGCATTGGCGGCGGCAATTGCTATGTGGCCAATCTGCTCAAGCTGCAGGATTATCTGCTCAATGGACAAATATCCTACGGATATGCATTGACCGAATGCGGAGGCGTGGCAGCCAATATGGGCACCACAAAACCCTCGTCGGTGGGCAAAATTGTGCCGGGCGTAAAGGTGAAGATACTCGATGATGCCGGACGCAGTCTGGGACACGGCGAAACTGGGGAGATTCTGGTGCACAACAGCCGGGTATGGAACGGCTACTATGGCAATCCCAATGAATCGAAGCACATACAGGACTACCAGGGCTGGTTTCATACCGGCGACATGGGTTACTTTGATAACGAGAATTTCCTGCACATTGTCGAACGCAAGCGGGATATGCTGCGCTTCCACGGCGCCCAATACTGTCCGTACGAGTTGGAACAGGTGATCGCCGAGCTGCCGGACGTAATCGAGGCATGCGTCTTTGGTTTGTGGAACGAAGTAGATGGCGATCCTGCTGCCGCAGCCGTAGTCAAGATACCCGGCAGTCGCCTCACCGAAATGGACATCGTTGCGTATGTGGCCAAGCGTCTGGTTGTCGAACACAAGCAGCTTCATTGTGGTGTCTTCTTTCTGCCCGAACTGCCGAAAACGGGAAGCGGCAAAGTGCTGCGCCAGCAGGCACGTGACCAGGCGCTGGGAAAACATTGGACCGACCATCGCAATGGCCACTAGGTTACGCTCACACCTAGCTAGATCCTAAGGTTAGATACTAAGTTACTTGGGCTGACTCAGACATTCCGTGATTCGCAAATGATTCGATGATTGTGCGTGTTGTGCTGTTGTTGCCATTGAAATTTGAGGCGAATCGGAAATACGAAACGTCCAAAACTTTTAGATAGTCGAACATTCGTTCATTCGGGTTTTGTTTTCGGCATTATCGCGCGCTTATCTGGAACAGAAAATGATTAGCTACCAATGGTGGCAACGATATGCTGGCCATGAGAACGCAGGCCTATGCAAGCCGGCGAGGGCAGTACGAGCAGAAGTTACATACGGCACGTCGAACGTCGAGCTCGAAGAAAATGATTCCCCAAGTTACAATAATACTAAATCACTTATCTGAACCATCTAATATTTATTTTAAATATATATGATATTGATAATGCAGCTACTGTTTCCTTAGGATTTTATAAAGCAAGAGTAAGGATTAAGTGCAGCAAGGCAGTGCGAACGAAGTGTCTTCATTTCTAGTCAATCCTCACCTTAATTTATTAACCCCCTGCCAGTTCAACAACCCTTTAACCTTTGAACTTGAGGGCGTAACAGAAATGCACTCGTATATTATGCATTTTGATTGACAGCTAAGCCAAGTTGCACTTTGTACGTGATCTTGTCAGCATTGCAACTGGATACTTTTCCGGCCCCAACTCTGGGCTACGCCATGTGAATCATCGGGCATCGCTTGGGTGCAGTCCCAAAAATAAACTCAATGTTTGGAGGCGGCTGCTGCCGAGCAGCTGAGGCACAATTAACGGGCACTTCAGTTCGAAATTGATTTCATTTCGGCCGCTGCACGATCGCAAGGATCATTGATAATGATCGCGCTCTTAAGCTGATTGACAGGCGATTGTTGTTCTTGTTGCCGCTGCTCGCGTTGTTTTCAATGTCAAGTTCATGAAATACGATCGCCACACATTTTTGGGGGGTATTAAGATATATTTGTCATTGATATTGCGCAGCTAAGAAGACGTCGACGACGACGATGGTGATGCTGATGCTGCTGATGATCATGGTATGCGGCCTGTCTGCTCAGGCGTATCAAATATGCAGGAAGTGCAAGGCGTAGCCAATTGCATTAGTCGCGGGACGCCAGCAACATTTCAAAGCTGCCTGGCGCCTCGGCTTGTCTCTTGGCCAACTGTGCTAGCCTGGTCTGGCCTGGCTTGTCTTGACCGGGCTCAGCTGGATTCGTTAACTCTGCTAACCTGGCTGATCTTGATCGCCGCACGACAGCGATTCTAATTGTCATGCAAATAGCAATTATCATTTGTCAGTAACGCCACTAATAATAATGTGACCATGTGTAATTAAATACCTACGCCGTCTCAAGTGATCTCGCCTCAACGATTTTCGATCGCAGATCGAGCCAATCTAACCGATCGGTATCGCGATCGAATAGCAGATATACGATCTGATGCTGATTAATTCATTAGCAACTGTCGACCAGTATGTCAGTTTGCCTCGTACCCTACCTAACTATATAATTGCGGTTATTAATCGTGTAGAAAATGTTTTTAATTCTCGGCGCGACTTATATGCATAAGATCTGTTGCAGCCAATTGAAGTACTTAGTACTTATTTATGCCAGTCTCGTCCGCTGTTTGAGCGATTGTTTAATTAGTTTCACCATTTGCATATGTCAAAGCAACGGACCCCCCGGCAGTAACCCAGCCCCCGCTCTCAACCAAGCTGCACTCTCAAAGCCACTTAAGAGATCGCAGGCGCAGGCACTCGACACAGATACATGCGCAGCTGCCAGACTAGCCTAAACCATGCTCAAGGAAAATCCTATTAAGTCATCTAAGCAGTCAAAGGGTAAATAATGTATTGTCAACTCGACTGACAAATATCCTACCCCATCGCATTCATTTTTTCCAGGTTTTCAATGTCAGTGTAACATTTCATTAGATAATAGTTTAATCTTTTTTTTTAAGTTTACAAATGTATACCAGATTTCTTACGCAATGCAATAAATGTCTTCGATCGACGGGCTTTCATGCCTCTCTCCTTATTGGACTCAACGCGCTCATCTACTTCGACTGGCGCGACTTGATGAAGCAAATGAAACGCCTAAACGGTGAGTGGACTTTACGTTAAAGTCATAAGATCGAAAAAAATGAAATCATTATTACAGGTAATAAGCTAAACGTTCTTCGAAGTGAATTCAGACGACGATAATTAAAAATTAAAATTGAATTGCAGCCTAAAACAATTAAGATTGCTTTAAAAATTATAGTTAATACATACAAGGTGTGTGTATCCAGAATTAATCCCATACTATAGGATTATTACGAAATAATACAAAATTTAAAAACATTGTTATTTTAAATAAGGTCAAAGATGTCTTAATATCCTCCTCTACAAGTGAATACAAATTTAAAAACTCATTAGAATTAATTGAACTTGCTTATTCAACCAATATACCCGCGCAATACCATGCATCCAATCGAATAACAACTTTGACACATTGCCATCGACATGGGAGCCGAGAACACAATTTATGGCGCTTAAATTGCACTCATGCGCATGAGCGGCAACGGCTAACAAGATCAACGTCTACGGAGCAGCTCCAGTCTCCCCCTTACTTGGCTCCTCTTTCATCTCCCGCAACCCCATATCACGCGCATAACCCGCACGCTCGACTAATGTGAGTGCGGCTTTGGGGCGGATGTTTGGTGTCAAAACACGCGCAGAGAAGGCCTCAGCGTTTTCCCCGGAATTTTCAGCTACACTCGATTGCTGCGGTCAGAGGGATCCTTCCAGCTTCAGCAGCAGCTCGAGCCGCAGCTCCGACCCGGCCGGCGAGTTGGTTAATTTATGTTAGCGACGTGTTTGCCAGTGAAAACAAACGGGCGCACGCAGATCGATCCGAGACGCAGCCCATAAAAATAGAGTTGGCTGCGCTGCTGTCGTTGTCGTCGTTGCCGCTGCTGCGGCTGCTGCTGCTGCCGTTGCTGCTTTTATCAATTTGTGTTCATTTCTAAGCACGAATCGACCAGCATAGATCATAAAACGGTGCCCCCGGCCACGGTCAATGCGAGGAAACAAGAGCAGCAACAGCAGATTTACATAATTACCGCTGGCGGTGCTTTTGTGCGAGCCGCCCGAACGTGTCAAAATGAAAAGTGTTGCATGATTAGAGCGTAAATAACACGGACGAGGCATAAATCTTCAGTGTAGAAGTCGTCTGTGCCGTGCAAGATAATCAAATAAATGTAGCGATTAATAAAGATGAAGATGCCCGAGTGGGAAAGTCGAAGTAGGAGAACGCGATATGAGGGCGGGAGATCGAATGAAGATCAATGCGACTGCTGATGGGCTAAAGACAAGGACAAGCTGCGGTTCTCGGGTTCTTGGCCAGCTGCTTTCATTCGCCTGGCGCCTGCAGCGCCGACCGCCGTTGTGGGAGGTGTGAAATATGGAAAAAGGCAGCGTTAACATTGCCAGCGATGCTGCCACGCTGCGAGCGCTGCCAATGCGAGTGCAAATGCGAGTGAGCGTATGTTGCCGGCGGGCCAACATGACACATCGCTGTAGCATAACTTGGTCAATAATAAGCAGCATCAGCAGCAGCAACAGCGGCGGACAAGTGATATGCGGATGCCTGTTGGCCAAGATGAAACCGGCCAACTTGTTGCTCATATCGCAGATTGCGCGATAGACACAATTCTTAACACGTCGCCCGCAGGCCCCGAAAACAAAAAAAAAACTTGTTAAGAGCAAAATGTTGTTAGCGTACTGCGACGATCACTTCGACGCCAGGCCAGAGCCGGCTATAAGTATTTTAGCGGTTTCGAATTACCGTTGCCCGGTTACGTAGCCCGGGCAGGAGCCGACGCGGTCAAGGTCTACCCCAGAAACATGGTGCCAAGTGTCGCTGTAACTTTCATTGCGACGGCATCGCATACAGCTTACTGTGTGTACGGCACATTCAATACGATCCGATCCGATCTTATTCGATTCTATTCGATTCGATGCGAGTCTTCTCATGCCAGAGCGGAATTCCTTCAGACTGCATTTCCTGTCTGTCGCATGCGCCACATAAATTAGTTTTCCATGTTCTCTTGTCACTTGTATCGCCGTCGGCCAGTTGAACCCGTTTGGCTTGCGGGTGTCCTCTTCCACATCCACCATCACATCCACTTCTACTTCCACTTTACAATTCAGTCTCATTTGGCCTATCAGTATCAGCAATTTGCAAACCGTTTTGGCCAGTTGTGGCAGACTGACACATTGACTGCAATTGTTAATGTCCCTTTAGCTGGCATTATATATTTGCATACAAACACGTACCGGGCATATCCGATAGTGCCCTTCCTTCTTTGGCTGTAAGCGGCTTATGCCCTTGAATTTGGGTGGCCCTCAAGCTTCAGCTCCAGCTCCAACTCCACATTCTGCGCCGCGCTGATAAGCCGTTGCAGAGCGTCGGCTATTGACAAAGGTTCGCTCTCAATCGGCCGATGAAACTAAATTTGAAAAACTCGCTAAATTCTGCTGTTTGGCAATTTCTGTTCATTTTGCGCATAAATCTCATCCACAAAATACATCCTGTTGTGTTTTCGCTTAACATATTTGAAATATTAATTTATAAATTAATTTAACGTAAGTAAAATAAGTTAACAATTGAAAATTGGCGATATAAACAAAGTAAGCGATTGTGACGAAGATAAAAAGTGTTGCCTTATTATTGCAAAATAATAATTAAATTCCCTCGTCGCCGCATCGGGATATATCGATTTGAATTAGTGTTGCATAATCAATAAAAACTTTCAATTGAATGACAACACGTCTGGCCTGGTAGTATTTGCAAGTTAGTACTTAAACTTAAATTTCCCTTAAATACCAGTACGCAAAATTCTAGTCCTTCCATACATTCAAAGTGATGAGAAATGTTTTTCCAAACAGTTGCGCAGTGAGAGCGAAATTCAAACGCCTCGCAAAAGCCGCTCGTCTTAACAATTACTACAAGGCACACTGAAAATATATACCTGCTAATGTGCTATTTACTGGTTCAAGTTCAAAGACCTTTCGGGCAAGACCAAACCAAATGGCTGCTGCCTAATACTGCCTGCTGCCTGTCTGTCTGGTTGTTCTCTCGGTCGGTCGGCTGTTTGGCTGGCAAGCAAACACTTTTACTCGCTTATCGCAGTGCCCATAAATAAAGCTCACGTCTATTAACGTTGTCATTAATTTTCCCATTTGGGAAATATGCAAATTAAACATTGATTAATTGCGGCCAGGAAAAAGTGAATCGTTTTCCCTATCAGTGCAATGTCGCAGCAAGTTACGAATTGGGTTTTATGCCGCTCGATCTTCATGTGTTTCCGTAGTGTAGCGGTTATCACGTGTGCTTCACACGCACAAGGTCCCCGGTTCGAACCCGGGCGGGAACAGATCTTTATTTTTTTATTTTATTTTATTTTTTGCCTGGTGCATGCTGGTTTTTCTTAATGAGACACGTGTAAATATGTGCATACAAGTTCATATATATCTATGTATTGCATGACTAAAAATCAAGTTCATGCGTGTGGAGGCTAGTTTCACGCAAGCTCAATTGATGCACCGCGTCGCATTGCAACAGCATGAACACATGCACTTTCAGGTAGTCTTTATACACTTTTAATGGGCCTCGTTTTACGATCATTTAGGTGTGTTATATTTATAAACATTCAACCCTCGGCACGCACTATGTTCGGCTGTTTAACGACCCGCCAATGTCAGCCCTGCACGATTCCCAATCCTGACACTTTTATGATTTTCATTTATTGACCTCTGTCGCTTATTGAGCGGTGCCTTCGAAATACATATACCACCCAACGAGGAAGCGAAATGTTCTATTGAAGAGGGTAAGCATTTAAAATTTTTAATAGACTCTGTTGACGGATGTTTCAATGAAATTAACAATAATAGTGTGTCAGAGCTGCTTTACATTGTATCTATGCAGGTATCTGCATACTTTTGTATGTTTGTATGTGTATATGTACACTTTGTAGACGTAAATATGTTATAAATATAAGAATACACATTTATACACGACTGCATTCATTCAATCGAACTCATTCGGCTAAGCAATCAATTCATTTAAATCATTCTAACATTCTCCATTTGAATGTGTTTTTTGACATTCATGGAGACCTCTAATATTTACTGGGTAAGCTATAGGAAACTATTTCAGTATTTTTTACATTTATATGAATTTGTACAGTAGTTATTTTTATTTGTTTATACAAGTGGAAATATATATTTATTAATATTATTACAAGGATGATTGTCCTCACAGTTCAACATTCCTTGGGTTCAAGGATAACCAAGCATTGCAGAGAGTCTTTGTAATTAGGGATGCACTTGGGCACAGGTTTCCGTAGTGTAGTGGTTATCACGTGTGCTTCACACGCACAAGGTCCCCGGTTCGAACCCGGGCGGGAACAATTTCTTTTTGGCATTTTATTTTTTTTTATCTCTTAGTGAGAATAAACTTTTTCTATAAGCCAAAAACATATTAATTTATTCATGCTGATATAAATAAAAAAATATTTGTAAATAAAGAAGTGTTTTGCCCATTTATGTTGTTACACCCACCCATTTTTTATATGTTAAAAGCAAGAAAGCTTTTATTATAAAAGCTTTTTGCTGCCCAAATTTAAGGTTTCCCTGCTGCATAGTGGAGAAGCATTCAAATAGCAACTAAATTCGTTTACATTCACATGGGGATGTAGCTCAGATGGTAGAGCGCTCGCTTAGCATGTGAGAGGTACGGGGATCGATGCCCCGCATCTCCAACTGTGGTTAATTTTTTTTTTATATTTTATTTAGTAAAAACATATATTTTTTTCAAAATTATGCTGGCTCTAATTTCGATGAACAACTTTCGCACGTAGCCCGCAAATCCACAGCAGGAAGAACCAGGAAAGTCAAATCAGAAGTCGCGACTAATCCAATTAGGGGTATTCATCATATTTACCCAAAATGCACCCATAAACTAGACATGTAATCCAACCAGAGCAAAATAGGGGTTAACCAAATATGCTGACGTTTCCGTCATGTTGCGTTGATTCCAATCAATTTAATTGAATTCAACTGGAACTTATCACTTTGTCACTTTGACGAATAATCGCCCAGACCTCCCTTTAAGTTTAAAATCAACTAGGAAATCGGAAAAACAGCTGAGATTTAAATACAGTACAGAATCATGTAATAGACGGGCGGTCGACCAGATTAATAAATAGTTTCAAAAAGTAATCAAACAGTTTAATAATAGCTTCTCAATTTCTCAATCTGTATTAATTGATATAATCAATACACTTCTGGGAATCAAACTATCCCAGCGTTTATTCACAAATCACTTAATCGTAATTTGCTAATCAACTCCATGAAGCGATTAACGATGTGATGGTTATCTAATCGAATCTGCAAATCCGGCATCCACTCGAGATTCCCATTACGTATCGACGGCATTGACAAAGACTTTGACCTTGGCGGCCGTCAAAATTGCAGCTAGAACAAGCTAAACAGCTGCTGGGGGGCGGTCTAAACCTGCATGTGATTCAGACAAATCGGTATATTCTCCATACGTCACGTAGACAACCAAACAAGCACAGCAAATCAAAAAAAACAAACGAAAAACTGCATGTCATACTCAAATTGGCATAAATTTGCACAAAAGAAAAAAATGATAAAAAACAAACGCAATTGTAGACGTAGGCGAGAACGTGTTGAAAAAGAAACGATCGACAGCCGAAGCTACATTACACTAATCAAAGTTAAAAACTTTGTCATATTACAAAATTGCAGGGTATGAATAGAAGTCGCATTAAAAAAAGTAAATATTAATTCTTAAAATTATTAAAACATTATTTATGTATGTATATTATTTATTTTCGTTCTCTGCACCACTGCCGCGTTTAAACATTTATCTAATCGTGGCGTCGTCACGCGACTTGCAGCCAATACATTTGTATAACAGTTACGGCGCGCACTCACAAACACAACGAAAGCCAAAAATAAGCTTTACAGCAAGCAAATATGCCAATTGAGAAAACAAGTCAAAACATAATATGCAAATGGAATGTGGACCAATGTGCGGCGCGGCGTTGAGCAACTGATTTGAGGCGAAAGTGAAGACGACAGAAGAAGACAGCAGCAGCAGTTTTGTGGTCATTCTCCCTAGGAATACCGCAGGCTTCTAATCAGTCGTGGCTATTGAAGGTGACAGCTTGTCAGATATGAGGTGCGGGAGCTTAACACGAAGAGAGCGAGTGTGAGAGAGAGATAGTGAGAGAGCGAGCGTGCGTGCGAGAGAGAGTGATGGAAAGAGTGATCAGCAGATACGCCGATAAGCTTTTTTTTTGGAAAATTTCGGCTTGGCAAAGTGTGCGCGTGCCAGCCAGAGCGACGGTATCGTCAGAGGGGCCGGTTCGCTAGCGCGTTATGCTCTTATGCTCTTCGACTCTCTTCACCTCTCTACGGCAAATACGCTTTCTCGCCGATTCGTGTGTTATACATACGTTTTAATTGGACTTTTGTTTGTTGCCAGGCGGCGGGAAGCTTTGGCCGCTTTGGCTGCTGCGTTCGCTTTTTGCGTTTGTCAATTCATGCGAAATTGGTGTGTTCAATGAATGAGAATACGAATGTGGTGGGAACAGAACAATGCGATGAGTGAAAAGAGCTGCGCTGGCAAACGGTGTGAGAGAATACGTTTGTCGCGTCACAAATTTGCCATTTCAAGGCCTACGTGACTTCTCTCACATGGAATTGGGTCTCGGTCTGGGGGACTCTGCACCCGCTCGGTAGTTTAGCCGGGGCGTACGCTAGCGTCCGCTCACGCGTCTCATTGTAATGTTTGTTGTTATTCAATTGTTGTTGCCGTAAGCAGCGCTAACACATGATCCTCACTCTTGCCACACGTGTCAGTGCTCGCCAGAAGTTCTGCGATTGTCGTCAGACAGCCTCAAGAGAGATAGATAGATAGAGTGAGAGAGAGAGATGCCGCTCAGCTGATTACGCTTCTCGAATAATCACCTGCAATCACCTGGGCGCCAATTTACTCATACAAAAGTGCACAAGGCATCGCCAGTCTAAAAAAAACAACAGCATCACATGAGATTTCCAAAAAGCCAAGAGCCGCCCGCCTGTTTCGGCCAGTGGCACCATCTCTGTCTCCCTCCCTCCATCTCCCCCTTCTCCCTATCTCTTGGGGGCGTCGATCGCTTTAGTAGGACGGCCAAGAAAAGCAACAATAAATCGCATAAATTTTTAGCAAATTAAGTGCTTTTTTGAGCGTAAAATATGGAAAGATCATTTAAGAAATCGAGTAAAAACAGAAAAACAATATTTTTAGAATGTTTTAAGCATAGTATAATTTATTTCTCTTTCTTTTCGTAGTTTTCTTGTTCAGTCTTAAATGATAGGGAACATATTTTTAATCTAAACAATGTTGTAATAGCCAATAGTTCTAAGATTCCTGAGATTAGAGTTCTATGTTTGTAATTATGTACAATTATAGTATATCTATGTATGTAAATGTGTGTACTTGTATATATATAACTTATCGCTAGATAAGATCAGGAACTATAGCTTGTGCGGATCGGCGGTGGTCCATTTGTATACAGAACTCGCTCACAGGGCGTGTGTTCGCTGTATCCAGAGAATGATCAATTGCAGATGGATGATCAGCACGATTGGCAGGCTGAAAGTGTACAGAACACAGTTAGGAAATATTCTCGTCAAATTTGGATAGGGAAGTTTGTTTTTTTCTTGCTATTGGGTATTTAAAAAAACGAATTGCATTCCAGAAAAACCATGCCAAAAATCAATAAATATCAAATTAAAATGTAATTTTGTGGTTTTTACGTAATCTCATTTTTTGTGGATCGTGCTATATGCCGGATATTTCTAGATACATAATCGTATTTCTTTCATGCAATTAACTTTTAATGGGTTGAACCAACTAACTACATACTTTTAAGGCTACCTTTTCGCCGGGTTCTTACCACAACATTTTTATTCATTTTCCACTCAGTTGCAAAAACGTCTTTTGTATTTTCATTTTTTGTATATTTAATTTTATTTTTTAGTTGTTATATTTTTTTCATGCTGTTTTCATCGTTCTCAATTTCTTAAGCTATAGCATTGTATTTCTATAAAATATTATAGTTAGGATTTGTGAGTCTACAAACTTAAAATTGTCTTTATAAATATGTTTACGTTTTAGATAAATTATAATAAATAAATACATTAAATTATATCCCTTTTAAAGTAAAATATACAGCTGCCGTTTTCAATCTTACGAAACATCTTCATAATTTTGGATTAGAAAAACCAAAAAACCGACTGAGTTTCACATAATTTCACATACATTTCTTGTTCGTACTATAAAATAAATATAATTACAGGTTAGTCTTTATAATCTAAAAATTAAAATACAATTTTAATTTGTGAGTTTTTCTCTTGTTTTGGGTTTATTTTTTTTTGCATTTTTTCATATTCTTCGTTTGTTGTTGGCTTCGTCGTTTCGGTTATGGCTTTAAGGGGTAATCGCATTTCAGATCGGGCTAATGGGCTTAAACTACGCACTGAGTGGCAGCGAGGTTCGATTTCAACGCTTATCGTACTGATTACATTACCACAAAATTGGGTTCTGCGAGTCTTAGAATAAAATACATATATACATATATATATATATATATATATATATATATATATTTACAAAACAGATTTCACATGCGAACTATTCGAATTGTCACATCTCCGAAATAGGCATACATAGACTTTTTGTTCTCATTCTCAATGGCTTTGCAAGTTATGTAGCATTGTCGAGTTGGTCGAGTTTCGAGTGGTCGTATTTTTGAGTATTATTCATTTTATCAGTTATTGGATTTAGCAGAGACTCAAGTATTTCATTAAATAACTAACGTAGAAAATATTTGGCTAGTTGAGTTGAACTTTGCAAACATAAATAAAAATCATAAAAATAAGTAAAATTTGAATATGAATTTTCGTTTTGGCTCGGATGAAGGAAATGAAAGTCTTCTAAATACTCGAGACTCCGGTGTAATACATAATATGATATGCTTCGTTATATAGTTTGCATCGATTCAGGCAGACGCACGGCATATCGATCTATTCGGTGCGCTGCATCAAAAATACTTTTCGAACCACAGTCGTTTGGTAGAGTACACGATATACATGGATAGTATATGTACATATGAATCGAGTAGGAGTGTGTGTGTGTGTGTGTGTGTGTGCAGACAGTGCGTGTAAGTATGTGTGTGTGTTGGGAACTTGCAAGTTACATTATAGCATACTCAAGCCAAACTTTTTACAAGATTTCTCTGAACTTCCTGGGATGCCCACAGACGTTTTAAATTGCCTTTAAATGCCTCTTGACTGCTTCGAGGTAAACAACACTCTTTAAGTAACCAAATTTCCACACTTTGTACGTTTCAAAAACCAGAAAATATGTTTAAGTAATCAAAGTTTAATTTTGAAAAAAAAAAAAAAAAATCGAATATTACGAAATGGTATTAATTAGATCAATAAGAAAAAAAAAATGGAAAATACAACAACCAAAAAATAATTAAATGTCAAATTAATTTCGCAACCGTACAAAATGTGAGAAAATGTAGGGTAGTGTAAAAGTTAATGCCAATCAAGTAATTTAGATTAATTTTTTCAAGAAATTTGTAAATTTTGAAAATAGAATTCACAATCGCATTTAGGAGTAGAGAGGATACAAAGTTAGGATAGTTTTGGACAAACTCACAAATCGTCGTAAACGGAATCATCGGTTGCCCCGCTGCGTGCGTGCCCCTCGAGCGTTGCGTCCTCGTAGCTGCCATCCTCCTGCGAGTCCGGCTCATGCTCCGACTGAGCGTCGTCCGCGTCGTCAGCCGCCTCGTCCTCGCTCTCCTCGCCGCTCGTTATCATCGACATGTGCACATTGCGCTCGACACGATCGCTTGTCTCGCTGAGCGCCAGTGCCGGCAACGGCGAGCTGCTCTCCCAGCCATGCTCGCCCGGCGTGGCCAGACTGCTGGCCACAGTTGTCGATGTCATCGAGCTGGAGCCGGCATCGAGCAGGCGCTGCTGCCGCTTGGAACCATTACGTTTGCTGCCGCGCTGCTGCCTCTTGCCACCTGCATTCGGTCTCTGCTTGCCGCCTTTGTGTGGCTTCTTTTTGGCGCCAGGGTTGCCACCTCGCGGACCAGCCATGGCACCTTTGGGCGCAGCCGCATCTCCCGCGCCGCCGCCAAGACGCTTAGCTCCTGCCGCGCCTGCTGCGTTCGGCTTTTTGCCACAATTTGGCGGCGGTCCGCCGGTTGCGTGTGCCTGAGCGCGCAGCTCTTTACAACGAAGCGCCATGGGGCCGAGCTTGCGCAAGGCACCAGCCTGACCAGGTCGCTTCTGGCAGTTGTGCGTCTCCTCCCGCTCGTGCGGCCGACACTTGCGCAGCTTTTTGCGCTTCTTGTGGTTTCCTTTGTTATTGCTACTGCTACTGCTACTGTTACTGCTACCGCTACCGTTACTCCTACTGCTACCGTTACTGCTACTGCTACTGCTACCGTTACTGTTACTGTTACTGCTACTGCTACTGTTACTGTTACTGCTAATATGGCCGCTGACGCTTTGACTACTGTTACTAATACTAATCAGGCTGCTGGCGCTGTCCGAAGTCGCAGGAACGTTCGCAGTGCCAGCAGCAGTAGCAGCATTGCTGTAACTGCTACTCCTGCTGCTACTGCTACTGCTACTGCCGCTGCTGCTGCTGCTGCTGGCACCACTCGCAGCACCTGCACCGCTCGCGTTGCACTGCGGCGGCGCCTTGAAGTGCGCCGTATCGATAAGCTCGACCAGCGGCTTGCCGGTATCACAGAGTTGGCGCACGCCATGCTTGACACGATTGGCCCCAAAGTTCTTGGCAATCAGCTGCTCGACACGCTGCTGGGGCACCGTCTCGGTGATCGCGTTCGTGTACTTCGCCAGCTTGCCCAACGTTCGGCTGGCCGAAATTTGCGTGCGACGCGGCACGCCGTTGCGAGTGAATGCCAAATAGAGTACCCGCTTCGCATTCGAGTTGTAGGTGGAGGAGTATGTGTTGTAGTTGTGCAGCTCCATGTTCTCGTTGAAGACACAGTCGTCGCTGAAGTCTTTCTGCAACAGTGGGAGAACTATAATTAAATTATCTGTTTATAAGGAGGTCGATTGCAGAAATGTTAATAACATAATACGAAACTAACAGCAAATCGCGTAGCCAAGTTATACATTTTATTGCGTTCAAATTGAAGTCTGAAATATTTTCGGTAGGGTATAGCATGAATCGGAAACCCTCACAGTGTTTGAAGTATTTTTTAAATACCAGTAAATTGCCTTCACATAGAGACAATAAATGTGCGTTGATGGTTTCTCATATGCATAACAATCGAACTGTTCGACTTTAGCAAAGAACCCTCTAGATGGTAAAAAATAAGAAGAAAAGAAACAAAATGTTTTGCGGCTACCTACAGTGGGCCAATCGATTGTCGTCGGTTTCTCTTTTTTATCTATTCGAACTCGCATCAGTTTAGATAAATGTGCTCATTATCACAGGATGTGCTCGCTATCGGCGTTGCGATCGATAGACGCCGGCACCCGGCTCCCTCCTGACCCTATCCTAACTTGGCCATAAAGTCGACTACTTTATGAATGCCACATGACAGCCGATAGACAGACAACAAAGGACAACAAACACGTCGCATCGCATGCTTCGCATCCCATTCGTCTCTGCTTAGGTAGAACGACGGAAAGGATGGCAGGGAGAAAGAGAGGGGCACGGCCCCGCCGCGGCAGAGGCTGTGTCTGGCCTTTGGAGAGACCGCATCAGATCAAATTCAATTAACAACATTGAATTAATTCGCTTGTCAGGCAATTAAAATTGTTTTAGCCTGACAAAGCGACAGAGAGAGAGAGAGGGAGAGAGCGGGAGAGAGAGTCACGGCGAACACTTCCCCGTGCAAATGTCGCGCTTAAATTTAGAAATTAATCAGCCAAACGGCGCGCAGACTGCGGCTACACCAATTTGATATGAAATGAGGCGTTCAAAGGACTGAAAGGGGGCCCATTGAGGGGAGGCGTGGCGGAGGAGCTGCGAAATATGCTTGTAATGTTGACGCCATCATTATTGTAGGGTATATATATAACCAGACAAACTTATGACATATGTGACAACACAATGTGGCAGGGAGTCATCTTTCTGTCTCGACGTCTGCGAAGCATCACTTATGATTTTCCCGCTATTTTTAGTTGAACACGGGTGACGCCAGCAGTGAAAATTGCAGCCGCAAAGGAAATGAAGTTGTAGCAGTCTGCCGATATCGTGGCCATTAGCTCGAGTCTCGCTTATCGAGGTGGCGCCAGGTGTTTAGGCCCGATAGAGACCCAAAAGAAAGACACAACAGGGAAAACGGAACCACTTAGCGGAAAAGCCAGAAAACAAATCTCAAGCCGTGACGCGTTCCACATTCTTTTTTTTCGGGTTTATCGCCTCCAGAACAGGACAACAAAATAACAATGATAATGATGCAAGCAACATATTCATCGTGCCTAAGACGACGACAACGACCTGACTGACCATTAATTGATGCGACCCCGCGCTGCGGGCGGTCTCCTTTTTATTTCTTCGAAATATTTCAAACTGATCTTCAATATTCTCAACTGCAAGCGAATTATGTAAATTAATAATATAACCATAGGTATATTTCGAATCGACAGACCCAGTGAGACGTGACTCACGTGCTCGACGTATTGGCAAACACTCGAGCTGGGGCTGCAATTAGCGGCCCCATTAAGCGGCTAATCACATCAGCTGCTCGCACGGTCACAAGATTGCGACTTTTTTGACATTTCGAATAGCAAAATGTCATGGCTATAAAGCAACAAGCTGCATGGTATAGATTGAGAGAAAGAGAGAGAGAGAGAGAGCTCGCACTGAATCTATTTTCAACCAATTTCGAATGGAATGAAAACTCGTCGGGTATTTTAATGCAACGCAGACAAATTGTTCGCTAATCGAGTGGGATGTTGCTCAATGTGTGGGAGACAGACTGTGACAGTTTCGAAAATATTTCGGAATATAATAAGAACATATATCAGTCGGCATTGAGTTTAATACTTTTAAGCTAAATGCTCAATAAACAGAGTGAAGTGCAGCCTACAGGCTTGTCGAAGTTCTTAAACCTTTGGAGCATTTGGCACTAGGTCGTTAGGTTCTAGGACAGCTATACGACTTATAGATGAGATTCGGCAATTTTTGTTAGAGTGCAGCATTTAGAAGTAACTATGCAAAGTTTCAAGAAGATAGCTCTCAAGCTCTGAGAGAGAGACGGACGAACAGTTGATGCTTTCTTCCTAAACCCTTGAAGCATTTGGCGCTAGGTCGCTAGGTTCTAGCGTTGCTGTACTATTTATTGATCCGATTCGAAACTTTCCGACAGCGTACAACATTAAGCAGCATCTATGCCAAGTTCCATTTAAATAGTTCTCAAACTCAGAGAGAGATGGAGTCAGAGGTCTGTCTACCCCGTTAAAGCTTTATGGGATTCCGTTGCAAACATCAGATCAATATTAATGTGATATACGATAATAAATAAGTCGATGAATTGTGTTGCCCATACGGATGTTTGGCAATATATTAAATAAATACATAACTTCTCCTTGGCCATTTCCGTTACGCAACGGAAACCTAACGGATATCATGCATTTTCAGATTCATGCCCTCGCTTACTCCGATTCCGAGAGCGTGTCCAATGCAATTGGAAAGATACTGCGCGGCGCAGTCGAACGAAGTTGGTCGCCAAAATAAACAACAGGCCGGCGCGTCGGCCAAACCGCCGCCCACTTGACCAACTTAGAGAAATGTCTGCAATGTGCGGCGCCTTCAAAGGGCCCCGTCGCGTTGCGCTAACAACAAAGTTTGCCGCTGCCGAAGCGCATCAATCAACACGCAGAGAGTGCGATTGAGATGCGGAAAGTATCTGTATCTCAGTATCACAGGCAGTATCTGCCAGCGTATTGTTGTATCTTTGCGCGACGCGCTTGACAGAATTGGCACAAATGCGTCTATTTCGGATGTTGCATGCGAAAAGGTCAAAGTGCTTCGGCGACAAGCTGCCTCGAACTAGAACAGTGCAATGCAACGCGCCACTGGCGCCACTGTGTGTGTGTGTGTGTGTGAGAAATGCGACGCCAATGAGGATGCGGCAAAAGTGTCACATTCATTATCGACAGGACATGCGACGACCCTGCTCACAAGGCACTTGAACAACAACAACAACAACAACAACAACAGCAACAGATACGCAGCGCATCGCAAAGGACAAGGGTTGCGGCAAGGACTGTGGCAACAAATCTTTAGGTTTTTCGGTTTTTCGGTTTTTCGGTTTTTCGGTCTTTGTTTTTGTTCACTTCGCTCGCCGCACTTAATTTTGTTATTTATGGCTGTGCACCTCAATCATTTAACGGTCCTTTGTCTTGTTGCTTCTTTCTTTCACTTGACTCATCGCTTTGTAATGCGAACACAATCGAAATTTGCCGCCCGAGCAACGATTATTGAAATCGAAACTGGAATCGAATTTGAAGCAGCTCAATTGAAATGCAATTCAAGTGACATTCATCAAAATTGGGGTAATATCTTGTCTCGTGTGGGGGTTACGTCTCAGCTGGTCACACTGGCTTAATAAAGCAGAGCGAATTCAAGTGTGCCACGCAAACTGCAGCGAATTGAGCAGCAGCGAGCGAAGCGAAAGAGTTGAGCCTATCGTTAGAGTGTTTCCCTTTAAGTAAGTATATTTTATTATACATAAATCAACCCAATAATTATACAATTAAATAAAAACCGCCCTAGTCTATCTTAGGGATGCGCTTATGCTACTTACCGAGGCATAGACTGCGCCACAGGATGCCATGCACAGATACAGGCAAGTGGCCACACCCTGTATCTTGATGCGTCCCACATCGACAGTCGAACGCTGCAGAATGGCTGCAAGTAGAGAGGGAGAGAAAGAGAGATAAAGAGTGAGTAAGAGAGTGAGAATGAGAGTGAGAAAAGAAAGCGGCAGCATTAATTAATTATCCATCACAAAAGCCGCTTGATTGGCCCCAAAAGAGACGCGTCTCTGAGCCGTGTCAGCGTGTCAGGATGTCAGATGCCGTCGCAGCCCTGGCTGCAGTTTGTTAATTACCTGTCCCGCCAATCTGGCTCACCTGCTGTCAGTTGGAGCGGGAAGTCTCTTGGTCGCGATCTTGCTCGTGGTCAAGGGTGCACCGCTGTTCATGCAAATATGTGCACTTAATCAAGGCAACAGCTGGGCAAACTGCCTCAATCTGTTTGCCAATTTGTCAACTTGTCTATGGCACAGCGAACGAGGTTATGTATGGTGCAAGCAATGAGGTTATGTATGCATCGATTTTGAGGTTAATCGAAATCGCAACGCATTGCAGTCTCGTCAGTTTTCAAGTTCAGTGCCGGCATAAAGGTCAAACCACTTGTGTGGCCCAGGAGCGACGCAACCGACCCCCCTCCCTCGCCTGTCAATTGCCTGACAGCAACTGTTGCTGCTGCTGCTGTTGCTGTTGCTGCTGCCTGGCCAAAGTGTGTCAGCACCAGGCAGGCAGACGGGCGGACAGGCAGTGGCTCGTTCAATGAACCTTCCTGCAATGATGCACTTTGCCATAATAAACATCAAGTTTTCTTCTTCCCACTTCTCATTCTCTCTACAGCAGCTCATTGAAAGTAAACCAGCTGCCGCGGAGATCATCAAAGCGCGGATACAAAAAGAAAAAAACCGATTATTATTAGTGGGAGTTGAGGCCCCTAGACAAGTTTGATATCGCACTGTGCGTTGCCTCCTCCATTGAGTGGAAAATTGATTTTTGACGCCAATTTCGGGGAGTTTTTCAGCAAAGTATGGATGTGAGTGTGCGTGTGTGAGTGCGTGTGTGTCTGTACGTGTGTGTGTGTTTGGTTTTCAAGACTTGTTTACGCAAGACATAAAAATAAAACCGATGCGGAAAGTTTTGACGCGGTTATTACGCGCATTTATGGGCTATGACAAATGGAGATGCGAGTTGGGAAAGCGCATAGAGCTGTCGGCTATGCCCCGCTATCTCTCTCCCACCGGTCTATCTCTCTCTTTGATTGAGCCTCCCTTAGGGCTGGAAAGTGTGTCAAAGATAAGCAGACGCCGCGGCGTCATATAAAAAAGCTGTCAATAGTTCTGCGATTTACAGCCAAGCGTATCCGTATCTGCAACTGCAAATATATCTGTAGCTGTATCTCTGTCTGTGGCTGCAGCAGCAAAGCTAAACAAACAATAAAAGCAACTGCTGCCGCGATGAGGCATATTCGAAATGCATTCTGCGGTTTATTTACAGCAGCACACGGAAATTATAAAGTTTCTCTTGCAACATCGTAAAGGTCTGAGAAATGGGCTAAATTTATAATTTCCCTCCCCGCGGTATCGGACAAAAGGGCTGCTCTGAATAATTGCAGTTCATTTGTGTGCAATTGGTTTTTTAAAACACTGAGAAAATCAACTGCAACAACAACGACTAAACAAATGACATGCTAGGGTTCATTTGTCTAGTGTCGCCTACTTGGGGCAATGGCTGTGACAGGGGCAGACGCGTGGGCAGGGGCAGGGGCAGGGGTGGCAAGTGACAGCCTTTCACTTTCGGTGTGTGTCCAAATGGCGCTTTTGGTGTTGCATTTCACTTGTCTGACTTCTCCGCGCTGGGCCTCATTTAAAAAACGATTTGTTTAGCTCGAATTAACATAAGTAATTTTTCTTGTTTTTTATCTCTGGGTTGTGAGTGTGTGTGTGGGTCGCAGAACGAATTCTTCAAAATTATGTATATGCTTGTAGATAATACATTTGTTTTTGCCTCTGCGCTGCTGTTCTAAATTTAGACGCATTCAATGTGACAGTCGAAAAGCGTGAGAGAAAGAGAGGGAGAGTGAGAATGGTTATATATGAGAACACAGCAGCAGCAACATTGGTCGTTTTCGCACTGCTTGTGGTTGAACTTTATGCGCACTGCTTGCATGTGGCGCCGTGGCTTAGTTGGTTAAAGCGCCTGTCTAGTAAACAGGAGATCGTGAGTTCGAATCTCGCCGGGGCCTAGCGCAATTGAAAATGCGAGTGTAGTTTTTTTTTTATTTTATTTATTATTATTTTTATTTTTTTATTATTATATTTTGTTATTATATTATTATAAATTAAAACAATATATTTTGAAAATTGCAAATTCTAATAATAATTTAATTTATATAATAATAATTTATAATTTAAGTCATTTGCTCTATACCTGGCCTGCTGGCATTGTAGAATTCTGTTAATTGTAGCCCCACACCTGTCCATATTTACGTAGAGCAATTCAGTCGAATGCGGAACAACCCATTAATTTCTAATGCCTTTTGCACTGCGCAGAGGTGTGAAATAAACGCACCACAACAAGCCCAATGATCATTAATTGAATAATAAATGCGCTGGCAGCCCACAAATTGTGATTGCCGGTTCATTGAACCAACTTTAGTACGGAAAGAACAACAACAACAGCAGAGGCAAGCGCATCTTAAAGTGAAACTGAATTAAGAATTCCAGACACGTCGATGAGCTGCTTTAAATTGCCCACATATTAAGCACGTATGCAGCCATAAGAGATGCCAAAAACAGAGAGAGAGAGGCAGAACCAAGGCAAAAGGCACGCCCGACAATAATTAAGATGTCAACCAAAAAATATGCCTGTCAAAATTGAGAAGTTCTATAGGTGTTCGATTGAGTTATGTATGCATGTGGCAACCCTGCCACAATTGGTTAATCACCGTTAAAGCTGCACACACACACACAGTCGCAATTTATGCTAATGAGATCTCTGTATATGAAGAGTTTTTCAGTTGGTAATAATTTAATTTACGATCGGGCTCTTCCAAATAAAAATTGACAACACTTTTTCGAGCGCAACAATAACAGAAACGTATTTAAATATGCTCATAAAAGTCGACATATAAAGAGAAACACATTTCGTATAAATGCGTACGCATTGTATGGTATATGTAAAACTTATTTCTTTATATTTTTAATTATACGCACAAAAACTTTATGTAGAAGAGGAAAAACTAGATGTGTGACATATAATAAAATTTATGAACGCTTTGTGGTTATTTAGCATAATAAGGGAATATCACAATCGATTTTCACTACTGTGCCACGCTGCTTTTACGATCTCTCTCTATCTGCCTCTAACTTGGGCATTATTTATGAACGTGGGTTGAGTATTTTGACAATTTAATGGCATTTACAGAGTCGCGTATATCAATCAAGCGAATTGTATCTAACAGATACATCAATGTCGCACACATACCGCACACAGATGCTGCCGAAGAAAACGAGAAGAAAATAACAAAATGTTGCAGCTATTAAATACTAATTAGTGGCAACTTATAGAGTTGTCGTCCTAAAGTCATAAATCTTTCAGTTAACGCGTTGGTCGATGTGTGGGCGCGTTACTCGATAAGCGTCTTAGACGAACCGAAGCTGTCGTATCTATAACGCAATTTTACCAATGCTAAATCTCGCCATACCCTACGCACCCCGACAACGCGAAAGATTTCATGGCTGAGCGAAGATTCAATTGCAAATCATATTCATATCTCTAAACGAAATAAAAAACACACACAAATTCGAAATTGAATCCGATGACAATTCACAGTTGGCTACCTTTTTGCAACCCCTCGTGCTTCTCGCTCTCTCTCCCACTCTCTCTCTCACTCTCTCTGGCACTAACCTTAATTATTATTATCATGTTTGCGTACATCCTTTTGTTGAGTTTGCCAATAATCGAATTGCACTCTGTTTTTTTTCGATTTTTTCCAGGGGGTTGGCAACGGATTTCCGGCAAATCGGAAATGCGCCCAATATGCGCGATAAGGCAAAAATATAAATTACAAACACGTTGACAGCGCCGCACTTAGGGGTTGCATTGTATCGCATATATTGGCATAATTCCATCACCGGATAAACGCCCACAAACATGATTGAATAAAATGCATACATATGTTGCAGCCGAAGAGAATGGGATCTGAGATGCGATGTATTGATGGGATTCGTCAGGCTGGCGCATTCACATTGAGAAGATGTTCTATCTGCGCCTGTCCATCTATGGCCCTAAGTAGCTTTCACTGTGGCCAACCAAATTTATGGGTCGTGGCCCCCTGCTAGCGACCGAAACGCTACCGTTTCCAATCTGACATTACCATCTACACATACCGTCTAAAAGCAGACAAACTCCACTTAAACAAAGCTCGCGGCTCGCATGCACTCCGGGCCAATTCATTAATGAAGAATGAACTTAGATATTGAGAGTGCCTTGATTTGATTAAATTAGACTAATAATGTGTAAAGTATGGGCAGAGCAACGCTCTCGCTGCCTTCGGCCCACCAAAGGAGCGCGACTAAGCCGATTTCGGTAAAAGTTTCGGTTCCAGTGAAAGTTTCAGACGCGGCAATTCATTTAAATACACATAAAACGAAATATGCAACACGGTGTTCTTACAAATTAATACAAGATGCAGAGAAAAACTAACAAATATGGGAACGAATCTACACGATGTGTGTATGTTGTAAAAACGAGGAAAATATGTTTAAAACATGGAAACATGTCAAAGTTGTTTGAAGAAGATGTTAAAAAACGTATGTAAGAGAAATATACATATGTAAAGGCGTTTCGAAAACATGCCACGCCTCCTTCCCCTTCGCCAGTGACCGTCACAGCGTGGCTCAATGACAGGCCAATTTTGAGGCGCCCGCTGCGTTCGCCGTACCCGACCCCGTATCCCGTACCCGTTCGCATCTGCATCTGCATCTGTATCTGCATCGCGGCCGCGGTCGACGTTGTCAACGTTGCGGTCAACGACAACTTTTGGTTTTCCGCATTTTCCAGTACGTGTAGCGCGGCAACCAGTTGGAGTGGAAATGAAATATGTAGATGAGTCTTTAATTAATTTGAGACACGACAAGACAAGTGGCGTCTCCGTCTCTGTCTCTGTCTCTGTCTGCATTTGCATCTGCAACTGCGCGTCTGCGTTTATGGCGTCTGCCTCCTGCCGCTTCTCGGCCAAGCTTTTTAGGCCAAGAACGGATAGTGCAGTGAGGGGCAGTCGCAGGCACAGTGCTAGGGTCCAGTCTAGACCTGACGCTGTGGCAGGTGTTGAGTCATTTGGATGAGTGGCCATTAGAGGCTGTAATCGCCATTAAATGCACCCATTGATCATATCACGAGTACGTTGCCGGCTACAAAGATCTCTGCGCGCACAGTGGGTCGTCTGGTCAGGCCATGCTTCGATAAACTGCTCTGATCGAGATCCAGATCGTATTGTATTGAGTAGCTGAAGTGTTGACGACGTTCTAAAGTTGTTTACTTACGAGAATCATAAGACAAAGAGCTTTCAGTAGCTTATTCAAGCTTCTAGAAAGATTGCCATATCTTAAGACAGTTAAATAATATTTGAGCACAGATTAAAGAGCCTACAGCAGCTTACAAAATTTTTGATTCAGTTCCTTAAGCTTTTTCATGCATTTAATCAAAGATTGTCGCATCTTAAGTTACATAAGTTATTGTTAAGCAAGGAGTAAAGAACTTTCAGTAACTTACACAGCTTCTCAATCATTTCCCTGAGCTTTTTCAGATATATAACCTTTAAGAGTAGATAAATCAATCATTTAATAGCATTATATCTGTCCGCAAGCACCATTATCCCTCCATAGATCAAACTAAAAAGTAAATACCATAGATCACTCTCTCCACACTTGCAGAAATTGACAAGAGTTCATAAATTACACGCTCATCGATTTCATTTGAATTCATCAACTTAAGTGCTCGATAAATCAATATACAAAATGTATCTATATTGTTTTATTTATAGAAATATTATTGAACTATATAGAAATCGAATGTGAGCTATGCTTCCTGGTGAATTTGTCAGTTTTTCATAGTTTTTCCGCAGCTACTGCCCTCGTTCTGCTTCCTGGAACATGCTCGGGCACGATCTTTGCCTGCAGATTGTGAGGAGCGTCTTGTAACCCATATAATACGGAACTGGCATCTGTTGACACACAGCCCGCATGCAGCGAGGAGAGATAGCAGCAAGTGCGTGAGTGAGCGAGCGAGAGAGAGAGAGGTAAAACATCATCAAACAATTTTAAAAGCTGCCCGTCTGCAAATGCTAAAAATGTTTTATGGATTCTATGTGGCAACTATTGCTGTCTTTGGGGTTTTTGTGGCATAAAAATGCAGTCTAACCAGACACTGCTGCAGCAGGCTGACAGCGCGAGTGGCACTGGGCAGGCGAGTGAAGAGGGAGCGGGAGCGGGGAGGGAAAGGTGCCGCCGCGTCGACATGCGACTTATAACAGTTCATTTTGAATGCAAGTAATTAAAAGATCTTAACATACACCATATATAAATATATTATATATAGTGTGTGTGTGTGTCTGTGTGTGTAGTGCATAAATCAAAGAGTTGACAAATTGCCTATTGACTTGCGACAATTTGTGGCAAGTTAATCGAGAAGGTGTCCGCATGGCCAGCCTACCTGGTTAGTCTAATTGCGCCCGCAGGCCCGCGGCCAAGACAATGTTGTCTTGGAAGCCACGCCCACTAGCTGCCAACTGCGAACTGGTTGTTCTGACGTAGAAATGGGGGGAGAGTGTAGACTGCCTTGCAGATCGTACTTTGTTGTAGATTTAATTGCAGCATTAATGTGTCACACACATGAAGATAACGAGGCGCAGATAGCACAGCCCTAGATGCGGTTGATAAGAGGCCGAGAAGAGCGCAACCTCATGCAAATATTTGCCTGCAAGAACGAGATAGACGAAGGGCGGCCTCCTATTGCAATTCGGCATGGTAAACTGTCAAGAAGTTTTAACTTAATTTTCTGCCTAATCAACTGGCCCCGAAATTGGGCCGCCAGCTGCTAATAGCTGCCCAGGGAGTGGCCGGGAGGCAGGGAGGGGGCTGCCATTCACATAAATTCTGTCGGCAGTCAGAGTTCAAAGCGTCTTCATTTGTTTCGCTCGCTCTGCGGCTCATTTGCGTCAGTTTGACATGATTTAGCCATGTCATGTAGCGATTGCGATGCCTGCCACGCCTCCGACACGCTCACTTCCCGAAATACATAGAGTACATATATAGAGAGAGAGAGAGAGATGTATCTTTGTATTGAAATACTTATGGAATCTGGAGCACAACGAATTTCCACTGTGCCAGCGAGCAAATTGTCGCCTGTCAAGGGGCAGATACTATATATATTTTTAGCTGTCAACCCGCTAGACATTTGACATGTTATCCCGCTACGCCCCTGCCCCAGCCCCTGCCCCCTTCCCCTCGCTGGTTGTGACAAACAGAAACAAAAAAGCGAAATATTTCAATTAGTTAAAGTTGAATTGTTGCTGGAAAAGTTGTTAACGTCAGCTAATGCTTCCTCAAATGTTGACGCGCGCAGCCACAGATACAATGCCTGCAGATACACAGATACGCGGATACAACACGAATACAAAACGGCTACAACACTTGCAGATACACTTACAGATACTTTTGCAAATTCATGCGCTCCATTTGATAGCGCACGCATGTGTGCAGCGTCCGTCCCACTGTCCGTCCGGCGTGTGTAATCCAACATGTGCTGCACCGTATCTGCTGGATACACGCGCAGCGCACGGGCCGCGTATCTGTATCTGCAGCTGTGTTGGCGTAAATAGCGCAAAGTGCGCTTAGTTGCATTTACAATTAATTCACAGCAAACAGCAAATGTTGCAAATAAATTAGCGTGCCAAAACAACAACAACAGCAGCAACAACAATTGTATCCGAGGCAAAAAGTATCTGTAAGTCGAGCTGTGCAAGCGGAGCAGCGCATAAAATGCAATCGAAGCCAAGCAAAAATGAAAAGCGCGACGTCGTCGCTTATCGAGTGCCCGCAACAGCAGCAACAGCAACAACAGCAACAACAACAACAGCAGCAGCAACAGCAACACAAGTGCAACGTCAGCAATTTTGGTCGGAATTGCTGCTGCTGCTGCCGTTGTTGTTGTTGTTATTGCGCGCACACGTCATAATTATCGGCGCAAATGAACGCGGGCAGAAACACAGGCACACACACACACACACAGCGCTACTGCAGATACATTTACAGGCACACAGATACAGATACACACACACTTGCTCGCTGGCCGGCACAATGCAAAATATATTGACTTAGGTCAGTGGCTCATTGAACGCAAATGCAAATTGTTGTTGGTAATTCGCACTTCACGCCAAAAGCAAAGCGGGCGAGCGTGTGCCTTGCGCATGTGTGTGTGTGTGTGCGTGCGTTTGTATCTGCAAGATACAAACTGCAAGTAGCTGACAAAATGTGATAAACAAACTTAACGCCCGCCAAGTTAAAATTTAAAGCAAATACAACTGCTTAAGTGTTGCCTCATCGGATACAGATACAGATACAAATGCACACTGCAGAGGCAGATACAAATACAGCTACAGATACAGATACTATTGTATCTGATGTGAGCTAACGCCAGCTGAACTTGCTATGCATTCAGTTGGCATCCGAAGTGCCCACACAAGTTCTTCTCGACTGACCACCGCGTGTTGGGTTTCAATGTCCCCTATGGGAAAACTATCGTATTACTCGAAATACCAAAAAAAAAAAAAAAGAAACATTTATTGGTCTGGACTAGTCGATAGACTTATTGAGTGTCAGTCTGTCAGTCTTCATAAGAACATAGGTCATAAATAATTCCGAAGAGTTCCGCAGAATCCACAAATTGTTCCCGGATAATGCTCAGTTAATTGCATAATTAATTAATCTATCGTAAAACCGCATTAAATTCCATGTCTGGGAATCGAGTTATTCATGTAGAAACCACAGCATATAAAACATAATTGAGTCATAATATATCTGTCATTAAGACTATGCAACAGATAATAAAGAGATACATTTATGCTTGAAACACATTGATAAGGGCGACGGAGAGAAAGTGTCGCTTGGCTTTGAAAAAATGCACATAAAAATTGTTAACTTAAAAAAAAAACACAAAAAAACTAAATAAACGAAAATATTATACAAGCTCCCATTCCGGGATAGTATGTATACCTATGTCTATCTTTGGGCCTATCTATCGCAAGTATCTGTGCTTCGCTTTATTGTCGCCGCCATGCATCATAAAGGAGAAAATTAAGCTTTCATCGCGGCCATCTGTAAAGCTTTTGTGGTTGTTGTAGTTGTGGAAAATGCATACGATTTTCCGTTGCTCTTGGAAAAAGACTACACATATGTATGCATGATATACATACAGCCATAATAATAATATTAGGCTGTACAGAATTTACGATGTGTTAAACTATTAAAGAATTTTCATAACTTTTTATTCGTTTTTGGGCATTCTTGGCTAGGGGAATTTTCAGCTATTTTCGTTTCGCTTTAGGCTTGATTATTATTTAAATGTTCGCATTAATTGACCCGATAATGCGGCATGAAATTGTTTGCTAGGGGGCGTTTTGCATGAATGAATCTGGAGATCTGCCAGATTGCATAACGGAAAATTGTGGGAGCTCGGCACTGCGAGGAAGGGAAGCAGACATGCGTGTATGTATGTCTATAAGTGGAAAGATTTGTATTTTTAGCTAAACTTGGGACTGCTGAAGAGGTCAATTGGGGTTGGCTTTATTGAGTGGAACTATTATACAATTTACAGTGGCACAAATGGTGGGTAATGGGCAATTGGCTTTATTATTATTATTATTTACGCGCTTAAGCTCTAAAATATTATGCACATACTATACCATATAGACATGAAACTATCTACATTTTTTCACACTTTTACAACTCTAGAAAAGGCTAGAAACAGTTTAAGCAAAGAAAGATATCGATTAATTATGCAAATTCGGAGCTGTCAGATCTCCACAAGTCCTACTTCAACTCGTTGGCAAAACAGACTCGTAATCATTGATTATAATACACTGCAATTAAGTTATATTTCTCGCTTGTCAATTGCATTGTCAGCCACTTTTCGCGGACCACCTGCGAGACATGTTCGCGACGACAGCAACAACAACAACAACAACAACAACAACAACGAGAACAGCTACAACACTTCGCGCGGTATAGCGTATTTGCCTCCTTTTGTGCGGCCCACAATAAAAGCCCCCATTTGGAAAACGCTTAACAATGCCCGCGGCATTGGCGCAATGCCAGCTGCCAGTCCCACTGTCCCCATGGTCCGCCTCCGGCCCGCTCCTCTAGCCGCTCTGCTTGGTGCATTTGTCGCGGAAACACGTTGGCAACACTTCTGTGGTTAACTGCACTTTTGGCTAGAGCTGCGTTTTGTTCACACTTCGCAGTCGTCGATTGAGATCGTTTATCGATTGACAGGTAATTGTGATTTATGCAAATTACAGCTCGACACCTTTGCGACTGCGAAATGTGGCATGAATGAAGATTTCGCCGGCGACTTTCTTCGCATTATTAGCTCAGTTGTTTGTTGTTGTTGTTGTTGTTGTTGTAGCTGTTGTTATGCTTGGCCATCGTTCTGTTTATTGACTTGGAAAATAAGACGAGACAGCGTCGCCACACACGAACTTAGCAAAAGCAAATTGAATTGTTTTCTTTTCTATTAATATTTTCATTGGAAAATTGTTCTGGCATCCCACAAAAAACTACACGGCAAATCGCCTGCAACAACAACAATAACAATTGCAAACGCAATCGAAATCGAAATCGGAATCTCTGATCGATCGCAGCACGGACAGGCATTAATCACATGCCAAAAAAAAAGAAAAAAAACGGCCAGCTCGCTAGAATTGAAGTAGTTTTACTTCTGTGCTGATTTCGCAGTTGTTTTCGCCTTATTGTTATTTATAGGCCAGCAGACGCCGAAATGAATACAACGCGAGTCGAGCCAAACAAACGCCGAGAGGCCAAAACATGCGTCAATAACCCCATTTCGGTTGAAAAATCCTTTGGCAATCATCGATGATGTTGATGATATTCGCGCACTCATCGTGCACTCATTGGGGCTGGTTACCCCTCACTCTCTCCCCTACGAACCGGGGACGGAAGCTGACAATCGACTGGTAACTCAAGATGCTTTTTAAGCTTATCTACACGACTATCGCAGCACTTTCCTGATCACTTAAGTCTGGCAAAAGTGATCGCCATGAGTTACACTGTTTATGCGTGTCGCGATTGAGTGATAAAAATGTGATACAGGCAAAAAAAAAAATGAAGACTGGAAGTGGAACTGGCACAGTCTATTTTTGCTTAGCTACGCATTTCAGCTAGCTTGATTTTTCAGCGTGTCAGTATGAACGCCTTAATATCTGAAACAATACGACCTAGAGACTGCAAATTTGGCACGCAGGTTCCCGAATTCCTAACACAGAATAAGCGTATTTAAAATTTTCTGTTTCACCTTATGCATGCCTTAATGTAATGTCTATCAATTCTCGTTTTCATTTACAGCATTATTCAAACTGAAAATGTAAGATGTATATAAGTGCATAGCACACTTTTGGCATAAACAAAAGATCGACCGGAAGCGCGCACTGTAAATGTTATGCGCGGTACTTGAGATCAGTACAAATGGCTTTTATGAATGGCAATCCAAGTGCGCCACTTAATTATCGCCCATATACAGGAGTACATCTATAAACTATATGTACTTAATCCCGAGCAGGCTACTGCACTCTCCCGCCCTGCCGCAGCCTCTTCAAGCGAATTGGGCATCAGCGCGCGGGGACGACGCATCGTCATCATCATCGTCGTCGTCGTTGTCGTCGTCTGCGGCGACTGTTGTCCCACTCAAGTGCATTTTTATGATCACTCATTAAATTTATGACTTTTAATTTGTCGTTGTGTGGTTGAGCGTGCCGGCTTGATAAGCAGCCAATCCAATCCCAAATCCAAGCATATATAGATCCCACACGCACAGCACTTATGGTACTCCCAAGTACTTGGGCAGCTTGTTTGCCAGTCTCGTAAAATGATTGATATTTGTTTTGGTATTTTGTTGCACATTTTTCAGAGGCGGCAACTCTAATTTATGCTTACAGGGTATTAAAAAATTTTGTAAGAGAGAGAGAGAGAGAGAGAGACGCCCATAAAATGTTGTTGAAATAAGTGTGTGAACAATTTAAGTTGCCTTTTATTGCGCCACAGTGCAGCTGCAGGGTTGCCAATCTACTGCAAAGTAGCTGAGAGAATGCGATTGAGACTAGCTTCAAGATAAGTTAAATCATATGCATATTTAGCACATACCTACCTCCTTTTGTAGTTATGAAACTACAGTTTAAAAAGAGAACAAAAGGTAAAAAAGGAAGTGCTCATATTTTGCTTGCATGGTCACTCTAGATTCGCAGTGCTGCCACACTATCAAGCACTTCCGGTGCGCGCAAAATGACGAATAGAAATCGATAAATAAGTTGTTTCAGCTACAAAGAGTATAACCTATTCGTTATTCTAGCTACGCAGCCTGCTTATCATTTGTGAACGAGTGTGTGCGTGTACTTACAGCAAGCACTGTGAAGTGCGTTTGCCGTTAACGCACTTGCTCCATTGACCGACTTCGTTCGGTCTCATGCCTCGATCACACACACATAATTCTCGATAACGGAGCCAATCGGAATCATTGCCAAAACACGTATCACAATCAGCTAATTGGATGAGCTTTTAAGTGTCGCTTTGGTGGCTTTCATTAGCATTTTGCGACGCGACGCGACGCGATGCGACGCTCCCATAAGTCGCAGCAATCTTTAATGGCAACTACGTGTCGTCCGTTTTTTCCGTCGTTTTTTGTAATTAATGTGATCCGGCCTGACCTTAACAGTGTGTTGTCAGGCTGATTAAAAAGTGTTGAAAAACAAGTTGTAAATGCGCGACATCCGCTTAACAGAGAACGCAACGCGGAGTTGCGAATCTCGCATCGTTTTGTCATTTAAATGGACGCTGGTCCCTGGTCGGCTACTTTCGGCATATGTCAGCCTAATTAAAGCGAACATGTGCCAAGATCAATGTCGATGGCGCCGCCGTGCCCCAGTGCAGTGGCACAGTGCATGTATCTGACAGATACCCGATTGCGATACCACGATTGCGTTTCGAATGCGAATATTTGCTTATGCTACTGCAAATTAATTTATGCCATATTCATAATGTACTTATGACTTGTTTCGCGCGGCTTAATTGCATTTTCCAAAACTGACAAATTGCACTCGTATTTAATACACTTTCGTTTTGCACAAATTATGCGCGTTTCGCATGCGATTTATGCGCGACATGCGACATGCGAATTTCGATTGTAGCCGCCAAAAGATGGCATTGAACTCTTTTGGACTTGGAGAATCTAAATCAGTTCGGCTGAGCACGCTGCTCAACTGCATCTAGAAACTCATCTGAGTCATCGTTTATGCTGAGAGGCTCCACCTCTTCGGCATGCTAATGAAATGAGACTGCCTGGCGAGGAGAATGGCAGAACCTTAACTCTGGCCCCCAAGGTGTGGGACGAGTCGAGTCGTGCCGCGTCGTGAGTTGCTCATAACAGTGAGAGAGTCGCTTGATATAATGTCAACGATTTGCATGTAAATTGCATGAAAGTTTCAGGCACTGCGAGTGAGTGCGCTATGAGGAAGTTTTGCTAACAAGGCCGTTAAGGGCCGTTAAACTTGGCCCTAACCCGAACATAGAAGTCTGGGTGGTTGGATGCACGCGCTGTCGCGCTGCCGCGCAGTCAAAGTGCAAATATGCAGCCCCCGCCAGGCAACGCCTACACGCATTACTCAAACTCACGCCCCAGCGCGATATACAATTCAATTGAGAAGGTTCTTTGCCTTCCTGTGCCCTTTTAACCGCAGCCTAATGAAGCTGAGGCAGCAGCAGCAGCACAACTTGCATCCGAGCCCAGAGCAGGATGGCTGGGCTAAATTTAGCGGCAAAGCTGGCTGCAACCTTAGCCGCCTACGATAAATCAAAGTTAATCAGATCTAGTTTCGATTGGGTTTTTATGGCCGCTTTCTGCGCAGCGCAGCGTCCGTGCCATTTAAATTAGCTGCCGGGTTATTTATCGCATTGTTGCGGCTTGCAGGTTTCGTTTAGCGCCAGGATGCCTAAAGCGGCCAGCCGGACAGACCGGCAGACCGAGAGACCGAGAGACAACCGTGACGGCTCAGACACAAAGGCCCAGACAGCGCTGCTGTCTTCCCGTCGAGAGTCGAACGGCAGCCCGATTGCAGTTGCACATGTAGATCGGCGAAACGAAGCCGACTAGTCGATAATTACGCATATTTTGTTGCCTGTTTTGATGGCGCTCTTTAGTTATTTTTTTTTTTTATTTAATTGTTTATGCCCTACCCCAAGGGGTATGGCGAACTTGTAGGCCAGCTGGCAGGCTGGCAGATAAACCCATCGAGCTGTCTAGCTAGATTTGATTGTAACTTAGGAGTACAGCAAATTCAAAAGGTAACCATTCTATAGAATATAAATTTATCTTTTACTTAGCTTTTTATAGCCTGCATGTCTGTCTTTTCAGCTGATGTCTGTATGAATGCGCAGATCTCAGCTATTATAAGAGCTAAAACATTACATTTTTGATGAAGGTTACTCAATGCCATAAGCTACTAAAGTTTATTTCAAATTTTGCATGCCACGCCCAACGCCCTCGCAAATCGATAAATTGCGATTATTAGGCAAAGCATTGGAGTCTAGACTTTCTGCTACGCCATAGACAGATATGAATTTTATTTGCATCTATAAACCAAATTTCAAGCTAATTAAACTCGGAACACAAACGTTATTCAAGCTATTGTTTTCCATATTTCCGAGCAGCACTACCTGCCTAATTCCGCCTGAGAGAAATGAGAGTAACTTGTTGTAACTCGATCACGTTAATTCAATTCCCTTCGAAATTCATTGCAGAGCAAATTCAGTTCGGCGTGTTAATAATCAACAGTCTGGCAATGTTTTAAGTTCAATTTCGTTGAATGGAGTGGCCATCGTTGGGTTTTAGTAGCTGTTAAATGGCACGGACACAGTCGGTGGTCCTGGCCTGTCGATCTAGTAGTAGTTTGGCTTGG
The DNA here is from genome assembly GCA_018151445.1 of Zaprionus inermis. Lineage (NCBI taxonomy): Eukaryota > Metazoa > Arthropoda > Insecta > Diptera > Drosophilidae > Zaprionus > Zaprionus inermis. The sequence continues at coordinate 2,768,415 of JAECXD010000640.1, read as the reverse complement.
CTTGTTTTTAACACCCAGGCCCGAAGCTGGATGGATCGACAGAGCGAGCCCGTCCAGCTGCAAGTCAAATGGGTTTCAATTTACACACTTGTCGCCTTCTGCTCCTCGCGTCGGCACTTGCCCACATATTTGCCCAGTCTGAGCAGTCTGTGAGCGGTGCGAGCTGTGTGAGCAGTCTGGGCCGGAGACCGTTGTCATCGCCTGGGCTAAGGCGCTTATTTATTTGCCCATACGCGAGAGAGAAAAGAATGTATCGTATCGCAATTATAAATCAGTTTAAGTCGCCTGTGGAGCCCCTGACATTAAGCAATGAAACCTTTGAGCTTTGTTTAGCTTTGTCAAGTGGGCTGTCTGTCTGTCTGTCCGTCTGTCTGTCTCTTCGTCCGTCTTGCTGTCAATCCTGGGGCGGCTTTCCACGCTCCGTGTGGCACCTTTGTTGGCACAGTGCCTGCCTGATTGCCAAACATTGGCCAAACGATTGCCGACGTCTGCCAGCAGGCCGGCAAGCTATTGGTATCTATCGGATCTAAGATCCCACAGATCTTTAGCTACATAGATACATTTGTCTGTGTTTGCTAATAACTCAACACTTAATCAGCGCAGTGGCGCACTCACCACACGCACAGGGGGGGTGTTGCGGCAGGCGGACAGGCACAGCGTGTAGCCCGCAATTAAACGAGCAGAAATGTATCTTTGTATCTTTTTATCTGGCAACTGCATCGCGGGGGGAAAACAAACACACACACAGTGTGGCCCCGAGTGTAATTGCCAAGCACATGCCGAGTTTCGGTTTGCCATGTGCATTAGACAAATCAATTATGCTGTCTATGTTACAATCCCATGCACTTCTCCCGCTCATCCCGCTGGGTGGGGCAGCCGCAGCAGCAGCAGCAGCAGCATCGTGTGCGCTGAAATGCCGACGACAATCTAATGATTGTTGTCACCTAAGCGCTGTGGGAATACGATTATATTTGCACTCGAGAAATGCGCTTGATAAAGCTGTCAAAATAAACAGAAACCTCAAGAAAAGCAGCAGAGAAAGGAAAGAGTATTAGGTTGCTAAGAGTAAACTGTCAATCTGTGAGTACTCTAAATGAATCGAATATCTTGCATATCTTGTTTATTATTCTTTCCGCTAGGAGGCGTAGCCAAATTATAATATAAACTCGGCTTAAGTAAACTATGATAGCTCTAGCTCTTACACTCCCTGAGATCTAGCGAATGTAGTAAAATATTCACAAGTAAAAAAGCTGGCATATTATGTGTTAAACAACTTCTAGGCAAATTATTCCCTCCCTTAGAGGGCGTGGCTAAATTCTAAAACAAAACTAGATTTGTGTCAAGTATTAAGACATTTTGTCACCAAATTTGATAGTTCTAGCTCTTATCGTGCCAGAGATCTAGCGGGTATAAAAAAAACTTCAACAAGTGCAAATAGTATGATTTTTCTAATCTACAAATGACATTCGCATCGAGTGTTTCTCGAACATCGAACAACTTTCAATGTTCCTTGTCGCTGTCAATTGAACAATAAAGTGTATTGATCTTGTGGCTGTCACAGACTCTGGGTCAGTTTGTCAATCGTGGGGCCAATCAAGGCGAGTTAGTGTGTTAGGAGTGTGCGTTCAATCAGTGCAACATGCGTCTGGCAGTCGAAGTAGAAGTCGTAGCTGGAGTTGGAGTTGGACTTGGAGTTGGACTTGGAGTCGTCTTACTAACTTAGTGGCCATTCGATTCGCAATCATGCGGAAAATCAACGCCAATTGTCTGCTAGGTTCGCATTGCTCCATAAATTCAACGATCATTATGTAAAATTCCCTGGCACAGGGTCATTAACTGTGCGAGCGAGAGAAAAAGAGAGAAGTGTGTTGACTTCTTGCACTCGTCGCGTCGCTCGGTCAAATTCATAAATCAGCTGCCCACCTCCAACTCCATGTCCAACTCGAACTCGAACTCCACAGCCCAGTCTAGTCGAGAGTCGAGGCAATTGATCAGGAATGCAGAGCTGCAGCTCTTAAGATAGATCGCTGTAGAATATTCACAGATAAATTGATGATATGCACGCGGGCACAGCTGGATCTCACTCTAACACTCTCTCACTCTCTCTCTGCATCTGGGGTTCTCTGACTAATAGTGTTAGATTCTCGCAATGGCGATAAGCGTTTTGTATCGCAGTCGAAACTAGCTCGACAATTGTCATCAATTATATTGATTAATTATCGAATTGGCTGTATTAAAAGAGACTTAAGTAGAGAGTGTACCGCGTTGCGGCTGAGGATCAACGCGTTTCGCGTTTCACAATTGTCATAAATATGTCAAAGGGGCCTTATCGGTTGTTAGCCTCGGCCTCCTCCTTGATAAGAACCCTGCTCTCTGCTCCCTTCCCATAATGGGCGAATTACGCATAGTCAGTCAGCTGACAACTTCCGCTGACATTTTTGCGCCGCGGCCGTAAGGCAGGTCATGTGAAAGCGAACGGGGAATTTTTCCAATCACTTTCCACATTGACTATTTCCGGTTTAGGGCCTCAAGAGTTTAGATAACTGTGCTACACAGGTGTCACAGCATGAGGATAAGATAAAGTAAAGTTTTTACGATGCAGATAGAGATAAGAGCAACTATTTATTATACTGATTAGCTTACAATTAGATTATGCGAAGAATGTGCGCAAAGGTTAAAGCGAAACGCGCGCGTTTTTAAACGCACCAAAGTGCGTTTGTTGCGACTTTTTGATATGCTGTGATTTTGTTTTTATTTGTTTCGGAAATGTTTGAGTGTCAATTGTGGCAATTTGTGTGCAGAGTAAAAGTACAAATACACACGTATGCAAGGCAGTGTATGTGCGCTGCTTTCTCGCGCGTTTTGTATGCTGCGTGTTTATTCAATTAGCGTTTTTGTCGCCGTGCTGCCTTTGAACTGTGCCCAGAGCCGAGAGCCGAGAGCAGAAGAGGAACCACAAGAGCGCGCAGAATGGCCAGAATTGATGTCGTCGACATAGACAATGTCGACATAATTGTGGGCCATTTATCATGGCCAAGTTGGCGCGGCTGAGACAACGCACTGACAACTCAATGAGCAAAATGAGCGAAGCGCTACGCAATCAGCTCGAATTAACACACCTAGGGCACGTAGCAGGCCCAGGCCCAGACCCAGACCCAGACCGAGACCCAGACCCAGAACTAGACGGCGACTCTGGCTCGACTCGAATTGCAACTGCGAGAGACACCTGCGCGCTGGGCCAAGTTCAGCTCTGCGGCCCATTTAAATGCAGACAAAGTAATTGTGCAGCGTGCGCTGATTAAAATGGATTTTATAAATTATGCAGCATGCCTGGCGGCGCGATTAAAATCGCCTCGAGCCAAGTCGCGTCGGCGGCGGCGCTAACAAAGCAGCAGCCACTACAGCTATCCCGCTATCCCGCTCTCCCTCTCTCTCCCTCTGTCCCTCCTCACCATCTGCACTAATAGAAAGATTTATCATCGCGGACGACGATAAAATGCTGCAAACGCGTTTTTCGCATTTTGCGAATTCAATTTTCATTTCATTTCACATTTTCACGCCGCGTCAATTCGGCTCAGATTGCCGATTATTTATGCAACGATTCCCGATTCCCGAATCCCGAATCCCGAATCGCAATTCAATTCGCGCTTTGTCTTAGTTTTAGCCATTTTAATTTATTGCATTTAAATTGCAATTTCTAGTCTAGCAGCGCAGAGAGTCCGCTGCCCGCGCGTTCTCTTTTACTCGTTTGCTTGGCACTCTGCGCACAGCGTACCGGCCTTTTTCACACCTTATGTGTAACGCTTTTTAGCTTCCCAAGTGCTTTTCTATTAGCATGTATCCACACAGCCCACATAAGTTACTCCTCTCGGGCAGATTCTCTTTTTCTTGCGCTTTTGATTTGTGTTTCGCGCCCGATCCACCGATCTCACCTGGGAAGTAGACGCATTTCGAGATGGTTCTCAACTAGCTCCAGATAACGGTCTTTTCGCAGCTCCCATGCAGCGCATCCCTGCTGTTTCAAGGAAACTGCAAGAGGCTGCATAGAGTTATTTACAAAAAAAAATAAATAAAGAAAACTATTTTCATATTAAAAATGCATAAATCACTGCCAAAACCTTTACTAATTTGAGAGGGGAAAAAAAAAGTGAAAGACGCTGCTCTTGATGAGATATGAAATGTAAATTTGCGTTGAAATAACTTCATTTTCTGGCCTAAATTTCCTAAAATCCACTTAGGGCCGATAAGCTAAAAATGCATTTAAAAATTCATAACATTTTTGAGTCATTCGATTAGCATAATATGCAGCCGAACAATGCCTAATCGCGGCTAAAAAGGTTTTCTTTATAAACCAAATACGCTGGAATATTTGTTGATTGAAAAATTATTATTGAAATCGCGCATACGACACGTGCGCCAGTGTAGCAAACAATAATCGGTAAATTATCGATAAACACGCCCACAAAAACTATGGCCAAAAGAAAGCGATTTTCTTTTGCATGTTTGCTCAATTAAATCGAAATCGATTTTCCCGTGACTCGACTCACACACATATCAATTAAGCGAGAGTTGCGGACCGCCCAGCGACTGATCCGCAAGCATTTGTCTTCATTAGCCTCGACTGGAAGATACCAATCAATCTGGCGAGCGAGAGAGCGAGCGAGATGAAGAGAAATGTATGTAAATATACCATATATCGGATTGGATCGAAACGACTCGACTCGACGCGCCTCGACTGATGTAATGCTTTAGATAGGCATTGATTTCTTTGCCAACTGTGTGGCAATCCGTTGTAGCAGCAGCAGCAGCAGCAACAACAACGGCGGCGACGGCGGCGACAAGTGCTGATAGGCAAATCAACAGGTTCGACAGGCGCCGCCTGTAAAGCACACTGGAAAAACTGGTAGCCAGGCGCACAGACTTAATCAAAACAAAATCGAATCGCAGCGCTGCGCATCGCCATTGAATCGAATTGAATTGAAAGCAGCGGCGCGCGAGGGTGGGAGAGACAGTTGGAGATTCTCATTGAATTGATTTAAATCGAATGACCGTTAGGCAGGTGAGCCATCTCATTCGAGATGGCTATCAGTATCTAATCGGACCAGCCGAGCAGCGTTGCACGTTGCACGCTTGTCAGCTTGTCCGAGCTGATTTCAAAGCAATTAAAAGCGCAGAGAAGAGAACACAAACTGTAAACAGGCACAGGCGCTGATTGATGGATGGTGCGTTTGCCGTGTCCGCTGAGCGAAAATCCTCTAGAGATCCCCTTGGAACTGGGCAGCTGCCAGTGCCGTTAATACTTGAATTGCAGGCCTGCTAAGTACATCGTACACCTAAGCCTACAGCGAGCAAGCAGCTGCGCACCCACGGTCGCTTGTGGATATAAATAAAGAGGTAAGTTGGAGCGATTAAAGCACTTCTGCTCCACTTCACTACATGTTCGTCGCTTTGGGTTCTTGGGGGGTTCAAGGGATTGCAGAGCAGTCCGCGTCAAGCTGCGTTGATGGGCGGCGATTAGTGTAGATCGCTCTGATAAGCTCTCCCCTTGTTCCGTAAATAAGCGAGCAAGTTTTCCGGCTACTTAGTTTAATTGAACAATGTTCCTTTAGATTTGTAGACTAAGCTGTCTTCTAGTTGCAGGCACTTCCTCTTTTTTTTTGAGCAATTACCTCGCTTTATCTGTTCTCTTCTGCCTGCTTGTGAAATTTCTTGCCATCTGATTCGGAGTAGATTTATTAGCTTTGCTTTCGACACTTCACTCGTTTCTACGCATAATTTATGACTGGCGGCATCACGTGGGCGCTTTGCTAGCTTGCCGCAGGTGATAATCTCTGAGAAGCTATAACCAGGTTATACGCATCTATTTCACTTTGACAGGTGTGCAAGATGAGGAAAACTTAGCTAGATCGTGAAAACCCTCATAATTTGCTATAAGTATGCTATAAAAAAGTGATAAAAATAATAATGAGAAACGAAATACGATAAAGCTTCCTATATATTGGCAGTGCGATAACAACGATTATACAACGATTAATCGATAGTCAGGCAAGTTTGTTGTACAGTCGAGTAGCGAAAGATTGAGTGTCTTATTTTAATGACTCTATAACTTTAATAGATTTTAAACATTTGCATAAAGTATTCAACTTAAATATTTATCAATTTTATTTTGTAGTTTAGATGAGAAAAAAATCTAGAAATACCTTGGTCAACCCGTCGCTGTCAGCTGGTATAAATGGAAAATAATCGAGTCGTCAATCCCATAGATTACGTCGTAGTCGTCGACGTGGTCTTCTGTCTGGCTGTGTGGGCGTGCGCAGTAGTCGAGCAAAGTGTCGCAGCTGTCGGAGCTGTGGCAAAGGTAATTAGCATAGCACCCCACGTTGAGGACGGACAATGCGAAATCCCGTGATATTTGTCAACAATCTGCCAAACGCGCGCAACGAGTGAGTCCGACCCGACCTGGCAATAAATTTTATGTCTGCTCTAGGCCAACAATGGCTGTGGCGTCGCTCCAACCAATATTAAATGGCCATATTTATGGAGTTTTATGCTGATATGCGATATCGGAGTCGACGGAGCGCTCAATTAGTGTTGCACGATTCAGGTGGGTTTTTTTTGTTGTGTATCTCTATATTGTATATTTGTAAAACTTTATTATTTCTTTGTGCAATATCAAATTGTGGCCTTTGGCATCGCATTATCATGCACAAAAGCCTTGCACCGCGAACTGGGTCACACGCTTCAGAGGAGAACTGTGGCCCGAGATGGCAAGAGCGGAGCGAGAGACACGGGCAGCGACACTAGCAGAGAGAGCGCCAAATGAAGTAATCGAATGCAAGTTGCAAAATTGCTGACGAGGAAGAAGAAAGGCAACTGCCACAGCCGCAGCAACTACAACTTAACAAGTTGTTGCCGCAGTTTTGGCCCCCAGGCTGCACTTTCAATTGTCGCACAGCAGGAGAGGATTGAAGCGAGAAAGAAGAGAGACAGCTGCGAGTCACTGCATCGGTTTTGTCTGCAGTCGTTGTCCGTCGGCGAGGCGCAGCTTCGGTAGTCGGCAATTTGATGCGACCAAATTGGACCTTTTAAATTGATTGTCTCCCCCCATTTACCCAATTCCACGTGGGCGGGCGACTTTTTCCTTTCGGGCCCAAAAACTGCCTGGGCCTGTTGCTTGATTTTGAAAGTTTGTTGACTTGTCGTCGATATACTCTTTAACGGGATAATGGTAGAGCAAAGAACGGGCGGGTTGTGAATATTCTACGTGTAGTTAGGAAAGGATTCTACAGCACACATAACTATAGTTACTCCTGGCGTGATCTTAAGTGGCCTAGAAAGCCTTAAGCTGCCTTAAATGATCTTGCAAGCTCATCAGCCTATCGTGGAAGATGACATTTTCTACATGGTTTGATCCCTGGACGGATTGAACTCGTAGCCCATCAACCAATAAGAAACCGGAGTCGAAAATGAAGCAGATTATGAAAGTGCATTCCAGGTTTGGCATTGCGAAAAGAATCGTTCTCTCTCTCTCTCTCTCTGGACTTTTCACTGGGTCAGTGGTTTGCCTGGGTTCATTGACAAGCTCATTATGCAATTCAAGCGCTCATAAAAGTACTTCTCCCAGCTGCAGAAGTGCCGTTTATCTGCTCTTCAATTAAGGCTGTTTACCCGGCTAGACAAGTGGCAAGCACGGCCGGTTCGCCTACACACAGCGCGGCTGCCGAAGACAGAAGACTTCACTCAGTGGCGTCTCTGTTTGGCCCGTGTAAATAATAATAAAAAAAACCGCATTTGGTGTTTGGCAAATTAGCGAGATCGTTAAAAACCATAGCATGCCCAGCATAGACTATGTCCAGCCGCAGTCGTTCAATCCGGCGGCACAAAAATGCCATTGAAAACAAACAAGTTGAGGTTGCAAGGCAAGTGCCTCCTCCTTCTGGGCCACAGGCACAGGCACAGGTTGGCTTCTTCGCCCAAGCTGCTCATAAAATGCCAATGCCGCGGAAGCATTTGCCGCTGTCTGGCGAAAGTGTTTGATCTTAATGGACTCGGTGATTGCGCGAGAGAGAGAGAGTAAAAGCTCATAAACTCGCAGAATTAGAACGCTGCTGATTTGGATGCATAGATCTTCGAGGTGTTCGCCTAATGCACGGACAGGCTCTTAAAAATCTCACTTTCGGACAGGCCATAAAATGTGCGGCTCGTTAATGTGCCATCTCTGAATGGAAACGCGAATGCGAATGCGTTAATTAATCGCGGCATTTTGGCAATGCGGAAGTCACGTGGAATATCTCAGATGCATTAAGTGCATTCCGACCATAAATTTGACGACGATGAATGCTTGCAATAACCGCAATGATAATTATTCGATAAAATGCAAAAATGTGTATCGATATATTTTTTTTCACTAGCACTAGGGTGACCATTTACCCAGTTTTATTTGCTTGCTGGTATATTTTTAAAGGGAACTAAGTTTATTTGGGATTTTTAAATTAAAATACAGTTTTTAAAAAATTAAATGTCAAAAGTGGTTTTAAATAGAAAATTAAAGTAAATAAACAAATTAATGGCAAGTGCAGGGGTGACGATTCACGTAGTTTTAAATGCTTGTTAGTATATTTTAAAGAGCAACCAAGTTTAAATGGGCTTTAAAAATTAATATGCACTACCTTTAAAGAAATAAAATGCCAAACGATAATTACTTTGTTTTCTTTGCTTGCTGGTACATTTTTGAAAAGAAACTAAGCTAAATTTATTTTTTTAATAAAGAAAATACACGGGTTTTAAACAATTATAATGCTAATAGAGGTTGAAAATAGGAAAATTGGTAATGAAAGTAAATAAACAAATGGTAAGCATGTTTCTTTTGCAGTAAAATTAATTAGAACTTATAATTATTCTCAGATTTTAACTCTAAAATAGTCAGTTATGTAATTTTCCTGCCCGTATTTGTATATTTAATCAGTTTCATTTATCGCTGCGGTCACACTGTTTGCAAGCATAACAAATGACACGCGCACATATATATATCTAATATTTGCGTATCGTGTACAAGCTTCAGAATTCCGGGCAGCAATGCCAATATGTTGTCTATAAGTCCGTATGATATTAGAATTAGCAAACATTTGCGCAAATTAACGCCTCAAGTTCAGCAAATGTGCGTATTCTTGCGAGCAAATAGATGCACCCACGCAAATGCACACGATCACGCACTCATCTTTCAGGCTCGGCATGGAAAAGTTCCGTTGCAAGTTCAAGCAGGCACAGTGCGGAGGAGTTCTCTCTCTCTCTCTGCCTCTGTCTCTGTCTGGCTGCAAGGTAACCCGTTCAGCTCAATCAGCAGGCCATTCAGACTTCCTCATTGCTGGAGGAGCTCAGAAATGCATTGGAGATTCCAATGTGCCAACTAATTGAAACTCATTGTTCATTTTGACGCGCATCAATTGCAGGCGGTACCCACTGCAACCCCTTACGCCTCCTCACCCCTTCCCTGCCAGCAGCGAGCGGTAGAGGCAATTGACACTTTTCCAATTGCACCTAGAACAGAACCCGCACACCTTTTTTTCCAACAGCGCTCGCGGCGGCGGGCGTCAATTAGTTTAAATAAAGCGACTAGGGAACCAGCCGATCCACCGACCGACCGACCGACCGACCGGCATTGCTGGGTTGCCGCACGTCGAGTCAATGGCCCGGACATATACATATAGTAGATATATCTGCGGTATCTGCAGAGCCAGACGCTCGTCTAGTCTCGCCTCGTGGCACATTGCGCACGCATGCCATTAGAATTTTGTATACATTGTCAAAGAGGGGGGAGGGGGGGGGGAAGTGGAAGAGAGAGGGGGGTAGAGGGTGCATCAGCACGCACGACACTGTGTGTGTCATCACCTCAATTGGGTACACTTCCTACTTGCAAGATACATATGTATCTGCAAGATATACGCAGCCCGTAGAGCTGAAGCCGTAGCCCATTAGGCAACGCTTCAAACTTTTCTCGATTGCGCACTTTTCACTTTTCCAACGGAAGTCGTTTGGCTGCCCCCTCACCTCGCCCCCCTTTGCACCTTCCGAGACACTCTTTAAGCCGAAGTCAACGTTGTTTTTTTATCAGCTCAAATTGCACGCACTTAACCCGCTTCCAGTAGCGTATCTGGAGCGGGTTTTCCATCTATTCACTTGCCGGACGAGCGGACAGTTGCGGCACGAGGGTGGGGGGAGTGTCGATGTTTATGGTCTGTGCTGCGACGCATATTAAGAGTCGCCCGTGTCCTACGCTCCATGCATGCCAAAATAACGCGCAACCCAAAAAAATCCCAATATTTATTTTTTTTTCCTTTTTGCAGTGTAGATTAAAGCGCCAATTTGTCGATTGCCGTAAACTTGAGCTATTAAGTGCGAACATATCGGCGCGTAGACTGCAACGCAGAGAGGCGGATCGGTTCAGCCACATGCCGCTCCACGCTCCACGCTCCACGCTCTACGGCTTTCGTTTTATGCTAAACCGGATTCGTCGTACTATGCGCTGTAATTGAATTTTGTTATTTTGCGCGCGTGTGCGGCGGACACGCTTGTTGTTGTTGCTGCCGTTTGTGTTTGTCGTGCAGCGATCATTACTATATCATTTACAAGCCGGCGAATTGTCACTAATAAATTGTTTAGACTGGAGAAATAATAATAAGTAATCCCATCAGCAGCAGCAGCAGCCTCCAGTTAAGCCCTGTGCGCCGCGTCATGTGGGTTTTCTCAAGGAAATGCATTGGCAACAGTCAAGGTGAATTGGCAACGCGATTAACGCGATCGATTGCGACAGCAGAAAAACGTGTAAGAGATGCGAGATAATAAAGCAAATCAAAAAGGAAAGGAAGCTTGCAAAAAGAGCATACTATAAATACTTTCAGATGCAATATGAAAGTGAAATATTAATTTTTATTATTTTAATAAATTTTTAAATAAATAAAATATTTAAAAATTAAATACTCTAGCAGATATATCTGTGTATATTCTGAACTATATATTCTAGCTTATTATAATAATATAATAATAATATTATAACTGCAACATTTTGAACTGCGCTCAAATTGAATTCAACTGCAATTCGATTATTTATTACAAGTTTTCGTTGAATAAACGCATTTGTTTACCTATTAAGCTGGGTAAATTTATAGCTGCAACTATTCCCGGAAGATGAACTCAAGTGGAGGCTCGCTCACGACCCACCCAAACACAAGCTGGCGAGTCGTATAGCTCGCTCGTAGAGCTCGCTGCCTACACCTTTCTAACGTATTGGCGGTGGCTCTGCTCAAACAAACCACTGAGTAAACACTTTCTACACACACTCACACTCACACTCGCACACTCACACTCACACACACCAGCGAGTTGCTGTGTTGTTGTATTTCTCTCAATTTACGTTTCGTTTCATTTGGTTCGCATACCGACGCGATAATTTTTACCACAATACGTACTCCCCATACCAGCACGTTCATGGTCATTCGAGTCGTAAATCTCGAGAGCCGAGACAAGCGTCTTTTCGCCAGCCCCCGCCCACCGCAAACCTATGAAAATTGAAACTGAAACTGAAGAAAATTTGGGTCGAAAACTAAGTAATAATGTAGTATAATGAAGCAAAACATAAAAGAAAAGAAAAATTGCATGGAAATTGTGTGTAGGCATATCGCATTGTGAAAATCGGGCAACTTCAGAGAGAGCGCGCGGCCACAACCGGGTAACAAGTGCTACAACAGTCAAAACATGACCACCTACAAGTCCGCAGACGGAGTATCCATTACACACACAGAAAGAGAGAGAGGACGAAAGAGAGAGAGAGAGGGAAAAAACAGCATAACTGGATCAATTTATTAAGCCAATTTGCATGGGCAGGCGAAAAGTTGTTCACGTTTTGGTAATTGAACGCGGGCCGCGACTGCAGCTTGAAAATTCGTGCAAATTATGTGATTAATTTGCATGTCAAATGGAACAGAGTCGAAGGCGTTGCTAAAATGCCAAATTAATCAAAATGCAACCGTTTTGGCCAGCACACACAGTGTTATCGATAGGTCTTATCGGCGCGCGCGCCAGCGCAATTTATGACTCATTGCCTAATAATTTCTTCTTTTTTTTTTGGAATCACATACACATTACATTGGCGCCAGGTATTTCCTCATCGTATATGCATATTCACTGGAACACTCTATCATAAATTCCATATCGGACAGCGAGTGCAATCGTAATCGTAATCGTATCGCTCGCACAGACAGACGACTACAATGTTGTCGAAAGTGTGTCAGACAACGAGCAGAACATGCGGGTGCCTAACTAGGCCCGGGATTATAAATTAATTGCACTCTAATTGGCAATCGCGTGCGCTATCGTAAATCTAGCAGAAGAAATGAGCACGATCGCCACGATGTGCCGCGCCCTCTGCCAGAGTTGCCCTGCCGATAAGAGCTGTGTCACAGATCGGTTCTCAGAGAAATATATATATATTTATGTATTTTTTTAGCGATAAGCACTTGCAGAGGCATCGCTTAAATTGGGGGTGGTCGAGCAGGCCTAACGAGAGAAAGCTACTCCACTGTAGACTGTAGAAAAAAGACATAAATAATATAGTTATAGATAGAGCGCACTTAAGATCCATTGTTGAGGGAACTACTCAAGAGAGTAACATCGTTTCAGCAACTGGTATTTCATCATTTAGGAAATAACAAAATAATGCAAGTGGTACCTAGTACGAGCTTTGTACATTTTTTATACTTGTTAAAGAGTGTAAATAGTATAATAATAATCGTATAGATAAGAAAGTTTTGCCCGCTAAGTCAGCCTGAATTTGCAGGTATTTCTTGTTGCTAGACCAACGCAGTAAATAACTCATATGGCTTATGCGCAAGAAGTCTACCGAACGTATCGAAGTTCAGTTAAATAAAACATTACGCATACGCCCCGCATGCCGCAAGATTAGCCTTCAATTTAAGTACATTAGCCAAATAACGTTATTTACACAAATATATGCGCTGTTAATGTTTTTACAATAAATTTTCGGATTCGATTTACGTTTTCGTTTTTTTTGGTTTTTGGTTTTCAGTTTCGGTTTCTGTGTCAATGTTTTTGCCACCGGGCCAACCGGGCAACATATATATATTATTTTTTTTTGACTGGCTGCTGGTTTTGTGGTCGGAGTGAAAATGAATTGCTCGTAAAAATGCTTGTAAAACAACGACAATAACAACAGCAGCAGCTTGGCAACACAACTCTGCGTGCAAAATATCATTAATCATGGTAATTTATATAGGCTGGCCAGCTTCATAAATATTACGAGCCAAGCTGGTCCGTTTACGAATTTTTCATATATATATATTTTTCGAACCAACTTTACGCATAATTTAACATTCTTGTCAATGTTGTGTGTCTCGTCGCGATACTTGCGATCGCTTGCAAGCTTGTGGGTGATCTCTCTAACCTCTTGGTTTTTTTTTTGCGAGCCTTTTCTGGCCTAGACCTTTTACATAATCGCAAGCGTGTAGCAATTGAGCAATTTCTAAGCGCACAGTTCATTGCCACCGTCGCTAAAAATAACTGTGGGCAGGAAAAACTTTTGCGACGTCGACGCCAACTGTAAATCCGCATGACATATTACCGGGTCTATATGGCACACTACATACATAATCTTATCTAAAACAAAACACTTTCCCGTCCCGTTCCCGGCGTTTTCATGTGGCATAAATCTTTGGCCGACTACGCTACGCTACGCGCTGATGAGATCCGTCGGCCCATCGCTCGACAAGCTGACAATGCCACGTCAAGTGGGGCTGGTGGTGCTAGTGGTGCAGACACCCACGCAACGTTTTAATTTTATTTGGGATACCACTGCCCATGTGTATTTGTTGTTGTTCGTGTCTTTCTCGTGACGTAGCGGCAGGGTAGCTTGATGTAAAGTGGGAATTTATTATATTATGTGCTGAAACTAAAAATGATCTACATATTTTGTATGCGCTACGCTACGCTGCTCATCGCCTCTGATAGTGTCGAAATTCTGGCAAACAAAACGATTACGTTATTAATCATGATTATGCTCGAGGGGGGCAGATGTACGCAGTTTCTTTCACATTCTTTCTTTTTTCTGTTTTTTTTTTTTTGTATTTTTTTTTTGAAAAGTTCTTTGCCTTTGTTTGGCTAGTTTATGATCGCGTCATAAACATGAAATCTTAATCGCATAATCGAAAGAAAACAAAGCGGATTTCTTGTCTCTTGCCGCGCAGATAGAGAGCCCGCATTGATGAGGCCAAAAGCAATTAACACACAGGCCAAGTTACAGCCAAACCCGAACTGCCCCGTTGACAGTGAAAGTAAACCCTGATCGCGATCGCAATGTAGGGTCTGCAGCTTGCAACGCGCATCGCAGCAAGTGGCAACGCAGCCGAAAGACGTGCCATAAATTAAGTTATCAAAATATCTGTCGGAAGCTTTTAGCATCTGCAGGCATGGAAGCGCGAAGAAAAACCGCTTCAGCGTCAGGTTCAACTTCAATCAACTTCGCACCTCGTGCAGCAGCGCAACGCACTAAATCAGTCGCATAATTGCCCCCAAGTCCCGAGACCGACTCGTCGGGCTGACGACTCGTAGTCGCATATATCATTATGAAAATATGTACGCCCCTCGAACAACAGTAGATGAAGCAAAGAAGACTGTAGAAGGGTCTGCCACGAGGGTCAACTCAACTTGGCCAGAAACCGTTAGCAATTTGCAACTGCTGCGAGCTCTTTAGCCGCGCGACGTTTGGAGGTCAACTAGTTGGCATGAACTTGCGGAAAATTGGACAATTTTTCCACGCACACTTTCTCGCCAATTGTGACAGTCATTGCAGCAGCTTATCGCGGCAAGTTAGGCGTTTAAACGAGTTAATTGCTTGATTGCTTTAATGCGTAAACCGAAGTAGTCGCAAATTGTTGGAGTACGTGTTGGCTGGGCTGGGCAACGAGTAGGTGGTAGATTTGGCTAAATTGGGCCACTCAGCAGGCCATAAAAATTATTTTCGGTGCCTTATAAAAATCTCGGCCTACAACCAGCCTTTCCCCCGTTTTTTTTTTTTTTACTTTTTTGGTCAATCCTATCGCACCTGCTTCGCATTATCGTGTGAGGCTGGTAAATAAAATCAAATGAACACCCCCCCCCGGCTGCAGGCACTATTCATTGTACATTCACAAAATTTGTACGGGAAATATTCCAAACTACGTGAGTTTCGGGTGTATCTTTCGAAGGCATCAGCCACAGCGCACTGATGTCGCGCGATAAGCGTGCACGCGTTTAAAAACGCGCACAAGCGCGCGCACTGCAAACAAGTTTGTTTCCCATGCTGCTTTGTCTCTGTTATCGCGCCTCTTGCAAATTGCCGCCGAAAACAGGTGAAATGAAGTTGGAAATTAATTCGGCAACTCTTCTCTTTTTTTTCTTGTCTGAGCTGTTATGCAAATCGATGCGAACGGCGTCGGGGAGAGCTCTGAGTCATGGGGCTGCGCAGTGGCTAATCAGGTCGCTTAGTTCATTAAAACAAGATTTATGCGCAGCCCATACACTGCCCAAATTTATATGGCAAATACAATACAATAGATGCCTCTCCTGGGCGCTCTAAACAGAACAACAACAAAAACAACATCAGATTGCCAAATCAAGTGTTTGACTTAATGATGCTCAACATAAACAGCGCTACAAATATTTTCCGTACATTTCTTTGCCCGATATTTTCCTCAGGTTTTCCCTTGCTCAAGTTCTTCGTTCGTTTTTGTTTTTGTTTTTTTTTTTCTTGGCAGCCATAGAAAAAAATTATACACAACTTGACGTAGCACAAAATGTTGAAAAATTTTTTATGAGAACTTTCAACTTGTGGGCGCTACGTGAGTGGGCGTGGGCGATCTACGCATATGTGTCTACGTATATGTGTGTATTTGTGCTGATATTTCAAATATTACGAATACGCATTAGTTTATTTGCTTGTTTATGTCTCTCAAAGCGTATCCAAACAAGCCAAAGTTTTTGAAAGTTGTCAGCGGGTTGTCAGCTTTGAAGTGCATAAGGTCAAAGTTACGCTGCTGTAAGGCATATCTATTATTAAGTAGATACATAGTACATATTTCTTTTTTCAGTTTTTCGAAAATTTTTATAATCTTGGGAAATTTATAGCCGATCATTGGGAAACTTGTGTTACGTAATCTTCAAAGATCACTTTACAAGATCTATATGTTTCTATAGCTTTCAGATATTACTTTTAATATTCTCTCGAAAGGTCTGTATATAATATATAGCTCTTTGCCTACTTTTAAAGGCATATGGAATATATCAGTTAAGTTGAAAAAGTATATAAAGTATATAGTATATTGTATATACTCACTGTGCTCGCTCGTCTCGTCCTGTGTTCCGTTAACTGTGCCATCTGGCAGCAGCTGTAAAAAATGATTTTTGATATATAAATGTATCTTGCGCGACGGTCCCGCCAGATGACTGAGTGTAGAGCGCTCGTTACGATCCAGATTGCTGTTGTTGTCGTTGTTGCTGCTGCTGGGGATGAAGGGGTGGCTGTTGCTACTGCTATTTATGTGTAGATTATTTCTATAGTTATTCAGTCTTTTCGATTTCGAACCAATGAAATTGCTGTTACTATTGCTGCTGCCTGGGGCCGGAAACTGTTGCTGTTGCTGTAGCTGCCTGTGCTGATGCAGTTGCTGATGGTGCAGTTGCTGCTGCTGCTGATGTCGTATGCTGCGCTCGGTGCGAGAAAGTATCGCTAAATGTTCGCGCGGTGCCGACGAGATGACAAAGCCCAAAGGATCGGCCGGGCTCCAGTCGTCGACAAGCGTTGCTGCTGTTGTGCTGGTGCTGCTGCTGGGATCCTGTGTTGCTGTTGCTGCTGTCGTTGCTTGAATTGCTGTGGCAATCATTCGTTCGATTAACTCAGCACTAATACTTTTATTTTGATTTAAACTATGATCACTTTGTATAGAACTATTACTATTTAGAATATGGTAACTGTAACTGTAATTGTAACTGTAACTATGGTTGTAGTTGTAACTGCGACTCGTGCTGTCACTGTGATTGACACTCTCACTCTGAATGTGACTGTTATTTCCACTCGAACCCGGACTGTCACTGCCGCTGTAACTGCGACTCTCACTGTGACTGGCGATCATCGCGCCCGCATTGTCTGTACTCGACTCCGACATCGCGATCAGCGCCGGCATCCCGAACACCAGTCCCTTCCAGCCAATGATAGACGAGAGGAGGGCGCCCAGCAGCGCCAGGGCCCTCCAATCCAAACGCTGGTTTATTCGCATGAAAGACTACAACAACAATTGCAAGAGAGTTCAAGTGTTGTTGCTGGGTTTTCTTTTGTGAATTGCTGTTGTTGCTGTTGCTGCTTTTTCGCTGCACTGCAGTTTATTATGCGTTGTTTTTTGTCGGTTATTTCTCAACTGCGGGCCTGCCCCTCACTTTACTCGTTGTCAGTTGCTGTTGGGCGTCGGCCACGCCCCTAAATATCGTTGAAACATAAACGCCCCTCGTTCGAAATGGAAAAAAATATGTATGAGAAATAAGTTTTGTTTTACTTTCGTTTCGTTGTTTTTGTGTGTGTTTTTTTGTTTTTGTTTTTGTTTTTCGCTTTTTTGAGTCTCTGTTCCAGTTGAAGTTAGCGGGAAATTAGGTTATCATATCGTAGACTTGTTCAACACTTTTCAATTTCAAATGTTGCACGTGTGGTTGTTGTTGCTGCTGCTGCTGCTGTTGATGTCGCTGTTGCTGTTGCTGTTGCTGCTGCCGATCTTCGTCGTCCCCGCTCATAATGCATTTTATCAATGATGATATCGGCGATTTGCTTGGCATATCAGAGCAGTTAGCTGGAAGTGGGCTGGGGAATCGAACAGTCCAATTTGTGTTGCTGCTGTTGTTGCCGTCGATTGCTCAGTTCTGCGACAGCAATATCCACAAGCTGCCTAAGTAAAACTGTAAAGCAGAAGGGAAAAGCGATATGGTTAGAAAAAACAATAAAGAAACAAATGTTTAAATAATAGATTATATAAAATACTGCTTAAATACTCGTAAAAATACATATAAAATACCTAAGACTGATAAATACCTGCAGCGTAACTTGTTTAAAAAGTTCAATTTAATTGCTGCATCAAAAATCAATAACTTATAAATGAAATAATTTATTTGGTGTTGTATAATGTTTGTTTCTATTCGAGTAAACAAAATGAAGCGCAATAATCCACTTGATTTGCAAGTCATGGCTTTAACTTATAGTCAGTCTTTAATAGATTATTTCCAGCTATTATAAACTACAACTGTATGTAAGCTCCCGTTGAACCAGTTCGCCTCGCGTTCTTGCTGTCTCTATCTCTCCTGCTGCCTGCTTTCCCACTTTCATACTCCTCCCCCGCTGTCTTCGCCTTCTTACATTTTTACTTTTTAATCATTAACACATATTTTCCGAGCGCTTAGCTCGCAGAAAGTTATTGCATCGAATTGGCTTTGAAAATTCCAACGGAAACATTTCAGATTAGTCGAATTGTATATAAATTCTTCAGTCTGAGCACCTTTATGCGCAATTTTGACATTTAATTAGTGTGCGTGCGCGAGTGTGTGTGTGTGTGTGTGAGAGTATCTATATTAAGAGACGGCAACGGCGGCGGTAAAGTGGCACAGTTTATTTTTGGCAGCGACAAAACGGACTCCGAGATACTTATCCAAGATACAAAAAGATACAATTGTATCTGTGGTGAGCAGGTTACATAAGCACACACATACGCAGAGGCACAGAGGCGAAGGATGGCAGCAGTTATGCAAAAAACTCGGTGAAAACATCGAAAATGACTTTCCCCCCCTCTCACTCCACACACAAATTGGCCAACTAAGCGAAATAGAAAAGTAGAGAAAAGCGACAGCAAAACAAATCACAAAACGTCGCCAAGCAAGGGAAAAACTGAAGATGCAGCGACGACTGGCGAATTGTTTAAAAATAAATGCGGCAGCAAAAACAATTCGCGCATAAAACTGTGTCGAATTTGAAAATAATCACGCACTAACTGCAGCAGCAGCAGCAACAGCAACAGCAGCAGCAGCAACAACATCAGCAGCAACAACATCAGCAGCAACAACATCAGCAGCAACAACATCAGCAGCAACGACGATCAGGAAGTAGCGCAGGGCGTGCTACGGGGCGGCTGAGTGACGTTTGTCGTGGCACTCTGCTACTGCTGACTTTTTGGCACGTGTTCAGCCGCGCAGGCCTACGCAGCAGCAGCAGCAGCAGCGGCAGCAGCAGAAGCCTACGCAGCAACAGCAGCAGCATTTTTTATGCAACATTTAAGTGCCCCCCGTTTTAATTACTACAAACAAGAACAATTCAATTGCCGCGTCGCCAAACGAAAATAAAATAACAGACAACTCATAAGTTGCACGTTGAGCGCGCTGCGCGCTGCACGCTGCACGCTGCATGCGGCAATCTGTCTGTCCATCTGCCTGTCCGTCTGCCCGTTGTGGGCCAAATTTCAGGCATCAAAATGTTAATTGCTTTCTGCGGCGCTGTCGTCGCCTGTGCAGATAATCAGTGCACAAATATGTTTCTCTGCTTATGTTTATCTGCCTGTTGCTCACACTCTCGTGCTCGCACACGCACCTGCACACCCACAATCTACTCGCCCGCACCACTTATGCAACTGTCCGAGGCGTCGAAACTCAAATTTGTCGTCATGCCACGCGCGCGTTTAAAAACGCCCATAAAACGCCAACAGTTACGAGCAGCAAATCTGGTACAAAAACAAAAACAAAAACACACACATCGTAAAAAATAAAATGGAATTTATATGCCAAAGCCAGGGTTGCACAGCTAGTTCTAAGCTGAACCAGTTTCGAAATGAACTATAAAATCGATGCGGCCATTAAAAGCGAGCTAAGCTAACAGCGCGCTGTAATGGCACTGTTAACAGTGCTCTGTCGAAGACTGTTAACTTATTTAAAGGTCTTTGGCTCTGTTATGTGTCCGGTATACGACGGACGCACAAGGCGCAGCGGAATATTATTGAATATTATAAGTTTTTGCACATACAAATATGTTAATAAATCTGCCAAAAAGTGCGACTTACAAATAAAAATCTGATGAGCATTTCAAGTATGCATATGCTGTAACCCTTTTGGCATTGCCAGCTTGCTCTCTTGGCCTTTTTATATGCCTTTCACCCGGAACAGCTGCCAAAAGCGGTATGTGTGCCAAGCCAGGCAGAAGATTCATTCTTGGATGTTGTTCTTGTTGCTGCCGTGGTTGTTGTTCTTCTTTATGCCGCCAACTGGTTGAATTTATGTAAAATTCTGTAAGGGCATCAAAAGCGCAGACCGCAGCGGCCACAACAACGTAAAACAAAAAAAAAACAAAGACAACGACGCAAAGAAACAACCAAACAGAGCCTAAAAGAAAGAAAACTATTTAGGGACAAGCGCGCGACACATGTGCCAAGTTATAAAAATAACCGAAATAGCTAAATATGTGTGTTGTGTTGTGAATTGTGTATAAAATAACACCTAGGCGTCGGCCACAACAGACGCAACGGGAATACCGCAGCGGATCTTTTAATGATCGACGTATCCGACAATGGCGACTTGGCGAGCCTGTCATTTAAAAGCCCAGGGGCGCATAATCGACAAATTATGAAGATCATAAAACATGATATGAAACATTTTTTTAATGCCTCTACTCCCCCCACCACACACAATCGCCTCCTATTCCATGTATGTGTATACAAAGGAGCTGCCAACTTGTGCGGCAAACTGGGAACAGTTATTATGTCAGTCCAATTTCCATTCTAGGTGCACTCTTCCTTCTCTCCACACAGGAATTTCGTAACTAAAAAAGCGAAAGTATTTTTTCCAGCACTTTGATAAACTGCACCTATAAATGATATTCTGAATGATATACGCACACAGCCAGTCAATCTTATCGCATTATATTGCCCATCATACAACAAAATTCTACTCATAGTTCCCAAATACGAGACTCCCCCAGAACCCAAAAAAACATCAAAATTCTAGCGCGTTAGGCAAATTGATGTCCATATAAAATGATGATTTAAATTAGGGACAATTCTCAAGATATTCAACTCTGAAAGCTATACACTTATTGGTGTCATAAATTTGACAATCAGGTGGCAATCCAATCATTTTAAGATATTCTGCCGTCGTTTTGCCACCAGTTTCCAATTTAAAAACGTTAAAATAGTTTGCATTTTTTTGTTGAATATCTCGAAACGAAGCAGCATCTCATTTCATAAATTAAGCAAATTTATCTTGTCGCTCTCCAAGTCAAGTCATACCTTATGGCAGATACACAATACACTTATTTATGTGATTATCTTTTTTTTCGCTATGAAACCGGATTAAATTAGACTAGCGGTATACCCTGTAGAGTACTTAAATTTGCAAGTCAGAATATCAGTATGAATTTTAATCTAGAATATTAATTTATATTTTCAGCTTTTTTTTATTTTATCATTCGCTACACCCCTTGCTGTTCTATACTAGTCGGGGCACAACATTCGGATTCGTTTTTGCCAAGCTGCGCCTAGACCTAGACTATTGAAGTCTGCTGTACGCCTCAAATTTATGTGAATTAAATGGATTTGGCATTTGTTTTGAGCGCAGATATCACACACTCACAGACAGACACACACACAGATACAAAGGGCGCTTTAGATACATTCGGGAAAGTATCGCCACGGATCGCTGAGGTGAACTGGTTGGCCGTAAATTCGATCGGACTGCGCAACTTAATTAGTTCATGTCAAACGCTTGGCTACTTCGCGTGCTCTGGGGGCAAGCTTGGGCAACAATGACAACAACTTCCAGATAGGAAGAGGGGCTCGAACATTTATCACTTCAAAAACATTTGAAATTTAAATGCGTTGGCTTTTGTGTTTGTTTGTGTCTTTGTTTTGATTTTCAGTGCGCTCTTTGTATGCAAATCGCTTATAGAAATATGTGAAATTAATTTAATATAACTGCCACACAAACATATTTATACCATAATGATCTGTTAATAAAAATATGCCTAGGGATTTGCATATAGAGAGAGAGAGAGGGCAATATGAAAACGAAAGCCAGTTTCGTTTGACGCTCGCTTTATTTTGTTTTAATGATTATTAGATTACTTTCTATTATCGTCAAATGCGTAATAGTTGGCTTAAACAAATAACTCGTTTGCAACGCATATTACAAACTATTCGATTGTATTCATTTAGGCTGGATCCTTGGAGATTTTAGTAAGCCGCACTATATGTATGCCCAGCCAAGCTCATATATTTCCTAACAATTGCCTCAGTCGACCGCAAATTCAATTAGGTAATGCAGTGTGTAGAACCGCAGAAACTCTTGCCTTATGCTTTATGTGCAAATTATTCATGGACTCTCCCGTCTGTCGCACCTCCCCCTTACCACCCATTCTTGTGTTCATATAGACAGACTACTGTGCGTGGCAATAAAAATAAATTGCCCAAACAAAACTCGCAACTTGGAAACAAACAAAAGAATAGACAGACAAACTTGTGTGTATGTATGTGTGTGTGTTGCAAGCATTTGGGCCAATAGTTTCTACATACCATACCATGCTATATGCTATATGCCCAAGCAACTTGGCCAATTCAATGCCAAAAGCTAAGCAGCTAAGTTAGCTATTTTTGGATTGATTTTGAAAATAGTTAGAGACGTCATAAATAAAGCCGAAAGCAGATTAAAAAAAAATTAATGTGCTGTATTTAAAACAATGCAGTAGTCACAAGACTGAACCGGACGGATATATAGAGTCATCTCTATATAGTAGATGGATGAATAGCTGGGTTGATTGATGTGCGGCGGTGTTTGCTGACAGGCAGAGGCGACAAATGTCTTTTCGAATGCAAACAAGGGGATATTAAGATGCATTCGCCTTTGGATATTGTCGCACAAAATGCTGCCAAGAATAATAGACAGATATACGAGTACATATATATGCTCAAATGTATGTGTATCTACACATATACAAACAGGCTTAAGGAGCTCTGTTTCTGTTCAATTTCAGGGCAATTGTCGATTTCGAATGCTGCGTTGTCATTGCAAAGAAAGACAGAGAGAGAGTGAGAGAGAGAGATACGATATGGGGGGAGGAGGTGTGCGGCGGCAACCCCGCGAGCTGAAAACTCACGTGTTTACAAAACAATTAATTTTCTTTAGAAAAACAAGAAAGGCAGCAAAATAAACGGAAAAATGAAAAAGATACCGAAACATAACTCAAACAAAAGGCACAGCCAAATGCACTAATCGATGTGCACTTCATTTGTATAGAAAGAAAAACAACAACAACAACAACAAGAGCAACTGCAAGTGCTGCAGATACTTGAGCATCGAAGGAAGAGCGCAACTCGGAGAGCGAGAGAGAGAAAAGCGCTGAGAGCCCGACGGGCGGGGGCAAAGTGCAGCGGGCTTTTGTGTAATCGATTTGAACCGGAAGCAATTGGACCGCCGCGTTACCACCGGCACCGCCACCGACACCGGCACCGCAAACCTCTCAAGATGCAACTATTTTAAATATTTAGTGCACGAGACAAGCGAGGGCAGAGCAGAGCATATCACATGCGCTGCCCGCTGCTAACTACAAAGCAAACAGTGTGTGAGTGTGTACTGACAATTGTATCTGCGAGATACAATTTCACATGCGCGTGCAGCTGCAGCTTGGCAACAGCTCAATCCTCGAGTAACTCGAATCCGGATTGAAACTAGCTGCAGCTATGTAAAACTATTTGAGTTTTACAATTAACAAAAGTATCTAAAAGCCAATAAACATGTGACTTTGGCTCTAAATCCAAATATTTAATTAAACTCCCACGCATTTATAATAGTCTAATTTAACTTCACGCATTTTCGCGCGAAAATTCAGCGAAAAAAGGAGACAGCAACAAAAAAAATAAAAAAAAATCAAAGACAACACGACGTATTAGTAATGTGAAGCAAACAGCAACAACAACCACATCAACAACTAAAACAACAGTAATTACGTCTAGGATATTCTTAAAATGCGTCAAACAGACTTTTCTGTTGTCTGTTTTCAGTGCTTTTCTTGCTTTTTTCTCTGTCTCGCTTTCTTGGGTACAAAGTGAACCTAAAGTTGTAAAAAAAAGTCTTGGCCGAATGTGTGCCGCACATTATGTGGTCTAGTGTTCACGCTTCGTTAATAAAAGCGGGGGGAGAGAGAGAGTGAGAAACGGAGAGGGAAGTGCGAAGAAGAATGTGCTGCATTTTTTTTGGTTTTTGTTTTTGCAACTTTTTGTGGCAGCTAAGCACTTTAAACTATTTACGCACGAGCATAAAACCTGCGCCTGCGATAAGCACTATCATTCTTTATTTTTTTTTCACATTTACGATAGTGTGTGTGTTGTTGTTCTAATTATTGTTATTGTTATTGTTTTTGCATATTGCGTGTATGGCATATGGCGGGCCAATCAATCAGGCGTAACGCCTTCTATGTCAAAACGCAGAGCGGAGCGAAGGTTGTCTCAAAAATAAAGAGAACTGCGTAGAGCCGAATTGTGATAAAGGTATTCTAACCCACGCCACAAGCGGTATACTCTATAAACTTAGGAAAGTTATAAATTTGGTCTAATCACACACTAACAATATCTGAAGTAAAAGATACATTTTTGTTTAGCCAATTCTTTGCTCCGCAGAAAATTCCTATAAATTTATTGTGGAATATGTATGCACTTTAGGTTCATATAAAGAAGAAATATAAATTTAAAGTACATGTACAATTGAAGTACCTCCATTGGTTAGAGTATTAGAAATGCCTGATAATAAAGAAAAACATGCGACTCTCTTGAGGTTTTTAATGAATTTTTTACTACCTCGCTCGAAATTCGAATGATTTAATGTCATTAAAAGAGCCCCATAGAATTTATATTTAATACAATTTTCGAGTAGTTTTGCAACAACTACAACATTTTACAGCTTTTTGTTTTATTTTATTGTTCGCATTGACGTAACACGCCTACGGAATTCAATTGGGAAATGTTTGAAAAGAACTCGAAATAAATACAAAAAGACGGAATGACGGAAAGAAATTGAATAGAAATTGTGTCTGCTAAGCGAATGGATTTGTTTAGATTGTAGCTAAGTCAGTTTCGAATTGTGATAAGCAGTCTATCTTCATCTAATGCCTGCACTCCGATCTCGTCTGCGCGGCATGTGATTAGCAGTTGTTGAACCCGAGGAACGAGCTTGACGTAACCGAATGGCGAATTCGCAAATACTCAAATACACACACAACGCCCGCGACAATTGCAGACACAGATACAAATGCGAGGCGTTTGAGCTTAGATAACTAAACGCATGCCGCAAGCCGCATGGCCTGCGTTAGACAGTTAGATAACAGCAGCCGGCGTTCTTTTCGCTTTTTTTATATTTGTTTTTTTAGGGCGCCGGAACAGAGCGAGGCGAGGAGAAAGATTTGCGAAAAAAAACCAAATGAGATTAGAAATGCGTGTGCTGTGAAATACGCATGCCCGCACACGGACACACGCACTCAGATTCGCGAATACAAACTAAAAATACACGAACTTAATTTATACACTTTTCGCTTTCATACAAACAAATTTAAAAAAAAAAAGAAACAAATTTATTTTAATTTTTTTTTTTTTTCAATGTTTATGTGAGTTTTCCGATGGAAAACTACTTGACGGCAGCAAGAAGTAGCTTAGTAAGGGACACTCGAAAATGTGAAATAAGCAGGAGATTGCGATAAACGGTTTGTTTTGCGATCTGTTTTTGTTTTTACGCTCTCCAAGGTGTTGAAATCTTATCAAATAGAAATTAGTTTATTGCATTTAGCGCTTAGCTAATTGAGCTACTTGTGTTTGTGTGTGTGTGTGTTTGCGGATCTCCCATAAAAAACTGAGATTCGCCCAGCGAGAGTTTTTTATCTTTTTCATATCTCATTCAAAAGCCAATGACTTTTCTGTTGTTCGTTGTGTGCCGAGTCTTTAGAAATTGCGGAAGATTTTGATTTTCGTGATATTTTATGAAAAACATGCCAGAAATATGCGAATATAAATTTAAATACACTTATTCGTCGGCTGTCTGCCAATTTTCGCGGTGTTTCAATTTGTTGATATGCGAAAATGTTTTTCAGTTTTTTTTTTCTTTTTTCCTTAATCTAAGCAATAATTTTGAAATGTTCTTGAGCTAAGTCACTAATTACGGCAATTGAATATAGTCCGAAATTGCAATTTTTCTTAATGCTACCATAAGTTATTGAATAATGGATTTCTGCTCAGTTTGTATATTTCGAATATTTTCCAAACGTCAAACTTATGTAAGAGAATTTTTGCGAGAGCAATAAATTTACGCACCTTTCTTTTTGGAAATCCTTTACATATTGTAATATATATTAAGAAATTATATTTTATTTTGTTGATTTTTGCACCTCAAAAAATTTGCATATTTTGCACAATTCGAAATTTTTTCACTTGAACACAACACAATTTTTTTATCTCTTCGCTTTTTTTCGTATATTTTTCGCTGTATTTGTTTCAAAATTCAACTTATTCTCTTTCTTGGCTCGACTCGAAGGAATTCTATTCAATTATCAAACGATTAATGAATCGAAATTGATAGAATATTTTAAGAATCTTTTGGCCGGCCAAATAGCGCTATTACGGATGTTCCCGAACATGCTGATACGAACGAGAATTAACGAGAGTTGATCGGTTTTGTTTTTTTCTTGGCAATCTTCGAATACGTTTCACAAGCCCTTCGAATTGTAACGACCTTTTATTTTCGTTTGCACAATAATTGCTGATTCTGATTTCGAAACAAACATTGGATTAACTTTTCAGTTAGATGCAGCACTTTGAAAGAGTTTTCCCCTCCACAAGGTTTTTCGCTCAAACTAAACAACGATTTCGAAACACGATCGACGCGACGACGTCCTCGGGTTGCTGCCTAATTTTTTCTTTCTTTTTTTTTTTTTTGTTTAGTTTACAAACCACGTGAGAGAAGAGAAGAGTTCGATTTTTAATACGCTTTCCTGAGCCGGTACCTCTGCGCTTGATCTGGCGGACTCTCCGCTCCGCATGTGCCCTGTCGAGTTGTGCGCCAGCGAATGACTGAAACGAAATTTCATTCACACGAACTGAAACGCATGCGAAGCACACGTTCGGCTTTGCTCGTGCCGCTGCCGATGCCGATGCTTCGTGCCCAATCACCCTGTAGTTACGATGAGCGGGCAATCCGACGTTAGACAGTTACTGTTCGGTTCGGTTCGGTCTGATGTAATATTACTATATGATAATAATTATCAACAAATCAGATGAGGTGAAATACCCTTTTCTCTGTAAAACTATTTGTTTTTTTGTTTTGCGACCCTTTATTTTCTTTGCTTAACAACAATTCTTTGAAAACTTTGTACAAATGATAAAAAATACAAACAAAATAAAGTGTTTTTATTCGACGAATTCCAATGCTACTCTTAAATGCTAACAAAGATTTATTTTAATTAGATGGCATCAATAAGCATACACTTATAATTTTGAATAAGTAAATTGAATTTTCAAAATAAATAATCAATTACATTTCAAGTTAAATAATATATCTCAACTGTAAAAAGTTGATTTTAATTCTCTTATTTTTGTTTATTCGAATTAAATTAATAAATTGTTAAATAATTAATTAAACAATTGTTACAACATTTTTAGCTGCAGTTTTAGATGTACAAAGCCAAGCAGAAATATTGAAAACTTTCTAGTTCTTTAATGCATTCGCTTTTTTTCACTTTTGATTTACGTAGTGTGTGTCCATCAGAGTGCGTTTTACTAGCGTTTTGCGCGCGATTTTAACCGATTAAAGGCTCGTTGGCGTTTGTGGCTTTTCGCGCGTAGACAGTTTTTTGTTCGTTATTTCACAAATTTATTAGCCGCAGTCAACATACGCCCAAAGTGCAATCGATAATAATGCAGAGCGCAGACTAAACGATCATTGAAATAACTCAGTTATTTTATTTGAAATGTATTTGTCGCATTTTTTGAAGTTATGATACGCATATGCGAATCCTGTGGGCGTTTCATACCCACCCAACCCCCAACCCCCATGACTATGACGTTGGCCCATATTTATTTTTACGACCCCCATCCCCTCCCTCAATTTCGTATGCTCTCTGCACGCGAAAATAAATGTAAAAACAAACTAAAATTTATTTTTGGCAATCACAATGCAGTCTAATTATAAATTGTTGACCAATTTAACATTCGGCCAGCTGTTCGGGAAGTTTGTGAGCCATGTGAAATGCCAAGCTGCCAGTTGGCCAATGCATTTCGAGCCGAAAGATTTGCTACAATCATTGCCACTCTATAAAATATCTTATCTATTGACAGGGGAAGTAATTATGGCAATCACATGAGTAAAATGAAAAAATGTTGTGACGTTCCAACTGACTTTTTGGGGGCGTGGGCAAATAGCTTAATATTTAGAAATTATCGCTTATAAATTTACAGATATCGCGATAAGATTACAACTCTGAGATGCAACAGAGAGATGAAACAGAAATTAAGCTAATTTTTTAAATAAACTTTTATGTATATAATGCAGTCAATTTTATTGTTATTGCTCGATAGGTTTCTATACGCTTGCAAAAAGTATGTTATATAATTTTGAACTTTCGTCTTTCTTCATCTTTTTAGCTATTTTCTGTTGCTTACACAACTGGCATATTCAAAACATTTCTGTTCTAATTGAATCGCTTAACATTTCCAGCCCAAGGGACCAACAAAACTCACATTGTGTAGCTCCTTAAGTGGAATTCCTTTGCGTTTAGGGGCACTAAGTGCTGGTGGCACCCCTTATTGGGGCAACCAATTGTTGTCAAACCGCATTTGAAACATTTGTGCCCCACATTTTAGTGGTAGCACATGCCAAAAGCCAAAGATCTTTGCTCTCTATAAATAACCGAGAAAATGTTCCATTTCTTTGCTGCTCTTGCCCCCCCGCAGCACTGTTGCACGCATTGTCCTTGACTTAGAGACGCACACACATGCACATACTCACACACACACGCACACAATTAAAATGATTAATTAAGGCGCAGAGCAGCAGGACATTTTAGAGCTAATGACTTAATTAACCCTCCAGGCTCGCGCGCCGTGTGAGTGTTTCGTCTTTAATGTGCTCGCCTCAACAGCCTGCCGACCTTTGACCCTTTTTCCGTGTAACTGCAGGCCCGGCAAGATGTTAGATTAATTAAAGCGTAGCCACGGCAAGTGGCAAACGCTCTCCGACTCCGGATCCTCCTACTCCTACTCCCGCTGCGGCTGCTGCTGCCGGAGAACACCTCAAGCTGTTTGCCAGCTGCTCGGTTTACCCGTACCCTGACCACTGGCTTTGCCAACGCCCCGTTTAGCTGTCACTTAATTAAACGCTTCGATGGCTGATCCTGACAAACGCGACTGCCTATTTTACACCTTGCCTTATACTACTAATCGCACTTGCGTTTCTCGTGCGTTTTAAAACGCTCGCACGCTCACTCGATTGCCCGCCCGGCTCAAGGTTACGCACTTTTCCTGCTTGTTAACTGTCCCTTGTGCGATTCCGTTGCAAGTGAACGTTGTCAACGCCCGTCGAAGTTTGCCCCGGATTAAGTTACATCGTTTTGCATTATGTGCACACTCTGTCTGGCAGAAAATAGCCACAGTTTCTGGCATATATAATTAAGTATTAAGGTGTTAATTTAAATAAAAAAAATATATTTTTTTTTATTTATATTTTTTTTTTTTGCTGTTTTTAATTGGTCTTTATAGCACAACAGCCGCACAACAACTAATTGACATATTTGGTTTATGGTCCAGCAAACCCTAAAGCGCTGCAAAGTTATATTGAAATATTTTGAAAATTACATATATAAATTCAATTAATTTATTTTTTTTTATGTAATTTATTTTCTTCGATAAATTGCGCATTAACACGTTTAATTTATCGATTTAAGCAAACCATTTCTGTTTCAGTTCTGCAATAAATATAATCTTTGTTAATCCATTTTTAATTGTTGCCTGTCAATGCATATGGCGACAGAGAATTGAGACAGTTAGACAGTCGCAGAGACACTTTACTTCGTTTCGAATCAATTACAGCTTGTACTGCGATTGTTCTGTCTCTCGATCTGTCTTCGATCTGCTGAACGATTAATAAAAACAAAAGCTAGAAAAGTATGGCTTAACCCATTGAAGGCAGGCTTAAGTTACTAACAAAATATTACAAAAATTAAAATAAAACAAAATACTCATCAGTAAACACATTTCTGGATTTTTCATAATTTTTTCTAGATTTCCGCCAAACTGCAAGTAAATGAAAATATCTTATGATAATAACAGAATATTTTCCGGCAAGTGCGGCAAAATATTACGTAGATTCAAGTGTGTGTGTGTGTGTGTTTGAGTATGCAAATTGCATTGGACTCTGTTTGATCTCTTGTCGCCGTCACCATCGCCATCGCCGATGGCATTGGGGTGCCCAGCTGGGTGATCGATTATGCTGGAAGCGATTGCAGTAGTCGCTAATCATAATAATTGATTTGTAAATATTTCGACTGCGATTGCGAATGCTAATTAAAATGCAGCCAGGCCATAAATTATAAAGCCGCCCGATCGTCGATCATAGTTTTCCACACAAGAATAACACATTAATCATTATCTATGTTATTGTATATAGATAATATATATCGAAAATAGCGCAACATGCGTCGAGCTGCTTGTCAAAGGCAACTAACCTATTTTGATTTTAATGTGGGCGGGGCAAGTGCGCCATTGCAAACTATAACTGAAAAACTAAACAAAAAAAAAAAAAGGGGAAACCCGTTAAAAACATCAAGCCCATGGATGTCTATTAGAATAAAATTTGCAAATTTTCGGAACACTTTAAAATTAATGTTTTGTAAACTAAATTAAAATATCCAATAATGTCAGGGCTTCCAGAGTTGCTGAATCAGCAACTGCGTCAACTCCTCAGAGCTCGAAGGCGGTAAATACTATATCGAACTACACACACACTAACAGAGTATGCTATATCTGGGCGATCCCAATTGCAGGCGAGAGGAAAAACGCAGCTGGAGAAATCGTAATTGTTTGCACCATCGACGTTATTTGGGTGGGCAGGATAGTGTTTCTGTGTGTTCGTCCAGCCAGACGCTGACACCCATTCCGAGGTCGACCTCGACCTCGCTGAATCGCAACATACAGTCCGGTCTGCCGGTGGGCAACCGTAGCATTGTACCCTTACTGCATATCTGGCTGCGTCTCAATCAATCCAACTACTCGCTGAGGGAGAGCCGCGGCAGCCAACGCTCGCAACGCACACGGCTAGAGCAACGATCGGTGCTGCAGAACATTTGCCAAGTCCCTGCCGCTTTTCGCAGAATCTTGTACCAACTCTTCGGCTTCGCGTCAAGTAAAGTCGCTAGGACGAAGAGGGATGCGAGGGTAGCACAGCAGGGAGAGCAACAATCATGCTTGTTACCGGCTGCACGCTTTTTCACTAGAATCCTTAGCTTGGTAAGTGAAGAGTCCGAAATTCGATAACTCAATTTATCGATCTGCTATCATAATATTCTCTCACACTACGACAGATATCACAAAAGGTCGAAATGGCACTTGTCGCTGGTGCGGGCCTGAGCCCCAGATATAAATACAAATCGCCTGCTATGGAAGTCATAAATCTATGTGATATATCCGAGCATTTGAATTCGGCGATTATCGATTATTTGCTCGATAACGAATGTGACGAGCATTTCATTACTCCAGTTCAGTCTATGTCAATTTTATCGAATTTAAATCTCATTTAGAATGGGTGTAGACAGAATTCTTGATTTTCAGTACCTCTGACGATATTCTGTTCATATATTATTTGTATGCGTTATCCCTCAAGCAATAAACCCGTCAACCTAATTTGAATTTACTGGATGCGCCACGCCCCTGGGCGTTGATAGCACAGTACATAAACTGCGCATAAAATAGTTAACCAGAGTTGGCAATTTGATTGATAGAATCACCAAAGCAACGCTAGCAGCAGCAGCAAGTGGTTGGACAAGTTGGAGGACAACTAAGCTGCCGGAATACACTTAGCTGCCCCACCCTGGTCGGGATAACGCGGACCTCAACTCTTCCCTCCCCTCCGACCAGTTTATGCGACGCAGTTTACGATCTTCTGGCCAACAGGTTGATTTGCTATTGACCCATTTGGCTAAGCAGACGCGTGATTCACTGGCGCCTGCCTCCCGATCCTCGTCGCCCATGAATGTCATCGCCAACTGGGCAATTTGGAAAGTTATGCGATCGGCGCATGCGCCTCGATGTGATTTTTGTTTTTTTTTTTTTGGCAAAGTTGCGATCCCGCGATTCGCGTGCACTTCACGATGCGGGTGACGACGTCGACAGCCAAATGAATCTCATTTAATTTGGCAAAATATTTATGCATTCCTCATTGGCGACTTTGATTACTGTCTTCTTGGCCTGCCAATTTGGGGCCGCGGCACGCCCAATTTGTCGCTGTGTGTGCGCCTAATTTATGAGCCTTATGAATCAAAGAAATCTGTCAGACAACTTTATGACACTCTTTTTTCATGCCTCGTACATTTTTGGTTTCCTTCGTTCCTTCGCCATACGCGACGTTGACATTTTAATTTGGCAGCCATCGATGACAATTTAATAAATTAAAAGCCCGATTTTAATGGAATCGCGTTCGAGTAGCATTCGGTAGCCGCGTGTCGAGCAATTAATGGGCGATGGCGAATGAAGGGCACATTCACGCAGTTCGAAATGGGAGCCTTGAACTAGCTCAGCGAAAGAACCAGAACATGAGATATGGCAATTGGGAATTAATAAAATACCCAAGCTATAGTGTTGCCAGATCAGTTCTTTTCCCTTTTTATCTAGCTTTTTTCAGAGTCAAACAGCGAGACAATATTGAAAACGGCGGGTAACGGAAAATCTAGCATTTTTTAATAACAATAAATTTGGTCTATTTTTATTTTAAAAAATGCAACTCTACATAATTAAACCCATTTAATTTTGTTTGTAACTTTTACTGCGTTTACTAATTAATAATTAACCGATCAATTCTGGCAACACTGCTTAGCTATAAATTAAGTTTCAAAATCTGCGATATTGATTGTAGACGAAACTATACTATACATGTTCAATATTTTTAAGTTCCACAAAAAGAAATCAACCAAACGTTGCATTTTGAAATAAAATTGCAATTAATTTTCATTAGATTCAAAAAATTGTGTGTTCAAACAGTAATAAATATTTCAAGCTTTAGAAAATCTACACTAAAAGATAAATTACTGTCTTTGATATAGCTTTTAGAAATTCTTCTCATCCGAGATCATCAATTTCTAATTAATATTTCAAATATTCGAACAATTTGTAAGCTAGAATTCCCAAAGTATTCTCTTACAAAAAATTCCATGGTTTGCATCTTATCTGTGGCAGCTCCTTGTTTTCGTCGCTCGAGTGTTCTCAGACAGAGAAGAATGAATAAAACATGGACAGCAAGAGAGAGAGAGAGAGAGAGAAAGAGCAATGCAGACGAATGAACGAACAGGTGTCTGTCTCCTTCTGCTCCCATGAAGCTTTTTAATGTGAGCAATTTTTATTGTGACTGCAACGAAATCGATATCGATATCGCGGCCATTAACCAAATCGGTGGAACAGCCAACGCCGCGATAGACAACAATTTATGGAACTTTGCAGCAATAACAATTAATAAAATTAGAAAAAGTGAAGGCTGGGGAAGAGGAAGGCCCAGAATAACTGGCCTGGTGGCCAGTGTCGGGCTCGGGTTACGCTGATATCAAAACTTAATCATTGTGAGCGCGCGAGAGAGAGAGAGTGAGAGAGGGGGGAACAAAAGAGTGTTCTGTTTGTGCGTCTAGCGCCAGTCGTAAAGCGTTTTTGGCCAGACCGGCAAACCGGCCAAGACATGCACACACACCCGTTAATGCAGGCCGAAGTCGTCTAGAGTCGTCGTCGGCAGCCGGGAGTCTAGACCGTAATCCTTTGGAGATCTTGTTGTGCGATAAACTTGGCTCTGCGTCTGATTAGTGTGGCCTAATGTGACAGGCAAGCGACGTGGCAGATGTTTGGGCACTTTTTAACTGTAGTTTGAGTGATGTAATTGGAGCGACTTCCACGCAACGGCAGCAACCGGTCAGGCATTGTTGGGCAGGGACTCGGGCATAAATCAAGTGGAGCCCAACGTGTTAGAAGTCGGAAAACATTGCAACTTGTTGCACAGGCCCATAAACCGGCTATACCGTGGAACCCGCAGCCCGCACCCTGCTCCTGCTCCTGCTCTGTGGTCCTTTGGTAATGCGATAGCTGGACTTGGCACCCTTTTTCCCTTTGAATGATGCATCAGCACAGCACAGCACACAGTGCGTACCGTTAAGATTTACGATTCTTTGTGACAGCGCAACTGACACTGACTGGGAAGTGCTGCACGCGTGTGGTCGGTTCCCCATTTAATTACAACTCAATGAGTTCGCCCGAACTCGCCCAACAGGTGGTGGCAATCGCGGCATTCCCAAAAATGTGCCCATCCCCATGCCCACGCCGCGCCTCCACCTCCTCCTACTCCTCCTCTGCATCGTCCACGCCGATGCATCAACTGCTGCCCGCGAACACTTGACCCGAAATTCTCCTGTAACCGATCGCGCATTGACATTGAACTTTTCTTTGATTCGAGTGTTTATCGATGGAACGATCATAAGTTTCATGAGAATCACCCAACGTTGACATATCTCATAAACGTATCTCTCGATGCTGTCAAAAATGCTTATCGCATTGCTGCGCATATCGATCTCATAAGTTGTACCGTTAGATGATGCGTTAATCGATCGTTCGCCCGCTCTCGACGAGACTAATTAACCCCACAGTGCTGGCATAAATTAAACGAATATGCCTTCTGGGCTGGCGCTAACTGCAGCGGCCAGCTTTATAGCATGTTGGCAACAATAAAAACAAGAGAGGTAAGGTAACAAAACAAAAATACAAAATACAAGTCATAAGCTAATTGAAACGACTTTATTACAACCGAAAAAAACTGCAAAATAACGTAAAATCGAACGCGTTTCGCGATCATCGCGCAATGCCGCAGGATATCTTAGGAGGCGTCAACAGAAGTTTTTATGTGCCAATGGATATTTATGCGCCTTATTGGGTATACGAATCGAAGCTGTACAGACTACAGACTGGCGCTTACTCCGTTTTACAACTTTCGCAGGAAAGGAAACCCAATCCTTAACGTAAATACGATCCAACCAAGACGTGGATGGGGGGAGGCGCTGAGGCGAACAAAACAACAGGAATAACAATAATTTACGAGCTCATAACTGGTCACAAAATGAAACCAAAGATTAAAACAATGCCAGGCCTGATCTTCGCAGGGAGAAGCCCCTCCTTTCGATACCAGTTTCATGTTGATTCAGCGTTCTGCTTAGTTCGTTTTGCTTCAGCAAAGTGTCAACCGATCGCACGAGGATCGGAGCGCACCTTCATCTGAACACTGGCGCAGTCGTAGACACAGTTTGGGACAAGTGTCAGCGCACCGAAATTGATATTTTCAGTTTTCCTTATTCCACATTTCTCATCATCATTCCGTTTTCGCTGCGCAGATCGAGCAAGAACATTTCTATTGAATTTTATTCGGAGCCAAACCGGTTTGATACGAGTCGAGTTGCATTGGAACATTTGTTTTCGTTTCAAATCTATTTCGACATTTTTATTGACTTCTAGTCACAGTTTTGTCATACTATACACATACATTTTTATTTCTGGCTATGATTTGTGTGGTATTTCAGCGTGAGTCATTTGAGCTTTGGACTCGGAATTGACGCTGGTCAAATGCGGGCGCGTCATAAGCACATTCGGACATGGCTAATAAAAATTCTAAATTGGCAAAAATACGTCAATTCCGGGGTGAAAACCGCTGCAATTTACGTTGCCAGGATTTTAATGTATGATTTCTCAAAATGCGTAATTGGGAAATTTTTGAGTGTGATTTTGGGCACGTAGTCTCCAGTCTTGAGGGAATTCTTTTTTTTGATGTTAACAATGAAAGTATTTCATCCATTCGAGATTCCTCATTTTTTTTCCAAGAAACTATTTTGAGTAATCCGCGCAGATAACAATTACATATATTACTACTTAACACGTCAATGTTTTTTTTCCTCATCTCTTTAGTTCATTTTAAGAGTGTTTTGTTAAATGTATTTATTATTATTTATTTATTTATTACTTTATTTATTTTTTTATTATTTTATTTTTTCTATTTGGCTTTTCAACAATTTGAATAAGCCGCCATTTCAAAACCGGACGAATGCAACGCTGCGCACTGCTTGCCTATGTGGCAACGCCACACACGTGTTACGTTGCAATAGTGAAGCATACGGACCCTTACGTTTTTCTATTCGTCACTTTGTTCGGGTTTTTCTTTGGAGCATCGCCTAGTGCCCTTTCACAATGGCAAGCGTATTCGCGCGTTTAACTGGTAGAACAAGTGCATTAGTTACACCAACACCTCGTTTAAACCTTTCGAAATTGGTGTGCAGAAAAGCCAGCACTAGCAATGGCTTAAAATTCCAGCCCAATCGTAGTCGTCGTGTGCTGACTCTTGTGGGCGGCAGTGTCGTCTCTTTGGCGGCATTGGCCGCGTTTATCAAATTTCGCAGCGCCACCAACAAAGCGAATGCAATGCGAAAGAAAAGTCTGGTAAAGCAACAACAATAATGATACAAATTTTATGTTGTGCGTGTGTTTGTGATTGTGTGTGCTGTTAATCAGGTGCAATGTGGAAAAGTCAATAAATGACCGTAAAAGACTCGCGCAGTTATTTTTAGCTTGGGGCAGCTTACGTTACGCACTACCAGCTGTTGCGTTACGTTACGTTAAGTTGGGCCTATCGCAACAGCTGTTTAAAGTGTCGTAAACATTTTTGTTTTGCTCGCAACATTCGCTGCGCTTTTTAGTTGTATTGATTAGATCGATGTTTAATTGCCTTTTGCTTGTATGCGTCAACCGCCTTATCGTTAAACAATTATTCATGTGTTTCTTTTTCAACGCTGACGAATAGAAGTGGTTCATGGTCGTTATTATATTTCGTGGCGCCGCCTGTAATTTGTTGTTGTTGTATGCTCAAGTTCATTGAACAATACGAACAACAACAACAAGTAGTTTTCAAACCTGTTGACATTGTCAGTCAGCTTTAGACAGCGGAGTGTGTTTGTAGTTGAGCGCAGCGAGGGGGGAAGAGTCGAAATGGTCGACGTGCGTTGCGTGCGAGAAAACTGATAAGCTTTTTTTTTGTGGGGTGTGAAGAACTAATATTTACCTTAAGTTGAGTGCTTTGTGGTATTTCTAATCAGAACTAGGGCAATTCATAGTTACATATTTTTATTGCCGACATATCTCGGATTTATCAGGGATTTCTTAGGAAATGATTACTTAAGTCGACTTGCTCAGTGCGATGAGTAAAAACTGAAGAATCACAAATCAATTTTCTATGTAAACTCATCAGATCTTATTGCTCACATTTTTCAATCAGAATTACATCTGCGGCACAAAGTAGCGCAATCCCATTCCATTGAAAGCATGCCACACACCTTGAAAATTGAGGTGTAATTAAAGTGCATTTGTTACACAGACACTCTCATACATAAAACGCATACATTATGTATGATAAAGTGGCAAAGTAGCTGCGAACTACGCCCACGCACCTGACAACGATGCTGAACGCTGACAGAGTGTCAGTTACTGAAAATTTATCTATCAATCGATCTGGTTACTAATTTGATACGCCCACTCAATGGCAGTGCCAGACGCAGGCGTGGTTTTTCGGTCCATGCTTGTCCCTGACATGTGCCAAGTCCCTGAGCCGAGTTATGACAGGCAAACGACGACGACGGCGACGACGACGATGACGCCGACTGATGATGATGAATGAGTTTTAATTGTTAACTATAAATCCAGCGCCTGCAGCGCCTGTGGTGTTCTCCTGTCCGCCTGGATGATGTCAGCCCAGTTATGAAGAATTATCACACGATTCTCTGGGGGCGTAAAGTGTCTGCCTGCCTGCCTGGAGCTGCGATTGCAGCACATGTCTAACATTCAAATTGCGCGTTGGCCTTTGTTTTTCCTCGACTTCTGTTTGGTTGGGGAACAGGGGCGTGCAAGAGTTATGTCCGTGGTCTGTGGTAGCTGCACTCGAAATTGAGTCATTCCCTTGGCTCCGGGCACTGCCCACATTTGGTGCGTGTGGCATTAAATGTCAGATTTATGGAGCTTATGTCAATTTATTGTATGCGCCAAAAAATCTTGCCTTCGTATCAATTATGCACTTTATTTGGCAATTGGATTAGCCATGCTTAACGTGGGAATCCTGTCCGGCCACACGGCAGCCCATCAATATCGCGGTTTAAAGCCCCAGACGACTGGCATGCAATAAAGTACTATATACATTCATATATTCGTATGCAATTCGAATCGTAAAATCAACATTAATCAAAACGTCACCAGACGCTCAGTCACAGTTCCGATATCGATCAGTTTGGTTTATTTCTTGTTATTTTTTTGCCCACCTTGTGAACAAAGCGGCGGAAATTATAGCGATCCAATCAACCGTTGATTTATGCCAATTATATATACCATATATGTAAATACATACACACATACACCGACATATTGAATTACCTGACGATTCATCTCTTATCGCTTATCAATATAGCACCGCGACGACAACGAACTGGAGAATGTTAAGCTGACGGCGCGCGAGAGGCGTTTCATCAAATTTGCCTCGGTGGAATACGACGATCAGTTGTATATGACGCCACAGGACTTTCTTGAATCTGTGGTAGAACAGGAGCCAAGACGTAAGATCAAACTAGATTTGCGCATCTAGTAACTTAACTAATTGAAATGTTTTTTGAATTTGTAGCACGTCTCAAACGCCGAATTCTGACCAGCGATGAGGTTGAAAAGTACAAGGATCAAACGCCGCCAGTTAAAAAAGGATCTTCACGTCTATTTCGAAATCTGCGAGATAAAGGTCGAGATAAGAGTTTACATAAGACTCGATTTAATTTCTGAAATATTCATCATTTATTTTTTATTCAACAGGTATTGTCTCTTATACGGAATATCTGTTCTTATTATCCGTACTGACAAGTAAGTCGTCTGCCATCTATATTCTAATTAAGCCTTACTAATGTTACACTCCAACATTACAGAGCCCAAATCTGGATTTCGAATTGCCTTCAATATGTTTGATACGGACGGAAATCAGCGTGTCGAGAAGTTCGAGTTTCTAGTCGTAAGTGAAAAGACAACATATGTGAGCCTGCACTACTGTGTGTCTCTGTACTTCCCCATTAGTAAAGCTTAATTTATTTATATACATATGCATGTTATTATATTTATTTGCGCTTACTTTATTTTTCTTTATTCACCCCACCAACAGATTGTTTCAATTTTATCCGGTGCCTTGAAAGACAATGTGCAATGTGTAGATCCCAAAACCAAGGAAATTGTAAGCCTTATTTTTGTATTATTTATCTATAATTTAAAAGCTAATTAATTACTACAACGACATCTATTAAAAAAAAAAAATTAGCCAACATTAGGGCAAGGAAGTGAGCGTCAGAGTATTCTTTGACTTATATTCAATTAGTTGAAATTGATTTGTCTTATTATTTATGTGGTTTATAATTTTCTTAACCCAAACATTGTGCTAGCTGAGGCGCTTAGTGCCATACGATGATAAGAGCCCGCGGAATACCGAAACAGTGGTGAAAAGTCCACCACGCAAGAGTTTTGTAAGTGTGAGAGAAACAAAATAAAAATGTTTCAACTGTACTCAAGCTTCGCTTTCAGAAAAACTGCGCTCACGTTGAAGCTTAGCATATTTTGAAGTTCGTTCCAGTTAATTGTAATTGTTTTATGTACAAACGACAAAAACTGCCTACTCTTGGATTGTACTATATTTAAACCGTCTATATATTTTTTAAGTATATATGTTTATGTTAAATGTGCATTTCCGACATTTGATATTTCGGAATATCTATACATACTTAAACTGCCTACAATACAAATGTAATTTAAGCTTATTTTTTGTGAAATTTCTATTTGTTGAATGCTTTTAAATTCTGTTACATTCGTTTCGTTATTTATTTGCGTTATTCCATCCTGTCCCCAATACACTGCAACCAAAACCCATACTAAACCACCTAACTTTTCTTCTCTCCAAACCTAACACTACCTCCATACACCTGTCCTATCGTTGTGTATATAAAATCCCAGATGGAGCGCATATTCAGTGGCGCTTGGAAAGAGAAGCATGGTGATCCCGAGCAAGAAAACGGAGATGAGCCAACAGAAACTCCTAATGAGGTAAAGTCAAGCATGTGCTCGAGCTCGTGAAGTGACTAACATTAAGAGAATATAGATTGTAAACTACCTGCTAAATGTGTGAATTATTCGATTTTAGACTGAATATGTAAATGACAGTGAGGGACTGCAGCGGCGGCACCAAGTCGCCACCACTTTGCAATTGCATCTGTTCGGCAAACGTGGCACTGGCTTCATTAACTACGAAAACTTCTATAAGTTCATGGATAATTTGCAGACAGAGGTACTCGAGTTGGAATTCAACGAATTCTCCAAGGGACAAACTCATATATCCGAATTAGACTTTGCGAAAATACTCCTACGCTATACTTATCTGGCTACCGATGAGTACGATGTGTTTCTGGAACGTCTGTTGCTGCGTGTTAAAGACGAGAAAGGGATATCCTTTAATGATTTTCGCGATTTCTGTCACTTCCTCAATAATTTAGATGATTTCACCATTGCGATGCGTATGTACACGCTAGCTGATCGTGCCATCTCTAAGGGTGAGTAGCATTGCCTATCGGAGAAGATTATAATATTATAAACGAATTCAATTTGCAGATGAGTTTGGACGAGCCGCAAAGATCTGCACTGGATACAGTCTAAGTGAGCATATGATTGACACCGTATTTGCCATATTCGATGCTGATGGTGATGGTCTGCTGCACTATAAGGAGTTTATTGCAATTATGAAGGATCGCCTGCATCGGGGCTTCAGAGTAAGTGGTCGTTTCTTTGATTACAATGAGGCTCTGGATGCATACGACGAGCCCGAGTATCCAATGTTTCATCACTGGCGGCATAGCGTATGCCGTCATTTGGACTTTTACATTGACAGCGATGCTCTTTGGCATTGATTGTCGCTTTTGTTGCTGTTGTCTGGCGAATGTGAATGTGTTTGTGTGCTAACTGTGTGTTGTTTGTTTAATTTTTTCGTTATAATCATACATGTTTTTGCTAAGCTTTAATATTTACTTTAATTAATCAATATTAACTCGAATTATGACCAGTTGTTCAACGACCCAACTGGATAAGCACTCATTTCATAGTTGTACAATATTATTATTTAAGATTTAAATCGGCCATAAACATATTAAAACCTTATGTACACACACTACAATTTGGCTTTTTATTTTACATAAATTTTTACAAATTTTTGATTATTCATTATTAACAAAAATCGGGGCAAATCTGCTCTCCGATTTTACGCAGTCTTCTTTTCCTCACCTTCGCACCTATTCAATTTTTCGCATCCATTATTAAGCTGTTTTTATTTGATAATCAAATGTTTTCATTGTGCCTGTTGCTTGCCTATGACTCACACTCGCAGTTTGTCTGAGCTGTTGACTATATATGGCTCACGTCTAAAGTTCGCTGTTATCGCTATTTGGATTCAGTTGTGCTTTTTATTATTTCATAGAGAGATGATAATGTTTCCTCTAGGAAATCAAAAGATACGAATGACAACTTTAAGGTAAAGTAGACAAATGGGACCCCCTTTTCGCTCTGTTCTTTTGTTCTCTTCTGCTTCGCGTGCATATTCACTTGTTGTGCCTCCCATTTTCTTACTGTCAAAACTTTTATCTATGTTTCACAATTGTCTTAGTTATAACTAATATGCTAACTGTTGCTTTGCAGTCTGTGGCCAAGACGGAGGGCTGGGATGCTTTCAAGTACTGTCTGCACAATGAAATGAAAGCGCTGAAAAAGGGATCAAATTAAATAATGCATTGTAATCGTCCTATACCAAAGTGAATCAAGATAAATTCTAGTTGCAAATTATTTTCTTCCAAAGAAACATACTTATAAATCTCTTGTGTTAACTCAAAGTAAACTATTTATCATTGTTGAATTATATGAAAATATTTATGAATTTGTTGAACGAAACTCATTATGCCAAAATTTGTTGTATACTTTAATATTTAAAGAGCATTTATATAGAAATGCTTTTATTATTATGTTACCAAAATAATATAATAAATACAAATTTTTCATTTATTTATATATTTTTATTTTTTTAAATTAAGTAAATTAAGAAAAACATTTTCCATGCAAAAAATTCTGAATCCGGTTGAATTCAGTTACTGTTATTACTTGTTTAATCCTAAGTGCATAATTATTAAAAATACAACATTACTGTAGGTTGCTATTCTGCGATATTTAATTACATTTATCGCCTTACGGGAGCAAGGCTAGTGGGCTGTCTTAACTTATGCACAAATATACATACGTACATTGCAATGTAATAATATAATGTATAAAACTTTTACTATTTCCTATATAAATTTGCACTTGGGCATTAAACAGAACTACATAAAATTATCACAGTTTAATTGCGTGCATTCGATAGACACACTTCTCTTATTTATTCACTTGTCTAGGCTCATTAATAAATACTTTCAATTATCAAAATAGGTTTAGCTTTTCGATTCAATTTCGATTCACGTACTGTGAATGATTTAGCTTAGAACACGAAATGAAATGGGAATTGTTTTGGAATTGTTGCATAGAAAAATTGCACACTAGAAATTAGAATTAATTAATTATATAAAACTACCTAAAATATTAACTTTAATTAAAATAAATCATTTACACAGCTATAAAACTGCCGCGCTTTTAATTCAAATCTGTTGTTGTGGGCGGCAGAGTCCAACTTACGTATTTCTCCCTTTCCTGTTCCTTATAGTTGCGATTATTTGCCTTCTGACGACGGAATTTAAAATTGGCAAACACATCTCTCCTATCAATTTCCACACCCAATGTCTGTGTGTCTAGCTCTAGATTACGTTGCAATCCAACACCTGGAGTAGGCTCTTCGTTGATGGCCTTGCGAAAGTTGTAGGCGCCTTTGCGTTGCTTTAGCTGCTGCTGTGTTAGCGAGGACGGTGGCGGCGGTGTCTTTTTCGGACTGCCCACTTTCGGCAACGGCTTGGGATCTCTCATCAGCATTGGGAAGAGCGCGTCGTCAGCATCGAAGTACCAAGGACGTGAAAAATGATAGCCGCTACTGTAGTACGGCTTGAATATGGGCTCACTTGAGCAAATACTAAATGCATGATACGCATGCGAGATAAGCTGTGGAAAACGATCCACCCAGTAGTTGGTGAACTCATATGGTATGCAACCCAACAGCTCCTGTGCTTCGAGCGTCAGCTCGTGATAGTGATGTTTCTTATTGCGCAAGGCACGTAACAAATCTCGCACACTTGCTCCCATATATCCACGATATTTTCTCAGATCGTCGGTAATTAAAGGATCCAAATGTG
The DNA here is from genome assembly GCA_018151445.1 of Zaprionus inermis. Lineage (NCBI taxonomy): Eukaryota > Metazoa > Arthropoda > Insecta > Diptera > Drosophilidae > Zaprionus > Zaprionus inermis. The sequence goes on along the minus strand of JAECXD010000640.1, from coordinate 2,724,662 downwards.
CATTCCAATCGTCGAGAACCACAAGGCGTCCATTTTTTTCTAGCGACCTTAGCGGTTCAGAATTAAATTGCAACTTTTCCACACGATCGCTTACATCCTGCAAAAAGTTGAGCATTTTCGGTTCATCCCAAAATAGAGGATGATTGGCCAAGCAACGTGCCGGTGGACGGGACTGCGGATCCCGGTGTATCATATCTGATATTAGTTGTTCGGCCAAAATCTGAAAAATAATTACAGTTTAGTAACATCATTTAACAAATCTAATTTATTGCTTACAATTTTGTTATGCTCTTCTGCACCATCTGCACGCAGCTTGGACAGATTGTATTCATGCGATAGAATATTGGCCTGTCGTTTGAGTGTATCACCAAAAGCATGATGACCACCACTCAAAACATAGTAGTAAACGCAACCCAGTGAGAATATATCTACAGCAGTGGTCTGTAAATTGAGGTCAAGGAATGAATATCAATATTCAATATATGAATAAATTAACTTACAGTTCGCTGCGCACGCATCATCTCTGGAGCTATCCAACCATCCGTTCCGGTGACGCCCGAACGTCGTGAGAAACTTGTTCGACCGAAATTTAGTTTTTTACACAAGCCAAAGTCCGAAATCATGACGCGCACTTTGCCTTTGGGATCAGGCAAGGAAAGCAACACATTTTGTGGTTTTATGTCGCGATGAACTAAAGTAGAAGTGTACATTTATATAGAGAACATAATTTGCTACCTCTATAAACTCACCAATATCAAGTGAATGCAGATGACTCAATCCAGCAGCTGCTTGAACCAGTACCTGCCATATGTCAATATTCTGACGGAGTTCCATGGAACGATCGCCTTCTGTGTAATCCTGAAGTGTAGCTGCACATAGTTCAACCGCAATATAGCGAAATTGCCGATCTTGCTCGGTACAGAAATAACGCACAACATTCTCGTGTGCGTCCGACTCGCGTAGTAGGGCCACTTCACGGTCGGCAAAAGTAAAGCACTCAGGCAGCAATCGTTTGACGGCAACAAAACGCTCCTCAAAGTTGCCTTTAAAGACAAAGGTTCCCTCGCAGCCCTTTCCAAGCACCTCATTTGAATTGAAACTAATTTTGCCTACACGCACTTGCCCATTACCGAGATCAATCAAATCCTGAGCATTGATGTTGCTTCCATTACTACCATTGCTGCCGTTCCCACTGCTTCCAGTTGCCTGCTGTGCCATTGTCTTGGAACCGTTCTCGCTCTGCTTCTGCAATTCTCGCATTGTGCTGCATGTGTACCAGAACAAGGCAACCATGCCCATCACAATGACAATTAATATTTGATGCACCTTTCCACTTGGATGATCCATGAACCATTCGTTAATGAATGCTTGCACCTTATTGCTGTTAGCCAGTATTATAGTCTTTGTGCGATTTATAGCATTTGATCGGGCTTCAATGGTTATCTCCACTATTTCAGGATCAGTTTGCACGCCAATATCGGCTGCATTTTTTTCATTGTTAGCCAATAACCCGTATCCGTCGTTGTAGTTGTGTATCGTAGCCAGACTCTGGACATCTTTACTTGCTGCTGGCGTGGGTGACAGATGCAAATTGCCTTTGTTGACTTCATTGGGCATATTGTAATGGCCCAGCATAATGCCTGGATTTTCCTGAAGCACATCATTTATGTATACAGTTCGTGGATCGTTCTTGTTAATGTTTAGCTCGGCGACAGGACCATCAAGGAGTTTAATGGGCGGCGTAGTGGAAATTCGGGGCGTATTTTTATCCACTAATGATGGAAAGGCGTAAAGGCCGCGCTGATGTTCCCCCACATAAAGGGATTGACTGATAAAAGAGTAAAGACAATTAGGCGATGTTAATATAGATTTCTAAATTGATTTACTTACAATAGTTTTACAGTATTGATATTTCCAGTTTTGGATTCTTCCAAAATGGCTTGATAAGCCTCATCAGAGACTGTGGTAAATGGTACACTAAGTAACCCATCGGGACCTAGCAGAAATGCAGCCACAACGGGACTCTTTAAGTCACGCTGCCACAAGAATTTTCCATGTTTGCGATCAAGTGTTACAATCTGTCCATTGCTTGTGGTTGTCAGATGAATATACTCTACAAAGAACAGGACATTATAGCCAGATAATTTTTATAATGTATTTATTTCATTACCATATTCCTTGGCCAGTTCAGGCGGTGCACTGAGTGCATTGTAATCATAGAAAGTTATGTTCCACGGCTTCACATTCTTATCCTTGGCGTGACTGTCGAACATCATGACCGTGTATTGTGTACGTCCCAAATAAATGGCACGGGACGTAGCCCAGCCAATCTGATCACCGTCCTTTCCCTCCATATTGGCATCACCAAAGCCCATTACCTTCTCTCGTCTACCTGTCTTAGGATCAACCATGTACCAGGTGTCGCTTTTCTTGCCTGAATACAAAATGCCATCGGATGAACGACAAGGTGCATTGGCCACCAATTGTGGAATGGTATATGGTAATTTTTTCAGACTTCCCATTTGACCGAGCTGATAAATGCTGCCGTCACGTGGATCAGGCAGATAATGTGGAACTTGTACATTTTGTTGTGGTTCTGCAACAATGGGTGGATCTAAAATGAAACAAATCCGAGTTTATAGTACAATTTTTATATAATGAATTCATATGCATATAAGACTGCAAGTAAGGAATTTTGTATCCATATTGATGAAGTACATCAATTCGAAATAATCTTTTATTTGTTTATATACATGTGTACACTTGCGCACATATTTGTTTTGCGAGTGTAGGTGAGAGTGGCACGAGTAAAAATTATTATGCCCTGAAGAAAAGTACATTCAGTTCGCAACGAACATAAGAGACAAATCCGCAAATAAGAAGTATATTTATTTTTTATTAACAATTTTATTTTCGGTTTGAATTATCTTTTTGCCTATTAAGTTGAAGTGCTAATTTGTTAAAACTCTAAGTAAATGAATTTTAGGGCTAATGAGTTAATTTATATTATACGCAAGGTAATTTTTGAGACATAAGAGATATAATAGCCCATTCGAACTTATATACCTATTAGAGCCAAAGCATTTATCACTGGCGCTGTTATTCTCTTGCACTCAAAGTAATCTAGCACCCAATATAATGCAGGCGGCAACAGTATCATCACATTTTGTGTAACTACATATTTGCTGTGCCAGAAATGGAACTCGAGTTCTTGCTGGTATTCTACAGCAATAGTAAGAGAAACAACGACAACTAAAATAGAAAAATAACGAACCATGTCGGGTAATGTGACGATGGGACTTTATCGACATGGCACATGGCACTTGCGAGCACATTTCTCGGGCTGAGCCTTATCACTAATTAACCCACACAAGCCGATGTTAATTATAAGAGAGAAACGAAAGAGAATGAAACAAAATACCCTATGGTAGAATGGAGAGTTCTGAGTGATCATTTCCCATTTCTCTATGCTAGGTCATTTAACTCACAACGCCGACTACTCTAATTAGCATGCTTATTTTAATCAAATAAAGGCACAATAATCCATTCGGAAACGTGATGAGGTAATACTCTTGAAATCAATATAAATATGCAATGCAATACATAGTTCCATATTCATTTGCTATGGTTGACTAAGTAAGAAGCAAAATGCACGCGCAAAACATTTAAATCTTCAAATTTAATCATTTTCGTTCCAAATAATAAACCATTTAATGGTCGTAACACTGAAACTTGTTGGAAATTCCGAGCTCGAATGTTGTCCATATGTATATACTTATTTTCAAATTCGATTCTAGACCAAAACAAAGCTACCGAGAAATTTTCCATTTGAAATACATTGTACACAAGTCAAATATATACATAGATACATACGATAATACTTATGTATGTACCCCTACAGGTTTATCACAACTAAAAATCTTGAAGGGGCGTACAACTTTCTGCTTCATGCATATTGTCAAAAAATTTAAAACATCCAATCAGTACCGGATGGCCATGTAGTGTAAATAATAGTATATAACAATAAATGTCATTAGTTTGAAGATAACCAACGGGGATAGCGAGCAGCAGAATATTATTTGATAAACCAAAGTCAGACACGCAATCAAAAACCAAATAAACATAACTCTATTAATAGCACAAATTTAGCAAACACAACAAATGCATAATATACAAACATGTGTTGGTTTCCGTTGACATATTCCTAAAAAGTATTGGAATAATCATTAAACATTCCCTGTATTGTGATTCAAAATAATGTGAACTATGAAGTAGGGGTAAATTTAAATGTATCAAATCAGGTAAATTTATCAAATCAAAAAAGTTAAATAAATACTTTCTTCTGTTAACTTAAGTAGTTATCCAGTTACCAAATCAACAAACTAATCTTGTGTGGTTCTAACATAATTTCTTAATTTATACTTTTGCATTAACGCTTGATGCCAACTGCTCAAATCAAAAAGTTTGTCAAGTAAATAAGTAAACTGATTGCGCTGTGTTGGCTTTTAATTATAAATAACTCTACTTTTGTGCTTGTTGCGGGCGTGGAGCTGAGAGATTACGCCTGTATATTACTTGCACTCTCTCACACACAAGTCTGTGCGTGTGCTCTGTTATCAGTTAAAATAAAATTCTGAATAACAACGCAATGGTATGGGTAATTTTGGATCGAATCCAGCATCTATGGCGGTCGCTAAAATCTCACCGTATAAATACTACTTTATGCTAAACACATTAAATTTTGCATGTTAGCTTTAGTTGTTGCGCGATGAGCTCATCAGGGAATCATTCGCACTCGTTTATGCTGCAGTTTAAGGCCATTATGACGAAATGCCTATTGATGCAACAGTTTTACGAACAACGAGAGAGTGCGAGAGCGAGGCGGTTGACTTTGTTGTTGCCACCATATGCTTAGCTTCCCACACACTTCCACTTAAAAGAGACCGGGAGTGCGGTACGCGGTTTAAAATTGGGTTACCTTTCACGTTTGTATTACGAACAAAAACAAATCAACTAACAGCACTTATACAGAAATGGAAAAGTAGTTACATTGCTTTGTATATAAGAGTGTGTATGTCAATATGTGTGTAATTACCATCTGCTATTGTCCATCGTATTTCACTTGTAATCGGATCGATTGCAGTAAGCCCGCCACCCAGCGTAGAGAATACCATCAATGCTTCTTCGTCGCGGGCAAGGTCCGTGCAGTCCTATGTATATAATGACCAAAACAATTTGGTAATTGTCATTAAAAATTAATGTTTTCACAGTGACCCTTGTAAGCCAGTGGCCCACTAATCAACTGCATATCGCCTATTCTTACCGCCTTTTCTTCTGAACTGCTTACAACTTCAGCTGAGTCTGCATTTGCACCTGTCATTTGTTGTGTTGCTGTTGCTGATGCAATCGAGCAACAAAACAGCAAAATTAACGCGCAACAAGAAATATAGGTTTTCATTTTGCAAACTTTGTACAGCGGCGGCAACGTCGACGATTTTCTTATTATTGTCATCGCGTGAGGGTAACACCGAATTATATTATATTTGTTTGGAACTTGCTTTTTAATTGCAGTTTGTCGAATACTTCATATTTTTAATATTTTGCATTAATTTACTCATCAGCTTATCACTTCACACTTAATTTCATTGGTTCTTTTATTAATGCGTATTTCTTTCACTCGTCATTGTTGCGTAGGGTTGAACTGTTCACGAGTATTTGACCATAAATTGCACTCAGCGAGCTGAGCTGGATCATGTTGGGTGAAACTGTATGGTATTATTACTGTGTTCACACTAAATAAAGAGTGGATCTGGTTCAGCACAATATCAAACATAAAAAGTAATATCTTCATGACCACATATTTTTATTGGAATTCATAAATCGACTGAGCTAATATAATTATTATTTTAATTAATTTTTACTGAAAATCTAAAAGTAATGGTTTTGAAGAATATAATAGAGCGTTGAACCAACACCGCTATTATTTATTCGAATACACGATCCATCAATTTGGTGAACAGACCAATGAACTAAGTCCACTTTAAATACCAAAACAAACAAAATAGTACTAAAAAATACCATGCTTTTAACATCTGTTTTGCTGGTATAGGTTGCACAATGCGGCTGCCGGTCTCCAATATCATTAATTTATCATTTCGACGTTGTGTGCAAACACAAAGTTTAGTCAACTATGCAAAGCAACAACCAAAGAACCTCAAAGGGAAAAGCAAAAGTTCACAGGATTGGCTGACCCGGCAGCTTGCCGATCCTTATGTGGAGAAGGCACGCATGTTGAACTATCGCTGTCGAAGTGCATTTAAGCTTTTGGAAATTGATGACAAATATAAAGTACTTAAGCCAGGAGATGTAGTGCTGGACTGCGGTGCTGCACCAGGAAGCTGGACGCAGGTCGCTGTCGAACGAACTAATGCACATGGCAAGTTGGAACGTGCACCTTTGGGTGCCGTGTATAGCATCGATCTACTCCATTTTCATGCTGTACCAGGGGCAACAATTTTCGGCGGAATGGATTTCACTTCATCACTCGCTCAGAAGCGACTACGTGAATGTTTGTCGGGGCGTAAAGTCAATTGTGTACTTTCTGATATGGCACCTAATGCAACAGGTGTGCGTATGTTGGATCAGGAAAATATTACAAATTTGTGCTATGAAGTTCTAAGATTCGCGTTGGCCATGTCTGCGCCTCAAGCCAATTTGGTAGTAAAAATCTGGGATAACGGCGACGTACCAAAATTGGAACGCGATATGCTGTGCTATTATGAAAAAGTAAAGCGTGTAAAACCACGAGCTAGTCGTGGTGATTCAGCAGAGCATTTTCTACTTGCGCGGGGCTTTAGAGGAGCACCAGCAGAGCCTACCTAGCCTATTATGGTAAAAATAATAAATAGTAATCAATCTGTAAAATAAATAAAGATTAAATACGTTGAATATGAGAAGTAAATTTTAAATATTTTCCCGCTTTTAGTAAATTTTCCCTAAATATGCGAGGGTAACACTGCAGTTTGATAAAACATTTTTTTTATCGTATCAGATCGTATATTTTTATGTTTTGTCTAGATAGCCATATTTTAATTGTCTGAAAGCTTAATGGTCATAAAAACAAGGATACTTTTTCAAAAATGTCAAGTCAATTAAATTAATATTTACATATGTATATATATATGTGCTATCGATAAGCGATAACAGTCTGTTCGTTCATTACAACACTCCGGCAACTTATTAATTTTTGTTCTCAGACCTCTAAGCATATTAAATTATACACCAGTTGATAGTAGCGCCAAAATATCATCATGTCGGTCGCAGATGCCCTAGAATACATAACACTTGGCAATCCCATAAGCCGAACACTGATAAATTCGTCATCTGGAATTATGCGTGCATTTGTAAGTATTAAATTAAATTTGATTTTCACATTTTAGAATATCCTACTTTTAGGGACTGCGCCCCAAACAATTCAAGGACGCACCCCCTTCGGTTCAAACTGCACCGATTCAGAAAAGCTGCGTCTCCTTGCACAGCCTAATAGGCAAACACTATAACTTTGTAAGAATCGCCGGCTTGGGCGGTGCATCAGCCATTTTTTTGGGTGCCTACTGCAAGTACCATCTGAGAGATGTCCGCGATCCCAAAGAACAACAGGAGGCACAAGCTTTCGCCGATGTCGCTAATCGTATACATTTTCTGCATTCGTTCGCCCTGCTGTGCATGCCCATGGCGCACTATCCAGTATTGGTAAGTGTGAACATACACACATTGTGTCTTTGTACGAAAATCCTGCAAGTCGTACACTCCTTACACTGCTTTGTGATTTGTCAGTTTAAAATAGTAAGCCAAATAAAAATAAGAAGGGAAAGGTCAGCACCATTGTCAGCTATATTCACAAAGCAAATATTAAAGATTTTCATTTATTAATTTATTTTGTTGTTCTGTCAACAGACTGGCGGAATTATGACGGTAGGAACAGTACTCTTCTCCGGCTCCATGTACTATCGAGCTTTGACGGGTAATAAGCGATTCCAGAACTATGCCACAATTGGTGGATTCTGCTTGATTGGCGGCTGGCTGTCCCTGGTCTTTTAAATGGGATTCAATTGTATGTGAACATACAGAATTACAAAACTGTACACTTATCTATACAAAAATCAACGAAAGCTAAACCTATGCATGGTAAAATTTAAGCCTCTATATATGTAAATATTAATATATAATTGCACTTTAAATTATCGTTTTATCTTAGTTTTTAGATTTACATAAGTTCTAGCGCTTGATGTGAAAAAGTCATTATTGTTTTTTATGTTTTTAGCTTGTTATTAATTGAAGTTAACAAATTAGATACTTTTTTGTTTATTTCAGTGAATTTAAGTAGATTTGCAAATTAAGTATGTAATTTAGCAATTAACTGAAATTTAAATAACATTGAAACCACAATATACTTTAGTATCAACGTAAACAACACTCGACAGCGTGCGCGTTAATATACCTTTCGCACAATTTAAGGCCTATTCCCAGAGCTCTCTTAAATTATAATTGTGTATATCCAATTCCAAATGATTTCCGAAAAATGGATTTCGATTGCATAATAAAAAGTAGTTGTACATAAGTACTAACGTATTGTATGTGAACATACATTTCTACGAGGATTACCCGTTTAATTTTTGCTTTTAATGAGTCAGGAGCACAAACACAAAGTAAACAAGTTTATATAATATTTTATTGGAGTATTATAAAGCTTTTCTTTTCATTACTTGTAAAGTTAAATATCTGAACGGAATTTACAACAACTCGCGTTACTTGAATGAATTCTTTCTTTCTGCACAATTTTCCTTTGATTGATTTTTAACACTGTATGTATATAAATATGTGATTTATAGAAGCACATCAATGTATATAATATGTATGTACTATGTATGTAATTGACACTCAAATTTAATTTAATTCTAGTGAGCTGATTGAGGAATCGAGCGATAAGATTGAGCTTGAAATGTTACTAAGCGTTCTCAAATTTCTTTCTCTAAGATGTGAAGATTGTATATGAAAAATATGAAACATTTCCAAAGCTAAAGCTAATTTTCAACAACCACTAATTGCAGCTTAAAAGTAATTTCAATGCCACATCACGAAATTTGTATACTACATTCGCTAACATTAACATTGTTGGTTTGGGTGATATGAAAGGTTTATAGCTGATATGGGCTTATTTACTCTTTTGTTTAAAAAACGTACCAAAAGGCAGCTTTAAATAACGCTGCTTACATTACTTCTTATTTGCATGGTTTATTTTGATATTTCGGTTTTCAGCCTTATTCGATAAGTAAATCGTAGAGCTTTCTATGGTTATTTAAAGCCAATAACTAAAGCTAACATCAAAATATGAAGGCTGTATTATTGTCTCGCACACACTTAAATGCAACGTTTGGAGAAAATGATTCTGATGGCATATATATATATATATGATTAATATATATATGATTAATTTTTTTATTCATTGACCACAGACTGGTGGTGTTATGTCTTTAGGAACGGTGCTCGAACCGGAGTTATGCGATATCCGAAATTTGCCACAAGTTGTGGATTCTATACGCCTGGCTGATCTTGTCTTCTAAATGATAAACTCGTAATATGAATAGACACAATTACAATACAAACAATTATCTTTGTGTATATAAAACCAACTAAAACTAAAGCCTAGACGAAGTTTTGTGTATGTATACAATAGCGCTTTTAAAAAGCGTTTTTCTTAGATTAATAAGAAGTAAGGTTTAGCACTTATATGTGAAATATTCATAGTTTTGTTTATGCTTTTCAATTTTAGCAGTTAATGTTTACATCAAATGGAAGATACTCTTTTCTTAAATGCCGCTCTTTAAATATGATTTAAATGCAGTTCTATGAGTTGATTACAAATCAAGTGTATAACTTAAAAGAATGGAAATGAAACTTAAGCAACATGAAAACCAAAATAAAAATCGAATAAATTGTTACATTTATTGTGTATACCTGTACATTAATAAATTACTATAAAACACACACATACATTAATACTAGACGTAACAGCTTATAGTTTTTTCTTTGTTTTTGTTTTTCATAATCGTTATTGTCGTTACGGAACACATTTTTTTTTACATTTGCAATGCAACCTTTTGAAGGCGGTTTTACAGGCGTTTCCCTTGAATTATTTTACAGCAGATTTCGATTTAACTACATTTTTAACGTATTGTCATGCATCGTTTTCTAATTCTAAATAGTCAAATCGTCTAACAATTAGTTTGTACATATGTCGTGTAAAAATTCATTGCCGACTTCGCGTTGGTTGCATTTACTATTTCTGCTATCCTAATAATTTCTGCTTGGAGGCCTCCGCAAATAGGAAGGTCTTTTGTATTCCTGCATTGGCCGCCGGGTGGTTCGTAATTGGTTCAAGTATCTTAAGTATGTAGTCTTTAAAAGCCTTCGGCACAGCGAAGTGTCAAGAATCCTTCTTTGCCCGCAGATGATCCTCATGCGCCTGTAAATTTTAATATATATGATTACTCTTTTTTTATTAGTAACTTCTTCGCTTTATTTACCTTCTGTGCCACCTTCAGCAATACATCGAATGTGGCGTCGCCCGTCTGTTTGACCATGCTGTGGAAAACCTTTTTCTCGCTGACTGTCAACAGTTCGAATGGCGATGCAAACTCAACTGCGCGTCCGGCATCCATAACCAAAACCTTATCCGAATCCATGACTGTGTGCAATCGATGGGCAATTGTCAGCACTGTACACTCCTTGAACTTATTTCTAATTGTGTTCTGAATGAGCGCATCTGTTTGTGGATCTACATTGGCTGTGGCCTCGTCCATCACCAGAATGCGATTCTCGCGAAGAATGGCACGTGCCAGACACACCAACTGACGCTGACCCACGCTAAAGTTGGTGCCACCTTCGGAAATTTTGCTTGAAAGACCGCTTGGCAGATCGGATACCACTTCCTTCAGTTTAACTTCCTCTAGTGACTCCCAAAGTTTTGCGTCCGAGTATTCATCAAACGGATCTAGATTATAGCGCATAGTGCCCGAGAAGAGCACTGGCTCTTGTGGGATAATCGAAATTTTGCTGCGCAAATCGTGTAGTCCCATATCGTTGGTGTCGCGACGATCGATAATGATGGCGCCCTCGTTATATGACAGTCGAAATAGGGCGTTAATAAGTGATGATTTGCCGGCACCAGTACGTCCAACAATGCCAACCTTTTCGCATGGCTTGATGTCCAGGGTTAATGATCGTAGCACGTAGTCCGCTTCCTTTTCGGGGAAATAACGCAAGCTAAGGTCGTTAAATACGATCTTGCCCTCATCGGGCCAGTCCTTTGGTGGTTTCTTGTTCGGTTTGGAATCGAAGTCACCTTCAGGTTCCAGATCCTCGTACTCTACGACACGCTCAACCGACGTCATGTTGTTCTCGAGTTCTGCAGACTGTCGCATACCCCATTGCACCATACCTGTCAAGCCCATAGCCTGAGTAAAAACAGATTGTTAGATTCGGTACGCCTCAATCTCTTGTTTTGTGGACCGTACCTGTGTGATGGCCAGACCAACGTCGCCACCATTCTCCGGCGTGAAGAGGAAGAAGCTGAGCGTGACAATCGCAAGATACAGCACACAGACCATGTCCAGCCAATAGCCAAAGGCACGACTGGTTGACAGGAACATGTAGAAACCTGAGCTATGCATGTCCTGGAAGTTGTCGAACTCGGCAATCAGTTCCTTTTGGGCGCCAAAGGCACGTATCGTGGGAAGGCCATTCAGGGATGCACTCAGATGCGAGTATATAGGCGAACGAGCTACAAACGAGAAGGGATTTTATGTATTGCAATACATTTGGTCTATCACCTAGATCACTTACTTATAGCCTCTAGTCGTTTGACATCACGTGAAGTATTCAGATAGAAGCATCGAAGTAAATAGAAGATGGCGGCAAGGATCACTGTGACCAAGAGGTACCAAACATTTACGATGCACAACACAACAACGATACCGATAATAAGCAATAAGATCTGCAAAACATCCATCATGACCGAAGGCAGAATTTCATCCACTTGACCCAGATCTTTTGAGAAACGATTCAGAATGCGGCCTGATGGATTTGTATTGAAGAAATGCATTGCAGCACGCGTAACGCCCTGGAACATCCTATTGTGCAAAGTGACTGAACTCTTTGCGGCTAAGTGGAAGAAGAGCACACTGCGCACCAGCGAGAAAATGATCACCAAAATGTTGATGCCCGTAAAGTAGTATATGTCGTTGACATCAGTCTCGCTATTTATTCTTGGCATAATCGAACGACGTAAGCGAGACATAAATGACTCCGTTTCCGTATCAGTCTCTCCATTTTTGTTTACCCTATAAATGAAGTATTTTGTTATTGAACTCACGCCACACGCGACTCAGATAACTTACCAGTAGGAAAGGAACACGTCGGCGCCAGATCCCAACACCTGGGCGCCAATGCAGAAGAAGGCAAAAACAATGAACAAGAAGTAACCGTTGGCAGCAAAGTACTTCTTGTAAAGTGACATGCCGATGCGTCCTTCGGTACGTGTCTCCTGTGTCTGCATAGGCGATTCCACGACTACGGATTCGGCTGCCGACTCCAATGATGAGACACTGTTTTGGCGACTGCGCACTTTGCTGGCTTGCGACAATTTCCGTTTGTCGGATCCATCACCAGCGCCCTCATCTTTATTGCTGGGATCAGTCAACATCTTAGCGAAATCAAGTCCACTTTTGCACATGGACTCGTAGGTTCCCTTGGCACTTATCTTTCCTTTGTCCATTATAACAATAAGGTCGGCTTGTTCCAAAAACTGCAATTGATGCGTAACCAGGAGCACGATTTGCTCACGCAAATAGCCTCGCATACACTGATCAAAGAGATGACGACCGACATGAGTGTCAACAGCGCTGAGAGGATCATCCAGCAAATAAATATCCGCCTTGCGGTAGACAGCACGTGCCAGAGCGATACGTGCCTTCTGACCACCGGATAGCGAGGCACCACGTTCACCCACAATTGTCTTATCTCCATAGGGCAGTAGCTCAAAATCACGTTCCAACGCGCACTTTTTCACTACCTGGCGATAACGACTTTTGTCCATAGGCAGTCCAAACAAAATATTCTGTCTGACTGTTCCCGTGAATAGCCAGGGTTCCTGAGAGGCATACGACAAACTACCATTAACCTTCAACGTTCCAGAATCTGGTGGCAGTTCACCAAGAATAGTCTGAATCAAACTGGATTTGCCGGAGCCCACGGGACCAATGACAGCCACCAATTGCCTTGGTTTCATTTTCAGCGTAATATTATCCAAGGTATATTCTGTAGATTTTGAGTCCCATTTAGCCTTCATCTTATTGATGTTTACTCCACACTCTGCTTCGCTGGTACGACGACTGCTTGGCTTCAGGACTCCGGTGACCGAGGCGGCTGGCTCTTCCACTAACGTGGCAGGCGACTTGACCCCCAGCTTTTGCTCATTAACATCATTGGACTTGTCGCGCACCTTGGTTTCTTCGTGCAGCATAAACTTTTGAATACGGCCAATGGAAACAAGCAGTTCAGCTATCTGTAAATAGAATATCAATTATTATTAATTACTTCACTCTTATTACATTTAGTTCTAACACATGCTGTTAATTGCTTTCGATAAAATAATTAATAATCAAATACAAATTGCATACCTGTGAAATACCCATGGGGAAGTAGATAGTCATCGTATTGCGCAGAATGTTGTAGTAGGCAGTAATCGCAAAAGCCTTTTCGGCAGTTAGCACATATCCGAGTAGGACATAGCCAACGAGACTGATAAACACCGAAATACGCGTTACATACATAATGAAACTTTGCAGTGTGCCGCGAATATAGTTCACTTTTCGAATCGCTTTCATTTCATTGGCACGCACTTGTTGGATCATTTTACAAAATGGTATTTCCCAGGCGTACATCTTAATAACCTGGATACCCGAAAGAATTTCGTTCATCATGCGCACACGTTCATCTGTAAGCAAAGCCGTTTTCAGACGAAGCACCGAAGTCCTCTTGCCGAGATATGCCTGCAGGGGCACGAACAACAACATCACAGCTACACCAAAGAAAGCCGAAACGCCAATCTGTAATCAAGAGTTAAAGAAATAATTGTCAGATGTACTATACAATTACGCAATTCATTTCGTTTACCTCTCTCCACATTAGCCATGTGACTACGCCGATTTCAACAGGGCCAAGCCATAAGTAATGCATGTGAATAACTGAGACATCTAGACGACCCACATCATTTGATATGAGATTAACCACCTGGCCAATTGTCGTATCGCCCAGCGCCGTTCGGCTGAGACGCAACGCCTTACGATAAATCATGCTGCACATGGCAACGCGAACCTTCATGCCCGTGTGGAACATGCCCAGCATGTAGGGATGCATAAACATGACGTTGAATAAACTGCACAAGATCACGCCCACGGCATACAGATATCCTTCGGTTTGATCGTCGCTGTTCACATTCTCTGGATTCGAATAGAAGGCAATCAAGCCGCCCAAGCATAGAGGTTGTGTAACACTGCAGCAAAAATACAATATTATCAATAATCGACGTCATAAATAACTCGAGCAATCGATCGAGTGGGCGTATCTTGCTTACCGGAAGCCCATTTCAAGAATAAATAAAACGAATCCCAAGATACCGAAGTTCCAACCGAAGACGCTCATCATAACCTTGAACAGGCTGGGCGTTTTTTTCTTCTTGCGCTTAATCTCCAATTCCTTTTCCCAGGCATCGCTGAGTTTCTTGCCAATTATGTCTTAAATTGGAATAAACAAAATAAATGAAGTGAATTTATATACTGAACTAAACTGTAATATGTAAAAAGTTTAATTAATATGGAGTATAATGCATATGAAATAATTGTTAATTGAATAAAAATAGAATATGGTTATCTTAATCAATGTGCATATAACCGATAACAGGAACTACCAGCTTTCAAGTAATATTTCTTTAATCAGTTTTGCTCCGATTGGAAGTCTACGATTGCTTCATAAAAGTTCACACCTATGATTTTTTATTTCCCATTAATAACAGATGGTCTATAGTCTTTGGTATAGTTATGAGTTATGGACGTAAAAACCCGTCCTTCAGTCAGCTGTTCCAGCATTTGAGATCTAATCAGCGAACAAACTAATCCCCCAAATGCACTAGCTGCATGTGGACATCGAGCCATCTGAGCACTCGAGTCACAGAGTCATAGATACTTCCGCAACAGGTGATTGAAGGCAATGGCAGTGTCAATAAAATTCCATTTATTCATGAATTTGTGTAAAGCATAATATATACCTATTACTTGACATTAAGTACTTGCCATTGTTTACCAAAATAAATATTTACTGAAAGCGTATGGCCCTGATAAGATTGTTCACGAATAAGCGAAGTACTTAATATCAATGCGTTATGTCTCTATGGGCTCATATATTCTAAGTAAATAAGCTCCCGATATTTAATTATATATCTCGTATATCATTGTTGGTCAAAAAGGAAATTCATTAATTGCGGCAATGGAGTTTGTCAAAGTTATCAACTTTGAAACGGTTATCAATGAAAAATTGACAGTTAGCCACATGATTTTACTATGGGTAAATCAAAGGTCGATTTCTTTTTTCTTTTCTTTTCTATTCTTTTTCCCATTGGATCATGACAAGATTGTCTGCAAGTCTGATGATAAGCTCGAAATAAGCACGAAGCCTATTGGATATAATAATATCGTGTGTCTTTTATACGGCATTGAAGAGTCAGTTTGTAAATTGATTAGTGGTAAGCTTATCAATAGATGAGGTAGCAATAATTTATGAAGACCGTAAGAAATGAATGAGATAGTGGCAATACAGATAAGACATATAAACTTTAAGCTACTACATGCATACATATTTGTGATACACATGTCATTCCATGGCAATTGAATGGGATTTGACAGCGTCTGCAAAGTTTCTGGAATTACAAAATACACTGCCTATCGTATGACAAAGTTTCGAATCACAGCCCAATACCTAGACTCCAAAGCTCAGCCACATGTTCGGCTATATCTAATCGCTGAAATCTGTACCTTTAAGTGGTGTCCCAGTGCCGTCGTTCGCCACTTCAAGTAAAATGCGTCTGAGGAGTTGATATTTCCGTAGATTCAAAATAAAATCCAATGACAATTACCTATTAAAAACGTAAGGAAGTCCCCTTGCTTCACAGATTAATGCTCCAAAACAACGAATAAAATTCTGAATCCATAGAAAACTCAAAACTTGAACCCTTTATAGAAATAAGTGTCACGTGAAGCTGATGATTTCATTGATTTCTCACAGAATCAGTTTTGAAGATTATCAATTGATTAAGTTACTTCATAATTCAATTAAATCTATTTTATTAAATTCTCTCAATTTATGAGTCTACCTAATTTTTCATAAAAGGCATGGATTTGATTGATTCGACTAAAATTTTTTCCAAGTGTCTTGATATGATCATAAGTTGAATGAGTCATCTTACCCGACTTGTGCTCGTTTAGCGCCTTATAGAGATCTCGTTCGTCTAGAGTTTTCTTACGTCCTTTGAAAAATGTGGGCATCGTATAGCTGCAAAATAACAAATTCAAATTAGATAAGTCGGATATGTAGATATTTGCATATTTCACTTGACTCACCAAAACATTAATGACGATAGAAAGTTTGATTTCTCGCGCGGATTTTGCGGAAGTTCATCCGCATATACCGACTGCATTTTGAGGGCTTTTCGATAACTTCACTCTATCCGGGGGCAATTTAATATCTCAATATCTTGTCATTTGTTGAGTGTGCTCTACAACAAGCGCCGCTGCAATGTCAATTAAATAATAAATACATATGATTGTAGACAAACAGAAGGTCATGTACATGTATATAAGAAATGTATGTATATACGTCCATGTATATATGTTATATAGACATAGAAAAAGTACATAGATATCTCATCTCATAACTAATATTGCAAATCTATGACAATTCAATGGGAAAAGTTCTAATCACGATGATTTGCAAAAATCGTTAAAGTTTCGTTTGAATGTTGGACGCCATAAAATAATTTGGCCTTTTCAGATTATGCAGTAAAGTTTGTTCAAAAAATCCATGCGAATATTAACAATAGATTGCAACAAATCATGTTTACAATTGTCAAATAACTTATGTTATCTGAGAAGAGAGAATTAGTACAATTAACGATCTGACTAAATAAAATCTCACAGGATTCACTTTTTTTTAAAATTGAAAAGAGCTGATAGGTTTTTTAATTGGATTTTGTATATCTGCTTTTTAAAGTCAATTAAAAATTATTTTAACACATTTATTTCGTAACTTAAGATAATATTTAAATAAGTCAGTGCCGAAATACACACTCGTTATTTATCAGGAATGAATGACCAGATTTAAAAATTTTGATTTTCGGTTGTTGTGCACTGGTTTTGATAATTCAAAATTAATTATGTCACTCAACATAAAATTGATATAGAGGTATATCAGGGAAGGACAAACGGACACGGAATATCGCAAGAAACTCACAAATGGGCACTGGAACCGGCAAACAGCAGCACGTCGCGTCCAGATCTGTTAACAATCCGCAACTTTCGCTTTGGCCTGATGCACTGGGCTCTTATATAGGCTTTGTTATCAGGCTTTGACTTCGGATCGATGGCGCGATCGAGAGAGCCGAATCGAACAGTAATGGAATTTGACGATGGACAGAGATACGAAACGTTTAACTCGTGCGGCACATAGTTGGCTATATATATATATAATGGTTATCCGTCAGAAGCTCGAGTTGTTGATACAAAATCGTTCCGTTTCCCGTTATTGAATTTTCATTTAGTCACCAGCGTTTATAAATATTTGTAAACATATTGATTTAATTTATCATCAAACAATGCATTTAGTGCGAGCCGAATCTTGTGTGAACCGTTTGGGCCTTACCAATAGTTGGATTGACGTATTTACTTTCAAAATCGCAAAAAAAATCAGGAAAACATAAAATTGGAAAGGCTTCAAACTAAGTAGAACTTGATTGCAAATCAATTAATATGTTTGGTGCCAATTTAAACACGTGCAATTCACTTATAAGAACTAATAATTTTTGTCGCTTCAAAAAAATGGTGCTCTATGTATCTGTTTTTATGGAATTAAATTTAATTGTGCAATAAAAAAAAACGTTAAACAAGTTTGTGCGAGCTTGAATTTTCGTCTGCTTCTTTGATTTTGGTAGCGCAGGCGCTGTAAAGTCGATAACATTTCGAAAAAAAAAATAGGTTTGAAAAAGAATCTCGAGTTTATAAAACAAACACTCATACATGTTTTAAGATTACTGAAATTTACTAACTATACTAATATTATATAAATATTTTTCATATATGCCTATTTTGTTTTTTATTGTTTTTAAATACCAATTATAAGCGCGGTTATCGCGTATTAACAGACTGTTAACTCATTATTGATGAACAATAATCGATAAATAGATTTCCTTTAGGCGCTTAGTTCATTTGTTCATAAATATAATGGTTCATAGATCTGCCGCCTCGCAAAATACAATTAAAGCCTTTTTTTCATTTAGCAATTTCAATAAAGTAATTATATTTTTATTATTCACATAAAACACTAATAAATATATATATTTTGAAATTAGGTCTGATATACAATCAGCTAAAAGTGGTTTCAATGAACTAGTCAGTTCACATTTAGCAAACTGAACCATTAGTTATAATTTGCATAAATAATTGAAATATTTCGAGGAAGTAAAATAATTAAATATCTGCAGTTAAATAACAAAAAGCATTTAATACTCTATACTTGAGCAACAGATCAAAATGCAGTCGCTTATTAGGACCACAATGAAAATTGGTATGTTAATAGAAGTATCTCACTTGGACTTTGACTTGTTGATATGTGTTAATGATAAGAGATTGCTTAACACTTGATCTGCTACACAGCCTGCAATCGGGTGCATCTCCGGACCATAGCCTCAATTTCAGCTCTGCCGGACACACACCAGATGCTTCAGAAAACATGTCGAGATTTCGCAAATTCTGAGCTCTGTGGTCAAAATGCAGCAAAATTCGATCGGGAGCATCTTTATCCTGCACAACAGATCAAACAGATGGGTGAGCTAGGACTAATGGCAATATCCATCCCCGAAGAGATTGGCGGAACCGGCTTGGACTATCTTGCATATGCTATTGCTATGGAGGAAATCTCTCGTGGTTGCGCCTCAGCTGGCGTTATTATGTCGGTAAACAACTCCCTTTATCTGGGACCATTGGATAGCTTTGGAAATTCAGCACAAAAAGAGGAATATATTACACCATATACGACCGGAGAACGGGTCGGTTGTTTTGCACTCTCGGAACCTGGTAACGGTTCAGATGCAGGTGCTGCATCTACAGTAGCAACGGATAAAGGCGATCACTATGTGTTGAACGGTACCAAGGCATGGATAACCAATGGATTCGAAGCAGGCGCAGCGATTGTTTTTGCCACAACCAACAAACAATTGAAACACAAGGGCATATCTGCATTCATTGTGCCTAGAGGCCTTAAGGGTTTCTCGGTGGGCAAAAAAGAAGATAAGCTAGGGATCCGTGGCTCTTCAACCTGCCAGCTAATATTCGAAGACTGTGAGATACCTAAGGAGAATCTGCTCGGCAAGCCGGGCCTCGGCTTTAAGATTGCAATGCAGACTCTGGATTCTGGACGCATTGGCATCGCCAGCCAAGCATTAGGAATTGCTCAAGCATCTCTGGAAGTTGCTGTCGATTATGCACAGAAGCGTCAGGCATTTGGAAAGCCCATATCAAAATTGCAGGCAATACAACAAAAAATTGCTGATATGTCGTTGGCTTTAGAGTCGGCTAGACTTTTGACTTGGCGGGCTGCTTGGCTGAAAGACAACCATCAGCCTTATACTAAAGAAGCCGCAATGGCCAAACTGGCTGCTTCCGAGGCTGCTACGCTCTGCTCTCATCAGTGCATCCAAGTGTTGGGAGGCATGGGCTATGTAACTGATATGACAGCAGAGAGGCACTATCGCGATGCTCGCATTACAGAGATATATGAAGGCACTTCTGAGGTCCAGCGATTGGTCATTGCCGGTTCCATTCTAAAGGAATACGCTAACTAGTTGTGATATGTAACTATTTTCTATTAATTATTAAGCACAAATTGTAAAATCAAACAAATCTGTAAACTCAGAAACCTTTTTAATAAAACTTTGCCAAAATGCGTTTTCATAAAATATTTTTCTGGATTGATTTTATAGCAGCTTATAACCTAAATATAAGTAAGTCTGTATGTTCAAATTAAACAGGTTTATGAATTAAGTATTTGCGGCAAAATGGAAACAAATTTGACATTTGGTGTCTATAAAGTCTAATTGGACTTATCGAAAAAGTGCATATGGTCACACTCTTTAAAGTTGCTATAAAAGTGAAATCGATGTGTTATCTTATCGATTTTTATACCCCACGATGTGTTATTTTACAATCGATAAATTGGAATAGCACGCATCGATAGTCTAAAAAATGGATTATAAACAAAGATATGAGAAATTAAAGCGTCGCGTTAAATATTTTGTTTTGGTAAGTTAAACTACCCATAAGAGTGGGCAAAGAGGTATTGGGGTTAAGTATATATTGACATTTAATCCCTGCATAGTATCATTTGGTATAATAAGTCAATGTTTCAGGAAAATGGTTCACTTGTGGATGAGGTTTGCTTTTTGCAAGCAGAGCTGGTTGCCGCACGTTCAGAAAGGCTTACATTAATTGAAAAATTAATGTTTTACGAAGGACTAGATAAAAATCCAAACTTACCCAATTCCGTCTTAAACGAAGGTCGCAGCTCCGTAAAGAATAACTTTGGTGATAAACAGAGCTCCGTCGGAAAAAAAAGTAATGAAAATGAGTTTCGAGAAGTATCAAAACTAAATCAAAGGAGTACTTCAATATTTCCATTGAAATTAAGTAATATTCTTATACACTCAATCGGCGAAATTATACCAACGAATCTAAACTTTCATACGAGTGAATGGATATATCCGGTTGGGTATGTGGCAACGAGAATTTATGCACATCCCAAAGATCCATACAAAAAATGTGTTTTTACATGCAAGATCCTCAACAATGCTGGAGTTCCTCAGTTTCAATTAATTCCCGATAATGACTTGGATGGAGTGTTTTTTGGAGCAACCGCTAACATTTGCCATCAAGAACTGTTAAACGCTATACACGGTTCAATTGGAAAACCTGCACAAGTTATTTTGAAAGCCAAAGGAGAAGTCTTTTTTGGACTTTCAAATCCAAAAGTGCAATCTCTCTTAACTATGGACACTAAGTTTAAGCTCTGTACTAAGTTTAAGGGGTATTCAACAGACAATAGTTTGATGTGCGAAACCATGGACCCAACGATATCCTTTGCTGAACTTCAAAATTGCCTCACACGATAGTTTAGTTTTCAAATAATGAAGAATTAAGCTTTTCGTTATTGTACCTATTCAAATTAAAATGTATGAAAATGTTTTACAATCTTGCTTTATTCATTAATAATGACTTATACAAACGAGTTTAATGATAAAAAATGCGACATTACAAACAATTACAGATGATGTGAATTAATATTAAACGAACGCACAAACCTTTGCGTCGACTGTAGAAACATTTGATTCTTTTGACTTTGTGATTTAACCTTTAATTGGTTTGTATAGAAAATAAATACGCAATTAACTTTTATTTTTATAATCATTTTAATTGTTTAAAAATTTTAATTATTATATACATTTTATTACATAACATTTAAAAAAAATGTACCAAATAAAATATGTGGATATCATATATATTCATGTTTGCAGTGTGTCATCTAAGTCCTCTTCCTTAACTGGTGGCTGAGCAACAACTCGTTTCAAAACTTTCGCTACTACATCGCTTAAGGAGTCTCGTGCTCCAGTTTCTAATACCTCACAGGTCTTGTTAAAGGTTGTCTCGTCAGATCTTAATCTCAGAATGGATATGAGGGCTAACTCTGAATTTGACTTAACATAGCCATTCTTTTCTTTAGTACCATTAACAAGAGTTGGAATCAATGTTTTCAAAACATCAACATGTATTTGCTCAGCACTCAAATTTTTCGAAAGATGTATGCAACTTTTCGCAACTAATTGTTTTACGTCATTATTGCTATGATTCATTGCTCTTGCTAATGACACTAAAACATTGTTGGGAGGATCTTCCTTGTTGAGAAGTTTGTATTCTAATAGATAGGCAGCAGCTCGCACGGCGTTACATGCTATAGGTGCTTTATCCGATGATATATTAACGAGTATATTACCAATTATTTTATCTGCAAAACTTTCGGTTAGAACCTCTTTGGGACATTCTTTTAGAGCAACAAATATAATAACAGTATAGCCGTGTTTAGTCAATGGATCATCCAAACTTTCATTTAGTGTGCAACAATTATTCAGTAAATCAGAAACCTGAGCAGTTGGCATGTACTTTAACATTGCACCCAAGCATCCACCTGCAGCGTTACGTGTAATATCCTCTTGATGTCCGACCAGAGTCAACAATGTTGAGAAGACTTGTTTTTTTATCGCATCCGACATTTTGTCGCCAGATGGAGTAATAATGCTACGCAGTGCATGCAACATAGTTTCTCGAACAGCAGAATCATCAGATATTTTGATACCATTATGAATTTCATTGAACAGAGGATCGGCTCTAGAGTGAATGGCAACTAATTCCGAAAGCGCTTTTCCGGCCTTCATACGCACATTACGGTTTTGGTCGTGCAAAGCTTTCAAGAACGTTGTTTGAAGTTGTGGCAAAAATTGTTTTAACAAAACGCCTACTTTGTGAAGCAAAATCGCTAAGGTTTCTAAAACGGCGGCCTTAACACCGGAGTTGAAACGATCGCCTAATATCCTAATCAATGGACCAGTAATATGAACGACCGATGGTTGCAACGAGGTTGCACTGGTCAAGAAAATAACTTCTCCAAGTCCCTGAGCAGCATTCTCCTTCTCTTCAGGCAGACCGTTCAAAATAGCTTCACGAAAAACGGGCAGTAATGGTGTGATTCCCTTAGGTAGACAAAAACCAGGTAATTCGGCTTCTTTCAGGTCACTAGCGGCAAACCTAACTGCTTGACGAACATCCGTTACGTAGCCAATCTGCTGAGTTGGATTCAAGCCTTTGATAACTGCATTAAGTGCTTCCCAAGCCTTTTGAATTATATTCTTATCATGGTCAGCCATCAATCTAAGCAGGCAACGCAAAAGCTGAGGAATATATTGAGAATAGTCTCCGGGCGAGTGAATACAGAATGCAGAAAGTAAACTAGCCGAAGATTTTCGTGTACACACGTTTTCAGATTTGGCGGAGACCATAAGAGTATCCATTATGGTTCGGATTCCAACTTCATCGGTAACAGACAAAATAACTGTCTGACAGTACTCCAGTTCTAGGTTTTCGTTAGCCGTACCATGGGATTCCGACAAAGCATCTAATAACGCTGATAAAATTTTTGGCAGATATTTAGTTAAAGCATCACCGGCAACTGAAACTAAGATTGACAGAGCTTTGGTGTTAACTGGCTGTGCAGTTAATTGTGGAACAAGGTAAGGCAAAACAACTCGTGACTTTATAGACATCACTTGACGTAAGCCATCTAAGGTATTCTCAGCAACTTCGGGATCTGGATTTGAAAGATTTTCAAGCATGTGTGGAAGAATATCATCCAGGGCTCTGGAACCTACGGTGCTATGTAACGACTCGAAAGTCTTTGCCGCTGCTTCTCGCACTTCTGGCAATGGATCCGCCAAGGCCTTACGCACAGTTGGAACCAAACTGTGTACGAAACTTAAAACCATTTCTTTAGATGTTGAAGCCATTATTTCAGATAACCCAATGCATACACCTTGCCTTTGGTCGGACTGCTCCGAATTCAAACCGCTTTCCAGTATAGGAATAATTTCAGGCAGAACTCTTTCACCAAGCTTTCTTACTAGATCGCCCAAAGTTCGGGCCGCGACTTGACGCTTGTCGTAGCTGGTACTTGCCAAACAGCCTAACAAAAGACCAAACAATGTTGGCAAAATCTCTCTCAATGTTCTGGGAGTATTCGTTACAACAATTTTCCAGACATGTAACGCCGATTGACGCACCATTAGCGATACATCACTTCGTCCCATGTAAAGACCTGACAAAACTCTATTACGACGTTCATCTCCCAAGAAACGAATAATGGCTGTATGTGATTGTTCTGTACCAAAATTATCATCTTCACTTGCCGTTTCCGTAGTCATTTTACCAGACACACCAGATATGCGATAAAGTAAGTCTCCAAGCAGTTGTACTGAGCTGTACCGTATACGCCAGTTCTCATCAAACAGGCCTTTCTCTAATTCGGGCAGCAATAGAGCAACAGCAGTTTCTGCATATAAATTCACAATTCTTTGTCCAGCTCGCAGTGCTGTGTCTCGAACATATTCACTTTCATCGGCCAATGCTTTAAGTATAGGATTAATAATTTGACCTATATACGGAGTAAACTCATCCGGAAATGCTCCTGGCATATATATAAACATCATAATATAACCATCTTTAACGTGTGGAGCAATATCATTTCGTTCTGCAGTTGCAATTATCTCTGGCATAAGTTTGTGCATTTTTTCCACACCTAGTCCACCAACAACCTCAGAAAGTCCCTGTGCTGCACCACTACGGTCAACACTACTAGACTCGGATGTAAGAGTTTGCATTAGCCATGGGAGTAAATCTTCAAATGATGTTTCACCCATTCCTTTCACCATAGCACCGAGTGCGCGAGCAGAGACTGCTCGAACTTCAGGCACAGGATCGAGCAACGATGATTTCAATCCAGGTATTATACTTGGTAGATAAGGTGTCAAATCCTTTTGATCAGTGAGTGAATACATGTTTCCAATAATTTGGGCAGCCATTTTTCTTGTTTCTGTCGATCTATCCATAAATGCTCTTTGAACTACTGGCATGATAAGAGCCAATGAGGGTGCATCTATGAAATGAATGAACTTTGTTTTTAACAAGCTCTGTAAACATGCAGCTGTATTGTTAGATGGCTCCTCCAGCGCCTTCAATAGAATTGGAACAATAGCCTGAATTTCAGGATTCTTAATAACAGAACCAATTACTTTCAGAGCATCTGCACCAGCTTCTTGCACTTTTGTATGAGAGTCTCCAAGAACCTCAATTAACTTTGGAACAATGCTGGGTAAGCACGATGACAATTGTTTTGGGGCGCAAAAAGCCATGGCACCGAGTAGTTCAACAGAAGCAGTTTTTGTTCTCCACGAATCTTCGTCAAGTGCATCGAGTAGAGATGGCAGCACTAATTTTACACCATGCGCGGAAAGCTTGCCCATGACAACCTTAGCGGTGTCGTCAGCAGCTTGACGAACATATTGCGATGAATCACCAAAGCACTGCAAAAGGTGAGGTAAAACATGCACAATATAAGGCTCAAATAGCCGACCCAGGGTGGTACATAGGACTTCAAATGCAAAAAGTGCACCTTCGCGACTTCTGTAATTCTTTTTATCTTGTATGTAAGTTGTAAGTTTCGACATTATATCTAATTGTTTAAGCGATAAAATGCCAAGCCCTTTTACTATGCCAGCTATACCGTAAGCAGCTCCACGCCTTTCACCATATTTGTCAGACTTGGCCAAAGAATGTAGAAGTTTCTTTATCATTGCTGGAACTTCGTCTTTTACGGAAGGCATAAGATGTGGTAAGCAATTTGATACTGCTTCCTGTACTTGTTGGGATGGCGTAGAAAGTGCGGTTATTAAGCGCTTTACTATCGGATCAATTCTTTTATCGTCCTTTTCTAAATGTCGTGCCAAGGAACCCATCAAAATGACAACAGCCTGTCGTATGTTATCATAACTTTGCGACTTTGGAGCTTTATCAAGGAATTCTTCGAAGACAGGTAGTAAACTTACAATGGTCTCCTTACCATGTAAGTCCACTATTTTTAAAGCGGCCGCTAACATTTCTTTATGCACAATTTCCTCTCTGTCCCCAAGTCCATGAGACACCATAAATTGCATTAGGTTATTTACATCTTCAATGGATAAGAACTGTGCTATTTGAGTAATCGCGATAGCGACACCTCTTCGGGGTTTCCACTGATCAAAAGCTGGTTCAATTTCACGATCAAACTTATCCAGTTTTGGGGGAATTAACGTAAGTTTTTCATTATATATTGCCAATAGTTTTTTTAATCCATATTTTGTCAAGCTGCTATCGTTTAATATTAGCGGTATTAACGACTCTGCCGATGATTTTTGAATACAGAGCTCTGAATGTGTTATATCACAAATGAGATCATCGAACTCTGGGAAAGGAAAATCAGTTGAGTCCCAAAGATCTACGGCTAGTTTGCGAATTTCGACAGATACATCAAACTTAGCTATCCACAATCTGGCATATAATGGTTTTTTTAATTCTTCATGGTCATTGACATACTCAACAATTGCGGGAATCATTATTTGGATTGCTCGTAGTGTCACATCTCGAATACTTTCTATGGAACTTTGCAAAGCATCTAAGAATAGTTGAATTATTTTCTTATCTGGCGTAGCATTGAATTTACCTCCCGATGAAACTGTTGCTACTTCTAACAGAGCGTTTACAGCCTGAGCCTGGATTGCTGTGCCATTCGTTCTGATCAAATATAGCAATATATCAAACATTCCCAGCCTGGGTAAGTACCTTGGATGATCGCAGTCATCACTAGAATCGATTTTGTTTTGAACGTGAATTTCGATCAATTTTATGCTGGTTGATATAATTTCATCACTTGTTCTGTTATCTACGAATGTTATTGCACGTTTAAGGAATTCGAAAGCATATGAAAAAGATGGCTTATCTAAAAAGTTCGATTGGAGAATATGATTGTTTAGATTTGATACTATATCCAAAATACTTTCATTTAAACTTTGTGCAGTCCACTCATCTTTTAATGTGCAGGATGGTTTCTGAAGTCTAATAGTTGCAATGGAAACAGCTCGACCTAAATCCGATTGATTTTTGAAACACGATTTGTTTAAATAATAAAACAGATCAGTCAAAGGTTCTGCGCTTAAGGGACTTTGAGTCGCACCTAAGATATCATCCAGTAATGTATGAAAATGAAGTGAAATATATCTTTCATTGCCAGTACAAGAAGCTTTAAAAAGGCTTATAATGCACATTAGCTTTTCATGTAGTGCCTGAACTCGCAAGCGTATGCGCATTTCCTTTTCTGTTTGGTTTTTTATGAGTTCTTGTTGTTTTTGCGTTAGCTTCACAGTTTTCGATTTTCCCTCTTTTTGCCGTTTTTCATCAATTTCACGACGAAGTTGAATTTCTTCCAATTGCTCTTTATAGCTATACACTTTATTTTCACGCTTAACACCAGTTGTTGCGTATTGAGAGTCAATGTGAGGTATCACACTCTTGTCATACAACTCTCCATCTGGTGTCATAAACGTTAAAAATTCTTCGTTATTGACGCTAAAATTGCTCTCATCATTTAAATACGTTTTTATTTGCTTTATGATGGCTGGCACTATTATATCTGGATTAATTCGAACTAATGATGCGATAATATTTTCATTAACGGGACAAATCGAATAACCTTGAATATATGTTTCTATAATATGTGCTGAATTCGATGAAATAAATTCCTTAGGATTTAAATGAAAGTTTTTCTGAATGGTATTTTCCCAAAAATTGGGACTATTTGAAATTATAGCAGGATAATTGGCAATATCTAATAGAATCATAGTCAACTCAAGAGAATCTGTGTGAGAGACATTTTCCAAGCCACATAGAACATCCAACGCTTCTACATATGCCTGGCTTGGTGTACTTGACTGATCAATACTCTGGTCAGTTTCATATTGAATTTTTGCAGAGTTTAAAAGTTTGCGGTATTCTTTAAGGACAATTTTAACAAAATCTACACCATCGACACTTTTTGTAATTTCAATTACTTGATCTTTTGTAAACTTTCGTACTTTAGGTGAACTATTACATAAGTTATTTAGTAATGCTCTATGTAATAGTTCTACGGGTCCCTTAATTTGATCTAAATACGATTTTAACAAAATCTTAGCCATAAAAGAAACATGGCATAACGTTTCTGATCCTGCTGTCAATAAAAATTTCTCGTTAAAAAAGTTCTGCTTATTTAAGTCAAAAATGGAATTCCAGAAGTTGGAATATACCTCTGACGGTTTCTCTAAAATTAGCAAATGACAAGCAATACAAGCTGCTTCTGACATATTAGAGAGTTGCGAAAAATTTTGTAACGTTTTCGTAAACAATGCATATAACGTTGGAACCAAAGTGCTTGTGTTTTTGATGTCAGCATTTTGAATTGATGACAGCAACCATTCAAGATAGCTTTGTCGAATGATTTGGTTCGTGTTTTTATGTTCTATGCCAGTTTTAAAAATGTTAATAATAACGTTGGGTAATTCATTTCGAAACTTGCCAGTCCACAAAGCAAACATTTCAAGTGTGCAGCAAATCACCTTTTCTTGAGATTCTGTCTCAAGTGCTTTCCAGAAGAGGTCCACAGCCATGTTCAAAATATCGGGTAAACTTTCTTTGTCAACTCTGTTGAAACTTAAAAAGCCAGCACCCTGAAATTAAGATAATAATTTATTAATTTGATTCTTTGTTGTTAAAAAATTATTGAAAATAATTATTTGCAAAGAAATAGACCATAACAATACATTTATTGTTTGAATTACCTGCAGTAAAAAAATTCTATACTCCACAACATTTATTTTTCCTTCAGATCCGTTTAGTATGGAAAATATGAGTTTTAACATTTCTTTAATAGCATTGCTATCCGAGCATTTCTGGGATAGGCTTTTTAATGACTCCAACGATTCGCGACGATCATCTTCTCCTTTACTGCAAAGTTTTTTAATTAAAACCGTTCCGATTTGAGCAGCATAGCGGCTACAATCAATGTTAATTAGTTGGAATATTAAGCCAACACTTTGTAAAGTATTTTCCGGACTCCGCAAAATAGATTTTTGCAAATCATTGTAAATATGTGTGTTGAATTCAGAATCATCAAGTTTTGTTAGTAATGGTCGGCAAGCTATTATCAAATATTTTTCCGGCTTAAATTTACACAAGATCATACTTTTTACGAAATATTCCACAATTTTAATTTTATGTGTGCTCAAAATTTTAAAGGAATTTTGGTCTTCTTCGAAACGTATCATGGCCATCATCATAATTGTAACATTTGAAGTGGCATCCATTTGAAATAAAGCGGCCAACGTTTCTTCAAAGACTTGTTCATCATCCCAAAGATCATATATTAGCCTCGTGGCAGTTTCCGTTACACGAGCATTTTGACCCAACAAAGTAGTTTGATATAACAACGATTGATATTCAATTAATCGAAACTTTTCAGTTTTGTATATATTTGAATCACGGTTTGTGTTCTTCAGTATCAGACAAACCCAACCTAAGGCAACAACAGAATATTTACATGATTTATGAGCCGGTGCCAAAGGTAATTCCTTCACTAATAGTGTTTTGAAAACGGATAGCATATGTTCTATGGTTAAATCATGATGTGCCGCAATTAAATCACAAATAAGCTTTCGTACTAAAAGCTGCGATGGAGGATCCTTGTATTTGGATATTGTTGTTCCTAGTACTTTACATATTCCTCGAATGATTGCAGAATTTATTCCTAGAAATGAGAAATGACTCCAATAATTAGACAACCTTCAGACAAAAAACAATATATACATATATAAACACAAGAGTCTAGTTCTGAAAACCATGTATAAATTCGTAGTTGTTATTAATCAATATGTCGCACAGCTACCCATCGCATATGTAGGTATATACACACATACATAATTTTTGAGCACTGATTACACTGCAACTTAATTCCATCGATTTATTTTTAAATAAGCCAATAAAAACACTTGCGGGATATTATTTAAGTAATCAATACTTTGAAGAAATGCATATGAGAAATACAATAAATAAACCTAATCGTATAAACAAAAAATTCGTAAGTTTAAAGCAGTCATCAAAATTGCTTGTAAAGGAAAAACCGCCTGCGATTTGCGACCTTGCTAATAAACTTAATTTTTAGCCATTTAAAAACTGCAAGTGGACGCTGCTACTCAAAATCATTTCTCTTTTATCTCTTAGGAAAATTTAAAGTTTATAATTACATACTATATGCGAAAAGCTATGCATAAGTATGCATTAGGTACATACCGGGATTTGTTAGAACCGCACTAACATTTTGAAATAATGCCTGCCGCTCTTCTATAGCAACATTTAGCACCCTATTAGGCAAGTCGCGCAGGGCACTAGACAACTGTAAAAAATAACTGAATTTCCATTCAATAATAAAATTCCTCGATTTCGTACCTGGGGAACGTCCATATTTTCCTAGCGCAAACGGCAAACGTGTGCTTCATATAAATGATTGATGGAATGAACATGAGTAATCGATATTTTAAGCGATACATTTACTAATCCTAACAAACCTTTTGGAACACAGAACTGGAACACTTTAAATTGGACTCGTCAAATTTTTATAAGATTTTCACTTTGTTTTTTAGAAATCCCACTCTTGCGTGTTCCCTTTTTATGCGCGAATGGAAATGTTGAAAATTTTGTGCTCGACAAATAAGTAGTCTTCAATCCGTTTCGTTTAACATAGTATACAATAATCTTCACTCAAATTATTTAAGGTCTGAACTCATACAAGTAGTAGATTTTTGCTCGTAAAAAATGTCGGCATATATTTTGCTTGTTTTAATTCGTTTAGTTCTTCCCACGGTTTTATTAATTGGTGAGTAATGAAATCAAATCTTCATATTTTGACTTACATGATAAATTCTACATATTTTTACATACGAAGCTACATTATTACGGCCCGTTGCTTTATCAGTGGTTTACTTAGTTTTATTCTTCATATCGCCATGGTTGTTAATTAAAAGTGAATCGCAACATACACTGCTAAAATATTATTCGCTTGTGTCTTGCGTAGTTGGTATATTTTTTGTGATTTCCCACTTTGTGATACATTTTTCGAATGTATGGTTCTCGTATTTGAATACTAACTCATCGATAAGAGACATTTTTCTACAAATTGGCTTTATCAGTTTTAGAGGATTAAAGTAAGTGTAAGTCAGAACTCAAGATGTTTAACTAAAATATTTTTATTTAATTTAAGTTTATCTGAAATATTGTATTGGGTTTCTCCCGACATTATGATCGCAATTATTTCAGTGCTTATTTATTTTCAAATAAATTCTAAACATTTTTTAACGT
Organism: Zaprionus inermis; assembly: GCA_018151445.1. Taxonomy (NCBI): domain Eukaryota; kingdom Metazoa; phylum Arthropoda; class Insecta; order Diptera; family Drosophilidae; genus Zaprionus; species Zaprionus inermis. Next base: position 2,693,202 of record JAECXD010000640.1, on the reverse strand, counting down.
CAAATTCAAGTGGTAATGCTAACAATGAACGGAAATATAGTTTGCAATATTCTGAATTGAACCATGCTCTCATTATTTCCTATGTTCAATCAGTTTTAAAAACATGTAAGAGAGAAAAGTTGTATACTAGAACCAAAAGAAACTTATTAAGCCTTTTTTTTAGCACCTATATATTCCCTTATACTTCTCTATTTGTGTGGCATTCTAAGACCATCGATACCAGGCTTCTTATACTTTATAATGTTTCTTGTGTCAGGTACATACTGGGCTATGTATAGACAAATGAATCGGTATGTAAATGAAACATTAAAGTCTCTCACTTGTTTATCAAACTGTTTTTTTTAGCTACTATTGTTGGCTTTGCGCCATCTTTATAGTCTTATTTTTACAAATAATTTGTTTTGTTTTATATCAAATACCGACGATGCATGACTTGTTACATTACGAGTCAATATGGGCGCGGTAAGTTTAATTGTTATTATAGAAAACCAAACATACATACAAAGTGGTGCATTCAACAGTGTTATGGGAATGGAAGTGTTACTAATTTTTTGTAAGGAACCATGTAATGGTAAAATATTAAACTTTAATAATGAATTAGGTGGAGAATCATTTCTAAGTGCTATTGCATTAATGGAGGCATATTTTGTTATAACACTTAACATAATACATTATAATCCTTACAATACATTGAGAGCAGAACAGTCACTGCAACAGATAATAAACCGTCCTGAAAGCGAACTCATATCCATGGAAAATCGCGAGCAACCATCTGTTTTGGAACAACTTTTCTATATGATTTATCATTTAACAGCATTTATATATAAAAATAGCTTTATATCGCTTATCATAGTTATGATGGTAAGTAAAATTTTATATATAAATACATATGTTGCGCAAATTAGTTTTAGCGGGCAGGTAAGATTTGCAGAGAATCACATACAATTTATTAATTTCTACTTTTTCTATTTTAGACGTGGTCCATAATATTTCATAGTTGGTTGACCTTTGTGCTCCTCATTTGGTCTAATATTCTTTGGATCATACCAAATCAACGTCGGTCTATGATGCGTTCTAGTTTTTTTGTTGTCCTATATGCTGAATTTCTGGTCATTATTCAGTATATTTATGGGATGCATATAAATGCAAATGAAATGCCTTTTAAGGTAATATATGGTGAAACCATTAGATTATTAATACACATATATATATATTATATACATATATCACATACATTCGCCGAATTGACGGGAGTCAGTTTTGAACGCACAATTTTAAACATATAAAAGAGCTTGACATTAGGTTGTTTTACATACTTATTTTGTATGTTTTCTTTAATTTAAGGTCTACGGAATTAATCTGGAACAAATTGGATTTGCTCATCCAAAGAACGTTGAATTAAAACCATACACTTCATTAGTTCTTATGACAACTTTTCTTTGCGTATTTTGGATAACATCACATCAATATTTTAAAGAAAGGAAGCATCCCCCAACGGATAGGGAACAACTTATTAACATTTTTGGACAAAAATCTTTTTCAGGACATAGCATATTAAAGAAAACGCTTTTACCTCGGATAATACTTTTCATACTTAGAAGTATATCAAATTTTATCTTTCGTATTTGGATGTGGATTCTTATATTTTTAATATTTTTATGTGCAATGGCTGATCAAGCTATGACTGGGTTTCGTATTTGCTACATGTCTCTGTTTCTCCTGTTTCTACTGGTTTTTGAGATGTCGCTACAATTATGGCTTAAATTTTTGTACGGCTATTGGATATTTGTAATATTTTACGCTATGACTATGTTAACTATTATATATACCTATCAATTTGACTATTTCGATAATTATTGGAAACATTTTCTCAATGTTCTTCCCACATTGTAAGTGTATACAATTATTTCTCTAAATTTATCTTTATAAACTTTCTTTCTAGACAAACTGATATAGGTCTTCGTCGCTTTCGTACAAAAGAACTTTTTCTTCACCTGTTAGTACCAACATTAACAATAATTTTTACTGCCATACAACTGCATTATTTCCACCGTCCTTTTATGAAATCAGTGTGGCAACCCAACCCAACCATGCAAGCAAGCTATACAAATGATCAAAAAGAATATCAATATAGAAATAATAAAAAAGCTAATTCTTTCACAAGATTTTTTAGCATTGTGAATAAGAAAATATGGACATTGCACCGTCACTGGTTTCGTCCAACCAAGCATATAATTTGGCGATTCCTTGAAGTACATATGATTAAAGTAGTTACATTAGCCTCGTTTATATGCGCAATATCAGAGATTTGCTGTTTCAATTTTTTCCTTGTTGTTCTTTCATTATTAAGTGTATGTGTAAATCACTTCTTGCAACGGGTTATTTTTCGAATAGCTACATTTTGGATTTGTGTCCTTATATTGATGAAAATGATATATCAGATCAATTATTTGGACCAAACTAATTATGACTATAAATGTGTAAGTATAAGACATAAGTTGATCTACCATACATAACATATTCTAACTAAAATCTAAACTTTTAGTATAACAAAACAGAAAATTTTGCAGAATGGCTGGGCTTGCGCAAAACTGATGAAATAAGCGGATTATTGCGGTATATTGCACCATACGTTATATACATGGTCATAACAACACTACATTCTCTAGTAAAACTCCGTGACCACTTAATACGTTATTCCACTGGTAAGAAAAAGGATCGATCAATTCTCTTTCCTGAAATTGGTCGCAATGATGCAGAACGCGATTTTGCTGGCCTATTGAAATATTTGCTTAACTATGGTTACTTTAAATTTGGATTAGAAATTTCTTTAATTGCATTGGTTTCGACAATTGTTCATCGGCGGGACCTACTTTCCATAACATATATTTGTTGGCTTATATTGATTTTAAGCCTCCCACGCAAGCACTGTGCCCGTATATGGAATATTTTTCAGCATTATTTCGTTTTTTCTATACTTACGCAATACTTATATCAAATCCATTCACCACCACATCTTTGTTTGCACAGGAACAAAAGAATGTTCATAAAATCAGAACGATCAGGAACCCCTGCTGCCCTTGATTGTGTCAAGGCTAAGCTCATTCTAGATTTTATTGTACTCATTTTAATTTCTCGTCAAAGAAAGGCTTTTAATCAGGAAATGAACAGAGTTGAGAATATTCCTTATCCTGCAGGTGATAACTTAAACATTGTTCACAACATTGCCAAGTTGGGGCACGTCTATTTTAGGAATCCTACTCATGATTTTTGCTCCTTTGTGCGAAACTACTCTGATGTAATTAAGACTCTTATTTTCTGTGGCTTTCTATGGATAACATTGGCAATCGTATTTATGGGAGGCATTTGTGGCATGGATATGCTGTCATTGGGATATTTAATATTTGTCCTGGTATTTTTGCTTCAAGGATCAGAAATATTTTTGCAAAATATTTATTATATATTGTGGCAATGGAACTTTCTTATAGCTTTTAATGTTTTTAACATAGTTATTAAAAGCAGTATGATTGTGTTCGGAAATTTGTTAAGAGTCAAACATAAGCAAGATTATCAAAGTTTGTTTGCAGTTTTGTTTTACGACGAAGACCATTATAATTTTCCAACCCATATTAAGGACAGTATAAGTCATAATTACCACTATGGACCCAACAGCTTAATTTTTAATAACACTTTAGTATGGCACGCCATTATATTCGCATTTATAATCTTTCAAAGGCGTATATTCAACTCGTACTATTTTTGTCACATTATAATGGATACCAAAGCCAATACAGTTTTGGCGTCACGGTAATTGGCAAAATCTATTATGAAAGTTATTATTACAATCGGAAGATTATAAATTAAGATGTCTATTGTATACCATTATTTTATTTTTTGCAGTGGAGCTACGATAATTCAAAATTTGCATTATAAACAAATCTATGACCGACGAGAGTGTGAAAAAAAAATTCTGTTAAAGGTTAAGACAAAAATGGAGAAAATAAGAGCTATTAATGCGAAATACTCCAGAAGTAAGGACCACTAAAATGTATTCTTTAGTTATCTTTTCATTTTCAGGGATGAGTAGGATGGAAGTACCCAGTAACTCTGATAATGAGCTCAATACACACACATCATTCAGGGATTTGAGTTTTGCTCAGTCCGCACCACAAAAAAGACGAGATTTGCGGCTTCATCCGCACGCAATCCGGACGGGGGATTACTACATGTTCGATTCACCCGAAGATCGTGAGGAACCAGTAATGAATGAAGAGTATGATTTTCTGGAAAGGCATGAGATAATTACTCGTCAAATGGCTAAAAAGGTAAATAATAAAAAATTGTAATTGATAATAATTACTTTTATACTTATTGTATTTTACACTGTTTACAGTGGAAAATGAAAAAGGATAGTGGGTTAAAAGTCTTTAATTCAGAAAGTTCTGAATCTGAAATCGATTTTGATGCAAACCCTATATTTAAGTTATCAAATGACCTTATGACGTTACTAACATGGCGACTGAACCGATTATCACGGAATTATCGCTTTGTACATAAAGTACTGTCAGCAGAGAAAAAGACTCTACAAGACATAAGTACAATGAATAGGCTTGGTTTAGTTAATACAGCCGCAATGTTTAGTTTTCTTAACCAATCACTCTATGAGTAAGTGAACGTTTTAATCATTCTAAATCTACTAAACAATCTACTTTAAACCTAGACAACAGTTAGATTCCATAAGGGAAGCGGGAAATGTTTCGGCAATCCATATGATACATTCGAATATCACTGAAGACTTTGCGTCCTTAGATCATAACGATTTTGTGCAAGCGTTAATTGCTCTATGGTATGCGATAATTGCCAACACAGAAGCAGCTTGTTATTTGGCAGTATTTATCAATCAGATGGCCAATTCTTCAATAATTTCTATGCCGATGCCATTTCTTGTCCTTTATTGGGGTGCTTTGACAATACCGCGTCCAACAAAAAGGTTTTGGATTACCCTCATTACTTATACTCTGGCTATGATAATAATAAAATGTATCATACACCAGAAAATTGAGCTAGATTTTAAACTTATTAAAATTGCAACTTCTATGGAATTTGAACTATTTATAAAGCGAGGAAAAGCGGGCTACGATCTGTTTCTTTTGGTAATACTATTCTGGCATCGGTATATGTTAAAGAAGCAGGGTATATGGAACACACCCAAATCAAATGTTGATTCCTCAGTTTTCTATGGCGGTAAGCAATACTTCAAGCATTTTTATATTAAGTATTTCTTTGAATGATAAATTCTTCTATTAAGATGAGACTTTATACGGGAAACAACGTTTGGCTGATATAGTAAAGAAACTAAGGTTAATATGCATCCTATATTCAGTTATCTTAATATTCACCTTACTATTTTTTTAAGGAAAGAGGCTGGGGACCAAGACCCAGCGAAAAATACTTTTATTGGTCATAGTGGTAGCTACGCAAACGATATAGACGTTCTTTTAGGTCCCGGACACCAAAATACATATGTGTATGAAAAAATAGAATCAGAATACTATCGCAGTAAAATAGAGCGCTTAGAGTAAGTTATGCATCAAATATTGTTATAACCTTGCAGATGGTAAATTGATTATGGTCAAAATACAATGCATAAGTAAATATCATCCCACAAAGAATATACATCATCTTAATCAGCGCAAATTTGCTAATTACGAGATGTGGAAACAAATTACATTTTACCTGAGTCTTAAATATGCTGTAAATATTTCTTAAAAATTAGATTAATTGAACCTTGCTGCTTTAAAAACAAATGTTTGCTATAGATACGGCAACAAACTTTCGGCATTTTCTTAATTGATTTTTTAAAATTTACCACAGACAAAACGGTAAAATTTTATCATGGATACGAAAATTATTTCTGGCATTGCTTTATAAAGCCCGTCTATCAACTGACGTTTATACATTAATGTTTTTATGTGATTTCATAAATTTTTTTATCCTTTTGCTTGGATTTCCCAAGTTTATGGTAAGTAATTTACTGACCTCTTATAGATCCATCTAACAATTAATTTTAACCACAGTTTTATACATATACTATTCGTGTTTATACCTATATTTTATCTTAGCTGTTATTTGTTTTCAAGTGATTCAACAACTTTCCATTTTTTTTTTAACTTTTTTTAGTATCGCCACAGTTATAACGAAAGTGTTCTTGAAACATTTATAAAGGGCAATAGAGTTCCATTCGCATTTCTCTTTATGCTCGTTGTGCAATTCTCAACTATTGTAATGGAACGTGCAATATACCTAAGAAAAGCAATGAAAGTGAAAATTGTATTTCACTTCGTAACTGTTATTGGAATACATGCTTGGATGTTTTTTCTTATACCATATCTGACAGCCCAAAGTTTTGGTTTTTCTGCACCAGTTATGTTTTATTTTATTAAATGTATTTACATGGGACTATCGGCGTATCAGATGCGTTGTGGTTATCCGCGCCGTAATTTGGGCAATGTATTTATGAAAAGCTACTCTATGGTTAACTATGTTGCATTTAAAATGTAAGAACCTGAATGCATAAATATTAATTTCTGTATGAATTTTTCTATACCTCAGCTATATAGAAATACCATTTCTATATATTTTTCGGACAGTGCTGGACTGGCTATGCATCAACACTTCACTAACGTTGATGGAATGGATAAAAATGGAAGATATATTTCAGTCGGTTTTTGTTGTGCGATGCCTTAGGCAAATGGATACTGATTTTCCGGTTTTGCGAGGAATTGCGAAACCTTTTTACACTAAATGTATATTGGGTGGATCCATTATTTTCGTGTTATTCGCCCTTATATGGAGTCCGTTATTTATATTTGCACTAGTCGGAAGAGTTGGAACGCCCAATGTTCCCCATAGATTTCATATATCATTGAAATTAGGGGAGTTTGAGCCACTTTATGTATCACATAGTTTTACGGGCATACACCAATTTACTGAATCAGATTACAGACAGCTAAAAAAGACTTTCGAATTTGATACATATGCTACAGATCACATAATGATATATGACGCCGTAGATATCAGCGCTATTAAATTTGATGCCAATTCCGTGAGATTGTGGAATATACCTCCACCTGACAAACAACGCTTAATTAATGTCTTACAGAGGGGTATAATACGTTATTATAATTAATTTAGTATTATTACAAATATCATCTTTCAGGTACAACAATTGATATAATCATTAAATTATCGTTCGACAGTAATGAATTAGAAGAAACTCATGTAGAATCAAATTACACACTGACAAATAATAAAGAAAGGACACGCCAAACATTAATAAAAGCATTATTAGATGATACAAACAGTGAACGAATTATAGTTCCGAATATATTGCCAAAGTTTATGACGTCCCAAAAAAGCAAAATTCACATTGATTTCTTTAGAGATTTTGATGGTTAGTATAGTCTATAAATAATATTATACGTTTATTTAAAACAATACAAATTAAGGAGGAAAATATAAACGCCCAATTATATTACAAAAAAAGGTAGAGGAATCAAGTACCTGGTGGGAAATGCAGGATTATTGTGATGATCAATTTTACAAAAAAATTCTATCCCTTCTTCCTTCAAGTGACTGTAATGATGGCGTCGTTTTTTATGTTTTTAATGATAAGATACTTCCACATGCTATGCGTTTTCTTGGTCAACTTGGGTGAGATCTAATATTAATACCTTTTTTCAAACATGATTTTTCATTGTAATATTTTTCTACATTGTAATTAGCATCATCGGCCTCTATACAACATTTGTTTTTGTAGTGTCCCGTTTAATACGAACACTCATAGGTTTTACCCACAGAAAAATAATGTATGAGGAACTACCATATGTAGATCGCATTTTGAAACTTTGTAATGACATACACTTTGTTCGGGAAACTAAAGAATATCGGTTAGAAGAAGATTTGTATGCGAAGTTAATATTCCTCTACAGATCGCCTGAGACGCTTATAAAGTGGACACGATTTCGGGAAGAATTTTTGGATAGTGATATAGGGAATGACTCCACCTTTGAATCTGGCTATAGTGCAAAAAACGCATCAACTCAAACCTGATTCAATCGCTTATAAATCATTTAGTTAATGTAATTAATATAATTACATTATGTTGCAAAATGTAACTTTTACATTGTTATGTTCTTTTCTAGCGTTCCAAAATGGCACATTGCCTGTAGATAATGTTTTTAAATTCATCGATAAAAACAAATGTAGCATTTATTTCATTATCGATATTTGAACGTATCGGTAGAAATTAAATGTGCAAAATAAAATATTTAGACCTATCGATAAACAATAACAATATTTCACGTGTTTGGATGTAATTTTATTTTTGTGAAACATGCTACGAAAACAGGCTAGGCAACGAAGAGAATATCTTTATACAAAATCAGTAAATGAACGGATTATCGCAAAGCAGAAAAAAACACAATCAATAATTGATAATGTAAAGCAAAACAAATCACTCAGCGCATTAAAAGGCCCAAAGGGGGCTGCTAACATACTTAAATCACTCAAATATTATGGAGGTACGTATGTTTTTTAATATAATAAAAAGGAACAATTTTGAAATTTGAGTTACGTTAAATCCCTACTTACCCACCATATCAAATTTGTAAATATAAATATAAATATTCAAATTGTAATTAATACATCTGTCATGCAGTTTATTAATCTTTTAATATATTTATTAAGTTATTAGTTTAATTGTTTATTTATTCCAGATGGAAGCACTGAAAACTCTAACAGTTTTGACGAATACCAGTATGCCGGAAGTCAAGATCCCAAAATTATGTTGACCACCTCCCACGATCCGTCGTCGCGACTGAAAATGTTTATGAAGGAGTTAAGGTTGATATTTCCGAACGCTCAACAAATGAATAGAGGAAACTATCAGATTAATACACTTATGCAGGCATGCAAATCTAATAGTGTTACAGATTTTATAATCGTTCATGAGCATCGAGGCATACCTGATAGTCTTATAATATGCCATTTGCCTTTTGGACCAACTGCGTTTTTTAATATTTCCGATGTTGTAATGCGGCATGATATACCTGATATTGGACCTATCAGTGAACAGAAACCACATCTTATTTTCAGTAACTTTAAGAGTCAAATTGCGTTAAGGACCGTTAACATATTGAAACACTTGTTTCCTGTACCAAAAGAAAAATCCGAAAGAATTATTACATTCGTCAATAATGATGACAGAATTGTGTTTCGGCACCATCAATATAAACATGTAAATAAAGAAATTGTTTTAACTGAAATGGGGCCAAGATTTCAGCTGAAGCTATATCAAATTAAACTGGGAACTTTAGAGAATATTAAAGCTGTCGACACTGAATGGGTGAACCGCCCATATTTAAATACAAATTTAAAAAATCTTGTTTTCTCTAATGACGATATATTCAAAAACTAATAAAGGATTAAATTGCAAATTTCAATTTAATAAATATAAATGTAGTCTTTTCTTCGAAGCAAAATAATGAAAAATTAATACAATAACCGAAATATATAATAGTCTTCGCCGCTTGGTCATTTGGTCATCTACTATGGGCATTATCCCTTACCAGACATGGGCGCATACAAACATCTATTGATGTCATAAAGCTTACGAAACCTTCCTTCTCATGATTTGCTCCAAAATTAGATTAGCTTTTACATAGGGTAGCGTTAAAATTGAATCCAATTGATAGAAATTATGCTAAACATTAATTTAGTCACTTGTGTTGCGATAGTATGAGCATTTGTGTGTTCGGTTCTGGGGTTTAGTTCAAGTAACGCAATAAAGGCAGCATTTGCGTCAGTTGTGACTGTGCAACAAATTATTACCAGTCCTATTCTTACATTCATATGTCCAAGGCTGGCATTCTAAATTTTCTTTGCCGTTCACATAAATTTCACAAATACCCTAACACAAATCTATTTAGAATATAGACACTTCGAATAATAAATTACATTAATAACTGGTATGAAAGTTTTGTAATGAGCCAAAGAAATGCAATAAATGTACGTGCGTACTTTAGGACACTTATAGAACCAGAATTTGTAGGGTATAAAGTCTTCGTCATCTTAATGATACCCATTTTTCATTTGAGTATTATCAATTGCCATAAAGCGGCGAAATGTTTTTGAGTATTAGGAGGGCGTTTAGTTTAAGTTTTTCGTTCCTCCGAGTTGGTACAGGTAACCATAATAAAAATATATATTTAATATGAGTGCGTTTTTGTTTATTAATCGGATTAAATACTTTAAAATTATCATGCAACATACATACGGGCTATAAGTACAAGAAAAACAGTTTAATTTGTTATACTATACATGTGCTTAACAATATTATCATGTTTATAATTTAATTGAGTAAATAATATGGATAAGCAAATTTTTTTAAATTTACTTTCAAATAATGAGAAAACATTCTATTAAGAAAGTCCCCTAATCAAGTGTTTGTGTTGTGTCCTTTAGACTTACAGAATTTTGAAACTTGTTTTTATCGCCTGAGCATAGCCTATAAAAATATTGACACCACATATTACGCGTAACAGGATCTAATATAATGAAATATATAAAAATAACGAAACCTTGCATTGTAGCTGTCACACAGAAAAAATATGAAAAAATAATTCCAGCTTTCATTGCCGATAGAATGCCAAACAACCATGTGAATCCCAAAAGGAAAAATAGAAGTATGGATAGGCGTATCTGATGTATTAGAACGGGTTTATCTGTGTGACGAATAGGAATCTTCGAGATTCCCAATATATTATATATTATCAGGCAGAAAATTATAAAGTTTGCTATAATAATAATTGCGATCGGTATTATAATGCCAAAGTAGAGCGAATATCCAGAGGGATAACAAATTTCACCTCTGCTGAAGGTATCTTGATCTAGGACTACTACAAGAATGACTGGCACAAGCGGAACACCCCAGCAAAATGCAGTCGACTTCATAAAGAATTTGGTAGGTCGATTGCGACCAAAAATTTGAACATATCTCTTAAACTGAAAATAGGCAATCACCAGCATCCAGAAAAATTGCACCAACACCGAATAGTGAAGAAATGCGCCTATTGCCACGCAAGTAGGTATAATATTGTTTATAATTAAATGAAGAGAATATTCTTTGGTACTAACAAAACATAAAACTATCATCTGAAAAGCGATTGCTAAACAAAGCTGAAGCAGCACTTTCGAGGAAGGCTTTTCGCGCCAGGAATTAAACTTTGCTGCCGTAATAAATATGCCACATATGCCGAGAAGCGAAAGCGAACAGCCTGTTAATGTTATAATATCCAAGGCGCGACCGTGGATTTCCCGAACATTTACCCCGATATTTTCGTCAACTGTAAAATTAAATCCCACCAGATACGCAAAAGGCGTCAAGTGACTTACTTTACACAGCACAATGTTATTGCTTGAAGCGGATAGATTTACGACCCTAATGCCGTCGGATGCCCAATTCTCAAAATTCCAATACTTGCATGGATCAGTTGTGGTGTACTCGAGCGAAGAATTCGACCAATCGCGGAAAATGAGCGGCAATTCTTCGGGCAAGTGAGAACTGTAACCGGGCAAGGATATAGAAACGACACGACCTAATGGAGCATCATGTCCAGAATTATTTTTCGGTTGAAAAAGTATATCGTTTGAGTAAATCTTTATGACAATCGCAGTTTCCGACATTTCCGTATTATTAAGAGTATTTGCGATAACGTTGAGATTTCTAAGTAGATTCTCTGGAACATATGTGCCGAATTGTAGATTTGGTTCATCAATAATGTCTTCGACTTCGTGAGTTGATTGCAAAAATCGGAACGTTTCGTTTTGAAAAGCTCCCTTCAATGTATATTGTTCTTGTTCGGAATTATTGTAATTTTGAAAAATCGCTATTCCTGATATATTGGCTATAGAAGGATCAATGGTAAAGTAAAGTAAATTGGGTGATACTTTTACCGAGACTCCTACATCCTCAAAATCGAGCACTTCGAAGTCATTGCAGTCCAGAATTTCGACTGAATTTCTATGATAAGGAATGTTTTTGATGAGCACAGACTGTATCGATAGTGTATTCATTGCAATCTCAAATACTTCCAACAACTTATTTGTAGAATTCAACCGAGATGACATTTTAATAGTACTATCCTTAATATTATTTAAATCATTGTATATCGATATTAGATCGGGAATGACTTCTTTGATCATATGGTAGCTGCCAACTTGATCTGTCGCATTTGCTGCGGAAATTGCAATGACCTGATCTAAGTGCTTAACCGAAGTTTGTAAAATGTTGGCTGCGAAATCAATGTCTACCGGCAAAAACTTATTGGAATAATCGTGAAAAATACTCTTAACTTCCTTTAAAGCCCGCTCCGGCGAGTTTCTCGGCTTTTTAGATCTCTCCAAATTGTATAGTGTCGAAGTTAGTTTTGAGTTGTCATTCTCCGTTCGACACGATATGTTGTCTTCGTCAAGTGATTCCCAAAACGCGCCATGTATAAAATCGCCATTGCAAAGGCGTGTAAGTGGCATACCATTTTCTTGAAGACAAATCCGTGACAATACTCCTAGTTGACCTCTTTCCACGTTCTGCCACATATAGATGTTACCGTTTTTCAAACGAAATTGATCTGGAAAACAGAACTGCGTACTTCGCACTACATTGTTTAAAGTATTCGAACTATACGCTTCAATTAATTGCTTCAACAATGTCCAAACTTGCATGCGTATTACGGTATCATGTCTTATGCTCTGATCACTCTCTGAGCTATCGTCCTCTTCACTGCTCTCTTCACCGCTATTATCTACTGCAGAATTCTTCAGAGACGCAGTCAAATGGATCCAGCAATCAATATATTGACCAACAACTCTTTCCACACTCATAATGCGTACATTATGAATAACAAGATCTTTCGAGATGATTCGGCCCAGTGATCGTAGAGCATTTTGTATTTGCCTGGCTAGGGGTTTTTCATTTCCATAAATGCTCTGGCAAGCGCTCATCGAATTGCGATTTTCTTTAATGTGGCATGTCGTATTTAGTCTTATAGCAAAAGCATGGCCCCGTTTTTCTCTTGCCGCGACTATTTTAGGTGTCTGCACTAATTGAAAATTGTGAAAATGATGTCCTTCACACCAATACTCGCCAGGATCGTCGCTGACCAACTTCACCTTAAAAATCGATTTGGTTTTATCTTTGCTTTCCCAAACAAGTTCAGATTTAGCATTTCGTAAAAGGGAATAGTCCGAGTTTGTAAAGCATTTAATACCATAGTCCTTATCGTCGTCATCGATATGCCATAGATACTCTCTATTGTAGACAACTAAAAGTAATTCTTCCATTGTGGCATCTACTTTTAATGTAAATTGAACATTGTTTTCTTTTTTGGGCTCTATAGTTTCTTTATATAGTACAGGCATTAGTTTTGTTCCTTCATTCACAATTCTTACCATTTCTTTTTGGTTCATAACAACCGCGAAGCTTTCGTTTGAACTATCGCGGAAATCGTCGACTTTGAAATAATCGTAACGCTTTTCTTTTGGAATTACTTTTTTAAGAACTTGTCTGAGGACTTGACGATTTTGAAAGTATTCTTCGATGTGTATTTTTTGTTGTTTTTCTTTTGTCCACTTGTTTTTCCAATCAATACCAAAACATTCATAAGGCTGATAAGGCTGATAATTTAGAGCTCCAAGACCTTCGGGGCAACCAGTTCTAGTAATAAAATCACCCTGAAAAGCGCAAATACTCGGAAGAAGCGCATTGCAATCGGTGACCATTGCCTTCAATTCGGGTTCAGTTTTCTGCTTTTTTGAAATATTGATGTTTGTGCTTGAATTGTATTGCATCGATATGCACTTATGATTAGAGCTTAAATCTAGAGTAACATCCACATCATGGTCAAGAATCCGACCCCACCGTTTACCTGGCAGCATGATCTGGAACGGTGTGGAGCTGTTCAGGCGGCGTGCGGGTAACCAATGTTGAGTAATATTTTGATTCGAAAGAAATCGCATAAAGCTTCTCATATCGTCACTAGATAGATCTAATGGCGCAATAAAGTTTGAACCGTAGCATAATCGTTCGTCATATCTCTGAGGCTGCGCAGAGATTTTAAGACAAATCGGTTTACTATCTTCGTCATAGAACTCCAATAGGCCTTCTGGGCAATACCTGTCTAACTCATTCTTCTGCTCTTTACACACAACATTCTCTGGATGCCATTTACCAGTTTCTGTGTTGCACTCCCGTATTAAAAGTTTTCCATTTTCCTTCCAGCAGAGATAATCCTCGGATGTTGCGTAACGCACATTCCGAAATTTCCAATAAGCTTCCCCGGAATTCGTTTTGGTAATGTCATCTTCGCATTTCTTCAGCTATAAAACAATACAAATAGAGCCAGCAGCGCGCCTTTAATCAGTTTACCTACCTTGGTAGAGTATGTAAAAGACAGATACATCCAGAAAACAATACAAATTGCAGTTCTTGCAAACATTATTCGAATTATTAATTATAAAAGAGCATAAATGCGTTTTTGATCAGCTAGATTCTCGTTGTGCACAATACTAAAATTTGTATCTTCGTACTTAAGAGCCCAAACGTGCTACCAAGATATCTATTCTTTCATTATCTCTTTTCAAATAAAGAGCTTTATCTCACTTATCAAATGTGTATTTTACCCAGTATTTCTATTCATATAAGGAGCTCGAATTGAACATAACTAAATTTAAAAAAAAAACAGTATAATATTAATGGATGGTTAATTTCAAATAGGACATATATGTGCAATCTCTTGAAACAAGAGTCTAGTATTAATTTTAAAATTTACGAAAGTAAGGAGAAAAAGAACTGGATGATAAATTATAACTTAAAATAAGAATTACAGGGTATGTTGGTGAATACAATTGAGACTAATACATACATTTGTACAATAACATTGGATGCAATGTCAGATATGACTCATCAAAAATATGCAAAGTTTTTCGCGGTAAACAAAAAACATCCCAAAAGTTAAATCAATCTTTTATAGTAAACCAAAATTCTCGTATGTTTTTTTATGTATTCTAGCATAATGGGGATTATGCAGTCAAACACATACTGTCTTCTTTTAATGATATGCTGCATTTCGAAACTTGAAGGAAGCTTTGTAAGTAACTGCAAATTTGATCTGGATCAGTCAATCAATTCAAATCAAATTATTTATAGGGATCGGCTGTCTTTAAGCGTAGCATAGATATGGCAGCTGCACATGCGCTTAGTACAGACGACCGATTACCAGAAGATGTAACTCCACTAAAATACGAACTCTATCTTGAACCGAACTTTGAAGAAAGTCGCTTCAGTGGCATAATGAAAATGAATCTTATTTGGAAGGCAGATTCAAAGAAAATCTGGTTCCATTCTCATTATGATGTGAATATTGATGATACGAAAATCAGGCTACATAGCGTTAATGCGATTGCAAAGTAAGTATTTAATAGATACTGATGGATTGTTATATATTTATAAAAACTTTTTAGTGAATCCATTCCTACCATTATGCGCGGTAGTCACCTTCCTCGAAAGACAGTGTATATAGTTTATCTCAAGGAAGTTGTGAAACAGGGGTCCACATTTATTTTGGAGATACCGTTCGAAGGCAGTGTTTGGAGAAGTGCAGAAGGCCTTTTCACTGGATCTTATGGTAGTTCGAATTATTTTGCAACTAACTTGAAGCCAAACAATGCACGCAGATTATTTCCATGTTTCGATGAACCGGGATTTAAGGTAATTATCAAGATTTCGTAATACTATTTTTTAACGTTTTTAAACCTAAATATTTTGATTTTTATTTACATACAGGTTCCTTTTAATGTCTCCATTGCAAGACCCATTAGATTTGTAACCATATTCAACACACCATTGATTCAAACATATAAACAGTAAATTTGATTTGCTTATAGATCAATTATTAAGTGTAGTAACTTTAACACATCTATATATGTATTTTAGTTCGGCTTTAAGTGATTACGAAATAGACTACTTCGAAGTAACGCCAATAATGTCGGCATTTACTTTTGGATTTGTTACAACAAAACTTGAAAAATTAAAAGGGGATGATATGGAGAAGTCGAAGTCTGGAAACTCATCGTTAGCTGTCTCACCTGAAATTCGAATTTGGACCGTTGCCGATCGTACAAACCAATTAATAGTAAATAGTTCTCGTTAAGGTATATATAAATATGCAAGAATTTCTTCTTCTCTAGGGAGTACATGACACGGTTTTGAGGACTTACAAACTAATTGAAGAGTACTTCGGTGTAGCTGTTCCTTTGAAAAAAATCGATGTCGTGTTCATACCCGAATTATCAATTATGCAACCTATAGATAATTGGGGATTTTTACTATTCAAGTAAGTTGAAGTAATGAAGCTACAAATAGTTATTCTACATTTATTTGACCAATAGGGAGACCGGTTTCTTGAAAAACAACATTTACTATGATCTAGCACAAGAGTTGATATATCAATGGTTAGGATCATGGATAACCCCCGAATGGTGGAGTGAAGCTCATCTAAATAAGGCATTAGCCCGCTTCATAGCATCTGAAATTGCCACAACGGTGATTATTAAAAGTATGAGTACTGTATTTATTTTAATCTTAACTAATTTTTACAGTTAGTTAAAGATTCCTATGGCGCCGAAAAATATCCCATGTCTAACCTATACTCCTTGTATTATGAGCTTAGCAAGCGCTATCCCCATTCAAAGATTACTGGAATGAAACAAGAGACGGTTTCGTATAAGACACAGCTGATAATACGTATGCTCAATTTCACCTTGGGTAGGGAGACCTTCCAGACGGGTATACGCAATTTTATAGCTGACCATCAGTATAAGACTTTTATCGGAGAAGATCTTTGGGAAGCGTTAGCGCTGCAAGCGCATAAGGATGGCACGTTAAGTGTAGAATACAAAGTAGCGAATATAGCAAATACTTGGCTATTAAACGATCGACTTCCGGTGATTTCGGTTCGTCGAAATTATGTGGAAAAAACGGCCAATCTAAAACAGAATGTGTACCTCAGAGAACGACCTCATGATGCCCCAGAAAAAGACAAAATGCTATGGTGGATTCCAATAATCCTAAATCGTCAAGATAATCTGAACTTTACCAACAGTACTCCATATTTGTGGATGGAAAAAGTCCAGCAAAAGGAGATCGCTAATATGCCGGAAAGTAATCAATTTATTATTATAAATCAAGAAGAAATTGCTCCATTCCCGGTAAATTATGATGAACAAAATTGGAATTTACTAGCAAGCTACCTGCAAACCGAGGCTGGACGTACTGGTATTCCAGCTTATACTAGGTAAGTGAACACAAAGTTTTGATTAGAATAGTTGAATTTATTATTGTTTCGAAGATCGAAGTTACTTCATGATGCATGGAATCTTGCATATGCTGGAGATCTAAGCTTTGCAACTGCTTTGAACATGACCTTATTTATGAAATTCGAACGAGACCATATTGTGTGGAACCCAATGTTTACGTTTATTGATCAAATCGGTCGGCACATTGATGTTTCGGAGGTACACAAGAAGTTTGAGGTAATTTTCTGTTTTGGATTTATTAAAGTTTTCCAACTATTAAACATTTCTAAATTTCTATTATAGTCGTATGTAATTTCGCTGTTAAGTCCATTGTACAAAGATCTAGGCATCAAAACCGATACGGAGAACAGTTGGATAACAGATCTACGTGCAATGACAAAAAGGTTTTTGTGCCAAGTTGGTTATAGTCCCTGCATTACTGAAGCCCAAACTGCATTTAAAGATTGGCAACAAGCGGTCGAATCGAACTCAGATACGCAGTAAGCCCATTCTAAAAAGTATTTTGCATACTAAACAATCTATCTTCGTAAAACTTATGCAGATTACCCAATGAATACATTTGCTCCACTTTTAAATGGGGCACTTCGGAGGAGTGGCAATTTGGATTAGATCGCGTGATGCAGTTTCCTAAAACTAGACCGCAAAGTGAAAGAACACATCTGCTCAAAACACTCGCCAGTTGTCCCAGAGAACCCGAAAAGATTAATCGACTTTTGCAATTGTCTATTTTGGCTGATCATTCCAATTTTACCGAAAATGACAAGTTTTTAATTATAACCTCTTTGACAAGACAATCTAGTGGCTACTATAGCCTCTTGCAGTTCTTGTCCGAAAACTGGATGCAGATTCGACAAAAGTATACACCCGCACAATTTAATATATTAACATATTCAATACAATACGAAATTTTCATTGCAGGCTTGAAAATAATACTAATTTGTGGGATCATTTAATTGGTTCCGCTACCGGATTTTTTTCGACTCAAAGAGGCTATGATCTGGTCAAGGAATTATACGATAAACGTTCCGGAGAGTTCGGCAGTGCACAGCACATTATTGAAAAATCTTTGCGCAACATTAAGGAAGAAGCTCAATGGAGCGAGGAAAATCTGCCAGTTATTGAAAAATGGCTTAATGAATTTTTATCAAAAAAATAATGTGAAAATTAAGTAAGAATTTTTTAAAACGATTAAAGATAAACTGAAAATGTATATATACTGAATTGCCTGATCGAAAAATAATAAAAGCGTACAATATATGTTTAAAATTTTCAAACGAAAGTTATCATTTTAAGATAATATTCTGCTTAGGCTTACACATAGCTTAATACCATATGATACTTAATACCATACTTCAAAAATCGGTAAAAATTGCACAGTTAAAAACTGAAACTGTGTTACAAGATAGATTAAGATGATGAGTTCAACTCAATTATTTCAGCAACCCTCGCGTGCACACATTTTGAAGCTTCATCAAACTTGCCTTTTTAGGAAATTGTCTCGTCTATAAAAGACTCAGCAGAGCTTGGCTACGGTTAGTGCGTTTCCAGCTGTGTTTCATTACAAACAAAAGTTTGGAAAGCTCCTCTAGCTCGATCATCGCCTTTTAAAAAGTCGATCCTTAAAGTTTTCAAAAAGCTGATATTTGATCCTTTATTTCAAAATGGTAAGTACAGGATTTTTGTGCCGACTATTTTATTTATTAATTATTTTTAATGATACGTTCAACATACGAGCTGAACGACTTCACTAATTACCGCGTACCAAGTTTAAAAACAACCTTATTCTGTCGTATTTTTATAGAGGGAGTGCATTTCCGTTCACATAGGACAAGCTGGTGTACAGATTGGTAACGCTTGCTGGGAGCTATACTGTCTGGAACATGGAATCCAGCCCGATGGGCATATGCCCTCCGACAAAACGATTGGTGGCGGTGATGACTCGTTCAATACCTTCTTTAGCGAGACCAGCGCCGGAAAGCATGTGCCACGCGCAGTTTTCGTTGATCTGGAGCCAACTGTTGTCGACGAGGTTCGCACAGGCACTTACCGTCAACTGTTCCACCCCGAGCAGTTGATAACCGGAAAGGAAGATGCCGCTAATAACTATGCACGTGGTCACTACACTATCGGAAAGGAAATTGTCGACATAGTTCTCGATCGGATACGTAAACTGGCCGATCAATGTACCGGACTGCAAGGATTCTTAGTATTCCACTCTTTCGGCGGTGGTACTGGTTCGGGTTTCACCTCGTTGCTTATGGAACGTCTATCCGTCGACTATGGCAAAAAGTCGAAGCTTGAGTTCTCAATCTATCCTGCACCACAAGTAAGTAAAATTTGTAATTGAAATTGCAGTGATTATAAATTTGTGTATTAATCATAATAAATCCTAATCATTACAGGTTTCAACTGCTGTTGTCGAGCCATACAATTCCATATTGACTACCCATACCACTCTCGAGCACTCTGACTGCGCATTTATGGTTGACAATGAGGCTATCTATGACATCTGTCGTCGCAATTTAGATATAGAGCGACCTACCTACTTGAACCTAAATCGTTTAATTGGCCAAATAGTTTCCTCAATAACTGCGTCGTTGCGCTTCGATGGAGCGCTCAATGTGGACTTAACCGAGTTCCAAACCAATTTGGTACCCTACCCACGCATTCATTTCCCGTTGGCTACGTATGCCCCCGTCATTTCCGTCGAAAAGGCCTACCACGAGCAGCTTACAGTCGCGGAAATAACGAACGCGTGCTTCGAACCCGCCAACCAGATGGTCAAATGCGATCCACGACATGGCAAATATATGGCATGCTGTATGCTCTATCGTGGCGATGTGGTACCCAAAGATGTGAATGCTGCGATTGCCACCATCAAGACAAAGCGTTCCATTCAGTTTGTCGACTGGTGTCCGACTGGCTTTAAGGTGGGCATTAACTATCAACCGCCTACCGTTGTGCCAGGAGGCGATTTGGCCAAAGTTCAGCGCGCTGTCTGCATGTTATCGAACACAACAGCCATTGCTGAGGCCTGGGCTCGCTTGGATCATAAATTTGATCTTATGTACGCTAAGCGCGCTTTCGTGCATTGGTACGTCGGCGAAGGCATGGAAGAGGGTGAATTCTCCGAGGCTCGTGAAGATTTGGCTGCTCTCGAAAAGGACTACGAGGAAGTTGGCATCGATTCCACTGGCGAAATCGATGAGAATGACGAATATTAAGGCAATTTAAAACAACCTGACCGACAAAAGCACAAACGAGCATATTTGACTTTGATCTGAACGCATCTTAATATATCACAATCCAATTTGCAATACAAAAATAAAACTTATTTCATACACCACAATTGATTGCTTTGAACATATACATAAAGTTGAGGATATATATTCACTACCCACACTAATTTGGTATTAATGGTAGTTGACCGACAAATGAAAGAAGAAATCGAATTCGGCTAATTGGCCTAATTGTCTACCTCATTTTACTTTCTTACCGATCCCCGATGCCTTCCAACTGTGTTAATTATTTTTGCCCATATATGTTTGTATTTAGTTAAGTGCATCAACTTCCTCTGATAGAGCTTGTAAATGCTTCGAAACATAAGCCAGACACCAGATGGTATAGTGTGTTATTAGAAGTCAAATAACGATAGAATGAACTGTTAATAGCACCGAGCTTCAAAGACAGATCACATAAAATTATATATAAAACAAAGTCGAGCGGGCCGACAGTAGGATACCCTTCGCTCAATGTTGAAATTCCGTTACAAGTTTGTAATCATACTTATGTATCAAACCAATTAATTATCAATTAATTCTTAATGAAGAAAATGCCAATCTGATGATTTTTAAAGAAGTTATGGGTTTTCGAAGATCTATAGGATTCCCAAAATAAGGCAAATTTTTAGAAAATTTTAGATTCAGAATATTTTGATAGAGAATAAATCTACCCTTCTTTGACCATTTTCAATGGTCGATGGGTATAATTAAGTTCAAAGTCATAAGACTGCCCAATTGTTAACTATACTACACCGGCTCCTAATATGATTGGATGACTCCGGTTACCATCCTGATGGGTAAACAGCCTTTTTATGAAATGTTCGTCGCCGTACGCCTGCGTCTTTTGTGCCTTGTTTATGTTTGCTTTTTTGTGAGCTGCTAGCGTATGTATATGAAAGGAATACTAGAGGGCTGGAATAGTACAAAAAACTAAATTAGAATAAATGTCATCAATTGCGCTTGCTGTGAGATACCCATTAAGAAGTTGTTATGTATATACATATATACTTCTTCTGTTTAGAATATAACAAGTATTTTATAATTAAAAGTTATGTATTAATATATTTTATAAACATAAAGACAATTACCAATATGTTCTCAAAGATTTTACGAATGTTTATAATTTATTATTGAGTATATTTGTAAGGTATATGCAGAGTATATACATATATTCATATGCTTATCTAGTCTATACGTATGTTTGCAAGCAAATATACCCTTTCTCAACCCATCAATAGGACAGGGAATAATAATCAACGCATGCTCGATACAATTCATTGGAACGATACCGAGCTGTACAACATTTGCGAATCTGTCTTGTTTCTTCCAACCCGCCATTCGTTGGGTTATTCGTAAAATCCGATGTCACTTCTGCTTTGAATGCCAAGTTCGCCAAACGTAGTGTAGTGAAATATTTTGCTCGGGTTAGTGTGAAGCCATATAAGAACACCTGATTGGACTGGCATATAGCTACAATCCGTTCTACGTTCTCTAATTCCGTAATCATAATAATAATTATCATAAGCAAATTAATACAGCAAAAGTTATAATGGAAAAGTTGCACGAATACCAGGGTCTAACGGGTCGCCTACATCAGTTCAGAGACAATATAAAGGAGAAGTACAATAATCAAGATAGTTCAAGCAGCTTTCTGACAAAAGTCAAAACAACCGCCCTAGATCAATTGAAGGGCAATACAAGTGCGAATGTAGACTATTCGCATATCTATAGGTAAGAAAATCGCAAACGGATTAGAATAAATATAAAAAAAATGTATATATTACAAACATGCATTCCTACCCATATATACTTTTGTTTAACGGTTGTAATGATTATATTTTGCATTAGATAATAGTAAGTCAATTTGTATAGCTTCAAAAAATGTTTAAATCTTTTATTTTAAAGTTCCGAAGACTCAAGCTCTCTTATTAGATCAATCAATTAAACATAATTGAGGCTTTATTTACTAATAGCTTAACTATACTATTCGTTTCAACTAATTAGCAGCGCAAAACACACGTGAGCTTAGTTTCATTCCTTGTTTAAATTTTACACTTCGAATTCTTAAACTAATCATCAAATTTAAAGTGTTTTCAATCCCTATGAAAATGGACATCCCTTATTTACGACTTGTAAAGCATAAAATTGCACCATTTATTTCATTTGAGCCTCGCCTGTGTAAAGTTCAATACGCAATAAAAGGATTTGCAATAAGCCAATTCTTACTCTTTCCAAGTCAGAGCCAGAGAGTTAATCCAATACACATAGTAAGCCTCACGCTGAGCATTATATCACAGGGTACTAAGTAGATTTTCGCATTCATTTTCATTTCGCAGACACAAGACCCGGGCAGAGCTGGTGAGAGTTTCTGCTGCTGTGATGGGAATTGAGTTTTCGTATGCGGCAGAAACTGCTTTTGTATCGCCGACTTTATTGAAAATCGGTGTGGAGCACCAGCACATGACTTTAGTATGGGCACTGTCGCCGCTGGTGGGATTCTTTCTGTGTCCCATTCTCGGTTCCCTATCGGATCGTTGCAAGTTGAATATCGGACGGCGGCGTCCGTTCATAATACTTTTATCCATAGGAGTTTTTCTTGGTAAGTTTCATAGATTTCCCTTGGCTAATGCTTACTATATAGTACGTACATCCCATGTAGGTTTAATTTTAGTTCCGAACGGAGAGAGCTTGGGATATTGGTTTGGCGATACAGATCCACATTTACAGGCTGCTGCAATGAATACGACATACAATACGACGTTCAACTATCTCAATGTGGTTCCTCATAGAGCGACAGCCTCGAAATCGGAAACCGAAGTTTCGCATAAAACTTCGCATCCTTGGGGAATATTTTTTACTGTGCTGGGAACAGTGCTGCTTGACTTTGATGCCGATGCTTGCCAAAGCCCATCGCGGGCTTATCTGCTGGACGTTTGCATTCCCGAAGATCACGCTAAGGGCTTGTCGACGTTCACCATAATGGCAGGCCTTGGAGGATTCTTTGGTTACTCAATGGGTGGCTTAAATTGGGATGAAACCGAAATCGGTAACTGATGATAAATAATTTGGCATAAACTGTATACAAGTAGATAATAAGTAATACCAATATACAGGCCGACGGTTAGGTGGACATGTGAAGGCTGTTTTCTTTATAATCACATTTATTTTCATCGCCTGTGTATCGTTTACAATCACGAGCTTCACTGAAATCCCTCTCTGGGTACTCGCAACTCCAAAGTTTAAGAAGCCAGAGGAACAAACTCCGTGTGAGTTCTCTTCGACAAATTATGGTTCTATTAATAATGATGAGGATGATTTTCAGAAAGATGATTCGACTGATAAGGTAATCTAATCATAACCATTTTAATAATTTTTAGCAAGTATTAAATATAGTTTTATATTTTCAAGTCGCCACCAGCTACTGTAGCTGAAAATGTATCCAAAGTCCAGGATAACATTGACGAAACGTCGTTTATCGAAAACGAAAAGCCTGCAATTGATTCGAATGAAGACTTCGTTGGGCCGCAGAATACCGAGGAAGTACAATCGTTATCGCACTATCTATTATCTATTGTGTACATGCCGTACTCCCTGCGATTGGTTTGCCTAACGAACCTCTTCTGCTGGATGGCACACGTGTGCTACTCCTTATACTTTACCGATTTTGTGGGCGAGGCTGTGTTCAACGGAGATCCAAGGGCCATGGAAGGTTCGCCGGCGCAGCGGAATTACGAAGAAGGTGTCCGTTTCGGATGCTGGGGTATGGCAATGTACTCGCTGTCTTGCGCCTGCTACTCTCTTGTCATAGATAAACTTATCAAAAAATTCAGGTATCGCAGCCGAAAGCCAACGCCACACAAATATTACTACATAGTCTCTATACAATACAGGGCAAAATCGGTTTATGTTGGAGGACTCCTATTCTATTGCACGGGAATGACCCTAATGGCCTTAACTCGCGCTAAAGTCAGTGTGATTGTATTCAGTTGGACGGCTGGCGTTATGTATTCAACGCTCTTCACCATGCCGTATCTCTTGGTTGCGCATTATCATTCCGTGGGCACAGTAAGTATACGAAGAAAGGAATAATGAAATTCAGAAATCGTTAAGAATGTATCTAACTTTTTAGTTCGAAGTGGATGGCCAGGGCTGTGCAAACTATGGATCTGGCGTACGCGGCTTGGGCACAGATATCGCCATTGTCAGCAGTATGGTATTCCTTGCCCAATTCATTTTGTCCATGTGTATGGGCATGATTGTTAAGATTGCCGGAACCACAACTGCTGTTATTAGCACCGCCAGCTTTCTTAGTTTCTGTGGAGCTTTGTCAGCAACAAAAGTTATCTTTCTAGATCTGTAAGATTGTTAGATTTTAAATTTGTTATTAACATATATGCTAATTTAAGGTAAATACTGTTTCATATGGTTACTAGATTATTTGTTATTGTTTGTGAATTGCATAAATAACTAGATTGGCGAATATCATAAGTAATCCATAATCCTCTATAAAAACATCAATTAAATTTTCCTGAATTTATTTGTAACAATTGTAATATTATTGTAAAGCTAGCATGGCCTTAAAAAACAACACTGGGGATTATAATAGGTTGTGGGTTGAAAACTGGAAAGTGTAGGAGCTGTTGTTGTGGCTTTGGCGGATATCGCAGAAAGATACATGCCGCATTTGTATAAACCCTGTCTTTGAGCCATTTTCAAACGCGACGTTAGTTGTTTCTTCCACTTGGTTCGTCGATTCTGAAACCACGTTTTTATTTGTACCTCGGTCAGGGACAAGTTCTTTGACAGTTCCATGCGCTTGCCGACACTAAGGTATTTGTCCAGATTGAATTCGTTCTCGAGGCACTCCAATTGCTTGGCAGAGTAAGTTTGTCGAGGTTTCCTGTCAATACCTTGTTTCCTATGGCGTTTACCTATGTACATTTGAATATAATATTTTTAGTAATATTCTTCTACGATCTTACACAAACTCGGCTTACCTTGTGCACTGATTAATTGATGAAAATATGGTGATATTGATATTTTCAGAGGATAGTTCAAATGAGCTGCCGCCGATCTGTCAAAGTCTGTTTGCATTAAGCTCCGATCGAATTCGGATTCTTTTAGCGATACACTCTGCAGAAAAGGTAGGGAATTGGCGAATATTGCATTCACATTTTTCCAATACGCTTCTCTTTCATCTGCAAGCAAAGAAATTTAGTTTTTTTATATTTAAAAAAAAAACACAAAATGCTCGAACACTCAAAAGTAAAAATTCCGCTCCCAATACTAGTATTATTCACAGATTTTGATTAAATTAACCGAACTACAAAAACTTTGAGAAAGGTCGTTTTTTTTAAATTCTCATTATCTCTACGCGTTATTTTACTTACGCATAGCCAACGAGGTAATTTGGGTATTTGAATGTGATTTACTTTTAGGTGCACTATCTATTTGAGCGTCATCTTTGCGGTTCAAGATATTGTCAATACTAAAGGCCGAGGACTTCGCATTACGTCGATTGAACGAGGTATCCTTTGAATAAGTAAAATTCGAATTTTCACTACTATCGTTGCAAAATTCGCCCGGATCCATGTCTTTCATATCGGAGTTAATATCAAGTTCACATACAGTTCTTTTACGTAATCTAGTGTCTGAAAACGCGTTACTCATTTTCAGCGTTTTGAGTCTGAGATGATGTCTAGCGAGGAACTAAAGCAGAAATATTTCAGTTGTTTTCACTTCACTACACGATCTACGTCAAAGATCTTCTTAGCTCCTCCCCGATATTAGCACAATGGCTATATACATACAGCGGACGGTTGAGAACGACTATACAGATTCCGGCGACAGCCAATCGTAATACAAGAAAACAACTTCTTTGTATCTCCTTTGGATTTGTATTGATGATACTATTGTGCCGCCATAACCAGTTACACATGTATATATATGTATATATGTAATGAGTGTATGAGTGCGCAACACCTGCCTACATGCACACAGATACATACACACATACCCATCTATGTATTCACTCTTGAGCCCAGCCCCACAATTAACATGTCAAATGGGCATTGATTGCCTGACAAATACGAGATGTGCTAATGATATACTACTATTCAGAAAACCCTATATTTACTCGCTCGCTCCGTTTAGGCGATTGAGAGTGTGAATAAATAGGGCATCTGAAGCAATCATATAAGCCATATATTTTTCATGCTCATGGGCTACAATCAACATTTAGCACGGTGTTAATTGCCCAAATTGATGTGTTCTTCTGTGTAACTTTGGCAACTAGGTGTAAAACAAGTACGAAAAGAGCGTCAAAATACCCTATAAAGTGGATTGTATTCCCGCTATACTATTTGAGATGGCCACACATATTTGTTTTCGCATAATATATGATATTGCACACTTTAAGACTGGTGGAATGCCTATGATGTAGATTTTGGTGCAAATGAATAAAATATGCTTGTTTTATAAAGCCAATATTATTTACAATACAGTACGACATTTAAATATTTTAGACTGTAACAACTCAGATGAAGGCGGCATCTTCTGTAAGCGTATACAGGTATCCACATCAAGCTAGTTACATCTACATACTTAACTCGAGTTAGGCATGATGTGAGTAAACATGCATTAGCTTTATGTAGATGTATATTCTTGCGGGTTTTGGGTACTGCACCCATAAGGTGTATATACAATTACAACTCAATTATGTGTAGACTCTTCGTATGTACTTAAAGTGACAAGTTTGTTACGTATTTGAGCAAATAAAAAATGTAAACAGTAAGCAGACGGAACCAACTACGACCTTGTACCGCATCAAACTGTATTAAAAATGTTTCGACGAAGTATTTTGGTATCTAAAACTCCAAACATAAAAAATTCAAAGAAGAAAAACACTTTTAAATGAAATGTATGCGAGCGCAGAATGAGACCCAGAACCAGTCATATGCAACATATATATTATGTACACTGGAATAATTAAAAATAACTAGAGCTGAACTAATAGTTACTTCTTCAGCCAAGTGACAACTTCAGATGTCAGTCGACTTTATATTGTCAAGAAGCATTCCCCATACAATGGCTCGCGTAAAAGTTTACTCAAGCCGGAAAATACTATTGAAATTTGCAGTTTATTTAGCTGTAAACTGCATGACAATTGTTCGGGGCATATCTCTCAGCTTAGATGATATTTTCGATAATCATATGCTGCCTTTGGACATTTTTTTGATGCGTTATCAACGGGAACTGGAGCAAAATAGCACACAAGGAGCCATGCCTGTTTTGGAGACTATGGATTATCATAGGTTACATATTTTGCTATTGTATGTAACACATTCATCCTGAGATTTTATCTCTCCCTAATTCTAGAAAAATGATGCAACAATTTAAGGCATCTGATTATCTTATTCGGCAAATATTGAATTCCAGTTTAGAAATTAACGATTCCAAATTTAATCAAAGTCAAAATCATAATATATATCCAAAAAAGTCCGCAATGTCACTATTCGATGATGGCTCCACTAGGTACACTGATTGGCTAAAGAGGTAAATCGTGCTGAATAAGTCTACAAATTTCAGTAATCTTTTGATAATATTCTTATAGGAAGGCAACCCTCGCAGATATTCAACGACAATTGCACAGTACTGTGAAGGATTCAAAGAGTAAAAAGAACATAGTACAACGAAGAATTATGAACCCATCCAGAAAATCGTCGTTGGTCTCCTATTTAAGTGATGATGATAGTGATGATGGTGATATAACCGGTTACGCAAATAATGTTAGTCATAATATATGTTCGACGTTCAATAAGAGTTTCTTTCTAATCACATCGCGTTTATTGAAAATGCCGCCGGGAAAAAAATAAATGAATTTAATTAATTTTTTTTTCTTTTAGTTTTATCATAATAACGAACCGCAAGAACCTTCGTATTCTTACAAAAACACTCATAGTATCAATGATAATAATAAACAAATCAGTAAAACTGGTAAGTCCGATTTCAAAATTGAATAAAATATTTTTTGATACTGTGTTTAGCTATTATTCTTCAACTTTTTCTTTATCAGGCTACGAGACTGCCCATGACGACTACAGAGTTCATCATGCACCACCCGAATCGCCTATCTCGTCCTCACCAATTAAGCAAATTAAAGAGATAAGCCTTAAAGATATCGCTGATATCGCTCTGACTACTTTAGCTTTTTTGTCCTTTGGCATGTTTGCTTTGCAGGTTCTTATGTGTATTACAATGGTAATTTTCAAAGGCAATAAGTTGATGTTATCAATATGAATTTGAATATTAATTTATAGAGCAAAGACGAGCAAAACAACAATTTAATGATGTTACCCATGGAAGTGACAGAGACATCTGTAACAAATGATGGAACAGAAGAAATTAGACGCAGGAAACGTTCAGTTGGACAAGGTCAGGATATCTTATTCGAGGTACGTACCATAGGATAAGATTTCAAATATTTACATAGTGCTTTCTTTGTTTTTATCGCCTCCGTATCTCATCTTTTTACAGGCAAATAAACTTGCACAAAAACTCATGTTCTCAATAGACCAATCACACTTAAAAAATCGACAAAAAAATGCAAAGCATTTCTTTCCAGATTTATGTAAATTCGCTGCGTTTGGCAAGGAAACACCGCTGCACGGCCAACGAATTTTGGCTATCCTACAAAGGTTTGTAAATTACAATAGTAGTTAATATGTTTTTGATGTTAATTTCCGATCCAACAGCTTTGGCGCAAGTTGGCTTTCGGCACGTGTTACAGGCGATTACCTTTCTATGATTAAACGTTTTGCAGCTATTTTTCAAGAATGTGCATAAATCATTATTTTTAGCTGACTTTTCAAAAATTGGATTAAATAAAAATAAAATGAGTATACAAAAACAATTTGATTATTTTTAGGATAATTGTTCCTATATTCAAAAGATCTCTTATTTGGACAACCAATTTAACCAATCAATATTTTTATTAAGTACAAACAGAGTCATTTAATACATTTTTTATGTTCAACTTTATTCAATAACAAATCCATATGAACTTTCAACCAACATTTGGACTTATTAATTATATTATTATAATAATGTTAACTTTCTATTTCACATTTTGTATGCTAATTTCAAGTTGAGAATGCACAACTTATATGCATATGCATATAATTAGATACTTATAAATGTAACGGATGTTTTCAGATTTTGTTTGGCGGAAATCCTAAGTCTTTAGGTCTTTTATCAATGCTATTGAAAAGTTAATATTTCTTCGTTATGTATATTGTAATAAGTATACTTCTTATAATATACAATAAACCTAATGTTATACAAGGAAGATAAAACTATTTTCAGCGTGTGAAATCAATATACAAATAAAAGATAAAAACTAATTCTGAAAAAATTCAACCTATTTTATTTAATATAAAATTATTTTGACAATCGGAGGGCCTTCGGAGTGATACTCCGAATTCATTCTGAAACAGTTAAATACAACCAACTAAATAAGGTTTCTTAAATTGTAAAAACAATAAAAGAGTATTACAAACCTAATAATCTTCTTAAAATACCTTCGTGTCTCTGACATATGTATATATAATAATAATGCCCTATATATAATAATAATCTATTATAATCTCTACCCGCATTTTTGGCACTGGATGAATCTTTGGCACTTTTAAACTTATTTAGATGAAATTCGTTAATGCAAATATAAGCTTAAATTGTTGTTTCTTTCTATGGGCAATATAAAATGAAAATATTGTGTCATTCCGCAGTCAACGGTTCTAAACATTTACGGACGGAAAACTGCAATAAGTTTGATTAATTCTACTCTTAAAAATGCGCTAATCAGGAAATATATTACTTCCATTACGAGATTTAACAATCAACCGTTTTCGTTGATTACCCGATTAACATCAAAAACATCGGATGAAAAACATTTAAATTTCGATATGTACTTTATATTCTGATGACTCAATATCAAAATCGAAATATTTTATGATGCTTTTTGCGGATCATTTATAAATTTTTTGTAAGCAAAATTTCAAAATGATTTTAACAAAACATTTACTATAATCAAAATGTTTTTAGATTCCAAATCCTATATGTAAAAATGGTACTTTCGCAGGCTTCGATAATAGTTAAATTATTTAAAACATCCAAACTAGAAAAAATTACTGATGTAATAACTTAAATGCGCCATTGGCATATTTTAAGCATAGTCTTAACGGAATAAAAAAACATTTACCAAAAAGCTATGAAGTTATATATGAACTCTTAAGACTTCTGCAGACAGGGAATAGGCATCCTTTAAAAAAAAAATAACCTCGGTATAAAATTCACTTAATACATCACTCAATTTTGTTTAATATTACGGGATTATTGCATAGGTTAAACGCGCTGAAAATAGCAAAATCTTCCCCATTGTTAATTGCAGAAATTATTATTATTAATTGATACATTCGTTCATAAATTTTTGCAGACCATCTACTAGTTTCTATTCTGTTAAGTTGCGGGATCGGAATTGATTTCTACTTAAAATTCTGTAAAACAGCCGAACCAATTATCTCAATTCATTAAAAATGCGGTAATTGAGTCTTTTAGCAGAATTTTCAGCTGCAATCAGTACCGATGTCGCAAGTTTTGTGTGCAGTGCGGGCCATAAGTATTTGAGCTTTTTCAGTTATTTTTTTTTTAACTCTACCGACATACTAATAACGTCATCGCGCTAATGTTTCCGATTATTCATTGTTACCATATATATTCCGTCATTCCTGTTGGTAGTCAGTTTTGCTGCGAAACTTTCGCAAAAGTCATCAATTTAAATGAAAAGATGTTAAATTAGAATAAAAACGCTATTGTGGAGGTCTACAACGCCCTGCTGAAGTTCCTGAAAACTCCAAATCCTTCTGCTCAATTATTGGAATGCGATCATCATACAAAGTTGGCGCCTGCAATATAATTCCAGCTGTACCGGCTAAAACAGCTAACGTGAAAATCCACAAAAAGAGTCTATCCAGTACCATGGCAACATATTTCCAATCTTCTTTAACCTATTTGTGAATGTAAACAAAATATTATCTTTCTTAAATTGTTCTATGTGAAAAGGTAAACTTACTTTTGTTGAGTCCTCCTGCATCTTAGTATGCTCTGCTATAAATCGTACACAAAAACAACTGCGATGTACTTTAGGTGGGCATTTCGAATGAGAGAAAGCCGGGTTATTCAATATCGGGCTCTTTACTCCAGAATTTCCAATTTCTAAATCTGGTACGGCTGTCAAATCTTCTGAACTAGAATGGGTAAGTTGGGGTAATGGTCCATGTACTTGGCAACTTCCGCCAAAAGGTCCTGTGCTTGTAAGACTAAATTATAAATATATGTTACTCTAATTCAAATCATTTTCATTAAATACTTTACAAAACATAATATCATTTTAAAAAATTAATATTTTCAAAGATGATCAATTAATCAATTTACCTTGGTGTTGTTAATTCTTCTTTCGAGGGAGTGTAGCTATAGCCCGTCGAAACAAGACGGTCAATATTAGTCGATGAATAATAAGGATAGAAACATGCGTGAGTATCCTTTAAAAGCATTTTGCTATGGAACGAAAAATGTTTTATAATTTAAAATTAGTATAGTTACAAAAATGTTTACCTTCGACAAGCCGAAAGTTCAATACCTCTTAACTTTATAATATACTTTTTGGAGTTGTGTTTCAGAAGTAAAAAGGTTGGTAGAGCTCAATGCGTAAGCTCAAGGAAAAATCAAATGTAGCAAATTTCCTACAACACACGGACGAACAAAAGCAAACATCGGGACAAAATAAATATATACACTTCAAGGGTAAAGTAGCAATATAAATATAATTTCACATTGTTATATATATTTTTTTCATGATATTGACTTTTTTTTTACCTGGTTTCAAAGTTATATGTAGGTCTTTTTATGAAAAGAAATTTAGGTAAAAAGTTTATGAACACACGCTTGACCCACGGTGCCATTCGATGTGTTTGTGGAGAACGGAAATGAACATTCAGCACGACCACAGTGACGCAAATGCTATAAAGAAATTTGTAAAACTTAAACGATGACCCACAATTGAAAAATGTTAATACATACCTTATAGAAACTAATATCATCGCAAATATTAGGTATTTACCTAGAAGAGGAACTACCAAAGATGTTGGCGGAATAATTTCAACGACCAAGAGGAAAAACACGTGGAGACTGATAAGAATCGATATTGACAAAGTCACCTAAGTAAAATAATTAAAAACATAGTTTTATTAGAAATGCATGATATTTAAGGAAATAGATCGGTTAAATGTAAAATACTGCAGGATTATTTTGCATACCTTCTCTCCACTGTCCGATGGCAAGTAAAAGGTTAGGACTGTTAAAAATGATATACCCATGCATGGAATAATAATATTCACAGTATAAAAGAGAGTCTTTCTTCGCATAGTTATGTTAAAAGTTATATCCAAGTAAGGTTCGTCGCAACAAGTATAAAACTTTTCATTTCTGAAATAAAAACACTTCAATTTATTTATGGGTGTATAAATATGATTCTTATAAAGGCAAACCCCTTCAAAACATTCACCAATTATTCACATTCTGTAAAATTAAATCTTTTGAACTATTACTAATATTTAGATCACGTTTAAACATCATTCAAAAAGGTAGCAAGTGCCACTTACCTAACAGCTGGAACCTCAAGAATGTCCCATTCGACAGACATGTAAAACTCGGATAAATCAACACCGACATCAACAATATTGCTTCCTTGTTGCTCGTCCATATGTCTTAAGTCCACCTAATAAGAATGGAAGAAATAATTAACAAAACAAAATTTTCGCGGAGTTTTGTACATATGAGCAGAAAAGACATTTAGGTGGGTGATCAAATGAAAGTGAATCAGTGGTACACAGATAACTGAATATAATACTAGGGATCCAATTATTTGCTGGAGCGCAACAAAATCATTATCGGTGCATGCTTCCTTACATTTTTTTTCTCTTGTCTGTGTACCACTTTTGTAAGCATGTATGTATGTGTGTAAGCTTATGAAGCATTAAAAAATAAATTGACCAATCAAATATGTATACAAGTCCAAATAATTGAGATATAGTTTATATTCTCTAATAAATAACTGCCATGCACTTTAACTAAAGGTAAATAGTCAATCGAACTTTTCTATCAAAATGTTTCAAAAATTATAATCACTTCAATCACAACTATTTTCGTCACAATTTTAAAATCCCTTTAAAAAACAGTAAATAAAAGAGTAGTAGCAGAAAAAAGTAATGCAAATTTCTGACGGAATGCCAGGGTTAATTATATAATTTGTGCAAAAAGTAATTTTCTTTTTTGTGTAAAACCTTTATGTTAGAAGCTTTCTAATAGATTTGGAAATCCTTCAATGTAGTAGGCAGTTATCAGTGATCCCTTATAAATTCATTTCAATTCATACTTATCTGCATCTGATTGCATATTTAGGACTGCTAGTGACTTTGGAAAGCTTTGACTTTTGTAATATTTGTGCTGTATTATTCAGCGAATAGATTCATATTTTATTCATCTATGTGTAAGCCAAGGCAAAAATTATGACTTGATAAATTTGATTGATACTGAACAGAAACCTTCAAGTCAAATTCTTATAGTTACTATGATTTGTGCAAACTGATACGGACGTAGGTTGTCTGGGCTAGTGTCCAGATTAGTTTATGGGATCTGTCACTCCTCCATCTGCCTGTAACATACATTTGCACAAAAATGGTATACCTTTTTTTATGGTACAGCAAGAAAACCACAATATGTGTCTTAAAAGTTTAACTTTGTAACTTCCTATATTAGCCCCAATAAATATTAATAAGTTATATTGTTATGAGTGTAGGTTAAATAAAAAATAATTAAAGTGCCTGCCAGGAATATTAAATTTAAAACAACTGGTATATATGTTGCAGAGTTAACATGCAGTTATGTAACTGATAACATCCTAATTTTACAATCCATGCAAGTTTTGCGATTTTAATGTCTATTTGGACATGCAGTATACATAATTTTGAACTCTTTATGGGCTTGATATGTAAATATAAAAGTGCGAAATTTACGCATCACTAATTCCGATGAACATTAAAGGAAATGGTATTTTTTTTAACCATTTGAAAGTATGTAAACATAATTATATTTTATGGAATTAATTTGGGCAAATCTATGTATGTATTTGAAAAAGGTAGACATCTCTGACTTTACAAAATATGTATGTGTATACCATTTATTTTTCACAACCAATAATCAAAGTTTAACAATCTAATCGTCTCAAAATTCAAAAGTTGTCGGGGACCGCAAATCGACGACCCACAATTGAGCATATTCGGACATGTGTATATCGTCCCGACGGTTGTGGCCGGTGAAATGGTCGAAGATGTCTCCTTCAACCTGTTAAATATATAATTACATACATATGCACAAACAAAAAATAAATTTATGTATCTACAAAAGTGAGTATAAATTTATTTTTAAACAAATTAAATGACATTGAGTAATTTCCCTACACACTTGTAAATGGGTATACATATATTTTGCACAGTTAGAGTATAAAGTATGTAGAATTAGGGGCTGAGCATATTCAAAGTACGCTCGACTTTGGATTTTCTTACTTCTCTCGTAGAGGTACTATATTGTTTTGAATACTTTAAAATCGTATTAATCGGCGCTGTTCAAAAACCAACTTTGTAGAGCCACTTAATAATATATATTATATATTTAACTATGTATATGATGGACATACATACATATTTAAGCTAGTTGAAATTAAAAAGTAAATAATCTTTAAATTAACTATCTTTTGCTCAATTAAAGCGATTTTACTTGATAAATAGTATTATTAATCATTTTATTTAAAGTCATTTTTTATTTATTTAGTTAATATTATTTAGCTTATAATGTAATGTATAAATATTATCTGTGTTAAAGCAAAACTAAAAAGATACCAATTACATAATCGATTTTTATGCTTTTAAAGATTTATTACTTTATCAAGTTGTCTTTATGACTTTAGCTGACAATTTCTTAATAATAATCTATAAAAAACCAAATAATTTTATTCAGTAAATGTCTAGACTTAGAGTTACAAAATTGTTTATCATATTATATTTTTTGCACCAAAATCTTTTACGGAGTAAAGCTTGAAAAAACTCATTCATATCGGTTGTAGCTAACAGCTACCAGATAATTATAATAGGAATATAATATATGTGTTTTCAAGCCTATGCTATTCTATTGAGTTAATAGTTTTTCGCAGTGTTAAGTGTTAGTTTAGTCCATTCTATACTATTTCCCTTTGTGTTTATGTTCATTGATGTTTATTCCTTTGATATTTATAATAAGATAATATGCATCTTAAAGCTGCGATCCTTTTTTTCTATCATCCGCATATAAATCACTAATATGATTTTACATTTTTTTGTGTAGTAAGATTTTTGGCATATCTTATTATAAAACAGGAAAACTATTCTAAGTTTATCATTATTTGTAAAACAAAGAATTGTAAAAGAAGATGATAAGGGTATTAGTTTATGAAAGAAAGCAGACATCAATTTAATGATGAATTCGTTACAACTTATTCATCAATACCGGTAAGGAAAAAATATACTCCAATTCTTTAAATGAGAATTTAAAGATATAAATAAGGTCATATATTCCATGATTCTGCTTTACTCCTCATATTCAGAAAGAATTTTAGTTTCGTGGCAATGGCCTGAAATGTTTTAGTGCGATGTAAAATTCGGAATTCTGACATTAAGATACAATTTTTTCGAGTCCGGTTCAATAGCTATGTCAACTTTTTTAACATCAGCGTAAACGGTAACAAGTTTGATCTAGAAAAATCAGTATTTATGAAATCTCTTCAATGAACAAATAATGGCTGATATAACTCGGTTTAGTCATAAATAATTTATTACAAAATTAATTTTTAAACCATACCAAACAAAAACATATGAGTATTATATACATAGTAAATATTGAACGCATTATTTGAATATTCAATGAATTACCAATTTTATATTAATAAATTGTGATGCAAGATTGTTGCAAAACTGTTTTTTCGGAGACTTAAATGCATTATAAAATGTATCTTATTTATATGTCTCATGCAGTATAACAAAAGCGCACAATGCAAAGCTGCAATGCACAAGCAGACTTGAACGTATTTTCATTCAAAAAGTATTATTAGTTATATGATACAATTTAATCTTCAATAACTAAAACGTTCCTTCGTTGAATATGATACTTAACATGCACTGAAAGATTAGTTTTATGTAACACAAACTATTATTATCCAACACTAAACTCTCATAAACTCAAAAATACAATTCATGTCTGTCAACATCGTATATCTAATACAAGAGTAGACTGCTAAAACTTTATTAAACTTCATTATTGACCGCTATGTATTTGTCAATGTATTTATTTATGTTAACTTAAAACATCCGACACAAAGGCACAATATATTATTCAGTTAAAAAAACTGAAATTAATAAATTGAAAAGTAAACTATACATGAAGTTTCTGTAACGACATTGACAGACATAAATGTTTCGTTATTTTTGTTTATCATATCTGCTAAGTGAGTTCTGTTCATGTATTAGTCAAACATGCTTGATTATTATAATTAAATACTAAAACAAACAAACATTTTCAGAATAACAAATAAAAACCTCAAGCTTTAATCGAGAACAGTTCAGAAGTGTACGTATATGCAAACCGTCGAAAAGATATATTTATATGTTCATTAAGGCAATCAGTTTAACATAAAAACAAAGAATGTGCTTGTTTCTAAAACGAAAACTTTAAAAATGATCCATGCACTGCTATTATGATCATTCTCGGAACAATGCATGCCTCCCTAAAATAAATAAAATAAATCTAAATCCATATGTTTTTTTTTTCATAACTGGAATGATTCTATAGATCCACACACAAATATGAATCTAGATTTTTTTAATTTCAATATGAAAATAATACTCTTGTCTAACGCATTACATCGTCTTTAATGACACAATTAAATTTATTTTCAAAACACAAATGGCATTCCGGAACACTATCAATAATCAGTTTATTTAACTGACTAATTTATAGTTAAAACTATGACGATAAGTGTGCAGACTCATTCCTGTGTCTCCGCATTCCGCAGGCATTCAGTCATAAATAAAAAATAGTTCTTATTTTTGTAATATGTAGGTACATGCAATATTCGATGTATTTTGTCTATATTGCATACTGAACATGCTTTGTACATATATCATTGAATATTCAATTTTAACTACTTTATAACATACATAGTTCCCGCACATTTATTTGATGCTTACTCTTCAGCGCGTACACTAAACATCAACGCTACGTCATATATGTATGTATGTGAAACTTTGGAGTTTCACTTGAAATTTAAATGCATGTTCCAATTAAGAAAATGAAAGATTTAAATCAAACTGTTTTGTTTTTTGGTCATTCCAATTATCATTAGCTATAACACATGAAAGTATATGCCTTTTTACTGATTTGTGATTACATATTGACGTACAAGTGATGTAGTAGCATAACCAAAATTGTTTGTTCAAATGATTCTGAATTAATAAAGAGATATTTTTAGCACCTTAAAACCATCATAAGTCCAACTTCCTAATTTTAAGATACACGTCTGAACATCATATGGAAAATATTCAACATCGATTGAACAAGACGATTTATAGACGGCAGGTGGTTGCCAAATCACCAATCCATTACTATAGACTATTGCTTTTGTCATAAGTGTCACTTCATAATGACCATCAGCACTGAAAAAAATATATTTTGAACACAACTCCTGTTACCAATAAATTGTTTTTTTTTGTTTAAGTTATGCTGCCTTGAAATAGTATTATATATATATATAATAAATATATTTATATATATATTTATATATATAATTATATTTATATATATATTTATATTTATATATATACATTGCGTAAGTATACTTATAATATAAATAATATAATGTTTATCTACATTTCAACTATTTCTTATTATTTATACATTTTTTAATCTCGCGTGACATATGTTTTATTATTTTTTCAATAACTGTTATCATCGATGATAGCTTTATTTTATCTATTTAGCCACATATTATTGAGAAAGCTATAAAATAATTATAATAATACATATCTACATGTAGTTTTACCATTATCAAGTAGTACGCGTTTCAATTACGATTCCGATTACCTTAAAATCGCAGTTAGACAGAGACTCCTACCCCCTTAATCTGTTATGTAATCAAAAAACAAATTACAAGATAATATGAGTGTCAATCTTTCTATAGTATAATTTAGAGCCGTACTTAATAATATGTATGTACAAATTTACTTCCTTGGTACCTAATTTGCCAATATAATAATTTTTTGACAATGACAATACAATAATTTTTTTTGTTGCATTGCAAGTTTTGGGATATATGTAAATATGATATACCTAAATCTTTCTTAATCAGTGCATTTTTTCCGTGAGAAAATTATACTACAATATTGTAACTTAAAAATATATTTAAATTGAGTGTTGAAAAAATGGTATTTCTGAAGTGGTTGTGTGTATAA
Organism: Zaprionus inermis; assembly: GCA_018151445.1. Taxonomy (NCBI): domain Eukaryota; kingdom Metazoa; phylum Arthropoda; class Insecta; order Diptera; family Drosophilidae; genus Zaprionus; species Zaprionus inermis. The sequence continues at coordinate 2,653,838 of JAECXD010000640.1, read as the reverse complement.
ATTATGCCTAGAATTATGTTTTTTTCTTTACACTTGTCTTCAAAACAAATTAGCAAAGCGCCCATATGCATACAAAATTTAAATGAAAAATTCAAGTCTACTTTAAAATAATTTGAATTAAAATTTTGAAAAAAATAATTCAAATTGCTAGAATGATATGAATGGATAATAAAATAGTTATATACATATTAAAACAATACTCAAAACGTTTTTTTTGTGTATTAAGGAATTAGGCGTGGTGATTATGAATTATGGTATACAAAAATAACGATGATAGGGTTTCTTGGCTTCATTTACACAATTTTGAAATTAAGAAAAAGTTTTTTGAAAATATATAGTTCTTAATAGATATAAAGCATTGATCAAATGAAAAATTGAATAAGTTGAAATCTGAGCTAAGAATAAAATGTATGACAATAAAAATGTATCAACAGTGCACCCTTGAATAACACAGTTATTTATTGATATATAAGTAAAAAAAAAATAGAACAAATGAAAATAATAACCCTTAACTAATTTACAACTAAACACTATCACAATACAAAGGAAAATAATTAGAAATTTTTAATAATGAGTTTCTTGCTTTTCTAATTACGATTTTGTTTGTCAATGAGATAGGAATTAGAAAATAAAACACTCAGGGGTTCCTTATATGTGTACAATCAGTGCGAATCGCAAACCGTGTTATTTAAGGGGTAATTGTGCTTCTTTAAGTAGTTAATAAATTATAATATGCTATTTAATATTGTTTATGGTTGGTTGTTAAAAACTTTGATTTGTGTGTATATGAAACACAAACAAATAGTATAATATGTTACATATGACTTTTGGTTGGGAAAAAAATTATAAGGATATTTTTATTTAATCGTGCGAGAGTTTAACAAACCTACCTTAAACCCGTCATATGTCCAACTGCCAAATTTAAGAACACATGTCTGTTCATCAAATGGGAAATATTCTACATCTATTTCACAGGATGATTTGTATATAGCTGGTGGTTTCCATTCAACTAATCCTTCAGAGTAAATTGTAGCTTTTGTTGCAAGAGTCACTTCGAAGTTACCATCGGCACTACACAATATCGTTATTGTTTTCAATAATTTTCGTATAAATATATTACATTGTTTTTTGTAGTGGACATGTTTAAAATATATTTTTGGCAATGCACTTTTATCATTGAGGAGGGATAATCTAACTTACGATCTTATGAATAAAATTACTGGGTGTGATTGCTTTGAGAATACTTTTACCTTAAAACACACAAATTTGTATTTTAGGCTAAAAGTGTGGTTACATACCTTTATGGATAAGCATGTTGTTTTATGATAATGTAATAACAAATTCTGTTTCATTACACATTAGGATTTGGTGATTAAATTTCAGATATTCGTTGGTTTTCTTATATAAAAAGGAAAATATATTTTCTTATAGTGAAATCAATCTTTCACAAAAGACAAAAAAAAATATAACAAAACATATTTCTAGAAAATAATTATTTTCTGAACTTATTTTTTGTTTCGGTATTTGAAAATAATGAATAATGGCTTTAATAAAAGACCAAGTCAGTTTTGGAATATTTATACCGTTGCACGCCTTTGACACATTTACAATTGTTCCTATTATATTCGCTTTTATTACTTTAAAAGTTTTTTTTAATATACAAACTTTTCTCCTATAATTTAATGTTACTTACTTATTGTAAAGTACAATGTCCGGTCTCCAAATATGATCCGAAGGTACATGCAACATATGAACTCCTCCATATTCTTTAGGTTCCCATCTTAACTTGTAATCATACCAAGACTATAATGAAATACATATTCAAAATTTAGTATAATTATATTTAAAATTAAATAATTTGATAAGTGAATAATAAGCAACTGCAAAGATGTTCATCAATGAACTGATGTTTCACAATTCAGTTCTAAAAGATCTTGCTTACCTGTTCTACCCAAAGATTTGTGGTCATAATTTGATTTTTCAGATTCTAAAAGATAAATTGATAAACTGAATTAATTAACTTTGTAACAAAAACTTGTATTCTAATCAACAAATAAGAAATCTGAAAATTTTATTTTACTTACAACATCAATAAGTTGAGAAAGCTTCAATTTAATGCAAACTTTAAGGACATCTGTCGTGTTAACTACCGGCCGGACCAATTTATTATAGTTGCTAAGGAGATCATCATAAAGTCGTTTAGCATCAGGATTTCCAGCAACTGCTCCATGGACCATAAGAGCTGATAGTATCCATGCTCGTATGCTTTCTTGAGTTGTTAGCTTCATAGCAAATGCTCGTATAAAATGGAATGCAAACTGCATGAGGACTTAAGCGTTCTGCGTAAAATTTATTTTTTATATTAATAGGTTTTATTTGCAAAATATTTATAAATCACAATTTTACGTTTATCATAAATAAGAAGAATCAGATCCCTTAACACATATTTTTATTAACACATTTTATAAAATCACTTCTCTAACATTTGTATCCAATAATTTTATAATTACTTGTAATTACTATCAAATGAATTAAAATAATAAAAATAATTACTTGTAATTACTATCAAATGAATTAAAAGAATCAAAAGTAAATATTTAAGGATTTTCAGCATTTAGATAAATCACAATTTTAATCATCTACAGAATTAATTTCATGGTTCACGGCGGATTTTATTTAAATCATGTCTTACGTCATTAAGTTAATACCATGAAAAATGTTAGCTGCACGATTCTATTGATTCCAACTGAGAAGAAATGATATGCTGATCTAATGTACCCAACAGATTTTTAAGATAACTCATTAAAAACAATTGTAAAATTTAATTAGCACATCGTTGACCTAATAACTCTTATGAACTCTGCAAGGCTGATGGTGCATGTTTTGGTTGAGTAACTCTCGTTGACATGTTTACATCAATACACATTTATATATACAAATGATATACATTTTATGTACGTATACATACTGTCCATATATATCTGTACATAAATATTAAATAATGTTTGACTTCTTTCAAAATTATCCCTGAATAATAAACTTTCATTACAGTTCTTGAAAAATACTTCCGTATATGTATATACATACATAACAACAATAATACACAAAACACAGAACAAAAGTTGTTATCCTTTTAAAATAGGCGTTGTTTGGGCGCATGTTGTCAAACAAATTTCGTATTCACCACAATCTAAGTCTCTTTAACATAATTTAAATAATGCATTTCATATAATATATGTACTTAATTAAGTTCACTTAATCTCATTTACGAATTTATGAAACATCCAGCATTATAACAGAAAATAAAAGTTTATTTTCAAGACACACAGCGACACACAGCTGCCGACTTACATACATACATTTTAATAACAAGATGCAATGCCACACATGTTTTCTAGTTAGTAAAACGCCAAAAAATATTATTATTAACACCAGGATATACTAATAAATCATGCTGATTAATACATTGTAGAAAATGGAATGTCATTGGTAATAAAAAACTGCTCTGCGATTCTATTTCTGGGCAAGACTGAAGAAAAGCCTTGTTAAAGCCAAGAAACAACCCCTAAATCAGCTGTTTAGGTTTTAGTGATGGCAAATATATTCCGTCAAGTAATTTCCATTCTCACCTATGACTTCTACCAATACTAAACAACAAAAATTATATAAAATCTACAACCTTAACATTTATATAAATATCAATATATAATAAAATTTCATAAATATCAAAAAACATGTATCAAAAATAAGTTAAATGTTATATTATTATTTATTTAATGTTAATGTCCTTATATATTTGCCTTCAAATAGACCATTCGAACAAATTTAGTCCGAAAAATGATCATAAAAGATGGAAGATCAGTTTTATTATTTCTAGACGATGAACATATATATTTTCCTCAATGACACACAATTTTGATCAGCATCAACAAACGCTATATGCGTCTACAAATCAAACAGTTTTAGAGCTTTTCTAGATTGGAAGACCAACTGCTGAAGGGAATGGTTAATTCGTTGTACAAGCAGATCGGACCGATATAGTTTGTAGTTTATATTATACTTATCGGTCATAAAATTCATACAAATAATCGCAATACAAACAATCGTCCTGCAATGTTTTAATTTAACACACTATGAGAATTTTAAAAGACTCGGAGAACTATATCCTACAACTTTCATAGGAACAATCGGGTTAAAACGTAATATAGGTTAAGAAAAACTTATTAAGCTTAATAAAAAAAAGTAAAATAACATATAGTTAGCACAAAAACTAACTAAGAATCTCGTGACATAGACTGAAAAATAATCTTTCGTTCTTGTTTTTCTTTGGGGCTGCAGAAAATTAAATTTATCTAAATATGAATAAGTTATCTGATAAGTATCGATAGAAGTCAAGTATGCAAATAAAGCGCGAACAAATATGTGAACACTTTGCAATGTTTGAAGTTAGCAACAATTTAAATTTATTTATTCATCATTAATCCTAATCCTAACATAATCTTCAAGAAGTTACAGGTATTACTTGAGCTCATAAACAAATGCTGCTTCCAGCTCAGCAAGGTACTCATCATCTTCTGTATTTTTTAACTCCGTAGTTGAACTCGCAATGTGGTTGCTGTTCTTCGTTGCATCTGTAATCATTCCTTTTGAAGACTTTACATCTTGCTTAATGTAAGGTTTAGTTATCGTCACTTGATTGGCATCTTCTACAGGAACGAGCAACTCGGTTTCCTTAGCCGACTCTTCTTGATAAATTTCATTTTTAATTGTCATCATTTTACATTTCTTGGGTATTTTAGAAAATGTATTATCTTCTATGGATGGATTTGGGACTTTAACAGCACAATACGAGGGGTCAGACATTTCTACATCTTCAGATATTTCGGTCTTTTCCTTTAATTCTATATTGTCGAAATTCGCGTCATTGTGTTCATTTTGTTGCAATTCTCCAGCTAAAGATGTACTTTCTATAATTTGTGCAATCCTTTCAAAAATTAAACTATCTTTTTGAGGATGTAAAGTGTTTTCAAATGAGTCGATCATAATTCGCAAACTAGTACATATTTCAAAACAGGGATCATGTTTGCGAGACTCTTTCAGAATATACAGAATTATTTCTGAAGGTGGGTTATAGGGAAAGTTTCTTGTTGAGATAAATGTAAATAATGTTTCATATAGTCCTAAGCGACACTGCCAGTCGTTATACATTTTCGGTTTTTGTAAAATTTCAACTCCGATTTCCAAAACGGTGTTAAAAATATACTGTAAAATATAATATTTTGTTTAAATAAACAAGTAAGTACCAGAACTACTATTTGTGATGCTTACCTTTAGAAGAGAGCTTTGTATTAAATACCCAACTGATATTAAAATAGTCTGAAGACAACGAAAAGCTTGGATACAAACAGAGCTTTTACTATTATTCAACAAAATTTCATTCCTTCCAGCGGTGGAATTCCTGGATTTCCCCATGGACTAGAATGTAAGGAATTTATAATTTAAAATATTGCTCACTTTTTAGGATCTTACCATTAAATATATATCCGTTCGAGGAATAAGTACATCCTCGAATATATTTTTAACAACAGTTTCAACAATAAAAGCATTTCCGATCCCTTCACCAAAGTTTGAAACCCACAACGTCGTAACCGTATACAGTTTACTCCTTAAATTACTGAAAAAAACAACAGTTATACATTTAAAATTGTAAAATATTTGTTCGTTCGAAACCATAACGAAAAAATAAAAATGTAAACATAGTATACTTACTTAAACTCTATAGAAGCTCCGTCGCGTGACATCCTTTTTGTAATTTTAAATGTTTCCATAAGTAGGTCTGATATGAAGCGAAAATGCATTCTGAGATGAGTGTTGCATCTGTTTCAACGGTAAAAATACATAAGTTAAACTGCCATCTGTTAAAAAAGATTTAAAATTATCTCTTACATATTAAAAAGCAGTTCTAGTAGATCCAATAATTTCATATGCATGGTAGGTAAAAAATGGGCAAAACACATATCATCAATAATTAAACTTAGCCCACGGTGAATTAGATTCAAAATTTTCTTCGGCTCAATTTGTTTTGCTGAAGGATACGGCATGCTTTAAAGAATATACAAAATGCATTACATATTAATAAATCAAATTTTGTAGTTTTGGCGGCATGATCTCAAGCCGCAAGTAGATACATAAAATATGTTAAATTTACATACCTCAATGCAACTTGGAGATAATCAATAAGGTTACAGAAACGTTGCGAAACTTGTGCTGCTCTTATAACTGGGTCCCCATCTAAAGTTAACGCAAAACATTTAAATTTTGGGTTTTCAATAAAATCAGAAGAAGTATTTTCGTAATTTGGATACGCTTCATTTAAAAGTGTGTTAAGGTTGTTTAATAGAGCATTCTGAAACTCATGCCATTGGGTTTTTTCATCAAAACTTCCAGTGTTGTTGGCATTATCCCGAACTTGTTGTAATTGTAACCAGCAACAGCCGCTTTCATAAACAACATCTTGATCTCTACTGTCTATTAACGTGATTAAGTAATTTGTAACCAAAGGTTTTCCAGATTTGCTCGGTCCAGGATAATACTTTAAGCATTGCGTCAATGCTTTAAGGATTTCAACTGTACAATGAGCGGGTTTCTGCTTTCCCGAAAGCGACTCGTAAAACTTTTGTAAATAGGTGGCTCCAAACCATTTGGATACTTCTGGGATGGCTTGAATCTTCGTGACAAGTAGTCCTGCAAAATAATATTATTAGTCACGACGGGTCATTAACATATTAAAGGTTATATACCCAATGCCTCAAAAATGAGTTCGCCATATAAACTTATGTCTGTTGTATTACAAGATCTAATTATAATTGTTATCCAAAAATTAGCCCGTTCCTCAATTACTTTTTGTATGCAATTGTTACAATATTCAATAAGAAAACGTAATCCAATTGGTCGGCTTTTAGCTTCAGAAAGCAGAGAGTTTATTATCCGTACTTGGGATGTCACGTCATTCTGGTGCCAAGAATACATACGTTAATATTAATTTGAGATTTACAAGATTACTTACAGTTCCCTGGAAGTATGGATCCTCAGCATTGAAATATACATTTTGATAATCTTTGTTTGCCTGTGAAATAACTTGAACAATATTACAAACACTCGACATTCTTAACAAGCATGTATTTTAAACATGTGTCTACAGTATCGCCTATAATTCGATCAACCTCGAGATAAAATTATCGAGGTTTGCTTTATATCGATTACCAAATAAAATGTTTTGTACATATCTGATCAACAAATATTTTAAACAATCAATTCCTAATTTTTATGTGTTGCGTTATATCATTTTTGTTTTAATATTTTTCATTATTTTTATTTTATTACATATGTGATAAATATATTGGCAGGAATTACAAATGCAAATGCATTTCATACTTTGTCAGCGTACTGGCATTGTGTCAAAAAAGGTGACCATAAGACTTTTTCAGGTTTTGTATTTTTTAGCGCTTTAACCAAATTGACTCGTGACATCTGTCAGCTGACATTTTCCGTGGGGCTTGGATAAAATCATTTTAACTATTTAGAGTTATAATAAACGCTAAGAAATAAAAATGGCTTTACACTCTGCAATTAAAGGAAAATTAATTTCTGTCATTGGTGACGAGGTAAGCAATGTTATAATTATGTTTTCCTACCTATTTATACATAGTATATTTATAACGGTGTTGATCAAACTATAAATAAAAATACACAGATTTATGTTTTTGGAAATGTGAAGTTGGTTCGAAAATGTGTAAATATATGTGAATGTATTCTACATTTTCATATGCTCTTACAAAATAGAAACATACATACATATGTACAGGACTATATATTAATTATAATTAGCTAGCACAATACATACGAAGTAAGAGAGTGTACATACACACTTATCTATGTGTTATGTATATGTACATATGTAGGATAAATTCAACATTTACCCAGTTATAAGAAAGTACGCACATACTAACTTATTAACTTTGTCTACCCTTCGAACATTGAAATGGTCAAAAAGGGTGCAATAAAATTGGAAAAAGGCGAAGGAGTTATGATTGACTCAAAAAGTATATAAAGATGTGCGACAATTTGCGACTATGCAAAGTATTTATATGAACTTGGAAAAGTTCGTTAGTTTGTCTTACTGTCTACATTCTCTAATGCAATTTTCTGTATATCGTTAATCAAATAATAAGTTAAAGCGATTGAAGTTTATTTGATGATCCTAAAGCTATCAAAGTATACTAAGCAACAATATCAAAACATTTAAATTGCTATTGTTTTAGGATACCTGTGTGGGATTCCTCCTTGGCGGTGTTGGTGAAATAAACAAAAATCGGCATCCAAACTTTATGGTTGTGGACAAAAGTAAGTAGAAACCAGACTATATGGACAGATTTTAATATTGTTATATGTATTTGAATAATTGACTTGATTTATAAATTAACAACACTTAGACACGGCTGTCAGCGAAATTGAGGACTGTTTCAAAAGATTCCTGAAACGTGACGACATTGATATAATCTTGATTAATCAGACATATGCTGAACTTATTCGACATGTTATCGACGCTCATACTTCGCCAGTGCCAGCTGTACTAGAAATTCCATCCAAGGATCATCCGTACGACGCCAGCAAAGATTCTATTTTGAGAAGGGCCCGAGTAAGTTTTACTTTATAAAATCAAATAACAACAGTTAAAACAACATTATTTTCAGGGCATGTTCAATCCCGAAGATTTGGTGCGCTGAAGTTTGTTATGTTTGGAAATTCGACAATGTTCGACAATGCAAACAAATATATGTATATCATGTTAATTTATGTTGTATTCATTCCAAATTAAATACTAAATAGCAAGATTGATATTCGATTTATATCCTAGCTTCTTCACTGTTTGTTTGTTTTCTTAAAATTATAAAAGAAAAAAAAATTTACATGTTTTAATTAGATATTAAAAGTTTTTGGGATGTCTATGTTTGTATAAATGGATTTAACTTTGGGTGAATAAATTAATTATATTTGAACGTCCATGATTATTAAGCCCCCACTTTAGTATTTGTTTGCTACACCTGTCTTATGCGTGTAAAGTTATGCGCCTCTAGGGTAAGACAATCTAAAATCATATGCCTGATCAATTTAAAGGAAAAGCAATTTAAGCCTGTGTTTGTGGGCTTTGTAACGCAATTCGTGACAAATTGAAGCATGTGAATCATGGAAATATATCAGATTAATTTTTAACATTGACTTTTTGCTGTTCTGTTTGAATATGTCATGCGTTTTATTTGCACCGCTTCCCGTTTTATAAGATTTTGTTATTTCAAGATGTGCAGCGCTAAGAGGATCTATAAAGAGTATTAGTCTTGTGAAGTCTAATTATCGACTGAGTGCTGCTATCAAACGCATAAACGCATCGCTTCGCGCCGTTACTCTGTCGTATGTGAGTTTCGCTCTTATTAGTGTACATTGAGTTCGTTTTACTTTAATTTCATTCGTTACCTCACACGAGCGAACATTAGTCTGTCGCTCAACATATTTCTGTCGCTGCGCGGTCGGCACAAGAGCAGAAGCGTGCGAGGTTCGCGCAAGCACGAATGGGAGAGAAACACTCTCAAGGGATGGCCGTACATGCAGAAATAAGAGCGTAGCAGCGCGAGGAAACGGCTGTTTGTGTGTTTTCTCGCGACACTCAATCGACGATTGGACTTCACAGAAGCATGACTCTAATAGTCTATAGCATACAAGATAATTCCGTGGATAATTTTCACAAATTGTTTTAGATAGACTATGTGCGTGATTATACTTTTACCATGAAGATGTTTTTTAAATGCCGTACATGCGATCTACGTTTTCCTATTATTTAAAATTCAACTTTCAATTTACCGCTTTTGTAAGGACACCTAGAGGAACCCAGACACTGGCCGGCGCCGGTCGGGTGCGCGATTATTAAATAAAGGTTTTCTAACTAAATGTGACAAGTATGCAAAATAGTTGAGTAAAACAAAAATGGTTGGTATTTTTGCAGACATACGTATGTACATACTTATTTTCAATCACAATTCTCATTTTCAGAAAATAAATATACATACATATTTTTCAGTTTCATGTATAAGATTTTGTTTTCTTTGGTTTCAAGTTGAATAAAACATTAGATTCGTGGTCTTTGTCAACATAATGCTCAATCCAATTGATTATGTAAACATCATCAAATATTGTTCCATTCCACTTTTTCATTTTTTGTAAGATTTTTAAGTTTTAAACAAATTCTAAGTTATTGCAAAGTATTTAAACTCTGCGTTCGATATTTTAACTACAAGCTTAACAATTGGCACGCTGTCATAACGCTAAGTCGTTATTAAAAATCAAGAGCACCGTGTAAACGCAAGCAACTCTGTTCGGTTGTTCATATCAACTAGTTCAGTGAACTAATATTAATACGATTTACCGACGAAAATAAAGAAATTTTCACGTCATCCACGCTGTCTGACATAAAATTGTAAGTATTTTGTTGAGGTTTTAAGTCGAAGACTGTTTTGTTTTTTGTTAGTGCAGCAACAAAATAATTTGTTGCAATATCGAATGACTCCTTCATTTTAAATGGTAATAGCATTTCACGCGGAAAAATTGATCGACTTCCAATTTTTACTTCAAATTCATGGTGCATTCTCAAAGAATATATTTTTGTGCTGTTAACGCGGGTATGCAAATTTAATGCGAATAGTAATTTTATTTAAGTTAGTCAACTTTATGGCTATTGTTTCATATTTGAAGAGTACACGCCAATAAGTGCATGGCATGTACATACAATGTATGTACATACATATTTATATAAATGTGTGCCTACGTACATATACATATGTACGGAGAATATCTATATGTATCTGTATGATGGTGTATCAGATTATTGGCATATACCTCTCTACACATAAATATGTGCTTAAAAACATAAATGAAAATATGTAATTCTGTATTAGTTAATTTTTTTTAATTAATATATTTGCATATGTATATAAAAACAGTTATACATTGATTCGGATTTAAATTATTTTCTTTTATATTACATAAATTAGACCAACATTGGAAGTAACGTGCTCGCCGTCCATCGCAATTTTGCTCTGTGTTGCAAACTTTGTCGACTGCCGCAGATAGCATTTCGAACGAGCTGCAGAAATCGAAACTTGATCGACAAACGGTCATTTTTTGCTAATACTTTAAGGTCCCAAAAGGGGGGCCCGAAGTGTAGAAATCAAAATTTAATTCAAAGGCAACCTGTTCAGCTCGGGTATGTTATTGTCATTTTTTATTTTTTTTAGTAATTTTAACTACGCCTTTATAATGTTAGAGATTCCCGATAATATCCTAAAATCTAACAAATTTCCAATTTTCATTTTAGCCAGTTTTATAACATTGATCTTGCTGTGTGGACACATCCAGTCACATCAACAACTGAGGAATCAAGTGAGGAACTTCAATCAAAAGCAATTTCACCAGGGAAACAGGAAGTGGAGAAAAATCCGCAGGATATGACACTACCGAGTGCCGCTCGCGTTTACACAGATGTAAACGCACACAAGCCAGATGAATATTGGGATTACGAAAATTATGTAGTCGATTGGGGAAACCAAGATGATTATCAATTGGTACGCAAGCTGGGGCGTGGCAAGTACTCCGAGGTATTTGAGGCTATCAATATAACTACAACCGAAAAATGTGTAGTGAAAATACTTAAGCCTGTTAAGAAAAAGAAGATAAAGCGTGAAATCAAAATTTTGGAAAACTTGCGTGGGGGCACCAACATTATAACGCTCCTAGCCGTCGTCAAAGACCCAGTTTCACGTACACCAGCACTGATTTTTGAACACGTCAATAACACAGATTTTAAACAACTATACCAAACATTAACAGACTATGAGATTCGCTACTATTTGTTCGAGCTACTAAAGGCACTCGATTATTGCCATAGCATGGGAATAATGCATCGTGATGTTAAGCCACATAACGTGATGATTGATCACGAAAACCGGAAGTTGCGACTTATTGACTGGGGACTCGCCGAATTCTATCACCCAGGTCAAGAGTATAATGTGCGAGTTGCTTCCCGCTATTTCAAAGGTCCCGAACTACTGGTCGATTATCAAATGTACGATTATTCATTAGACATGTGGTCGCTAGGATGCATGCTTGCGTCGATGATTTTCCGTAAGGAGCCATTCTTCCATGGCCATGATAATTACGATCAATTAGTGCGAATCGCGAAGGTGCTGGGCACCGAAGAACTTTACGGCTATTTGGACAAATACAATATTGATTTGGATCCGCGATTTCATGATATTTTACAGCGTCATTCTCGCAAACGCTGGGAGCGATTCGTTCATTCTGATAACCAACACCTGGTGTCACCTGAAGCATTGGACTTTCTCGATAAACTATTGCGCTACGATCATGTTGATCGTCTCACTGCACGCGAAGCTATGGCGCATCCATATTTTTTGCCAATTGTCAACGGACAGGTGAATCCTAACAGCCAGCAATAAACAAAGATTCACATTGTAAAGTTAACAAAAATATATGTCAAAAACTACAAAAATGGCACTATTATGTTTAAAAAAAGGAAAACTTTGTGCTAAAGTTAAAAAATAAGGTCAGATTCAGTAAAATGTAATGACTTATAGTTCGGAATCATTATTTAATGGACAGTATACTGATTTCCCACACACCCACACAAACACATACACCACACACAATTTAGAACAATAGCAATGTTATATTGAATGAAAAAATTACTCTGAAATCATATAAAACTGACGGTGATTACAACTACTTATTTCCATATAAACAGTCAAAAAAATTTCAAAACATTTATGATTACATATTCATACATGCACACATGCTTAAAACAGAAATACAAGCTACATTATAATAAACATATATATAACAAAAATTATACATATAATCCAATAAATCTCCATTTCTTAAAAAACGTTCAATCTGATGATTAGCAATAACAGCAACATCTTCATAAAAAAATAGCTCGTTGTTCAGTACATAATTACCAATTTTAATCCGTTGATTGAAGTTTTTTTATTTAGCTTGTTTAAATTTGATAACTATCAAAGCCCACTATATAAGAAACCATCTGTCGTACGTGACAGCCAAGCATATACTTTTAACATAAAACTTTTATTTCCATTACAAAAGTCTGTTCTATCAGTTTTACATACATATAAACTTTAAAACGTTACGTTTTATAATGCAGTACATGGAAAATATTTATAGAAAGTATAAAATACTTTAAAGAGCAACTGCAATCGTAAGAGACATTGGATAACAAAATTAAAATTTCTATAAAAACTAACAATATCATGTTTTACTTCGAGGTTTCCTTTTTCATTCATAAATTTCATATGATAATCATTTTATATACATGTGTACGTATGTTTGAGGGAAGTTTAGGTTTATTTTACATTTCTTCTAGGTGGGAAACTGCTGTCAATAATCCGAGCATCATCGCGATTTCAAAATTGTACGATCTATGTTTATTGCTATTGATGGGTTGGGGTATTATGATTATTGAAAACATCTCTCAAACAGATGGTTTCAACTTGTCCTCAAATGAAGACTAAATGAAATGAAGGTAGTCTTACTTTTAGTTTTTGGTCAGAATCAATAGGCATTTATGTTTATTTGTGTGAAAATACATCTTGGCTTTGTTAGAACTTTAGAGACCAAATTTAATATTTGCTTTCATAGTTTATTTGAAATATTGATTCTACGCGCACCCTTCCAAGTCAATACATGTATTTAATTTAATAAGTGTGTATTTAAGTTACAACTTTTCACTTAGCTGTGTACATTTATACAAATAATATCTCGCTTTAGGTCGTGGCTTGTTTTTTTTTTAATTTATTTATTGGTAAAATTAGTAGTTACATAAGAAAGTTTTGTGTAACCGAATTAACTGCAGTTCCTCTAAAACTATAAATACATTTTTTATGCTAGATGAGAGCATATGACATTTACGAACAATTAAAATCTTCAAACAACTTTGCCTTAGCTAAGACCATGCCAGCGTTTTCGATCCGAAGACGGCTGATGGACGACCGACATTGGTCGTCATCTAAGTCAACAACCATTTTTCTATGTGATCCTACTAGTTTTATTAAACTTGTATTTGATAATGGCTTAGTAGTTTTCAGTGTGCCTATATTCTGATATTTTGAGCTATATTGTTGATCCCTTCTTCTATAGAGAGGAGTTGGGTTATTTTCAAAATACTTCTTTGCAGACACCCATTGACTATGTGAATCAATCTCATCTCTCATATAGCCAAATGATTTTGGAGTTTTTATTTCAGGCAAACAATTTACAGACACAAGAGGTTCCGAATTAACTTCTGGACTTCTTGTAATTTTTGTAATATTCTTATCATTTTCTTGTGAAGCATGCAGTACTTGTTTTTTTTCTGTAAGCGGTACAAATTCTGTGTTAAAACTTCGCCTTTTCTTAGGAATTGTACTAGTTTGACTTAAACTTGGAGATGTTGACATGTGTGGGATATTTGTTTCTAGAGATTCTGGTCGATCTGTTTCTGGGATATATGTTTCTAAAGATTCAACTCGATCAGCTAAAGCATCGTAGCTGTTGGATGCAGATAAGCACTTTTTATGAAAGTGATTGGTTTTATTGGCATTTGCTTCTTCTGTATTATCGAAAACTAATTTATTTAATTTATTGCCATCATCATTTAATATATTCGAAATTGAAATACTACGATTGTGTAATATTTGTTCTTTCTTTTTATACTTTGCCCACCCGTTAGAAACAAGACTCCATCGTCTTTCTCTGGTAGATGGAGGAATACGGTGATTATTAGCATCAATAATCTTTTTTGCTTCCCGAGTGCCACACAAATTATTGGTTAGGTTCTTACAATCACTAAAAATAAAATAAAAATGTAGAAGTGGTGGTTATATAGTCACGTTATAATTTTATTTAAGAACATACCTTTTTTTAGCACAAAATGTGTTAAGAGGCTCTGCGAATTTGCGAGCTTTCACAGTAGTCTTGGATCGATAAGTGGAGTGTTCCGGCAAGATTTTGTTCTGGTTTTGTGGAGTCTTTAAAATTATTTGATTTTCATTTCCAAAAGAATCGATACGTTCCGAACTTATATTTGATAACCCAATTTTTGTTTTAATGGCGCTGAAAATATCTGAAAAAATGTATGTAGAAATCGAATTAATTTATGTTTATTCTATTAAAAACTTACGACTTCGCCGATTCTTGCTGATTATGGCAGAGCCCTGTCCTTGTTCGTTGTTGTTCGATACACTTCGGGTCTGAATAGCACTTGAAACTTGAGCTTGTGAATATAAAAGTTTTTCTCGAATATTTGCAGGTACTGTACCAATTATGTTTGCGTTTTGAATAAGTAATTCTACTATTTTGATGTGATTTTTAAACCGTATACTGTTTATGTCACGGTAGGGCATAACACTTGGAGCAATTACAATTGCTAGATTTTCAGCACACATTTTATTGTATTTAGATTGCCTAGTTATAGTGTTTAAGAACTGCAAAAAGTATGCCAAAGTATTGACATATAACTGTGGCGTTAGCAAACATGTGAGCTGTATGCAGCGAATCCGAATTGGTTCAACAGCTTGCAAGCACCTTACAAGGGTATCGTGCAAATAAGATGGAATAAGTGGCTCAGGTAACTCTCGAAAGAAATAACTAAGAATATTTGCTATATCAATTGCGCGGTGAGATTTTCCCAGAGGTTGACCATCTTCGAGACATTTCTAAAATAAGAAAAAGAATCATAATAAAATTGCATAATTCATGTGTACGGTGTAACACTTACTCGAATCTCACGTTGCTTTGCTACAGAGCCTGCTTTACGAAACAAACCTTCTGTTTCACAATGCTCTAAAATGTAGCTACATGCCTCTGCAACAAAATGGGGCACTTGAACCAATGTTCCATCAGAGAGAAATGCGTCTGTCAGTTTTAAATGATGCAAGTCCTGGCAGAATAGCCGATTGCCTAGTGAACTCTTAATGTACAACTAGCATTAGTTAAATGTTTACATTTAGCTTATACTGTATAAACATACCTTAATAATTTTATTTTTTTTCTCTTTGTGTTTTATTCCCATTTCCTTCAAGTCATTTAAAACTAAAACAGAGAGTAAGTTTAAAGCAGACATTGAACCACAGTCAAATTTAAGATTTCACATTCGAAATTCAAGAGAAGCTATTATTTAAACTCCATGAATGATTGGGTTTTGCGCCGTTTTCTATCGATAATATTAAATTAAGTTAAGGTCAAGATAGCCACGACTAGTTGATGGCAATAACAAGTTAATTTTGAAGAAACCAAATAAACTTAAGGTAATAGTCCAGTTCGAAAAAATTAATCCCCATAATTTTGGAATAAGACCGTTGCTATATAAAATTTGTTATTATTGGTAAAAAACCTTCAACAATAATATAATTATTATTAATTCGCTCTGTAATTGCGAACGCGGGATTGGTCAATAGAACAATTTTGTTCTCATATTGTTTTCACGAGTAAAATTTAGTAAGCATGCGATATTTATACGTTCATTGTAATAAAAAAAACGATTCCATAATATTAATTATTTTAAAGACAGTAAAGTCAAGAGCAAGAATTATTAAATTTAGAGCCATTCCATCGTTTCTAAGGTAAATCATTGTTTAGATGTTTAACAAAATGTAATCGATTATTTCTATCTAATCATCGGAATTTGTTCATATCTACATTAGGCGTCGTCTCTAAATCGAGAGTGTATTGGTGGATTGATTGTTCAGAAAGATTTTGTTTTAAGATGGGTACTCTTTCGGATTTTGGCCAAATAGCATTAAAATGGGATCCAAAAAATTTAGAAATACGCACAATGTCAGTGGAAAAGACATTGGAGCCTTTGGTATTGCAGGTGACCACTTTAGTAAACACCAAAGGCCCGAGCAAAAAGAAAAAAGGTAAGGGTGATTGATTTTGAAAACATTTCTGTATACGTAGTGTCATTGGTGTATTGAAGCTAAAAAAGTTATACTAAATCAATACTGTAGGTACATATACAAAAGAATGATTATAAAAAATAGGTGAAATACATACATATAACATGTATACTCAGTGGTAGAAAAATGTATACATATGTACATATGTGTGTATGGATGTATGCAAGAGGTAAGCATTTTAAAGCAGTAGATGCATTTTCATTCATATGAGCATGAGCGCATTTTTGTTTGTATTCGTGTATCTGAACATGGCGAAAAAATTCGTTACGATAACTTTCTTTACTTAAAGATAGGTGCTCTAAAGAGCACGATTTGGTCAAAACTTATTATTACCAAAAATTTTTTCCAATCTGCACTAATCGAGCGACTTATTAATGCATATCGTATAATTTGGTTACGCTCTCACTGATGAACTAATCTATACTTTCGCATAAACATTAGCTTATACTATTCCTAAGTTACTCAAGAAATTGTTTCTTATTATTTTCTAAGAAAAGTAGTTTCCAGCTTGGTAATTCTTGTAAGATCGATGTGATAACAATAATAAGACATATGTCTTATCTCGATCCCGAGCCGCAAAAGCGATTTGTGATTAAATTGACATATAGATATATATACATTTTGTTATCCAATTCTTTTTATTTTTGTTGTTAAGGAGCTATTTTCTGATTGGTATATATTAAGATTAATTGCTTAAGTATACATTTTAATTATTCTTTAAAGGAAAGTCTAAGCGTGCCAGTGCACTAGTTGCAGCTGTGGAAAAAGCAACGGAAAATTTTATTCAAAAGGGAGAGCAGATTGCATATGAAAATCCAGACATTACCCAAGAAATGCTGTCTGCCGTTGATGAAGTGAAAAAAACTGGAGACTCCATGAGTATTGCAGCTAGAGAATTTTCTGAGGATCCTTGTAGTTCATTAAAACGAGGAAATATGGTGCGAGCAGCCAGAAATCTACTTTCGGCTGTAACACGATTATTGATTTTAGCTGATATGGTCGACGTCCATTTATTGCTCAAGTCACTTCATATTGTTGAAGGAGATTTGAATAAATTAAAAAATGCATCAAGCCAGGATGAGCTTATGAACAACATGCGGGTAAGTGTATAATATTCTTTTAAGAAATCAGCATGCTTAATAAATTTAATAATTGACCATTAGCAATTTGGAAGAAATGCTGGAGAACTTATAAAGCAAGCAGCAAAACGGCAGCAAGAACTTAAGGATCCGCAATTGCGAGATGATTTGGCTGCTGCTCGTGCAATGCTAAAAAAACATTCCACAATGCTCTTGACTGCATCTAAAGTCTATGTGCGTCATCCAGAGTTAGATCTGGCAAAAGTTAATCGAGATTTCATTCTAAAACAAGTGTGTGATGCCGTAAACACAATTAGTGATGTTGCCCAGGGCAAATCTTCACAGCCCACTGATGTTTACAGTGGTGCCGGAGAGCTAGCTGCAGCGTTGGATGACTTCGACGTAATTATTTACCTGATATAGTTATAAATATTGTAAAGGTTTATTAAGAAACATCGTTCTTCTGAAATTTTCAGGAAGGAATCGTAATTGATCCCCTAACATACAGTGAAAAACGATCACGCCAGTTACTAGAAGAACGTCTTGAAAGTATTATAAGCGCTGCAGCACTAATGGCTGATGCGGATTGTACAAGAGATGAGCGCCGAGAGAGAATCGTTGCTGAATGCAATGCTGTCCGTCAGGCTTTACAAGACCTATTATCTGAATATATGTCAAATGTAAGTGAAATTATTATAAATGTTATGAAAACATAATTTTGAAACAAAATTTACAATTATAGATGGGTCAAAAAGACAATAGCCCTGGACTTGACCGCGCAATTGATCAAATGTGTCGCAAGACAAGAGATCTCCGCCGACAGCTTAGAAAGGCTGTTGTTGATCATGTGTCCGACTCATTTTTAGAAACAACAACTCCGCTAATTGATCTAATTGAAGCAGCAAAATCTGGAAATGAAAAAAGAGTACGTGAGAAAGCAGACATATTTACAAAGCATGCTGAAAAGTTGGTTGAAGTTGCAAATCTAGTGTGTAGTATGTCAAACAATGAAGATGGCGTAAAGATGGTTCGATATGCTGCCGCTCAAATTGAAAGTTTGTGCCCTCAAGTAATAAATGCTGCATCCATACTTACGGTGAGGCCCAACTCAAAAGTTGCCCAAGAAAACATGGCTGCTTATCGTCAAGCTTGGGAAGTGCAAGTTCGAATATTAACAGAAGCTGTGGATGACATTACGACCATTGACGATTTTCTCGCTGTTTCCGAAAACCACATTCTTGAAGATGTCAACAAATGTGTAATGGCTTTGCAAGTAGGTGATGCCAAGGATTTACGGGGAACTGCTGGGTCTATTCAAGGACGATCGTCTCGTGTATGTAATGTTGTTGAAGCTGAGATGGATAACTATGAACCATGTATTTACACGAAACGAGTATTAGAAGCCGTTAAAGTTCTTCGTGAGCAAGGTAATATTTAATTTAACGCATACATATTTTTGAAAAAAAAAAACATATTTTTTCTTTTAGTAATGATTAAATTTGAGCAACGAGTTGATGCAGCAGTTGATGCACTTTCTTCCAATACAAATAAAGATGTGGACGAGAATGATTTCATCGATGCATCTCGTTTGGTTTACGATGGTGTGCGTGAAATTCGCCGTGCAGTATTAATGAACAGAGTAAGTAATTTAAATGTGTCATACAATGATTGCTTACTAGTTTTAAATAACCCGGTGTGTAATGGACAACTTAATGATTATAATACAATGTAAAGTTTATACTTAATGTATTTATGATCATTTCAGAGCTCGGAGGATTTAGATACAGACACGGAATTTGAGCCGGTAGAAGACTTAACATTAGAGACGCGAAGTCGGTGTAAGTTAATGTTATTTTTTTATTACCTTTACAGGTATTGATTAACCAATATACCTTTTGACTTTACAGCAAGTGCACATACTGGTGATCAGACAGTCGACGAGTATCCGGACATTAGTGGAATTTGTACAGCCAGGGTACGAATAATTTGTATACTTATAAATCGCAATTGCATATTTTACGTTATTTAAATTATTTCAAATGTAGGAGGCGATGCGTAAAATGACGGAAGAGGATAAGCAAAAAATTGCTCAACAAGTTGAGCTTTTCCGACGTGAAAAACTTACTTTCGATTCCGAGGTTGCAAAATGGGACGATACTGGCAATGATATTATTTTCTTGGCCAAACACATGTGCATGATTATGATGGAGATGACGGATTTTACAAGGTAACTGGTTAATTTTAAATTTATAATTGGTTTTGTAAAATTTTTGTTTTCCTTTACTTCATGCAAACTTGAAATATTCAGAGGTCGCGGACCATTAAAAACTACAATGGATGTTATCAATGCTGCCAAAAAAATATCAGAAGCTGGAACTAAACTTGATAAGTTAACCAGAGAAATCGCTGAGCAGTGTCCTGAAAGCAGTACTAAAAAGGACTTATTAGCATACTTGCAACGAATTGCGCTCTATTGTCACCAAATTCAAATCACTTCTAAAGTGAAGGCAGATGTACAAAATATAAGCGGGGAATTGATAGTTTCAGGGGTAAGTTTAAATGCATTATGTAGTCCATTATATTAATGTTTTCTCTTTTCAGCTGGACAGCGCAACATCCTTGATACAAGCAGCTAAGAATCTAATGAATGCAGTTGTACTTACAGTCAAGTACTCCTATGTTGCCTCGACAAAATATACAAGACAGGGCACTGTTACTGTAAGTTTTTTGATTGCTTTAAGGTTTCTCTCAAAACTTAAAATTCTTTAAAATGTTTGTTTTTTCATTATTATATTTAATAGTCTCCTATTGTTGTATGGAAAATGAAAGCGCCTGAGAAAAAACCATTAGTGCGCCCAGAGAAGCCCGAGGAAGTTCGCGCTAAGGTGCGAAAAGGGTCTCAGAAAAAAGTTCAAAATCCAATACACGCGTTGTCTGAATTCCAAAGTCCTGCCGATGCTGTATAAGGAATGTAACTTCGAATAATAATTTTAAGTATTATATAACATAATATGAACAATTTTACTGTTTTTCTAAACAAACGATAAAAAATATATGTCTTTATTTATGTCAAATTAAACCTGAGTTGACCCTATTAGCGAAAGCTTTCAAAATTAATTTATTATTGATAAAAACTCGCAAATAAGTTGCTCCTTGAGTTTTTAACTTTATGAGACATCAAATTATTTCAAATTTTTAATTTTACTTTAAAACATATTGTCAAAATAATAGGCACACCACACTTATCGTATTTACAATGATATATAATTAAAACTTAATAAAAATATTCACTAGAATTGTTCATATATTCTTTTTTGTACGATGAAAGTAGACACCTTTATTAATTTATGGTAGAATATCCGTCGACCAATCTAGTGATCCTTAGCAAGAATATATACATTTTGTTGGCTCTGCGGTGCCGCCTTCTGCATGTTAAATACATTTGCACAAATCTAGTATATATTAATATGTACACATACGTATTTTTACTACCAATCCATGTCGCGTGCTTGTTTAAATGAGCTACTATTGGCAGTGTAGAACTGTGAGTACCATTTCCGAAACTTTTTAAGTGCAGAGTCTTCTGGTACTATCGTAGGATTGCTTCGGTAGGTCTTATGATTCCAAACATTGACATCGCGTTCAAACTAAATAAAATTGTTAGTTAAATTATGAGTAACATGGAAAGAGTACACATACCATAACATTTTCACCGTATATTAGAATCTTCATTATAGGTCCCATAAATCGAGATGAATAAAATCTGTGAACTACCTTTTGTAATAACGGCTCTACAGGAGTTATTGTTTGAAATATTTGAAGTTCTCCAAATGTGGGAGAATTCAGACGAAGATGTACATAGGCGGGTCCCAGCTGCAACAGGTTGTTTTGACATATATATGTTTAAGTATGTATATTCTTAATTCTTTATAAATACCTGTTCGGCGGTTATATTCATTTTAAAACAGTCAAACTTGTTGAGTATTTTAAATGTATGACTCAATTTGATCTCAGCAATATGTTTTGTTCCGGAGGGATTCCAACTTTAAATATTAAATATCAAATGTGTTTAAAAATTCAAAAACATTTAAGATATTTCTTTACCTTGCCTGCCATACATGAGAGCCGAGTTTATTAAAAAACTTGATTTTATTTTTTGTTGTTCCTGCAATAAAACTTTCACAGTGGATAGCAGCAAAGTGAGCTAAATCTGCGCCGTTTTCTGGTATCTCTTGAATATGGCAACTAACATAGAATTCGTTACGGCCATGGTAAACTAATTGATTCGTTTCAATCTGAGGAGACTTAAGCATGGGCCATGGTGTTTCGGATTCCTCCACGTTGTACCAAATAAAAATAATTCCGTTAACTTCATTGGAGATCCATTTCTTTACTTTCGCTGACGGTGGCACTACGAAGTCCACGTTAAATGTTTAAATAAATTCAAACGTCCACTGTAATATTCCATTTACTTACCACACGTGCTGTATGGAATGTTTGTACACTTCCCATCGGTGCCCCGGAAACTCCAACGATGAAACGGGCATTCAATATTATCACCAACAACCCGACCTCCCATACCCAAATTAGCCCCCAGATGCGGACAATACGCATCCAAAACAAACACCTTATTGCTTTCAGTGCGATAGACTACAAAATGTTGTCCCAAACATGAAAGATATATTGATTCTCCGGTCTTCAGGCTCGTTGACTCTAAAACTCCGTACCAACCATTTGGGTACGGCGGTGGAATATCCTTTGTACCGAGAATTCGGTTCTTTCGTAGACGATTTATCGCAACGCGTTTATCTTTGCTTCGAATGTTGAGCTCAGAGTTATGAACTTCCATATCATGCATGTCATCCAAAGGCTTCATAAAATTCACAAGTTCGCAAACAAATTGGTGTGAAATTATATTATCTATATATGTACATATGTGTGCGAACATACCTTTGTCCAATTAAGAGGTACCAAAAACAAATAGTAAACACAAAGTACCAATAGACAAAATATTAATGCAATAAATACACTGCTGATTGGAAATTTAGATGCCATCGTCAGGCATTGTTCATATTTTAGTTTGTCAAAGAGTAACGCATAAATATTATTTGTAATATCCATTTTTATAAGAAATGACTGTTAACAGAATACTATGGTTTATCCGAGGTGTTTTTTTCGAATTGTTTTCCATACGCTTTTAAAGTTTTTCGAAACCAATGCAAGACTGTTCTATCTGTTTTTATACAAAAATAGAGACTGATAGAAATAACATATGTATTTGTTGCAAATAAAGCTTTTAGTGGATCATCTGAAAGTCTAATTTGACATCGCCAACAAGCGAAACAAACGAAATTGAATATATTAAAAAAAGAGCTAAGCAAGCAAATCCTACCGTATGTGCGCCTGAATCGGGGGTTTATCGAAAATACATTTGTATGCACATCTATACAAAACACAAAAAAACCGAAAAAAAAATCAAGTAACGTTATTCGCCTGCCAAATTCTCTGTAATTGTATAATCCACAACTTTGGGAATACGGTTATACTATTTACAATCAAAATTTTTCTTTCAATTTATCTTTCTCTATACGCATGTATTGCAATATTTCAATTAGCTGCTTTATAAGTTTATAATGCATATTCAATATTATCGTATGAATTTTTAGCCAGATATACCTTTTTATACCCTTCGACCATTGAAAATGGTGAAAAGGGTATACTTAATTTGTGCAAATGTATGTAACAGGCATAAGGAGGCGTGGCAGACTCCACAAAGTACTTATTTTCTTGCGCAGGATCACTAGTCTGGTCGATTGAGCCATGCCATGTCTGGTGCCTGTGTGAACGCCCAGATCTCAGCTAGTATAAAAGCTGGAGACACCAATATATCATAAGCAGATAAAGTTTAAGGGTATCTTACTGTCGGGCGAGCTGGACTTGAGCCTTACCGACTTGTTTTAATGTTACTTTATGACGATATGATTACCAAGCAGAGTTTCAAGTCATAGCCTTGCACTGAGATATTCACAAAGTTTATTTTTAATACTCTGTATACGTGGAGAGTAGGTAAAAAGGGCATATTGAGTTTGTGTAAATATTTGTATGTATGTATATTCCCAACCGCAGACTATTGAAGTTTTACAGTTATTTATCAGCTGAAATAAGCGATTATAATTTGTTAGATGATTGTAATCTGCAATGATATTTAAGAAAGCTTTTTATACTAACATAATCATGTAAACATACATTTCATTATAAGGTGAAACATATTTATAATCAACTGAAAATTATATAATCTATTTTACTCATAATGTAAAACCTTATATCGACGTCGTTGTTCACAAGGATTAGTACTGAATGATAGTGTTTATTTATTCAAGATAACTATTTCAGAATTGGGTATTCCAATGCAAAATAGACCAGAGATCTTTGAATTAATCATTTCAGTGTAGATTGTCAAAAGTACTTTAAATGCTTTAGGTGTTCAATGGTATTACAATGTTCCAGTTGCAGCTGACTCATAATAGCTCAGGATTTTGAATAAATACGAATGTGTGAGGATAAACAGATACATACATCTTAGACACATCGGAAAAGCTTTGTAAGATCCTAACAAATGTTTTCATCTAAGTATATTCCGACAATGAAAATCTGCAGCATAAAAAGCACGAAACTGTTCTTAAAATAATTAAAAAAGTATTACAAACTAGAAAGAAAAGTTATCATATAGCCCAGCAGCTTTTGGTATAACCCTTAACCGATTATTCCTATAATCAAAATGTATATAATCGTTAATTTACCTTGATTTAAAAAAAAAAACTTATTTTATACGATTGCTCCGATAGAAGCTTAATGGTATAATTGCCCGAGTTTGAAGAATACTTATACAAATAAGCAGATGAAGTTTATTTGCGGTATTTAATGTATAAATGTAATCCCATATATTCCGAGTGCAATAATAGAAAGCAAGTGTATCAATTTTTTGAGAGACAAGTTTGCGTTGCAGCGGAAGCCATTTTCATTCGCCTTCCCACTGTGGTGTAAATATTGGCACTATTAAATTGCAATTTATTGTAGTACAGTTTACCCACAATTTAGGTAATTTCCAAATAGATAAGACTTGTAATCTATTACGAACTTGTTAAAACACAAAAGATTGAAACAAGTACATACGTTTGATTTCGTGTAACGGTATGTCATTTGCAGAAGGGTGTATTGAAGTCATGGGTATTTGACCGTAGCTTTCGTGGCTTGATTTGTCTTAAATATAAGCTTAAGAACTACACCAGCTAAATATTAAGGTCTTAGTCAATATATTAGGGCACACAAGATATTGTGTCATCTCTTGTGGTTAGAAAAAAGTACATTTCCCTGTAATTTAGAACATTACCTATTCAATTAAATTTATTAAATAATTTATTACAAATGATTGGTGAATGGTTTTATATATGAATTTAGTTGATATTATCACAGCTCAAGGAATCTTTTTATTTCAACCTATTTAGGTTTTTAGAACCAGTCTAAATTGAAAGGTTTTCTTGTTTAGTTCCTTGGATATGTAAACATGTGTTTATATGCATGTGTGCACATTTGCATATGCATATGTACGCAGGTATAACTGTTTGCATGTGTAAGATAAAATGCATGTGCTTGAAACGAAAACACAACGATGCCAGCTATGCTAAGGTCCATACATATAACGTATGTATGGTATATATGTATGTGTGACTGCGTAAATACTTGAGGATTTTTTAAATTTTGCCGTGAACATATATATATGTATGTTATATTCTTTTTCTCGAGCTAATTGGTTTATACTTGCATTAAAAGCAATATGTTATTGTGTTTACAAATAAAAATCTTGATGGTAAGAAAGCACATATGTACATGTAGAGGTTGGAGGTATGGACAAATTTTTTTTTATTAAAACTTGGGTATATCTTAAAAAGAATTGCAGAGTATATTTCAGTCGAATACACTCTACTCTAGACTTTCTTACTTGCTATTCTGCGGACATGTGCATGTGAAGTACAGAAAAATACACATGTACGTACAACAAACAGTGCACATTGGTCCCACATTGAAAATGCTAAGAAATTATTGTTTTTTTTTTGTATGTTACAATATATTCCAATTAGAAAATTTTCATATTCTATTGTACAAAAATTTATAAAGTGTACAAATTTGCTTATTTCAGAGTTTGACTATTGTGTGAGCCAAAACTGGAATTCATATATAATCCATTTATCCATATATCCATTTATTAGTCTGGTCTTATAAGTAAATAAAAATAACTTTTTGATTTTGAATCTTAGCAACTTAACTATGATAACTTAACTAACTTATACATGCAAATACGTATGGTTTGCTCATCCATAAATATATGGTTAGCAGGATACATCTGCCTCAATGGCTTTTGTAAGTTGCTTACCAAAAAAATGATATTTGTTCCACTGTATATTTCAGAAGATTTGTGTCCCATTACCATACATGCTAACGTGTATTTGCTTGTGAATATAACTGATCGCATATTGAGTTCTGCATTTAAATAAAACGTAGCTGAAGAAAGTTCTTTTAAAATCGAGCAATCTCGCAGAGACCGGAACACACATTATTTGTCGATTGGAAAAACTATATCGATATAAGCCAACAGTTCTCAGACAATATCCTAGTGAAAATCGCGTAAATTCATTTGTGTCGATCAAGTTCTGTTAAAAAACAATAATAATGTTGTTCGTGGTATTATTTTCGATTGCCGGAATGGCTTTAGCATTGATTGTCGCATCATATGCTTTCATTATTTTTAAATGTGATCAAAAAGCGGTTGTTAAAATCGGTCTACAAAACTGCGAAAAAGAAGATCGGCAATTTAAGCAACCCTTAGGACCTCATCCTTGGCCAATAATCGGAAATTTAGATCTCGTTGGCCGTTTCAATAATCCCTTTGAAGGATTTAGAGCACTGACAAAGCACTATGGCGACATTTATTCCTTAACGCTTGGCCATACACGTTGTCTTATAGTCAACAATTTGGAGTTGATAAGAGAGGTCCTCAATAAAAATGGAAAATTTTTTGGCGGAAGACCAGACTTTCTACGTTATCATAAACTATTTGGTGGCGATCGAAATAACTGTAAGTTTATTTAAAATACATTTTAGAATTCTTTAAAACTTATACAGGGGCGCAAACTTCTTCTTGTACACTGCTTAAATCAATTTATAAAAGTAGTAACTTGTGAATTTTTTGTCGTGATAACCTAATTCATCTTGCACCCAAATTAAATCAATGCATAATTAAACCCTTGTAGAGTGTGTATTAGTTATGACAATTCTATCTTTTTTTTATTATTGGATATTATAAATATGACGGAAATAGCCAAATCTGACTAAAATAACGTATAGCTGTGATATAATCATTGTGACGATATATGATAATTTGCTTTTGTTTTGGACTGAAGTTTTACAACATCCGATAACCGTTTCATCAAAATCAGACAACTTCATAATTCATTAAGATTACCTTAAACAATTTATTTATCTTCAGTAATTATGATTCTTTAAACGGATTTTTATTTAAGTCATTGTTCTCGAATATTCGAATGCATATGTAATCAATACAAATTATATTAATCTATCTTTTTCAGCTCTTGCCTTATGCGATTGGTCGGTATTGCAGCAAAAACGCCGCAATTTAGCTAGACGTCACTGCTCTCCGCGTGAATCGTCGTCATATTTTTCAAAAATGTCCAGTATCGGATGCGATGAGATAGACCATTTAATGCAAAAGCTGAAGCATGTGATAACCCCTGGCACACCTTTGGATGTAAAGCCTCTTATTCTTAGGGCATGCGCAAATATGTTCAGTCAGTATATGTGTTCGTTGAGGTTCGATTATGAGGATCTAGAATTTCAACTAGTTGTGAAATATTTCGATGAAATTTTTTGGGAAATTAATCAAGGATATCCACTCGATTTTCTGCCATGGCTTTCGCCATTTTATGGAAAGCACACGAAAAAGATTTGTCATTGGTCAACAACAATCCGTAAATTTATTTTAGAAAGAGTTATAAATCAACGTGAGCTAAATATCGACTTAGACGAACCTGACAATGACTTTACAGATGCTTTGCTGAAAAGCCTAGTGGAAAACAATTCCGTATCCCGTAATACTATTATTTTTATGCTCGAAGACTTTATTGGAGGACATTCGGCTGTTGGAAATTTAGTGATGCTATCCCTTGCTTATATTGCAAGGGACCCAGTTATTGGTAAAACTATACAGTCTGAAGTAGATTTTGTATCTATGAATGGTGAACGAAAAATTACATTACACGATATGGAGGCAATGCCTTATACAATGGCAACTATTTTTGAGGTATTACGTTACTCGTCATCGCCAATCGTGCCACATGTAGCTACTGAAGATACACAAATAGCAGGATATGGCGTCACTAACGGTAGCATTGTTTTTATAAATAATTATATTCTTAACATGAGCCCAAAATACTGGAATAATCCAGATATATTTTGCCCAGAACGATTTCTAGAAGAAAAATCAAACACTGTTTCAGTACCGCCTAAGTTTCACGATAGTCGGAGATGCTCTGAAGAATCTGATTCCGGTGTTGAGTTTGATAAAGATGCAGAACAGCATTGCGGTATTTCGGTTGACAAATCGTTTATAGAATCCAAAACGTTTAATAAAAACATAAAAGGAGATTATAAGCTAGACGGATTTCAATTAAAAAAGAATATTCCCCATTTTTTGCCATTCAGTATTGGCAAACGAACTTGTATTGGACAAAATTTGGTGCGTGGTTTTGGCTTTGTAATGTTGGCAAATATTCTACAGAACTATAATATAAATAGTATTGATCTTTCCAATATTAAAACTACAGCAGCCAGTGTAGCTTTACCCGCAGTCACTTTTCCCTTAGTGCTTACACCCCGGATCATTTGATAACTTGCACGGAATTTTCAAAATTATATATAGATAAGTGGTTGCTATTTACTTATATTAACCTATTTATTTATAGTTATATTATTCAGTTTTAATTTAAATATACGAATTTAGATGGGCAATAAAAACCACTGACTTGTGCAAGGATTTGTTCTACTTCCTTTTACGCTTATTTTATACGTCATTGACATTATCTCACAAATTTTAATAATTACTAAAGGGATGCACAACAACTAAATTATTTAATACACAAAAATAGAGTAGTCTGAATGCTCATTTACTTTGTAATTTGGAGATGTAAGATAGTAGATTAAATAAATCAAATGTTTATATATGTATACTAAAAATCTTTACTTTTAAAACTTCATTAAATATGTAAAAGTTGTTAGAAGACTGAAAATATATGCATTAAATAAAATAAAAATATACATTTGAAATTCTATATTTTTTATTACGATCAGCAAAGTGTACTCTTAATTGGGGTTTTTAATTTGTCCTCGTGAGCGCTAAACGAGAATTTTTTATCCATTTCTACAGAGTGCACCTGTCTTATAATTGACCTCTGGCTAAGCATTCAGCAATAACAAAACACAGAAATACTTTTTCCTTGAAGGTCCCTGTGCCGCAAAGATTGAAGACGTTGTAACAGTGTTCCACCTCGTTGTTGTTTAATTTCAGTAATGATAACTGAAACAATGATCAGCAGATCAGCAGTGGGTGATTTTCTCACGTAAAAAGGAGAAAATGATATATTTGTAAACGTCACCTTCTTTGAACCAATAAATTTATATAATTTAATACATATGTTGAAACCAAAAATTGTATACAGGCGGACAACTTTTTCATGTAGATTCAACAACTTTACTATTTAACGGGCTACCCTTTTTTGGTAGGCTGCGAAAGTTGTCCTTTCCAACATTGTCACCTGTAAATAAAAGAAACCATTTTTTTTTTTATTTTAATAAGGATATCATATTTGAGTTGTTGACTTACTTATTTCAGGCAAGTGAGTTGCTTTTTGAAATTCTTTACTAGTACTGTTTTCAATGATGGTGCCATCGTCCATTGCGCAGTCCTCATCCACACTACATTCTATTTCCCTGAGTTCAGATTGCAGATCTTCGCGACGTTTCTTCAACACACAATCTAATTCGTTCTTACTTTCCGAGAAAAGTTTTTCTGTTTGCGCCGAGTGCAACCTTGGTTGAAAAAATATATGAGGCTTAGTTCTTGTCCGAATTTGATGTTGATGGCAAATCAGCGATTGTTCCCATGTTTTAAAGTCTTTAAGTCGTGCAACTTTTCTTTCTAAATTTCTGATTTCATTTTGTTTACGCTTTCTATCTAAAAACAATGTGTCACGTTCTTTTTGAATCAACGTTTTTTCTTGAAGTTCTTGTTCCTCTAATTTCTTCTCAATTAAAGCTTTTTTATTCTCCTTTTTCTTTAACCGCGATTCTTCTTGGCAAAATTTTTGCAATGTTCCCAAAAGGGATCCAAACATGCGACGGTTACGGGCTCTCGACTCAGAATCCATTCCTTGGGCCTCGACAATTTCTTCTCTAGACGGCATTTCACGAATCACTCGCGAATTAATTCGAGGTGTTGGCAGCCATAACGCATCCTCCTCTTCCTTTTCAAGTCTATTTAATACTATCTTTGAATCATAAACACGCCGCTTTTGTTTTAGATGATCTTGGCGTGGATTATTTCGATCAAAATTCTGTTCATTTCTTTTAGCACCACCATCTGGGCTGTATTTCTCCATTCTGGAAAAAAACAAATATGTAAGTTTTTTTTTTGACTTAATGATATCAATAGTAACCTAGAGTCCTTGAGACCGCGACCCACAAATCGGCGAATATTATCATTTAGAGTTATTAACGATTGTCTAGCAGAATTGAGTTTCTTTTCCAAATCACCAACAGATGCTAAGGCGTCTTCCATTTTTTAAATATTTATAAATACTTATATTATGTTGGATTGTAAATTTTACCAGAGATGTGAGAAACACCGATACATAATAAATAGTGATGTACGAATGCATACGATGTTTTGTATATCGATATTTAAGCTCTCTATTCGCTAAAATATCGTGCGTGCTACTGGATCATGTTTGCACTGTATTACTTCTAAATTGTTATACACGTTATAGATTATCTTAATTACTTCAATTTTTCTTCATTAATCCATCAGATGTGTTCCCTAATTATTTATCACTCATGTTACTTATCGGAAATATAATAATAATAAATGATATATAGCTTTCCCGCTCATCTTATCATTTCGGTGTTACAAATCCTTTTCCATATTCATATACATAATTGCAAGTTCATCTATGTTTGCAAAAACAATTTTTTGGCGCTCTTCGTACCTGGAAATTTTAATTAATAACATTCTTTTAGTTTAATTGTTGGAACGATAATTTATTTGAATTTATTGAATAAAATGTTTACATAGAATTTTTATTTATACATGAGATGATTTCAATAACATTTTAGAGTGAGCAAAAAATGTTACAGAAATCATCCTGGAATGTGAATGCAAAATTATTTACATTTAAATTTGACATACATTACAAAAGAGTTAAATATAAATAATTATTTCCTTATTAATGAGCTATAAATGGAAAAACTGGAAATTTCGTACATTTTAATTATTTCGATAATATAAATTGATTAAGTAAGCTTTTCTCATGCATTACAGCCTTTTATATCCTTACAGATACTTTCTATTTACTTAAGTTTTTTGGTTTTTAACTTATTCAATGGCTGATTCATTTTCATAATTGTTTTAATACTTTTTTATTAGCATTGAATATGGTTAACCTCAAAATAAATGTCAACGATAAATCCATTAGCAATGAAATTCCCAGAGAACAGTGATAAAGGGGAAAATTACAATTTCGTATATTGCGACCAATAACAATTAGTTTGTAGTAACAATATGAATAATATGTAAAATGATAAATATTATCACTATTTACAGCTGCATTTTATTTGGGTGTGTGCATTCTTTTAAATTTAAAATAAAGATCCAAATCATTTTTGTTTCTAGTTTCATTCAAAATTAATAAAACAACCTTTTAGTGTATATATAATTAATATAAAATGGAAATAAAAATAAAAATTATTTTGCTAATGTTAATTACGGGAAAGCACGGATCCAAGCAATAGCTCATAGACAGTAAGACCTACTTCTTTAATCGTTTTACAAAATTTGTTGTCATTTTAGTTTATTAATAATAAAACTTAAAAATAATTAAAATGACTAAGGTGATACGAAGGAAGGCAATTCAAAAAACTTTTTTTTGTTTGATTTTTTTTTTGTGATACTAATATTTTTTGGCAGATAGTACAGTAACAAGGCAATAAGTTTTGTTTTATATTAAACCAAACATATCCCGATTCGATTAAATACAACTCTTATTTTTATATTATTGCTTTATGGATTAGTGCTTAAAGCGTGAGCATCATTTAAATGTTAAAATAACTTTATATATTTTGCGTATTAAAATAACTATATTAAAATTATGCAGCTTAATTATTTATGTGTACTATTGTTGGAGCACAAAACAATTACACGCAATTATAAAATTCTTAAAAAAATAACGATCTGCCATTTAGAAATACTTAGGTTTTTTTGAATGAATATGAGTGTAAGTATGACAGTATGTATGTACATTTCGTCTTCTTCAAGTGATCGCTTTATTTTAAAAGCTGGTGGGCCCTTTGATTTGCTACAGCTATTCTTGCTTCGTTCGACTCTCCCTGAAATTAAAATCATTGATGAGAATTTGATATTTATTTGTCAAACAAACACAAATTGTATAAAAAATACCTTTCGATTTATTCTGTCTATTTGACGGTTTTGATTTTCAAGTTCTGAGCCCATATCTAATGCCATGTTTCGCAAATTGCCTATCATAGTGTTAACTTGTCCCATATTTTCTTCCATTTCATCCTCTCTGGCATCATTTGTAATTCTAAAAAAGAGGGAATTAACATTAGTTAAGTATATTTTTTTAGACTGACATCGGAAAAATTCATTCAGAAATAGGTAAAAATAGTTCAATAATTTTATTTACCTGCCAATATAACCAGCTTGCGCCATCATGCCGTTTCTATCATCCATTACTCTTTGCGGTTGATTATTAACAACTTTGCCGTCATCATTACCTTTCCATGTTCCATCGTCCTCCTTAAATGACTGGCTTCTGTTAAGTACAAATACGAAATAAAATTGTATTAGTTTTCGCAGGAAACTTCTTGTTAATAATCTGCAGTATAGAAGAACATGCATGTACATAAGTGTGGTCTTACTTATTGCAGGGTAAAACACAAATTCCGCAACATTTTTCCATTCCACTTAAATTTTTTTCTGCTTCTCTCATATCGGCATTAATTTGATCCATTCCTTCCTCAATTCGATCAAGTTGCTCTAAAATAATAATAAATAAAATTTACTTTTTAATATGAATGAGATGATAATTTGTTAGATGAAGTGTATTCCATAAGAATGATAAATGTTATGTTGTTTAAAAAGTTGTAAAAGTAACACGTAGAAGAAGGCCACAAAAAATATATAATTATTCTTGGTCTACTGCTTGGTTTTTTTGTCCTTTGATATAAACGAATCAATCGCAGCAAACTAGCAAAGCAAGAGACACCAACTTTGGAGTGGTTTGATTCAGCAATAAAGTTAATGGCAAGCCACGCATTCATCTCCGTAGATTTTAAATGTATAAGGATATCCATAGAAAATATCTTGCAGCGATGCCAGCAAACTGTTCCGACAAAAACTCATCGGTTTTTAAATTATATTTTGTACACGTGAGTATGAATGTGAATTGTTTTTAGTGGTTTTTAACACGACTGTTTGGTTTTGTATCTAAAGAATATGTTACTGATATATGTAAATTAGATCAAGATGGCTGAAATTTGTTGATAGTGATAATAATAGTAGTAGTAGTAGGATCGACAACAAACATTTTCTTTTCATAAAAGAAAAAAAGAAAATAATAAGAAAAACCCGAAGTCGTATGACATGTTATATCATCCAATATAGTTGAGCTTACCGCAGAATAGAAATAAATTGTCCACCGAATTTACATTTTGTAAGTCTTTAGTGTAACCAGTAACTTTTATAATTTATATTTACAATTAGTGTGCTATCATATACATATATATATGTATGTATGTATGTATGTTGGTATACCAAAAGTCTATTTAAAGTCAACGTGATGTTGTTTGTTATTGTACTTTTCACATCATTTGATAAGTAGTACCTTCATTGTTAAATTTTTAGTTAGATATTGTCTACGTCCTTTACCATAAATGTCTTACCTCCTTGCTCGTCCAACATAACAATGCTTCGCATCCCAACTTCCGCGCTCTAAATGAAAATATACGTTTATTTGAAAATTAGTACCATTAAGGGAAAATTTCTAGTTCGACAATATGATAAACATTTATCTACACCTATGTAAGTATCTATGTAGTTACAATACATACATATATACCATGTATTTAGAATTGAGCGAATATTTGCGGGATATCCTGGTATATGAACGATTGAAATAAGTAATGTTCTCGGTTCTGCTCACTTGGTTTTGTTTCTCCGATTACAAAAGTTAACCGAATAGGAAAAGTTTGCATATGTATAAATTTGTTATTGTTGAAGCCCACATCTTGGTATACTACTTCTAAAATGGACGGGAAAACCCCTATATTCAAATTCTTTCTTGAATTTATATACAGTATTATGCACACATACATACATACATACATATATAAAAACACGTTGAAGACACCCAAGTTTCTGTTCAAGTATCGTTAAAAAATTTATTTGATACAATTGGTAAAATTAAAATCATTAAATCCGTTGTAATTATTGTTGTAGGGTAGAACTGAAAAAATAAAATGTATATGTACATATGTAAATGTATGTATATTGCAAAAAATTAAGCATGTTGTCTTCTTCCAAAGACATTTTCCCACTTTGGTATTCTGAAAACCGTAAGCTTAAAAAATAAATTATATTAAATACAAGATATAATACCATTGTGTATATGTCTTTTTTAAAATCAGATCATAAAGCTTAAGTAAAGTGGTATATGGCAATAAAAAGCGGCCGTGCGCTGCGTAAATGATGTTAGGCAATTTGAACGAATGCGTTCTGTCGCCTGCTTGTTTGTGCATGTGTTCACGTATTGAATGTATGTTTAGTGAAAGTGAATTTTAAGACTGGTTCAAATTCAGTTGCTTTTAATCTAATAGAGAGCATTTCTATATCACAACTCTCTGAACACATAGAACCTCAGTTTGCGATTTTGTAAGCTTTTATGAATAAGCCGTCTTTGTACATTTATTAAATCTCTCTGACCGATAAAAGTATAAATTTCACTCCATTATTTAAAATTGGTTTCAAAAGGTCTACATATTTGAATTTTTAATGAAAATACAATAATAAATTATTGGAATAACTGAAAGCAAGCATGTTTCTTCTAATTTAATGGCTCAAGGGCATCATGAATTTTATTTATTCTTACGTACCCTTATAATTTTTCTCATGTCAATACTAAATTGACTACATATTCTGGCTTTTGGTTTATTTTATATTATTAAGATACTGAGTCACTAAACATGTTAAAAGAGAACTATATCCAATTGGTACGGCTTCATAAATATTATAAAAATGATTTTTTCAACATAACCGCTTTCTCTAACATTCTTTGCTTCGTGTCAAAGAAGCCAACAATAAACGCTGAAGGGCTTGGCTTAAATTTTTTTCATGTAAATTTCATTGATAGTTTATATGATTAATTAGTAAATTATTATTCAGGAAACAATTATCATTCACTTCTGTTCGAAATTATATTGATGAATTCTGTATTATATTATCTGTTAATTATGTGGTATAAATGTTATGAAATAGTATATTTGTGTTAGTAGTGGACTCACCTCCTTGATCATCAAGGGCTACAAGTGTACGTATTCCTGCCTCCTTGCTCTGATGTGCAGCGAATTGGAATGTAAATATTTTGTAAAAGTGTATAGATAAGTGTTAAACATTGTAGAAGTATATATATATTTAAAATTTTATTTGTATGTTGAAGTTGGTATTTTATTTCAGATAAAGAGTATAAGAAAAGAGGCAGAAATTAAAAAGAAAAAAACGGTAAGTCAAAAATTCGTAGAACAGAAATTGGAAATTTAACAACAAATAATATTTACTTGGGGATATATTTTTTTATGAATGTCTTTTATGTATCAAATTTTATATTTTTATCTTATGTGCATTCCTTTTTCTCTGTATTGCTTGTAAAATGTAGAGGGTAGTAAAAGGTGTACTACAATTGTTATCAAGTTTGCAGAACCCGAATATACAGAAACCATTAC
This sequence comes from Zaprionus inermis, assembly GCA_018151445.1. Taxonomy (NCBI): domain Eukaryota; kingdom Metazoa; phylum Arthropoda; class Insecta; order Diptera; family Drosophilidae; genus Zaprionus; species Zaprionus inermis. Next base: position 2,617,321 of record JAECXD010000640.1, on the reverse strand, counting down.
AGCCATTACATTTTTGAAATACTCTCTTTTTTTTTAACAATATATCTTGTGAGCAAAAACGATCGGACTGTACACATCAAATAATCAACATCTTATTTTTTGCTTTTGGGCTATGAATATACCCCTTCCATCCCAATATCAAACCCATAACTCCGAAAACTTATGAATGGACGCCTGATTCTTTATTATTTATTATTAAAAGTATACTTCAGTATACTTTGATACAAGCGAATCTTCTAATATATAGTATCGGTATTGAAATAAAATCCAGCACGGGGTGTAATATGGCAGCGATGTAATGTTTCGTTATCTTTTTGCTTAAATTGGCATCATCACATATAAGCATTTTTTGTTCATTACTTTTGTGTTTTTTAGTCCAGTGTGCTTCAGAAATTTTTCTTGTAGTTATATTCCGGGGTTTTTTTCCTGGTTCTGATTGGCACAGACAAATCGTAGACGTGTTCATTACGAGAAGATTGACAATTATTTAATTGGCATTGGATTTCAAGTACATTTATCCTTAACATTTCGCTTTTATGTGCAAATTGGCAGGTTTCGTTAGGAATACATATATATATTTATAACACTTTTTATCATATCCTTCAAATCATACACAATTTAGCTAACGTAGAAATTTAAAGAAAACAGTAAAAACTATTTAAGAAACACCTTGTTATCACATTGCCACTTTGTGCACTTTGATAGTTAACCGATAATCAATTCACTGACTTCAAAAAATGTAACTTATCTTATACCATGTAGATCGATTAAGATAGTTTATTATTTGCGGTTAAAAGATGTCTTGATCATTTCACAAAATAATAATGAGCTTAGCGAGACATCAGTTCAATTTCAAGGCTCTTAAGGTCAACAAGATTGAAGAATTAAGACATAAGCAGACAGACTTAAAGAAATAATACGGACAATTTTTTATCTGCATAGCTCTTAAATATGAAATTTACATTTGAATGTAAACATGATTTATACGTTTTTAATTAATTTTATTATTTTTTATTCATTTTTAAATTGTTTAACTAAAATGAAAAAACAATGTTAATATTTGATCTTACCTCTTCACAGAGAGCAAGCATTCTTCGAGTGCTTTCCAGAGACTGAAAGCGATTTATAGACGCAGTTAATTAATAATGTGTTTATTATTGATTAAGACGCATATTTACCTCATCTGCCACACCTTGAGCCTTGATCTGCAGCTCTTCCAACTCTGTTTTTGGAACCTGGGGGCCAGGTGCTTCTTCAGCTGGATCAGCAGGCATGCTGAAATCGAGTTACAGTAGTTTCAGATATTATACTTTATGATTAAAAAAAATTAATAAATGAAAAATACCTAATTGTTATTTATTCCTCGAACTTAAAACAATCTTTGGAAACAAAATCTGTTTAATTAAAAATAAACATAAGCAAGGAAGAGAATAGTTCAGAAAAAATACTTGTTTTTTACAAAAATGATACAAACGATTAAATACGCAAGTATTACTTTTATAAATATCAGTAGAGTTTCTGAATTGAAGTGATTAATATAAATAATATTTTATTTAATTTAACATTGTGACATAATTATTATAATTTGGATTCTGCGCACTACCTCCGCGTCTGTAAAAATCAATAAGCGAAAACTGTACTTTTCATGAAATTTTTAATCAGAAATATTTTTTTTATCACAGAATAAAACAAATATACAAGTCTCTTTGTCAAGTCTGTTGGGGCAAAATAATTATTATTTGCTATATAGAACCAATAAGAAAATTATTTGTATTACATGTACAAAAATTTTTTATTTCAATAATTCAATAGCTGCAAAGCTTATAAAATACATACTTGATTATTTTTATGTATTTATAAAGTTAAATGAATGTTTTATTAAAATTATTTAAAGAAATATGGTTTATTTGAAGACTTTTTATGATATTAGGTCCGCGCACTTATAACTTAACTAGACTTTCATCGTATCTGTTTCAATTGCATTCTGATACCCTGTATCAGAAATTGTTTGGTCTATCTATTGTTGGCTATTGGGGAGAAAAGACTTTAACTTTGGAGGGTAAATCAAATTGTCTATCAAAGTTATATCTAATCTCATATTCGAAGCTACCATATTTTCCCTTTTATTTAAAGAATATATTCATTTGATATGAAAAAGTTCAATTAGACAAAGTATTATATCTGAAAGACGATGAAAGTAGATTTAGAGGGTATTAAGACGATGATCCTTATTTTGTGTAATACAATGATATGCGCGCGCATTTCAGAAAATTTTGATACATAGCTTTCGATAAAAAATTAAAATAATAGTGTTGAAGGATAACTAAGCAGAAAATAAAAATAAAAATATGAATACTAAACGCACTATAAAAAAAAAACCATCATCTCTATTTTAATTTACCAGTATTTGATAGCTTTGCTTCAGAAATTTACCAGAGATATATCGTTAATATAAAAATCGATTGTTGGGCCATCGATATTATCCCATCTCTAATATAAAGTGAGTTTCTATTAATTGAGTATTTTTGTCTTGAATAACATTAATTGCAAAGTTCGTATTAAGTTGCAGTTTTTTGAATCAGTTATTTAATTTAACTTTCATTACAGAATGCAAGGGCTTGGATTGCAAAGTATAAAGAAGAATCCTGCGGTATGTTTCCTATAGATAACTTTTGTAGTTATGCAATCAGGCCTGTGCAAAATTTATATGACTGTCAATTTTAGTTGATTCCACTGTATGTTTGCGTGGCCGCAGGAGCTATTGGCGCAGTCTACTACATGACTCGTTTGGCTACTAGAAATCCAGATGTTACCTGGAATCGTTCTTCTAACCCTGAGCCATGGCAAGAATATAAGGACAAACAATATAAGGTACGCTACCCAGTCTTATAAATTACTTCCGTTATCTAATATACAATTATTTTTTTTTTTAGTTTTACTCGCCCGTAAGGGATTATTCTAAAACACAGAGCCCCGCTCCTAAATACGACGAATAATGTACCTAATTAAAGGCATAAAAATATATTGAATATGTTGTCCAAATAAATGAGTAAACAATAATCAATGTTTAAAACGTTTATTTTCAACTAAAAGCCCGATGGACCATCTTAAAAGTTGCGTACGTTTTTTTTGACACAGGACTTATCTTTCACAGATCCCTCATCAGTGTAATTCACTATTTACATATATAAATATATCATGTACCTATGTGTATCTGTAACTTAAGGAGGGAAAGATGTCACATCGCTTTTCTAAAGTTTTGTAGAGGGTGCATTGCTGTAGAACTGCAGCACAGAAGAAACTATTATTTTTTAATAGGTCAGTCGATTCTATAATGCGCCCTTCACAACTACGGCAATATTGCTGAAATTTGTTATTGTCTCCGTTGAAAACTTAGAAAAAATACACCTTTTAAGTTTTGAAATTTTATTGTTTATTAAGATTTCTTATTGTATTCGTACCTTTAAAGCTTTTTGTTTTTGACAAATACTTAAACATGCTTTTAGGAAACAACCTGTTTGTGTAACCGTACACTTGATTGATTTCTAAATCTCTCCTTTTTAATTTCATACAGATTATGACCCTTAGTTCCTACATAAAATGGAGCTGGCTTTTTCTTTTGAAGTACAATTTTATTGCCCAAGGTAAATTGCATAAAATCGATGATGGGTTCGTTTTCTTTAAATTTCGATTCAACCTGAGGACTTGATTTTATTTCTGCGAATCCGTTTTTAGCTGCTTGACGCTCAACAATATGCAACGTTGACTCATTTGCAATTTCTTGATATGATTTCTGACGCATTAGACCAATAAAGAACGCCTTTACTATATGTTGAAGATTTGTCGAACCCTCAATTTTTGCATATAAGTCCTTTATTCCTATAGCCTTGCATATTGTTTGTATGGCTCGGTGGCAAACTAAACCATATCCCTCGGGTTTCTTAAAAACAAAAATTTTTGTTTTTCCAAAAGCAGTAAAAAAATCATGATTAACTGTCCGATTTTCATACAGATCAATGCTTATTAACTTCTGTCCTGCACGATTTTTTGATTTACGGAGAGCAGTGCGTACTTCCGGAGCTTTCGAAGTGGAAAATCCAGCCAAACCGTTTTTATTTCCAGTAACTGACATTACAGAGTATCTTCGCTTTCTTCCCATATTACCCTTCATAATGAAAACAATTTTGTTCTCTAATACAAAAGTATCGAATGATTGAAAGTCATCTTCGCCGACAGCATCTGGTGGGCCAATGCTACGACCGGGCATTTTTGATCCAGACCAACCGCGATCTATTGGACTTATTTGCATATGTTTAAAACTCCCCATGGAGTCCCGGAGTTTAATAATGTTATTTTCCCTATCAGCATTATCAGGCTGCTTCTGTTGATGTATGAGTTCATTTCCACGTAGAATTGGGGAATTTAAGCCAGGCCAAACAACACTTTTTTTACCATGTCCAATCGTTTGCCCTCTATTTAGATCTTTTGCGATCTTTTTCCCCGCGCCTTTACCACGTCCACGTTTTTTGCCTGCATTACTGACAGCCGTCACTCCTCGCCATATATCCTCAGCAGGTACTAAAAAAAAGTTTTGTTAAAACATTAAATATTTAATTTAATTATTATTTACAATAATAGTTCAAGGTATCCTTTGTCTTTGCTTTTGTTATGATCAGCTGATATTGTTTGTCAGTGGCAACGTGACTTTGGCTACAATTTACATAGATTCACATATGTATGTAGATGTGAAAACGTAAGAATTGTGCAATATTCAATTATAATTGTATAGTTAACTATAAACAAGACTACACACATTTCATTCTTTTTTATTACCGCCATAAATGCAATATAACACAAGTGTTGTTTTTCTAGTGCTTATATAATTCTGTAAAACACCGGGCATGCAAAAGATATACTTACACTTATTAAAGAAACTTGTATTGCGCGAAGGTATCAAATTTAAAGATGGGCCCAAAACATTTAAGTAATTATGAATGCGCAACGTCGGTGACTTCCAAATCGGTGATAAAAACTGTTTACACATTAAACTAACCATTTTGACTAAATACCTATTAGTGAAGTGAAACCTCTCCGATTATCGATTTATATTCGATTACTTTTCCGATTATTAATTGGGGTTTTTCGTTATTGATAGACCATGTATGGGAAATTGAGAATGACACTCTCAAAAAAAAAAATAAATTGGAATAAGTTTAATTGTTATTCATCCCATAAAAAATGGAAGTAAATAATAGAAAATAATTCCCTACTTCATATTCCGATAGTAACTTAAGATAACTCTATTAAAGAAAATAAGGTTTTAGTCCCATAACATTGGATAGGCTATACAGTCACATGATTCAAGTTAAATTCAATGATGAATTCTTATAATCATTTTATCTTAAAACAACTGAAAATAAATTTATTCATTTATTTAACAAAATAGAAAATTGCACCCTTTTCTTATAAGTAGTAAAATCTTAAATACTATCATGCTTCCATTTGTCCCTAGCTTCACGTTTAGCTTCCGGAACTAGAGAACTCTTAGCTCCTCCTAAAATGTTAGTTGTAGCTTGAGTTGCCAACACTGCGGGACACACAACCAACTGAGGAATTTGTCTAACCACAGCTCCAACTGCTCCACTATACCCTTTTTGATCGTGCTCTACAACTGCTGCTTCCATAAGAGTATTCGCGGACTCGTTTATTCCCTTAAAGAAAAATATGTATTAATAATTGATCGAATTAAGAACCGAAGGTCTAAGCATATAGTTTACCTCTTTTACTATAATGTAGGCGTTTGCGACTCCTTCACGAATATCCTTGGGTCGATCTTGTCGTTTTTTACCCGGTTTCGATTTTCTTCTTCTGTTTAAAGATGGCCCCACAGACAATATATCAAATGTAGTTTCCGCAGTAAACTAATAAAAACAGGTAGCAAATAAATTGGGTATGTGAAATATATATTAAGGAAAGATAATTGAAATTTAAAGTACTTAGTACGTGAATATACAGATTTCTAGAATTGATTGTTGTTACCTGAAGTAAGTGTATTATTCTTGAGGTAATCTCAAGCGCCGCAAACGCTGTTCGAGCACTAAAACTTTGTGCACCCAGTTGGAAACCACGCATAATTCTTCCATCTTTATTATACTGTTGCAAAGGAAGTCTGAATAAATCGAAAAAACCTTGAACTAAAAAGAAAATAATTAGTTGGAAAGTCTTAAATAACATGGACCATCTACCATGTATAATACTTACACAGTTGAAGCACTGCATTCGTTGGTCCGATGCCACTTAAAATGTTAGGGAGTTGGTTTCTCTTAATATCTTTAAGCCATTCTCTACACAAAAACTCAAACAGTTTATTCCAGCCCAAAACTCCGCGTCTTAAAATTTAAAAATAAATGTTATTCATTTAATTGAAAAATGTCTTAAGCTCGTTTTATCATATTGATAAAATTGAGTTTTTAAACTCACCTATTTATAACCTCACGAAGACGTATTTCGGAACCTTGCAACTGTGCCAGTCCCATTAATAAACCAGTTATTGGCCCGCGAGATAACTCAATTTTTCGACCATGATAGTCAAAACATATCGGTAATGATGGGCTAAATATAAATTCTTTAAAATATATTGGATCATTTGAAGATTCTTCAATTGCATCTGCGTTTTTTTCTCTTAATGGATCAGCAGGATACTGATCACCATCGTCTTTTTGCTTTAAATCATGCAATACGGGTTCATCTCGAATTGGCACATTTGTTTCAACATCTTTATTGTTTGTTGTGTTTGTGGAACTCTCAATAAGAGCAGAGAAAAATTCTTCCAAAAACATCAAGGTACCTTGGTCAATATTAAGTTTTATAGGCAAAACGGAAACCTTTAGAGAACATTCTTCAGCTCTATTTTTTAAATTTGAACGAACACTAAGAGCTTTCACATTAATCATATGTTCATCAGTTTTTTGGGGTTTGCTATTTTTGTAAGGATGATAAAGAAGCTTGTTTATATCTGACATGAGTAAACGATCTCTTACTTCTATATCGGATATGATTAGTACTTGACGTGAAGAATATTTTGAGTTTACTGGATATATGTCATATGAGAAACGAATTTTTGAAAACTGTATTTCTACTAGTACGTTCAAGTTTCGATCAGATATACTTGGTCTATCAAAAACGGGATTTTTAATTTTGAGTTTACTGTCTTTCGGAACTTGTGATACACCATGTTTATAGGTCTCCGACATTCCAACTCTTGTTGAACACCTATGAAAATTTTTACACAAATTTAATCAATGTCAAACTTAAAATATGCAGTTTTATTTACATACCTATTTAAATTTCCTTTTGAATTCGAACTCTCGGGATTATCTGGAAAATCTTTTCCTCCATACAAATGCCACGTAAACGTCATTTCACACAATGTGTAACTTTGTTCAGACGTTGGAAAATTTCCTGGTGGCCTTAAAAGATCCGTTTTTTCACTTGGTAAGCAAAAATGATTATCGACTATTTGAAGTGGATCTTCCGAGACGTATATTTGTTCAACACCAAAATTATCCTAAAATTGGAAAAAATAATTTTATTTTTGCTAGGCACTACGTAAAGTCACGATTCTTACCATAAAATTATCTTGAATAACGTCAAAGTCTCTTTCTTCATTGGTGAAAGTGTTTGAAGTAGCTTCCAGATCAGCTTGTATTTGGGGCAGAGAATTTTCAGAGCTCGGATGATAATATGATTGTAGCATTGACTCTAATTCGTACATTTTGCGTTCTTCCGGAGTTTCGCAAAATGGGCCTTCCGACTTAATACTTTCACATTTCTTTTTTTCGTTTGATGAAGTCGATGAAGCGCTTGTCTCCACATCTTTTACAGCATCGGCCATAAGTTTATTTATAATGTCATCACTATTTTTATCGGATTGTGATACAGAGCTTTGAATAGTTTTGTCGCAGATATTTTTATCTATTGGAATTAGGTCTTTATCATTGGCTATGTATGCAATTAGCTGAGCTAATGCATCCGCAGAATCATAACACGTTTTTAAATGCACTTCATGAATTGCAGAACGTAAATCAATATTGGGGCACAGTTTATTATTTTCATCAAGACGTATTGAAATATTAAGTAGTCCAATATTCAAAACTGGGACTAATCCAGCATAGTTTATACAAGTGCTGTATTCATTAAAATCTTTAGCCTAAAAAAATGTATTATTATATCACTAAGAATTTTCATATATCGAAATAAGTTACATAAAAGGATTTACAAATGTATATGCAAACCCATTCAACACATATTGTAAATTGTAAAAACCTGGTTTGAACTGAAATATGAATTCGTTTTAAAATACTTACGATGGGACCAATTGAAATAATGCAATCTTCTGTCATCAGCCGTAAAGTACAACCAGTCATTGGGTATATTATATTGCTACTAAGTGCGCAAGTCCCAATATCAACAAAGGCGCGATAAGGAAGATATTTAGGCCTAAAATTTAAACAATGTAAAAAGTATAACTAATGTAGAAAATATGTATATAATTATTGCTCACCTATATTGAATTGCTGAATTCCACATATGACCCTGAATTTCTGAAATTAGGGCGTATGGCTCATAAGCTTCGATAGGGTATTCCTACAATTGAAAGTTGTTGGATAATTTTTTTAAAGATATAATTATTTACTATCAATATTAACGATGCAGTGAACGTACTGTTATATCGAAGAAATCCATTAGTTGATAGATCCAATTATTTGCGGCATATGATGGCTTATGTACTAAGATGGCCCCATTTATTCCAAAAGCGAGTTTGATTCTCTGTTAATAAAACGATTATTAAGTATTATAGAAACTAAAATCGTGGTCCTGTATACCAGAAGATTATAACACATAAAACCGTGTTAATGTAAATAAAAAGAAAAATACCTTCAGTCTTCTATCTTGTTGCTTTTTTAATTCTGTTACAAGTGATATCATTTCATGACGATTATTCAGCATTCTTTGGTGAAGGGGAAAACTATAAATGATACGAATAAGATTTGGGCAAACTGCATCATTCCAAGCATCCGTCAAATTTACAAGCATTTCTCCTAAATTATAATAAAATAATACATTTATAAAAAGTTTGCTCTATAAACAATTGTCATATTAATTTATTTAAATGATTGATTGGTATGATTGATACTTACCACTGTGGTATACATCCATTTCATTCAATTGCAAACAGCAATAACTCAAATTTTTATCATAATTGAAACCAGTCACCGAAAATAATCGAAATTCTTTGAAATTCAGTTGAAGGATTGAGTGATTGCTCTTTTGGCATCCTTTTTCTATATCTTGAACATCTGTATATATTATAATAGTTCCATCATCGAAACGTAATTCAAAGGAGCATATATTAAATAAGGAATTATCATAAGGAATCAGTTTTGGGTTTCTAAGTTCCGGAAAACTATGATGATGTTTAACTTGACTTATTATTTCATCTTCATGAATCAATGGCGATCTTGGTTCCCACATCAACAAATCGCCATTTATACGGTTATAAATTTTTTCATACAATTCCTTGCATCTGAAAATAATGTTTTTTTTTGTAATTGTTCATCTTATAAATTTAAATTAAAATAAGACGAAAAAAATAACTTTTATGTTATAACACATGTTTAAACGTTATTTTTTTTTTTTCAATGTTATTTATGTTTAAATCTGGGTTGGGTGTAAGAGAAATCTTTACTTACTCTAAAACAATTTTAACTATTGGAACAGAAGCACAAATTTGAATGTCTGATACATTTTTTGAGCTTGAACAGAATTCGTTAATTTCTTCAGTTTCACCTGGCAAAAATATATCATTTTTATCTAAAAAAAATAAAGAAAATAATTTTTTTAAGGTCGCTTCAATATAAAACACAGGATTAAACCAAATCATTTCACTATTTAGTTTTTAGATATAAAGCATGTATTATATATACCAATATATAGGATTGATTTAATTTACCTGTATTATCATTTAGTCCTTCCACATTGGAAGAATAACCATACACGCATTTGGAACTAAACGGGGACTTTCGATTCGACTTATGGTTGGTTTTGACAGTTACACATTTTTCGTCCTCACTCATAATTTTGATTTTTACTGTAATTCTGAAATAAAATATTGTATTTTATTTAATAATGATGATGGTAACCTCAATAAGTAAATGTTTCTTGACACATACTTTTTTTTATCGGTTGTTAGTTTTTTCTCATTTTTTTCACTGGAACAGTTCATTATATGATAAATGGTTCCATCCTGTAAATATATGTGTTTGGATTTAAAAAATGTATTTAGGAATATACTACAATAAAAGGGAATTATACGAGGTTCATAAATAAATACGTACACAATAAAATCCATCAAGCTCATCAATAATGACATTTATACATGATTTCCATATAATTAATATATTTTGAAAATTGAATGTAAGGTAGTCATTTCGTATATTTTTCTTCCAACAGGATATTTTCATGGGATCAAGAGGTAATCTTCCATCAACTATAGGAAATCTAAAGAGAGTTTGTATATTCATATATTGTACAATATTTGTTTGGTTGAACCCATGTTCGGTAAGACTAATCATTACACTTAAACAAAAATTTTCGTCGCTAAACTTACCTTAAATGTAGTTTAATTAAACTGCATTTTATTTGAATATCTAATGGATTTGAAGAAGTCGGTGTTGTTTCTGAAGTATCGTACTCCTCCGCGAACGCTGACATGCCAAATAGTGCACTTAACCGATCATATATAGAAATATCAAAATCAGCAGTGCAATCGTCAAGAGAACACTCTATTTTGTTACTACTTTTATTTGTTTGTTTGTAAAAGTATGAGGATGTATGGGATAAACTAACTTCAGGTCGGGTGTGATAACCATCGTTACAATTCTGAAAATGAGTATATTCACGAAAAGGTCAATTGCAGAGTTTTTAACTCAATGCTGTTTAAAATTCATTTCTTGTATTTTTCAACATACTTCTAATATTTAATAGCTCACCTTGTTTCTGTCAAATGTTATTAAAGGATAATCGACGTTCTCAAGAATCTCACTTAAGTCAACAGTGGTTGCTGATAATGAAGTTTTCATTGTTAACTCATTGCAAAATCTTTGCTGATTGCCATTGACTAATAGACATGACACCATGAACGAAAGATAATTTCTATTTTTTATTCGGATTAGGGAGTCATGAATATTGTTTTCATCAAAAAATGTGTTTGCAATTTGTGAATAATTCGAATAGCTTTCATTGTTAAACATGTAGTCCAAAAACATCTGCTTGGGTTTGTTCTCTAATAGAATATCGTTTTGTAGAAAGGCACCAACAATTTTAAATATTTGTATTTTAAATTTTAATATTTCACCAGATTTTTCGGTAGGGCCCATATTTTTCTGGGCAATGCTATACGATGTTGTCATACTATTTGTCGACGTCAAAGATAAAACCGATTCGCAGTTTTGATGTTTTGTATCTGTAGACATATACACCGATCTTTGTAAGTCTCCGACTTCAGAACCCCATTCTCCATCTCGATCTATGACACCGGTCATTTTCGAAGGATGCAGTGCTTTGTGCACCTCAGATTTTATGTCATCATATTGTTTTAATAATTTATCTTTAGGACTCGTATTAGTAAATCCTTTTGAAATTCGAATTAAAAGCTGAATTTGGCGGGGAGTAAGCATAAAATAAATATCATCTATTATCATTTCTAAGTTGATTTTCGGGCCAACTATATTTTCTGTTTGTTTGACGCAAATATTAAAGTTTTGACGTCCTTTAAATTCCACAATTTTGCATAGTTGTTCAATAGTCATCAATTTTACACTATCGACTTCTTTTCCATCGATTTCAGCTGTATATATTGTAAATCCATTGGTAACTAAGTTATGTTTAGCAATCATGGGTAATGATGTTAGGGTTTGGGGTTGGTCGCCACTTTCGTTGTTACTTCCTTGAAATGACGTGGAGGTTTTTTCTATTCCAGTTTGATTTTTATATTCAACATGATTAAATTTTATTGATATAATAAGCTTTCTTAAAGACTTGGGCAACGTATATTCAATATTTATCGTTGTGTTTTTTAATGTGGCATGTATTCTATTAAGAACTGTAAGAAATCAAAGATTAGGGAAAAGTTAGACTAGCTGCCAGTTAGCTCACCGTTATCAATTGTTTCTGATAATTTTTCCAGTCCGATTAAGGTATTGTTGTGATTCAAGAATGGTATATCATCATCAATTTGCTTCATACATTCTTCTGCCATTTGCATGGAGCTGCTCACAGAAGACCACATAGATTCTAGCATAGTTGTTCCACTTTGACAACGAGTAACCGGCCTTAGGGTAATTGTCATATTGGATATACTTAAGGAGCTATCGTTTGTCATAAGAGCATTCCACGGTACCATTGCTGTTAAGCATCCAATATGTCCCGAAATTACTTCAAAAGCCCAGCCCTGTTCCTCGAACAAGTCGTTAAGAGCCTATAACAATTATATTAAGAAAAATTACTATTTGTTAGGCACATATGTACATAAAAACCATATGTATATTACTACTCAAAACAGTTTAAGTCCAAGATTCAGTAATTCGCATAATTTTTGTCATTTTCCATTGAATGCAAGTGTTTTTTACTTTTATTTACTACGCATTTACAACTAAGTTGTTATTATAAAAGCTGTATTTATAGTATGGTATATATAGGCTTGAAAACCACGATTACACTATTGTGTACCGAATAAGTTCAACTTACATTATGAATATAGAGTTAATAAAATATTAATTTGATTCAAATATTTAGCTTAAGTGTGTTTATTTATTTATAATGTTGCTTGTATAATTCATAGCAACATATGTACATACATACATACATGTGTATGTATATTGTAACGTTCATATGTGTTTGTTTGTATGTATGTACATATATGTATTCTTTTGTACGAAGTACTGCGTCGCTTACATTAACGTTTTTATGATTATGAAAAACATTTTATACAACCTCACTGTTTAGTTTCGAACTTAGTCCTAACAATTATTCATTTGAATATCCCAACTTACATTAACTTTGAGTGATATATCTTCAACAACAGCTTTGCCATTATAAAGATCAACCTTCAATTGCTCCAAGTTAAGGTTATTTTCAAAGAACTGTCCCAGATATCTTTGTAACAGATATCTACAGGTTTTTGTTTTTAATCCGTCCCAGAGATTAAACCAAGACATCTTAAAAACCAAATATATTTTTATCAGTGATAATTGAAATCTTTAACATTTAAGCCTTTGTTATTGTTTTCCTTCAATTAGAGATAATACTTTGAGACAGTATGATATCGATTACAAAAAATCGAATATGAGTAACGGTGATTTTAGAATATGATATTAAAATATGTATTACAACAACCACCACTTTATGTATAAGTATAAGTCACATTAAAATGTAACAGTTATTGTAAAGATCACTATTAAACTTCATATGACTATTAAATATATATAAATAAAATTGAATACATACATATAATAGTATACCTAAATATTTAAGTATTTAACGATAATATTAATGAGTTTTTCACTCTACCAATATTTTGTTCGTTGCTGCAAATATAATATAATTCAGTGACCGTGAACAGGAATGTGTGACTTTTTCCCCATCATTAAGCTGTGCTTAGGTCTGCTTGCATAGAAATCATCTCTAGCAAATAGTGACAATATTTAAATTTCTGAACGCGAGCAAACAGCATTAAGTAGTATTATTCATTAAAAAATAGACCTGACTCTATTATTAATTAATTGTGTTGTGTAGTTATTATGTTTAGTTAGTCTCAGGTTTAATTGTTAATAGAGTGTTTGTAAAATCAAATCAATGTATGTGCACATATGCATAGGTATACAAAAAAACATATACAAATTTATATACAAATGAGTCCATACGTATGTATGTATGCCAAATAGAAAAAAATGCGCGCGCTGTGTTAATATTTTAAATATTATGAATACATAAAAAACAATATTTCAAATAAATCATAATAGTGAAAATCCTTGCTCGGAATCCAATATAAAAACAACAATGTATGTATATATAAATACTGTCCATTGAAAGAACCACACCTTTTAACCATGTAAACTAACAAAATCAAATCAAACTAAAAATAAAATGTTAGTAGAGTATTTTTAACACCTTTATTGTATATTATTATGTGGGTTGAAAACATATATTTCGGTTGGTTAACAAAAATTTTAATAAATGTATTTTTACAATACAATAATCAGTAAGAAACAAATTCTATCATTATTAACAACATTGTTTTAAGCTTAATTTATGCAGGACACTTATATATTATGAATCACCAAATTAATTTGGTGTTCTGGTCCAATGTGGCAAAATATGTCCACAAATGACCTAAAAGTGGGCCGAAAGGCAAACGCTACATATAATACTGTGTATTCGCTGAAACACCCTAAACACATTGGAAATGGGTGAAAAACGTTGTGCAAATGTATGTAACAAAAGAAAGTGTGGAAAAGCATACATAGTATGTATGTATATACATATAAGTAATCCTTATCCGTTTAAAAAAGTCAATTCAAGCCTGACTCAAAATATGTCTAACTAATCAGATTAAGTATTAATGAAGGTAGTATTTCAAAACATTCAAAGCTCGAGTGTTTCGATAATGGTTTGACACACCCATTGTCGACCTATATTTTTTTTTAATATATTTTGCTTTTAAAATAAGACCACAGTGTTAATTATTTATAAAAACTACAAGATAATTCAACCATATATGTATTTAAATGTATATACACATAAAGAATATTTAATATTGGCTTAAAGAGTTCATTCGCCTCAAACATTCCAAACTTGTTCTGAAATTTGTATAATGAATCAGCAGGAAGTAATCAATGCATGTATTATTGTATTTTTTTTATTCTTTATATGACTCAAGTTGTATTTCAATTTGATGAATCTACTCAAAGGGGAAATTGATAAATTTTAACAAAGAGATGTGGCTTTTGCTTTGTTTGTTTGTTTATGAATGAACAAACATGTACGAATGACTCAATGTCTACATCTGCATTTTCTTTTTCTAGGAATAAATGTAGAGGCATCTCAAATCTTTGATGTTTTCTCGATTATATTGCTTAATTAATTAGCTTATTTTTTATTTTAGAAAACATGGCGAGAACAACGGATATTGGCGTCGCGGACATGACATCTATACCTGAAATAGATGAAAATGGAATAAATAGCAACCTTAAACTTCGATATGCTAATGACAAAATATACGTATCCTTTGAAACTACTATAATACTACGATAATAGATAATCTCTGTTAAAATTTAAAAAAATTGGTGTGCGATATTAAGTAGTATATACATATTATTATTATGAAATGAGAGAACAACAAGTTACAGTAAAATAATATTTTTGAACCTTTTCAGTTATTAATGCTGGTCTCGAATGCCTTGATGTTACATTACGTTCTTATTAATAGGAAAATGTGGGCAATGTTGGTCAAGAAAATAAAACGAAACCACACATCCTATTTCCTCGGTGCAGCTGATTAATCGCGTATTTTTTATTTCACCTGTTTGTTTTAAGTTTGAATATTCTTTTAACAATGTCAAATAAAAATTCGAAGTCTTAGACAATTAGCGAACCGATACCGAAACAAACATTTCGGACTTTTTATTTTGTTTTTTTTTTTAAATTCTCTACCCTTGCAGAGGGTATCATAACGCTGTTTAGTTGTTTGTGTTGACTTTATGGCACTTTTTCGAAATCATGCACCGTGCAAAATGCCGTTAGTTCTGGGAAGATTTTGTAACTTGCCTCAACCATTTTTTAGTTTTCGAATCTGTAATGGCAACCATTGGACGCTCATGAATTTAATGAGAACGAGCCAATCAGTAGTCCTGTATAACGCTAATTCAATAATTTTTGATGAGATGATATCGCTATGAATATGCTTAGTGTGCTCCAGACATTTATTTACTAGACGAATCGTTTTGAACGCTATGATGACTTCGTCACCTATCCTTCACCTGTATAAGCCTAATACCTGTCTTACAATAACGAATTTGATTTAAAAAATTGGTAACTTCCTATAATAAATAAAATAGACATACTGCGGATCAATATTGATTGCTGTAAATCCATATAAATTGATTAATATATTTAATAAGGTAAGTTGTTTTTATATCTATATTTAAATAATTATTTTAAGATACCCGTTTTTCCAATCTTGCATGTAAGGAATGATAAGTTTTAATTGATTTCTCAAATATTTTAGGAACATGTGCAAATATACCATAAAGCAAAATTGGGTTCATTGAGTCCCCATGTTTTCGCTCTTGCTGAAGCTGCATTTAGAAGCATTGTTGACGATAAAATTAATCAGGTATGCAAAGTAAAATTAATGATCAGAAACAATGGATACATTTTATTATCGTTATCCTAGTCATGCTTAATATCAGGGGAATCTGGTGCTGGAAAAACAGAGTCAACCAAGTTTATTTTACAATATTTATGTGCAGTAACATCCGATGTCTCGACATGGATTCAAGAACAGATTTTAGAAGCGCATACAATTTTAGAAGCCTTTGGTAAGTATTTATATTAATAAATATATTTGATAATTTATAGCTATAGTAATATATTCTTCTAGGTAATGCTAAAACAATTCGAAACGATAATAGTTCGAGGTTTGGAAAATTCATGCAAATTTGCTTTGATGACAAACAGTGTATCAAGGGTTGTGTAATTCAAGATTATCTGCTTGAACGGTCTCGAATAACATTTCAAAGCCCCGGAGAACGAAATTACCATGTGTTTTATCAATTGGTAGCTCAAGGACAAATGAACAAGGAGTTTGCTGAAACCCTATACTTGCGGCCGCCTGAGTTTTATAAGTATTTAAATAGTGCTGGCGACATCGTGAGGGACACCACGTTTGAATCTAACAAATTTAACGAACTGACTATGGCATTTACAGTATTACAAATTCCGCAATCAGATATTGATAACATTTTTAGAGTTTTAAGTTCCATTCTATGGATTGGAAATATTGAATTTATGGATATTGATGGAGAAGGATGCAATTTATCAAATTCGGATAATGAAATTGTTGATATATTATCTAATCTTTTGGGTCTGACGACCGCTGAACTAGTAAAGATTCTTTTACATCGCCAAATAAATGTCCGAGGAAATATAACGGAGATACCATTAAAATTGCATGAGGTTTGTAACACCAAGCTATATAACTGCGGATATATTTATTTATATTTTATCTTCTACTTTGCTTTAAGGCTAGAGAAAACCGACATGCGATGGCAAAAGCCCTTTACGCCAAAACTTTTACTTGGCTTGTAAACAAAATAAATAGCTGCACAAATCCAGGAAATGACAGTAAAACATTTTTAGGAGTTCTTGATATATTCGGTTTCGAAAATTTTACGAAAAACTCGTTTGAGCAACTTTGTATAAATTATACCAATGAAAAGTTGCACAAATTTTTCAATCACTACGTGTTTTCCTTAGAACAGTCTATTGTAAGTATTTGTAAGTAGTATTTATATATATGTATTAATAACTATATTTTATTTTCACTCAGTACAAGCAAGAAGAAATAAATTATACGCACGTCGAGTTTACAGATAATTCTTTGTGTCTGGAATTGATTGAAAAACCGCCTAGATGTATTTTTAAGCTTCTTACGGAACAATGTCATATGCCAAAAGGATCAGACTCCGCTTATCTAAGTAATCTGCATGCAGAATTCGAATTCAACCCAATGTATATCAAAGGTTCAGATCGGCGCCACTGGGAAACAGAATTTGGAATAAAACACTATGCAGGAAAAGTTATTTATGCAGTAGATGGATTTGTTGATAAAAATCGTGATGTTCAACAAGACGTACTATTTGATTTATTGAGCAGAAGTGAACATGCGTATCTAAGCGATCTTTTTAAGCACCAGGTACGTTACCGAGTTGCTTAATTTCTAAATTGGTGATTTCTAAATGAAACTTACAGGACACAATGTCATCCAATCTAATACAAAATACGTCAACCGTGCAACGTGGTACTAGCAAAACGAAATCAACTGTCAGCGATCTTTTCCGACAGCAATTGCAATCTCTCATAGATGTACTCCAAAATACAAAATTATGGTAAGTAAAATAAAGTGATTTACTATCAATGGAAGTCTACTTATAGTCAAATGATTTCTTCTTACAGGTATGTGCGATGTATTAAGCCAAATTATCTTAAGCAAGCCGATGATTATAATGATGCATGCGTGCTTGATCAACTGCAATATCTGGGTATATTGGATATTATAAGAATTCGACGAGAAGGCTTTCCAATTCATTTAAGCTTTGATGAGTTTCTGCTAAGATACAAGTGCTTAGTTGATAATAAATCCTACTCAAGTTCGCGAAATGACATTATGCTTGTACTTAAGGAACTTAAAGTGATTGAAACAGAGTGGCAAGTTGGCAAATCAATCATATTTCTGCGAAGCTCTGCACACGAGCCATTAGAGGATGTAAGAAAACACAAAACCTGTATGAGCTCAATTATTATACAGAAAAATTGGAGACGATATTCGAACAGCAAAAAATATAAGCGTATAAGAAAATCTATATTAGTTATACAGCATGCATATAGGGGATGGAAGTTAAGAATTCACTTCTTAAAAGTACGTCGAAGTGTAATTATCATTCAAAGTCAACTGCGTGGTGTGTTTGCAAGAGAGGTAAGCAAATATGATTTGTATATGTACGTAATAACATATAAAGATACTCATACTACTTGTTTGTTTTTAGGTGGCCGCTGCCTTGCGCGAAATGCGCCGAGTGGACGAAGAAATGAAGAGACGAGAAAAGAGTTTAATTGAAAATTCAAAAGAAAATTGCCCATCTATCGAGGATGTCGAACTGTAAGTTGTATTTTCTTTTTTTTATACAGCCATGTATGCAAAGCTCATCTTTATTTATCATTTCAGATTGGTACAGCAAGAAATTACGGCATTATCGAACATGGAAGAACACCTAAATACATCAATGAATAAAACAGTTGTGCGAGCGAATGCATCCGAACCACTCACACCGGAAGACAAGAATATGCAAAACTTAGAATCAGTGGATTTGGACAACTTGTTTGCATTCTTAACCGACGGAGTGAATACAACACATAATGCTCTTTTTGATGACATCAATGATAAAATGAGAGATTTGGTACTGGATATAGATAATGAAGTAAGTTTATATACATTTTTTTGAGCACGTGTATGTCCCAGTATACAATCTTAACTGAAATGACGTTTTTTAGATAGAGATTTATTCTCATAAGGAACCGGAACAACTCGTTTTGGATCAGGAAAACCAACCAATTACAGAATGTACATCTCCCAACGACACGCCCACGCTGTCATCACCGCCAATAACAAAAGAAAATAAAATGGAAAAGCAAAAACTAGAGCCTATATATGAAGCACTAACACATCACAAAATCGAAAAAACCGAGGAATCGAAATATGAAAAACAAACCAACATTGAAAAAGAAAGAAAAGAAACTGCACCAATAACTCCAACTGTTTTACACAACGATCGAGAACAAAGACGCAAATTTAGAGTAGAAAAGAAACTTCAAGAAATGAACAAAGTTGAAACAAATAATGACTCATCATACAATATTTTAGATTTTGCAGAAAACTTTTTCAATTCGCATGAGCGTTTAGTAGACGGAACTTTAATGTCTACAATAACTAGAAAGGGAAAAAAAGTCGGAGATATAACGCCAAAACATGAAATGATCGTTTTCACAAAGTCTGAAAAAATACCAACCTCTCATATTCATATGTATGACCCGGAAAATATTGCACTGTCTTGCAATATATTTCGAGTAAGTTAACAGTTGTTTAATTATTGATGTATAAATTAAAAATGTGTATATTTTTACTAATCTAATTAAATATATTTTAGGAGCTGTGTAAATACATGCGCGGAGACCATAACGCCGAGCGAGAACTTCAAAGCATTCAATATATTATTGGTCTGGGAATTGAAAGAGAAGAATTACGTGACGAAATATTTATTCAATGTGTAAGGCAAATGACTAACAATCCCAATCCTGAATGGATTGACCGATTGTGGCTTCTTATGTGTCTCATTATTGTGGCATTTCAACCGAGCAAATTGTTGTTCAGGTAAATATATATATATTTTACCTGTGCCAGTTTATTTAAACAATAGTCAATTACTTAATATTTTATATTTTACAGATTTTATGTATCATTCCTAAAGACAAATTTGGACTGCCTTGAGGGAAAACTTCGACAATATGCTCAGTGGTGTTTCGACAATTGTAAATGTACCAACGTGTCAACAAGACTACAGCCGCCATCAAGCGTGGAAGTGGCTGTGAGTATTGATAATATAATATGATTTCTTATGATTGAAATAATTTAAGCGTTTTCATGCATAATTTCTTATATATCTTTTTTTGCGAACTTGTTGCTATTGATTTGCGGATTCCCTTATTGACCGATTATTATAAATTCTTTCTTTTGAAATACTTATGTAGTTGTAATACTAACTTTTTAATTCCTTCAGGCAATGCGTCGTCTTGGCACCATTGTTTGTAGATTTTTTTTCTTAGACTCTCGTACGAAAGCAATCGATGTTCATCCAACCGATACAGCCACCGATGCAGTACAAAAACTTGCTGACAAGCTAAATTTGGCTTCCACCGAGGGCTGGGCGATTTTTCAATCACGTCCCGATGGTGAAGAGCATATCAAAGCTTTCGAATATTTATATGATGTTATTTCTGCATGGGAATGCAAACAAACTTCATGTTTCAGCTATAAACGTGTTTCGAATGGTTCGACATATGGAGAAAACAGATTTGTTTTCAAAAAACGTCTCTTTAAGCCAACAAGAGAATTATCTCAGGACCCTGTAGAAGTAGGAATGTTATATGCTCAAGCCGTTTACAGCGTTGTAAAGGTACGGTACAATCATTGAAACTAGAAAATATAAGAATATTCAAATATATTTCTATATTCTCTTTTAGTGCGATGAATTCCCTGTTAGCGAAAAAGTCGCACTGCAACTCGCCGGCCTGCAAGCTCAAGTGGCACTGGGAGATCCTTCCAATCAACCTAAGCCTGAATACTACTGTGACATAAGTAGCTTTTTACCAAATCGTATTTCTAAGACACGAGAGCAACAGTTTTGGATTCCAATACTTGCGCAAGCGCATCGACAGTATGGATCATCGAGAAATGAATTAACTGCCAAAGTCTTATACTTAAGTTGTGTGATGCAATACCCTCTTTATGGAACGACAATGTTTAACGTTATTTACAAGGGGTACTGGAATTATGTTAATAACATTATTTTGGGCATTAATTGTGATGGAATTCTTTTTATTCAACCGGAAGACAAGCTAATCATTTATCAATTTAAGTTTGTAGATATAGAATCAATTATGATACATCCAAGCGATAGTTTTATTACACTATCGCTTAATCGAAACTCTCATCAAATGCCTAAAGCTTTAAGAGAAAGCCATTTATTAGATTTACAAAAGTGTTTTGTGTTTGAAACGGAACAAAAAAATGAAATTGGATCCTTAATAATTTCCTATTATCCATTACTATCGAGCTGGGTGCTAAATAATTTTGATTGTCCAAAGAGCGGAAAAGGAATAACGACTGAAGATCGAACGAGACTTTATCAAAACGTTATTTTGTGTCGAAGACAATTAGTTGATTTGAATGTGGTGCGAAAACCTAATGAACCGGGTGGTTTTCTGAGGAATACATTGCGACGTCTATCACGGCATCGAATTGAAAAATTACGAGCGGAGCAGAGGAGTAATCCACAAGATCATGGAGAAACGTATAAAGGATTTTCGCATTCGTTTTGGGCATTTAGTAAACAACAAATTCCATTTTGCTTAAGTTCCCTTCCCGATCAGGATGAAGCTATAATGACGCAAATTTTTGACTCTATTCTTCAATTTTCCGGGCTGGGAATTTCTGGTATGTAATGTTTAAAATGTTTTTTTATCAATTTCTTACGACAATCTTAAAAATCTTTTTACAGGCGAGGCGGTGAAACGTGCAGAAGATGAACACATAAGAATTGTTCAGTGTATTATGGAGAAATGCATGCGAAAGGACTCTTTGCTTAATGAACTTTATCTTCAGTTAATAAAACAGACTACAGATCATCCTGATGCTAACTCAAGAGTAAATATAAGGCATTGGGCATTATTGTCAGTTGCATGTAGCGTCATATTACCAACGACGAAAGCTATTCGAAAATATTTACTTGCCCATTTAAAGAGATGTGCTAGTGACTACATAACTGAAGAGGGAAAATATGCCAGGTTTGCTGAGAAAGTAAGTAAAATTAGTAATTTATAAAAATAAGTCCATAAGTTCTCTCTGATATATGTGTCCTCCTGCGAATAGTGTTTTTTCAGAACTCAAGGAACTAGACGTCGCCAATGGACTCCGAGTTGCGAGGAAATACTCTGTACAACCAATCGTAGACCATGTTATTCGAAGATCTATTTTATGGATGGACAGTATTATTCTTTTGAGTTCCAGCCAAATTCAACTGCCAATGATGTCATTGAAATAATTAAGAAAACCATTGGACTTCAAGAAAAATCTCGCGGTTATGCACTATATGAAGTACTGGCAAATACTGAAAGAAGTCTATCGCCAGAGGAAAAAGTGTGCGATGTAATGGCAAAATGGGAGCGGTATAGAACTTCTTCCAAAAAAGATTATCAAAATCAGGTTAGATATTATATCCTAAATGATATATCTATCTATCTACAGGACATATAAATGTTGACGTTATTCTTTGCAGGCCAATTTAGCAAGACAGCAAAATCATATCTTCTTATTTAAAAAGCATTTATTCTGTGATTCCTACATCAACCTAAGTGACGAAATTGAAAAGGAATTACTTTACCATCAAACATTACATAATCTGAGAAGCGAACGCTATCCCATTACCGAAATGGAAGCAATTATGATAACTGCTCTTCAAGGACAATTAGAACTGGGAGATTATTCTAAGAGTATTAAAGATTATGAAGCCGTCGCTAGTCATTGTTTACCACCGCGCTTTGTACCCAATATTCCTCATGAAGCTATTGCCATGCATCATCAAAGTCTTAAAGGAATGCTAGCCATTGAAGCGAAGAAATCATTCCTAAACTTAATACAGAGCTGGCCTCTTCACCGTGCAACAATATTTGATGTTATGGTCAGTACAAATGCGTTATTTTAGTATACATATGTAAAAAAAAAATTGGTTTCTTAACTTTTAGCAAACATTTACATCCAATTGGCCAAGAATGTTGTGGTTAGCAGTCAATCAAAGAGGTATACATCTTTTGGAACATCGTTCGCGAAACATTTTATGTTCACATGAGTATGAGTCATTAATATCATTTTCGCCCAATATGAACTCTTTAATGATATTCACTGGCACGGAGAAAAAACAATCAAAAGTTATATTAAGTACATCACAGGTAATTATAAACATATCTTACAAAAGTGCTATTTTTCTTAACTGTATAAGTAAATTAATTATAATTCCAGGCTTTTCAAATAGCAACGCTTATAAAGGAATACTCCGATATTGCTCTGGAAAAGGTGAATAACTTAAATTAATGGTGGTTCAAATCTATTACTAAACGCACAACCAGGCAAATCTAACTTTTAGTAAAATCATAGAATAAAATCCTGTTTCATTATCGAATAAAGACTTAATGCATTTATCAATAATTGTACGAATTATATATGAAGTTTATTTTAAAGCGTCCTTTATTTCAGATTTAAAAAAAAAATTGTTGCTTTCTTTTTTAAAGATAGGTTTTGGTGCTCGTATTATTTTACATGAAAACAGAAAATAATAAAAAAATATAATTAAAAAAGTTATCTTTACATACATTAGCCATACATACACATCTACCTGTATTTTGAACGTGAGTTTATGTTAAATGTTTGCATACTGTATGGCGTTTTAGTGCACTATGCAGAAAACGTCCGCTCAATCAATAATTGTTTAATTATATTTGAGAATCGTTTTTACTTTTACGCATGCAACCAATTAGCAACAGCATGAGTATGTGAAAAATGTTAGGATTGCCCCAGTCCCGCAATCGCTTAAGTAGCTAATTAATATGTAAGGTGAATTTAAATGAGTATATATGGTATGTTGCTGTAAATGGGCAGGGAAAGTTAAGCCGTCTCCACAAATTGAGAAAAGCGAGTACTGTGGTTTGTATGTATGCAGACGCACACATATAGGTTCACACGTATATAAGTTTACTGCACGTAGCACACGTTTTGGGGAACACGTCTGAGGGCAGAAACACTCTTTTGAATACATAATTTAATTCGAACAGTTGCAGTAAGTATTTATGTATGTACGTAAGCATAACACCTGTAAGACACCTGCCATGGGTATTTTAAATTTATCATAAAATCTGTAACGTATATAGAGAACACCTAACATTTTATGTAATTAAATTCTAGTTTTTATTACACATATTATTTATTTCAAGTCAATCTGACTTTATTTCATCAACATAGTTTTCAGGTAAATATGAGTATATTAATTAAGTAACCAGCAAGGGTATGTACAGTTCGACAACCTAATCACAAAAATTCCTTCTTTTGAAAGTATATTTAGTTAAGTTTATATATTTGTATATGTACATATGTGTGTTTATCGGTCATAACTCTCACTATTGAGACTTCAACACATTTGTTGCCGTCGCTTAAATTCATTTCATTTTCAGTAGCTCAGAAGTTTCAATTGAACACGCAGTGCGCTTTCCGACGGGCATTTTCGAAAATGAATCCTAGTATTGTGATTGTACTTATGTATGCAGGTTATATGGTAATGTGCGCCGATGCACAGGATACATATTTGGATGCTTTGCAAAACTCCCATAATAATGAATTTGGTGCGTAAATACAATAGTGATTATAGTTGACGGATTGCAAATTAAGCTCAGTACATACATACACTAAATTTTAAACTCTACATAATCTCTACTTCACTTTGTGAAATAACCGTCGATCAATAAGGAAATTTATACATATTACAAATTAAGTGAAATTTCATATATGGAGGGTTGAACTATGGAATAATCTTTGTATATTTCAAATCCCTGATTAGGTGCCAGTGAAGGAGGTTATCAATTTAATCCAGGTGCCAGTGAAGGAGGCTATCAATATAATCCCCCTAAAGACATAAGCTACCTACCACCTGCGACATCCCCACCAGTTCCTGTGTACGGTCCACCACAGACACAAATATATAACGCCCCACCACCGACATTTTACAAGCCAGCTCCTTCGCTTCCTTATCACTCGCACGATTTCTTTTGGGAGAAACTGAAATCTAAAATAAGTCTTTTCACGATTGGCAAATTACTTTTAAAACTTTTAATATTTAAAAAAGTAGTTAAATTTATTGGGATTATATGTTTGTTGATGGTATTGCCCAAGATAAAGAACTTATTCAACGACAATATGAGCATGGAAGACGAAGGAATAAGCAGCAAAATTGTGGACACTGACAAAGGTAAGACTAATAAATCTTATAATCTAAAACCAACTGATTGTATTTTTTAATTTTAGACAATCTCGAAAAGCATATAAATGAGATTTATGAATTTATAATGAACTCGATACAAGGGTATGATGAAGAAAGAAAATAACTGTTATAATGTATATTTATGTTGTTATATTTATATATTTTTATTAAAGTATTATTTATTGTTTTCTTTTTAATAAAAAAATTGTATGTAATATTTATATTATTTTTACAACCAATTCGGACAAATCTTTCTTTATAAAAATTTAGAATCCCATATAGGTAACAAAAATAACTTTTAATAGTATTTATTTACTTTATTTTTTTTTTGACAGTTTATCCAAATCGGTTTAGATACAGGAAAACATATAACATTTATTGCCTCCCGAATCATGGCGTAAAAAAAAATGTTTTAAATATTTAGCTTTGTTGCTTGGAATTCTTGGAATATATAGTTTTTATTTAACAAGCAGTATTAATATTTATACTTGAATTCCAAGCGGAACATATATTGAACATTTACCTGAGCAATATCATAAACAATAAACTCATTATACAACAAAGATGACTTAAGACTTTGATTAGTAATTGGCTTTCCAAGAGGTATTTCGACACCATCATTCCGTATAAAAGACTCTTTAGGATCTGGCATTGTACGACCTCGGCCATAACAACTATGTTTACCTTTTGGTAATTTTTCAACATATTTAGCAGCTGTACACTCCATCATATCACCTAAAGCTACTTCAGACAAGATCATCAAGCCAGTAGAATTTTGCATGCTGGTACAACAATAATTTGCCGATTTAGATACCATATCTGCAAAATATATACCCTTGCCGAACATATAGCCGGTGGGTGGTGCTTCGGGTGGCGCAATTTTCAAGCCATGTGATAATATTCCAACAAAATTTGTAAGACGAGAACCGTGCCATAGCAATTTACGATTATGCAGCTTTTTAAATGGCTTATAGCGGCGAGATTCACCTTGACGTGATACCTTAAAAACGTCAATAATCTCAAGCTCATAAGAACTATGCGTAGATGCATGTGTGTTCTGGACATATTTACTGAGGAGCTCAAATTCTTCACTATTTTTATCAAGAGGTGTTAAGTTTGTTTTTAGTTGCTCATAGTGTTTATCCAATGGATTAGTGTTATCAATATTATCCTCATTCTTTATCAAGTTATATGCGATTTCAATTTCAGATAATGAGTCCAACATCTGGCGTAAATTTTCAACTTGCTCACTTGTTGTTATCAAGGGTGGTGCATGGATTCCGAAGCTATGCGGAATTAATGTATAAAACCGATTACTAGCATCAATAAATCTTGTGTTTGACGCGTTTTGCTTAATCAACTCATAGATTTCAGTAACAACAAGGTAAGCCGCCTGTAATTGCTTCAAGCTTAGTTTACCCAAAGGCATTTTTTCCATATCAATATTGAATTCAATCATGGTTTTCTTCATGGAATCTACATCGAATATTAGTTTTATGAGGCTCTGGACAGATGGTTCTAGTTTAGAATCAATCACATCGTCGCGAGCAGCGTCTAGTTTATTTTCATTTTCATATTGAACATCGATTGGGTACATGCGGCCTGACATTTTAACAAATTCACGACCACTTCCAAATTCATTTCCGGTTTTTTCAGAATATACTGTCTTGAAACAGTCGATGGCATCTATAACTGTTGTAAAATCTTCAACTTTTGAACCTCCAATAGTAGTGCCAATACGACCCCATGATCGAAAAATCCAATATCTAAACGATTAGGCGAAAAATTACATATGGTTGGAACTAATTTAAATACTTACTTATTTTTATTATCAGCCTCCAACAGTTGTAACTTATAAAAAGAATTTTTGTTTCGTTGTATGTCGGTTAAACCAAGAACACTATTATATATAGTTTTCCCTTTAACATACACATGTGATATATCCTCCAAGCCACTGTCTGGATCAACGGCAAGTCCATTTTTTAGTTTAAGTGTCATTGAACTAGGCACAGATTTGGTGTATATACTTTTGGACTTTAAGCTTTTAGTTTCTTCCTGCGGAAGCCGCGTTGATGGATCTGTGCCCCAGTCGCAAAGAGAAAGGCTACTTATGTAATTGAGAGCACCAGACCCATCGGACTCAACACTTAATAGATACTTTATTGGGATAATATGTATGCCGAGTTCCTTTGCTTTTTGCATACGCGAGCTGAGCTTCTTGACTTCTTTTGCTACTGATATTACGGCAATAGTATCATTGGTTATTTTAGAATCATACTTTCCACCTAATTTCGTGATACGTTTTTTTAATTCCTCTTCACTGTCTTTAATGCCAATTGATGAAAATTTGAAATTGTACAATGGCGGTCGTTCTCGTTTTACTCTTGGACTGAAATTGAGAAAATATATAAATAATCACAGAATATTTTCGAAATATTTATAGTTACTAACCCATCAAGTTCATCGGGATTCTTCTTTATGGCAATATCTTTTGCAATAGTTGCCATGCTGGGTGGAACATACTGAATAGCTCGTGTTTCAGGTTTCTTTTTGTACTTGCTCAAAAATTGATAAGATGACCGCAAATCACTTGGAATTTTGCAAGTAGAACGTTTGGGTTCTCTCAATACTGTTGTACATTTAGTCCACTCTGATATGCTGCCATTACAAGCATATCCTGATTTATTAAAAATAAACTGACTACTCTTGCATTCTGGGCAGGATTCAATCGCTCCAAACGTTAATAAATCTGCGGCCTGGTCCAATAGTTTTTCAGAATCTCCAGTAATCGGTTCTTGCCGGTTATATTTCAATAGTTCTTCAATGTCGGGTTTTTTCATTTCCTGTTTTAAATTATCCCGATACTTAAACAATTTCTCATTCTGGGATTTAAGAGTCTTCGCCAATTGTTTGCTGTTTTCATCCTCGGGCTCCAACTTTGGTTTTTTGGCATCTGGGACATCTTCAGATTTAATTACACTGAAATTAATAAATTATGAAATCCATTATTTGGGCACTTCAATTTATTGTTCATGTTCGACAATATTATGAACTTACGGAAGCAATTCCTTAACCTTATCTTTATCCTCAACTTTTAACTGCTTAAATCCTGGTAAGTTTTCACCGGTGTCAAGCCATCCAACATCATTTCTTATTTGGGCAAAACATTCCAAATGATGCCACAATTTTTGACCACCGTACTTCATACCAACTTCAGTATCGTAAACGGTTTTACATACTCGAATATCATCTTTATTTATCTTTAGTTCACAGCCACGGCAAGCTGCACGACCTGATTTGGAGTATTCGATTCCAAAATCTTTAACTGCTTCCAAATCAGCTTTTGAACGTTTTTTTCCTGTTTTACCCTCCACAGTTACTGTGGCATTTGCTAAAATAATTGACTTTGCAAGATACACATATTTCGATTGTCATTCCAAAAGCACTTACCAATAAGATCTGATAATTCAGTTTGATCAGCAAACCTTAAGTTTTCATAGTTTTTAATATCTCCTACAGATGCCGGCTTTTGTTTCTTGAAAAAACAGCTCTTGTGGAACCAGTTTGCCACTTTCCCATCATGAAAAGGAGACTAAAACACATAAGAACTGTTATTTTTTTCTGACTTAAGGGATCATCCTATATTAATAAATCGTTTTTTGAACTATTACCTCTTGGCTACAAACAAACAACAAAACAAAAGCCTATTGGACGGTTGAATGTTTTTCTTTAATCTAACACAACCAAACTGATTTAAAAATGTTAAATAAGAATCAATCAGCAATATTTATATATTGCTGCTTTTAAGCTGCTACATTTAATCGTATACAATTTCTGGCATGTGAATACATACATATATATGTACATGTGTAAGTACGTTATTACGCCTCCTGGCGAAATTAATATATCTCAACGTACCTGAACCATTGCAGCCAGCCGTAAAGTATCCTTAGGAATTGCGGACTTGCATCCTTTGCAAGATGCTCTTCCACTTTTTGCATACTCAGCCGCGTATGGCAATTCCACATCTAAATTATCCATTATGAAATGAATTTATAACAGAAACAGAAACCAAAGGGATCTAGCTTGGCATAAGGCGTTGTTTGCCAAAAATGCCGCAAACTGGCTCCGATATTTAAACAATTTCCGATATGACTTAAGAATTCTTATCGATATTTCGGAGATTGGTTCACGGAACAACACATAAAAGAAATTTAGCGTAGAAGTGAAACGTTTAAACATGGAACACTCCCCTTGATATTTATTAGTAAACTATAATATATAATCAAGTTGGGTTTTCGAGGCTAATTACGAAAATTCACCACTCAAGCAAGTCCACCAATTGCAAATATATGTACAGTGAAACGATGACACAGCGTACAGAAATATGCACGCGCTCATCGATCTAATATCGATTTAAGACTGATCAAATGCTTGAAATCACATTTGAGAGTGCTCATTGACACAATATTCTTCGCAAATGTCTGAATTTTTGGCTAATATAAAATACATGTATTTTTACATATATAATCCATTCCAAAAAATCGCATTATGCAAGATTTTGTTCGAAAACCAAATTTGCTCCTTATATAATATTTGTATAGGCAATAATAAATTGGGAATCAGTATCACTGGGTATAACGGTTATAGAAGGCAAAGGAATCTTATACAACCCACATTTTAAAATATATCAGTTTTTTTTACATAAACGATAGCGATTGTAAATGACAACCCTTATTTGGCATACATAATCACGGCGTCGTAAAAAATACCGGCTTCGGACGCGTTAGCACTTGCCGATGAATGTGAATGTATGTGTGTGTGTTTTACATGTTCATGTGTAAAGAGTGTAGGTCTATATGTCGATAATACATACTATAAGCTAAAACGTTTTTAACTGCAAATTTACATCCGTTGTGTTAATTTATTATTTTTTTGGTAAGGTGTTTTTATCATTTTCTAATAAACAGCTGCCTTACAAATTCATTTCCGTTGCTAGTGCACAAAGTTAGCTGAATTGCACAGCAAATGTCAGGCGTGGATCAGGTAAATGCATTTTTTGTGTACATATGTATGTATATACTTACTTTATTAATTGAATTTATATGCATAAGCAAATAAATATTTATATGTGCCAATTGGGTGTACACATGTTTTTAATTGCATTTTAAAAAGATGTATACTCTTCAATTTTGTATACTTTTGCTGAATTTCTTGCATAAATATTAAATAATAATTATTATTTTTTGTTATTTTCAGAAGGCATCAGGAACTGCAGGTACATGTATATTTTATAGTTTGCGTCTTGTATGAATCTTTATTTCATATAGATATATACATATATGTATGTGTTCTAATCAATATACATACATAGATACCTAAATATATGTTCATATATACGCGCCTATGCTTATACACTCCATTTTAGCTGTTTTGAAGTGGTTATATTAACCAAACACAATATAGTAAAAAATTGTGTATCATTAGTTGTGTATTTAGGGTTTACTTTAATTTTTGTTTGTATTTGTTATGATTCTTGACATAAACACTATATATCTATGCATATACAAATTCGAGTATGTTTGTTTATTTATATTTTCCATTACTTGTTCCAAAAACTATTTCAATAGTCAAATCAGTCGAGGAGCGTAATATACCATGGAGCCAACAAGTTGATGAGGCCTCGTATGAAAACTTATGTTCTCCAGCCGTTGATGACAATTCTGGTAGTGTGAAATTAAAAAATTTGAATCCGAACGATACGATACATTTAAATAAATTTCTAGCAGGTACTCAAAGCTCAATGCAATTCCAATTTCCGCCGTTTTATATAAAAGAAAATAATAATTCATCTTTAAATATAACAGGGAAAGGACGCAAAACATCTCACAATAATGGTAAGTATAATTGAAGAATAGTGACTAATAGCAAAAGCTAGTCTGTCAAATTCAACAAAACATCAGAGAATATATAATATCATTCAAGTCTTAAAATGATATTGAAGAAAACATACAAGAATACAGTTGAAGACCCAATTTGATTATGATAGATTGGCTATTGCCATATTATCAACAAAAAAATTACTAGATAAAATAGTCAAAATATATTTATAAATATATACAAACAAATTTAAAGTTATATAGCATGTTCATTCAAAATTGGAAAAATTACTGCAAACCAGAATCTAAAAAGGAAACTCATTAAGTCGATGCATAATAATTTTTACGTTAAATTTAAAAACCTTAGATTTCAAAATATCTTCATCCCAATCTTCTTTGGATATAAGTTCAATAGCATTGATAATTACCTTTTGGACTTTTTCCACTTGGTTCTTATATGTGTATATTATTTCGTGAGTGGTTGCAACAGGCTGGTTCGCACACCAGCACTCTTTATTTGTCACGAAACCTAAGGATGCACACAAAATGCCAGATTCTTTAGCTAACACTGCTTCGGGACATAGAGTCATGCTGATTAAATCAGCTCCCCAATGACGATACAAATTATTTTCAGCAGTTGTAGAATACCGTGGGCCTTCTAAAGTAATTACAGTACCTTTAGAATGTACTTGATACCCTAAATCACGAGCCGATTTTAATAAGAGCGACCGCATTCGTTCGCAAAATACAGGACACATAGGTAAATGACACACACCAAATGGACTGCCTACAGCACCATCGTAAAATGTTTGAGCTCGTTTCGTAGTGTTATCAATTAGATCGTGTGGCACAACAATATCTCCTGAGTTCATATTATCACGCAGTGAACTGACTGTATTCGTACTTAATATATGCGTACATCCTAGCTTACGCATTGCCCAAACATTAGCTCTATAATTTATATTAGAGGGCATTATATCATGAAGTCGTCCATTTCGTGATAAAAGAACACAGCTAACATCCTCAATATATCCTTCAATAACAGTATCCGAGGGCTTACCAAAAGGTGTGCACACAACGCATTCTTGTCTTTCTGATAACGTTATGGGTGTGTCTAGGCCACATTCACCAATAATGCCTATTTTAACATTATCGCTTTCTATAGTCATTTCTTCTTCCATTTTGAAATACAAAATTTTGAAATTTTCCAAAAAGTAAATTTAAAGCTACAGACAATTTTTTAATACGTTTCTAATTAAACAATCTGACAACTAACATATAGCACATCTTAGAAAATACAAACTCAGTTGTATAAGGGCATTAACATTTAATGTTAATCCAGATGATCTCGTTCTGTACAAATGTTAATTTTATAAAACACTGCGGAAATTATTAAAAATCTACCAATATTTTTTTTTTAGATACAAAGAAAAAACATGGAACATCAGCCTCTTTCAACAATCCAAAGCGGGAAGACAACCACTTAAATGCATGGATCTCAAGACGACCTTTTAACGAAAGTCCCTCGCCGTCAATAAGGGTATGCTCTATTTTATGATATTGACATACATTTATTAGGATGCTCTAATACAAGTAATCTGTATTTGCTAATTCGATGGGCGGTAGCAAAGGAGTTTCTTACTATATGATTTTTAATACAATTTATTGGGATCTTAAAGATAAATCAAAATGCGGAAGGACATTCATCCAAATTGGATAAACGCACAAGTGAACCTATGAATGAAATTAAGACAAATGCAGCAAGTGTTGCACCTAAAAAGACGACATGGGCCTCAATCGCATCTCAACCCGCTAAACTGACTTCAAAAGTATGTTTTTATGTAGACATTATCTCGAGACAATATTATTATAAACATTTGAAATCTATATATTTTATTTACAGACAACATTTACAACTTCCAGCCATAAGAAGAAAGGTCCCGGTATGCCCCCACCACCAATGGTGCCGGGTAGACATAATTTAGATGTAAATGTATGGGACTTGCCCTATAGTAATCCACCGCTTGTACCATCCCCGCCTTTACCAATTGATGTAGCCTGTACGGAAACGTTTTGTTCTACAACCCCAAATGATGAACCATGTCCATCCCAAGAAAAACGAACTGAAAAGGATGATGGTCTTGGCTTAGCTAACAAAAATAACAATTTAAATAATACAAAGCCATCTTCAAATAATCAACCTCGTCAGAATTGGAGTGCACAACAGCCGCCAGAAATTCATCATCAAGAAACACGGCAGCAAAGCGGTGCGTCTGTGCAACTCGTTCGAAGAGTTATACCTAATAGTACTCCGATTCGGTACAACGATCGAAGAGTAAATTATGCTGCACCACGCAACGATTTTGATAAAAATACGAAGCATGACTGTCGAGACGAAAATAATGTTCAAGTTTTGAATAATACATCTACAACTGAAGAAATCACCGCTGATCCACAATTATTATTAGATGAGTTAAAGGACAAGAACAATTATAATCCTTCAGAAATAGATTTGGAGAAAGCAGCAGCTGCGCGGTAACTAATTGATTAATTTTCTTGTTGAATATTTCTTATTTAATTGAGTTAACTTTTAGATTTTTTGTTATAAAATCTTATTCTGAAGATGACATTCATCGAAGCATTAAATATGAGATCTGGTGCTCAACTGATCATGGAAATAAGCGCTTGGATGATGCTTTTAAGGAGCGATACAAAGAAGGCGGTAATATTTTGCTATTTTTTTCGGTTAATCGTTCAGGCTATTTCTGTGGCATGGCGCAAATGATGACATCGGTGGATTACAACTCAATATCCAGCGTTTGGTCTCAAGACAAATGGAAGGGAAAGTTTAAAGTAAAATGGATTTATGTTAAAGATGTGCCTAATACCGAACTTCGACACATCCGGCTCGAAAATAATGAGAATAAAGCAGTGACAAATTCAAGAGATACACAGGAAATACCGAACACAAAAGGCATCGAAGTATTAAAAATATTGCACACCTACGAGCATTCAACATCTATTTTTGATGACTTTTCCCATTATGAAAAAAAGCAAGAAGAGGAGGTATCGTCAAAGCGACCAACGGTTCATGCTGCTCCTGACATTTCAAGCCAAACGCAGTTATCCAACAACAACAGACATTTCGTACGTCAAAACGACGACAGAGACCGAGACCGAGATTTGCGTGACAGATCTAGCTTAAACAGTATGCCTCCAAAAAATTTCTTTGGCGGGGGAAATAATTTTCGTGAACGGAATTCTGCAGTTCATAAAAGCGGCATAGGTTCAAGTGGAAACTATCATGGTGAATATCGACGGGGTTTTGATGGTCAGCGAGCAATTTGCAGTGATAGAGAAAATCTACAAAGTGATAGAGAGAATCATTTTGGAACCCGTCATAGCTACAGCAGTCGAAAGGACGACCACCCACATAGTAACTCCTTAACCAAGCCAAGGTTGAATAAACGTGACTTCAGTACAGAACAAATAAAAAACGATGGGCGTTTTCGAACCGGATTGTCAACATCAAAGGATTTGCCAAAAGTATGCATTAACCCTTGAAAAGACGTTATCTGAATAACAACTCATTTTGTGTTGCAGACTAATGAAAAGGAAAGAATGCGAAACAATGACTACTTGTGACTGAGCCGCGGTAAAAAATAAGTAACTTAACGACGTTCTAAGTATATCGACGTCACATACAATCCTCACGCCTGTGTGCACGTAAGAATCGCTGATTAAGATTTTCTAAGCTATTGTGTGTTAATGCAGTAAATTAGAAAGATAGGATTAAGCTGAAAATAAAAAGCCAACAACCGGTTATTAGGATAAACTACAATAATATAATAAAATTTTAATGTAATTTATTATATTTATACCATAAATCGATTGACGATTGAACGGCTCATTCTATTATTGGATCGATTTGTACACAATTTTAGATCAAGGGTTTACTTTATTCATTCCTTGTAGCTGCACTGTTAATATTTAAATTTAAAAGTGTAAACATAGAATGTGAAATAATTAAAGTTGCCAGTTTCATTATACCCATTATTGTTGCCTCAATCTTAAAAGCACTGATATTAATGTATGTATTTGCATCCAAGTAACAAACGGTAAATTGTTCTCACAGTCCATAATTTCTTTAAAAAATAATCAAAGATATCAGTGTTTTATAAGTAAAGACTTACCAAACATATATGCATTATTAACGAACCTATGTTCGTTAAAAAGTAGTGACATTTATGATTTTTATTTATAAAATTAACGACAAATTTCATAAACAAAAACCTATAAATCAGCTATATGCATTTTTAAGAGTTATACCCATGGAGTCCAATTTAAATAACATTAATTTTCTAAGTCGCCTTTAGTTTCGATAATTTTCATTTCAAGTAGGTAATATTTACGGGGATCATTAAGATTGGTAAGTAAGTATAAATGCCTACGGGGCAAAGTGGATTATAATTTTGAAATAAAATGTATAGCGCATACATTTCACAACTAACATACATTATACATCTATCTGGCCTTCTCTACCGGGATAAAGTTATTTACATATGTATACAGATACATATGTTGGAGCGAAATAAATTAAAAAAAAACTGCTAATATTGTGTTTTCACTTGTGAATATGAACATTTGTGTGTGGACACGCCAACACAGCTTATGCGGTTGTCATTAATACAAAAGAAAAACAATTCATTTACCAGACGTCTCTATTATACATTAACTTCAATGCGAGGATGGAGATGTCTCTTTCGGAAAGAAACTACATATATCTCAAATGAACCTAACATCTTTAATCTATCTCGATATTATTTTTATTTCTATGTTTGTGCGATGCACATGTATGTATATGTAGGTTCTCTTGTATGTACGTTCATGCTCGGACTCCACAGAAGTTCTCTTTTGTGCTGGAAAATATCTGCATTTAAGAAATTGGTCGGTAGTTGCATCAAAGACAGTGTCGGCATCATCATGTAACTGGTTTATTTACATTTTTAGAAAAATACGCACATATTCTTCACAGGGTGTTCCATCTGTAAAAGTGTTGTTAAATAACGTGCAATGAATTTGTATGAATATACATATATCAATGCTTTAATAATATGACTTTTATTTTAGATTTTATTTTATATTTATTTCAATTAAACTTTATAATTGTGTGTAAGCACGAGTCCATTTACTTAAACTAATTCGGGATTATTTGCACCAAAAAATCGTCAACAAATTTTTAAAGATGTGTATCCATTTCAATAAAAACTTCCCTATTGTGAATTTGTTTTGTTTATCAATTGTTGTACAGTTAAAGATTTCGCAAATACAGAGATGCGATTAATGTTGCTATCCAAATTTATTGCGCTCAATGAATTACAATTGCTAGCTAATTATAACGGCATCTTTACATAAGCATGTAAACATAGTTCACATCAAAAACTTTTAAATAAAATTATTTAAAGGTTATTGGTTCACATGATGACATTGACACTCCAATTTTAAGAGCTATGCGTCCTTAACGAAATTATCTCTTTTAAGGGAGAATTCAAAACATTTTTAAAATATTAATAAATGCAATATTTCATTATTTAATGTTAAATGTATTTATCACATCATATTTAAATTACGATGTTTTTCTTATTTCTATTATTTTAAATACTATGATTTTATTTCATATTGAGTGCGACCTTTAACTTTCATTACTCAGATCTCTCGCAGCTATTTTGTCTATCTCTCTCATGGCAATACACTTACAAAACTTGAGCACATCGATTCTTTAAAATATGTTTTCATTAGTTTGGGGGACGAGTGTATATAGATGCCTGGGAAAGAAATGTATTTTATTTCTTCCTTACCCTTCGAACATCGATGCATGTATGACACATTTGTAAAGCTTTTACTTTTACGTTTTATAAGGGTAAGCATTAGTGTATAGCCTAACGTCATACATTTTTAGTGCGGTTTTGATCGGCGAGATTTCTCTTTAGTCCGTTCTCAGCTTCGTTCGTGATTAGGTGTTAGTTATTTTTTTTCACACCGGTTATCAATTCTAACTTCAAAATGGATGAGGAACAAATGTGGAAAGGTTTTTATCAAAAGATTGAAGAAATCAAAATGAACCCTCAAACAGAGCATGATAAGCAGTAAGTTATTTATATACATACATATGCATGTATATGTAGCATTACAATTAAGACTTTAAATTCATTGCCAACATGATCATCATATAAATACAAGCACGGATGTATATATAAAAGCATGAATGATTCATTTTTCAAACTAATTCATCGAAGCCTACTCAATATGTGTAAGCTTTATACATACATACAGCTATCTTAAAAACATTTCTAAGTCTCCATCAGCTATGACACATTCATTTTTTCTGCACATGAGTGCGACGATTTTTATACGGGAATATGAAGTCATGTTTGAATTTATATGTATATAAATACAGTGTATATAAAGTATTTTCGATCCGATTTTGATGTGAAATCAATTTGTACATAACAACGGTAGGTGTAAACTCGCACATTTTGTTTTCATCGGTGTTTACAGAGTATGTGAATTTACTAACATACACATGGACTTACTAGGGATGTCAGAAACAGATGATGAATCATCAACGTACCGATTATACGATAGGTGTGCACGAAGGTGTTTGTTTTGTTTGTTTACACATTTTTTTGCAAATTTCCGTTGGATTGTTCACAAGACTTAAAATTCGTACATATGTACATATATGTATATATACATAACTAAAAGTAAATAAACGCTGGGGAGATAGGAGCTTATCAACATGATAATATACCATCATTAGAGTAACATTGCATTTAACAGACCATTTAACATGAACGAATTTGAAAGTTTATACAAATATTAAAATTTCGTATTTGCTATATTCGAAATTCTTTAATAAATAAAAACAACAAAAAAACGGTCCCGCATTTGAACGGAATTTGTTGGCTTAAAACATATGAATGTCAAATTTTTAAAAATATTGTCTACTCGGACATTGTAAATCTTTCAGTTATTCAGCACGATAAGGGCACGCTACTTTCTAATTATTCAGACACATTTACAAACACTTACTACTTATGTGAATTCGCTAAATTTATTATAAATTATTCTATCTGAAATATGTACATATGGATGTATTCTATATATCACAAAAACTGAGAAACTGATTTCTAATGATTGTTTGTAGAGAACTGGGTATTTTGGAGAATAAACTTTTGAAGTTGTAACACTTCAATAAGATGAACTATTTATGTACAAATGTATAAACGTTGTACCAATTCAATGCGTAACTGTTATACATGCACTCGGCTACAAGCATGCAGTTACCAAAATAGGTTCATTCATGTAGATATGTGGGTGTACATATGTATGTTGCGAGTCAATTTTAAGTTCTGTAAACATATTCAAAGTCACGGAAGCATGAAGACAGTATACATAAAAAGGTGCATTCATAAACATATACATGCACACTTGGTTGGTAGCACAAGCACACGTATTTGGTAGCACACATACTCACATATACACAATTTAACATTTGACTGCCAACGAAAGAAGTTCCACAATGGAACAGTTCACAATAGCTGTGCCAAGAGTCGTTAGTTTTTCCTCCGCGAAGTCGGGAAATGCACATTTATTTAAGAAATCGATTTAATAAGGCACTTTATTTAAAGAAATCAGTTTGATAATCTTTCTCAAATGAAGTTGTGTAGACACATTTGAACTTGTTTAACTTGAAGGTATACTTAATGAAGTTTTCCGATAGAATAAAATATATAAAGCAACGGTGTGCGCACTTAACACTTTGTGGAGCAAACAGGTAAATAAATGAAAACACACAAATGAACCCGCACGGTTTGGGAATAACTGTTAATCAGAGTCACAGACATATATATGTATATTTAATTTTGTATTCATTTTTTGTTTGATAAATCAATGTAGTAAACGTAAAACGCCAAAAATGGAATATAGCTTATACTTGAGATATTTATGAATTATTTAATTTTATAGTCTTTTGCTCCCTTTAGTGAATCGTATATGTAGTAAGAAGTAGAAGTAGTAGTGGATAATGTATGTTCGTATCATCTAAAATGCAATCCGATCAGACAAAACAAAACAAAAGTTGTTCAAGATAGATTCCAATCGGAACTGCCTGCAGGCTTATGTTTTTGTTGCATTAGAGCTGTTGGAATCCGTACATAGTATGTGTGTGAGTGAAAAGCAGATAAGAATATAATGGTAATATATGAATATGTATATGTTATTTATCGGACGCACTCGACTGTA
Source organism: Zaprionus inermis (assembly GCA_018151445.1). Lineage (NCBI taxonomy): Eukaryota > Metazoa > Arthropoda > Insecta > Diptera > Drosophilidae > Zaprionus > Zaprionus inermis. Next base: position 2,577,441 of record JAECXD010000640.1, on the reverse strand, counting down.
GCTTTCGTTGCTCGTTGCAACTTACATCATTTATTAAATTTGTATTTTTCTAGGCTTCAGGATGCTGATGATGGTTTCTTTGAAAAATTCGGATCTTTGTTGCGACAAAAATCGCAAGTTGATGAAAATGTTTTCAAAACTTCTTTGGCCCCATTCAATGAAGAGGAAGACGAGAAAGAAATTACATTTGAAAAAACTGAGAACGGATCTTGCACAGATAGCGGATTGGATATAGGACTAAAATCGGATGAGAGTTCTGTTGAAATTGAAGAGAGCCCTGTACAGAATGTTCAAACCTTTGATATGATAAAAGAAAGCGTTTTCGGAACACATGCTATTTGTTTTAATGTAAGTAAATACAGTCTTAGGAACTATATTTCTAAACTGAAATGTTGTACAATTAATGTACACAAAATTTTGTTAAAATCAAATAGTATTTTGCACGTAATTTTTGCAAAATAACATGAAACTGCGGAAACGTGGAATTGAACTTTCACCTTCTTGTTTTAAGATTAAATTAAAAGCAATTAGGACGCAAAGTGAACAAACAAATTGGATAGCATCTTGCTAGACTAAACAACTGTTTGGGAGTCTATATCAACAATACGCATATGTAGTAGTGCTTGCGATCATATAGTGTATTGTAGACACAAAAAGCACTTATTTTGCTTATTCGATATAGCTTTTTTCAGTACTTTATAATACAAATTTCTTACATTATCATTGAGCTTTTCCAAAAATAGAATATTTACTCAGAGCGAAACTCTACAAGAAAAACGCTTTGCTCTTTATCTAGTGAGATGCTAAAAACGCCCAAGAAAAGTATCGAAAGCGAATTGTGTTCATACACAACCCAAATCACCTCACGGTCAACGAATACCTATAGACTCTGTGTGTTGTTTAGTTTTGAAGTGTTCAGCATTGACATTGTTAGGGGCAGTTCTTCTAGCGTTGCATATTCGCATTTTATATGTATATTTTATATACTATAAATAAATATATTTGATAATAATCATACTCAGATTTTGCCATTTGTAAATATTAGCTTTGAATAACAGCAAACACTCGTTATTCTCTTTTACTAGTATAATTCAGCTGACGCTTAAGTTTCTCTATTCAAATCAGTAAAAATGAGTTATTTGTCGTTACCTCGCATGCTGTCAAATTTCAATTCGCGAAATTCATCGGATAAAAAAGTGAAAACTTTAAGTTTAAATCGGTCTGCCTCAGATGCATGCCATATGAAAAAGGTTTTTTCCACGCTTTCGCTAAATGAAACTTCGGATAGACGTAATCGAATTCTAAACAAAAATGGAAATATATCCAGCCAGCATTTTCGTGGCGTTCACAGGCATTTATTAGATTTTCACGCCAAGACTGTGTGCCAATCAATGACTGTAAGTTCATACACACAATTTATAAGTTAAATAAGAATTAGTGTGTGCCAGTAAAATATATGTCTACGGCAATATACTGCTCCAGTTTTTACTTCGAACTGTATTGAACATTTTGTTTGTTTACAGTGCAATCATCATAATATATGTGTTCTGTGAAAATGTTTTGATTAAAACTGAACTCTTTATTTCTTTCTTTGCAGACAGAAGACTTATATGAAGAAATACTTTATGAAATTTACAACAATATTGGCTGTGAGAACAATGACGTTTGTACGACCAGCCTTGTCGATTTTGTTAAAGAAGTATTCAAAATATCAAACTCAACACATGAGGAAATTTCCGAAATTGCCAAAAAGAAAGAACCACCTAAGCTAAGATTGAATGTGGAAATATTAAAAGCGGAAAACTTATGTTCTAAAGACTCAAATGGCATGTCTGATCCATTCGTCACACTGTATTTGGAATCGAACAGCTCCCATCGTTATAACTCATCTGTAAAACCATCCACATTGAATCCCATTTGGGAGGAACACTTTTCTCTGTAAGTTAAAATTACAAATTTAAGTAAATGCTCACATTATCATTACATTAATAATCGTTTCTTAACAGGCCATTGAATGAAGGTCCGCGGGAGGACGTTTTAATAATTGAAGTATGGTAAGTCATTAGTAATTGTATAACAAACCTGGATTATAAGATTGTGTTAAACCTATAAATTATCCTATTTTAGGGATTTTGATCCAGCAGAAACTATTAACGAAAAATTTAACAAATTTCTGGATATCAAGGGAGTTAAAGGTTTCAGTAAATTTATGAAAGAAATTGCTGTTACTGCTTCATCTGGAAAACACGACAACGAATTAATTGGTCGAACTATGATTATACTAAAGAAGGTAAGGCATTTATCCTTTTAATATGCTTTATGTGATTATTTTAAACAGATTCATTCTTGCTTCGATTCAGAAAATTATATTAAATAAGTATATAAACATTTTTGTTTCATAAATTTATCAGATTTATTTTTTTTATCTTATACCTTTCCGTTCGCTTATTGAATTTGCCAAGAATTAAGCTCTTTTTTAATATTGAAGATTGGTTGATCAATACTCAAGTTACTTAAAGAATAATAGCCAAAAAGAAAAGGAATATATAAAATTCAAATATTCTGTAACAAACTTACTACATCTTAACAGTGTGACGCCATTAAATATTTGAATAGTCTATTCCAGCAGGAGGACTTACAAATTGGTATAATCTGGAAAAGGGAAGCAAAACCAAAAGTCGTGGTTCTCTGCTAGTAAGCATTTCCTTAAGTGCTGAGAAAAACAAAATTGTTGCCGGACAAGAGCACAAGCATCTGCTAAAACTGTTGCTGCTTCATGAATTAGAGACCTCGAATGTGGCCAATTTTTGGTGGAATGGCAAATTTAGCGCACCAGCTGAGACTGTTCGGACACAACATGCAGTCCAAAGTGGACTCTCCGAGTTTGACTGCGCACTTAGTCAGTGGCATGCGTATTCCACGGTGCATGAGTCGCACAAACTTAGTTTTTCACTATTTAATAACATTCTCGATACGCTGGTTCCGATACTAAGCTGTCTACAAGATGATTCCGAAGAGGTGAAAACATTTTGGGATGGTACAAAACGATTGCTGCCCTCTTGCTTTTCGCTACTACGAAACTTACGTTCTAAAAACGTAAGTGACAATAAAGTTCTCAAGTCTCTGAGTGAAGTTCTGGATATTCTGGCAAAACTAAAAACGTTGGAAGCTCGCGTCACAGTCGAACTATTTCCTTCAACCGTCTATGGTTGGATAGACAACAGCAATTCGGACTCGGAACCACTCAATATTGATAAAGTACTTGTTCAGGCTATTAATACGGGAGCGAAGGAATGGTTTGAGTACGTCATTGAGGGAAGTAAACAAACAAAAACTAATGAATCCGATGAAGATAAGCTTCAGTATGTCATTATGATAATACAAATGGTTCGATCTGATTTACAACGTGCAATGGAATACTTTGATAAGTTATTTTATCAGTAAGTATTATTTTTATTAAAATTTATATTATAAAGGACTTTATCTTTTATTCGCAAAATTGTAAGTTCTTATGTATGTAATGGGAACGAATATTTATGTACATATTCTTGTTTTATGTTTGTTTTTATTAAAGTTTCTTAAATATTTATATTTATTTTCAGTAAAATTCGCTTTAATTACTCAACAGCGCTGTTTGAGTTCTATGATTCAAATCTCATGGAAATATCTCAAGGAATCGTAAAAGGCGTATGTTCTAATATTAAAATGCTCGATGTGCCAGATGATCAATTTGAATATTTACCTAACATTGATAATGTAAACATGGGAACCACCTTATTTGAAGCTTATCTTGTTATTAAGCGATATAATACTCTAGGTAAAAGCATATTGAAAACAATAGTATTTTTAATATAATTAAATTGAATTAATATCTTTATTTTCAGGACGATCTCTGTGTCCTAACAGCAAATTACGCATGTATGAGTTTTATCAATGGTTTGAAAAAGGTGTCACGCATTGGTTAGATATTTCAGTGATTAAGGCTCTCAATAGAATTCAAAAAGCCATAGATTTGGATCAACTTACGGCCGTCGACGAGACGGTCAAATATAGCTCTTCAGCAGTGGACACTTTGGCAATTTTTTACCAGATCAAAATATTTTGGCAACAACTGGACTGGCCGGAAATTGAAGGATCATACACATTTGTAGCCAAAATCGTCAATGTAAGATAAACATTTATCTATGAACTATGAATATTTAAAAATACTATATTCAAACAGGATATTTGCCGATGTTGCGTTTTTTATGCACACGGCATGTCCCGCCGTGTAGAGAGCATTACAAAACTTAACAAGGATGATGAGATGTTTGGTGAGTTTAAAAAACAATTTTTTTTTATGAGTATATGATTTTATAATTTTGTTATGCAGTTTTATCAGAGGCATGGTGTCTAGCTATTAATAACATGGATTATATTCGCCAAAGTTTGCCTTCCTTTATTAAGGTTTGTAGAATTGTATATTCAAAGTTTTCAAATTCACTATTCAGCATTTTGATATTTTTAGGAGCTCGGAACTGACGATGTTATTGGACGTCTGGGAGAATATAGAACGAATCTTGAGGCTGAACGGTGCGCCAATACTATTAAGGCCGTTATTGAAAATGCACTTGATACACAACGTAATCAAATTGTTGAGTTAATAGAGCATGTTGCCCAAAAAATGTCGCCACCAATTAGACGATTTTTAACTGAAGGTGCTGAAGTTCTGCACAAAGACTCAAACTCAATGGAAAGGCTAATGAATTATCTAGAACGATCATTGTCAACTTTATATGATTCTCTAAATGAAGTCAATTTCGGTCGAATTTTGGACGCCATTTGGGAAGAGCTGTCAATAATAATTTATGACCTGATTCAATCAAATCTCGAAGTTAGTATGTTTCCATACTAATTCTTGTCATGATTTTTAACTTTTAATATTTTTAGAAACGGCGACCTCCAGCTTTCTTCAAAAATTTAAGAGATACCCTTCACACTCTGATATCTTCTTTTAAAGTAGATGAAGCTGTCACTTCGGAAAATAAAATCATAGCAGAGATCGAAAGGATATTAGATATTCACGGCCTTGAGACCGCTGAACTTATTCACCAATATTATCTTGATCGATTGCAATATCAAAAGGAACAAACTAAAGCAGAATACGGTCAACTGACCGTAAGTGCTCAATTTACAGAATCTAAGTTATTGGTAAGAACAGAGTTTATTATACACACACAAGTTGAACATCTAACCTACTATTTATTTATATTAGCTGACAATATTAAATGGTCGTAATTTGCTTCCTATGGACACGAATGGATCGTGTGATTCATTTGTAAAAGTTTTCATGATGCCTACTAGTAGATTCAATGGATTTTCACCAGTGAAAACGGCAGTTCATAGTAAAAACTGTTTTCCACTTTACGATGAACAGTTTTCTTTGTAAGTATTGCGATACATTTATAAAATTCTATTTTCATAAATGTTTTATTTACATGATAGTGATCTAAACGTTGAGCAACGATCAAAAGAGGATAGTCTGATTTTATTCAGTGTTAAGGACAAAGATTTATTTGGAATGACAAATCAATACATTGCGGAATGCTACACAACGTTCGCAGATCTCCAAGATTCTGAAGGCCAGCAAGTGATATTGAATCTATCTAGACCAGAATATACAGGTAAATATTGAAATTTGTTTGTATGAATAAGGTACGAAAACATAATATTTAAATATTTACAGATTCTTCAGCCTTAAAAGCCCTGGAGTTTCGGCAAGGTGATAAGCAAGCAAGAGATTTCCTCAAAAAGTTGAAAAATAAATCATATTCGTAATTCGTGATACCGATATTATCAAATATTTCTTATTTCCAAAAAGTTAACGGTATTATTTATATATTATGAAATACTCAAAGTAAGAAACAAACTTAATAAATCCTAAGATTTTCCTACATGTGTATAAAACTTATTATGTGCCTACCTATAATACGTAATAATACAAAAGGATTATTTCTTAATAAATGTTTAAATTTGTGTGGTGTGTTGTGGGAATTATAATTTTGAGCAAAGGAAATATTAAGAACATTTCATTTGAGACCTGATATGTTTATGGAATTAAGAATTTGAGAGCTCAAAGATACAATAATGCCCAAAACTAAATCTATTTTCGAAAGTTTTTTTTGCTCGACTGAAAGTATCTTTTTATGACACATTATTTAGTTCATACAGTTTTCTTATATGAGTACCACCTTCAAGCCCAACGAAAAGAGCTACAATCGATATATTTCGATACCGCGTAGTACCGACTTATCGATATATCTTATTTGCAACATAAGGTGCGATATTACGCGCCTAAGCGGAATTCAATTTTTACGAATTGAGCTAGCAGATCAATTTGGTCAAATAATTACGAAGGAGTTAAAAATATTAATCATTGATCTACTTATAGCAATAAAGAGGAGATTTCTAATTTATATGTACTATATCAAAAAAACAAATAAAGTTCAACGAAGCGCCATGGGCTTACATACATACGTGTACATATATATGTAGATTGCAGGCCTGAGTATGTATATTGAAGAATCGCCTTTATAGTGAAGTTAAATCAGGGTATATTTTTTATTATTTTTATTTGAGTTTACGTAAATTACATGTCGATTGATAATAAAAAACATAATACGTTATAGTCATAATAATCATCTTCATAAATGTTGGCTTAAGTATTAAATAATTATTTAAGAGATTTTTTCGCATACTTTTTGATATTACTTTTGTTTAATTTATGTTTATCTCGATTATGAAAATCAAATTTTTTAGTTTAAGTATTCACACAAAAACAAATTAATTAAATATGTGAAATGGCGCACAAACTTTCCAAGTCGAAAACACTTTGATTTTTATGTACAAATAACAAAAAATAATAGTCACTTATAATAATGATAAAATTAAAATTAAACAAAGATAATCATGAAGCACAACACACAAATTTGACCCTGGAACATATGGTTGGTTCACAATAAGGCGCCCTCAATCGGCCAATTTGTATGTGAATATATGATTGTGCGGCATTAGCCTAAACATCGATCTGGAATGGGGAGCCGGGTATATGCTCTTCGCCCCATTTGATTAGGAGCACGTATTGGCCGCGATCGCGGACCAGATACTGCACATTGTAGTTGTTGTGGCCAGCATGCTTGACATGGAACTCCTCGCAGGGTCCCTTTGGCCCGTACATGCCCACGTAGAGGATGTTGTTACCTGTGAAAACGTTCATATACATAAATATTTTATATATAAAACTAGCGCCGTCTCGTCTCTACTAACCTGCATCCGTTGCACTGATGCTGAACTGGTTCTGTTTGCCAATGTAGGCCTTCTTGAGGCCCATGCCCTTCGAGACAACCTTAGTGGCGTCGGATTTGAAGTTTGGCAGATGTACTCCAGTATTTTTTCCTCCCTTGGCCACTTTCTGGACCGTTTCCACAATAACTGTGGACGTCTCTTGTGCGCCCTCATCCGCCAGTTTGTCGCCGCTGGCATGTACTCTGAAGGGCGATCCCACGATGTGCATGTTGTTGTATTTGACCGTGATGTAGTGCTCTCCGGGCAGCAGCGGTGTGTAGCGCACCTTGTAGCCCTCCTCGACTTCTGTGCAATCCATGGCGACCTTCGAGGGACCATCGATGGACACAGCAAGTGTGCCAACGCCAGCGTTGCAGGTGTTGATAATGAAGTCTGCCTTGTGTCCTGTCTTGACATCGTCCAAGCCGCTGCCGGTGGCATGAACTGCAGCCGGATCAGCCACATCTTTGCCGACCTTGATTCTGAATGGTGAATCAGGTATATGCACGCCGTTAAACTTGACGTGAATAGCATGGATACCGTTCTCACGTGGATAGAATCGTACCGAAGACATTTCACTATCAATCGCCTGGATGAAGCAATCATCATCGGTACCAGATGGCGCCACGATTTTGGCATCCAGCTCACCCTTGGCACCGTTTTTGCGAACCATGAATTGGTAAGGCGCGTCGGCCTGGATGTTACCCTGAGGGAACTGCTGTACCTCTAGCTTGTGAGCATCACCCGCATCGGGGGAAACGTAGACCTTGAAGGGAGAGTCTGGGATATGGCGATCGTTAAACTTAAGGCCAACGCGGTACTCTCCTGGCTCAGAAACCTTGTACGACACATCACAGCTGCCGTCCTTACGATCCTTGAACTCGATGTCAGCCTTGCTTGGGCCTTCCACTGAAATAGCAAGCGAACCGCCGCCAGCCTCACGTGTCCACACATTGAATTCGGCTGCCTCACCCACAATACCGCGCTCCAGACCAGAGCCGCCGGCCTTGACCAAGTGGCTGCCCGAATCGCGCAGTGGACCCACTGTGAATTGGAAAGGCGAGCCGGGTATGTGCATCTCCGAGTAGCGCACCGAAACCGTGTGCACGCCTAATTCCTTGGGCACAAAGTGCACCGAGTACAAACCGTCCTCAACTTCCTGGATCTCAGCATCCTCGGTAACATTGCTGGGCGAGGTAACACAAGCAGCCAGATCGAATGATGTAATGCCAGGCATCTTGAAAGTCAGCTTGCACTGACTGCCGATTTCAGTGATGGGAACCGCATCGCGCTCGCGCTGAATCTTCTCGCGTTTGCGGTTGCTGCCCTCACCGGCCACCTTGACGGTGAAGGGAGAACCTTCCACGTGATGATCGGCAAACTTCAGATTGACAATGTAGTAGCCCGGTTCGGTGGGCTTGTACGAGATATTAAGTGTGCCGTCATCCTTATCGGTGCACTGGATCTCAGCTTTGCTGGGGCCCTCAATGGATACGGAGAGACCGCCAAAACCAGCGTTGCGTGTGTCCACGGAGAAAATGTTGTCGCTGTGGGTGTGACCTTCCTTGAGGCCGCTGCCGCTTACCTTCACCTTCTTGGCGTCACCCACTTCGCGTTCGCACACGGTTACCTTGAAAGGTGAGTTGTTGATGTGCTTGCCCAATCGCTTGACAGACACCAGATGCTCGCCGATTTCACGGGGCGTGAACGAAATGCCGATGTTGCCGGTGGGCATACGCTTCAGGAAGCATGGTTCCTCGAGGCCGCTGGGCGCTTGAATGGACGCATTGAGGGCGCGCAGATCGTCGTCCGTGATGTCGCCAGGCATTGTAACCTCCGAGCATGAGCCAACTGAAATCTGGTTACGCTTGCGACCCTCTCCAGTGATCTTCGAGAAATAGGGTGAGCCCTTGATGTGTTTGTCACCAAAGCGCACCGATACCTGGTATTCACCAGGGGCAGTGGGCAGGTACTGCACCGAGACAGTACCGTCTTTGTTGTCATGGTAGTTGATCTGAAATTAGCATACATTACACATTACTAAACTAATCTCGTCAGATATCGACAGTTGGCAATTACCTCGGCCTTGCTGGGACCTTCGACAGCCATTGTCAGACCGCCGGCGCTTGCTCCCTTCGTTGAGATGGTGAAATTGGCCGGTTCGCCAGTGACACCATGTGTCAGACCAGGACCATAGGCGGTCACATAGCCAGATGTAATGGAGTCCACGTGGAATTTGAACGGAGATCCTGAAGTTTGTGCACAATCATAAGTTAAGGCATTTTTGTTTAAGCTTGAGTCAGCTGCTTACCTTGAACGGGTTCACCGTTGTATTTCACAACCAACTCGTGAGAGCCCTCCTCGCGAGGATCGTACTTCACCGAGACGGTACCATCGCGGTTGTCCTGGATAACAGGTTTGTCTATCTTACCACTTGGCATTTTGACTTCAGCTGCAAGCAAAGGGTATTCGTTATTTTCGACTAGATCAATTATAGCACTTAACATAACCTATAAACAAAAAAAAAGGGGCGTAGCCACAGCATGACCACAGCAATATAATTCTTTTATGGCCAATGGGGTAAAATCAAAGGAATTGTGTGGGCATCAAAATATTTTCACTCAATACTCTCAAGATTGTATATCTTACTAGATTTTGCTTTAATGTTCGAACTTGCGTGACAATTTTTATTAAAAGATTCTATTTTCGTATGCGCAGCATGAAATATTTGAAACTTGTGTGGATTTTGAATTTATGACGAGCAAAGTTAATTAATGGCACCAAATGTTTTGCTCGTTATTTTGCACTCAGAACTGGATTTTCTTGAAAAATTTCAAATATAACTCGGCTGGATAACAAGATTGAAATTGAAATCGAACGATTTAGAAAAGAATTTAAATTAGATTAAATTCAGTTTGTTTTGTTATTTTGGTATTCGTACTTAATTATTCACAATATATCTCAATATTTATTTGTTGTATCCTTCTGTGAATCCTTGAGAACTGTTTCAAAAATCACTTCTCAACACATTGAATGCTCTGCGCGAACTGAGACCAAAGTAAGCTCTCGACTTTCTAAAGAAATTTCCCTCAACGCCTACAATTAGTTTTATACTTTCTCACGCTCGCCTCGGTCCCGGATGTTTTTGAGGTCGAATATAGGACAATCTTTTTTTATTTCATCTTTTACCTATCCACAGTATATATATATTTACCAATACTTTTATATAAATATTCGCCCCGATTGCTGGAGAAGCTTCTACTTCGTGGACAAACATCGGCACGTGATATTTATATTAAAATCGTGGTATATTTATAATCAGGAATCTATATACTAGATGTACATATGTAGAGCAATGCAGCATATAGGAAAGTCATATAAACATATGCATATTATACATACATAATATTCCTGAAAACATTTGAAAATATAAGTGGCACCGCCATATTTACTCTTATATATCACCCGTACTGAATATATACTTATAGCAACGCCACGAGGGATCATTAATTTTAAGTGGTCTGCACATAAGCAACAAAAGACAAGAAGAGCCGATGTTGTTGATAGAAAGTCAACTGCATGGAATTTAGTGGGCGTTTAGCAGTAAATAAGAAAACTGTATAAATAGCTAAAGCAATAAAAATGACTCAGTCTGACCATTAGATATCAAGAGTGATTCCCTGGAGAGTGCTAAACGAATGGATACCCCGCAATCAGGACCTTAACAATATATGAAACGAACGAATAATATTGCGGATTTATCCTTGAACCGATCTCGACATCTTGATTAAAGTAATACCAAGTATTTTTTAAATACAGGGTAGTCGGTGAACTAAAAAAGCAAATCAGATTAAACTATTTTTGGCCTTAATCATAAATAATATGTGATAAAAAAATATCAGATAGTCTTAGTTCGCACTTATGTAGCTAGACCATTATAATAAATTTATGATTTAAACAATATAACGTAGAGCTAAAAATAAGTAGTTTTGAAAATATCATAAATTTAAAGATCTGTTTTCAATTACTTGTCATATAACTTTGATATGCTCCCTATTTCTTTTTATCATACAAATGATTCGTCGCGATTTTATTTTGCTAACCAGATGCGTCCCCAAACTGCCAAGACAAGCATCTGAAGAGTCTAAACCCCACACGGCGCACAAAACACACATAAATCAGAAGAACGTGTCGCGTGCCTGTCCAATGTTTAGAAAATGTACGAGAAATACAATGGAAAACACAAGGAAAAGTAGCGAGGGGGAGATATGTCTGCCCGCGTGTCTGGTGCCAAGTGGAACGCTTTGGGGGGGCAATTGAACAAATTTATAGGTTCGCATTCACTTCTGCTGATGTGGAACAATTAAAGTGGCATTAATTTCCAATTTGCAGACTGCAATTAGTAAGGAAACATAAGCATAAATTCCGCTCAATATTTTGCCTACAAACTATCGCTTTCAGCTGTTCGATTTCATAAAGGAAATGACATGTAAAATTCAAATAATCTGAAAAATGTTTCAAAAACTTTTCAAATTAGCGATCAAAATGTTACGTTGAGTGCGTGTATTGAATAAAAAAAAGGGCTAGGTAAGGGGGACGGGTCGGAGAGGCAAGCGGTAGTGATGGCAAATAGAAACGCAAAAAAAAAAAAAATTTTACGTATAAAAAATGCTGCTGGCAAGACAACTCAATAGAATATTGCGAAAAAAAATATGATTATTTATGTCCGAACATTTGTTGCTGTCCGTCGCAGTTTCTGGTCCCCCATTCGCCCTGCGTTTAATCCACCTGCCACCGCTGCCCATTGAAGCATGGGAAGCCTCCGTCGCTGCCGCTGCTGCGAGTGCCTTCTCTTGGCAGCTTCTAATGGACGCTGGCAATACAAATGAAAGATTTAATGACTCTCAAGCAGTTCTAGTCAGCGCGATGATCGCGTATATGTTTTCGATATATCAGCGAAAGTTTGCGCCATTTGCGCAGAGCAGGGAAATCAAAAACACTTGAAAACAAAAAGTGCAACAAATTTGGTACGAATTCAAGGAATATTGCTTAAAATTGGAACATTCTAACTAGGTCTTTTTAGATTCTTTTTTAAATCTTCTTTTAGATAATACAAATAAGAGACGAACTATTTCTAAAGGCAATCTTAAAATAACTAAGCCCAGACTAGTCTGACAATTTCTAGTTTTCATGTTTTTGTGTCACAGCTCTTGTTGACTAGTGTAAACTATCAGCAGTCCCTAGCATATCCGATGCCAAGCAAATTTTATGCTTTGTTGCAAACTCTGATAATAAATCATAGAATTTAATTTGCAACTCGTACTTGGTACGGCATTAATGGCTGCAGCTGACAAATGTGTCGGTGCCGAAGAGACATCTAAGAGACTTTTGATCATAATTCAAAACTATATAGACTCGTGGTTTGTTCGGGGCCTGTGTGGCTTGTAGCGCCGTCTTTAATCGAAGGCAGTTGGCAGCCTGGTGTGATTTTGGTCATTAACACAAATGAGCCACATTTCTGTGGGTTTAGTCAGCGGCAACGGAATTGGTATGGGAATCGGGATCATTGACGACATCGTGAACGTCACGATTGTCTGGCAAATTGTCAAATTCAAATGCGAAAGAATTTTTGCGCTTTGACAACTCCAAAATAATTGCATTAATCAAAATGAACGATAGACATTGGCGATAAGTTCGTTATTGTATAGGTTCGTGAAATTTACCTTGATGCGTTACAATTGAAAACGATGATTTGAAATTTAATGGCAAAAAATCAGAACCATTTAATCCTTGATTCTCGGGTATGATGGTTTCATTGAAGTATACGTTTGTGCGCTCGATGTGATCGCGTTCCGAAACGGTCACCTTGTAGTAATAGGGTCGAAAGTAATACGAGTGATCCGCCCAGGTTGCCTCCGGCGTTGGCGGTTTCTCGGATAACCAACTGAAGTGCATTTTCGTGTATTTCGATTTTGGGTTTTAATATGATTTCGATTCGATACAGTTTTACGGCCCGGTTGAATATTGAAATAAAGACACTTAAAATTTAGAACAATTTAATACAGTACAACGCAAATTGTTTTTTTGATTTTGAACTCGTTCAAGTATCCAGACAGATCAGTCCGCAAGGATATGTGCTGATCTTGGGCTTTAATAGTCCATACATCAATTCAGTTAGCACATATTCTTGCGGAGCTTGCACAGCACAGGACATTTAAATAAGAACGAGATAAAAATTGCACTCACACTTTTGGTGGGTAAAAATCGATCGAGCGTTATATAATTTGCTATTACAAAAGTTTCCTAATGTCTTTTAATTTAGTCCTGTAAGCAGACAGTTGTTGAACCCAGACACACACACACACCCGCACGCACACACTGATAAATAATTGCAAATTAAATGATTTGCTTAGTTAATGTATGTGTCATTTGTTTGCACACGATTTTAATTGCCAGCGACGTTCTGCAGGTCCACGCGTCTCCACGTCCCGATTTCAAGTGAACATCGACAGTTCCAAATCGAAATTAAGGCCAATATATAAAAGCACGCCCGTTGGTACCACAAAGATGCGTCTCTATCGCCAGCAGCAGCACCCGCAGCAGCAGCAGATTTGTTGGCAGCATGGCACACACAACCCCACACACACACACACACACACACACACTTTGAGGGAATCGCAATGGTATGGATCTTCGAAAATATGGCTGCCCATGTTGCGGCCTGTGCTATAAAGTAGGCAGCAGCAGCAGAGCCAATGAACGATATATAAAAAATAAAATATATAGAAAATTGGAAATATTTCATATGACAAATGCGAGTGTGTTTTATATCGAACAGACCTATCTTTATACATACATCTGCACATATTTATATATGCACATATACATATTTGCATAGCTACAAATGTAAGCATGTGTATTTTATGGGCAATAATTATTGGTCTAACAGTTGTCATTTCGAATTTCGAGCTCGAAAGGTGCAAATATAAAATTAATTCTGGGTTTTTGATCTTAGGTCATGCACTCCTACATATTTGAACAAACATACATACAACATATTTGCATTTATATCTATCTATGTATATGTTTTCAATATGTATGACAAAGGAAATAAAATTTATTACTTATTGCAGCCACGACGACATGAAATTTATTAATATTCGGTCATTAAAAAGGCGCAAAATGTTTAAAAATAAAGGCAATCTATAAGATTTGTATAGCTTGGAGACGCAAAATGCCCAGCTATAAAATTCAATAGAAATCTATGGAATTCCGAAAATGTGTTGAACATTTTGTCAAACTGTTGGCATTAGCTAGAATCAAATCATATTCGAATATTTTTGTTCAAAAAATCGAATCATATGAGAAGAGTATGATTGGACAGTTTGAAAAAGCATTGTTTTTTTTTAGTAAATATGTTTCAAGGATCACTATTGAAAGTACAAAACTCATTAGAATTCTATTTGGTTTAAATGACACTTAAGTTCTTCTTTCTACGATTTTTATGTTCGAGGATAATTTTAGTTAATGTGCCCAGCATATCCCTAATATAGTACACATTTGGCTAACTTAATCGTATGCTCAAGAGGCCGGCCGGACGTCGTCTCTGACGAGCAATGAAAAATCAGTGCAACAAATGCGCGACAAAAAATGTCATTTGGCCAAAACGAATCATTTACAACAAACCATCTTCAAAGCAAATGGAGCGCGCCACGAAAGCCGCCGCCGCCACTCGGCAATGCTACCAAAAGAAAAAGGAGGAGGCACTCGAACGACAGTGTTCGATTTGTACTCGATTCGTTGCCACTTGCGAAGAGTCGCAGCAGCAGCACAAATGGAACGTGGCGCGCTCTGTGATCTTAATGAGGAGCCCAGACCCAGTTTCTCTGGCTGTGCAGCGACGAAAATGTTTGAAAATTGCATGGAAGCGTGAAAAATCGAACAAATATTTGCATCGTTCGAATCAAGTGAATATTCATTATTGATTCGTGCAGACTAGCGAAATGCAACGAGAAATCCCAACGGGGAAAGAGCTCATCAATCATCCTGAGAATTGAATGAAATTGTGTAGGCAAACGTTTTACAACTCGTAAATCCGTCGGCAAGCCGATAAAACAAATTCACATACATAAATCCGACTAATTAAGATGCATTCAAATGACTGGCGTACTTAATTACTTTCACGATTGTCGCAGTCAATGAACCAAAAACAAAAGAAAGCCAATTATCGCCCCCGCTACCCAATCCTTCGGGCACAATCCAATTAACGTGTCAGGCTGTCGGCAATTGGTCAGATAAGCCGTTGCACATACTACATGTGTCACTGTGACAGTCTGTCGGACTGTCTGTTTCCATTTTCATGTCTCAATTTGCAACCCAAGTGCGTTGCCTCTGCCACTTGTCCATGGCTTTTCGGCGTTGTTTTTCATGTTTCAACTGACGGACGTATTTCTTAGAGTACATACCATATCCATATATATATACCATACATACATATTCGCTGTCATACGAATATCTCAAATTTACGACTGCGTCGTTGGCTATTTTTGTTTTCCGAGATATTCACAATGGCTGCGCGGCGCTGCACTAAATTGCAGATATCAAGCGAGACACCGCTTAAATAGCGCATAAATATTTTTTTAAATTAAACAAATCACAAATTTTTGTTTTCATTCAAATTTGACTGATGATACTGATGTTTTGTTTTCGCACCACCAGACCACGCGAGTTATTATCGTTCAAATCTTTTGATCGTTATTTCTTTGCTCAACAAAGCGATAAAGTCGAGTAAGCATAATAAACATATAAATAAGGAGAATAAATAGGTTTTTTGTTCTATGGGTATTACGCACCTGTAACGTTTCCGCCTGTTGTGGGGAGTGGCAATTTTTCAAAAGCAACGCTGCGGTATGTAACCTCCGACTTTCCGTTCACAAGTTCACTCTGTGTGGGGGAAACGAAGCAGTTTTTAATAAGCTAATCACAAAAATAACATTCCTGCCTAAGTATAGTATAGTTAAACAGAATATATTTAAAATGCAATTACAATTATTAGTTTTGCTCAAATTTATATACTATCAGAAGTGATATATGATGATATTGACGCTTAATCGAAACATGTTTACTATTCTCAACATTCTTATTTTCTCCCTTTCACTTTCTTCACCATGCTCACCTGGGTTGTTGTCTGCTTTACCACCTTGGTCGTATGCTCCTCGACGTATTCACTGTGCGAGTATTGTTCGATGCTTTCGACAGCCTGAGAGGTCAATGAAAATAGAATTGAAATTGAAAATGGAAAATGCACAAAATCTAGTTGTACTTTTCAATAGAATTTCAAATAACAGCAATCAAGCAGTGATTTTGAAATAATAAAAAAAAACACACACACACAGAAATAAGCGAGTGTGTGAGCTCCGCACTTGGTGGATCCGATCCGCATACTTTGCACTTGTGAGGAAATTCGCACAAATATTTTACAACTATGGCGTCTGCTTATTATTAAGAGTCGATGCATTGATTGATATGGAAAAACTTGAAAGTGTGAAACTACAAAAGAAGCAAAAAGGGCGAAAAACACCATGACATGGCGCATGAACTTATGAGGAATCTCAATAGACACATGGACACACACACATACACACATAAACGCATGCTGCAGGAGGAAGTGGCATTGATTGACGCGTTGTATTCGTAGTCGTAGTTTTGTGGTCATGTGAAAAGAATTTCCACACAACGATCAACGTTTGGGTTATATAAGTACACGAATATAATGAGTACAAAAATAACGAAATTATTCCGTGCCATATCCGTGGCCAAAATCGAAAAGTCAAAGATACAAATCTCAATAAAATATTTGAGCTATTAATAAGAGTGCTACGCGAATCGATAGATGGAAAAAATATAGAAATGCAATTTTCGCCAGCCAAGAGATAGACGATTGACAAATCGTTACAAGCATTAAGCAGAAACGTCATAAAATCGATTGGAAATTGGAAGAATAGCAAAATAAATAATGCTAACCTAGGATGCCACCAACTTTTTGTTTCTTTTATTTCTACTTCCAGTTCTCGGTAGTTGCGACGCGACGAAGATCGGAACGATGACGATGACAGCCACGGGGACAAACTCTGACTAAGAATCGATGTGCGACTAGGCAAGACTACTAGGCGCAGTAGTTCCCGCACAGATTTTTCTTCCTCTTGACAATCTTAATAGTTTCCACAACCAGAACACACTCACACCGACACACATACATAGAGTGAGTGAGTGTGTGAGGTAGCCACATATGTGTGTAATTTTATTTTCTTATTTTAATTACTTGTGAATTTTAGTTGCTTGCAGAACATGAATTTCATACATGCATATGCATACTAGGCGTATACTTGATATGTGTGTGCTGGCCACGGGATCGCTTGCAATGGCAGAGGCGACAACAACTGTGAATCAGCAGCTTCTTAGCCATGCTCTTCACACCATTTACATGTGTCTGCGCACACACACACACACACACACATGGTCAAGTATCAACAAATATAAATATGCATAGATCTGTGTGTGTGCGTTTTTTATATGTATGTATGTGATAAATATGTATGCATTTTATTACGGCGGTTTCTTTAGTTACGTTTCTAATTTTGTTGTATGCCGCACTAATAAAATTTCGAAATTTTTATATTAAAATTTTGTTGCGATGCAACGTGGCCTATAGTTTACATGCATAACAAACATACATATACGTACATGTGTTGGGCATTCTTAGAGCTGTTGATTATTAAAATAATCATTTAATTAATTTTGCTGCAAATTATGTGTTAATTTATGAGCCCTGGGAGGATAGCGAAATGTTTACCTCGATATTTCGGTAACTAGTCGAAGTAATTTCTTAGAGTTACCACTGAGAACAGTATGTGATATGAGATACTACTTAAACTTGCCCCATCTATTGTAATTCTGCATTCTACGTATTTTCCTCCATTCTATTTAAGATCATTAAGTATAGGCCACAACAAGTTTATGGCCCCTTCTTCGCCCAGAAAACAAACATGGAAAACAGGGCTAATGTGCGCCGTGTCACGTAGTCAATGTATATGTAGTGTGTGTGTGGGTCGATGATAATGAAAATTTAGAGTTTATGAACCCTGTCAGAAATATAGACACGGCTGACACACTACAATAGTGTCGGTATATTAGGTTGAACGCACTAGAAAACCGGCTAATTACACAAAAATATATATTTGCTGGGATTAGGCATAATCAATCTTGGTGCGCCTTTGTGCACTTTCTGTATTTCGAGCACACTCTGTCCGAGACGGTGGATATTTCTCAGGTTTTTAATTTGAATTGTTTGCTTTCTCGCGATTTCTACCGGTCAGGTAATTTAATTTTGTCAACGTGTCTTTGACAGGCCATTAGTCAGGCTGTCGGCAATTATAACATACTTACAAAATGTTCCGAGAATCGGGCTGAAATAGAGTCGAGAAGGGTGCAAAGTATACGGATAACGGGTACGGAGGTGGGGGGTTAGGAAACTGTTGTTAAATTAGCAATTATCATAAATTATTTGCTAGCTGAGCTGAGCTAAAGCATCGACCAGTTCAAGTATTGCATTGGTTCGAAAAGATACAAGAAAGTACAGTATGGTTAGGTGCACTACAGTTGAAAATACAATCAAATCAAATCAAATCACAATAAAAATACAAACACACACACAAACAACTTACGCATATGGTATACTAGTAGGATAACTAACTAAAACAAAAGCATTAAAACAATTGAATAATTGTGCATAGTGTGCATAATGTAAAACAAAGCGCATTGTAATTTAGCGTAGCGTAGCAATTTTTTGGTTCAAATATAATTTTGAAAACGTTAAAATGTGCATGCAATTAAATTGGAGTCCTCTGTTTGTTTTTGGTTCTCTTAGAATTTGCCATCGAGTATTCTTGTTTTCATGTTTTCCTTTTCTTTTATTTTGTTGTCATGTTTTACAATGTTGCGCTTAAATTGTATACCTTTTTTTCTATTGTTTTTATGCTTGTGTGAGTCTTCATCGCTTTTACGTTACATATATACTACCGTATCGGGTATATATGTTTATACATATGGTAAATTGTTTGCGTGTTTCTTTGTATTGCGATTGCGGCGGGTTCAAAATTACGTTCGCATGTCGAAATGGGACATAAACAGTTTGGACGGGACGCACACGAGACAAGACATAAACATCAGATGATGATCTGAGGGATCTGACTAGAACTTAGTGGGTACAGGACTAGGCGTATGATCGTTGTATCGATTCGCTCCGCTGCTTAGGTGACTAGATAAAGATTAAGTTAGGATGGTAATAATAATTGCTAATTCTCAACGAGCTCCCATTTGTGACTAGACTTGACTGTTGTTGGCTTTTGTTTCTACACGTAGTATAATGTCATTCAGGCTACCTTGATGGAGAAGCTACCATTCGGTATGTCCTTGCCACCAAACTTAACATTGATGTCGTAATCTCCAGGATCGTTCAAGGCGTACAGGATGTCGAAGAAGCCGTCCTTCTCGATTACATCGATGTCGACGATTTCGCTGCAGAACAAGTTAGAAAGGAATGATTTCAAAAATCGTTCCCAAGCATGTGCATGTGCATCATTGGAATCTGTCTACTGTCTACTGTCTACTAACCTGCCTTCCTTGTTAGTGATTTTGCAGGTGACTGCACCATCGCCGGCCTCACGGGCATCGACCTTCAGATGGGACTGACTGCCAGATGTCTGAATCTTGGGCGCCTGCTCCACCAACTTGCATTTCTTGGCCTCGCCGGTGGGGAATGCTTCGAGCTTGAAGGGCGAACCGTCTATCTCCTTGTCGCCATACTTGACGCTACACTGGTACGTGCCGCATTCGTCCGGCACAAAGGACACCACATAGGTGCCGTTTGCAACCTCCTCCAGGCGTGGCTGCATTGGCTTACCCTTGGGATTCTTGATGGCCACATTGATGTCAGCCTGACCTGCCTGCTTGGTATCGATCTCGAATTCGGCTGGAAGCGAAGCTGGCGTCTTCTTTTTCTCGTTGACACCCTTCACCCGGACTTTGGTTGCCTCGGATTTGGGGAAAACGGTCATCACAAACGGGCTGTTCGAACAGCCAAAGATGATTGATTAGGCCAGGCTACTCATGCTGTGCGTCGGGCTAACTTACCTGCATGGCACCTCGACGTCGGCGAACTTCACCTGGCAGGTGAGCACAGAGCCAGCCTTGGGCGGCACATAGTGCACCGCGTAAATGCAATTACCCTTGTCCTCCACGCTGAGATTGTCCACGGGTATACCTTCGGTGTTGGTCAGCTTGACGGCAATGCGACCAGGACCAGCCTCGCCCACATCGACGTTGAACACAGTCGGCACACTCTCGCGCACCTGGCCATGTTCGATGCCTGGGCCGTAGACCTTCACCTTGCTGGGATCAACGGTCTCCTCGACAAGAACACGGAACGGCGAGCCGGGTATATGCTTGTCGGCAAACCGAATGGTTATATCATACTCTCCCGGATCGGTGGCCAGGTAATCGACATCGCAGCTACCGTCGCGATTATCCGTGCACGTCATCTTCGCTTCGGAAGGACCCTCAATGGCCAGCGACAGACCGCCGTTACCGGCTCCCTTAGTCTCGACCGTGAACTTGTTCTTCTGATTGGTCAAGCCCTTTTCCAGACCAGGTCCGTATGCCTTACAGCGAGACGGATCGCAGCCACTCTTCACATTGACCACAAACGGAGAGCCCGGCACGGGAATATTGTCATACATCAGCTCGATGGTGTGACGACCCGCCTCGAAGGGCGTGTACATGATGCGGAAAATGTCATCGGTGGGTCCTTGGATAATCTTGCTGGGCAGCACATGGCCCATCGGGTCGAAGATGGCGCAAGACAGCTTACCAGAGTCAATATTGCTGCCGACCTTGCTCATGTCAACCATAAAGTCCGTGGCCGCGTTTACAATCACACCTGCAGGGCAGAGATACGGATTAGATAAAGAAATTCGGAAGGGGAAACAACTCCAACAGACAAAAACAACACTGAGATGCGATTAGTGTATCAAATGGCTTAGTCTCAACAGCATACAAGAAATAGAAAGCAACAGCAACAGGAACTTAAGGTGGCAGTCAGAGATTAGAGCCCTTAGCTTAGGTGGTCACAACTTTGGTCAGTAGCTCAGGCGGATTAGTCTGCTGATTACGGCGGGCGGCAGCGGAACAGCAACACTGGAACTCGCAACTCGGAGCGGTTAACTGGTGGTAAGTGGCAACTGGCAACTGGCAACTGGCAACATCAACTCCTTGATAGCCTACCATGCGGCTGGATACCGATGCCACTGACGCGAGTGTTCTTCAGGTTTGGTACAGGCACAATGAGCGGCTGAAAGGGTGATCCATTGATATGTCGCTCATTGAACGTTATGTTCACACTATAGTCCCCAGCCTCGGTGGGCAGGTAGGCCACATTGCAGGTTCCGTCGCCGTTGTCGCGACAATTGATGGCCGCCTCGCAGGGCCCCTCGACGGTGACGCCCAGACCGCCTTGCCCAGCACCACGTGTATCGATCATAAACTCAGCCGGCTGACCGACAATACCACGCTCCAGGCCCGGACCAAAGGCGTGTACCTTGTTGGAATCGCTGCCCGTGAGGCACTGCAGTCGAAAGGGGCGTGGCGTAATTGGTGTGCCGCCAAAGCAAATACTCAGCAGATACTCGCCCAGCTGCGTGGGCGTAAAGTTCACCAGAAATCCCTCCGCCGTGGGTATGATGTGGGCCTTAATACGATTTCCCGACGGACTGGTGATCGTCACGGCCAGATCCGCCTTGGGCAAGCCGTGTGTGATAATGCGAAATTGTTGCAAACTGTTCAGGGGCGCGGCTTATGGATGAATGAAATGACTTGAACTTAGACCAGGACAAACTTACTTAGAAAATGCTTCTATGTGCATCAATGGGCTAGACTCGAATCAGCATTTGTTGATACATTGTTAAGCAATTTGAGGTTACTTACTTGGCTCGAGACCGTCCACCTTGATCTTGGACACATCCACCGTCTGCTCGACAACCACCTTTTGTCCCAGAGGCACGCGCTGTCCGCCATAGGTCATGGTGGTGGTGTAGGCTCCCTTCATGGGTGGAATGACTTCGACCGAGTAGGTGCTGTCTTCGTTGTCGATGATGCGGCACGGCACCTCGATCTTGGTGTCCTCGTGCACGATCTTAACCTTCAGTTCCGCATCGCCAGCTTCGCGGGCGTCCACATTGAAATGGGTGGCCACGTTAGGGCGCACGCCAGGCTGTAGCCAGGGACCGAACGCTTGCACCTTGTTGGCATCCACGGGTACGCCCACATAGATACGATGAGGGGAGTTGGGCGTGGACACGCCACCGTAGTTGACTGCAAAACATGTATGACATATGGAACAGGACAATCCAACAATCCATTTTAATATTTACCTTCCACAGTATGTGGCACACCGGAGACGGGCGTGTAGGTGACTTTCTTGGTGCCATCGGGATTGCTCGTGACCTGGACGGGCAACTTGCTGCCATAGACATCCTGAACGACAACATCGAGTGGTGCATTGCCAGCCTTGCTGGTGTCCACATCGAAGCTGGTGGGTTGGTTGATGGTCACGCCGTTCTTCTCCAGACCCGGACCACTGGCCTTAACCAGCTCGGGATGGAAGTCAGTGCGTGGCAATATTTGAGCAATGAACGGCGACTTGGGTATGTCCTCGTTGTCACAGAGAATATGCACGGCATACTCGCCGACGGCAGTTGGATGATACTTGACCAGAGCGGAGCCATCACCATTGTCATGACACTCGATCTCGGCCTGCGAGGGACCGGCCACGGTGAAGCCCAGTGCGCCCGTTTCACCATTGGTCTCCACTACAAAGGCGGCAGGGTAGCCAATAACACCGCTGCTCAGACCAGGTCCATAGGCAACAATCGATGATTCCTTCTTGGGACCCACCTTCACTTCGAACGGTGATTTGGGCACTTCCTGGCCACTGAAGGTTACCATGACCACATAACGACCCTCCTTAGCGGGGTAGTAGTGGCATTCATAGGTATTGCCATCCACCTTGGACTGCATGACATTCTGGTTCATGCCACCGGGTCCAATGACGCGCACTTCGGGCACACCCTCGCCGGCACCCTCGGTATGGATCTTGAAGTCGGCATCATCGCCCACGCGAATACCAGTTGCCTGCAGGCCGCGTCCGGAGACGCGCACCTTGCGTGCATCCGACAAGGGAGCCACTTTCACTGGGAACGGACTGTTCGGTATGGGTGTGCCGGCATAGAACACATTAACCGAATGCAAACCTTGCAGAGCGGTGACATATTCGCAACGCCAAGTATCTTCCTCCAACTGACGTACCTTGGCCGCCACCGAAGTCTTGTGGTTAGCCGGATCGATAATGATCACTTCCGGAACTCCGCGACCCGCATCCTTGGTAAGTATGTCGAAGAAAGTGGGCTTCTTGATGGTCACTCCGCTGGGCTGAATACCCGGTCCGGTTACCTTAACCTTCGAGGCGTCGCCAGCGTGGCCTTCGACCTTGACGGGGAACGGCGACTTGGGGATGTCACGGCCCGAGTATTTCACGCTTACCTTGTGCACTCCCTCAGCCTTGGGTATATACGAAATTGTGTACGTGAGATTCTTGTCGTTGTTGAATCGCACATCGGCTTTCTCCACTTCGCCGTTCGGTCCTTCGATTTCCACATCGACCACACCTTTGCCCGCAGAGAATGTTTCAACGGTGAAATTGGCTGGAGCACCGACTACAGGACCGATGGGTTCGATACCAGGACCGTAGGCACGCACTCTGTGACAGGAAAACGAAAGACGTCAATTAGTATTTTGCTGAATCGAAATGATTATGATGCAAATTTTGAATATCTATCATTGCAAATAACAAGGCGGCCTAGAAGTATGCAACAGTTGTAGCAGGCATATAATTTAAAGCAGGCAACTGAAAGTATGCTACAATTTACTAACAGCTGTAACTAAGCCATTGCATACTTTTGTGTGCTTGAAAGCAAAACATAATTCTTTATTAAACAAGTTTATAACTCTCAGTAAATAAATTAGATAATATCAATTTGTACAAAGCATTCGTCAAATTCGGCGTGTAGCTTCAATTGTTTAAGTTCAAATAGCTTGGTAATAAAATCCGCTAATGAAGCCGCATAAAGCGTGCGCAAGATTTCGCCGAGATCTAAGACCAAAAGATCTGAATAGCAGCAAGCAGCTGGAAGCCAGCGTGTTGAAGTATCCATTAGATACGTGCGCTCAAGGCTAGCAGCAACAAGGTAAAGCCGCATATAACAAAATAACAAGAAAGCACAAAACTGGTAGAACATTTAAATCATCTGAAGCTGAGGCGGGAGCGCGCAGGCAGGCAGCAGCAGCAGCAGTAGCACAGCAGCAAAAGAAACGTAGCCATAAAGTAGCCAACAAGTTAGCGAATACATATCAAAAACATAAGCCAAAAGAAGAAACAACGGCCGTCAGTAACGAAGAAAGACGAAAAGCATGCCGAACTTACCGCGGCGGAGGAATGCTGAATTTTGCATTTCAGACATATTGGTTGAGATTGAGGTAGAGGTAGTGGTTGGTAGGTAGGTTGGCAGGTAGTAGAGCATATATAGAACATATATACATTTTAATCGAGCAGGATGGAAAACAAAAATAATATCCAATAAATGAATATGTTGCCCAGAAATGCATACAAAGATATAGTATATATATATGTATATATATTTAGAGAAGGAAAGACGGAGAAAAGAAAAGAAATAGAGAGAGAGAGAGAGACATAAAGACGAGATTAGACCAGATGGCGGGTGTAATCAATGCCTTACGGTAGAGATTAGCAAAGATAAACTATACAACTGAATCGGCCTAGATTAAATAGTATTACGACTTAGATTTGGAAGATAACGTGCCTTGTTCTTAGCAAACAATATGGATTCAACTCGCTTACCTGTTCGGGTTGGTCTTGGGCCGCAACGGAGCGCCACTCTTGAGCTTGGAGTTGGGATATTGCGACAAGTATGTCATCATGGACTGCTCATCCACGTTCGGATTGACCAGCTCCTCTGGCTTGATCAGCTGACGCACATTAAGCCAATCGTCGGCGAGTCCCATCGCCTCGGAGGCATTCTGCACAGCATCCTTGGGATCCCACATCTCCCAGTCGGGACACAAGCCTGGCGCACAGGCATCAACCAAAGCACCCACAGCCTTACCCGTGGTCCAGTCATTGGTGAAGTTATTAATGGGCATCTCGGGTATCCGGGTGTGTATCCAGTTCAACAGCCTGCAAACACACACACACACATTCAAATAATCAGAGGGAAACCCGACAAGGATCACAAGCTTACGTACCTCTGCTTGGGCGTTGTGCCCGAACCATTCAATTGCTTCTCATCCTCGCCATCCCACATGGGCACCGAAATCGAGTAGTGCAAAATAAGCGTCCATATGAGGCCCAAAATCAGCTTAAGTTTGCAATCGACAATGTCCGTAGAGTCTGCAGATCGGAGATGAAGAGAATACAAAATAAATTGTCAGTTGGTTGCGATTGTTGTCAAACCGGGAACGAGACGAACCGTTAGTAGCACTCGAAACCGTCATAAAGTTAATATATCTATTAATTGCTGTGACCACTTGCGGCCGCAACACACAGTTGCATCTGGGCCGGCAGGCACCATCAGTCAATGGCAACACCCGATCGCCGTCTTGTTGCAACAAACTTGTTGCCCGTTGCCGGACAAGCTACCAATTATGTGCAAGATATTTGCTAACTGTTACAACAACTTGCTGCACGCGTAGCCATACAACGACGTCGCGAGCTCGACTCGCTTTTGGCCTGGTCAAGTTCAGGGCTGCCCGCTGGCTTTGCCGGCTGCACGCGACCAACTTGTCGGGCCGGTTTCGCGACAAAGCCGGGACGACCTCCGAGCTGGGCCAATACTACCAGTAGTAATAATAGAAAGAGGTTTGCCTCTTTTGTTATGCTAATCAAATCGAAATGTTCGAAACATTTGCTTTTTGGGTTTATTGAACCACGATCTGGTTCGGGCTTTACGACTACCGATTGATAAGCATTCTAACGGCCTTTGTGCAGAGTGAAAGGTTCGATGGCTTATCAGTCACAGTCACCCTCAATCTGACTGTGTGAAACCATTTGCAGGTTTCTCTTATTGCGAGCGAATGCGAAATACATTTTGTTGCAGTGAAAGTTGAGGCGAAACCTGGTTGCAGCTTGGCCTGGTCACCAAAAGAAACCAAATACGTTATTCAGTTGGATTCTAAGTGCCTGTCGTCAGTACGTCATCACGTATGCTAGTTTACAGTTAGTGACAGGTTAACTGTGCTCGAATACCCTGTAAGCATTTGAAAACCACATTAGCTACTAGCTGTGCGTACAGGGTATGTACTCGCCGGGCAGTTCTCAACCGACTTGTGGGTGCTTTCTGGCAGAACGCCGCTTGTGCCGCTGCCTTGACTGCTCAACGAGCCGTTAAACCATTTGCTGATACAGCTCTGTCATACAAATCTATATAGTGCTATATAAACACACATATATACATATATATATATATAAAATATAACGTATGTCCATGTCTTTTTATGGCCCGGCGACTGCCCCACAGCGAAAACGACATTTGCTAAATTTGCAATTTGCCATTGTTTACTTTGGAGCCACTTGCCTCGAGTGGAGACTGGACAGTGGACAGTGGATAGAAGAAACCGGCTGACCGGTTGGCTGACTCCATAGTGCGGCCTGACTGGACGGAGGCATGTGGAAAACGCCGTCAAATTGTCAGCCTGTGGCCATTTTAACGCACATCTCAATGGCCATTTAAAATGTTGAACATTTCAGACAAATGTATTAGCCGGCACTTTGGCAATGCTCAGTCGCGTAGTCCATTGACACATATGTGTATACACACAGAGCCGACTTCACTCCACGCCCCACGCCCCACACTCCACACCCAGCAGCGAGACAGTCGAAAGAAAGCCGCAATTAAAACGGCGCATTGCGAAAAAAGCAAGAGATGATTTGGCTAATTAGGCAGCAGCAGCTGGCTAACTCACTCCAACTCCAGCTCCAACTCTGACTCTGCCTGGCATGCCGCTGTCATCCGTAACTGTGATCTTCGCCAGCCGTAGCCTGTAGATGCCTGTAAACTATGTAGAAATATGCTAATAGATGCCATAACTGCGATAGACAATCTCTCCCCGAACAGACACCTCACTTAGCAGCCCAATAGTGGGAGGAGCAGGAGGAGCAGGAGGAATGAGGGCCATATGCATATGCATTAGTGCAGCAGAGCAGACATACTGCCACAGCGTGGGATGGGCAAGGCTACAAGTTTTGGGGTAATCCATCTAGCAAATATGACAGCAAAATGTCGCACTCTATTGCAGTTGCAGCCGATGCACCATGCCGCATGCTACATGCCCCATTCGACATGCTGATGTGGCAGAATTATGATGTTAAGCGCGACCAAAGAAAACTACTTAATTCACAGATAAACAACAAGCAGCGGCTAAATTGCCAACACTGCGTCTCAGTCTGCGGCTGCGAGGCCATTGCCAGTCGGCTAGGTCACAGTCGTCAGACATGTTCTTGAGAGGCACGCGCATACCAGAGCCGCATAGACAGAGACGGCAAGCAAGATGCCAGAGAGATGCGAGAGAGATTCGAAGCGTGTCAGTTCACTGCAGCAGCAGCCTCAGTTATTTTCCGACATTTTTCCAACGGCAGCCGGCAGAATGCAGACTGGAAAACCAGTTTCCAATTTCCACACGACCTGGCCTAATCATGCAGACGCAGATCGGCTTAGCGCTGCTCGAGCAGCTGCTCGGGAAGTGCGCCGCGCGTCACTAATTAAATTAGAGGCAGGGCAGGCAGAGCTCAAGCGATGTCAGCGGTTCCATTGACACGGAATCGTTGGCATTGCTTAGAAAGTTGAGCTCGAGCAGAGCGCACAGTCCCCAGTACTGAGAAACAACAGCTTCTTAACGGCTCTAAAACCGTCTCAGCCCGGCTCAATTTGGCCAGCTCGGCAGCGTGGGCTGCAGCATAAAGTATTCGCCTTGTGGCCCACTTTTCGCATTATGGAATTTCTCCCAAGACTCTCTGTCCGTGTATTCGTGTATTTTTCATTGTCGTCGTGCACTTGTTTCGGGGTTAATTGAACCGGGTCTCCGTCTCTCTAATGGTCGCTGACGGACAAAGTTGCTAATTTAAATAAACGACCGAAATAGTCAGAGATTCTGTGATCACATTGAATGACAAAGCGAGTGCAAATCGCGTTTAATCTTATCACAATTGTTGCGGTATACCATATAATTCATATACACCAACTTGATTCGTATATTGACCATAACGATGACGACTCTCGTCGGAATTACTGAGCCAGCTGGGCTTCGCATCATTTATATTTTCAGTGAGCCAATGTCAGTCGGTCGCTCATCGCTCGCAAGACTGCAACAAGCGTGACGTGTTCCCATTGATGACATCACATTTAACAACTCTTATAGCAAAATAATACGACAAGATATGCACCATGATTAATACGCGAAAATATGCATAAGACTTCATCATCGATACATTAGCCTCAACGTGTCAGCGGAATTCAACGGAAACCCTCCGATAATGTGGCTCAATTGCCTCTGATTCATCTACGTGACTTTGGCTTAAAGACCCAGAAAACAACGTCAAACAACAACGGAAGCGACATGAGTTATCTTGTTTTGAGGCAACCAGAAGCTTCCAGTCAAGAAAATGTATTTACATTCAAGTTTATACTATATTATAATGTACATATTTAACTAATATTGTTATATCTCTGGAGACGCAAATTATTGTTGAGAGTACATGCATATTTTCGGGAGAGTGCAAATTAAAAGATAATAAAAAAAACCTATCTACAGAATTTATGCATATTCATAAGCATTTTAAAGCTATTTATGGATATAACCGTAAAATGCTTGAACCCGTTAACCATGTTTGGGGGAAACAAGCCAGAATAACAATAAATTTGACTATTTCTCTATTGAAATGGTTTTAATAGAATACCTTTTAAATATAAATAGTTTGTGTATATCATTATTTGTCATTCAACCACTTCGCTATTGTTGGAATACTAAGAATAAATTCGAAACATAATAAATAAACAGAGTTCCTAGAATCTAAGTCAACCCTGTTTGCTGTAGGCACTTAATTTGAAAAGTATTTAGTATCAAGAATTTATCTGACAGGAAACATATCATAAGAAGACATAAGAATATCTAAGAATGCGCGTTGTCTTGTAGAAAAAGCAAATATCTTCAGGCAACGCACATTATTAAGGAATAATCGAAATATTATTAATATAAAGCAATCGAAGTGGGAAAAATGGGTCAACTGAAACATAAAGCTACAATTTTATTTTATGTCTTGTATAGTATCGAATAATGTGCTTTTCAGTAAATTGAAAACTTGCCAGAGTTTGCCATCTGGGCGTCGTTTCCCATCAATAACAATCAATTGGCTGTGACAAATTGAACTAGAGATCGCATAGAGCTGTGAAGCTAGGCAAGCACACATACTCGTATATGACCTTGTATGAGTAGTGAGAGCTTGAAATACTCAAAGTGAAAAATTAAAGACAATCCACAAACATTTAATAAAGAAGTTCAAACTTCGCGCATAGTCCCCTAAAAACCCAACAGAAAGCCGCAGATGATGTCATTGGACAAACTGAGCGACTTTTAAGCAAACACAGAGATATACATATGTATATACAGACGAGTATATATATATATATATGTGCTTATATGTATTTGTGTTTCATTGTATCCACACGTATTAGGCTTGTTTCTCTTTGCTTAGCTTCTTTTTTTTTTGTTTTTCAACAATTTTATTTTTGCATTTATTGCCTGAGACTGCTTTATCATTTTTCGCTTTTTCTGCGGTTTTTTTTTAGAGATTTCAGCGCAAACATTTGGAGATATGCGCGACGCAGGAAATTTAAAAGAACCAGCTGGAACTGGCCACAGAAGGCCCCTTGGCGCTAATTCCATTGACAACACATAAAGAGAGCTCGAAAATACGAGTATAATACGAACAGATCTGATAAATGAATTGTGACAGTGCCGTCGGCCCGTAGAATTTGGAAACCAGTTTCACTTGCAGACCCCACAGTTTCCAAGTTCATCTCTTTCTCGCTTTTTCTCTGCCCGACAGGAAGAGTGTGCGTCTTGAGACGATATTGAATTAATTAACAGTATCTTCTTGCATAATACTTTATAGGAACATCTATATACATACATATATGTGTTTGTTTTGGAATTCTCACCGATAATGAAATTTGCTAATTCCAAAAAAAAAAAAGAAAATAAAGAAACTAATTAGGAGCGCTTTCAGTTTTTTGCGACAACGGATCATTTATTTTCCAGAGATAAAACTAAGCTCTTTCTTTCCCGCTATAGAGTGAATGAATCAGTCTATGAATAGGTATTAAAATTGGTCGGCAACTACTTGATACGAACCCAAACGATGACTCGCTTACAGTTAAAATAGCCACCTATAGTACTTGCCAAATTATATTGGCGAATTTGAACTTGGCAAACTTATCGATCTATTTGCAATTCCCGACGTGACAAAAGCGAAAGTTTCGTTCGCTGATTAGCTCAATATAAAAATATAAAAGATCCATATGTATACAATCAGCTGGTGGACATTTTCGAGTGCGAAAAATTATTTACCTGACGCTCTCTCTCTCTCTCTCTCTCTATCTCTGTACGGCCCAAATTAAGTTATGCCCCTCATATACACCTTATGAAATTTTAGCTTTTTTATCTCTGGGTTCTGTTGATAAATAATGCCTTAACTGCGCAGGGTTTACTGTTGCAGCACTGAAGACGAAATACTCTAGAAGCTAAGGTTATATCTGGACTTTGATGTACAGAAACAATCAGAACTGACTGCAAAAAATATGCCATATTCCTAGCATAATTACGTTTCGGGTTTTGGAAACTGGCTATAAGAAATTTGTCTTTATGCTGAAAACAATACATGCTCAATTCGAAATACCCCTTATAAGAGTATAAGAATGGTTGAAATACATTGATGTTAACATTATTTACGTAGCTGTCAATTATTGACAAACGGGTTTTTTCATTTCACGTCTCGCACTTATTCGCCTGCACACTTATGAGTGTGTTTGTCAGTAGTACATATGTACATATATGAAGGTGTCACCTACTGTACGATCTCCCCCTTATCTGCTGTGCTCGTAATGGAATTACATTTATTGTACAGCGAGCTAAGGCAACCAGGCTCTGATTTAAAAAAAAAAAAAAAAAAAACTGTTGGCTTATCAATTGCGTCACGGGTGTCCCATAAACACAGACTAGTCATTTAATATGTTAATGTGCTATGGTGCGCTTATAATGGTGTATTCGTGTACTGAGCGCGACTTTGATTCCTGAGTCATTCAACCTATCATCGATTACACTATCGCATCACATGGTCTGCTCATAGTTTTAATCAATACAAATTAGCACGCTATTAAACATGAATGCAAATGGATATTGTATTTGATGCCAGATGCCGTTAGCTAGCATTGAAATATGCTTTCATCAAGCTCGTGATCGCATCTATCACATCTTTGCAACTCTTGAAAAACGATAGCTCTCTCAAAACCTAAAGCAACCTTCGAAACTCTGAACACGCTTCGCTGGAGTTCTTTGTGTGTGGGAAACAGCCCAGATCAAATTGATCGCCGCGAGTGTGAAATATTATGAGTTTTTTTGTTTTATACTGTATGAGCATATTTTGTCTGACATCATATGTGAGATAGTGCGAGTATGTACTACCCCGCCAAACCTGAACGTGTTCGCTTGTGCAGGTACTGCAAATTTGTCGAATAGATCTTAAATTATGCATTAAAATACAAATGAACAAACGAAAGTAAAAATCGCAATGGAGCGGCGCTACAAGCTATAGTAACTGCTGGGCCGCATACGAAATGACATCATTTGTTTTGTAGTCTGAAAACGAGGCAAAACAAAAAGGAAAAAAAATACAAAGACAAATACTGAAACATAAACGATCTTTTTGGAATGCAATGGAGAAGTCGGTGAGGGACTTTCGCTATCGCTTCTCCCCGCTCTTTGCTTTTCTAGCGCTCTATGTAAGCGCAACTCTCTGATAATACAATAATCGCATATTATGCAATTTACAAAAAAAAACTTGTTGCCTTTCGATTTGCACATAGAGGTTGACTCATGGTCGTTTAGAAACGTAGCATATGGAGTCTGCCTGCCTGGGCTTCGTTAAGGAACTTCTATGACTACGAGGTGAGCCAGCCCTACCCTAAAAACTAATCCGCGATTCCCAGAAACTCCCTGAAAATATATGTATCTACAGATTATTCAAAGTTTACTCACCAATGTTAACAATTTTAATGCCCTCATCATGCAGGAATTTCAGGGCAACCGACACGTTCTCCAGTTTCTGGCTACGGAATGTTGGACGTTTTGTATACTTGGGCATACGCTTCTGGGACAACACCTCGATCAGAGCGATCAGTCGCAGGCCATCGGAAAGATCCGTTTCCAGATTGTTTATCGATCGATCGATGGTCTTCAGGTGTTCGTTTGCCCAACGTGTGAAGGTGTTCTGCTGAATCTTCTTCCACTGCGCATCCTCGGCAAGATCCCGTTCGGCCTCCATGTCTTCGTCGAAGTTCTCCTCGTACTGTTCCGACTGCTGTAGGGTATGGTAAAAGTCGATCGACGTTGGATTAGCAATTGTGCACAGCATACCTGAGCAACAAGTTAGGCAGGATGTGAATGTGGTTGTGGATGCAAATGGACACACATGAATGACAGCCCAAATGTGGGTGGGTGGACGGTGCAATAACTACGAAAACCACTTAATGCCGACTGGCGAATGCAAACTGTAGAATGCGATGCGAAACAATTCGATCGCCTGGAACTGTCAACTGTGCCGAGCGTGCCGGATTTTACTTGATACGATACGATACGATCGCGGCACACTAGGCGTGGCTGTGTTGGTGTTGGTGCAGGGCAATGGACGGAGTTACGCCAACTTGTTTCAGTTTAGGCCGCACACACACGCACACTACTCGAATATCAGTTGGAGTGGACAGTTCATTCGGACAACTTTCCACGCACTCTACGACACTGTGCGCAGATCCGCGTCGAAGCATGAATACTCTACCCAAAGAGACGATTACCCGAGAGGTTATGTTAATGAACTTTTGCGTGGTCAAGTGTTTGGAATATCGACCTCTAACGAAAAGAACAAGGGCCAACAGCATAAACTTTTCTAATAAAATTAAAAACCATTCTTCGTGAATAATTAAATTCCTGTTTAGTAAATTATTATAAATTGCATGCATATTAGAACCTTCATCATATACAATGATAGCTTCCAAATTTCTTGTGTGGGTCAAAATTTTTCTGTTCTTTTTTTTAATTGCCTCTCAGGAATAACTACTTTTATATATCTGTACTAAAAGAAAATACGACCAAAAATACTAGAGTATAATATTATAAAAAAAAGTTTTCTCACTGTTGGCCAGTGTAAGTCGAATGCATTTCAGAACGACCCAAAGCGCGTGGGAAATTTGGTAATGCCTTTTGGGCTTAAAGGTTATGAAACCGGCAAAGAACGCACAAGAAGAAGTCGAAATACAAAGAGAGACACATAAGCATGTGTGTGTGTGTGTATGTGTGCGCGGGATATGTGTTGTTTGGTCTGGTCTCTTTGCCGGCTAAACTCGTATCAACCAAAATAGAGCAGGCAGACGCCTGTCTGGGTAAAAAGGGCTAGTTGAAAATGAGAATGAGAGCCACGGCGAAACGGCGAGAAACCGCGAGACGCACACACATACACACACGCACGCCCGATTCACACATACTTGTGTCTGCACATACTTCGCCGCGCTCGGTGCGCAGCGTGTGAAGTTCATTAACATTTTCATTAATTGCAAAATTGTCCGCCGCGAGCGACAAAACAGAGTGTAATGTGAAATGTTGCAATTAAAAGAGTGTCTGCTGCGCCCACAACTCCAGGGAGGAGCGGTCATAAAATAAGCAAAGCCGCAGTTTAGTATGGAACGTAAACACGCCGACGGGGAGTGGGAGGGGGGAACACACCTGCACTTGTTGATAGAGCTCGTAGTTGTAGCCGGAGTTGTTGTTCTCGTTGCTGTTGTAGTTGCTTGTCGGTTGCTGAGCGTAGAAACTTAAATTGCTAAAATTGCTGCCGTTGTTGTTGCTGTTGCTGTTGTTGTTGCTGTTGCTGTTAGTGTTCGCGTTGCAATTCGTATAAACACACGCGGTGGCCGCGGCGGCGACTGCTGGCACTGAGACTGGCGACGGCGCGTTGCTTGTCTGCAAATTTGGCGGGTTCTTTCTGCCGTTGTTGTTGTTGCTGCTGCTGCTGCTGCTGCTGTTGTTGTTGTGGCTGAGGAACAATGTCGCCTGCGTTGTCGCTGTCGTTTGACTGTTTGTTGTGCCGTTTGTGTTCGAATAATTCGCGTTTTGCACTAATTCGCCACGTTGTAATTGCTGCTGCTTTTGTTGTTGTTGTTGTTGTTGTTGTATTTGTTGACTTCTATTGTTGCGTACGTTGTGGCTATTGTTGTCGTTGCTGCTGTTATTATTAATGCGTGTCGTCGCTGGACTCCTCGGGCGCTCGTCGTGGACAGCGTCGTTACTGTTGAGCGTACCACCGTTAACTAACACCAAACGCCGCTGCTGCTGCTGCTGCTGTTGCTGTTGCTGTTGCTGCTGCTGCTGCTGCTGCTGCTGGCGCTGGCGCTGCCGCTGCTGATCGCTGTACATTTTGACGGCCGGTTTGTTGTTAACCTGTTGTTTCTGTTATTGTTGTCTCTCTGTGCCGCTATCACGTTTTTTTCCGACTTGTTTTTGTTTATCGGTCTCGCTCTCTCTCTCTCTCTGTTCGTGCTTGTTGCTCACTTGCGTCGCTCTCTCTGGCGTCGCACTTTGAAATTCTTTTGCTGCGCGCAATGCTTACTCTCCCTCTCTCTCTCTCTCTCACTCAGCTGCTCGCTCTTTACACTCTGCGTAATAAGTTTACACTCGGTTATTTTCATGTAGTTTTAATTTTAAAATTCTGTTTCTAGTGTACGTACACACAACACAATTAATATAAAATATTATTAATCTTGCTTTATTTAATAAAGATTGTCAACTACAAAAATAAAAACTTGTACGCTTTCATCATGTATGAAGCACCCTCTCTGCTGCACAAGCTGTGACAACGCCTCTGTTTATAATCAAGCAAACACACACATTTCCATTTTTATGACCGGCCTGTTTTTGTAGCTTTGCTATTCCCTCTCTCTCTCTCTCTCTCTTTCATACACACACATTCGTTTACGCTCACACAGTTTACTCTCAAATTCGATGTTTACGCTCTCTTCGAAAATATTTTCTACACTCGCCGCTAGAAGATAACTTACAAGTGGAGATCACTGAAGTTATCGCTTCTCAAACAAATATGATCGTATTCAAAGTTATAAATATATTGTATATATAGAAGACTTAGTGGTTCTACAATACTTTTTGAATAAAGTAATATTTTTATATATATTTAAAGTATGCTGAAAACTTATTGATTTTATCTAACTAATATCTAACAGCAGGCGCCCTTAACTCATCGTTTAATTTATTTTTATTTTTTTTTTATTATTATTATTAATATTGAATCTTAACATCACAGGCTGGAGAAATATTCTTAAGAATTACCAAACACTATATCTAAATAAGTGAAGTAGGAACATAAGTGAAAAGTTTTTACTGTTGTCCAATTGTCTTGGCGAAGCCTTGTCGTTTAAGTCGTCCCAGAGGTCGAGCGGGGATAAGACGTCTTGCAAGAAGACTGCTATGACTCAGTAATCTGTCACTGTATCGACTTGTGTGTCTCCCAATTTGTGACTCAACGGTGTAAAGATTGAGGTCTTTAACTCATCGATTATTGAAATGCTTATTAATAGACGGACGATTTAGTATTGCATTGAATTCTTTCGAAACAATGATAAGTCACGGTCCAAGTAGGAGCAGTGCAATACAAACAAATAACTTGAGAAATTGGAACAGAGTAAAAACTGATTGGCTAGTGAAAAAACAAAAACAAAAAAGATAGAATTTTATCGGATTGCTGAAAGTTGAAGTTTAGCAAATACTCTTTACCGATTATTCATATAGAAAAAGAAAAATGATTCATGTATAAAATATTGGCAAACACAATCAAACTGAATAAATATTTAATCAAATATTTGCCATTTTTTACCGATTGCTTTTGGCAATCTTGTTTTCCCCTTTGCCGTCAGACAACCGACACCGACCGACTCGACCTGAGCCAATGTCAAGTGAGCGAGAGAGACAGCCGCAAGTGCAGCGCAGCGACAATTGAATGAGCGAAACAGATGAGGCTGCCAAACGACCTTCTCAATATGGTTAGAAATTGTTAATTTTAGCCAAATTAGTCAGAAGTTTTGCCAACCGAATGCACAATCAGTCGCGAATTCAGTTGCAAATCCTTCGATGCATTCCACAAGGGAGACAATTGGGTTACCAACTTCGGAACCAACTGACCTCAAGTTGTCCGTAGTCTAACAGTCAACTGCACACACACACACACAACTCTCCCGATATGGAAATAATGCGAAGCGTCTATCCAAAAATGGTGCCAACTAAGCAAGACGTGAGGCGCCACTTGGCTCGCTTGCATCGCCTTTAGATCGTGATCGGGAGGGGGAGGTGCATACGTTGAGCATGATTCAGCGCACGTAATGAAATGCTAAATAAATTTGCACTTCCATTTTAATTAATTTGAATTTATTTGCAACTAAAATTACCCCCACAAGAGCCGAGGAAATGGCCCGAATTCTCTAAAAATAAATTGAC
This sequence comes from Zaprionus inermis, assembly GCA_018151445.1. NCBI lineage: Eukaryota > Metazoa > Arthropoda > Insecta > Diptera > Drosophilidae > Zaprionus > Zaprionus inermis. The sequence goes on along the minus strand of JAECXD010000640.1, from coordinate 2,540,109 downwards.
AACTATTTCGCCTTACGCGAAAAGGTAATGCAAACCACATGTCCTCCATTTGGTTCAATATACATATGGATCTGTGTTTGTATTATACATATACGATGGAAGATACTGTATGAAATAGTGCGTGGGGGACAGGTGAGTGCGAGATCCTCGATGCCTCGGAATAGTTACCAAACTCACTTTGCGTGCTGCCATTTTGTAGATGATTTCGAATACTCCCGTTCCCGTTCCCGTTCCCGTTCCCGTTCCCGTTCACTTAAATGAGTGCGAGTGCTATTGTCGTACTTCCACTAATCACCCAATTAATCACACAACGCCTTTTGCCAGCACGTTTTCCGACCTTACGTATTTTCGAATAGTTTCGAAAACAAAACACAAAGTTTTAAAATATAGAAATATTTGTTTTGCGAGCTGCGGAGCGTTGTCGCTCTGGCATTTGTGTCGGCCTGCTGTGTCCACTTGGGGACCTGACTTTGAGTACGGCACCTCTCGTAACGCTTAACGACGTTCTTTATTTTGAGTTCTGTTCCGATCGCGGCAATTTCTCAGTTCGACTGACTTGTGTGCGCCTCCTTGCTCAATGTTTTTATGCAGGCGAACACGCGCAGTTTTTTTTGCTCAATTTCTTTATTATTTGTCAGAATGGTACAGCATGGTACAGAAAAATAGGCACAGTCTTATGAAAATCAAGGAAATGCCAATTTTTTGCTATTAATTTTATTTATCAAAAGTCAAATTGAAATTAGTTAGCAGACTGAACAGGTTTGATTCCTTATCTTGAAGTAAATTAGAGAAAATTATTTGTACGATTTAAGAGTATTAAAATTCAATAAGTATGATCAGTTGTCAGTAAACATTCTATTGAAAATATGCTCTGGCAGTGACTATATATTTTGTGCTCACTGTGTTCAACTGTGTCACTCATGTAATTTTGTGTAACTCTTCTATTTTACTGACCATAGGTGTGATTATCATCAATACATAATTTCTTCAATATTTTGTTTTGCTTTATGTTTTGTGCTGTGTTTCTTGGTGTTGCTTGTGACGTTGCCGACGTCGACGACGACGACGACGCTGACGTTGACGCTGACCGCACTCTTGAATCTGTTCAACGCCATTTGGCAGCGATTTTCCTCACTATTCAGTGATTTTTTCGCGCAGCTGATTTTGTTGTTCTTTTATTTATAGAAATTTTGTTGTTGTCACAACAATCGGAATCGGAATTGCACAGAATGATGCTTCATTTGTTGCCAAATGACAGGCAAACCTAAGTTTCCCACTCGACACCCATTTCCGAATACCCCCATACCATTGTCACGAGTCCTAGCAAAGATCTGCACTTCTGATCCTCAGAGCAAATTGACATGAACACAAGGAGGAACATATGTTACACACAAACGTAAGATCTATACGTAGTGCAGAGATAGGAAGCCTTCATAAAATTATGAATAAATTCTACATGTTTTGCGGCATGTTTTGGCTTAATGGATGACTAAGACTTTTGGCGGTCAGTGTTCATAAATTCTTCGATTTTATTTCGTAAGGTTCTTAAACTTTGCGTAAAATTCTGTTTCACTTTTCGCGCATAAAACGCGCCGCATTCGCAGTTGCGATTCGGTCACAAATCATAAACAACGAGATGAATACGCAAACAAGAAATTAAATGTTTGTCAAATAAATGACTTAATCATCTTCCAATCAAGTTATACAGAAATGAATTACTAAGTATATATACACATTTAAATATTTTCAAAATAATTAACTTATAATAGTTATAATATTTCATGCTTGATTTTTTGATTTTTCAGCAGCTGTTTGCCATTTCATGTTACGCATACGCCGCGTTGGCGTCTTCGACAGATTCACGTGCAAGCATTTGCTTTCAAGTGATCTCTTGCTTCTCTACTGTCCTGCTGTTTTCTCTTCTTCTTCTTTGTTTCTCTCGACTCGTTGGAAAATCATGCAACATGTCCGAAAATAAAGCCCACACAATTGTGAAATTTTCAAGTTTTCGCAATATCTCAATTTTAAAGACCTTAGCTGAGCTATAAATTAAGCACTTGAACACAATCCCCAATTAACATCTTTGCACTGCTATTAAATTGGAGCTTGCGCTACACACACACACGCACTCACACACACATAAATAACTACACCAATTCGATTCTAATTTGGCACTCAGGTGTGTTGGGGGCATGCAACACTTTCTAAAATAAGATTAACATCTGGCGCACGTTGGGGTTGCGTTGGGTCTCCAGAGGGTAAGACTTTTAAGACTTGCGAGGAAAAGCGCAAATATATTTCTTTGAAAAATTCTTAGAACGAAATGTTTCCAAATGTTGCTCGTTCACAACGCTTGCAGAAAATATTGTACTCTTTTGTATATATATTTATATATATATTTATACTTATGTACATATATATACATATACACGGAGAGGTGTTGCGTATATTATTCATCGAACTTGTATATATACATAGTATATCTAGATTTCATGAGGTTTTGTCGCGCAATTGCCTTCAAAAGGCTAAAACGTTCACATACTTTGACATTTTCCCGAGAGCTCTATTCGTATATCTCGATTCGTTATGCACTAATTGAGTAATTATTTGGCGCTATATGTATGTACACGCGCCTACGAAAACACACACACAGGCACACAGACACAAACAAGCGCACACGCTTTGTTTTGGCACTAGAATATATTGCGTATACGTCGCGTATTCCTTGGGACGACGGCTGAACACGCCGATGCTCAAACACCGCACACTTCGAACTCAATGCAGCAACTGAAAAGTCTTTTCGAAAATGCCTTATGCCTGATGATGGCAAGATATGGCTCACACACACACATAAATACTTATGTATGTATAGCCGAATTGAGAGCCAAGAAAATTCTTCGAAAACTTTTCAGAATTTCCATGCGGCTGTCGGGCCAGAGCAAATTTCTTTTCGAGTGATGCCCAATGAAAATTCTTGAAAACGTTTGCCAGTCTTTCGAAAATGACTAAGAGCTGTCTCGCCTGACGCGTGTGCATGTGTGTGCATTTTTGTCTTCTCCGACTATGGATCTACCTGCCTCCTGCCTTTAATTAGAGCAGAAGCTGCGACACGTGTGGCCAGCGAAAAAAAAAAGAGACAACTACTGCGACACTGACATAAATCAAAAATGCCAGCAATATTCGCCGTGTGACTCAGCCGATATATGCCCGCATTTTTCTATATAATTTGTGGCAATATGTTAAGCTCTTTGTTTGACAGCGCAAGGTAGAAAGCTCTATTTAGAAATACTTGAAGTCCATTTGTTTTTATATCCAGTTTAAAAGTGCCAAATGAAATTGTTTTGATTTCTAAATGAATTCCAATCAAAGTATTTTATGTATGTATATATTTATAAATATGAATAAGGTAACTTTTATCAATATATTAAAGCGATTGTCGAATTTGTCGTATTTATTGAATAACTCTATAGCATCTCCTACCATTGATCACCATTGAAATGAGATCTTAACATGGACAATCGGTGTGGATAGCCATGTACCATGGTACGGTGGATCTGCACATCTTCTACATCTCCATCGAAACTAAGTGCTCGAACCGCAATAAAAGGTATGCGATGCGAGTACGGCGTGAAATGATGTCCATTTATCGATATCAAATAGAATCCGTCCGTAACGAGCACTTGAATAGTGAATCGACCACTTCGACTGAGCAAGAATGGTATGGCCGAAGAACCCTCTTCTCGACCCCATTTTTTATTCATACGGGTATTACGTGCGATGGTTTTCTGAGCGATGCGGGCCACAATGGTCAAGGCAATATCACGTTTCTCATTGTCGAGCAGGAAGTCAATGGAGAAACTGAGAAAACGAATGCAATTTTAGTCCTGATCAAGACTGAATTTGTAATGCGTTCCTGTACTTACACATTGCAGTTAATTGCAATATTTCCGCTGAAAATAAAGCTAATACCTTCGCATAATTGACCAACCTCGACCGTATTACCGTTTAGAGGCAAGGCAAAATATTCATCTGCCGAAGCCTGAAAATAAATTAATAATTATTTAGGTTTTGGTGCGGGATCGTTTACTTTTTTTTCATTCCTTACCTCCAGCTTGGCCAAGCTGTTTGGATAGCCGCGTACTCTGGAACGATGAATCTCTACTTCTGTCAGATCTCCGCCAAATTGAACAAATCGAACCGCCCCGTAGGGTTGCCGATGCAAGTACTGAGCGAAGTGATGACCATTTATGGCTATCAAATACCAATCGTCTGTGACGAGTACTCTGATCTCAAAGCGATCTCCTTGTCTGAACATGAACGGCTGGGTGAGATACAGTTCTTCGCGGCCCCATTTACCTTTAACACAGGTGTTCCTTACGATCGCCTTGGTGTGAAGTCGGGGATTGATGTGCAGTGCGATGTCTTGTGAATCGTTCCGATACATAAAGTTGATTACGAAACTGGTTTAAGGTTGGATGTAAATATTGCAGTAACATTAGTGGTAAGGGTAACTACAAATATATTATTCTAAGATATTACAATTTGCTGGCAACCTTGTTAGATCGATATTAATCTTCGAAATCAAATAACTGAATATTCAACTTACCTTTTACAGTGCTTGCCAATTCTTCCGCTGAAAGCAAAGCACGAGCCTTCATCCAGTTCGCTAATTTCCGCGCCATTGTCGACGAGGGCCAGAGATATAAGCTCATCCATGGGCTGTGGAGGGGGAACGTACTCGGGTTGTTGGGGAGGAGCATACTCGGGTTGTTCGGGGGGAGTGTACTCGGGTTGTTCGGGGGGAGTGTACTCGGGTTGTTCGGGGGGAGTGTACTCGGGCTGCTCGGGGGGAACGTACTCAGGCTGTACAATCTTAAAGATAATAACTTTGTATAATAAAGGATCACATAAAGAAATATTTCGAATACTTACTACTTCTCCCACTCCCTCTTCAGGTTCAACTATAACTTCAGACTCTGGGTTCCTCACCATAACGGGAAACACCGAATCGGGTATAATACCGCCTAGATATTTGATGGTTATCTTATGCAGACCCGCCTCCTTGGGTGTATATTCAACCGTGTATGTTACGTTACTGTCTTCGCTAAGATTAACAGCCGGCTTATCCAGCTCCCCGGTTGGCCTTACGATTTCTACGTCTGCGAAGCCACTGGACGTGGAAAAGGTGGCGATGGTAAAATGCGTAGATTCACCAACCAAGAGGCCAATGGGTTCGATTCCAGGTCCAAATACGCACACTCTAACGATGAGGAATATTTATATTTAATTACAGCCAAGCGAATACCCTACGATGTTGAACTTACCTGTTGGGATCGGTCTTGGGATGCAGGGGAGCTCCTGGCTTGAGTTTGGCAAAGGGATATTGCGCCAGATATGTCATCATAGACTGCTCATCCACATTTGGGTTTACCAGCTCCTCTGGCCGGATAAGCTGACGAACATCAAGCCATTCTTCGGCCAGGTCCATGGCTTCGGTAGCGTTTCGCACAGGCTCGTTCGGATCCCATAAATCCCAGTCGGGACAAAGGCCAGATGCACATCCATCCACCAAAGCACCCACCGCAATGCCCGTTGACCAATCAGTGGTAAAGTTGTTGATGGACATATCGGGTATCTTAGTTTGCATCCAATTTAACAGACTAAAAAAGAGATCAGAAATTATCAGAAATTATCAAGTATAAGACAAGTTCTGAAGCTTACCGTTGCTTAGGTGTTAGACCGGCTGTACTCGGTTGCTCCTCTTCCTCTTCCTCCTCCCATTTGGGCAGCGAAATCGAGTAGTGCAGAATAAGTGTCCAGAATAGTCCCAAAATCAACTTTAGTTTGCAGTCCACAATATCCGAAGAATCTATAAGAAATATACGGTCAGCTTCTTATCGCTTATCTCTTATAGACCGCGACATTCTTCTGATAATAAAGTTAAAAGTTATGCAACTGCGAGCTCAAACAGAACGGTTTATAAATAGATTTGACTCGTTGTGACAATAAGTATTTCTCCGTATTTCTTTATGAATTTACGGATTTTCCAGAAAGTAAATACACCCTATATTACTCACCGATATTGACAATCTTTATGCCCTCGGCCTGCAGAAACTCGAGTGCAACCGACACATTCTCTAGTTGCTGGCTTCGGAATTTGGGATTCTTATTGTATCTGGGCATTTGCTTCTGCGACAGGACCTCAATCAGGGCAATCAGTCGCAGCCCATCTGCCAGATCCGTTTCCAGATCTTCTATGCTACTATCGACAGTTTTTAAATGTTCGTTAGCCCATCGAGTGAAGGTATTCTGTTGGATTTTCTTCCACTCATCTTTGCCCGAAGAGTCGTGTTCAGTTTCCATAATTATTCTTTTGCCTTAAGGATTCGTGAGATCTACAAAAATGTTTGATTCTATTTCGTTTGTTTGGTTCAACCGTTAGGAGTATTTTAAACCGTCGAACTCGTCGTTGGGACTATTTGTTACTGTTTGCCTCATTGTTAATTTCCAGTTTGACTGAGTAATTTTGCCGCCCTATCTAACTTGGTTAATAAAGTCTAACGTCACCGAAACACTCTATTCGATTTATCAGTTTAACAAAATATTTTATAGCAAGTCGAATAATGGTATAAGTTGCTTATAAATGTTGTAAATTTTTTATATTTATGTGGAAACTCTCTAATACTCTTCCTATCCAAGCCTATTCATAAGTAACTTATATTATGTTCAGTTAATGTTGTATGCAGGGTATTTAGTAGTCATATAACCTCAATCTTAGGCATTGTTATCAACTTTCTGATAATAAATGTGCGAAAATTCCCATGTTTGACGAAGGAAGAGCTCGAGCAAATAGACTCAGGTATTTCTTTTTTCTTATTTGGCAAACTCGATTAGTCATTTATTTTTATAGCAGCTTTTCGACTTTCAATTTTATATGCTTCTAACTCATCAACTAGCCCATGATAAGATATATTTTACTGCAACTCAGTAGACATACATACATATGAAAGTAACTAAAATAGATTTTAAAGCTTTCGATTTAAGCTTGACGTTTTGCTGGAAAAAATTCTGTTTAGTACATGCATTGATTCCATTATATTTTTAAATATTTGAATTGTTTTAAAGTCTTAAACATTCCACCTCACGTATGGAATCAGATAGGGTATTACGCTGTAGAATACTATATCGTTTTCGATTATAAGTAGGTTAAAGATAACTCAGGCAGATATGGATACATTGAATATGTAATGTTTACAATTGCAATATAAGTTCTTAATTTGTGCCATAATTTCCAATCAAATCTAACCGATAATCTGATGTCGCACAAGGGAGCATTTGCCGTTTCCACTGATGACCTGCCGCATCCAGTCTGTGTAGTAACGCACACTCATAAACACGTCCGGCACACCCTGTGCACAGGGTACCATGAAGTTGAGAATGCCGATCAGCGTGCCGTTATAGATCAGCGGACCGCCAGAGTCGCCGTGGCAGGCGCCGATGTTGAGCCGACGGAAGACACACACATGACACGCCCCCAGCCCGACGTCATCGTAGCCAGCGAGACGCGATTCGCATTCCGCGAGCGTTATATGCTGCTGCTGCACCCGCTGCAGCTGTGTAGGCGTGTCACCTGCAGCGGACTGTGTGCCCCAACCGAAGAACAACAGTTCAGCTGTGCCACGGGGCCAGGCTTCGGTAGCCAGCGGCACGGGCTGAGTTAGCGCATTAAACACGATGCTCTCGTTGAGTCGCAGCAGCGCTATATCGTTGTGGTACTTGGGCCGATCGTAGCTGCAGTGCAAATAAATATCTGCGGGGTAGTGCAGTGCACCGGGCTGGCTATAACGTATGGTGCCCACAGCTACCTGTAGCCGCTCAGCGGGCCAACCACTCACACAGTGTCCAGCCGTCAGGCTCCAGCTCTGAGCAACAATCGCTCCGCCACAGAGATGGCTGCCAGTTCGTGTTTGCAGCGAGATCTGATAGGGTGCATCTCCCTCGGCCGCATTCTGACCACCCACGATGGGCTCCACTGGGTTGATCAGCACCAGAAGTACTGCGAGCGAAAGCAGAACCTTGCGAAAAACTTGTAGTTTCATATTTGATATCTAAGTGCCGACTGATCAAGTGTAGTTGGACCCTGCGAATATCGGATGGATGCTATCGCGCTGCCCGGGGGCAATCAAGTCTTGATTATAGTGCCTTATTTTGCCATAAACAGATTTTTTCTTTCATATCACACCGATAAAATGGTCAGCGCATATCGATGTACATAGCACTCGATTGAGATTTCCCCATATCGTCGAACTGAACTTGGACAGGGCCCGCTATCGTTAGACTTGGCAGTGACTTTACTACTATATGCATATCGGTGCCATAAACTGGCCAAGTTGGTGCCATAAAATGAGCTTGATAAAGAAAACCCTCATTAATGTCGAACAGAAACCAGCGATAAAACTCCAGACACATTTTGACCGTTAGTTGGTCTTGGCCAGTCTTACGCTCAGGATGAAATTCCTCTACCTTTTTGCTATAGTTCTTCTGCTCGAGTCACCCAACGTGCTGGCCAAGCGCTATATCGATGCCAGCCGTAGCAATCGCATTGTGGGTGGACAGACCGCAGAGGTGGGATTCGCCAAGTATCAGGTTTCGCTGCAGCCCTACCAGGGCACTCATAATTGCGGAGGTGCCATAATTTCGGAGCGATGGGTCATTACGGCTGGCCACTGCGTTCAATTTCCTCCTGAGTTGATTATCATCGTGACTGGAACCAATCGCTATGGGGAACCGGGCGGCGTCTATTACACCTCCGAGGTGCACGTGCACTGTCTATACGATGTTCCCTACATGCACAACGATATTGCGCTGTTAAAGACAACGGAAAACATTATCTTCAACGAACTGACCCAACCCATTGCTCTGCCTGTGGCTCCAGTGCGTGAGGGAGCGGAGATTGTATTGACCGGTTGGGGCGCGGAAACACCCAACGGAAGCGCCAACGAGAATCTACAGAAACTATATTTGGGCCTTGTCAAGCTGGACGAATGTGCCGATATATTCAACCATACCAGCAACCTTGGGGTCGGACACATTTGCACCTTTTCCAAGCAAGGCGAAGGCTCCTGTCACGGTGACTCGGGTGGTCCGCTGGTGAGCAACGGCTACTTGGTGGGCGTGGTCAACTGGGGACGGCCCTGTGCCCAGGGATACCCGGATGTGCAAGCCAACATCTACTATCATCTCGACTGGATCAGGAACACATTAAGCAGCAACTCCAAGTGCGGCACATAAGCTGCTTCGGTTACCCTGTAGCAATTAATAAAGATTTGGCTTATACTTTACGAGAACGTTGAGTTTTATTTCGATCAGTGTCCATAGTTGCTGGCATAGCAGTGGCAGGTTTTGCAGGTGGACTCCGACATGGTTCGCCTGATCCAGTCGCGGAAGAAATACGTTGAGGCATAGCTGTCCGGGTATCCAATGGCACAGGGATAACCCCAGTTGACAACGCCGTAGACTGTGCCATTGGCCGCCAAGGGTCCGCCCGAGTCGCCGTGGCATGCGCCCTGTCCCTGGTCGGTGAGCGTGCAGATGTGATTGTATCCATTATTCGAGTCGCCTCCCATTATCTCCTGGCAGCTGGGATAATCCACATATGTCAGCGTAGCCTGCTGCAGCACATCAGGCGTATCGCCGCCGTAGTAGGTTGATCCCCAGCCGGTGAGCAGTAGATCCGATCCATTGGCCAGCGGAGTATCGGGCAGCAGGGCGGGCTTGGTGTACTCGTTCCACACAATCGAATCGTTCAGTCGAATCATGGCAATATCGTTGTGGTAGTAGGGATAGTTGTAGTTGCAGTGCACCCAGTGCTCCTCGACGAAGTATTTCGCACCTGGCTTCTCCCATTCCACAGTTCCTGTGATCACACGCAGGTAGCTTGGATTGAAACCGTATACGCAGTGGGCAGCTGTCATGACATGACGTGGTCCGATTATGAAACCGCCGCACATATGATCCCCGTACATGCCCTGCAGCGAAATCTGGTAGGGAGCCAGGCCCAGCTCGGCATCTTTGCCATTGACAACACGATTGTTGTAGAGCTTGCCCTGCTTGGTGAGTTGCTCGAGCTTCTCAGGATTAACCGGGATTACCCTTTTTGCGTTCACTGAGCTGTTTGCAACGAACACGACGAGCAGCTGCAGCAGGAGCAAAACTGCAAAACGAGTGAATGGCTTCAACATTCTGACGACCCAATCTGTTCCAGCTTTTTAAACTCGTCGCCACGTCGTGATTTTCCTTTTATACTCGTTGCCGAAAACATAGTGACATATGTATTTCCAATTTTATCGTAAATCGGAATCAATATTGTGCGACTATGATATCGAGCCCATAAAATGATATTGGCATGCTCTGGTTACGATTACGTGACCGGGGTAATTAATATCGGCGACAATGGAGCTGGACGATATGACAATTTATCATTATAAGCTAGGTGAGTCGATAACTATGGCAAGTACTACGCAAACTGTAACGCACCCTAGATACTCTGTTAAGTTTAGAATGGGCATCGATTGAGGACTGATCTTCAAAAACATAAATTACAAAATGCCGCAGCTTCCGTGAACAAATTTCAAACTTTTATGCATACTTTTCGGCTGATCGTGATTTAAGTCTTTGCTAAGCAATGATCAATGATCGAGTCGATCTAAATTCCACGATTTTTAACGGTTTCTTGTGGATTTTGGATCAAATATTTAATAAATATTACAAAATGTGCACTTTGTACACTCAGCAGAATCTAAAACAAGTCGGAAAGGCTACAGTCGAGCGTACTCGACTGTGATATACCCGCTACAACTCTTCGGAAAAACACGTGCCAAATGTGAAATGCGTTCTTGCTTTATATTTCTTTCCGTCTCTAATTTGTTCTGCCTATGCAAGTTCCACTCGATTTTAATTGGATGTTGCCCTTTGCTTTTATTACTTTGCAGTTATAACTCAGCAGAGGGCTTTATATTACGCATGTGTGAAAGAGACGCCTGTACATACATACATATATGGTGCCTCAACATATCTAATCAGATTTCTCGTTTGTTTTGCAGCTCAATGTCTCTTTCGATTCTATGTAACTTTAAATATTTTATTTTTGTATTTTGAAATACACTGTAAAATAAAAAAATATAAGATACGAAAAAAAAAAAAATATAAGTCGTTCGCCGCACACAGGAGTTGAACTCCGCCGTGGCGAAAATCCGAAATAAACTTGATCTGCGTGCAGAATTAACACATATTGTCCCCAAATTTGGTAGCTCTAGCTCTTATAATAGCTGAGATCTAGGACAGACAGATAGACGGACAGACGGATATATATATACATACATATACTTTATGAGGTCGGTGTCTCCTTCTGCCAGTTACAAACATTTTCGGTTGACACAAAGCTACAATACCCCTACTCTACGAGTAGCGGGTATAAAAACAGTGCCATAAAAGAGTTGAACGAACAGCGATAAAAAAACAACAAGTTTGCTTCGACTCGAAGTAATATTTATCATAATTAGATATTACAGAGCAGATCTATAAATAATCATGCAGAGCCCAATCGAGATGATCGTTCAGATGGAGGGACATGAGCCGCGTTGCCTGCAGCCGTAAATGCCTCGGCGTATCCAGTCCCTATAGAACACGGTACTGGCATGCATGTCGGGTTTGCCCACGGCACAGGGAGCACCCCAGTTGACCACGCCCACCAATTTGCCGTCCCACACAATAGGTCCTCCAGAGTCGCCGTTGCAAGCGCCTTCGCCTTCTTTAGTAAACGTGCAGGTGTGACCAATATCGACACCATCACTGCCATTCCAAGCCTTCTTACACTCGGCATGATCGATTACCGTCAGATTAATGGTCTGCAGAAGCTCCGTCGTTGGCCAATTTAGTTCCGGAGAGCCCCAGCCGGTCATGACGACATTGGCGCCGGTGGGAGGATACTCCGTGCTCAGCTCAATAGTTTGCGTGCGCTCGTTGAACACAATCGATTCGTTGACATGAATAAGTGCAATATCGTTGGCATACACAGCCGGTATGTCATACATGGAGTGCACGATAGCCTGGTCGGGAAAGAGACTCTGTCCCGGCACCAGTCGTTCATTGGTACCGACAATGATGCGCAAATCCTCGATCGAAAAGTCCAGGGCACAGTGACCCGCTGTAACTATCCAGCGATCGGATAGGATGGCTCCGCCACAGATATTCGTTTTCCACGTTGTTTGTATCGATACCTGATAAGGTGCTGCACCCTCCTCCGCCTCCTGGCCACCCACAATGCGATTGCCGGCTTGGGCATATTTATGATATATTCGCTTGGCCCGCGTGACGTCAATGGAACTGCCCAGCAGCAGGGAAAGCCAGAAAATTTGAAGTAGCGCGGACATTGGGGATGGGTACGTGTCGTGTACTTCGAATATAAAACTGCAATTAATGACCAGCTAAAGCTTTTATATGATGCCATCCTATATATAAAGCGTTTATCGCACCAGGAAGCTTTGGTCAGTGTATCGCAGCGTTTTTTCCAACAAACTGACCAAATCTTTATGAAGGTGCTGGAATATTTTCACCTAATCTTGCTTTGTTTTTGACACATCTTTATCTTTACGAGGTCTAAGGATAAAACCCACACGGTAAATTGTACCAATTGGAGGGGGACCATAAAAACTTCTTGTCGATTGTAGCCACAAGGTGGCTGGTCGAGGGGCTGGAAATCACGGCGGGGCCAGATGCTATAAATTACGGGCGCTGGCTGTAGCTTTTTACCACAATTCGATCGCCTGTCGCGCAGTGGAAAGCGCAATGCATGAATGGCCCAAAACTTATCGTCCCGTATCATAAAATCGACCATTGGGCAAATGAGACGTGCTCGATAAGCATCGAGTCCGATGTGTAATTCCAGGGTGAATACTCGTTGCGATTTTAGTTTCATTTGAACAGTAAAACAATGAGAACATTGTTGAGATCATCGGTGCTGGAAGGGCTCAGCCTCTGCCTCTGCCTCTGCCTGCTGCTCTTTAGCCCTGCCGCCGTTGAGGGTCTGCGCATGCCAGGCGATCAGCAGCTGCCGGGTCAAGCCGCAGTCGGTGTACGACCTGTGTCTAGACTCTTGGCTGGCGGCGTGCCAGAGGGACGTATTACTGGCGGAAATACGGCTACCATTGGGGAGTGGCCTTCGATTGTGTCTATACAGAATCAGTATGGATTCCCCTTCTGCAGCGGCGTCATCATCGATAAGTCTTGGGTACTGACCGCAGCGAGCTGCGTATCTGGCCTGCAAGCGAGGAATCTATTGCTAATTACCGGCACCTTGGACTCGTGGAACAACACTGCTCCCGGCTATTATGTGGATCAGATTCATATTCATTGCAACTTCGATAAGCCACTCTATCACAACGACATTGCGTTGCTCCATTTGTACGGGGACGTTGAGTTAAACTCGGTAACGGAAATCATCGCGTTGTCCGAAATCGATGAGCTCGAGGAGGGCGAAAAGTTAAGCTTTGCCGGCTGGGGTAAATCGAGTACGGATGGTTCTATGATACTGAGTCTTCAGGAATCCGAAGGCAACTATCTGCCGGTAGAGGAATGCCGCAGTGCGCTGGGCGATACCGAAGATGTCGACCTGGGTCACGTATGTGTGCGGCTGGAGAAGGGCAAAGGCATGTGCCATGGTGATACAGGAGGACCGCTGATCGACGAGCAGGGCAAGCTGGTTGGAATCGCCAACTGGGGTGTACCCTGCGGCCTCGGACGTCCCGATGTCTATGCTCGTGTAGCCTTCTACTACGATTGGATTCGCACCATCATCAACGGCTGTGGCATTGTCTAGAGTCGAGAATATATTGATACTATATATGATATCAACTTTTGATTTCTCACTGTTACGATAAATGTTATTCGAGTTTTATGATCCCTCAAATATCTTGTTTTATTCGCTCCGATATTGCCTAACTATATGACCCAACTACGATGGCCATTAATATCCACAGAATGGTCATGCTTAGCTCGCTGGCATTGGCCATGCCAGTAAATCAGTCCACTTTTGGCAGAGCTTTCGGCATGTCTTACCAAGTTGGAGCAGTTCTCTTCGCAATTCTGCTGGTGTCCTCCGCGACAGCCAGCGGACGTCGCAACTTTCCGTCGGTGCCCGCGTCTAAGTTCAGTTCGCGCATCATCGGTGGCAATGTGGCAGCCCAAGGAGCAGCACCATACCAGGTCTCCATACAGAACAGCTTAAGGTACATTAAAAGAAGAAGTGAATCGTAGCAAATACCATCTACGCTTATCCTGTTTAATGGAATCGGTTCCTAAATATATTCATATACATATGCCTAAGGATATACTTATTCCTAAGGATAAGTCTCGGTTTTCTGATTGAAACGCAGAACTAAAAGCTTATTTTATTTCCATAAATTAACTTAATCGTTTCTGATCATCTAAACCATATATGGTGCGTGACTCATTCAATTGACTTCGTCTTTGATGACTTCGTGTCGGTATTGAAAGTTTTCCACATTAAAGCAGCTGTTAATGAGTATAACCAGATTTAAATCAAATTTTACCACGAGCATGATTTAACAAAAAATACGTGATAATACCAGAGAAAATCAATGATTGTACACATTACTCGAAAACTATTATCAGGACTGTAGACTTAGACACACGAGCAAAGATTTCGTGGAATTAACTTGTACTTCATGTATTTGTAGAGTGTGATTACTTGAAGAACTGTTGATAATATAGTAAATATTTTATAAATCCCGCAGCAACCACATTTGCGGCGGAGTCATCATACATGATCAGTATGTCCTGACGTCAGCCAGCTGCTTGGCAGGAATGAACAAGAGGAACGTAAAGGCGGTGATGAGCACCAACGACTGGACTGGTCAGGCCTGGGAATACTATGTGGATGAGATCATATTGCATTGCAAGTTCGATCAGCCGATGTACCACAACGACATTGCACTGCTCAAGCTGCAGACACTGGTGGCCTACGATGAGGTTACGCAGAATATCACTATCGCAGCACTCGACGATCTGGTCGAGGGCGAGAAGCTTGTGATGTACGGTTGGGGTTACGCCGAGGAGGGGGGAGATTATGTATATGATCTAAAGCAGCTCGAGGTCAGCTATGTGCCGCTGGAGAAGTGCAATGCCACGTACCAATACACGTCAGATCTGGACATAAGTCACCTGTGCGCTGGCGGCAAGATTGGAGAAGGCGCCTGTCACGGCGATCATGGCGGAGCTCTGGTTGATAGCAAAGGTCGTCTGGTAGGCATTGGCAATTGGGGTGTGCCCTGCGGACATGGTTTTCCCGATGTCTTTGCTCGTGTCAGCTTCTTCTATGATTGGATTCAATCCACAATTAACGGTTGTGGCATAGTGTAAGCGTAAATGGTAAATCATATCTTAAATCTTTGACGTCTAGACGTCTGGTCTGGTTTAGAGATTAACGAACCGACATTTATACCTTGCACCCGCACACAAAGTGCTAGACGCAAATTTCCCATCGTAAACTCAAAGAGACTTTGGAAAGTTTTCGGCATTAGATTGATACCTATGTATGCCAGATAGTATATAATTTTGTTTCTCTGCTGTCACACTAGATTTATTGCGAGAATATATCAAATATTGTTTATTAGCTTCAGCGTTGTCTCATCTTTAATTGGTAGTTCCGTCTCGAGCTGTTGCCACCGCTGTTACGTGTTTCACTTGACCCGTTTCGTCAACGAATTGCGCGGTCAATGTCCAACACACACGGCGTATGAGTAACGAGTTGTTATGGCTGGCGCTCGAGTACTCAGATTTGATTACGAAGCGGGCGGACTGCCAATCTGGTACTATTCCTGTGGATTTCACTACTCACCCATGTTATCAGGGACGAGGTAAGCAAGCGGCATTGGCTATGGTAATGTCACTATCGGAACTTCCCCAGAATTGCGGTTTCTCGTTATCTCATTCGATTCGCGCATTCAAAGAAAGCCTCATTCGTCCGATAAGCGTAACTCTTGCGCATTATAAATAGAAAATCAGCCCGAAAAACTCGACAATTCGAAACCGAAATTCGTGAGAACAACTTGAACAACATATTCTTTCTTAGACCACAAAATGCGATTTGCAATTTCGCTTACCACTGTGCTACTGGCACTTGTACTGGCTTCGTGTCGCGCCCGCGAAATTGGATTAACTCGGCCAACGAGTCGCCAGCTTGACATTGATGTGGTGCGTCCCGAATCTCGTATCGTTGGCGGCAAGGACGCCCCGCAGGCCGCGGCACCCTATCAAGTGTCGATTATGAACACCTTCGGCGAGCATGTATGCGGCGGCAGCATCATCTCCAACGAGTGGATCCTAACAGCCGCCCACTGCCTGGAATGGCCCATACAGTACCTGAAGATCGTGACGGGCAGCAACGATTATACTAAGCCCGGTGCGGAATATCTGGTGGATGCAGCTAAGAAACATTGCCAGCACGATAAACCCGCCTATCACAATGATATTGCACTAATACACACGGCAGAGCCCATAATTTTCAACGCGCTCACTCAACCCATCCAGCTGGCCACGAATGATACACTTAAGGCTGGCGACAAGGTTACGCTAACGGGCTGGGGCAGCGTGAAGGCCTGGGGACGCTACGCCACGCAGCTGCAGACGATCGATCTTGCCTACGTGGAGCATGCGACCTGCGAGAAGAACGTACGCAACGCCAATTGGCTGGGCGAGGGACATATCTGTACGTATACCAAGGAGGGAGAAGGCTCTTGTCACGGCGACTCGGGCGGTCCGCTCATCGACCAGAACCGTAATCTTGTCGGTGTGGTCAACTGGGGTGAGGCCTGCGCCGTCGGCTACCCAGATGTTTTCGCCTCTGTGCGTTACTATCACGACTGGATCACCGAGATGATGACAGCAGCGGGTACAGCCTGTTGAGTCAGCTGAGAGTTGGCTCGCTAAAGGCGACTGCACAATAGCATCAAGAACAAAGCCATACCGAACAAATACTCTATATATAAACTTATGCATATAAACTGTAATCCATAGCTGACGATATTAAAAACTTTATCACACATATATCAGAATTATAAATTATTTATGAGCGAATTGCGACTTGGGCCAAAGATCTCTAAGTGAAATTATTTTATGAGCTTGTTGGCTTAGTCATAAAAGTGGCCAATCGCCTGACCAGCCGATATTCGATATCAAAATGAATCCCTGTCTATTTTTGGACTAGTCGGGGAATTTCTTTGATGACAGATGGATTGATAAACCGACGAGTTAGTCTGTTATCCAATATGGACTTAGACTTATTCTGCGTGATAGCACGTCGGCTCTGGTATTAGATAATAGACTAGGCATAGGAAAATTAAAACTGTACGATCTTATACTAGACTAACTCGTAGTAGACTAAAAATAAGCAACTTCCACAAAACAAACAAACAAGGCAACTGCTTTATCAATTCTTCCTCATTGCACAACTGGAGTACCTCGACTTATCGCGGCACAGACCTTGGTGGGCATGTGGAGTACCTACTCCACGGGGGCGCCTTTAATGCGAGGAAACTACGTGATCGGCCTACAGAAGTACATATCACAAATACTTAAAAGCCGCATCTGTTCGCAAATGATACACAGTCGCTGTCTGGCGGGGACCAAAAATGCTGCTACTTCTGCTTTCGCTCTCAATCCGTTGCGTATTCGGCGAGATACTCTATCCGCCGCAGTTCACGCAGGAGAATCGAATTGTGGGCGGCGAGGATGCACCCGAGGGCATGGCACCGTATCAGATCTCGTTACAGAGCGCAGCAAGCGGGCAGCATTCGTGCGGCGGCGCCATCATCGATGAACGTTGGATAGTCACGGCTGCGCATTGCATTCATGGCAGAACTCCGAACGCATTGCGCGTGCTGACAGGCACACAGAATCTGCAACAGAACGCGTCCAGATACTACTATGTGGACAGGATTGTCGAGCACTGCAACTACGAGCCACGCAAGTACCGTAACGACATTGCGTTGTTGCATCTGAACGAGTCCATCGTGTTCGACAATGCCACACAGCGAGTGGAATTCGATCATGAGCCCTTGGCACCGGGAGATATGTTGCTACTGACGGGTTGGGGCACCCTCTCGCTGGGCGGCGAAGTGCCCGCCAAGCTGCAACGTCTCGAAGTCGAGTATGTGCCGTACGGGGAGTGTCGTGAGGCACATGGCAACAGCACAGCCGTCGACATTGGCCATGTGTGCACGTACAACGACAAGGGAAGAGGTGCCTGCCATGGCGACTCTGGCGGTCCGCTGGTGCACAACGGCAAGTTGGTGGCGCTGGTTAACTGGGGTATGCCCTGTGCCAGGGGCAAACCCGATGCCAATGCGGGCATCGCCTACTATCACGATTTCATCCGCACCCATCTGAGTCTACACCAGACCGAAGCAGCTGAGGCCGAGGCCTCCGAGAGCGTGGAAGCTCGCGGCAATCAATCCCATTGCAACTAAATCTTATGCCTGCTTCGAAGTAAGGAATCTGCAATTACTTTCTGTCAATTAAAACCCTCGAATTTCTAAACAATTTGGCATCTTTAATATGGTTATCGGATTCCAATTGGTTAAGTAGTTTTTGGTCTTACGGTACTATAAATGCACTTACAAATTTAGACAACAAAGGGGGGAAGGGGGAGCGGTGTCCCATCAACTGGGGACAGCTAACAAACTAAGATTGCATGGGATGAGCTATGAAGATATTCTAGAACTGATTGGCGGGCAGGTAATGGTTGTTAACCTGGCCATTAATGCCACCATGCACATGACCCTCGATTGAACCATCGCCGAGCTGCTGCTGCTGCTGCTGCTGTTGCTGTTCGTCTTCCTCCTCCTCGGGCGCATCGAGAGAACCGATAACAGAGGTAATGGGTGCCACACCCTCGTCGGTGATGGTGGAGGTTCCGCCAAGAGTATCGTACTGCGACTGGATCTGGCGCTGAGCATTGATTGCCTCCTCGGGCGTGCGATACTTGATAAAGAACACCTCGGGCTTGTTGACGTGCTGCGGTGCCTCGGCAATGGCATCCTGCAAGTCGGAGGCCGACGTCTTCTTGGCCAGCACATAGACCACTGTCTTCTCCTGTTTCAGCGACTTGGCCAGATTGAGTGCAGCGGCGCGGTTCGTCTGAGCGGGCGTCTTCACGAACAGCACGTTGTAGTGGTTGCGGGGCTGCTGCGACAGCTGGGTTAGCTCCTCCTGGATTTCATCCTCAGACTCCTCGGGTGCCGAGTGAATGAAGAAGTTCTTGGTCACGATCGGTTTCTTGGGAATGCGAACACGTGGACGTGCACGACGTTGTTGCTGCACTGGCGCCGTCTGGAAGTGGCCAGGGAAGCCGGCTGGCATGGGGAATGTGGCGGGCGGCAGACGAGGCTGTTGAGCCGGGGCATGCAACTGCGGCTGGTACTGGCCAACAGGCGGCAAATAGGGCAGTGGCACGTTCAGTGGAGGCAGCACCGGATGCGACGAGTGTTGTTGCTGCTGCTGCTGCTGCTGTTGCAGCTGCTGGTTGAGCAGATGCGCCACAACCGTTGGCGTCTGCGAAAGCTGTGCCAGCGGTTGCTGCTGCTGCTGCTGCTGGACGCGGTAGTTGTATCCCTGCTGCGTCAGACTGATGTCGGCACGGGCCAGCGCCAATGCGCCCACAAGTAGTGTCTGAAATAAAAAAGTGAAGCATTCGATGTCACTGATAATCCTCAATTCTACGCGCTATCCAATCGGCTGCATAATCCGCAAAACGCACCACAAATATCTTCATGCTGTTGCCTAGGCTGGAACTTAGTTGCTGCGTTAGCTGAACTCGGGGCTGTGCTCTCGCTCTGTGTGTCAAGTGGTTGTGATGATGGGTCAAGCGCTGACACCGCCTTTTATACCGTGATCAACACGCACCATGCGCCCCGACAAGTTTATAATCGGAAACAAATAATGAAACAGGCAGCAGCCAGCAGCCAGCAGCAGCAACAACAATGGCTCAAAGCGTTGCAACAGTCGCGTTTCGTATGGTGGCAGCTCGCCAGCTGGAAGTGGCCTTTTGTTACGCCTCGAAAGTGTCTTTTGTTGTGGCCAAGTCCAACAAATCAAGACGGTTGATTGAGCGGGCATTTTGACACGTTGTTGTACCCTGTAGCAGTTGATAAAAGGGCATGTTAGTGAAAAATGAAATGATCCCCGACCTTATGTGGTTTAAAGAGGGGGCGAAAATTGAATGTGAACTCAATCCCTACAGAGGATTTTTGTATCAAATGAACAGACCGTACAGCTAGACAGAAAGACTTGGCTTAAATGACTCGTCTAGTGATCCTTAGCGAGAACTTTGTGGAGTTTACCACGGTTTCTTTTATTCGTTGCATAGGTCAAAAGGTATGATTGGCACTTCTTAAAGTTTCCTTGAATACTTTAACATAATGCAATAACTAAAAATTAATTAAACAAAACTAACAAAAAGGCGAGACGGGCATGAAATGTCAGGCCCACAAAACACTTGCTATACATCTTAATGCCATAATTAAAATATAAAATCTAAAGAATATGATGACAAAAGAAAAAGTGTCAACAAACACATTAAAATGACAAAACTTCGCAAGACAGCAAATCGCAGCGCACTGTCTAAATTTTGCATCAAGTTGAATGACTCGCGCATTCAGATGCAAATCAGCGGATTGATAATGGATATTGACGAGGTTACAATCGATTACAATCGGCGGGTTTCTATGCATTTTTGTCGGGGTTTGTGTTTTATTGCGAACAACCTGAACCATAAAATGCAAATGGAAATGGGTGACGGGCCGGTTGGCTCTGTGGGCAGTGGGCCGCAGCCTCCGTGTTCGACTCTGTGCAGAGGAGAAGAAGCCAAGGTCTAGGTCTGTATCTTGTGCGATCGGTGTAAATATTTTGTCACACAAATATGTATATATATATATCTATTTATATATACCTATTACTATTTAGCTCAGCTGAGCCATTAGTCCGTTGCGATACACAAAAGTGAAGGTAAATCACTTAGCAAAATTTGAAAGCTCTGATTTCGTTGCGATGATCGAATCTAGTCCAAGTCGCTCAGCTGGGACTGGCCAGGGGTAATCTTTGGCGACGGAAATTAGTTATCATAACCAGGCATTCTCATAAGCATAACCAATTTGGAGATGCATATAAAACGAGATGAGATTTGCTGCTCATTGGACTAATTAGATTGGCAGTTAAAGAGCACAGCGAATGTGTGTGTGTCGCAAAGTTCAGCCTACGCCCAGTTTATCTGCTATTTAATTATAAAGAGTATATACATAACATCCCACGCTGAAAAGGCTTTCCAAAACGTTGCCCAGTAGTTATCCAAGCATTAAATCGCCCAACTTGGAGTGCAACTCGGCCTCTGCACCCATCGAATGCATCTCACACACAAATTAGCCCGTCTTTGGGGGGAAATGCTATGGCAACTACTTCATGGCGAAATGGGGTGGTTGTCTACTTTAAGCCAGAGATGTTGCCATAGCCGGAGTTAAAACAGGTTCCCAACTTTCTCACGATAAATCCACGGGGCGTGACCGAAGAAGCAAAGTAGGGAATGGGGCCTTCGTCTTCGGTTATGGTTTTGCCGGCTTCTTCAAGCAACCGAATTATTTATTCAAATAAACATATATGTATCTGACCGATCTCTGATCGACTTCCGTTCGAAATGTGAAACCGAAGGGAAGGCTTTAATTAATCTTAAACTTATTATGAGTTTCGTAAATGGAAATAAAAATTGCCAAGAAGTTAATACGAACAGATTTATAAACATTTTGATATGCAACACATTTTAAATAGACGAAAAGTGAATGCAGCAGGGAGACATAAATTTTGGATTTGCGTAACAAATTTTTTTAATTTATTAATTTATTGTTTGACCAACGCTTCACACTGTCCGATTTTGACATTGACTCTTGTGGGATTTCTTCGCGAAGAGGGATTATACGAAAATTAATACTACTCGCCAAAACCAACCTAGGTGCCTCTGATTGGCCTGCAGATTAATTATAGCACACTTTTTATAAACAAACAAGTTTAAATATATCGAGAGACGCCGTTTAAGCTACCCTAACAAGAAAACAAACACAAGTTCAGATTTCAATTCCAAATTGCTTAGGTCTGGCCGTAGTATTTAGTGTCTGCCGTAGTAAAAATTGATGAATGAATTTGATACAGTCATCTCATTAGGAAAGCTGAGGTGAAATCGTTTGGCATAAGTATATATTGATTAATTCATAGCCATTAAGAGCGGCTTAAACTGCATGTTTTCAGTCAGTTTACATTATAAGCTACTCGAAAACGATCTTAAGGTGGACTTAATGTACTCTCTGGTATGATTTTAACAGGGTCCGGAAAAATGCAACTGCCGGCTTATTAACAAAATCAAGCTATATAGTGATCTTCAATTCCATTCTTTCCAATTTGGATAAAAATGGCAACAACTGTGAGCTCCCTCTAAGGTCGTCCTATACATTTAAGGACTTAGTGGTCAAAATAGACAGAAAAAAATAAATACCGAACTCCGCTAGCTGCACTCGTTTTTCTAAAATTTTAAAATAAAAATTTAAATATAAAACTCGAAATGAATGCACTGCTTTAAAAGATGTCGATAACGCAGGCTTGCAGCAATCTAAAGCAGTGCTCCATTGTTAATACACAAGGTGTAGTAAATATTGTGTAGCATACTTTTAGACAGTTTTTGTGGTGGCGCCATCTCTTGGTCATAGGTGCTGCTCATGTACGTTGAGGTCGTTGACAGCCAGAAAAGCTATGAAAATTTAGCTAGCCTTTTTTCCTGCTATTAAAAATGCTAGTTTTGACAGGAAAAAGCTGAGCCGGAAACATTGATCCTAGGAATTTTATAAAAAAAACAGACCTAAAAGTTGTAAACAAAGTAGAATTTCAAGCCATATGCATGGCATCTCTTGATATATTGGTATTCTAGTTGATTTTATTAAGACGCTTTATTCCATATCAACTGCAAAATGCATTGGAACCATCGTAAATTACGTGATGGGAGCCATAAAAGTAGAAATTAGTTTTTAATATCAAACACTCACTATACATTCCTTTAATTAGATACATTGCTGACCATTGTGGATCGTAAATTTAAGCAGATCTGATAAGAAATCAGAATCGAAATCATTGCCATAAAGAAGTCAAATGCAGTTAAAAAGTTGACTATATCTCTCTAGTCTGGTTAACGATTGTCCATTAATATTATTACCGATATTAGCCGTTGGTCAGCTGGCGTGGGCCTGTTATCAGTGTTTTTTCCTATTATATTCAGCTGTAGCATAGCCAAGCTGGCCATATATTTACGACTAACGGTACTAAACTCATAAAGCAGACCAACACGAGCGATATACGAAGAATCAGAATGGTCAAAAAGAAGCGTGATGGATTTTATGGAGTTGACCAGAGTGTGCTCATGTGCTATACTTAGCATTATGTAGTTACCTCTAAATAGGGCCCAATAAATGCCAGAAATATGAATCGACAACGAACTTCGAACGTGTGCGGCGCCCTTTCAAGTTGTGGCCCGTCAAGTGACTAAAGCACGAGTTCTTCTTATAAAATGTTTATTAAATATTATATGATTGCTTGTACAGTTATGATAATTATAGTTTGGTTGAATGTCACACAAATTGACTAGGTAAATTTCATTTGAATTTCTCGCTCGGGATCACCCCTTCAAACATTGAGTATATAGTAAAATTGTCTGGTCTGTCGTTGCTCTCTCTTCTCGAATATTTTCGTCATGGATCCACACAAGGAACTTCTTTTGTGCCCTGTGCAGTCTTTGGTTTGCTTTGGATCGTGGCGTTTACTTGGCCAGCAGCTTAGAGCAACAGCTTCTGGGAGGCGAATCCCAGTAGTAGCATTACACCCAGGCCCAGCGATGTTAGCTGTGCTGCTCCACCACCACCAGCGCCGCCGGCACGCGACTCCACCAATACCACAGCGCGATTGTTCTCGCTCTGCAGCTCACGGTAATTGTTGTGCAGCTGCTTGCCCTCTTCGTACTCGATCTCCTTGAATTGATTGATCTGCTGCAGCGTGACGGGGAACGTGTCCGTGAGCACAATCCATGTGACAGCTTCGGCACACGTGGGTGTGGTCAGTGAGCCGGCATAGGTGAAGTAGGTGTCCGCAGTGGGCACAAGATCCTCCACTGCCAGACTATCCGCAACGTGCGCGGGCACATTCAAGTTGGCATAGCTCTTCACACTGTCCAGGCTCTTGATGATGTTATCGATGGCCTCGTTGGGTGTGTTCGACACGTGATACAGCACGCCCAGCACCGTGATGCCGTCCTTGAAGTTGGCTGCCATCGTCAGATTGGGATAGATCTTGTTGCGATGCACAATGTGCACTTCGAGCGGGTAACGAATATCGTTGATAGTGTGCTCCGACCACCAATGCATGTGGATCTGCTCGACCACATAGTCATTGCCCAGGGAGCCGCCGCTCAGCGTGAGGTCGTGCTTGAAGCCAGAGAGCTGAACTGCAGGCGAAATGAGAGCAGGAGAAATAATCGAATTAGTACAAAATATATAGGTATATATATGTTTTCTACTGCTACTCACTGGAGTGTCCATTGTTGACCATTTGAAGGGAGCTCTGATGCTCATCGTAGTTATCGAACTTCAGCGGATCAAACTTGCCCTTGAGCACGCCTTTGGTATGTAGATTAATGGGGCTCTGCTTCTTTCCGTTGTCGCAGATTCCACCCCATTTGGGAAATGCTGCAAGTTGCAAAGAGAGTAGAGCATGAATAATGTGCATGTATAATATAATATGCTTAACGGTATTAAGAACATATTTTTGAGGCATAGAGCTAGCTAAATATTTATTTTTTTCTATTTTCCGTTGATTTGCATACGCCGCAATTTGGGGCAATTGAAATAAACTGCGAAATCACAACTTATTGCGGGCACTTGACAGCGATCAACGCGATCAGCTGACCCAGCATATATAGCCGCCGCTCTCGAGCTAGTATGCTCGGCGTTGATTAACTAATTCCAGCAAATGAACTTTAACGAGTCAAGTTTTTCACTTTTTGATTGGCTCTACTTACGCTCATCCTGATTATTGTCCAGGTCTGGGTACCTGAAATCGTTGCCAGCGCTCAGCGCGACTGTGCAGGCTGCAAGACAGACAGAAAGAGAGGGAGAGAAAGAGATAGAAAGAAACGTTAAATTTAAAGGCAAACACGAAAATAAACATAAATATTAAGTATACGCCGCATGTAGGCAAGTTTAATGTATGTACCTATTCGGCTTTAATGCGTTTCTTTCACACTTGACCATGAAAAAGGCGGGAAATGTGCATTTGACAATGTATAAGAAGAGTGAGCTCGAGAAAGAGGGGGAGCGAGATGGTGCGAGAGCGCCAACGATGTTTAGTAGGGCAACCGTGTGCAATAAAGACAGCGACAAGAACAACGACGGGCACAAACGAACTGTTTGTCCGTCTGTGTGTGTTTGGCAGCGTCAATAGCCGCGGCACCTTGCACTTGACTTGGCCGGCAACACGCTAAAAATAAGCAGAGAATTTATGATGCCGAATTGGCGAAAAGAACCAGAGACAGAGACAAGTGCTCGGATCAGCTGACACAGCAGTAGTCTCTGCGATTTATGGGAAATTGCAATTAAACGCACATTAAACCGAAAACATGAAACATTTCCCATGAATTTTCTTTTCATCTGGACTAAAAGCCTGCTGTCTTCTGACAGCAAAACATCAAGCTGTCCATATAACAGATTTATGTGGGAACTTTTGCCGATTAGTTTTACGATCCATTTTGATGGAAAATATTTTGTAGTTTTCAATTAAGCGATCAAAATCATCATACATAACTCTAAACCTATGTTTTCATGCTCATTAACGGGTTCATAAAAGGCTCGTAAAAACGAGGAAAATGACCACAAATCCGCCACTAATTTATATACTATACTCCTTTGTCCGAATCTTTGACACATTTATGCTTCTGTTTGACTTACCCACTACTTATCAAAGATATCTCGACATTTTTAGCGAAATGACGACAGCAGCTGCTGAAAATTATTTCGCACGTCTGATTTATGGCCCCAAAAATGTTGAATGCAAGAAAAGTCAAAGCAAGAACGTGTTCTTCAGCTGTTTTCGAGCAGCATCAGTTTGCATTATATTTCACGATGGAAAATATTTTCAAGCAACGCGCATAACAAGCAGTCTAATTGAGTTTTCCGGCTGGCAATCTATATAAACATATAGATATTTGGTGAAAGTTATTTGCTTATGAGAAGACCTAAGCAAATGTGCTACAATGTGAGCAGAAAAGACAGCCGAGCAGCAAAGGCTGTGTGGGCGCGTTTACAATCGGATTGATAAGGCGGGTTTGACGAACGCCCTTTTACCTCCTACTTCACGCCCTCCGTGTGCCACTATCTCACACAAAAGTAGTCAATCTCAGAGATCAGTTAGCTAGCTATTTATATGCGATCCCATGCCATAGTGCCCTTGGCGAACAATTAAGGTTCGCATGCAACTTGCTTGAAAGCCGCTAAAAAGGGGGCTGCTGCTGCAATTAGGGGTGTCGAACAAAACTGCCAGCTAAACGATAATTGCCATGTAGAAACAACTATGTGAAAAGTTACACAAAGCAAACAGCTAAAAGATTCGACAGTCCAGCAAACTGCTGACCGATGTCAGCGACGACAACAATGGCAGCAGCAGCAACAACAGCGACAGCAACAACAGCGACAGCAACAACAGCAACAGTAGTGGCAACAAGTGCTGCCCGCCGGACATGACAACGGAAACATGTGCAGCATGTCTCGCTTGAGACTGGCTCTCTCTTTACCTCTTTATATCTGCCTTTCTCTCCCTCTCTCTGGCATTGTGTTTAGCTTGTTTATCGCTATTCTGCGCAGCGTCAGCCGAAAAATTTCAAAAAAGCATTTTCTGCATTCGCTGCAAATATCGCATCGTCGCTTGTCGCGCTGCTTGTCGCGGCCTCATTGTGACAAGTCACTGTCGCGGCGACTCCCCTAACTGAAATTGGCGCAATTCGGCTGTATTCGGTGATTTTCCATATTGAAATTTATTTACATTTTATGATGCCGAAATCCACAATCAGAACAAAGTTTTGAGTTCGTTTATGCGATATTACCAGCCGACAGCTGTGATAAGATCTACGACTTTGGCCATACAGCTGATCATGTGAATATGTATAGATAGGCGGGTGATTTACCAGACATGTCTAAGTGTTTGTAGGCGGGCATTACAATGCAAATTCTGAACTATTTGGCAGTGTTGGGCGGGAGCGAGGCTTATCACAGAGATTTGATAAAACTAAAGATCGTGAATTATGTAATTATTTCAGGGAGTAGATCGCTTTCACGCCTTGTTTCCACAGGCACACTGGGCTCATTAAAATTATTATTATTGCTGTGATTGTGGATGATCGATTATGACGATGGCAATATGCGAAAACTTTCCATACCCATGATGGGGTTGGACCTTATCAGCGCATTAAAGTGCAATAACAATAAAAATGAAGACGGTCGATAAGGAAGTTGGGTGCAATCAACGCAGAATGAAGTAGTTCATTCACATGCGTCTGTCTTCAACGAGAAACGGAAGCACAAATCAGCATGACATATGCTTCTATGCTTGCGATAAGCTCCGCAGCGATGCTTCGATGACTTTCAGATGCTCTTCCTGTCTGCCCTTCTGTCCTGGGCCACTGGCAAATTTCAAATTGTTTGCTTGCAGAAATCGCAATCGGATAGCGAACCTACACGGCTTTAGTGGGTTTTAATGAAGTCTATCAATGAATGGGATAGTATTATCAGGCACTTGAGAAAAATATTTTGGAAGTAATCAGTTTTTTTTACTGTCAACTATCAACGGAACCAATCGATCAATTGACGCAGTGTCACACCATGCGAACACTCAGCGGTTACTCTACTCCTGTTGTTGTTCTTGTTATACTATTAATCAGGTGAACTAACATATATGTATGTTTGTCATATATCTTTCGGCAAAATCAGTGCTAATCTGCGGTACAAAGACCGGTAGCGTTATGAGCCATGTTATTATTGTTTATAACTCTGACAAATACGTTTGCCTTTAATTTTCGAATAATCGTTTAATATGCACTTAGGCATTCCTAGAGCTTTGGCTTATCGAAGCGTTTATCTGGCTGACTTATCGCCAATTAGTGAACTCGATCACAGCCAGCTAATTGCTTTATTACCCGCCTTAACGGTTACCGATTACATAGAATCGCATCGCTTCGGATCTGCTGCTTCTCTGGACTGTTTACGAGCGCGATCCCACCCCAGTTCACTGCCTGTTTAACTAAGCCGACCTTATCGTTAATGTCGTCGCACTTGTCATGTGGTCAGCAGTCAAGCGGGTGTTCCTTGGGCGCGGCTATTTACCAGATACAGCTATCCTACGACTCTATAATCAACCCACGATGAGTCAATTGTTTTTCACGCACTCGACAGGCTTTTCTATTATCACACGCGAAACCCTTGGGCAATCGGCAATAAGCCCGATTCCCATTGCTAAATAAAGATTATAGACTTTGACGCCTCATATTTTACAGTCGCATGACGTACGAATGTGGAGTGATCGAGGTACTCCAGAAGTTACGTGATTCGACACTTCTATTGTGTCGCGGTATGTGTGAGGGTTTGTTAATTAGCCAAAACATGGCATTAGATCTGCAGAAAGTCCCCCAAATTTTATGGGCTAAATAACTGATCTGAAAATAAATATCTATTAACTTTACAACGATATTCGCATGCCGAACAGTAGCTAACTGTTCCGGAGATACGAGCTAGGAGCCCTTTTAAAACCTTGTCTAGAGCACGTGGACATAGACGCTTCGAGCGTGGAATCTGTGTACGCTCTTTACTTCGAACAGGGGCTAACCGAGAAAAGGTAAGCCAAACGTGACTATGCGTCTTTTGTTAACTGAAACTGAGTTAGGCCAAGAATCCTAAGAATGTTCGAGAGTTGACACATACATACAAAAGTACGAAATACAAAGTACGAAACCATTAAATTCACTTTTGTATTTTAGTTCTAGACCTTCTTCGGGTTTTCACGTAAACCAACTAGGGTTTTCTTTTGTTGCAAATTTGTGCACGTATGTATTTACCTAGTATTAAGGCGAACAAATGCATCTTGGGTTATTTTGGAAAAATACTTGGCAAAAAATTCACTTTGTTTTTTTTTTTTTTTAGAAATATTCACACTACTAGTCGGCAAGGACTTGTAACTTTGGCTTGCTGAATGAGAACTCCATAAATCTGAAATGGAACCGACGTCTTTTATAAGCAGGCCGAACCGAACCGAACCGAATCGGTTGACGAAGAACAGAACCCGCAGCCCAAAGCACAGAATGATTACTGAATGCCGTATGGCGGTACGAGCATCAAGCGAATAAGTGCGCGCACACACCCACACACACACACACACAAGCTAGTATACTCACGCACACATACCTACATGCAGAGCACAATGCATGCAAAGAGACGGTAAGAATTGAATTGAATTAGAGCTACGTTACAGCATACAGTTACAGGTTAGAATGCTGCTGCTTTTGCTTTTGCATTTGATTCTGCGTTTTCATTTGCTTTTGATTTTGCTTTTTTCTCTTTATGCTCTTACACGCTTGCTAGTCGAATGACAACAAAATGGAGCTGATTAAGCTGATTACAAAAACAAGAACAAACGAACGCGAACAACTAGCCGAAGCGAGCCGAATGAATTGCAACTGTTCGGTAGACACGACGCGACGCAACTTTGCTGCCCACGCAGCCGACGCAGCTGATTAACTGCGATAGGCAAAAGGTTAATACGCAAACAGGCTGGCAGCCCTTGCAGAAAACGGACGAGAGAGAGAGACCGCGCTCGAGAGTGCACGTGAGAGAAATTATAAAGATGGCGTGTGCCTGCACACACAGACGAAGCGGAAATGACGACGCTGCAATTGAATTGAAAGATTTTAAAAGATTTACACAGACTAACGTTCTACGTTCGCGGAACAAACTGAAATTAAAGTACCCGCAAGCGATTTCCTAATTAAAGCGATGAAATTTTAAAGCTGGGGTCAACTTACCGCGTCATCGTTGGCTTCGAGCTCACCCACATCATGCTGCGAGAGGGCAACTAATTGAGAGCGAGAGAGTACGAGTGAAATAGAATTTGTAGGCGTGTCTTTCTTTTGTTGCAGACTTCGGCGGACAAACGCGAACGGCGCGTCGTTAAACTGCAGTTAATGCATAACAAAAGTCAATGTCAACTTGGCAGCGACGACAGTCTAATGAGCGTATTTAAGTGTGCGTGTATGTGTTGACATGCATTTGTGCGAGTGTAGTTTGTATCTGTATGAGTTTTTGCTCAGTGACTGAATGTCCGCTACACATTTGCCGTAATTTTCGCTAGGCCGGAATTTGCGGCTATCGAATAGCGAATCTTGATATTTTTACTTAATACCTGAGCAATACTATCCGGGAATAATTGTGGGAGGCATGCAAAGCAGATATCAGCTGAATTAGCTGCAAATCATGAGCAGGTGTTGTCTATTGTCTGATTTTGATTAGATATTAAATGTTATTTCATTTAAGTAGGTAAATATGACAATTACAAGACGTTTAATCCTAAAACGTGCATGTAAAAATGTAAATATATGTTTGTAACTTTACTCTCTATCTCTCTCTTTCTAGCAAAATCTATTACACACCTACCTTCAAGCACTGCACCTACTTACATATGTAATTCTATGCTATTAAACTCGAAGCATATGCCAATAGATCTCTAGCGGTGCTACCAAAGTTTCCGATCGCCGATCGCATCACGTGACTCAGAGTCGGCTGAGCATAAAAAGTCACGCTACAAATTGTGCATACACAGCCAGCGACCCCAATAACAATTACATTAAGCAGCAAAGGTCGGAAAAGTATGTGCAACATAACAATATGTGACTCGCTGACCGAATAAATTTTAATTTAATATAAATCAATTGAAAAGCGATCAAAATCTGAATTGAACCGATTATTATAGCGAACACACAATTCAATTAATATGCCCACAACCGGCTGCCAAATGAACAATGTGTTTTTTAACGTTACTTTCGATAATTTCAAACTTTAATTTCGTGGTCTATTTGCGCTCAAGTACAACCTTGCGTTTCATGCAGCCCTGGTTCAAGAAATAAAAGTGAATGTACAAAATCAAACAGTTGGCAACGCCCAGCTAGTTGTCAGTTTAGAGAGTTGCCCCACCGCGCGATACATGTCACATATGATTTTTGTGTGTGTTTTCAAGTGAACATCGGATTCATTTACAAAAAGCCTTTATCAAAATAATATTGTTCATTTTTTTGTATTATAATCATCTAAAAAGCCTAGCAAATAAAGCTAAATTTGTGAAAAGTTATTGCGAACGCGAGGCAACTACATCGAGGTGGCATCATTATTGAACACTGTGCTGCGAAAGAGGCGAAAAAGCAAAACGAAGAGAACGCAGCGCAGCCGAAAAAAATTTTTGGAAGCAGTAAAGCAGCGCACTGCACGCGATATATTTTTTATTTTCAAAGGGTTCAAGCTCAAATTAAATAATCCAGAGGATTAAAGTGCCAGGCCGCCGTAAGTGCATAAACTTTTCAAACATTTAACGTAATTAGACAGCCGCGAGCTCGCCTAAAGAGTTTTGCAAGGAGCGAAAAAATTTTTGCACAGCGGCAAGGCGGCAGCAGCAGCCGCGACTGCGGCGAATTTGTGCAGCAAAAGGGAGGTGAAAAGATGGAAAATTCTACCAAACGCGCAAGGAGTGTAGAAAAGATTACAAACGTATTTAAATCTTTACAATTAAGAAATTTAAAGAAGTGTAAAGATATTCTGAGTGAATATAATACATTTGTGTGTATGTATGAAAAATCGGCATGTGCTGCTGCTGGGCTCGCTTGCATGTATGTGTATGTGTGAAATTCTTATTGGAAAAGCGTGCTCAGCATTTCGGCGGCGGCTGCTGCTGACAGTGCTGTATGGATGTGTGTGTGTGTATGAGTGTTGCTGCGAGTCTGTGTGAGAGCGGAGAGTGATGTGAAGACACAAAAGAAAGACGGCGGCGCAGCGGCGCTGGCTATAAAATAAAGAAGAAGATACAACAGCAGCAACGCTGCCCCGGCAAAAGCGCGTTGACGTTATTCGGTGCATTTGTTGTCGTTGTTGTTGTTGTTGCTGTTTTTTGATATGTGCCTATAATTCTCTCTATCAGAACAAAATTTCATATGTCCAACCCAAAATAACTTCAAAATTTTATAAGTTTTGATTGCCATCGCATAGCTGCCGTTGTCGTCGCCCTAGTCACCATCGTCGTCGCCGTCTACGTCTTCGCCCAGCCGCCTCAATTTCATTGTGAATTTTCTCATAATTTGTACTCCAAGCTTCGTTTATTTATTGTTGTTATTGCACACTCTTCTTGTTTATCTTTGCAGGAACTGTGAGCGAGAGAGAGGAACATACGTGTGTGTGTGTTTGTGTGTGTGTGTGGATGTTTCTGAAAAAAAAAACAGCAGCAAGCATTTCCACCACCACAACCAGAGCAACAGCAGCAGCGCAGCAGCAGCAGCAACCACAACAACAGTAACAAAGCAAAAAGACTGATAACGAAGTAATCGCAGGGAATAACGAAGATTTGCAGAATTAGCGCTACATATTTTTGTTGTAGGTGGCCCCCCTTAAATTGCATAAATATTCGATTTGCTAAAGATAATTGTTTTCCCTATCTTTTGCAGCTAATACGCAATTCAAGTCGGGGCTGACTGACGACCGGGGGCACCGAGCAAGTGTGGTATACCAATTGCTCCAACCACAACAATATTATAAAAAAAAGAGTTGCAACGTGCAAAGGATAAACACAATGGACGATCTTATGGTCGAAGTGCGACTTGATAATGGTGCCTACTACAAGGTAAGCTCGATATACCTGAAGTTGGCTGAGACGGCGACTGCGATGTCGCCGTCGACGTTTTCTGTTGACTGCACGGCCTCAGTTTCTAATTTCGTAAATTTTAGCTTTATATCTATAAATAACTGTAACATTTGTAGAGTGGAGTCTCACACCGAAATACGCGGAAACATACTCATATATGCATACATACGAACGCATACGCATTCGTATAGGGCGCACTTTGTCTTTCGTGTGGGGGTGCGTGAGAGTGTGCGTTGCCGCCTGCACAAGTAGCGCAGCATGTTCGTGTGTGTCTGTGTGAGTTCGCCGTAGAGTGTATAAGCTGCACAGAGCTTCTCGCGCTCTCTCTCTCTCACTCCCTCTCTGTTGACAAAACCTCTGCAGTTTGTGGTTTCCCTTTTTAGGCTTATCAGATTCGCATGCAGTGCAATGTGAGGAAAAGAATAGGCAATTATAAGATTATTAAAACGCATCGGAAATAATTTAATAATTTAAAGTTTAGTTCGATTTAATATCCCAATGGGCACTCAGCTAGTTAACAATTAGTTGTGTATTAGTTTTATGATGCAACTGGTTTTTGATAAGCTTCTTTTCACAAGACATTCTTGTCGTTTCGCCCTGTTATTATGGTCTCACAATTTTGCTTGCCCATTCATTAGGTCTGTAAAACGATCATTAAAAATATAATTAAATAATAAATAAATAGCACAAGCAACAACAAAAACATCACTAACGAAACACATATATTTCTTTTTCCCCCGTGCTTCCCATTTGTGCCGACGTCGACGTCAACGTCAACGCAACAATAACAACAACAAAACAACAGGGCCAGGTGACAGCTGTCGGCGATGATGGCATCTTCGTGGATGTGGACGGGTAAGTTGCGACAACTATCAAACACATTCAAAAACAAAATGAATCTAATCAAAAGATACCACAAATGCGACCGTTTATTTTATGATTTACTAAACAATATACAACAACAACAATTAGAATCTCTGCCGCTTGCCAACTCCCAACGCACATGCCCCGCAGCTGCCCGCTAACGCCAACAGTTTGCCATAGTTTAATTTGGCGCAATTTGTTAAATGCTGCCGCTGCCGCTGTCGCTGCCGCAGACTCTGCTGCAGCAGCTCCTTCCGACTGACCGACAATGACAACGACAGCGACAGCGCCGTCAAAGTCGACGTTCGTTAGCTGTCCGACAGTCCGGACAATAACTGTATTGCATCTCTCTCTCTGAGGGCTCTCTGTGGGCCTGCCTAGCTGTCAAGCGGCAACAGCAAATGCCACTAAATAGCAGCAGCAGCGAAAGCGACGTCGTCGCCGATGTCGGCGTCGCAGTCAGCTATTTATAACCGCGGAAAGAACCATTTTTCTTGTCGTTTCTTTCGTGCGCGCCGCTTTTATTTTTCCTGTTTCTATTTTTTTTTGTATTTGCTTCGTTGTTAGTTGCATTTTGGTGACATTTTTGGAACATATTCTATAGTTTCGATTTAATATGATTTTATGTTTTATTTTGCGCTGAGCTGAGCAGCAGCGGCAGCAGCTGAGTCTAATTTTAGTCTTCCACCCTGTTGACGACTCTCTCCTTAAACGTGCGTAAAGAGAAATCTAAATAGGCAAATGCAAACGTGTATTTCCGATCTGCCGCGTGAGCGAGAGAGAGGCGTGAAAACGGGAGACCCCCGTAATCGGTTCATTCGGAATGAGGCTTGCTTGGCCGGCTGCCATCAGTAGCCGCATACGACGGCAGAGAAGTTTACGCTAGCGTCGACGTTGGCAAGCAGTTGTCTTCTGCCAGATTGGCAACGAATTCACGTCTGACTGATTATGTTTAGCTAAGCGATAGTCTAATTGTTGTTGTTATAAAGCGCCCTTTGTTCATTCGTCTACAACCCCCTTTCTACTCTACTTGTCACATTGCAGAGTGCCAGAGGTGCTGAAATACGCATTCGTCAATGTTCGCCTGCCGCCTGAGGAGGCAGTTGTTACGCCAGCCCCCATCTTCGAGGAGGGCATGGAGGTGGAGGTGTTCACGCGCACAAATGAGCGCGAAACCTGCGGCTGGTGGGTGGCTGTTATCAAAATGCTAAAGGCTGATATCTGTGCGGTGGCATATATTGGCTTCGAGACGCCTTATACCGAAATCTGTGAACTGGGGAGACTGCGCGCAAAAAATCCAAATCCGCCAATTACACCCAAATCGTTCTATCAGTTTACACTCCCAGTGCCTGAGGAGTTACGTGAAGAGTAAGTTTTGCAATTGTTTAACTGAAGATTTAATATATATGATGATATATGTACGTATCCCATGCAGAGCCCAAAAGGATGGCATACACAAGGAGTTTCAACGCACCATCGATGCCGGCGTCTGCAACTACAATCGCGAAATGGACGTTCTTATTGTCATCTCGAAATGGGAACACACTCAGAAGCGCGCCAGTATGCTCAAGGATATGCATTTTCGTAATCTCTCACAAAAGGTGCATGATAATAACTTAATTGGTCGAAATTATACATACTTATTGTACTTATAATGCTCCGTCAGGTTATGCTCTTGAAAAGGACTGAAGAAGCTGCGCGTCAGCTGGAAACCACCAAGCTAATGAGTCGCGGGTACGTTTTAATTTCAATCTCATTTGGGTGATAGATTATTAGTAATCGATATTTCTGCTTTTTACAGAAACTTTATTGAAGAATTTCGTGTGCGCGAAGATCTCATGGGACTGGCTATTGGCTCCCACGGCTCCAATATTCAAGCAGCACGCACGCTGGACGGCGTTACGAATATTGAGCTTGAGGAGAAGTCGTGCACATTCAAAATAAGCGGCGAAACAGAGGAGTCGGTGCAGCGGGCACGCGCAATGCTTGAATATGCCGAGGAGTTCTTTCAGGTTCCTAGGGAGCTGGTCGGCAAGGTGATTGGCAAAAATGGACGCATCATTCAAGAGATTGTGGATAAAAGCGGCGTGTTTCGAATCAAGGTGAGTGCTGTGAGTATTGTACACTGTGTATGACATGGTCTAATCTCTTTTTAATTACAGATCGCTGGCGATGACGAACAAGATCTGAATATACCACGTGAACCGGCGCATGTACCCTTTGTGTTCATTGGCACCATGGAGAGCATTGCGAATGCTAAAGTGCTGCTGGAGTATCATCTGTCACATTTGAAGGTGAGCCTGGGCAAAATCTAGAATAAAATTGTTTGGACTTGATATATTTATATTAACTATACAGGAAGTGGAGCAGCTGCGTCAGGAGAAACTGGAAATCGATCAACAGTTACGCGCCATTCAAGAGTCCTCCATGGGGTCCACACAAAGTTTCGCCGTGTCACGGCGCTCAGAACGTGGCTACAGTAGCGACATTGAATCCGTACGCTCAATACGCGGCGGCAGTGCTGGTCAACGTGGTCGTGGACGTGGGCGTGGCGGCGGTGGCAACAATCAGCGCTATCACAGCAACCGACGTGATGACGACGATTACAACTCCCGCGGTGATCATCAGCGTGAGCAGCGCTACCACAACGATCGCGGAAATGTTGGTCCACAAAATGCTGCTGGGAGCGGCGGAGGTGGTGGTGGCGGTGGCGGCGGCAACAATTACCGTGGTGGTAATGACCGACGTGGTGTCAATCGTCGGCCGCCACGTAACGAGCAGAACGGCAGGGACTATCAATACCACAATCACACCGAGGAGATGCGGGAGGCGCGTGAAGTGAGCAGTGTGGAGCGCGGTGAGTCAATGGATTAGGACATAAAGAAAATGAGAAAACGAATGACAGAGAATGGGAGAGAGAGAGGGAGAGTGGGCTTGTTTTTACCAGTATTTGAGCGGATTTTGTGGATTTTAATTAAATATGTATATAATCGAATTGTGTTTATACTGTCTATAAATATCGTTTTGTTGAGACTTTCAATTGATTGATAGATAGTTTAATAATACATTGTTCAATTCTCCCTAATCTCTATACGTTTGTTTTCGATTTCTCAATCAATCATAATTATTATATTTCGTTTTCTGAATGGTCTCTCGATGTTTTCCAAAACAGCGGATAGCAACTCATCGTATGAGGGCAGCTCCAGGAGACGCAGAAGGCAAAAGAACAACAATGCGCCCAACAACAGTGAGTATGGTGCTGGGGTGAGGGGCGTGCTTTAGTCTCTCAACGGACTCAACATTGTATTGTCATATTTACAGTCAATGGTGCAGTGGGAAATAACAACAACAACAACAACAACAAATCACAACAGCCGCAGCAGCCGCTAACACAGCAGCAGCAGGCGTCAGCGCAAGCAAACAAGGCGCCGCTGAATGCACAAGAAAACAGCAAACAGAGCAGCGGCAATGCGAACTCAGGTGGTGGTGCAAACAACAAGTTGAAGGATGCGCCGAGAAACAGCGACAAGCAGCAACAGCAGTTGCAGCAGCAGCAACCACCGCAACAGCAGCAGCAGCAGGGACAACAGCAACAACCGCAGGCGGGACAGCAACAGTCAAAGCCTCGACGCAACAACAAGAATCGAAACAACCACACGGATCAGGCAACAACGGATGCAGTTAAGAAGGAGGGACTGGTCAACGGTACGTCCTAAGAAGGAGCAGCAGAAACAGCAGTAGCAGCAACATTACAGCAACAACAACAACAGGAACAGCGCAAGAGCAAACATCAATAACAACATCAACAACAACAACACCAATTGCACATTGTTCAATAAACAAATTGTTGCCGGCAGGATATAAACAGGAGAGGAGCGCAGGCAGAAAAATAATTGATGATGATGTTAATGTCGTTACCAGCCACCAACAACACCACCACAACAACATAACAAAATGAAACAGAACAGAGTAACAACATGAGCAACAGTAACAACAACACGAAGAAGAACAAGAACAACGTGTAGAGTAGACATAATAATAAAAAATGTTTGTGAAACTATTTGAGTAACTAAAACATTGCATAATATACATGGAATATGTACTAACGAAACAAACATACGCATACTAACACACCACACATACACATACACACACAGAAACGAACACAACACGTACACAGCTCGAATTATACACAAAAAAAAAAGGAAATATATATATAAATGCCTAGGCTTATAATTTAAATTGAAATTAAATAAAACTTTATAATAGCAATCAAAACGAATTGTGTATAAAAACCAAACCGTGAATGCAATTAATGCAACTAATTGGAATTATTGTTAACTCTAATACAGGCATAGCATAGTTCTCAATTCGAAGTTGAAAACAAAAAACAAAACAAAACTTGCCGGAAGTGCGCTTGAAAAGCGCATTTTCTCGTCAACCTGAAAGTTTCTAGTTTCATAAAACTGTATGAAAGAAATCAATGTAATTGCTATTTTTTTTAATTAATTAGCATTTAGTTTAGTTTATCCAACTAGTTTTGTGTATAATTCGTGCGTGAAACAACAGACTAAAATGCAACAGTTATTATTTTTTCATTTTATAAACATAATTTTGTATTGTTTAGTTTCGTAACAATTCATGAAAGTTGTTTCGAGCCAAGTGAAAAGAAAAGGATCCAAAAGTGAAATTGCAAACCAATTGCAATGGAAGCCTTTTATCTAACGCTCATGTTGCACATGAAGCAACAACATGAAAATCATCTCTTATTTGTATAACGTTGTATTTATTCTTATCTATTATTTAACGTGCATTACACAAATGAACACACACACACTCGCACTGGCAAACATCTACACATGCAGATCACACGCTCGTTCACACATGTACGCAAGAATGGGGTAAATAATTATATAATTCATTACATTTTGTTAATAAAATCATAAATTATATTAATCTTTGCCAATACACCTACCAAGCGTATAACTAATTTATTAGTCCTTTATTAAATACTCTTAAATTATTTAAAGCAAACAACAACAACAACCATAAGAACGATCTACATAAAAAAACGAAACTAACAAAACACAACTGAAGATAAAAATGATCTACTGAAAACATAATAGAACCCTTATAATAATTTAAACTAGAAAAACAAAACAAAATCATTAATTAAAGATATTCAAGTGTAAAACTACAACTGAAAAACCACACATATATAAGAACAAAGTAAGCAAGCAAGAAGAAACAACAAATAAAATGCAAACAGAGATCTTCTCATTCTTATATGAATATGAAGAACAATGTCAATAAAGTGTAAGAAAACAAAAACTCTTTTAACATACGTATAATGAAACGATAACGATAAATAATAATAATAATGTTGTGTAATTCAAATAAAAAACAAGAAATTGAAAACAAGAAAATGTGCGATTTAAAAATTATTATTTATATGAATGATGAACTTATATAGAAATATAGCAAGTAAATTTTATTAATTTAAAATTTATATATATATATATATAAAAGAAGAGAAAAAAAACGAAACATAAAACTAAATTTCGAATTTATTTTATAAATCATTTAGCTTTTATATTACAACATTATTTTAGGGGCTTCCTAAGAAGGTTCATATAAATAATGTGTATAAAATAAACACTATTCTGTTCCAATTATAAAAGATAGTTCTAACTACCGTTTTTCTCTTCTCCAATTTCAGTCCAATATCAAATGCATTACAATTTATGCACAGGAATTTATTCTTATCAAAGAGAAATTAAAAACATATGGTTTGATTTCGATATTTCTATTTCAATTTAAAATTTTTAAACTTATTGATCAGAAAAAGTAAATGACAATAGATCGTCTTTGTCTTGACCGACTGCTTAAATGCAAATAAGTAAGAATCTTTTTCTGCTGATCATACTCACCTTTCAGACTTCAAGTAAATTTATTACAGACTTTAACAAATTAAAACAAACAATTAAAATAGCTTTATTTATCGGTATTTAGGTAGTACAACATTAAATTATAGATTATGTGCGAGTCTGTAGATCATAATCAATATGTTGGCGCAGCTTGTCGCGGCGGCAGTGAAGATAGTGGCTGTGAGTTGTCAACATTGGCAACAGTTTTGGCCACACAACCAGCTAACCACACTGCCAAAGCGCATAGCCAATCGAAAGGTGGTTCATTTTTTTTGAGAATATGGTTTAAAGAAACAAAATATTATAAAAATATTGTGGACCTTTATGGGAAAAGAAATGGATTCACTTTCAAACTCGGCGCTTCTAAGAGCTTTTCAACACAGTGCGTATACGTATTGCCTCAGCCTCAGGTCTCATTTGGCGCCACCTCGCGTCTCTTTTGCTGCCTGCGGCTGTTGCCCGCTCTCGTTCGACTATGTTGCGCTTTATGCTATGTTGCGTGCGCTGGTTTGCGTGGTTCTTGTCAAAATCGAAAAAGCTTCGCGCGTTTCCAACGTTGCTAGCGCTGTAAAATATGCAAAGAAACTTTCAAAACTAAAAAAACAGAATATGCTGCATATTAAAAACTATTTTTAGGCCATGGATTATTTATTTTGATTTGTTTTTATTTTTTAATGTAAATTTGTGTAGCAAGCATGAAATTTAAAACAAACAAGTCGGAAAGGCTACAGTCGAGCTGACTCGACTGTGATATACCCGCTACAATTCTTCGGAAAAACACGTGCCAAATGTGAACAATGCGTTCTTGCTTTTTATTTCTTTCCGTCTCTAATTTGTTTTGCCTATGCGGGTTCCACTCGATTTTTATTGGATGTTGCCCTTTGCTTTTATTTTTTAGCAGTTATAAATTATGCATGTGGGAAAGAGACGCCTATACATACATATATGCTGCCTCACAATACATCTCAACATATCTAATTAGGTTTGTCGTTTGTTTTTTGTGTTGCTGCTCTATGTCTCTTTTCGATTCTAAGTGGCTTTAAATATACTAAAAATTTATTTTGAATTTTGCAACACACTATAAAAAAAAAAAAAAAATATAAGATACAAAAAAAATAAATATAATTCGCCGCGGCACCCTGGAGTTGAACTCCGGACATCTCGCTTAACAGTCAACTACCATCACCACTCGACCACTGCATTTCTAACGCAATGACCAATAAAATTGCACTATGAATATTTTCGGTGCACATCATTAAAAAAAAGTTGCCACATAATTAAAAAAAAAGGTTGCCACATAATTAAAAAAAGTTGTCTGCTGCTGGTGTTGAACTCGGGTACTAACATTAGGAAAAACCGACACAGGCACATGGCCACAAGGCAATACTATTTCTTGAATATCTTCCTTATTTATCGGCCGATCTTATTGAAACTTTCGCAACACGCCCGGATGGTGGTTTTTATCACATGGATAAAAAATGAATGCTGTAGAGCTATATTTGCAGCTATTATCGATTTATTATCGATTTTTGGGGGCGGATGGAGGCGTGGCAAAAATCCAAAATAAACTTGATCTGCGGGCATAATTAACACATATTGTCTCCAAATTTGGTAGCTCTAGCTCTTATAATAGCTGAGATCTAGGTTTTCATACGGACAGACAGACGGACAGACGGACAGACGGACAGACGGACAGACGGACAGACGGACAGACGGACAGACGGACATGGCTATATCGACTCGGCTGTTCATGCTGATTCAGAATATATATACTTTATGGGGTCGGAGATGTCTCCTTCTGCCTGTTACAAACATTTTCGGTTGGCACAAAGTTATAATACCCTTATACTCTTCGAGTAGCGGGTATAAAAACAGTTCTCTAACTTTAGCTTACTGTTTTAGTTAGAGGGGGCTTCCCCGAAAAATTGAAAACTGTCTGCCAAGCTCACGTTTTAATATTTTTATAATACAGAGCAGAAAGGGTGCACCGTGGCAAACGGCTGCTCCAGCTCCGCTGAGAGTAAATTGCTTACAGCATGCGAAGGTCGTCCCGCCATTTAACACAACTTCAGCAATTCATTATAATTGCGGAACTTTTGCGGTCACACGCTTGCCTGGTTGGGGCGGGCGACCCAGTTTCGCAATGCTGGGTTCAAGGTCATTGCACACGGGTCGAACCCATGTACATAAACATATTTAGCTTAAACAGATCCAAATGGGATATGCCTACTATATATTTTAAGGAAGGGAAACTGTTTAGACGTGATTCTATTTAAATGTAGACAAATAAAACAACATAAATATTATATATTTGCAAAAATACTTTATTCTTTATTATATCATTTAGACTTAGGCTTATAGAGTACGCAAATAAATATAAATACTAAATTTAATCGGGGGGGAAATAACCGCACTATTATTGTTTTTTTTTTATCGTTTCACAAAAATTGCATATTTTTTTTGTTTCAGCATTTTCTTGCATTTCGGGAAGATTGTACGTTCTGGAATGTCGTACCAGATAGTGCATTTACAAGCTTCAGAATGTTTCAGTGCAAATGCACTCCTGACACGCAGCCCAAAACTGTTTCAAGGATGCTTCTTCTTATTTGTTTTCTTATTCGTATTCGTTTCGTATTCGTTTTCGTTTCTCGTTTACTCGCATAACTCAAACAATTCAACAATTACTCAGCATATCGAGGAGACGACTGCGACGGCGGCGTGTCAGTGTGTGGGCGTGGCAATGCGTGGGCGTATCGTTGCAGCAAGTTCGTTTGCCCCGAAGAGAGTTATCTAACTGTTTTTACTCGTTATTGGCGTTACTGTTTGTGTGATAAACGGAATTGGAACAAAGAACGAACTGAAATTGAAACTGAAATGCAGAGGGAAACTAACTCGCACATGCAGCAAAGACGGAGAGAGACAGAGAGAGAGAGACACCGAACATATAGAGTGTAGGAAAGGGAACATTGAAACAAATATGAAACGCAAAGCAACAAGAAAAAATAAAAGGGAAACAACAAATGAACACGCGTTATCAGTTGAAAATATCGAAAGTTTTCCGAACACATGTGATTAACGGCGCCGAATGGGTGCGAATGATTCAACCACATACATACATTCATATATATACATATGTAGGTCAATGTGTGTGCTCTGTTACTACACGCTATTACGACTCATATATGTATGGGTTGTTTTAATCCACAAAGAGAGATCCGTCATGTCACGCGTAAAGCGCCCAAAAGACCCAAAATCAAATAAGTGTTTCAAGTGATTCGAAAGCGTGCGGCAGGCTCAGATTAGATAAGTCACGCATTAAAGCAATTCTTAAATGCAATTCTAACCAAAGAAATACGTGGAATTTAAAAGAAAGCACAAGGTTCAGCCTTGCTATCAATTTTCGGTAATTTATCGCAAAATTGTGACTGCGATTTATCGCAAAACTGTGACGTCAATTGCCGCACAGATAGCACAGATATGAATGGGAGTGCGTATATGATAAGAGAGGGAGAAAGAGAGAGACTTGCTCTGTTTCCTGTGTGACAATTAGCACTTTCCGCTGTCAATTCCCTAGCAAAGCCGTCAACTATGAACAAGTCACGCAAAGGCCAAAAAATTAATTGCGCATACGCCGCATGCGCCGCACAATTAATAAACGAGGGACTTGCCGCACAAAAATGTTTAATCGCGTGCGCTGTGTGCTCCAATTTCAAACGAAAAAAAAGAAAAACAATAAAGCAAAGAACGAGAGAGCGAGAGAGAGCGAGTGGGCGAGTGAGCGAGCAAAATAATAACAAAGTACAAGCGAAAAAAAGAAAGAAACAACGACTTGAACAAACTACAATAATACGCGGTAACAACACACTGGCAATTAAATAAATTAAGTCTTATTTGTGTCAGTAGTATGCGTGTCTGTGTGTGCCTATCTGTGTGTGCTTAGGTGTATCGACGCTGACTTAAAAAGCGTTACGAAAAATGTATAATATAGAGTGTAATTCATGATGTGTGTTAAATGGGTTAGACGAACATCGTCGCCGGCATTTTCACAAATATATAACCAAAAGCGACGAGCCCCCTCCTGCACCTCTGCTATCCAACTATCCCCGCTCCCTTGCTTGCTCTGCCCCCCCCTCAAACTGTTCCCCATTGCAAGCACTTAGTATCTACGTTATAATTTCATTAGGCAAATGCCGAACGCTTTTCATTAACAGTTCTCATTGTACTTGAGTGTGTTTGCGTGTGTGTTCGAGTGTGTGTCTGTATGTGCGGTTTAGTGCGCTGTTGACCAACACGCTTAGTTTTTTATCTGGGTCATAAAACGCCGACACACAAAACCTCGAAACCTGCCCTGCCAAAGTGTCGTAAAAATTTCCGAGCCAAAGTGTTTCAAGTCGTTTTGCTGTCAGCGGAAGT
Source organism: Zaprionus inermis (assembly GCA_018151445.1). Classification (NCBI taxonomy): domain Eukaryota; kingdom Metazoa; phylum Arthropoda; class Insecta; order Diptera; family Drosophilidae; genus Zaprionus; species Zaprionus inermis. The sequence continues at coordinate 2,495,809 of JAECXD010000640.1, read as the reverse complement.
TGCCCAAAGAGTTGCAAGTATACACGCATACACACACACACACACACAGTTAGTCGCACACACACAATCTGCAGCAAGTAGCCCCACATAGCGTTACTTAAATTAATTTACTGTTCGACAGGCTAAAACTGTTTTTGAATGACGAGCAATTTGTTGCCGAGACACGGCTAGAAAACAGAGGCACAGTGGGGCAAAACACACACACGCACAGTGGGCCACTTAACACGTCGCATGAGCTTACGGTGCGACCTCGTTAAGTTGGCTGCGCTGATAAAAAATGAATAGAACAAAGGGAAATAGTTGAAGCAGCATGTGTTGAGCAGAGCAAGCAATATAGAGAGCGATTGAAATGGGCAGAGAGAGAAAGAGAAAGAAATAGAGAGACCAAAGAGGCACAAATTGAGAAATATACAGAAAAATATGATATTAAATAGGGGCAGTTCAAAAATTTCAACATGCTCAACCAAAAAGTCATTAAAAATCCATGTACTGCCTAGGAACCATAGCAAAAATAATGAATTGCTATAAATTTAGAAGTTTCCTTTATTACATAGAGTTTTCTCTATAAAGAAATAAATGTGGAGACTATCTAAATGCCAAATTAAACACAAAAACACTCAAACAAGACAGAGAAGAGAGAAGTAACTACAGAAACGCTGAAACCCATTAAAAATATGCAAACTGTATATTTACTGTTCGAAAAGTAAAGTGCTCACTTAGCACATAGCGAGCGATCACTGTAGCATGTGTGTAGACAAGCAAAGTACCCAAAACAACGCTACCTCGCACCTATGAGCAAACAATGTGACTCAATTTTGCCGCGCTGCATAAATGCGATTCGTACTGCTTGAAAATTGTGCTTGGCAACAACGCGAGAAGGGGAAATACGAAGGGGTATATATAGAGGAATACGCAGTGGAATACGTTGGGAAGTACGTATGGAATTCTGCTGATATAGACACCGATTCCAGCCTGGGGGCAGTTGTTTTAGCAAGTAATTTCTTTTGTTTTTTCTGAGCAAACACACACGCAAACGCGTCTGCGATTTCGTTTTGCTTTTTTATGCGTGTTTCGGTTAATTCTATAAAAAAAAAAAACACGCGAAAACAAGCAACAACAACAACACGAAGAGCCAGAGGCATGGCGAGCTAGAAACTTAGTCATGTGGCAAATGCGTGATAGGCTCGCAAAGATTTGTGCGGGCAGACGATCGTCGAGGCGTATCGCATAGGCGAGTGCGAGCACGAGAAGCGTAAAGAGAGGTAGCGAGAGAGAGAGAGAGAGAGAGAGAGGTAGAGAGCTAGACTGTTTTTGGCTGTACAGGCCTAAAGAATTGTCTAGAAATATACTTTGATCTTGCCACATGTCAACCGAAATCATTCACAATTTATTTTAGTTTTTTTGTTCTTTGTCGTCATCAAATTTCCGGTTTGCTTTAAGCTAATTGTAAACCTGGGAATAACTGTAGAAAATGCTAAATTGCGAGTGTGAAACTATAATGAAATCGTGGCACTGTAATACACAGCAAAAGATACAAAGGCTACGGCTGGCGCTAGACCAGGGCTGTAGCTGTGGCTGGGTCTGGGCTGGTGCTAGGGCTTTCCAACTTGCATTGGGCGTGGCTAAATTGAACTCGTTAAAATTTCAATAGTTTCGCTGCAAGTCAAGCCAAGAAAAATTGTCAAGAATGTGTGCTATGCAGGCTATAGATACATATGTATTTCAGGCATATATGTACATGCCTATAGATTCTTGGCCAGGTTGACCCAAATTGCAGGGTTTGTGTGTGCGTGTGTATGTGTGTGTGTGTGTGATGTAATAAGTGAAAAGCGAAATGACACAAAAGTGCGCATTGATTTTGCCGAGTGGAGAGGTGGAGAGGAAGAAGGGCTAGAAAGAGAGCAGTCACAGTGTCTGTCTCGGTGTTGTACCGTATTCTGGCAATAAATTCAAATTCAAGCCAGCGCCTACTCTCTCTCTCTCTTTCTCGCTCGCTTGTTTCTTGTACTCTCGTATGTGTTCTCATTGTCAATTTTTATTTGCATTTTGCAGTATTTATAGCGACGCTTTGACGCTTCGTTTTGGGCCAACATTTCGCTTTCAACACATACACACACAGACACACACATAGATATTGACCCCACCTCCCCCCTCTGCTCCAACCCTTTTCTGTGCTGCAGCGTGCATTTTGGCCTCGAGCCAAAAGTGAATTTTATTTTTGGCCATTTGGCTAAGCTCGCTGCTGCAGTTGTATCTAACAGATACAATATACACGACCAACATATATACCATATATACACACACATACACATGGTACTATATATTCGTGTAGCCTAGAGTCAGCTTACAGTTATGTAGGCTGCCTGCAGAAGAATCAATTGAAACAACAAACCATACGCCATTTCCCTTGCCCAAAAAAATGTCAAACTGTCTAGGGGTGGAAACTGCAAAGCGGGCTAGGGGGTGTGTGCTCGTCAGACTCGCCTGCAACTGGGTCATAGCACTGACCCAAATTCTGTGCTGCAATTGAAACCAAAAACGAAAGATGAAACTGATGGGAGGCAAGTGTGACCTTGTACGCCACGCTGAAGGTCGCCCAAGAAAAACCATATGAGTTGTTCTACGCAGAAACACACATGTACACGCTTAGTGTATGTGTGCACGTGTTACGCTACGCCCGCAGCCCTCTCGCTTCGACTACCGAGTACTTATCAGTCTGCTCAAAGTCTCCGCAAAGTATCCTTATCACTCCAACTGACTAATAATGATACAAAGCGTCAGCCTAGACAAAACGATAATGTCATAGTCTACGAGCACACTCAGCAATTCGCAGATACTACCTAGAAAGACAGACAGACAAGCCAGACAAGACAGACGGTTCGACTGGCAATTATCAAATAGGTCTATCTGCCTGTGACTGTGACTGATACCGAGTTGAAAAATGTCGGCATACAGTCAAAAACAAAGCGATATATTCGTAATCAGCGTCTACAGCAAAGAGTTGATCGCATAAACGACTAGCAGTTACCCTGTAGACATAGTTGGCGGCCAGTCTAGCCGTTTATCTGCCTGCCTATCTGCCTGTCTCTCTTTCTGTCTCTCTATCTGTTTATTCGTCTGTATTTCTATCCGTCTGTCTGTCTAACCGTTTCTCTGTCTGTTCATCTATTTAAGCGCAGAGATCTCAGTTATTATAAAAGCTAAAGACATCAAATTTGGCCCGTAACTTGCTCAATATAATAAACTATTTAAGTTTATTTATACCATTTGCACATAATCTGCAAATTATAAGCCAATCGACTAAAACCCAGACCAATGCCAGGCAAGATAGAAGTTTAGAGCAAGGCCGAAAGGGTATCTGCCAAGCCTACTCGACTGGTTTTTTCCTCTTGTTTCTCTCCAATTTACCGCAAAAAAAATGCTGTGTATTATTCATGAAGCTACAAAATTAATTGTTTTAGCAATTATAAGGGGTCGTAGAGGGATCGTGGATGGGCGGAGGGGTTTATAAAAATTGTTTAAACATTAAACCGGTTTTTTTAAATTTTTTAGACAAGTACAGCACGATATAAGCGGAATGAAACGAAACACTAATTAGACGTATCGCAACGACCCTCATAGTAGCTAAATTCTGTTGCTGATTTCTCTCACCCCCGTCGGCCTCTCTTTCTGCCTGTGCCCACAAGCAACTAGCTGACCCTCAAGTGTACAACTTGTGAATCATTTTCAAATACATTGAAAAATACTCAAAACTGTGTGCAAAAACGCTATGTGAAATTAACCCGCACAAGCAAAGCAAAATTAAACTGATTGCTAAAAGTTTAGCTACACTTTTTGCTATTGTTGCTGCTGTTATTCCTCTTCTTCTTGTTGCTGTTGCCTGCCATTTTTCTGTGTCATGCATTTTTCAGTCATCTTTCAGACACACACACAATTATACTATAAAAATGCGACCTCATAACAGGCCTTGCAACGCCCACACACACATAAACCGTGCTGCTACGCCTACACACACACACATACTGAGAGAGGGAGCGTATAGGCACCATGTGCCGCTTGTTATTTTTACACACAACTACAACAACAAAAATATTGCAAAATTCTTAAAATGCAGCAACAACAATGCGAGTGAAAGAGAATCAGAGCGAATGAGAGGGATAGGTAAAAATATAAGCCAATAAAAGGCGCAACTGTGTGCGAGTGTGTGTGTGTAATACAAGCTGCATGTGTGCAAGGTCAAGTGGTTACGTTATATACTGCGTGAGTGTGTGTGTGTGTGTTGCTGCCTGCGCTCCCAACAGCGCGAAAAATGCGTAAAATTGCGCATACGCCGCGTGTGCGCTTCCTTTGAGTCGAGCTGTGATTTTGAAGTCTTGATTCGAGTGGCAAATGCAATTAGGGCAAGCGAGGACACACACAGACACATGGACTTGCCATAAAATTATATAAGAGGCAAAAGCTGTGCCAAATAAAAGAGTAGGAGACGGAAGTTGCAACAAATCAAAGTGCAGAACAAGCTAAATTTAAACTAAACACGCAAGAGATGTGAAGTGTGAGGGAAGGGGAGAGGCAGAGAAAGGCAGGGAGTAGAAGATTAAGGCAGTTGAAGATCGCGCGAGCGCGCCAGGCGTGTGTGGATGCTGTGCCGCTGCTGAGCGACTGTCGTTAATCGAGTGTGTGTGTGAATACCCTGCAATTGTCGTGTACTATTCACATGGCAGTCGCATTGTCTCGCCTCGCCTTGTCGTGCCTCAGCGCGTTGCATAATACGCGATTCAAATTAAAAATGAGAAAAAAAAACAAATGATTTTGCAGGCAGATGCGCCGACTGACAACGTTACGTGTGCAGCAAATAGTTTATGCAACCTCAACACACACACACACACACACAAGCAGAAAGAAACACAAGCAGCGCGCAATAAAAACAGCTGTTTCAGCATGCTCTACTGCTGCCCGCCTAATTCCAAATTCCACAAAATCCACAAATTCCGCAACTTCTTTTCGAATTCCGAATTTCGTTTGCAATGTCCGAATCCAATTGCAACTCCCAACTGACTGTGCCGCCATCTTTGCTTTTTTGTCTCCTCGCTGTTTCTTCGCTGCTGCCTGCCGTCAGCTGTTTCTGCTGCTGCTGCCGCCGCCTCGTGTTGTTAACTCGATGTGGAAATTAAAACTGACGACTGACGTTGGCCATGCAGCTGAAGGCAGCCAGCAAAGCAGTAGCAGCAGCAGAAAGCAGCAGCAGGCAAGCAGCAGCAGCAGCTGGCAGCACAACATGCTGCTGCCGACGCCAACTGCAGAAGCTACTGCTGCGCTGCGCCGTGCTGCGCTGCGCTTCGTTTTGTTTGTTGTTGTTGTGGTGAAAGAAAACTGTTACAATTTTAGGCCAATTTCTTTATGAACGCGACGCGACGCGACTCGAGACGACATCGGCGGCGGCGACAACAGCGACGACGACGACAATTTCGATGGCCACGCGGCGTGAATGAAACTTGCAGTGCGCTCTACCCGCAAGTGTGTGTGTGTGAGTGTGTGTGTGTGAGTGTGCGTGCAAGTGCAGCGCAGGGCGAGGGGGCTGTGGGTATCCCAAAGACGCTCAAAGGTGAAATATACTAAATGCTGCGCTGCACTACAGTGTGGCATTTATTTCTGTATCACACTCTCTCTCTGCAGCTCTTTCTCTCGCCCTGGCACTCTGCAATTGCAGCAAGGTGCTGCAGATTTGCACTTACACACGCACACACAGACGCACACGCACACGCACATGCACACGCGCGCACGTTACGTATAGAGGGAGGGCACTTTTGATTTCGTTCGGCGCAAAGTAAACTGCAAACTACGCTGCTCTAATGCTGAAGCGCAACTGTCAGCTGCTCGAGTCGTGTTCGTGCAAGCTAACGAACCGAAAAGAGTCGTCGTCGTCGACAACGCGAGAGCAGCGTGAGAGTAAGCACGTAGAGCTTTTTGTGCTGTGCGCCCACACAGACTCACACTGACACTCACGCGAACGCCACAACCTCACACTCTCTCTCTCACTCTCTCGCTGCCTTTGCTCTGCCTTCGTTCTGCCCTCTGCTCTTACTGAGCACAGCAGGAAGCAGCAGAGCTTTGGCTTTGCAGTGGCTGCAGTTGACTTATGTACTTTTTATGTATTTGTGTAGTTGTTGCTGCTGCTGCTATTGCTTCGATTGTTGTTGCTGTTTTAACTATTTTTTAACGAGTCGCCTGTCGTTGTCGCTGCTGTTGTTGTTGTTTTTGTTGTTTTGTTGCTTTCGTCTAGCATGACGCAAATGTAGTGCGCTCTGAGCTCATGCCACACAGCTTTTGTGAGTGTGCATGTTTAACAAGCTGTCTCTCACGTTTGAATTGACGTGCTCTGCCTTTGCCTTTGCCCTCGTCCTCTATCTCTCTCTCGCTTGCACAAATTTCTCATGTCACTTGCATTTTGCATTGGGCGTTAATGTTCAAGGTGATTTAGCTTGGTGTGTGTGTGTGTGTGTGTGTGTTTCTCTGTATGTGTAAAGGCGGATTACCATGTGTCACAGTTTTGTTAGAGTATTCCCTCCCGCCTTCACACACCCCTTTGGCAACCCTCAGTCGACATTTCGCAATTATGCGAAATTATCGATCAAATTCAGTTTTAAGGTCAACTTAAATTGGAAATTAGGTTCTATATAGATGTCTATGTGTATTTGTGTGTGTGTGTGTCAATCTCGTCATGCATGACTCCGTTCATTTCGTGTGGTTAACTATCCGTAGATTCCCCAAGTAAATAGAACGGGAGTCTAACTGGAACTGTGTATTAACAATGGGAAATTGGAAATTGAAAACTGGAAACTAGACACGCCTGCCTAGCTATACGCCTATCGAAGTTTTATATATAGAGATTACGGAAACAAGTGTATGCATACACACATATCTTATCCACACTTTGATAGTCAATCAAATCTATACGATTCGATTATAACACTTATCAGCACCGAGACTGTCCCACTTACGTAGACTGATTACTTTGAATACATTTGTTTTTTTGTATAAAAGTATTTTTTGCAATAATTATTATGTTATTAAAAGTTAGAAAAATGTTTAATATTAAAGAACAAAGATTTCAAGCCAATTTTACTGCTTATAATTGAGAGTTATGCAATAATTTAAGGTTTTAGATCGTTATTTGAATGGAAAAATGTGTCATAGCTAGCTTTTAGCTATTTTCCCAGCATACTATATCATTAGTAAACCAAGCTGTATACAAATTTAAAAAATCCTAGCTTATAATTAGGGGATTTGCAATGTTTTAAAGGTTTTAGGTCGTTGTGACCTCGATATAATCATGTGATAAACTGTGAGACAGCTGTGAAACTAGTATATTGATTGCATAATAGTCGGCGAGCAGGCACCACATATATATAGACTTCATATATATATATATTTCTATATACTATATAGTATCTATACGTGTGCGAGAAATGGTCAACAGAAGAATGTGCTGGGGGGAGGAAAGAAAATCAATTTCGCTTTCCTTGACCTCATGCCTCGGCACAACGAGTGTGCGAGCATATAGAGGTGGTAGGTAGGGGAGGTGTGGTGGCACAGTGGTACAAAGTCAGTCAACAAAGGATAATTGAGGGTCATTTGAAATGCAAAATGGACAAAACGACGCTGCATCTAAATGCAAATAAATGTCGAAATAATGTCAACGGGACCGTCGTCGTCTTTGCCTCGCTTACAAGGTACGAAATCTAGAATATACACCCTCCCTGTAGCCGCTCAATGTACGAGGGGGGAGAAGGGGTAACCGCTGCAGGCTGTCAGTGAGCCAAAAAGCCAAAAAAGCGAAACGAAAATAGAAAATGCCAAATGCTTTTCATGTGCAACGCGCTCACTGCACGCGAACACCACACCAAATCCCCCCCCTGCTCACTCGCCTCCCCTCCCCTTTTCTTCTAGCTCTTGTACCAATTTCGAATGGCAGCGTGCAAATGTGTTTTAATTGTTTCTACCAATTACAATACGTATTCGTTTTTGACCAAGAAAGAAAATTTCACTCGCATCGTCATCATCATTATTAACTACGGACTACTGCAGGCACAATTAAATTTTCATAATTTTCTCAATAAAATTTTCAGAGCGTTGCTTTCTTGCTTTCTTCCCCCTCCCTTGCTACCCCCTTCTGACACTGCATGAGTGCGTGAAACGAATACTAAGTATGCACAACCGTTAAGCAGGGCAACTGCAACGAAACGATAATCAAAAATAGAAACATGTTTGATGCTAAAAAACTAAAATAAAATAAAAAGTAATAATCGAGGAAACATTCGATTGTATGTGTAATATAACAAGTAAATGCTGAATTAATAATTGATATGCAATTTTTGTTTCTTTTTTTCTTCTTTCACCGATTTTTTGTATCACTCTTTTGCTATCTTAAATATAGTTTGTTTCAAATGTTGCTAATTTTAATTTATTTTCTTCTTTTTTTCTTTTTGGGGTAAATGAACAATTGTTAAACAAAGCTTATGGACTAGAAAAATATTTAGTATGGTCAACATAATATTGATCAACAGAAAATGGTTAAATAAAAAAAAGAACTGTTAAAAAAATCAAAAGAAAAACGTTGGAACTTGCAAAGAATATAAAACACTTTGAACAAGTCTTTAATACTCACCCACTCTGTGCACCCTGTGTTGCATGTGCACCCTGTGTTGCCCTTGTTGTTGTTGTTGCTGCTGCTGCTGATGCATTTGTTGCTCATGGCCACTGGATACCACCAGCTGTGTTCACTTGCTCAAAATTATCAAAGCGAGCACAGGGTGTATCCCACTGGCAATGGCACGAGTCAGAGAGAGTGCGATTGAATGCACGCGAGCTTCCGTTTGCCGAAAGCTTAGCATGGACACAAACCTGCGGCGAATTCATGTCGTTCACTTGATTTTTTTCTCTGTTTCTACTTGTTGTTGTTTTTGTGCGACCACTTGTGCACTTTGCAGTTGCTCACTACATTTTTCTTCCACACGTTCATTCTTTTTGATTTCACAATTTGATCAAATTTACGCGTACCTGTGTTTGTTTGAATAACAAATAATTCGAGAGAAATGTGTTGCATATGCTAGGGCGCTGCCTTAGACACAGCTGCTGCGTGATGCTATGTGTGCAGGTGGGCGTGTTTGCTGTGGGTGCATTCTGCTCTTTTCTCTTTTTTCGACAGTTTGTTTTCCATATGCTGAGGCTGACGCACACTACACGCCACATGGTATCCAAGGAAAACTTTCAATCAATCAATTTTCCACACCTTCGCTATCGTTCGTTACTTGCCTCAGTCAATTAACGCACTCATATGGTGGGCTCATACACGTGCACCCACACACACACACGCACATACACACACACTATTAACGCACTTTCCTAGCTATGGACAACACTCACCGTGGGATAGAGAGAGAAAGAGCACGGCCTGACCTCGCCGGGAGTGTGCTTGAAACTGAAAGACACAGCAGCAGGGAAACCGTTAGAACGTTAGCGCTGCGTTGCGTAGCAGCAGCAGCAGCAGCAGCATCCTGTCGCGGCAGCTGCAGCTGCTGTGCTGTGCACACAGGTGCGCGTCATCAGCGTATCCCAGTAAATATGCAACAACAGTGTATCGCACCAATACATACGCACGCACATATGAACATGAGTACATATGCGAAAGAGAAAGTCGTGTAGGTGGTACAACAAAAAAGCAAACAGTTGGCAGACGCTGACAGCGGAGCCAGCGTCGCTCCTGCCTTAAGTCACCCACGCAAAAGCTGTGCGAGAGCTTTTTGCCCGTTCTCTTGCGCGCGCGTTCGTTTTGTTTTCGTTGTTTACTCAACTTATTTACCTCTCAGTTACACGTACTTATACATACCTGCTGCTGCTGGCAGCTTAAAGCTTTTGGGGGGAAGGGGGTTCAGAGCAGCACTCTCACTCTCACGTCACGTCACATTGCTTCGCTTCTCTCCAGCACTCTCTGCATTTCGAATTGCCGGCTTGCCCATGCTCTGCCGACGTCGCAGTCGCAGTCACGGTCGCTGCCGCGTCTACGTAAATGGAACAGCCGACTAGCGCAACAATAAAGCAATTTCAAGTTCAAGTTTGACTCTCAGTGCGCATGTCATGCGCCATGTTTGTTTGGTCGTTCGCTCACACACACACACACACAGACGCATACTACGGTGCATTGTCGAAAGAGAAGGCGGACGGGCAGACTGCGGTGCACTTTCAGTGTTATTGTTGTGGTTGCTGCTGCTGCTGGTATTGCTGCTTACCATTTGTCGGCTTTATCACTTTGTGCGCTTTGTTCTTATTATTCTGCCATCATGTGCAAAGGGTACGGAATGTGGTCGAATTTTTCGATGCTTTTCTTTTGATTCTGCTTCAGCTCGCATGATTTTTTTCGTTCTCTCTCGCGTGTTTACTTTTATTTCGCAAGCCTTCTTTCTGCTGTTGCTCTATACCCCCGTGTGGGCGTGTATGTGTGTGAACTATGGCGTTGTTATTGTTATTGCCTCCGCTGCTTCTGCTGCTGCTGCTGCTGGTGTCGTCGCTCACTCGACTGTCGCTAATTAAATTTCCTCGCTGACGCTGCGCTGTGCGCCCGCACTAAAAATAAACACAAAAAAAAGAGATTTTTGTTTGAAATTCCACTAGGTAAATATTATCGCAACGAAAAATGCATGCAATATTGAAAAATTATTGATTTCAAATCTGCGAATACGTTGTGGGCGTGTAGGAATGGGTGTGTGTAGCCATCTGAAAATATTTCACGTACACACATACATATATCTATATATGAATATGTGCCTAAATGGGATAATAGGTACTAATAGGTGCAACCTATATATACAAATAGGTACATAAGACTTTCAAACACTTCCGCATTTTATTTTATAAGAGTTCATTGCGTGAGTTTTTATGGGTACAAACTGAGTATTATGGGTACAAATTATCTTTATAAATTGCTGATGATTTTAGATATCCAAAAATGAGTACAATAATAACTCATACACTTCGCGAAATTACGTACATATAAATTTAATTTATAAATTCACATTATTCATGTCTGCACACGCTTGATTTTGCACTTGGCAACCGAAATCTGAAAATCTATGAATATTTAGTACATATACGCACATGTATCTACCAGACATATGTTTGTGCATTCATGCATAATACTCGGAAACATAGAGCATCTATATATGTGCGAGTGTGTGTGTGTGTTTGTGTGAAAAATGTTGAGTACACAGCTCGAAGGTGACGCAGGGTGAAAATTGCTTTTCGCATGCAAATATTAAATTTAAATTACATATTTTTATCAGTTTAATCTGCAAATATGAGCATATGTCTGTATATATGGCATCTACAAATAACTCTGCACTGTTACATACGCATATATGACCTTTTTAGGCTTAATAGAACCCCTTGAGAACAATAGCTTTTACTATTTTATTTTTCTCTCTAGCTCTAAAAACAATTTCCGAATTTTATATTTTTCCGAATAATTTAAATATACTAACGCATAACTAATATATTAATAACAGTCTTAATTAGAAAAAAACGGTTTAATGTACATTAACGGATAGATTATAATTACAAAATACAGATCGATTTTATTTATAATCATGAACTAACACGAACTAAAATTGTTTCTAATATATATACTATATATTCTTATATAGCTTAAAATGGTAAATCAACTCAGATTATAAGCAAATAAATCGTTGACCTCTTTATTATTTTTGCTTTAAATTTCAATTTCCTTCCCAATGCGAGCGCAATAGCTAAATTCCTGTGTGCAAATTAAGTATATATTATATATATTACAGATCTTTGTATTTGGCAATAGTTTTCGGTGCAACGAACTCGAAAATATGCGAAATGCAAGTAATATTCATTGAACGTGTATGTGTACACGTCTCTATTCTGCAATAAAACACGTTTCTTAAATATGTCTGCCTTTTACGACGTGTTTTTGCTAATTACCTTTTTGTTTTTGCAGTGTATTTTTTTATAGCAGCAGCTTTTGGGGGAGGTGCTGGGTGTTTACATCGATTTTTAGGTTTCTTTTTGTCAGTTTAATTAAAGCAAAAGCTTACTATATTTGTCAGCTGTTTCTCTCCCATTCGACTGCCTACATAACGTCTGATTTGGGGGCGTGGCCCGCAAATGAACTGGTGGTAGGAAGGGCAAAAAGCGATTACGATTGGGAGGTGAGCAAAGTAATCATCAACATCAATTTAATTAAATCTGCCTCAGCAGCAAAGAGAGCAGGGACAGAGAGAGAGAGAGAGAAGAGGATGAGGAGGAGGAGGAGGCAACTACAACAGCGAATAGGTGTCACAAAGCAAACAACAAAACTGATGATAGTTTTAAAGCTGAACGAGAGAATGAAAGAAAGACAGGCAGAAGAAGAGGGAGAGAGAGCGACTTTTCAATATTTTAAATAATACACACTTGCATGCATTTGCATGCACATACACATGGATGAATGCATGTACATCGCCTTAATGCACATACATACATACATACATACTCGTGTAAATACATACATACAAACATATATTTAAAAACTTTGTGTTTGAAGCGCTCTGCTTTTGCCTACGCTTTTCGTTGGCTTCCTCTTCCTCTTTGTTTGACGCTCTGTTCGCTCTGTTCGCTGTGTTCGCTCTCTTTGCCTGTCTGTCTGACCGTCCGACTGTCTGTCTTTCTGCTGCTGCGTGTCGTGCCCTCTCGCTCTCGCCTGCTCAGCGAAACGTGCTAAACTGGTTTATCTCACAAGCCAAAAATACACACACATTTACACACACACACACGGAGATAGAGAGACAGCGGCACACGCTCTCATTTGTACATACAGTCAGCCCCCTATTGCCTATTCGCTCGCACTTGCTTTCCGCATGCACAACTAGTATCTTAACCTTGAACTTGAAATACATACACACACACGCACACACACATACACCCCGTCGCAGCCGCCACCACGACACACCGAACACACTGATGGCAACAGCGAAACAAACGACGCCAACGCCAACGCCGACGTCAGCGCCAGCGCCGCAATCTACAAGCATTTGGCTTTTGTTATTTTTGCCAAGTTCCTCTTTTCTCACTCGTGCCATGTGTTATATGTTTGCGCTTTATGTCTGTGTTTTGACATATTCTTCGCGTTTTCCTCTTTCGCTGCTGCTGCTGCATCTACTGTTCTGCATTATGTTTTGTGCTTTAATTGGCATTTTGGCATTTTTCTAGGATTGCTTTGTAATATGCGTAGATGATAAAGTTGCCTTTAAATTGTCTGATAAACATTATATATTTTTAAGTGAAAGAGCTATATATTTTTTAGGGATATGTAAAGTATACAAAATAAATAAAGTCCTTTGGATACAATCGATAATAAAAATCAAATTGCATTCCAATGAGTTTCTTTTAATTTATTGGAGTAAACAATTTCCTAATTTCCCATTTAATACTTTATTTATTATTTATACTGGAAATTACTGCATCATATCCTCAATGTTGGCTTAGGTAAAACCCATTCTATTGACATCCAGCGCGATGATGCCACTTTGCAATTATCGCAAGAGCGAAGAGAAAACTCTCTCTCTCTCTCGCTGTCAGTGCTCCTCTTTCGCCTTCCTGTTGCTCAGCGTTTGAAACCCGTAAATGCTAGACGGGCGGGCCAGAGTATTGGGTACGCATGCGGGGGGTTTGCATGCCGCCAAATGTTACGTAAAAACTTTTCCAAATCACACATATATGTACACAAATAATCTTGCACAAATAAAAACAACACGAAAGCCAACTTGACTCAACTTTGGATATAAAGAGAATTCAGAGACACACACACTTGCACATTCCGAACACTGCTTTACATTTGTATGTACACAGTCATACACAATTGTACCTATATTTGTACCTATCTATATGCAGTCTTTGTAGTAGGAACTGGCTTAGATCTTGATTGTGTACGTAAACGAGGTAAATTTGTGATACCAAAGGGTACAGATAAAGTCACTGTGTGGGTGCAGAGTGCATCACAGCACTGTACAAAGTACACAGTGTAGTACATTGCACACTGTATTCTTTCATATGCATATCATAGCATTTTTACATATTATATGATTATATTGCAGATTTAAATTTCACAATACTGTGTCGCATTCGTTATAGTATTACATATACGAGATATGTGTACAAACGTAGAGTCGAACAACTAAGAAGCGGGTACACTTTGTAAAAAGTCACGTGATTGGGATCAATTAGCTGTTTTTTTATTTATATGTATGTGTATACACGAAACAAGTTGAAAATAAAACAGTCGATGAGCCGGGCTAATGATATCACCTTTAAGATTATATAAATATAGTAAGATAGTTGTCTAGATTAATTTGAATTATTATTAGCATAACATCACCTTTTCCACACCCCTTGTACCTAAAATCTTTGGTTAAAATCTTTTGGTCTTTCATCAAATAAAGCATTGATAATGCATTTTTATAAAAAATTTAATCTCTGCCATTTAAAATGTACCTAAGATCATCGGTTCCACTTGTACAATTAATCAAGAAATTGCAATTCTCAAACACTCGGTAATGCGTAAAAAGCACATCCCACTTTTATAGCTACATGTATGCCTGATCAAGTAATATAAACGTTGCTCGTTGTACACAAACTGCTGTCAAGTACTGTACCGAGATGTTTTGATGATTGTGCGAGCCCTTTTTTTCCTAGTATAAGGCAAATTGTAATTATCAAATGCAGCAGAGAAGAGCACTCCCACGTGCTTACATACAAACATTTACACATACATATGTATGTCTGTCTGTATGTGTGTGTGTGTACTATAGTTTCGCGTAACTTCTAAGGAAAAACAAATGTTGTTGCTTTCTTTTCGCATTCATTCCGTACCGCTATCGCTCTTTGCTTAATAGAACTGTTTATACGATACACAAACACACAGTTACTTACATACATATGCATATACACATGAATGTATCATGTACGCTCTGATATTTGTTTTTTCAATGTTTTGTTGCTGCAAAATTTTTTTGTTTTCAATTTACGTTTTGTGTCTTAATTCGCACATTTTGTTTATGTTATAAATACACATTTTTATGGATTATGAATACTACCATATATATATCTCGACATCGAGAGCACGTGATGTTTGCGGCGAGAAGTCTTTACATATTTACACAAAAATTGCCAACTTTTTCCTCTCGCTCTCTCTCTCTCTCTCGCTCTCTCGATATTTTTTGTTGACTATCTATCTGCTTTCTACGCGGCGACAATAACAACACCAACGCGGCAAAAGCTATCGCAAAACAACAAAAACATAAGAGAAAGAAAAAGGTAACTACGACGCAATTGGGCTTACTCAGACTTTGCTGCTTTTCTCCTCAGCCCCTCAAATTCTTCATCTCTCTCCTCGTCAGATTTGTGTTATTTCCATGTTTGGGGGTTGCTTTCGGCGCATTCTGCGTGGCAGGACGAAACGGCGACGCAATACAAACATGTTCATACATACATACATACATATGTACATGCATGGTATTTATGTTTGTGTGTGTGCCTTTGAATAAGCAAACGTGTGCATTTTTATACCGATTTTAATTTTTTTTCTATTCACGCATTCCGCACATACACGGTTTTCGCAAAATTCGCAACCCACACTACGTAGGGGGACAGCGAAACACTGGACCACGCGAACAGGAACGGAATGGCGCTGCGATCGGTTAAAGGTGCCGTCGCCTAATGTTGCTGCTGTGCGCCGCGGGCCACATGGAAAGTTCGCTGTATGTTTGGCGACGTTGTTGCGACGGCGTCGGCGACGGTAACTGAGCGTGCGCTGCTATCTTCAGATTCTTGCTCTCTCAAACACACACTCTCACTATAGTTTCGTTCAGTTTTTTTGCCGATTTCTTCCTGTTCCTGTTATTCTTCTGAGCTCTCTGCACACCATCTCGTTTGTCCTACTGCCCCACACACCACACACACCGATGTTGGCCTTCAGCCACGCTCGCAGTTTGCCTCTTCTTCTTTTTCTTTTTCACTATTCGCTCGCCACTTTGCTCGCTCCACTCTCCACTCTCTGCTCTGTTCTGTACTCTGCCTCGTTAGCGTTCTTTCATTCATGTATTCTCCTCATATCTTTGGCATTCCTATTCCCATTGTTCGGCAACTGTATGTGTGTGCTTCTTTCTATCCGTGTGCTTGTGCGCGCTGCCCTTGTGTTTGTGCTGTCTCCCCGTGTTGTTGTTGTCGCCGCCCGTGACTAAAATCTCGCTCTCCAGCTTTTGGCTGCCATCACCCCATGCTCTTGCTCTTGCTCTTGTATTTTATCTACAAGCAGGCATGCATGTGTGTGTGTGTGTATATGGTAGAAGAGAGAGTGAGCTTTACTTTTGCTTTTCGAGGCTATTGCGATGCACATTGAGTGTATTTCCGTTCGAGGATAACACGCTCTGCCCACTGTGAAGCTCCTCTCTCTCTATGTCTGCCTTCCCCTTCTACTACTGCTGGCAGGATCTTGAGCTTTTTATGTGTGTGCCTGTACACTCATACAAAAGCATATATGTGTTGTGATAAATAAAAGTAAATTTTTAATACACTCGAGCCCATGGTATTAAAATCACTTCTGTTTTGCATAATTTAAAATTTCCTTTACAATTTTTTTATTTCTTAATTTAATTATTTTATTGTTTTTGAATATCAATATTTTTTAACTTTAACGAAACAGTGTTAGCCTCTTTCGTCATCCTTTTAACGTGCCAATGTCCCACTTTTGTTTGGTCTTTTCTCTTCTATCATAGATGGCCGAAAATCCAAAAAGTTTATATAAATACATAACTGCACTTAAAAAAAATATTTCATAATATTCCAGTCACTAGTACTTTTTAAGATAAACCTATTGATAAACGCACAAACATGATACAAGCCCAACGCTAAAGAAAAAATCATTTTGTAACGTATACACCTTATGGATACTATACGTTTTCGTTTACTTCTAAAGCAGATGCGACAATATTGTGGTATTGCAGTCTACTAGTCTCGAGAACAAAGGAAACCGCAAAAACCCATAACTGAACAATACAGTATATATAGTATGTATGCTAATTGTTTAAGCCATATTAGGGACTGTATTATATAAACTAATTGCGACAAATGTTATAGGTTTATGTGTATCTACTATAAGTTACCTGGTACATGTCATCCATGTGTCCGATTCGTTTTCATTTTCGTAGTCGTTGTTGTTTTTGTTTTTCCCTCAAACAGCTTTTCCGTTCGATGATGCAATATTCGTTCATTATTTTTATTTTCACCGACATTTTTCGAATGCATAATTAAAATTTGTGTATAAGCAGAACGAAATCACATGCTTGACACGTAATAATCTCAGGTAAATACGGATAATTTATGTTTGTTTTCTAGCGATTTTCACAAATTGATTTCGGTTGCTTTTTTTTTTTTTGAGATTTTTTGTTTCGATTTTCTTGTTCCTGCTCTTTCGTATAGAAATTACACAGAGACATGCACTTTTCTAGTACTACATCAGTTGCATTTCAAATTAATATTTATTATGGTTACCGTTTTTGTTGTTGTTATTTGGATTATTTGTTGATGGGCGTTTTAAATGATTTCGTACATTCGCTTTTGTTGCACAATTAATTTGTAATTATTTTGCATTGCGATTGTTACTGTTGATACTTTTATTTTGTATAATGATTTTCTGTGGCAATTTCAGGTTCGTCAATTTCAATTCCATTAAATTTCAACTTTAATTCGATGCGGTCGTTGATGTCATTTGCGTGTCTAATTATAATTACTGTAATAAATTGCATTTCAGTTCAGTTTCAGTTTAGTTCGCTCATTCGTTCTCCACTTAATTTGTTTCACATATTCTTCACTCCTGTTTCTGCTTCCTACACTGATTTCTCTCCGTGTTGTAGACTCTGCTGCTGCTGCTTCTGCCGTTTGGGAATGGAACGTTGTTCTCTGCTCGCTTGTCGCGCTTTCAATGCCAAGCACGGCAGAAAATGACAGAGACACAGGCAAGCGACCGTCGCTGTCGTCGACGTCCGCGTTCGCTGCGTCGCTGTTGCTGTCGTCGTTGTCGTTCTCGTTGAGCCGAACGCGGCGACTAGGTGAAGAGAGAGAGAGAGAAAGAGAGAGAGACGTGCGAAAAGTTCGCTGCAGCTGCGGGGGAACGGTCAGCTGCATGTGTGCCTGCCTGTGTGTCTCTGCATGTGTGTGCGTGTGTGTACATACGCTTGTGTGCTTCTTTTGTTTGACTGTGTTTGCGTGTCGCGCTGAGTCAGCCGCGGAGCGCAGCCAAGTGCCAATGCGAACCAGGCGAGCAGCCATACGACCCAAAGCTCGGCTCAGCTCGGTTCAAGTTCAAGGATGTTATGCAATAAGAGTGACTGCAACAAGAGCGAACTGAGCGAGAGCTGAAGCGTAGGGTATGTACCCAAATACATGTGTACATGTGTACACTGGCATGTGCAAGTATACATATGTATGTGCATATAAGGGAAACTGCGAAACAAGTACATAAAGATGTGCATGCATGTACTTTACCAATACCAGCGCAGAGCGCCCCTGATCTCTCGCCTACTGCCGTTGCCGTTGCCGTTGCCACTGTCGCTGCCTCTGCCTCTGCCTCTGCCTCTGCTCCTGTTACCTTGTGCAGTCTACCCTGACCGCGCCTTACTTACTGCCGCTGCCACAGTGTGTACTGTATGTATACACACGTTATACGTGCTTATGTATGGGCAAAGGGACTGGACTGAAACTGGAACTGGGACTGGGCTAACCGGGTTGCTGGGTAAATTGTATATAATTAGCGCATTTGCTAACTAAATGCAACTATTATTGAGCATACACTGTTGCCAATTTTCACTGATTAATGTGCGTGTATTGCTATTCTCGCTACAATTTACCCGTTGTTTCCTTTTGAGATTCTTAATTGAATTTGTTTGGGGTCGTATGTGTGTGTGTGTGTGTACACTACACTCTCGTCTTGTTTAATTATTTAATTAAATTAAATGCTACAACTACATCGATTGCAAAATGAACTGAGTGCATCGTAAACTGCGCATGTGTCTCCGTATTTGTGAGTGCACATATATTTGTATCCATGTGCTTGTGTATCTATATCTTAATTTGTATCTGCATCTCAATCTGCTGCAGTATCTATAGTTGTTCTACCTAGCTTGCGCGTATCTATATCGGTTTGTATCGGCAGCTGCATTTGTATTTGCAACTACAACTACATTTGTATCAACCTCTTTATCTGTAGATGCACGTGCACCTGTGTGTAATTGACATTGCATTGCCCCGAATGCAACAGATGATATCGCATGCCTTTACTTTCATAAGTTTGCCAATCAGCCTTATGCGCCGTTTCCTTATGTCATTCGCAGCGTTGTCTAACAAAGGGTACCCAGTCATACACACACACACACACACATTAGATGTGTAATGTAGGCTTGCACATAACCGTATTTATCTGTTTGTCGATATAAATACAAGTACCTCCGTTAATTCCATATATAGCTACAGTACGTCCCCGCTACTACACTGCACCGATGTGCTCTGAGTATCTCAAACGGGCATCTGCCGCGAGAAACATTGCGAAATATCGCACGACCTTCACCTCGTCAAATTGTTGGGCACTTAATACGATTCAGATAGATAAGGTAATAGATTTAAGACGACTAGCAGGGAAAAACCCTTGTTAAACCTAATTCATTCGAACGTGTTTAAAGACTTATTGTTATCAACCTTTGTTACTTATTTTATTATTTCATTCGCTTATACAAATCTTAAATAATAACTTTCTTTCTTTTTATTAATATACATTGGATTGTACATGAACTAATGTTTTTGTGTAGAGCTATATTGCAGATCTATCATTTTATTAGTGCATCTACCCATATTTTAATATTCATATATACATATATTCATACATATGTATTTAAAGTTAATCACATTTTAATAAAACGAAACTTGTGCATGAAATAATGCTTGATCAAGTCTAGGGGAACTCCAGGAACTAAAGATTATAATAAATTCTTGTCGATTCAGTCTTCACTTAATTCGTTAATCGTGTCAGTCACATTATTTTATTATTATCGTGTCTGTCACCTAAAAAATTCCCAACGGCTCTCTAACTTATACTATTCTGTACACACTTATTATGCGACAATTGTACACAAATTTAAGGTACCTTTGCAGAAATAGGGACTAGATCAGGCTTAGAGAACACAATTAAATCAAATCTATCATGATGTTAGCGTGATGCATAATATTTTTCATTAAGTATACGCCCAGAAAGCATTTTTGTGAATTTTCGCCTAAACACAATCAGCCAAAAATATTTGTTTACTATACAAACTTGTCATAAATATAAATACTTTGAATACACAAACAAACCGACAGCAAGAGGAGTAGAAAGAGAAATGGGCAAAGGCAGCAAGACAGCTGAATGCAAGAAAAACTTGGCTCAGAAGAAAGAATAAAACATATGGCTAAATGAAAAGTGACACAGTGCGACAAGTCTGTACGTGTACGTGTACCCCGAAAGTTTTCCCTCTATGTATTCAAAATGGAGCGTCTCGGGCGAGGAGCAAACAGTGTGCGAATAAAATTCGCAGTGACTGTCGTATGTAAAGTCGCACTGCATGCTGCGCTGCAAATGAGCCCTTACAGTCCCGCAAATGCCCTTTCGCCTTATGCTGTCGCTGTCGCCAGCGCATGACAAGAGTAGGTGACCTTGACAGTGAACTTGAAATAAACGCACAAGGATTGCGCTGTCGCTCTTTCAGTGTGCGCTGCTGAGTTTGTGTGTGTGTGTTTGAGAGCTGGCGAAACACTGTGGAATGAAACGAGGACTGAACGAAGCAATGGCAGAGCGGGAGCGAGCGCGCGAGAGCGTAAGCCAGTGAGAGAGCAAACACGCACACATGCAGTTTGACACGGAGAGCTTTCGATGCAGCTGCCTTCTGCGTGTGATGTGGGCGTTGCGCGTGTATTTGTGCCTTATATGACTGCAAAGTGGCACAGGCACAGGCACAGGCACTCTCACTCGCTCTCGCTCTCTAACTCTCTCGCCGCGTTGACGCTGACTACTGTACTACTGTGCGTGATGAATCATCGTGTGCGACTTGCTGTCTGCAGTCGACATTTGAAATATGTGCCAGAAATTTCGCTTTCATGTTTCGCTTTTTGCAAGTGCGCCGCGAGGGGGCGCTTTTATGCAATGCGTTGTACATACATACATACGTTTGCACACAAACACACATGCAAACAAGCATATGCAATGCAGCATAGTACATAGTGCTATATGCCTATGCCATGCGTGTGCGTGTGCATGTGTGTGCTGTGCTCTGGATATTGAAATAATGTTCATTTCGGTTTCATTTGCCACTTTCCGCTTGCAATTTCGTTTGTTCCATCCTTCTGCATATTCCTCAACTCTGACATTTGAAACAGAAGTAGAGAGAGTAGGAGAGTGAATAGTGTGGGGGAGATGTCGGACCATGGCAACTTAAGTTTTGCTACCGCCTTCCCACCCATCCCTCTTTTACCGACTGCATTTCGCTGCGACTTGCGTCAGTGCTAAGTAACGGCACTTACAGCATATTGCCGGTAAAACAGCACAAAACGGAATGGGAAATATTCGGAGCACGTCACGCCCCAGGAAAATAAAAAAAATATATTAGCAAGGCGTTTAAGTAAAGTAAGTAGAGTAAAAAGGCGCGGGGGTCTGGCACATGCAATGGGAAAGTTTTCAAGCTTTTTGTAGTTGCCGAAAAAGAAAAGAGTACAAGGGAGGGGGGGGGGAGGCAGAGAGCGCACCGAAGAGAGAGAACGCGCCGTCTATGTACAAACTGCAGGCAAGTGAGTGTGTGTGTGTGTGTATTTGCTTGCATCTACGCGATAACCTTGAGACTGCTTTAAATATTTAGTTGGGCACAGCGCGATGCACCTACATATGTATGTGTGTACATATGTACATACGTGTGTACACACTATATACATTAGTTTGTGCAGCGGGAGTGAGCGAGAGAGAGCGCGTCGGTGGAAAAATGCAAGCGAGCGACGTTGCAGCCCGTACATGTGTGTGTGTGAGCCGTGTGTTTGTGTGTGTGTGTGTTTGTGTTTGTATGTACTTCAAACTTTTGCTTTGGCAAAAATTTCTGCCTTTCCGCTGTCTCTCGCTCGCTCTCTCGCTGCACTTTTTGAAATTTCTCACTCGTTCGCTATCTTTTTCATGCTGCTCGCACGCTACGCCTGTCTCTCTCCCTCTGCCTCACACTCTCTCTCTCTCCCTTTTGCACAAATGCAATTCACGTTCAAGGCCAGTATCAAAATGCATTAGTGTGAGCACACAAACACACACACACACGCACACACAGTGCGCCGCTGTCGTCAGTTGTCAACTGCGTTGCTTTCGCTGTAAGGCGAATTCGAATTTTGTACATAATAAGAAATTAACTTGCACATAGCACAAACACATACAGACATAGCTGGCAGCATACATACACACATATGTAGCTGCACTTATAATCAATAACTCGCAGCTTCTTGCTTCGGGTAAAGCTCTGCCATGACCTCCATGGGGACCGTGTGCAGTTTTCTTATTGCTTAACGATCTAAAAATCAATTTACTTGATATCTTCTTTTTGTTATCGGGTCAATCCAAGTAGGGAAATGTTATCAGCAGGTAAGCTCTTAGGCAGAAAGTCTATGACATTTTATTTAAATAAACTATGCACTAGACAAACCCAAATATAAGATTGTTTAACTTTAAAAAAAAGTGTTGGTATATGCAATTAAATATAAGCCTTGGCTGTTTCAGGCCTTGGCGCATGTTTTTGCCAAATTTAGTAACTCTAGGCTGAGATCTAACAATAAATGTTATTATTTATTTAAAATCGACTCAATTATATGTTTGTTATTTATAATTAAATACTTAAAACCCACACAATTGCTTAATTTAAATAGAATCAAAATAAATAATTATATAATTCACAAAAGCGTGCAGATCTTTAGAATTTAATTTAATTTTCCTTATGGACCACAACACTACGAAAATCGATACTTGAAATTTTATGGCACTACCTTGATTAATATTCTAGCTGAGATCTAATAATAAACGCATTTATTTATTTACAATCTACTCTATTATGTATGTTTCTATTAATAATTTAAAAACCACACAATTGCTTAATCCATATATGGTTATAATCTAAAATAATATATATATTATATAATTATAGAATTTAAAATGATCCTTGTGCTTCAACTCTTTAAGTACCAATACTCTAAATTTAAAAGCTTTACTTTAATTAATACCAGAGATCTGGAGTGTTTCTTGCCATCAAGTGCATACTGTACTTGATGCAAGCCAACAATGGATCGGTTGCCCAACCCCATCGAGTTGCATTAAAAATTCAGGCATATCTAATCGTTTCGCATATGGGCAATCTTTAAGCTTATCGGGAAACGGGTTTATTCGCAGCAGTGCTGCGAATGCCATTTTTTCCATCAAATCAGGCTTTTATTGAAGGTCAACAGAGGGAAAATTTTTCTATCAATTTTATTTCATATTATTTTGTTACCATAATTTTCATAAAAGTTGTTTAATTTTCTTTTTTACAAATTGCAATTTTAGCTTTTATTTCCCACTTCATATTATAATTTCTTTAAAGTTTTTTTTTTTTTCTTTTTGAATATTTTCATTTGGCTTTTTATTTACATAGTTGTCCGTCAAAAACAGCTTTTTTGCATTCAAAAGTTGGCAGCACTGATTCGCTGTACTTAGTACCATATAAACTAACTCGAGTGTGTTCGTGATGTTGTCGGGTCATTATATAATGCCGCTGTCTGCTCTGACTGATCTCCAATTGTCGTTGTTGGATGCACAAAGCAATGAGCTGAGCCAATCCGAGTGCAGCGCGCAATCGGGCGTGAAAATTACAGTGACTGTCAGTTATATATGTATACTACTCTATAGATATTATAGTGCGCCATATATAGTATAATCAAGCTATTCGAATTTGCCAGAATTTGTCATAGTTGTTGTATATTTTGTTGTAATTTTATTATTTTGCCATTATGGTGCCAATGTCGTAATTGCTTAGGGAAGTGATGCAATGCAGGGGGGCGAGATCTGAGCTATGACTACGCCTCTGGGCTGTATTCTCTTAGATGTCTGATAGCATGCGATTGCGATTACACAGAGAGAGAGAGAGAGAGAGAGAGAGAGAGAGAGAGCAAAGTCAGATAGTTCCGCAATAAAAAAAATCCAACTACGTTTCAGTTTTTTATTTTAAGCTTTAATTTTCAGCTTTAAAGCGTATCGCATTCGTCATTTTTCAAACGATTAATTATGTGTGTGTGGGTGTGTATGCTTGTGTGTGTGTGCGTGTGTGTGTGCTTGTGCCTTGGCCATATGGAAGCAGGTCATGACGTTGCAAAATCACTGCCTTTGCCTGGCAAGGTCAAAGAAACGCTCTGTGCCTCTCTCTCTCTCTCTCTCTCTCTCTCTTTCTCTCTCTGCCCACCTTCCACTCTGGCCTTGCACTCCCGCCCATCCCATCCCGCATCATGATCAGGATTCGCCCTTGAGGCGTGGGCGTCGCCAGCTGTTGCCTAGCTCCAGTTGCAGCCACAGCCGCACCCGCTGCCATCTCCATCTGCGGCGCCACCACATGCGCTGACCACGCTGCCTGCAGCCTGCAGCCCGCCACTGACCACTCGACACTAATTGGGTCCTCGTCCACGTCCTTGTGCTGCTGCTCTGGGACAGCTGCATCCATATGTAAACGCGCTTAAGTTTAGATGCTGGACTATACTGAGCGTCATAAAGCAGCGCACGTCAGACAATTGAAATGAAGAAAATCTTGAAAAAAAAAGAAACAAATTCTTTTCTTCCCATTTTCTAAAGGCCTAGTAAATTGCGGCTGAAATGTTTACATTTTTATATTTTTTTGCTTAAATATAATTTTTCTTTTATTATTTATACTATATAATTCCTATTTTTTTTGTAGAAATCTTATTGCTAGAAAAGAAAATGTATATTAATCCCTTAAACTTGGATAATATTTAGAAAAATGTTTATAATTAAAGTGTAGCATATTCTTATTTCAGTTTTTAGTTCTACCTTATCAAACACGCTTCTCCTTCGAGCTCGCATGCCTTAAGGCAAACAAAATATTTTTTGTGAACGATTTTCTAAACAAAAAACAAGTTTGATAAGAAAAAAACTCTTATGCATTATCAACATATAATCTTCTCGTTCAGTTTTCATAAGTATATTCCACATATATAAGCCCTTATACTGTTTAAATTACTGCCTTATGGTATGTAGCTCATTAATTTTGCTGCTCTTGAAATGTTTGCTCGATTTCACATTTTCATTAACTCTAGAAATCAATAGAATCCAAGCTGCAATCGAATCACATTGGCAATTGAATCTCCTATGTACCGACCTCGGTCTCCGTTTTGGTTTCGCTTTCTGCGCTGCTCGTTTTTCCTTCCTCCTTTTTAGTCAGCACAGTTAGTTATGTAAGGTTCTTTTTTATGCAAACGAAATGTAAATCCAAAATACGTCATATCTACGCATACAAACACACATACTCATAGATACACTTGCATTTCGCCAGAATGCGCAGCTTTTGCCTGTTGCACATTCGTTCTAGAACTGCCGCTTCAAGCATTTGGCAATAGATGGCGCTGTGCCCGCAATTCGGCCAAGGTTGTAAGCTTTGCTTAGCCAGTGCACAAACCAATGTGCTAAAATACTGGAATGTGTGTTCTGTCGAACTAAATAAAAGCAGTGTTGCCCCAACTCATTAGAAAAAAAAGCTAAAAACCATAATTTATACAAAAACACGGTAAAATTGGCTAAAATTACATAATTTAAAAATGAACTGCATATTTGCTGGTCTTTGAACAAAATTGTAATTGCAAAAAAGTGTAAGAAAACGTAGTGGATTTTAAAAAATGCAGAATTCCCGCTGTCTGCCAGCGAAAAAAAAGCTAACCTCTCAACACTGCACGAAATAGCGCACAGTGCGTGCGGTACGCAGCGTGATTGAAGAATTGCCAATTGGAATGGCCACTTACAAAGGTCACTTCCGTGGGGCGTTTCAGGGTTACGCACAACTGTCATTACGATATGGGTCTAAAATAGGAATACGAATAGATAAATAGCGAAATTGATAATAGGAAAACAATCGGGCGAGAGCTGCTTGTGACATTTGTGACAGGGAAAACTGGCCACATGTCAATGCAAACGCAACTTCAAAGCGTCGAAATGATGGCTAGCGGCATGGTTGGGATCGGGGACTGTAGGGGGTGGGGGGGGTGAGGGTTAGGTGGGTGCTGGTAGGGCATCTAGGGGCGTAACCGCAGGTTAACAACGTGTAATTGCGACAAGCGTTTTGCCATTCGCATAACGACAAATGAATCGAGTTTCGCCCGTTGCATTTAATTGAAAATTCATAAGCGAATAGTTGACAATCCCCCCCCCCTCGCTGCGTTGAGAACAATTACACTGTTTGTCTGTTTCTCTACTCCACGCCCCCCCACGCCCTGTCAATCAATCAAACAGTTGCGGCCCACAAATAATAGCACAGAATGTGTGCAATAGTTAATTACCCAAACAGAGACGTCGTTGACCCCTGAAAGCGACGTTTAGAATTCAATTCCAATTCACGATTGTGCATTTCATACACTGTGCAAAACGAGTGCAAGTATTGAGTAAATATATGCAAGAACTGCTGTCAGTTATTCAGTGTGTGAATCAGTCTTCTTATCTATTCTATTTATGTGTTACTCTCTGCCTGTCTGTCTCTCTAGCTGCATGTCTGTCTGTCACTCCTGCTGTATGTCTGTCTGTCTGTCTCTCTAGCTGTTTGTATGTTCTGTCTGTCTCTCTAGCTGTATGTCTGTCTGTCTGTCTGTCTGTCTGTCTGTCTGTCTGTCTGTCTGTCTGTATGTCTGTCTGTCTGTCTCTCTAGCTGTATGTCTGTCTGTCTGTCTGTCTGTCTGTCTGTCTGTCTGTCTGTATGTCTGTCTGTCTGTCTCTCTAGCTGTTTGTATGCTCTGCCCGTCTCTCCTGCTGTATGTCTGTCTGTCTACTTGATTGTCAGGCTTTCTCGCGGTCTAATTCTTTCTAATCACGTTTCCGGCCAAAGATTATCAAGCAAATGGGTTTGTCGGCATGTGTAGCCCGAAGGAGGCTTGGGAGATCGAACAAACTATATATATTCTTGATCAAGATTACCAGCCTGTCTGCCCGTCTATCTGTCTGCCCGTCTGCCTGTCTGCCTGCCCCTCAGTCTGCCTGTCTATTTAGATGGCAGAGTCCAGTCAACCGTCTTTGTGTTTTAGCAAAAGTCCTAACCGTTTTCTCTCAGTGGATCCGCATTTGTTTGCACGACAATTAACGTAACTGAATTATTCATAATACTTTCCGTCTAATTTCAACACTAACCCGATGCCAATTGTAGCAATAAAAGCCTCAAACAGTTCGCGTATCGTGTTATCTCCGCTGGCACAGATAATGAGATGCCGCCTCGAGTCGAACTGAAGAATTGAAGCCCCATCATTAGACGTACGTACGGCAAACTATGGAGGAGTCTCCACGCTGGAGACGGTTTTGTCGCCTGCTGCGCTTCAAGTCGACGCAGCTGTTCATTGTTGCCGGTTCGGTGCTGCTGTCGGTGCTGGTGACGCTGCTCTGCATCGGATTCACCATGCGCTACGAGGTGGAACACGAAGTGGCCAATCTATCGAATGTGGACTATTGGCGAGACAAGGTATCGGCGGAGCAGCAGTTCTGGTACGATCGCGGCATCGTGGAGCTGAGCCGTGCTATGCGAGTGTATAGCAGCCACAGGCGACCCAGAAATGTGCAAATCCTGCTGGTCAGTGGCGTCGATGGACGCGCACTGGCCGCGGCACGTTTCTTCAATGACACAATGCAGCATTCCAGCTTCGTGTGGGATCGTTTTCCACACACGGCACGGCTCAAGAACAGCTGCAGCCTTAGTTCACCCTGCGATGCATCGTATGTTTTCAAATCGCTCTGGACAGGAGTTCCGCTGGCTGCCATAAACGCTTTCGCTTCGTCAACCTTCTTCGACACCAACTGCAGTCGTCAGCCGGAGCTGCACAGTGTGCTGCAGCAGGCACAGCAGGCGGGCATGCGCACGGGTTTCGTGACAAATCAACGGATTGTAGGAGCAACTGGAGCCGCGCTCTACGCACAGATTGCTCAGACGAACTGGGAATGTGATGGCCTTGTGCCCGACGGAGCCATCGATTCGGGGTGCCAGGATGTTGCCAGCCAGTTGATCTCTGGTGAAGCTGGTCGAGCGCTGAATGTGATTCTGGGCGGCGGTAGGCAAATGCTTAGCGCGAATGTGCCCACATTTAAGTGGGATCCCGTGCAGGAGCAGCTGTGCCGTGCCCGGGCCGGACGTAATCTGCTGCGTGACTGGCAGCTAGCACAGCTTAAGCTGAAACCCGTCAAGCGATTCGAGCTAGTGCAGCAGGCCAGTGAGCTGTCTACGCTCAATGGCAGCAACGTGGATTATCTGCTGGGCGTGTTTGCCAACGGCGATCTTCAGGACAATCCTCGAGCGCCATCGTTACAGCTGATGCTGGAGAAAGCACTGCAAGTGCTCCGGCGACCCGCTGGCTTGGGTTACCTGCTCGTTGTAGAGCATCAGGTGAAACAACAAGCCGATGCCGTTGCACAACTGCAGCTCCTGAACGAGACTTTGTCCAGTCTGATGGGTCAGCGAGATGTATTGACCTTGGTTCTATTACACAGTGGCAACTATCTGACTGCCAGTCGGGATGTCAGTGCGGAGACGGAGCTGATCAGTTCGCTGCAAGACCGCTTCGAGGGAGATGAGCTGCAGCTACAGCTGCGACTGCAGCAGATGTCCTCGGAGAGTCTACTCTTTGCGCAGGGTAAGTGCGCTATGGAATGTATCTACCTCCAGCTATCCATCAAGTGATTTCTTCGCTCTTAGGTCCCAACTCGTTGCTCTTCTATGGCGTACACCGAGAGACCTACTTGGCGCATGCACTGGCCTATGCACTCGGGCTGAATGACTTTGGAGGGCAACTCTAGGCCAGGGCAGCAAATCTACCGTCTTCCTTTCAACCTAAGTTCTTAGACAATTTCGTATGAAAAGATTTGGATTCATCCTCGCTTCCTCCCTCTTGTATAGTAGTATCGCAATAAGATCTCAAACCGCAAATTACAAGTATAATATGGTTTCAAATCGAGTAAACACTTTTAGTTCTTTACCCATTTATAACAATAATCCTATTTGCCTTCCCAATTCCTTTCTTTACTCTTCTCTTTCTGCTTCTCTTCTCACACTCCCGGATCGACCAATAAAAAGCCCCTGCATCCGATACATCTGGAATTGCGTAAACTTCAACTAGAATATTTATTGAGTGCTAATAAAAATCGAAACTACAATCGAGTCCAATCGTTTAGGCACCAACTCCGCCGCCAGCTGCTTCAGTTGTTGCTGGCAGTGGCAACATCCAGTTGAATGTGGATGCAGTGGCAACTGGTGGCAGCTCCAGCGAACCTGCTGCCGTTGCTGTTGCCGATGTTGCCGTCGCCGTCGCCGTCGCGGTCGATGTTGCTGATGTGGATGCAATGCGTGGTACTGGACGCAGCACATGGGAGCCGGTGGGTCATTTGACGGGCAGCGGTGGCAGCATGGTGTGTGCCACAGTCGACAATTGTCGCAGATGATTGGCGTGCACGTACTGAAAGGCGGAGGAGTGTTCCAGGTGCTGCGACAAATAGAGTTCGCCCAGCGAGTAGAAGCGACGCTGATCGAACGGCTGGAAGGGGAAACCGGTGAAGCGTTGTGGTGTTGCCGTTGCTGCATAGCTCTTGGCGGCTGTGGGATAGAGTGTACAGGGTGGTGGGCGTGGCAACATGTAGGCCGCGGCACCAGCGGCTGCGGGCAGTGTCTGCGTTTGCGGATGCTGCAGCTGAAGTTGCTGGTGCTGGTGCTGCTGCTGCTGCTGCTGCAGGTGCTGCTGCTGCTGTTGCTGTTGCTGCTGCTGTTGCTGCTGCTGCTGCGCATTAAAAAACTCCATGTTCTTGAGATTCTCCATCATCAGATGGGAGGCCTGGTGCTTCTTGAGGTAGGCATAGCTGCGCAGGGGAAGAGAAACAGTGCACAGCTTATGGAGATGATCGAAGGAAAGAGGAGACATGGTGGCCCACTTACCGCCTAAAGGACTTGCCACATTGCTGGCAGGGATAAATACCGTCGCCGGATTCTTCGGCAATGGCTTTGCCCGCTTCTGCTGCGCTGCCGGCGGCATCCGACGTGCTCGGACGCTTCTTGCCGGCCTGCATCTCCGACTTGGGTTTGTGCCAGCGGCGATGCGATGCCAGATTGGCTGGGCAGTTGAAGACCTGCAAAGCAATCGAGCAGTTCAGTTAGGATGTTACTCCTGTAGTAGATCATATATAGGCAAATATACCCGTCAATAACTACCATGTTTATCGTCTGATCATATTGAAATTTAAAAAAGAAGTAAGAAGAAGTATAAGCTAGCTATATGCCCAAGCAAAATGTTGTAACTTCAAGGCATCGCTTGAAAAGGCATTTGTAAAACTATATAATTGATTTGCATAGGCGGTGGGCGTGGCAATTAATATTTGATATAAGCAAAGCCTTTGTCAGCTATGCAGAAAGCTTCGTGTCAAATTTCAAGTTTTTAAATTGTGTAATAACCGAGGTCTATGCGTTCAAACAAACGGAAAATGCAAAATCGCCATGAAATCTCCATTTTTCAGGTATAGTTTTTGGCTAAATCTACTCATAACTTTTTTAAAAATCATTTGATTTTGCTCGGACATGACTTTTTTATCATGGTATTATTCCTAAATTAAATCTGCATTTAAATTCTTGTGATCTAAGAAGTTCAAAATTTTTCGAATTTTTCCATGCTACCCCCTTACAAAAAATTTGAAATTTTTTCAAAAAATTGTTTTCTAAATTTCGGCCTAAAATAGATAAGTATATTCCAAATTAGCATAAAAATTTAATCAAAACCAAAATCGGGCTTAAATTGTGCAAAATATTGCTATTTTAATTATTTTTCAGGGTTGTAGCTTTTTTCAGGTATAGTTTTTGGCTAAATTTAAGTTTGTAATACTGAGCAAGAAAATATATAGTTTTGCCACGCCAGTATAGCAAATACTTCCTTTTAACTTATTGACTTTAATATTCTACAAATGGTGAGAAGAAGTATCCGAGAGTCTAGTCCGTTTGTATAAATCTCTCAAGGATTGGCAAGAAGGCTTTACTTAGTCTGCGTTCTACGCCCCACTGAAAACCCTCTCGCGCAACTTAATCCACCACACATGTCATAAATCGAACTTGACGTTACCTTCTCGCACTCGGAACACTTGTACTCGATGTGAACGATGCGTGGACAACGATGCTGGGCCAGCATGAAGGCGTCATCGTAGACGGTGCGACAGAGCTGGCACAAATAGTCGCCAATCTTATTGTCGATGCTGGCCAGAATGGCCTTGGCCTCCTCGGTGATTTCGACCACATTGAAAGCCGGATCAATGTCACCTTTGCGCACCACCAACTCCTCGTCGTCCCGCAGCTTGCGTATGATGGTGCCGGAGACGGGGCTGATGGTCTCCTCATCGATGGCCGCATGTTTGCGCAGCTTGGTGCGACGTCTTTCGGTTTTCTGTTTACGCTGCTGCTGCTGCTGCTGCTGTGCAGGCGAGTGAGACTCGTAGCTTGCTTGAAGATTGGTCTGGCCAGGCGAGGACTCGGCACAGGGACTGCCACTCAAATCCAGATAAATCTTTTCTGTCTGCGATTGCTCCTCGGCCAAGGCGGCCTCAGCCTCGGCAAGCAATGCCTCCTTGGCCGTTGGTCGAAAGTCGCGATCAAAGAGCTTGGCCAGACCATCGACAGCCTGATGATGCAGCTCCTCATCGTCGTAGAGCAGTTCGTTACGTTTCAGCGCTTTGGTCTCCGGCAGCTGTGCCTGCGTCTCGGGCTGGGGCTGGGGCTGGGGCAGCTCGTCATCATCGTTGCTCAGTATGTCCACAAACACCTCCTCGTCCTCATCGTCCTCGTTGTCCTGCTCGAGCTGCTGCTCCTGCTGCCGCTCTGCCAGCAACTCGTGACCGTCATTGTCCAGCGAGTCAGTTGCCACCTCAGCCTCATCCTCAACGTCGTGCACTTGTATCGTGTCTTCCTCAGCGCCATCGGCTTCAGCCTCGACCTCGCCCTCGTCATCCGTCGCATACTCATTGTAGTCATGGGAACTGACAACTGTTTCATCCTCGTCCTCGGTCAACACAATTGTCTCGTCCTCCAGCACGCTGCCGCCGCTGCCCCGTCCCGCTGTCCTTGGCAGCACGCTCGATTGACTTGCCGGAATGTGCTCAAAGTTATTTTTCGC
Source organism: Zaprionus inermis (assembly GCA_018151445.1). NCBI lineage: Eukaryota > Metazoa > Arthropoda > Insecta > Diptera > Drosophilidae > Zaprionus > Zaprionus inermis. The sequence goes on along the minus strand of JAECXD010000640.1, from coordinate 2,463,289 downwards.
GACGCAACCGTGAAAATTACTTTTCCCATAGAAAGCTCCCTCAAAGTCGCCGCGTCTTATGCCATAGCAGCTGCCCGCCATCTGCCCAGCCTGCTGCGGATGTTGCTGGAGTTGTGGCGGCTGCTGCTGCTGCTGCGGCTGCTGATGAAAGTAGCTTGAGCTGGAGCCGGAGCTGCGGCTGCCCGTTGCTGTTGGTGGTTGCAACGCCAGAGTAGCATGCGACGGCGGCGGCGGTGGCACCACGGGCAGCGGCATATGCGGCCGCCACAGGTAATTTTCCTCGGACATCAATCTCTGCCGCTTGCGCGGCGGTGACGGCGTCGATGGTGGCGTAATTGGCACTATATTGGAGCTGGTGCGCAGCGATAGATCCAGCGGCGAAAGAAGCGAAATATGCAGCGAACGATGCTGCGAAAATTGCGCAAATGTCTCGTTGATTGCCGGTAATGGGCGGCACTCGGCGTAATGCAGTTGGGGGTGTGGCTGCGGGTTCTGATGTTGGCTCGGGGGCAGTATGTGGGGTTGGGTTGGGTCCTGTGGCTGTGACTGAAGCTGCTGCGTGGGTTGCGTCATTTGGTTGATGTTCAGCATTTTTGTAAGGTTGTTTTTTAAGCTTGCGAAGCACTTCGGATTTGATTTTAATGTAGCTTAATCAGACTGGCAAACTTGGTTAGGTTTATCCCAGTTTTTATAGCTCCTTGCAATGAGTTCTAAGTTTCTCCGAATTGGTAGATCATATAAGTATTTACTAGTTGCTTAACTGAAAATGTATCAATATTATGAGAGATCAAATTACTTAAAAGATAAATCAAACTATCAGCGTTTTTTCTATTTCGAAATAAAATAGTCTAGTATATTCCAAATTAGCATACAAATTAAATCAAAAACAAAAATTAAATTTTGCAAAATATTATTATTTTACAGAGTTTCCAGGGTTGTAGCTTTTTTTCAGGTATAATTTTTGGCTGAATTTACTCATAACTTTGTTAAAAATCATTTGATTTTGCTCGGACATGACTTTTTGATAATGGTATTATTCCTAAATTAAATCTGCATTTCAATTTTAGTGCTCTAAGAAGTTCGAAATTTTTCGACTTTTTCCATGCAACCCCCTTACAAAAATTTTGAAATTTTTTCAAAAATTTTTTTTTCTAAATTTCTGCCTAAAATTGACAAGTATATTCCAAATTAGCATCAAAATGTATTTCAAACCAAAATCGGGCATAAATTGTGCAAAATATTGATATTTTACTGATTTTCCAGGGTTGTAGCTTTTTTTCAGGTATAGTTTTTGGCTAAATTTAATCATAACTTTGTTAAAAATCATTTGATTTTGCTCGGACATGACTTTTTGATCATGGAATTATCATTTCAATTCTTGTGATCTAAGAAGTTCGAAGTTTTTCGAATTTTTCCCTTACAAAAATTTTGAAATTTTTTCAGAACATTGTTTTCTAAATTTCTGCCTAAAATAGATTGGAATAATAAAGAACAATAAGATATAACAGTATCAACACTTTTAAAACTCAAAACGTTTACGCAAATCAATTCTCAAGTTTCGGTTAAAATACAATATGGTTTGAAAAGTCTTGGGATTCATCAATAGTCAATATTTAATATTTATACAAATATTTATACAAATATTATTCTTAATTAAGCATGCGTCATGTCGAAAGCCTTATTTACCATTTATTCTGATATACAAAATATCATAAAATTTCATTCATTTCCTTAAGAAATTCAATTGTTCATGTGAGCATATTATTTTCAAAGAGGTTCGGAAGTATAATTTCAAAAATAACGAAGAAAAACGCGTATTGTTATAAGTTTGAAAAACAGTACTAAATATCTAATCTTAATATATAAGCGTTTCAGTTATAAATTAAACCAATTGATAATCACAATCATTAAAAATTCAAATTTATTTTTTTTACTTAAAAAAAAGTAAAACGAAAAAATAAAAATTTCTTAACATTTTTAGGTTATAGAATATTATAGGTTATCTTATGGATTCGCACCGAATATATGAAGCACTTTGCACTTTACATATAATACTCTAAGGTATTAGAAAAAGTATTTTCATTTGATTTTCCGAAATAATTTTCACTGCACTGCACCCTCAGTTTTCCACTTGAGTCCTTCACTGAGAGAGAGAGAGAGAGAGCGATGCACGCACACGAATTGAGCGCGCTTACCGTTACACGCAACTTTCCTATCGCGCCTGTCGAGCTGAACTGAATCGAAATCCGTGTTGGGCACGTTGGGTCACCTGTCGCAATGCCAGCGGAATTGGGTTTGAATGCGAAGCCAATGAAAGCCTGCACTGAGGAGAGCCGGCGGCACAAAGAACCAAGCAACCCTACCTACTTACTTTTCACCCACAACCCACCCCCCTGGCAATGGGATGAGACATTGGCATTTGGCCGTAGCTTGAGTGAAGTTTCTTGCTCGCTCTCACTCTCTCTCTAGCGCTCTCACGCTCTCACGCTCCCACACTGCTGCGGAATCCACGAAAGCTGGCTTTGGATTCGCTCTTGCCGCATAGCGGGACTCTCAGCCCCGGGCAAGCCGCCTCGTGCCCGCACTCGCCCATCGACCATCATCGACTCCCACACGAGCGTGAGGCGCATGCGCTGCCACGCCTACAGCTATGCAAAGTGCGACAGCTCAAGCAGGCGTGTTCGGGGTTCGCTGCTGCAGCTGTTGCGATATCTGTTGCGTCGCCACGCTCATTGGCGGCCCGTGCGCTGGATGCCACGCCCATGCGGCCAAAGGATTTGTCGCAGCATGAAAGGAATGTCATTGAATTGCAAATGAAGAATTTCAATGCTATGCATTGGAGTTTCCAGCTGGCAAGAGTGTTTGATAGTGTGGCACGTGACTGCCAAGGGGGGGGGGGGTGGTGGTGTTGTGTTAAGAGAGGTGGGGTTCGGGGGATGTGCTCTTTCCTACCGCATCTCCGGCTTTTGTGTTGACATTTTAAGAAGCGAAGGATTCTGTTTTGTGCATCATTTTATCTCTCGATTTTTTCTATGCCATTTCAAAATGGCTACCGATAATTTAAAGCACAAATTTGTGACTTAATTTAATTACGCAACACTGGCAACGCCGGCAGCACTGGCAACGCAGGCAGCGCAGGCAACACTGGCAAGACAAGGCAGCATAATGAGGCAGGAATGCAATTATGAGCTTCTCGTGCGCCGTACAAGACGTGCAAAAAATTCCTGCCATGGAAAAAAAACTTGACCATTAAGTTTTCAAGCGCTTTTCAAACATTGTTGCACGGCAAGTGCAGCTGTACCCCCTGTCACCCCTGCCCACTCTCCTGCCCTTCACTCTCCTTCACTTTGCGGTTGGCTTGAGCCACGGGCTAATTGTCGGTTAGTCGGCGAGTACCTGCTGCGTGCGCTCATTAAAATAGCTCCGGCTCAAGTCTTGCTTTCCTTTCTCCCCTCCCTTAAGACGTTATTGATATCGCCTGTCGCTGACACTTGGTACGCACTGTAATTGCCCTTAGCAACGCAGTTTTTCACCTCCAAATTTGCATGCCGACGACCTCGATAATGATTTTTCGAGCTAATTACGCAGTTTGCCGATGATAATAATGATGCCGCATTCGCCTGCAAATGTTTTGGGTGTCAAATTACTCGCCGCAACTTGCTCTAAAATCAACTACGCTCCCCTCCAACCCCACACGCACCCGATGCCACGTAGCACCCTTAGCTGGCCAAGGGTTGGGTAAGTTGACTTGCGGTTTTTCCGGCAACAAACTCGCGCATATCTGTTTACGCTGTGCGGGGTGGGTAATGGGCTCTTAATAAGGCTCATATGATACTCGCTGATATGTTTGTTTCCCGTGAGAGAGAGAGAGACAGAGAGAGACAGAGAGAGGGAATGCGACTACTAAGACTTAAGAGATTAGCTGGGCAGGCGAACAGAACGAGTCCAATGAGGCAAGTGCACAATTTACAGCGATACGATCTCGCATTGCGATTTTTGCAAAAGTTTGGCATACTTTTTGCAATGGAGTCGGGAATATCCGATTGCCAGCTGACCAAATTGTATATTTTCCCAGAAAAATTTTGCTTTCTTCTTATACTAAATTGATTTTATCTATAGAATTACATTTTCTTATCATACAATACCTTGCCTAGGCGTATATTTGCGTATTTGCGTTAACGGTGGGCGTGGCACCCAACATTTGAGTTACTCTTCAGAAGCGTATGTTATACAGGAACCTTCATGTAAAATTTGTGGTTTCTAGCCTTAATAATAACTGAGATCTGTGCGTTCATACAGACGCTTGAAGCGTAGACGAGCAATGAGAGATCTAGGCTATTGATCAGAAAACTATATGCACTCTGGGGCTGAAGGTTAAAGAAAGTGTAGCCCATAAAACAGTTCAATCATCATTCAGCTCGATTTTAATTTATTCTTTTTTCTTTAGCACCCTACAACGCCCTATTGAAAATGTCGCCATACTTCCGCCCATTAGAAACTTCCTGTTGGCCGGCACAGAGTACAAAACGATATTGCCATTCCATTCCCAGCTAGAATTTGCCCATTTGCTCAGTTGATGACCTTTAGCAGGAGCCCAATGCAACAAGAACCGATACCAGAACGTAGAACCGGGCCCCGGGACCGGGCCCGTGCCGAGGCCGAGTTAATTGTTGCGAAGGGATGCATAATTTGTGTAGGGCAGCTTGTTTTAATTGGAGCCCCCCCCTGAAAGTATGCCCGGCGGCTGAGGTCCCTCATGGCGTATGCAATTCTTATGCAAATGCGTTTAATTACAAAACTGTGAAACTGAATTACGCAACATTGCGTTATTTTACGGAATTACCAACGACGACTACGATCGCCATACGTTGCGCCAGTTCGTGTATTTAATTGCTTGCTCAAAGCTCGACGCCTTTGTAATTACCCAAGCTTCTTAAGCTACAAAGTTGAAACCGGTTTAAAAAAAAAAAAAAAGAAAACAAAGAAATTGCCAAAGTGACGCCAAGTCGACACGTCTTTATCGAGCGAACACTTTGTTCTCGACTGGGAAATCGAATTTAAGCACAATTTTCAAGCAAAATCTTTTAAGATTGATTCAATTTGATGCTCTATGATAGCATTTCAAGAATATATAGAGCGAGTGGCCGACTAGCACATACTCTGCATGGGAGATTGTGTAAAATATAGATTAACTTAAACATGTTCTCAAGAAGTTAATGATAGTTTAATTGGTTTAAATAAAAATTTTAAATAAATATTATAATTAATTGGGCTGCCTTAATTTTCAAAATAGGCTATAACAGAGTACAGTTTTTTTTTTATTATATTATTTTTTTTATAGTTTCTAATGCTGAAATTGAACTGAAACTATTTTATTTTTTATTATATTACTAAAGTTAAGTTATCTGTGGATTGACCCCTTTTTTCACATGTAATTTTCGCCTTACAACGCCTTTAAATCCTCGACCATCCCTCAGAACATAAAGAACTTATATATCGTGATTTCGACAAGTTTCTTGGCCTTCCCCTTAGCCAACGATTACCATTATTCTACTACTTACTAAGCTATTCCAGTGTTTAGGCCAGAATGAAAATTGAATTGACGAGCGGGCGCCCCAGATATGCGGCTAATAGAAAATGTTTATGGAGAATAAAACGGGGGGACAAATTGAATTTGCAAAGGTCACAGGTCACACATAAGTGCGACACTTGATAGCAGGCATTCGCACTTCAGATTCCCGGGCACGAAGGCGTTGCCTTCGTTTCGCACTCGATGGAATGCGCCAGTGTCGGGTATTTCCATTTGAATTTCCATTTGTGCTCTATTTTCCAATTTTCTTTCTTTTCATTTTTTTTTTTTTTTGGCAAATTGAATTTTTGCAATATGATTTTATTGTGCGTGCCGGTAGCAAAAGGGGCTGACGGTCGGCGGGTGCGACCTCTGACCACCCCTTTTGTGTGCTCTGTTGTCTGTTGCGTAGAGTAGTCGAGCGGTAAGCCAAGGTAAACCGCATTAGGGATTTTAATTAACTGTAAAATGGTTTGATATCCATTAAAATATCATGTTACATCAAAATAAAAACGTCAAAGCCAAATGGGTTGGAAAGGTTTTACAGGCTTATAAAGGCAGTGCAGAGCGTTCGGGTTTTTAAAAGCTCTAGCGCTGGAAACAATACGATTTTATATCGATTCCTGCTTGGCACTACATGTCTATCGATATCCTTAATGAAAGTCGCTTCCTAAGCCTTATTTATTTACTATAGAAATAAGTACAAAGATTAAATAGTTAGCTTAAATAGAGGTATACGGTCTCTCAGAGCGTGGCTCCCCCCATTGATTGCCCATTGAACATATTGTTTTTCCCTTAATTATCCACAAATTAGGTAGGAAAATTGTAGCAACAATGCGCACATATGGCTTCTAATAATAGTAAATACCGCTATGGGGGGGCCGAGAGAGAGGAAGAGAGAGAGAGAGAGCAGGAAAAACCGCGGCGCTTGTCTCGAGGGAAATGCAAGAGGCAGCGGGGGAGAACAAACACGCGATAGTCACGGATAATCACAATAATCGGACGCTGCACTCGGGTGCTTTAAACGATTTTCAATATGTGCGACGTCGCATTGCGTCAAGGGAAAAGCGTCCGAGGTATGACGCACAATGGAAAATTAAATGCGGAAAAGTGCTGGAGGTGAACACAAAAAAAAATAAAGGGAAGGCAGAGAAAACATGTATGTCTGAGAGTTTTGCTGGCAGCAATCCGCTTACGCTGCACCGGGGATTGGGCGAGCAGACAGCGGGATGGTACTTTTGGTGACCTCATGCCGTCCTCTGTGTCGATGTCCTTGCGGTCATTATAGCTTATTCAGGGAATTCCACTTTTGTGATCACCTGAATGGCAAATACTTTGGGTAACTCGCCGGTGACTTCAACAATTTCGGTGAAGAACTTATAGGTGCCCATCACCAGATTGGACGGATTAACATTATCGGATATATTCATATCGAGCATGGTGTAGTTGCCAACGCGAATGGGACAAACAACAATGTCGCTAAGTGGATGAGACTTCGAAATGAAAAATCGCAAAAAGAAATTATCCTTGTATTCGGTGAGGAACTCACAGAAGCCGAGTCGCATCTCGAACAGCTTCCGGTACGTCTTGGCGCCGCCAGACCTGACACGCAAATTGGTGTTCATTATCAGATAGTTGCTGCCCAGTTCGCGTGTGACAATCACATAGATGTTGAATGCGGTGCGATTCTCGTTGATGTGCGTCTGCACTTGCACATACTGTCGCTCACTGAATACCCTGATGCGTTCGATCTGCACGGTGGGCTGGAGGAGAGGGGCAGTGTTGGTTAATGACGAACTGTTGCCTGTGCTGTACAACTAACCTTGGGCTTTGTCACATCAGCATCATCGTCATCCTCGAACGAATCCTGACAGTGGCTCACTGTGAGCAGCAGCGTCAATACGGACAGCAGTTCCTGCCGCCCTCTCATTGTGAAATAATGCCGTATAATGCTCGCAAAGCTAGATCGACATATTAAAGCCAAAACTCGGGCTATTAACTCGATTAATTGATTTATAAAAATAATACCAACAGGCCATGGTGTGATGCACAGCTTCAGCTGCTTTTAAACGTTTAGAATTACTTTGCTACACCCTGCTTACCGCATTTTAGGCTCCCAAACTTATGGCAGATGACTTTATCTTAACTCTACTGTTAACTCTAGTTAGAGTTTGCTTCAGAATATTATTTGACCAACTTTTGACCATCTTTGCTGGCACCTTGCATGATCCCAAGTGCCCTATATAGACCCAGTAACTTCACTCTATCTCTTAAAACTCATAACCCAGTCTATTTGCATATTATTTTGCTAATATATTCTGTTAAGAAAGAACTATCGCAGTTTCCGCACTAAAGCGACAATTTCGAGGTACAGTTTCATCTTAGTTCGATATGTTTGTAGCACTGACAAAAGCTCACTGCTATTGATACTGTTTTACGATATTGCCAGGCCGCTTTCACGATATAGTTGAGCAATTAGTCGGCCAGTGTTATTGTACACTGCACTATGTCACCACCTGGTCGACGTCTCAATTAGCTAACCGTCGGATATGTGCTCAATCAGGGCTCATTCATTAGGCGACATAAAACAAACGACTGAGGCGACTGGGCCCAATCCGTAACCCGCGCCAGTCGGGAAGCTCTAAAGTGTTGAAAAGCCAATTAGCGTTGCTTCGCCAAATGGCAGGAAGGAAGCCATAACCACAGCCGAAGGCAGAGCGAGAGCAGCAGCAGAGCGAGAGCAGCAGCAGAGCGAGAGCAGCAGCGGAGGAGGCAGAGGCAATTGCAGCTGCAGTGCGTGGGTGTAATTTGCGTGTAAATGTGGAACTGGCAATGAAAAGTTTTGAATTTATGAAAAACCGCACGCAGCGTCAACAGAGCAAGAACACGAGTGGGAGAGAATGATGTGCAGAGAGAAAGAGGAGGAGCGAGAGAGAGAGAGGGAGGAACGGCGTGTACTGCGCGCAGCCAATCAAGCTGCTCTACGTCTGTGTGCTGTGAGCGGAGCTAACAGGTGTTGCGTAATTTTCTACATCATTTAATTAAGCCGATTCGCTGCAGCCGGCAGGGGGAGCAAGGGAGTCGGATGAGGGTGCCGGGTGCCGGATGGGGTAGGCGACTTAGTTGGCTTAGTCTGCACGCCCGTGCGGTAATTAACTCGCATGTTCATGTTCATTATTCATCATGTTTTGCCTTAATTATTTATTCATTATGGCTAATAGTGTTTTGGGTCTAAAGTGTGTTTAGGGAAGGGGGTGTGTTGCAGGCTAGAGTAATGTATGGCCAGCTTATGACTAGCAGCTTAATTGTCGCAAACAACATTGATACAATGTCGTCTATAAACCTTAACCTAAATCCGCACACGCGTCTATGAGCTGAGCTTCTTCACTCGCGTATCGGCCAGAAAGCAGGCAACCACTCGATCTGTCCCCTGCTCTTCCGTATCGTATAGCGTCACCTGCAGTCGTGTTGGCACCTCGGGTTGATTGCTCGTCACGGGCAGCAGCAGGCGATAGGTGACATCTTCGCCCGCGTCCAGCGGACAGTAGGCGCCATGGAGCAGATTATTGCACACATTGCTGCGTTGCGCGTCCAGTTCGTAGGGTATGGTCACGCCCAGCGCGGTCAGGTGCACGCGGGCGCTCAGCTGACGCATCGAATTGCGATCTAAATTGGGCGAATCACGAGGTGATTACTTAGCCTCGGCTAGTCTGGGAAACTATGTTACTCACTGGCTACAAACTGTATGGTAATGTCCGACTCGGTACCCTTCCAAAGCTCACAGGGCAGGGTATTGCATCGATCGATCTGCACCATCAACGGCAGTGCATAGCTGGCATCGGCACCTATTTTTTGAGGTAGGGTAGGGTAATGGTTACTTATTAGTCAAACCGAGGGTTTCCCATCTGGCCTTACTCACATTGTCTAACGGGTGTCTCCGCACTGATCAATGTGCAGAGCAGCGGCAAGATCAGGCAGAAATATAGATTGAATTGGCTGGCAGACATCTTCAAGTGTTGGTCAAATTTACTCTCACGGTTCTTTGCTGCAAATCTAATTTAGTTATGAATTGAGTAGTGTGCGATCGGGTTCTTTTATAGCAAATCGTTGTTAATCTCAAGCTAAATCGTTGCCATAGTTCATCTGCACTTGCAGGTTAATCTAATCAGCCTTCTTTAAGAACTCACACTTTTATTATACTTTCGTCGGTTAGCGATAAACCAATTGACGGATTCAAGTAATTGCGTGTTTCTATTGACAATAATATTATCTCCATGCAGGATGCATTTTTATCAAGATCGTAGAAAGAAAGGAACTATTGATTTAAGCTTTGTTTATGTCTCTCCATTGTTAAGGTGTGTCTAATCTACTGCGAATCTGCAACCCTTTGGTATTTTTCTAATTTCTTTTAAAATCGAAATGTTTATTTATAGAATATTTTATTTTTTTTAATCCGGCTACTCAATCGATTCAACTGATAGTATAGGTGCAAGCGCACTGAGCAAATCTCCATTTGATCTATAAACACAGACCACGCCTGATAGCGGCAGAAAATAAAACCTGGCCTTTTGGGGGCTGCCTGAGTACAAACGAACGCACCAATTGCTTATCAGAATGGCAGGCGATACAATTTGCGATGATTTTAATTACGATCAACTGCAATATATTTCATAGCATACTTTCGAGCTGCATCCTTTCGACAACCATTCGAAAGCTGCTTGCTACGAAAGAGAGAATGAGCAAGTTCGCTTGCCTACTTCACATTCAGTGCAGCCGATTTCGCCTTTTCCCGTCATTTCTAGCTTTTATTATACGCGCAAAAATTGAGGAATTTTTGGATATTTTTATTTTTAAATTACATTTTTATAAAGGAAATAATCTGAAATTGATGTTTTGTAGATTTTATTTTTAAAAATGTTTTAGCTTTTCTTTTACACACCTTTCCGTTTAAAAACAGCTATTTTTGGTCTTCAAAAGCTCACAGCACTGTTCACATTAACGTCAATTTATATGCATAGCCAATTTGAAACAAGTTTTACACAATTTCTTACACCCACTTGACTTTCCAAGAGCAACCAGAGCGCCCCAACAGCAACAGTAGCTGGAAAATATCAAGGGGTGAAGATTTTTTTTACAAGTACTTCAGCCTAAATTTCATCAATATTTTCATATTTTACATGCATTTCAACTGTTTTATATGCAAATTAGCTAAGCGATTTTCCACAGATTGCCCGAGTGTGCCCGAGTGTCGCCTTGTGTTGTTTTCGAAAATTGATTTTTAAATATTTACGTCTAGAGATTATTATGGGTAAATGATTTTGCAGCAGGCAATGTGCGAGTATGAAGTGGATAGAAGATGGAGAATTGTTGAGCGTAGAACATTAATTTTAATTTGCATTTGCCTAATTAGTTTACGCTGTATTGAAAATGCAATTGAAATTTTTGGGGAATTAAATTATAATAATGGTCGATAGAACTCAAAAAAACAAAAAATTAAATACAATCGGAAACCCTACAATCAGTTCCTTATTATTTATCATTTTATTATTATTTTTTATTGAATCCATTCTGTTTTCAAGTTTAATAGTTTTTAATTTAACTAAATCTACTCGTTGATTTATATATATTTTGGATATTACGACAAACACAATAAACCCTGCATTTTTAAATAATTTATGGACGAAAATGTATAGAATGTAACTTGCGAGTTTTTTTCCTTTCCATTTCCTGTTTTACATCACGTTCAAGGTCTTTTTCTGCAGAAACTGGAAAATTATATGGCTCGAAATCGGACAAGGCAGGCAACAATGTAAAATCTTAATTATGTAGTGCTGTACCCTGAATGTAGGTGCAGGCTTATGCCACATATTTATGCAAATGATGCAAGAACTTTCTCAGGCTGGCAACAAGAAATATTTGTGTATATTTCAGGTTAAAGAAATTACGTAGCAGGCAAAAAGGAGGAAGGACAAAGAACCAGGACGGGGACGAGTACGAGGACGAGGACGAGGAAATTAAATGCCAACACGTGAGGAAAAGAGGAAAATTGCTCGACAGCAAAGTTGTTGAAACGCATGTTCTGCTGATTTCGGGAAACATGAATTTTGCATTCGTTTAATTACAGTGCACGCGAGGGGGGACTACCAGGACGAACGAGGAGGGAGGGAGAGAGTGTGAGCAGGGTTGGCAAATTAATTAGTGCCTGCTCTGGCTGGCAAGGCTGGCAGGGAAAAATGTAATAATTTTTGCATGACAGCCTATGCAAATTGCCGAGCAAAATATCAAAGTGCGCGGCAAGGCGGAAAGTTTCAGCCGGGGAAAACTTGCTCAGCTCAAGGCCAGCTGACCAGAGTGGAAAAAGGCAAAGGAAAACCGCAAGAAAATTGAATGACAGATTGTTAAAATGAAAACAGTTGAATGCACTCGAAATGATACGAAAAACTATTTGCGCCCCAATGAAGTCTTTATCAGTCTAAAGTAAGAAAAAAAAATAAAGGGTTGTTTGCCGGTCATCTTCCTGCTTCCGTGCACGCTGCGGCACACCTGTTGTACCAGGGGTGGAGAGCACAATTAGGCGTGACATACGGAAAATTCCTATATTAATTGACAACACACGACCGCGTCATCAAACACGCTTGTAAAGTTTAATGAAAAATTAACAGCACGAAAATCAAATTGCCGTCTAATTGAGACACACAAAGCACACGACAACTCGACTGCGATTGAATTACATGAAAATGGACAAGCCAAGGGAATTGGGGACGGGCCGAGGCCCCGAGCCGGGTGACAGGTCAGACAGGCCAGGATGTGCCAGGGTGTGACAAATTGTTCGACTTTTCGTTGTCAGCTTTAATTTGACAAATTAATTGGGCCAACAAAGACAGATAGCGCTGCCTTATGCCGACAGTTACTTACAGACAGTGTTCAGTAAAATATATATTTCAGGGAAACCAATCCATAAGGAAAGTATAAAATAATTTTTCAACAATTGCAGCATTAAAGACAAGCAGAAAACTCTACATTCAGATACAACTTGAAATTGAAACAATTTTAAAACACAAAAAATATGCGGAATTCATACATCTATTTATATGCCATTATATTAGAGACAATTTCGAGCAAAAATCAATATTTGCGCAAGGGAAAAGAAGTGTACAACAAAAACTGAGAGCGATTTCGCAAGGTATTATCGATTGTAAAAGACGCTGCAAAATCCTTGGGCGGCCAAAAAGGCCAATGGCAAGGAAATACATTTGGGAATATGCAAAGAGAAACAAGAAAAGGAAAAGGTACTCGACGGATTCGCACAAAAGTGCAAACGGAAGTGGGGTAAGTAATTCGCCTGTGAAAGTATGTAAGCGTATGTATGTTTGTCTATAGGTCGGGCTATAGGTCTGTCAGTCTGTCTGTCTGCAGCTCAGCGACAAGATTTTCCGGTTCAGATAATTGCATTAGACATGAGTGAACTGAAAATAAAATATACCATCATATCTCACATATAGGAAAAATCAATGCGGGGCCAATGATGCTAATCAAATCGTGCGGTTCCGTTGCCAGTATAAGAGGCTAAAAGCCCTGACGCTGATATACGCTAACACCCACACACACACACACACACACACACATACAAAAGAATACGTAAGAACGAGAAACACGAGCATATTTTGTATAGGATTTTGGCATTGCTTTGACATATCGTCTAATGCCACAACAATTACAACAGTGCAGCATGTGACATTTTGAGGCAGGAGAGGGATGGGACGACTAGTAGGACGATTTCAAAGGCGAGTAGGCGGAAATCTCACGCTGCGCTGCCCACCGCCGCTCTCGAAGCAAAACCACCACCACCACAACCCACACTGTTGCGCAGCTTTGCAATATTTTGGTTTTTTTCGCAAAACACGGCGAGGGCTGGCGCAAAAGTTGTGACATTTTAAGCGCATGCTGCGGCCTGCTTACTGACAAACAATACGAACTGACCACGTCGCTTTTCTACCTTTGCTGAATTTTCACTGTGTTAAGGGGAACAAAATTATATTTATCAGCTTACTTTCAATCTCTTTCGGGAGTTTTGCTTTTTCTTTTTTGAAGTTTCATTGTCAGTGGCTTTGGTTCCTTAAACTTGATGGGAATTGTGCAGACTTAAGGTATATTATGTTTATACTTATTATATCAGAAACTAACTCAACTATCGTTAGTTCTACACCCTAGATCTCTTTTATGGTATTACCAAACAGTATAGTGTCTTTTCATTAGTGGTTTGCTCTGGGATTTACTTTTAACTTTCTTTGAACTCATAATATAACTAAATGGTACATTCAACCAAGATGCTCTAGCTTAAAATCAAGTATAGTTTTTACTCTGAACACTTGATAGTCCCCTCCTTTCGAGAAAAACTCAATTGTGCCTGTGAGACGTTTGCAAAGCTAACAAATCAAAAACGACGAACGATCGATAAGATAATCCGACCGATGGAAATCACTCAAAGTAGCCCGCCGAGTCAGCTATAAATACGAAGTCAGCATTTTAACATAGTTCAGAGTTCTCACAATTTGAGCAAGAAGATCATCGCCAAAATATGCCAGGAAAGTCGTTAATCTACGTTAGCTTTTTGCTATCGATTACGCTGTTTAGTTTGGCAGTTCAGGCCGTCGAAAAGGAGCCCGCAACCGACGTCAAGCGCTGTGAGTTCTATACGCTTTTCTAACCTGAGTTGAAGATAACTTGGAAATGTATAATCTTTCCTCAGGTTCTGGCAGTAAACCCTATCCGCTGGAGGTGCGAGTACACGGATGTGTAACGCCGCCTTGTGATATAGTCAAAGGAACTACTCAGTATTTCGAAATTGATTTTGCAGTGGACAAGTTCATCACGAAATTGACGACACTTGTCAAGGCTACCACGCTGGGTATTATAACGGTACCCTACGAGCTGCCCGAGGATGTGGCCGCTGTATGTCCCAATCTTATGTACGGCGCCTACTGTCCCCTATATCCGACCGAGGATGTGACCTATCTCTTTGAGTTTCCCATTGGCGAGTATCCAGAAATCGGTGTTAAAATCGAAATCTATTTGGTGGATCAGGATACAGATATAGCGACCTGTTTTGTCTGCGATATTAAGGTCAAGAAGGGCAATGGCGCCAACAAGGTTTACGAGCTAAACTGGCTGAACTAATGGGTACGGCAACCTAAGGCATAATACTAACAAATATTGGAACTTTTAATACTGTGATAATTTGCTAAATATACATGCATGTGTTTACAAAACAAATTTAATATTTTATTACATTAAATTACTAGTACAATCAAAAAAGAAACTGTAAAACATTTACAGTGAATGCATTAAAGTAATCACTCTGGCTTTAATTTAAGCCTTTTAAGTACAAACAATTGTAAAAGTACGACGATCCCCACACGCAGTAGTTTGAGACAATAAATCCGAAGAGCCTCATTGATAAGGTCCAAGTACTCGTTCCTGACACACCTGTTCACGTTTCCAGTCAAACAAATCAGGCAACTCTGCCTCAGCCCACAGAAGAGTGTCGCGAAGGCCGAAGAGAAATGTACCGGGCTATCAAGAAGGCAAAAACAATGCGTCGGGTGACTTATCAATTACTTGCCTGAGAGTGGGATTCATCCTACACTGCAAGAATGGGCGCCAACATCCTGTTTTATATTTGATCACAACTTTCAACTTATATTGGCATTATCCTAGCAGGTTATACGAAAAAAAAAACATATTTTTTTAATTTATATATTTCTTTTCTCCTTTGATAATATACTGCAAATAGTATATACTTACATATATGGTTTATAACAATGCACCAAAGCGGTTTTTCATTGTTTAATATTCCAATAAGTTACTACGTGCTACGATTATAGCAGATACTGAAACGCCATTCCAATTTCTTCGAGTGTCGCTTTGCACTTAGAATCGCAAAACTGTTGACCATATGGTCAAATCAAAAAGCCTGCTGCCGGTCAATAAATGATTATCAACACGGATTTTATTAGTATTTAGGCTACCCGGGCAATCATAATAAATTTCTAATTCCAATTTGCTACAATTTCCAAATTGAAGTGCAAATCGCAACGTCATTAAGTGAATTCTTATCACTCGATTAGGCCGTAATCGAAGCATGATTAAATTATAGCTGATTAGACAGAAGTCTTGGTGCACTGGAAGGTCCAAGCACATGTGACGTAGAATCAGTAAACAAATCAATGAAATTATCGCCGAGAATTTGAAGTTTATTAGTCAACAGTTCAGGCAGACGATTCAGTCTGCTGCCAAGTGTCGTGTCGCGCGGAGTTCCAAAACGAAAGCGTTCTATGTCTCGATTTGTGGGGCGTCTTGGTCGGATGACTCCAAGAGCATTTGGTCATTGTTGCGCGATGTGGGACCCTTGCGAATTTTGCAGCTAACGATGAAGCAACTGATCGCATCGCCGTTATTGTCGTTTAGAGTGACCGTAACATCGGCTGTGATTTCCGGAAATATGGCCTCGACAAAAAAGTTGAATCTGTACGTGACGTCCTCGTCCTTATCAATGGGGCAGATTGCGCCATACAAAAGATTGGAGCACACATTGGACACCTCATCGGGAAGGTCGTAGGGCAGAGTCATACCAAATACCTTGGCAGTCACCGACGTCGTTATGTTCGATAGGTTGTTCCTGTCTGTGTCGAAATGAAACATGAATGAATTAACAGTGTGAAATAGTTTCAAATAGTTCACTTACCGCCCAAAAACTGCACATCCATAAGAGCATATTTTCCTTTATAGACCACGCACGGGGGTTCATCACAGTCATGCACCACAACGTTCAGTGGGAGTGGCTTATTTTTACCTGTGATAAGGAAAAGCTTTTGTTGTTAGTTTCTAAAAGTATGCTACACTTTTTCTAAACTCTTCACTCCTTGATTAGGCAACTCATTACGATAAGCCTTATCGACAGAGTATTGACTATTTTGATTATTAATTCACATGCGCTATGTATGTACATACATACTGATGTATGTATTATATATGCATATAAATATTTACTAGGCTGCCGTTTATGGAGCGCATAATTAATCAGAATTTATTTAAGGCATTGCGATTAGGCGGCAATTGATTTCTGTGCATAGTCATGTGCACAAAGTTCTATAAAAGCGGCGCTCATAAAAGTTTTGCAAATATCTTCAAAAATAAAACTTGACTGAGGACCTAACCTCGAACTGTATATGTAAAATATCGAATAAATATGTAAAATATTTTATTACTAATTAAAAGCAATATGTAGGTAATATGCTCAGTTTGTCTGTTTTTGGTTGACTTACATTCCTTGACGTCCGTTGCGCTGGCCACGACACACAGATAGGCAAGTGTTAGCAGAACAAAACGAAACATTTTACTAAATGTATTTTAAGTAATTTTGACTAGGAGAAGAAGGTGCCTGTAGCAGGTAAATACTCGGAATGAAACTATTCCCGCATTGATTGAAGTTTAAATAGCAAGCGGTCGAAGGTGATGACAAAGCTGTGGGAGGTTTATCAAACGCCGACCGGATGGCTATCGATCGCCACTTTGTGCAGGTGTTACAAATTAAAAAAAAAAATCAAAGCAAATACCCAATACAACGAAAATACATTGTTGAGTCTGCAGGTGTACTGTCTACGCTACGTAAAATAAAACGTTCAGTTTGCCTGATAAGTGTGGAAACATCTACTAAATGAGTGTACGCAACTACCACGACCAAATAGTCAGGAAACTTGAGAAGATTAGTTTCAAGTGTCTAAAAAATACAGCCGGCACAGCTGTTCAAACCTGTCCAACCTCAATTTTTCCTAAAATAGAATTAGCTACATTTTAAATTAAATTTTGTAATCGATAAGTGCTTTCATATTATCGACAAGCCACCACACCTAACAATGTTACTTATTGCGCACTGTGCTGGTCACACTGTTGAAAATTCACCACATTTTTGTTTGCAATTTTATTTAAATATTCCCTTCAATGAATACTATAGAAAACAATTTAAGGCGCGAATATGCCCAAAAATACCCAGGTTTACTGTTCCAACGTATGAAAAACAATGGCTACGTCATTAGCGGAGTAGTTTCAATTAACGATAAGTTGATACGTTTGAAGCTCTGTTTACCACATTTTCCCGAACTCCGCAAATATCAATTATATGTGCAACAGCATTTGGAGTACAAGAACTACAACAGTGACAATCTTCCGTTGAAAGAACACTGGACTCTTGACGATCTACTGTCGTACATAGCCCAGCAACTCCCAGAGCCGATTTTAGAAGACGCGACTGTGGTCAAGCAAAGAAATATTTATGCCGAGATTTTGGAACTACATAAGCCACAAGAGTACCGATTACAACTAGATGAAAACTGCACACGCATTCGCTTCTGCAGCTTTGCCGAGCATGAGGCACACTATCTGGAATTGGAACTGCCTACGATGCGGCTATTGGAGCACAGTCTACCCGATTGTGTGCTACTTAAGGATATGCTAGCTGGCAATTCCCGTTCTTTGATTGACATTCTAAATCTCTATCTTAAGCTGTTGGATGAATTGCGTCCGTTCTATGAGAGTTTTTTAGATATTGATGAGCTGTGCGATGTGCTGCAGCCTTCTCCAATTACCACCAAGCATAATTATCGGGTTTTTCCTCTGAAAGACCGAGTGTATCTAAAGGTTACCATTGCCGATCCATTCGCAAGCTATGGTTCAATGGCTGTGCAGATTATTGGACCTACCGAAGAAGTCGCCCAACTGCGGCATGTCCTAAGCGAAGGACTAAGCAGTTGGGATACCGAGCTCGACATGCATAAGAATCTGTTGCGTGTTTTTGATTTGTGCTATTTCCCAATGCCAGCCGGCGGCGGCGATCTTGACCATCCGCAGAAGGACGACGAGCAACACTGTAACATTTGCTTTGTTTATCGATTGGATAACGGCGAAGTGCCGCTTGTCTCGTGTGACAACTCCCGCTGCGTGCTCAAATGTCACGCTGAATGCCTGAAGGAGTGGTTCGACACATTAATCGAAGGCAAAACTTTTCTGGAAGTCTCATTTGGGTTGTGCCCATTCTGCAAGGCGGTAAGCATTTTCTAGCTAGATTGTAATAAGCCTTCGCTAAGATGCATTTTTCTTTTCAGAAACTATCTACATCATTTGTTGCATTGCTGTAGAACTAATGGAAATCTAGCACAACTTTGTTTCTTTACTTTTTATGTAGTATATTGAAAAAGTCAGTTGGGATATAATAAACCATGTAATAATAGTTTAACCTAGGTGTTATCTTATGATCAATTATTTGTTAATTAATTTTAATATAGTACTCGATAAAAGAAAAGAATTTTTAATATTGTAAATATTCTAAGCGAAATTGTGAAACGAATTCATGTAAATGCTTCAAGTAAGCTAGAGATTACGCAACTCCAGCTCCAGCTCTGACTGTCGACGAAAGTCACATCGTCGGCAACAGCAACAGAAGCGTCCAACACGTTTCACCAGTCGCCAACCTCATTCAAGTTCCCGGGAGACCAGACGAAGAAGATTGCGTACCACATATGTGCTGCCGTTTGTGGGTGTGCGTTCACTAGTTTTTCCAATGCGAACACTCGACCCAGCCAAGCCAAAAAAGACTTTGGGCGCCAAATTCGGCTCCACCGCCTTGAATTCCCAACCCACATGCTGTGCACAAAATTTACAAATAATAATGTGCCATTCGTAGCCAGGAAACCAACTAAACTCGGTGGACGGCACTCCACTGTAGCTGATGGCATGAGAAATTACGCGATACACGGTATTGGTCTCATGTATGTATCCAGCTGAAAGACAGAACATAGAATGAGCCACTATATGATCGTAGCAAGTTCAATATTAATTTACCTGAGTTGCAGTATTGAGTCTGCACGCCATGCTTCGACATGGCAAATAGATCGGAACAATATGCTAGACTGCTGTTACAATAACGACAATAGAACAACGATTCTTGCTTCAGTGTGGTTCCGATGAGCTGCAGCCTTGTATTAACCGAGTCCGTTAGAAATGTAAGACGCATCATTTTCTCGGTAAGATGCAAGTTGCGAACCAGCCAGAAGGACAACTGAATGGGACACTTTGGCATGGTATCGATTTTGTGTATTTCAAGCTTTTTACGTGCTTTCTCTACAATATCCTCGTACGAGTACTCCTGACAAGCTTGCAATGGCCATGGTGTGTTAGTAAGTTGGTATCGCTGGAACTTTTCTTGCATTGAGGGTATATCGCGAAATCGATTTAAAGATCCCATATCAATGCATTTAAGCGGTTCAGGAAGAAAGTATTCCGGCAATATTTTAACCTTGCTGTAACACTTGTTGGCCGGGTGGTTTGCAATGTAGGGGGGTGGCCTAGAAAGGTATTTTATATTAGCAACACCAAGAAGACTCATCGACGCACTCACCCTTGGATATCGTCGTAGTTAATAACGATGCGTTGCAGTGCTCGAGACTTGTAGAAGACGAGGTGTTCTCCGCTGTCGCCCTTCTCGTAGATCTGACAGGTTACTCCGTATAGCTTGTGTGCGCTCTCATTAAGAGGCTTGAGAGGAAAGGCAACAGCGAAGATGACACCATCGTGGCCACTGTCTGTCTCCTCCTCATCAATAATGCTGCCATCAATCATAAATGGTAGTACCTCGCCCGGGAAGAGTATGTGCTTGTGCATAAATATGAGCATCCGATGAGTACTACCAACTTCCAAATAGTCCACACCAGGAACTCGACTCAAATTCGGGCCAAAATAAGAGTGTTCTGCTGGCAGATTAGTGTCGAACCGTTCACCCTCCTCCATATCAATGTCATTAAGCGCAGATTGAGGCTCCGATGTTACAGGTGAAGCAACGTTGCTTGTTTCGGGACTGGCTTCATCGGGGGCTACGTTACGACTGTGATCTTGGCTAAAGACCATGCTGCGAACTCGCTGCAAAAAATTTTCTCGCCGTAACAATGTCGCAATGCCTCCATCTTGATTCCGAGCTTGAGATACAAGCATATTCACTGCCGATCGTACACGATTGGCTGGCATTACCCAGCGTGGCATAGCCTCCAAATCCGAATCATCTGCACAGGGATATCCATTTACGTATTATTGAAATTTGTATAATTTATAGATTCGAGACTTACCTTCACTGCCTGGACTGTCTAGAGACATGTCGCTACCGCTGTGCCTTGAATGAACACTTGCATCACTTGGACTGTCATTGGGTGCCGGCGCCTGTTCGACTTCCTGCTCCTCCTCAATATCTTGGGCTGGAGGCGGTGGCGTGATCGTTTCTGTCTCTTCCCTCAGTTCATTGGCACGACGCATAAGGTCAGTGACATCGACCATCAGCTCGCTTACCTCTTCGAACATACTGTCTACTTCCTCGAGCATGTTTTCCAATCTAGCTCTATTGTTTTCCTGTGCCGTTGCAACGGCATCTATTGCACTGATTACGGCCCCATCTGCGTCGTCACTTGGTGCATGCTCTTGCTCCTCTGGCCCTGCCTCTGATACCTGAAGGTCTGCTGCAACTGCGGTTGCATTACTCGAGGTTGTTTCATCGATTTCTGAGTATTAGTGTCACAATATTTAATACCTTTAATAGTTAAAAAGTTGTTTGATTTTACCTGTAGGCTCCTCGTCATCCATTTTCGAAAAAACTGACTATTCTTTTTGTAATTTTAACCTTAAATATCTTGGTTATTCTTGTTTTTCCTGCTTTCTGTGTTATTAATATGTATACAAAAACACAGCTGAAGGCACTTGCCAGAGTTTCCAAGTTTAACAGAGACTTTATTTTTTGACGTCTAATGTACAATTTTAATTTTAATTTTAATTTTTATATTAATTTAGATCATAAATGTTTAAATCAAAATTTTTATAAAATCATTGGTTGTAAATGGATTTAACACTTAATGGTCACTGCGTAGTTTCGCATAGTTGGCTGGTAACCCTTACGAATTGATAACATTTGAGACCATTTACATCACACTGTTAACATGATCGTTAACATTTGCACAAATTCAAACATCTGTGTGTGCTTGTGTCGTTGGGACCTATGCACCAATGCCAAGCTTGAGCCATGTGTGTGTGTATGTGTATATTTTCCAGAGCTCCCCACTTAAGCGATCAGTACAAAGAGAATCGCTGAAGCGACTGGTTACTGCGAACTTCGAACTTGAATCTCAAGAGGTGCTGCTTAAAACAAGCCAGACGCGAAGTATTTTGCAAACAATTATAGATTTAAATGAGCAAAATGTATCATCAACGTCTACTTATATTTTGTGCGCTGTTTCTTGTTGTCATTGTTAATGTGGGAAAAACGCAGGTTCTGTTTGTGGAGGATGCCGACATTGATAAGAAAAAAATAAATCTTGCGGTATGTAGACAATTGTACCGACCTCGTCGACTGATAACGTCGAGACCAAGCCAGGCTGCTAGCTACACTATATGCGTCATTATCTCTCTCTTTCCCGTGCCTACAGGGTCGTAAGCCACTCTATTCGCCCGCGCGCTGTGCTCGCTACCAACTCCTCTATCCGGGAGATCAGCCCAATGACTGGATATGCGATTGTGCCCCAGGTGAGTTTCGCGATGCGATGACATAATAAAAACGATTATGATTAATTACCAACGTTATTACCCATGTTCTTCCCACGCCTAGCGGCAATATACTACCCTGAAACCGACGCTTGCTACCCAGCGTATCGCCAAGGCCCCTGCGAGGCGGGCGAAATGCTCGTGCTGTATAAGGAAAAGTCCATACCGGAATGTGTGCAGAATCCGTGTCGACAGGACGGTCATTTCATGATACACAATAAATGCTATCGATTTGGGAACAACAATGAAATGGACAATCCCTGTCCCAACAAAGAGTTAACCTTTGTGTTGGGCGTCAATCCGAAGACGCTGATGGTAGACTGTGTGCAGCTATCGATGCAACTTGAGACGCGCTTCTCGGACACGGACAATGTTCAACCGGTAGCACCTGCAGATTACTTTATTGAGTTAGCCGAGAAATGCCTACGCGGAAGTCGTTTGTCCACCCAAGGCCATTGTTCAAACATATAACAGTTTGTCAAGTCAATAATGTAAACAAAACGGCGTTTTTAACTTTTTAGCTTCAAGCAAAAATAACAATTACTTAAAAATGTATGTACAATCAACCATTTAGATGAGCTCGAATCTATGCAGTTTGCTTTGATTTTTTGCGACTTTTCACTGCTTTTGGCGCAGGTTCCTCCACAGGCTCGAGTAGGTCATCTACACTATCGTTGGTTATGTCATCCTCTTCAGCCAGATTGACAGCGTCATCCATACTTTGCTCATCATTTGCCGTTTCCAGCTTAAGCAGTGTATTCTCCATAGACGCAAGAAACGAACTTTCGCTGTACTCAGGCCACTGGCGGAATTGTGAGAACAGCGTCAACGCCTGACTGGGCGAGAGATCTCCAAACTGAGTATAGATGTTGATGCCAGGATAGTAATCACGTGTGGTCATCGTAGTACTTTTCGTAGAATATTGTGGCAAGTCCAACTCAGATTCGTCATTATACAGGATTGAGACCGGCTTGGTGGCATTGTGATTAATTATAAGCCGAGGACCGCAGCCAGGAACCCACTTTCTGTGTAGAAAAGTAAGTTAATAAATGGAAATCAAGTAGATTCATCGATAAAACTTACTCCAGATTAGGAATAATTCGATTGCGTCGACTAATGAAGTTTTGCTTTATGAAAAACCATAGGGCGGGTAAATCCTGGATCGGACATAGCTCATGCAGATTGGGACGCGGCACGAATTTTACCAGATACAAGTACTCTGGATTGATGGAATTGATCTTAGACAGTTTACTGCTCTTCTTGAGTTTCACGTCCTGCTGAACTGGCAGAAAATGCTCTCGCGGCACCTTTGCTATAAAACGATGTTCAAAGAGTATTTGGAACAGCACCGATAAGGAGCGATACATTAAATAACCGATCGAATTGGAGCAGGTTAAGTGCTAAAGGGAAGATGCAATGGAATTACTTTGGGAACAGATCGTCTTAATTACGATACCTACAATATAAATAGGCGGGGGCAGTGCCAGAATCATTTCGCATCGTCCCCAGGTGTAGAGGCTTGTTTGAAATAAGAGAGAGTTGACCAAGTGCTTAAGGAACGCATAGGATCCAACGGCGCCAAATACAATCATGTTTATGTCTAAAAATTAACCATCTAAGAATATAGCAATTAGTTTCTATAAGAGAAATTCAAAACCCTACCTTCTTTAAAATCGCGTTGCGGCACATCGCTGAGCAGGTCAGCTACCCGTGTTCCACCGTCCATCTTATCAATGAACGCAAGTTTCCCGAGCCCAACAAAGTCGCCCTGACGTACTTTGACGCGGTCTGGATATAACGCATGCAGTTCTTGCAAACCCGGCATAAAATAATCCATTTGCTCAACAAGAATGATCTTACGAAACTGATTTTCTCGGTCAAGCAATTTTCGGGTGAAGTGACCTGGTCCTGGGTTTACTTCTAAAACAGTGTCACAGTTTGATTGTCGCAAATGTGGCTCCAGGTATGCATCGATTTCCTGCGCTATTTGTGCATTGGCCACATACATGTGCGAAGCTGCCTTTTGTTTCTTGGATAGCAGCTTTTCTGGAAACTCGACACTATAGCGCGTCATCCGCTCCAGATGCTCCGTTCGTTTCCTTTTGGTGCTCTGGTAGCGAGTAATGAACACATTCTGCAGGCTTCTCGTGCGACTGCAAAGCTTGAGGCTACCACCCAGCATTATCATTTTGTAAATATATTTCAATAATAATTAATATTTTTATAAATTTATTGCCTGCAGGTTTCAACGGTTTGTTTTGGTTTTGCGACATGCGCTGCGCAACACTTTTCACAGCTGTTTTCAGCATTTGTTGGTGTTAGCCTATAACAGCACTGCTTTTGATGTTTTCCAACACCTTTTTGTTGGTTATGTTTACAAATGATATTCGTTTATTTGTGATTTCGTTTTGGCTCGTCCAAAACACTTTTCTGAAAGAATTTATTAATTAATTTTGAACAGTTTCAACATGGGAAAGGTCATGTCTGTGGTGGCTCGAAAGGCAAATCGATTCAATGTCGAAAATCGAGCGCATCGCGTGCTGGAACGCGAGAAACCCGTTCCGGCTCCCAAATACGAGTCCAACCTGCGCGACATGGAACGTACCCTAGAATGTAATTCATTGTTGCGCATATATTAAGTCACTATATGTCAGATTTAATATATTTTCGCATTCACAGTCGAACCCAATATTATGGACAGTCTGAATAGAAAGGATGCCGGCTTAGACACACGACTAAAAGATGTTTATGTAACATCACAGGATCAATTTGTGGGTTAAATAAGTATAGGCCGAAAGTACAATTGAGCTAAATTTCCATCCGTTTATAGATCAACCGAGTTATTGAGCGCAGGGAGCAACAAATACAAGCGGAGACACAAAAGCGTCCATTACCGTTAGAGCGAAAAACTCCCATGGATTTCGAATACGGCTACATGGAGCCCACACAAGCCCTACGCGGCCACTGCACCCTGCGACAAGCGTTACAGTTTATTAATGATCACCAAATAGACCCAGAAACTTGGACGGCCAGAAGAATTGCCGAAGACTACAAGATGAAGGAGCCGCATGTTGGTAATACAATTGAACTATGATAAACTGATAAATTTGTATCAATTCCATCACTCTTTTCTGTTTCAGTAAACATTCTGTACTACTTTAAGACCTTTAGTGTCTATATACCTGATAAAAAGTTCAAGGAAAAATGGCTGTCCCAGGCCAAGCCGAAGTTGATCGATGAAAAGCCAACTCCAATGGACACTGACAGTAGTAAAGCCTAGTTAATAGTAGTTTGACTACTATCTACTCGACGACAGTCTTCATAGTTAAATACTTGTTACATTAAACCTATGATTTATTTTAATATCAGAATCATACAATGGCATTTGGTGGGCAATAGTAGACGTTGAGAGACTTGTCTTCTGAAGCCGAAATGATTTTGTCGTTGCCGGGACTGTATTTCACGCCCCACACCTGATCCGTGTGCTCGTTAAAGGTGTTCAAGCACTTTCGTTCCGCTGTATCCCACACCTTTACACTTCGATCGCTGGACGAGCTAGCGAAGTGCTTGCCATCCTCGGAGAAGGATACGCACAGCACCCAGGAAGCGTGGCCAGACAACGTACCAACCACATCGGAATGTGCACTAAAATAGGGAAGTGTGTTAACATAGCACCGACCGACTGCCCCAACACTACTTACACATCGTATAACTTCATGTGGCCGTCGTCCGAGCCAGTAAGCAACATTTGCGAGTTGGGTGAGAAACACAGGCTGCGCACAGGCATTGCGTGTCCCTCAAGCGTTTGTGCGACTTTTCCGGCGGCAACATCAAAGATGGTGATAATACCATCAATTGCCCCATTGGCAATATATTTACCATCAGGACTCTGGAAGTAGAAAATGTGTGACGTTATGTGCAATGTTTAGGAAAATCTGTGCTGGGACTTACATATGCTATGCTTAACGTGTATTTGCCATTTTGGGCGTCGAGCACCTGCTCTGGCTTACCGGTTTCCACGCTGTACATTGAGATTTTGCCGTCGTTTAGTCCAGAGATAACATACT
This sequence comes from Zaprionus inermis, assembly GCA_018151445.1. Lineage (NCBI taxonomy): Eukaryota > Metazoa > Arthropoda > Insecta > Diptera > Drosophilidae > Zaprionus > Zaprionus inermis. The sequence continues at coordinate 2,437,021 of JAECXD010000640.1, read as the reverse complement.
TGTTGCACGGCGAAAAGCCGACAGTCCACAAATCGACAGGGCCGAGGGTAAGCATATGTTTTTTTTCCCCCGTTTTGGCGTTCCAAAGGCACATGCTGGAATCCAGCGAGCTGCTGGCAATGGCTGTGGAGAAGTGTGTTTATACTGTGTTTCCCGCTTTTTCTGTGCTTCACTTCACTTACTTTGACCATCGGAACTCACGGCCACAGAGACAACTCCAAGTGCATGGCCTTTCAGCTGATGTCGCAGTTTTAGTGTGTTATCTTCGCGCAAATCCCATACCTTGACAAGATCATCGAGGCCGCCAGTGACAATAAAGTCGTTTGGTTTCGGTTCCTTTTTGTCGAAATCAAATGGGTTTGCCTCCTCCGGCGGAGTGTTTTCATCGCCAGCGCTTGCCGGTTCTGGGTCGCGTCCCCAGGCGCATGCCCAGAGTGCATTATCGTGAGCGTTCTCCTCTTTGTGCAACAATGAGAACTGCAATTGAGCAAAATTCAACCTGAGCTTTGGTACTTTCGAATAAAATTTGTTTTTCATTACCATTTTTTATTATTGCTAAAATTATTGTTGGCGAAAATGATCCACGATATTTTAAAGCAGTCGTTTAAGTGAACTAGTTCGCACGACACACAACAACACCAGATGTTTTTAACAGCTTTATTTTACATTTGGTAAACTGTTAAAATTATCTTATTTAATTGACATTAGAAAACTGCACAAAGCACAAATTAGTTATTCAGTTTCTGCTTTCGTAGTGACCTCCATTAAATAAATATGGTCAATATTTCGTGTGATGTACTCTTAGTGTCAATTAAGTTTGTTATTCAAAACTAATTTTAAATAAATCTGTTATGTTTCCGTTCTTTTTCAACTGTTAACCATCGACTAATGAAATGTTATTCGTTTTTGTTATTAACAGTCTGCAAATTCGAAATGATTTGGTATTTTCGCCGCTAATGGTACTTGGTCACACTGTGTTCATCATTAGTGCAGTCGAAAAAAAACCATTGAACTTCGTGGTCTTGATTATTTATCGTCAGTGCTTAAACCAAAACAAGTGTAAGCGCAGCAAAGCAGAAGTGATATATGTGTAATGAAAACGAAATAAAATGCACATGCACAGTTATATAATTGAATGTGAATGCTAAATGTGCAAACAACGGTGCAGTCGCATGCAAATACATGCATACATTTGGGTCTTTGTGTGTGCGTGTGTGTGTGTGAAAGAACAGTGAAACGAAATACCCAGTCGCCTGGCTGCTGACCAACAAAAAGCGAAACAACGTCGAAAGAACGGATAAAAACGACCAACGCGTGCTAGCTGCTGCTGCTGCCGCCCGCAAAGCAGAATTTGTCGCCGACGCGAAATATACGCTGTGCCGTATTGAATCGTGCGCGGAGCTGCATAAAGAATATAAATATTTTACTATTCGTGTCCGTAGCGTGTCTGGAATTCAAAATAACGCATATGAAAATACATATATTTACATTAAATTCTATGTGTTGTGTGTGTGTGAGCGTGGACAGTGTTGTTCTGACTGTGTATGTGGGTGTGCAGCACATTTTTATCTGCTCATATCTTTCGCCGAAAAGGCGCAAACCAGATGATTCATTTTTAATACTCACTCAGCTGTCGGCGGCAAATGTGACTGCCGTTGCTGCACACGCATCCTGCTCGTACACACACATACACGCAGTTCACACGCACACACATACAGATCTTGCCGCGTATTCGCCTATTTGTTAAATTAACCGAAAAACACCATCGACGTTACCGCTGCCACCCCATTCGTTGCCAGCCTCGTGCTCCCCCCTTAACCTCTCATGCTTCGTGCCGTCTCATCAGCCGGCTGTGTGCAGATGAGGAAGCAAACAACAACAAACACGCCGTCGCCCCAAAAGCAAAGTGCCTGCTTTCCATTTCCATGTGTGTTTCAGTTTCGGTGTCTGCTATTGCCTGTCACTGCTGTCTGCTCTCGGATCCGTTTGCTCTCTCTCTTTTTCTCTGTGGCACTCACTCTCTTTCTGCTCTACAGGCTGCGCTGTCTGCTGCTAACTGTGTTTGTTTTATTGATTTCCATTCGCCAACTTCTTTTCATTCCTTTTTAACTATACTTCTCCGTCGCTCGCCGCGCGGTGTAAACAAAAACGACAACCGGTTTTATCATTGTATTATTCTGCGCAAACATTTAACTATTTCTATTATCCTTTTAACTTGTTTCTGTTGTTATTATTAACGTATTTCGTGTTGTTAAATTCTTTGTTTTACGATCAAAACGACAGCAGCATTAGCAGTTCAACATATTTTAAATTCAAGTTTTAGTAAAACAGGTGAGTAATACGTATTTTATAATCATTTTCATTATATAAAGATAGTTGTTTGAAAAAATGAATAGATCCTTACTACTTGATGCTAAGTTATGAAATTAACTGTCATTCATTTATAAATTTAGTTATTTGTCAATAAATCTGCTCTTACTTAGTATATACTATTGTATTTCTGTGTTTGTGTACACATCTATTCATACATGACACACTCTTAGGCTTTTTTGTATACTATGTTTGTGTGAGTGTGCTGCCTTATTGGACATGAATGTTTCCGTTGCAAAAGGTGCAACAACGGAAAAACTAGACCATAAATATAAACATACATAAATGTCATTCATGGGCGCCATTAGCGTAAAGAGAGAGAAACAAGAGAGTGAGAGAAGACACATGTGAATCCAGGGCAAAAAGTGCTCACTCATATAACTCAAGGAGAATGACGACGCAGCGCGAAAGACAAAGAGAGAGAGAGAGAGAGAACTCTGCGTCGATAAGCAAACTGCAGTCAAATGTGTGAAACAATACTGTACTAGAGGCTGTATGCCAGAAGAAATGCGGAACAAAGAAATCGCAAAGGAATCGGGAGATATGCTATTTTTGTTTGGCAAACTCAAAGGGCAAAAAAAACGGGGAAACAGAAACTGGAACAATTGAAAATATGACATCATTGGGTCATAGGAAATATGAAAATATATTTATATAAATTAATACTTAAAGTCACATGAGCAAAAAGGAAATTAAATAAAAAGTTTATCAAAGCTTGGGTTGCCAAAAAACATTATTAATTCTTATTTGTTGCTAAAAAAAAGAAAAAAATGCATTAAAGAAACCAACTGTCAATGATATCTGAGATTATAGACATATATAGTAGATGACTGACTCTGTCTATAATATTTATGTACTCATAGTTAATTGTGCAGACGATGATGCTTCGGTTGATGAACTTGTGCATCGAAAAGTCATGGCAACAACAACTAAATGCGACAAGAAAGACGAGTCACAACAAGCAACTGCATTATGCATGCTGCAGCTCAGGACACAACAGCTCGCCTCGTCACGTCTGATAACAATAACTAAGTGCGAGTGTTGAGTACTACGTACTTCGTGCCATATGCGGCGCATCTCACGCTTCGTTTTATTTGCATTTTAACGACGACGACGACGCGTTCGTTGCTTGAACTCTGCCGACGTGACGCTGACAGTGTTGCTGCATTAGTAGTTGCAAAGTAGCTTTCCTAGCACTTGGTACTTGTCACTTGCCACTCAAGACGAGGGCACAACAGCCCGCCTCTTTTTTTAGGGCATTTCCATTGCCAAAAAGCTTTGAACGTTGATAAGATGTACTATATAATTGAACAAAACTCAATAAGAACTGTGCATTACATTAATGAGCATAATTGATGAGAGCTGCAACTCATTTTCCAATTTGAATAATAAATAGAGATATAGTGTGTAAGTGCTTAAAGAATTATAAACAGTATAGCGAATATTTCCAGTTATTTTATAACTACCCAGTTACATATATATATCATTAGCAAGTTAACAATAAATAAATAAATAATTTGAATAAATAAAAGTCTAGCAGGTTCAGTGACTACAGTTAGTATTGTTCCGCACAGCTGTTTCTGTAGAAATTGAAATTGCGTGGCTTCTTCATTGCATTTGAAATTTGATAGGGACTGTGTAATCCCCCACATCCCTACATCACCCTACACCCCTGCTCTACTGACATGCTTTTTATGAATATGTAGATGTTCTAAGAAAATTGGATAAACTGCGTCAATGACTTGTTTGAGGTTTCCGTTTTTTTTGTTTTCAATAAATAAATTCGAGATTGTAGTCAATTTTCACTTGATACTACGATATCACTCTCATTATTAGAGCTCAAATTTTGAAGGTCTCTCTCTGGATTTATTTTACCATTGCCTTTCACGTGACTCTATGTGCGAGTGTACCTTTTCATGTATTATTAATCACATTTTTATCGCAATTGGCCAAAGTTGATGATATTCAGCAAACACTTTCACACTCGACAGTATCGTGGTCATTTTCCATGTCATATACATATTTATAGTTGTTTTTGACTGACAGGCATTTGGACACACCTAAAACAGTCCAGCAAGTCAGGATAGAGAGGGAAGGGCTTCAAGCATTAATTATTAAATACAAGTCCCTAGGCGACAGTAATGTCCATGACCTGTGGCCTGCCTGCATGAAGTTTTCACTCTTTTTTCCTTGTTTTTTTTTCCACGTTTTTCCATTGCAAAGTTGATGCAAACTAAATTAGAACTTGCACTTGTCTTATTCAAAAACAACAACAAGCGCTGATCACGTTATACACGTTAACTTGGCCTTTAATTCGAGCCCAGTTTTCCAGTATATTATGAAAATTTATCGCGAACAAACCATGCAAATCAGCCAGCCAGGCGTACCTCTCTGACGGTGCACAATTTACTCATACACACTCCTGCATTCACACACTCACTCACTAATGCACTCATGCACTCACGCTCTCACTGGCTCGGTCATTCATTCGTTCACTCATTTACTCATTCAGTCATTTAGAGCTTTGTTCAGGTCGTTCGTTCGCTGTGCTGTAAATATGATTAAGTTTTTATGCTTCGACAGCTTCTGGGCTCGCCTTGGCCCGACTAGGTTCAGTTTTGTGCCTGGTTACTAAGAAAAGTTACTAAAAAGTTTTGAATTCGCCTGCACAAAGTTCCAATTAAGTAGGTTTGCGCTCAGTTTGGGATTAGTGCAATTTACGCGCATTCAACTCAATTTGATATAAAATGTATTAAAGATAATATGATAAAGATTGTAAGAATTATTAGTTTCTTTAGTTGTTTAAAAATATAAAATGCAGTAAGTACAACAGTTCAATGAAAACATATCAAATATATTGATAAAACATTTTGTAAAGTATTGATATAATAGAAAAGACACATTCAGTCGACAATGGCATGAGTGTTTGTCTGGATACGTCTTGATTGAATGGCGACACTCAGACAGTATTGTTATTATTCTGTTCAGTGTTGCAATTCTCCATGTCTACGTCGAACAAGGCCAATGAAAACAGTTTCACGAACACTTTTTTCGATTTTAGCAGGTGTTGACGGCTGTCGAATATGGCGGAAAAACAGCAGTGATTTCCACAATATGAAATAAATAAATGTGTGTGTGTCTGTGTCTATAAATAGAAATTTCTTTGAGTGCATGTCAATTGCCGCCCGCACACAAATTGGTAGGAAATGTTTTGTTTAGAGAGCGCTTTCTGCTGGCTTTTGGTCACATGAATCACATGGACTAATTATACACCAATAGATCTGGGAATAGAGATTGGAGGCGAGATGACGTACATCCACTTATCTCAGACCCTGACTAATACACTAATTAAAGGAGAAACAAACGGGTAGAGGCCACGTAATGCTATGTGTCTTAACTATAATATACTAGATTTATAATAACCAGTTAATTTTGCTGTTATTAATTCTCACTCATCTTGTGTCTTCTTCCTCTTGTTTGTCTTTGCAGTATACGAAATAATAATCAATTAGCTTAATTTTTAAACTTCAATTTTGCAATTTAAGGTTAGTTATTTAAAGCTATTTAAGCTAGTTACATATGTGTATAAAAATGGCAGATGCCTTGGCAAAACTCTTAATTGACTTCTAGACCAGTTATCTACCTACCTACTTCTACTACCTACTTTGTCTATAGTAAGCGCCTTCAAGGTCAATCGACGTGTCTTTTGTTCAGGTGTCGATGTGCGAAGGTGTCGATTTCAAAGCTTGACCCATGGCAGCTGCTCTGACACAGTTGATTGAGTATTGTTACGCACACTCACATATCTACGGGCGCAGACAGTTATCAATCTATCTGCAAGTGAACAACACTTCCCCCTCCTGCCTCTATCTCTCTCTCTCTCTCTCTCTTCCACTGATCCGTTTCAATTAACCAAATTGCTCACGACGTTTTTGCTGGCCCCTCGCCAAAAGTTCAGTGAAAGAGAAAGGTGCAAAGTTTATTGGGCCGATCGAAATATATATCGCGAGATCGAAATTGAAACTCTGCGACTGATAAATTCTATTTTAATGATACACAGACAGTTTTAATTTTAATTCTCACGCGTTTAAATTGCAATTTACTCTGTATAGTCATACTCATTGACCGATATCGGGGCGTTCGCCTTGGGATTGGTCTTCACTTTTCACACACACAGAGAGAAAATCAATTTATTTATGCCTCGCAATGCAATAAGCAAATCGAAATGGCTTGCGAAAATGTTTAAAAACTTTCCTCTAGTAAAAATTCGCCTTTTCTATATTAGATTTAATTTTTTCTTTACTTATATACCCTATAGCTATAGATGATCTACCCCTACTTCAGTTGTTATTTTTAGAAATTTCATGTTTGCTTTTGCTAGGGTCTTATAGGGTTTTAGGAAAAAATCTAAAAAGTTATCGATAACTGCTGTGTTTTTTCAGCTTTTTATTATTATAATTTCTCTCTATTTATTTATTATCCCAGCACAATATTTATCATACATAGAGCATCTGTTAGTCGTGCCCATGGAATGCATTTTTCTTAGCAGTTATCATTGCTGAGTTTGCTGCTAATTTTAGCGTGAAAAGCGCCGCAGCTTGCGATTGCATGTGACTGGGTCTGGGCCTTTTACAGGGGCTGGTAGTGGGTATTGCTTCTGGTTCTAGCTGGGTGGCTAAGTCTATGCTGCTTGCCCTGTTGGCGCCGTATTGCTTGTTGTTGTTGTTGCCAACGTCAATGGCTCGAGTGAAATCCAAGAGATATTTGCGAGTGTGTTTGTATTATCTGCCCCTTTGCGTTGTTATTCTGCGTTGTGCTTTCTATCGTTTCCTGTGGTTTGCTTCTATTTTTTTTGTATTTGTTTTTATTCACAATTAATTGTAAAATTTTTCCGCGCAGTTTTATACAGAACTTGTAGTTAGATTTTTTTTAATTTTTATAATACATTACTCTCTCTTTATGTGTGTGTGTGGGGCAAGTTGATTGAACCGCAGAAGTCAGCAACAAATTACGAAACACAAAATTCAGTTAACCGCCAAATGTTTGATGGCTATGGCTACGGCTATTTATGGACATACAGACATAGGTGATTTGTTAATGCCACACATAGGTCATTGGCATCAAAAAAAAAAGAGGAAAACAACTGAGATACACACATAATAGATGTATGTAGATACATCGATTGTTTACATTAGAACTATGGCGCTGGGGCGGGGAGAACATGCATAGAAATGCTTTCTTCGATCCATACACATATGTTTACGGATACATGATGGCCACGACTCTTGGGCCTGCCAACCTGCAATTGTTGTATCTAACTATCTATGTAGCTGTGTATGTATCTGTAATAATATAGCAGAGCATTGCAAGAACTCAACTGCTTCAGTTGCTTTAAGTATAGGCAAATAAATAGCTTCAACTGGATTATACAACTGATTTCAGGCAAATACCATAGTATAAGCTAATGAAATTAATAACTAGACATAATATGATAGCATAGAAGGTTTCACATGTGTATATTAGTTTTGCAGCTCGTCTAACTTACCAGTTTTATTACTCACTTTGTTCTATTGTATCATGCAGTAAAATTGATTTATAATTGGTATGAATACGCTGGAAAATTAAGTATGCTTATGGATATGCAAAAAGGAATGTATAAAATATCTATTCAAAGGCATAAACCGTTAAGAGAACTAAAATATGCTATATCAAGCTAAATAAGACTATCATGTATTTAATTTACAGATACTTAGATATAAATAGATCATTTAATAAGCAAGAAAACTCGACTGAACTACTGAAATTCATTTGAATGCTTGATTACTTTAAATCAATTCGCATACCGAGACAAACGCTGCTTAATCAATTCCCAGAGACCTTATCGAGCAACTGTAATTTGTAGTTAATTCTAATCGTCTCGTATGGCGCCGTTTCAATATTGATATTACGCGACATATAAGGCAATATAGTAGAGCGAGAGAGTAGGCTATTTGCACACCTATGCACAATTTACTGATAAGCGATAAGCAGGGCTATTCAAAAAGTGAAAATAAAAAAAACCGAATGAAATCAAAGGAAGCAAAAAAGCACCGCACGTTATCGGCATAGGCACGGGCAGCTGCTCCAAAAAGGGATTGCTATGGGGGCGATAAGCACGTTTCGTGAAACAGAACCTTGACCAACTAAATTGGAGGCCGAAACAAAATCAGCTGTACAATTACCATGTGGATCAAAAGCGAACCCAAAGCGCGATCCAATCGATCGATTCCTTTATGGAGCCTTCCCCCACTGATTGCGACTTTCTGCTCCGCAATTGGAAAGTCTGTGGTCAATAAAGGGGGCGTGGTCATGGAGATTATTACTGTCTTCCCTCTCCCCCCTCTCTCTCTTTCTCTCTCTTCCTCTCTCTTCCTCACTCTCTTGGAAAAACATTTTAGCAGACCTCTCCCCTTGCTGCTGGGCAAGATGCAAGCGAGTTGCTGCCGCTGCTGCCTCCGATTGTTGCGCATGAATCATTTTTTTGTTTTGCTTTGTGCGTTGCTTTTGAAAGGTAACTAAACTATGTATACACAGCAATTTACAGTTAAAGGGCAAAGCAGAGAAGGAGAGCGAGGGACACAAAGAGAGGGAGAGAGGCAGGGCGAGCGAGAGAGAGAACTGAAAGGGTTACGAGTGAAAGAAGTGGAGCGACGACTCTGGCCCGTTTATGACGTTTGCACTTAACCCCAACGTGGCACAGTTATTCTTCTCTTTTTCTGTGTTTTTGTTGTTGCTTTTTGTGAGCTTGCCCTGAGCTTTTGCAGCAGCGGATGTTGCCGTTGGGCGAACGGGCTGGACGGGGCAAGAGCAACCATGCGAGAAGCAGCATCTATGTACTTACTCCATGCACAGCTACATGTACCTCAATTCTGCCGTTCATTCTGAGTGACTTTGTTGTTGTTGTCCATGTTGTAGCTGTTGTCAGTATTGTTGTTGTTATTCATTTTATTTAGTTGTTGCCGCTTGAATGCATTGCCAGCGGATATTGGCAAAGCAGACAGCAAATACAATTGGGAGGCTTCCGAAATCGGCGACTCGCTGGCTGGCGCATAGTACTCCCAATTACGTCAGTGGATGCGTTAATTAGGAGAGGGAGGGGGAGGGTTTATATGGATCTGGGGAATAAATAAATAAATAATGTTATTTTAAATGGAATGAAAGAATAAAAACTGATCGATAGCCCTTTCTGGCCTTCTATTCTGTATGAAAGCCCAGTTAATTGCAAAAATATTTTTGCTTGGTCATCACGTTTAGACTTTATGCTCTAAACTAAACCACTTTTACTTATTATAGTTGCTTAATTAGTGGCACAAAACAACTACAGAAACACCAAATTATTGTTTTTGTTGTTGTGTGCTAAGCAAAAGTATTATTTAGAGTTGGAGAGAAAAAACAAAAACAAAAATAAAAAAGTCGTCAGTGGTTCATGGCCAACTCGTGCGACTAATGGCAGCCACATTGCTAGCCGCAATAATTGCAACAACAACAACAGCAGCCAGCAAAATAACATTGTGCAGCGCGCCATGGAATCTGGCCAATGAATCAGAGAGCGCGCGCTCCAGAAATGGTTGAGCACACGCCAACGCAACCGAAATCTGCACACGCGATGTCCAAATACCGAGTGTGAGTGAGTCTGTGAATGTGTGTGCTTGCTCTGAGTGTGTGTTAAACTTAGACTCGTTTCTGTGAGCGTTGGTGGGCACACATTGTGCCACGCCTACGCAATTGTAATGCCTATTTTGGCAAAAAAGCTGACAATATTATAGCCAAAAAAATAAACAGATATGGCATAAGAAACGCTAAAAAAAAACTTAACAATTATAAACAGTTTATAAAATGAAACAAGTCGGTAAGGCTACAGTCGAGCTCGCCCGACAGTGAGATACCCTTCGCCCAATTGAGAATCTAGAGGTCTAATAATAAAGAAAATGCCATCTCCTGCGACAATATGATGATTTGAAACGAAGTTATGAGTTTTCGAAGCTCTATACATTCTATATATTCTTATATAATAATATTTTGATAGAGAATCAATCTAGAGGGCAAATAATGAATACAAGTCGGTAAGGCTATACAGTCCATACCAAATTTGGTGTCACCAACTTTTATTATAGATGAGATCTGTGCATTTACACAGACACCAGAAGGTGAGACAGACATGGCTCAATCGACTTGATCCTGAGCATTAATATATATACTTTGTGGGGTCTACCACCCCTCTTTATGCCTGTTACATACATTTACATAAAGTTAGTATACCCTCAATACATTTTCAATGATCGAAGGGTATAAAACGACAACGAGCGCTCGAAGCAGGCAAGGTAAACCTCGCTAAGCCGCTTAAGACGCTGCACGTGCCTGTGAAAGTGCGAATAGTGTTGAAAAAAAAAGAGAGTCAGCAAACGAAAATCAGAAAAAATATCTAAAGATCGATCATTTCTGGATATATCTCATGTTTTTAAATTAACTTAGCTTCTTAATTATTATTAATTTCATTGAAAATTTTAGAGCTGAAATTATTATTTGTAGATCGCTGCAATTTTAGTAATCGATATATCGATTATATAAAACGAAATTGTGCTTACTCAGAGTGCACTTTACATGGCCGGAAGGTCTACTTGCGATCCACGATGATCCACGTCTGATTCAACGTCAATTAACAGCTATCAAAATTCCATATCGAATTGCAAATGTCAAGCGTAGTACGAGGAAATTGTGTCAGTCGTTTGAGAGAAAGAGAGCGAGAGAGAGTGCATCAAATGAGAAATTTATCGATTTCGATTCGATTCGATTCTAGCAAAAACATGTTGACACTGCAAATTACGCAACTCTATTTGCTGCGGCTAATTTAATTTCAATTTAAATTTAAACGAAATGCAGCAAAAATATGCTAAATGTCGTGACATTTACGTAAAACGATTGCAATTGAAAATATTCAGAGGGTAGACGCATGTAGATACATATGTAGCGTTTATATGGTATATCAATCAGTCAATTTGTCAATCAGGCAATGCAATAATTTCGCATTTATATGTTGTGAAAAACTATGCCACAAAAGAGAGTTCACTAACCGCACGCAATGAAAATTCGACCTAAAAAACAACGCTAGCAACATCGCAATGGAGAAGCATTTTATGGGTTTGAAATATTCTGTCAACCGTCTGACAGCCGCAGCAGCAGATACATTCAGAGCAAAACAATAGCTGAAATATATAATAATAAAATAATCATGGCGAGAGATGAAAGAGAAAGATGGTGTAGACGGTCGTCACTAAATGAATGATAATTTATCGGATTAAATTTTGATGACAATTTCATGCTGTAATACGATGAAGTACGATAGTGCTGCAGGTCACAGTGGGGCAAGTGCTGCTAAAGTGTGGAGCAATTAATTTCGTGAGGGAAAAGAACTTTAACTCTATAGCGAGTCAAGCATTCCTTTTGCTTGTTTTGTGCGTTTTCTTTTCTTTTTTTCTATGTTATCTTTGGCACTTCCTTGAAGTTTATGGAGTGTGTTGCAGCATGTGTTGCATGCCGCAGCGGCAAAAGGCATGACCAATAATGTACTGAAACTGAAGCGATACTCGCTCGTCTTTCAGTCCGTTTGAGAGACGCCCCACATAGAGAAATAGACAGACAGAGAGACAGACAAACAGATAGACGGACAGACAGACTGATAGACATACAGACAGACAGATACATAGATACATAGATACATAGATAGATAGATAGATAGATAGATAGATAGATAGAGAGATAGATAGTTCATTACATCTATTGTTAAATATTTTGCTGCTGGCCTCGTCGCGTTTTTCATTTCTCCTCTGGCTGCCTGACTAACTGACTGACTGTGCGTCTGTCTGTCTGTCTGTTAGTCCCACTGTGCCGGCGTGTGCTCACTCAATTAGCGCCCAGAGTAGCGAAACCGAAATAAAAACCGAAACAGAAGCAGCAGCAGCAGCGAGCAGAGACTACTGTGGCTGCCACTGAGCCGAGGATTGTGCAAATATTTGCACCGCCTGCACCACTGCAACTGCAAATGAAAATGTCTAACACATAAGAAAAACTCGAAGTATTTTCAGTTGTACAATTGCAGAGTCTCCTCCTCCTCCTGCTCTTCTACTTCTCCTACTAGTCTTTTTTTAGTGCGGCCGTGCGGGGGAAATTGTTAAAAAAAAGAGAGCGCTGCCAATGTAAATGCCAGCAAAAAACAAAAACCATACAAATTTAAAAATAGAAACTGAATAAAAATACTTTTGGTTTTCATTCGACTGCACTTTGAATTGTTTATTGAGTTCGCTTCAATTTACTTTCGATTTAAAACAAGTTATTGAAGTAATTATAATGCTTAGCAATTATATAGAGGAGGATTCTCGTAATCTCATGAAGATCAAAGAGAAACGAACTCTTTAATTGTTTAATTGCAGTCAGTCATTAATTAAATGCAACTCACATCTTAATAATATTTCCAATAAGTTTTCAACTTCTGAATATCGAAATATTAATCATATGCTGCGTAGTTTAGCATTCAGGTTAGAAAACAATTTTCTGTGCGCAATTATAGAAATAGTTTTCATTCGAATGCATACACATACATATATATTTGTTTACAAATATATTTATTTGTTGCTTATATGGTGAGAAGGCAATTGCAATATTACTCATACGTACCGTGTGGCAGTGATTTTGCAAGCCTAACACGCGATTCCAAGGAAAACGTCAGCTCAGCAGCTGCCTTTATCTAAGCTGTGTGTGTGTGCGAAAATGTGTATTTGTATCTGTATCTCAATTAAAGAACAATTATAATTTGCTTTGGCAAATATTCGCAGCATGTGCGCAACTTAAATGAGGCGTCCATTGCACTCGATGCGTTGCCATAAGCACGTTTCACTTTCATTACGCACACACACATGCACGTACTCCACATACGCACTTGGGGCCGCCAAGCCATAAACCTGTCCGAGAAATTGTAGAGATTCTGCTGCATTTGAAAGTGAAATTCGAGTTAAAGATGTCACACATGTTTGCCATTTGTCTTGCTGCAGTCCATTAGGACTGGAGACGCAGCAAGGAATCATTCTGTGTACTGAAATTGTACTGAAAAACAACAACAGCAACACTAAGCAAGTCTACGATACTTTGTAATTGATATTCAATATATGGCAGGCTGTATGCCTTGTGAAATAGCAAAAAAAAAAAAATACCAATTTGGTCTTTAGATTTTTTTCCGGTCTCGACATTTTGGTGTGCTGCTATCTTCCAGCCTTATTTGCCTGTTCCGAGGCAGCTTCTCGTGGCTTTGAAGCGCATTTTTCAAATGCACCGTGACATTTTCAAGGTTTTTTTCTTGTGTGCTTTTCTCGCTATTTCTTGTAGCCGCAATTCATCAACTTTGCTGACCAGCAGCAGCATCAAGAGATTTGTCATGCAGGCAGGCGCATAATTAAATACTTTCACCTGTGCCGCCCGGTGTATGCAGATGCACTCTGCCTATGCATAGATTCATGGCCAAACCCAAAGTTGGCCAAGCCAATGCACTTCAAATAGGCGCATTGCCTTGCCAGAGCGAATAAAGAGACAAACGTGGCTTTTTTTAATAGTCGCTTTACACGCACAGAGCTATTAAGCATTGAGTACGCCACTCGAAAGGGGAGACATAAAGACATCAAAGCAAGAGGCAGACCGTCTTCCGTCTGCCTGCCTCGCCTGCGGATAGAAGCGTGAAAATTGCGATTTATGCACTGCAGGCCTTGTCGCCTCTTGTCACCTTTTTGTGTGTCGATGTCGGCTAAGTAAATTAACTACAGACTTTTCCTAAAGCAAAACTCTTACAAAAAACCGACATAATAACGAAATCCCATTTTCTTTTGACCAGTTGATGGAAATCTTTTTGTATCTTCAAAATAACGATTCGCACTAATCTTTTTGCAATTAAAAATTAAAATGGACTCGAACTTTTTACAGAACTGTCACTTTATATCCGGATTTTAATGCCTCTATACCCTGCAACGATTTGAAATAATATGGAAATCAAATAGTGAAAAAAAATGTACAAAATATGCACAGAATCACTGTGAGTGTCGCCTGAGCTACTATAAAAGCTGAAGACACTTAGTTTAACACGAAGAGGCAACAGAGATTTAGTTTATACAATTTTATAAATATAAATATTGATTGGTATTCAGGCGAATATCTTTTATGAATATTCCAGTAAATGCAACACGTTATTAAAGCTTCTTTTGAAGTATAACCAGGCGGATTTAGTTTAGTTTGATTTTGATTAACAACTGCAGTAACAGATGTAGCTAGACATTCCTGTAGTTTTCCCCTTTTTTATACCCTTGCAGAGGGTATATTAATTTTAGCCAGAAGTTTGCAACGCACCTTAGGAGACATCTCCGACCCTATAAAGTATATATATTCTGAATCAGCATCACCAGAGGAGTCGAAAAATGGATGTCCGTCTGTCCGTCCGTCCGTCCGTCCGTCCGTCCGTCTGTTGCAACGCAAACTAGTCTCTCAGTTTTTGAGCTATCTTCATGAAACTTGGCATACAAGCTTCTTATTGCTGTAGGCTGTAAATAAGTCGGAACGAGCCAGATCGGACCGATATATCGTATAGCTGTCATAGAAGCTATCGGCCGATTTTTGTTGTTTTTCAAGATATTGCAACAAGATTTGGAAAATCCTATTCTTATTACGTTCTTAATGTGCGGTCAAAATTGTATCAAAATCGGACCACTATAACATATAGCTGCCATAGGAACAATCGGCTGAAATCAGGGTTTTCGTATGCAAACCTGTTTTGTTTTTGGAAATACCGCACATTATCAATACTTTTTAATGTTATACAGTAACCCGCCCTTAGTTTTTCCATTTAAATATCTGAGACGTTTATATTCTATAGTTGTTATAGGAACAATCAGTCAGTCCGTCTGTCTGTTGCAACTCAAATTAGTCCCCCAGTTATTGAGCTATCTTCATGAAACTTTGCTCACAAGCTTCTTATTTCTGCCCTCTTTAAATAAGTCGGAATGGGCCAGATCGGACTGATTTATCGTATAGCTGTCATGGAGCCTATCGGCCGATTTTCGTTATATTTCAAGATATAGCTATCAGGCTTATCACATCCAAATCAAAGTGTGTCCCTAATAATAAAGCTCGAAATCGAACTTTTATAACTTATAACGATCAACGATCGGCCTAATGAAGGTTCATGTTGCAATTTTATGGAAACCTGAGTACTATTACATGTAGCTGTTAAACAAAAAATCCTGTAGCTGTTATTCAAACGCATTTTTGAATGAGAACTTTCCAAATTTATTTATATTTTATGACCAACAGATCCTTTACAACACAAACACATTTCCTCATAACATTTTGTGTTAAGTATATAAGAAATCTAGGTATGTACAAAAGCATTAAAAAGGTAGAATTATTTTTTTTCGAAGCAGGTGTTTGATTCATAGCCTTAATCAGGTAAAAATCTTGACTTCCTGTACTGTTATAATTGTTCAATAAATACCACAGAAACCAGCAGCAATCCAAATATATTTTATATTTTGTATAACTGCAAGGGTATGAAACCTTCGGCAAGCCGAAAGTAGCCTTGCTTTCTTGTTTTTATTTTTTCTTTGTATACATACGTTGTTGCAGCGTGTTTCTGGCACTTTTCAACGAATTGTAAAACGTAGTGTTTATTTTGTAGCATTTTTGTGTTGTGTTTGCTTGTACGCTATGCTTTGTGTATTTTACAGATACTCTGCAGTGGGGTAAGGGAGGTGAGCGGGTACGCAATAAAATTTCGACTGGTTTCCATATTAACATTTGACACAGGGAGAAACAGAGAGAGAGAGAGGTGCACAGAGGGCGCAGTCGAGGCCGCCCTATGCCTCTATGCATCGCATCTCTATCTGATAAGCTAAAGTGAGGCAGAGAGAGAGAGAGAAAAGGGGCTGACAATGAACCCAAGTCAGAGCACAATGCATGAGGGAGACTGGGTGTGGGTCTGGGACAACGTCAATGACTGCTAGCACCGCTAATTGCATTTATCGCTGCTTAGATGTTAATTATGACAGCGCAGAGTGCACATTGTGCATTGTACAATAAACGATAGAGATGCATGTAATATGTAGAGCGGGACAGGGGAAGCAAGAGAGAGAAAGAGAGAGAGGTCAATGCTATTGTTACGCTTTGGCATAAGAAATTATTACCAGCCAGTTACAGCACTACAGCACTGCTGATAAGGCCAAACCAATAAAACCCTATGTTGCCACAATCGATTGTATCATGTATCTATATATAGTTATAACTAAAGATACGTAGTCAAATCATTATCAAAAGTTTCTATAGAAAGCTGTGCAAAAAAGCAAGCAGTTTTGTTTAGTATTTTCTAGTATATAGCAATTAAAAATACTCATCTACGTCAGTTTGTTTGTATATGTGTCATCACTTTACAGTTTGAGGTTAGAACTGCATGTGCCATGGTTGAGGTTATGGCGCTGACCTTACCCAGTTCCCTACCTCCCACTCAGCGGTTTCATTGATATTTATGTGTATATATTCACTCTCTCACCTCATAATGCGACAGGTTGATGGTCTTATCTCAATTTTGTGTCGACTTTGGAACTGGTATTTGCTGAATGTGTGTGTGTGTGTGCGTGTGCAGTTTCTTTTGTTTTTCCACTTTATGAAGCGTGTGATGCCCTCACCTGGCAATTAAATAGAGCTAAGCGCATCCAATAAATCTAACAAGCAGTGTAAGATACGAGCATTAGTCATAGCCATAGATACAAATCCAAAAATATATACATATTGTATATAGTATCTATAACTGTATCTTTTATATTGTGTATCTCTCAATTGAGCTATATTTATGTGTGTATATATTATATACCGATAGCGATAGCTATATTTCAATTAGCTGATTTGACACCTCGTGGATGGCTCTAACTAGCATTATATCATTGCCAAAATTATTTATGCAAATATTTTGAATAATATACAAATTTCGGTCTCTTGCGTTATTTCCTTTTATCGTTAATAAATTTGTGTAGTTAATAAAAAAACTATTTTGCATATTTACGAAAACAAAAAAAAACCCCTTTTTTAGGGTGTGGTCAGCTCAGTAGCCGTAGATTTCATAGAATTCAATTCAATTTGTTGTCGTCAGATTTATTAGGCCAAAAACAGCCAATAGCAACAGCAACAACAACAATATCAACAGCTGCAAACAATAATAACAACAGCAACAACAACAAGTAACGAGTGAGCTCAAAGAGCAAAGCAAACACGTTTCAATGCAAAGGAAAAGTCAACGAGGCAAGTGAAAGCGGCAAGTCGCATTCGCCAAAAACAAAAACAACAATGGAGGCAGGCAGGCGGTTTTCCTTAAGGCATCCTCCTCTCATCCTCGGGCAGCGAGGCAATCATATTTCACTCCCTGCACTTGTTGTTGTGCCCGCCGAACAGTGGCTATAAAAAATAACTGAACACTTGCAGCACGTTGCACACTTGGCCAACTTTGGCAACTTGACGCTTGCAGCAAGCCAAAAAAAAAAAACGAGTTGCAGTTGCTGCTTTGTTGGCCAAAAACTCAGGCTAACTGTGCAGGAGGTGGCAGGTAGCAGAAATACATTTTATTTCATTCATTGCATCGGCAGCTGAGACTGCGACAGCGACTGAGAGACTACCAAAAATGCCAGAAAAAATGGCTTAAAACAAAATGCGCGGCAAAGCCACAAAACTTGTGCGGCTCATGTTATTTCCATTTCCATTGTTATTGTTATGGTTTTTCTTTGTGACTGCACTTGCTCGGGATATTTATGGTCGCTTGAATGGGTTTGCAACACACTTTATGCCGCTAATAATCATTTTTGCTTCGCATTTACTGTTTTAATGTCAAAGAAGCAGTGTTCTATGTCCAGCCAAAAAAAACCCATAAAAATGATTTTTATTACGCATTTAATTGAAATGAATTTTTCATTGAAGCTATTTTAATTTTATAGGAATTTAAATGCATTTTGAAAAGTATTACAAATGAATATTGATCATAAGATAACAATATTTAAATTACATAATATTTATATTAAAATCATATATTTAAATATTTATTCAAACGATACCATATTTGTTTTTTTATTGATATTTGTGTTATCTTGCTCATACCCTGCCTTATCCCTATGCTTTTTGGAAGTGTATTTGCTTAGTGTTGCAGCCAAGTTTGACTTTCAAGTTATTTTCTATTGTTGTAATGATGTTGCTGTATGGTTTTAGCCACGTGATTTTTCGCCTCGACTATCAACTTGCTGTGTTATGCACCTTTTCGAACGCCAGCAGTAGTCGTTGTTGCTGCTGTTGCTGCTCATTTTGCTGTTGCTTTTTCTGTCGATGTCTGATGGCGGTTGCATTCATCGACGGTTTTAATGCCATTTTCGTGCCGGCAACGTCTTGAGCCTTATTGTGTGTGTGTTTTTTTTTTGGGCACTGTGAATGATGCACAGTGGATCTTATGTATTCGTTTGGAGTATGTATTAGCAAGGAAAAAAACCTTGAGCAATACATAAGGTGGTAATTACAATGTGTAAGAGGGAATTTTCAGCTTTTTTTTTTCTTATACTACCCGCAAATTTCGCTATCATCGCTACTCGTGGAAGACGTCGATTGAGTGTAACATGCACATAAATCTCTAGCAGCAGCTACACTGACAAATACCTGGTGTTACCTTCATGTATTGCAATTGTTTTAAGAGATCTGCGATCAGGTTTAACTACGTAATTAACCACCTACGATATTTGGCATACAATTTGAATAATTCGATAGTAATTCGTATACTATAAATGTATGTAGTGTGGAGCTACCTACGCTCTGTAAGGCAGAAACCTGAAAATCTAGAGCTTTAAAATGAATTTCTTGCAGTTGTCTTTAGCCCACATACAGATCTGATAATGTAAATATATAAATAAATTATTGTAATATACAGACAGACAATAATTTATTCTGCAGATTTATGAAGAAACATTAATAATAATCGTTACCCTCTTCGCCTTGCTTACAGTTAATGCTGCCTGGTATTACCTATGACAGATCCAGAAGATAACGCCTTCGACTGAGAGACTTAAATGTAAGTAGAATTGAGGATATTTGTGCAAATTTGTGCAAATTGTTATTGCATTTAAAATGCAGCTGGAAAAACTGACTTTATAGACCATATGTATGACCTGATTTAAAAAGTTTTCATATGGTGGAGACGGGTGCGAGGGTGGCATAATTTCTGTGAATAAATAAAAGACACACGAACACCCACTCGTACACACCCGAGTCTATAGAAATGTGTGCAATGAGAGAAAAAAGCATCGGGAAGAGAGAAGAACAAAACTATCAAAGCGACGACACTTTGCTGCCGGAAAATGATGTCAACATAAAGTTGCAAAGGATACATCGAGAATTGGAAAAATGTGTCACACTGTTGTGCATAAGACTGTTAAATACCCTGTAGGCAAAAAAGTGTAATTTTCTATTTCTAGATCTAAGTGGTTTTTAACGTAGTTATTACTGTTGAAGGTTGCAATTTTTTTTTGTTTAATTAACAGAAACAATTTTAATAAACCCTACAACTGGTTAGGGATGCTTTGAGCTGTTCACATGATGTCATTTTCTGGGCCAGCAACAGCAATATAAATTGATTTTGCATTTAATTCGATTTTTTTTAAGTTTCCTTGCACACTCAAAATCAATTAAAATGCCATTTGTATTTATAGAAAAAGTGCTCAGGCGCCGACCAGAGATCCAACACACTTTCCCTCTCTCTCTCTTTGTCGTTCTTTTTCTCCCATGCTGTGCTTGCCAAATGTTTGGCCTGCGATGGCTTTTCTGGCCCGAACCGCATCGTTTGTTGACCCAATTCTCTCGCACTAAGAATAGCGACATTTACAATTGCAAACTTTTTACCATATTGTTTTACATTTATCCTTCTCTCCTTATCGTTGAACTTTTGCCTTTTAAATGCAAATGAGAAAATAATTTTATTTTCGCAACGTTTGCTATAAAAAAAAAATAAACAAAAATTGCTACATATAAGCACTTCCTATTTTGTACAAAATTAATTAATGATAATTAATTTTTTCGCCCTAATTATAACTGATTAATCTGTCTGATGTCTGTTGCCGTCAAATGAGGTATATCAAGACATTTATAACAATAGGGGAAAAATGTTTGGCTCGATACCAAAACAAGCGACACGTTTTGTATCTATAATCTATAATCTGTTTACATTTGCAATTATTTTCCTTATATTTGTCGGCCTGTCATCTAGTTTATAATCAAAAACAGAATGTCGAAGACACAAGAGAAAAGATTAAAATCTCAAGTAGAAATTTCCATTGATTATTTCCACGGCATTCGCTTTTGTAGTGAATAACCCTAACAATACTGTGTGTGTGCGGCTTCCGCATTGTTTCTCATCTCTGATCTGGTTCGTGTTTTCGTTTTTTATTCTTGTCAGTCTCATCATAAATCAATTTGTGCAATATCAACATTTTTGCGGCGCGTTGCCGCCCAATTGGCGCAATTGGCTGCCAAAATTAGAAAACAACATGCGAAGAAATCAATCAAGCGTTACGCTATTTGCATACGCACTGGCTGCCGCCGTAGTGCCCCAAGCAGTGTGGGATAATATGACTAGAAATTACCCTGCAATAAAGCGCAAGCCTGCAGTTGATACTGATAAGGGCACTGTACTATTGCTTGTTTGATTGTTTATAACATTACAGCTTTCCAGAAACATGTCTATATGGCGCAGAATCGTATCTGTAAAAACTTAAAAGTCCACACAAAATTAAAGCAATATTTTACTCTTTTGAAACTCTTCTTGGGAAACACTTCACGTAATTCTCGAATATTTCAAATAATCTTCGCCTCATAAATTCACCAAACAAATATGTTAGCAACGTGACTCAAATATGCAAAAAGGCAAATGCAGTGGAGAATTCTATATATTTCGATAAAATTTGGAAAGTGATTCGACCTTATGTTTTGTCACTTTCTTATCGTCAATATGTTGGTGTTGGTGAAACGCCTTATCTATTGTGTTACGATTATCAAAACATTCGTATAGCGCCTTGTTCTTTGTTGTGTAGATACTATATCTGTAGGTCTATAATAAGACAATAATTTTACCTTATATGTAGCGTGTGAGTTATTACTTTGTTTCCCCTCTCTCTGTCAATCACAATTCTTTTGTTTACCTGCTCGGAAGTGTTTTATTTCGTTGTTCGATTTGTAACAGAATGAATACCCCTTTTATTCGCAAATATTTAAAATTTAACCGACAGTCACAGACGCGTTTCATTGACGAGAGCGTTACGAACGAGAAAAGTTTGATTTCTTAAGCGCAGTGAAAATAAATAGTGAAAAGTTGTATAAGTGATAGAGAGAAAGAGAGAGGTACATTCGAGAAATTTGACAATTGTCAGAAAGATAAATAAACAAGACGAAATCAAAGCAAGACGCGCACAGGTAACACAAAAATTTGTTTTCTTTATAATTATGAAATTTGTTGGCTATTGGCCGACTCGGTTTCTCTCAGTGCCCCATTTGCTAGGGGCGTGTCAACTAAATCTACTACGACTCTCTCTATATCTCTCTTGATAAATGATTCGTATGATTTGCAGAGAACCTTGATCTTGCCTCCGCCAACCATATCCAACACTTCAGATACGGAAAATATATTTTAAATTAATTTTCTTATGACTTGTGCCAAGAAAACATATTCGAGTGTCAACCCCAAAAAAAAAAACTGGCCATATTGATGACTCATGCTACCATATGTGAGCGACTGGGCAAGCATCCCTCGTGGACTCAACTGCCATCGCGAATCCTAACAAAGTTCTCTTTCGTTTCCTGCCTCAACAGGGCAAACATTACGTCGGGTTAAGTTGAGATGAGGAAAATCGATAAACGTTTAACTTTCCCATTACATTCGCCTTTAATTTCCTTACTGAATTTTCTATTTTCCCTCCGAATTCCACAATGACATAATGTTGGTTCCCAAACAGCAAAAGGCAGCAGGCAGGGAGAGAGGCACACAAACAAGCGTCAGAGTGTCGCCAATATGCCAACCCTATAGGGGGTGGTTACTATGAATACCCTAAGTGGTTGGTTGTGTGATGCGGATGACTAAGTTTAGTCATGCTAACAACAAATATTCCAGATACAAGATCCTGAATTACTTTCGCATGGGTCAACAAAAGAATCTATTGTTAGAGTAGGGAATGTGATAGTCGGGTTGGGCATTTTAGGTTTTTTTTTTTATATTTTCCTTGACGAACTTTGGCTGTGCTTGTGTATGTATTTTATGGGTTTCATGGCGCCAATCGAATTCATTCATTGAGACAAAGGAAGTTAAAAATTACTCAACTGACAAGTGATGACGTTGAGGTTAATCGTAGTGTTCAAATGCCAAGAATACTAGTTTATGTTTTTAATGTTTTGCGTTGATAAACATCAGAGACCTGCATCGATAAACCTTTCGAGTAATTGCGACGTGTGCTCAAGGCGTAGCGGTGTTGGCGATGAATTCGTGGTATTTGGATTGCGGTACTTGTATCGAAATTACTCGAGTAAAATGTGATGAAATTACTCGCTGCAGATCTCAGGCAAACACCGCAGTTCCTTTGCTCGAATTCATCATCAGTTTTCAATTGACGATTTGAAATTGTAATTACGACAATAGTCTCACTGCATTTTTATTTCAAATTGTATAGAATTTTTGAACTATAGACAACTTAGAAAACGTTTTAAACTAAATATATATAAATCTTCTAGAGCGACAGCCAAAGCATCGTGAAGTGTAAATTTCATGTACGTTTTTATTAGTCAAGCAGTAAATACAAGTATCAAACAATGAATCCATTCAACTTGGGCAAGCAAAACGGTGCAATTGTATTGGAGGTACTTCAAGTATTGGGTCGTCCAGCTGCAATTGAGGAGGTATCTCAGCGTGTGGCCCAAAAGTATAAAGTAGGCCGTAAACGCATTCAGCCAGTTGTCGGTGATGTCCTTGCAGCCGGTGTACGTAATGGGTTCTTTCGCTGCTACAATTATCGCTATTCAGTTAATCAGCTGGCCATTGATCAGCTTCGTCAAGAGATCGATATGTATGTGTATCAATTGCTATCGCTGGACTACAGTGCCGAGGTTCTGCCGCAGCCATCACCGCTGATGATTAAGCTAGAGCAATTGGACGGATGGCCGCCAATGTTGCTGCCCTCCGTGCTATCGCCTTCGACATCATCCGGAGAGCTGCGTGAACGTACGCCACCAGGAGATGCATCATCGGCCGTAGCCACATACTAAATTAACTTGTGCCAACCCAATACCGCCATCCCTCAGTTATTGATTGATTGAAAATATTGTCCGGCACACAGATTTGTTCTCATCGAATGTATTTCAATAATTTTCTCTCTCCTGTTTTAATTTTTAAGTGTAAATTTGCCAACCGCTAAGGCAAATGCCAAGACATTAAGGAGAATACAAGCTGTATGGCTGAGTGCTGTATTTAAATAAACTTTAGAGGACCCACACAAAGGGCAGTCCAATAACCCACTCTTCTTCGCCTTATTCACTCTTTGTGGGCTCGAGATTCCTACGCTTTTCACATTTCTCTCTCAAGTTTTGTGCTCGTTTTGTAGTCTGCCTTACTTTGAAGCTCATTTCCATTAGCTGCCTACACTACATATACCATTTAAATACCTGTGTTCACGTATCTCTCTCTGGGACTCATTGTCAGGTTGTTGCCTGTCTGGGCGAGGTTCAAGTCTAGGCCACAAAACTTTACCTTTTCATTGGCTCGTTTTCCTGTGTTCCTTCTTTGTGTCTTTTAAAATGGCAACGCAGTTTTGCTTTCCTCCTTTGTCAGTGACGTCCCAGTTCGAGTCCAGCCAGACAAAGAATGACCTCAGCCTTTTCCTGGTACTGATGGCAGATGCATGAGTTATCATCGCCTCGCTGACCGCGCCTGGTTGTGCGTTTCTTTAATTTTGATTTATATACGCTGTTGCTTTTCATTTAATTAATTGAAGTGCGGTATAACGACAGATTAACAAGTCAATTTCAAAATAAGAAACATTTGTCTGTAGAACATCTTTATTGAGTGTCTTTACAGTTATTGAGTATTGGCTTGAGCTAAATTATCTAGAGATTTGATAAATCAAAGTTCAGATAGCTTCAGTTGTGTTGCAGATAATATCGATTTATATAACACGGCTAATAGAAAACTGCTTTGAAAAGTGTTTCGATTAATACTATACCTTGAACCTTCGACCTTCAAGCCGTTATCACTTGAGATACAAAAATATATTATTACAATATGGTACAAGGCAAGTTCTCACTTTCTATGGCATCGGTCAAAGACATTTCCGCGGTCGTTGACTTGAGCTCAGCTCGACTGTAAACATTTTCGTCGTTATTAATTAATGAAATTATGACAGACAGTCGCACAGATGGAAAAACTCATCAAGCTGGCAGACAGAGCAAGTTCATTGAGGGGGAAACTGAGTCATGTTGGGGATAACTGATTTCCAGACTGGGATTGCTTTCTATTTCATGACTTTACATTATTACATCTAAAATGTCGCATAAACTTGGCTAACGTGTCGTTCTCTTTATTTTCTTCTACTTTGCAGCATGAGCCGCCAGCATCAGCGGCATCACCAGCAGCAGTTGCAGCAGCAGCAACAGCAACATCAGCAGCAGCAACTGCTGACGGCGCAACAACAGCAACAACAAGCACTGCTAATGGCGGAGCATGCAGCGGCAGCTGAGGCTGCCGAGCTCTTCGATCTGCTCTGTGTGGCAACCACAATGCGTCAGATTCTAGCACTGCATCGTGCCATGTGCGATGCAGTCGGCATGCGTCCATCGCCACTCAATGACTTCTATCCAAAGCTAAAGGCCAAGGTGCGTTCGTGGAAGGCGCAGGCGCTGTGGAAGAAATTCGATGCACGCGCCGCACATCGGGTCTATGGCAAGGGTAACGCATGCTCGGGCACCCGTGTGCTGGTAATTGGTGCCGGACCCTGTGGATTGCGCACTGCCATCGAGGCTCAGCTGCTGGGTGCCAAGGTGGTCGTGCTGGAGAAGCGTGATCGCATCACACGCAACAATGTGCTGCATTTGTGGCCATTTGTGATTACAGATTTACGGAATTTGGGTGCCAAAAAGTTCTACGGCAAATTTTGTGCCGGTTCCATTGATCACATCTCAATCCGGCAGCTGCAGTGCATGCTGCTTAAGGTGGCACTGCTGCTAGGCGTGGAGATACACGAGGGAGTCAGCTTTGATCATGCCGTGGAGCCAAGCGGGGATGGCACTGGCTGGCGTGCTGCTGTTACACCTGCGGATCATGCTGTCTCGCATTATGAGTTCGATGTCCTTGTCGGAGCTGATGGCAAACGGAATATGCTGGACTTTAGGCGCAAGGAGTTTCGTGGCAAACTTGCCATTGCAATAACAGCGAACTTTATCAATAAGAAAACGGAGGCGGAGGCGAAGGTGGAGGAAATCAGCGGTGTAGCTTTCATATTCAATCAGGCATTCTTCAAGGAGTTGTACAGTAGAACTGGCATTGATCTCGAGAATATAGTGTACTACAAGGATGAGACACATTACTTTGTAATGACAGCCAAGAAGCACAGTCTCATCGATAAGGGTGTCATCATTGAGGATATGGCTGATCCTGGCGAGCTGCTGGCCCAAGCCAATGTGGATACACAGAAGCTACACGACTATGCACGCGAGGCAGCCGAGTTCTCCACACAGTATCAGATGCCCAATCTAGAGTTTGCAGTCAATCATTATGGCAAACCGGATGTGGCTATGTTTGATTTCACCTCCATGTTTGCTGCCGAGATGTCTTGCCGTGTGGTGGTGCGCAAGGGATGTCGCCTGATGCAGTGCCTTGTCGGTGATAGCCTGCTGGAGCCGTTCTGGCCAACTGGTTCGGGCTGTGCTCGCGGTTTTCTGTCCAGTATGGATGCGGCCTATGCCATTAAGCTGTGGTCCAACCCACAGAACAGCACACTGGGCGTACTAGCGCAACGTGAGAGCATATATCGCCTGCTCAATCAAACCACT
Organism: Zaprionus inermis; assembly: GCA_018151445.1. Lineage (NCBI taxonomy): Eukaryota > Metazoa > Arthropoda > Insecta > Diptera > Drosophilidae > Zaprionus > Zaprionus inermis. The sequence continues at coordinate 2,410,480 of JAECXD010000640.1, read as the reverse complement.
CCGGATACCCTGCAACGTGATATTAGCGCGTATACTGTGGATCCGGCGACACGTTATCCCAACCTCAATCGAGAATCGGTCAATAGTTGGCAAGTGAAGCACCTCATCGACACCGATGACCCATCGATACTCGAACAGACTTTCATGGACACGCACGCCTTGCAGCTGCCGCATGTGGAGACGCCGGGCAAACGCAAACGCCGCAGTGGAGGTGGGTTCATCTGGCGACCAAGCTAAATTTGTTCAGTATTTAATCGTTCCTATTTCATAGATACCCTGCCACAAGGTGCCACCTTGCTGCGCTGGATAACCGCACAGCTGGCTGCCTTTCAGTTTACCGCCGATCTCAAGGAACCATCTGACATATTCCGCAATGGTCGCGTGCTGTGCGCTCTTATCAATCGGTAAGTTGCTGCGAAACATCTTATTTTTCTTGACTAATTACTGTTTTATGCTGATCTTGTTGTAGCTATCGACCCGATTTGATTGACTATGCTGCCACCAAGGAGATGAGCCCACTGGAGTGCAATGAGTTGGCCTTTGCCACGCTGGAGCGAGAGCTGCACATCGATCGTGTGATGAGCGCCAAGCAATCGTTAGAGTTAACCGATGTTGAGTCACGTGTCTGGCTGAATTATTTGGATCAAATCTGTGAGCTGTTTCGCGGCGAAATACCCCACATCAAGCATCCCAAAATGGACTTTAGTGATCTGCGGCAAAAGTATCGTATTAATCATACACATGCACAACCGGATTTCTCAAAGCTACTACAGATGAAGCCCAAGGCCAAGTCACCCATGCAGGATGCCGTCGATGTGCCAACAACTGTGCAGCGTCGTTCGGTGCTGGAAGAGGAGCGGGCAAAGCGACAGCGTCGCCACGAGCAGCTGTTAAACAGCGGCGGCGTGGCCACCGGATCGGCAACTGCAACCAGCAGTCCGGCCAGCAATAACTTGCAACAGGGTGTGTTGAAAATATCCATAACAAAACGCATAAGATAAGATACACGTGTCGCTGCCAGCTTCCGCTTGCTACTAATGAAATTTTAAGAGTCGTAAATAAATTACTTAATTGAATGAATTTGGGTCTTATCGATAAATACAATTGTACGATCATGCAAGGCAGCGAGCAGCAGGCAGGTTGACACGCTCTTCAATCTCAAACTTAACCAAACCCCATCTTTGTCTCTTGCAGCTCAAAGTGATACACCACGTCGGTCAAAGAAACGTCGCCAAGCCGACAAAACGGCCAACATTGTGAGTAGATGTTTCGACTATATAAAGGATTGGTTCGCTGGCGCATAGAATGTGGCTAGAAAAGGGATGACTCTAGTCTAAATTTTTAAACATAATGTGCATAAATCTTTTGATACTACATACATACGATACGAATGTAAAATCCTATACGAATGTGCCATATTTTTCGAAGAATAGTCATCCCTTTTCAATTGCTACATTCTACTGTTACTTTATTTTTCTTTCTCATACAAGAATCCTCTTAAAAAAAAATTACGCTCATAATACATAAATTACGAATTAATTGTATAATCTTTTGTTGATCGCTTGTCATATATACAAAAACGAATTACGATAAAACAAGGTTAAACTCATACTGAAAACAGCTCTCTTTCATGAACTCAGTAACGTCATTAGCGCATATGAATCCATCAACGAGGTCAGTTCGATCAGTGTGTTCAAGTTTTGCCACCTACCATTTGTCATGCTGAGTGTACACTCAGATCCATGTGTAATCGTAACTATTCGTAAACCTACTAACTAACCTTCCGTACCGTACCGTCATTAGTAATGTAGTTCCTTGAGAACAGTCTACGTTTCTATGTCTCTATATCATATTCTATTCCTTTAAAAAACACACATATTCACATACACTTGTCCCTCACACTGTGAAATTGTCAAATTGTTTTGACTCTCCTACTCTGGTGCGCAGGAGGAGCGCCAGCAGCGATTGCAAGAGATCGAAGCAAATCGTCAGGATCGTATGAGCCGCCGGCGGCAGCAGCGTTTCCATCAAACACAGAACTTCTACAAGAGCCTGCAACTACTCCAGGCGGGTAAACTACTGCGAGAGGGTGCCGATGGCTCGGCCGAGGGTGTTGTAGCTGAGGATGGCACACCATTCGAGGATTATTCGATATTCCTTTATCGCCAACAGGCGCCCATATTCAATGATCGCGTCAAGGAGCTCGAACGCAAGCTTCTTTTTCCCGTAAGCAAGCAGGATCGATGATTGGATCGATTTATCAAAAAATTGCCTGGCTGCACGCTGCGTCTTCGTTTCGTTTATTTCGTTTGTCAACTCGTTGTCCACTCCTAACTATGTCAACTGACTAACCCTCGGTTTGATTAGCTCGCTCTCAAAAAAAAACCGTGTCGCTTGGGCTAATCAGAAAAAGCTGAAAACGCTGTGTTGTAATACGCATGATAAGGATAGCTGTTCAAGCTTAACAACGAAGAAGAAACAATTTTAATATTTAATAAGCTTGTTACCATGAGTTGCCCTAACAATAAGGCTATAAATTATTAATCCAATACCATAGAAAAAGGCTTCTGTCTTCTGGCAAAAACTATAAAGCTCGTTTCATCTAACTTAGTCTTAGATTAAAGTTATAATTCTTTACGTTGTCTGTTTGCGTTTGGTTCAAATAGTTTTTGTTTGTCTCTTTAAAAAAAATACATTTAAATTTATTCAAATTTTGATTTCTTCAACCTCCCACCCCCTGCCCTCCACAACTAAAATGTGCTATATCTACATGTGTAAACAAAAATCTTAAAAACCCAACCTGACACCCACACAAAACACACTGTAAAACTACCGACTCCGCTGTGATGGCTGCCCCTCACCCCCCACACTTCATAGGATCGTGAGCGTGGCGACATACCATCGGCTCTGCCGCGTAACGCCGCCGATGAGCAGTTTAGCGATCGCATCAAGAACATGGAGCAACGCATGACCGGACGTGCTGGCCATGGCAGTGATAAGAAACCCAAAGATTTGATGCGTGCCATTGGTAAGATCGATTCGAGTGACTGGAATGTGCGTGAGATCGAGAAAAAGATCGAGTTGTCCAAGAAGACAGAGATCCATGGTCCCAAGGGTCGCGAAAAGGTGCCCAAATGGAGTATGGAACAGTTTCAGGCGCGTCAGCATAAAATGTCCAAGCCACAGCGACAGGATTCGCGTGAGGCTGAGAAGTTCAAGGAGATCGATACGACGTTGAGGAATCTAGACAAGCAGCTCAAGGAGGGTCACAATCTGGATGTGGGCGAACGGGGTCGCAATAAGGTCGCCTCCATTGCGGGACAGTTTGTCAAAAAGGATGAGACCAATTCGGATGAGAAGAACGCCAGTAGTAATGCTACCACCAATACCAACACTGTTATACCAAAATCTGTGAGTAGTTTTGTGTTGTTAGCCACATCCATTTATCCTGTGCTTTTTTATGTTCCTCTTCCCGCTTTGGGTTCCTAAGTTATTACTGTATATTTTGCTTATGGGTTAAGTTAGCTCTAGTAAAGGTGCTGTCGTTGTTGTTGTTGTTACTGCTGCTGTTGATCTTCCATCTTAGGGCAGTTCTCGCACACACACATACACACACACACACACACACTCACTCATCTCTCTGTAGCACTTGCGCAAATCTAACTGTTTCTCAATATTTAGCAATCACTTCCCTCTCTAATATGATCTCAATCCTTTCCCGCACAGAGCTCTAAGGTAGCATTGGCCTTCAAGAAGCAGGCCGCTTCCGAGAAGTGCCGCTTCTGCAAGCAAACCGTTTATCTCATGGAGAAGACCACCGTGGAGGGTCTCGTGCTGCATCGCAATTGCCTTAAGTGTCATCACTGCCACACTAATCTGCGTTTGGGCGGCTATGCCTTCGACCGTGATGATCCGCAGGGACGTTTCTATTGCACCCAACACTATCGCTTGCCAGCGAAGCCACAGCCACAGCGTGTCAACAAGGCCAGGGTGAGTTGGAGGAGGCAAAAACCATCAGTTTATAAGCAACTCTATTCATCCATCCCTTCCGTTGCAGAGATCCGCTGCAGCGCAGCCAGCATCGCCTGCCACACAGCCCGCTGCGGCTGCTACAGCTGCAGAAAGTGCTGCCGCAACAGAGGCGCCTGTGCAAGCCATGGACACGCTACCTGCCAGAGATCAAGTCGATTTACTGGACACATCTAGGGCAGCAGCATCGGCAGATGCCATGTCCGACGATGAGGCGAATGTGATTGATGAACACGAATGGTCTGGACTCAATTTCCTACCCGAATCCAATAATGATTCCCAATCGGAGCTATCTAGCTCGGATGAGTCAGATACAGAGTCGGATTCGGAACTGTTCGAGGATGCAGATGATTCGCCATTTGGTGCACAAACGCTGCAGCTCGCATCCGATTGGATAGGCAAGCAGTATTGCGGGGAAAGCGATGATTCAGAAGATTCCTACGATTCCAGCGAGGGTATTGCAGGTGGATCTGTTAATAATACTAAATATTTTATGGCATTATACTAATGGTGATTCTCGTCATACAGATGATGGCAAAGATGATACCGAGGGTGAGGAGTTCAAGAAGGCTCGGGAGCTGCGTCGCGAGGAAGTGCGTCTGCAGCCGCTGCCAGTCAATTTGCCCACGGATACGGAAACCGAGGTGAGTTGCGTTGAGATGTTGTCACTTGGTTATGGGGAAAACTAATGGTTCTTTTTTTCATCATTATTATTGTATTTAATTTCGTTGTATTCTCTGATGAATTCTCATACAATCACAATAAACTTTGACCTTATCATTTGTGTTGGTGTTGGTTTCATCTCCCTTGAATACTTTGGCAAGTAGAAACCCAAGTTGAGTATAGAGAACAAGGAGAATGTGGAACGAGCATCGCTCAAGTCTGTCAACTCCTTTGAGTCCGCGCACAGTCAACCGAACACGCCCATTGCAGCACCCACACGTGCAGAATTGGAGCAGCTTGAGCGAAATGCGCCTCGTAAATTTAGCAGCGAAATCGAAGCGATAAGCGAAAAGTTATATCATCTTAATAACATGGTCAAAATGAACAAGGATCTTGAAGTGCTGGCCAAGGAGAATCTTGTCAAGAGCGATATATTGCGTAAGCTAACACTGAAGGAGAAATGGTTGGCCGAGAATGCGGCCATAGCTGCCGGCATGGCTAATCCCATAAAGCCGGAAACTACTTCGTCGGCCCCTACCACTGCAACAGGTGCCCCGTCATTGCAGCCAAAGTCCATGTTTGATGAGAAGTATGAAAAGGTGGTTACGCCACCTCAAGCGGTTCAAGAACCGAAACTCAAGACTGTTATTGACTTCAATCTGGATGAGCTGAAGCCACGTAAACCCAATTTCGATGAGCGTCCTAAGGAGCTGCTCAAAAAGCCGGAAAGTCTTAAAAAGCCACCACAATTAAGCCCCAAGATGGAGCGCAAAGGAAGCACCAATGTGAGTCGCTCCAGTAGCTTGAAAAGCAACGCCAGCTCCAATAGTCCACGTCCAAGGAAAGCAATGCCCTTGCCCAATGAGAATAAAATGCAGATCGAAAACATTCTGGGAACCATGAGGAAACTGCAAACCCAAAAGAGCAGTGATCCCGATGATGGCATGGACATAGACGAGGATGTTGAGCCACAGGTAAACCCACAACTAAATAGGAAACTCAAGGAAATCGGAGCCAGCAGCTTTGCCGGCACCATGGATCACATCAAATCACAAATAGTGATGCCGACTGTGCATACGGCTAGCGTAGATCTGTCGAAATATTTTCCTAATCAGAAGCAGGAGAAGACCACTTCGGGAAACATCAACAAGAACCAGAAGGCTCTAAAAGACGTTGATCTTGCCAAGTATTTTCCAAGTAGTCCGGTACCGCAGCGACGAGCAGTGGAAACAGTTGCGGAACGATTGAAAAAGTCCCAGACCGAAGCATCCATTGCAGCTCAGGTCAAAGTGGTGAAAGGGCAGTCCAAGGAAGGGCTGGACAGACCGGAGTCAAATGAGAAACCGGTGTCAAGTTCGAAAACGGAGCCAAGTGCGAAACCGGTACCTCCCAAGCGACAGGCATCCCTAAACGCGTTCAGTCTACGTGATCATCAGCTCGATGGAGCTCTAGATTTGAGTAAGAAGAAGGCACCAGTAAAAGTGGCAATACAGGCAAAGGTACCAGATAAGGTTGCTAATGCTACGACACCGGCAAAGGCTACCAGCACCACCACAGTGGCCAAGGCTACAACGACAGCCAAGGGAAAGGTAAAGATTATTAAGAAAATTGTGCCAAAAGGAACCAAAGCGAAGAAAGCCGCTGCTGTAGCCGCCGCCGCCGCCGCTGCAGAGACGACAGCAATACTAATGAAGCTGGAGCAAAGCAAGAAAGAGCCTCCGCGCGATGAGGCAGAGCGAATTCTGGATGAGATATTGGCCGATGGCGGTGATGAACGTTCACCAAGCTCCGAGTATCAGAAACTCTTCAATGATGAGAAGTCACCCAGTGATTTGTCCGATAAGATCGAACGGATTCTCGAGGAAACCGGGCTAGATCTGGAGTTGGGCTTGCCAGTGCGCCGCCAGAGTAAGAAACTGGTGAAAACCAAGTCGCTTGGCGAAGGAGATTTTGATATGCAACCGCAGCGACTGAGCGGAGTGCAGAATATACTAAAGCGTTTCGAGTCTATGAGCTCCGTCACATCGCAGAACAGCGAGGAACACGCCTCATTCAAGCTGCGTCGCATGGAATCTAGTACGAGCAATTTGAGTAGCCTAACGCGCTCCCGCGACTCGATAGCATCAGCTAGCGAGTCGATGAGTGATCTCGAGAAAACTATGGATTATTTACGCAACGAGTGGCGAAGTGAGGCAACCAATTTTCTGCAAAAGAAACGAGACAAGTTCTATGCGCAAAAGGAAGAACAGAAGCAGCAAGAGACCAAAAAGGAGGCAGAACGAGTATTTGATCTGCCCGTGCAGTATCGCGACTCTAAGCTGGCCAAGTTCTTTGGCATGGGCAGTCGTAAGTCACCCGAGAAGCGGCGAATGCCCGAGAAACGAAAGTCACCCGAGAAACGAAAGTCACCAATGAAAAAGAAGAAATCTCCCGCTAAGAATACCACAAAGACAAATAACTCATTGGAGGAACTGGCTAAAATAAGTAGCGCTCGCCAGGCGAAGCAAGCCCAGAAAAAGCCAACAAAGGTGATAGAAAAGCCGGCTGAAGTGAAGCCTTCGAAACCCGCTACTCCAGTGCCGGATGACTTTGAAATTTTGGATTTACTTGAGAAAGCCACAGCAGCCCGAGAATTGGAACGATCGCTTACAAAAAGTCCATTGGTTGAGGACGAGGTGCCACAGCCAGCCGTTGAAGCGACAGAAATTCCAGCACCTCGACCAATTGTGGAGAATATTAAGAACCTACCAAAAACTGGTTGCGACAAATCTCTTAGCAATTCGCGGCGCGGCTCGCAGTCGAGTCTGGTGCTCTCCAGACGCCAATCGGATATATCCTTGACTGAAAAACTCAATCAATATGCTCTTGAGGCGTTGCATAACATCGAAATGGAGCAAATTGGATTGGATGATGAGGCACAAGTCGATGAGGTTTTTCAAAGCATGGTAGATGAAATAGAACAGGTGCCAGTTAACAATAAGACAGAGAATTTTGACGACGATGTGGACGCCGATTCGTTGTGCACCACCATTAGCAAGAGTCCCAGTGTCCAACCCGTAACAGTGGTTAAACGCGGCAGCTCTGAGGATCAGAGCATTGAAAAGTTATTCGGTGACTTCTCCGATGAAATGCTCGTCAATGTAGAGTTCGATTCTAATGATGAACTGGTGGCTATCAGTCCAACAGTGGATCTGTTGGCCAAGAACTCTGCTGATCGGGACTTTGTGGGTAAACTGGACTCACTTGAACGTGACGAGGTGCTTCCCATACGCTTTAGTCATCTGAACAAAGTCGATGTGGATGAGGTAGATGGATCTCATTTTCCCTCGCGTCCGCAGCGAAGGCAGAAGAGTAGCTCTTCTTCAAGTGAGCCCACGCTGCCAGTTCCACCACAGCGTCTCAAGAAAAAACTCGCAAAATTGGAACCAGAGAATATGCCTCCCTCGGTGCAGGATCTGTTAAGCCAACTGAGCACGAAGAACAGGCCGATTGCGATAACTGAAAGTCGGGAGGCGCCTGCTGTAGCTGAAACTCTCAAGTTCCCCAGACTGTTGGACCACGAAGATGTGGGGGATCATCACGAGCTGGATGCACCTAAACCCAAAGAAAATGTTCTTCATAAAGTTGAACTTCGAAAAGAAGTAGCACCACCAATACTGATAAATGAACCGCCTCCAGTCGCAGCCAGCGATGGAGCCAGCCAGAATAATTCGATCAAAAGCGAAAGCTCCTCCCGCAGCAGCCTGAATGAGCCTCCGAAACTTGTGACTCCACCGAAAGTGCACAGCAAAGAGAACTCGCTGGACTGGGACATGGAGAAGCTTCCTGCTTCGCCTATGCCCCGTCGCAAGCAAACGGCTGCGGGCACCGCGGCCAGCAAGGAAAGTTCCCTGGAATGGGATATGGAGAAGGTACCCAACAGTCCGATGCCGGCACGGCGTCGCATCAAGCTGCCGGACGTGTCACCAAGTGATACTATGCAGTTGCTTAATAATCTGCCGAGCACGGAGGACGACACGGATGCAGCCCAAGAGCGGCTTATTCGTGAGCTGGAAATGGAGCGCCGTCAGGCTCTGATCAAGCGGGACGAAAGCTTTGAAGCTGCCGCCGCTGAGCAACGGCGACAGGAATCCCAACAGAGCAGCAGTACATCGAGCAGCAAACGCAGCCTGCCACCACCAACGCCGCCAATGTTGAGTACACCACGTCGTGGTACCACACAGGACACTAGCAGCAGACGAGAGTCGATCAGGCGCGATGGCACTCCACCCATGTTCAAAAAACTGGACCTGGGTGATTTGGACAGCAACTCGACGCTGGACTCCACTACAAATTCGACACGTCGCAGCTCGTTTGCATTTATAGAGTTACAAGATAATAAGCCGGTGATTGTGCCCATGCCCAAAAAGCTGCACCTGCCTAAGCTGGAACCCCCAAAATTTGTGCCCGATGTGAGGGCAGCGGACGAGCCCATTCCGGAAGTTTTCAAGGATCGTGCTTGGCCCAAACCGCATATTGAAGGCTTGCATGATGCAGCAAGCGATGGGGAAGAAGAGGCGCCACTGGACCCCAAGATGCTGCTACCAGAATATGCGCGATCAGATTCTCCACCCTCAGCCGCATTTCTCAATCGCAAATGGCCCGATGGCAAAACAATTTTCGATCAAAATCCGCAAGAAAACTCGCTGGAAGCAGACAATATACTCGGCTTACTTGACACCAAGCGAAAGAACCATCATAAGCGTTACTTTAATAAGCCGCGTTCGCAATCTCCACAGCCTTTCAAGCCACTAACAGCCAGTGCTAGGCAAAGCTCTAAGTCCGTAAGTGACTTAAAGAAGGGCTCATCCGTGTCGGCTTCACAACATTCGCTGTCGGCACAATCCAGTCAAGACACAGACTCGCGATCGACCACTACGACTGTTGCTACATCGCGTCCAGCTGTAAGCTATGTCAATTACAATGATCCAATGGACGCCAGTACTAAGGCGCTGCTCGATCGCAGTAAGCGTCTGCACAATCGAAAGCGTGATTTTGTCAACGAACGCGTTGTGGAACGTAATCCCTATATGCGCGATGTGATACGTAGCACGGATCGCACCACAGACTACGAGCCGGATGAGGAACTATCTAGCTATCGTCCGCGTCATTATTCAAGTGGAATCTCAACTAAGCCGGCGATCAGCCGTTTTCCAAGCTCATCAGCGTATTCGCGAAGCACAGCAACTCCGCGCAGCAACTATGATTACCTCAGCAACACCGCATTAGCCAGCAGCGGCAGCAGCAGCGACTACCTCAGCAGAAGACCCTATGCAACAGCGCCCAGCTATCATTCTAGTGCATCGATCACCACACCAAGCAGTTCACATCTCAGCGATCTATTCAGACGACGAAGTCCCGGCTCGTCCATGTCCAACTACAGTCGCAGTGACTACGGGCTGCCCTCCAGCAAAGAGTCGTGCGTTATCTCTTAGTCTTAACTGTAACTTTGATCAAAACAGAAATTTCTCTTTTACATTTTACCCCCAACGATAACAACTGAATCAACAACTTCAACTGTATATAGACGTCGCCTCAACTATTTCCTCTATTGAGGATCGAAACGAGATCAGAAACAAACCGATAACTGCGAATTAAAACCAACACACGACCAAATCCCCTAACCCCAAACCCTAACAAATCAAAAACTAGGTTCTTATGTGACTGATCAATCACTGATCGGTACATCCGTCAGCTCTACGTCAATCCAAAAACCCTCAATCAACCGATACAACCCACCAACCAATCAACCGCCCGCCCGCCTGCCTGCCTCTCTGCTCTTGATGTACCACGCCTACAAATTAGCCATATAAATAATAACCCTGAACTACCACGGCATTATTGAGTGGATGAAAGAGAGAGTGCAAGAAAAGAAAGAGAGTAACACCTTGTTAGCAATTTCGTAAAAAATAAAAAAAGAATACAAGCATCTGGGTACGATCTAAGAAGGTAAATTCAATCAAAATTGTACACAAAATGTTGCGCTAACCCCCGAGCAGCCCGATCAAAAAGTTTGTAGTCTCTAAACAAATTAGACTAAATTATTGTACCGTTTGTTGTTCGATCTGTTGTCCATTTATGTACATATGCATATTGGGAAACGTGTTGAAAACTACTCCCGAACTGAAAAGCTAACCAATCAATCCATCAACTCATTTCCAATCTGCGTTGTGTTGCGTTTCGTTCGTTCGTTCGTACGTTCTTCGTCTTGTATTCGTATGTACCTTTCTGGATCGTACCTAAAGGCATGATGCTGTCACTGCCGTAACCATTAAAGCTGCTGTCTCTTCTGCTGATTAACCCAAACACAGAGCTCTAACTAATGAAGCATGTACAAATAAATTGCCTAAAGAAAAGTAAAAGCGAAAAAGAAAACAATATTAAAACTATCATTGTCACTGCCACGTTGGAGGAATGTGGGATCCGCCTGATCTTCTCAGAACCCCATAACTCTCGACGCTTTGTTTCTTATTTTTTTGTGTTTATTGCATTGTTTCCATTTGGATGTTACTGCCTTGCTCATTTTGCCAATTCACTAATTTTCTTGTTTTTTGCCAATGGTTACAATTGCAGGTACAAACCGAATCCGAGACCACCTCGCCCGACGAAGTTGAGCTCAACTCTGCCACTGAAATATCCACCGATTCCGAATTCGAAAACGATGAGATTATACGACAAGCGCCGAAGATCTTTATCGACGATACGCATCTAAGAAAACCAACTAAAGTGCAGGTATGTGGCCGAATCTTTGTTTCGATAAGTACTTAATTCCATATGTTTTTCAGATCAAATCCAGCATGATCACTTCCAGTTCTGCTGGCCTACATCAGAAGCAATTGGCGGCTCGGGAAAAGGGTGGCAGCTATTTGCAAAAGTATCAACCACAGCCTGTGCTGCCACAATTCAAACCATTGGTACAAGTAGATCCCACACTGATGATTAGCAGCCAACGTGCGCCGTTGCAGAATCCGCGTCCTGGTGATTATTTGCTCAATAAAACTGCCAGTACCGAGGGTATCGCTTCTAAGAAGAGCTTGGAACTAAAGAAGCGTTATCTGCTGGGCGAACCGGCGAATGGAAACAAAATCCAGAAATCTGGCTCCACATCGGTGTTGGATTCGCGTATACGTAGTTTCCAGTCGAACATCTCGGAGTGTCAGAAGCTATTGAATCCCAGTAGCGATATAAGTGCGGGCATGCGTAGTTTTCTAGATCGCACCAAGCTGGGCGACAACGCGCAAAACAATGAGCTCATGCGCTCGGCCACTAGTAATGTGATAAATGATCTGCGAGTGGAACTCAAGATCCAGAAAGCGCCGTCCAGCAACTCAACGGACAATGAGAAGGAAAATGTGTTTGTTAACAGTAAGAACGAGCTGAACAAGGGCATGGAATATACTGATGCTGTGAATGCGACGCTGCTGGAGCAGCTTAACAAAAAGGGTTCGCCAACTACGCCAACGAATAACAAAACTGTTATCGAAGTGATTGATCTGGTGACGCCCGAGAAGCCGGTGCCGTTTATTGATCTTACTGTGCTGGAGACACCAAAAAAACAGGCCGATGCCGGCACAGAGCTGATCGCCTCAAAGGTAGAGGTGCATGACAAAGCTCCTGATAGCAACAAGATGATTGATCTGAAAGCGGAAGTAATCAAGCCAGATGTTTCAAAAGATGTTAAGGAATGTATACCTGATATACTTGGTGACATCAAAGCGGAGAAAGAGGCTGCTGGCATTGCTGATTCAGAAGAGCAGCAGTCGCTGCTTTGTCAGTCTGATGAGGAGAAACGCGACTCTCCAGAGAAGGCAGTTGATCAGGAACAAGACCAATACGAGCAGGATACCGTGCAGATTCAAGTGCCCAATATACCATGGAACAAGTCGAAGTCAGAGATTTTGTCAACTACCACAAGCAGCGCCACCAGTTGCTCCAGCTCCGGAAGCTCCAGCATTGAAGACATACAGCATTACATACTGGAGTCCACCACGAGTCCGGACACTCAGACGGCGGGTGGAAAGCACAATGTTCCACGCCTTGAGGTTCACGATAGCAGCGGTGCCCTTATGCAGGTGGATAGCCTAATGATTGTCAACGGCAAGTACATTGGTGATCCCGAGGATGTTAAGTTCTTGGACATGCCGGCTGGAGTTATTGTACCACCGGTACCGGCAATAAAGACCAGTGAACTGGACGATGAACACGAGGCCGATGTAGAGCCGGTGACAGCAACACCTGAACCGGCCGAATGCACAGTGATTGAGACTGAGCGCCGTACTAATGCAGCTCCAGTACCATCATTGCCAGAGATGGGCCCACCTAAACTGAAATTTGATAGCAAAAACGAAAATAAGATCGAAAGCCTGAAGAATCTGCCGTTGATTGTGGAGCGCACTATAGACCATGGTCAGGTTGTGAAACCAGTAACCCTTAATCTGAGCAGTAGCGTAGCCAAGACGCCGGATACACCCACAACGCCCACTCAGCATGATAGCGATAAAACGCCAACAGGAGATTTAAATTCACGTGGCTCCGATTCGGAAACGGAACCCACGGGCACAGGACAGGTACTAACCGAGACAGAGCTCTCCGATTGGACTGCCGACGATTGTATCTCGGAGAATTTCGTTGACATGGAATTTGTGATTAACTCCAACAAAGGAACCATGAAGCGCCGCAAGGAACGTCGACGCAGCAATGCCGCACCATCGAAACTACCCAGCAGCAGCGAGGTACTTCAACAGATCGCCAAGCAGGCACCGGTGGCTGAAATGGAGGGCATACTGCATGCCATTGATATAGATGATATTGAATTCATGGATACCGGTTCGGAAGGTTCCTGTGCGGAGGCTTATTCGGCGACGAATACAGCATTGCTGCACAATCGTGGCTACATGGAATATATTGAGTCAGTGCCCAAACAGATGCCCAGCGCAGAGAAGACACCTGCGAAGATCGCTGTACAGTCCAAGGTGCAACCTCTGCTCACTAAGCGGGATGAAAAACTTGGCATCGATTATATCGAACAGGGCGCTTATATAATGTACGATGATGCCAAGACGCCGGTCAACGAAGCGCCGCATTTGCCTACCAGCTCGCTGATGACGCAATCTCTAACAGACTCGAGCACACTTAACGAACTGGATGAGGATAGTCTTGGTGGCATGGCCACGTCACAGACGCAGCCGACTATAACCACCACAGAGGAGAGCGAGGCTCTTACTGTGGTCACTAGCCCGCTGGATACCTCATCGCCAAAGGTTCTTGATCAGTTCGCATCGCTGCTGGCCGCGGGCAAGGCGGATGGCTCCACGCCAAGCAGCTCTGAACAGCAGCCAAAGACGACACAATCGACCGTGACCACCAACAGTACCGGCAATAGCTCCACGCCAACTGCCACGGGAGTCAAGGAAACGGATGAAGACATGCAGATCCAGTTCGAGTACGTACGTGCATTACAGCAGCGTATCTCGCAGATCAGCACGCAGAGACGCAAGAGTTCCAAGGGAGAGGCACCCAATTTGCAGCAGCCTTCTGTGATAGAAGCCACAAATCAACCCGCAGCGGACGCACAACGAGCAGGCGGTGAGATGAGTTCGGAAATGGGCATGCGACCGAGGAGCAGCAGCTCATCTAGCAAAGTACCTGAGATACCCACACTGAACAGCAAACTGGAGGAGATCAGCAAAGAGCGCACGAAGCAAAAGGACCTCATACATGATCTGGTCATGGATAAGCTGCAGTCCAAGAAACAGCTTAATGCTGAAAAGCGTCTGCATCGCAGCCGGCAGCGAAGTCTACTGACAAGTGGCTATGCCAGTGGCGCCAGTCTAAGTCCGACGCCCAAGATCGCCGCTGCCAGCAGCTCTAGTGATGCCAATTGCAGCAGCCATGCCCATTACCACGTATCCACGGCGGCAGAACTACAATCGCAGCAGCAGACTCACGGCCAGCAAACAAATGAAACGTTTAGGGCACCGAATCCTCTACAGAAATCTGCCACAGCCACATACGTTTCACCCTATCGTACAGTGCAGCCCGCTACCCGTACCACAGATCTGTATAAGTCGCGTCCATTTAGCGAGCATATAGATGCCGAGCAGTTGAATCTTCTGGAAAGGCACAAGCTGAACAAGACAGCCTCCTTCAACTACGGAAAAGTCGATGAGTTTACCACACCAATTGCGCCAGCACGTCTACATCGTAACGGTCAAAGCCAGCGTCAAAACGATAACACAACCGAGATTAACATCTCTGCCTCAACGGAGAATCTGCGCAGCGAGGCGAGAGCACGTGCCCGGCTAAAGTCGAATTCGGAGCTTGGCTTGAGCCCCGAGGAGAAGATGCAGCTGTTGCGTAAACGTCTGCAATACGACCAGAATAGCGCTATTAAAGCCAAGCAGCAGCAGGAGGCAGTGTCCAGTGATCTGTCGGCACGTGCCATAAAAATGAGTGCCTCGAAGAGTGTGAATGATTTAGCCTACATTGTTGGCCATGGTCAACAGAAATTGTTGCGACCAGATGAGGATATTGTGAATCAAGCGAAAGCCGCTGACTTTGTATCCGATCCCAATCTGACAGCAAGCGCCCAGGATAAGCCACAGAAAACTAAATCCGGTAGAAGACAAAAGGATCCAGAGCGACGTAAGAGTCTCATACAGTCGCTCTCGAGCTTTTTCCACAAGGGCAGCAGCAACTCGGCAACGGCCACGGCATCCGGCAGCACCAAGGAACAGGGCGGCGCTGTAGCTGCCTGTCACTCTGAGCACACAGAGCGTCCGGGCACCAGCAGCAGCGGCACGCCCACGATCTCCGATGCAGGAAGTGGCGGAGGCGGCGTCTTTAGTCGTTTCCGCATCTCACCAAAATCGAAGGAAAAGTCTAAGGTATGTTCAATTGATACTCCATTTGCCATATGGTCATACATGGGTGTGGGGGGATATATGTGATGCATATGTGATGTCCATGTGATCAAACATCTGATCCGTCGAAAAATGTTTTATAACTTTAACACACTCGTACGTACTCGTATTGATAAGATCATGGCTGGTTTTCTTGGTGTGCGGTCTATGTATGTTTTTCATTTTTAACCATAACGTTTCCAACATTTTACAGTCTTGCTTTGATCTGAGGACTTTCGGTTTTGGTGTAAGAACATTCTCCTTACTCATATTACTATTCTCTAAACATTTACCTAGCACTTTTGATTTTAATGTAGCCTTTTAAATTGCATGATTTTTCTAAATAAATCAAAGTATATAAATTCATAAACATATTCATAAATAACTGTTTTTTCTTAACTAAATTTAAATTACACTTTTTATCTTATTTTATTACTTGTTTTTATTGTTTATCTTCATTTATCACCTGCAAGAGTTTTTTATTTATTTATTTTCGTTTTCTTCTCACAATTGCAGCTGAAAATATTTAAGTGATACTTTAAGATTGCCTGATACCCCCTTTTTGTTTATAATAATTATTTATGAGCATCCTCTATACCTATCTACACGTGATACCGTGTAGCCTTACCTTGTTAATTATAAGAAGACACACCCCAAATAGATATAATTTCTATCATAGGTTATGACACAATATTTTTTATTATTTGTTTTTTAATAATATAATGGACATTTATTTTTTACACTTATGCCATAGTTGGAATTCAAACTTATTATTATCCTATTTTAATTTAGTTAATAGATTAAGTTTGTGTTGCATGAAATGGTTTATAGATTTATTGGTGTGACCCCTTTGGTTATGGTAATCGAATCGAGGTACCCCCTTGGAATTTTCAGCACGCTTGTTATACGATTAAGTTGTAAATAACATTTTCTTGAAAAATTCTGAAAACTCAAAATTGTTTACCTTTTGAATGTTTCTTTCTCGCCTTGCTGCCGATTAAATCAAAATAAACACACACAAACTATATACATTAATAAACTATGTTTCAATACATTAAATACGATACATAAATAGGACAAGGATCTGCTCACAAACAATTCAACATTGCCAACAAACACAGGAACATCACAAACAAAACACTCCCAAGATTACCTCAACACTACGAACAACAGTCGCTACCGAAAGCAAACGAACACCGAATCGTTCTCTTCGTCCAGCCCGCAGCTCTATATACACAAGCCCCACCATATGGCCACAGCGAATGCCCTGGACGACCAGAATCCACCACCCATACCGCCATTGCCACTGAATTACCAAAGATCCGATGGTTTGTTAAACTCATTTTCTGTTCTCATTTATAACTCCTTGTCTTTTACGTTCGTCCAAGTTGCCAGGCGTTATGGCTATCTAATCTATTTGTATTTATCCCTTTAGATGAGAGCAACGCCAACGAGACACGAGAGCATAAAAAGCAACGTGCCATATCGAAGGCTTCGCGACAAGCTGAGCTCAAGCGATTACGTATCGCTCAAGAAATACAGCGCGAACAGGAGGAGATCGAGGTACAGCTAAAGGAACAAGAGGCACGCGGTGTGCTCATAGAGAAGGCCCTGCGGGGCGAGGCGCACAACTATGAAAAGTGAGTAAACTTAAATAAAAAAAATAAATACTTGCTATAAAATTATCTTATTTAAGTTTGGACACGTCGAAGGACAATGATGAAAAGCTTCTTAAGGAACTTTTGGAGATTTGGCGTAGTATCACAGCACTGAAGTGAGCACAAGGATACAAAATAAAAAATGAATTCTTTTAAAATAAATAACCTTTGCAGAAAACATGATGAGGAGCTAACCATCAGGCAACAGGAACTACAATTAGAATATCGGCACGCACAACTCAAAGAGGAACTCAACTTACGTTTGTCCTGCAACAGTAAGTGCTCAAATATACATATATCCAGTTCGGCGTCAATTAACTTTCTAACTTTTCGAAGAACTGGATAAGAGCTCTGCTGATGTGGCTGCTGAGGGAGCAATACTCAATGAAATGCTGGAAATTGTAGCTAAGCGGGCGGCGTTGAGACCAACTGCCTCACAAGTGGACCTAACTGCAGCAGGGGCTGCGTCAACGTCAACGGATGCGGGTATTACACTAGCCGATCAATCGCACGATCACGAAGAATCGAACGTAGGTGTTATGACATAGAAAAAAAAAGAATTTAATAACTAATTATTAATTACTTTTAGATTTGAATAACAAGATTGCCTTGGGGTTTACTGGCCTATGAAGTCCTGCAAGGATTTTTACGCCTAAATACTTAAGAATAATGTACCAAAAAGCAAAAAAAAAAAATATAAGCTGCTGAACAATAAGGATTATGAAACGCATAGGACGAACAAAATTTACAGTTTATTAAAAGGATTGCTGGATATGAAACTTTGGAGGAAACGCGCAACATTTATGTATAAATAGAACCAAAAATGAATTCGCTGATTACAGTTATTAGTTAGTTTTGAGCATATTATACACAAAACTTTTAGTCATTTAGTTTGTTACAGCCTTAAACAATTTGATGAACTGTCTTATCTTTGTATGTTGTATTACGAGTCTGTTGTGTAATTAGCTAAAAGTTGTGACGTAATGTGCAAATTGTTTGTCCTTTGAGCAATTGTGAATGGTGTATTAGTTTTTACTTAGTTTATGATTTATTTGTGTTCCGTTTCTTTTATTATATGATTAATACACACGTCTCTCATTCATGCATGTAATTTGCTGCCCAACTGAAATCAAAGTGAACACAAAGATATACACACAAATATTTTCTATACATAAGTATTTGCATTACATATGTATGTATGTTTAATACGAGCGTATTTAACGATATATTAAAATGAAAGTAAACATTTATTGTATACTAATGAAATGGTTTAAATTATTACGTAACTTTATTTATAATCCCATAATCAACATATTTATCGAATTTATTATGTAATTTTTGATTTATATAAAATGAATAAAGATTTTTTGGATTGATATAATGACATCATTTACTTAAACAATTACTAAGTTTTATGGTTTTTGAAATTTGAATGCAATGGGCCAACTGTTCATTTCCACTTATCGATAGTTTTCTTACGTTTTCGATGTATAACTTAACAGTAGATGCAGCCTGACTGATTTTGGAATAACAGCTCACTAACAGTGCCTGTTAACTAAAATAACCAATTTCCGTCGAATAAACTCATTTTTCGTCATACATATCACTTCCTACAGCTAAAATCTCGCCTACAAAAGTATCCTTACTAGAATTTGACTTGCGAAATAAATTATTCCATATCTGAAATTCCTATTGGATAATTATACTATTTCGCATGTTTTGGTCACACTGTCTGACACTTTTAATATGTCTATATATATATATGTTACTTAAATATTTTTAGTAAACAGATGCAAAACGCAAAATTTTAATCGCAGATAAATTTCGATGCATAGTTGTGGATAAAAGGTATCGTTTATATCCGTGTAAATAGCCTGATAACGACAACAAGTTATCGGTGGAATATGTAACCGCCCACACAGTTATCACAATCATCTGTTTTTCTTATCACCTTCAGGTTGACCTCAGTTAAAAGGAAAAATTGTGCGCAAAAACAACCGAAATGGAGTTAACTGGCTGGGTTAAGAATTATGATTGGGGCAAATCTGGAATTAACTCCGCGGTAGCCCAATTGGCTATGGCCAACGATCCCGACTTTGTTCTTAACGATAATGAAACTTATGCCGAAATGTGGATGGGTACGCATTTCTGTGGTGTTTCTATTGTCAAGGAGACTGGCGAAACCTTGGATCGTGCAATAAAAGCAGAATTGCCTTATCTGTTCAAGGTACTAAGCATTAGGAAGGCATTGAGCATTCAGGTGCATCCCAACAAATGCGAGGCAGAACGTCTACATGCAGAGAGACCTCTTATCTACAAAGACGACAACCACAAGCCAGAGCTAAGCATAGCCCTAACACCATTCTTGGCATTAGTTGGATTTCAGCCGGTTGAATATATAATCGATCTTATCGACGAGTTTCAGCCGTTATCCAAACTGATTGGTAAGGAGGCCGTAGAAGAATTGCATGAAGTCCGTAACGCAGAGGGCCTAAAACGTTGCTATGAAATTGTTATGAAGTCAGAGGAAAAGGATATTGCCAAATGCATTAGGGATATTGCGAAAAACTACAAAGAAGGTAAGATTAGTTCATCTATTTATGTTTCTCTCCTCATATATTTGACCTTTACTAGCCCTGAAGGACAACGAATTGCTGGATATTTTTAATACAATCCAAGCGGACTTTCCCGATGATGTTGGAATATTGTCGTTATTCTTTTTGAATCTGGTGCATCTACAGCCTGGTCAAGCCATCTACTTGGGGGCTAATGAGATTCACGCATATCTGTCAGGCGATTGTGTGGAATGCATGGCATGTTCGGACAATGTGATCCGAGCGGGACTTACGCCCAAATATAAGGACGTTGAGCAGCTAATCTCCTCCGTGATTTTCGAGGGCGCAGAACCGCACTCTAAACTATTTTTGCCTTATCACATCGACGACACCGTAGAGGTCTTTATTCCACCTGTTCACGATTTTGCTGTGATGCATGTGGAAATAAAGCATACTGTGGATTCATACAAACTTGAGATCCAGCCCTTTGGTTCTATTCTGCTAACATTAGCGGGTGCGCGTATCCTAAAAGTCAACACCGCTGATGGTCCCAAAGAAATCGCTGTTTCACGCGGCAGCATTGTCTACATTCCCGTCGAGGCAGCTCCACATATCGAGTTTCTGCATACCGAGGATTGCGATGAAGACTTCACTGCCTACATAGCTACCTACAACTATTTCAGGAAAGCTTGAGGAAAGTGAATGAAAATTGTCAGTGATAAAACAAAATTTAATTGAAATCCCAAAAAAAAAATAAAACGATCTCCCCTTTTGGGTGGTGAATAATTTCATTTTAAATACTTGCATTTTATAACGGCTACAATAGAAAGTGGCAATAAGAGCAACTGTAAGCAGTTAATTCAAAGGTTTATATATCTAGATAATATACATATTTGTGTAACATTATTGTATAAATATACATATAGATGAACAATATTCTGTGTACAAACAATTCGGGACTATTACAAATAAACAAACAACACATTTCAGTTTACTTAGTCTAGTGAAAAACTGGGTTTACAATTCGGTAACCACATAAGTTTGTATGAAAGAATAAGCTATACAAAAGAAGAGTATATATATATATAGATGTATATGTGTAAGTTGTAAAGTATTAACAAATTTGAGCACTCAAAGAATGCACGTAGATTAGGTTATGAATATTATTTCACTACCCTTAATCTTTAATTTCCATATTCGTCCATTCTCTATCGAAATTCCTTACTTCCGTCTGCTATAAATGCCTCACCTTAGGTTGCTTGAGTTGTAAATATTTTATCATAAAGATTACATATACGAGTTCAATAGACAGTTGCATAGATTGGTTCATTAAGATCGTAAAATGCCTCAAAAAGTTTGTACCAAAAACATGAGTACATCTATACGAAAAATCTCATTATAAAATTATTACATTCATTTTGTCGCGTATAACGTAACTAGATAAGTCAGACGGTAGACATACACAATGTGTTATATATTGATGGGTAAGTTGCGTTAATTGTTAGTCGTTTTTTTTAGTGTATACATGTTGTATATAAATATAGATGTTTGATTGCGAAACAAAAAGCAATATATAGTTTTGTTTCAGTAGTTGATTTTTGTGCCCACAACATTGGTTCCCTGTACGCAGGTATTTCTCGATTTGCTAATTGTTGTTTTGTGCTGTTGCTACTCTTGCTGCTACTGGTTGCGGTGAAAGTTAAGTGGGATTAAGTCTTTAAGGTATATTCAGAGTGCCAGACGGTTGAGTGGAGGAGGGGGAACTTGTGACGTATACCATATCCTTTATCGTTATCGCTTCAAGTTTTCTATACTTTTTTCTGTATTTAACTCTTGAGAAGATTGTTAGCTCGTTTATTAACTCCATCCATGCGCACATTGTTGGCATCTCCCTTGGCGTTGATGCGATCCACCTGCTTGTTTTGATTCTCCAATTCGGATCCCATGTCCAAAGCCATGTTACGCAGATTGCCCAGCATCGAATTCACTTGTCCCAGATTTTCGTCCATCTCATCTTCACGAGCATCGTTGGTGATGCGAGCTACATAGCCTGACTGTGGTGGCGCACCCATTCCGTTACGGTCACGTTCATCGATTACCCGTTGCGGTTGACTAGCGACCACTTTTCCATCGTCATTGCCTTTCCAAGCATTATCCCCATCATCTTTGATATTCACCTTCTTCCATGGCAAAACACAGATACCGCAACATTTTTCCATACCGCTAAGATTCTTTTCGGCCTCTCGCATATCCGCGTTGATGCGATCCATGCCTTCCTCGATCCTATCCAGCTGCTCGCCCTGGTCATCTAATGCCACCAAGGTACGTATGCCAGCTTCTTTGGATTCATCCATCAAACTCAACATGCGACGAGTGCTCTCCAGTGATTCGTCGGCAACCTGAGCGGATTTGAGCTGCAGTTCCTGCAGCTCAGTGCGCGGTTCATTATCCACAGCAGCAGACATTGCGAATGTTGTCACTTCTAAGTTAAGCTATTTACTTTGAACTGATGACTTAGCAAGTGGTTGCGAATGCTTTCGCGAGTCTGGGAAATTTTTTGCGAATGACTCACAATCTCGGATGATGTCTCTTATTTGTGATATTATAAAATTTATGGTAATTTAAGCTCGTTCGTTAGCAATAGCAGGAACTTGAGTTCAGTAATTAGTAAACAGATTTGATTTAAATTTAAATTTGTACAATATTTGGCAAATACTTTTATGCAAATATAAAACCAATTGTGTATATACAAGATTTATCGAAATACATCAGACCGATATTTATATTGAACGATATTTATAGTGAATCAGGGCTGCATAGTTCACATGTCGAAAATAGTTTTTCTAGCAAGCCTTTTAAATAGAATTTTACATTCATTATTTCAAGCACAGTATTAGTACGACTATTATTTCTGAAAAGAACAACTTTAAAAACTTGCTGCACAAAATTATTTTTCTCTTAGTGCGAAGCCAGAATTAATTCAGAACGCTGTTCAAAGTTAAAACCCGGTTTCAGTGTTGAATAATACATTTGAAATATTAACGCTTAGTACAGCCAAGGGCGAGCGTCAGTGATCCTCGATGTAATTTTTTTTTCTGTTCAAGGCTGGCGGTTTGGTATTGTAAATAAGATAAGAAAGCATTCGTCGTAAACTAAACATATTTAACGGAAACAAAAAATAATCGTAATGGAAAATTCACGCCGTTCGATTGCGCCCAACGAGGACAGCATTAGCATGTATTTGTCCTTTGACGCCGACGACACTCTAGCAAGCAAATGGCAATCTGTAATGGTAAGCCAAACCAGTCAATACCTGGAAGCATGCAGCATGGCAATGGATCCAAAATTAGATGAAACTCTAGAGGATAAAGCAAATAAAGATAAGAAATCGGTGCTTAAGGCATTGTTAAAAAATGAGAATGCTGCAAACCAGATATCGCCCTTGCGCCCCTTTGACCAGAGTCTTCTCAACAAACACAATGCTCACTGCTCGACACCCACGAAGAATCTTACAAAAGACGATCACCAGAATTTGACTGCATCAGATCATTTGAATAAGGAAAACAGTCCACCAGATGTTGAAAACTCTACATTGTCTTCAACCATTGACGCCACAGCATCCACAGTGAAGACAAATACAATGTTTAATGTAGGAAATGCTACAATCGATGAGAACTCTGTGCAGGAGAGCAGCAATAAGACTAATGTTTATCCTCTAAATGCTGATGTTTTGCTTGAAAATATTACTGAAGGTAAAAACCAATTTAATTTGAAATTTACATTATTTTAATTCTTGTAAAAAAATTGTGCTTTCAGTTTCAAACGAGGAAGCATCAAGTGCCATGCCCTCTTCATCACCAACAGTTGCTGAAGCTACTGATGACAAAAAGGAAACAAATTTTGTTGTTAGTGAAATGGTAGACGAAGTATCAGAACTTATTGCTAAAGCCTTGAAGCTAACTGAGAGTCCCCGGAAGCCAAAGGAGGAATCAAAGCAGGCATCAAAACTATCTTTGGTTAACATGCCACGACCACGACGCTCGTATCTTCCCACAGCCAACGTAGGAGGGGCCATGTTCAAGCAACGGATGTCGATCGTTGTTAAGACCACACTGAACAGTCCGGCACGGAAACTAGTTGCAAGTCAATCCAATGCACGACGCAGCTGCTTACCAGCTCCCAAAACAAACTTCTATGGCGGATCAAGTGGACCCCGCAAGTCTATGCTACCACGCACATCGTTGGCTGCCAGTAGCCGCAACACTGCACAGACTATTCCGGCTGCTGCAGGAAAGTCATTTGCAAAGACAAAGCCTAAGGAAACAATTGATGTGAAATATAACTGTAAACTTTGCAGTGCAAATTTCCGTGCCAAGCATCAACTTGATCTGCATATGAGTTCTCATCTAGAGAGTGATACGTTAGCGGCAAGGACCATGAAAACGTCCAACTCTTGCAAATTTTGTGACAAAAAGTTTGCCCTGGAGCGTGCTCTCCACATTCACCTTATGCAGAATTGCGACAAGATACCCCCGAGTGAAAAGCGAAAACTTCAATATACGGAATTAAACCATGTGACGAAGGCACAGTTGCCAAAACTAATTCCTGGATCTGGAGCTGTTAATTGTGTCCTTTCCAAGCCGCGTGAAAGCTATATGCCTGTGAACCAGCCAGGTAAGCTTTATCTGATAATTTGTTATATTGTATTATTATAAGAATGGTACCTTTTTTTTAGCCCCCATTCATAACGAAGTTGTCAAGGGAACTAAAACAGTCCAAATGGCACCACCGTCTATTGCTAAGGTTCCTAAGACTGCTCATGCTGGTGTATATCGCACACCCACTAAATCTGTGCCATGCCATATTTGTGGACTGTCATTCAAGAGCATACTTGATTACACCAACCATTGCCTAACAGTGCATTCGAAGAACCAAGAACAGGAGTGAGCTAAGGCACCGAGTGTTTAAGATTAAATCAAATAGTTTAGTTTTAGTTGTGTTGACTTTAATACCTACATCTACTAACTACACAGTTCAAATCAAATATACGATAAAGCTCAAGTTATCTTCATTTCATCTTTTTCTCTGGCGGCGGTTTCATGTCGATGCTCTCTGTAGCTATATCCAATGGCCCAGTAGCATGATGGTCCACTGAGTTGGCTGTAGCAGCACCATCTGGACCCGCTGCAGTTGGCAATTGTCCTGGCTGCTGTAAATTTTGCAGCATTGGTGGTATGGGTGGTGGAAACTTGCGCAATAACTCGGCTAGCAGCATGTCAACTCGTTGCTTTTGAAATAAGGTTCCGCTGTTGTCGTCTTTTGAAGCGTTTGAGTCCTTTTTGTCAGACTTTGATTTGTCAGATACTAAAATAAAATAATATTTCATATATTTATTAAATGTTTTGAGTATCGTTTATCAGATCGGTTCAATAAACTCAACTTACAAACTTTGTTAGAAGAAAAGTCCCAAGTGTAGCCCTTGTTCGGATGATAGCGGGCATAACTGCTGGCTTCTTCAAAAGCAGACTGTAGATTAACAACCGTGTTGAGCTACAAACAGGTTCGCGTTAAATGCATGTGTCAACTGAGAATATTTTATTAGCTTACAATTCGTGCATTTATCACATTTGCTAGATCTGGAGCTTTGTAAACGGTTCCTCCAATTATATAGTAATCCGCTATTGGTGTCGCCTCTGAGGGATTATGCCGGTGTTGTTTGCGTATAACATAGAGAATTGGCTCGGCAACATGCAATAGAATGTACTCGAGCCCTAACATATTACTGCAATTAAATGTGTATATTGAAGTGTAGTGAACTATTTTCTTATAAAGGCACATCACTTACTGCAAATGCTCAATTCCCAGACGTTGCATCCGTATTGTTTCATTGTTGCACATGTGGTCATAGAAGGGGTTGCTCTTGCGGCAAAAATAATCCATAACTGTTTGGGGGCTCAGTGAGGCCATCATCTGGGTATCGTGCCAGGAAAGGCGCAGATGATTCTCTGGAGCTGGTGCCATTTGCCGGTTCGCCATGGTCAAGGCTGCTGCTCATGCACGTTTCTTAGCCTAGTCGAATTGGCAGCTGGCAAGCGTTGATATATTCCTGTCAGCCGATGACAGATCAATTCTAATCAAGCAGTGGGTCAGTGTCAATGTCTGGCCGCTAATTGTATGCTCGCGCGTCTTTCCTCTTTTTCGATTTGTTTACAAATTATTTATAGACTGCAGGCTGCCAATTTTAAAATCTTACACTTTGTCGATATGTCTTTATTTGAT
This sequence comes from Zaprionus inermis, assembly GCA_018151445.1. NCBI lineage: Eukaryota > Metazoa > Arthropoda > Insecta > Diptera > Drosophilidae > Zaprionus > Zaprionus inermis. Next base: position 2,384,356 of record JAECXD010000640.1, on the reverse strand, counting down.
TTATTTGTTGTGTAATATATATTTCAGTGTCGCGAACAGGAGAATTCAATTGATGCTCCTTCTTAAAAAATTGATTTGGTGGCAATTGTACAGTAAGTTTACCGTTATTCTGTTAATATTAGTTTGTGTGTATTTATCATGTACACTTCACGAATACTACTGGGAAAATGCAAGTACTTAGCGATTTTGTTATTTATATATTTTGTTTATAAATTTCGATATATACGAAAATACCCGATAATTGGTGGTGGCCGGCCGATAAATGGTCGATACAATAATGCATTGAGTTGGCAGAGCGATTGATTTATATGCAAGGTGGCAACACACATACAGCGCTCCTCACATGAAAGTATTAAACAAAATGTTTAAAAATAAAATAAAACGTAACGGCTGCGATTCAAATTAAACCGATGTAAAAATAAAGATGCAGGACTAACGTACATACATATCAAGCAAAATCTTACGTTCACCGAAGCGTGCACTGTTTTTTCCTTTGGCGTCGCGGCAACCGCAACAAATACAAATACAGCCAACATTTAACATCAACATACATAAATTTGTATATTAACCATTTGCTCGGCCAGCGGAACTTGGCCCATTATTTTGGATCGTCAGTATTGGGAACTATATCAGTTCGCTTTGTACATTTCGCCGTGGCGCTCGTGAAGAAATACAACAACAGCAAACAGAGCAAAGATTGCTCGCAATGGTAAAAACACAGGAAAATCAATAAATATTACGTATTGTTGAACAATTGAATCATGTTTGAGTGTGTGTGTGCGGTTTTCTACAAGTGAATTCTACTTATATTTATCACTATAGTTATGTATAATTAACTTATGTATGTGTCACTGATCTAACAAAAGTACACGTTTTTTTATGCATGTACCTATGATATATATACATATATGTATTTGTTGTTGTTTAGCCAGTCAAGGTCGTAGTAGTGTCGTGGGTTTAAATAGAAATGTTCTTTTTATGCCTCACCTTGATTTTCACGGACAAAATAATTCGCATTCATAAATGTGTGTAAATAGATGAGACATGTTTGTATATACCTACATAGTAATGTAAACATTATTTAGAACTTGATCAACTTGGACAGAAACTAAATAAAATCTTAATGTGGGTGTATTCATATTTCTAGTTACGAAAACTGTTTGTATTTCGTGCAATCAAAATTAAGGCATTGAAATGTCGGTTCAATTAGAATAGAGCTAACATTTATTGTACTTATCACATTGTGTCGCATTTCAAAGAACAAATACCCACATATATATACATATGTACATGTATGATCGCCTTAAAAGTCATTCATTGTTTTTGATGTTTACATATCTATTATCAAATTTACATTTCTTCATAATGAGTTTCCATGCAGAACAGCAGTCTTTTAAATACCGTGTAAATAAACCCCAAATGTTTAGACAAGTTCTTGTGCATAACCAATTCTATATAAAACAAATCGAATAGAATCAATTTTGTTTTCTTATAGATTTTGAGACACATTCGTAGCCCGATGCTGGCTCAACGACAGTCGGCCCAGCAGTTAGTTTATCAGTTAAAACGATATGCGCTATATAAAACCGGAACCGTACTATGAGGTAGCTGGAAGATTCGAAAGCGCACAGACAGAAATACACGTCTTTAAATAAACAATTACATATCCCTGAGATGCAAATTTTCTTACGAGTCTTATCTACTTACAGGGGCTTCCACCATTCAACGTTACCGGCAGTCCGTTCAATGTCGTTCCTATACACAACTTTCCGGAGCTAATGAAGGATACATGCGCGCTCATCAACTCGGAATGGCCGCGCTCCGAAACTGCACGCATGCGCTCCCTCGAAGCATCTTGCGACTCATTGCCCTGTAGTCTGGTCTTGACGACGGAAGGCATGTGTCGTGTGATTGCTCACTTGAAGCTCAGCCCAATAACATCCAAGAAGAAGGCATGCTTCGTTGAATCTGTTGTTGTGGACAAGGGCTATCGAGGCCAGGGCTTTGGCAAGTTGATTATGAAGTTCGCCGAGGACTACTGCCGTGTTGTGCTGGATTTGAATACCATCTATTTGTCAACCATCGACCAGGACGGGTTTTACGAACGCATTGGCTATGAGTATTGCGCTCCTATCTCCATGTATGGACCGCGTAACTGTGAGCTGCCCAGCTTACAAAATCTTAATAAGAAATACATGAAGAAGGTCTTATAGACGTCAGCACCTGTAATAGTTGTTGTGTTGGCTTAAAGAAAGCTGCGAACGCTTTAAGCTTGGTTGGAGCGTATTTCAGTTAAACTAGTCAAATTTGTGGCAAACGCTTAATTGCTTAATCATGTCAGTAAGATGATATACTGCCGTACTAGAAACTTTGAGCGTTTGCTTTCGATTCCATTACGATTACACAAAACAAACATTCATATTACGCTCGTGTTGATTTTTAAATATTACTTTCCGCATGTATTTTTTGTTACCTCTTCCGAAATTTTCAGCACCTGCAAATGGCCAGAGTGCAACCCTAGTATAACCGTATTGATTATACATTATTTCTGTTAATTAATTTTATAATTGTTAATTTCAACGTCATTCGTATGATTTATTGTGGTTTTGCTCGAATGCTTACTAGACAATATCTAACTACCTAAAAACACATGTTAGCTCAATTATCTTCCAAACAAAGCGTAGCATAGATATACATATCGAGATGAGAACATAGCATTAAGCGACAAACAAAAGGCAATAAATTATATTAAAGAAGTAGATACATAAATAATTAAATCCAATCTCTATTTTAATATAATACCTCAGACAGGGAAGATAAAACGGAAACATTCGTCTGCAATCTGTCTGTAAAATCTGTGACAAGTTCAAGTTCATGGTGGTGCGGCATGCCAAAAATTGATGTGCCCCGGTAATGTTATTTTTATTACAGCTACACTTGCCTCATCTGCGGGGCATGGGAATTCGCGTTGGCTGCCCAACGAGCGATACACGCGAAGCTCTGATGTGCTTTTCTCTTACAAAGACATACCGAATACGTGATGTGTGTATATACATACATGCTTGAACCAGAGAGCAGTAGTCAAAGGCACAAATAAATTTGTTTATCAAATGCACATGCTTGTGTGCGAGCCTACGGTATGCATTCATTACGAGGGATCAGTCTTATCTTTAGGCAAGCTATAATAAACAACATGTATAGATCGTCAAATTCTGCCTTATAAAGTCTTATTTTGGAACTAGAGATCCCTAATATAAATATTTTCCATTCTGAAGACGGACTGTAGTAGTTAAGTACTTTCTCTCGTTCTCTGCTTATGACGCCGATTCTCACTAAAATTGTTGGCATTGGGCTCTTCCGCGGAAGCAGAATCTGATTATACTCGTCCAATTTATATACATAGGTGCACATTTTCGAAATACCTGGCTGACGTCTTGGGCGACAGCTGCTAATAGCTTGAAATTTCAGGTGCCTGACCGACCAGTCGCATTCCTTGATCACCAATTGATACACACGTAATTGCAATTAAAATGTGTTTATTCTTTGTATCAAAACGGAAAGATAACAGTGTGCTTAACACATATCATATGGATTTTTATATATATTTGTATTTGTATATGTATATAGTAGGGTAAGGTTAACTATAAAAGGCTTGAATATCATTGATATTATTTGTACGATTGAATAAAGCCGACACAGGTTTGATGTACAATTTATATGCAGAGGCGACGATCTTCTGTTGTCGAACTATTGACGCAATTCTAGATATCCATTTAAATGGTTGACTAATTGCTTTTTACACTTTTGGCTATGCCACAAACCTTGCCATAATGCTCAGACTGATCCAAGCTATCTACAATGAATTTTCCCAAGTCATCTTTCGACACCAAGCGACCGGGAGCTTCGTCATGGACAACGGTATATCCACTGGCCGGTTCATCAGCGATATGCGGTGGTAGAATGGCAATATAATCCAATCCGGAGGCTTTTGTCAAGTCCAACATACGCTGGTGTTCCTCGTTAAGCTTGTGAAATACAGCTGGTACTTCGTTGAGCGGACGCAACAGAAACGAAGACATGACAATAGATAATTTAGAAACTTTCGCCTCTTTCATAGCTTTTATGACGTTTTCTGTTCCGCGCGACAGCTCAGTTGTGGCCTCCAATTTGTTGCGTGTTCCCAAAATAACGCAAACGCCATCGACAACACCATCGTCCTCAATCAAACGCTTAACGTCCTCAAACTTTGTCGCATCGCCCTGAACCAGTTGTACTTTGTTTTTAAAACGTTCTGGAACAGTCGGTTCAGTTCGGTAAAGTAATCGAACCTTTAATCCTGACAAGGACAAAAAGATAAATACAATTGCGAAACTGAAGAAGCAAGCACAGCTTACCCTTTTGTAAAGCGTAGTCAACCACACATTGGCCGGTCATGCCGGTTCCACCAATTACAGCAATTCGTTGCATAATGTTCCTATGTATTTTCGCACTTTTTATAGTAGATTGAATTGAATATGAAAATGCAATAAGACCTTAGCTGTCTTAAACTTATCGGGTACGAATCCAAATCAAATATGAGTGTTTGTTTTTGTAACGCCGGCTATTGTGCCTACCTGAATTGTCCAGCTGATTATGACTCACGCACACAACGAGACCGAATCGTATACGTGTGCAGTGCGCACAGTGTTTGTTAACGCCGTAAGCTATGTGTTCTATAAAAAGTTATCTGTAGATAAGCTTCAAGTACCTCAAGCCCACCACATACGTAAAAATGTCATCAGTATATTTAATAATTACAAGCGATGGTTTATACATAGGTTTTAAAATAATATATTTAATGTATTTATGTCGAACGAGGCAATTTTAAATTATGCTTTCCAAGTGACCATAGATTTTGACGTTTAAAAATTAATAAAGCATTAAGAAGATGGTCACTCTACTCATCAAGCAGAGCGTTGCCAACTAGGTAAAAATTACAAAAAGTAGCGCTCGGGCTTTCTACACCTGCGATTCATCTGTATTCACGTCAGAATAAGGATTATCCGCAGGATTTTTGACACGTCTTAGTGTGATGCCCAACTTTAACTCGCTTAGAAAATCAGTGGTCGCGGGCTTTTTCTCTGCTCGCGGCTTGATGCCGCTGATTGTTGCTGCTTTCTGGTCGACTTTCTGAAAGACGCAGTTAATATTTTATAATAGTCATGGAAAATGCATCATATATTTAATAGTGGGCTTACCTTTAATGTTACGCCATTACGTATGCTTGCAAGAAAAGCGTCGCGATTGTCCCCTGTGCCAACTGCTGCAGCTTTAGGTTGATCAGACTTTTTAATAACCAGCGGCAAAGCGGCTCCGCCTGCTGGAGGCGGTGGTGGAGGCATTGGAACACCCGCTGGAGGCGGTGGTGGAGGCATTGGCACTCCCGCTGGAGGAGGTGGTGGTGGCATTGGCACCCCCGCTGGAGGAGGTGGTGGTGGCATTGGCACCCCCGCTGGAGGAGGTGGTGGTGGCATTGGCACCCCCGCTGCAGGCGGGGGTTTCTGCATTGGAATACCTTTGGCTAATGCTGGTGCTGAAACCAAAGGCGGTGACGTTCTACATTCACCTATAGGAGGTGGAGGTGGGGGCGGAGGAACCGCAGCGTTGGAGCTATTAGTCGCAGTCTTTGGTTTCGGAGTAACCTGCATAGGTGGATTGTTGGTCTGCATGACCTTAACCGGCGGTGGAGGTGCTGGCTGCTTATGGTGTACATATTGAACACTACTCGAATTTGTGTTGGGTGATATAGTTGGCTTTGGCGGTGCTGGTGGCGGCACCCGCATTGTTCCTACCCTACGGTGCGTCTGTGGAGCAATAGTCGCATATGAATCATTCGCAGACTTTGGTACTGTTGGCCGTACTTCAACCGCCGCTGGGTAGGTGCGTGTATTGACAGCCGTAATAGACGATGGAGGCGGTGGAACATTGGCTCTATTTTGCTGGGGCCGCTGCTGGATCTGAACTGGAACTACAGTGCCAACTTCCCGTTGCACAGGCGGCATCTGCGGCAATTCCAAGTCTGATATGTCCACAAATCGCGACGTAACTGATTCATAATTGGAAAATGATCCAGACGTTGGAGCAGCCGCTGCCGGCATAGGCGCAGGCCGTCTAACAGTTAGTGCAGGAGAAGATGGTGGTGTTATCTGGTTATTAGTTGAAATCGTCGCGTACAGAAGAGTTGGAGACTTTGGCCTGGACTTCGTCGCCTGTTTATTGGGCTGTCAATGTAAAGGAGAGCAATGAAGTTACAACTGCTGATAAGATGATATTTTTCGCTTACGTTCCAAGTGTAGTTGGAGTGTACAATCTTTGCAATGAGGTCCTGGCGCCGCATACCAGCAATGTCCGCCTGTGTGATGCCGTGCTCCATCATATACTTCTTCAGCATATTATCATTGGCGTCACCGTTCAGGTCAAAAGCGTTACGAGTCCGATCTCTTGTAACGTCGCCAGATACATGCTGAAAATTTATTGGCCCGCTAATCTCGTATTTGGAGCCCTTGCTGCTGACCACCACGCTGGTGGCGAAACTGGGTCCCGGCATTGCGCTAGACTTGGTGGCTAAACTATCCAAACTTCGGGAAGATTGCGCGTGACTCATCTTGGGACTACCGTAAGGTGTGAATCCTGTCGTGGGCGGCGGAAGCACAGCAGGTGGTGGCTGCGCAAAAATGTCGCTGCTCACCTTCAAGCTGGGTGGCTACAAAAACGAGAGAGTAGCTGAGCGTTAAGATGGAATCAAAGAATGCGCACTGATCGAGATGAGTGAATCATGGATGAGCGAATGTCGAAGATGTATGACTGGAGTGATGGTCGTACCACCCAGTAACCGGGCGCTTTATTGCTTCTAATTATGTCATAAACATAAGCCCGGCGCTGCATTGCGGGCATATCCTGGATGTCGTCTGGCTGATGGGCTTTGCGCAAATACAATTGCAGCATTTCGTCAGTGCCTCGACCACGCACATCAAATGTTTTGCGAAAGTCGATGGCGCGTCCCTCCAGTTGTCTAAACTCGAGAGGCTCGGAGATGTACGCATATGTCATACTGTCCATATCCAAGATCCAGCCTGAAATGCGATAGGTGTGCGGGCAGTGCATTAATAGGGCAACCCGTACTCGTAGCTCCCTGGTATACCCCCGACAATAACTACACCCACATCCCGCTACCTTTTAATGTGGGCTCATATACCTATCCGTATCCACTGCGGCGGAGCTTTATCTTCTAGCAAATTTTTGCAGATAAGAAGCGTTGTCGCAACTTGATATTCTTGTATTATTTTTATTTTTATCAATTACGGATTTCTACTGTCGAATGTTGGTGAATCATTACGTCGTTGAAGACAAAGAAACGCACAACCTTCGGCGCACCCCGCCGCTAAGAAGCCGGCGGAGCCCCTGGCATAGGTTAGCAGCTTTAATTACCGTCAAGACAAGTGTCGAAAGATGATCGAATTTACGGCTTAACAGCAGACAAACCACTCGGCTGGTGACCAAAATAAGAATTACAGCCGGTTTGGCAATCCGTACATGTAACGAGTCCGTTCAGGCCGAGCAAAGGTATCGCACTGATTAACAAAGTCGGTATTCACCGCGTTTACTCATTTCGCGAAGCATGTTATCTGAAAACGCGGACACCGATAACCGACCGCCAGTAATCACATTCACCTGGGGCCCCATTAACTGGGGCTTCCACATCTTGGAATGTAAACAAAATGAACTTCATAAAATCTGTTATAATATATACGTAGACAGCATTATTTGGCTGCAATTGCTATAAAAACTTTATAGCACTGAAAAAAGAACTCAATTTTATTCATTTACCACAATGTTTCATTCCTAAAGAGTGACAAATTATTGACTAATGCAATAAATTATGGTATGCTTCAAATCAAGTCAATAATTTGTCACCCTTATATATAGTGTTGGTTATATACATACTTAATATAATTAGTATAATGAAAAAGAGAATGAAAATCGATTTAAATTAAGCTTTGGGGATTTAAAAATTTGTTCATGAGAAAATAGTTGTGAGATTGAAAAGGTTTATATTAGGTATCCCTTCCCATCAAAAGTGAGCATATGTGATTGATATAAAACAGTTGACGACTCGAATTCGACTTCCAACTGATGGTAAATTTTTAAAAAGGCTTACTGGGACGACTTTATAAATTTGAAATGCTTTCAAATCCTTTGACGTTACATAACAGATATGTCAAACGATTCAGTGTAGAGAAACCCCTTTTGTTTTTCCACTGACATTACTGTCTGTGTAGAAAGTAGTTGACCGTGTGCTTACTTACAATCTTACTGTGAAGCTAATATCATCCCAAAAAAATCGGAGAAAGAAATTTTTTACATATTTTTTTTTCTATTTCTCGCTTCAATTATTTTTTTTTGCCATGAATTCCAATGACGGGGAGCTTTTGGTGGTGGAGTTTGAATGTGACTCCAATGTGGTGTCTAATATGGAAGAGCTACAGATGGGTGCAACTGTGCTGGTGTCCAACGAGGAGGGTGGCATCGTCAGCTACGAGGATCTATCAACGTTATTTGACAAAGCGACTGCCAAGCAAATTCAGATCGATTATAACGTGGAACGTACATTGGCTGACCCGGCTCTCAAGCAGATTCTGGAGGAAGCAAATGACAAAGTGGATTTCGACCCAGAGGCTGAGCAGGAAAAATTGCGCGAGTTTCTTACAGGAGCTACCAGTTCGACAGCAAAAAGTAATTCCGTCGCCAATTCGACTGAATAATCCGATAGTAATGTCTTTCTCAATTTCTATTCTAATAGGTATCCCTACTGGTCCTAAAGTTGCGTTGTCACCAATAAACTTCCGCATTATTAGATGCTTCAATTGTAGCGGTCTGTTCGACACGCTCTCTTTTCAGACTCACATCTGCAGCTACGATGCGAACCAAAAGCCGATTGGGGCCCAAAATGCTTTATTACCGCAAGAGAAGGTACCCACGCCTCCCAAGAAATCGGACAGTGAACGTATTATTGTTGAGAACCAGGTGCGTATACGCCGCTGCATGAAGGAGGACCTCAAGTTTGATTTGGAGACTGGCGTCGACAATTCAAAGTTAAAAAAGACTTCGACTAAGGGACCCAACGAATGCAGCATGTGCGATCGCAAGTTCGTCCATGCATCGGGCCTAGTGCGTCACATGGAGAAACACGCTCTAGACCTGATACCCACACAGGCCAGTGTACAAAGTACGGCACCGCCATCACTAGGTCTTCTGGTGGTGCTCAACTGCAATACATGTGGACGCGTCTTCTATGATGTCAAATTGGCGCTTCAACATCTCAACGTTCATCTTGTTTCACGAAAAGATATTACTGACGATAATGATGCCAATAGAAACGAAAAAGATCTGAAAGTTCAGTTTGAAAAACTGATGCTGGAGGGGGAGCAGCTCTTAACGTTGACTAAACAAATGGATGCAAAAGCAGAGGAGACTGGAAGCATCTACTTCTCCACCCTTATACTGGGTAACGTTCTACAGTGCGAGTTCTGCGATTTCATATTTGCGGATGTCTCCTTTTTGTTGGTACATTCAGCTACACATGTACCTGAGCGGCGCTTCGAGTGTACAGCTTGTGATCTGTGCATGACCACGGCCAAAGAGGCCAGCGTCCACTATCAGACTGACTGTGTTTACATGCGCGAGGGGCTGAAGCGGCTGCAAACCACACCGACTCGTTCCTTTGTCTGCAACGTGTGTGAACTGAAGTTCGCCAATGTGGAGTTGCTGCAGGAGCATCGGTAAGTCGTCCAGTGAACTACATACATACCAGTGCACCTCTATCTTTCAATCTCTGTTGATACACAGATACAGCAGCTATCATTACTTTCCGCGGCTCAGTGAGAACGGTAAACGGCTGCTTCTTCCGTGCGAGTTCTGTGCCATCAACTTTGAGTATGCCCACGAAATACAACCACACTACGAGGAAAAGCATCTAAACAAGAAGAAGCGTGAAAAGGAGCTACGCAACAATGGCAATGTATCGGCTGTGCGACGAATGCGTCAATACCTGTGCGACATTTGCGGGAAATCATATACTCAGTCCAGTCACTTGTGGCAACATCTGCGCTTCCATCAGGGTGAGTAAATTATACTATCAGCTGACTATGTTGTGAATAATCTTCATATCTTTGTTGCTGCCAGGTGTGAAGCCCTTCGTCTGCCAAGAAGAGAACTGTGGCCGTAAGTTTACCATACGCCCAGATCTCAATGACCACATACGAAAGTGTCATACCGGGGAGCGTCCGTACCATTGCCTAGTCTGCGGCAAACGTTTTCTCACAGGATCTGTCTTCTATCAGCATCGTCTTATTCATCGTGGAGAACGGCGTTACGAATGCGATGAGTGTGGCAAGCGTTTTTATCGCGCTGACGCTCTTAAAAATCATCAACGCATTCATACTGGCGAGAAGCCTTACGACTGTCCATTCTGTACGAAAACGTTTCGTCAACGGGGCGATCGTGATAAGCATGTGCGGGCTCGCCATTCGCATCTGGATGCAAACGCACGTCTGATGATGCAAATGCAAAAGTTCGAACTGGAGACGGCCGCAGCGTTGAAAGCTAATCAGTTACAGGAACGCACATTCGAATACTCCGCTGAGGAGGCTGTGGTAACATTAGCCGAACTGCCACAAAGCTCTATGATTACTGAACAAACTTTTAACATGGTTGAGCTAGATCCAAACGATTTTTGCGAGGGATCTGAATTCGTGCAGGATGAACCAATGCCTAATATCAATAATACGGATTATAAAGTGTTGTCATACAGTGAAATCGATGCATTGGATTCAATCGAGGTACCTCAATTTCCGCTGGATAATGCAAAAGTTGTTGTGGTTGAGAACAATTCATCCCAGCCATTTTATTTTTAATGTATTTTTTTTTGTTTGATTTTGCGCGCTTGGTTATTTCTTGTATTTATTAAAGACGCCTGGCAACGCCAAGAATGTGAGTGGGTACCTTTTTTGCAATTAGTGTTGGTTAAGACAGTTGAAATTCCCGAAAGATGGCAACGCTCTGGCTTGTCATTCCTTCTGTCAAGTAGCCATTTTTCCCCGTTTCTTTCTTTTCGATTTTTCCATCGCAGACGCTAACATGGGTTTCGCTACTCTCTGGTACTCGCATCCCCGCAAATATGGACAAGGCTCCCGTAGCTGGTACGTAAAATGTAGCGCATAAAATTGTGCATCGATTGCTCCAAAATTTGCATGTATGCCTGTTTTTGTTAATAGTTGTATTTTGTTGCATCGTTGATTTGCTTTGAGTAATTGAGGTTATGTCCTCCATAGTTTCGCATGGTGTTGAATTTCAGTACGCACCTTATGTTTTGTTGTTTTATTGCTTACGGAATGAAAAATTCCCTGCTTAAACGTTACTTTGCCCCCGGTTGAGTACGGAAATATGTGTAAGACTTTATAACCAATTTCCTTAATAAAGGGTGGCCAAAGCAAATGTTGCAGTTGGTCTCTACCTTTTGCTTTAAGAAGGAAAGGTGCAGCCAGCTGCAATAACAACTATGCAACTTAATGCGATTGTTGAGAATACAAAATTTATTGAACCAGCAATACTAATGAGGAACCTTTGTTATTTTAGCCGCGCCTGCTCTAACCGTCACGGTCTGATCCGTAAGTACGGCCTGAACATTTGCCGTCAGTGCTTCAGGGAATACGCCAACGACATTGGCTTCAAGAAGGTAAATTTATGAGTAGTTTGCAATTGTGTGTTTACAAATTCTAATTGTGTTCTTTTTCTGTACTTTTCAGCTGGATTAAATGTCCGCTTCAATCGTTGACATGCGTTAAGTGTGTCCAACACCAAATAGGCATATTAATCTAAGCAGTCGCCGAAAGGGGAGTGCATATATTAATATGCCGACAACAGCAACAACAAAGCAACAACAAAATAATCATTTGGGGATTTAAATGACAGCAAAGCTGAAAACATTGCAGAATTGAAAGGAAAAGAGGAAACAGAAGACGATTCAAAAAGTCGGACAAATCACAAACACAGGTGGATGGAATTTCAACCGCCACATGTAAAATAGATTCAAATCTCACAAGCTTAATTCCTGCCTTGTAGTTGTTGCCTTCTACGAAGGTTCTTTGTTTAAATCTCCGTTTGATTAAACCCATAACAAGTAATGTAAACTATTGTGTATGTCTTTGATTTCTGTATACCATTAATTTGTAATTTGCATCCTTATTGCATATCCCTATCACAGTCCGAATGCCGGAAGCAGACCAAGTGCAGTGTCGCACACACCTGGTTACTTCCTCATTTCAAAAATATATTGGGTTAGTGGTCGCCACCATCATCGGGTTGCATTCGAGCTGCGCTTGTGCCGAATCGAAGCACGAACGTCAACTAAACATGCACATAAACACAATCCAAAAACCAGTTTGTTTAGTGGCTTGCTCAGTCCAAGCTCACTTTACTCTTGAAGAGAGCGGGCGCTTCTCTCACAGCCCGCTGCTCGGAGTTCAGCGGTGTTGGTGCTTGGCTTGTTGATCTGTTGTCTGTTTCTGCCAAAAGTTAACATTTTGCACATTCGGCCGCTGAGTCGTGTTCGGTTGTTGGGAGCTTAAACAACGCGTAGCGCCGCGTTTGCCGAATATCCAAAGCAGCGATTCGTGTGTGTGAAAATGTGAAGCTATCGCGACGTTTAACATTTGAAAAACAAAAAGCAAACAAGGAAAAAAACTGGTAAATCAATTGAAATTGATGCGCTGCAATCATTTTGTTATTACTCGTTATCTGCGTGACCCGATTTCGATAATATGGACTTTCAAGTGTTGTTGCTGCTGCTGCCACTTCTAGGCAGCTTTTACCTGGTGGCCGCGTCAAATGATGCAACGACGCGCCGTCTAAAAACTGCAACCGAAACGAACGCAACGACGGAGGAGGGCTTTGTGCGCAGCAGTTCCCGTGGCCCCAGACCGCGGGGCGTTGCACAATATAGGCTGCCGCACGATGTAGCACAGCCAACAGTGGGCAGCAGAAACTCCTCCGGTGATGAGATCAGGCAACAGCCAATGCGCAGGCGTACGCAAGTGGTTATGCGACGCAGGCCAAGCAATAGCAGCACAACTATCAGCAAAACAACAACAACAACCACAACATCGACAACCACAACTACAACAACAAGTGAGTAACACTGCAGCAACTGGACCTGCACACAAGTCCATACATATGACCGCTGCAGAGGCAAACGACTTGTCGCAGACCTGTCTGGCACTGACCTAGCTTTCAGTTGAAAAGATTGTGGCCCAAGCAAAGCGGGTCCGAGAAGCAGTCTGAGCGTGGCGAGAAGAAAACAAGCTCGATAATTATGTGCTGTCAGAGTGCCGCTGATAAATCTGGAGCGCAGCTTTCAAATTCGCATTGTTACTGCAGTCTGAGGCGCAAACGAGACCTTGGTACGCTCGACTTCGTATCGGGTTGGTCATTTCAAAATGCAAATGCCAAATCGAATGCAAATTTTCAATGTAATGTTCGGTATGCGCCCAAGGCTGGTGCTCTACCTACCAACAACCCAAAACGACTTGTGACATCTTGAGATCTTAACCAAGGACTCATTGATTGTTAACACCTTTCGGAAGCAGCGCTACGCACTCGTATCAGTCGAATGATAATTCGTATTAGCCCGCCTTGAACTTGCCTTACAATTAGCGCGTTTTATGATCCGCGAATTTTGATATGTCGCTTGCCCATGGAGCCGCAGCCAATCGAGGCAGTAGGTCGCTCGCAGTTGACAGTCGTCGTTTACTTTGTCGCTCGTCGATTTTCTCAGCTCCATTGTTGCTCGCGCTCAACTGAGGCCCAAAACTTTTGTAATTGCAATACGATTATTGCGCATCCACACACACTCTGTCTTACACGTTCAAGCAGTAAGACATATGTACATTCGTAGTTTTTGGGCTATACTCTGCAGAGCCAGACTTACGCCCGACTTTTTGTGTACTCCGTTTTTATGATTATTACCTCTATATGTCGAATTTTAATGACTGCGATGTAAATCAATTTATCAGTCTACTGAAAACATGAAAATACTTTTATGGAGAAATATTTTCCAGGTTTCCTACAGTCAGGTCTTCAAAGGCAATACAAAACAGTTAGTTTAAAAACCACTTTGCAATCGATTACGGAATAATATGTGCTATTAAAAACAAAAAGGAAAAGTAACTGTTGTTATTAAATATAACTGCAAATTATCAATGGTATTATTTGTGGTTTGTAACTAATTGTCGCAAAATTTTCAAGATTTCTGATTATAAATTATAATTAAATACCATAGTATGTAAATAAGGAGACACTCTTCTCTAATCTCAGCTCAATCCCAAGCTCTGACTAACTACGAAACTGAACTACAACAAACTGAAAGTAAAAGCTTCAATACTCTCGGCAAGGGAACAAGTAGGTCAGTAAAAAGTATAGTGCATGGAGACGGACATCTACATAAACCGATTTCATGGGAAACGGGCAATACGTGGACTGGCATGGAGTGGGGGCTTGGGTATTGGGCTGTTATTGTTCGACTTGCCGGGATCGCTTTGCGCTCCAGCGCCAACATGAACTACATGAAATCATTGTGCACTCGTTGTTTTAATGAATGTTGTGTACTGTGCGCCGGGTGACGGGAACTGCGCATTGCTTGTCTTGCAAACGCCTGATTTTTGGAGCAGAACTGGTAATGGCCAACACCAGCATTGTTAACTAATCTACCTTTCGCACGCATCTATAGCGCCACGTCCGAGTCTGGCCAATGGCTTCAATTTCTTCAATCCGAATTTCTGGAGTTTCGGTCGCCAGAGCATTGTGCCTGTCAGTGCGCCCACAAAGCCACCGCATCCGCATCCTCCGAAGAAATTTACCCACTCTCCGGCGAGCAGTTCCAAGGAAGAGAAGCTTAGCTATCGCAAACAACAGAAGACCACACCAAAGCCCCGTCGTCCAGTTCAGTCAACAGCAGCACCAACAACGACAACGACAACAAGCACAACGGTGGCTCGTGCGATTAGCACAGATGGTCCGTTCCGAATCGCGCTGCCCACACTGACGTTCCCCGGCGGAACCAGCGGAGCTGCAAACGGCGTCGCCAGTGACAAGGAGAAGGATAAACGTGCTGCCGCCGATTTGCGCCATCGCTTCAATTGTCCGCGCGAGAACGAGGTGCGTTTCCAGCTCTTTCCGAAGATCTGCAAGACCGACCAGGACTGCATCGTGTGGCAGCGCGACGAGATCTGCTGCGACATTTTCGGCTCAAGCAGCTGTGTGGCGGGTGTGGCCAAGCCACTAGAGGAAACGGCCCATGCACGTGAGTAGATGCCAAGAGCAAGTCAATTCCGGATTAATTTTCATTGGATTTTCTCTAGCCATACTGGGCCTGATACCGCGCAAGTGCCCGACGCGACCGTTGGCCGAGCTGTGGTGGGATGTGCAGGAATGCCGCACTGACATGGATTGCTGGCCCCGTGTCTGTTGTCCTGACGGGCGACGACGCTACTGTCGCACCTCGCAACCGGAGCTTGAAACGGTGCCGGTTCCCGTCAAGCGATCCTTCGACTATCGTAAGTAAATGATGCATTTACTCCGACCAGAGATACCCACACATATCCATCCATTCACAGTGACCGAATACTTGGAATGCACGGCACCGCCACCGCCCATTTTCGATCTACATCCCAAGGCGTGTACCTCCACGCTGGATTGCTTCCCCAACGTGTGCTGCCAGGAGGCGGGACTGCGTCACTGTAGGCCGCCCAAGAAGTCGGTGCTCACTCTGATGGCCAACTTCCTCAACGTGGACTTTGTGAAACGGCTCACACAAAACATTGTCATCAAGTAGACGACGAGAATACCATACACACACACTCACACACCTAACATATTGTGTACATTCATATATATTATTATATAGAGGCCTCGTTCATACGCTCTCCACACTGCATGATACGAAGATTTACTATTCGTATTTATTTCTGCCTATGATTAAAATGTTTTCGTTTTTATTGCCATGTGTTTAAGTTACTTCTGGTTGCACTTGAACCCGGGTCCAGGGAAAGATTTGAACCCACCTAGGCGCACTCATACACTAAGCTTTATGTTCGCTCGTTCTTTGCGACCTGAGAGAGAACTTGTATTTACACAACGATATCTCGCGCGCCCGCTTTCTCTCTCAATTCTGGAGCTGATAAATGCTGTACCGCCAGAGAGCGAGAGAGACCTACTTACACATTACCTTTCGTCTTAGATAATAAAATGTAATGCGTAAAAGCTTCCACTCGTATCTGGACTGCGTCTCGCCAATTCGTATAGAGCGATACTCTACGTAAAGGTCGAGAGGTGTTCGGTTACTGCTTGGCCTATGTCTTTTCGTTGCTGTGCAAATTGAGACGACGAAGGTCGCGTTGGGCACCAACTCTGAATTCATCAAAAATTTCTTCTTTTTTCTCAAATGTCAGCATACATACATACTCGTACATATATTCCTCAAACTATGCCAAGTTGAGTTCATCTGCTCGTGAATTTTGCAGTTTTCAAGCTAAGTATAGAACACTCTGGATTCTTCTTGGTGTTGGATGTAGTTGAACAGATAACTTGAGTAAAGAACAGCTCTCTCTGTATGCTACATCGCTCGTAGATAAGAAATTTTCTGTTCTACAAGATATAATATTATTCCAGGCAAATAACACTCTCTGTCTGAAGCAATGTAGAAAAACTCATAAAAAATACACTTCAGTTTAACGGTTCAATGGAAAAGAACACATATACATAGGTATACTGCATTCAGAACTGAATAAACCCGCATAGTCATTGGGAAATGGGTTTCGAATTTCCCACAAGCGGCAAAACAGAAAGAATGCCAGTAAAAAAAAAAAACTGGCCTAACCTAGAAAACAACTGGCAGATTGCGCAATGAGCTTTTTTGAGGCAACACACACACACAAACACACAGATACACACACACACACACACACACACACATATACACAACACACACACACACACACTTGCGCACACACACACACAACGACGCAGCGGCAATTGAATTTAAATTTGGTTTATTGCAGTTTTCTTCAGTTAATTGAAAGAATCAGACGTTAATTTTTTATGATAAAAAATAAATTATATATAGATATAGTATATAGTAATGTGCATTTGGCGTGCGCACATTCAAGTCTATGCATAGTTTAGCGGAGCTGGGAAACTGCCAAGACGCTTGCCTTCTCCCTTCCGCTCACTTAGAGGCGCAGCCGCACTTGGCCTTGTTATCGCCGCCGCACTTGCAATCGGTGCCGCAGTTGCAGGATCCCTTGTTGGTCTGCGAGGCGCATTTGCAACCTGTGAGGTGGGAGAGAGAGAGAGAGAGAGAGAGACAAATTAGAAGGCCACTAAAAGGACACACACTTTTTCTCTCTTGCTCGCTTGACTTACCACTTCCGCATGGGCAAGGCATGTTGAAATTGATTTTATTTCACTTGAGGAAAACTGCACAAGAAGAGAACTGTTGTTGTTGTTGTTGTTGATTCACTTTTCTTTGGCTTCAGAACCGCACTGAACTGATGAACAATTGACGGATGTTGTCCGAATTTATACACTTTCGAAACGAGGCTTTCCACACGGCAGGCGGGCGCTTTCAATTCCAGTTTTGCACACGCCGGCCGGTCCGACCGAAACTTTTGTGCCGTGTGCAAAAGAAAAACACGCAACGAAAGCTATGGATGGTTCGTGTCTTGGCTAGCAAACTTGCAGTGTGGTGTGTGTCGGCACGCGGCGTTGTTAACCGTTAGGCGCGTGTACTACGCATGCGCTCGATGCGAGAGTGTGGTGAATTAATGTGGGGCGGCACGCGCTGGGATTCTTATCTCGCGCACACCATTCTCAATGTAGACCCTTGTTGTCTATCTGTCCATTCATCATCGGATTCGGCTGTGCCCGTTGCCCGTGCCCGTGCCAGTGCCAGTGCCTGTGCCTCCTCCGAATGTGAGTGTGTGTCCGGAGTGATTCCGGAGAGAAAGTGTTTTTCCCGTACGATTTCTGTGCAAGTGCGGCTGCGGCAGCAAAAGTCGTATGACATTTTCGCAGCGAATTTAAGTGCAACGCAATGCAGGAACTGAAAGTAAATAATGCGCAAATTCCCTAACATTGTTATGATTATCCCTTTTGGCCTAGCCACCCCCCCCCCCACACTCACACACACACACACACACGCACACTCACATGCTCGCGCACACATGAACGCACCCACACACATATTAACAACTCTGTAGCAAAACCCTGGCAATATTTAGTGTATTTTTCTATGCCAATAAGCAATCAGTTAATATGTGTGCGTTGGTCGTGTCGTTGTGTGCGTGTGCGTGCGGGTTTTACACATAGGTGAAAATGCAATGCACACATAAAATCAATAAATCCAAGTCAAAATAAAATAAGCTCAAATCAACGACAAATGTGCGTATATGGGTATGTGTTCGTGCGTGTGTGTGTGTGAGTGTGTGTGTTTGTGTGGGCGTGGGAAAGAAAACAAAAAGAGCAAAACAGCGAGAGCGACAAAACGCTGCGTAGGAAATTAAGGTGGCAACTCCGCCACGCAGGAAGAGACAGGACGCATGGGACAGTGTGCGGAAGTGAACAATTTAAAGTTTGTGGTCACCCAAGCAGAGGCAATACACATACAAAAGAGTGCGAATATGTGTGTGTAGGTGTATGCACGCATGCATAGCCTCCTGCGTGTGTCTATGTGTGTCAGTGTGTGGGTAGCAGCAAGCGATTATTTTGCTCACCGACGCATTTAACTGTTGTTGGCAATTTTGCTACTGCTTCTGTTGTTGTGGTTGTTGTTGTTGTTGGAATCGCTTGCACTTCAAAGCATCTATTAATACAGTGAACGTGTAGGCGTGAGCGCGTGTAGGTGTGCGTTTTGCGACCAAGCTGCCCAACATGCGAACGAGCTGATACCTGAGCCCAATCACAATCAAAGAATCACCCGCAGCCGACGTGCCCACGCCACCCACGTAGCAATAATAATAGTATGTAATCATAATCATGATAACCACCATCTTCGTAATGCCCATCATAATGATGATGATATTGACAATGACGCTTACGTTGGCGTTGGCGTTGCCATGGCCTGTAGATTCTGATCCGCTCTGGTGCCTTGGTAAATTTGGACAAGCAACAACAACAACAACTAAAATCAATACCCTTTCCTTGCTTTAAGCCTGGAGAGAGGCATCTAAAATTGCTCGTGCGGCCATAGGGGCAACACGAGAAAGAGGAAACCCGAGCATGTGCCGCATAACAGTGCCTGTGCGTGTGTGGGCGCAATATTACCAACTGATTTGTCCCCTAACTCGTTGCAGATAAACCAAAGTATGGCGCTCAAGTAAACCACATTCCAACGCGGTCGACAACGAAGCTAAGAGCAAGCCTTCAGCCAGCAGCCCAACTTATACCACATAGCAGCAGCAACAACAACAACAACAACAACCTAAACAACGACGGACGAGCCGCGAATTATTCGACGATGACGGAGCAGAAGAATCAAGTAACGCGCGCTGCGCCGGAGCAGAGCAACGACTATCGCGTTGTGGTCTTTGGTGCCGGCGGCGTTGGTAAGAGTTCCCTCGTTCTACGCTTCATTAAGGGCACATTCCGCGAGAGTTATATACCCACCATTGAGGACACCTACCGACAGGTATGGGATTAGGTGAACGGTACCTTGTGACGGCATTTAATGCGATTTCCGATTTGCAGGTCATCAGCTGCAACAAGAACATTTGTACATTACAAATCACGGACACGACAGGATCGCATCAGTTCCCGGCCATGCAGCGATTGTCGATTTCGAAGGGACACGCATTTATTCTGGTCTACTCTGTGTGCTCCAAGCAGAGTCTAGAGGAGCTGCGTCCTATTTGGGCGCTCATCAAAGAGCTGAAGGTAAGCAAATCTAATCTTGGAGTAACAAAATGAGTTGAGGGTAACATGTAACCTATTTTAAGGGCGATGTCAATTCGATTCCCGTCATGCTGGTGGGCAACAAATGCGACGAGAGCACCGAGCTGCGTGAGGTGTCGCAAATTGAGGGCCAGGCCCAGGCGACAACCTGGGGCATATCGTTTATGGAGACATCGGCCAAAACAAATCACAATGTCACGGAGCTGTTTCAGGAACTGCTAAATATGGAGAAAACGCGCTCCGTCTCGCTGCAGCTTGATACGAAAAAGCAAAAGAAACAGAAGAAAGAGAAGAAATGCAAGGAGACGAACGGCTCCATACCGGAGAACGGAGAGGCGAGTGTCAGCGGAGCCGGCGTCAAGGAGAAGTGCGGCGTTATGTAACGTGTTTTTGCATTATTGGCAAACAAATTGGTGACAGACAAATACTCGCATTGGGACAGTGGCATTACTCGAGAACTCATCCCACACACATAAAGACACACACACACACGCATTCAGGCATCTTGAGAGAGATAGAGAAGAGAACACATATGCATATTCTTATATACATATATGCATAATATACCGTACATATATACCACTTGGGGACTGATGTTATTGGAGAATAGCCTGCATGCAGACATACATACATATTATTTATTATAGACGAAAAGTTTCAAAGAAATAATTGTATATTTTACATACCACAAAAGTTTTAATTAACCCCCGTTCCGCATCCCAGCCAGCAGCTACCCCAAGTCCATCATACAGTAAAGATATCAACTGATATATGTAGCTTGGATACGATCTATTTCTATTTGGTTTTGATAATTGCATCTGAAACGTAACGGCATACATATCAAATACATGACATACTTGCATTGCATGACATACTCGCATACTACATACTAGTACATAATATGATAAGTCAAGATTATACAGATCATTATGCTATATGGTGTACTAAGCGCAGCACACACTACCCACAACTTATGTATGAATAATGTGTGTGTACTCGTATATCGTATATCTCATATGAAAAGCCAAAGTACCTATTTAAATGATATACAATACCATTTTATCTATCTACTCTACTACTACTAACGATAAACCCGTTTTCAATGTGTACACGTATTTACATAGGATTCATTAGCCGACAGTAGACTCCGCAAAGAGTCGCTACAAATACAAAAGACAATTACGGAGGTTTTGTGCAGCCATCGCGAGTCTCTGGAAGATGCGCGTTAGGCTCCGATTGCCAAAGCCTCCTCTCTGACTATCAATCAATTGCTGTATAACTATTTACCACCACCATAAAAGGAAAATCTATTAACATGAACAGAACAAACGCTTCTTTCGTCGCTTGAAATGTCTTAATAACTAAAAGATAATACTCAAAGCCATACCCTCATATGGATCCCTACACAGAATACAGAGAACAAAACACGTAACCGTTTAACTTCTTAAAAATTTTTTATTCTTAATGAATTTTTAAGATCAACAAATTGTTTATGTATGTTGTAATGGAATATGTATTCATTTACAATTATTTGCTGAAAGTTTATTAACATATTTAACGAATAATGCAGAAAACTTTAATTAGTTTTAGTCAAGGATTGAGCTTTGCCAGAAGGACCCGATGTTTGGAATATTCGATATTCGGTTCGGTTCGGCAAGCGTTCAACAGAATGCGGGTCTTAATGCTACGATAATAAGCACAATTTTTGCCGCTCATTTCAGCAACTATATAGATTTAGCATATAGTCCAACTGAGGAAACTGTTAAACATGTACATCGAAAGATTGGTATGTGCGCAGATCGAATGGAATATAGAGACATATTCATACTTACTTATATATAGTTAAGTTGCCTGTTTTTTAAAAACACAAATTAAATGAAAAGAAACAAGTATGTTTAACTTAAAACACAGTTCACAAATTGTGGTATTAACCAGATTAAGAAGGGTTGGTTGGTTTGTGCATGTGTGAGATGTAGGAGATATTTAGTATATATCGGACTGGACGATAGAAAAGTTCGCGTTGTTTTGCTGTTGTTTGATATTAAAATGGCATTAGTTTTCAAAATTAATTATGTCCTATTCAACTACGAGTACAGTTTCAATTACCTGAAATTAAACCTATGTAATTTTAGCCAAATTTATGGCGGGTATGTGTTGAACAAGTTATAAATATACGTATACATATATTTATATATATATATATATTATGACTTTGCTCATTTCAAATCCTTTTCCACTCAGTAAAAACACAATACGAAAGCCGCATGTTTGTTGTTAAGCACTGAATTAAATGCATAGTAAACATTCAATCATGTAATAAAAATCAAACAAATATAATATATACAAATATTAATATTACATAGCGCATACCTATTGTTGAATTTGTGTAGTACAATTATTAACCAAGATTTTGATAGCGGACCAATTTGCGTATAAGATTTCAGAAATCAATTTAGATAAATTCTCTCTCGGTTTGCCATAGAAAGGAATACATACATAGTATATTACATATGAACCTAATGCCAGCCTTAGTTACATGTTATATATAAATATATTGTTAGCCAGATCATGCGTGCTTTAGGTTTTCGTGCTTAGTTTCCCTAGTTTTAGTTAGGTTTATTAGGCTCTTAACAGCAAAACTGGTTATGGCTTAAATGTTCGTGCCGTGTATTGGGAAATAAATCAATACAAAACAATACAAAAAAATGGATAATTAGTTGCATATTATACATCAATATATATATATATATATACAGATAATAATATTAAGGATATATAATGTAAAGTGTTTTACAGCAAGACAATGTGTATGTATATGGAATTCAGAAGTATAATTTAAAATACAACGAATGAATATATTTACACCGAATTATTTTTAATTTTTTTTATGAATATACATAAAGTTATTATACACACAACATATTAGTTGTATATTAATCTAGTTTTTTCATGATGAATATTTGATTATTGCTTACATTTCAAATATGCAACTCATACAAAGAGACACACTCAATGCTAATAAAATGTTGTAAATATAAACACAAATTAAATTCGGCAAAACGGTATATACAATTTTGAAGTGGCCAGTAGCATAATATAAACATGTAATAGACAGTTTTGGGAGGCCTATTAATGACACTTTAAGAAATCTTATTGTTGGAGATTTAACTTATAATAATTATCGTGCAAGAATGAAATAAATACACGCAAAAATAATTTAAATAAAGAATAATTTATCTATGACAAAAACTCAACTGGTAAAATACTATTATTTTCGACTGGTAAACTTATGCCAATCAATGGATAAAATATATGTATGTGATCACAAACATTATGCCTAATCCATGACAAAATATAATATTCTATATGCTGATTAACTGCCCCCGTGATCATCATATTCTACGTCATCTACTACCGTAAAACCTGCGTCCTGTGCAATGTCTGCTGAGGATCTACTGGCGTTTAAGTTCTCTTTTGAATTATTTGCAGAATTTGATTTGCTTTTTGGATCTGCTTTTGGAGGCGCTTCCAGTGGCTCCAATAACTCTTGCACACCTGACACAGCTGCTTGAGGTTGTTTTTGCTGTTGTTGAATTTGTGTTAAACTTGTAGCATTAATTACGTTCAACAGTAGCTTAAGATTTTCGCCGGACACACGATCCCCTCCTGTTTCCCCGGCTGTGAGAGTTTCTAGATTTTCAGCGGTTTGGGGAGTTGATCTCTTTTGCCACAATCCCATCCAAACTTTTGGAGATATGACGTATTTAAAAGTTAGCTTGAGTATATAGCAAATCAATAGAACAAGGGCAATCGGAGCAATTAGATTGAAGGGAAATGATAATCCAGCTGTGAAGAATAACATAATTAATAGTTCTCTTCGAAAACCTAATCAGCAGGCTTAACTTACAGCTCAATCTTGAGAGACTATGTGTGGTCTTTTCGAGTAACATTTCCAGTTGTTTAAGAAATATTTGATTGCCGAAGTCTATAAGGACGTCATGGGGCATACAAAAGGGTAGATTTAATTTGCTAGATTTCCTGTAATAAAACCTTTAATATTTCTAGAAACTTTTTAATACACTTGTTACTTACAATAACTTCTGCTTTAATTTCGTGTTAGTCGACTCTTTTGAAAAGAATCCAAATAAATTGAAAAATGAAGAAGTCTGCGCTGACTTTGAATTATTGTCTTCGCTCTCAATTACTTCCATCATCGCTTCAACTTCCAGTTTCTTCAAAGATTTAAATGATCTTAGTAGAATTCGCAATATCGTATTTTTTTATGTTACTTACCCTATTGCATTCTAAATAGGTGTGAAGGTAGCCAGTCATGAACATGCTTCCTAGTATAATGACTATAACAGGAACCCGATATCGTTTGCGAACAAAACATCCAATTGCAATAGCTAGGAAAAAAGTCAGCAGGAATTTTACCTGGTATGACGTGTTTTGTTTTTTATTTATTCCGTATTTGTATGTTGTTCATATAGGGAAGTTCTTACCTCAGATATACGGAATAGCTGTATAAGATCCTTGAATATGTCTGCAATAAGTGCAACGAATCCCATTCCTTTATGTGTATAGGAATAATCACTGTCATCCATAGAATACAAGGGCATATCTTTTGCTTGATCAAGTATTTTGCTGAGCATAATATCGAGATCTCGCACATCATGTACCGCTTCAAGGTCACTCACTTGAGACGGCAATAATGTAAACAGCATAGATCGCCTAAAATGCTTTGCCGCCTTGCCATACTAGAAATGTGTAAATAAGGTATTAAAACAGTTCGACAACATGACGTCACCGTTACTATTTTAAAAATGTGATCGAAAACTTACCTGTAGGTTTTTAGAACTGAACAGCGAATTGACAAATTTTTTAAAGTATGTTAATGCTAACTGATCCTCAACAGTAGCTAGTGACATTACTTTTGGTGCCTCACATTGGCATGAAATTTTATCAACGGGCACGGAGGTCTCTGTTGCTAACTCCGACCAAGCATGAGGCTCAATCCAGTTATTTTCGTTGCCTCGTAAATTATGGAATAATAATAGTAAATAACTCAGTATTGCGCTCGTCCGCATTGTGATATTTTATTATAATATTTAACACTTTAACAAAATTAACAATGAACCGGAATAAACATCTGAGCGCAATTGCGCGGTACTGCATCAGTGTTGAAAAGTGACCATAGTGCTTTCACATCTGAGAAAAGTATGCTGATCCGAAAGCAATAAGCATTTATTCAATTGTTGTTTTCGTTCTGTAATTATTATTGTAAATGCCATAAAACTCCCAAATAATGTAAGAAACGATTCAAATATTCAATATAAATTGTTTATACATATAATTTAAACTATCGTTAGATATGTTTAAGCATTGCTATATGGATTTAGCTCGACCTGCATACTAAACTTAAGCAAGCGTTGCCAGACAGCGCAGTGACAAACATAAACAATATAAAAGTGATGCCATACTCACAGCAAAAAATGACTCACTTGATGTGTTAAGCTAAAAAACATACATAAATAGTTCCTTAACTTTAAGCGAAACGCTATTTAAATTGTGTGAAATGGGCTTATTCGGAAAAACTCCCAGCAAAGATCCTAAGGAGCAGGTCAGACTTTTTTTCGGCGTGTCTTGTTTCTATTTTGCGCGTTAACGAGGTCACTTGGCTGATGACCGTGAAATGATGTCATGTTCTAGTTGTTTTGGTTGTAATTGTCAACCTCTGTTTCTTTGAATAGGTGCAAGAATGGACGCACAAGATACGGAAAGAGGGTAATCAGCTTGATAGACAAATACGAAGCATACAACGGGAGGAGGAGAAAGTTAAGCGCTCCCTAAAGCAAGCCGCCCAAAAGAACGACCGAGACACCTGTATCATTCTTGCCAAGGAGATTGTGAACGCGCGTAAGGCCATTAACCGTATTTACACTTCAAAAGCGCATCTTAATTCCATACAGATGCAGATGAAAAATCAATTGTGTATGTAAATTGGGATTGCTACCATTTGGGAACTCGCTAATACCTTGTTTTACCATTTTGCAGCCACCTTGCGCGTAGCGGGCTCGTTGCAAAAATCCACGGAAGTCATGCAGGCTATGCAGAGTCTTGTTCGGTATCCAGAATTGGCAGGCATCATGCGGGACATGTCTAAGGAAATGATGAAAGCTGGCATTATCGAAGAAATGCTCGACGAGACAATGGATTCGCTGGAAGAATCTGAGGAATTGGAGGAGGAAGCCGCAAAGGAGGTTGATAAAGTGCTCTGGGAAATTACGGATGGTAAACTGGGCGAGGCTCCACTGCCACCCGAAGCAACACCAGCAGACAAGGCATCAGCAGATAAAAAACCGGCAACTGCTTCCCGTATAGAAGCCGAGGAGGAAGATGACGACGAAGGCGAGGAGCTGCAGGAGATGCAGAGTAGGCTAGCCTCGTTGCGTTCATAAGCAATTCACCCTTTAAGGGCCACTCTATATATACGCTAATGCTTAGTTTTGAATTTGAACATTTAGCTCGTGATTCTTTAATCTTAACACCTTGCACCACAAATATCCAAATTATTACGAATCCCGAAGTGAATTACAAAAACCAAAATAACAATCAAATATGTATATGTATAGTCCTCAGTATTTTTAAGCCGACAAAAGTACTTTAGTTCATTTATTATGTTGTATACGTGTTTTTATAATTTCAACATGTTTACATATTATTTATTGCATAATTAAAATTGTATTTAATGTAATCAAGAGACATACATAATCGAATTTAAGCAGTTTTCAATGGCACTTGGACCCCCAATTTGAAAACCTAAAGCATATTTTTAGGCTGACTTCGAAAGCGAACCGAAAATAAAACTCAAATATATATACATACATACACTACGCCAAGATGGAATCCTCATCCAAAACCAGTCTCACATTTGTGCTTCATAACAGAAAAGTCTTGACTATGTATTGGGTATGGTCATGCTTTGCCCGCCTTTAATCGCAACAGGTACTATGCTATATCTAAGCTATTATGGCTCCAGTGTCGCTTGAACCCAGTCCACATAAGCCCCGACCCGTGTATATACGCCCGGCCAGCCGTTCAGGCCACAAGGCGTGGGTCCAAAAGAAACGACGCCTGCCAGAAAGTAATAGGTGTTCACTTTGTTGGTGTCCAGGCTGATCAGTGGTCCACCGGAGTCTCCGCGACAGGAGTCGACACCTTCCATTCCGCCGGCGCACATTTGCGTGTTCTTCAAAAGAATGCTTTGACGATTGTACACCGACTGACACTCATTCAGCGTAAAGCCGTCGACGGCAGCCTTCAGTTTCAAGTTGCTGGCCGAAAGTTGCTCTGTCTTTCCCCAGCCAGCTACATCCATGGAAATTCCATCGAATGTAGCCGTGCGTAGATTCGTGTCCAAGGGCAGGCAAATAGGACGTACAAAGTCGGTATACTCGATCCGTCGTGCCAGTCTCAGCAGAGCGATATCGTTGAGCTGGTTCTTTGAGCCAGGATCATATGACGGATGGGGAATTGTACGCTCGACGGGCACATCTAAGTGCGGCGGTGCACAGTCTTTCATGCCGCGCACATCGACCTCACAGTCCGGATCCGTTGCGGTGTCCCACTCTCCCAAACGAACGCCAGTCAGACGCCAGTCCGCCGGCAGTGATTTGCCATTGACGCAGTGCGACGCCGTCACCACGTATCGTTCACTGATAAGAGAGCCACCGCAATGATGACCCTTGGATCCGCTGCCTGAAAGTGGCCATAGTGAGCTAGGATCAACCACAGCTAAATGCGTGCTTACCTTTGGTATACTCGACCAATGCCATCCATGGAAACTCATCGATCCTGGTCTTCACACCTCCGTAAATGCGATTAGAGAGTAAATTACCGCACTGACCCGGCAAGGGCAGAAGATTGGTGCTCGCATTGTTTACCGGCGGTCGCACTGTGGTCACCGGCGTGCTGTCTCGATAACGATCTGGACAGCAAATCTGGAAATGTAAACAGGTTAGCAAGGCTTACGAAATAGCGACGCTTCTTCAACTTGTCTTACCAGAACTTTGTGGTTTACATAGCCACATTGGCTGCGGCTTAAATAGAGCTTGTCGGACTCCTTTAACGGCGACGTCGTTAATATGCCATAGAGATATTTGCAATCCTCCAGGTGTATGCACAGGGCACGCTCACGGTTCGGCGTTATGCAGCGTCCGTAATTGGGAACTTGATTAGCCTCGTTGGGAAAATAGATTTCTGCGTAGATAAGCACAAAAGTCACAAGTCGCCGATGATCACAACAATTTCATAACAATTAATCGGTGATGGAAACTGGTTTTGAAATATCTTATCTACCCGAAGGTCCCAACCAGCATACACCTACATACATATGTATGCCTTTGTGTGTGTGTGTGTGTGTGTGTGTACAAACTTCCAATACTTACACACATTTATCATTTATTCTTTGCGCTTTCTTTTCTATTTGTTTTTCGATATTTACTTACGCGCTTTCGCAGCATTTATGCAAATTCCCAGAATTATAAAGGAACTGATTAACTTAAACATATCTTGAATTTGATCGCATATGTTAAATACAACATAAAATACTTTTTATTATTAGTTTAGAACTTCGTCAATTGGTTTCTTGTTTTAATAATTCTAACTTCTTATGATGAAGACTTTAGACTAATGCGGATTCATGCGCTGGAGATGCCAAGGTAAAGCTTGGAGTACAACTGAAACGAAGCAGTTCGCGAGGGCAGCTTAACAGAGAAATGGTTAAAGCTTTCGCAAAAGCTTTTCGTTTGCTGAGATCGGTTTCAAGCCGTTCAATGAGTGTATTGCAAAAATGTTTCTTTGTTTTTTCGTGCATTGCTAAAGACTTCCGTTAGTGTAAAATGATTACGTTCCGATGCCACGGTTTTTCCAGTTCGAACATGAAATTTTTACCGTGTAGACCCCCGGGAGTGTTTGAGCCGACGCACAGTATGGGTCCACAGGCGACTATGGCTAACAGCGTATGACATGCCATTGTGCTATTGTGTGTAAAGCCCCGAAACGCCTTAGTTATACGTTATTCCTGACACACACATATTGCTTACTCGCTCCATTACACGCTCAATACTAGAGCAGCTCGACCGTTAATATGCTATGGATGAGACAAATGGATAGATTGAAATCGAAAATCGATAAAAGAATAAAATCAATGCAGGTCGTTTGTATTAAATCGACAAACCGAAAAACAAGATGAGACAAATGGATAGATTGAAATCGAAATTCGATAAAAGAATAAAATCAAAGCAGGTCGTTTGTATTAAATCGACAAACCGAAAAACAAGATGTTTTCGGTACAGTATCTTTTAACCTTTAGCCTTGTATTTTAATTTGTCAGTACGGAAGATAAAAAAAACGATAGGAAATTCGCTTGTTTACAAAGGTAATGGTTAGAATTCTTGTTTCTAGCAGTTATATAATCAATTTGTCTTTATAATTTTGCACAGGTATTCCACAATGAATAAAAAAAACTGTATGTGCAAGGGTAAGTCTCAAAAAGACTCCAACTGTCCGGTTTGTGGCGTAAAAAAGGCTCAAGAACACAAGTGTGTCAAGATTGTAGAGGGTAATGGACTGCTCGACTGTTTGGATTGGTCAAAGCTAAAAACTCTCTTGGTTTTTACTGCTGGCAGCTTTTTGACCATGCGTATGGCATTGGTCGCTGCCGAATTGGGCTAAAACTCAATGGCGATATGAGGACATAACAACGGTTAAGACTGGACTGACTTAATACAATTGCGCATCTCTACAGTTTTTGGTATGCACACACTTATAACACTAAAGACAATTTTATTTTTTATTCCTGTCGCTTTCTTCTGTGTGTGTGTGTCTGTGTACACGATGGAACCTTACCTATTTTAATTAAAAAACTCTAACTATATTAAGACTATTATTACTTTATTACTTTACATTTATGCAGATTAGTGGTAAATCCTTGACGTTTTTTGAGTTTACTGCAATTTCTGTAATATTTCTCTTTGATTTCCAAAATGTTCATCGGGCTCGGTGAGTTCAAGGAGAAGCGTGTGCTGCCTGTGCGTTTAGTATATTTTAGAGATCGTCGTTGGGCACAGTCTTTGGTCTTATTCCTAATGGGTTGGTCGAATGAATCGAATCGAGGTTGCCTTGCATGCTTGAAAAAGTGCTAGCTGAAACGAAACAGACAGTTCTAATATATTCAGAATTTATTATTTGGTTATAATTGTGTTTTTTTGAAATTTTTTTTTTTTAAAGTAACGTATTTTCAGAAGTTAAGATCCAACAAGCAAGAACGCAGAAGGCCCACTTAAAGGTAGGTAATAATGCAGTTAGCTTATGCAGTTTTTTTTTTGTTTAAACATATAATTCAGACACGAACTGTATCTTTTCAAATCGAACCGATTATCTAATTTATGTTGGCTTTTTAACTTGCCGCAGAGTATCGAAGATGACCACAAAAAAATGTCATTGTACGGGTAACAAAAATTTAACCACTAAGTGTGCGACTTGTGGACGTGTACCACCGGGAATAGACCTCTCCGGTATAGACGCCGACGGATATGGATTTGGTGAAGATGGTCTTGGAGGAGAAGGTTTTGGAGAGGGAGGTCTTGGAGATGGTCTTGATGGTAAAACTGAAGAGGGATTTCTCGACTGTCTCGATTGTTCAAACTATAGGGCTCTTCTGGTTTTTACAACCGGCGGCTTCTTGACCATGCAAATGGCACTGTTGGCTGCCGAATTTGGTTAAGGATATTTGATTTGAGCGATTTTTACAAGGATTTCTTTTTATTTTTTTTCATCCTCTCAATCCAAGATCTGAGACCAGCAACGTAACCGAATATGTTATGTATATTGCAAATTTAATAGAATGTATGTTTTTCGCAGTTTTGATAAACAACACTTTGGTTGGTAATTATGCGACTTCTTTCTCAATCTGCTAAATTGACTATATATATATATATATATATATATATATATATATATATATATATTTGTGCGCTCTGCAAATTTAGTATATGGTATAGCAGAGAAGGGTTTATTTCTATAGTGCATGCTCGACCGATTTCATCTTCTTTATTGTGATTTTATTTATAAGTTAGTTCTACAATTTTTGGCGTCTAAAAGCTTTGGATAAATTTGAGCCTCACGTCGAGTACTATTAACTACTAGACACTCGACATTCCGATACTATCGTATAGCCAGTTCGTATATGAACTGACCGCAGTGTAGACCCCCGGAATGGTTGAGAGACCGCAGAGTGTTGGTCCAAAAGCGACAATGCCTAACAGAGTATGGCGCCCGTTCGCGTTGAGTACTCCAGAGGTACCGTCATCCATGAAGGGTCCGCCGCTATCGCCCCTACAAACATCGTTCATCGGCTGACCCTGAGCGCACAGGTGTTGCGGCGTGATAACTATCGGTTGCTGAAAGTTTTCACTGATGTTGGCATAGGCGATCGCACAGGTAGTCGTGTTCACAATCGGTAGCCTAATGAATCGAGCCGAGCTCGAGTTGGCCATGCTCGATGAACTACTGTTAGCTAAAAACCAAAAACAGACAGTCAGAATTTATTTATTTTGGTTTTGTCTGGTACAATACAAATTCAAATGTTTTCCGAATAAACACGTACCCTCAAGAGTTGAGCTCCAACCGGCAACGACTCCAGTTTGTCCAATAAGTCTGTCAGCCAGTGCATCGGTCTGATTCAAAGGTAAGCAAATCGGTGTGAAGGCAGTTTGGCCTGAAAGATGCAATGATTAAAATGTACGAGCACATGTAGTAGGGGATTTGGCTTACTCTGGTTAGTTCGCAGGCTTAGCAGGGCTATATCATTCGCATACTTGGGCTGATCGTAGTTGGGATGCACCAGCACTCGTCCGATATCGAATAAATTGGGGCTGCTGCAATTGACAGCACTTTCGACACAATCCTGCTGGCTGGGTGCATCATCGCCAATGCGCACTTGGAATCTGTCCAGAAAGTTGTATTGTTCAGAGCGCAAAGGAATATCATACAACTTTTATATAACTTACACCTCTAAGTCGGCTATCAAATTGATTACGCAGTGGGCAGCGGTCACGATATATTTGTCTAAAATCAGAGAGCCCGAGCAGCGGTAACTTATGCGTCCGTTTGCTGTCGAAGAGATCCATAATACATAATTCAGAATTAAAAACAGACTTAGGTAGACATTCGTAATTAAACCAGGTCTAATTTTTTCTTTACATATACAGGCTGCCACAATGAGTAAAAAAGAAAACTGTCACTGCAAGGGCAAAACTCTAGATAACGGTAAATGTTCGATTTGTGGACGTGTTGCAGGTCAAGAATCTAAGAAGGATGATCTGGGTGCGGGCGGTAAAAAACGTGATTCCGAAGAAGCACATGGAGCAGGACAAGCTACAGAGAGTGTGCCTAAGGACAACAGTAATAAGGGGGATCAAGGAAAAGCCGAAGATCCACAATCCGGGACCAAAGATATAGGCAGTAGTGGAGGTTTAGGAGAAGATGGTGCAGGATCTGGGCCCGGTGATGACGGTAATAGTGGTGGTCAAAGGAAAAGCGGAGGTCCAGGAACAGGGCAGGAAGATAAAGGCAAGATCGAAGATGCAAAAAAGGGAGGTGCAGGATCTGGGCCAGGAGATGGTGATGATAAAAGGGGTAAAGGAAAAACTGGAGGTCCAGATTCTGGACTCGGAAATAAAGAAGGTTCAGACAACGAAAGTTCGGACAATAAAGGTGCAGGATCTGGGCCAGGAGATGGTGATGATAAAAGGGGTAAAGGAAAAACTGGAGGTCCAGATTCTGGACTCGGAAATAAAGAAGGTTCAGACAACGAAAGTTCAGACAATAAAGGTGCAGGATTTGGGCCAGGCGATGAAGGTAATAATGAAGGTCAAAGAAAATCCGGAGGTCCAGGAACAGGGCAGGGAGATAAAGGCGAGAGCGAACGTGCAGATAAGGGAGGTGCAGGATCTGGGCCAGGGGATGGTAATGATAAAGGGGCTAAAGGGAAAGCCGGAGGTCCAGAAAAGAAAGGTGCAGGACTTGGGCCAGATGATGACGGTAATAAAGGAGGTCAAGGAGTCAAGGAGTCAGGCAAGAAAGATGGACAAGAAGGTAGTGGCGATGCAGATTGGACACTATTAAAAACTGTTGTAATTTTTAGTGTCGGTTGTTATGTGACCATACAAATGACACTGCTCGCAAGCGAAATCTTGTAAATTCTCTTCCTTTTGTGAACGGTTCCTTCAAATGATCTCTCTGAATTGCTTATAGAAATGTGCCGGCTATTACTTACTTCGGTTGCGATAGGCTATGCGTGCCAGCCACGGATATTGTCCAGATGCTGCCGATTGTCCACCCAGAAGCCGGCTGCTTAAGCTGATGCCACACTCCGGCGGATTCACGCGCGGTGTCATCGATGTACCCGTTACAACCAGTCTTCGGGACGGCATTTCACGTACTACTTGTTCCTGGCTTGAGTCGGCGATTAGTTCGCCTTTCGACGTGGGAAAATCGTTAGGATCGTGAAATCTTAAGTCGCCTGGGAATACAATTGGTCGGTCCTTCGGTGTCGGGCGTGGTGCTGCGTGCGCGTGTTCATGCTGGATGCGATAGTGGAAATGTTGTGTGCCATCATAGCCAAAGTAGGACGCATCAAAGTCATCATCAAGAGACTGCGGATAGTTGCGTTGTGCTTGGAAATCGTGGTAATCATGCAGTCTCATTTCTACTTCGTGTGGTTCAATAACTGAACGTGATCTTCCGGCGACGACGTCCCAAACCCAACGATTATCGTTCGGCGCGAAGCGTTGATTGCGACCGAAATGCTTGGAGATGTGATGCTGTGTGGGGCAGCAGAAGAGCGTGTCGAGTCCTTGGAATCCGCAAACTGCATCTCGCACCGCGGCAAACACAGCGGCACGCTCTTCGGGCCGATGATGCAGCAGCGGTTGGGCGAAGGACGCGCAGTCCTTGAGCCGCACGCACTGACAGAAGCTGGTGACGCATGCGACTGTGTAAACACGGGATTGTAAAGAAGTAAAGTGACTTGCAAAAACCGCCAAACAAAATAAAACGAAACGAAAAATCAAAATAGCCAAGGTCAACATACAATCTGCAAACCAGAAATGCCCCAAGCCCAAAACCCAGGTTCGGCCACCACAATTACTGACTCACTTTTGCCATCGGTTTTTTTTTCTATGATTATACATATTTGAGGTTTATTGCCCTTCGCTGCCGAGCATGATGTTAGCACAATGTCTTGGGGAATTTCTAGTCATTGACCTTGACCTAGTGCTGCGATCAGCCAGCCGCCTGGCAACCTGGCTGTTCTTTCAATCATCAATTTTCGTTTGCCAATCACAAGTTCGTTGTTTAAGTCGTCGGTTTTCACTCACTTTGCCAGCAGACTGTGCTAATAAACACAGTTAATTGCAATAACTTTATGAGCAGCATCTTAACTATTCCTTATTTCATCACACACGCGCTTGCAACTGAAGAACACAATTCTCAGCTGACCATCCAATCAGTCGGATCGGACACACCGAGCACAACTTGCGCCGTCGAGGTGCGAATTAAAATTGAAATAAATTGGTTCAATATGTGAGTATATCTTATTTCCATTTCCATTTCGACAGTGGCGCGCGGTTTTGTTTTATTTTTTTTTTTTTTCGTTGCTTTAATTATTCTTTATCAACAGCGAATCAAAACAAAGAGGGAGCACAAAACATACCCCAAACGCGGACTTTATGAAAGAGCTGTTAATACGCACACAAGCAAAGCGGGCAGACACACTCGCTCGCATCTCAGCGCGATGTAAGGAGAGCGAACGAACATAGCTGGCCCGACATCCGAGTGGCACTGGCAGCTCGTGAGCCGGCGGCGCAAAAGCAACGCTCACAACAAAAACATGTTTTAAGGCAGATACAAAAATACTTGAGTATGCACATACATAAATATGTATGTACATTCGTGCGAACGGCGAGAGGGCCGAGTTGACCGAGTATCCAAATTGAGTTTTGGGAACAACTTTTCGTAGAGAGATCGTTGCAATGGGCATTCATAAATTTATTTTGATCTTTTGTCGTTGTTCTTAAAATATTACTAACAGGTTTAGTATGTGTGTTCAAGACGTATGTAGTTTATAATGCACTTTAACTTAGTATATAAATATAGAAATGTTTGTATGTATGTATGGAATGTATTGATGCGGAAGGCGTGCTCTGTTTAGCTTATTTTTTTCCTTTTTATATTATACTTGCTTTGCCGACAAGCGCCATAAGCAGCCCGAACATCTATGCCACCGGGACTACCTCTGCAGCAGTAGCAGCGACTGATACAATGACACTGGCTGAAACGTTATTCTCGACCTGTTCTACAGGTTCGACAATCGCTTGTGGTTGGGACTGCGACGGCGGATCTTCAGCTGGGGAAATATTCACCGCAATCGTTGTCACAGCGGCTGACGGCGACGCATTAATGCCATTTGTATCGGAATTACGATCGTTGTGAGCAGAGAGCTGCGGCTGAAGCTGATCATGGTCATCATCGTCGACTGGCGTCTCTTGACGCAATACTGCAGCCAATTGGTTATCAGTAATTGTCTCTGACGCCTGGTCAATAACATTGTTAGCTGTGGACGCGACTACAACTGCCGCTGGCGTTGGCTCTGCATCTATTGTGGTCGGCAAAGTTTCTGCAACGTCCGACGGTTGCTCCAGTTCGCTGTCGTTGTAGCCGCTAGTTCCATTTACATTTAAATGAAGAGATGCGTCACCGTTGTGCATAGAATGGGGTCTCTTTAGTTCATTGATGATCTTTTCTCCCACTTTCGGATCGATTTCGTTGATTTTCTCTTGCAGTTTGCATTTAAACTCAGTCGGCCACTTTGGATTCCATTCACGAAACAGTTTAATCTGTCAGTGAAAAGGGGAGAAACCGGTAGTGAAAAATTGAAATGAAATTTTGAATGTTCTCATATAGTTACGCGGCATTGAAATAGACTCATGGGCTTATCCTGAACTCCCGACGTGGCCAGCGAATTGACGATGCCATTTAAGTAGGTGCTGCTTCCACCTTCACCTAGGTCTCTTGTCAGATACTCCACTAATACATACACAAAATCGTCGCGTTGCAGCTCACTCCATTCGCTAAACCATTGAATAATGTAACGGAACTCGCCATCTACTGATAAGTTGTTCATGGACATTGTTGTTTAAATATCTCAGCAATTTCTGCCGTTCTCACAATGACACACCCTCCGACAAAGCCTTTTAAATTTAACAAATTGCAGTAAACCTTCCGTTTTTGACGGATATCAATTTCGATTTTAGTTGCACCTAATTTATCCAGGCTTAGCTTGCGAGTCTCTGTGCTGTAGTCGCTTCAAAGTTTCTATACTAATAACAACTCGTTTCTAATTTTCTTGCTTCTTGATTACAAAGCCCAGCTCACAACAGCTGTTGCGGCTCTGGTGCATATCGATACTGGCATATGCGGCGTTATACAGCACATGCATATGTTCAGAAGTAAGTACCAATGAGGATATTACTGAGCAACATGCATTTCGTATCAATTGTGAATTTCAAAAATGTAAATATAAAGATTTTTGGCATATATTTCAAGACAACACTTTATGTTTTACATAAAAATCATTTTTATAAATTGACTAATATGAATTTGAAATATGACACATATCGATAAATTGCGCCAGTCTGCTTGTTGCTCCTCACTAACCATTTGGCGTTTATCAACTCTTGAAAATTTGCAGCCAGTAAATAATATTAGAGAAACAGCCAGGCAGTAAAAAATTATTAATTAAAACAAAGCATGTCGTCGTCCGAACTAGAAATTCAACAGAAACCCACGGATAATCTGCAAAAACAAACGCCCAATGCAGAAATTAATGCCGTCAAGCGTGAATCAGTACCGGAAGCAGTAGACCAAGATTTTGCCGCGGCCGAGCAGTATAAAAACGAGGGAAATGATTTGCTTAAAAGTAAGTTACCCTTCATCACTTACACAAGCTGCCAAGTATCATTATACACACTATAAAGTGTATATAGCCCATTAAGAGGTTGAATGCAGGTCTGTCACGACCCCGTCTTTCCAGTACGCTATATTCGACCTAACCTAAAAACTAATGGACTAGCACTGGCGCTGTGTGAGATAATTCACATATTTCTCTTAGATTAGGGACAAAGACAATAGTTTTAACTGAAAGTTCCCTTACCTGGCAATTAAATCAATGTACCCGTTCTATCGTTTTGCAGCCAAGGAGTTTACGAAAGCAATCGACATGTATTCCAAAGCCATAGAACTGTATCCTAGCAGTGCAATATATTACGCCAATCGAGCGTTAGCGCACTTGCGCCAGGAGAACTTTGGGCTGGCTCTGCAGGATGGTGTTTCAGCGGTTAAAACTGACCCAAGCTACTTGAAGGGCTACTACCGGCGTGCAGCAGCTCACATGTCCTTGGGCAAGTTTAAACAAGCACTGTCCGATTTTGAATATGTAAGTGGATTTCTTGCCATGATATATATTTTTTCTAAAGTATACTATTTTTAGGTGGCCAAGTGCAGGCCCAATGATAAGGACGCAAAGATGAAATTCACAGAGTGCAGTAAAATTGTTAAAATGCGCGCTTTTGAACGTGCTATTGCTGTTGATAAGCCCGAGAAGACGCTCTCGGAAATGTTTAGAGAATTGGAGGACATCAGTGAGCATCCTAACATTCTCTTAAAGTACCTTGAAAATTCATACATTTAAATTTTTAGCAATCGAGGACGATTATAAGGGACCTCAGCTAGAGGATGGTAAAGTGACTTTAAAGTTTATGAAAGACCTTATGGAGCATTATAAGGCGCAAAAGAGACTGCATCGTAAATTTGCCTATAAGGTAAGCAGTAAAAATTGACCGTTAGCGTAATATGCGAATCTGTAATACTCGAAAACTATTCCAGATACTCTGTGACATCGATGTGTATCTGCGTGCACAACCATCCCTGGTGGATATCAAAGTGCCGGATGAGGAGAAGTTTACAATTTGCGGCGATATACATGGTCAATTTTATGATTTAATGAATATCTTCGAGATCAATGGACTGCCATCGGAAAAGAATCCATATCTGTTTAATGGCGACTTCGTGGACAGAGGCTCATTCTCTGTAGAGTGTATATTCACTCTGTTTGGCTTTAAGTTGCTCTACCCCAATCACTTCTTCCTGTCTCGCGGTAAGTCGAAATCAACCAAGTGCATATATATAAATCACTTTTAACGTATTAAATAATGTGTTTAGGCAACCATGAAAGCATTAACATGAATCAGATGTACGGATTTACTGGCGAGGTTACCGCTAAATATACCAGTACAATGGCGGATATATTTACACGGGTGTTCAACTGGCTCCCTCTGTGCCATTGTATTAATCAGAAGATTCTTGTTATGCATGGTGGCCTGTTTTCTTCAGATAATGTTACATTGGACAATATCCGACGCATCGATCGCAACTGCCAGCCACCAGAAGAGGGACTCATGTGCGAGCTACTATGGTCCGATCCACAGCAATGGATGGGTCGTGGCCCATCCAAACGCGGTGTGGGCATACAGTTTGGTCCAGATGTGACTGAATCATTCTGTAAACTTAACAAATTAGACTATATCATTCGCAGTCACGAGGTTAAGGATATAGGTTACGAGACGGCTCATAATGGACAATGTATAACCGTCTTCTCGGCGCCAAACTATTGGTAAGTACAACTCGGTCTTAATAGTAAAATGACAAAACTTAACAATATGGCTTTATTTACAGTGATACTATGGGCAACATGGGCGCATTTATAACAATAACTGGTAACAATCTTAAACCAAATTACAGATCCTTTGAGGCTGTGGTAAGTTTGCGGGATGTCTTATATTTCTTATTATATGCTAATTCATTGTTCTTATTCAATGCAGCCCCATCCTGATGTCAAGCCCATGGCATACGCCAATAGCTTAATGAACTGGTTGGCGTAGTCATGCCAGCCTGTCCCTATACATACCAATAGCTAAGCACACTATAAACACCTAAAAATTAAAACATCAAACCCCACACCGCCCACGCTTAAAACTCACACAATCGCAAATCAGTCAAATACGGATTCTATAATGCTCAAAGGACCTATGTGCTCACAGCTTGCTAGTTATTCAGCTGTTTCGGTACGAGTAAGGAACACAGCTGTGTGGTATGCAGGACTGATGTAAGCTGAATAGGAATAATTCAATTTTACATACAATTCAGCTATATTTGATACAAAAAGAACGTTGCATACAAGAATGGTTATATAAAAGTGGCTTTAGAAGTCGGATGCGAAGTTTATTCGGTGCTAAGCATCTGGGTATTCACTGTATAGTTTGTTCTATTTAAAACAAAAGAAAACGGAATACAAAACGAAAAGATACAGTGAAAAAAATGTATTATGTTTATGCATAGCATTTAGTAATTGGCAATAATGTACGCGCCCGCAGTCTACACAAAACCCCCATTCATTTTTTTTCGAAAGTTTGTGAATTAAATTTTTTGTTCATCCTTGCCCTTGTTTACATATTATATCAAGTTATTTTAATAAAACTATGCAAGTTAGAAACAGATACCTCAATAATCCATTTCAATATTTGTAATTGCTTGTATAATGTATATTATACCTATACAGGTTTAAGAAACCAATGTGTTTGATCCTCACGTTCGAGTTGCTTTAATGACACTAGTATTAGTCTGTAATCGAAAAACAAAAAGCGGAATACAGAATAGAGCAAATGTGTAATAACCAAAATGGACTTTTATTCATTGAGAGCCACCACATTTTGAGTAGTCAAGTTAAAGCCCAAATCATGTAAAATTACGTTCACATTGGACTTGTAGTTTTTGAGATGAGCATGCTGCAACATTGTCGCATATAAAAATGGACCGTTGTACGTTGCTAGATTTTGATAGACCTGCACTGCAAGATCTTGTAGTTCTTTGGGCTGTTCCTGCGATAGGTAAAGCGTCACAATGCTCAGCAGATCATAGAGATGTCTACCATCGAGCTGTAGGCTACGGATGAAGTCCGCCAAATGTTTGAGTAATTTAAGCTGGAGCTTGTACTCTTGCGTAGGTACTAGTGCCTTTTCCATTATGTTATGCGCATTGGCGGCTTTAAGGAACTGCTTCAGTTGGGGTATAACATCGCTGAGACTGCGCTTTAAAATAAACTCCTTTGCATGAATGCCGAGAATGTGCAGTAAGCTGAAGCAACGACTCAGAACGAGTGGATCCTTCTGACGAAACTTTTCAACTAATGGCTGCCATACAAGATGCACCAGTGGCAACAGTTCGTCCTCATAGCCAGCAAGCAGTGGAACGCCGGTAGCAAGGCATTCTAGTGCAAGAATCTGCTGCGTTTGGTCCGAATTCGAAAGAAACTTAATAGCCTGACTTAAAATCTGTTTGGTCATCTCGATATGACGTGGCAGCACAGGCTTTGTTTCAGGCTGCGTCATTGAAGAATCATCCACTTCTTTATCGAGCATATTAACATCTTCCTCTTCTTTCGGCGCGTTTTCCAAATCGATCAGTTCTTCCGGCGGCAGCTTATTAAGCGTATTTAACCAATTACTTAAAATATTCTGCTCCTCGTCCACTTGCATCTCAATGTCGTTTAAATCTTTCAGCGTATCACTTTGCCAACTGGTCACATGACTGAGGAATGCATTGAATACACGCAGATATGAGTGCACATTGTCCGTGGGCTGCAACTTTGCACACTCGTCACATATCGTTTGAAAAATACTATCCAGATGCGGTACGTTGCCGCGAGTGCTATATTGCAAGACCACGGTAAGGATGTCCACAGCAGCACTACTCTCGGACGACTAGAATGGGTAAGTTTTAGATTTAGCTGCATATGAATAATGAAATGCTGAACTTACCCGTTTGAGAAGCGTGTTAAGATGAAAAGTGATGTAATCTGTGGAACACTCAATAAAATGGGATGGTGCTGCGTATTTTAGGGCTAATTGCATGGAAACGAATGCAAATGT
Organism: Zaprionus inermis; assembly: GCA_018151445.1. Classification (NCBI taxonomy): domain Eukaryota; kingdom Metazoa; phylum Arthropoda; class Insecta; order Diptera; family Drosophilidae; genus Zaprionus; species Zaprionus inermis. The sequence goes on along the minus strand of JAECXD010000640.1, from coordinate 2,343,209 downwards.
AGCTGCTTGATGTATAATTGTATTACTGCTTGCTTGAAAAAACAGATTTCCTGTTACTTTATGCACCTTTAACTGATATGCCTTATTTAGCTTACCCAACTTTAGTAGCACTTTGTGTAAGCTTCGAAAAATATGCCGATCGAAAGTGTCGCCTATGAATTTAGCGCAGTGCCCCAATGCGTCCAGAACAAGACAAGTATGCAGTACATTAAACTGGGCATCCAAAACGCTAATCCGGCTACAAATCGGGTCGCTTTCGTCATCCGAGTCACAATCTTGGGTGCGCACCTCCAATGCGGATGAGTACAGACCAGGCGTGTGGTCCTCAAACCAGGATGTTGGCTGCAATGTTGGAATAAGCCATTTTAAAATAGTGCAATTTAATTATAAGTAAAATAACAACCTTTTTGACTTTAAGCCGCCAGGCTGTATCGGGTTGTAGTGCCAGGTGCCAATGATCATCAGCCAGTATCTGATCCAATAGCAAATCCGTTAACACTAAGCGACTTGCTCGTGCTGTTCCTTGCTTAGATGTCAACATAAGCGTTTGCAACAATATGGATTCATTCATTGAGGAGCTTCGTTGCTCGATTAGGTCTTCGCAGAAATCGAATATTAAGCGATTAAAGCTGGATTCGGCTCCCAGAAGCGCACAAATATCATATAAAACATTAACGCAGCGTTCGGAACTGAGATATTTAAATTGACGCCAAGGAAGTTTACTGAATTGGGCGGCCAGATCCTTGGGACTGCCTTCCACAATACGTCTCAGCGAGTACTCCTCATTCAAAAGATCACGGGAAGCGCGCTGATCAAGCGCCATTAGCAGACACATAACAAACAGTTCTAGGTTTTTGGGTACCAACAAAAGAAGCTGTAATTTATCGGTGCTGATATTTCGCAGAAATCCTTTGAAGAACATCAACTCAGAAAATTGTTCGTTATCCTCACAACGATGTAAAATGCGTGGCCACTTGGTTAGATGGGCGTCCAACAGTAGTTCTGCGTTTTCATCAAAGATGTCCGAACAATTGGGTTGTTGCTGCAGCTCAGAGAGTGTTGTTTGACAAAGCTTTGCTATGCTTCGCTCCTCATCCTCTGATAAGGCCAAGACACTCTCGAGCAGATGTATAAAATTGTTCCTAAGATTGTGCGCGCAACTTTTGAGTAAAAGACAACACATTTCAGCGTACGTTCTTCGCACCGTAAGAGAGGCATGTGCCCGCAAAACACTTGTTTCTTCAAAGATGGGACGCATGTGCTTCGAAGTAGCTGCGATCCACTGTGGGGAGCGCAGATTCTCTTGCATCTTTTTCAGACGTTCCTCATTTTGTTCAAGATTGAAGCGTTTACTTCCAAAAATATTGGTGGTATTTAACTCTTCATCGACCTCAGCTTCGCTAGAAGCGGTAACTAATTTCTGGAATGCGTTGATATCATAACGTATTTTAATAAATTCATCTGTTGTTTCCTCAAACATAATGCAGGTAATACGACCCAAAGCTTTGATAGCCATCTACAATATGAATTATGGTCAGTCATACGGTTTGCAAAAAAGAAACAGAACTTACAGATTTTATGGATTCGCCAATCGTATCATCAGCCTTTGATGTTTTAAACAAGACCGTCACAACTTTTGGAAAGTATATGAATATGGTGTCCGCAACTTGATTGCGCAGGACTACGTCCGCCGCATCGGCGTCATCGTGTACGTAGAAGAGAACCATCAAACATTCTATTGACGCCCTGACCAATTTACGGTACTTTTCTTTAACTATAATGTCCAACAAAGTAAGCAGAATTTGACCAATAACTACTGCCGTTTCTTTTGTATAAAATGCCTCTAGAACATCGCTTGTAGATCGACGCAGTGAATCCGAAATACAGAGGATGGCAGCCAACTTGATTTCCTCAGAAAGATTTGGTCGCATTACAGATCCCTTTGAGTCACGTAACTGCTGTAGTACTACCACCAGTATCGACCGCAATCCTTTCTCATCACTCAAATATAACTTTGAAATAACGTGCCGCAAGCATTCTATCAAACTGGTACGCAACTCCTGACTCTCCCTGCATGATAATTTCATTGATATAACAATCGAATTGGCAACAAAAATTTAGATTTTACTTACTCCGTAAGCTGGTCGAGTTTGATTACAAGTGGCACCACAATTTGCACTTGAAATATGCGCATTTGTCCAAAGTTAAATTCTTTTACTTCTTTCTCCACCTTTGCCAATGTGGTTTTATCAGGCATTTTTAGGAAATCATCTATAGCCGGCTTTATACGAGTCACGTACGTCTCCAACGATGACATTGTCCCATTAAGATCTCGTATATATTTCAAACAAAAAACAAACGCAAATTTGTCGAATAGGAAAGAGCGGCAAAGGCTTATTCGGCAACAGCTGATTTTGCAGCTGTGAGCTATTCTCTTGTTAACGTAAGCCAGTCAAATTAGTCCGGCCAATCACATGGTTACGTTCTCAGCAAATCCGTTACAAAAAATATAAGGCCCCACACAGAAAAAAACTAAGGCATTGCATTTTTGTGATAGAACATTAAATAACTGTATTATAAATAGTTTAATTGTAAAACTCGTGCTGAGTATCGTCCTTCTGCACGCTAGTCTTATATCCCTTCTCAAAGTCCTTCGCGTGTGCGATATAACGATTCTCCCGAACGGCATGCATTCCCGCCTCTTGGCAAATGGCATTGATATCAGCATTAGAAATCTTATCAGGACGAGCTATCAACTCTTCCAGGTCAACGTCATCTGCAAGATTCATCTTGGCGGTGATCGTAGTGAATACCAGGCGTTTTTGACGACGATCCGGCAGTGGAAATTCAATTTTACGATCCAAACGTCCGGGACGCAGAAGAGCCGGATCCAAGGTATCAGCACGATTAGTGGCCATGATTACTTTTATATTAGTTGTCTCGTCGAATCCATCCATTTGATTCAAAAGTTCTAACAAAATGCGCTGAACTTCGCGATCGGCGCCTGTTTGGGCATCGAAACGTTTTGTGGCTATGGCATCAATCTCATCAATAAATATAACAGCCGGAGAGTTCTGTTTGGCCAACCTAAAAAGATCTCGCACCATTCGCGGTCCCTCTCCTAAATACTTCTGGACAAACTCAGAGCCCACAACGCGTATAAAGGATGCTGTAGTATGATTAGCCACAGCTTTTGCCAGCATAGTCTTACCACATCCAGGTGGGCCATAGAGCAGTACTCCTCGCGGTGGGTCAATACCTAGAAATTTAAAATGTAGTGAGTACATTCCCTTAGCTTTACTACCTACCGATTTGCTTGTACAAATGAGCGTGAGTCAAAGGTAACTCAACAGCTTCGCGAATTTCTTGTTTCTGCATATCGAGTCCGCCAATGTCAGAGTATTTAACATCTGGTTTCTCATCGGGCGACAGCATTGTAATGGTGCTATCTGCCTCGGGTGGTACCAGATCCACCAAGCAGTTGCTCTGCTTGTGAAGAGCCACCGAAGCCGAAGGCTTCAGTTGTTCTCGATCAATGGTGGACAATACACGAACATAGTAATTGGAGCCTGTTGTCGAGGCAACGATTCCAGTGTTTTCGTCCACTGCCTCTAAGAATTGGCCTATAACCAGAGGCACTGCCTTAGCGCGTTTAACCTCCTCCTGGGCGTGTAGAAACTCTTTTTTTAGGTTACGCTGTTCTTCCTTTATATAGTCTTCCTGCACCTGCAGCAATTCCAATTGCAACTGCAGCCTCTTGTAAGCCACATAGTAGTCAGCCTCATCCATAAGCTGGTCATTGTTTTCAACAATATCGTCATAGAGTACCATTTTTTATAAATTCGTTTTCTCACAGCCGTACGAAGAGAACTGAATGACTTGGAATTTCAAATTGACTGTAACACCACTGATTAATAGGGTTGCCAGATATTACCAATAATCGCAAATGTCAAAGTTTATTTCGTGAGTCACGAACAGCTGTTAATGATATTGTTTGTTCTTCTTCTTATTTGTTATCTTACTCTTTTTATGTTAAACGTGGGACCATTCTATTTATAAAACGAATTTCAATTTTATTTTGGAATTGTAAAGTGTGTTCCAAAAACAAGTATAGACACGTTTTGCCAGATTAATTTGGAAAAGCTCGGCAATGCTGGAAATTTAAATTGATCGTTGAAAGGGACAAACTTTGTGAACGCCGGCTGGGCTATTTATATTGGCGTTTGAAATACGTCACCTGTGAAATATATGTGCATTTACCAAAAACCGTAGCATTTGGTGTCACAAGAATTCTGGCAATTATGTAACGTGCCAATTTTTGGGTCCAGCTGTTCAATCATTTTTATTTATTTTCCGCCCGTGACTGCGACAACAAGTGGGAAAATGGATGCACTCGTTTTTCTGACGGCAGCGGCGCATCTTATTTATACGCCGTTCACCAAGGTCGAGGAGAGCTTCAACCTGCAGGCAATGCATGATATATTATATTTGCGAAACAATTTTACGCAGTATGATCATCACGAGTATCCGGGAGTTGTGCCTCGCACATTCATAGGACCACTCATTATATCAATAGTGTCAGCTCCATTTGTGCTGCTCTTTGAAACGTTAAGCATCAATAAGTTTTGGACACAATATGTAGGTAAAAGACACTTGTTAAAAAAAACCTGGGTCAGCTCTTATCCAATTCATTTTCGTGGCAGTGCGTCTTGTACTGGCTGGAGTCATTTCAGTTGCCTGGCACAACTTGCGGCAAGCTGTCACCAAGCTTTATGGAGTGGAAGTGCGTCTCTGGTTTACGGCTATAACCATAACACAGTTTCACTTCATCTTTTATATGACGCGCCCACTGCCAAATATATTCGCACTACCACTGGGTAAGTTTTTTACTTGTCTTGACTCGCAGAAATAGTTTTAACATTTCCATATTATTATCAGTTCTTTATGCGATTGCCTATTGGATGCGTGGACAAACCAAACCGTTTATCATTTGCTCGGGCATATCCATAATCGTATTCCGTTCCGAATTGGCACTTTTCTTGGGTTTGCTGCTTGCACTGGACTTAGTGCAACAAAAGTTATCAATTGATGGGTATGTGATCCATTTGTACCCATCTTTAGCATAGCATTAATCTATGTGTTGCCTTAACAGATTACTGAAGATTGCCCTGCCAGCTGGTGTGGGCATTTTGGCTGCCACGATTCTGGTAGACTCCTTTTTTTGGCGTCGTCTACTGTGGCCTGAAGGTGAAGTGTTGTGGTACAACACAATTCTTAACAAGAGCTCCAACTGGGGCACATCACCGTTCCTGTGGTATTTCTACTCAGCTCTGCCCCGTGCCATGGGCGTTTCGCTGGCCTTTGTGCCCGTTGGCATTTACCTTGAGCCGCGCATTCGACCGCTAGCTCTCGCCGCGCTGGGATTTGTGCTCTTGTACTCCCTGCTGCCGCACAAGGAGTTGCGTTTCATAATCTATGTATTTCCTGTTCTAAACATTACAGTGGCATGTGCCTGTCAACGCATGTAAGTGAAGGTGTTTATATCTTTTTTAACTTATTGACTATCTAAATTTCCTCTTTATAGGTGGATGAACAGCGCCAAGTCGGCATGGCATAGTTTTTTGGCCCTCATCGCAGCTTCTCATATGCTTTTCAATGTGCTAATAACCATTTTTCTGCTGGTTGTGTCAGGAACTAATTATCCTGGTGGTGCTGCACTCTCCCGTTTGCATCGTTTAGAGCAAAGCAATGCAAACGTTTCGGTGCATATTGCAAATCTAGCTGCTCAGAGCGGTGTCTCTCGTTTTATGGAAATACACAGCAGTTGGTCCTATAGCAAGGATGAGGCCATGAACTATACTCAGGCAGAAATTCAAAAATACACGCACTTGCTAGTGGAAGCCAAGAATAAGCAGAACACCGAACTGTGGACCACACTGCAGGATAATTTTGATATAGTGGAATTTGTGGATTGCTTCAACAATATTGGCATACAATACAACTCGCTTTTACCAGTTCGCATCAAGACAAAACCATGTATTGGAATACTTAAGAAACGATTGCAGGTTGTCGGAACAGTGCCTCTCGATGAAAAGACGTTGGCGAGGGTTAATATTCAAAAAGAAATTACCAAAAGTAAACGAAGTAAGAAGGAAAAAGAGAAAACTAAAGCAGATGAGTTAAAATCCATTGAGATTATTCCGCTTGAAACTATTGTAAAAGATGATGGCGAAAATGCTGTACCACCGTCAGAACCTGGTCAGATTTTTGAACATGAATCAAGTTCACAACCTGAATTTCTACTAGACGGTGAGGAGGAAGACGGCATGGTCGCCACCGTGGAGGATATTTCACTGGAACTCAACGCAGACCCAGTCGAAGTAGCTAAGGAAATAAATTTCCAGGAACTTCGCAATCTTGCCTTGGATCAATCAAATCGAAAATCTCGTGCTGCTACAAAACTTAAAATACGAAAGATTATCGAACAGCACTATAGGTCAAAGGGTCGGCATATCGAAAACGACTCAATGGAGCTGAAAACAAGAGAGCCACGTACAGGAATGCGTCAGACGGTTAAATCTATTATAAAACAGGAGAAGATTAAGGAGATGATTGAGCAGATAGCTACCATGGATCTGACGCGCATCTGTGACCTGGAAAAGACATCAACAAAGGACTGCTTGAAACAGGTTATAGACAAAATAGACGACGAGACTTCAAAGGCAAAATAACTAACTTTGCATCGTTATGTTTTAAGTTATGTATGTGTGAAATGAAAGTGTAATTTATAATATATAAAATAAATTGTTTTCAAAGAATTTTCAATGCTCATATGTACATTTAATTAATTGCATAATGAAATTCTGTGTGTATTTTTTTTTTTGTTTTTTTTTATAATGAAATTTTTGTGTATTCAGTAAGATTACTTAAACATGTTGAGCTTTTACAAATTGTTTTAAATTTCATAATGAAATTCTGTGTTATTTTTTTTTTTTTTTTTTATAATGAAGTTTTTGTGTATTCAGTAACCTTACTTAAACATGTTGAGCTTTTAAAAATTGTATTAAATTTCATGATAGTCGCCTGATATCAATTTGTTGATTCATATGATGTATTTGTGTATGTATGTTGTATCATGAATTACTAAGCTAAAATATACCCGAACCACAACCATACGTCCCCAAGTGTACCAAGGACACACAGGACAAGAGTAAGCCTATAGAGAATGTTGTCCATGGCTCCGCCCTTTAAAAATACTGGTTTGCCATTGTCTTCTTGAAACTGCTTTTGTAGCTTTGCCATTTTAGCAGGCAGCTTTCCATCTCCAGCTGCGCCCCTTCGCAAAATAGCCAGCGAAGGTTGAATGAAGCGTGTACCTCCGAATCCGGAAGACATTGAGCCCCAACCACTGACATCACGCAAAATTGGCTGTGAAAAAATATTGGGGTATAAAAATATTTTCGAAAATGTATATTAATAAAATACTCGCCCGAAATTTAGAAATAAAAGTTCTTTGCATTTTGATACGAAAGTTAAGTTGAAGCCATATGTTTTTCTGAATTTTGAAATTGCTTCGGTAGCTAAGCTGAAATATAATTTAAGTAAAAGCCTACTTAATGGTAAAATGTTACTAAAAACTATTGTGTCGAATGTGATATGTAGCGTGTACCATAAACGAATAAAAACATTTTTATTTGTCTTGTTTGTATTGTACAGCAGAATTCAATCCCGAATTTTCAAAATTGATTTTTCGCCAAATACGCTGATTTAAATAAATATTAAATTACACTTCATACCTTCGATTTAAATATGTAATATGATAATAGTTACATATTTGAATTAAAGCAACTCGATGTTTGATTAGAAAAAAAAAAATAATCGATTCTTATCGTTATTTAGCAGAGATCAAAACTGTTAATTCCAAAACAGCGGACTGTTAACATTACTGCAACAACACAAACGCGACAATTGCGAAGTAATTTTGTTTACATTCTTTATGAGTTTCGTTTTAAAGTTAAATAAACGTGCACATTGAAATGTCTCTCGCTAAATATTTAAATCGCTCAGTGGGCAAAGCTGGAAAGGATGCGGCTGCCAGAATCTGCACACTGAAACCCATGGAGGCCGAGCATTCCGCCATAAGGCTCACGAACGGCAACAATGTTATCGGCCGCAGCAGGGAGACCGGAATAAGAGATTTATACTGCTCTAAGAAACAGTTGCAACTTAAGGTTGATATGGAACGTGGAAGCGTACGCCTGAAAGTGCTGGGAGTCAATCCATGCGGAGTTAATGGCGTTATGGCCCTGCGCAACACAGAATGCGATCTTCAACACGGTGACCTTCTGGAAATTGTTTACGGGCGACATCCATTTGAAATTATTTTCAATCCGACACCACCTACAAAACCTGAAATTGAATGCAACGAAGTTCCCGCTGAGACGGACATTTCTATGACAGAAGCATCGGAGGCAAGCGAAGAAGACAAGTGGAATTCGGTTACAAATGGTGAATTGGTTGTATATAGTAGTGCCGGCTTGAGAGCTTCTAGCAAAATCGCTGGTTATGACATGGATGGGACCATAATTACAACAAAATCCGGTAATGTGTTTCCCAAAAATATAAGTGATTGGCAAATTCTTTACCCAGAAGTCCCCGAGAAGCTGCAGAAGCTACATAAGGATGGTTTCAAAATATGTTTTTTTACCAATCAAGGTGGCATCGCTCGTGGCAAAATAAAATTAGATGATTTCAAGGTAAAAATCAAGGAGATTGTCAAGAAACTGAACGTACCCGTCCAGGTTTTCATAGCTATAGGTAATGGACAATATCGCAAACCAAAGACAGGAATGTGGATTGAGCTTACGTCTAGTATGAACAATGAAGTACCTATAACATTAGAACGCAGCTTCTTCGTAGGCGATGCAGCCGGCAGGCCCGAAACGGGCAAGGGGGTCACAAAGCAACGTAAGGATCATTCTTTAGCAGATCGACTGTTTGCTGCCAACATTGGCATAGCATTCTTTACACCCGAAGAACATTTTCTCAATCGACGCACGGAGCAGTGGAACAAACCCGACTTTGAGCCCGGCAGGATTTTAGATGATGTAGCTCAGTTCGAGCCAGATGACGTGCAGTTCGACACGAAGAAATGTGAAATGATTATTATTGTTGGTCTGCCCGGTTCAGGCAAGAGTCACTTTTGCAACACAGTACTTAGTCCAAAAGGCTACAGAGTTGTAAATGCCGACACATTGGGTAGCACACAGGCGTGTTTAACAGCATGCCAGCGTGCTCAGAGCTCAGGCCGATCATGCGCAGTGGATAATACTAATTTGGATGTGGCATCGAGAAAGAAGTTTCTGGCCCTAGCGGCGGAAAAGCAAATTCCATGTCGTTGCTTTGTGATGAATGTGACGCCCGCACAGGCAAAACATAATATTGCCTATAGAGAACTGTTGGACAGCAAACACTCGAAGATCAATGACATGGTATTCAACATGATGAAGAAAAAGTATCAAGAACCAACGCTGGACGAAGGCTTCACCAGCATACACAAAGTGAATTTTAAGCCTAGGTTCGAAAATGTGCAGGAGGAAAACTTCTACAAAATGTATTTGCTTGAGAAATAACTTAATCCAATGTAAATATTCTCTTTGCAATGTCGTCTATAAGCCACTCCATTGAACTCAACAGCTTTTCTCCTGTGACTGCACTAACTCCAGCTACCAGCCAGTGATGGGTTGTGATTTCATCCAATTTTAAGATCTGTTAGGCAAATTGTTTGAGTATAATAATAAACTTGTTTTTCATAACTCGCAGCAACAAACCTCTTTGATTTCGGTGGAATTGAGAGCTCCTGGCAAATCCTGTTTATTGCAGAGCACGAGTAATGTCGCGCCGGCTAAGCGCTCTTCTTGTAGTAGCACTTGCAGCTCTTGCTTGCAACTTTCCAAACGCATACGATCAGCACTGTCTACCACCCAGACGAGACCATCTGTGCATTCGAAATAGTTTCGCCAATAGGAGCGCAACGACTTCTGGCCGCCCACATCCCACATATTGAGTGTGTAGCCATTGTGTTCCAGAGTCTTAATGTTAAAGCCCAAGGTGGGCGAGATTGTATCAATTGGTTCTCCGTTAAAACGTTTCAGAATTGTTGTTTTGCCCGCATTATCTAGGCCTCTATAAAAATCAGGAGATATGAATCACAATTCTACAAAAATGTTAACGGACAATCACTTACAGCAATAAAATACGCATTTCCTTTTCCTTTTGTCGCATCTTTTTTAATACTGTCAGGAAACCCATTGTTATTGTTCACTTTGTTGTGCTCCCCTTATCTTATAAATAAATCTAAATAAAACAGCTTGCGGTAATATAAAACAACAATAATTGTTATTGTGACTGTTGAGAATTTTTTCGGAGTGAATGGCAATTTTTAAAGAGTTGTATTTTTACAGCAGTGTGGCAACTCTATTCTCCATAGACGTCAAACAGCTGTCATAATCTGGGCACCGTGAATTTTTCGCTGCAGCTCGTTGAACTATTTGCATTTGAGTTACTATAAATATAAAATAACTATCAAAATGATGAACATTTCAAGAGTGAGTTCCAGCTCGGAGTAAATTATGTTTTCCGGACACTGCCAATTGTGCATAAAACTGTTGGCAATCTCCTGGAAGCATGATATAAGGAATCAATTACGTAAGAATGCTGGAGTACCCAAACTAACCGCAAATTTTGTTATCGCAGGCCGTTGTGCGCAGCTTTGCCACCACCAGCACTCGTCGTGCAACAGCTGCCAGCAAGGATCAGATCGAGAAGGGCTACTTTGAGATCCGTAAAGTTCAGGAACATTTCCAGAAGAAAGACGGCAAGCCTGTCTTCCTGAAGGGATCCGCTTTTGATCAGGTGCTATACCGCGTCACCGTGGCTCTGGCTCTGGTCGGCATTGGCGGCATGGGAAAGCTCTTCTGGGAGCTCAGTGTCCCCAAGAAGGACGATTAAGGTGCTAGCAATATAGTTGACCCTTATAAGTTAAGCCAATAACAGCAAATCCCGCGGCCCGTTTGCAGCGCAGTCACCTTGTATTTCTTTGTTTTGATAGTGTGAGTAAGACTTGATTTAGTTTATCGACATTGCATTTATATATTTGCATTCCATTTTTATTTCAGAGCTCCCCTAATGTCCGATGTCCTACACCACTGAATGTTATTAAATATATCTAAGTTTAAAGTGTATCTGAACATTCGAAGAAGCATTTCAATCGTGGAAATATAAGTACTTGGCTGTAAAGTTAGAAGATTTACATGTCGTGTTTCTCAATCTTTCAAGTTTCGTATGGTGCGGCGACTCAAAGGCGTCTGCCTTTCCTTGACATATGGTGTGTTATTTTTCATTATAAATTTGCCGAAAATTTTGACTCGACTCGGGCACGAGAAAACAAATTAAATTGCATTGACATTAAATAAACAAAGAGCGACAAAACGGATCGTCTTGTGTCGCCTTCGGATGCGGCGAAGAGATGCCCGCTTTATAAATCAAAGGGCGGCAACTCGGCGCGCTGCCTTTGCCATGGAAATGTATTTTAAATCGAGCGAATCATGCTGCGCTTTAACACAGATTGCCGAGCGCGCAAATACACACAGCACACTCACATGCTGTGCGTTTATTAATAACTGAAAAAACGAAGGAAAACCCAGAGGGGTGTAGCGAAATGTGCAATTTAAGGCGTTTTCATTAGTTATTTCTCCATAAACACTTAAATAAAACAAGCATTTCAAATGCAGAATAACAAAAAAAAAACAAGAAAAAATGAAGGGAAACACTAATATAGCGGTTTTTAGAGTTCTCTGTGCAATTTACACATACTTTTCCATTTGTGGCCTCTTCGTCGTACTCGGCGGAAGAACAACAACAATTTCGTTATTTCATTTGCAGTTACGGACCATTTCGATTTTGAGATGTGCACGAGAAGTCCATAAAATGAATACGAGTTTACCGTTAACACACTAGGTCGACTGTGTGTGTGTGTGTGTGTGTGCGAGTAGGTGTGTTTAGAGTGTTTGGTAACGCAAAATTCCTTCGCTCTCGACGATCTGCCGCGCCTGGCAGAGTACATTGTAAACACATTTTTCCCCAGAATTCGCTTGATTGCCCACGAATTTTGCATTTTTCTATGTAGCCTCCATGATTTCGGTTGTGGCGTTAATTAATTAAATGCACACAGCATGCGATGTGAAATTATGTGCACTTGTCGCAAAACTTATTATATTTCATAGACTGTGAAAAATGTTTATTACGAACAGAAACAGAAATTCAAACTGCTACGGCTTGAGATCGGTCGGGATCGTCATCATCATTATCATCATCATCGTCATTGAGCGACTCCGAGACTGCCTGCCGTTCCAGCCGACTGGCCACAGCCAAATTACAATAATAACTCAAAATGCATAGAAGATGCGAAACTAAATGTTTTGCCTCGATCCTTTGCCAAAAACAATGCACACAGTGCAGAAGGGCAGCGGGCCGCCCAAGCGTCGAGAATCAAGAATCGAAAAATGTGTTTCATTAAATTTTATTTATAGTCAGCAATTTTATGCATTTAAAGCGCGTCTATCAACGGCAACATCAGCATCGGCATCAGCAACGGCATCGGCATCGGGGCTTCGGGATTGCGGGCTGAGGCAGGCATCGCCATGCGGAAACGGCGACGACGCCATATTGAAATTAACTGTGGCGCGCCTGGGCGAAGGGTGCGCAAGCGAGACAGCTGCACTGGCAGCGCCATTGCGACCCCAATAGAAAACGGGATGCCTAGCTAGGCACCCAGTGCCTCCAAGTGCACGGAAACTTTCACCTTTCCCGAAGGCGTTTCGCATTTGTTTGTTTACACTGGGCCTCAATAGATTCGTTTTTTCTTTCCGTTTCACTCTTCACGTGAAATATTGCCGAGCAAACGGCGTGCGCTCGGGTCCAGGCCAAGGCCCGTCGATGCTGCAGCAGCAGCAGCAGCCACAGCAGCCGCAACCACAAATCAGAATGTCGTTGAAGCATTCAAGTGCAACCGGCGTGAAGCGAACTCGCTGCTGCTGCTACCGTTGCTGCTGCCTCTGTGCTCTGTCTGCCCCTGCCGTCCCCATAGGCATATCAAACTGGCAGTTGCGGCAAATCTCGACAACTCTCAGATGAACGAACGCTGAGTGAACAACATCAACGTTTCGTCTTTGTCAGATTGTCGTCTTCGTCTTCGTGGTCGTTGTCGTTGTCGTTGTCGTCATTGGCTTCGTGGTGTGTCCCCCGCTTCGGGGAGTGGGAAGTCTCAACCTTCAAGCGATTTTTCGGTGTATCAAGCTATCCCGTCTACGTCTACATACGTTCATCGTCCAGCATTGTCCGGCACGTCCAAAACTGAAACCAGTTTGGCCTATTAACACTTCGATTACAACTCAACTCTTGACGCTGCCGCCGGACACGGACTTTCTGGGTGGTCCGGTCTCCGGACTCTGGCTTTTAGTTAAATTTCGATTTATTTGAGCTTCAATTAGTCGTTGTACAAATCTGTTGATTTATTTGCTTTTAATTATTGTTTGCAACCACAACGCCGGGCCCCATCGCTGGCACAGGTCGACAGGGCGACTCATGTGCAGCTCCCACTCCAACCGATCGATGAGTCCATCGACTGAGCAAGCCGCCGAAGAAGGTTTTCAATTAACACCATCGATATAATTTACGAAAAACATCAAATACGCGCGCTTTATAAATGGAAGTTAAAGTGATTTCATACCTCTTAGGATCGATCTTTAATCATTTCCCCAAATAGAGAAGGATAAAGACAGGGGGAACCAAGTTAATCATGGCAACATGGAAATTGTGTAGACTTCCCTACTTTTAAATTTGCAATTCCATTGAATACGCTTCAATTGGGTTCACAACATAATTATAATGCTTGTTAGACTATATAGAATTCATACATGACTGAAATTGGGAATTTTATTTTGATAGACAAACAAAAACAGACGGCATGCTTGCCCGGAAAAGTAAACTCTCTCGAAATACCGAAAGCATATTTAAAATTTATAAACCATAACGCCCCCCCGACAATGGGAATGGTAGAAACGGGAATGTGAAACAGGGAGTAGAGTGGAAGAGGGCGGGCGTGCATGGGGAAGGGGGAGAGCAGCAACTACAAAATCGAATGAGCGTGAAAGATGCGCATCCCATTCGCCGTTGGGCGAGGAAGAGCAGCGAAACCGAAACCGACGAGAAGTAGAAACATGTGTCCGAATCTTTCACACAAACGATGACTAGTCTTCCAACTACAACAACAAAAGGATGAGGAACACAAATAAGAAGAACAACAAGAAGAGCCTACCGCGCAATATTACGTACAACTTCATCGGGTAGTTAGCACTGCACGGGTGCGAACCTCTCGGATCAGGTGACAGTTGCGGTGCGTTGCCTCTCAAGTGAGCCGCTGCGCAGGTTCAGCCCAATAATTCATCGTCAACTGGAGTTGCGTCGAGCCGTTTTATGTTCGCGCCGCCAGGACAACACACAACGTTCAAGTGGTCGGAGCGGCGACTCATGCCTTCTGTAGTTGAGACCTCTCTCTCGTTTACAACATAATCATCGGCAGTTAGATCATCGGAGTGTGCCCGCTTGCATCGTTTGCCCATTGGCCTACCTTAAGTGCCCGAAGGTCGAAGGTCGCCCGTAGCCGGCGTAGTCGGCGTCGGCGTAGACAATACGACGCTTCCGCCCAGCGTTGACACCCTTTGCCGACATGTTATCCAAGTCGATTCGGTCTTCGCGCCTCTCGTCTTTGCCCCGAATGTGTCAATTTTATAGCACATTTTGCCCACTTCCACGAGACATGCCTCGCTCCCGCCTCTGTCACGGATGTGCGTTTTGTTTTCTTAAGTGTCGCCCGATCTCGCTCCGTCGCTTTTGCTGTTGGTGTTATTTCTGTTCGATGTTATAACACAAAATCGAGAAACAGAAAGAAAAACACATAATAATCATTTGTTATGCTTGTCATTTGTCGCGCTGTTGGCGGCAACTTCAAAGCCAAAGTCGGCCAATTTGTTAAACGGAGATAATTTGGTTTCTTCTTTATCTTCATCTCCATCGCGATCTCGATCTTCGTCTCCATCGTCGCGCAGCACCATTGCAATTTTCGCATATGGTTCATTATAACCATTTACAAGCATTATGTGCCAAAATAAAACCAAATAAATGAAGAGTTTAAGTTTATATTACGTAAAGAGGTTTGAAAAATGATTCCTTATGAAATATAATGGTATATTTAATATGTAGTTTCTTAAATTAACACTTTGTAGGTATTTATGAAAATTTAAAACATATTCTTATTAATATTATAAAGCCGACAAAAAAATATGAAAGAATAATATTGTAAGTACACACATTTCCCTAGAAATGGTTACTTCAATAAATTTAAATGAATTCAGGCAAAAAAATGTCTAAATTCATCTTATACGTTATGATCGAGATATCCAAAAACAAGAACATTGTAGCGAAGGGAAAAGTGGTATTTTTGCTTCATTCTGCAAAATAAAATATGATCCGAAAAAATCGTATTAAGTCAGAGACTTTCAAAAAATATTGTTTTTAAATTATTGAATTAGCTAAAGGGATGTTTCAGGAGTTACTTTCAAACCTGCAAAATACTTTTCAAAAACTTTGCTAAGTATTTTAAATGTTATATCCTGTTTTTATTTCAATATCCTGAATTTATTTCAACATTGCGTGTACTAAAATTATGCATATTCGCAGCCATTTATGTAGTTGCTGTAATTACAACAAAAAGCTTGGCGTAGCCATTCACAAAACAAACGTACACTATGGCGATCGTCAGAGCGTGAGCAGAGAGTCGACACAAATAGAGAGAGTATAGAAAGAGAAAGAGAGAGAGAGAGGGATTCGCAACAAAAGGTACGCGCGCAGGTAGGCCATGTCGAATGCAAGGAGGTGTGTCCAACTGGCCAGTGCGACTGTGAGTGTGTGTCTCACACACAATCTCAATGTGGGCGCTCGCTCACTCACCAACACATGCACCGATGCGTCGTGTAGATTGATTTGCGTGAATGTAACAGTGCGATGCGAGACGAGACAATTGCCATTCTAATGAGCGAACGACAACAAAAATTGGCAGCATGCATTAAATGACGAAATTAAATATTAGTGACAATCATATGAAGACAACAACATTTCTCATAATTAAGTCTAACCATGCGTAACGAGACGCCTCGACGACAATCGAAATGCAGCATCTCAGCAACCCGGCAACGCCAGCAGCAGCAGTGGCAGCAGCCGGCAGCTTTCGCTGCTTCTACCGCAGCCGGAACAAGCTGCCAGACAAGGTGGAGAACCCCTCCGTACAGCCCCAGCCCGGCGCTCTAGCCTTGGGGGAAAAGGGATACGGCCCAGTGTCGCTTTATTAGCAACAATGATGGCTCGAATGATACGATTTTGTTAATGAAGCAAAAATAGATGCAAACGATCAGCGCATAAGGCAAATGTACGTCGAACTAGGCGGTCTGCCTCGGCCCCGCCCTCGGTTGTGGCCAGTGCATATGTGTGTGTGTGTTCGTGTGTGTGTGTGTGATACTAAAAAGTCATGACATCGCTCGAGCACACTGCGGAACGCTACGGATACGCTTACTTGCTTCAGATTGGCCATTCAAGCATTCAAAAATTAACTCCGCCCGGTTGCGTATGGTTAGTCAGAGTCACAAGAGCAGACTACTCGTGCGCAGCAGAGATACGCCCGCACACAACTACAAGATACACTCATGCACGGCTCACGCACACAAGCATGTTTTGGGGAGTACAGGTGCGGAATGCGGACTTGGGCGCGTGATAAAAATGCTTTGAAAGCGATATTTATCATTTATATGAATAAATAATAAATTAATCTCTTTCATTAAAGTGTTATTTTATAATCTTGATTTTATATTTAAAAAAAATATATATTTCATTTCTTTAAGTTTTAAAACATAAATATATTGGGCCTGTTCTCTGCCGAATGCGCTCCTGTGCCTATGCCGACATTCTTCATTTTTGTTATTTGCCAGCCAACCACACACACTCATAGTCACACGCACGCATACACACGCAGGCACACACAGAGCAGCGCCATTAAAACCAACAAATACAAAGCGATCGCCGCCCTCGGTGAGTCTGTGTGTGCAGGCACGAGTGTGTGTGCTGCACACACGCACATACTCTCACTCACACGCTCGCTCGCACACATGCGACCGGGGCGCGTTCGTCAGTGAGAGCAAAGAGCAAAAGAAGGAGAGAGCACGAAAATGCGCTGTTGGATGCTGCTGGGCACGTCGCGTCGTGCTGTCGCGTCGTTCGCTGTTCGCTTTGCATGCTGCTTCTTTTCGCATGTGGCTCTGCCTGTGCCTGTGGATCGACGATGCGAGCGACGATCGACCGTTAGTCGCAGCAGACACGGGTGACGAACAACAACAAGTTGGTGGAGCTGGTGCTAGTTTTGGCGTATCGTGCACTGCCCCCCGGATTAGTTACAGTGACAAAAGTTAGTGCAATTTATTGTGCATTTTTCTCTCTAGTGTAATCGAAAGCAGTTCCGATTAGCCATATAATATCGATATCGCTATCGAAACTGTGTGGTTCTCATTTACGGCTAAAAAAAAAAAAAAAAATTGAAAAAGTACCACACACAGTTAAACAGAAATCAGGTGTGAAAAGTGCGTGATAATTTTCGAACAAAAGTCACCCAACGATTGTGGGACTAAATGTGCTAATCAGATTTCAGTTTTGGTTCAGCAACAACTCATCGCAAGCAACGCAAAGCGCGCTCGTTGCGCACTCGAAATCCAATCAGGCAATCCAACTGGCGTCGCGCCGGCAGCGTCGCAAGTGCCAAAACGGCAAGTGGCAACTGCAAAAAGCCAACTGCCAAAACGTCGTCAATTTGTACAAATTTCACGCCTTAATTGAAACCAGCAATATAGTTAAGTGCGCATACTTAACGGCTCGGGCTAACTCCCGTCTGCCGATCGATCCCAATTAAAATATAAGTCCATCGTCGGAAGCGATACTACGAGGGAGGAGAGACAACGAAAGAGAGCGGGAGAGAGGAAGAAGGAAATTGCTCGAATTTCCAATTTGCAAACAGACTGAGCGTAGCTCGATTTCAGAAACTGCTGCAATTGTGGAGTTCTTCGGCTTGGAAATGGATCCAGGTAAGGCAGCAGTTCGTTACGAGAACTTATAACCAAAAAATAATTATAAATTTGCCATAACAGCAGCTTTGTTTTACGATTGATTCATACCTATATATACTCTATATACTAAACCCCTGGGAAACCACTAAGCCATGGAAAATATGTGTGATTTGTTAGGATTATCTATTTATCAATAATCGAGTCCAATTTCCCTTATGATCAGTGCCCTCAAAACCTTTTCAAAAATCTAAAAGTGAACATACCCAAATTGCCGTCGGCAGTTTGCTTGGGGCATTGGCGATCGTGTCATGATCGCGTATATGAAGAGGTTTAGCAATATCATCTTTATTTTGGGGAGATTCCTCAACTGCCAAGCAAAGTGGTTGGACACATCCGCATCCTGAACCGCAGCTGCACCTTGCTGTCGCAATGCGCAGTTCAAACAAAACTTCAAGAGACTTTTCGATAGACAATTTCATATTGTACATGTACCTGTACATGTATGAGCAAGCAACAACAAGTATATGCACGCATGTACACGTATTTGTTTATGATTTTTCGTTTCAAAGGTGAACAGCGCCGCATGCCGCATGCCGCCTTCTGCGCATGATCGACTGCCTCCCGGTAGCCATCGTCACTGTTTGCACTGCGTGGAGAGCGGCCCGGAGCCGAAGAAGAAGCCGCAGATCGCGACGCAGACGAAGCTACGCGTTGTCTGTGCCATTGCCTCTAATTTAACTAATGATCGTTGTAATGTTTGTGGTCTGTGCCAGTATTTGTCGTGCCGGTCTTCACTTTTGCCGTCAAGTGTCCGTGTCGTTGTTTGTCCACTTGCTTTAGCCCAAAAAGCAGACAACACAGAGATAAAGAGAGAGAGGAGAGAGAGAGAGAGAGGGGGAAGAGACTAAAGACGGCTTCGATCCGGCTTTACATCATTGGCCGAAAATATGAGCATTTGCTTTGCATGTCCGATCTGCCTGCTCTGTTGACACTTCGATCCACAATTAACCAGATCCACAATGCGGCATCTCTTCAATGCAAACAGCGGTTCAATGTTTTGGCATGCGCTGAGATTCATTCGGGTATAACGCAGTATTCATAGATATATCTATTACCTGTCTGTATACCCACGGATCTGTACTTATAAATATTAACTCTTATTGCAAAGAGGTTGAGTTTTTCGGAATAAATAAAGAAATCTTACATATATTATTACTCTAAGCCAATCGCGCTTAAACTAGACTCTATTTAGTCGAAATATATTAAATCTATTTAGTCGAAATATAATGCCATGAAAAGTATTCGATATTCTATACAGGCGACATAAACATTTCATATATAGTATTAAAATTTATAATCCATGAAAAAGAGTTGACTTTCTTAAATATAATATAATTTACCATGCAACTTGAAGCTGCATTTCATTTAATCAGTTTTTAAATTTCAAAGTCATATATAGTTTTTATTATAAATCTTTAATTAAAACCAATCGTACAAAAACCACTTAAAAGTTCTCGAATTTGCATCTGCAGTTTTAATTCAATTTCCGAGCTCACTAGATTTATCATAATCATTGTGCAGGCTTAAAAACTTCGATAGAATTTTTTATAGACAATCTAAGTCTTGATAATCTTTATGCATAAGTAATATAACGATCCAACACTTTGAACTGCCCAAATCCGCGATTTAACTGCACTTTTAACCATATTTTTGGGATTTATATTAAAATTTCCAAGTTGACAAGAAAATCATGAAAATTAAATGGAAATTTCTTGGTGTAATCTAATAAATTGCAGTGGCATTTCTTATAGACAAACTGAACCATGATATCCTCAATTTGTGGCACTACAATTGAATTCCGAAGCTGACTTGGTTAAATGTAACCAATATAGCGCTAATGCTAGCGACTTCAGGGTCCAACTTCGGCTGCAGATCCTCCACTTCGGTCCATTAATGAGTTGCTTTCGATGTTTTGACATTTTGTTTGCGCGCCGCTTTGTTTGCACAGACGGCGCAGACGCAGACGCAGACGAAACTGCAGACGTGGATGAGGATGGAGACGTGGTGGAGTCGCTGCTGGAGCCGGGAGAGGTGGGGTGTGTGTGGCTACCAAGGTGCAGAAATGCGTGACTAACGGCTACCGGTAGCCATCGACGGCTCCATCTACATCGGTAGCTAAACATAAAAGAGCCGAGCAGGGCGAGATGCTAAAATCACAGAAATGGGCAGTAAAACAAGGGGCAACAACGGCTCAGAACAAGCAGGCAAGACGGGGAAGAGAAGAGTGAGGAAGAGGAGGAGAGTGTAGAAGAGGGAAAAGGAGTGGAAGACGGCGTTGAAGGCGAAGACGGTCACAAATGCAGGCAAACACTTGAGAGACGAAAAAGTCGCGTCGTTGTGTGCACGCCTTAATGGATGAGTATACACACACATGTGCGCTTGTATGCGTGCCACTATGTGTGCGTGTGCGTGTGCGTGTGTGTGTGCACATGTCGGATGAAAATTCAGGAAGAAAACGCAGTAATATCTTGGGCATCGTAAAAAGCTCCGCTTCCGTCCGATATTGCGTTCGATTGCGCGCTCGAGTTTCGATCAACGCTTGGACGAGTTGATTGAGTGGCGTCCACACATGGTCGCGCAGTGGCGACTTTAATTAAATCGTGCGACGGTGCATGAGCTTCATTACGCTAGCACTCGGCGACGACTTGGAGCCGGCGCAGGACACTTGACAAGTGCAGGCCACAGTGCAGCTCATTAACATAGTAATAATGAGTTTCTAATCACTGCATCTGGCTGGGACGGGAGCACGTGTTTGTTGCCCCTTGAGGCTGTGATTAATGCGCGCTCATCAATACTTGTAGCTGTCGCAGCGACATCTGCTCCCGCTCCTATCTAACCCCTTGCTGGCCCCCTCCAGGGAAAAGCACAAACGATCTACGATCTCTGTCAACCCCGGCGACCCATAACCGGAACTGCGCGGAGTTCAAAGTGCATGGTGTGGGCAACACATGACAAGGCGCACGAAATTTATGTCTGTCAGCGGCGGGCGTGTTTCTCCACTCTCTCGGGCATGCCAGGCTAGGATCCGACTGCGGATTGGTCGGCCTCCCTCCACGCTCTCGCGCTCTCTTCCTTCTCATTTGGGCCATGTGCGCGCGCATTGTCCACATTCTTGGTACGCGTAATTGAAGGCATCGCAGCATGTCTTGGGCGCGCCCCCTTTTACATGCGCCGGCAACGGGAACGGGAACGGGAACGGGAACGGGCAGCACTGACTAGATATCCGTCGGCTCAGCTGGCGGCAGACGCTGTCATATTCGGTGCGGGATGCGAGCAGATCTAGTGGCGCAGCGAGACGCCAGTTTGCGGTGCCTGTCGTGATTTATGATCCCATTCATTTCTGTTGACAGACCAAGTTGTTGACGCTGAAGGAATCTATTTAGTTTTATGTACTTTTGATATGTAGTTGCGCTGCCCACTCTCCTCTCTCTCGTAGCACTCTCAACCCGGCCGGGCGAGGGCGTGGCAGCTCCAAGTAATGAGCTTAATTTATAATTTAAAGCACTTGGCCTGTCTCAATATTGATTAATCTGTGGTTTACTAGCGCAGACCTCTATATGCTGTGCTGTGCTGTGATCTATTTATAAACGATGTTATCTCGTTATCGGCGACCCTGGTCGTAGCCAAGATTGCTGCAGTGCAGCCACAGCGGATCAATGCCGATTTGAATTTTCTCTTCAAGATTGAGCCTGGCTAAGATCACTTCAGGTTATCCTGCTTCAGTTTATTTGCTTGCATTGCTATCGAAACTATCGATACGATCAGTTATATTGTATTTTTAAACATAGCTACATCTAGAATAAATATCTGATATAATGATATTCTCCTACTCCAGGTGTTCCACATGCAAACCTTTTTAAACAGTTTAGAAAAGTCGTTGAAAACAATCAATACTTGTGAAAAAGGATATCGATTTATTGCACAAATTATTAAATATTAGTAAATTATAATCGATATTATCTATACCTTACAGCTAGTGTAGGGTATCGGATGCAGTGCAGAAACAGAAATTGAAGCTCGATCGCAGCAATGTGGTAAACAGATGACGATTTGCCGTCTTTGCTGGCAGATGATAAGGCCACAAATCGAACTCTCTCTTTCCTTTCCTCACTCTCTCTCTCTCTCTCTCTCTCTCTCTTTGTGTGTCTCTGCCAATACTGCTGATAAAATGGTCGCAGTTCAAAGGGACAGACACTCCGACGCTTCCTTCTTCATGGCCTGCGGCTGATAAATAAATGCGATTGTGCGGCAAATTGCGGCAACGCTCAGCTTAGTACGGCGTTATTCGTTATAAAGACGCTGAAATCATGTAAAACGTGATCGAGTAATCTTGTCACCAAACAAGTGAAAAGAGAGAGAGATTATTTTTAGTAGGCATACATACATTTATGTTTGTCTGTCTTTCGATGCTGCTTGCAATGAGGGACAACGCTGCGTATACACAATGTAAGCGAATCGAAATACATATAAAATGGGCCGAGCCTCAACAGAACTCAACTGAGTTGTTAAATTAATTTTTGCTGCACGGCAAGCAGCAAATCTGCATTTATTTTTTTTTAAGGTATGCACAGCCAGCTGAATACCCTGTGTGTGTAAAGTGTTAAAACTCTTGCAGACTTGTTAACCAAGTTAAGTGCGCGTTAATTGAGTGAAATTTTCTTTTAGCAGGCCAGAGTTGAGAGGGAATTATTTAGCATTGCTTAAATATAAATAAAACTTAATGAATAAATATAAATAAATATCAAAAACTAAAAATGAATATAAATAAATAAAAATAAATATAAGTGAATACAGCTAAATAAAAATAGATATTTATTACATGGGATGTTTAGAAGAAGTTCCTGAAAACTCCTTAACGCAGTCAGTTATATGCTATCGACTGAGCCTACTTACAGGGTATATCATGCCAACCCCTTCTGCCGCCGCATTGCACTGTCAATCAAATTGCGCGGCCTGTCGCGGGTTCGGGACACTGCGAGGAGATTGGCACCGCTTGGCAAGGGCCAGAGATTTATGGCACCGTCGCAGTCGACGCAGCTGACGCCATCGCCGTTGCACTCTCAAAAAAAAGAAAATTTAATTTGCCATACTTTCCACCCGTTATTTGTTTGTTGGTTTTTTTTCGGCAAGAATATACTAACTAATAATACGGATAATGCACTCGATATTCGGCAGGAAAGACGCCATTTCATGGTAAATTTAACATCAATTTTTGCCGTGGCAAAGCGACGGTTATTTTATCAACAATTTAGTTAATTATTTGTTTTAATTATTTTATTCAATTAAAACGGCCCATTTTACTCGCTGAATGAAAGCAATTTCTCGCATCTTCAAGCGATTTTAATGCTCATTTATATCAAACGCTTCGTTTGCAGTGGAAACGTGTTAATTGACGGGTCGCTTTTCTTTTTTTCACATTCTTCAGATTATTTTGAAATTCGAAATATTTTTTACTTTGATCATTTTGTTGCATTTCTATTGTTGTCGTCACAGCGGGGTCGCTGAATCGGCGCTGATTAAACGCCTGTGGTCCATGTCACGCGTGTCAAGTCAAGTCGTAAATAATACAATGTATTTGATGCGAAAACATATGTATGTCCTATACACAGGCTTATCAACGATTCGACGATCGACCGACTAAATGGACAGTTTGCTGTTGAATTTGTTCATTTCAATTATGCATGAAATTGGTTTATTGCCTTCTGACATTTGAAATCTGAAAAGTTTTAATATTCTAATACTCTACGATGAAATCTTTTTCACTGCCTTCGAATTGAAAAAAGTTGTGAAAAAATAAACAAATCGCACACAGTGATTGCAATTGATTGTCCGATCGAATGAAAAAGTATAAATATAAATATGATTACAAGTTTCTTGTCAGCACGATGAGCAGGAGGTGGGTTTAAAACGGCCAGGGTATGCAGTTACCCTGTAAAAAAACGCAGTTCAATAATTAACTCATTTCACACTTTATTTTCTGTATTTGAAAATCAAAAACCTATTAATGTTAAATAACTAATTAAATAAATAAAAAATAACAATTCAATAAATTAAAATTAGTAATCAGTGTTGTTAAAGGAGCTTTATGCAGTTTAGTGTTGGCTAACGAATTCGTAAGATATGATCGTGTTCCGGTCAAAAGAGTTAGGATTTACAAAGTGTTGCTTAATACAAAAGTTTTCGAGCAGTTCTACGTGGTATTCGCTAGTCACTCCACTTTCTCATATTACAAAAATATATATATATTTTATATTTAAAATCTGAGCATTGATACGAAAAACTCACTTAACTGATTACGCCTGCATCAGTTTGATATACATATTTATATATGTAGCTTGACTTCGCGCTCGCCCGCGACCATTTTGTTTAGCAAAATATTATTTTTAATTAGTTCTAGTTAGTTAACGTTTGTTAATTGCTCCTGTAATTGGATTCGCATGCTTCGCTGAGCTTTCGGTGAACTTTTAACGATTTTTAAATGCGTTTATATGATTGATACCGCCGCACTTAATTGCCAAAAGGAGTTTCGGTATTTGTCAAAGCGAAAATACTTAACAGATTCCAGGAATGAGCACGAGTGAGAGGGCGAGACTGTGGGGAGAGAGAGAGAGCTAGCGGGAGCGAGATGCGAACGAGATAGCATAAAGATTCATTTGGCTGCTACTGCAAGTCGGAGCATGGAACGATTTGTAATTTCTTTATCGGGAGTTGGAACTGTGTCGAACAATGGCCGCCTTTGTGCTCGCCAATTTCCCAGAATTTATGGATTATAATTTCGCTTTATAGACAATTTTAATTGAGCTTTTTATGGCCAGCCCGCAGACCGTAGCCCGTAGCCCGTAGCCCGGAGTTGACGAAGAAAGCGAAGAAACTCAAGCGTGTTGCGTCTTAAAAGTCTCGAATTTCAGTATAAACATTGAACCATTTGTAGGCCATTTGTACCCGACTTGGCTACCGATAGAGTAGCAGCTATCACTTGCGACTTCCGCCCGCCCGCATTGGCAGCAGGACAGCCGGCATCGAATAAACCCAAAATCCCTAGGCAAATGTTTGCGGAGCCGAGGGCAATCCTCTTGTCATCTTGTCCTCTGTCCCAGCTCCCCGTGTGTTTGTGATTTTCGTTTAAGCTGTTTGCCCGCCGCGCCGTGATCTCTTCACATTCTGCTGCTATTTACTTTTCATTAACGACAGCTACCGAAGATCGGATCGAATGGGATCGGATTGGATCGCGATCGGGAATCGGCGACGCTGTTTGCCTTGATTAGCCGAGTGACTAGTGCAAATGCAGCAGGATATACGGATGCTCATTAGAGACAAAGTAGCCGGTGCACCGAGAGACCTTTTCGTCTGACTTATTGATCTGATCACTGCAAACATGGTCTGGAGCGTGCAGTTGAGACACCGTCAGCAACTACGGCCCAAGCCCATTTTGTGCGTAACCTAAAATTAAATAAACACAAACAGAATCTCTGTGTAGTAGCTGAGCGAGTGTGTTAAAAGTGGGCTCTCTGCGCAGTTCAGCTCGAACTTTGAAGGTTCCCAACGGCAAACAAACACGCAGAATAAACCCAGCAACGTCGACAACGGGCAAACACTTCAGCTCAGCTGCACCTGAGCAGGGCGAGCAGACTTGGGCAAGGGGTTAGCGACTGGCAGGGGGCTGCAACGGTAGCTGTGCTCTCTCTGATCGTAACCGACGCGACGCGGCGCGACGCGACGCGATCGGATGCTTGAATTTGAATCCTCAACGACGGTGGCATGTTTGCACCTTTAATAAGACCAATAGCACAACGGGCAGACAACAAAAATCAAAACTAAACGCCGACGCGACGTGTCTAGAGAACGAACGGATTACACCTAAGTCGGGGACGGCAGGTACAAGTCGCCGGGGTAGCCTGTTGTAGTGTTTATCCAACACACGCCCCTTTGCAACATAAATAATACTATTTTTTTAAATTCTATTGACAGTTTATTTTAGTTTGCTAACAAGATCATCGCATATATAACAGATTAGTGTTAGCTAACCGACTATTATTGGTACAAGTTTCGATACCAACACAAACGGCAAGGGGGCACGCAGCTTGACTCATCCAAAATTCGCCCCGCCCATAGTCCAGTTCGAAGCATAAGGAATTTAATTGTTGTGCTAATCGCAAAAATACGTGACTAATTTGCAGAGCCGAACGACAGGCCGGATGTGGATATGGTAATTGATCATAAGTCAGAAGTTTATACAAAAAAAAAAACAAGCAAAGGGTGTACCGAGCGTGGGATACCCTTCGGATAGATACTTACCCAAAACTCGAAAAGAAAACAACAAACTTTTTTGACGCGTTTGATTTCAGCAAAGTTATGGTGAATGTAAAGTCCGTACTAGTCTCTAGAAGCTCTATTGAGACTCTGCGAGTATATGAAATCAAAAATATCATATACAGGAACCTTCGATAAAAATTTTTTGTATCTTTTGTAATCTCTGAGATCTGTGTGTTCATACGCACAGTTCGCTTACCTACCCACCGCAAGGGTATTTAAAAAAAAAACATTGCAGAAGCAGTACCAGGCCTTCGAATACTAGATAAGCTAGTAATATTTCTATTAAAAAAAACTCCACAGATAAATGCTGAGCGGAATCAAGTTCGTTCGCTTAGTCTGGCTATCAAAAAGGGTATAACTCAATATCATAATTAGGCGGACTTCTGCGTCATCAAACTGGGCAACTGCGGCATCCATTAATCTTCAATAATTGCCCGAAATTGATGTGATGCGTATTTGAAAAGCCATTAAACTGACGCGCACTCAAAAACATTGATCTAGAGCAAGAGAAAAGTGTGTGTACTAAAGAATCCCTCGACGCAGGCCGAGATCGTAGATCGTTGTTGCGTAGATCATTCGTGAGGGAGAGGAGAGACAACTAGTAGAAATATTTGTGTGGAGACAAATTTATGAACGTTTAGCGCAAAAGTCAAGCACTCGAAGATAATGTTGTTGAGCAGGGCAACAAATTGCAGCTATCACAGCACATGCCTCGCATGCCGCAGAACAAAAAGCGACTCCGGACGGATCGAAGGAAGGGAGAGACACAAAAAACCGAGCATGAGGGAATGGGAATGGCAGGGGGCCGGGTAAGGCGGGTAAGGCGGGAACCACGCAGAGCATTTGTCGAATGTGTGATCTTTGCTGTGCGGCTCCTGTGTGGCTCCTCAAGCCCCTTTGTAACTCAATTCGAATATAATTAACGATCACGAGATTACAAATGTCAAAGACAATGTCAACTTGGGCTGCCTGATGCGGCCGGGCGACACGACGAGTGCATAACAGATACGTGAAACCACCGACTCGGAGTGACTGAATGAAGCAGCTACAGCTGCAGCTACTCCGTGCGATCGCCACTTCCACAGCCTTCCGAGAGACCCGAGACCCGAGACCCCGTCTAGCACCCGTTCCAGACAGCACTGCGTGTGGGTCTGCTGTGAGCGCCAGCCGATTTGTTGTGACTTATGTCAAAACAATTGTGTATAACCGATCTTATTCCGCAGTGCATGTCACAGATTTCACTGAGATTCTGGGCGAGCTGTGGGTAGCATTCGCATGGGTACCTGCTGTATCTGTCTCCTTATTGCAAAGTTCGAAAAGCGTAGTTTATGTTCGTATACCAAATCCCTTCAAGATATATATATATTTACAAATCTATGAACTACAGTAGTAACCAGAGTATGTTAGTAGTTGTAGGTATTACTTTGTTTACCAGGAACAATTAATGCAGCATTAGGAAGAAATAGTTTCCTCTTTGTTTTCCCAAACAGATTCACGAGTAACTTAGCTTAGTTGAAACCTCTAGCTGAACTGATCTGCCGATTATTTCTGCCTATCGTTACTTAGGGAGTAGCTGCTCCCGGTGTATCCGCTGGTGCTGGTGGAGCAGCCGGAGACACAGCTGCGCCGCCTCCGCCGCCATTGGGAGCAGTGGGTGGCGGTACAGGTATCGGCGCTGCAGTTGGCTGTACTACGGCGGATCCATTGGGATCCGTTGCGTTATTTTGCTGTCCCTGCGCAACGACAACCGTGCAATTGCCACAGATCACTGAAAGTACAGAGAAAAATGAAAGAAAATCAATCTCTATCTCATTTATACCGTATACTAGCTTTAGTGCTTACAATACTGTTTCTCATCGCTGTCGTAATCGTCGTCCCACAGCGATGCAAACCAATCGTACCAGTCGCTATTCTGCAAACATAATATTCCACATTAGTTATAGTGATTCCACACGATCCTTGAACACACAAACTATACCGATCTCGCAGCACGTTGCTCGGCAGGATTGGCCTGCGTGTGCTGGCAATGCAGTGCCAAGTAGATATAGAGCAGTATGACCAGTTTGCAACCCAGAGACATCTTGCTGGCGACTAACAAGCAACTGGAACGTACAATCCGCTTTTATAGCATGCGACGATCTGTTTACCGATATTGAAATATGCACATTTATGTATAGTATGTATAGTTATAGTCATAGTTATTTGGGGTTTTCCTGACTGACTGACTGACTGACTGACTGACTGACTGACTGTAGATAGCGACTCGAAGCTGATATTAGAATATTTATGCAGCTGCACGTATCGCCCCGTTTTGGCCCATTTGTCTGGCAAGTCGGGGCCCCCCTCCCAGGCCAAGCCGATCGTAGTGCAATTGACAAGTGCGCAAATGCATAACCATAAACCGAACACGAAACCCGATGACTGACTGACTGATTGACTGGGCAACAAGTGTCCGCTGCGGGGCAGGCAATTTGGGATTGTAATCGGAGAATTTGCAACAGACTCGGAGATCGGGAACGATAGGTCCTTGCCTGGCCCTGGCTAGAGGTGCAATTTGCCATTATGAATGAGCAGAAGCAGCGTTACGAGGTCGATACACTTGTTTTGTCTCGAACATGGACTCTTTACTCCACTGTACTCCACCGTACTTCACTCCTGCCTGCTTTCGCTCTTCCTCCCCCACGCCCTTGGTACTTTCTTGCACTTGCACTTGGCGCGTGTAACCCGGCAGCCCGTTGTATTGTGATTTTTATGGCGCTGTCCGAGCTCCGTCGGCCCTGTACGTGTTCCAAGTGGAAGTTGCTGCTATTGTTGTTGTTATATGGTGAAACATGATGCTAACTACATGATTCTAAATTAGACGACGACGGCATAAGGCGCAGATGTGCGAATTTCCTTAAGTGACTGTAAAACGTTCCCGACTGCAGTTTGGCCAGAGACAGGCCAGGGGTGTGTGAAAGGAGTCGGGAGAGGGACGCGGGCGGCAAGCGCAGGTGATTCAATCAACGTTGCTGGGCGTTCTTTGCGAGCGCGGGGGGAAATGCAGCTATTCATCTAGTATTAGATATAGTATATAGAGGAATGCTTTTCTGTATTTCATTTGTGGTTTTATCTATTGGTAATCTCTGTCAAGCTGTATATAATTGTTATATATCATAGACCTGTTATATCCGAACAATAAGCTAATGATCTATAGACTACATGCCGTATATAAGTCGCAACCAGACAGATCAGCACGAAGTATTATAAATCTTTCGTTCGATTTTTATTTTTTTTTTGAGTTATCGCTGGTTAACTCTATTCATGCTACTCTTGGAAGGGATCAGCTTCGAGTAAGGATTTTTTCCTAAGATGCTGTGCTTGTTGTATAAAAATTGCTTAATATATTAATAGATCAGACTGTCAAAGAAGATGGCAAGATTAAAACATCGCATATGCTTTAATTTTATAAGAAGGAAATCAGTCAATAATAAAGTTTTACATATTATTTAAATAAATTCAATCCTAAATACTTAAAAACTTATATTTTAAGCAAAATTTATATATTTTTTTCTTACTTTAACATGCATGGGAGAATGTTAGGCCGAAGGTATCGTAATCTTTCTGGCCTGTAAGGAATATTTTGTATTATATATTCTTTTCTAACGGAATAAAATATGCTGAAGGCATACAGCAGCAAAGGTTGCATATCTAACTGCATTTCTTTTGATTTCTGCTTTGCGAGAAAGGGATCCCAGATGCAGGAGTCCAGTTAGGTAACGCGCATGTCATGTTCCTCAACCCAAAGTAGTTCTACAAAATGCATTTCCGCACGTTCGGCGCATTTCTATGCCACAATCTCTCTCACACACACACACCCACACACACACTCGCATCGCACACAACACACATCCGCAATTCTCGGAAGCAAAGTGTAGCGATTTTCAAGCGAACCAAACCCCAACCACAACCCCGACCCCGTGCCCCCGACCCCGGAAGGCGACCCCGCGAAGCGCAGCTAATTAGAGGCAAATGTGCTTTTGTTCGCTGTGCCTCGCCAGCTCGCTCGCTCTCTGCGCTCCAGCTTGTAGTTTCTATTGCGATGCCAACTTCTCGACTCCTACTCACTGCAAGCACTCTCTCTCTATCTCTCTCTCTCTCTCTCCGATCCATCTACTTTCAGAGTCGCAGTGTCCGCAGTACGGCGAAGTGAATCAACTGGGCGGCGTCTTTGTGAACGGGCGACCGCTGCCGAATGCGACGCGAATGCGAATCGTGGAACTGGCCCGGCTGGGCATACGTCCGTGCGACATCTCCAGGCAGCTGCGCGTGAGTCACGGCTGTGTGTCGAAGATCTTGGCGCGCTACCACGAAACGGGCTCCATACTGCCGGGCGCCATTGGTGGCTCCAAGCCGCGCGTGACCACACCGAAGGTGGTCAACTATATACGCGAACTGAAGCAGCGCGATCCGGGCATCTTTGCGTGGGAGATACGCGATCGGCTGCTCAGCGAGGGCATTTGCGACAAGACGAATGTGCCCAGCGTCAGCTCCATCTCTCGCATCTTGCGCAACAAACTCGGCAGCATTGGACACCATCATCAGCATCACAGTGCCGGCGGTGCCGGCGTCGGCGCTGGCTCAGCGGTGCTGGGCATGAACGGCAATGGCGGCAGCAATGCCAGTGGCGCTAGCTCTGGTGCCGGTGGCAACAACAACAATGCGCCCAGTGCGCCCATACAGCACACACACTCCGCCCATCAGCATCACTATCATCACCAGCACCCGGCGGCGGCGGCGGCGGTGGCGGCCAGTGCCCATCATGCGCATGCCCATGCCCATCTCTATAATTCCATCTATCAGCCGTATACGGCGGCCGCGGCGTACAGCATGAAGGCCGTCTCCTGCGGCAGTCCCTCGCCGCCCACACAGTCGGCGCAAACGCATCAGCAGCTACGCAGCGTGGCGGCCGCTGCAGCAGCCCACTGGCCCTCATCGCACTCGGTGACCGATATACTGGCGCATCATCAGGCCGTTGCGCTGCGGGCCAGCTGCCAGGGCGCCAACACGGTGTCGCCACTGCCGATGACGCCGTCGCCCGTGGGCGCCGCGACGGGCGGACAGGCGGCGTTGCTCGACTGCGATGCTGGAGCGGCACAGCAGCCGCCCTACAACTATTACATGTACTTTCAAAATGGCGGCATGCATCATCATCATCATCATGGCGGCATGATGACCGCGGGCGCAACAGGCTTATGAGGAGACAGGACGTGCTGAACGAGCCGGACTGGTTGGGAATCGTGTCCACGCTTGCATTGTGCCGCACAGTGGTTTAGTCAGACTTGTGCAAAGGGTTTAACTACATATGTTACATAGATGATAGAGTGTTAGGGGTACTCCAATATTCGGCTGCCTTATCGATAAATCACTCCGTATCCGGGGGAGATCTGCTTCAACGAATTTTATCCACGTAATTCTAGAGATTTTCAAGCAACTTTAATTGTATAAAACATAAAGAAAAACACGAAGTAAAAAGTATTGAGTTGTGTTATAAAATGTAATATCTAAAATATCATACTACCATCTAGGTTTTTGTTCTCATAATTATTTGTACATTATGCTCATTAAGTAATTTCTAGTTATTAATTTATGCCATAATTGTAAAAATCAAAAAAAAATCAGAATTTTAAAAAATAAAATTGTTTTTTTTTTAAGCAAGTCTCTTTTCGTAATAACTGTGCGGTTCAGAGGGGCTGACAAGATACATGCTCGCTACGAAGCACCTCGGCTTCTACATACCCCTAACTAGCGTTACGATAACAAAAATAAAACATACGATTCCCATGCTAATACGATGCACTAACAGAGTTTTGGCAAAAATAACCTAATTGCCTACTTGCTTACAAGAACTGGCGGCTTAGGGACAACACTCGCTTTCCTGTGGATCTTTCTTAACCCAGCCGAAGAAAAAGTAACCGAAGCCCAGGCCTAGCACGACGGCCAGGCACAGCCAATAGTTGAAGGTCATAAAGATGAGCATGAGCAAGTAGGACAGAACGATTTGCAGCAGATTCAGCAGGGATTGTATTATGTGCGCCGACGCGAAGATGCGCTGCCAGTAGGTCTTCTCTCTCGCTTCCGCCAGTGGTGTCTCTGAGCAGCCGGCGCAGTTGCTTGCCTCGCGTTTTTCCCGCGACTCGGCGGCCATGCGTTCGGCCTCCTTGCGTGCCTCTCGTCGCATCAGTTGCTCCCGCAGGAACTTGAGCAGTTCGTAGAGAAAGGAGACTACAAAAATGGCTATGGCGGAGAGCACGAACTCGGTAACTGTGGCCGCAACCCAGCCTCGCCATAGAATTCGCTCGCAGTGGCCTGCGTGAAACTGTCGAGAGAGAGATAGAGAGAGAGAGAGTGAAAATAACTAGAAACTCGAGCAGATAATAACTTGCTGTAAATTTCTGTAAACAGCATACAGGGCAATGCAGGTAAATTGAATCGAACAGTTTATCATGCACTCAACATACGAACGAAGCACCCTTTATCTGCGTTTTGTGTTTGTGTCTATGTGCTTCGCTCAATATCAAATTCATTAGCGAGCGCCCGAGTAGAGCGTAACTAGACGTAGAGTGAGAGTACAAGAGTGAGAGCGCGAGAGAGCCACGCACCAATTTGTACGCAGAGAGTGACAGATACACACCTACATACATATGCATGTGCATGTGGCGCGCACACTCTCAGCGAAATCAAAGAGATCAAAACATTTTAATATGCATGATGTATGTGTATGTAAATTAAATTAAATGAAATAGTTGCTCTCGTTTTGTGAGGGATCTGTTATTGTAGTATAGACGATTTATTCCAACGCATTGGAAGTCTCTCTTTACTTGCAGTGAAATGCATAACTAGTGAATGTAAGTTCAGAACTTACCACCATAATCATGGGACAAGACTTGGCAGTGGAATCCGTATCGTCAGATTCATGACCGTGATCCATTGTCATTAAGTCCATTTTCTTCGATTTAAACGTAATTAGCGAATTACTAAGAATGACAGCTTGCGTATATAGTCGATGGGATTCAGTGATTATCACACGTAGACACACTTGTTTAACTGTTGAGAGCAGGTTGTCGACTGCTTGAACAAATCGAGCGTTGGTTGTTTTTAAAGAAAAATCCCTCTCTAATCCCGTCCATGCTATTGCCCTGCGCTTATCTCTGAGAAATTTATGTTATCAGCGTATGCGGCGACGATATCAATGCGATAGCGGAGAGTGCCACCGGCATTGAGTAAGATCAGAGGCGACAGGTGGTGGCTGAGAGAACGTCAAGGAGAGAGAGGATGGCCTCAGCGGATTTGAACTAAATAAATATACACTTTTACACACACACACACGTTTGTGATTTGTAAGTTATGACCTATTTGAAAATTAGCCAATACCTATGGTACTAATATATGTGCATAGTCCGGTTGTCAACTATATAGACTGTGCGAATCAAATTAATCAAATTTCGGTGCGAATACCCTATATTTAATAGGCAAAATGGGTATATACACTTAGCAAATGGTTTCTAACAAGTGAAAGGCGCTATAAGAAACATCTGTATTTGTCGGATCAATTAAATCAAGAGACGACATGCAGGATGGTACGATTACAACATTACAGCTTATGGTACAGCATTTTAAGCAACAACAAGTGTGTAAACATTTTAAGTTGTACTATGACTAGACTATGAGAATCATTTTTATATACATTTACTATTGCAAAGCGTCATGATTAAAGCCAAAATGAATGTAGAGATAAACAGATTTGATCGTACACTATTAACAAGTGATAAAAACTATTAATTCTGTGAGTAAAGAATTCATTTGAATGATATAACATAAATAAAATAATTCTCTACTTGGCTTAGAGAATGTTAAAATTAAAGAATTCTTTAATTAAGTCCATTCTTAGAGTTAAGATCGTTTGAATACTTGTATAACATTGCATTACTATTGATTTACATTTTAAGTTTCATTAGCATATTATTATTCATATTAGATAATGGGTATCTATTGGTCAATAATTTGATGAGGCTAAAGTATTTTTGTCGTTCTTATTAAGTTCAATTTATGGATTTGTTAAAGTTCACATTTCTTTCTGAACGGTAATTTATAATAGGGCAATTAAGATTATTGGAAATTGGCCAGTGTGATCTTAATTCACATCGATTCCTTTGTATTTATTTTATAGCATTCGGCATTAGTGTCGAGCAGGTAAGTGGTGCGTACAGGCATTAGTACGATACTACATACATATTGGAATCGGACTCGTGCGATAGCAACCGTCGCGTAGCAAATATTCCCAATGTCTGCATTAGGCCCACTTGGCTTTTCTAGAGTTGTGTTTCTAACTGTGCAGACTGTCGTTGCTATTGATAGTCGTGTGCAAAATCAGACGGGCGCGTGCAAAACCTACAACCATTCCTCGTGGTCGTGTGCAGATTTCGAAATTGAGTAACGTGTGCAAAAGGCCGTAAGTAGCTAACGATATTGACCTGGTCTAAATGGTGTGGTTATTGGCTTATAGTTAGTGTGGAAAAAGCTCTTGATTAAGCTGAAAGAGCTTCACAAAGAACGTGTAAAGGAAACGGCGCGAATTATCTTATGATTTTCGCTTTCAACTTTAAAGTTGTCTTTTTACTTAGCATGTAGGTGGAAACGAACACTGTACAGAGTTATATCTTAGCTTCGAAACAGTTTATTGGCATGGTATATTACATTATGTTTCTATTACCAATCGCTTGCACGCATCAATTAATCTATTATTGTATTTATACGCTATTCCGTTATAAATTTGTGATACATTCAAATTTTTAATAATGTTGCCACCTAGTCAAATTAGTTTTTTGATTTTATTGATCTGGCAGCAGTTTCGCGTGAGTAAGTGGCAGCGCCAGGGCGTATGAAAACGATATATATTTTTAATAATCATTAATTTACCCATACTAAATGATATAATTCTGTTCATATTTTTAATAAATTTGCAAAGAAATAAATGGGAAATCGTGATAATCTATATTTCTCAAGTTAAACGTTTAACTTATAACATCGATAACACTTATGTTCGTTCTAAACAAATTTAAAAGTCGATATTCGATACGATATCAACAATCCTCTGCAAGAACCTCAGAGCAATAAAATTCTTGCCAATAAAATACGAGGAACGGAGTGTTTCAGTGTAGATAAATTGCAACCGGTCAGCTCAATGTGTGAAGTATTCCAATAAGAAACTCACCCAAACCCTAATCAACATAGCAATAATATGTTTGCGTTACGACATTTGCGGCTACACAACAGGGCTAAAATGCATTTGCCATGCCTAGTAGCAACAACAACAACAACAACGACAAAACACATGCCAGCTGTGCCGGCGCGAGTGTTAATCGGCTTGCATACGCACGCGAGTTCCCGCTATAATAACTGCAGCCAGCAGAGGCTGCCATTGCTGCGGAAGCACATGTCGGAATTGATGCTGGACCACAGAACTACAACCACGCTATCCGCATCGGACCAAAGTCAACCTCCGCAAAAATCGGTTCCGCTCTTGAAGGAGTTGGCGGCAGCAACGAAACCGTACGCACAGCTTATGCGTATAGATCGGCCAATTGGAACATACCTTCTCTTCTGGCCATGCGGATGGAGCATTGCGCTCAGTGCCGATGCCGGTTGTTGGCCAGACCTTACAATGCTGGGATTATTTGCTACTGGAGCGTTAATTATGCGCGGTGCCGGCTGCACCATCAACGATCTGTGGGACAAAGATATTGACGCGAAGGTGGAACGAACGCGCAGTCGTCCATTAGCCTCCGGCCAGATTTCACAATTCGATGCCATTGTCTTCCTTTCAGCACAGCTCAGTCTAGGTTTGCTGGTGCTGGTGCAATTGAATTGGCAATCCATATTGTTGGGCGCGAGCTCACTGGGTCTCGTTGTTACGTATCCACTGATGAAACGGGTAACCTACTGGCCTCAACTTGTGCTTGGCATGTGCTTCAATTGGGGCGCATTACTGGGATGGTGTGCCACTCAGGGCAGCGTGAATATGGATGCCTGCTTGCCGCTCTACCTCTCGGGTGTTTGCTGGACCATTGTCTACGATACAATCTATGCACATCAGGACAAACTGGACGACTTGCAGATAGGAGTCAAGTCTACAGCGCTTCGATTCGGCGAGAATACCAAGGCTTGGCTGTCAGGCTTTACGGCGGCAATGCTCACGGGACTATCAGCCGCCGGCTATGCATGCGACCAGACATTTCCGTACTATGCATCTGTAGGAATTGTCGGAGCCCATTTAATACAACAGGTAAACACTATTCACTTATATAAGCCAAAAAATCGAATTAACTTTATCTAATTCTCTACTCTACAGATTTACTCATTAAACATAGACAATCCCAGTGATTGTGCCAAGAAATTCTTCTCTAATCACCAGGTGGGCCTAATTCTATTTTTGGGCATTGTGCTGGGCACATTGTTAAAGTCGGAAGAGAGCAAGAGTAAGCGCAGTTCTTCAACGGTGACCTCATCTGCCGCTGCATATGTTCCATTACCGCAATCGAAACCCGATATCATTAGCTAAAAAGCTCTAAGTTTGTTATCACCATTTGGGCCCATGGTTCGCACTAGACCAAAGTCTGTAGTTAGTGAAATAGTTTAAAAATATTGTATACGTATGTTTTTACTTTCTAGATATTTTAATGGTACAAGTATTCTCTGAGAATTGTTATAGCAAAAATATAATAGCCTTGGAAAAACGAAACGCATTTGTCAGTTCACCTGAATTCACCCCGGTTGACCTTTCCCCACTCAAAGCAAACTGGTTTCTGTATTAAGTCCTATGTGATATTTATTATTACATATACAGATACACATTGTTGTTTGTATTTTGTGTTGTGTATTGTGTATTTAATGGTAAATACTCTTCAAATGTATTAGTTAATCAAACGTATTCTTTTGTTTCGGTAAGTAAAAAGTTTGTTACAGCTTTACAGTGTGTAAGAAGAACTAGATTAGAAGCGAGGTTTATATTAAATCTGCCACATTCATGGGCATTTCATCGATCTGTGTCGAATAGTATTGTTCAATATCGCGCAATATGCGAATATCATCTGACTTCACGAAGTTGATCGCAACACCCTTGCGGCCAAAACGTCCAGACCGACCGATGCGATGGATGTACAACTCACGATTGTTCGGCAAGTCGTAGTTAATGACCAGCGATACCTGCTGCACATCAATACCACGTGCCCAGACATCTGTAGTGATTAGGACGCGAGACTGGCCGGCACGGAACTCCTTCATAATTTCGTCACGCTCTTTTTGGGGCATATCTCCGTGCATGGAGCTGACCGTGAAATTGGCTTCGCGCATCTTTTCAGTCAACCAATCCACCTTACGTTTTGTGTTACAAAAGATGACGGCCTGTGTGATGGTCAGTGTGTCATAGAGATCGCATAGAGTGTCGAATTTCCATTCCTCGCGCTCAACGGCTACGAAAAACTGTTTGATGCCCTCCAGAGTCAACTCATCACTGCAAAGAGAAGGGCATTAGAATCCGGAAACTAGGAAGAGACCTGTACACGCTCACCGTTTGACCAAAATTCGAATAGGATCCGTCATGAATTTGGACGTCATTTCCAATATTTCATGCGGCAGTGTTGCAGAAATAAGCACCACCTGTGTAGCCGGCGGTAGATAACGATATACGTCATAGATTTGTTCCTTAAAGCCTTTGTTCAACATCTCGTCCGCTTCATCAAGCACTAGCATTTTAATAGCTCTGCAACAAAGTCGATATTTGGAATTGGATAATAAAGATATGGCATCTTAAACTTACCTTGTGCGCAGAACTCTGCGTTTGATCATGTCGAAGACACGACCAGGTGTGCCACTAACAATATGTTGACCATAATCCAGTTTCCTGATATCCTCACCCAGGTTGGTGCCTCCGATGCAAACGTGACACTGTACATTCATCATGTCGCCCAAAGCAAGTATGACTTTTTGAATTTGTACAGCCAACTCGCGCGTTGGCGACAGACATAGCACCTGCGTCTCACGCAACGTCGTGTCCAGGCTTTGTAATATGGAAATAGAGAAAGTTGCTGTCTTGCCCGTGCCGGACTGTGCCTGGGCAATAACGTCGCGGCCTTTTACAATTGGTTTGATGCTGCGCTGCTGTATGGCCGAGGGTTTTTCGAAGCCTGTGAACACATGTTGTTAATACTTAGAAATCCAAATATTAGCCATTTATGTCGCGACGCTTACCGTACGCGTAAATGCCGCGTAGCAGCTCCTCCTTGAGGTTCATAGCATTGAATGTGGGTATCACCTCAACATCTTCGCTTGTTTCAAACTCAACGTTCGAGAGATCCTCCGCCTGTGCGTTTTTGCGCGCCATTTTCGACTTTTTAATGATTTAAGTAGAAAAAATATTTACACTTCTTTTGCAGCAGAATTTTTTCAATATTTTTTCATTAACTTTCATGCGGCTCGGGGATGGAAAATTGTGTACGTTTAGTAATCGATTGCGAGGCGTCGATATATCGATATACTTGGACAGCAACGCTGTAGAGTTGCCATCTGGATGGAATTTATTATTGATCAACTGGGCAGGGTTCTTGTTAAGGCGCCATATTTAAATACAAATAAATGTATTTCAGTAGCAGAGGTGAGAAAAATCAAAGTAAATAATACCTATTATAATAATACTATTTGTAAGTATAATGACTATTGGCAGTCGAATATTCTTAAGACAGTTGTGTATGTTGCTAGTGCTATTGTACCTAACATTGCCCCTAACTTCTGCATACAGATTTCCTCAGGTAGGCAAAGAAATTTAATTAAAGAAATAATTATATTAAAATTGCAAAATTTACAGCGATTACGTAAGCGAGGTACTGAGGGATCTCCCGTAGCGAGCTACATTGCGTTGAAGGGTAAAGCCTTTAGCATTGCCGCAAAAGCAGCTCAGGAGGCCAAGGCCGCATCCGATGCCCAAATGCCTGCGGCTGAGAATGCAGCACAATTGGTGAAAGTCCAGTTGGCAGAGAAAGCCGTTGCAGCAGCAAAGGCAGCCAAAGCTGCTCTGGCTGGCAAGCAGCAAATCGTTGAACAATTGGATATGGAGGTACGTGAGGGCGAGCTTGCCGTGCGGGATGAAAACGCTTATCTGCAGTGTGCACAAGGTAATTGCGAAGCAGCTTCCCTGGCGGCAAAGCAAGCCAGCCTACAGCTGAAAGCGCTGAAAGAAGCCATGGCTAGTGCCAAGTCGAATGTTGAAAACTCCGAGCAGGCTTCTAACGGTGCCGAACAGGAGGTGCTGAAAAAACAGCAGCTGGTTGAGGCTGCCAAAAGCCGTGTAGAGATTCTGCTACGGCAATTGGATAGTGCCCAAAATGACTATCGGGCAACCAAGAAGGCAGCCGAACGTGCCTGCTCCGCCGCCCAAGAGGCCAAGCTGCAGG
Organism: Zaprionus inermis; assembly: GCA_018151445.1. Lineage (NCBI taxonomy): Eukaryota > Metazoa > Arthropoda > Insecta > Diptera > Drosophilidae > Zaprionus > Zaprionus inermis. The sequence continues at coordinate 2,303,125 of JAECXD010000640.1, read as the reverse complement.
CGGCACGGCAACGTCGAATGGTCGAAGTTTTCTGCAAGCTGCGACACATAAATTTAAAAGAGTGAAGGTTTTATTTAATTGTTTATACCTTAAAATAAATGTGTATATTTAACATACTTCTCAAAAAAAAAACAAGAGAATTTTCATATAGTTATATATACTAAGAAAAGATTATGTTCTATTTAGATTTTTGCTAGGGATAGCGTACTGGTGCTGGTCATGCTCACGCATTCGCTTGTGCTTGTGCCAGTCTCCGTGTGGTCCAAAGAGTCCACCGAGCGAGACAGATGCTCCAGGGCGGTTGGCTCGAGCTCCTGATGGAGGGCATGCGCATTGTAGCAGAGCACCAGTTTTGTCTTGAGTCCCTCGAAAATGCTGACCACACTCGGCTTGAGATTGAAGAAGATTATCTTCTGCTGACGTTGGCGAAAATCATCTACCATGGATGAAATGACCTTGGCGGCAGTGAAATCCGCTGCATAGATGTACGTGCAATCGATGACTATGGGCAGTGTGGTTCTGCTGCCGGATTTCAGCACCATATTGCGTACAAACTCAACAGACGGAAAGATCAGGCAACGATCGGGTGTGATCTTTATAAATTTGACACCCAGCTCGGTCTCCAGCTGCTCGAGGGTCACTTTGGGTCGGGCGGAATGGTAGAGTATGTACAGCTGATTGGCTCCAATGGCGACCATGATGCCAATCTCCAGGGGCAGTACCAGGCAGGTGATAAATGCCAGCACACCCGGCACAAGATCAGATCCTGAAATGAGTCAAGCAACGCTGCATATGATTCGCTACTGGCAAAACGATTCTCTCAACTTACGTTTGCTACGCCACATGGGCACAACGATCTGGTATTGCAGCTGAAACACCACGGCCGAGATAATGATGGCTGCCAGCACCGCCTTGGGTATATAGTAGAAGTACTCGGTTAGATAACTGATGGACAGCACAACAATTGTGCCGATATACAAATTGGACATGTTGGTGCGGCAGCCGCTGGCATTGTTGACGGCGGAGCGTGCCAGGCCGCCATTGCTGCGATATCCGTTCACCAGGGAGTTGGCTATGTTGGCCACGCCGGTGGCAAACAGCTCCTGACTGATATCGATCTGCCTGTCCTTGGCAAAGGCCTTGCACACGGCAACGTTCTCGAGCAGCGCTATAATCGGTACCATAATCAGACCGTAGCCCAAGCCTTGCACCATATCCAGGAAGCTTTCGCCCGGCACCGGAGGTATGCCCGCAGTGGCATTGCCCGGTTGTGGTTCAATGGAAAACTTGGGCAACGTAACTGTGGGTAGTCCGGGTGGAATGTAGCCCGTCAGTCGAAACAGACTGATGCCATGCGATTCCAGATACATGGCCACCAGGGTGCAACCGATCACGATGGAGGCATTACGTGTGACACCCACAAATTTGATGACCTCATTGACCACCTGCTGCCAGCGAGCACGTTGTGAATTCTCTTTGGGGCCAATACGAAACTGGCTAAGACTGCGTATGGCCAGTAGCAGCGCCAGGCAGCCAAAGCCCAGGCAAGCATCCCAGACGCGCATGTTCTCTATGTCGCGCAACATGCTAATCCAGTTCTGGAGAAACGACGTGCCCTCAGCTTTCACTCCGAGGATGTATTTCATCTGCGAGGTGAGCACAATAAGCGATACTGCACTGGTGAATCCGGCACTCACGGGTCCGGAGACAAATTCCACCAGGCAGCCGAGCTTGAAAACTGCCATCAGAATCTCGATGATGCCGGTGAGGAAGGTTAGTAGAACTGAGCGTGTCCAGGAGCCGCGTGCAAACTGGAACGTCATCAATGAGGCAACCGCAGTGCTGCCGATGGTGTTATCCTTGCAGGTGCCCAGCAGAACGTACACAAAGCAGCCCAAAAACGAACCGTAGAGCCCCGACTCGGCGGGCAGACCAACCACACCGGAGTAGGCCAATCCTTGAGGTATAACCGTCAGGCCTACAGTGAATCCTGCTATTATATCACCAAATGCATCCGTCCTATTGTACTTGGGCAGCCATTCGAGTATGGGCAGACGCTTCTTTAGTGTCTTCATGCGGCATGCATTGCGCACATAGCTCATGCAGCAGTTGGGCAATGATTCCTCTTCTTGCTGGAGTTTGGCTGCCTCCAATTGCTCCAGACTCTTGCACTTGGACGTGCGATGATCCGTGATCAATATGAAATCCGTCGAGGAGCTGCGAAATTGTGCTTCCAAATTCTGACTCACTTCCGCCCGCTTGCGGAAGGTCACCTCAGTTTCGAGAGTCGACATGCTGCTCGTATGTAATCCGTGATCTCCTACCGTGGGCCCGATCTGGCGACGACTAACAAACCTGTCCGGATGCGCTGCTGCTGCGCTCTCTTATCGCGGCAATCATGTTTGTCTGCCCACGGGTGTGCAAGCGGGATGTCGGTTGTGTGTTTCGGCCACACTTGGTGCTGGCATCCGGAGCATTGTTTGCACTGCTGGCGTCCAGATAAACTGGCACAGTTGTCCCCGCAGTCAACCATGCATTCATTAATCAACCTGATCAAATTGAACGTACAAATATCGATGCTAGCACTATTTTTCTTATTAAAGAGTAAACAAAATGCGCATTGCTTATGTTTTGTGATTTTTTTTTTTTTGGTTTATTTAATTTTAATGTTTTTTACATGATTTTTAAAAATTGTATTTTAAAAGCATTGCATTATATCATATAAAGTAAGATATATCATTACAATATACAATCGTATCCATCGTTTTTGTTTTTTTATGCGTATTTAAACATAGTTGTAGTTGTAATATAATGTTTAGGCAATTTTATAATTCAATAGCAGTAGATTGTTTCAGAGACCATGGCTATATATATATATGTATATGCTTCATATATAAGTATGTATATATATATTATGTATGTATTTATGTGTTTTTTTTGTTTGTGTTGCGTGTTGTAATTATAAGCTCAAGCACTCTTCGCGTGTGCATCTTCTCTTTTTAAAACTAATCGAGTTCAAACAAAAAAACGCTCTCAATTTACCCGCGATTATAAACAAAAAATCGTGTCTGTGTCTGTGTGTGGGTGTGTGTGTGAAGCTAAAGCGTAAATCTGAACAACAATGGACAATTGCTTAAGGAAAGAATCTGATTAAGGTTACAAGTTGTGGAAAATTTAACTTCAGCTGCTTCGAATTTAGGTATTACAATCAAACTTTGCCAATTTCTATTAAATTAATTTCATTTCATATTCTTTCTGTGTGTGTGTGTGTGTAGAGTATCTATGTGTGTGTGTGTGTGTTTGACAATAAACATTCGCATAACTCAAGTAACAAACAAATGATTAGGCATACGATTCCGATAGCCTGAACACAGGGCCCAAAATTCTGGCCAAAAAAATGAAAATAAAATTAATTTATCGAACGCAACCAACATTGAACAATTTCTCATCGATTCCCTCAAAACAACAGCAACAATAACATATGTGACATTATGGTTATATCGTAGATATGCAGGCCTATAGCATCTGTCTATAAGTAATATGTATTTCGGATGATTCGTCGCGATGCGTTGCCGGAGGTGCTGCTGCCTATTGCCAGACGCCAATCGTATAGTTCCTGCTCAGATGACCCATGCGCCGCTGGCGACCGACTGCAAAAAGAGATTAACAATTTCATGAATATCTTATCAAATTAACAAGTCCGTCTGGTAGTAATAAGTTAAGCGATACAGAAAAGCAACAACGATGCCAACAAGATTAAGTTAAGAGTGTATTCATTAAAAAAATAATAATAAACGAAGCATAACGCACACTTGGCCACAGATATCAAGTGTAAACTCAGTTGAGTTTGTATCCGAATCGTAGCTCAAGAAATGCTCCGCTGAGACCTGCTAAGATACGCTACAAATATTTACTAAGCTACTTATTAACTAATTTATGATTATGATCAACGTGTTCGGGCGCGGGCGATAAATTTGACGCGCAACGTTGTCGCCGTCGTAGATGACTTGATGAACTTAAATTATTACAGATAATGTAGCTATCAGATACTTTACGTACTGCTTATGAACATCATTCTTCGGTGTTAGTTTGCCTTATAGGTGGGTGTGGTTGTTGTTGGTCTTGCGGTTACACATGGAACACATGGAGGGAGGGATAATCACGTGGTGGCGAACACAGAGATGGCATGTTGTTGTTGTTGTTGCTGTTGTTGTTGTGGTTGCTGCTGCTACTGTTGCTGCTGTTGTTGTTGCTTCAGGTGATTTGGTTTGTTGTAGTTCTGGTTGTTGTTGTTGGTAATTAGTAGAAGTTTGGACAGTGAAAACAAACACACAGACACACACAAACTGTTTGTTGTTGCTGTTGTTCTCGGTGGTGGGCTGTGTCTTTTTATTTACGCTGATTGAGGCGTTTCACACGTACTGCAAGACACATAGACAGAGAAAGAGAGGTGGATGTCCGAGGAAGAGAAGAAACAAAAAACAATATGTGATTAGTCAGATTGTAACATTAAACAGGGCAGAATTATACTCGTGTTATTCAAAGTATACAACAATTATTCAAGGCAAATATTCAATCAATCAATCAATCAATCAGTTGAGTAGGTACAACATTCAAGAAGAGGCAAGATATTCGCCTGGTTTGGCTTTGGTTTTGTTTTTAGTAGAACAGCAAACGAAATCTGCTCGCAAGTTGGGAAAGTTCGAGCAAAAAGTACTTAAAATTAGAGATAAGTTTGGTTTTTTTTGGGCAACATTTTGCATTAGTTTTGGCTTCAAAAAGGAACAAGGGGGGAATCGGTTAAAAGTTGGGAAAGTTGTTAGGGCAAAGCGCTGGGTTTTTGCTTCATTATTATTATCGTTATTATTATTAATATTTTGCACACAAACAACAAAGGACTGAGTTGTAATTTTGGGTACCAACTGTTCGACATTGATTGGCGCTGAAAGTTATGCTACATTTTTTGCAGCCTGTTGTGGTTGAAACCGCTTGCGTTGTGCCTTGTTGAATTATAAAAATGCTTAAGCATTTCGATTTTCTTTATATTCTTGTTATTGAATAGGATTATTGTTTTATTGCATTTTAGATATTTCTTTTATGTAATTTTCTCATTTTTTATTGAGTTTTTAAAGTTGTTGATTCTGTTTTTCTTCGATTTTGTTTAGTTTTTTTTTCACTTAAAAATGTACATCGCAGTTTAATTCCTATACGAAGAGAAGTTTCATTAGAGCTGGGCAAAATCCGAGGCGATTTGTGTGATATATTAACGAAAGCGTATGGGTTGGATAGGAGGGGGGTGTGAGTGTGTTTGAGAGTAGCATGCAACGGAGTTGGAGTCCTTAAACTAAAGCTAAACATGCAGATTAAGTTGGAAATCATAACATAATCAAACTAAAACGCGATTAACAAATAAATTTCGGATTGTGCGGCACAAAAAAAGATCAGTACGCTGACAGTCTTTAGATATAATTTGTTTTTTTTTCCTTTTTTTTAAGAGCAATTTCGAAGCAATCTGCTCGAATGTCCAAAGCGTCGTTTAAATGTCTAAATTATATATACTCGCATATACATTTGCTTATAGATGCCAATTCAAAAATGCTTTTTGGGGTTAGGGCATATCTTTTGATTATAACTGAACGGAATTTCACGATTTACCTGTGTTAAATATTAGACAAAATTATACACATTACGCCTAGAGATTTTTTTGCTGGGTTAGTTGCCTTGACTTTTGTCGCAAATCAGTTTCAACTATACAATAATATCTCCTGCATCTCCTCTCTATATGTGCTTCTTGTTTTCTCTTGTATCGTAGATATATTTACATATAGTATATGCATGTATGTATGTGAGTGTGGTTCGTTCTGCGCATTATAAATATGTGTGTGTTTTTATATAATATTTATGTGTGTATATATTTTAAATTATTTACTTCTTGGTCTCTCTAACATATATATTGACGCGAGCTCTGTTGCAGCTGCTGCTTCATTTTTTGATAGTTTTACACGCTTATTTTCTTTTGTATTTTTTTTCAGTGTATTTGTGTATTTATCATTTAGTTTTACTCATTTTTAATATTACAAAACGCTTTAAAATTTTTATTTTAGTTTTCTTTCATTGTTTATGTTTCTTTTTATGTTCTTTTTTTTGTTTTTTTTAGCGGTTTGCTTATTGAATTCTTGTTGATTTTCTATGCAGATTATTGAAAAATCTGAACTGCAGGCGTAATTCAAGATCTTTTCTTACTGTAAACGAGAAACAGAGAGATAGAGAGAAAGAGAATACACATAAAACAGATGACAATAGACGGGAACACAATAGATTATAAGAATTGAATGTAAAGCGCATTGAGTCGAGAACTTGGACTTTTTTATTGACTGTCTGTCTGTGTCTGTCCGTCTGTGCTCGTGTGTCAACAAAGGAGGAGGAACACAAAAAACAGTCGACTCGGCTGGGAGGGAGAAATACAAAAAAATAAAAGAAACACTGTTCGTATGGTGGCAGCCGCAGAGAGAAGTTTTCGGGCTGCCTTCGGGTGTTGGGGGGTTGGGGGTGGGCGAGTTAGTACAGCACAGCTGAGATGCCCAGATGATTGGACGTATGTGCAGTTATATACAAAATGAATCGAAATGATAACGACAACATCGATCATGAGCAAAGAGAATTATATATTTATTTTGGGTTCAGTTTTGTACACACGTTCTTGGTCTGCAAGACGTGAATGGGTCGGTGGGGGGTTTCGGGGGGCATGGGGAGAGAACGAGCTTTACTTTACACACCGTGAGCAAAACACAAAAATTGGTGGAGTAAGAGCAACAACAACAACGTTACTACGAAACAGGTGAGAGAGACAGAGAGAGAGAGAGAGAAAGAGAGAGAGCGCGAGGCGATATAAGTGACGATAACGATAACTGTTTGACTGTCTGTACATTTTTATTTTGGCTGTGTGTGACGTGGAGCAGACTCCGCTTCTGGATGCTTGCCGTGTGCTGTGTGTTGCTTGTGGTGTCTGCTGCTGTATGGTGGTGGCTTGCTTGGATTTTCAATGTCTTCTAACTCACGTGTGCGCTTGATATACACCCTCATCATCGTAGTTGGGCGTCACGGCCCGACTGCCGGGCACCACCATGTTATCGGGATCGAACTCTGGATCGTAGGCATCGCCACCGCCGCGTATCACCATATTATCGGGATCGACCTCCACATCATAGTCGATCGGCGGCTGTGGCGACGGTGTTGGCGATGGCGATAGCGAGGGCGAGTGATGGCCGTGATAGGGTGCCAGCTCGCGTTCGATCTCCATGTTGCTCGGCAGTATCAGTTTGGGCAAGTTCGGTTTTAGTTTTTGCACACGAAAGACTGAATTCGTTGTTGTTGTTGTTATTGTCGATCAATTGTTGATTGTTTTATAATTTGGTTGATAGGTTGGTTGAATTGGTTGATTTGTTGTTCAATATACACAGAGATCGAGTTGAGTTGAGTAGAGTCGGGTGTAGTACAATTTGGTTTGTTCAATTGATCAATTTCGGGTTATAAATACAAGTATATAACAGATAATTGGTTAATATCGGATTGGCAGACAGAGTGTCATTCATTCTAATGGTAATTACAAGACAGAATCACAGAACTAACGAGACGAGAATACGGAGGGGTTGAAATCTATTCGGGATACTGTACAAAGTGGACGCATGTGAAGAATGATTCATTGTTCTGGCTTAGCATGTAAAACTGACTTAGCAATCGATAAACTTAAGTAATGAATATTCCAATGAGTTCACGTGACAATGAATGGGTGAATAAGACGATGTGCATGATGATCTTAATCCAGGCTGAACTTATGTGAATTCATGAGTGAATTAGACGATGCTGATCTTAATCAAGACTGAACTTATGCATGTATTTATACTTATTATTAAAGTATGCACCACGTATGATGTAACGAATAACGCAATGTAACGAGACGTGACAACGAGAAAGAGAAGTGAACGATAACGATAACGATAACGTGAACGAGAACGAGAACGCAACGAACGCTGTGTGGCGAGAGAGGCTGATGCTGATGTTAGGCTAAGCCAACAGTCTGAGTGATAAGTAGATGTCGGAGACATCGGATTGGGGTTCCACGAACGATACGTTTTACCTGGTTAGACCACAAAGATATAAAACAGGGAGTGGGGTAAATCAACTATAGTTCGGTTACCAACGCGTTTTGAGGGAATAAATGTACTAGTTCATTCCCATTTCTTAGATTTCCTTTTCGTTGCCAGCGCGCAAGAGTTCTAGGGCAGCTGAGGCTGAGGAGGTCGAGGCAACGTCGCCGGCGACTCCATGCGATGGCGACGCTGCTGATGAGGCAACCTGCTGATTGCGCACTATGCGCCCTGATGACGAAACATGAGCAGAATCTGTTGAATTAGTCCAGGTGCGGGCCTTGACAAACTGCTCGAAAGCAGCCAAGCCCTTGGCCTTTGATGGTGAGATTGATGCAGATGCAGATGCAGATGGAGATGACGGATGCGATGGCGATGGCGATGCGGCATTGGAAGCTAACGTACCTTGTTGCAATTCACCTAAACGCGAATGGGGTACAACAACACGGGTTGTTCATAAATAGAGACCTGAACACATTCGTATATGGTATAACTAATAGATAGTTGGGGAAGGGATACGCGAGCCTAACGAGCGGAGCGGCAAACGTAGTGGTAACCAACGCTGATAACCTGCGAATGTTGCGGGAAGATGAGCTGCTGTCGAGGACAACGGCCAACTTACTTCTGTCGATGTTGCGTTGCAGATGTGCGGCCACGCGATGACGTGCATCGTTGAACTCCAGATGCAAGCCGAGTCGCAGCAGCGATGGGTTCTTCTCCACCAAGTTGGTGATTTCCATTTCGATCTTGTTGCCAAGCACCGCAGATCGCTGAGAAGAGGAAAAGCAATTACAATCTGTCTATGCCAGAAGGGGAAATCGCCATGCTACTTACCTGGTTGGAGGCCCTGAACTCCTCGATGGTGTGGCACTTGAGCAGGGCTTGAACCAGCCTGACAATTACGGGCGGACTGATAAAGTTGGTTTCAACATTTAATACTCTCAGGGTTTTGCTTTTCTCGATCGCTTCGGCGAGCAGGAGAGCTGTCTTATCGGTCAGGCCGACGTTTGTCAGCGAAAGAACTTCCAGGTGTTCATTCTGAGGCAGTGCGGCAATGAGTTGTTCGAGCTTCTCGTCCGAGATGTTCTGCAATAATAAAGAGAGTTTTCAGATCTCAAGTTCGCACATCACGCGCACTTCGCACTCACCTTAATGTTATTCAAATTCAGATCAATCAGCTTGGAGTCATCGTCCTTGACGCGCTTGATCGACTCCTCCACGTCTGTGCTGTTGGGCGGATCCATGGGATACAACTTCTGCTGTGTGGACTTTGTGATGCCATCCCAGCCCAAACCCACTGGCTGTCCCTTGTTGAGTAGCGAGGCATGGTACTGATCCTGGTTCATCATCGAGTGGAAGCCCAGAATGGCAGCCAAATCGATAATCTCCTCCTGCGTGGCATCGCTGAGCGCATGCTCGTACTCCTCACCCATATCGATGGCAATCTGTTCCTCAGCCTCAATTTCGCGCGCATCCCTTGGCGGCGGCACCCACTTCTTGCCGCGCACTGTGCCCTGCACGAACGGCTCGAATTCCGGCTGGTCTGGCGTCTCGATTGCCTGCTTGTTGATGTGCTCGATGAGCTGTTTGCGATTCAGCGGCCCAGTTGCATCCTTGGTGCACTCATAGCTGCAACGCTGATCTGGTGGCAGGAAGTTGTCCTACAAAAGATACGATTAGTTAGCATAAGGCCAGATCGAATCATATGGCAGCATATTACTTACATCGGGATCAACTTCTTTGGCCAGAATGGTTATCTCCTCGGGCGACAGCTGCGCCAACAGACTCTCCACATCCACATCATCGTATTCGCTCAAATCCTTGCCGTACAGCTTGGCCGGCGTGGTGAGCGTTGTTGTCTTTGTGGTGGACGAGGTCTGTGAAGAGAGAAAATCAGGTTTAATGGGCGCATTCAGTTTGAATTGATTATAACTACTAGAGAACTCTAATTGCCGCACATTCTTGGCCAACCGCAGGCTAACTGGCGGCTGTGGAGCACGTCGTTTGACCTTCGGTATGGGACGCAGCTTGATCTTCTGAAACTCGGCTACGGCGCTCTCCATGACGCACGAATGGGTCGCTTGGGAATCAATATACAGCAAAAATGAGCCAAAAATAAACAAAATGCAAATCCAATTATGCACGTTGCGCGTTACAATGTAGCAGCAGTGGCTCGCAGTGGCTCAGCTCGGCACGCTGCTTGTGGCTCTGACTAGGGCTGGGGCTCGGCGCAGACTGACTGACACAGCGAGGCAACAGTCGCAACAGTCGCGACTCGAGACTCGCGACAGCCATGCAACATTTGCTTGGTTTGAGCCAAAGCGCTGCAATCGCAACTGCCACACGGTCGACGGGCTCAGTCAGCCAGTCAGGCTGTCTGCCAGTCTGCCAGGCGGCTGCCTGGTGAGTCAGTGAGTCAGCAAACTCGCTCGCTCGGCGCAATCGACAATCGGTGGCAATGTAAATTAGGCGCATACATTAAAACCTGTGGGTCGTTCGCCCCACTGCGACGTTGTCTGCACTTCAATGACTTCTAGCTGCCGCACTCCAGCGCGATGAGCATGAAATCGAAGCCCAATGCCCAAAAGCCCAACAAGGACATAAATAAACAAAAGCCGAGCATGCCGGAGTAGCACGATTGATTTGCCGTAATGGCAGGGGATGGTCGCAGCTGTGGGAAAACGCTGCGCAGCGATTTCTTTTCATTCAAATGAGTTGAGATTTATAGCAGACGCATTTATGAGGCAATTGGAAATTAAATGCGAATGCCAGACACGGCAACAAATGATGAGAATAAAGAGCAAAGCGAAAGGTACAAATTTATAATGTCATAGGGCTTGGGCCAATGAGGCAGTTACTCAAGTTGGCTAAGAGCTGACAAAGGGCGGAAAAAAACCGTATATAAGAGCAAAGGAGAGAACGTGCAAGAAAGCCAGCTAAAAGACACGCCAGGTTGAAGACTATAATTTACATAAAATAATTGTTGAGAGACCGCAGCGAAGCCCCATAGTTCTATTAAAGCGTGACCCAAACAAACAAACCAACTTAACCGTTCCGAACCTCTACTAAGCCCAGCAGCGGCAATTTCGCGGGGGAGGAGCCAGCAGGGGCAGGCAAAAGCCAAATCAAAAGACGCTCGTAAAACTGGTTTTCGAGGGCAGCGAGGCAGCAAGGCGAGTGCCACAGTCGGAGCTGTGTGCAGCGCCAGGAAGCGAGACTAACCACATAAACCACTTTTCGTACTTCGAGCTGCAACTTCAAAATACACTGCGCCATTTAAGTGAAACCGGTTTGCCACAGACACTACAAGAAGTACAGCAACAAAGCGGCTTACTACGACTTCGACTTCGACTTCGACAGTGACTCGCAGTCACTCCGCCTGTGTCGGCCCCTGCCTCTCCGGCATCTACTCGCAAATGGCCATGTTCAAATGTGTATCCAAGTTTGGCTATAACTAGCGATGCTGCCCGCGTGTGTGAGTACAGCTAAATGCTGTCGATTGACCCACTTTCAAGTGAGTGGCACACTCGACTCGAGTCATCGATGGGCGAGTTATTATGTCAGTCCCTCGCGCTGGACAGGCATATCTAACGGCGCGGCAGCGGCTTCTAGAACTTGCAGTGTGTTGACATTTCAATTGGGGACACTGCTTGATTAATTGAGAAAACAGTTTTGAGCTTCGCGGCCGCAATTGAATTTGCCATGCCAGTTGGCCACAATTCCCCACACCAATTCGGAATTCGTAAGTCGTAAATTCCGGTAGCCTCGGAGTTGTAAACTGGCAAAAAAAAAATAGTAGTAAATGGAAAACAGAAATGGTTGCAAAACATAATTGAGTTCATGGCACGCACTCGCTTCAGATAAATTAAAAAAAACCCAAAGCAGGCGGCACTAAATTCAAATAAACACGAGTGATCAATGAATGCTACGAATGTTTTATACTCTCTAGACTTTTGCAACGGGGCAGCCACCATGCAAATCCACCGTAAATAAACACAAACTGGCGGCAGGCGCGCAACAGCGTGTACATTGTATCTGACAGATACAGCAGCAGCAGCTTGTCAACGCTGCGTGAGTTGTGGAGTGCGCAGGGGCGGGGTGGGCTGGATTTGGCACATTAATTGCAACGGGCCTTGAAACGGGAGCCGCATTGCCAACACCGGGTGCCATGTACGACCCACAAATGCGGCAAATACGAGTGCGAGTACCCGAAATCAAAACATGTCTCTTTGCTGTTTTCGGTGATTTGCACATTTCTTTTTTTTTCTGTTTTTTTCCCGCGACAAGATGAATGTGTTGTTTGTAGACTGGAATTGTGGGTCAAGGTGCTTAGCTGATTTAATTAAGCGATACCAACGAACTGTTTGAGCCGCTCACCAAGCATTGCATGGCACGCAGCGAACGGTAAAGATCACGTTTTTTCGAGCGGAAAACCAGCGAAAATTCATGAAACGCACAACGCACAACGCGTCGTGCCTGGCCAGGTGAAAAGCAGCAGCAGCGGCTGCGGCAGCGGCAGCGGCAGCAGCTAATGGCCAATGCCTAATGGCCCGAAAAGGTGCTGCAAACGCGCTCGATTATGGCCAAGTAGGAAGTACGCTTGTCGCGGCCGCTGAGGATGCGCAACAACGCAACGCGCGCCCGCCAGATGCTGTCTGTGCCGCGTCGTCGTGTTACCAGGAAATTGTAACACTTGTGGAAAATCACGACAGGAAATTTCAAAATCTTAATTACCTCAAACTCGGGACGGTTACGACCCACCGTAACGTCGCCGTTCCTGCCTAGTTTTATGACCACCTACAAGCAAGCTGACAAATCCACAATTAGCATGAAGGAAATTGCCAGGGGAACATGTGTGCGGGGCGATACGCGCAGGGGAAATGGATTATCATGCGGTTCTAGGGGCTGAGCTCGAACAAAAGATGTATGGAAACTAGACTGCGTACGTGCCTCGATATTATTATGATTTCCATATGTGTATATCTATTACACACTCGTATCTTATGCATTTATAATTATTATAAACTTTAACGAGAGACTATAAAAGTACATATGAATAACCGAAGAAACCTCTCAACAATTGAGTGAGAGTGCTGTAAAAACTATTGCTGATAAAGTTTTATGGAGTCACAATAAAACAGACATAATTTCTAATTGTAAAGCTAAAAGTTTTTAAATACAAAGAAGTTCTCGTTTCCATTTCCATTTCCATTTCCATTTTAGGAGTTTACTTTGTGGCCTAGAGCTTGGCAAGGGAATGCAAGCACATGTAAGGCAAGCTCAACTGCTATATACCTCTTATTTAATTGCAGATACAAGTGCTCATACCCTACCTATTTATTTGTGTCTACTGTAAGCCTAAGCTTCTTATACTTATTTCCTTTTGATTTTTTTATATAAATGTAGAGTTCTTAAATTCGAAAAGTAATTTGTAAATTGAATGGAAAACAATTTGTAGCAGAAATACAATTTTTTAAGCCCCTTTTAAATTAAGTTAATGAAGCTCACAGTTGCCTTTAAGTGCCTGAATTTACTGAACTGCAAACATTTGCAATGGCTGCATTCTATAGAGTATTGTGCTCCCATACGAGTGCAGCATGCTAATTCTATCAACAGATTGTGCACTTAACTTGGTCGACTGAATGAGTGAAAACCCTGTGGGAGAATAGCTAAGGCGAACATGCCTTGAAGCACTTCAACTGCTGCAAATGTTAGGAAACACTTTAGTGGGTTCTCCTGCTGCTGCTGCTGGTGCCGGTTTTCTCCCGGGCAGCTTCCACATTCACCGCAAATCACATATTCAGTGAACAGCAATATGCTTTTATAGCCAGGCAATATTTTATGCAATTTGCATGCCGGCAATAAACTCAGAAGGCACGCTCCACTGCCGCAATCTGCAGCCGACAGTGGCATCTCCCAACTGCAACTGCCATGACAAAAACCTAGAAGCAGCGGAAGACAAAGTAGAAAACTGTGGGCCAAAGGGCCCTGACTAGATGGCTGGCTGGTTGGCTGGAAAGCTGAGACCACATCGGTCATTCTGCTGCGGCAGCTGCCACCTCGAGTGTCTGGTGCTGGTGTAAAGTGAGACGAAGATAGTTCCGTTCGAGTGCATTCGTATCTGATGGTTTGTCGCCTGATTGAGCACGCACAAAGCCCAGTCGCTTGGCCACTCGTGGCATACGCATTGACATTGCAGTATTAGCATTAACCACGCCTGAGCCTTGAGTAAACGTGGCTAATATCATTTCGGACACTTGTGCGCGCTCATTAGAAGTGGGGAAAACTTTCGTTGACTGCGCTTCGATTTGTCACAGCAGCTGCCGCAAATGGCGGGCAAAAACAAAAGCGAAATGGAAAAGTGCAAAAAGAAAGAGTGAAACTTAGTAAGCCATAGCTGGATAAGTGCGGCAAGCGGCTCGTTTGTCCATTGTTGCCGCATGATATGGACTTTTGCTCGATTTGCGCAAAATGAGATACGTGCGGCGCATTTCATTTTTCCGACTTTGCAGATCATCAATACAACTGTCAAATAAGCGAGCAGCCGCTGCGCCCACGATGCCATGGTAGGCGTGGCACAATTTATGTAGTTTGTCGACGTCACGTCGCACAAATTTACAGCTCGAAAAAAATGTATGAAAATTTGTCTCAGACAGTCGGGCAGGCAAATGATTCCCTGAACAATAGGAAAACTCAGTTCCCTGGTTGGGGCGTTATAATAGTTGGAAGGCAGCAAGTGAAAGTCTGAAATAGACTCACCCAATCTCTCTGTCTCTCTGTAGACTTTTTTTAATGCAATGCAAATGGAAATGCAAATGAAAATGAAAACTAATGTTTAAAGAAAGATCGTAGCATGTAAATTGCTTGCGACGCACCGTTTGGGGCGTTGCGTTTTGTCTACGTTACGCATACGCACCGTGGCACCGGTGGCCTGTGGCCATAATTAAGCGGCTTGTTTATCGCATACAGCAAACATACATCGAATAGTTTACACATTGGGTAAAAGCCAACAACGGAGGCGACGTAGACATGTCACTGAACGCTCGACGGAACCGTGCAGGGCTTTGCGTGCACATTTGGCCGGACGATGAACTCGCTGAGCACGCCGGCTGACTCATTAGAATTGCCGCTGCCGTTGACATTTGAAGTTGCAGGCAGCGCAATTAGAGTGGTTTCTGTTGCACAGTTGCACAGTTGCAGTTTGCCTGTTGCTGGCAATTATGCAAATGCCGCACACACACGCGCGCCTCTCGAATTGGGCAACACTTGGCCGCAAACATGTGGCAAGCTGCTGTGGCTGAGATGATGGCGAACACGAAGGCGACGATGTTGTAATCGAGGCCGATGTGTGTGCAACGCGTCGAGGCGATTAAAATCGCGTGCACATGCAGCATAAATGCGCGTGTGGGCGTGGCTGCCGCCGCTGCTGCTGAGGCAATCGGTTGCATGCACAAACAATTTTCTTGGCAATTGTCGCATAATTGTCATACAAAGCGATTATATCGCAAGCCAGTTGCAATCTACGGTAATGCATGGGGAAGTGTGGAAAATGCTTTACTAGAAATGCTTTTCATTTGCACTCCTTTTGACCCTTGCTGCTTGCTGAGTGCACTTACCTGCAATTAAAGGAGAAAAGAAAAACAGAGAATTTTAATTAAAGGCGCGGCCAGGTAAATGGGTTTGTATATGCAGCATATGTATATGTTTATACTATATAGGTATCTGTAACGAATTTATAACGACTACAACTTTTGACAGGCAGCACACACAGCTGAAAACTTTCCCAAGCCTCCGACGTGAGGAGGACGTGAACAGGTAATTACATGAAAGCCATACAGAAAATTATGTAAAAAGATTAAATTTGTAAGATAAATTGGAGCAGACATGTACACCCCCCCGCCCGGCCCAAGCTTTCACGCTCCCGTCCTCTGGAAGACCGGAACATGGCAGTCACTTCCCTGGGAATAAAAATGCCGCTTTATGCGGCAGATTTCATGGCTGAAGATAAAAATGGTTGCGGTAATAAATGAAAATTATGCAAAGTTTGTGAGCGAATGATGAAGTAAGTAATGCCCATCCAAGCCGAGCCGTATACGGTTAACGGAGCGTGTTATAAGACGCGCTCCCCCATCCAAAAAAAAAAAAAAAGAACAGAGCCCCAGAGCCGAGATGAGTAAGTGGAAATTTATGAAAATAAGCATAAAGCCAGCCAAATTCCCAAATAATAAATATATCCAAACAGCCAGGCTGCCAGCTGCCTGCTATGAAACTTACATGGAACTTCCAGCGAACTCCCCTTACAAAAACAGAGAGAAAAAAAGGACAGAAAAACACTTTAGGCTTTTGCCAGCGATGCGTCGAGCAAAAGCGTTAAGATGCTTTTTCCCCAACTGACAAAGTTGTTAACAGCGAAATTTAAGTGGCTAACAACTTGTTCAAAGTTTGTCTGACAGTTTGAGACGACAGCGAGCAAAAGAAAATGGTAAGAGCCTTAATAGTGCCGCGGTAATATTCGAAGTAAGTTCGTGTTCTTTCCCTATTCCGTTTTCGCTTTTCTATTTCTATTTGGTTAGCATTAAGATGCGCTTAGAAGCGCACAATGACGGTATAACATATGCCTGCTAAGCAGCTGAGTAAACAGATTTCAGGTTAGTCAATCTATAAGGTAAGTTTGTTTATATACACATAAATCGTGCTAACGGATTCTTGAAGATGTGCAATACAAAAGTAAGCTGCGCAACAGCTTATTTTATACAAATACTTTCCCTTCTTTATGGAAGGTCATAACATGGGGATCTAAGGCATGGAAATAAGATTGTAAAAGATCAGTTAAAATCTCTTTCGAAACTCAGCTTTATTTAGCTTCTATTTCCATTTAATTTAAATTTTAAAACAAAAAAATCGACCTATTTCATTCTATGACAGATCTACGAATCTGCAGATCACATCAATCTAAATAAAGTGATGTTATAAGCAAACTAGTTTTATTTTATTGTGTGGTCTAGTTGGATCTCTGTTTCGCTTTTCTGTTTTTGTCTTCGACAATTTTTGTGCACACAACGTCAATTAAATGCCGGCAATGGCCAATTTCAGTGTTGGCCGAGTGTCGTTTGTTGTTCGTGCCTCTCTCCCTCTCTGCCCCTCAGCGCGGTCTTCTGCGGCTGGCCCCATTTCCCTATAGCATAGCATAGCAAGGGGCTTTTCATGTTTTGCTTTGATGGCCGTCAAATGGTTAAAACAAAGACGATTAATTACTCAGCTCACAAAGTACACTTAATGCGCTTTGACGCTTCGCGTGGGTGTGGGTCCGCTTGCCAAACAGACGAAGGGTTTAGCGACCAATTGGCGGCAATGATGACGACGATGATGACGATGACGGGGTGAAAGGGCACTTAAAGTAATTAGCTGCCATCAAACAAACTTAAATGACACCTTAATATACATTTAAATTAAAACGGGTAATGGATACAATCAACATGTTGGCAGGGATTATCTCGGGGCTCAGCGCGTGTGTGCTATAATAAGAAACAAAACATTGCTTATCTGTGGAACCGCAAAAAAATGAGTGTGTGCTGTGCTTATTTATAGGCAGGAAGTATCGACAAGTAGATATCCACATGAGTCGCAACGTCATTCACAACAAGTCCAAACTATATGTGATGAATAACTTGGACAGGCTGATAAGCACGACGCAAGGGAAACAATAAGCTGCGCTTGATTATACGAAAATGCAAATTTGGTAAAATTATAAAATTGGAAAAATATATACACACAAAAGCATAATAGTTGGGCGCTTCATTATGCGAAAAGAAAGCGGCTTTGTGTGATGATATAATAACAAGATTCGTTCGCTTTTTATTGCCGGCAATGGGAATCAATAACTGACCATGGGATTGGGTTTAGGGTTCGCATGACGCGCCCACTCAACATTACGCCGACAGGGCAGAGAGAGCGAGAGAGAGGGCTGCCGCGGGCAAATACGCCCAGAGCGCAAACTCCAGAACTCAAATATGAGAGTGGTGGACAGCGAGAGAGTGGAAAAAGAGAGCGAGAGAGAGAGCGCGCGCACACTGACGTAATCGTTATCGTACGCTCGCTGTGCTCATCGTTAATTGATGGCAATGAAAGGGGAAGGCGAGGGGGGCACACACAGCTAAATTTGTTGTTGTCAAATCATAAGTGAAATGAAATCATTCAAGGAGAACAGCAAACATCAATGGAAAAAAAATACATTTTAAAATGACAATAACTCTCGATTGTGCACGTCCATAACGGAGTAGCCTCTAGAACGACAGCAACAACTACTGCATGATGATTACTAACCTCCATTGCGTTTTTCTGCCTGTTTTTGCTTTGGGCTGCTGCTGCTGTTGATGAGTCTCTTGCTTCACTTGTGTGTCCCGGTCTCGTTTTTATTTTCTTGTAAATTGTTTTGTTTTTATTTGTAACACTTTCGAACTATTGAACTATTCTACACGCACGGCAATTAACAGCGTTTTTCCTTTTTATTTTTTTTTCGCTTTGTGTTTGGGCGTGACACACACAAAACGAATCGAAATTCGTTGTGACCTACAGAAATTGGTTGGTTTGTTGTGTTTTTCTCGCTCTCCGACAAACCCGAGTTCCACAATAAAAACGCACAGCTCGATTCAGCTCACACCAATGTCAACAATTTGCAACCAGCGCAATTGTTTAATGCCAGCACGTAACTAAAGCAGCGCGAATTGAGAGACGAGCCACAGCGACGACGAAGTTTGTGGAAAAAGTAACAAACCAGGTGTAGGAAACCAGGTTTAATTTTACTACTGAATATCGATGATGCCTATCGGTTAGACAAAAGAAAAAAAAAACAAATCGAAAACTACGCGAGTGCTGCCAGATCGTCGGAGCGATGAATTTCTGGCAGCGTGCGTGCAGTGCTGCCAACTTACGTCAACATTTGGCTGGAGTAAGCGCAGTTTTGAAGCCACTGCTTGCGTAGCCGCGCTACAGTTGCAGCACAACTGGCAATTCAAAATCAGCTGTTCTGAAAATCTTTTTGTAATTATTTTTTTCTATTGTTCTCTGCTTTTAGAGAGTCTGCCAACTAAATATAGAAAATGCATAGCTATCAAAAATTGCTTTCACTTTTGCACTCAATTTGATGGCCTTTTAATGCATGCACATAAAGTGATATAATTTTACGCCCATAATAACATGTCGAACAAACACACACACGCACGCCCACTCACTTGTCTGAATATATGTAAATGTGTATATGTGTATGACAAGAGTTGGGCGCATAAATCAAAAAGTTGCTGCGGCAATTTCTCACATGAAATGAATTTTTATCTGGCGCCGCTTTTGAGTATTTTTGCATTACGTTTAATTAATTAGGGTGAAATGTTTTTAATGTCAAGGAGCAACAACAACAGCCACGGGATATGGGCAAGCAAGAACGAGAGGTACGAGAGCCGAAATGCCAAAACTCGACTCGAGGCCGGTCCCAATTCCATTGCATACTTCGAGGCGCGGACAAAACGACAGACAGACGGAGACGCAGAGAAAATGTCATAAAAATACCGTTGTAAGTAGTTGAGGCAGCCGAAAGTTGCTCCAGCCATGCCTTGCGCGCATTGTTGCCATTGTTACCGCCTGCGCTGCTACACGTTGTGATTATTGTTGCTGCTGCCGCGATTCCCCGCCCGACGCTCTTATTACTGCAGGCAACTCGAGGCAGACACGCTACGCGGGCGGCGAAGAGGTGTGGGCGCGGGGTAGGCACGGCCGCCAAACTCATTTCACTTGCGTCGAAAAGATAAATGCGAAGCGCTTAAAAAAGCAATTACCGCATAAATTGCGCTCGGCTCAGTTCGGCGTACAACTACAAATAGGCGGATAGGGCGGGGCGGGCGGGAACGGATGCGGCGCATAAAACTTGCTACAAAGGGACACGCCAGCAAACCAAACAAACAGATAAAGGGGGAGGAGGAGGAGGAGGCGTGTTGTGTACATGCGAGCACATCCTGCCCATAAGGCATTTCGCAAACAAATGCGCGAAACACGCGAAAACATGCGAAATGCATTGCGAAATTGAGACAGCCCTGCGCTGCCCCAACTCACCTCCTCCCCCTCCTCCCACTCCTCCCACTCCCTCCCCCAACCCCGTCTTAATTGTAAAATCAATACTCGCGCCAACGTCGTGTCGGCTGAGCAACTGGCGCGCGTAAATCAAGTTAAAAATCGCAGTAATCAAAACACCTGAAGCGCAATAAAAACTCATTAAAAGCGCGCCGTGCAGGCCGGCCGGCCGGAGCCGGGAAGCAGCCGTGCCGGATGTGGATGCCAATTGGGGGCCAGGTGTGCGCCCGGGCCAGCGCGTTCTCAAATTGGATTTGTTCAAATTGAATGGGACACATCGATTTCTCATTAGACCACGGGGCCAGTCGCAAACGCAGACGAAAGACTTTATCTCGCAACAGGAGCGTCTTCGGTTTTCGACCACGTCTGATGCGAATTTACGGCGTCTAAAATCATTTAAACAAAAATTTAATTGACTTGACGACGGGTGCAAAGGGGAAACGGCTGCGCAACACGAAACGGAAGGCGGTGGCAGACGGGCGGGCGGGTAGGCCGTAGGCGGTAGGCATGTCATAAGGCGCAAGGACTTGAGTTGGCGTCAGCTGCCGCTTGCCGCTTGCCACTTGCCAACTGCCAATTTGTTGCTGTGCCGAGCGGAAATTTCTTCAACTTCCTGATTTAAATAATAACAAACTGTGCCGAAGCCTGGCCTGCCCCAATCTCTGCCCGCCTGCCTGCCTGCCTGCCTGCTCCAGCGAGTGCCACTTGTCACACCAACTGACGGCGCAACAGCAGCAACAACAACAACAATAACGAGCTTGATTACCATCATCAGCGGCAATGTGCTCCAATGCGTCAACGTATCAGCGACGGTCCGAGAAGGAGAAAGAGAAACTGTGGATGGGAGGGAGGGCGACTGGGAAACGGCAGCGATTGTGGCTTAGCCAAGTGTCAATATTTTGCGGCTCGTTGCCTCACAGCGTTTTGTTTTTGTTTTGTTTTTCTTCTCTCGTTTTTCTTTTGGCCAATATGACGTGACAAGGATGACACGGCCGCAGCGCAGCTTCCTCAGCCGAAAACGGCAGCGGCAACAACAAGTGTAACAACAACTGTGGCAACACGCTCTGCAATGCTCGCTGACATGTCGCCGATTTCCGCATGCAGCACAAGAAGCCAACGCCAGTCGCACTCCAGGGCGGAGGCGGCGGCCGACAACCGAGGGCCGAGAGCCGAGCTGTTGCGAGAGCCGAAGCGCTGTTCTGGCCTGAAGGACTATAAGACTGGTGCAGAGACCACGCACGAGCTGAGTCGTGCCGCAAACGTCGAGTCGCACGCAGCGCAGCGCAGCAAAGAGCTAAACGAGCGCATATTACGCATACGCCGCGGGTGCCACAAGTGCGTTACGAACAAGTTGAGCCAAACGGGTTTCGGCGCGCTCGTTAGCCAAAAAGAATTCCACACGGTTTTACGGTTAACGCACGCACGGACTGTCGGGGCAGTCGCGCAGCCGTGCGTATAATTTGGACAGCCGCAGCGGCAGTGGCAGCAGCAATTCCTGGTAGAAGCGGCGGCTGATAACGCACGCGGGCGCCTACAGGCTGGAAACCGTTCGTAAAAGTGCGTGCTACCAAAATATTTGTCCAAACGGCGAACGGCAAGTGTATCCGACAAGCAACCGGGCAACCGGCGATGGCCATGTGGCTACGACTAAAGCGTACAACGGTGCGTATGAATGAAAATGCGCGCCATGAATGAATGCGGGTGCGGCGTGCGGAGGAGCAAAACTGCTTGAGTCGGCGGCGGCGGCGGCGGCTGTCAGAGATTTATGTTATGCCGCGAGTTTGCCTGCCTTTGTTGCTTTAATTATGTGTGTGTGCGAGGGTGTGTGTGTGTGTGCGAGTGTGTGTGCCTCATCGTCATCATTGTTTGTTTTAGTAGCTGCTGCTGCGTCTATGTGTGTCTGTGTGCGAGCGTGAGGATTATGGAAACAAGGCACGCAGGCAGTGCAAATAAAAAGCAAGTGCCGCACAAACTGTTGGCCTGGCGGACAGCAGCAGCCGCGGATTGGACAGCGGGATAGCCAAAGCAGCTGGAGATATGCACATCAAATTGAGACGTCAACGCCGCAGGACATTCAACACTTCATTGAGTTGGGCGTTGCGTGGAAAGTGGAAATTTAACTTTTACAGTTAGATTAATGAGCTGCCGAAGCGCTGTGACGGACCGCAGAGTTGCTAATAGATTTGGCAGAAGGCAGGGGTAGGGCAGGGGGGCATAGGAGAAGCAGCGACTAGCCTAGACTAAGCAATCGATCAGGGCGACGAGCGACGCAGCTGCCTGAGTTGGCTTTAATTTTTGACCCTTTTGAAAGAACTGTGCCTGTCTCGGTGTGTAGGTGTGTGTGTTGGGTTTGCATGTGTGTTCTGTGTGTGTGTGTGTGTGTGTGTCTCGGTTGTGCGTATTATTGCTGTCAAAGCCCAAGCTTAGGCGTCTAATTTATGAATGTTTTCAGCCGTCCTCGCGTCATGCTCTATTTGCCTTGGCCTTTACAGCTGTTTTTTTTCAGTTTCTCTTTATTCTCGTTTTTCCTTAGTTTATTTTCCTACATTGTAACTTATTTTGAATAGACTGTCGTGTGGCCAGTCTGCTCGCTCGCTCTTTCTCTCTCTCTCTCTCTCTCTGCATGAACCCCGATTCATTTGCTGACAAAAATTCTTTGCATAATTTTTGGCTGAAAAAGTTTTTAATGAGTTTCCATAAACTTGACTGCGCTTTCAGTGCGCTCTAATGCCGTTCCAGCTCTGACTTATACACTGTTTGCCCCCCCCCCCTAGCTACGCTACGTTTGCCTCAAAGCAACTGCAGCGAGCGCGATAAGCGTTTAATTGAATGCCCGGCCGAGTACTCGATTGGATTTCTATGCGCGCAGAGGCGACAACTAGCGCGATTTGTTTGGCGCCTGTGGTTGTGCATAGGATTGTGGGCTGCGGGCTGCGGGCTGTGGTCGCGGCATCGGGCTCACACACACATACACACACACACTTCAGTCGAGAGCACACACACACGATAGGAAGGACGCCATGAAGTACTCCGCTCGAGTGCCTCTTGCTGCTCGCTCGTCCCTTTAGCCGTGTGTGCGCTCAAATAAATTTCAATACACTCGCTAAAGGGTTCTCCCTTGTTTTTTTTTCTCGTTAGTTTTTTTTGTGTCATTGAATGCACTCATGCAGCATTTCGAATGCCGACTGAGTGACTGTGTGCGCTGCGAGTGCCAGTGTCGTTTAATGTGAATATGCGAGCTTAATTACGAGTGCTCTTAATTGAATATTTCGCCTAATTAGTTGCAGTAATTTAAGATTCAATTTGCATGCATTCACTCCCAGCACACAATTGATGATTTGCAATAGATTCGTCGGCCCACTATTCATATTTATGGTTTCAATCCACTAATTGCGGCATATGTATGGCAAATTTATAAATCATAAAATAGTTGGCTCAATATGCAACATTTAATTTATGGCAACTAGCAATTGCTATATCAGGATTATAATTTAATTGGTGCATAACTTAGGAATTATTTCATATTTGTAACTTGGCATTAAATTATAAGCAAAGTACATCTATAAGCCTGGCTTGTTACTGTAGCCAGGGCTCTTAAGCTAAGCCTGAGAGGTTTAACAGCTCGAAATCTGTCTGGAACTGAGTGTAGAATTAAATGGCTGGAAATGCAAACAATATTAAAAGGATCTCTAGAGTCTTATTACGCTTGAAGTTTAGATTCTTATTTATTTTTCAGGGATCTCAAATTGAATTATAAAGAGTTTGCTAAACTAGAAATCTTGGCACACTGTGGAAATGCATGTTAATTAAATAGTAAGATGCACAAATGGAATATTCAAAATTTGAAGACTTGAGTACACAATTTCAACTGTTTGTAATATGTCAGGTACACTGTCTTTTATGCTTTCTTTTTTTGCTTCTCTTCTACGCTGCGTTAATCCGAGTCATACGAGCAAAACACATCGCTCTGCACATGGAAAATGCGTTTTAAATTTCGTTTGCGTAGATTTTCTTCACAATTTTCATTTGCACTGATTCATGTGCATGTTTTTCTTGCTGCTCTTTGTTTTCATTTCGACAATGCAAACACCGCCCCTATTCCAACTGCCGCCCTGGTCTGCCTGGCTGCCTCGGGAGCGGCAGAAGTTTTACACACTGGCAGAGCGGAATGTGCTGGCTGAACAGATTGGCCAACATGCAGCACAAATGCGTCTATAAACGCAGCAGCAGCAGCAGCGGCAGCAGCAGCAGGCAACATGAAACGCAATTATGCAACATGTGTGCGCCGTTGCTGCCGCGCCACGCAATCTTTGCCACGACGTCTCAGCTGCCGCTGCCGCTGCTGGAGGAATGTAAATCCCAGTCGGGACAGGCAGACAGATAGACAGACAGCCAACGTGGCGTATACGCATTGTTGGCAGTTCACCGAGAGAGTTGCCCGTGTTGGTTGCCCTGAACTGAACTGGCATCTCAACGATTTTGTGTCACAGCTTGACGCCCAACTCAACCTTTCTAATGTTTTATGTCTCAGCATAACTTGAACATTTTCTCTTCCTCTCTCTCACTGTCTAACTCTCTCTCTCTCTCTTCACTCTTCTTGCAGTTGCTGCCCTCGGCACGGGCTCGACGCATGGCACGGCAATAAAGCAATGAGCAAACCACGCGCTCTCAACCTGAAGCAACACAGACACAGCCATAGCAACCCAGTGCGGCCAGATGCAAACCAGTGAGCTCGCCCATTTGGCCCAGTGCCACGTAGCCACGTAGCCAGCTCCCTCAGCAAACACGGACACACACACACACACACATATCCACACAGAGAGAAGAAGAGGCGACCAAACAGCCGGAAGCAGTTGCTAAGCAGCTCAGCTCGAGCTCAGCCGCAGCTCAACAGTCGCAGATCGGAGTAGCCACAGCCGCAATTCTCCTCGCAATCCTCCCAGTTGGAGCGCAGGGGGCCCGGCAGCCGGTCATGTTGCGAGATATATTTCTATATTTAGTTCTAATCGTTTTATTTTGCTTTATTTTCATGGCGCAGCTAATCGTCAACGTTTACGCATTCCAGCGCCAGCCCACGCCCGCCCAACGTGCCGAGCGCAATGAAATTATATTTGTCTAGGGTCCCTCACCTCCCTCACTCCCTCGCTTTCCCCCCCTCGCTGCGGTCATAAGTCAAGCCGTGGCGCATTTAATGAGCGCAGAATTAAAGCTCAAATCAAAGCCGACTCGCTTGCGATGCAGCAGCCATCTCCGGGGCGTGCGGTGGCCCGGTCTCGGGGCGCCTGCCGGCGTCGAGATAAAGCCACACGCAAAGAACTGAAGAACTGATAAACTAGGTTGCGCGCTAATTAGTAACGGTAGTCTTGGGAGTGCTGTCGTGAATGAAACACAATGAAACTCGGCCGAACAATAAGCCGAGCGACTTGGGCTGCGGTAAGCGCGCAGACACACCGACACAAGCATACATATAAAAACTTACACACACACACACACACACACACTCAGACACAGTGCCTGCAAAGGCGAAAAAAGTCATTGCGTCACGTCGCTGCATTCGCAAAAAAGGGAAAAAAATATGGAAGTCGAACAATTTTTAATTCATTTACGCGCCTCGTTGACGCATTTTGCATTCATAATTAAGTCCGTGCTCTTTGTGCGAAAATATATATATATAAAAAAAAACATAATTGTTCGCATGCCGATAAATATGCGCGTGCATGGAGTATGCAATAATGCAAACATAAATAATTATTTACTTAAGCGCGCGCAAGGTGCTGGCTGTAAAAATTTCATTGCCTACTTATGTGCGCCGCCATAAGCCCAGCTCAGCCCCAGCTCAGCCCCAGCTCAGTGTGCTCGGTGTGCAGCGACGTCAATGGGCCGGCAACGCGCAGTGGTGCGCTGGGGCGTGGCCAGTTGGCAAACGGCTTTAGTTGCGTATTGATTTGCAGCACACTCTCGCAATTCCTTGCTCGCCTTTTAAGTATATTTCTGCTGTTCTTTGTTTTTTGCTGCTCGATGCCGCCTTTTTTTTTGTTCGCCTCTTCTTTTTTGCTTTCTTGTGCCGCACAGTTTATTGTTTTCTTTGGGCCGCCGCTTGAGCCGGTTCGGTTGGCAGGCAGGCAGGCAGGCAGGCAGCGGGCAGCGGGCAGGAAGGCAAGAGTGTTGCCAGCACGCCTTGAGCACTTGAGCGGCATATACACACTTGACCCCGTTAGTTGAGAGACTTCTCCGTAGGCTGCGTTCGGCCAGTGGGCGTGGTGCAGGCCTGTGCAAACATTTAAATTGACATGGCCAAAGGGGCGGCCAGAGCAGCGAGGCATTTATTTCAAAAACTTCAAAGTGCGGCAACATTTTCGTAATATTTTGCAAAGTGTTAAAGTCTATGTCTATGCATGTGCGCCTAATTGATAGTTGCGCCAGTTTGACCAAATGGAAATGAAAGTTTCATCGTCAGCTCGAGATCTAAATGCATATGGCACACACAAACATGCACAGAGATATGTATATTTATTTGGATAAGAGCCCGAGCTCGAGTTTGGCAAAGTTATTTCAGTCGAATTTCAAATTAAATTAATTGCTTGGGCGTAAGTTCTTCGCAAGACCAAAAGTTATTTCTTCCTTCTTGGGCACACACTGGGCCGTTTCGCTTAGCTAGATACCCCATATATATATATCATATAAGCACATCTCAAATCGAATTATCAAACATAATCAAAATAAATATTACACTCGAATTACGAATTATATTCAATTAACTGTAAACGCGTACACTCGAACAATAATAGTTTTAGCTATTCTATACAAGAGATAAACAATACATACACTACTTATGATATACATACATATATATATACATATATAGACAGCGCGTTAGCTGTTGTAAGTGCATAAGTGTCTGATCATCAAAATAAGGTTTTACGAAAGAGACATGCGACGAAATTAGCGTTTTATTGTACTATGTAGTTAGAGCTGAATAACGAAATCGAATTACAAATAAACCGAATAAACGATACAATATCGAAATAAATGTTCAAGCTGAAAATGTGAAAACAAACTGAAAAGTCTTTTTATTCCATTGTTTTATGGTGTGAATTCATTTCGGGCGAAATTGCAAGGTAAATCATTTATTATTACTTTACAGCCAAAAATGTACAATCAAATATATAAATAATATATGTGAATGTGGTAAGTTTATTTTTTATATCTGTTGTCTGGCTAGAGATCAGTGATTTCTGCAGAAATATATATATGCTTTACAGTTGGCAATAAAAGATATTATATATTTCATTTGATAATTTTGAATGTTAAGTTTATGACACTGTAAATTGGCTTGCCAAGCAATTAAGCAGGAATTTAGGGTAATAAAAGTTGAACCAATGCAGACCATCTTTAAAAACCCCTAGAACTTGGAACTTCTTTGTAACATTTCTTTGACTACATTTAAACTCTCTTGAATTATGATTGATTGCGAGAAGTCTTGAGTTTTTCTTTGTTTCAATTTATTTACGGCGAATTTAATATAAATATATCGTATCGTCGAAACTGACCTCGATCTGCGAAATTCGCTGCAGTCGCCAATCATTGCGGCATTTCCATTTAAAGCCATTTTCCGCATATGCGTCTTATTATTGTTGGCCAATGTCATTTAAAGTGCCTCACAATGACAGCGGCAGTTGAATAAATGTTTTCCATTTTGCAATTTTTCGATTTTTAAGCTATGGCAGCAGCCGCTCAAATTGGACACGAGGGAGAGGCAGGGCGACGCCTACGCATCAGCCTCAGGCAGAGCTCTGGTATCGGCTCTCTGGCTTCTCTGGCCATGGCAGCCCGTTGGCACTGGGCCAATGCAACCAGCGGTGTTCTGGCAGTCGGGGTGCCCCTGTGTGCCTACCCCCTCTGCCCGTGCGCCCAGTCCCCTGTCGGCTGCAACTTTGGGTCGCTTCTTGCCTTCGGTTTTATTATGCCAAGCTGTCTGAGCCCTTACAGGCCAACAGGGCCGACAGTCTTAACAACGGCAACAAGCAGCTGTAATACCCCCAAATGGCTTTTTGTTATTGTTTTGCGCATTCAGTGTTTATTGCATTAAAATCAACTACACGACGCAAGGCACAAGGCACAAGGCGCCTCCAACAACTCGTCCGCATTTGGTCAAGTGAATGTGGCAATTTGCAGCTGCGCCATATTGGGGGTGTCGGTGTAGAAGTCTCTCTAGCTGTGTGTGTGTGTGTAATTGAAAATCACTTAAATGGCCTGACAGTCGATTTTTCACTGGCCACGGCAGCTGTAAACTAATTTCCCAGATATATTCGATATACTACTCGCTATGTGTTCCCCCCCAAAAAGTATCTAATATTCATCGGCGACATCTTTCGCTTTGATCTGCGAGTGGCGGCGGGTGGGCAAGTTCTTGGCCAAAGTCGCGTCCTTCGGGCGAATGAGGAAAATCAAAACTAATTAGACGCAAATTAATGGGAAACGGAGAGCCGCACAATGCGAGCAGGCACAAGACGCTCAGCTGATGCCGTTGCCGTTGCCGTTGATGAAAATGTGATGTGAAAATGTGCAAATATGACAAACAATTTGGCAGCTCGGACAGCTTGGATTTTGATTTAGTGCAGAAGGCTGTCGAGGCCGATGACAGCCGCGGGTAGAGAGGCAGAGAGTAAGAGAGAATCGGATGCCCGATCCTCTGATGCAACACACCTTCGAGAAAAACATAAACATACAATAAAATCAAGACATATTTCTACAATTTCGGCAAGTTTTCTTTTTCTTTATTGTTTTTCTCTGTGTGTACTTGCTTGTCCATTTTCTCTATCTCTCGCTCTCTCTTTTGCTCTCTTAGCTCGCACTCTTAAGCAGCAAGAGCACTCCAGAGTGTACGGAGCGTGCGGCCACCAATACAGGCAGCACCACGCATACAGTTGTCGGGCGGCACAACACGGCGTATGCGCAATTCGCTTTGGCAGTGCGCCAACGCGCTATACTTGGAGATCAGCGGAAAAAATTGCTGATTTTTTGCCAGAAATTATTTATAACTGCTTGTTCATATACACACCGAGGCACACACACGTACACACACAGTCTATACATACACAGATACACGATATATTCGCGCTCTTCTGTTAACTTTGCTGGGGCCGCAAGAAAGCAAAACACAAAGAGCACATCACGCTTGGCCAAGAACTTTGGCGATTTTCTTGTTCAAAATAAATCTTAATAAATAAATAACTTACTAAGCAAACGGTAAATGAATGAGTCAAGGGTCAACGTGTATTCACACTCATGCAGTACTCGCGAGTACTCGCTCTCATATCGATTCATACGCATTGCTTACCTGAAAGAGAGCAGAGAAATAGAGAAAAATTAGCAAAAATTATATATACATATAAGCTTCATATCTGTATATCTGTATAGCATACGTATACACCTTTTGTTTATAGATAAATAAACATATAATAACACAATGAATTGATTTATTGGTATATATTCTCATCGAGTCATCGACTCGAAGAGAATATTTAGCTTATTATTGCGGTTCCATAGATTAAAAGCACAAAAGTTTTTGTCTATTTGATTAAATATTTATGCAAAATTGTTTATCTAAATATATATATGTGTTATATTATTCTATATATGGTATATTCGGCTTTAAAATCATTCAAATTTGTCTGTTCTTAGTCTGCTTTAGTTTAACTGAAAGTACTCTGTTTCTTTTTGCTTTTGTCCTTAGTCTCTATAACTTTTCCCTTTTGGCTTGGGTTCGCAGCCCTGGCTATAAATAAACCAGTTTAGTTAATTAGTTTACGAGTAGAAAAGGCACGTCTGACGCCTAAGTTCAAGTTCTGCTTAAAGTTCTTTGCCAGCCTGGAAAAGTTTCGCATTTGGTTGAGGAATAAATGCCATTTGTTGTTTATCTTATATTGTATTTAATATTTTTCTTATAAAGCCAACAGCAGCAGTTTGAGATATTGCGTTCTTGATTTTCGAATTCGTATTTGAATAATAACTTTTGACATTTTCTGACAGCGTAGTATTTCTGTTTATTCATCGCATGATTCACTCGGATCTAGAGGGATTTCGCTGCTAAGTCCCAAAGTAACGCTTTAATGTGACCCAATTAAGCATTGATTGTTTGCCAAAATTCGACTCAGCTGGCGTCCGAATACCACCCCTTCCCTCTCTCTCACTCCTTGCTATCCGTTTCACCCGTTCCGCAGGCAAAGGCCAAAGCGCTCTAAATCAATTAGCTTCTTTGTTGAACCGAAAACACGGCACGCTTCTCGCTCTCTCGCTTTCTCGCTCTGGCTTTGCACTTAATTGTGCGAAATGGTTGAAAGTGCCACGCCCCGCTCTTGAGGCACTCGAGCAACGACGGGGGGAGGAGGCGAAGCCAGCTGTTGGGGCGTGGCAGTTGTTTTATGCGTGTCAGCTGAACAAAAAAGAAAATGCGGTTTTGGCTTTTTCACTGGCCGTGGACGTATAAAAAATTAAATGCCTAATTAATGCAGCTCATATGGCAAGAATGTGGGGCAAGGGAGGTGTGGGCAGCAGAGGAGGAGCGGGGAAAATGAGAGCGAGAGGTGCAGTAGAAAGGAAAAACACGTTATGCCCTAAAAGTAGCAGACGCGTCAGTTTTAATTAAAAGATAAAATTGCCTGGTCGAAACAGACGCAGAGGGAGACAGAGAGAGGGAAAGAAAGAGAGAAATACAGCTGCTGAGAGAGAGAGATAGAGAGAGCGAGAGGGAATAACGACTCTCCAAGCACATAAAATAATAAAACTGGCTATGAAATTAACAACAAATAAATGCTGCTAAAGTCGTAGAACATAACAAGAGCCACAAAAAGAAAAGAAGAAGTAAAAAGCAAAAAAAAAATACTGGCGAAAATAGAAAAATGGAGAAAACAGGAAAATGGGAAATGGTTGGGGGTTGGGTAAGTGTACTGCGACGAAAAAGCAGGAGCAGGAGGAAAAAAGAAACGAACGCAACGCAAGCAGGAACGGGAAATGGGGCGTCGAAGCGGAAACTTTGCACTGAGATCGCTTTGTAGCCGCCTTGATTGCTGCCATGAAAAACCTGTGAAAAGCTAAACTACCTTACGGGCGGCTGCTGTTGCCGGTGTCAGAGTGAGTGCGGAGTGGGCGTGGCAGGCAACCTGGCGCCGGGCTTCATTTGAAGGCAGCGCGCCAAAATGCCGCCGGGCAGAGAGCAAACGTTGGGTTAACAAGTGAGTCCCAGCAGCGTCAATAAAAGGCAGTAATGATACAGGGTACTAGGGGAGTGGGTGAGGGGGGGGGGTGCTGGGTTGAAGAGGAAGTGTGTACGTGTGAGTGTGTGTGCGCGCTTGAGCATAATGCATGCCACAGCGTGCTGCTGTATTAAGTGAAATGAAATCCTGTTAAGAGAAACAATGAAGCTATTAAAAAAATGTGTGAGAGTGTGTGTGTTTGAGTGTGTGTACGCGTGCCAGTGTGTGTGCTCAGCCTGCCGTGTGTGTGTGTGTGTGTGCGAGTGTGTTTGTTTGCTGGTAAACCTCATAATATCGTTTAATAAATACTTTACAGCTTGATTGATTGCAGCTGCGCCCGCCTGCGACAGGTGAGTGCGGCTTAAGGCTGCCTAAGTAGCTGCCACGCTCCTAGCTGAGGCTGAAGCTGTTGCTCCTGGGCTGGGCTGTTAGTCAATGTAATTTATGCGAGCCGGCAACACGCCGTGGAGCAGCACGAGCCAACACTGAGATTGGGTCCCATGTGGCTGAATATAATCAATGTGGCACCCGCCCATTGTGTGCTTATGTTTATCCCTTTGCTGCTGCTGCGGCTCCTGCTTCTGCTCCTTCTTCTTCTTCTTCTTCTTCTTCTGCTGCTCCTGCTGCTCTCAACTAGCCTGAGAAAACTCACTGACCTGGAAACTTTCTAACGTCGCCCTCTGCGCTCGGACAAGTTGCTAAGAGCGAGTGCTTTAAGCAGCAATCCTTTTCGCTCCCTATGTGTGTGCGTGTCTCTGTGTGCGTGCGCATACATTAGGGGTACTCTCTGCGTGCGGCTTTGATTAATGTCCACGCTGCGCTGTTTATTTTTAGCCGCATTAAGAGTTAATCAAGTGCAAAGCGCAGCAAAATGCCTCGCTCAATTAGCAACCTCAACTCGACGTATCTTTCAGATACACAAATACATAGCCATCGCTAATGCGTGCTATATGTTTTTGTATATATTTTCTATATATTTTTTCTTTCTTTTTATTTCTCATTTTTTATTCTTTATTTTGTTGCTGTCGAAATTCCCCAAAATTCTTTGTTTATTTGACCGCCAAAAAGCGCTGCGAAGACGTCGCTTTCGACAGCCTCGTCCGCCCGTCCCCCTGTCCGCCTGTCTGCCCCCTTCATCAGTCCCCTTGTCCATTTTGGCAACTTTCAATCTGTCGCATTTGTCAGCTTCAAAATGCTCTCAGTGAAGTGGGCGTGGGCGTGGGCGTGGGCGGACGCGTACTCGGACTGGTCATGCGACATGCGACACACACACGCACTCGCACTCGCACACACACACACACACTGACCGCGAGGGCAGCCAAGCGAATCTGTCAGTCAACTTGTGCCATAAAATGCAACAAGTTATAGCACTCTGCCATAATCCCCCCCACTCGGTTGATTAATCTGCTTGCGATTAATTTGCTTGCTGCAACTTTTGGTGCCGCCCTCGGCGTGCCTCACCTTGGTGGAGCGCGTTTTGCGCCATTCTGAAGTTTTCTTCGATGTCGTTGTTGTTGTTGTTGTTGTCTCCTCTTGCTCGATGACGTCAGTGTCATCGTTTTTGTTGTTGCTGTTGCTGGTTGTGTCACCGGCAGCGTCTGCCATATTGTTGAGTGTTTATGTTTGTCTTCTAATCCTGAGAGAAGACGTTCCGAATGTTATCCTTATTATGCGCTCACTCTTTCTCACACACACACACTCTTTCTCTCGCTCTTTTTTTCGCACTCTCCCTCTCTTTCACTTTCTTTGTGTTTTTTGTTAATTTGCGAGTTTATTTCATGGCTCCGGGGAATTTCTTTGGCACTTGAACAGAAAACTTTTCGGGTGTTTCACGACTGCTTGAAATATTTGCAGCGAGTATTCACAGCACTCACTTCACGTTCACGCACTCACTGACTCACTCACACGCACAGTATTCACTCGCTCTCTCTCTCTTTCTCTCTCTGCGCGCTTTCACTCATTTTCACACTGCAAACGCATTTTTCGACTTTTATTAGATGTGATATAATTCTACTTTATGGCAATTAAAATGCGCTACTGCTATAATTTATTATTGCAGCTGCCTTGAAGCGCGCACTCAACAACAGCAGCAGCTACAACAACAACTACAACAACAGTCACTACAACAATAACATTAAATATAAATAACAAAAGAAGCCTGTTATTTTATGCAAAAGATTCACATAAATGCAAAATAATTGAAAACCGAAACGAAATTCTGTGATTATTTGCGCATAAATGCAAACAGATTTATGGCAACTGACAAGAGCAACAATTGCAAAAGCAACAACAACTTTATAGCACACAAATGTTTATTCCTGTCTGAGTATTCGCCAATTCGTGAATAACTCATAAACTTAAAAAGTGAATTGTAGTCGCAAAAAAGCAAGTTCTGCACGTTTTTTTTGCTTTTTCGAAATATTTCCAGCTTTTTCAAATTGAATTGATAGAAAAAGTTATGGCAGATTGTGGCCTGAAAGCGTGTGTAGTGTGTGTGTGAGGGGGTAGGGGAATTTGTATTGCAGCTTTATGGGCAAATCTTTGAGGCAAATCAAAGCAATTGCAGACCGCTTGGGAGCTCGGAAACTGCTTGAGGCTTTTTAAGCCACGTAAAA
Source organism: Zaprionus inermis (assembly GCA_018151445.1). Classification (NCBI taxonomy): domain Eukaryota; kingdom Metazoa; phylum Arthropoda; class Insecta; order Diptera; family Drosophilidae; genus Zaprionus; species Zaprionus inermis. The sequence continues at coordinate 2,268,988 of JAECXD010000640.1, read as the reverse complement.
AAAATAAAAAAAAAATACGCACACACATATACACATGTGCATGGACTAACCCACTCCCTCACACACACACATAGTTGAAAAGCAGTTTTATTTTCACGCTGAAAATGGCAAAAACTTTCGCCAAAGCAGGTGACAGCAACTTTTCCCTGACTGAATAGAAAAACTTAATTTTTTTTAATAACATTATACAATTTTTTAGTTTTATCTTTATTTAATTTTTGTTCTTTTGTGTTTTTCTTTTGTGTTTTTTTTTGAGTTTTTTTTGTGTGTATTTTTTGTGTATTTTTTTTTGCTGCTGTTGCCATTGTCCTTGTCGCATTTCGCTGACAAGCTGCAATTGCATTTCGATGTCGCTTTGTGTGTTGACTTTTTTTGTGTGTTTTTGTTGGTTTTGCTCTGCTTTTGTGTTTGTTATTGTTGTTGTTTTTTGCACTGTTATTATTTATGATTGTGTATTCATTTTGTGTGGCTTGTGTTTGTTGTTGTATTTGCTGGTAAATTGCACTTTTTCATGGTATTTTGTTTGTGTTGCGTTTTGGGTTTTTGTGTCGCGTTTTTTTGGGTCGTTTTTTTAATGCTTTGATAGCGCGTGGGTGTTGTTGTAGTTGTTGTATTTGTAGTTGTTGTATACCAGTAGGGTGTGTAGGTAGTGTGCTACTGTGTGTGCTTCTATCGCCTTCGATATGCATGCAAATTTCGCTAGCTAAAAATTCAACGGGGCCATCAGGCAGGCTGCTGGGCAAGCAGGCTGGCAGGCAGGCAGGCAGGCAGACAGGCGCAGGTCTGGCAGTCGGTCTGGGCAGCAGACGTGCTCGCGCTCGCAACGTACTGAGTTCGCTTGATTTTCGGCCACGCCAGTCAGCCAAGCAGTCAGCCAAGCAGCGAAGCACACAGCCCGCTGCTCTGTTGCTCTATGGTGTAGGGTGCGGGAGCGGGAGCGGGAGGCGGCAGCTGACGCTGAGGATGTTGCTCTGCGCTGCTCGGCTGCGAGAGGCAGCCAGGCAGCAGCCGCTAATAGAGCGGCGCACACAATCAACACTTAATGTTGCCGCGGGGAGCGGCACAATTTGCTCATAATCTTAAAAATGAAATGCTTCACAGCGACACACACACGCGCATGTGTGGCCACTTTAAATTATAAACTGCTGAGTGTGTGTGTGTGTGTGCGAAAATATTTGCCGTTTTACATTTTGAGTTCTGCTTGTTATTTGCAGGCCGTCAACGCGACGTATGCGTAATGTGAACATATGCAGACACACACAGAGCGCGCGAGAGAGAGTGAGAGTATGTTTGCGCGTAGCAGAGAGCAGGAGCGCGCTAGCGAAAGAGAGGGAGAGGGAGAGAACTTTCTACAAACAGGTGAATTTTTTGTTGACCACACTCGCTTGAGAAATGATAGCGAATTCCTTAGGCGACGCGCTGCTGCTTTTTTATTATTTTCGACATGAAAAACAAATTTATATACGTATTATACACATAAAATATAGAAACGCTATCGCAATGTGATTGTGCTTTTGCTAGTCTGCCACTCGACTTGGCCCAAACTGTCTCGACTTGCCCGCGCGTGGCACTCAACGCAACTGAACCGAAGCCCTGGCAAACCGCACCGAACCGCAGCTGAACTGAACTGAGAGGCGACTGCTCCGTTGCTGTTGCTGCTGCTGACCTGCACTCCGGCTTCCTGGTTTGGCCTGCTCCTTTGTCCGGCCTGCACCTTTGTATTCGCACTGTAAGTAATGACGAGGCCAGCCTTGTCGCGTGAACAACAGTTTATTGCGTTGCGATCTGCTCGGTTGCGTTATTTGTCACACTGTGTATTTATAGCGCAAATCACCTCTGTATATATTAGCTGTATTTGCCGTATCTATATCTCTACATATATCTATCTCTGCACAGGCTATAGATATGTACCGTATATACTAGCTGCCTCCATAATCATCATTTATTGCCAATTCTCGGCTGTCGTAAATCGTTCCGGCTGCGTCTTCTTGTCCTAACTAATTGCCAACAATTTGCGTATTGCTGCGCAGCATGCATTCCCGTGTGCCGTGTGTGTTGCCTCGCTTCGTGGTCTCCGCTAATTGTTCCCATCGATTTGACCCCAACTAATCTGGCGTATAGCCACTGCAGCCCCTGCCCAGTCCCCCCGTACCATGCGAGTTTCTCTATGCAGCATGTCAACTCTGTCAGCTCTGCGGCTCGTGTCAGCGACAGGCGACATACAGCATCGTATAAATATATGTCTGGTTGGGATTAGGTTCGACTTTTGCTATTTACAACAAGTCCAAGTACTTGGCGCTTGCTATAAACTGGTTTTGAATTAAATGTGATACGATTCACAGTCTTTAAGTTATGGTGAAGCACGATTTGTTATAGTTTTCACAAGTGTGTAAACTTAAAGATGACAGCTTTCTTAGAAAGAAAAAATACTTTAAATAAATCCGTAAATAAGTGTACCCAAATGATAGGAAAAACCTAAGAGCAGCCCCTGCAGCTGTAAAGCCAAATGGAAAGTTTGGAATCGCATAACTTCGCGATACTGCGGTCTCTAGACTGTTTTTAAATATGTGTTTTAAATATCAAGTAATAAAAATAACCAAATTAATATCTATAATATATAATATAATATATAATTATTTAATAATAAAAAAACACAACAAATATTGGCATGTCTGACTGAGTCAAAAAAATAACTGAAATACTTTAAGCCGTCGAGGAATTCACGTAGATTAAATGAATTTGACTTGCTGCAATTGCTGCTAAATTATTCATAACGGGTTATTTATTTACAATTAAAATTAAAATGCGCATTGTATTGATGGGTTGAGGCAGCAGAGCCGGAACAGAATCGTTTCGAGACCCGCTGCGACTAGGACCGCGTCCCTTTCGGGCATTGTAATTAATTGTTTACATTCTGCGCGTCAACTTTACGGGGAAAAGTTTCATTTTAAGACCCTAGGCTAGGAAAAAGTTAGGGTCTATGTCGGGAATCTGTACTCCCCTTCCCCCACCCCATCCCCTTTTTCATTCCCGCAAATCATTGTTTCACTCGATTCCTCTATTCTGCTTCGCGCTGCTCCGGCTGCTGCACGAAAATAAACAAGAACAAACGAATTGTAGGCTCAACGCCTGCTAAATATAACGCGTTGAAAATTGTTCCAAAAAAAGCAGAGAAATTAAAATATTATTTATAGCCAAAGCAACAACAGCAGCAGCAGCAGCAGCAGCAGTAACAGCAACAATAACGACAGCAGCAGCAGCTCATACAAAAAATCAATATACCTCGGGATATTTTCGAATTTGAGGCGAAACTACATGTGTGTGCGAGTGTGTGTGTGTGGCTGCAACCGCTGCCAGTTAAATTAAATTCTGCGGATGCTGCTGATGTAAAACTCGCAGATGTAACGGCAAAAAAAGCGGACTAGATAAATGATATTTGACTTTTTGCTTCGCTTGCGCTGATTTTCGTCTGTTGCCGTTGCCGATTCTGCTGCCGATTCTGTTTCTGTTTTTTCAGCAAGCTGCACATTTCAATATGCCACAATGCATTTGCGTCAGAGCTGCATGTTGAAACAATTATGGGGGACGGGGGCTGGCGACGGCGTTTGGCCTCAAATCGAACAAGAATCGCGCCGCTTTGTTGTTTTCTCTCTCTCTGTTTTATTTTTTCGCTTCTACTCGCGAAGTAAATCACTTGTGCGCTTGAGGGCAACGGCATCGATATCGATGACTGCGGTTGCCTGCCCTTCCGCGCCCTGCACTCCCCGGTTGACGCTGCCCCGGCCTGCTGTGGGACTCGTTGTAAAAATAGTCGAATGTTTGTAAACAAATGCAGACTGGGACGGGAAAGTGCTTTGACCTCGTCCCTATGCGTGTGTGTGTGCGATTTCATTTGATTCTATCAACTCTTGTGGTTTACCTGCACCGCACGCAGCTCACCGCACAGTTTGAGAGTCACTGCACGGGCGAGGTGAGTTTGCCAGCGCCAGCAGCAGCTGCGCCACGCCTACGCCTACATGTTCGAAATGATCATTGACATTGTCGCGCTGAAGGTGTTTCTCACACACACACACACACACAGCTACACGCACACCTGATGCCAAATTTACTCTCACAGGTGTCGACGAAGAGCAGCGTGCTCGCAGAGCGCCTTATCCTCCGAATTGCTCTTCCTAACGCGCCAATTAGCTCTCTTTCTCTCACTCGCTGTCCCTCTCTTTCTGCACACCTGCTGCTCCCGCTCGGTAGGTGGGCAGAACTGTTGCGACTCTTGTTTTGCCCGCTGCGCTGCTCCCAGTTCCATTTTGAATGGCGTCGTCGGTTTCAAGGTAATTTTTGTTGTTTCTTGTGTATTTATTATTAAGAACTTGCCTCGTCTTCGAAAAGGCAAGAGTTAAAAATAGTTGGCAATTGAAAGTGCATGTGTACAGAGCGCAAATGGCTTAAAGAGCAGCCAGCTAGGCAGATATAGTATCTATAACATCGGTATAAGCTGCTTGGGCAAAGGAATTAATCATGTTGCACGTCTAATCCGCCCGATGAGACACATATTTCTGTGTGGTTCGGCATGAGGTGATAATTAAACAAATTATGAATGCTTTGTTATATTATATAGCTAAATCGTATACTTGGATACGTTAGCTGCATCAAGGTTAATCAACCTGATAAAATAAATCAATTCAAATTGTTATCAGCCTAAGGTAAAGGTAGATCTATCTGCAAGAGTATTTCACATTCGGTCATGCGCAAGCATAGCTTGTTTGTATATATTCAATTTTATTATATCGTTAAGGATTCCTCGTGTCGCCCTGCTCTCCAAGCGAATGTTTGGCCATGTGCCTGTCCACGCCCCATAAATATTATTAAATTATATATTTCTTTCTAAGCCATTAACATTATGTAGGTTATAATTTGAATAACCAAAGAGGGAGAGAGAAAGAGTGGGAGAGTGGAAGAGCGCGGGCAGCACATCAAAACATCAAATACGTATATAGTATATATAAAGAAGAACCGATGCGAACCAGCAAGAAACAAAAAAACAAGAAACAGAAGAAGAAATGCTGCTAAAGAATTTCGCCTCGACTGGGGTCGCCAGATGAGAGATATATGCACATATACATACAGATATGAAATATGTATTTATAGAAAATGTTGCCAAGACATTTACACATATATATATAGATATGCAAAGGCAAACAAACAAGCGGATGAGTTAAGGGAACGCCCAGAAGCCCGAGGAGGGTAAACCCCTCATTTGAGGCCAAGGAAATCCGCTCAATGCAACTATTTATTTTTCTCATTGACAGACATCATTCAGATCTGTTTGCAAAGCTTGAATGGCAACTGGCATTCATGAGTGCGAAACCATTTGCAGAGTGAGTGGCAAATTGCATGACTTGGGTATTTAGAGAGCAACTCAATCGGAATTTATTTAATTTTCAATTTTAAACCCAAGAGGATTATAAACTTTAGCAAAGTGAAGCAATGCCGCTATTAAACTTGTTATGTTTGCTCTAGGAAACCCTTGAGCAACATCCTCATCAGTCCTCAACATATTCAAAATATGCATTCGTTACGTACTGCACTCGATTGTCCAAGAGCCAATTTATTACCAATAGATACTCTCCAGTTGGTAGCGGCATTGGCAGTAGCTTCGAGTCAAGATAAAATCCTTTTACATACAGATATCCCTAGAAAATATGTATAGCTCAGCAATCTCAAGAGCTACTCGAACTGACAATTTCCTACTTACTTCCATGGGACAAGTATGGTTTATGTTAGTGAAATTCCTGAACATTTTAAAGACAATAATTGCCACAGCGTTATACGGTTTTCTAAGATATTGACAGCAATCCAACGAGGTATTATAGAGCCACGGAGTGTACCAATTGGTCTTTTTAAAAATCTGCAACTCAGCTTTTATATCATAAGCTGGATAAAGCAATGAAAACTCATGATTTAAAACCGTCTTGTTACGATTCACGGCCTTCAAGCGACATTGATGCACTTCGATCCATGATTTGTTATAGTTTGTACACACAAAGTTGGTGAACTTAAAGATGACAGCTTCCTTAAAGGGGAAAATACATTAAACAGGAATATTAATCCCTCGAATAAGTATACCCACATGATAGGAAAAACCTAAAAGCAGCCACGGCAGCACTAAAGCCAAATGGACAGTTTGGAATCGCATAACGTCGAGTACTGCGGTCTCTAAACTGTTTTCTAAATAAGCAAATAGAGTTTGTTCGCATCATTTCCTCAAAAAATGAATCAAATATTAAAAATAAATAAACTAATCTGTATTAGTTGATTGACTGTGATGAGAAAAAATCAACTTTAATAATAAACATTTAGGGAGAGTTGAGTTTTTGACTGAATACATTCTAAATGTATAATAAACTTCTTTGATTATTATGGCAATTAAATTTTCAAATATCATTGGGCTGGTGATAATTATTGTGCACACGCTTAAAAGCGATTTTTAAACATATTTATATATTCGATAAAATAATTAAAAAATAAAATATAAGGTATAATATATAAGACTTGCGCCATTAGATGTACATTTACGTATACATAATAAATTTATTTCTGGTCTTTATGACAATAAAAAGCGCATCTATTATAATTTGCAAATTTTACAGATCATAAATATGCGATAATTTATGGCATAAGCTCAAAACAAACAAATGAAACACTTGAGGGAGCGCACAAAAATAGCTTTCCAATAAAGTCAAAGTCGTACGATCAGAATGAACTGAATTTTCCGATTTAATTTCGGTGAGCTATTATTAAGTTTTCCTGCTTCTGCTGGGGCTACTGCACCTTAAGCTCAGCGCGCAGCTGCGCACGTATTTAGATATAAAATAGTATAAATTAATACTTTACAATGCTGCTGCTGCTGCTGCTGCTAATGGGAGGTTGATTTACGGATCGACTTGCCCGCACGACATTTTTATGTGTGTTTCGATTTATATGCAGTTCTAATGGGGCGCCCCGGCTAATAGATGCGCGAGCCGCGGGGCCGCGGGCCAGGGCGACGGGCGTGTACAAGCTGCATATTAATCATACGCACCGTGACCGAACAGAGCGACACCGATGCCTGCTGCGGATTAAGCAATCAAATTGCAGCAGCTTGTTCGCATTTCAATTTAAATGTCGGCACAAAACTTCCGGGATTAGAAGTGTAGGCACAATGTGTAGTGCAAAGTGGTGCAGTGGAAAGGAGGTGCAGGAGGGGGCGGGGAACGGCAGAGGCGACACAGTGCGCTCAACTAATTAGAGACGCATGTGGCAATCAATTCGCGCTGCAGTTGCTGGGCCATTTCAATGAGTTAGCCGCGTTGTGCATACGCCATGTTGGACGGGCATCATTTTATTTTTGTTGAACAACGAGACGGAAACCAGAATGGGAACGAGAACGAGCACGAGAGAGAGAGTGGGTGAGGGGAGGGTGAGAGAGGGAGCGGGACAAAGCGGAGGCGGCAACAGAAAAACGTTTTAGTGAAAATAAATTGAAAATCTTTGGAACATGGTTTGATGTATGATGTCCGTGCACACACACACACACACACACACAGCTATCTGCATGTGCAAGTGTGTGTGTATGTGTATGTGTATGCGTGTGAGTGTGTGCACTGTTTGTTTTGCCCGTTGGCGTTTGCTCTGATTTCGAATTGCTGTGGTGCTTTGCGCGGCAGCAACAGCAACATCGGCAGCATTTCTGCAACAGATGCCAGCGTCGTGTTGTTTGTTTTTTAACATGTTTCTCTGTTGGCTGTGGCTACGTTTTGATTGATTACGTGGCTGCAGCCCAAGACAGCGCTGGCTGACAACTGCAGCTGAAGCAGTCGAAATACAACTTAGTTCTCGTCTCGCCCCATTCACACGTTTATCGAGTACCCGATAGACTCGGCATCAAATCAACACCTCGTGCCAATCGTGGCCACACACACACAGCTGTCGGCAATTTGCAGCTAATTAAGCAAATTGCAACCGCAAACAAAATTCAATCAAAGCAATCAAATTGAAATTGCAGCACGCTGCTGCTGCTGCTGCTGCTGTTGTTGTCGCAGGCTGAGTCTAACAATGCCGTCGGCCAAGCGCCTGTTGCAGCCATCAGAATTAATTGAAAAGACGCAGCAGCAGAGGCAGAGGCATAGCCAGAGCTGCTAAGACGCTTACCGGAAAACAATTTGTTGTGGCCATAAATGAAGGCGACGGCTGCGTGGGCGGCACAACTAGTATGGCAACAATTGCAGGAAGCAAAGCATTTTGTTGCTTGCAGCATCAGCAGAACGCGTAGAGTAGGCAACGGTTTGGGGATTGTGGCCTAAACGACATATTCAGTGGCAGCAGCAGCAGCAGCAGCAGCAGCGCTCAGGGAGATTGCTAATAAGCCGCAATCAGCAATCCGCAAGCCGCAATCCACAATCAACACAAAAGGCAAAGCAACACGAAGGCAGATAAAAAGTGTGTTCAGCGCAAAGGGTGGCACAGTTTAGGGTTGTTCGAGCAGGCGCAGGGAATGGGTGCCTCGGCATGGCTATCGTTTATTTTTAAGCATATTGAAAAACTGCTAAAAAGCAAGCACAGTGAATGAAAACAATTTTATTAAGTGAAAAATACGATGCGAAAAATAACCCGCCAGCCAAAATAAACAACAACAACATCGACATCGACAACGGCCGCGCCACGCCCACCGTGCCCACCTCACACATCGCCCAAGGCCCCAAAGTCAAAGCGAAGGCAACAAAAGTCCTTGGCAGTGGCAAAAGTTGTAAGTATTTATATATATATTAGGTATATATATATTGCATATCGCTGTGATTCGCAGAGGGTAGCTTAGTGCTGAAGACAGCAATCGATTACTATCGATTTTCGAAACTGATCATCGATTATTTTGAAACAAGAATTGTCTAATTTATATCTTTGCTATCTAATCCAAGTGTTTCGAGCGCAAAATGACTTCATAAATGTTCAAAAACAAAAATGAAAAACAATCGATACATCGATAAAACTATACAAGCATCGATAATAACGATTGTGGTGCGAGCACTAGGGTAGCTGCAGCCTAAACAGACCAGGTATATTATAAACTTTTTAAGGAATTTTTGCTATAACTTTGTAGCAACTTATTAACCCTATTTTATTTACTTTTTTTACTTTTAAAACTAAGAAAATATATTTATAATTAAATTTCCTTTTTTACAGCGCATCTGCCAGTCGCGCAAGCTCTTCCCTTTTTTGTCGCACACTGTGCGCTTTTCTCTATATTTCCCTCAACGGGTTGCGGGCAAGAGGCACAAAGGGGAAGGCAGAGACGATTGAAAGATGCATTGAGTGTTGGCGTTTACTGCGACGCTGACGGCGACGCCGACGTCGATTCACCTTGAACCACACGCACATCAGCGTTAGCTGCGACGTCGACTGCGACTGCGACTGCGAGGCAGACACAATTAAGTGCACAGAAAACGGAAGCAGGCGACAAAATTTTACGAGCAAGGCAGGTGACAGATTCGGATGGCGGGCGGCCTCTTTACATAAAAGATTGACAAGTGATTTTCACACCTACACTGTGCTACACAGGAAAACATGTGAGCCCGAACAGCAGCAACAACCACAACAACAAAGAGAGGGGAACAACAAAAGCCGAAAGGTCTAGAAAAAGAAAACTGTGTGCGAATTAGCTTTTTATTCACGTTTGTTGTTCGAGCAGCTTACTTGGATATTCATTTAACTGTAGGGGAAAGAGAGAAGGTAGGGAATGCGCTTACCTTCTCATCGAGTATGGCCATGTCGCAACTGGAACTTTGCCTAATCCGCTTTTAGTAATAAGAGAGAGAAAAACGCTTGAAAGTGCTCGATTGGCTGATTGCCTGTTGCGCAATTCCCCGTTCGAACGTAGATATCAAACGAATGCACTATTTATTTGTGTATTGTAATTTTACAATATATCATCGAGCTGGTCACCCACGCACACACGAGTAGACTGAGGCACACACACGCGCGCACACACACACGAACACATGCCGCACGTCAGAGACTACGCAAATTCCGAATGTGGAAAACGAATCGAGAGAGAAACTAATCTATTTATTCCACTCCAGCAATAAATCAATAGTTTTTCAATTCGATTCGATTTCAGCTTGGCTTAGCTTATTGTTTCGTTTTTCCGCTTTTCGCCTCTCTCTCTGTATATGTTCAGTTTGCGAGTCTTGTAGCGCAACTGATCGAAGCGAAGCAACATCGAAACGCAATCAAAAAACTGTTGCACTTCAATAGCAGTCGCTGCAAATTTTCGAATTTGCGAATTTGCGGGTGCCTTTTGTTCTCACCGCTTGCCAAAGCAGGCGAATCACAATGCGCATTACAGGCACTTGCCATAAACTTGCTATAAACTGCAGATGAGTGTGTGTGCCCACCGAGAGGGATTCAGGTGCAGCAGAACTTTCGATTTCGTGCGCTTTTGTCTTCTTTTGTTTGGCTGCTGACAAATTTTTGGCATATTTTCTAATATTTTGAGGTAACTATTTGGCATTTCTATTGTTGCTCGACGAGATGCCAAACGGACTCGACTCGTCCCCAAACCATGTTAATCAGGCGCAGAAGTGGGAGAGAATGCATGAAGAAGGCAATGCTTGTGGGATTAACTTTTATACGGCTTATTGTTCGTCCATTTGGCTTGATTTATCAATGTGCTAGAGCTGCATAAAGACGGATAAATGTACATATATAGCACAGCTATAGCTATATCTGCTAGAATTGCATATACACAGAGGGAAATTAATTTTCCCCAACCATAATCAGTTGAAGAAGGCAAACTGAACGTATTAAAGGGGTACTGCAGGTGGCATTAACTTTTTTGCAAAGCAGCCAGAGTAGACGAACTAAAAAGGGCAATAAAATAAAACAGTGTGACCAAAGTTCACAACATTTTATCGGGTTACAAAAAATAAGGAAGGGCACAATCCCAAAAAATATAATGCAAATTTTTTTAAATATTTTTTTTTTGCGGATGTCATTTAGTTTTAACGCTGATTTTAGTCTACTTGGATTTATTTATAAATAAATTAAAGCTGAATTAACTGCTTAATCTAGGTAAATTAATTTTCCATATGAAAAATGAAAACCTTATTCATTCCCTGCGAAAACAGCAAACTCTTTGGCACTTTGCATAATCTATGATTTTAAAGAACATTATCTATAACAAAGAAAAGCAATCATGATTTTGGCAAGTCAATAAAAAAACGATAAGAATGAATACGAATTAACGCAAAAAACAACAACGAAAAAGGGCAAAATGGAGCGGGAAAAAGGGAAATCTGTGTCGATGAAAATCAACTAGGAAAACTGATGAATCGCGGCAACTGATAATGACAGCTCCGCATCATTTGTTGTGGTCATTGTTAATGCTTTTCTTGCCGCTCTCCCACTCGACTAACCGAAAATAAGTCAACGAAAGCGGCACAGTGGAAGGGGTTGGCGCAGGGGAAGGGGGCAAGCACGCATATTTCATGTTTCGCAAGGCAAGGCAAGGCAGAGAGTGTCAACTGGCAAACATTGAATTATGAGGCAGATTAAATGTCGATTGCAGCACTCGACTGTCGTTTGTCAGATGCACGAAAATTAATATGAATTGTGATTATTGTTTATTTATTTATGACTCGTCACAGCGAGTCCCGCGAGTGATGCGAGCGAAAATAAACAACGACAGCAAATTGCCATTTAATCATTAATTGGGTTAAACAAATGCCAGGGGGGGTAGGTTGAGGAGCAGGTGAATACAGACATGCCATTCTGTGTAGTTTACTTTAAGACTTTACACTCTGCAGCTGGATAAACTGCTCCGACTTGGCCGATTTCATTTGCATGCGACGCGCTGCTTAATTTGCTATTCAAATTTTCTATTTGTAGACGCAATTGCAGCTTTTTTTTTAAAGAGAAATTATGCTAATTTGTAGACAGAATTATAGTTTTTTTATTGTTGAATTATGCTGAACGGAGTGAAGGCATGCAAAACTTGAGACAGAAAATATGCAGTTAATTTCGCAAGTGAAGTTAGTTTTGTAACTTTGAATATTTTTATGGATTGCTAGCACATCAGAACTTTTTATTAGTACAGGGTATCTTGCAGTCGTGCTGTCTGTGTGCAATCAAATCACAGCTAGGGTTACTCTTTCTACCCCACTCGCATTGTCTTTGGCAGTTTCCGTTTTCATTCCGTATCTATTTAACCAAAAGCGGCGCTGTAAGCCGACTCTGCCTGCTTGTTTAGCCAGGTTAATTGTATTTTCGCCCATTTGCATGTGCCATAGGCAGAGAGAGAGAGAGGGAATAGAGAGAGATAACTGGCTGTCAGAGTATTTGCCTAGAAGGCGTCGAGCTTACTCAATTTGCAAATTTCCTCATTGATTTGCCAACAGACAACGGCGACGAGGACCAGTGGCATAGAGCTGGCCGCGGGATGGAAGATAAGGAAGGGGGCTGCAAGCAGCGGGCAGCTGGCTGGCTGTCTATACACTCCTGCTCTGGCCAGCAGATTGATACACAGCTGAGGCTGTTGCTGCTGGATTAAGAGGAGGGCAGAAGGGGCACGGCGGGTTTCGACTTGCAAAACTACGCAAAACATTTTGTAAATTGAATTTGTGTTTTGGGGCTTCTTGGCTGGCGGGGAGGGGGCGAGAGCAGGGGCAGAAAATGTAATTGAAATAAGTAAATATCAATTGAATATCCGGCAGAGCGGGGCAATGGCGGCCGGCTGTGGCGGAAGTTTATGGCAGCCAATGGAATTATTTGCTTTGTTTTCATTTTGTCCAGTTGACTCACAGGCAGTGCGTGTGTGCGTGTGTGTGGGTGTATGTGTGTGTACTTGAGGCACTCAAACTCTTTGCAGGGGCAGCATTTCCGTTGTGGCAGGTCGAAATCAAAAGCGATTTGGGGCAATAAATAAAAAGGCAGCCGTGCGGGCAGCTTATGAAAAGTGCTTGTAAATTACAAGAGGGCGGGTCGGCAGGGGAAGATAGCGGGGCCGAGCGGACAGAGATATGCCACTCATAAAACTGATTTATGCCAAGTACAATAGCAACAAACAATGCTCGCACGTTCGTGCAAAAATTCGCGCTGCTCAAAAAGTCAAACAGCCGCCGAGTGCCAAAATAAATGGCACGTTTATCATACGCCCAGTGGGCCCCAGTGCGTCGAACAATTTGGCAGCTGTATTTATATACAGCGAACACACACACACACACACCACACACAGACACATGCATGCACTGGTCGATGATGTGAGCATATGAGCGGTTTGTACATGCCTCGCCCCCGCCGGCGCCTCCTGTGCGCCTCACTCGTCCGCCTGACGCACATTCAAAGTGTACGTAGTGCTGGCATACTTAGACGCTGTGTTTTGCTTGATGTTTTCGCGTTTGCTTTTCAATTATATAAACATATTTAGATTGTATTCGGCTAACAGTCACACACACACCCGCACACACACATGCATTGAAAATCATAAATTGTTTGCGCAAATAAATAAAAAGCAAAGCAAAAGCGAACTGAATATGCGTGCGGTCAATATGCGGTTCAGGCTGGGCAACGCGTCGTATGCGCAACGGGGCAGGGCAGGCCTTGAGCGAGTGAGAGAGCGAGACACAGAGAGAGAGAGAGCGGCCTGCAACAAATGAATAAAAGCCAAGTGGCCGCAACGTGACATTGAATTCTTTTCGTGACTTGTTTTGTCACACCTAAAATGCCATAATGAGCGTCGTACATTACACATGCGTGTCTGTGCTTGGACACGCCAGCGATGGCGCCAGTGAGTGACGCAGGCGAGCTAGGCAGAGCAGTGTGGTGGCAGCGAGGGACGCAGGGCACAGAGGGCAGTAGAGGGCAAGCGGTTACATTGTTTGTGCCCTACTGCATTGACTTCGCTGACCTGCGCCTGGGCAAACAATGCAAAGTTGTCAACAATGTTGCACAAACAGGCACGGGGACAGACGCGCACACACACACCACACACACACGCACCACACACACACACACACCTCTACACAGCACACACGATAACACACAAATTAGCTAAGCAAGTTTGAGCTGCCCAAATGCGCACACTGTGTGCGAGCCAAAACCGCGCTGAGCGTGTGTGCGCGTGTGTGTGTGCCAGGCAGTAAAAGCGTGTGTGTATAGGTGTGTGCTTGTGTGTGATCTTTTACGCCCTGTTACACTAATTGGCATGCCTCATTGAGCGCAACTGCCCCAACCAAACCGAAAGCAAAACAAACCTTAGCCCAACCCTCCGCCTCCATTCCCCTTGGTCAGTTCATTCCCGTTAATCCGTGGCCCATTAGGAAATTAGACCAAATCAAAGCAAGTCGCAGCAAAACTATTGTTAAATCAAGTGTAAAATTTATGGCATGTCGCATATCTCTTATCTCTCGCATATTTCTCGCTTCTGCTTCGCTCATTAAACCGATGTTGCGGTCTCATTTGAACCCTGCACGCATCACGTTCAGCTGCGGCAACGAACCCCGACCCCAGTTGCGGTAACAGTTATAAAAATGACAAAACACGCTACGTGACTCATTAAAACGCGCTGGGCAGCAGCTTAACCAGCTGCCAGGCGGCTCAGGCAATTAGCTGCTGCCGCGACTTGGCCCCGACGACAGTTGGCTATAATGTGGGATTAAGCTGCGCAAAGATACGTGTAGTAGTTTTTCCAGTTAACTTACTGAATTTAGGCAAATCTTCAGGCACAGCAGTTCGGGCTGATTAACTCGGGCGCGCATCGATTTGCAAAGTTCGTAGAAAACATTTAAGAAATTTAAGGCTTTAAGCCAATGTACTGGCGGCCCTAAAGCAGGCACAATCCTTACATGTGTGTGTGTGCGTGTGCGAGGGTGTGTGTGCGGGTTTTGTGCATAAATTTGCCTGCCTATTTTTTATGGCCAAGCGGGCAAAGGGACGTTGGACAATAGCAATGCAAATTTAATTTGGGCACCATAAAACGTGCACACACACACAACAGCAACATGAAGAAAAACAAATGGAAAACAACGGGAAAACTGAAACATTTACGCACAGACGATCATAAAATATGGGCGTGCTTACGGGGGGCGGGGGGGGGATGGAGCGCACGGAGATCGCTTTCCTCCTATGCTTTACCAAATGCCAACGCACGCATCGCTGCGCCGCCAAACCGGAAATGCAATTTGTTATTTTGTGCAGCAAAATTTGTTGCAATTAATTGCAGGCCCCTCTCCCCTTCTGCCTGCCCCTATGCTGCTCCGGCTTCGCTGTCTGTTCTTCTCCCATTGCCAGACACGGAAACCTCAATTCCTGCGCCATTCGTCGTCGCACATTTATTGCATTTCATCATCGTTGTGCTGCTTTCTCTTTTGCAATTAATTTTTTTTTTTTATCTATTTCTATGGCATTCTATGTATCCACTTCTGCAACTCGCAACGCATTAAGTGATTTGTTTTTAACAATCATTTTTTAATGTCTTTAGCGTGTTTTTTATATATTTTTTGATATTCGTAATTTGCGCCGAAATTAAACAGCTGCAAATTCTCGAGATTTGCTGCCAGGCGTCGCCTCTAGAAAGTGTGGCTGAACCAGAAACCCGCACACACACTCACACACACACACACACATACGCAGATAGTATGTGTGACAGCGTACATATAGCCCGATGTCTATATAAATCCTATGCACAGCGAGAGATATATGTTATGTAGATCGCAGCGTCGCACAATAATCGTATAATGTATGCGATGATTTACCGCTTTTCGGCGGCCGTATAAACAATTTGCTAAGGCGCACACCAAAAAAAAGAAACAAACACACACACATATACACACTCACGTACACTCGCACACACACACAGCTGCAGCGACACCGAAATACCATCATGTTTTGCATATAGTACCATAAGTAAATAAATTATTTTGACATGTTTTGTTTGATACGGTATACGGTATACAGTATTTTTCCAGTTAAATTCTAGTATATACTGTCGGCACTCACCTCGGTAATTTTCATGGTACGCTTAACGGTCTTGCGCGTCACTTCGGTGGTCTCCTCGACCACATCGCCATCCTCGTCGATGGTCTCCGTTATCATTTTCTCGCTCTCGCCGGGAATCACCTCCTCGGTGCGTTCGGTGACGACGCTGCTTTTCTTGCTATCGCCATCATCGGCTGCAGCCTGATCCTGTTCCGCCGTTTGCGGCTTGCTCGGCTCCTCGGTCTGCTCCTCGGAGCCACCGAAAACATCCTCAATGTCCGACATATTTTAACTTAAAAGTTGTAACTGTGTATCTGTATCTTTGTCTTTGTCTTTATCTTTATCTTTATCTCTTTTTTTGCTTTGTTTTCTCTGCTGCTGCTGCTGCTTTTCGAGTCACTTTCACTTGCTTTCGAATTCAAAACTATATAGCGACTATAGTGCCCACCGAGACACGCACACTAGAGCACACTCACGCGATTTTGGGGGAAATTTCTCAACTTTGGTTCGCCTGAAAAAGAAAAGCGAAAAACCAAACCAGAAATGAATATTTCTTTCTTCTTCTCGATTTCGCTTGATTTTTCTCAATATTTTTTTTTTTTTGCTTTTGCTTTTGCTTTGGTGGGTTATTATATAAACAAGAGTATTCGATTTTCTCGGGGAAATTCGAAAATATTGCACTGTTCACGTTCACGTTCACGATCACGAACACGTTTACTAACTATGTTTATAGCTCTATATAGATCGTAGATCTTGTATATCTCTGCAGTTGCTGCTGCTCCTTGGGGATGATCACTGGCGCTGGCCGTGCTCGACACTGCGAGGGCAACTGCTCGGCCAGTGACAACGAAAGACGCGACAACAACGAAACAACGACACAATCAGACAACGAAACAACGAAACAACGACACAACGACAACGACAACGACAACGACAGCGACGACAACAAGACGAGGAAAACAACGTGCGATGATGATGCAAACAACAACGAGAACGAGAAACGGAAACACGACAAGCGAACGCAAGTGAAACAAAGTGAAATTCGGTGTAGAAAAATCGGAAAAATCACAGTTTGCTTCACTTGTGCAGCAATAAATTTGCAAATTCGAAAAAATTGGAAAATGCAATAAGGCGAAATTTCGAAAATTTGATATTAGAAAAATGGGAAAATGCGGCAGCGCCCAGCGACAACGCACGAGGCAAATTACACGATTCTGAGGCTTCTGTCCCGATCGATGGCACTGCTCGCCGTCTGGCCTGAACCACCGGAACCGTTGCCGTTGCCGTTGCCATTGCCGTCGTCGCCGGAGAGCGACCAAAATGTACCAAATACATACGACTAGTTGGACACACAAACTGTCTGTGTTTGTGTTTGTGTGGGTATTAGTCTGCGTCTACGTCTGCTGCTGCCTCAGCTG
Source organism: Zaprionus inermis (assembly GCA_018151445.1). NCBI lineage: Eukaryota > Metazoa > Arthropoda > Insecta > Diptera > Drosophilidae > Zaprionus > Zaprionus inermis. The sequence goes on along the minus strand of JAECXD010000640.1, from coordinate 2,251,565 downwards.
CGCTGCCCAGCCTCATCCCCTGCCCCTGCCTACGCCTCAGCTGCTGCCTGCTCCTGCTCCTCCTCTGCCTCAGTCACCTCTTGCACTGTGTGCTTTCCCGGCGAGCGAGAGGCCCAACTTGGCTGGCGATCACCAAAATAGTCGCGAGCGGACCGCAAGTGCGAACAGGTCAGCCATAGTCAGTCAGCCTCTCTTCAGCTCCCTCTCCACCGCCTCCCTCCCACTCTCTCTCTCGCTCTCGCTCTCTCTCGTTCTCTATGCTCGCTGATTTCGAATTCTGATGTTAATGTTGATGTTCAATTCAATATTTCGGGGCGCGCAGCTGCCGCTCGCTCGTTTTGCTAATTGTTGCGGCAAAGCAACAATTTGAAAATTAAAAGAAACTGAAGAATTATGAAAATACTAAAATACTGAAATACTGCAATTAGTGTTTTTTTCGGCTGGGAGTGTGAGCCGTGACGCATGTCAAATCTCTAACTGTTCTCCTGGCCCCCTCCCCCCCCACACACACACACATACACACACCACATGCTGCCTTGTTTGCGCTATTTTCGAACGCACCCGCGCAGCTCACGGGCAGTAGTTGCTCTCCTACCCTTCCCCTCCCCTCAGCTAAACAATACGCACTGCAAGTGAGTTCCGTTTGAGTTGGATCACCGACTGTGAAATACCCTTGCACTTGAGTGTGATTAAAATTCCGCAGAATATTTAAATTTAATTTGTTGATTGAAATCTTTTACCCTACTTAAATAAGACAGAAATCGAGTCGGAAAAGATATTATGAGAAATATGAATATTTTATTTATAATTTATTTTATTAGCCAGTAATATATATACAATTCTATTTTTACTGAATTCACTCATTAATTTGTCAGAAATTATTTGATTTTACTTCTTTTCATGTCTTTGTAGTTTCATTGATTCTACATTTCAATTGCATAAAAAATCTATATTTTATATTTGTAACATTGCTCCTTTGCTTTATTTAAAATATTCCTGTCCAACATAGTATCATTGTCTATAGGCCAGCAGAAAGCGTATACTCAACTAAACATATTAAAACTGACTGCAATTAGAATGATGAGCAGGGGCTGTGTAGCAGATCATACTCTCTCTGCCTCTCTCTCACTCTACCCCTTCTTTCAGCCTCTCTCTCTCTGTTCCCCTCCTCCTGCTCCGTCTGGCATTCGACAGCTGAGCTGCATTACAGTTGACATATGATGCTCGTCCAGCCCGCCAGACAGACGAGCCATGCCGGGCATACAGGGTGTCTGCTAGTCTGGCACAACTATTGCCCGGTTTCATTCATGCGCTGAGATGTCTACGAACTTCCTGTTCGATCATCGACTGCATGCAAGATATATGAAAGACAAGTGCTCCGTTGTGCAAACAAAGCAGAGTCGGATAAACGCAAGACATGAAAAATATTCTAAAATTAATGCTCGACAAATGTGTTTTTGGCTGCCCAACGCAACGCAATACAAGACGACACAAATATCTGCATAGACACAGCTATAGATACGGCGGCAGCGGCAGAAGCAGCTATAGATACAGATACAGATACAGATACAGCCTCAGCTACGTGTCTATAGAGATGTACATGAGGCGGGCTGATTACATTGATAGCTCGCGGAAGTCAATTAAGTCGGCTCGAGAGCAAATTACAGGGAAAGGATAATAAGCACACACACACACACAGGCACACACACAAAGAGGCACACTGGGACAGGGAATCTCATTTATCCTACGGCTGTTCGGGTGTCGAAATATCAAATGTGATTAATAAGTAATTTCATTGTCAACAACTTGTCGTGGCTTCTGCGTCAGTTGGCTATGTGAAATTTTTATAGGATACTCACACAGATACGCATATGAATACGTATGTGTGTATATACATGCATGCATAAATAAATTACAGGGCAGCCAGCGCACAAGGCGTAATAAAACAAAGCGAAGACAGTCGCGAAATGCAAAGACATAAAGAAGAAAATCACCCGCATATAAGCAGCTCGTAAGCGGAATCAAGACAGCGTTACCCTGCCCTACCCTGCCCTACCCTACCCCATCCGACCGAGCAGCCTCTCGGATTACCCCACTTACCTTCCCTGTTGCTAGTTGTGAATTGCACAAAGTAATTGAAGCACTCTTTATTATAAACCAACAAGCTGTCATTTCTCTCCCTTCTCTCTCCCCGCCAAGTGTCGTTGACTTGCGCACTGACCTAGGATCAGTCGTAGACCCCTTGAGGCGAGATGGATGCATGCTGCGAAGGAGGAGCTGGAGGAGAGGTGATGTGTAACGACTGACAGGCGCCTTAATGCGTTTCGACCATACTCGCATGTGTTGCCTTACCAAGTCAATTTGGCTGCAATTGAAAAGATTGCGGCCATGCTGCAAACTGCTGCCAATTGACGCAGAAATGCAAAACAGAAATCAGAAAACGACTCAGTTTCCGTTTTACTCGCTTTTTTCACTCGACATTTGCAACGATTTATTGCATGTCAATTTCGAAACTGCAATTGCAAATACGCACTCAGGGACTTTATCAAATAAAGAACAGTTCAGGTATATATGTATATATATTCATAAAAAATAGTCGACTTAGTCATTTCTCTCTGTCGGTCTGTATGAACACACAGATCTCAGCTATTATTAAGGCTGGAGATGCTAATTTTGGCATGCAGATTACGGTTAGATAAATCATTTATAAGTTTATATTAAATATTCAGTGCCAGGCCCATCGGTTCAATAAAACAATAGTTAAAGTTTTCAAATGCAGTTTCCAAGCGACAATTAAGGCTTATAAATTAGTATCTTAAGATATAGTTAGCTTACTAAAATATGTAGCTTTGCTGCAAATTTCAAAGAGATCGTACAATAAATACGAGAATTATTTAACTTTAAAATTTTCCATAATTTTAAGCAGCAACTTGCGCCTGCTGTGCGAGTGAGAAAGCTATATAGTTCTGTTGGAAATCATTAGGGTGTTTTCAACAGTTTTTATAATTCGAAGCAGAGTATCTGGGGGTCAGTCGCGCACAGCTGCAGCTTTTGCGACTTGTTTGATTCACAGTTTTGCATCAAGAAAATTTTTATTGAAAATATTTGAAGGTTGCCTGGGGGATTTTCCACTTCAAGGTATTTTAAAGCTTTCGACCTTATAAAGCTGTTATTTCCTGTTCAGCAGAGCACTAAAGCTGTCCCAACCGAATATTCGAAAGCTGCATTTATTGCAGGATATTTGCCTCAGCTGCAGCTAGTTGTGTTTTAACGATGTGCTTCATTTAAAATGCAGTTGCACGCAGCCAGACAGAGAGGGAAATAGTGAAAGTAGGTGATAGAGAGAGAGAGGGAGAGTGGGTAGGGAGTGAGTAGAGATTTTCAGGCTGCAGGACAAATGGAAGTGTATTTCTCTTGCCCAAACGATTTGTTTGAGTTGCGTGTTTTCACTTCAAACCAGATGGCTGAAGCAAAAGCAAAGGCAGAGACAAATGGACGGGCGACAGGCACGACATGTCCCTGCAATTGTTTGCAATCCTTGTTGTCAGACCGAGTGCGAGTCCGAATCCGAATCCGAGTTCTACCTCTATTTGGTCGATGTTTTGGCTGTGGCCTGCGGGCGCACAGAAATGAAAATAAATAGTTGCTTAGCTCTTTTGTCTAATTAAAAGGTTCGGCGTAGCAGTACATTCTGTGGGCGTGTGTGTGTGTGGTGACGTCTACAAATTGAACTGCCCGACACACACACACACACACAGTGACGCACACGCACAGTGAACTCGAGCTAGTGCGTCCGTCGTGGACTTTATGCTGGCTGTCAAACTGTTTCATCTTCATTTCGTTTGGCTGCCAAGCTAGCATATGCTGGGCCTTTGCCATTATGATGATTTATGGGCGGAAATTATTTTTGGGCCGCATCATTTACGGCCAAGGACCGATTCCTGCCTGCCGGCCTCCTCTTATTTCGATGACTTCAAGTTTCGAGTCGGCCATTTGCCGGCCGGCCCAAAAGCATGCAACAGTTTACAATTTTCAATTTCACTCCGAGTTCTCTTTGCCGCAAACTTTCGTGGCATTTTCCACACTTGGCTGCGTCTTTTAATTTGAAAAGCGTTTCTATGTCCTTCGCTTGGAACGTGCCACGCGCCCACGCGCCGTATCGATAGCTCTGCCAATGCGTCATCCGTTTCCCTGTGTGGAAATCATGAGCTTGGGGATTGACCAAATGGAAAATCTCAATTACATTATGGCCGCCATCCATCAGCGCAACAAGTGTGCGTTGTGCCATAAAGCGACGCTCGTTTATGGCAACTCACTGAGTGTGTACACAGTAAGGCGGCGCTGTGCTTTTATGGCATAGCCAAGCTTCGCACTCAGCATGCATACTCTTATGCGAAAGCTTTTTTTTCAGCTGGAAACGGCCAACGAAGCTTGGAAAGCTCAGCGAATGCAACGGCCCGCACCTCACATTGCCCTGGCTTGGCTGCTTCTTGTTATTCGCAACTCTTGTGTGAAATACCCCAAAGCGCTTAGTCAGCTACGGCTTAACCCAGTTCCGCTCTCTTATCTCGCAGCACAGTGTCAAAAGTTCATGCTTGGAAGTTCATGCGCTGCGTGCTTTTCGGGAACGCTACGCAAGCTCTCTCCGCAGAGCGCGGCAAGCTCTTCCAGTGCGTGAGCCTGAGCCGAGACCAGCCGAGTCGGCTCTGAGCCTCTGGCAGTTTCAATTTCGACGCGTAGCCAGCCACAACGTGAGCGCATCTAAATGTAATAAAAGAGACAGAACCAATAGCATAAGTGAGAGACTGAGAGAGCAGCTGCCAGTGCAGAGAGAGAGAGAGAGCGAGCGAGCCAGTGCGAGAGTGGGAGTGAGCTTTAAGTGTGTGTAGCGACTGAGACTGAGACTGAGACTCGAACTGAGTCTGTGTCTTCGCCTGCTCCAAGTGACATTCGGTGCTCTTCCAAGTCAACTTGTTGTGATTGTGAGAGCGCGAGGCGACAAACAAACAAAAGTGTTGCCCATTGTTTATTTACTTGTTGTTGTTGTTGTTGACTCGACTAAGTGCCAGAAGAGTGTCTTCTGTGTATGCTCAAAACGAAGTGAAAGTGACCCGGAATCGAATTCGAATCAAGTTCTGATTTATTATTGTTTGTTTTTGTGCCTCATTTACTTGACTTATTTTTAGCTCCTTATTGTTATTTACGTTTTTTGTTTGTTTCTGCATCGAAGGTCATTCGTGGTTGTTTCGTGCTTTTTAACTTTTACTTACGTTTCGATTGAGAGTTTTTCGAAATCAACCGCAAACTGTTTTTCGTTGTTTTTCTTAATTAATTCGCGAATGAATCAGAGCAAAAACGCTTAAAAAAAGAACTGTATATATAAAATGAGTGTTCCGAAACAACTGAATTAATCAACCAAGTTAATAAGAAACTGAACTGACAAAGTTACTGACACATCTACACACACAGATAATAATCTCGAATTCTCTTTCGCAACTCAGTTAATTGAACTTGCCATAAACGCAGAGAACTCCGTCGAAATGAGCGCTGTAGATGCCATAATCAATTATAAACGCAGCCCCAACGAGGACTTCTACGGGCTGCTGCACTGCGACGAGACCTCATCGGTAAGACATAGATAAGTCAATAGTTCTGCGTCGTAATTGGGTTCGATAATTACTTAAGGGATCATAAATATGGCAAATATACATATTTGTGCAAGTGACGCGTCTATTAGCCGACATCGCGTGGCTTTTGACGAAAAAGTTAATTAGGATTTAATTGAATCCAGCACGAGGGGGAGGGTTGAGATGGAACGTTGCCGGCACAGATAAAGAGCGGGCTTTCTGATTGAGATACAAACGAGATCAAATACAACTTGACGTCTCTCACTCTCTCCTGACTTGGCTCTGACTCTGACGGGGCATTTGCTTTGAGAATTAGTTTCAATTACGAGTCGAGGCAGCCAGATTGACGCAAAGAATTGCAATTGCATCTGCCTCTTCCACTAGCTGTGTCTCTTTCGCAGCTGCAGTCTGAGCTGACAGCAAGTGGCAATTAAATGCTCGAATTTAAAGTAGTCTGTGCAAATGCAGCCATGTTGCACAGGGAATAGAACTCTTGGCAACTTTCTCTGCCTGCCGCGAGCCCTTTAATTAAGTCAAAACTTTGCGGCTAAGCTGCCTAATCTGGGCTCCGTGTGTGCGTGTGGTTTAAGTCGGGCAATTATTTTACATTTCAACTTGTGTCACATTATGTGGCATCATCAGCAGACAGACACAATGTAATTTGCATTAGCCACATGTACGTGCGTGGAAACGTGCATGTGTGTGTGTGTGTGTGTGTGTCGTCCTGTTAACTCGAAAAAGAAAACACTTTCGGCCCGATTACGCAGGCATTTCCTCAACAGACTTTGCATGAGCCACAAAAATCTCTGTCTTGTCACTCAACATTCTGCCCGAAGCTTATCACATTTTCGGGCTCGGAAAATTTCAATAGCAAAATTAAGAGCACTTCCAGCCCATCTCTCTCCCACTCCCGCACTCCTCCGCCTGCTGTGGCATAATCAAATTCATTGGCATGAAAAATGTTTGACGTTGCCGCAATTTTCCACCTGTAAACATATTAATGTTGGCAATTTTTCAAGCTGTCGATTGCATTGCCGTGTATCGTATATTGAATTATGCACGAGCTCTCGCAGGGTACCCAAGACACACACACACACACACACGCGCACACACACGTGATAAGGGTATTTGACAAGAGGTCGACTTCTATCTGAATGAAAAATATATATATCATTAGTGAGACTAAGTACTAAGAGAATGGGGAATATGCCGAAACGGGCCTGCATAAATAATCAAACAGGAATATAAACAAACATGCATATATAGTATAGAGAAAACAGACGGACAGCCTGGCTGACATGAATTTTTCAGAAGTACATAAATTATAAAGCTTAAGAAATGCACATTTACTTATGAAACTTGGCAACAAAGTCTTACTCATATGGCAGTTAATAAACTTGAGCTGGGCAAGCTCATGAGTGCTGCACATAAATCTGTTGCTTTATATAGAGTACATATACTCACAACAGGCAAGACCTAAAGCATGACTTATGGCTTGAGCTGAAAATTAAGTTGAGAGCGTCATAGCGTCAGTTCTTTAGTTAGTTTTATTTGGTTACTTTTTCTATTCAACCGTTTCTTGCAGTTACTCAAGATTTTCATCGTTTCTGAGGTATTTTAATTGACCAACATTACTGTGGCTCAGCTCGAATGAAATTGCAACAATTTAAATGGCCTGACAACTCGACTTTGTTGTGGCACTGCGTTCCATGGATCAATTGTCTCCCGTGCAAATGAATTGAATTGTTTGCTGTGCCGAGCTCAGACTCGTAGATACATACACTGAGATAGATAGATAGATGGATGTGCTCGGTATTGTGTCCAGATAAGTGCTTGAAATTTACATATGTCGCAGAGACACGGCGCGGCAGCTGACACAAATACATATGTATAAATTGGTATATACCGTAGGTAGAATAGATATGGGAAATCTCTGTGATTTCGGGATCGAGTCGCATTTGCATTCGCGTCGATGGAAATCTGGCATAGTTCGTTTCACGGCATTGCATATTAATCGAGCAGCACAACTTTAATTGGTTGCTTATTGGCAATGCATTATGCAATTATAATACACGATTGCAGCAGCAGCAAACCGTTCGATTCCGATTGCCAAGGGGTATTCCGAGATTGTGCGAGATTGGAATGAGTCACAGTGTTCCAGCAGTTGTAGCTGTTTGTAGAGTAGCTTGATATCAGTCTGAAAACTAAAGTAATTTATATATATTAGAGCTCAAATGTTATATAATATACTCTAGACAGACTCAAGTATAAATAAATAATATAATGAATTTTTATTTATAAAAATAACTAGAAAATCTATCAAGGGGAATGCTCTTAAATTAAACGCAAATAACCCTATACATTAGATAAAGTTGTTTCAAATTTGTGCGCAATTTCATAAACCTCCCCCTCAACTAGGTTAGAGCCAACTTCCCCCCTGCTGCAGCTGCTGCTGACATTGTGGGCTATGTGGGCAGAACTGATGAAAGCGCTTGTTAATTTGCGGAAATGCTTTGAAATTTCACATGAATAGTCAAATTCTCGAACCGTCAACGTATCATTTGCTGTCCCACATCATTACCACACAAATTGTACATCAGTGTAGTGGTTCGTCGGTTCGTGTGTGTGTGTGTGTGTGTTGACGCCATATCAAATTTCTCCAAAGGAGAAATGGTGAAATGGCGCAAAGGCGGCGAAAACACAAACAGAAGCCGCAGCCGATGTGTGCGCCAGAGATTCATTTAGTTAATTATGGGCGTATATTGCGTTTGTCTGAGCTGGTTGGTGTGTGAGCGTGTGTGTGTGTGTGCGTGTGTGGAATTCGTGCGCTGCTGCCTGCGTGTGGTATCAAGTGCGAAGTGTCCTCTGTGTCTGTGTCAATATCATTTGTTTGTATGCTGTCGCCGTGCTACGCGTCGTATGAGTAATATTAATTGCGACGAAATCAATTATACGACTCGTTGGCACTTGGTAAACATCCAGCCGCAGAGCGCTGCGCATATGCAATGACGAAACGAAGCTAATAAAGCAGAGTTCCTACTGGCAAAAACAAAGCTTGCTAATGCCGTCGGCAAATTTCCCGCAAACTCTTCAGTTGCAGTCAAACAGGTTGACAATGGAATTATGCAAATACTCAACTGACGAACCGACGAACCGACGAACTGACGAACTGCCCGACTGACTGTTGTGACGCACACACACACACACACACACACCAGTGCAGTTGGTCCTTTGTGGTTATTGTGCGCATTCTTATTGTGCGCGAAAATCCATTTTCATTTGGAAAACAAACAACGAGCGGCTTTGTGTTTCTGCCGAGCAGGCAACCATGCAGCGAGTCCAAGTCCGGCCGAGTCCTTTCAAATGTATATTTAATGCGCTTTTGTGTCCCACTTACCCCTCCAACAACAGTCAACTGTCAGGTTGCCTACGGTGGGGAAGGGCTTTGCTGCTGCCTGATTCTAGTCATGCAACAACAACTTGTTGCTGCCGCTGTCACTGCAGACACTTGTGCTTAATTAATTTCAATTGTTTTCACTTCTTCGCAGCCTATGTCAGCGTGTCTCCCATAGTCTATCCATTGTCAAGGTCTCCCCCGAAACAGATATCTGTCGTTGGCGAAACTTTTTCAATTTCAACGAAAAATTCGCAAAAATAAAAAACAAGTCAAATCAAATCAAATCAAAACCCCTACGGCATTTCTGCCACTATTACGTTTCTATAACTTTGAGTGCTTTTTCGCACTCGAATTTCCGTTGCGTAGCTGTTTTACGAGATTGTTATTTTATACAAGGCCGCCTAGGCACATACCCCTCCACTTCCTTGCCTTCTGCTTTTTTCTTAAGGTCCTGTCAACGGAGACTTTCGCCCGTCTTCGACAATTTCACCTTGTGGTTTATGGGCTGTCTGTGGTTTTTTTTTCTCGCTCTTATCTTTTCGTATCCATCTTCATATGCTGTTTTATCTGGGGGTGATACCTGGAAATCAGCATGTCATTCGAGCAGCCCAAGCTTATGTGTATCATGTGTTAGGCATCTGCTGAGACAGTGTGTGCGGGGGGAAGTGTCTTTGAAAAATTGATGCCACAAAATGCTTAGTTAATTGAAGGCTGAAAGAGAATATTTTATTGCAATTTACTTAATTTACATCAAGTTGTTATTCTTTCATTTACACAGCCGGAGCAGATTCAGGCCGAGTACAAGGCCCTGGCGCTGCAGTATCATCCGGACAAGAACAGCGGCGACAAGGAGGCGGAGGCCAAGTTTCAGCAGCTAAAGGTAAGCTAAGGCAACAAATGGCGGGGAAAAAGGCAACCGTTAGGTATTTTGCATATTTAATACGGTTTCAGGCGTGGGTGGGTGACGGGAGGAAGGCTGCTCACCTCCCTCGGGCAATATGTTTGTCTTGTAAGAACCGAGAAGTTTGTGTGAGGAATGGGGGAAAATGAAAACATGTTTTCATTGAGAGCGGATACAAGTGGGGCGCTGTCTGATCTGCTGCTGTTTGGCACATAAATTGCCAGTGGAGCAGACAGTTGCCGTAATTAACAACCACACACACGCACGCACACACACTACACACACACACACACACTGCGCAAAGTTGGGCATGCAAAATGGCTGCCAGTCAGCTGGCAAAACTTTTGAGCTGGCAGAAAACAATGTGCTGGCAAACACACGTGCACACTTACACGCAAACACACACACTACACACTATACACAATACACACAGTAAACACACACTTAAGCCTTCTCACTCGCACACTCGCACACTCACATGCATTTCAACTCATTTACACCCAACCTCAAATTGAATTTTACGCACAACAAAAGAATAACAACAAGTTGGTAAGCCTACAGTCCAACTCGCCCGACTGTAAGATACCTTGGACCAATTTTGAAATTTTTGACGAGGTTATGGGTTTCGAAAACCCTTCAGGAGTCCTTAAATAAGGCATGGGGGTAGCATGGATAGTCCAAATCTTAGAACATTTTAAATTAATAGTATTTTGATGGAGCATCAATCTAAAAGTCAAGTAATGAAGAAAATGCCATCTACCGCGGCAATCTGATGATTTTTAACGAAGTTATGGATTTTCGAAACCCTATGGGAGTCTTAAATAAAGATAAGGGGGTAGCATGGATGGTCCAATTTTTTGAAAATTTTTGATTCATAAAATTTAGATAGAAAATAAATTTAAAGCTCAAGTAATGAAGAAAATGTTATCTCCTGTAACAATCTGATGATTTTAAACGGAGTTATGGGTTTTCGAAGCTCTTCAGGAGTCTTAAAATAATAATGGATGGTCAAAAATTTTGATAATTTTAGATTAATTTACACAAAGTTAGTATACCATTTTTTGACCATTTTCAATGGTCGAAGGGTATTAAAACTGTCCGCGGGAGTGGATGGCGCGATGTAGTACACACAGATCGCGAGCACTTTGAAATGCGATAGTGCGAACTACGCACACACACACTTACACATGCACATACATAGAGTATACATAGAGTACATCCTGTGTTCCTGTGCGATATTTGCAAAGGATTATTGATTTTTTACAGTGTCAGGCGAAAAACATAAAAACACATATGATGTTTGCATGGAAGCGTGGGTGTGTGTGCATAACATGTGTGTGTGTGTGTGGGATTGTGTGTATGTGTGTGGGGGGGGTGTGCGTGGGTGTAACTATTGTCGGGCGACTTCTGCGAAAAGGCAAACGACACAATCGTAAACTTTGCCAAACAGCTTTTCCTTCACTCGCTCCCACGCACCGAGTCGCTGCTCATTAGAGTCCTGTCAGCCGCCATCGACAATAAAAACATGCCATACGCTGTGGCAGCAGCAATGTTAACGGCACCAAACGGAAGTTGTCCTTTGCCAGTGATAGTTATGGCACTGGACCGTTGGCAGTGCATTCGAAGTTGACAATAAAAGAAAGCGACAAATACAATTTGCAGCTTGTAAAGTTGGTTTGCTTCCCCCCCATTCTATCTCTCTCTCTCTCTCTGTCTCCCTCTGTCACTCTTCCACACACTTCTCCCCTTCGAGCCCGCATATTTATGGCTATTGTACCGTCAAGCCATAAAACAAACACTGATGGAGGCCATAAAACATCAAACAAGTGAATCGTTGAGATTCGAGCGAAGAGACAAGGCTAGTTTCGATTCCGTTTAAATTCAATGTACACGGATAGCTAAAATATAGCTAAAAACCGCAGTAAAACAGCTAAGCAGCTTAAGTTTATTATGTGCCGCTAATTGAGCGTATGATTGATACAATTCCCCTGCTATCTCATATGCTCAAGTTGAGTTTCTCTTGCGAACTGGCAAAACTTTAAGCTTTTAAGCAGTTGCGTTAAATTAATTGAAGATAAATAAACCGACAGTCAGTTGGCGGGAAATGGGAAAATTCTCACTCGCACACTCACTCTGTCTCTCTCACTTTCTCTCTCTCCCTTTCCACTACCCGCTGACCCACATAGCCAATGAGTAGTGAAATAATTGATTATCATGTAAGAATCACAACAACAAAGACGCCCACAGAATCTCAGCGGCTCAATACGTGTGTGCGTACGTGCGCGCATGTGTGTGGGTGTGTGTGTGTTTGTGGGTGTGTGAGGGCAGGGGGTATGGTGTTAATCTGTGTGTGCTATAAGAGAGGTCTCTGATTATCAAACAGGCGGACGTAGAACAGATAACTCACACACACACAGAAAGCTCACTTGAGCGTATAAATGTGTTTGTCTGGGCTGTGTACGTGTGCCTGCTGTGGCGTGTGTATGTGTAAATCACAGACTCTCTAATAAGTATGCTATGAAAATTGATTATAAAGCATGACAAAAGAAAGCTGAAACCCTCTGATTGCTGACTTGCCTCGCACATTCTCTCTCTCTCTCTCTCTCTCTCTCTCTCCTCTCTCTCTATTCCTTCTCTCTGAATCACTCTCTCCATCCACTTTCGCGGCATTATAGGAGGCCAAGGAAACGCTATGCGACCCGGAGAAGCGCGCCGTCTACGACAAGTGGCGCAACAGCGGCATCTCAATGAGCTACAAGCAGTGGCTGGGCATGAAGGAGCACGTCGGCCAGGTGAGAAGATACACAATTGCCGAGAAGGTGGATAAAGAGGTATGCTCAAGCGACAACGATAGACAGCCCTGAAAACGGGGCGAACACAGAGAAGTAAACCTTCAATTTACCCACAGACTGTAGACGTGCCTGTGCCCGTGCCGTACCGTGCCGAGGAACTGCGCATTCCGTGTGCCGTTTGTGTAGGGTACGCTTCCGTTTCCCCATGCTCCTGTGCACCTGTCACTCAGGTGTATTGACTTGAAATTAGTAATCCGATCCCGCTCTTTGTTGCATATTAAATTCGATTAAGAGCGCGACAACTCGTCGCTGTTCCTGGTGCGTTCTCTATGCTAATTTCCGCAGCGCATCCATCAAGCAGCTGACAGTTCGAACTTGTTTAAATTTGATTAGCAACTCCCTGCTCCCGTCCTGCTTTCTGGGCGAGCTCTGCACAAGCGGCACACATCCGAATCCAGACCTAAACCTCAATAAATCTGCAAATGCTTTTCTAAATGCAACTTAAACTTCAGCTATAAACATAAAATTTGATTTAAACTCCCAATTTAAAAAAATACCTGTTTCCGGTCGCCCGAGTAACCTGCACACTTTACGTATTTTATGGTATTTCTTTTCCTGAATGTGCCTCTTCATCCGATACCGTTCTATGTGTACAACCTAATGCATGCTCCATAGATGCGCTGTGCTGGCACAACTGCGAATCCTCTCCTTTCGAAAATTTGGAGCTGCTTCGCAGTTGCACTGGCCATCGCAGCTGTTGTGTAATGTTGCCCTCGACACACGCACACACGCTCACTCACATTAATGTCTAATTATTTTCGCTTCAATCAAAGTCCATGCACTGGGCCACGCCCAAGACCAAGGATCGTATGCTGCCGGAAACTGGGGCAGCCGGGGCTGGCGCCGGAGCCGGAGCCGGAGCCGGTTGTAGCAGCGGCGGCCTGACCGCCGCCTCACCCAATCCGGCCCATCGACGCGCCTCGGAGGGCGGAGCCGCACTGTACTACGGCAACCGCAAGGCCGAGTGGGGTACCGAGAATACCGATGTGGCCAATAAATTTCGCAATTACGAGATCTAAGCGTCATGTCGACACGGGCGACAACGCAAGAGGCGGGAGGAGTGTGCCGGACGTGCCATTGGTTGGCAGTATCGATGTTTTTTTTTGAAGGAGATAACATCGCGGCGAGTCGTAAAATCGTAAAGTAAATGCATATTTATAGCCCCCTAATGGGCAGTATATCTTGATGTGAGTTTCAGCAAACAAAATCATATATTCCACTTTAAAATACTTAAAATGCAAATGCAAATGCAAAACGTAAGCGTATATCAAAAGAATGAAGAGGATCAAGCGGAACACGAGTATATATCATTGCGAGCAAATACTACGCGAAATGTCTAATCAAATTTACGAGAATATACACACACACACACACAACTTAACGCTACATATGAGAGTACATAGAAGTACAAGTATACCCGCATACTATATATGCATACTATTATATATGTCTATTGCTGTTGCGAATTATATTGAATGTTTATAGGTGTATAACAAAGAGTCTAAAAAACAATGCGAAAATGGTAATTAATTATTATATATATATAAATATATATATAGAGAAGAAACTGTAATTTCAATAAACTATAAGGCAGAGGAGCAAATGAGTTTTAGGTTAGGATAAAAAGATAATTCGAAGAAATAAATTAGTCGAATATTAAAGTGTGCTTTCAACGGTAAATGTTTAACTATATACGATAGTTGCCTATGAGCACACTCATATGAGTATACATATATTATATACACATATATATTTATCTACAGCTATTTGTATATCGATGTATGTAACTTGTGGTCCCCTTTACGACAATCCCATTGGAAGTGTTTACCTGCGCACTAAAAACCGGAAAGAACTTACGTATAATATCTCTAGTACACTGAAACTAGCAGCAAAATGCCCACCATCTCTATATACTATATATGTATGTGCTATAAAGACGCAAGACGCAGATCCGAGCGTACTATATTGAAGTCTATTTTTGAAACTTCACACCAAAAGCGAATTTACACAAGTTAAACTGCATAGTCAAAAAACCAAAAAAAAAACAAAAAAAAAAAAAATTAACTTTCACTCGGTGTCCTTTGCAACAAACTATATAAACTCAACTATTTTAATTATGAAATACCAAAGTCACTCAGAGACTCAAAAAGAAGGTAAAGAAAAAGTAATATGAAAAAGGAAACTTGAAAAAAAATATATATAAATATTTGGATGCATTGTTGTTTCAATATCGATGTGATGCAGTTCTCAAATATTATAACATTTAACAAAAAGTAAAAGTAAAAAAAAAAAACAGAAGAAAACATATATTATATACGATTATCCGAATACAAAGCGAAATGTAACTTTTGCTAGCATCAAATACTTTATATAAATGTTTGTTTTAAACTCATATTGAATTTACTCAAATACACACATATTATTACTATCGTATATATTGAACCGAAGCATATTATGGAATATTTTAGAGACTCGGCCAAGTAGCTTGAGCTATGCGAATATAAACGTTGAATTTAACTTAGCTGGATTATGAATATAAGAAAAACGACGCAAAACAAAAATAAAGTCAACTATTTCGGGAAGTTTCTTCAACTTCCGATATTAAAATAATCACAATTTATTCACTTCAGGTTTCAGGTACCCTGACTACATTTTACACTTGTTCAGGCCGCGCAATTGACTCAGCGTGATGCGTGAATCGTCCCAGCTGAGGCACGGCCGGCGATCCGATTGCGTGAACTCACGTATCCAGCGATTTAATACTATACATAAAGCGGGGGGATTCAGTTATTAGTTGGTTAACCGTAACAATTACCCCTCCTTTTGCTTACCCCACTTCGAGCCAGCTATTATGGGGCAGGCGCCGTGTACGGTTCGCATATCGCCCGTACCCGAGGCGTGTAGGTTATACCAAAATGCGGCTAAATTGATGAGGGAATAATAAATTATTAGGACAAGTCCGACGCCTCGACGCCACACTCTTGACGCATGTCACGTACCCGCATATTTCTGAGGTTTCAGTAATCGCCTGAGTACGGGAAAAGCAGTGCCGCCACCCTGTGCCACATCGGAGAGCTGCGCAAAGAACGGCATTGGAAAACAATAGATTCGTGTGCCTTGACTTAAGGACAAATTCAAATTGACTTACATAGAACAAGACGGTGGCAATGCGGTTGCCCAGCTCAGGCATACTAACCTGCTTGGTCTCGAACTGTCGAAGGCAAGAAAAAATAATATGATCACGAATTACACATAAAGAACTCGAGTAATGGCGATACGAGTACCGTAACCCAGTCCATGGCAATTTTGCAATACTTATGCTATAGAAAGCCTGAAAGAATACTGCGCAAATCGTCGCATTTTTGCGGTACTCGATCGCAACCATCACATGTTTTGCGGTACTCCATCGCAACCATCGCATGTTTTGCGGTGGTTGAGAGGGCAAGGTAAGTAGTTGATTACTTACGGCGAATGAATGAAACCAATCCGTATGCTGAGCATAATGTCCACCGATGCCGTAGTTGGAAAACTGATGATCTTCTGCATACACTGTAAGAAAACCAGTGTTACCTACTGTACCAACTCAACTGCAATTTGACTCACGCATATTCAGATCGGTCATATCCGACACACGCTGATCGATGGTTTGCAATACTTTGTGGGCTGTCTTGGGCAGAAAGGTAAACTGACTGGTGCGTGCATTGGAAATCATGGATGAGTTATTTCCCGTGACTGTGGCACGTTTAATTCTGTTTCTCGTCAGCTCAGCAATGACATCGATCTCACTCTGATAGATGACATCGTGATAGAGCAACAGCAGCGGATCGTGACTCAGTTCCTCGACTTTCAGCGGCGCCAGCAGCAGAAAGGGATGTGTTTCAGTCAGGTAGCCACATTCCAGATGACGTTCTTCGGCCGGAGTGAGTCGTATGTGGCCGCTGCAGGTGAAGCGATACTGATCGAATTCCCCCAGCTTTGAGTAATCCTCGGGCAGCGGCTACACAAAAAATATCAAACGATAATTTATGATACCCTACAAATGATTCTACTTACCGGATGCTCCTCGAACTGTTGCCAGTCTTGAGAGTTTTGCAGGGTAACATTGACTTTAATACGTCCAGATAGCTCAGCTATTTGTAGCTGGAGTTGTTCAAAGAGATGCCCACTCGATAGGCGATTCGTTGCCTCCTTTAGCCAGGCTTGTGCGAGTTGCGTGTGTCTATCTCGAAGTGCCTGTTGCGCAATATCCAGGCAATGCTGCGCTTCCAGTTGGGTGCTTTATTTAACAAGAAATTGAGGAGTGTGTGTGGAGTAGCGTGGATCCATCAGCATCTTACCCATGGGAGACTCCGTCCAGTATGCCGGCGGCTATGTGCCTAGTCGGTAACCTGTAAATGGATTGCAAACGCAGCAATCCATCGATGGCGCCATCCAGTTCGCGTGCGTCGGGCATGTACTTTGCCTTGCGTAACCGCAGCAGTCGTGCCAGCGGCTCTGCGAGTGTGTAGGTGGCAGTATGCAAGGAAGGTTGGAAGGGAGGGAGGGAGAGTTAATGGAATTTCAACATAACTGGATTTGGCACCCACTCTCGCCCGTTGCTGCGGCCATTAGATTCACCGTACGCTCCCAGTCGAATGTCAGGCGTTTGCTCAGCAAATATTGGTTCAGGGGACTCTCGAAGTATGCCACGCCCCATTCGAGCGCCTCGTTCCGCTCGCGTTCGTACTCATCCAGGCGTCTGTCGATTGTACCGATTGCGTTGCAGTACCAAAAGTTGATTAGTCGTAGCCTCCATGGTGCGGCAGCTGCAACTTACGCTCTTAGAAAATCCAATTTGCTCTGATTATCATCGATAAATTTCTGCATGTGCTGCAGCATGCGCTGCTCGTAGCCAAACACCTTAGACATCTGATGTATGGAGGAGTAGAACTCGGCATGGCTAAGCCCCGAGAGCAGCAGCACTAAGCCAAGTGCCCAGCACAGCATCTTCCGGCTCATCTCGCGCGTACAGCTTGTGGTCAACTGATTCGATATATTGACCCCATCGATGATGGCCGTCTGCCTGGCACCTCTGACTTCTTTGTCAATGCAAATTTCTTATGTAATCTCCACGAGAACTGCCCAGCAAAACCAGTTCCTCATTGAGAAATGCGTAGTCACATCTCCGAGTTCATTGTGCCTACTGCCAACAGGTTTTCTATCGCAGCCAGAACTGGCTTGCTGTGTAACACGTTACATAGCCGAAGGGCCTAATCAATCAGCTGAGCTAAGAGCGTGAAAAGTTTGTTTAAAGCTTAGGCAGGGCAATAACGTAGAAGGCAAGATAATTTTTCCTGGAATGAATCAGAGATTTTTGCCAAAAAAGGGTCAAATCTCTTTAATGTAATCAACAACCTTTCTAATATAATTTTAAGTTAAAAGTAGAAATTTTCGTTGCCTTTGTATACATAAATTAAAAAGAATTTAAATAATTGAGGAACCAAGTCACCTTTCCGGGGAATTCGAGTTGCTTTTTAACCAAGTTGTCCCAATTGCTGTTTTAATGTTCTTTTGGTAAAAATGAGTGCAAAGACAACTGCGTCAATATTTGTTTAGCTGCGGAAAAGCGTAGAAAACATGCCTGCATTTACAGTAATAGAAAAAAAACGACAGTACCAAATGAAAGGTGTCTGCGTAATAATGTCTCGATTGAGTGTGCTGCTGCTGTTGGTCTTTGTGGGCCTGGAATCGACGTATGCATCGAGCATGGTCAACTTGTTTGAAGTAGAGTCTGTCTACATAGATCAACTGCAGTCGTATATAGAAACTACGCAGAAGAAACATGACGAGATTAAAAGGTGGTTGAGATATTCTGCCTATAAATTGGTATTATTATTGCTATATATTTTTGAACAGATTTCTAGACTACGTGGATATTTTGCACGATGATATCGACGGTTCTGCGGAGTACTATGGAAATCCAATTAATGCCTTTACCACCATCAGTCGCTTCGTGAAGAACTGGCAACTTGAGACTATTGATGCAGTGATGTATAATGACCAAGATTCGCAGTATCAAGATGAACTGGCAGCAGCTTTGGAAGAGAATGATTTGGAATTGCCAACGCAGCAAGATCTTTTGCAGGCAACAACTAAAGTGTTGAAAATTCAAGAGCTAAGTGGAAAATCAAGTGCAGATTTGGTAGACACCGTAGTCTATTTCGATCCGGAAACGCAAAAGAACGTAAAATTCAGTGCCAGCGATTGTTACGTACTCGGTAGAAACTTCCATGAGCTTAAGAAATATGATTCGGCTGCCGATTGGCTGCTTCAGGCACGCTCACTTGCCGTACACCAGGCACCCGAAACCTTTCCCAGTGTCACGCCGCTTGAAATATTGAAGCAACTGTCACTGAGTCTCATGAATCTGGGCAACTATAAGTTGGCCCGAAAGCTGAACAATGCGGTACTTAAAGCAGAACCCGACAATGCAGAAACGCTCAAGATCAAATCCCTGCTCGAAGGCCTGCTGCTGCTCGAGCGCGTCAACAAGCTGAGTCCGCAAGTGGACCTTGAAACTTGAAGAAAATTCAATATAAGTTAATATTTGTATATTATAATATTTCTTAAAAATAAATTAAATTTGTTAAGTGAATCCTCAACTAACTCATTGTAAATTATGTTGTTCTTTAAATAAAATTTAATTTGAAAAGTGAATTCACAATAAACTCATTTCAAATTGTGTTTATAGAGCTGAAGCTTTATTTCTATTTACAGCAGTTATATACGTTACTAGTTAAAATATTATACTCGAAAAAAAGCCAACTGTTTAAAGGTTTATCAACTTCTCTGCCAAGTATTTGCTTTAAAAAAAAAAACAAAAAAAATATCTCTAAAAAATGTCAGTTTCCGAACATTTTCTGGCTGACTTTTCCGTTTCCCTGACAGGTAAATTATGCAACTGAGTCGAGGGTGACAGCAGCCATTTGCCGGCTTCAGATATTTTTGCAAATGCCTGAGAAATACCTGGCACGAGCATAGCTCGAGGAACATAGGAATATAAAAAACATGAGGTAACATCAGGCAAATATGTGCTGCAAAGTTATGTGACGTTAGATTGGCTGTAAAAAATATGTAATAGCGTGTATTTTATTCTTCTGCCATTCTCTTTTACTTCTCCCTTTATTCTCTTATAATGTTTATATAATTAAGTTATGAGCAGAGCATGAATATAAATGTAAAAGAGACAAATCAAAGATCTGGCATATAGAGTTACCTTTCTCGGCTTTCGCAAAAGATTCTTGGCTTCAGTTGGGTCGCAGCATTCGAGCCGTTTGGTCTGTTTTTTCCACAGCAATCCAGCAATATCTCGGACTTATTTGTTTTGCTCTTCTGGCCAATGAATTATACATAAAGGCACTGGCAAAACAACAAATTCTGAAACCTAGCTCAGGCATTGACCCGGTCAAGCATAGGAAAAAGAAATCAAAAAGAAATACACAAAATTATGCAAATACCGAGAGCAGAAAAATTGTTGTGGCTCGGGCTCGGGCTGGTTGTGATTTGGGCCGGGATTGCGAGTGCCAACAAGGAAGTGTTATTCGAGGAGCTGGTGGCCAGTGAGACTTCTCTGATTCAAACACTGCGTGACTACATAGATGCCCTGGACAGACAGCTGCAGTTAATCAAAGACGAAACCGCGGAAATAGAAAGAATACATGTTCAGGTTGGCGCTCGGGTGGAGCAGTATATGGGCAATCCATTGAATGTGCTCACAATACTGAAGCGATTTCATAGCAATTGGCCACGCATCGAGCGGCTGGCCAATGAGACTCATAACTTGGCCGATAATCTGCCCGACTTTGACGCGGAATGGGATTTGCCCGGCGAGGAAGAGTACGAGGCAGCGCTGCTCAATCTGCTGCGTCTGCAATCGGTATACGATCTGCAGCCCTCCATGCTTTCTCTGGGCATTGTCAACGGTCTCAAAATGGGGTAATGCTTCCGCAAGTACTTCCTCCAGCTGTGTTTACCATTTCCATTCCACTTTCACAGTTCGTCCATGTCCTGGAGCGACTGCTTGGAAATGGCGCGTAAGTCGGACCGCAATGGAGAGTACGCTGTGGCCAAGTACTGGCTGGAGACGGCGCTGGGAAGGCTGCCAGCTGCGAACAATGCCACCGGCTCGAACAGTGAGCAGGAAAATGGAAAACTGCAGATACTGGTGACATCGCTGAACATGGATTATCGCACAGGTGCGTTACTTTTAAGATACTGTGCACAACTTTAGCTATTTTCAAGAGATTTCCGTCCGGCAGGAGACCTTCGGAGTGCCCTAACTGCTGCTAAGGAGTTGCTTGTGCTGCGGCCCGCCAGCTCAAGCGTGCAGAAGACGATGGCCAACATTGAACGCGCTCTGCACGGAACTCAGAAGAAACTTTTGCCCAAGAGCAAAGCCCAGGCTAAGCCAAAAGCAAGTATGCAATGAATTATTATGCCGAATCTAAGGCATACTGCGAGTGGGATAAGCATGTTTAAGGGACAGCAGATGATCCATATGATAGTCTGCTTAAAGTTTTCCACATATCTCTAGCTACTGCCTATATACAATGAGGCAGAAACTTATGGATGTTGTTAAAAGATAGCTAAACTAAGCACAGCATAAGTAAAAACTCGAACATCCTAGGTTAGTTAGATAAATTATTTATTTCGTATATCAAAAAGTTGCACAGCTTTTCAATAATCCTGTTCTGCATACTGTTCAAATTTCAGGGCAGTTGATGTTATACGATTGAGATTAGATTAGCTCGATTGAGACTAATATATTATAAAGATACGACATGCCTTATCTAACAAATAAATATAAGTATGTATAATAAATCTCCCCTGTTAACACTCAGAATGATGCCGCATCCGTGGAACAATCGTTGCTGAATGAAATCTGTCGCGCGGCCAGTCGAGAGCAGACGACAGGCAGCCGCTCGCTGGAGTGTCAGCTGGATACTTCGAATCTGCGCATGCTGCGCCTGGAGCTGCTCAGCAAGGATCCATATATGGCGCTATATCACAATATGCTCAGCTCCCGCCAGACGCAGCAAATAGTCAACTCGTTGGCCGAGGAACCGCAGTATCAGTGGTCCGAAGAGGCCGCTTTTACGCCCATGAGATTCACTAATGTGGACAATGAGAAAACTTTGCGTGGCCTTCATTATCAGCTCGGGCTACGACGCGCGGATGGGCCAAGCACATGGCACGCACGTCGTCACAGTCACGAGCACGTGCAGGCCTCGGTGGCGCAGCCATTGGAGACGCCCGCAGGCGTGGCACGTGCGATGCTCAGTGTGGGTCATTATAATGAAATGATTAGCTAATATATGTCACTAATTGCCTATTATCGCCTTATTCCATTAGCTGCAACCGGGGCGGCTGGGCGGCGCACTTGCCTTTCCCCAGCTGGAGCTGGGCGTGAATGTGCCGCCGGGTGCGCTGCTCCATTGGCGCGTTCGCGATGCCGAAGACTTCAGGTCGGATTACCGAAGTCGCCAGCTCGACTGCCCGGTGCTGCTCGGCGTGCAGTTGTGTAAGTAGAATCGAGTTTCTTGTGTTTCTATGCTGCTCTAATTCTGCTTCCTCTCACCTCCAGCTGCCTGGACCGAGCTGCCGTAAAGGGTCAAGGCAACGCGATTCGTCTTACGCTTTCATCTCTCGCACTTTAATCTTTAATTTCTTGAACTTCATGCTCGTTTTACGGGGCGTGGCCCGACTGAAGTAATTGCGGAGCAAACAAATTTGAATACTCATCATGCATCATGGCCCGACAAAATGAACACAACTCGCACAACACGCTCTTCACTTGGCAGCAGGAAATGGTTTAGGCAAACATTAGACCATAAAACCAAGCAGCGACAACAAAAAAAACATCAAAGAAGCAGCATCGATGCGAATGTGACAAGTCGAATAAATGTTGGACTATTAAACAAACATCGACGCACGGGGCGAACTGTAAATCAAATGCGAATTAATACAAACAATAGCTGTTATAATGAATTTTACTTGCTCGTTAATTAACGCAATAAAAAAACATGGGACGCGCGGCAGTTCAGCGGCGGAATACCCTGTAGACTTAGCTCGCATTTTGCAAAGCGAAAACGAGAGAAAGTTCTACAAATTCTCTGTGTAAATTTAGTTGCAATTACCTTCAATATTTGATTCCTGAATTTATTCCGCATTAAAGTCTATGAATCCTTTACTGAATCAACGCTCATTCCCAAACTTTTCTTAACTAGTTTAGTTGCTATAATGACTTAGATAAACTGAACTGTCAATGCTCAACAAATCAAGCTAATAAAGTGGATATATTTCTATTTTATATATATCACAACAAGTCACTGACTCAATCGCAACAACCTTGTTATTTCTGAACTCAACTTGGATTCATTTCATGGCGCGCAAACTCCCGATATTCTTATTCAATGAAAACACACATAAAACTCGCTCGGCGTTTTCCAACACTGGCCAACTCAGCCCCAACAACGCCTGCAATATTAAATATCAAACAGCGTGCGGTTAATTAGTCTGAATTAATAAGCCATCGAATATGGCAAACCGAACATCGAAGAACATCGAACCGAGGAACTGAGAGAGGGCGAACTAGAACTTGGGGCTGGTCAGATGCCGAAACGAGCTCTTGATAAGCATCACTAAATCAGCTTTGGCAAAACCATAAAACATGCTTAATCGCCACGAAACTCGTATGCTCTTCATTGGAGTGCCCCGACCGAACAATACAAGGCGTCTTGCTCGTATTGATTATGCAAATATCCGAATACACCCGACCATACCAGACAGATACTAAAAACCCTGAGCAGTGTCGCCCGCTGATAGTAGTATGTAGTTAGCACCCGGTCTAAGCTGTCCGATCGTCACTGATTATCGATTGTGCCGAAATGTCTGTCATCGCCGGTTTTATTTGCTTGATCTCTCGGGATGCTCGACGTGCTCGCTCAGTTCACTGTGAGACGCCTAGAGCCGCAGACGCCTAGCCGAGCTATCTAGGGAGAAGAAACTATTCGAATTATCGTAAACCTATCATACGATGCGGCTCGTACTGCTCGTGTTGGCCAGCCTGGCTGGCTGCGTCTGCCACGCCTCGGATTACTTTTCGTCCATTACGGGACTGGAGCAGCTGCTGCATACGGAGCACACGCTGATGCGCGATCTGAGCGCGCAGCTGAGCGAGACCCGCACGCTTTTACAACAGTTGGAAAAGTGAGTAGCATGTAAGGAAAACCAAGGAAAAGCCTAGTAAAACTGCTGGCTATTTCAAATATTTATTCCCCCTATTTACGATCCTACCGCAACTTTCTGTCAATCGGACAATCGTGATCTTTTCCCAGAACTTTCCATCATCTAACTATTTTACAACAGTTGGAAAAGTGAGTAGGATGTAAGGAAAACCAAGGAAAAGCCTAGTAAAACTGCTGGCTATTTCAAATATTTATTCCCCCTATTCACGATCCTACCGCAACTTTATGTCAATCGGACAATCGTGATCTTTTCCCAGAACTTTCCATCATCTAACTATTTTACAACAGTTGGAAAAGTGAGTAGCATGTAAGGAAAACCAAGGAAAAGCCTAGTAAAGCTGCTGGCAATTTCAAATATTTATCCTGCCTATTTACGATCCTACCGCAACTTTCTGTCAATCGGACAATCGTGATCTTTTCCCAGAACTTTCCATCATCGAACTATTTTGAACTTCTAACATTTCGCTTTCGTTTGCTGGTCTGCTGGTTGGGTCATAAAAAAAATGTTTTGTTTGGCTTCACAAATAAATTAGAATTAATTAAGAGCTGTGCGCCGTGGGGTTCTTATGTAGCGCACGTCACACAGCGCGGCGAGAACCCCGAGAAACTGGTAGCTGCCGATTTATGATTAGAGTTCTTCAAAAAAAAAAAAACCCGTCCGAAAACCCTCAACCAATATCCATAACCTGATCCATTTACGAATACACAGCAAGCTATCCGCCATCGAACTGGAACATGTGTTGGCCGCCAGGGATCGCGAGAACTACCTGACCAATCCGATCAATGTGTATCGATTGATGAAACGTCTGCACACCGACTGGGAACAGCTGGAGACGCGCAGCCAACAGCTGACCACACAAATCCGTGAGTATAAGCTGAAGAAATGTTAGAACTGGAAAGTTAATTTGCATTTCGACAGGCTTCAATATCAGTCAACATCATTACGAGCTCAACTTTCCCAGCCAGGAGGATGTGGATGGTGCTGCGCTGGCGCTGGTGCGCCTGCAGAGCACCTACAAACTGGACGTGGCTCAGGTGGCAGCTGGCATACTCAATGGCGTCAAATATGGGTAAGGGTTCTGAACAAAATAAGCAATAACCAGTCAGGCTTGAAATACACAAGTACTATATAGACACCCATTCCCATCGCATCCCGCAACCAACTATTCCAGGGGCGGTTCGAATCGGCCGTTCGGGCCCGTTGGCGCTGAATCGAATGCATATTCAACGTCTTTATTCAAATCTCAGAAATTGCGAACAATTTGCGGCTATAAATTTTTCCAATTTGATATGCGTAGTTTATTTTATTCATGCAAATTAATAAAATTTAGCAAAATACCTGCTCAGTATGGATTTATAATGTAGAATCAAAACTTATGGCAACCGAACTAGATTCAATTTATTTATGAATGTTTATGCCAGTTTTCACAACTCGTTTCCTATTCAAAGTATGGAATACTCTGCACAGAAGTAGTATATCGAATAGTCAATTGCAATGCGCTCCTGAATAGAACGAGCTATAATTGTGATATATTCCTTTAAAAATGCCCTGTGTATAATCATAACTTATGGAAAGCGAATTATATTTCAATTATTTATAATTATGTGAGTTTTTGCTACTCTTTTCCTATTCAAATTATTTAATACTCTGCGCAGAATCAGTATATCGAATAGACGATTGGCCACAATGCACTCCTAGGCTAAATACGCCACAGTTGTGATATATTCTCTAAAAATACCCTACGTGGATTCATAACTTCATAGCTAATTATATATTTAAATTTCTTATGATTCTGCTAATTTTTGCAACTTTACGTATTGAAATTATGGAATTCTCTATACAGAATCAGTATCTCGAATACTCGATTCGCCTTAATACGCTCCTGAATAGAACGAGCTATACTTATGATATATTCTTTAAAAATACCCTATGCAGAACCACAGCTTATACCAAACAAGCTAGATTCAACTTATTTATGATACTGCCAGTTCTTTCAACTCTTTTCCTATTTAAAGTATAAAGTCTAAGCATATCGATTAGCCGAGCACACGCCCAATCCTCACTTGTCCCCAATCCGCTCCTGAACCGAACCCGTTGTAGTTGTGACGTGCTGCAGCTAAGCCCCAATCATATTCATTTCGATTTTCGTGCTGCCGCCTTTATTTTTAGCACGGACATGAGCTGGCAGGATTGCTTTGTGCTGGGTCAACAACTCTTTGAAATGGAGGACTACAACAACACCAAAGTGTGGCTGCGCGAGTCCATGGAGCGTTTGAGGCGGCATCAGCCGCAGCAGAGCGCGCCGCCCGAGCCGAGCATACTGAACAGCATGGAGATGGTGGCCAAGAGTTTATTCCAAATGGGTGAGCATATCGAGGCAGGCGACCATCGAGGCGACCTTAGTGCCAACTTCATGCATATTTACTGAATGGATTTTTTTTTAGGCGACTTCGACACGGCATACGAGCTCAGCCAGCGCGTCCTCGAGCTGGATCCATCGCGCATACGAAACTGGCAGGTGGGCAGAGCGCGGGCCAATCGTGCCAGTGTGCAGGACGCGAGTGTTTCGGATGTGAGCCAAGCAAGCCAAACGGATGATTACAGAGTAAGTCCTTCTGAACTGGCCCTGCGCCCGCCTGGATTTATGCGATTCATCTTTGTAGTTTGCCGACTAAATTTAGATCTTTGCAGCTCACCCAGGAGTTCGAGCACTACGAGAAGGTGTGTCGCGGCGAGGTCACTGCCTCCGCGGCACAGCAGCGTCCGCTGCGCTGTCGCCTGTCACGCGGTCGCCACGCCTATCGATTGCTCGCGCCACTCAAACTCGAGGAGCACAGCCTGGACCCATTTGTGGTCACCTACCACGACATGTTGCGGCCTAGTAAAATCCATGAGCTACGTCAAATGGCCGTGCCGCACATGAAACGTTCGACAGTGAATCCCCTGTCCGGCGGACAACGCATGAAATCCGCATTCCGTGTCAGCAAGAACGCCTGGTTAGCCTACAATACGCATCCGACAATGGGCCGCATGTTGCGTGATCTCGCCGACGCCACCGGCCTCGATATGACCTACTGCGAGCAGCTGCAGGTGGCCAACTACGGTGTGGGCGGCCACTACGAGCCGCACTGGGACTTCTTTCGCGACACCAGCCACTACCCGGCCGAGGAGGGTAACCGCATGGCCACAGCCATATTTTATGTGAGTTGACATGCCGTACCGTGCTCATTTATAACTCGAATCCTTTATGCTGCAGCTGTCGGATGTGGAGCAGGGCGGCGCCACAGCCTTTCCCTTTCTCGACTTTGCCGTGCGACCGCAGCTAGGCAACATATTGTTTTGGTACAATCTGCATCGTTCCTCGGACATGGACTATCGCACCAAGCACGCCGGCTGTCCCGTACTAAAAGGCAGCAAATGGAGTGAGTACCCCGTGATGCCCGTGTCAGACATACATCAATATTTATTCACCCAGAGATTATTATAAGCCAGCGCCAGCGCCACCGCCGGCATATCCTGTCAAATTCGCTTTTCAAGTATTCGCATTCACTTTATGCTACATTCGTTTTAACTTTGCCTTTTGGCAGCATTTTCCATGCATATATTGCGCATAAAGCATGTTTTTCTATCCATGGCAGAGGCTGCTTTTCAGTCGACAAAAATAATAATCAACAAAGTAGTATAGGTTTTCAGCGGAAACTTGTGTGTGAGGGGAGCTTCAGTTAACTATTTTATATAAAAAAATATATTGGCTTGTTCATGTGTTGATAAGTCCTTAAAAGCACGCAATCCTGTATAATTCGCAGTATCAAACTGAACATATTCATCTCGATTGTATGTTTATACCATATACTATTCAGTTTATTCTTAATTAGTCGTATAACTTAGACCCTTCTAACCCTTCCTCAGCCAATTCCCAGCTATACTATAAAAGCAAAGGCTACTATATATCATATTATTACGCGCAGCTCAAGTGTACTTTAGAATTTGTCCACGCCCCTTTTCGAATAATATCGATTAACTAACGCAATTTTAAGGAGAACAAGCTAATTTTTGATATGTACAGTAATTGTTTTCATCGTTAGGATTTCTGCAAATTTAATTGCAAACAGATAAAAAAGAAGTTAGAAGTTATTGCAGAAATATGCGATTTGAAAGGTCGAATAGTTGAGTAACAGGTAGAGCTCAAACGCCTGTAGTTTTTGCCATTATTTGCTTTGAGCTTAATTAATTAACATAATAATAATAATACCTGTAAACTTTCAAGCACATTATAAAACGTAATATTAAGTATACGACGTGTACACATATTGTAATTACAGTTGCCAACGTTTGGATACACGAGGCTACACAAACCTTTGCGCGACCCTGCGACGTTTTTAGGGACAATGAAGTTTCGCTGGACTATGAGATTATTAAATAAATGTTTATTGTTGTTAATTAAAAAGTTTCGCATTGTTGTGCTTATTCGCTGGCATCGTATTTCTAGGGTTAAGCCATTCGAGTCGAGTTCAAAGCTCAGTTTGAGTGTTTGCGAGCACACTCAAAACAAACCGAGACGAAGATGCAAATGAGTCGACCGAGTCGAGTCGAGTGTTTGCCGGCTATTTGAATAAACAAGTTCACGGGCAAAGTTTCAGCGGCTCATTTGCATCAAATGTGACAAATGTTGAGAGAGGCGACGAGTCGCTAGTCGCGAGCCAAGTGAAAGTAATTAGTTAGTAGAGGAAGCTGCTGGCAGCAGTTCTAAAGACAATCCAGGCAGACTGTACAGTTTATGAAGACGGCAGAGGGAGTTGCGCGAGTGTTTCGTATTTATGCAAAGTAATTGTCGGGTTTATTGACCTCATTTTTTCGATAGCTGTAACTGTGATCCATTCCGGACTGCGACTGAGCCCTCGAGCGCTCTTCGGGAGCAATTCAGATATAACGCTAGCGAGTCAGACCCACTGGATTGGCCAAAGCTCAGCAGCTCAGCAACGCCTCGAGCTTTTAGCCAGACTAACAATTCGCCAAGACTTTGGCTTAGTCGACAACAACGCGAACCCGCACAGTTCCCAACGAATCGCCGCGAAGATAGCACGAATTCTAAATCGCGTAGCCTCGCTTACTTTCGCTGGCATATTCTTCAGAATTAAGTAGCCTTGGACTTGGCTCTAATGGCGTTACCAGCAGGAATTGGAGTACTTATATTGCTGCTGCTGCAATCGCTTCTTGGCAGTGCAGAGTTCTTCAGTTCCACAAGCAGCCTGGAACAGCTTTTGCACACTGAGGTCGTGTTACTGGCCGAACTGCAGAATTATGTCGACGAGATCAGGGAACATGCTGAGATGCTGCAGAGGTGAGTGTTAATATTACATAGAGATACAGTTTAACTGAATAAATAAAAGGCTGCTGTCTCGATTTCGTAGCTGGTTTTATGCTCTAGTCTTATATGTAATTTAATTGGATTTAAATGAGTTCAAGAAGCTGCCATTCATCTGCATAACTAGATTTCTGTTTCGGCCTGAAGTTTTTCAACAGCTTCAAAATCGAATTGGCTCATATGCATTTTCCAAAAACACAGCTACCTGGCCTTATGAATATTTTGAAAAATTAATAAACACAACGCCTACGATTCTGAAATCGAGAGGCCCCCGCAAATCAGCGTCTGCTTGGTCTAGCTGTAGCCTTTCGTTTGTTTTTTAAAGACTGTCGATCATCATGTGCTTTTTTAGTAAACACCTCGATCAGTCTCAGAAAGTAACTGTATGCGAGCTGAGCTTGCCGAACGGCCGCTTCGACAATTTTATTTATTTTAATTACAATTCATTTTCGCATTCCCACTCGACCGGTTTACATTATGTCGTCTGCCCGACAGATCGAGTACACACATACTATATACACGGGTACATATGAGGTATACATTTGTATAGTGTTTGGGGAGTTTCCTTTGTATAATTGTTATAACTCTGCAATAATCAAATGTCTTTATTCACTATATACTTTATGAGCTGCTAATTTACTGTTTGCTTACTTAACTTCCCGACATTTTTTTTCGAGTCTTTGGGTCTTTATTATCTATTGTCATCGGTTTCGACTACTTCTGCACAGTTGCTGCTGCCTTTCAGTTTTTTTTCTTTGTTTTGGTCTCATATACTAGATACCCATTAAATCCCCGGCTGCCCATGCGATGTCAACGACTTGTCAAAGTTTTTTCGCCACATTTCACTTTTATTCGCGTGTTTTATTCGCATTTGCAAACCGGCTCGACGAAGAAGTCCCGTTACGAAATTATTAATAATAATCATATGTAGATTGCGATACACATTCGATAAACAAAATTTAGAATGGATACACGTTTCTCTCTCCTTCTCGCTGAGTAGCTCTTGCTCTGTTACTTTAATTATATCCTGATTCTTAAGGTATAAAATGCTGTTAAGACTTGTTTCTATAGCTTATATACTTATTCTATCGACATACTGAACTTTATAGTGCAACCTGTAGAATAAATTGCATAGTTCTCGCTTCGTTGAACAATCGTATCTATTTTATTTATGACTACGAGGCGCTTCGAACAAGCAAGTTCCACTTCTTAATGGACGCAATCGATAAAATCTGAAACAATCGAACTGACAGATGCTGCGGCGTTGCCCGTTTAAAGTTATAATGCATTTAAATGTTCGATAAATGACAAAAGTTGGCGAAAAAAAGGAATTCATTAATTATTTAATGTTTGGGATTTCTTTGCGAGTTTATACGCGCATCGAATGCGGAATGGGTGAGTAGGGTATGCTTGGTTGGTGCACAATTGAATTTATCAAACAAATTCAAGAGTAAAACTCTTTTAGATCATCCGAAAATTATATTTATATTTATTTATTTATTTAATTAATCATAATGATATAATATTAATTTAAGAATTTAATGTTTTCACAATTTTATAGAAATTAACTGCATTGAAAGAAATTCGAGACAACTTCAAATTACAAAAATATATAATTGTTTTCTGTGTGGAATTATGAGAGTTGACGTGTAAATAAACCATATTAAAGCTCTCATCATACCCTCTACGACGGGCTAATTTCAAACGATATGCATGAGCAGAGTATACAGCTGTCAGCTGCGCTCGCCCGTTGCTTTCTTTACTTGTTTTTAATGGCACTTGATTAATTTCGTATTGACAAAGTATCAAATGCTGATTAATTTGTTGCCACGCATCGAAATTTGTTCAGATCGAATTAACATAAATTGTCGATTATGCAAAATAGAAAATATGAAACAGTTTAAATATTCAAATTGATTACCCTGATTTGCTATGAAATGTGCTAAGTAAATGGACAAATTCTTTGCAGCGAAATCGATGCCATACAGGCGGAGCACGCCAGTGCGAGCGATAGCCCCGAGGGGTATCTAAACAATCCGGTGAATGCATTCCGACTGATAAAGCGTCTGCACGGCGACTGGGCGACGTTCGAGGAGAGCGTGGAGGGGGATGCGACGCGCACAAGTTGGTATCACACACACACACACACACACACAATGAACGACTTGTTATCGACGCATCTAACTAAAACACTTTATCTCCGGCTCTGACCTTGTGCCTGGGCCAAACAATAGGATACCTCGAGGCAATGGCGCAGCACAGACAGAACTTGAGCTACCCAACGCATGAGGACTTTGTGGGCACCGCGTTGGCGCTGACGCGACTGCAGCAGACCTATCAGCTGGACGTGTCGGAGCTGGCCAGCGGCATGCTGAACGGCATCAAGTACGGGTGAGTTTGTAGCAGCAGCCGGGAAGGACGTGAATCACAAATTCGTGCTCATTGCAGTACGCCCATGTCGTGGCAGGATTGCTTTGTGCTTGGCCAGCATTTGTACGCGCTGCGCGACTACAACAACACGGTGCCCTGGCTACAGCAATCGATGCAGCTGCTCGAGCAGCAGAGCTACGGCAGCGAGTCTGCCTCGTTGGATTTCATGGAGAGTGTGGTGGCCTATCATCAGGCAATGGGTGACAATCAGAATGCGTTGGATTTGATTAATCATGTGCTCAGTGTGCAGCCGGAACGACACATGCAGCTGCTCGAGACGCGCACGCAGCTGGAGCAGCTGATTACGGATGGCGTCAAGCGCGGCCTGATGCACGAGGTGCTACGCAATCCAGGCGACTATCACAACAGCCGGGAATACCAACTGTATCAGCAGGTGTGCCGCGGCCAGCTGACACCCAGTGCAGCCTCGCAACGCACGCTTCGCTGTCGTCTGCAGCGCAGCAGCGCCAGCTACCAGCCCTACCAGCTGGAGGAACTGCATCTGGATCCGTATATCGTGCAGGTGCACAATGTGCTCAGCTTTGCGGACACCATGGAGCTGCAGCATCGCGCTCGACCCGAACTGCAGCGCTCGCAGGTCTACAACTTGGCCAACGGCGAGCATACCGCCGCCAGCTTCCGCACCAGCAAAGGCACCAGCTTCGAGTACAACGAGCTACCCATTACGCAGCAGCTGAGCCGGCACTTGGCCAATCTGTTCGGTCTCAACATGTTGGCCGCGGAGGCGTTGCAGGTGGCCAACTACGGCATCGGCGGTCACTACGAGCCGCACATGGACAGCTTCGTCGAGTCGCACGACTACAGTCAGGACTACCAGACGACCAACCGCATGGCCACCGGCATCTACTATGTAAGTACTAGTGCTCCGAGCACTTCTGCAAGCTGTGCCTTAAGCCTTTCTGCTTTCTTCTCAAGCTGTCCGATGTGGAGGCGGGTGGCGGCACTGCGTTTCCCTTTCTGCCACTGCTGGTCACACCTGAACGAGGCAGCCTGCTCTTCTGGTATAATCTGCATCGATCCGGCGAGCCCGACTATCGCACCAAACATGCCGGCTGTCCCGTGCTGCAAGGCAGCAAGTGGAGTGAGTAGAGTGGAGGATTCCATGGTGTATATAGTACAAGATTTACTTTCCTCTTGCAGTTGGCAATGCGTGGATACGCCTGAGCTATCAGCATGTTGTGCGGCCCTGCGATCTGCAGCCAGATCATGAGATCTCTCTGCCCTATAAGGACTACAATTAGTTTGTTTTCTTAGTTTAGTTCAATTTCTATGTAATTTTATTAAAGTAATTCAAGTATTACAGTCTGCTAAAGAATGAAAGAGAAAAGAAAGAAAAGTTAAACACATAGGAAAGAGAGTCTTCTGTTGAATTGGCAACTTTGCAACACTTTTTAAAAACTGCAAAAGCCTTAGCCAACACTTGATTGCACGCTTTACAACACTAAACCCTCAAACGACTCTACTCGTCTTGGTTGAGCGAGCAAGGCCGCAGAAACTCCTGGTCGGCCGAGTGAATCCAAACGTTTCCGACTTTAAAAGAAGTTATATCGATATAATCAGTATATATAGACAGATTTATACTACTAGGTTTATGCTTACTGCGCTTGGAACCCTCCAGCACGGGGCAGCCTGCATGCAGTGTTCGATTATCGTGGCGCAGATTTCTGTAGAGATTATGCCACATGACCAGCGCGCCCTTGATGGGCTTCAGGAATACGTTGAGCTCGGGGAAAACCGTGTAGCCGCCCTGCAGCACATCCGAAAGCTGGAAAATAGATACGACGATATAGGAAATAGTAGAAGAAGAGGAGGCAGAAGATCTATGCTCACATAGAACATGTTGGTGGAGATGCGATTGCCGCGTAGCTCGAAGTCCTTTGGTATTTTACTCATGGCATCCAAATGCGGTATATACTGCCCGCCTACGCCATAGTTGGCAACCTGCATCTGCTCCGCATTGGACATATTGTAACCAGAAATGGCAGAAACAAATTGGCTGACGGATTGCATGATGGGCGTCGTGTAATTGAGCCAAACCTGTTGGCTAACCCGAATATCGCTCACATGGCCACCTTGCACCGACGAACGGAACTTGGTAATCCCGTCGGACACTCGAAAAATCGATGCAATATGGCCATCGGTGAGCACATTATGAAAGACAAATATATCGGGATTGCGATGAACTTCCTCCACTTTGAGTGGCGCCAGCTTGAAGATCGGATGACGCTGCGAATCGCGATAGCAGCGCAGGGGAACACCCGACTTCTCCTTGCCCGGCTGCTGTGGCAACAATTTGCCCTGACACAGCTGCGAGTAGTTGTGGAACACAGGAATCTCGCTAACCGGTTGCGGGCACTTGGGCACGGTCTGCTCCAGGAAGCCAGCCGTGTGCCGTGACAGATGCGCAGCGTCCCAGTCCCGTAGATCAGCGAGAATCTTCAGCGCACGCTTCTTTTCGCCCAGCTCGAAATGCGTGAGTGC
Source organism: Zaprionus inermis (assembly GCA_018151445.1). Classification (NCBI taxonomy): domain Eukaryota; kingdom Metazoa; phylum Arthropoda; class Insecta; order Diptera; family Drosophilidae; genus Zaprionus; species Zaprionus inermis. The sequence continues at coordinate 2,217,205 of JAECXD010000640.1, read as the reverse complement.
CAGATACTCGTAGATCTGGAAACTCGTCTCAAGCATATCGTCACCTTCGATCTCTTCGAGCATATTGCTGGCCAAGACCAGCCAGTCCAGCGCCCGACTATAGTCAGCCTCCTCGTACAGCTGCACGCCAATTTCGAAGCAGTCGCTCCACACCAGCACGGCGCCCGTGTTCACCTCGTTCAGGTAACCATTGGCCAGATTAATTGCAGTCAGGTTGTAGACCTTCTGCAAACGTTGTAGGCCTCGCACTGTGCCCTGCAGATCGGCGATCTGGGGCAAGCCCGACTCGCCCGTAGCCACATCTATTAGCTTGCGATAGCCTGCCATAGTTGTAGTATAAAAGATAAATATATATATATATAAGATATATACATATGTCCAGTTTGGCTCTTACTCTCCTTGGGCGCATTCTCTTTGATCAGCTGATGTATGTTCGCCCAATCTTCGACCACGCGCTTCTGCAGTCTGAATGCCTGCAGCGGATGATTCCAGTACTCGAACTCACGCTCCTTGGCCACAACATGTTCGCGCTTCACTTGCGCCAGAAAACTAAGTATGGAAGGAACAGGCTCAGCAAACGATTCTTTGCCATCTCTTTCCCTGCTCACCTGCGAAACACGTCGAGCTGCTGCTGCTGCTCCTCGAGAAACAGATGCGTGGCAGCCACCAATTGCTCTTCGATCTGATCCAATTCCTGCACTTTATCCGCGGATGAGTAGAACTCTGCGTTGGCCAGCAGGCAGCTGGCACTGAGCAGCAGCCATGCGAGAATGCACGAACCTTGAACTGACATTGTAGAGGGCAACTAAGATGCGTCTTGGCTAACGACGTGTTGGCTAATAACGAGTGTTGGCGTTTCGGAGTTTGTCGTAGCATTTGCGCTGTGTTTGTCTTTCAAATGGCCCAAAAAAGTATTAAAGTTGCTTTGCAAACGTATCCAGAAAATGAAAACAGATGTGTCGAGCAGCTAAGCAAATAAATGTTGTGCGCTCGCTCTGAGCACGTCGCCCCTGTAAGTTGGCTAATGCCACCAAACGCTCGCGTTAAGCTGCGTGTGCGGTAGTGCAGTTTTTTCTATCAGCAATGACCACTGTGCGCGTATATTGCATAAATCAATTGCAGGCACCGCACACACACACACCCCACACCCCCACTCGACTGCGCTTTGCTGCCATGTAAATTGAATTTGCCGCGAGCGCTGAAAAGTATGCAACGTTTCTCGCTTTCCAATGTAAACCAATTTATGCTCATGCACGTCAACGCACACTCACACACACTCACGCTGCGCACTGTGTGTGCCAGCTGGGATAATGGCTGCCATGTGCCACAGCTTAGCGCATGCTAAACCTCTTCTCGCACTGCACTTCTCCCTTTCGGCTTGCCATTATAAATTGTCATTTGCAATTATTTTATTTACACTCGTCTTAAGTGCAATTGAATTCATTATTTATTCGATTTTTATTGGGATTTTTTCTAGCTCTTAAACTAACCATATACAAAAGAACAATCAATTCAATAATAATATCATGCCTAACATAAAACTAATTCCGAGTTGAATTGAAAATGAAATGTGTGTGTGCGCGTTTTCAGTTGCGTTCTACAAATATTTACAATAGGAATAGAGTTCGATGTGCGAGCGACTGATGCACGCACGCACACACGCACGTAATGTGTAGTAAGTAGAGAAAGTAGTAAGCACATGCGGCTGGGCTGGGGTGTTCGGCAAAATTCCACTAAATGGCAAAATCACCATGATCCTCTGCCAACGCACAGGGTCGTCGGAACTCCTGACCGCGTTCGTGTATCCACTTGTTCGACACTGTTAGAGTTAGAGTAGACAATTAGTTAGTTAGCCGCGTAATTAGTCGCTTGCTGAACCTACCCCACTTGCTGCCCGTCAGCACGGGACATGCTGCATGTCGTGTGCGTACATCGCCCTCGCCCGAACGATGCAGATTCATCCAAAAGGCTGCCGTGCCCTGCAAAAAGGCAAAACGGAATTAACTAAGGCTCGCAGGCATATTGTTGAAAGTGCTTGAAACTGACCTTTTTGGGCCACAGCGCCGCATGCAACGAAGTGAAGACCGTCGCTCCGCCCTGCTCCACGTCGCTCATCTGTGCAGGAAAAATGAAAGAACTTTAACTTGAGTTCGGTTTACATTTCACTTGCTTCACTTACATAAAACAACATGGTGGCAATGCGATTGCCAAGATTGAGACCCTCGAAGGCACGTTTCTCCTCACGCTGCCGGGAACGGAGGGCGGGAAGAGCAAACAGTTAGCTTTTAAAACATTCTCGTTTAACTTGCTGCACACTTACCCGCGCGAAATCGAAATGCGGCTCATAGTGACCACCAATGCCGTAGTTAACCACCTGCAGCTCCTCCGCCGACTCCATGTCTAGGCCACTCATGTCGGCGGTGCGCTGCACCACGGTGCCAATAACACGATCCTCGGCTGTCTTCAGCCAGGCCGATTTGCTGATGCGATAGTTGGCCGTCTCGAGCGCACCGGTCACAGAGTTCTGCACGGTGGCGCGACGGAAACGCGGACGTGCCATACGCTTGATCACCTCGATCTCGCTGTCGTACATGGCATCGTGATAGATAACGATATATGGATCCATGTAGGCCTCCTCCAGCTTGAGCGGTGCCAGGCGCAGGAAGGGCACATTGTTGGTGACGTAGCGACAGCGCAGCGGACGCAGATCGGACGGCGATGGCTTCAGTTCGCCGCGGCAAAGCATCTCGTAGGCCTTGCGCTCGGTCATGTCGAAGACAGCCGGATCGCTCTTGGCCACGGGCTGCAAGAAGCCGAGATATATACATAAGTTTGATACAGGACTTGGCGCGCCATGGCGCACTTACCAGATCGGAGACGGGCATCTCGTCGCTGCCATCGTCGCCCTTCATCTTACGCAGCTGCTTGAGGTGCGCGATTTCCTTTTCGTAGAACTTTTTGTTACCGTTGGCTCGCTCGTGGTTCGGCAGCAATTGCAGTAGCTCATTCGTCATGGTCAGTGCGCTCTCCACGTTGCCTGCACAGGTAGAGACAGAGACGGAGACAGCGAGGGAGAAGATAAAATTAATTGCTGCCTAAAAGCATGCTACAGTATTTTCCTTTGCTCGTTTCTTTTGCAGTCGAAAAAGTTTGCCCAGGCCAAAAGTTCTGCAAACACACACACACACACACACACACAGACGCGCGCGAAGTACAGTGCGCACTCTGTAACCAAACTGAATAAATTAAAAGTTGTCATATTCAATACTCGAAATTGAATTGGGCAATACATTAGGCGAATGCCCTTAAAAATTTTGAATTATTTATTTCTCATTTCCGAGTCCCTGTCCCGGGGTCTGTGTCTTTGATGTGCATGCCTAATGCCGTCCAACTGCCTCCCCAGTGAGTTGTGCGACGTATGTTAAAACGGAAAATGGAAAACAAAACACAAGTTTTTTTTATTTGCGGCTGAGACAAAGTTTTTCCGCCCGCCTCCTCCCACTTTCCTGTTCTCGTATTTCTTGCGCAAACTTTTCAGATATTCTTCGTTTGCATTTATGCATGTCCCGCCTGTAGTTAATGCTGCCCGGTGCGAGCCAAGTTCGCCTTGGCTTTTTGCCTTAATTAGTTTGCCAGACACTTTAAGCGGGCGCTCTCGATTTCATTGAATATTTCGTCGTCGTCGTCGTCGTCGTCGTGTGCTTCACCTTCTTCTGCTCGAGCACGCTTGAATCTGCATTTTGCATGGCAATGACACATGGGGCGGGCTCTAAAGGCTGCCGTGTGCCCCTCTGTGTGTGGGTGTGTGTGTGTCTGTGTCAAAATGTCTGCTGCTTGCGGGGGCAGCGGTGTGACGCAGTTGCGCTTTTTTCCGCCGTAGATGGCGCAATATGGCGTCAGTTCCGTTTGTCGAGGGTCGACCGTAAATTCTGTTTACGACGCGCAAAAACAGCACACTTGCAGAGAGGCGAGCAGGCAGACGCGTGGAGGGGGCAGAGCTGCAGAGAGATTAAAGCGCAGACCCGGGGCCCATATCCTGGGCCAACTGTCGGGGTAATAAGGCATTAATAAACCGTACCCGGTACACTACGTGCAGTTGCTACGTGATTCCCCAGTTAAACCCGCAGGCTGCACCCTACTCCTCCGACTAAGCCAGTCACAATATTGTCGAGCAACAATTTTTCGCACTTAACGAGCAACGCTTAATCGCCCAAGTGCAGCTCGGCTCACTTGGCCCAGCTGGCCTCACCTGCCCCAGGTAGAAGCAGGTCGCCAGTGCAAAGTGCAATTTCCTGCAGCCAAATGGCAGTTGACAAGCAGCGTAGAGCACTTAGGGCACCGCCATGCGATAGTCAGGGAGGGGGTAGAGAGGTCTGTGATGGTCTTCAAGAATAACAGTAAACAAGTGCACACACACACACGGAGAGAGAGAAAGACAAACAGACCGACTGCGCAGCCAAGATGTACGGCAAACAGATGCGGCACGTACCGAGTCTCTTGCAGACTTACCCTGCTTGTAGGTGGAGAAGGCCAGATACTCCAGGACATCGGCACGCGTAAAGCTTTGCGTCTGATTGTGCGGCTCCTCCAGCATGCGCGCCATGGCCTCATTCATCCAGAGCAACGTGTGGTAGTAGTCGCGATTCACATACGATTGCCGGCCCAGCTCGAAGCAATCGTCCGACGACATGGCCGTGCTGCGTAAGATGGATAAACAAAAGCGGATTGATTAGTTCCACATTAGCATTGCCCGCCTGTGTACTATACCTGTACTGGATGCCATTGAGCTTGCCACGCGCCACACTGGACGTGTCCAGCTGATAGGTGTCCTGCAGTCGTAGCAGTGCCACCGCTGCCCCGGTCAGATCCTCGTCCGAGGGAAACTTCAGCACGTTACGATATTGCGTTATGTTCTGCACAAAATCTGCAAGAGCAAACGAGACGATTGGGATTAGTTGGTGTCACAGGTCTGAGCTGGGTCTGAGCCATCCGAGCTTACCCGTGCCCACATCGTGCTCCATCAGATTCTCCACTTGCCGCCAGTCGGTGGTCAGGCGCTTGGTCAGCAGATACGCATTGATGGGATTCGACACGTAGGCGGTTATGTCGCTCGAGGCGTCGGCGTGCTCTCTTTGGTATTCGTCCATTTTGCTAGAGTTGAGATTACAGACAGGGTACACGGTTACTTAGGAAATTTCTCATGGCCGAGAGCAACTTAAACTATGCAAACTTCAGCGCAAGCTTAGGCAAATGAATCCCCTACCCCCCAGGCAGATAACGAGTTAGGCAGCGCGAAACACGCTCAAAGTAAACAAAAAAGAGAGGGGGAAAACTCGGCATGCCGAGAGGTTTCCATATTACCCAAGAGTTTTACTTCAATGCAATTTTGATAGCCTGCAGCTGGTAGCGTCTGGGGTAGATGTAGAGAATTTGATAGCACTAACTTCAAAAATAAAAGTTATATCCCGCACATCGACTCGTATACACTTACACACAGCGTGTAGTGCATAAGCAGGCTCTGTTTCAACTTGTATACGTTTCACGGAACAAATCGGCTTGACTTTCTATGCTGCACAAGAATATATATACTATATAGTATATACAACAACATATTTAGGCCACATATCCCTGCCTTTGCTTTCAACTAAGCTTTTCTTAAGATAAACTGACAAATAAATCCCAATCGAAGGGACTGCTAATGCTGTACAGGAATATATATACTATATAGTACAAAAATAAACACAAAACATTAAGTAAAGTGTATATGCCGCATGCAAGTGTACACGCCTAGACATGCATAGATAAAACGGCGAATATAGAGAAACAGAAAGGGTAAATCACAAATAAAGATAACAATTTATCATGCCACGCTATATTCACACTCATTCATCAATTAATATCAATATCAAATTAACAATTTCGCATATTGATGCGACAATCGAGTCAAACAATAGTTGTCTTTTTTCTCTTGGTGCTTGAATATCTTTATTTTTCTCGAGGGTGCAACATGTCTTAGCTTACGGATTGTATGATTTCTATATCTATATCTATATGATTAATGGGCTCACAACAATACTAGCTTAAAGATAAGTACACACAACCTTCATACAGGGTATTTACAGTCTTTGTTGTCGCGCAATGTCGCGTCTCGTAATACTAGAACGTCTTTTTTTTGGTCTCTTAGCCGTGCCTGAAAAGAAAACTAAGCCTACAACTAGTCTAAACTCTAGAACTATCTAGGGAACTAAATGATATAGGTTTCTCCCGTTAGACCACATTAACGCGATTATCTGGTGGCGGGCGATAGCACCAGAGGCTGCCGATCACACCGAGTCCAATGAAGAACATGGTGAAGGTGGAAAGGCCCAGGATGACGCCCGTCGTGACATCGTGCAGCGGTAGGCCCGGAAAAGGGTCCAGCACAAGAATGAGCAGCAGGCCGCAGCACTTGAACAGGCAGAACAGCGTAACCAGTATATAGCCCGAGGTGTAGCTGCGATTGGGCAACCACTCGCAGTGCCTCGAACGGAATCCGAGGAAACCCAATCCAATGCCACAGAAGGAGGCTACCAGGCCGAACTGCAGATAGAATGATTTGCCAAACTGCAAGGAGAGGGAGTGTGTGAAATTGGAAACTCTTCAGGATTGGATGGGAAAGGGCGGAGAACCCGTCTCTACTCACGTGTGCTATCATGTAAATGATGAGGCCGGCATTCATGGTGCTGCCCACCACCAGCATCAGCGAGACAATGGCCAGCGTGATGGTTGCATTCGCTAGCTTCTGTGGATACGACGAATTGATGTTGTTGCGTTGGGATTTGCCGCTCAGCTCCAACTCCTGCTGCTGCTGCTGCTGTGGCTGCACGCGTGGACTAATCACCGCCATGCTACGATCCGCGGGCAGCTGCTGTGCCTGCGGTGCTGGTGCAGGCGCTGCTGCCGGCTTCACTGTCTCGTAGTGCAACCGCTGCGGCGACAAACGTGGCTGACGCAGTGGCAGCGCGGGGGATGGAGCCACCGATAGGGTGCTCTGCTGCTGCTGCTGCTGATGCTGCATGTTGATGAATTGCTGACTCTGGTAGAGCTGTAGGCGGCGCTCGCGTTGCAGCTGCTCGTGGTGCGCCGCATTGCGGGGTGTGGAATGTGCCAGGCGCGGGGGTGGTTGCATCTTGCGCGGCGTCGAGAGTAGTTCGTGCAGCGCACGGGTGGCGGCAGCTGCATTACGCTGCTGATGCTGCTGCTGCTGCTGCTGCTGCTGCGGCGTGGAGGTTCTCATGCCGTAGTGCTGCTGCTGCTGCTGACTAAGCTCGTGGCTGCTCAGGCAGGTCTCCTCGTCCGCCTCCAGCAGCTCGTCCTCGTCCGCCTCGGTGGGTATCACTGCATAGCGATGCGCGCGTCCATTGTGCATCTGTATAATCTCTTGATTCTCATCGACCAGTTCCTCATCCTCCGCGGTGGGCACCATCTGATAGCGCTGATTGCTATTCTTGTCCACAATCAGGAAGGTTTTGCTGCCAAAGTCGCTGGAGAAGGCATGTTTGATCTTGGACTGCGCTGGCTTCGCCGCAGCCGCAGGCAGCGCGTTCAGCGTGGGCGGCAGGCTGGCGAACTGTGTTTCCTGCATCTCCTGCATCTCCAGCTGCTGCTGCTGCTGTGGCTCCTCGTGGAACGAGTGCGGCTCCTCGTCCGATTGCAGGCCATGACGTGAGCCGTATCTGTCCAGATGATCCTGCGAGCGAGCCAAACGCTGCGCCGCCTGGCCAGGCACAATGGCATAGCGACTGGCCACGAAGCCGGGTCCGCCCAGCTCCTCCAGCGGCACCAGAGCGTAGCGACCGCTGGCCGACTGCTTCTGCTGCTGCTGCTGCTGCTGTTGTTTGGGAGGGTGCTGCAGCTGCTGTTGTTGCAGTTGTTGTTGCTGCTGGTGCTGTTTACGCGTCACCGAACGCGTCGACATGCTACGCTGCATGCGAAGCGGTCCCTCGCGCGGATCGCGAGCGGGCTGACGCTGCGCGACCGCACTGAAGTTCAGCTGCAGGCTGCGATTGTAGATGGACTCGATGTGGCTGGACGAGGGCACCGGATAGAACTCGCTGTTCTGGCAGAACGCCGGATTGGTGTAGTTGTGCTTGGACATGGCTGCAGGCAGGCGCTGGGCTGCTGTTCACTGTCACAGTCACGGTTTCGCTATTCACTGTTCACTGTTCACTGTCACGGCTACAGTTCACTGTCACGTACACGAATATGATGTGTGCTTGGCACGACAACTGCGAATCGACTGAGCTGCGTTACGAACGCGCTGTCGCTCCTCGACTTGCGATTTCCTGCGCAGGCGCGCAGTCGAGTGGATCGCAGCGCAGTTGGCTGCGGCAGAGGCAGCTCCCCCTCTGCCAGTTACTCGACTAATACACACACACACACACACGTAAATAATACATAATTGCGCTCAAGACACCCGTAGAACGACAACGGCACGAACGAACGACAGGCGACCTTTGGCGCGTTCCGTTTGTGCTGGAAACATCTGCTCCTGTGCCTGCTCGAGACATGGCTGTGGTTGTTGTTGCTGCTGCTGCTGCTGTTATTGTTGTTGTTGCTGCCGCAGCGAGGGTTGAAACGAATTGCGAGCCACAAAAGAGACGCAGCCGGCTTTATCAGCATTTTCAATTTATGTTTACCAAACTCATAACAGCGCAATAGGCGACTGCGAAGCCGGCTGCGACGTCGGCAGCGACTGCGACTGCGACTGCGACTGCATGAGGCAATGCCCTCTTGCCTCTTGCCCAGCCGCGCCTCGGGTGGGTACAGAACTTGCAACTGCCGGCGGCACGTTCGCTCAAGCGACCGTTACATTTGACTGATATAAAATGGAGTGAGAGCTGTGTGTATTTCTAGGAGTGTGTGTGTGTGTGTGTAGTTGCGGCTTATCAAAAGTCAATATTGCATCCCGATTTGGCGCACACGTTGCTCGCCCACGCCATGTTCTTTTTGGCCTTTGTCTGCGGGGCGTCTATGTTGGCCAAGTTAATTGGATTTTGCCACAGTGTGCGACATGGCCGAGTGCCAAAAGGGGGGCAAATCAAATCGAGTCGCAGTGTGGCAAAACAACTCAAAGGCGGCATCCAAGGTCGCAATGAAACGCAGTATGCAAAAAGTATCTCAAAGATACTTTTCGAATATACGACTTCATTTTTCCACTTAAATTTCAGGCAGCAGCCGCCTGCAACACGCTGCGCTTGGCACGCGCCACACAAAGCGGCAGATGAAGCGGGCGACAGTAGGCAGGAGACAGGAGAAGCGAAGACGAAGTGGAATGACAACAATAATGAAGCAGATGATGATGAAGTCGGGCTGCAGCCGGTGACAGCGCCGACGGGCTGACAAAACAGCTGTCAGCTGTTGCGAGGATCCTCGCCGTGGCAGGCCCGAAGGGAGCTGAGAGTCGTGGTAAATGAGATACACACAGCTAGATCCTGGGCCCCGACTTCCCTGGCAATATATTTGATTAGGGGAGTTGCCTGGCCACATCCGCCTGCGTCTGCTGCGTCTTTTTATCCTGCGCATCTACATCCTTCCGCTGCAGTCGCTCGCCATGTGCCGCATTTGCGTGTACATAAGCAGCGAGGGTAGCTCAAGATATGCAGAGTAAATAGCGCGACGTGTGTGTGTATGTTTGTGTGTGTTTGGCGCCACATAGATACCAGATACAAGGTACGAGATACTCAGATACATGCAGCACATGCAACAGCTGCCACACGCACGTGGACAAAACGCCACAATGAATCGCCGCGTACTTAAAGATACATAATTAGATGCATAGATACTTCGTACTCACTTCTTCAGGTAGCTCAGCTTGTCCTCCTGCACACGTATGTAACCCTCTAGATTGCTTATTAATACGGATTCGGTTTCCAGCAGTTCCTCCATCTCAGCCAGCGCTGTGTACACCTCGCCGTGCGCAGTCCCTGCCAACGCCAGAACGAGCAGCACCAGCATCATCTTGCCTTCTCGCAGCTGCAGATGCGACGCCAGCGACATCGTGTGGGACCTGCAATCGTGGGTAAAATTAAAGCCGGCCGTCATCTTAATTGGCTAAAGCAGAGGCTTCTTTTTTTTCAGGCGCATCGATTTTGCATTAGCTACATCAGCCATGTGTGAAAGAACCTAGTCAAAGCAGCTATCTCAAGGATTCACTGGACTCGAAACTGGCTTTCGCATTGATTAACCAGCAACCAAAGCTACAGTCGAACGTGACACGTGTGTAATATACCCTACGCTCAATTAGAAATATATTAAAGCTGTGGAAACGTTTAATTGCATACAGATTTATTGTGATTACATCTATGTGTGTGTCAGGAAGCTGACACTTTAATACTTATTAGTTAGTAATCAAAAATTTCAACATAGTTCTAGCTGCGTCTGCCATACAGCACTCCTCAAGTCAAATTTGCCGTCTCTAGCTATTATAATAACAGAGATATATGTGTTCAAACAGACAAAAAAACGCACAGATAGACAAGGTTGGCCTGAACGACTCCGCTATTGAGTCGCATATAGCTTGTAATCCCTGTCACATCTTCTCCCATCTGCTACACACTGCACTGAGTGAGTAGACCTTTTTACACCTTCTCGCAGGGTATACACGCCAACAGGCTCTTAAAGACTTAAAGTAAAGTAAGAATAGCAATAGGAGTCCGAATTCGGTATACAGGAGTTTGGTTACTTTTGGCCCGCAATTTATTTTAATGAGCTTCTGTGTTTTTTTTCATTTCATTCTTTTTTTAATTTGCTAGCCGTATAACGATTTTGCTTTATAGCATTCGCTTTTATGCTTCTCGTTTTTCAATAACAGTAAAATGTGGAAGGTTCAAACATTGTTGTTCGACTAGGGAATACGCTTCACTCCACATAGTTGTCAAATTAGTCGAAATTCGCTTGGGTCTTGTCAACGAATTTCGACTCAAGTGCAAATAAATTGTTAATACCGTTAATTAGCGACTCGTTTAAGATGAATGCGCGGCCGAACATGTTTTACGGCTGCCGACACAAATTTAATTTGCATTTCGAGCATTCATTGATTAATTTCGATTGTTAGTCAAGTTTCTCCGGGCCTGAGCCTGCGCCTGAGAGGCGGCTTCTGCTTGGCGGCGGCAGGCAAGGACTTCTGGCAGTTGTAGTTGCTGCTGTGGCCCGGCCCCAAGCTTTACAAGTGTGGTTTAATTAATCAGCATTAATTATTTCACCCACACACACCACAAGCGCCACAGCAAACAGACCGCACACGCAGCTACACGACAGCATATTACACTTGCAGGCGAAGAGACAGACAGACCGACAGACAGACAGACAGATTGAGAGAGACAGTCAGAGCAACAGACAGATGAAGACAGACATCCCGTAATTGCTCACATTAATCAACGCGACGAATTCGGCTCTTTCCAAGCTGAAGATGCGACACTCGCTCCTGCCCCCTTCCCCGAACCGGCTACCTGACCGACCATGTTTGCTCACAGCAAACGGCAAAAGTTTCACGAAAACTTCAACGACAACATTGTGCCTTATGGCAGATCCGCCCCAAACTAACAGATAAAATGCAAATCGCTTGTGTCGCTTGAGATACATTTGCCTAGCACGAATTGCAAGCCGGAATCGTGTATCGGATTGCACATTATAAACAGAATTGGGAGAAACTGCTCGTACCTCATAAATCAGGCCAAGTTCTCGACCGCAATTTATGAATATCTTGTAGATGTGTATCTGCTATAATTATCTATCTTGTTCAGAGCCATGTAGCTATGTGTTTTATATTGCAGAAGTTTAATTTATGTCTCTAACTTTTAACACTTTATTGGTAGATAAATCACATAAAAATAATTTAAAGACATGCCCGACTTCTTAAAGCATATAGAAACTTGTGCAGAGCGTTTTCACTTTGGATAAGCTGCTTTCAATTGAACCTGCATAGCATACGAGTATCTAGAATAGTAATTATGCATATAATACATAAAACCATTAAGTTCAATTCAAATGAATCCAAAATATAAAAGATAATTCACTCCAAAACATTCCCAGTAGAGTCAAAACAAAATACAACAAAACTAACATAGGAAAGTTACAGAAAACTTAAGATCAATGCACTTTTAATACAAAATCGAGTAGCTTCATCACATTAACAGCCAAAAACGGTCTTACTCCTCTCATGCACCGTCTAAACTATAGAGAATCCAAAATTCAGCGAATCGGCTTATTAATTGAGAAGACGTCAGCAAAGACTTGGCTTTTGTTCTAAATTGAATATTATAAATGATCGCAGCGCTCTGAATTTATGCGATCTGGCACATAAAGATGTGCTAAAGAGCGAGCACAGCCTGTTAGGGATTTAGAAAAAGTGTCATGGTGGTTGAATCGATCTAACAAACCGGTTTAGCATAAAAATTCAATTCCAGTTCTTGGTTGATCTTAACGGATGATTAGAAAGGGGCGACACGAGAGAGTGCGGCGACTAATCGATGCAGCAAATGATTCAAAAGAGAGGAAGAGAGAGGGAGAAAGGAAGAGGGAAACAGAGATTTGTTGTGGGATCTGATCAAAGTCTCGACTGCAGCATAAAACACATATTCCAAGGCAACGATCAATGATTAAAGGTTCAAAGAACTTTGTGGGTTACGAGGAAATCGTTGGCTGTAGAAGGCATTAATATGTAAATGTATCTGACGGATACGCGTGGCTAACGCGGCTGCATATAACAAGAGTCGCCTTGTTGTTGTTGTTGTTGTGCGAGCCCCACAAACATTTAAAACATTAACGGTATTCGTCGAGAACGTTACACAATCGGAGCCGCTATTGAAATGCAAATAATATTTTGGAATCCACGCCCCCTTCTCTTTCTCCGCCCAGCATGCAGATATTGCAAAAAAAAATAAAATGTTTGAGATGCGTGAGGAATGTTTCTTTTAATGAGTTCGCTGAACCGTTTGTTGATCATTTCCCTCTTTCACTTTGGCCTTATTTTGTTAGCCATTTGTGGCGTTCTCTCCGCCTCCCGCTCTCCCTCTCTCCCATTTTTCTTTCATAGCTTTTTGCTGTAATGGAATGGGATGAAAATTCTTGCTGGGGTAGAAAAAAGGCAAAACAGAATGGCAAAATGAAAGACAAAGAATTTCTGCTTATAGTGGCAACAATTTTACAAACTTTTTTTTATTTTTATAATTTTTCCCTACGCTTTTGAGCCACCTTTGAACCATGGTCGTCAAGTGGAGCAGACAAATTGAGGCGAAACATTTATTTTCCCTACATTTTCATTTTTTGCAACTGCTGCAAGCTGCCCCGTTCTAGATACAATATCTATAACTACATAAATTTGTTTATAGAACACTTTCAACTATGGATATAAATAGCATTAACCTCTGGGCTCCTCAACGTGCTAGGGTGCTTCGGTTTTACGCTTCAGTTTATTAGTTCAGTTCGCTTTGAACTTCCCATTAGAATATTCATTTGCGGGGTGAACCAAATGTCAGTCCCGAAATTAACATATAGAGTTGATGCCCGTACGGGTTGTGCCGTTGCAGAGCAAATATTATAAAGTTTAATTTGACACTTTGCTGATGCTTAACAAAAAGCAGTTCAATAAATACACAAATAAATTCAAAACGGGCTAAATGGGCCATAAGCACTGCAGAACAAGTTCGCAATGTTTTTTTTTTCTTTTTGTTTATGTAGATTTATTTCCTTCACTAATCGATTTCGTTATCAGTTTGTAGAAGCGGGTTTAGGAATTTCTAGATTTGCTTGTAAATCATCTTGTCGCGGTTCTGAACGTTTAGATTTGTTCAGTAACGTTAAAAGGAATGGCATGAATTTCTGAATAAATATTAAGGTAAATTCATACATTTCTAAAATGCAGTTTGGGGCATATAAATGAAGTATCTTTGCCATACTTATATTTTCTCAGTATATTATTATTATATCACATTCCCATTTCCTGCACTTTTAAAGGAATCTTTACCTATATTTTTGTTACAGCATAAATTATCGCTGGTTTTCCCTAAATTAAATCATTTCCGCGGGGAAATTAATGAGCGTGGCAAATGAAATTAAAGTTAATGCAATTGTGCTAATGTATCTGCGAGTTTGTTAATCCAATAGATGCGTCTGGTCAAATTGTAATTGAGTTAAGTTGCAACATTTGCCACATGCAACAAACTCACACACAGTCGAGCCGCGCCTCAACAAATTTGCTTGCGTGTTGCTGCCACATGCTGCCGTTGTTGTTGTTGTTGTTGTTGTTGATGTTGCTGCTGCTGTCGAGCTGCTTTATGCAACTTCCCAATTTGGCGTTGTACGCGAACGCTTCTTCCTTCTCGCCATGGCAACAAAATTTAATTGTTTTTTTGTTTTCTCTGCCGGCTTCGTTGCAATCAAGTTATGAAATGCTTTGCCAAAAGCGCTGACTAAGCTCATTAGCTAAATGAAACGATTGGCACAGTGACCAAGCGACAGACAGACAGGCAGACAGACAGGCAGACAGACAGACAGACAGGCAGACAGAGCGACAAGTGCGCGTTAAAGCCAGCTTAAATTTCCTTACTGATAAATGTAAAAACGTGTGGGAATTTAAGAATTTTGCAGCGAAGATACATGAGCAGAGCAAACCGTGTCCCTTACATGCTGCTCTTTACTTTATATGACATCTTTCTACCGACCACACACACACACATACGCATACACGCACACTAATGCCACAATACCACAATGTTTATCGTGAAAAGTCCAAACAGCCCGTTTATTTCGCTGTTTCCTCAGCTTCCTTTCTGCCTTCCTGACGGTTGCCTGCTGATCTGCGGCACGAGCAGGAGCAACCACACACACAACACACACACACACACACAGCAGCGTACAGGCAATTGGAATGAAACTGTCAGTCAGTCGCAGCAAGAACCAAGTAAAGAAAACAAAACTCGCCCACACTCACCATTGTATACCCCGCAGTTAAGTGGGAATATGATAAATTTGAAAGGCACTGGCGCTGCCCAGGGTAGAGGGGTATGCGCAGGCCAAATTTGATGAGCGTAGCCCTGCTAACAGCAGGGATCTGTGCGAAATAGAGCAATCCCGGTAGAGATGTTATTAAAATGAGTTAGGAGTGCAAATTAACTTGAGCAAAATGGGCAAAAGAAAGGCATGTTCAGTTAGTTTAAATTTTTCTAAAGATGAATCAGGGTTGCCCCTTCTGAAAGTCGCGTAAAAGATAACCATACGACTTTGGAGCCCATCAATGTTTGTTCTATGTTTTAAATGTATTTTTCAACATGTACTCAAAGTTTTAGAACTTCCCTTATATATCTCCCTATTTATAGTCAATATAAATAATATATCTATGCGCTCAAATACCCCTTAGCTGCTTTTTCCCACAGGGTGTTTGTTTATGGCGCTTGCCACAAGACAATTTCAGTTGCAGCAATTCGAGTTCGAGAATCGTCAGGCGGCTCTTCGTTTATGTAGGTGTGTGTGTGTGTGTGTGGCCAAATGTCACAGGGCAAATGTCGTGTTGCACTTGCAGCATATGACAGAGAGTTGTGGGGAGGAAAGGTTGCGGGTTGCAGAGCTACTCCCAGTCGGGCGAGTCACTGTTCATTAGTCTTACCCATGCCGAGAGTTATGCATAGCTCTCCGTCTCCTCCCGCCTGCTCCAACAGTAGCTGACATTTTTGACTGTCGTTTCATTTGGCATTTGCCGCCGTGTTGCCGTGTTCTTTTGTCTTGGCTTTAATGCCACACGGCTGTCATTCGCTGCCATTAAATGACGCCGTGGGACAGCTAGCTGACCTTAAGCCGGCATCACGAGTGTCTCTCTCTCTCTCTCTTTCTGCCTCGCTCTTTTTGGGGGCATAATTAAAATCGAAGTGACGCGCACTTTGCAAATTCGATTCGAGTTGCTTGTTAGATGCGCCTTGTTGCCAATTTTGTTAGCCGTCTCCGTAACCTTTCACCCCCCACCCTTCGCACCTCAAGCTTTCCCACTCTGTTGCGCGCATTTGGGCACTTTGATTTGGCCAATTTTCCGCCTTGGCTGACGGCATAAGAAGTTAAGTTAATTCAATTGCGATAACTTTCGTAATGAACGGGCGCAGCCTGTAAGCCACCCCGCTCCCCCGCTTGAACTTGAACCTTGAGCCAGTGCGGAAAAAGACATTAAGACGCAGATAGAGCGGGGAAGGGGGGAAGCGCGCAAGTGCATCAAACAAGTTTGCTAATTATGAATGACAAACGCATACAAATACATCAATGATATGTACATGTAAGTGTGTGTGTGTGTGCCTCACCTTGAAAACTGTAAACATAAATCCATGTAAAACCGGTTGAAAATAGCTAAGCAGGCAGATGCAGCTGGCGTTGCCAACTTTGGCAAAGCTGCCACTGTTGCTAATTGCACAACAAACGCGAAGTGGAAGTGCAAGTGGAGACGCGACTGGAAAGGAAGTGTTTGCAATGAAGTGTGAAAGAGGGAGAGCGAGAGAGAGCGATGGCAGCAGGGGAGCGAGCAACGGCACAGTGAAACAGAAATTGGAGCAGCGCACTTTCATTGCATTTGATTTCATTTTGGCCTACGCGTTTTGCTTTCGTTTTCCTTTTTGCAAGTTGCTGTTGCCTTCAACTGGAATCTAATTAGACAGTTAAAAGTGCCGTTGCGAGTGCGTTACAATTCATTTGCAATTCACATTCACGATTCACGATTCGCAGTCTGCGACCGGTTTCAATTTGCCTAACTCACTTGTGAATTGAAGAAGCAACAATTATCGAACAAATAAAGATTTTGTACCTTTTTTTTGTTGTTTTGCAGTGCATCAAACTTGGCAGTCAATTATGAAATTTTAAAATATTCAAATATATCGATAATTAATTGCTGCAATTAATATTCGGCAACACAAAGTGTTCATTTCTCTAAATGATTTGCTGCCTCAACAGCTTGTCCAATCAGAATCCAATTTGCCTGTTTGCCCTTTAAACTGCTACGTGTTTGGTAACGCGGCTCAATGCGATTTCAAATTGCTGCTCCTTTTCACTTTTCATGTGGTTGGCAACGCGCGGGCAGCTGTTCGCTCTTTCAGTTCCAGTTCCACGCTTAGTTCCTTTCCATCAATTTAAGGGTGGCTTTCAATGCATACGCAAAACATAAACACAACCGAAAGCGGGCGCAAAGCAACGGCTAGAGAACAAACCAAAACAAACGCACAAGTGACTACGTGACTTTGGCAGGCTCCCTCTGTAATCGTCTCCCCCTCACCCCCCGCACCGACCATTCGCCCATTTCGATTTTCCTCCACACAGAGATGCGAGAGATGCTTTACTTATCGCCAGAGCGGCAGCATTTGACGCGTTCGTTTCGTGGCGGTCAACGACAACGCAGCTGGGGCAGCGGCCACAGCATCATTTCAATTGAATCCACACATGTCGCTGGCCACAACAACAAAAATACAAGAACAAACGACAGCATTAAAATGCACATGAAGAAAAACGAGAGCATAAGGAAATCATATTTCTGTCATGACGTAGGCCAAGCCAGCTCCCGCCCCACATCATTCCAGCCGTTTGCTCTGCCTGGGTGCTACTCTGGAAATTTCTTTCTAATCAAATGAAATTCAATTCCATTTAGTTGACCCATATTTTATCAGGGCAAACGCGCCTTATCAGTGCAGGGCGGAAGCTGGAGCTGCACACTAACAAGCCGCCTCTATAGACACTTGTCCCATCTCATGGAACACGTCAGCGTGTGTCCCTGTATACGTTCCTCTACTTCCTCCTCTTGGATTGCACTTACCTTGTCTAGGGAACTTGTTGCCCCTGCTGCGGAGGCGATTTTGAATTAAACGTGTGTCGTGTGTGTGTGTGGGCGGCGGCGATTTACTTCTCCTTCTTCGTATTCTACGTCTTCTTCTTGCCACCAGCTATTGTTATTGCGCTCTTGTCTGTCGGGCCTCACCTTTTGGTGACGCTTTAACGTTCTCCCTTTTACGCAGGCAGCGCAGCTGATTTCAGTGTTCTCTGGCTGCACGCTGCGTTTTCTTGCGGATTGCGCTTTATAAATAATTGCGCTATTTATTTATGTCTTACACTGAACAAAACAAAAGCAAACATACACACACGCACACACACGAAACAGACGAGACTCTCCGCTGCAGTCCTGATTTGTTTGCCGTTTGTCTTTTTTGTTTCACACTCGTTCACGTTGGATCGTATGCACAGTGCGTCCGCGCGCTCAGCAACACAGAATGGAACTGAAACTGATGTTGTTGCCGCCTCGCAGCCGCAAGCAGCCAAAGATACACAAACACACTCGCACAGCCACACAGAGCGGGTTGGCTGCGAGTGTGCGGGAGAGTCAGAGCGAAGCACATATATGTTTTCTGTTTTTGTTTTGTGTATTGCTTCGCGACGAGAGCGTAGCGTGAGACGGTCCACATGGCATCCACACTCGGCCAGCCAATGCAGCTACCCAAACGAAGTGCTCGCTCAGCTGTGGTTTCCATTGGCGCAGCAGTTTGTGGAACGTATTGCCTATGGCGCGGCGCGCGATTTAAACTGTGTATTCCATGTGTATTTTGAGGAATAGTTTATTAAGCGTGCAAAGAGTTTTAATTTAATATTTATGCCAAGAAATAAATACTCTCTTTTATTTTTCCAATAGTTTTTATTTAAATTCTATCAAATTTGGCATTCATATGTGTATTTTAAAAATAAAGCTTTTCTTGGTGGTAAATAAATACATGGATCAATCCTCGTGAACCGTGAAGGAATGCGACAGTCCCTCGTAGGGATATTTGCCACCGAGAATGTATTTGTACTCGCCCGAATGCCGAATGCGATACTCGCCGGGCAACGTCTGCGGACTGATGTTCCAGTAGATGTCCAGCTCGCTGAAGCCCAGGATCGTGTTGGTGCGATGCCAGACCATTCTGCAAAGAGATTTACCATATAGATTAAGATATGACCCAGTCAACCCCGTCTTTAGCTCACTTGGTCTCCCAGCTGGCGTCGGTGTAGGTGATCTTCCAGCGATCCTCGTTGATCTTGCGCTCGATGGTGAAATAAGTTTTCTCCGTGAACAGATTGTTGCGTGGATTGCCCGAGATGTAGGTGACCTTGACGGTGTCATTGATCCCGTACTCCTTATTGGGCTGCGTCTTCACATACCCGAAATCGGTGCCAATGGGATGACCATCGAAGAGCACGCCCGTATTCAGCGACAACATCACATCGTTCATGTACGGCGGACTTGGTCCCGCGTCCACAGTTTCGTTACGCATCATCGCCTTGGTCAGTTGCTCGAACACGTCCATGTAGATGGTATGCGTGTTGGGCCCGAAGATGGTCGAGGCAGCCTCGTAACGCTGTGCCTGATACTCCTCGGGCGTCACGGTGTAACTGGAGTAAATGTTCGATAGACCCGCTATGATCACCTCCGTATCGATGCCGCCGGCAGCTGAGGCAGCTGCGCGTATCTGATTGCGCAGCCGACGACCGGCCATGGTGGTGAACTCACAGGGCACGGCGGCAAGGATGACATCTCCGATCTTTAGTATCTGATTGGACACGATCTTCGGCTGCCACTCGTAGGGGAAGGTGGCCTGCAGCGGGAGGAAAATAAGGTTATTAGGAACACCCTAGATGGAAGGGTTTCGCCTACTTACCCTGCCCGTAGCCAGCAGAATGGGCTTCGGCTCGTGGCACTTGATATCCTCCTGCGTGGGCGGCACAATGAAGTCGCGCACAAAGTTCCACATCGGGTTGTCCGTGGTGGTGCCCTGCTCAAAGCTGAAGGCACCGGGACCGTCGGTGGTGCCCGCGGCGAAACTGTAACCCATGGCGGGCTGGCAGCCACGAATCTTGTCCAGCTTGCGTGTCAGCGGATTGTAGGTGCTGCCATTGTAGTTGGGCATATCGACGAACTGATGAATGAAGCGCACATCGCCGGTAACCTCGCGTGCCGCAGACTCCTGACTCTGTTCGTTGAGCAGACTGAGTGCACCCTCGGCCAGACGCTGTCCAATGATCTGCGTGCTCTCGACCATGTCGCGACCGGGGCCGGAGGCAAAGCACTCGCCCTCGCCGGCGGGACAGTGCGACGAAAGTAGATCACACTCGTTGCCCGATATGGAGCACTTGGGTCCCATGATGTTCGGCGAAACATCGCCCAGATTGGAGGAGCAGAAAGCTCCGACAAACTTGCCCTTGCCCGGCAACTTGTTGGGATTGTATTCCTTCTCCAGCAGCAGCGCCGCGTAGCCCATGTTGTCGCTGGTCACCAGCTTGTTGGTGTTGTTCATGGAGGTCGCATGCACCGCGTACCAGTTGAACGCGCCGAGCAGATTGTTCTCCTTATCGACGAAGCGCAACTGCGTCAGCGTCTTGTCCACATCGTGATCGTACTGGGCACGCTCCTGGGCGGGATTGCGTAGGTACGAGGAGGGCGAACGATTGATGTTCGCATTCAGAACCGTCGTCTTGGCAAGGAATATGCGTCCATCCACCAGGTTGTCCGTGGCGCGCTTGATGCTCTGCAAGAGATTCGCTTGGATTACTAAACTAACCCGAGATACAATCCACCCTGGGTGCCTTACCAGGTACAGTCCCGTGGCCATGACATCAAAGGTTTGCGGCACAAAGCCCAGTATGGAAATGTCGTAGAGCAAGTGCATCAGGAATCCGCCGGGTGCACCGTGCGTATGCGTTCCACTGATGGCCACGTTCTCCGTGTTGTAGATGTTGCCGTAGCGTGCCTGCAGCCGTTTGATTACCTCGCGCTTCAGGCCGTAGCCCATCATGCCGCAGTCCGCACTGATGAAGGCCACGCGCTGACCTTGCTCGTCCTCCACGACAAAGGCGCGTGCAAAGATGCGTGTGTGTAGTCCACGTCCAACCTGCTTGATGTTCGCATAGCCCATCTGGCAGGGAAGAGTCGCAGTTAGCTGGAAACCTAATCGAGTTCCCCTCGCGTACTTACGAAATTGATCTCTACAGGCGGTCCCGTTATGTCTGCTCTGCCCACGCCCACCTTGTAGCCGGCGCTCGCCAGGCTGCACAAGCTCCCAAGCACAAGCAGCGCGTGCAGCGAGAATTTTCCCATGATCATTGCTCGATGGAAAATATAGGTTATATTAGCTGTAAAAGGGTAATAAGAGAGGAGAGGGTCGATTAGTTTGGTATAAAGGATACTCTGCAGTATATTCTCCTATATATTCGATCTATTATATAATAGAAATTGTAGGTTTTCAGACTTTTAAGCGCCATATTGTACTACTTTAATTGCATTTAGCCGAGTTTCGAACCGTACCACAAGCGAGAACTGATGTTTATCCCATAAATCGAGCGAAAATGCAGTGCATCCGCTCTAATTGCATGTAGATAGCAATCTTAAGCTCATAACTGCTGTTATGTATCTATTTAAACCCAAAGTATCTTGCTCTATTTAAGAGTTTCCCTAAGGGAAATATGGTATAAGATTGGATTCCACTTAGCAGAGTTTCGAACCGCTGCACAAGCTGAAACTGTGCGCGGTTTAGATACAGACTGAGCCACATATCATTCTCAATTATCACCCGCGCAATTATCAATTATCACTCGAGCTGCGTAAATCCTATTGTATCAGAAATTTGCCAATTAAATCGATCAATCAATCGGGTTAGTCGCGCTTAAGCGATTCACAAACAACGCCGGCCAAGTGTTGCACATCGTTGGGCAATGCGTTCGAAACCCCGACAATCTATAGGGTATATGCATGTATGTCTAGAGATATGCATGCGTATACTCAATGTATATATGTAGATATGTGTTTTTTTTATAAGTCGAGACGTTGCTCGACGACAAATGCTAATTTATTGAGGTGTCGGTAATCGCTTTGGCCTCTAGCAGTTGCATCAATGAATAAAGAGAAGTGCGTATTTAATGGCAACAACAATAACAAAAGACAACAACAACAACAAAGGACAACAACAACAAATCACAACGTGCCGTTATCAGCTTGAGAGAGAGAGAGCGCGCGCGCTGTGCAAACCGGTTTTTATCAGCTTGCAAAACTGCGCAGACTTCTGCTGCTGCCTGAGTGGACACTTGCTCGAGGGGATTACTGGACAAAAGTTGTTGGAGCGCCCCTCGCTCCCATTTGCAATTGCTCTGCTTTATGCAAGCCACGCAGAAAGAACCAAGTCTTCCGCAACACCTGCGGGTTATGCTGAGTCAGGAGCAGAAGATCTCGACTAGGAAATCGGGTGAGTAATTGCTTTGTATGTTTGCCATGTAAGCATCGCACACACTTTGCATAATTCACGAAGCTAAGTTGAGCTGACATTGAATCGAAAATTAAATAAATAAATACGCGACACACACACACACACACCCGGACAGTGGACACACAACGATAACAGCTTTTGGACAAAAAGATACACGCTTCGAGATACACTCAATCACACCGAGATACATTCGCATTCGAAGTTCAAACTTGTAATTTGTAATATGCACAGTTTTTGGCTCTCTCGCTTGCCGATTAAATGATATAACTTTTTTTATGTTTTTTTTTTGTTGTTTTTTATTTATTTCATGGGTTTTTGCGCTTGCAAAATTTCGCAGCGCGCGCCGAGCTTCATTCCATATTGATCCAATTTCTCGCGAAACTGAAATTGTAATTGGGTTTTATCTGATTTTAATTCGCATTCGACCAATTCCCGCTTGGCTATTGTGTGCTGCTGCTGCGCATTGTGCGCCAGCTTACACAAAAGATTCAAATGTATCTCTTGGATACAACTTGACGTTCGTTCAATTGAGCAAATTACAGAAGATTTCGGTTCATCTGCCTGATGAGCCTTTTCAGCAGGCACTTTCAAGCGTCACTGTATGTGCGTATCTGTATCTGTATCTGTATCTTTATCTGTATCTTCGTACTTGTATGTGTAGCTGTTGCTTTGTTTGTGTTTCCGCTGCCGCCCCGCGATATCTCCTCCGTCGGATTCGAGGTTAAGCGCGTCTTCGCTTCGGTTTCGCCTTCGACTTATGCAATTTCAGCTCCTTCGCTGCGGAACCCGAAAGGGAAACTGTTTGGATTCGAGCGCGGTTCGCAGTTTTTAATTGTTATTAATAAATGTGCTGGATCGTAATTAGCTGCAGCTCAGACTATCAAGCTCGGTTGCTGCTTGTACATTTTTATATATACTTTTTTTTCGGCTTTATCTCACGCTCGGCGTGTTCCACAATTAATGCGGCACAATATTATCGCGATTAGCGGGCGAACACGTTAAAACTAGGTCCGTTTTCAGGGCTTCAAATGCGATCGCGATTGCAAAACACGTCGCAGCCAAAGATACCCATCTCGCACAGTTCAAACAAGACTTTGCCCCCGCCTAAGCCGGCCAAGAAAACCCAGACTCGAAATCAAATCAAAAACGAAACCGAATACCGAACAGCGAAATGGAATTTTGGGTCGCGTGCTCGCGTGGTCCCGTGGTGGTCCGCGTAGTTGTCGTCGTGCTGGAGATTTTTGTAATGACGCCCGCAATGCGCCCAAGTCGCCAATCGACTGTCGTCGCAGCTGACCAAGATGGAAGCGAGCGCGCGCTCTCCGCGTGCTCCGACTGCGACTGCGACTCGACTCTCTGTTTTCGGTTGTTTGTTTTGAATGGTCTTTCGGTTCGTGCGGTCTTTTTCGCGGCGCGCTCACTTAGTCATTCGCCAGCAGAGCTCAACAACTACTCAATTGCACTCGCAGATACATATGTATCTACAGTTTGTGTCGTTGTAGATACGCGAGTTTGGATTGGGGCAAGCGGACGCAGATCACAGTGCGGGCTCATTGTGCGATCGCAGCCTGAACGTCTTTGTTTGCACTCCAAAGGGAGAGCCCTCTATCGCAGTTTCCCTGCCTCCCTCCCGCTCTCTCTTTCCCAGCCTGTATCTTTCTCCTTCTCTTTCTCCTTCTCTTTCTTTGTCTTTTGTTTGAGATTTTTTGTAGATTTATCGGTTTTGTAAATGTATTTACGGCCCCGCTAAGCCGTCAGCTCATTTTCCTACTTCGATAGCTTATCATATCAGATCCGAAACTTAAGATTAACCAAAACGGACCACTTGAAGTTTACACGCAAGAATTTCCCAAATCTCAGATACAGTGCGGTTATTAATCAGCCTAAAGCTGAAAATACCCACTAAGGTCTTTACATTTCTCAACCTTATAGTAACTTCTTAATTATTAAGTACATTAACCATAATTAAACTCACCTTGAAATTAGTTTATGCGCTTGCAGCTCGCCGCACTTGAAGACGCAGCCAGGCTCCCGTACTAAATGCCAAATTCAGTTTTTAGTGTTGGCCGAAGTTTGGTCAAGTGGGGGTCTTTATAAAAAATAGCTGATAACCGATATTACCCATAGAGCTGCTCGTGTATTTTGCAGATTAGCTAAGTTTTATTTCGCAGCGATAAGGATTAGTGGCACGCCGCTATGCGGTACAATTCTAAAATATGCGAGAACTACGAGAACTAACAGCTTTCAAAAACTCACATTCAACTCATTTAAATTAATTATCAAAAAAAAAATTCAATTTGTTTTACATTCAAATTGCGCGGCAGTCTCAAAAGTGCGTTAACAGCGCACGCAGCTCCAACGATATTTTTGTTTGCTGCTTATCGAAAGCACGAAAGCTAACAGCTGTTAGGCGACTGTTATGCATACAGCTTCGCTGCTATTGCGCTTGCCGTGCCGAACAGCTGTTCTTACAGTTTTCCAGCGACGCCACCATCGCCACCTGCGCGTAATGAGTAATTCGTTTACAGTTATTACCAAATAGGAACAGCAAAGCAGCGGCAAATCAGATCGTGGCGCCACATTAAATTTCGGATAATATAAAGAGAGTAAATTGCAAACACGGCGAAGACAGCAAACAGCGTAGACGGAGAAAGCAAGGCGAATAAGTACAAACGCAAAAACCGCAGCCGCAGCAAGCCACAGAAAATGTCGAAGGCCGTCAATAATATGAATATGGGAATTGTGGAGCCGCACGAGCGCATGAAGCATTTGTCCTACTATGGCAATCAGATCGAGGTGGACAAAAATCAGCCCGTAACGCGGTAAGTGCAGCGAAAGTGTGATAACTGAGCGAGAGAGTGGGAGAGTGAGAGCGTGAGAGTGTGGAGAAGGGCGACGGCAAGTGGAGCGTCCGCTCCAATGTCATCGCCCATAGGCCACAGGCGAAGACCTTGCACGGGTATTTGCCTTTGAAGGATATTCTCATTGGCATTCGCTGTGCACGTATGCGTGTGTGTGTGTGAGTCCTTTGGCAGCTGCGTGAAAACAACAACAATAACAACAACGATTTTTGTGATGCCAAAACAAATGTTTGTTTGCTCCGTTTCAGCTATTATCGCTCCGGCACCGAGATGCTGCGCATGGCGAACGTCTATCAGAACGAGGGCAACCACGAGAACGCCTTCATACTGTACATGCGCTACATGACGCTGTTCATCGAGAAGATACGCAGCCATCCGGACTACGCGAGCGTCAAGGCCCAAGTGAAATCCATCAACAAGACCATCAAGGACGAGATCATGCCGACAACGGAGAAGCTGCGCAACAAACTGCTAACACAATATCAGCGCGAATATGAACAGTTTCTGGCCAGCAAGGAGGCGTTGCGTGTTCGGGAAATGGAAAGGGAACGTCAGAAGCAGCGCGAGGAGGCGAGCAGACGAGCCGCCGCCGCTGCAGCTGCTTCGGGCGGTGTGCCCTCGCTGATACCCGCCAATCTGCATGTGCAAATAGATAACAGCAGTCAGCCGTCGGCACCCGAGCTGGGTCTACTCGATCAGGTGGTCTATCCCAATGATTTTCCCACACCCAGCAATCGCTCTAATTTGCCCAACTCCGGCCTGTTGCTGCCCGGTATGGATACAAGTGCTGGTTCCAGCGCCGACAGGACATCCAAGTGAGTATCGGCATATTCATTGACCGAAGCTATTAATTCATATGCTTATCCGGCTCGCGCGCAGCGCCTCCACGAAGCCCGCCTTCGATCGCAGCCAGAAGCCGCAATACAATCGCTCCGACTCGCTGCTGGCGGGCTCGTTGCGCACCGTCAACGTACCTGCCGACACCATGGATGTGTTCCTACAGCTGGCACGCTCAAACACCTCCAGCAACATCGAGACCTGCGGCGTGCTGGCCGGTCATCTTGCCCGCAATGAGCTCTACATCACGCACATCATAACGCCGCAGCAGCACGGCACGCCCGACAGCTGCAATACCATGCACGAGGAGCAGATCTTCGATGTTCAAGATCAGATGCAACTGATTACGCTCGGCTGGATACATGTATGTCGTGTGGCCATGGCCCTGCCACGCGCAAACCTGACTAATCACTCGATTCTCTCCTCACAGACACATCCCAGCCAGACCGCTTTCCTGTCCTCCGTCGACTTGCACACGCACTGCTCGTACCAGATGATGATGCCGGAAGCGCTCGCCATTGTCTGTGCGCCCAAGTACAATACGTGAGTGCTGGAATCTCTCTCTCTCTCTCTCTCTCTCTGCTCTTCTTAATCTGTCTGTCTTCCAGCACTGGTTTCTTTATACTCACGCCCCACTATGGACTCGATTACATTGCCCAGTGCCGGCAAAGCGGATTTCATCCGCATCCCAACGATCCGCCACTGTTCATGGAGGCGCAGCACATCAAGATGGATTCAAAGGCCAAGATCAAGGTCATTGACTTGCGTAGATAGTATGCTGAGCTCCTAGTCTAGCTCAACAACAGCCAAAATCTGCAGAGAATTTAGAGAACTAAATTTAAGTTTGGGAATGGGAGCATAGATGCAATCGTGAGGAATTTATTTAGAGCAACAGACGGACAGAGAAGATATATATATACATATATATATATAGAGAAAATCAAAAACAGTGCAAAGCGAACTTATATATTTTGCGATTATAGCTGTAGTTGTATTTTTGCACGCAATCTACGGATAGAAGATATATATACTTATGCAGAGGGCAACATTCACGATTGTTAGATAGATAGATTCCCTGTCTCTCTCTCTCTCGCTCGCTCGGTTTATTTATTGTCGACTTTACGCAATTCTTTAATGTGATTTACAATTGTGGCTTAAATAATTTGTTAAAACTAATTTTACGTATGCTTGTATTTATTACAATTACTATGTCTGTCGGGGAACTCAACAAATACCGCTACTCACTCAGCTAATGCCTAAAGAAAATGGAATCTTTGATCGATATTGATAATATTTATACACACACACACACGTTTACCCAGATGTTTCAAGCAGTTTACGGCAATCGTGTTACCCAAGCTTACTAAATTTAAAATTAAAAAATTGAATAAAAACAATGTGATTTATTTTGAAATGTATTTCTATATATAAATTTAATTTATAGGCCAAATTATTCGCATATTATTGAGAGCAAAATTAGCTGTTTTTGACGCAAAGCTAGAAGCTTAAAGTAGCTAAAACTAAAATGATAAAACGTAAATGAAATTAAATTGTATAATTTTATTTATAAAATATAGATTAAAAACCAATTTTAGATAAGCTTCAAAGCAAAGCATTTTAGCGGAAAACCCGCTGAACTGGCAGCACTGCTCAAGATGCACTTAACAGCGAGCTAAAGGGGAATTTATGCGTGCTGTTAAAATTTCCCGTTCACTTACATTTGTGCCCTTTGCACTTACATTTTCCCGCGCACAGTTTTCTGCGTTCACTCGACCCGTGCGGTTTGCGCAGTGCAGCCTCGAGAATACGCAGAAGAATCGCTTTACACACACGCACACGCACACGGCAAACCATTTTGATTGCGTGAAGTGAGAAAAAAAAACAAATATTATTTTGTAGCGTGCTAAATAATCGATAGGCGACAGTCTTACAGCCAGAGGGATACATCAGCTGCAGGCGTAGGCAAGGGGGGCGTTTCCAGCTGGCCTTTGCCCTTGACTAAAACAAAAAAAGGCGAAAAACTCTGTGAAAAACTAAGTCAATTCAGCTGTGATAGCCCCCCCCCCCCACACTCTTGGCCAGCAGCGGAACCCACGTATAATGCACATGCTGCCTGCAACTGCCACGCCACGCAGAGTTCAATGTCAAGAAGTAAGTGCAGCGCGTTGTGTGTGTGTGTGTGTGAGTTTCTAGTTATTGTGCTAATTGGCAAGCCACGTGTGTGTGTGTGTGTGTGTCTGTTTAAGCGGTTTATGTGCTTGTGCAATTCTGGCTAAGAATAGCAGGCCTAGACACTCACGAGTTATTGGATAATGCGCGCTGAGCGCAACTTAATCTGTCGCTATAGCTGCTAATCGGATTCTAGCTGGCAGCTGCCTATTTTTACGATTATCCTGGCCAGCCCGCCCGCTCTCAGCCCGCCCCGGGCTTGCCGGAAATAGTCGGCCGACTCCTGCACACCTGCCAACAGCTGCTGGCCGAAGCTTGTCGGGATGCGCAGTTTCTGCTCTCTTCCTGCTCTGTTCCTGACTCAACCCGTCACCTGTCGATGTATACATCTATTTATGTATATATCCATCTATCTTGCCCGCGTATGATGCTCGTATTATTCGCACAGCTGGTCTATTTTTGTTGCCAGCCATGCGCGCTTCACGTGCGGCCATACGCGGCGTATACGCAATGTTCGCAATGCTCAAGCTGCTCTCGCCGTGTCTGAGATCAAATCGAGTCGCTCGGCATTGCATTCGACAAGCTTATGCAGGCAGCAAAGCTCAGCTACAACAATTTTCCGCTGTGAGTGTGTGGCTGTGTGTGTGTGGCTGTGTGTGTGTGGCTGTGTGTGTGTGGCTGTCTGTGTGTGTCTGCTGCCACAGGTGGTTCTTGTGCAGTCGCGACACTTTTTTGTTTGCGCTTTAGATAAATAAATGCAAAGCTATCGCACCCACTGTGGATGTTGTGGATTGTGTTGTTGCTGCTGTTGTTGTTGTCCGTGAAATGCAAACTGCAAACAACAACAACAACGACAACGGCGACGCGCTGCTGGCGTACACAAGCCACAGCAACAGAGCAACAAGCTGCAAATAAATGCATATTCAAAACGTAAGTCCAGTCGGCGCGCAGCTGACGTCGACGTCGACGCCGACGCCGGCCGCGAGCACATTACTTTGTGGGGGGAAAAGCTTTTTGCCAGCCGCCTGCGATTTTTGATTCAGAACGGAAAAGTGACGCGTCGCTAACGCACACGGACAACGCGAAACGCGCTCAGTTTATTTCAAATACGCCGCACCACGTCGCTTAAGTGAGCTATATATACACACACACACTCACACACACACACTCATGTGTGTATAGTATATAGCTGGCCAGAGAAAAGTTTTGTGCGAGGGCGGAAAACTCAGCTAGCTCAGTGCGCCTGGAAGCCCATCCTCGCCAACGTTGGCCACATTAGCTACGCGCTCGCGGCAACAGTTGGATCGACGTAAACAACGCGCGGCGAAACCGAGCGAATAAGATAATTGCAGAAACTAAAAAAAAGAAATTTTTAATCAGTTGCGGCATTTAAAAGACTTCTACAATTGTGTTCAACTAGTTTTAAAATGGAAGAGGTAATAGCTGAGAGATATGCGATATAAACTAATTTTCATATATCATATCAAGCCACTGGACACATAACATACATCTCTCTCTCTTTCTCTCTCTCTCTTTCTCTCTCTCTCTCTCTTTCTCTCGCGCGAAACATGTGAATTGTTATCAATGTTTGACCTTAGGTTGCTTCCGTTTTCGCTGACATTGAGACGCAAAATATTTATCTAAAATAAAATTTAATTAAATTTTGATACAGAATTTAGATACAGAATTTACAGTTAAAAACTTTGCACTCTTTTGCATTAAAAATTATGACCTTTCGTCCGACTTTATATAACAACAATCATAATAAAAAACAACAAGCTGATGCTCATTATCAGCAGCAGCAGTAACATTAAAGCATTGATTTCCATTGATTGGCGAGCAAACTGTTTTTCTTTGTGATACTGAATCTATTATATCATTAAATATTACAGTTAAATGCCAGTTCACTTGTCTCTAATTACTTGCACAGAACAAATAATGATTTTCTCTTAAAAATGTCTCAAACTGCGAGCTGTCACATAGACAAACAGCTTGTGTATATACAAGAAACAATATCATTTATAATGAAAACACACACGGATACATACATAGGCGATTATATGATCGCTGTCGGAAAAAAAGCTCCACAACGCATATGTTTTTTTTTTTTGGCGGTCGTCTCGCAGTTTCCACTCGCAACAACAGAATCACCTTCATTAAATACGCTGAATTATCTCGGTGCTAACGCAGCTTGCACATTTCACTCTAAGCTGAGCTTGCGCATACATATTGTACGATATATATATCGTGAATATATAGCATCTAGCTGGAACAATTTAATGAATTAAAACTGAAACTGCAAATGAAAATGTCTCGCTGCCTCAGGGTGCTGCCTAGCTTACTCACTCGCGCTCTCTTACTCTCTCTCTCCCTCTCTCTCTCTCGCTCTCTCTCTCTCTCTCTCTCGCTCTCTCTCTATATCTATCTCTATCTCTCTCTCTCGCTCACTTTCTCTCTCCCTCTCTACTCCCACTTCTACTGCCCCTGCCTTTTGCTCTTCTCAATTAGCCCAGCGGCTGCCCCTGCGTATACGTAATCTACAATTAGTGCACTCAAGTATCTGAGCATCATGCCCGACTGTAAACTGACTTATTGCCCTCATAATAACTTTGCTCGTGTGCGTAAACAATACAGGCAGCTGCTCGACTGTCAGAACTCATGGGAAATGTGACTTTAACGGCTTCGGCTTAGCGTGATTTATTCAACTTGGTTTTTGCTTGTCGCGAAAGATTCGCTTTGATTTATTAACAATACTTTCGGTTTCATGCCTCATGCCGGTCTGTGTGGCATGCTCTGTGTGGCAATGGCCATAATGAAGCCAGCGCTCGCGCGACCTTGACAGCAATTGCAAAACTTTGCAGTATTTCTCGGCAGACACGAGCAAACACAAAACGGCAAAATGGCTGCACGTGCCGCACGCTGCAGGCAGGCGTGCTGCGACCTCTGTCTGTCTGTCTGCCTGCCTGCCTGTCTCTCTGCCTGCCTGCCCGCCCATTTTGTGCAACAGTCAAAGGGCGGCAGACAGACGAGCTCATTATAATTTCCTCCCCAGCGGGGCTCATCCAAAACAGACGATTTCGTGCAAATAGAATTATCAGTGGGCGCACAGGGCGTATGTGCAACATTCCTTGCTGTGTTTCCGGCTGCAAGCGCGCCCAAAACTCGACTGTATGCACATCTTTGTATATGTATGTGTGTGTGTTTGCGACAGTCTGCCTGTCAGACTTCAAGTTCAATGTGCATTGTTGAAGGGCCAGGGCCAGCGGGAGGGAGTCCGTGTCGTGCCTGCGCTCCGATTATTCAAGTGACAAGCTCTGCCAGGCTTTTCATTATTCTGATGGCTTTGCGGGTCGACCTTGTGCTGCGGTTTGTTCATGCAAAGTGAATATTAAAAATGATTTTCTTTAGTTTCTTTAAATAAATTTTCACCATTTTCACTTTTGACCTTGGCAGAGCAATACAATCATTTATTTTAGTATGTATGAACACGCAGATCTCAGCTATTGTAAGTGGCAGAGTCCCCAAATTCAGCATATATCTTCTATATATCATGCCCATGCATACACAATTTCGGATTAGAGTAAACATTGATTGCATTTTTATACTGCCAGCAGGGTTGCCAAGTCATCGTTTCAGCGCTGTGTATGAATGAGAATACATTGGAAAAGCTTATCTAAGTTTGTAACAAAACGTTTAGCACTTTTACGATACTTGCTTTGTTGTAGTAATATAAATTTAGCATATACACTATGATATTGTACAGATTCGTGTGGCAGAATAATGGTAATTTCCTAGGTAATTGGATACTCAATCAGTTTCCACAGAAGTTAGATAAATATGTGTATATTTAGTTAGAAAATATTAATAAAATACAACGTGCACATAATAAATCCATTATTTATTAGACTGATAGCGTGCGCTGCTATTGTTGTTGTTATGTTTTGTTTTTGTGGAAAATCTGTTACACCTTTGGCGTTGCTGAACAAACAATAAACAAGCTGATAAGCTGCGTTTTGTGGCAGGACGCTGTCAAATGTTTTCTTCATTCTTCTTTTTTTGTTCTGCTGATTTAAGTGCGAAAAAATTGTTGTCTATTTATTTATTCGCAATGAAACATGCAGAGCAGAAAAGAAGGGTGTGCGAGTGTGTGTGTAAGTTCCAATGCAACGCGAATGCACAAAGAGAAAGACAATTTCATCAGTTGATAATCGCGTTACGTCAATGGATTAATTGATAAATGTGCGAGCGAGAGCGCAATGAAATCGAACTTGTTGACGGAATAACAATGCATGCTGACCCCCCTCAATGACACTGTGCGTGCGTGCGTGTGTGTGTGAGGGAGCCGGGACTCTATTTATAGTAACAGTATTTATGTAGTCACTCAAAGCGCGGCTCTCTTCATTTCGATTTAGAATATTGTTTGCAAACAAACCAGAAAACGATTGTCGCTTTATTTATGATGTCAACAACGAAGCGAAGAGAACGAAGGCAGAGCGCGCCAGAGAGAGAGAGAGAGCAAAGTGGAGCGCACGCATTAAGAGCGTCAGTTGCGATCAACTTTGACAGCTTACCCCTTCGATAAAAAGTTCTGCTCTCTCTCGCCGCAGCCGCAGCCGCTCTCTTTGCTGTTACTTTGTGCGTTCGCCGCACGCAGTTCGCAATTCGATTAAGACAGTGCGAAAAGTTTTGGCAATCAGTTGGGTTGTAGCACGGGCTTGGTGCGGTTCGTTTAATGCCGTTTCGAATTTGATGAGAGCATTTGATACGCTAAAAAGAAACCAAACTTGATAGAATAACAATAAGATCAACAACGAGAGAAAGACAGAAATAACAACAATAACAAAATGCCATATGCCGCCACGGTGAGTTTTTTTTTTATGTTGGAGAGCGCGACGTGACGCGACATGACGGCGTTGGCTACGTGACACGTGTTGCTTTTGTTTGCCAATCGAACTGAGTGAGAGAGAGAGAGAGAGAGAGCGTGCAGATAGACAGCCAGAGAGCGAGACTGGCTGAGCGAGTCTGTCTGCGTGTGTGTGTGTGTGTCCGTATACTGTATACTGTATGTAAATAACTCTGTTTTGCTCTCTCTTCTTCTCTTCGTCTCTGCTTTCCACAGACTCCGTCATTATTGAAGCGCGCCGGCACCGACAAACTGCGCGAAGTCTTCCAGAAATACGCATCAGTGCAGAAGGATGGGGCGTATTACATGACCAGCGAGGATTTCGTGCGAAAATTCCTGGGCCTGTTCGTAGAGACCGCATTCAATGATGTAAGTATGGGGGAATTAGTGATGCGATCACTGGGTCATTGCAAGGTTATTCACAGTCTCGGGCACAGTGTGATAAGCAATCAAGCAACAACAACAAGAGTTGCTTGAGCTATTACCCCACACAGGCTGTTATCTGCCGTGTCTGCACATAGCGTATACCTGAGTGAAAGCAGCATAAGCTGCTGCCCCCGCCACGCCCATCTGATTCATGTTGAACTCCTCCTCCTCATCCGACAACCACGACGAAGACGATCGCTGTCACTTGACTGCCTCGTGCCCGCCTTTTGTCTAATCTAATTCCACAAAACGTCACAGCATTTAAATAGCCGTCGGTGCCGTCTTATCACTTATGTTATTTGGCTAGTCGAAACTGGAACTGATTTCCCAGGTACCGGTGCCTGCGTGCCGAAGTCTAACCCAACGGTCTGCAGTTTCTTTGCCTTTTGGATTTGCTCGATAAGCGATAATTAATTAAACATTGAACCCACGTTCTTGCGTCGACAGGAATCGGTGCGACTCTTGGCCGGCATTGCGGACACCAGCAAAGATGGTCTAATCTCGTTCTCAGAGTTTCAGGCATTCGAGGGACTGCTCTGCGCTCCCGATGCACTCTACAGAACCGCATTTCAGCTGTTCGACCGTCAGGGCAATGGCAGCGTCTCGTATGGTAAGGGCGGGCGAGGAATTTCCCTGAATTTGCATTCGTAACACGGTTTTTCTTTTCGAATTTCAGCGGACTTTGCCGATGTTGTACAAAAAACGGAACTACACTCAAAGATACCCTTTAGTTTAGACGGCACGTTTATAAAGCGCTACTTCGGTGAGGTAAGTTCAGAGTTGCACGATCTGTCGATCATTTTGAAGTATCTTTTGATCGATTATTAGAAAAAACAACGCCTCATCAACTATGCTGAATTTACGCAATTGCTGCACGACTTCCACGAGGAGTATGCAATGGAGGCATTCCGTAGCAAGGATCCAGCTGGCACTGGATTCATATCCCCCCTAGATTTCCAGGATATAATCGTTAAGGTTAAGCGGCATTTACTCACGCCCGATGTCCGGGACAATCTGGTAGCGGTAAGTAAGGCAAATGAATTGATCGATCATTGCAAAAATAAAAGGATAAATGTATATCGTATGCCGTTTGTACAGGTTACTGAGGGTCACCGAGTGAGCTTCCCGTATTTCATTGCATTTACTTCGCTGCTCAACAACATGGAGCTGATCAAGCAGGTCTATCTGCACGCGACCAAGGGCAGTCGCACCGAGACCGTTACCAAGAACGAGCTACTCTATGCGGCTCAAACAATGAGTCAGATCACGCCGCTGGAGATCGATATACTGTTTCAGTTGACCGGTGCTGTCAATCAGCCTGGGTGAGTCGCTAGTCTTCCCTGCGGTCCACTGTATCACACACACACACACACACTTGTCGCGTGAAAACTACACAAAGAACCACAAGGCAGAAAGATCTGCATTAGATCGCACCATATGTAGTACTCATCCATATATATTTATGTACTTCGTTTGTGGGTTATGAGTTATACTCGGGGTTATGAGTTATACTTTCAAAGAATTTACATTGTACTTACTTTAAATAGGTTTCTTTATCTAAGAGATTATATTCGGCCCGTTTCAACATTTAATCAGTAAAACAATAAGAAAACGATTCACATGCTAAAATTTCATGCAAATATCTCAAAAACTAGAACTACTAGAACTACTACTAGGTCTGATATATTCACACTCTCGTTATAGATACCATCATGGTACAGTCATGGTGTAGTCGATTCTTTTGTTTCTTGACCGTTATTCCGTGTGTAATAACTTTTTTCCTAATTTTGTATCTTTTCTCTCTGTCTTATCCTTATCTTCTTTATCTCTCTCCCATGCACTCATAATGTAATGAAATTGTTTTCAAATATTTTGTACATTTTATGAGAATTAGAAGCTGGTGGAAACGAAAAAAGATTTCTCCAAGTAGGCAAGTGTTGTTGTCCTAACGAATGCTTTTTCTTTGGGTTATCCTACTCCTTCTATCCAAACCAAAAAAAAAATATATATATATATGTTTCCCCCAACGCCTTAGAGTCCTTGAATGTGTGTTAACCTTAGATCGCTCTATAGTATACTCCTCCTGCAACTGTTTGCCCGACTAATCCAAGGTTTTTATTTCACCTAACAGCCGCATCGACTACAGCGACCTGAGCAACATTGTACCTGAGCATTATACAAAACATATCACACATCGTCTGGCCGAGATCAAGGCTGTCGATAGTCCCAGTGATCGAGGAGCTCTGATTCAGGTGTTGGAGGCATCATATCGTTTCACGTTAGCCTCCTTTGCGGGCGGTAAGTGGAGAATGCACATGGATTCGGAAGAATTATGCTAGCAACCTTTTACAATCTATAGCAACTGGCGCCACTGTGGTCTACCCGATCGATCTCGTGAAGACGCGCATGCAGAATCAACGCACAGGCTCCATGATCGGTGAGGTTGCCTACAGAAACTCCTGGGATTGCTTCAAGAAGGTGAGTCTAGGGAATATGCTAAGTCAGATAGTTAATTCGACATTCTCTCTCTCTCTCTCTTTAGGTGATTCGCCACGAGGGCGTGCTGGGCCTGTACCGCGGTCTGCTGCCTCAGCTGATGGGCGTGGCACCCGAGAAAGCCATCAAGCTGACGGTCAACGATTTTGTGCGCGACAAGTGCACGGATAAACGAGGCAACATACCCGTCTGGGGTGAGATTCTGGCCGGTGGTTGCGGTGGTGCCGCACAGGTGATCTTTACGAATCCGCTGGAAATAGTCAAGATTCGACTGCAAGTGGCGGGCGAAATCGCAGGCGGCTCGAAGATCAGTGCACTGTCCGTGGTGCGAGAGTTGGGCTTCTTCGGTCTGTACAAGGGAGCGAAGGCATGTCTGCTGCGCGATGTCAACTTCTCGGCCATCTATTTCCCCACTTATGCGCACACGAAGGCGGCGCTGGCCGACAAGGATGGCTACAATAGTCCCGTTTCTCTGCTGGCTGCCGGTGCCATTGCTGGCATTCCGGCTGCATCGCTGGTGACGCCAGCCGATGTGATCAAGACGCGTCTGCAGGTTGCCGCACGCACGGGACAAACCACATACACAGGCGTCTGGGATGCTACCAAGAAAATCATGGCCGAGGAGGGACCACGTGCCTTCTGGAAGGGCACAGCCGGTGAGTAGCTGAGCAGCTCTTACTGTAATTTCCTTGCAAACTCACTTTCTTCTGTTGCGCAGCTCGTGTCTGTCGCTCCTCGCCACAGTTCGGTGTCACCTTGTTCACCTACGAGGTGCTACAGCGTCTCTTCTACGTCGACTTCGGTGGCAATCAACCCAAGGGCAGCCAAAGCAGCAAACTGCAGCCGGCACTGGACAGCACGCTGGTCGGAATGCAGCCCAATGCCGATCACGTTGGTGGCTACAATGCAGCTGTGCCTCTGCTGGCCGGCATCGAGTCCAAGTTTGGGCTGTATCTGCCACGTTTTGGGCGCTCGGGCACGGCTGCGGCGACGACAAGCTCGCCGGCAAGCTCATGATTGTATTGGCGCCATCGCCTGCAGTGCGCCAGTTAGGTTCCAGCTGATACAATTGTAGACCATAGACAGAGGAGACGGTGGAGAGTCGAGCGTGGAACTACCCTGCAGATCAGTTCCCATTGTACATAAGTATATTTTTTGCTAGAGATCGCCTTTACATCCAGCGCCAGCTGCCAGCAAACAGGAAGCATTATCAACATCGGAAAATCGGAAAAACTCGAAACAATCACAATCACACATAACACATATATTCCCGTGGAAAGTGCATACAGCAGTTCGTACTTTATTTTACACTGTTTACACTCTTTACACAAACAAAACTACTAAACGAACTTATTGATCGCGAGACCGTCAGGTAACTTAAAGCTGTTCTTTGTATACTTTTTTAACTAGATGCATAGAGAAATCACTGAACGTCAACTTTTGCACTCAATGAACTATTTAAGCGTAAAATCGTGTAATATATATTAGTACGAATTGTTTGAAATGTTATAAAGCAAATGCAATGAATTACCTCTTAGCTAATAAAACTAAATGAATACAATTGAAACGAGTAAGAGTCGAGTACGTCGCACAAACTCAAACTGGCAAAGCGGAGGAACTGTTGAAAAGGTTTTAAGAAAAGAACTCCGTTTTTATAGTCATATAAAGTTGAAATTTTGAGAATACAAACATATTATAGCCAGCTAGCGATATGCAAAAGTAGAAAGTTCTAGCTTTAAAATGTTACTTAGTAAGCTGGTTTCAAATTTAAATTATTGATTTGCGGGGGCGCTGGGTGTGGCAGTCAACATTTGAAAAATACTTTGGCAGCGTTTTGTATATAGAAAGCCAGCTGCCAAATTGGATGTTTCTAGCTTTTATAACAGCTGAGATCTAGCTGTTCATACAGACAGACGCAGATACTGATCGCCTCGACTAACCCATAATATGCAGGCATACCTGCGGGCACTGCCACGCCTCTTTCTTTCAATCAAATACATGGTTACTAAATGAGTTCACCCAGTTTTGAACAGAGATCGAATTTCCTTCTTTGATTCCAGTAGAAGATCGCAGATCGCACTAGAAAGTCATTCGGTCGAGTAGCTCAACGTTTGTCACAGTTTATAGAGTTTCACAACGAGACAGTAGAAGGAAAAATGGTTGTCGATCGATTAGAATATTAGTATCGTTTGGTAGGGTCTTGATGACATGTTAATGTCGGGTTAGTATCAGGTTTGCAGGTCAGCAGAAATTCAATTTCGAATTCAACAGTTTTGAAGACATTGTGGTTTACTGGGCCGTGCCACGCCCCCATCGGTAAAGCAACTCGCTGACCATGACCGTCAACAAGCTGGGCGACCGTTAGAGCGTTTATTTGTGCACGCAATGCGTCCGAGCCCGATCTAATGAGCACGTTGCAGCCCAGAGACATTTCCATTTGCGGATTTCGTATAAAAGGCAGACAAAGATCGTTGTTGCAGCTGCAGTTTCTTATCGGAATCCGACGCGATTGCACACACAATGCAAGTGAAATTTACAAAGTGTTTTCTGTTGTGTCTGCTGTGGCTGCAAGTGGACGCAGTGCAGCCGCACGCTGCAACGGATACGCGTCTAACGTGGATAACGCAACTGAAACAGCTGCGTCATCAGCTGCAGCTATGCCTGCGATCGGTTGGAGTCGGTTCACCGCCGGGTCTGTGGTCCTGTTTTCGTGCGCGCAGTCTGCAGATCTTCGAGAGCCTAATGTCTGCCGACGTGATACCGATCTATGAGGGCATTCGCTTGGCAACTGATCCGAATGCCACCATCGATCGTGCGCAAGAGGAACGCAAGGATCTCAAGCATCTGACCTGGTTCGATCAGCTGTCACTCAGTCTGGCCAAGAGTCTGACAACACACATGCTGCAAATCGATCTGGCAAAGCTCGCCGAGCGTTATCTCAGCCATGGTAGGTGCTCCCCGACTGCCCGCAAGTGATGCGGTCCTAATTCAAGTTCCTTCCATACCGCAGATAAGGCGCAGGCGCCGAGCGATGCGGTGGGCAGCGCGCGTCTGCGGCGACATCGTTTCAACATGATCATTACCATGATGTTCGGTGTCACTGCACTGGGTGCTGTGCTGGTGCCCATGGGCTTTCAGATGCTCTCGATAGTCAGCGGCAAGGCGCTGCTGCTGGCCAAGATGGCATTGCTGCTGGCCTCCATCAACGGGCTGAAACGTGTGGCCAATGCGGGACTGCACTACGGATTGTATCATGTGCCGGGCGAGCATTTGGGCGGCTATTACGATCGTGGCGACTTGAATCATCCGCGTAATGTGCCCATACCCGTGGCCGTGGCACCCTCCCTGGACATGAGCCTAAAGTAGAGAGCGGCGCATGTGGAGTGCAGTGTAGCCAGCAGAAGTTAAAGTCAATAATTGTAGTCGGATTTTAGTTTAATAAAAACTTGTTCTGCTTTTAAATTCTACTCAAGTTCTTCAGCTTTTTTCAACGAGTTGGCAGCTCTGTTGCGCCAAGCTTGCCGAGCTTTCGCTTTGTTGAGTTTCGCGTTCGAATTGAAGCGCGGCGCGGCAAACTCTGCAAAAGTACCGGAAAAAAATGTGGAAAATCATAAGAAAATGCAGAAGAAATTTGGAAATTATTATTTTCCGATTTTTGCCAATAATAAATCAAACATTTGCACAGCGTGCAGCGCCGCCGCCGCCGACGCCGGCAGGAGGCAGCCCCCTTGGGGAATGGCAGTGTGGTGGAATGCCTCGCTACGGCAGGTTGGGGCGGGCAGGCGTGGCTGCCACACAGGGCAAGCGCTATAAAAGGAAATGCGGCGCTGATAAGGACCAACATTCTGTCGTCGTGCGGCAGCATCGACGTCTCGTGGCCAACCAAGCAAGCCAAGCAAACAACGGAAGTCTCGTCCTGCTTCGTACTGCTACTAAGCTCCCAGCGCCTGGCGTCGTCATCTAACGGTTCCGTTGCCATTCAAAAAGTGTTCTCCGACTAAGCCAAGTGCGATTTACGTGTCCATTTCGCACTTTCTCGCTGTCAATTCGCCAACTTGAATAAATATATTGCTTGCGTGCTTCCTTCCGCCGGCAAATCCTTCTAATCAGCTTAACAAGTCCAGTTGGAAGTTAGCGGCCAGACACCTCCAACGCGTAGGCAAATCCCAGCGAAGCCGAGAGAGAAACTCTCAGTTTAAGCCAACCTCAAGCAGGCCAATTGGCAATTTCACGCGTCGAGTTTAGTGCAACAGCCGAAGGCCGCCGGAATGAAGCTTGTGGTCTATGTCTATCTATCCATGATTGTGCTGGGCGTGCAGGTGAGTGTGTGTAAGGGAGAGGGAAGGGAAGGTGCGAGTAGTGCAGCTAAAACAAAGTGTTGTGGACGTGTGTCTAATGCGCTTGTAATTCGATTTCGATCAACAAGTTGGGTTAACTTTAGCGTCAATCGAGCGTTGTGACTCTGTGAGAGATTCGTGCCACACATAGAACCCTCCCCCCCCCCAAACCCCTCTCTGACTAACCAACATCTAAGTAGATTGATGAGCCCTGGACGTCAAGGCGTCTTTTATGAGCAAACTTTTCGTAGCCTTTGACTTTTTTTTGCCGCTTTCGTGCGGGAACAGATTGCTTTCATTAGGCTCAAATTATAGGAATAACTTGAGCGTGTGCGAGATTAGAGGGCTCTGACTTGGATTCGGACTCGGACTCGGACTCGAATATCAGTTACGCTGCGATTCATTTCGTTCGTTGTTTGGAAATCAATTTAATGTTTTATTACAATCTGCTCTGTCATCGTTATTCGGATTCCAGTTATTTTTGGCCACGCAACAGCTGTGCCTTGTGTAACCACATTCTCCTTTTGGCCTATTAACTCGAAGCATTCCTCGATTGAGTAATTAGGCTGTGCCTTGCCTTCTGCCCCTCGACAGGCTACTGGGAAGGCCTAATTACCTTGTTGTGCTAGCAGGAACTATTTTTCGTTGTTATCAGTATACGTAAATAGATGATATAATAACAATCTGTTGTCATAATTGAAATTGAGTCATTTATGAATATTTGAGTGGTTTTGAGTGAAATAAGCTTAACATTATTGGGCCATGGACTTAAATCTTGGATCTGGCTTTCTGTCTGCCTGCCTGAGATAGAGAGCTATCTCTCTGTCTGTCTGCCTGTCTGCATATCTGTATGCTTATATCTCTCTGTCTTTCTATCTGTCTGTATATCTGTCTGTCTGTCTGCCTACCTGCCTGTCTCTTTATCTGTCTGTCTGTCTGACTGTCTATCTGTATGCTTATATATCTGTCTATCTCTCTGTCTTTCTATCTGTCTGTCTATCTCTCTATCTGTCTGTCTGCCTATGTTTCTGCCTGTTGTCTCTCTGCCTGTCTGTCTTCCTATGTTTCTGCCTGTTTGTCTCTCTGCCTGCCCGTCTGCCTGCCTGTCTGTCCAACTATATAAACGCCTATATCTCAGAGTCTATAAAAGATAGAGCCACCAAATTTTGTCTCAATACTCGTGCGTACTGCAGTGGCCAAAAGTGTGTTTTCTGATTTAGCCACGCCTCTTTACCCCTTCGTAAATCGTTAGTTATAAAATTTCAAACCCACTTGTAATACTTTTTATGTAACAGAATTTAATTTAATTAATAAGTGTTTAGGAATAAAGTGAACCATGATCTTAGCCCATACGAAAATGATATTTGAAATGGCGACTTCTTGTCTCCAGTCATCTGTCAATCATTCAATTGCATAATCAATCAGCTCAGAGCGAGTTTATCTATAAGTCAGATGGGAAATGTGCTTGACTTTTGCATCGGTATAGCCTGGGAGCCTACAGCCTACGTATTTCAAATGAACCCCACCTGTTCGACCATTGTAATACCATCAATAATTTCATTTTGCCCGATATGTTTTCCCTGCTGCTGCGACTTTTCTTTTGTCAACGTACTCGCTCGATTGCCTTAAAATAGCACGGCGGAAGCGGCGAGGCGGGGAAGCCGCTCAGACTGGGAACAAATGTAAATTGTGCAGCTGCAGCATGAGGCCATGGGAAAGTGTGAAAAACCAACAATCAGGCAACAGGAAAAGTTCGAACGGAACTGAAAATGACGGCCATTCATTGTCGCAATGCGACCAGGCCCAGCCGGCCAATGCAATCGTCCTCCAGCTGTATGCTAAATCGGGACGAGATGATGCAAGGAAGTAGAATGAAAAGTCCGGGTGTCGCTCTCAATCCCAGCCATAGCTGACACCCCTCCCACCTCCCCCCGCCTCGACAGTGCATGCTGCACTTGATGCTCGTTTAATGCGGCATGTTAACAGCCCTGTGGCATTTGGAAGCGTTGGGAGCACTGTGTGTGACAGCTTTGTTTTCCCACTGCCAATTAAAGTAAAATGTTGCCGTTGTTGCGCACTTGCTACTCCCATTTGCAGCTGAGAGCACTGCCAAAAACTCCTGCAGGATTGTGACGCCCGCATCGCATTTGTTTCGCCCAAAAAACTTTGCTAATTATACCATATTTATCAGCTGCTTCCTGGCCGTGTGTATTAAAGTGTTTTTTGGGAGTTTGCTCAACTTTTAATCAGCTCAAATTTGTCTGCTGCGACAGTGCAATTTCACTTTATTCGGCTCTGCAGATTTCCCCCCCTACGAAATATGACGCCTGCACAATATGTTCGATGACAGCAGGTTCTCTAAGCTATGCACAGTCTGCAAGTTCTTGTTATTTATGGGTTTTGTGTGTGCAGCTAATTTCGGCTGGGTAATAAAATTCACGACGTCGAATTCGAGCTTGGAGCAGAGCAGCGCCAACACGACAACTCACTTTGCAATGCGTGTGTCATCCCATCATCAT
Organism: Zaprionus inermis; assembly: GCA_018151445.1. NCBI lineage: Eukaryota > Metazoa > Arthropoda > Insecta > Diptera > Drosophilidae > Zaprionus > Zaprionus inermis. The sequence continues at coordinate 2,174,371 of JAECXD010000640.1, read as the reverse complement.
CATAATCATCATCATCATCTTCATCGCGCAGTGACATGACACAAAGTTAATGAAGCTTTTTGCCCAGCGACAGTGTGGCTTGGGTAATTTCGCAAGTGCCCGCTGCGGTAATTAGGCGATTCCAACTGCGCTGCTGCTGCCAGTGCATTTTGCGCTGCATTCTCGCTCGCTCGCGTGCCAAGCTTCTGTTGCCTACTTTCGGGGATCGCAGTTAATTTGGCTCTCGCGCGATTTCATTGCATACTTTTATGCGCGTCAACTCAACTAAGCTCCTAATACAGCTGCCTAACGAGGCGTATGCGTAATTAAATTAACGCTTTGTTCGCGTTAAATACAACTTTCTCGCCTTATTTCAAATTGAAAGTGACAATCGTATTCGGCGAAAATTCGCTGCGCATTTTTGGCTAATTAATTCGCTGTGCGCATTAGGAAACTGATTTAATTTTAATAAATTTCAATTACATGAAATATGCATTTATTTAGCTGGAGTTGCTTAAATTTATTTAAATTTCTGGTTTATGCAACTTTTGAAATTGAAAACTGAAATTATATAACAATAAACTCATTACAATATCCAAGTAACATGCAAATTTCAGCTCGCCGAAGCTTTTCTGCTCTCCAGCATTTGCCGCATAATGCGCATATTTAAGTACGCGAATTTTCCCCATGCATATGTATATGCACACGAGTACAAAAGTATTATGTCGAAATTTGCAAAACAGTTCGCTCACAAAGCAAACTTACCTATTACATTTTTAATGAGCCACGAAAATGCCAAAGTTACAAATTTATTTTGCATTTTCTTACTGGCTCTTCGCTTCGCGGACATCCGCCTGTTGCTTGCGCTTTGTCGGCCACTGGCAAGCAAAAACCCTTTTTCGGCATCCCGTCGAGCTTGAATGTTATTGCAACCGTTAACATCTGTCTCATGATTAAGTCATAATACGCTTCCCGCAGCCAAGCAAGCCCAAGTCTTGGGCTATTTCTGGTGCCGAAAGTAAATATTTGTGAAAAACTTAGCGCGACTTAGCGCGAAAATCTTTTGCTGCTGCCGGTGAAAATAAATATTTGAACGGCCCAGTGCGTATAGCTTTTCAAAAGCATTTCCGTAACGCACCCGCTACCGGTACGCCCGCCCGCGCGTACGCCGAGTAGGTGTTAAAAATACGTAGCGTTTTAATTAAGTCAGAATTTTCTAAGACGCGTTACGCATAATTCAAGCTAATTACCGCACGCCGATTCGGATTGGGATCGGCAACATAAAGCTGCGAGAAGCAGCAAAGCTTTTATAGTGTTAATAAATTATGCTGAATTTCGTATGCATGAGAAAGTTATGACAATCAATCAGAAATCAAAAATTGAAAAAAACTTTCTGCTGTTTTGCGTGTATATGAATTGATGACAAAGCGTGTGCTGGCGTTGCCAGAAACTACAGAATCTTGTTCTGGTATTGGTAGCGCGGCAGCTGCTGTCGAGAACTTTTGACAAAGCCCGAGCCCAACAGCGACAGTGGTGTCCCGAATATGGGCATTGTCTGTCTGCCAGGCAGTCCTCCGCGGCCCCGACAATGGTATTATGCAAATGAACTGAAGTTCGACAAGTGTGTGTGTGTGTGTGTGTGTGTGTGTGTGTGTGTGTGTGTGTGTGTGTGTGTGTTCAAAGGTATCCGCTTTATAATTTATTTACCGACTGTCATCAGTTTTGAGTGATACTGCGAATTTCATTGCAAATGTCGAATTGACTGCGAACTGACGAACGATTGACTGGCTCGCTTGGCCCATCGTGCCAGCACGCAGCAAAGATTGATGACGTCACGCGACTGTGTGTATTTTTAATACGCTTGTCTCTGCCTTCATTTTCTCCAGCGGTTTTTTGCGAGCAGTTTTTCTATTTGCGCAGCAAAATAAAAAAAAATAAACGAATTTATCGCAGCAAAAGCCGCCGCTAATTGACAGTTTCATAAAGCGATTTTGGCAATGGGTTGGTGCGGCTGGGGGGTGGGGGTGGGGGTGGTAAACTCGTTAGGCGCAGGGGCGAAAAGCGCGTCGGCTTTTCCAAGTGTTGCGCAAACAATCAGCGCCAAAGGACGTGAACTTTCCCGCAAATACAATACAATTATGACGCCGGACGAGCACGAACGCGACGGACGAGCTCATCTATCAATACGTGAGTCGACCCCGAAAGCCATTTCAATTAATTTCCCACACAAAACTTCTGGCTTGAATCAATCAAAATGCGAAATAAAAAAAATAAAACCGGCTACAAATTTCCGATGGAAACGAGGAAAAATCAAATTTTCACCCGAATTAGTCAAAAACTTTTGGCCTCCCTTAGCCCTTGGGCTATTTATAAAGTTTACAGCGATTCGTTTGACTTTTAGCTGCGCGTGCTTAGTATTCAGCCGGCATCGCCACTCAACTGTGTTGCATGCCCCACAACAACAGCGACAGCAGCAACAGCAGCAGCTGCAAATGGTTTCTCTCTGTGTGTGTGTGCCTGCTAGTGTGTATTGTGCAGAGTTTAATTAAAACGGCCAATTGTCCGGCAGCTGCATTGGCCTTTAAGTGCGGCGACATTAGCGGCCGAGACAGTCCGCACTTAGCCCGCCCCGCCCCCGTCGCATTGGGGGCGCACAACAAGGCCGGCGGCCATTTAACTTGACGCAGAGTCAATAACAAGCAGCCCGCTGTTAGCCTCTGACCCAGCTACGTGTACATAGAAGCACAGAAGCAACGTTAACTTCTTTTAATACCCTGTAGACGCAAGTGAAAAGGGCATGAAGTCATCTATTCATAGGTTCCCCAAACAGTTAACTATTCGCTTCGCTGACAATCTGTGCTTTCATTTTATTTAATTGTTATTAATTTATTCAGAATCTAATTACAAATTGCCAGATTTATTTTATTTCCCGTACAGCTATTTTTCGAACAGATTTTATCCTTTTATTTTATTTATTTTAGTATAAAACCCAATTCAAATTACAGCTGCATCTCAAAAAAATTTATTTTCTTCGCAGTGAAGTGCTGCGCTTTTAATTTTTGTCCTAGCCAGAAAAAATATAAAACAAAGCGGATTTTCAAGTTGAAATTTTGGTATTAATGGCTAAAATGATTTGCTTAAAATTCGACAGGATCTCAGAGAGTATCACTAGCACATATTTCTATATTTTCTGTGCTGTTTTTTATTTGTTATTTGCTTAGTAGTAGCTCGAGTATTTTGGACGCACTTACAGCGTATGCAACACGTCGCGCATAACCGTTTTTGAGCCCTGTTCGAACTTGTTTTTTGCACTGTCGCCTTGCGCTTGCTGCGCGGGCGAGGGCCAGCCCACTGAAATGCCGTTATTTGCTCGACAACCCGCTGATTTTATCGCATTTGCCTCTCGCTTGTGTCAACAATATTTGTGGCTTTTTTCAATGCATATCTGCTGTGCTGTGTGGAGCAACCTCATCCTGGCGACAGTATCCATCAAAGCGGGCATTCAAGATGACACCACGCTGCTCTGCATACACTCACGCAATTGCCATCTCTTTCTTTTCCGTTCCCCGCAGGCCTGGCCCACAGTGAAGCGCACTTTCGAGCTGTATCCGAGCGCAGCGATGCCCTACAATGAGCACAGAATCTCAGGTAAGATTGCCTCGATGTATGCCACGATGCAGGTAAATGCAGATGGGTAACGCGTGCAGGGGTGGGGGGGGGCAGGTAAGTGGGGGGTAGGGTATGTTGTTGGAAAATGCGCTAACAAATTGTCGGGGGAAAAGTTTGCGTCAAGTGCCGCCAACGCCAACGCCGCCGCCGCCGGCTGAGTGAGCTGCACTTTTCAAGGAGTTGCGAGTTTCGAGTGACGAGTTTACGACGCTTACAAAATGCTTGCAGTTTGGCCGAAATTGTCTTTTAAATTGCTTTTCGTTACAAGTTGTCACGCGTGTTGTGTGTTGCCAGCACGTGTCGTCTCCCGCATCCTTCGCTCCGCAGCACTTGTACCACACGGCGTATGCGCAATTTATTTCCATAAGCAGCCACTTTTATTGACCAATTCGTAAAATTCGTAGGAAACATTTCACTTGACTTAACATGTTAACGCAGCAGCATACGTATATTGAAATTCCGTTGAAAACAGTTATGCCATAAAGCATCCAAGCAACCCGGCATAACTGGGGAATATCTGCGCGCATTCGATCTATAAATACAACGCTTTTAATCTAACTTGGCCACAGGACATCGATTGGCAAGGCAACCGCAGGCCGCAGGGCTCTCTTTCTGCACTCTCCTCTCCCCCTCCCCCTGGCTTTAGTTGCTCACTTATAATTGCGTTTGTTAAGCGGCAACCTGGCAACTCTGATAACTATAAAATTATCGAGTGCGCTCTCGGGCAGCTCGCCAAAGACTTTCAGGGTAAATCTCAATTGGGAAAGCAAACTGTTTCGCTTCTCTCCCTCTCTCACTCTCTCTCGCTCTCGCACCAAGTGCAACGTTTCTATATAATCACTTATACACATTATATATCATATATATAATCTCGTCTGGCTGCGCTACTTATCAACTTGTTCTTAAGCGCATTAATTGACATATTAAATGCGACCCGAAAGTGGCACGACGGCAACAATAAAATGCAATTAGCCAGCATAATAAACAATTAGGCGCCAATGGCCCAAAATCTCTGTAGCACACAGTAGCAGCTGGAGAGGGAAAGAGAGGGAGATAGGGAGAGAGAGAGACAGAGAGACAGAGAGGAGGGAGATTTGCTGCTACGCTTACAAATTGTGTTAACAACTTTGTGCAGCTTTTTTACAATTACTTTCCAAATAATCCTATATATTAAGTAGAGTATAAAAAATATATAATGCATAACGAAGCTAAAATACCCTACAATATAAGTAGTTATTCCAAGTAGCAAGCAAATTGCCTAAATTCCCTAAATAGTCTAGAGATGTACGGTTTGCGCATTTAGAGATTTTATGGTCGTTTTGTTGGTCACACAAAGAGCACAGTGAGTGGCAAAAAAGTACGCACATGTGACAGGCATGTGAAATAGTCCGAATATCTTGCAGGACGACGATGGCTTAATTGTTTTTTTTTCGGCCAGAAGTCATAAAAGGAGACACCACAGAACCGCCAACTGAATATGCGATGTGTCTATGCATGTGTGCCTGAGTAGGTGTGTGTATGTGTGTGTGTGTGCGGGTAAGTCTAGCTGTGTGGGTGTTTGCGTGTGGGTTAACTAATAATGCGAGTCATAAATCAGACAACAGTCGCCCGAGCCGAGCAGAGCATTAACTGGCATCGGTTGAGCAGGAGCAGCCTGTTGGATTGTGTATGATAAATTAATTGCCGGATGCCGCCTGAGGACGATGAGGACGTAGGTCAGAACGTGGCCACAATTTGCATTCCTGCTTCAATTATTCGGCTAACACACACCCACACACACACACAATAGGTTAGCCCGGTCAAGTTGTTGCAATTTGCCGAGCTGTACAAATTGGTTTCATGTGCCCGTTGCCGTCGGGCATTGCGCTGCGAGTGCTGATCGAATTTCTCTCTCGCTCTCTGATTCCTTGCTTAACCCCTTCCTTCTCCCCTTCCTCCCAGATTGCATGCATGTGGCCTCCGAGCCAGGTGATTACATTTACAAGAAATCGCCGCCGCCTACGCCGCCCTCGTCGCCCTTGGCCGCTCTCAAATTCAAGCGCAATGCCGGCCTGCTCGATCTCGACCTGGAGTCGTTGGGCATCGAGGAACTGGAGGCAGCTGCAGCTGCAGCCGCGGCCGCCGCCGCAGGCGCCGCCGAAGTAACCGCCGAAACTGTGTGCGGGCTGTACGTGATTGGCGAGCCGGACACAATTGTCGAGATAACCATGAAGCACTACGATGTCAACTGCGAGTCGGGCGGGCTAATGGCGGTAAGTAGAAGACTTCAATCAGCCCATAGATCTCTCTTTCTATATGCCAGACTCTTAATTGTTTTATCTTTATGCCCTTTCCTCCTTCTCAATCCACAACCCTCTCTGGTCTTTCCTTCTGCCCTCAGTTTGTCGATGGCTGGGAGCTCAATGGCGAATACTTCCCGGCAGTAATGGATCACCATCGCCAGCTGGAAGATCGCGTCTACGAGTTCTGCAACAACAACAAGCAATGGTAGGTCATCTGGATCAGATTCCAGCTGTACCGCTACCAGCTAACAAACGCTCTTTGCGCACTTGCGACTCCTTTCCAGGCCGCGCTTCAGCAACAAGAAATTCTTCCGCTCCAGCCAGAACGCTGCACTGCTGCAGTACCGCATCCCGACGCGCGGCTCCTTCGTGGCCAACGTGCGCTTCCACAAGATATCGCAGCGTAGGTTGCCCCCAATTGAAAATGAGCAGGCATCTCCCACTCCCCCTCTCTCTCTCTCTCTCTCTCATCTTCCCCTCTTTGACTAACGCCTGCAGCTTGCAACGTACTGGTTCAGGACACCGCCGCCGTGTACAAGATGTCCAACTTCGGTCATGCCCGCAACTGCACACTCTCCGCGCTCTTTCCGGCCGCCATCTCCCTGGCCAATCTGCGCATAGGCAGCAAGAGCGTGCGTGCCCAGGAGAAGGTCAACTACGATGTGAGTATGGGCGGGACGGGAGCGCGCGCGGCAGAAACTGATCGAGTCTGCACGTTCAATTTGCAGTGCCATCAACTCGAGGATCGCTTGGAGATCGGCGGCTCGGCCGGCCTGGACACCAATCGCATGGAGCTGGCCAGCGCTGTGTGCGGCGCCAGCACCGAGCTGGGACCCGAGCAGGCGATCTACTGCGGCGTGGCCAGCGTGCGTCTGGTGTCGACGGGTCGCTATCAGAACCAGGCCGCCGTCATTTTGCGCAAAGCGGACGAGCGGGATCTGGACATAGCCACGCTCATGTGTGCGCTCTAAGGAGACAATTGACGCTGACGACGACGACGAAGCAGCAGGAGTAGAAGCAGATGAAGCTAATTGGGACATGGCCGGCACAATGATTACAATTTCACGTTTGTAAATATGTATGTGGTTGCGATATGTATGTACAAAGCGCAGTTGGAAAGAAGGGCATACGAAATGCGATTATCGAGCACTCCAATCCGAACTGGGTAGCCAGCACCCTACCCCCTACACGCCCGTACCTACCCCCCTTCCCCGCACGCCACACAGTTCATTCAATCGGGATTCTACTGCAGCGCTTTAGCCCGGCCACGCCCCCAGTCCCGCAACAAGTATTCAAGCAGCCAACCGCAGCATGTAGCAACAATTTAAATAAACTCTATGTAATTATATGTGTATATCAACAAATAACGGTATTCTGAATGTTCAAATCGCAACTTGTTTTCTTTGTGGGCAAGCAACAAATCGATAACTTCGATTACTTCCACAGCAAATGTTATCGAATTACGAAACGAACTAAACTCTTTTAACTGTCCACAAATTTCGATTTTCAACAAGTCAATAAGGCTACAGTCGAGCTCGCCCAACTGTAAGATATCCTTCGCCCAGTTTTGCAATTCCGTTACAAACTTGTAATTCTGCACAAATTATTCTAGCAATTTTTTGAAAATTTTAGATCTATTACATTGTGATAGAGAATCAATTTATAGGTCAAAAAATGAAGAAATTGCCATCTCCCTCGACAATCTGATGATTTTTAACTAAGTTATCGGTTTTCGAAGCCCTATAGGAGTCTAACATGATGAAAAGGGGGTAACATGAATGGTCTAAATATTTGAAAATTTTAAATTTATAATATATTGATGGATAATCAATCTAAACGCCAAATAAGAAAGAAATTGCCATCTCCCACGACAATCTGATGATTTTTAACTAAGTTATCGGTTTTCGAAGCCCTATAGGAGTCTAACATGATGATAAGGGGGTAACATGAATGGTCTAAATATTTGAAAATTTTAAATTTATAATATATTGATGGATAATCAATCTAGACGCCAAATAAGAAAGAAATTGCCATCTCCCTCGACAATCTGATGATTTTTAACGAATTTAAGGGTTTTAAAAGTCCAAACTTAGTATACCCTTATTTGCAATGGTCGAAGGGCATAGAAAATCGATTAAAATACTACCATACTCGATATTGTCAATTGCTGAGGCTTGTCAATTTAGGGTTTTTGAAGGGGAATGAGGAATATAAAAAAAGTACTCAATTTTCGATTTGTTTGACATTTTATGGCGCATTTTATGCTCGCGTAGCTAATCGAGCTAATTAGCTCTTCAATATACTATAAATTATCAGTTATAATCGATAGATAAGCCCCGCCTCCATGGCGCTCAGTGCAGAGAGCGCAGCACGCAGAACAGCGCCAGCAAAGCGGGCAGGCTGTGGGCCAGTAGAGCAGCTGCTCCACCGCCGCCATCGGACTGCTCCTTGTCCAGCTGCATAAGTTAAAAAAATTGTTAAAAAATGCAAATCAATCAATCAATCCCTGGGAAGCTACTCACGCTATCCCGCAGTATGGCCTGCAGCTCCTTGCAGCGTTGCTTGCTGCCAAAGTTGCTCGTCGCGATGCGGCACAGTGTGCTGCTCAGGCATTTGTCATCGCAGCCGGCTGCCAGCTGGGGATCCGCGTTGGTCACTTTGAAGCGCCAGAATTGACGCAGCAAGTTCGGCTGCTTGGCCAACTTCTCCAGCAGCACGTCAATGCCGGCGGGGCTGGTGTCGTTGGTGAATTCCTCAACGAACGAGTACTCCCTGTGCCACTTGGGCGATTCCTTTGGCTGCAGATTAGCCTCGGTCAGATTAAACGTCCATGTTTCGTGGTCGAGCACCTGCCAGGTCTGCGGACTCAACTGGTATAGCCGATAATTGGGATTCTTGTTCGTGTAGGTGGTCAGGCTGCCACCGTTCCAGGACACGGCCACAGCGGCACCCGTAGCCGTGTAGTGCAAACTCATCTCATCCTTGTGCGTGTGCCCGTTGAAGATGCCCGTGATGCAATGACTGAATCGAGCCAAGAGGCGATTATACTCCCTGGACCAATCGGTCCAGCAGTCGCTGTCGCCCGACGGAATGTGTGTGAGCACGTGCACCCGTTCGCCAGCCCGCTCGGCAGCGAGCAGCGTGTCGTGCAACCACTGCAGCTGTTCCAGCACAATCGAGCCGTTATAGTAGATCCACCAGTTGAACATATAGCAATCCATGCTGTTCAGCGCAATGATGCGATGTCCTGGACTAGGTGAGACCGTGTAGTAGCCACCGCGCAGTACGGTCGTCTTGGCATCCTCGGGTAGCCACTTGGACCACAGGCTCCAGAGATGCGCATACAACCAGTCGACGCTCAGGCCAGCAGGCACCTCGCTGTTGCCAAAGCTGCATTGGAAGATCTCCGGCATTAAGAACGGATCAATCTCTAATCTCGCAATTTGCACTTACACATTTGTGGGATGCGGCTCGTGATTGCCCAGACATGGATAGATCGGTATGCCGGGAAAGTACTCGGCAAGCAGTCCATCGATCTCGGTCAGCATGTCAATGTTGCCCTGCTTCGTAGTGGACCAGACATTGTGGGGCGGCACATCGCCCGTGTGATAGATCCAGTCGAGCTTGTGTGTCTTTCGAATGTGATCGAAGGTGTTGACGATCAGATGACGAGGCGTATCGCAGGTGCGATAGTCGCTCCAGTAGCCGGCACCCACTGACTGCGATCCGGCGGGCGCGTCATCCCGACAACAAATCGGCTCGCTGCACTCGGCCCAGCTGCCTTGACGGTAATCGGGATCATAGTGTATGTCCGTCAAGTGTAGCACCACGAGTTCCTCGTCACTGCGCTCGGCCAGCTCGGAGTTGGACCCGTCGGGCGACTCACCCTCAATGCTTAAATCCAACAAGTACTCCTCTTGCTGCAGCTGACAGATGGTTATGGGCAACATGCCGCAAATCGATCTTGACTCGGCGATCGTTTCGTTTAGAATGTAGTCCAGAATGGGCCAGTTCAGATCGAAGAGTCCTCCGCAAACGGCGGGTGTCTGAATATCGAAGTAAGCACAGATGCTGAGCAATGCCTGGCGAGCGTTTTCATCTCGTTTCGGGCCGGTCAGCTCACCGTCGGGTCCCGTGAATGTCTGGGATAGCACTCGGACCGTGGCACGGCACATGGTGCAGGCAAAGTACTGATCCGTTACACTCAGATCCACCATGGACTTTGTGAATATATCCTTTTGGCTGTGCGATGAGCGCAGCTTCGTGCCCAATTGCAGCAATCGTGGAGAGGCGAAGCCAGTGCGCAGGTACTGCGTGAACTCCTCAGCAAGCTCGTCAGCCACAATCTCTGCGAAGTGTAAGTAGATACGGGTTAGCTAGCTGATCATCTGGATTTAATGCACTTGAAGTTGTCAGCGATTAGAACCACTTGCCTACCTGACATTTTCGCAAGACGTTGCTCCTCGCCAGAGATCTCGAGCACACTGTACGCCCGACAGTGGCCCAGTAGAGCGACCATGCCCACCAACACTACACTCCACGCGCACTTCATCATGGTTCGACAAGGCGCTTGCTACTGATTGCGAGCTCTGCGAATTTATCGATTTTATATTATTTTGGTTAATCTTATCGAGCTGATAATACTCTGGCCATAACATAGGGTAGTCCACTATAATCGCTATAATCGAAACACCAGATTTGCACGGTGAAAGATTAGCCCGTTTGCAGCTGCTCGAGTGTTCCTGCTGGAATTGACTTTGTGACCAGAATGCACCGTGAGGAGGCACTGGGATCGTGGCTGCTCAACGAGTTGGGCATACACATAAATTATCCACAATATATAATACTAGTACTACTATATGCCCAAAGTTAAGTTATAAGTAGTAAGAGTAAGGAACCTACCTGCCTAAGGAACCTTTTTGCTACTCTCCTTAGCTAATCTTTTGAGCGATATGAATGAAGATTGGTATGCATTATTCTATATAAAGGCTCATCAAATATTTATAATTAAGCTATATAAATAATATTGATTGAAAACAAAACGTAGAAGCGTTTTCTTTTAATCTTTAAGCCTGTTGGCCAAACAGCTTATCATCATTGAAGTGTGTAATTCCGTTTAAATATCGTTAGAAGTTGTTTAAACTTTGGTACTAAGATAGGCCTAGGCAACGCGTTCCACATCAACATTATTACCTCACTGCGTTCGCTTGATATTTCGTGTAATCTTAAAGAAGCCCTAACAAAGGCGAAAAACTGCCACTTGAAAAAATTATATCAATTACACTCAAGAAACGAAAAATCGACACACGTGAAAGCGACATAGATTATCGTTTGATATTCACGTGTATTATTACTTGTTTGTTTTCGATTCTTATGCCGGTATAGTAAGTATAATAAACTGAACAAATTTATTCAAAGCAGCAGGATTATTAATGGTATGAGCTGCTTTTATTGCTGCTGTTTTATTGGCTAATTTGCGCTAATACGATGTTGAATCTAATCTGAGATAACCCGCGCCCCGTTGACGGTACTCAAGCTGGCCAGGCCCCGAGCTCGGGCCCCACGGGTGTGCGCCAAGTCTATTTCGGGCAGAGCAGATTAACCAAGTCGATTGCGTTTGTGTTTATAAGCTATGAATGTATTTTGGATTTTGCACTCAATCGTGCAAAAACTGAATGTGCGATTATATAACCTATAATTAGATCTATATGTGCTGAAAGTGCCCAGTTAGAAACCGAGCCTGAGCAAGGACGAGATAGCCACTAGCGTAGTTACGCCCAGAACGCTAAGTGTGGCCGCACCGCCGCCATCGTCAATTGGCTTGTCGTTCTCCTCCTTGTCCAGCTGCAATTGTATAATATATATAAATATGAACTGCAAAGGAATTGGCGCGGAGGGCGGGGCTAAGCACTTACGGCGGCAAACAGTCGCTCTCGGAGCTCCTCGCAACGTCCTCTTTCCGTGTTAATGGTGACAACTGTACGACACAGCGAACCCGCCAGGCAGTTACGATCACAGCCGCCGCTCACTTGCGGCTCGGCGGAGGTAACCCGAAAGCGCCAGTACTGCAAAAGCAAAAATAATATAAAATCCAGCTCCAACATAGGCTCGTCTAAGCTTACTCACCTTGCGCATCAGCTCCGGATTGTCGGCAAACTCTTCCAGCAGCTTGTCAATGCCCGCCGGGCTGGTATCCTCAGTGAACTCCTTAATGAACTCGTACTCCAAGAACCAATTGGGTTGCTGTTCCGGTTTCGCGTTGGCCTCGTTCAAATCGTAGATGTAGGTACGATGATTGGTCACCTGATACTGGTTGGGATCGACATCGTACACGCGGTAGTTGGGATTCTTGTAGCTGTAGGTAGTCAGGGCGCCACCGTTCCATGCCACCGCTGTGGCATAACCCTCCTCCGAATAGTGCACTGCCATCTCATCCTTGTGCGAATGTCCATTGAATATGGCGGAGATGGTACGGTAGAAGCGCGTTATGATGCGATTGTATTCCCTCGCCCAGACCGACCAGCACGTGCCATCGCCAGAGGGAATGTGTGTGAGCACATGTACCTGCTCGCCAGATTTCTCGGCGGCCAGCAAGGTGTCATGGAACCACTGCAACTGGGGAATTTTGTCGCTTCCATTGTGGTACAGCCAGAAGTTGTCCGTGTAGCAACCGTTGCTGTTCAGCGCAATGATGCGGAAGCCTTTCTTAGGTGACACCGTGTAGTAGCCGCCCTTGAGTATGGTCTCCTTGGTCTCGACCGGCAGCCACTTGGACCAGTCGTTATACAAATGCTCGTACAGCCACTTGGTATTGATTTCATCCGGAACGCCTTCGGGACTGAAACTAAAGGAGATCGCAGCGATTAGAAAGCAGCGGTTTGAAGGTGACTTGGGGCAACTACTTACAGGTTGAGCGGATGAGGTTCATGGTTGCCAATGCAAGGATATACGGGCACATCAGGGTAAACCTTGGCAAAGTGACTGCTCACCTTAGTCAGCACATCAGTGTTCTTCTCCACGGATGTACCCCAGACCATGTGATCGATAATGTCGCCCGTTTGATAGATGTAAGTACAATCCTCCGTGTTCTTAGCATGATCCAGTGCCGATTCGAAGGCTCGCCAGGGCAAGTCGCAGTCACGGTAGTCACCCCAGTAGCCCGCCGCGCTGCTGGTGCCCTGTGTTGTGCTCTTGTTGCGCTGGCAGCACATCGGCTCATCGCAGTCGGCACGGCTGCCCTCCTCGTACAGCGGATCGTGATGAATGTCCGTGAAGTGGCAGATCTTGATGTCGTTGGCGCTGTGGCCCGGGGTATCCGACTTGGGGCCACTCATTGCGACGCCATTGCTGTTCACCGACAGGGTCCAGTTGTAGCCTTCATTGCTGCCCGTGCTGCAGAAGCTGATGCCCATGAAGAGGGAGCAGAAGCTCTGTGAATCGATTTCTGAGTTGCGCATGATGTACTCGACTGATCCGATGTTCGAGTCGATCAAACCCTCGCACACCTCTTCGGTTTGCAAGTTGAGACGACGGCACACGTCCATTGCGAAGGCCTTCATAATCGCAGAGCTATTCTCGCCATGCAGCTCGCCGTCCTCCTCGCGAATTGTTCGTGCGAAGACGTTGACAACGGACCGGCACACGGTACACACGACGAAGCCATCGCGTGGCTCCAGTTCCGGCAGATTCTTGGTGAATATGTCCTTCTTGGTATGCGCCTTGGCCAACTGCGTGGTCAGTTTCTTGAACGCCGGCGTTTCGACTCCTGTTCGCAGATAGGTAATATATTCCTGCTCCAAGAGTGCAGCCACATCGTCAACAATGGCGGACAGCACCTTGTCGTCCAAATCGATGTCAACCGGAATACCTGGCAGATTAAACGCGGATGCGGCTAGAAAGCCGCACAGAAGGATCAGCAAGCACTTCATGGCAAAGTCGGCGCTACTGGAGTAACTACCGCAACGGGGGATCAATTTATAGGCTTATGGAGGCCATAAACGGTACTTAATTGCCACCTGTCCCATTCAACAAAAATGTTCACGCTCTCGAGTGGTCGATAAAGTTAGATCCACACACACAATTCAACAAGTAGCTGCGACTAGCTACAGATTAATGCGATTTCTACAAAAATACCCAATCTATCAGTAGATAACTTCAAATTGTCGGTAATCTACAAGCGACTTATCTACAATTGAGGCGTTAACCCTAAAAACAACGCTTCAAATTGTCATAACTTCGCTATTTAATAGTTTTGCTGATTGTATAAAAGGGTTTAAAAGCCAAAATGGCGCGTACCATACGATTGTTATCTGCTGTTAATACTTATCGATATACATTTTCAAAGTATTATCATATCTCATACAAAAATACTATTAAACATAATCGAAAAAGATAAATGCTGCCTGCATACGAGTTTGACACTTTAGATAACGTAAAACATTTTATTTGACAATAAATTGCAAGGTTTCTTGTCGTTAGTAGTCGATTTAAAAGAAAAACACATTCTGTTAAAAAAATACCGCATTCCCTCAGACGACGCTGCGTGCTGTATGGTATCTGGCAACCCTGTTTTATGCAGCTGGCTTCATAATTCTAAACAGCTGAGTTATTAGCCAGAAAAACACGAGAAAAAAGCAGAAGATATCCGAAAAAGCAAGGATAATTAATATATAACAAGGAAAAAATAACGAATAGATAAAAGTGATATTAAATGCAACATATTTTTTGATATATTTGTGTGCGTGTGCGCGATTGCGAAGGTTGGTGTACGTTTGAGGCGTGAGTAATCGAAGTGACAATAGAAAACACAGGAGCCAGTGACGCCATTTTCTGTGCGAATTAGCAGAGAAAAAAATCAGAGCAGGTGGGGCCAAGCAGACGCAACGGCAACGCCGCGTGACCGACAGCAGCACCAGCAGCAGCATTGCTACCAGCTTAGACGAGACAGCGAGACATTCCTGTATACACACGCGTTCAATGAGCAGCTTAATCAACTTTCTAAATCCGAAACTCAAGCCCTCCGTGGAATGCGACGCTGTCTGCGAGGATGGCTACACCGCCGCAAACCTAATAGCCGACGATGTGGAGCAGCTGGAAAGGGGTTTCATGTGCTTTGCGGTCTGCAAGCCGCCCGTCGAGATTGTCTTTGACTTTCCCAAAGCCATCGATTTGAAAGTCATCAAGCTATGGCCCAGCTCTGGTGCACTACGCTCCACGGGCTTCGAGGTGCACGGCAAACACGATGGCATTTGGGAGCGTGTCGCCAATGTACGTGACCTACCCAAGAGCATGGACTCAGTAACCTTTTGCTATCAAAGCGACTACAATTCACGCAGCAGCGCCGCAGCCGCACAGCAGCAGAGCGAGAAGGTGTTCTTCTTTAAAACTGCCCACAAGATACTGTCCACAACGAACAGCGTAAAGATTGTGATCCGTGCTACGGAACGCTGTCCGCCAGTGCTTCGTAAAATACAAATGTGGGGCCTACCCGCACGTTGCCTTGATAAGGCCGAACGTGAGCTTATGAAAACCATATGGAGCGAAATAAGCGATCCATATGGCCTTAGGGACCAAGCGCAACAGCAGCAGGCAGGTCTACGCTCGCCGTCGCGACACATTCCCGAGCTGCGGGAACAATCGACGTTGGAGATACCAGAGGAGTTTCTGGACTCAATCACCTGGGACCTAATGGTGTGTAACCAAATCATTAACAAGCTTATCCGACTCTCTTTTATGGCACTTATCTTTTGCTTTTAGATTTTTCCCACTGTGCTGCCATCCGGCAAGGTGGTCGATCAGTCAACCATTGATAAACACTCGGAGGAGGAGGCCAAATGGGGCCGCCTGCCGTCCGATCCGTTCACGGGACTTGAATATACCTCACAACGCAAAGCAATATTAAATCCGGCGCTCAAGGCGCGCATCGAAAAGTTTCTAATGGAGAACTCGGAACACTTCAAGTCAGTTCCTCGTTCCCTGGGCAGCTCACGCACTCGTCGTCGCCACGCCTCCCAGTTCGCCAGCCACATGTGCCAGTCGGGACAAGGCAGCTTGGCCGTCGGCACCTATTCCTCACTGAGCAGCGTATACAAGCAGCAGCAGCATCACCGCAAGACCAAGTCGACTGTCACTGCCACAGCCACATCGGCATTTCCAGGTCCCTTGTCACCGACTTCGCCGCCGGCTGCCAAGCGAGCAAGGCACAGCCACTCGGTGTACGCAGTCAGCGCTACGGTTACAGCCAGCAGCGTTGGCCAGACCCCGCCTACCTCATCGTCATCATCGTCAGCTGCGACGGGCACAATGTCTTCCACTGATCAGGCCCTCGAACAGGCCCTGCAAAAGATCACCCGGTACACTCAAGCGGGCACTGCAACGCCTTTGCAGCCGCCGAGTTGCATCAACTGTCGCAGCGGGCAGTTTGCCTATGAGATTCGCACCTGCCGGCATCTGGTCTGTCGCGAGTGCCTCGTCATGCTCTCCAGCTCGCAGCAGTGCGTCTGCAAGGTGTCTTTCCGTGGCGGCGATGTGGAGCGCTACCACAAGCTGCCGTAGTTGTGCCTGCCCCTGGCGTCGCATAGTCTCGTATTCTAGTGCTTCAATATATATACATTTATACACAAGTACATACATACATTTAGTTTCGATTTAAGATTTTTTGTTGCCAATCTTTGGACCACGACGATTACGTCGTCGTGTGCAGCGTACGGTTTATTTGAATTACACTCTTATTCTTACATATATTTTGATTATTCAGTTCGTAAGATCCCCGTACACCTAGTTATTAGTGTAATCATTTTTCTAATCATATCAGCGTCGATTTTAGCAAGTGCTGAGAGTTTTATTCGAAGCCAAAACACACTTGGATGGCGGATCCAGTCGCTCCGATTCGCCAATTATCAGTATCAGGTCACACTTAGTCGGCAATGCGATTAAATTAAATATACTAAATATATATAGATATACGTATACATGCATACATACATTATGTATAATCCTAGATAATATAGAGCGCGCGCATAATTTTTGTAGAGTTTATACATGCCTCATTGACAGGACAGGAGAGTATCAAGCGCAAAGTTTATATATTCATAACTAAAATAAAGTTAAAAACAAAAAACCCTTATCTATCTCGGAACTTAAATGCAAGGACAATTGGGTTATGTCGAGTTTATGCTAGTCTAAAAGAAACTAAGCCAAGTTAAGCCATTTTTAAAGATGATTTAATCTAGGTTTGCTGCCTTGTTTTAAAATTGCCATCAAATCGATGTACATAATATATGCATAATTTGAAAAAATAATGAAAGGAGTAACCATACATGCACACACACAGTCGCACAAGTGTGTGCTTGCTGAACAATTGCATCATTTATTCATCTGGCAACGCTGTTCCAAAAAGAGTTGAAAATAGTGCGCCCAAAAAAAATGGCTGATGATGCGGACGCAACACCCCAGCCGCGCCGTCGCTTGGGTCTGAGACTGCGCAAGGGTGCATACTCCACACCAGGTGTACGTCGACTGTTAACTCAACCTACAACGACGCCATTAACGGAGGCAGCACAAACGGCGGCCATCGTGCCCGACCAAACCCCACGTACAAATCCACAGCAACTTAAGGCGAAGGCAAACACGACCAATTGCCGACGTATTGGCTTGTCGCGTCTACGTAAAGATCTCAGCAAGAAGCGACTCGAGTTCGCCGACACCGAGGTCGTTGCGAAAACTGAGCAGTCAGAGAGTCCACGTAAAAGTGAGTGGAGAGAGCGCCAGATAGCCGAACTGGAAGCGGACATTAAAACCTGGCAAAATGGGTTCGTTGCGGCGATGGAGGATTTGCAGGCGTTAACCGAGCCACGAGTTAGTATGGAGACGTTGCTGCGACAGCTGAAAGTGCCACTCGAAATGCTGCGCTACTTGGAGGAAGACTGACAACATAGATCATATGTAACTAATAGCAAAATGTAAATTGTATTTCAGTGCGTTAGTTAGGAAAACGATAAACAAAACAATAATCAATTAATATTTGTGTGGTCGCACAGGCTTCTCGGGATCGAAGAGCTTGGGATCGTGCAGGAAGTCCAGGTCCTTATGGTAGCCCGGCATTAGCAGGCAGCGCTGTGCGCGCAAGATGGCCTTCTCGACGTCCTCCTGTTTCTGCTTGCATAACCCGGTTATGTGGCGCCCGTAGATGCGGCCCGTGTACGGCGACTGGAACTGTGAGAGCAGCTTAACGTTCTTGTAGTGCGGCGTTATGTCGTGCTTGCACAATATGCACTGCTGGGGATCCTTTTCGAACGGGTTTGGTATTTCTATCGGTTCATCAGCATTTTGTTTTGTTGCTGCTTCTGCTGGGCTTTCCTCCGCATTCACAGCGGCCGCATTGGCGAACAAACGTGAACGCATGTGTGTTCGGCCCGCAAGGTTGACAGCTGAGACTGTTGGCAATTGCGCGGGTTAGACATTTTCATTATAATTTATGTTTAACTCACCATTTCGAACAATTATTTGTGTAAATTTCAGCATTTTACAATATTTATTTTAACTTGTTACGGCGAGCAGCTGCTACCAAATGCAGTGTGGCAGCGCTGGCAATAAAAGTTGATGTCAGCGGATGTGGCAACCTCAAGCATGTGTTTGGCTTGCACAGGTAACGTGCACTGCTACGTGACGTCACAAGGTACCAAACAGAATAATTGGCTCAACAACAATTGTATTCAAATAAATTCTTTATTTACAATTTACAAAACTTAATAATAATCGGTTTCTGGCATTACATCGGAAGCATATATGAATTTTCTTGGTTTCTGCTGAATTAAATCATCTACTCGCATGGCACTCCTAACAGTAGTTGCAGTAGGCGAAATTTTTGTTGTAGTTGCGATCGGAACAGTTTCAGTTATGCTGGGTACAATTTCGGTTGTTCTGGGTAGAGTCTCCGTCGTAGTTGAGTCAATTGTTGTTGTGCTCTCATTCGTACTCTCATTCGCTGTCGGACTTATTTGAGTTGTAGAAAGAATAGTTTCGGTTGTTAATTCTATATTTTCCGTTGATGTTTCTAACTCCGCTGATCTAGTCGGAATCTCTGCAGTTGTTCCATCATCTGTTTCCGTTGTAGTCGATACAGAACTGGCTTCTGTTGTACTTAGTTCCAACTCCGTCTTACTCTCATTCTCTGACAGACTTATTTGAGTAGAAGAAAGAGAAACTTCGGTTGTTAATTTTATATTTTCGGTTGAAGTTTCCAGCTCGGCTGATCTCGTCAGTTCCGTTGTCGTCGATACAGAACTGGCTTCTGTTGTACTTAGTTCCAACTCCGTCGTAGACTCATTCTCTGTCGGACTTATTTGAGTTGTAGAAAGAGGAAGTTCGGTTGTTAATTCTATATTTTTCGTTGAAGTTTCTAACTCCGCTGATCTCGTCGGAATCTCTGCAGTTGTGCTATCACCCAGTTCCGTTGAAGAATCAGTGGTATATTCTGGCTTGATGGTAGTTGTTGAAATTGTAGATTCAGTGCCGGAAGAAGAATTATCGCTGCCCTCTGTTGTACTTATTTCCAACTCCGTCGTAGACTCATTCTCTAACAGACTTATTTGAGTTGTAGAAAGAATAGTTTCGGTTGTTAATTCTACATTGTCCGTTGAAGTTTCTAACCCCGCTGATCTCGTCGGAATCTCTGCAGTTGTTCCATCACCCAGTTCCGTTATAGAATCAGTAGTAGATTCAGGCTGGATGGTGGTCGTTGAAACTGGAGATTCTGTGCCCAAAGAAGAATCATCCAACACAGAATACGATCCGAAATGATTATTAGATGCTGCTGGTGTCACATCTGCATAATCCGTAGTTGAATCAGGCTGAAATGTTGTCGTTGAGACATCTATATCAACCTTCTCTGCTATGTCCTGCATAATTGGTACTGCAGAACTGGTAGAGATTGGCTCAGGAACCTCACTCGTTGTGGCATCTATTTGTCCAGTAGTTGACTCTGGCTTTAATGTTGTAGTTGCATATTCCGGCGTAAGAGTTGTTGTTGTAGAGGCAAGAGCATCTCCTGCTTCGCTTGTCGTTTCTGCTTCAGGGGAAGATGTTGCCGAGTTCGAGCTGTCTATAGCAGAATGTTTTCCATTGTTGGAAGATGTTTTTGGATCAGGATGATTTCCAGTAATTAATAGCAACAATGTAGACGATTCAATGGATTCAGTTGTGCTCGAATATATTTCGGTGGTCATATCCGTGGAAGTTTTGAGCAGAACTGGCGATTCACTTGTCGGTTCGTAGATTTCATTGCCGTTTGTTGTTGTAATCTCCGAATCTTCCGTCGACTCGTGTTTCGTGGACGGAGTATACGGCGCATAGACTTTTACGCGGTACGAAAAGTGCAAATTGTGTTTGGTCCGGTTGATCCAATCCTGGAACTCGTTAAGCGTGGATATTACAGCATCCGTAGCTGTCAAATAACACGAGACACGATTTGGGGTAAAACCAAATTGAATAAGTAAGAAAACACACCACAGTTTCATGATAATGTTGTTGTTTTTCGTTGTAGTTGACACCGTGGACTGAGCTGAGCAATCCGGTTGTTCCGCAGTTTATATACCTCTGACATACCTGCACTAATGGCATGCATGGTTTACCTGCACTAATTACGGTCAAATATGTCGCGAAGGGTGCTAAGCGTAATTAACAAGCAGCTGCAGCAAAACATTTAAAACATTTGCGCCATGCAACTTGGCAATAACGACTACAGGTAGTTGGCAACAGTGGCAATTATTTGCCTGAAAGTCGACAGCTCTGGTCACACTTTTGCCGGTCAGCTGTGCGAATGCAAGAAGAAGAGGAGCGTGCTAAAATTCCGCGTTTTCTTGTTGAAAATATTAAAGAACGTTATATTTATAAACTAAAAACTATAAAACTAATAATATTAACTACTTTGAAATCGAGGTAAGTTGTTTTTCATACTATATGGCTGCAAGATAGGTCGATTTAGTTGTTTCTGCTTTGTCGGCAAAACGTTTACATTCTGCATGCTTTGCATGCGTGTGTGTGCGTGCGTGTGTTCGTTAGGGTGGACCGCGCTTATAATTGTATCCAAACTGATTCTTGATATATTTCAGAGTATTGCTGCAGCATGGATTCTGATTTGTACGATGAGTTCGGCAACTACATAGGCCCCGATCTGGATAGCGATGAGGATGACGACCAAAGTATTTACGGTCAACCCGATGTGCCCGATGACCAAGATGTAAGTAAAGTTCGGGCTTATAATGCGCAATGCTCATGCTACTCTTCTACCAGGAGGACGCAATGGATGAGGATGAAGCGGAGCCGCAAGATGACGAGGACAAGGAGGTGACAGCTGTGGTGCTGCACGAGGATAAGCGCTACTACGCCTCAGCCGTCGAGGTGTATGGCCCAGACGTCGAGACAATCGTACAGGAGGAAGATGCACAACCACTGGACAAGCCGCTTATCGAGCCCGTCAAGAAGCTAAAATTTCAAATCAAAGAGCAGGACCTGCCCGAAACTACGTACGACATGGAATTCATGGCAGATCTTATGGACACTCCACCATTGATACGAAACGTTGCGCTTGTCGGACATTTGCATCATGGTAAAACCACTTTTGTGGATTGTCTGATACGCCAGACTCATCCGCAGTTCGAGAACATGGAGGAACGATCTCTGCGCTATACAGACACGCTCTTTACGGAGCAGGAACGCGGTTGCAGCATTAAGGCCACACCCGTAACCCTTGTGCTGCAGGACGTCAAGCAGAAGAGCTACTTGCTGAACATCTTCGATACGCCCGGCCATGTGAACTTCTCCGACGAGGCAACTGCTGCCATGCGCATGAGTGACGGCGTTGTGCTCTTCATCGATGCCTCCGAGGGTGTCATGCTGAACACCGAACGCCTGCTCAAGCATGCCGTGCAGGAGCGTCTGGCCATTACCGTGTGCATCAACAAGGTGAGTTTTTAAATTGTGTTTAAATTGTCAAACAATTTTCAACGTTTCCGCCTCATTGCAGATCGATCGTCTCATTTTGGAGCTGAAGTTGCCGCCACAGGATGCGTATTTCAAGCTCAAGCACATCGTGGAGGAAATCAATGGGCTACTAAGGTAGGTTTTGCTAACAATTCTGGCAAGGAACATCCTCTTAATATACTCTTTAACAGCACCTATGGCAGTGCAGAGGATAATCTGATGGTGTCACCCGTGTTGGGCAATGTTTGCTTTGCCAGTTCGCTCTACGGATTCTGCTTCACCTTGAAGTCCTTTGCAAAGCTATATGCGGACACCTACGAAGGTGTCAACTACACGGAGTTTGCCAAGCGTCTCTGGGGCGACATGTACTTCCACAGCAAGTCGTAAGTTCTAAGGAGCACGTGCCTGTCCAGAAATAGTTTTATATCTTCGTTATCTTCTCTTGTTGCACAGGCGCAAATTCACCAAGAAGCCACCGCACAGCTCGGCACAGCGCAGTTTTGTGGAGTTCATATTGGAGCCAATGTATAAGCTGATTGCTCAGGTGGTAGGCGATGTGGACACCACGCTGTCGGACACTCTGGCAGAATTGCAGGTGCGCGTCTCGAGGGATGAGATGAAGTCGAACATACGCCCGCTGCTGCGCGTGGTGTGCAATCGTTTCATGGGCGATTGCAGTGGATTCGTTGACATGTGTGTGGAACACATCAAGTCACCGCTGGAGAATGCCAAACGCAAAGTGGATCACATATACACGGGTCCCAAGGAGGGTGACATTTACCGCGACATGATCACATGCAATCAGTACGGCACGCTGATGGTGCACAGCTCCAAGATGTATCCCAACGATGATTGCACCTTTTTCCAGGTGCTGGCACGCATTGTGTCGGGCACACTGCATGCCGGGCAGGAGGTGCGCGTGCTGGGCGAGAACTATACACTGCAGGACGAGGAAGACTCGCGTATTCTTCAGGTTGGACGTCTCTGGGTCTACGAGGCACGCTACAAGGTCGAACTGAATCGTGTGCCCTCCGGCAATTGGGTGCTCATTGAGGGCATTGATCAGTGCATTGTGAAAACCTCGAGCATTGTGGACATTAATGTGCCCGAGGATCTATACATATTCCGCCCGTTGAAGTTCAACACGCAGAGCATCATCAAGATTGCCGTTGAGCCGGTGAATCCATCAGAGTTGCCCAAAATGTTGGACGGCCTGCGTAAGGTGAACAAATCGTACCCGCTGCTCTCCACACGTGTCGAGGAATCGGGCGAACATGTTATACTGGGCACGGGTGAATTGTATCTGGACTGCGTCATGCATGATCTGCGTAAAATGTACTCGGAGATTGACATCAAAGTGGCCGATCCAGTGGTGGCATTCTGTGAGACTGTCGTGGAGACCAGCTCGCTGAAATGTTTCGCCGAAACGCCCAACAAGAAGAACAAAATAACAATGATATCGGAGCCGCTGGAGAAGGGATTGGCCGAGGATATCGAGAACGAAACGGTGTGCATCAATTGGAATAAGAAACGAATTGGCGAATTCTTTCAGGTCAACTATGACTGGGATTTGCTGGCGGCACGTTCCATCTGGGCCTTTGGGCCGGACACAACGGGTCCCAATATTCTGGTTGACGACACACTGCCCTCGGAGGTGGATAAGAATCTGCTGACAGCTGTCAAGGATTCCATTGTGCAGGGATTCCAGTGGGGCACACGTGAAGGTCCGCTCTGCGAGGAGCCCATACGCAACGTAAAGTTCAAGATTCTCGATGCAGTCATAGCTAACGAGGCGCTGCATCGTGGTGGCGGCCAAATCATTCCAACGGCCCGTCGTGTGGCCTACTCGGCCTTTCTCATGGCCACACCGCGTCTAATGGAGCCATATCTGTTTGTTGAGGTTCAGGCTCCAGCCGATTGTGTGTCGGCCGTGTATACGGTGCTGGCGCGGCGCAGGTGAGTAAATTTTGTGAGTGAAGTTGGCATCATCAACTAATGCTTCTTTCGCCCCCTGCAGAGGTCATGTCACACAGGATGCACCCGTATCGGGCTCACCGATTTACACTATCAAAGCCTTCATACCCGCCATCGATTCGTTTGGCTTCGAGACAGATCTGCGCACACACACACAGGGTCAGGCGTTCTGTCTGTCCGTGTTCCATCACTGGCAAATCGTGCCTGGCGATCCGCTGGACAAGAGCATAGTCATTCGACCGCTCGAACCGCAGCAAGCATCGCATTTGGCGCGAGAATTCATGATCAAGACACGCCGGCGCAAGGGTCTCTCCGAGGATGTGTCCATCAACAAGTTCTTCGATGATCCCATGTTGCTGGAATTGGCGCGACAGGATGTCCTACTCAACTATCCGCTCTAGATTAAGTCCCAATAAAACACAAAGACCAAGGATGCTCCACAAATGGAGTGCACGAATTGAATACTAGATTAAACGTTTATTAACTGCCTTTGCTCTTGTCCACATGGGATATACCTTAGCCTAAAAGATAACCATGTAGTATGCAACAAGGATAACGCTTTGGCGGCCTGCCTTTAGGCACCGTCGCCGTTCTGCAACGCTTCCGACTCGTAGGCTTCGTGCTCGGCCTGCTCGTCATCGAACTCCACATCGTCGTCGGCGGTGGCTTCCTATTCGAATTGAGAGCGAGAAGAGGGGAGAGAGAGATTAGTATGTGGCAGCCTGTGAAGCAGGCAAGAGTTGCACGCACTTGATACTGCTGATATTCGGATATCAGATCGTTCATGTTGCTCTCCGCCTCGGTGAACTCCATCTCGTCCATGCCCTCGCCGGTGTACCAATGCAGGAAGGCTTTGCGACGGAACATGGCTGTGAATTGCTCGGAGATGCGCTTGAAGATCTCCTGAATGGCCGTCGAGTTGCCAATGAATGTGGCCGACATCTTGAGGCCGCGCGGCGGAATGTCACAGACGGCCACCTTGACATTGTTGGGTATCCATTCGACAAAGTAGCTGCTGTTCTTGCTCTGCACATTGAGCATCTGTGTGTCCACCTCCTTCATGGACATGGGTCCTGTTAATAATTGAGGGGCGAAAGATACAAAAAAAATTGAACAAAATACTTGAGCATGAGTCCCAACTTCAAGGCAATCCTGAGGCATTTACATCAAACGTTGAGGTGCGCGTCGGCTTTGATGCGTCAGGCCGAAATCCCCAAATCCCTGAATATGAAATACTAAACGGCTTGCCAAGCTCTGACAGCGCACTTGGCCACCTGGGCCGGTGACTGGAACCGGGCGCCGGGAGCCGGGAGCCGAGAGCTGGGATCTCGGGGGCCGAAGACGGAGACGGAGACTAACAGAAACAGTCCCAGGAGGCAACTAAAAAAGCTGTTTAAATTCTTGTCGCTTGTTGTTGCTGTTGTTGGTTTTTTTTTTCGTCTTCTCCTGCTCCTCTTTCGCGCATTTTTCGCTTTTCGTTAACGCTCGTTTTTGTGATTAATTATTTTGCAGGCCGGAGACAAGGACAGCGGGAGGAGAAGAAACTGTTGCTGCTGCCGCTGCTGCAGCCTTAAGTCACGTTCAGCATGATTAGTTAAGGCCCAAAAGCCATGTCAGGCGGCGGTCGCGGGACTGGGACTGGCAGCGGGACAAGGATTGAGATTGGGATTGGTGCCCGTGCCTGGAACGCGCAATTCCCCAATGGATCTTGAAAGTAAATTTCTAATTACGCGCGTTTTGCGAGTCATCAGTCAAAGGGAGAGTGGGGGGCTGGAGGGTCGGGAGGGAGGGTCGAGGGCGGCGACGTGCACACAAGGAATAACAAATGAAATATTATGCGGCATACTTTTGGGCGCCGCAGCGCAGCAGTTTATTAATTTAAAAATTAGCGCGAAAAAATGCGCACTCTCCGCCTCCGCCCCAGCCGCCATCAAGGCCAATGAGGTGTGCGTGCGGCAGCAGGGGCTGAGGCGGGGGGAGACTCGCGCTGGCACAAACAAATTTGCGCTACGTGCGCGCTGACGGATTGCAGCCTTTTTAGCCGCCAGTCGGCGTGCATTAATCATTTTTAGTGGCGCCCATAAGTAAGCTTTGCGTTTGCTAATAAAATTGTCGCGCGGCGCTACGTGCCTGCGGCTGAGCCCATGGGTGCAGGGTGCAGGTTGTAGAGGGAAGATAGCGAGAGAGAGAGAGAGAGAGAGAGAGAGAGACAGGAATAGGCAGTGGGACGGCAGGTGTGTCAGCTGCGCGCCATGACAAAGCGACAAAGTTGCTGCGTCTAAGCCAGCCCAACTGGCTGACGGATGGCCACACGGCCATTTTCCGCCTCGCCATTGCTCGCCGTGCTCGTGCACGTGCTCGGGCTGGAATGTGGGTGCGTCTAAGGCTTGTGTGGTTGGGCGGTCACAGGTCACGGCACCGCATGTCAACAGCACTTAACAGGCGCACAAAACGGGTCACCCTACCCCGAACATGTTGTCACATTTGTCTCAGCACTCACCGCGGAAGATGCAGGCCACCGTCAGGTAGCGTCCATGCCTTGGATCACATGCGGTCATCATGTTCTTCGCATCGAACATCTGCTGCGTCAGCTCGGCCACGGTCAGCGCGCGATACTGCTGCGATCCCTTGGCCGTGAGCGGCGCGAAGCCGGGCATGAAGAAGTGCAGCCGCGGGAAGGGCACCATGTTGACGGCAAGCTTGCGCAGATCGGCGTTCAGCTGGCCGGGGAAGCGCAGGCAAGTGGTTACGCCGGACATTGTGACCTAGTCGGGTGAGCGAAGAAAACATAGCATATTAGTTGACGAAGAAAGATGCAACAATGCAATGAAGAGAAGTTTGTCGGTCCTGCTGGCTGGGATTGTTGTGCATCTCTACTTACGGACACCAAATGATTGAGATCCTCGTAGGTGGGCGCACCGAGTCGCAGTCGTTGATAGCATATGTCATACAAGGCCTCATTGTCAATGCAGAAGGTCTCGTCTGTGTCCACGCACAGCTGATGCACCGACAACGTCGCATTGTATGGCTCAACGACCACCTCCGACACCTGAAGTCGAGCGTGGGCGTGGGCGTTGATTGGGTATGGGGATGGGTGGACGGGATGCGGCGAAAAGGGGGACTTTAGTTTGGTCTGTTGTTTAAAATGCACTTACGGAAACCAGATGATTTAGGTCGCCATAGGTGGGCGACGATAGCTTCAGCGTGCGGAAGCAGATGTCGTACAAGGCCTCATTGTCAATGCAGAAGGTATCGTCGGTGTTCTCCACCAGCTGGTGAATGGACAGCGTTGCATTGTACGGCTCCACAACCGTATCGGATACCTATGTAAACGGCGGCGGCGACGGCGACAGAAGCGAGCGGCGAGACGAGCGTGAAGCGAGAAGAAGAAGCGGAAACATTTGGTTAATTGACACAACCAGCGAGAGTTTTTTTTGTGGTGTTTTCTACTCTGGATTAAAGACAACGTTCAACGTGGGTTCATTAGGTATATTAGTGTGGCAGGCTTGAGACTGAAATTATGTGGAAAAACAATTCAATTATGCCTTAATTTAACAAATTACAAGACCAGCATTGTACCAGGTAATTTGATAGAAAAACTATAAAAATGTAGCATATCTTTCAGCGTTTTTTTTGTTCGTTTATTGTTATTATCTATGAGTATAAAACCTACATATTTTAAGCATTTTATTTACGTTCGAAAAACCCTGCAAAACTGAACTCTATACTTAACCCTAACCATAGTAAGTTTTATTTTTTAAAGACCAACTTAACCGAAATGTTTTTCGAAATTAATGGAATTTTCATTTGCGAAATGAATTTTCGGCATTGTTAGTAGCAATTCGACTGGGCGCATACAAGATTATTGCATTTCCACAGCACATCTAAGCGGAATGAAGGGAAAGGCAGCAGGAGAACGGGCAGCAGAGCAGAGCGGATGCTGCCTGCAGCGGCACTCAGAGTAACAGTTGTTGCTCAAATGCAGTTGCACTCTGTACACAACATGGAATTGCATTAATGCGTGTGCGCGAGAGAGAGAGAGAAGGAGAGCGAGTGACAGAGAGAGTGCCGCCTGTGAAGAGTGAGAGAGTTGGCAGGCTTGTGTTTGTGCACGGTAAATGAAAATTATGTGTAATACTCTTTGGTTGCACCTCTATTTGCCTGCAAAAGATGCATTGTCTGGCAGGGTAAGTAACATGACTAACAACAACAACAACAACAACAGCAGCAGTGCGTGTGCTGAATGCAACTCTCGGTTAGCCAAATGCAAAATGTTTACACATAAATCCTGGCAATTATTTAATGCGGCCGTAGCGTGGCGATAACGGCACATTCCCACCTGGACCAGCTTGGCCGGCGTTGGGTGCATGAATTTAATTATAATGAGTTATGCCTGCACATGACTAACATATGTACATATGTACAAAGGCCTCTGCTTGCCCACAGACTAATATTTGGTCAGGTATTCTGAGAGCGCAGAGCTAGAGAGAGCGAGAGAGAGTGTTGCGCATCTGCAGTTATTAATTTCGTTAGTTGCGGCATTTAATGGGGCCGCCTTTAAAAAGGTTTTGAATTGCGCAAAAAAGCAGGCTACGTAAATTTGATTTGGTCCGGCAGGTTGACAGGCCGGTGTCAGGCTGTGGACCGCAACAAAATGGCCAGAAAATTGCGGTAAATCGCTGCGAGGGGCATAAATTTAAATCCATCCCCCAAAGGGGAAAGGGCACACCGAGAAGGGGTCGGAGGGCGACGCAAGTAGTGCGAGTAGTTTTGGTCATTGTTGCTCGAGCGTAACGGTAATAAATTGCGCACAGCAACACATTAGTTTTATTTCAGCACAAGAGAGAGAGAGAGACATTAGGCACAAATAGAGGCAGGCAGGAACTATACACATATCGACATAAGCACTTTGTCAAATGCTAATTTCACGCCTCAATAAACTTTTTGTAGTTCTTCGCAAGCGTCTTCTAAAAGGCAGTATTTACAGTTGTGTGCGTGTAACACATGCAGATGTATTTATGTGTGCGTGTAGCCAATTAAACACAATGCTGGCATGATATAATGAGCGAGGCAACTTAGCCTAAGCAAACAGAGTGTTCCAAATTTGTATTTCATTTGCAACGTGATTTCTTTTTAAATACCAGGGAGATTTGCTAGATAGAACAAGTCCAATAACTAATACCAATAAGCGAGTGCTCGTATTTCAATTTCCATTCATATATTCTAGACTTTTCCCAATCGCAACTAACAAAACTAATTTCAGTTTAATTTGAGCTCAGCCTGCAACACTTTTTGTTTCGCAGCAAACTACACAAACGCACAGGCTTTTCTATCGACAGTTTGGCATTTATTTAAATTATTTTAAATAGCCATTAAAGTGGGCCGCCATTTGTTGTTGCCGTTGCGCGTGAATTATTATTATGCAATTCCCCCTGTGGCACCTGCTTGATGGACATTGTGCGCCGCGCCGATGCCGCATGTTATTGACAATCAATTTGGCACTAAATTAATTTAATTAAATGGCGAAATGTAATTAAAATGCTCATGATGCTTATAATGCAAATGAGGGCGTCTCACGTGCGTGTAAAATATGCAACTAGGTTAATTAAGCCATAATTGCGACCGTCAGTCCGAAGAACCCGTTTAAAACACAACCGCGAGCGGCCCGTCGAAAAATCGCGAGCAAATTAATTAAAATTATTTTCGGCAGATCTGTGTTAGGTCGTCAATTGGCATTATCAAATTGCGAAATTGTTTGCGTGTGCAGTGTAAAAAAGCGACGGCAAATACACGCGTTAAATCGGCCAACATTTTTACATTTTTAACTTGTAACCAGACCCTTTCGTGCAGTGTACGCGAAACATTTTAGGCATACTAATGTGCGTGCGTGTGCGTGTGTGTGGCAGGCACGCACGTGTGGGCTTTGGCAAGCTAGTTGGCCCATCTGTTGGCATGACGCTGCTGGCATGCTGCTAATTTGGCTAAAACGCGTGCAGGTGTAAAGCGGGTCGGCTTACGACCAGCAGCAGCGCTGCTGCTGCGGCTGCTGCGGCCTAAGCTGATTTGGCGGCAAAGCCGATTAGCCTGGCCGGGATCATGTGATCGGTGCGCTTACCTTGGGCGAGGGCACAACGGAGTAGGAGTTCATGATGCGATCCGGATACTCTTCGCGTATCTTCGATATGAGCAGTGTGCCCAGGCCGGAGCCAGTGCCGCCACCGAGCGAGTGGGCCAGCTGAAAGCCCTGCAGACAGTCGCAGCCCTCCGATTCCTTGCGCAGCACCTCCAGCACGGAATCAATCAGCTCGGCGCCCTCTGTGTAGTGGCCCTTGGCCCAGTTGTTGCCTGCAAAGAGAGCATGGATGAGCAGTTGCATTAACATATTTATCTAATCAACACACACACACACAGACAGACACACGCACACACGCGAAGAGAGGAAAACAATGATGCATTGTGATTACTGACAGCTATAAAATTAATTTTCATCGTCATCCGCAGGCGATTTTATAATTGCAATTAATATTAACAATCCCGACAGCTCGCCCTTCCTCTCTCCCCCCCTCCTCGCAGTCTCTCAGACAACGTCAATTTCCGTTAGGACAACAACGGCAGCAATTGCATGCGCAGCTACAACAACAACAACGAGCAGCAGGCTGCAGCTTATAAACAAACTGAGGGCCTGCAACAAGTCCGACCCAACCGCAATTTCATCAACGTCATCTTGTTTGTACTTATCAAAGCAATGACAACAGTCCATGCGGCTGCAGCTGCTGCAACTGTTGCGAGGCACACACGGCAACCGAGACAGCCAGAGAGCGAGTGAGCAGCAGAGACAACGAGCAAAGCAGCCTAAAAGCACGAAACACGATGATAGGACAAGCGAAATGTCGATCAGCTGCCGGCTGCATTTTGCGAGGAAAAACAAAAGCACAAAGCGAGCCGGGGGGGGGTGTGCAGGGCAGACAAAGTTGCATGTGTCGATTGGCTACATTGTGAGGCGCAAGTGGGCGTGGCAAATGCAATCAAAGCACCAGCCGCATTGATAATCAGCAAAACAACTGTGCGCTGTTCATTAGCTAAATTAATTCAAACAGCATGGAAAATGGCAGAGGAGAGAGAAGGCCGAAGACGTGCTTATGTGTATGAGATTGAACAGATACAGAAGTCTAATTAAATTCCGCTTAATACTATCGCAGAGATAGCCAGCTTACCTGCTCCCGACTGTCCGTACACAAAGTTGTCGGGCCGGAAGAGTTGACCCATGGGCGATTGGCGCACCGAGTCCATGGTGCCCGGTTCCAGATCGATGAGCACGGCGCGCGGCACGTACTTGCCGCTGCTTGCCTCATTGTAGTAGACATCGATGCGTTCGTGTTGCAGATCCGATTCGCCATGATAGTAGCCGTTGGGATCGATGCCGTGCTCGTCCGAGATGACCTCCCAGAACTGTCAAAGCGAGAAGAGAAGTAGAATTCAAGCATTAATATCAAGCGTTGTAAGGTGGCTGGCGTAAATTGCAATATGCATGCATGGCGTATGCGTGATCTGCCATCATGTCGCCCAACCGCGCGTATTGTGTGCAATGGAATTCAAAAGAATCCTGCAGTTTTTCGCGTTTTTTTTTAGCTGCAGCGCCGCTAAAATATTATTTTTCAATCAATATATGTATCCGCGCCGTTGTGCGTGTGTCTCTGTGTGCATGTGTGTGTTTGTGCTGCATTGCTTTGGCAATCAGTGCATATAAATATGAGTGTCCTTTTTACATGCCGCTTGCTTTTATGGCCAACGACAACGACAACGGCATCGCCATCGCCATCGCCGTCGTCATCGTTCTTTCTCCTATCTGGTTGCGATTTATGCGCGTACATATGCTATAACAACGCTGTCCCCATCTCCATCACACACACACTCACAACGATACACCTAGCCCTACCCCTTTGCCCCTACCCTTCTACCGTAGTCAACCCCATCGAGCGGCAGCACTTTACATGCCGTGAGCAATTTCTGTTGCATACTTTTATGGGCGCGCACTTTTTGCCGCCATTGCGCGAGTGTGTGAGCGAGAGAAAGAGAGAGGGAGCAGGGCAGTGGGGGGCTAGAGAGCACGCTCGCTTGGTGTGTTTCTTTTTTGTTGTTGTGTAACGAGGGGGAATAATTGAATCCTTTTAGGTGTTTTCATATATTTATTTATTTTTCGCCGCTTTCTATGGTTCGAGCATTTCAGCGATTTTGCCGTTTCACCTCTCCCTCCCTCTCTCTCACTCTCTCAGTCGCTGCAGCCTTCCCCCCTTCCCCTCATGCACACTGCTCTCATATTTATTTGCACGAATATTTTTGTTGCGTGCTGCTCGTATTTTTTTAATATTTCTCTTTCCTGCAGTTTCCCATGCTCTGCACAGTTTTCTGTTTTTTTTTGCTTTTGCTTCGGCTTGGTTTTATTGCCCAATACGCTTCGTAAAGCATTTCACGTTTGTTGCGCATATGAATTTCAAATTTTTAAAAATGTTTCAATCGTTTCGCTCGCTTTTGTTGTACAGGTGTGTGTGTGTGTGTGTGTGTGAGTGTGCGCTGGCCGGAGGCAGGCAGAGTGCAAGGCAGGAGGCGAGCGCCGAAATGCTAATTGTGAGAAAATCGCAATGTGCGCTACCATCACCCCCTCCTCTATCCTCCCCCTCGTGCCGTCGCCACTCACGTTGATCGAAATGATTTTTAATGGACTTAAGCGCCGACGGACATGAATTAATTTATTTTTCTCATCACTCTCTTTACGATATGGTATATGTACTTAATGTTGGCTTCTGTCCGAGATTGGTACAAGTTTTAATTTATGATTTTGGACCGATAACGCCCTTATCAAGTATTCGCCCCATACTCAGCGAATCAACAATATAAACACAACATAATTTTGCAGTTATTTCTAGTTGAAAAAATTCACTTAGGCAATATTTTCAAAACATTTCTCAATATATTCACTGCGTATATTATCTGTCATTACTTGACTGTTGCCAACTTCATCTTCATCCTCATCTTCATTCTCCTTTGTGCCGTGTCACGGCCCACGCAGTTTCCCCCTGCCTGGGCGCCTGTCACGGCACGAGAACTTCACTAAATTATTCATGCAGCGCGACGTTTTGATGTGTATGCGATGTATTAGTCAAGTTCAGACATTTTAACACGCCTATGTATGCATATTTATTTTTATTTAAGCCAGCTTAGGTTTCTAAAAAAAGGATTATATGAACTTGTAGTAACTGTGCTAATTGCTCGCTCGCTGTGTGATCGATTGTTTCTATCAAACTTCTTTTAGTTGGCGGCCTTCTATGTATAATTGAACTTAACGTACGTTCAATATATTATGTTTTAAGTACTATGCATATTGTATTTCTGATATAAACAGCAGGAGAAATGCTGATATGCAGATACTTCAATTCTGTGTGTGCATATTTATCAAACACTTTGCAGCATTATAGAGTGAAATTTAAATGAGTTCTAAAGTGTTCAATTGCCACTTGTCGTATCAGTAATAAGCTGGCAAAAGAATTTGAGTGTATTGCAAAATTCAGCTGGAAAATCTGTCGAGTGTCAAAGGTGAAAGTTGGCTTCGCATTGATTCCACACACTCATACGCGCATTCCTCATGCGCACTTGTTTGGATTTTGCGCGTCTATTACTGCCACTCTACTCCTGCTCCTGCTCTTGCTCCTGCTCCTCCTCTTCCCCTTTATTTGTTGTTGTTATGTTAATCCCGTCGCAGCATAAACGTTTGCATTGCTGCTGCTGCTGCTGCTCGTTGTTGTCAAAGTTTTATTTCTCCATTGGCTTTTAGACACGCAACAATGATAACAACTTGCATGGCCGAAGACGACAGCAGCAGGAGCTGAAGTAGACGTGGGAGCAGGGCAAAAGAAAAATTGCCGGCCAAAAAGTTTTGACTCGTTGCGACCCAGGGCCCAAAACTTGTTCCTCACATGTGAAGCAACCCTTTCCCCCCTTTGTTCACTTTGCCCCCTTGCAGCGTCTTTTGCATACATAACAAACTGGAAATATGACACTCAATTGTACGCATCGGTAGACACTTTTGGCCTGACAATAACTTTGATTTGCATACGCTTTTCACTTGTGTTGTTTGCGCCGTTGTGCGGGTGTTTGTGTGTGTATAGCCAGCTGTAGCCTGTACCCGCATGCTACATGGACAACAAGTTGACTGACTCCCTTGTCCCAGGAGCACTCCTTGGCAAGGAGTCCCTGCTGCCGCTGTTGTTGTTGTCCTGGCACTTGTTGCCTTTGGGGAAATTTAAATATGTTTCGTATATTTTGCCAAGCCAATTGCAGATAAGCGTTTTTCTTTTTGACTACTTTCGGGCTGTTTGTTTGCTCCTGGCACCGAGCAGCTCGTCTTGGCAGAGTTGCCGTTGCTTGTCGAAAAGAAGAGGGGGGCAACGCCGACTGTAGATACCCTTTAAAGCAACCCTTGTTCAGCAAACGTTCAATCTATTAATCTATCAATCTTTTTATCTATATATCTTTATTTATTTACATTTATAGAGTATTTTTGAAGGAATACTTTAAGCTATTCCTATGGATCTCTTAAGCTGAATATATTATGAGTATATATATTATAAAATACTGAAGACTTTATAAATACCATTTACTGAATATACTGGATATATTTTGCAGTATATTGGGCATTATTGATTAGTAAATATTTCCATCAACTTTGAATGGAGAACAGAGCTTGCTTGCCTACGTATATCATATAGTTCCTAATATTTAAATGAAGGCAACTTTGTAGAGTATTCTCTGTTCGCATAGTCCCCTAGGAGTTTTCTATATCTCTGTATTTGTTTGTGCTATTTTAGAGCGCATTATATATGTATATTAGGAAAACTTTTAGCGTTGTAAACGATGGCAGACCGAGCGCATTGAGATGACTGACGGCCCGCCCGTTGTTTTTCGGATATCGGACATCAACTGATGCCTCTGACACGGCAACGTCAGTTGCTTGAGGTGGGTACTAGACGCCGCAGACCGCAGCCTCTGCTCGTGGACTGCGTCAGGTATGAAGTTGGAGTTGGTGCACAAGACAATAATAAGAAGAGAGCGTAATAATTACGCTGGCCTTCATTTGCGTGCAAACTTTTCATAGCCTCGCTCAAATTGCTTAATTACAAAATTGCACACAAGTTAAGAAAAAACTGGAGAGAACTTTTGAGAAGTAAAGTAAAAAAAAAAAAAAACGATGATCAAATTAAAAGTAAACAAAAGGCAACGTGCGTTGACCAAAGCGGCGCCATTTTGCCAGCCATTTTGTGGCGCCGACTTTTTATGATGGCCGCTCAAGGGAACGGGCGCAGAGAGGGAGAGGAAGGAGTGTTACATTGGTGCGTTTGCTGCAAAGAAACTCGAAATTAAAATTCTCAAAACGTGCAGACAAAAACCAAAATGCGACGACGGCGACGACGACCGCGGGCAGCCAAGCGAAAGTCAAGTGGCAAAAGTCGCTAAAAAGTCGCCGAGGCAAAAAACTAGCATAAATTAATTGCGGCCAGAAAAGAAATGTGCGCTGTGGCTGCAGCTTTGTGCGCGACACAAGACAAAAGGACACTCTACTTTGTGTGTGTGTGTGTGCGTGTGCTGGCAGAGGATGCAAAGGATGCGAGCTGCGCAAAGCAACGGAAGTGCATGTCGCAGCGGATGTGAGCGAGAGCATCACGGGATATCGTAGGGTTGCCAGGGTTGCTGCTGCTGCTGTTGCTGCTGCTGCCAGCCGGGTCAACAGAGTTGGAATATTGAATTTGACGTGCGGAGCTGGCGGCGGCGTGCGTAGAACATAAACAAACAATTGCAGAAATAATAAATGTTGGCCAAGACCCTTTCGGGCTTAGAGAGCTAATTTCCACTCGCTCTTCCCCCTCGCCACTCTCTCACTCTCTAGCCTTTTCCATTGACAATCGTGCATTATGCAGTAATTGCTTATTTAATTGTTTCTGTACACGCTGCATCTATTTACGCATTATTGTGCTCGGCATGCACACGTAAAAATTGAATAAAATTAAATTAAAATATGTAATTAAATAAATAAGCGACATTTATCCATGTGCACGCGATTATCGAATAGGTACTTACATACTGCATATCAAAGAAACAAAAAAAAAAAAAAAAAACCGACCCCCAACATCGTATATACACATTTCTAATTAACATTCCATATGCAGTCTGCCATTAATGCGACAAACCACGCATTCAGTTCAATTTAATAGGCGGCGCTTGCATTAATTACGCGATTTCAATCGAATTACGTAATAAATGTTATGCTTCCTCTTTCGAGAAGAGACAAACGAGATCTACAGCCGATTTTAAGATGCCTAAAATCATCTGATTGGCATAGGAAATGACCATTTCTTCTTTATTTAACGCCTAAATTAATTGTGCAGCACAAAATTATGAATTTAAAATTATTATCAGCTAAAATATTAGGGGTAGCCCTTTGCAGGATTTTTAGTACTCTTGAATACCCATAGCATCGTTTAAAATGATCCGATTGCGTGGTATTTCATATTTGTTTGATCGATCTTGCTTTCATCTCTAACCATTTATAATATTTGTTTAAATTTTAATTTTAATTGAAGTAGAAAGAGCTCAAAAAGTAATTTGAAGCTGAGAAAGAAAAGACATTGATTAATTAATATATATATATATATATATATATATATATAAAGTATATAAGTATATGGAAAGTAAATGCATAAAAGGTAAAATAAAGAAGGATATCAATGTGTAAGCTTATCTTTGATTTCCTTGTAGCACTGTGTTTTTTCTGCCAGTGCAGCTCATGTGGTCCGCAAAGTCGAATTGAAATTGAATTTCCAAGCGGGTGTTGGCATTAAACTAATTATTTAATAATAAACAGGATTGCCAGGCTTGGCCAATTTGGCGAGGGAGCTCGCGAAAGCCGTGTGCGATTTGTGCGTGCATTTAAAATGCAAAGCGCGACATGTGAACTAAGTCAATTTATTTTAATTTCAGCTCGCGACACACGCACAAGAGACAAGTCGAATGTGTGTGTGTGTGTGTCCTATTTGTGTGCCGCATCCATTAGCGTAATGAGCTTTGCTGCCGGGCACAAAACCGAATAGCCTTTTCTAACCGGCCCCGCCTGCTGCAATCATAAGCCGCAATAAAATAAAAATGGCCAAACACACTCAAAGCTTAACGGCCGCCCTCATCGATGGATGACACTTTGCAGTCGTCGCCGCCGCCGCCGTCGCCGCAAGCCTTTTTGGCCATAAACCATTTTGATGGGACAAAAAAGCAAACCCTTTATAAGCAAGCAGGCCGATCCAGAACCCATCGTCCACCTGCAGCTGCTCAAAAATGCAATTTATATGCGCGCACTCGTCGCCAATAACGAATTGTACCCCAAACTACACTAACTGCCGACAGGTGGAGCTGCTGTGTGGGTTGGGGGTGGTGCGCGTGTCACGCCCATATATATAGGTATCTATATGCCCCGCCATATAAGTATATTTTGTAATAACACTAAAAGGATCTGGCACGCTGGCGCGATTGGGGGCAAGGCATAATTATGCGCTCGTCGCAATGAATCAATTGCCAATACTGCTGCAATTTAAATGCATGTGTGTGTGTCTGCGTGTGTGTGTATGATATACACACAGCGACAGATAAACGCTCTCAATTTGACAGAACGTGTGAATTTCGAGGCCTCGGTCTCGGTTCACCAGGAAAAAAATTGCAATTTTTCCCCAACACATTTTCGTAAATTACCATTTCTCTATGTGTGTGTGCGAGTGTGAGTGTGCGAGTGAGTGTGTGTGTATGGCAGCTGCATTTGCAATTGCATTTCTCATCAAGTGCATCAATTTAAATGCGGCCACTAATTGTCATTATCAGCGCATTCGTATTCGCTTTTGTTTTTGATTTTCCTGCCCTGCACTGTCGTCTCGTCTCGCATGGTTTTTGTTGCTGTTTATATTATTATTGTTTTTTTTTTTTAAGTTGTTAAGCTTCATAAATGCGCCATGGTTTCCATGGTCCATGGCTGGCGACACTCACAGGCCGAACGAATGCAATTGCCAATAATTCAATCAAGGTTCAATGCGCGCCCGAAATGAATCCAAATTTATTCGTTCGGCATTCATCTCCATACGCGCGCATACCATAACACGCTGCTGGCTGAGAAAGGGTATAATTTCTCTATAGATAAACCCGGGAGGAGTATGCGCTTTGAATCGATCGCTACTTCCTTTCAAATATCACACAAATCTCACATTCTTTTTTTTATTATTTTGATTGGCTTGAGATCTTTAACGATTTGGTATACAAATTGTCAACTTTTTAAATTTGTTTTTTATTTCCGAATTTTTTAATAATAAAATATATATACATTTTAAATTTTTTCTCTTTGTTTTGCTTGCCAAATTGCTAGAACTTTTCTTGATTCGCTTTGGTTGCTGATAAATAAATCATTTCTAGGCACTTTACAAGTCGAATTCGCAAACGCAACCTATAAAAAGCCTTTATTTGTTTTCTGTTTCTGTTTAAACTTCCTTAATCTGCAAGGTTCTATAAAGATCCGTTTAAAAATTCCCATAGCTTTTGCGCTTCGTATACAAAATGTAATGCGCTTTGCTTTTTGGCTTTAACGCAATAAAAACAATGGCGGAGTTTGCTTTTGTGGATTGGTTTTTGTAACAACCGAACGTAATTGTACTGCCTCACACCCTCACATACACTCACAACCACTCGCACATGTTGTCGATAAGCAGGTACCCTGTACGGTGCTCGCACAACCGACAAACAATTTCAATTGAGATTTCAATAATTGTCGATTTAGATATGTAAATATTGATGCTATACTTATTTGGTCGGTCGCCCTGCCTATTGATTTAACTAATGTGCTGCGTGTGCCGTGTGGTCTGCCACGCCCATTCCGCACCCTCCCCCGCCCGCCTGCAATTGTTTTGCTTTAGCCCGTCTGCGCCGTGCCGTGGTAAATAATAATATTGCGGATAACCAGCCCATTTGCATTTCCAATCTCGTTCGCTCAGTTCAATTTCCATTTCCGAATTGTTTTGTATTTGTTGACATGCGAAAGATACTTTTAATTCTTTTTTGTGGGATGCGTGGAAGGCAGACGCCTCAGCGTCTTCAAGGCGGGCAACACAATAATATTTGCTAATGGCCAAGCAGTTTATATGCGCTCTATCATTGATATATGTACACACATGCAGCTGTACACTGGGCGTATACTTATTTAGATGGGGTTGCCGGAGTCATAATAATAATATTTATGTGGCGAGTGATATGAGGTTCTTATACGGGGAGTACTTGTTTCGACAGGGCGTGAATAAATAAACATGCTCGGCGAGCAAGAAACTCTCGTGTATGCATACTTATGGCCAGGCTTAAGTGCTGGCCCATATGGTGTTTGACAGCAGGAGACCATCCCGTACACTTATGGCGGAGTTGGCACACGTGAGCCACAGTTACGGATGTCGTCGAAGCAAAACACGCGTGCTACGTTGTTTCGCCAGAATCATTTGAAGTTTGAAGTAATCAAATTATGGGATTTCTTATGTATTTCGACTCGAAATCAAAGGCAGCCTCTAGGCCCACAATTATAGACAACTTTTGCACATATTCATCAAGCAAATTATTTATTTTTTTTAGAGTTTATTAAGCCAACTTTTATAGCTTGATATTTTGCAAGAGCATCAACTGAGATTGCAGTCAATTGAACGCGGCAGATTCTAATTTATAATTATAGTTTAACAATTTGTGCTTTGTTCTTTTGGCAAATGACGCATTTATTTTGTGTTTAAAGCGTCAAGCGATGTGTCCGCTTACAGACAACATTGTTGAGGGTTTTGTTTGGTATTTTTTCTCGCTCTCTCTCTCTGCACCTAATTCCATTGTCATGATATCAACGCGGTTTTGTCTGTGTCATGTAAATAAGTATGTTGTTGCGGCGTGTAAAGCGTTTATTCTTTTTCACTGCATAATTGGATTTTCAGTCTGTTTTTTGTTTCGCTCAGTGTGAGTGGAGTGAGAGTAATAAAAACAGCAGGCTATTAACGTAAATATGTTTGCAACATTTTGCGTTACTATTGTTGTTGTTGTAGTTGGTTTTCTTGTTGTCTTTTTATGATGGTTATTTTTCAACAGTTTAATGACTGAAAATGTCATTAAATCAACGCGAAAGTGCATCAGATAAGGGCCGAATATCAAATATCGGTCACATTATTTAAAGGCAATTTCTCTCGCTGTATTTGCCGATAACGGCGCTGTTTGGTTTTTTAATCCAAACGTAATATAAATTAATATTTCAATGGGCTGTCTCGAGTGAGTTGGGGAATAGTTTATTTTATAGAATATTTATTCGATATTTTCCAAGGTATTTAACAGTCCGCGCTACGGCTTACACATCTTACAATTTTCCAAAATATAATCATCTATATTGTTTGTTCGATTTGAGGATTTATTTGGCAAACGGCATAGATTGCTTGCAGCATTTGTTAAGGCCAACGCGATTGCCTGTATTGACACGTCTATTTGCCAGCTATAGGCCAGCTGCCAAGCTGTGAACATAAATTATTGGAATTGCTTTTGATTGCATAGAATACAATAGGTGAGCAAATAGATTTTACGCATTCTCTAAACAACTAAACAACTGTTAATGCCATGGCCGATCAATTATTTGGCCTGGCCATTTGGTTATTTGTGGTTTAGTTTTGGCGGTTTTATGTGCATATCTTTTGGCCCCAAATGCGATGGCTCACCTGCTATAAATTATAAAACCGACACCGGTTTTTCAAGGATATACAACAGACACCGCGCATGCAGTTGCATATGCTACCCACACACACACACACCACACTGGAAAGCATATGTATATGTGCATATATAAATGATAAATATTTTGACCGCATTTGGTTTTTAATGAGGTTTTGCGCTCACTCTCTACGCCATTTTGCGCTGCGCATGTTTATTTGGGGAATTTCATTTCGGTCGCTGCGCGGTTTACACAATTTGTCAACGCGCATAAAGGCAAAAAATTATAAAACAGATAACCGAAAACAAATCTTAATGAATATTATTATAGTTTTTTTTAATTCCAGTTTTCGCTAGGCAATAAATTACGCATACGTTCGATATCTCGCACAGGCCTTATCGCGCGCCCGGTCGTTTCGGCTCGGTTCAGAGTTATTTGCCATAGCCTGCTTATCGGCGCCCCGCACTACAAGACTGCACGTGTGCGTGTGTGTGTGTGTGCGCTTAAGTGTGTGTTAATGTGTAATGACCAATACAATTGCATGTATAATTTACACTCCCCATACAGCCTCGGGCGATGTGCACAATTACGAGAATGCAGCGCGAATTAAACCTGAAAGCTTTAAATGCATTCGCAGTCGCGTTGTTCTTTGTGCTCTGCAGGCCTACTTTGCATACCCTCGACAGGTGAGCGCTGCGAGAGGGGTATGACTACGTAGATGTAAGGGAGGAGCTTGCTCTTTGCTTGAAATATACCCTAAACTTGGAGCTTGTCTAATATATATCTTATAGGGAGTAAAACTTCACATAGTCTTGGCTAATAAATAATAAAATAAATAAATAATGTAAATATATAATGTTAAGTTTGCAATTATAGGCTTGTAAAACGCAAAATTGAGTGCAGTTTCTAAATAAAATTAAAATAAGCTACA
The DNA here is from genome assembly GCA_018151445.1 of Zaprionus inermis. Classification (NCBI taxonomy): domain Eukaryota; kingdom Metazoa; phylum Arthropoda; class Insecta; order Diptera; family Drosophilidae; genus Zaprionus; species Zaprionus inermis. The sequence goes on along the minus strand of JAECXD010000640.1, from coordinate 2,132,760 downwards.
ACTATGAATATTTTTCAAGCTAATATTTTAAAAGTTGAACTAAATGTTTAATCCAAAAATTATTTTTAATTAAATTGAATATTTTAAGATATTTGCACAGCTATGATAGAAGAAATATATAAACTAATTTAGGTTAAATTTCTCTAGCTAGAATATGAAATTTATATATATAATCGTATGCAGTAACTGCTAGTCGTGCAGACCCTGTAAAAGTAAGCTCATGCCTGCGTATTGGATTATTTATTTCACAAATGCCGGATTACAAAAGCGCAACATATTTCAGTTGTTGGCGTCAGGTGAAAAGGAGTGTGAGCAGGATAGGGCAAGTGTGGGAAAGAGAGAGAGAGAGAGTGAGGGAAAACGCCATAATTACACTTTGTGGCTTGCAATTTCAATAATATAAAATTACCAAAGTAATTGAAAATGCACAAAAAAAGCCAGACCAAAAATGAAACAGAAAAAACAATAAGAGCAACAAGAGTGGAATAATCATTGGCATTTATAACAATGATAACGCAACAGATGCCACGCCTCGACTCCGTTTGGGTCGAATGTCAGGGCTCGTATGTGCAGGTGGAGTACGAAGGGAAGGGAGGAAGGGGGTGATGCATTAAGAGGCAGCATGAGAAATTAATGAGCAAAAGAGTGGAATGCTTTTTAAAAGTGTTAAATAAATAAGCAACAAAAAGCCTGCCAGCCCATTTGTCGACGTCTGCCTCGCAAAGGGATTGCCAGTGGGGGTAGAGTGGGGGAGGGTGGCGGGTGTGCTGTGCCAGTTGGGGGCACTACAAGCGGCTTATCTATGGCCACAAGTGCAGCACTTGCGGACTGTGGGTTTGCGGCCGAGTGTCCGCCTGTCGACAGTCGACACTCTTGGCCAATTGTCTCGTGCTCGATATAGACAAGCTGCCACACAATCTACCCAAAAGCCATAGTTGTTGCTAATGTGCTCAGCGTACATATTTGCATGGACAGCGGTGTATCGAAGCTCAAAGAAATGCATAAATATGTTATTTGTGCAAATGTGCGCTCTCTCTCGCACAGTGTGCAAAATATTTATAAACATTTTCGCTTGTTTATTCATAATCAGTTTGTGCAACGAAGCGCTGCCTGCTGGCCCCGCTGCCTGATGCCCGCTGCCCCCGCCGGGCCAGGGCAACGCCGCCGCGGGTTACGTGTTCGCCCTTTCTGCATTCTGCATGGCGCTAGGCGCAAGGGCGCAAGTCTGCGCGTGTGTGTGTGCAGGAGCGTGCTCTGGTATGCGTGGCTTTTGTGTAAACTTCATTTGGTATGCATAAACGCATTTTTATGTAAATTGAAAAATATTTTGAAAAAAAAAACGCAACAAAATATTTAACTCTTTTTTCGCTTTCGTTTTACTTTTCAATTTATTCATTTTCATGCTTGTTTTCCGAAAGGGTTTTCTACTCTGTTGCTCGGAAAATTCTAAGTTGGAGAGAGAGAAAAACTTATGGGAAATTAACGAGGTATAAGTATAACAAGATGATCTGCTCAACACTTGCAATTAGTACTGCAAAGCGATCGCATCGCAATCGATAATATCGATGCTTGTGTAATTTGTGAAATTCAACGATTTTTTTTAAAATACAATGGAATGTTTTTTAACATTTTACAAATCTGTTTAGCCTAGATGGTTCAAAAATATCGGGAAATCCATGCAAGTTGTCTCTTCCCTGCAGTTTTCTTTTTTGTTTAGTAAACCTTTATTTAAACCTATTTGACATTTGATTCTTACTGTACCATAAACAAATAAGATTCAAGCTTGAAACAAACTATATTTTTGAATTTTAAAATCCACTATCTTTAAGATTTGTCGGCTTCAGAATCTGCTCTAAGCGATAGTATTCAATTTAAGCAATTTACACCGAATCTCTAAGCGGGATCGTCTGCTTTAGACCTACATGGAAACTCATTTGAGCAGGCGCATCTCTACGCCAGCAGCGTGCTGTAAGCCCTAATTGATATTCATGCATGCTTTGTTCGACTCGAGTATCGATACTCGCACTGTCTGTCTCCTCCGGCTACGTTATCAATCGCTTGTTGTTGTGCGACGGCGACATCAAAGGCGCGGGTAAAAGCCATGACAAGGACCACAACGAAATTGCATTTGCATATTTCCAGGCGTAACGAGAACGATGAAGGACGCACGAAGAGCACACAGAAAACCAGTTGGAAACATGAGCCACATGCCAGTAGGTTGCTCTGCACTCCCTGTGAACCCTCCCAGCCCCCCCCCTCTCCCCTTACCGCTCCGCTAAGCGAACTGCTGTGGCCATAAAGAAATTATGGTCGCGATAGTTGGCAACGTTATCGATAATTCAATTTTGTGCATTATTTGGGTGCTGCGCGCTGACGCCTCGGCATTATAAGCTGCATAACGGTATCCTTAGGCGGAGCAGCACACACACACACATACACACAGCACACACACATACACGTGTAAACACTGGCATAGCCAAGTTATATCCTTCCTTCGCTTTTGGTTGCTCTTTAATTTTATTGTCCGCCGCTTGCGTTTTGGCATTTTCCTTTTTTCCACATTTCATGTGTCGTTGTTGTTGTTGTTGTTGCTGTGGCTGCAAACACGACATGGTTGCACTTGTCTATAAATTTTCCACCACATTTCTCTCTCCCCCTCCTCCGCCCTACTCTTTGCCTACGTCGTCTGTTTTTTTTTTTTGGGGCGGCTTGAATTAAGTACGAAGACGGCACATCGTAAATAGATTTTCCCCTGTTATTGTTCACAAAATGATTTAGGGAAAATTAGGTTTATGTAAATAATGAAAGAAAGCGTTGGCTGCAGGCCCCAAGAAGTGCCCCCCCTTCCCCCTTCCCCTTCCCCTCTTGTCTCTGAGTGTCTGTGTGTGTGCTCGTATGTGTGATCAATTTCAACGCCGGAAGACTTAGGGTCATATTGCGAAACTAAAGCGCAAAATGTGCTCTGCAAATATATGGCTTCGCTGTAGTTGATATATACCGCATGCGGAGGCAGGAAAATGAAGAATGTACCAAGGGAAAATTCAATGGAAAATATGACTGCATTTTAGACGCAAAATTTTAGGGTAAAACATGGGAAATCGTTGCATTCTCTGAATGTTTAACTTAAATGTTAATATTACAATTCAATGAGTTATTAAACAATTATGATCAGGTTTTACAAAACTGTTAGCTGTACCTTTTGCCTACAAAAACACACACTCTCAACACTCCACCCGTTTCGGCTTGTTAGTTCCACGCTGATCCCCAATTTATGCAGCAATCTTTTCAATCGATTTATGATTTAAAAAATGTTTGACAAATTTGCATTAAAAACATTTTACATGCGAAAAACGTGCAGTTTTTTTTCCTTGATAGTACAGAATTTTCTATATTATCGCGAAATCAATTGATTTTACAAATAAAAAGTTAATGGAGGTGTATGTTATGTTGTAATCATAAAAAACGATTCTGCTGCTGTGCATAAATTTATCTATTTAGTACGTTGTTTTTTTTTCACGCAAATTTTGCGTATTTATTATTTATTTATTTTAGCGCGCACAAACAATAATTCAGTCCGACAGCCAATTAATCAGAAATGGACATTCAATTAAATTACAAAATAATATAGAGCGAAAATGGACAACATTTATGCTGCAAACTGCGTAAACAACGCCCCGGGCGGGGTATTCGTTTGACGTGGAATTTAATAAACGAGGGTGAGAGAGAGAGTGAGAGAGAGTTTTTATATCGGCCGAGATGTCAGATTATTCAAGTTTATTCAAATTTATTATTTAAATAAACTTATAATCATGCTACACCCGTTGGCCCGTTGGCATTGGGCTCTGTCGGTGCAAAGTGCGGCTTAATTAGGCGGGCGCGTAGCACGCAAAAAGAGCTTTAAAATATGTTTACATCAAATTGTGAAGTGGAAAAGCGTGTAGAGAGTCGGTGGTATGAAAAAAAAAAAAATGAAACCAAATATGCAGATGGGGTAATGTGTGTGCGAGAGAAAACGTCGCTGCGCTGGGAAACGAAGAAACAGAAAGAAAAACTCTACAACAGCAGCGAAAACGTAAAAAAAAACTGTGTCAAATGTCAACGACTGCGTTGATGATTGTTGTTGTTGTTGCTGTGGTTGTTGTTGCTGTTGTTTTTGCCGTAGTTGTTGTTTCCCCCTACTCGTTTTTTATTTTCAGAAATTTCCATGCTTGGGGTAAATTGTGCGAGTTAACATTAATGCGCTAAATTAGGTTAGAATGGGCAACGGTTCGGGTTGAGTTCGCTCTCTTTAATTGAAGTGCCAGAGCAGGCAGCCGCTGTCAGCGCACAGCACACACAGCAAAACATAATCACCTGATACCAGGTTTATGCTGCGTGCTGCATGAATTCCGGAATCCGTGAAATGAAAATAAAGAAACGAATTCATACAATGATAAAAGCCTAAAGATGCCAGATATATGAAGTCAGCTGTATAGCTGTATATAATATATTACTCATCTATGAATTTCCAAAGCATACAAAATATGTAGAATAGTATATTCTTCTTTAATAATCATAACCCTAAAAGAAACTTTTGTTGTAAAGTTGCTAAGTAAAGGCGCAAACAATGCAAGTTATTTTTTTGGCAGTAGTTTCTACGCGTTTGTTTACTTTTCTGCGCGGTGTTGCCACCTAATTCGACCGAGTTAAGTTGGCTGTGCCTACCCATACATGAATATGATATTTATGCACACACTCTTCTAGGCAATTCATGATCTCTTACATGAAATGAACTTCGCATAATCACAGTATGTTGTAATACCTATTTTTGTTCGACTGAGCTCATTGCGCGTTGCGATATGGAAAGTCAACTATTTATGAGCTCTGCTCAGCTTGGTAAACAAGTGAGCTGATTGGACACACACACACACACACAAACATATGCATAAATGGTTGCTCGGGGAACAAACTGTTAGCAAAGTGCTCGAGAGTGATAAGAACTTGTAGTTGAGCACGCAGCAAGTTCTCCGATGTCTCCTACGTGTTTCTATGTACTCAATCAATGTTGCAAGATAAAAAAAAAACTACAAGATACACGACAACGAATCTTAATTGTCTGGCAACTCGTTTGCACACAATACACACACACTCAGACACGAGATCGGATCGTAAAGTAAATTAAGTCGAGCGTAGAAGGCAAATTGAGTAAAACCTTCAAGAAATCCCGCTAATTATTTCCAAGAGGTGCTTAAAGTATTTTTTATTTCAATGCGTGTCATTTAAGCCTCGTCTCGACCTTCTGCGAACGTTTCTAAATACAGTTAGCCCTGTGTATGTATGCATTACAATTGTAGATCAAGTCCAAGGCTTCAGGCTCTGTTTCCTCTTGCTCAAAAGCATTTTTGCCAAAATTTACCTAAGACTTATGCATACCCTGTGACTGGGCAATGCGTTGAAATTGCTGACAGTCGGAGATATCGCACTGCCGATAAGATAAAACTAAAGTTTTTAAAATGTGTTAGCTACGCTGGGGCGTGCGTCAGTTTATGTTGTTGCAGTTCTACAGTTTCCCGAGAGGGAGAGCGCGTAGCGGCCCCCTTCGAAACCAAGCACACAGAGAGAGAGAGAGAGCGAGAGAGAGAGAGAGCGACGCGGTGTAAAGATAGTGCGAGGCAAAGAGCGCGTTTATTTCGTTTCTGTTTTATAATTAAACATGTGAGGTTAGGAGCAATGTGCAGCGAAGAGGAAGAGCGAGAGAAAAAAGTGCGGAGGGGGCCGTCGCGTATGTGGCACACTAATGGCATATTAATTATACGCACCTTGGAACCGATTTGATTGCCGCATTGGCCCGCTTGCAGGTGCACTATTTCACGCATATCGATTGTTTTTTTTTCTGCGTTTGACAGAGGTCGAGGAAGATCTCTCGATGTGTAGCAACTGCAACTTCGATCTGCTTGCTCGACTGACCGAGTACGATTAGTGCTGCGAGAGAGAGAGAAAGAGAGCGAGACACGAACTACGCACGACACAAGACGGGTGGGGGGTACGGTACGTTGCTTCAGGTACGTTTACTACGTATGCTGTGAGAGATCGTCGCGCTCGCGTCGAGAATCCAACGTGCACTAAAGTCGCCCGCAATGGCAGCGACTGTGCGACCCACCGGGCGAGCGAGTGCGCCAACGAGAGCGGGAGCGGGAGAGCGGGAGGGAGGGGACAGGGCAGCGGGCTGTGTCAGCATTAGTTGTGCTTTGGAATTGTAAGACTGAGAGCGGCAGAGAGCGGGAGAACTCGAGAGCGAAAGAGCGTGCTAATAGTTGAGGCAACTGATAAAACGCGCACACGATGACAAGCTGCAAAGGCAACAACAACAACAACAGCAGCGACAGCAACAGCAGCAACAGCAGCAACAACAGCAACAATAAAAGCACCAACAGCAACAATAAAAGCAACAACAACATTGAGCGAAGCCGCGCGGCGCCGGCAACAGGCTAAGAAATTGTTGTTGTTGTCTTGCTCTTGCGGTTTTTGTTGTTACTTGTTTTCATTACACGTTGCCTTTTGCGCCTTTCTTCGTTTGCTGCTGCAGCGTCGACGCTCTCGCGTTCTTCACGCTTGGCAGCGCATCGCAAGAGCGTAAGCGAGCGTAAGAGAGAGAGAGAGAAAGAGAGAGCGTGAGTGAGAGAGCGCGTGGCTGAGCAAGAGTCTTTCTCGTTTGGCGTGTTGTCGTTTGCGAGTGTAGAGAATTCGGAACCGATTCCAGCTGGGAAATTCTTCACAATGTTGCGCTTCATTAAAAAAAAAAGAAACCCAGTCAATTAAATACAAGAAAAACAACAATTAGTTTTGTAAAACATGATATAATAAAATATAACTGGTTTAATGGGCACATCAAATCTTGGGTTTGTCTAAGTTTGTATGCAAGACGCGACTTTTCAGCTAACAGAACAGGTCGCTCTATCTGGGTAAGTATATAAAACTTGGAGTCTTGATAGAGCTTACATTACCTTACAGAGAACATAAAAAAACTGATTGTAGATAATAATAAAATACATCAAACGAATGAGCTCTATTAAAGTTTCCGACTTTTATTACCTCATATAGAATGTACTCAAATCTAGGTTTGTTGACGACAATAGAACGTGTTTATGGGCTAACGCAGCTGTTCAGATCTAAATAAATTCAGCTTTACGCTTTCATCGATGAACAATTGCTGACACTATCGATACAATCGATATATTTATAACTTTTGTCTTTATTGACTTTGCGTTTCACTCTCCATCCATATATTTATTCCAAGAAAAGCGCTAAGTATATAAAAGAATTAATATCATTGTGAACCCCGAAGAAAGCGAATTTTCAGACTAATATCGGATATATACAGTCTATATGCTATAGAACTGTTCAGATACATATCTATTCCGCTTTACACTTTCACATTTTACTCTACATCCATAGATTTATTCCAAAAAAGCACTAATTATATTAAAACTAATTATCATTGTTTGCTTTTAAATAACCCCAAAGGAATTTAATTTTCAGCCACAGTAAAAAAACTTCTAATTTAAAAAATAAAACCCACAATTCATTACTCAATGAATATCATTGATCTGTATTTAAAAATTTCAATGAGGCTCTGCATTTCTGTGCGATTTTTTTTTCTGTTTCACCGAGTTTGGTGAAACTATCGGTAGACTATTGTTAGTTTTTTGCACTCTGCTCAACTCTTGAATGGCTTTCTTGATGAAGATATCATAGTATGCGATACTCATCAGGATGTTCGGTTTCACTCCGTTTTCGCAATCGTATGCCCACGACTTGATGCCGCACAGCTCCCCGTTGTACACCATGGCTCCCCCGGAGTCGCCCAGACAGATGGTATTGTTAGTATTGCCGCCCGCGCAGATCGTATTGGAAGGCAAAGCGATATCGAGTAGTTTGTTGCACTTGTTAAAGGAGATAATGCTCAGGTTGGCGCTGAGCAATGGATTCGATTCGAATGTGTTTCCGTGTCTTTCGAAGGCCGATACGGTTACCGTAGCGCCGATCTTCAACGGCTTGGTGCAGAGCTTGGCATACGGTACTTCTGCACGTTTTATAGGCAACCTCAGCCTCGCCACTGCAATGTCGGCAAGGAAATTATGCTTACTGTATTTGTAATGTATCTGACGATCGTCGATTAAGTTATTCGACTTCGAACCAGCCCTGGTAAGCACATAGAACTTCCACCACGGCGAATTATTCGGGAAACAGTGTGCCGCGGTGATAATGAGTCGGGCAGACAACAGGCTGGCCGTACAAACTAATGCATTATCGTAGTGTATCTGCACGATAAAGGCGCGGTCTGTTACGCCTAATCCGACTGCGATCAGTGAGATCAGTGAGCGAAGTAGAAACCACGTGGGACGCATCTCGGATACTGATTAGCTCGAATATTATAGCTTAAGATTATCCTATTCAACCATAGCGTAATTAGTTAACCAGTATCAGATCGATTTAACATGGCGTCGAAATACATTAACCCTTTTCGAGCATGAAGTCCCTTTATAAAACCGACGCACGTACTATTGTTAATTTATTGTATTTCATTGCGCTTGACATATACGATTTTTTAGCAATCTGTCTGTATGAATACCTTAATCTCAACTAATATAAAAGCTAGGGCTACCAAATATGACCAAAATATGTCATATTATTGCACGCAGATATTGTTTGGCTTAAAATTTACTGACGCCTCCATACAACCCAGAAAATTAAAAAAATTCCTACACGATTTCTGCAAATTCGTTTGCAATCGGTTAATTAACATGCAAATTATGTAATTTATACTTTGTGTGGGTTAAGTAGATATACAATATAAAATACTATATGTATATCTACTAACCCACACAAAGTATAAAATACTTAATTTGCATGTTATGTATATATATATATATATATATATATATATATATAATATATTAATTCTATTAGTTCTTATATGTTTTTATGCAAAATTTTTTGAAGCAACTATCGTTAGTTTCAATTTGCCAACTCACTCATGGCTTTCTTGATGAACTTCATAGAGTTATGGATACTCATAAAAACGACGGGTGCAGTACCCTTGCCATTTGTCCAGGCCTGTATGCCGCACAGTTCCCCGTTATGAATTAAGGGTCCGCCGGAATCGTAGAAGTCATTATAATTTTTGTTTCCCGCGCAGATGTTATTGGAACTGAGTTTGGTTTCGTGGATTTTGCTGCACTCGTCCAATGAGACAACGGACAATTGATTCGTGAGCAGTGCATGGGATTCATATGTTTTTTCGTTTCTTTCGTATTCCAAAAATGTTACCTTATCGCCGGTCCGCAACGGGTGAGTGCACAGCTTGGCAGTGGGGCTTCTTAGGGGCAAACCAATTTGCGCAACGGCAATGTCGCCACGGTAAACGCGCTTCTTGTATTCGGGTAGCACGCGTTGATCGTAGATCATGTTTTTCGACTTGGAGTACATGTGATTGGGCGCAGCAATCACATAATGCGCCCACAATGCGGGCGCAATCGGCAGGCAGTGCGCGGCGGTGATAATGATGCGGGCCGACAGCACGCTGGCCAAGCAAACAAATTGATTTTCGTAGTGTATCTGAACAGTGAAAATGTTATCATTAACTTTTGATCTGAGCATATTATGCAGTTGACGATGTTTGGCTGCCAGCAGTGGGATCGTTGCGAAGAGCAGCAGCAACGTGGAAAGCATCTTAAAGCAGCGACTGCAACTGGCTGCGATTGGCTTCGATTTCATAGCCTATCATAATCGTATTAAAGCACAGTGTATATAATTAATGAACGGTATCAGATCGATTTAAGATGGCGGCTAAGGGCAGCGAAACGTTTGCGAAGTTGGCGAGAAAAATTAACCCCTTTTCGAGCCGGCAAAACTCTATTTATATAGTCGCAGCACGTACTGTTGCTAGTACATTTGCAGTTATGTGCTCATTGCACACAGACACACACTCACACACACTCACACACACATACAGGCATACACAGACACACTGGCATTTGAAGAACAGAATGGATTCAAGGATATCTTTTATGTGTGGATGTGCGTGCGCTTCTTGCGAAATTGTCGATTTTATTATTTGTGTTTATATGATTTTTCAGCTGTTCTGCATTTGCAAGTGGCCTGCGAGAGCGGGAGGGAGAGAGACACGCCAAGACAGAGAGAGAGAGAGAGAGAGAGAGAGAGCGCAGACTGGCGGCAGGGGGTGTGGTCATAACATGCGGCGCGCGTTCTCAGCCTCATTTCTTATTATAATGTGAAAAATATCCTTTTACAAATTCAAAACGCTTGAAATGTGCGATTTCTTTTGTGGTGTGTGTGACCGGCTGTGCGTGTGTGTGCGAGTGTGTGTGTGCGTGCTCCTATGGCACCCGCGAGTGTTGTTGCCGGGACAGTTGCGAGCACAAGCAGGCACGTCCATTCGTAACGCACGGAATTGTTGTGTTACTCAGGCAGCTTCCGGCTCCGCACCCTGCCAGCCCTTTCAGCTGCTTGAGGCTCGCGCCGTATCAATCATTGGCTATGGAAATATCTGGCGCATGGCTGCGCTGTAATTTCCTACACGTAATCGATCTGAAAATTCATTGTTTTCCTTTTGTAGCTGCATTTGCTGCGAAAATGCTGCGATTTAAGCTGCTTGGGATGTGCAGCTTAAACTCAGGCGACAGAGAATTATATTCAGTTTTTATAGCACTTGATGATATAATATTTTATTTTACACTGCGACTACTGCGACTATTTAGCATGGATATATAACTGACTATAATTGCATTGCTGCGAAAACAAATTTGCATTTGCGTTAACTGTGCGAAATGCGCAAAAATTCATTTCGATTGCTTATGCAATACGCAAAAGAGGATGAGACGATGCAGGACGAATGCAAGTGTGTGTGAGTGTGTGTGCGAGTGTGTGTGTCAGTTGGCTTTATTAGTTTAGTTTTCGAAATTAAACGTATTTGCATGTCATATGCAATTTAGCCAAGCCGCATTTGCATTTCTGTGCCGGCCATTTTTTTGTTTTTGTATTTGTCTTTTTTCGAGAACTCTGCAAACTGTTTAATATTGTTGCTTAGTGTGTGCGTGTGAGTGTTTTTTGCTCTCTCTCTCACTCTCTCTCTCTGTCTCCCTCTGCATTTGAGAGTGTGCAATCTAATTGCTTTTTGGGCTTTTGTTTTGCAGCCTGTGCGAGTTTTTCATTGGCGAATATGTCAAAAATGCTTGTCGTCTAAAAATTTGACCATTGCATCAGCAACAACAGCAGCAGCAGCAGCAACAACAACAACAACCTCGCTGACAACTTTAACAGTAGCGACAAAAACAAATTCGAGTCGAGAGGCGAATCGAGTGCGAAATGAAATTCATGCACACACACACACACACTCGCTTTCGAGGCTACAGTATTTTGCTTTCAAGCTTGGGCTGGCTGCGTTTTATTTTCTTCGAGTACAGTGAGTATCCCCCTCCCCCTGTCCCACAGCCAGTTAGCCAAGTGTGAGTGTCAACGGAAGGCGTCGCAATGTTGGTTAGTTGCCTGCCATCGAAATTCCGGATTTAACAGCAAAGTAACCAAAATGCAATTGTTTTGCAATTGGCATTTCGACCACATTCTGACACCCGAACAATCGGGCAATCGGGCCATATTGGCCGTGGCGAGTGTCAACGGCGGCGACTGTAAATTGCCAAAAACTATATTCAAATAAATGCATGCATGTATTCATTCGCCACTCCGTATGTCTGTGTGTGTTTATTTAGCATACAACTGTGCGTATACGTAATATATTTAGCCTGCACAAAAAGCATTAGGTGACATGCCGAGTAGTGGGCGAAGGAGCGGGCTGGGGGGGGGGTGATTTTCGTTGTACACTCTGTCGATGTGCTGAAATGTCCTTAATTGAAAATGAATTTGGTTTTTGGAAAAATTGCAGCTCGTACTGGCTTTCTTCCTATCCTACGTCTCTCTCTCGCTCTCTCTCTGTTCCTTTTTTCTTTCTCTCTTTTTTCTACAACTAATGTGCAGTCGGGGAGTATCTGCTGCTAGATTTATAGATCACTTGTATAGAGTAACACGCAATTGCCAACAGATTTAGACTTTTAACTCTATCTGCAGCTCAGTACCTCGTCTCGTTCATGGTTTTCTCGATGAAGTCTTTATAGTAAAAGACACTCATAAAGATGTCCGGTTTGATGCTATTACCACACTCGTAGGTCCACGTATTGATGCCGCACACTTCGTCATTGTGCACCAGCGGTCCACCGGAGTCGCCTCGGCAGACGGTCTGCCTTTGCTTATAGCCCGCCGTGCAGATCACATTGGGCGGCAGCTGCTGTTCGAGCAGATTACTGCATTCGTCCAAACCGATTACGGGCATCGTGGCATAGAGCAGTGGATTATCCGCCGACAGATTCTCATTTGTGCCATAGCCAAATACGGTCGCCTCGTCGTCTGCGACCAAGGGCTGCGTGCACAGTTTGGCGAACCGAATGCGACCTGTTCGTATCGGAATGCGTACACTTGCAACGGCAATGTCGGCAACGAATGCGTACTTATCGTAGTCGGGATGTATGTGTAGCTGGTAAATTTTGTTTTTTGCTTGAAAATAATTCAGTTTTTTCGGTTTGGTTTCGCCTGCAACCACATATAGACTCTCTCCCCCTTCGTATTCAGTGCGATCGAAGCAATGCGCCGCGGTCAGTATGTGTCGCTCGGACAACAGGCTGCCTGTGCAAACTAGTTGTTTATCGTAGTTAATTTGCACAGCGAAAATGCCCTCAGCCGGGATCTTGGCCTTCTGGCCTTTAAAGACTCGAGGCTGTATAACCAGCTCATCGACTGGTCCGGCTGCCGCGCGTAGAATCAATGGGAAGAGTAGAAGCAACGTGGTATGCATCACAACATCGACTGCGCGTGAACTCAATTCACACTCAACGACAATTAGTTTCCATAATATAGCGCGTGGTAATCTGATTAAAGCGCAGCGTATATAATAAAAGTGTTTATTTAGCATGCATCAGTGCGTATACGTAATGTATTAAGCGAGTCGGCTATCGAGGCGAATTCGAGGCGCCCAGTCTGTCGATATGCAGAAATGTCCTTAATTGAAAATGAATTTGATTTTTGGAAAAGTATTCAGCTCGGGCATGCCCGCTCGTCTGTCCCTTCTCTCTCTCTCTGCCTCTCCCCATCTCTTCAGCTGCGTCTCGTTGTTGTGGCTGTGCCTTTTTTCGACTACTAATTCGGAATGTTTTGTGTTTTATCTGCATGTGACGCCAAGCTGGCAACCAACCGAATGTTATCGCATGGCCATGGTGGGTGGGGGGCAGTTGGATGTGTCGTGCTGCTGCAGCTGCATTTGCATATTTGCAAAAGCCTGCAGCGCCGACAGGCCATGGGCATACGCTCTCTCTCTCTCTCTCTCTCTCTCTGTGTATGCGTGTGTGTGCTATGCTGCACCACAGCTGCGCCATTGTTTACTTAGTGTCGCCGAATCTGGGCAGCATGGCATGGGTTCGGTTAAGGCGGGCAACATCAGTAGAGGGGTTGGGAGGGGTGGCAGGCTGTAGGTGGGACAACAACAATTGGCGCTTAGTGTGCCTAGCTCGGGTATGCGCATAGTCAAATAAAAATACACATATTTGAATTCGGCATTCGGTCGAGTTGGCTTCGCATCGCATTGCATTTGATGAACGTAGCAATTGTATACGTATCTGCTGCAGCTGTATCTGTATCTCTGTGTCTGTATCTGTGGCACGGCATCTGCATCTGTAGCCAAATCCGAGGCTGGCATTTTGTTGTGGATGAAGCGGACTGATAGACACGAATTGTGGCTCCCAACCGGGCCCCGATTTGCTCTCATGCATGCAAATTGCACTAATGAGCGTCACAAATTTTGCATAGCCAAATGGATGACCAAACATCGCAGCTTATACCACATATCTAGAGAGAGAAAAGGAGAAAGAGATAGAGAGGGAAGAGAGAGAGAAAGCAAGCTCGACGACAAGCTAAATTTATGATAGTTTTAGCTGGAAAAACACTTTAATGAGGTCGGAGTCGAAAAAAAAAATGCGCAAAGAATAAAGTTTTCACGCACGGTCGCATTTTTCCACAAGCGGTAACTGCTACTGTGACTGCAACTGCGACTGCGACTGCAGCTCTGTGACAGTTTCGGAGTCTTTCTGCCATCGTTGTTGCCCATTTTTGCTCATTAGTGTAAAATGCACTTAATTAGAGCATGAAAAGCGTTTGGGGCCAGAAAAAGCAAAACCAACATTGCGAGCTGGTCGAGATGATTACGCTGCACGCTGTTGTTAATAACACAAGCATGGCCAAGGCAACCGTGGCTGAAAAACAGTGCAAATTAGTGCAAATAAATAAGAGGATAAACCCCAAATGCGACAAATGGCCAAAACTAGTTAAAAATCGCACAACAATGTTGCGCATACGCCACGTCTTGCAATTGCTCGTCCATTTGCATTTCTCCAAGCTCGAGCTGGCCTCATTAACTCGCGCTGTGTGTCCAGGGCACACAGATAAGGCCGTTGCCTTTTGATTACGGCCATTAAAATTCATTAAAATTGATTGCACAGCGACTGCGAGCCGCAAACTCGCAGACTTTATGGCGCTTTATGGCGATCGCAGCGGGCGGCCTGCAGCAGGTTTCAAGCATAGTCTGAGCACGTTTTAAGCTGGTGCAAGACTTGTTTGCAGAGACGCAGCTACAGTGAGCTAGATCGATGCAGCAGGGTCAAGCCGACACGCCAACATAGAAAAGAAAAGAAATAAGGTATGCCAAGTATTTTTGCTGCATACTTTTAGGTGCTGCAGAAGTAATATGCGGCTACTTGTTATGTTAAATATCTTCGTTGTTTATCATCCGATTATACCCAAATCTGATAGCCCAAGTCTTTGTGATCTAGGCTTTCCTGCAGACAGACACACAAACATGTCTATCTCCACAACATGCCAAGTTGCAGCCATGTTAGTTGTAAATTCTCTGACCATTTGCATGCCCGAATGTCTGCTCATTGGCCTTAACTGTTCGTCTATTTAACATGTTTCTTTTGCATCTGGAATTGACTTTGACTGCTGCTGCTGCTGCTGCTACTCCGACTGCACTGAAGACCCCGAGGCACTGCCAGCGCCAGAGTCAACGTCGACGTCAGCAGCGGCTGCAGCGTTGGGGGAAATTATTCGCCCTTTGCTTTGCTTTGTCGTTTAATTAACTAAAAAATTGCTTTTTCAAATAGTTGATGGCTGAGCGAGGCTGCGGAGCAAGTAGAGCGCTTGAATGACTTAAGCCTAAGGCAGCCCAGCTGTAGGAATATTATGTTTGCCATTTGCTTTTGGCCCGCTCCCTTTTTAGCCCGATTGCGTTGCAGCGCGCCTTTTGGCTATGAAATATTCATTAAAGTGAAATAAAGCGCTAAGCGTGCGCAGTGTTGCTGCTTGCCCCCAACGCTTCTCAGGCTGCTTAAATATTCTCTTTTAGTTAGCTGCGAGTGTGTAATTTTTCTACTCTCCCACACACACACACACA
The DNA here is from genome assembly GCA_018151445.1 of Zaprionus inermis. Taxonomy (NCBI): domain Eukaryota; kingdom Metazoa; phylum Arthropoda; class Insecta; order Diptera; family Drosophilidae; genus Zaprionus; species Zaprionus inermis. The sequence goes on along the minus strand of JAECXD010000640.1, from coordinate 2,117,210 downwards.
CACTCGCACCCTGCACATACGCATACAATTACACGCCGCCTACAAGTTGTTGTAATCCGTCGCATATCTCTATTAAATATTCACAATGTAAATATATAAATACTTGAGTAAGGCGCTTAGCTCACACACGCGCATGCATACACTCAACTCTTACACACACACTCGCACATACACACACACACACACACACACACAGATATACACCTCATTCGCATTGCCACTTTCATTTCCACCTGCAATTCGCTGTGTGTTTGTGCGGAAATTCCTTTGCTTAAGTTGCTTACTCTTCATAGGCTTAACAGAGATTGCCTTGCCACGCCTCCTCCATCTCCTGCTCCTCCTCCGCCGGCCCCTCCCCTTGGCCACAACACCATCGTGTGTGGTATGTGCACTTACTTAGCATTAGTTCGTGTACTTGGGCTTTGTATTAATTTAATTGAACAACACAGAAGCAGCAGCAGCACAGACAGCTCAGCCCGTGCCGCATCTCGAGCTGCTGCTGCCCAGGAGGCATTAGACCGATCCACAGAGTGAGTATTCACAAGCAGAGCGAATATTGTTTGCAATTCATTGTTCTGATTGCCGGCAGAGATAGCGAGATATATGGAGACAGAGAGAGAGAGAGAGCGAGAGAGCGAGAGGCAGTGTGGTACTTGTTCAGATGAGAGTAAAGCTTTGTACAGCTTCAAAGCAACTAATTGCTATAGGGCGTCGAAATATAATCACAGAACTACGCAAATTCGATGAAACTATTAATGGAAATATATACTCTACCATGTTCTACATTAAAATCCCATTAGTGGAATTTAGAAACTGTTATTAATATTCTTATGTTATTTGGCCTAAAGCTTTCATTGAGTTGAGACCGAAAAATTATGAGTATAAATTTGATATTCAAATTTGATTAAATAAAAACTTGCTGAAGGTTTTTAGGCGATTTATTTTTGAAATATTTTTTTACAATTTCTGTGTTAAAAATAAATAAACATACTGAAAATAATTAACAATATGAATACTATATTTTCCAAATTACCTCCGAGCGAACTAAGGAAAAGTTGAATATTATAAATGTAAAATTTTCAACAAAAATTTGGATTATTCATACTACACTCTTGCTTTATTTTAAGACTCCTTTCCTGCTTCGATAACTTGAAAATCATGAGATTGTCACGGGAGATGGCACTTTCTTTATTATGTTAAGTCTAGAATGATTCTCTTTAAAAACATGAATTTTAAAAAATTTCCATGCTTCCTTGTTTTATTTTAAGACTCCTTAAGGGCTTCCTTAGCGACTCGTTATATAAATACTCAAAGTTTATTTCTCACCTGAAATAAAATGCAGTTTCCTCAATTTGGTGTAGTATACTCGCATCGTGTGCCATAAAGTGTACAGTTTTATTAACTTAATTGCCCGCACTTGAGCTATTTCCGAGTTAGACCAATTTCCAGAACTTCGGTTTGAATATCAGTCAGGCAATAACTTTATCAGCAGCATGGCTACTGCATTTTTAGGCCATATAAGTAATGAAGTGCCCTCTAGCACATACTTATATATATAGAGAGACTTATGTTCAGATATACACTTATACAGAAGCCCACGAATGATTGCACTGCTGCAAGTGCCCATTTGCAGGAATTCTCTTTTATTTTTATTATTTTTCTTTGTTTTTTTGTCGTTTTCGGTTCGTTTTCTCTCGTCTACTTTGGCCTGCTTTCGTGTGCTGTTGTCGTTGTTGTTTCTCGTTTTATTTTGGAAATACGCAAATTTTTCTGTGCATAAATTAAAATGCAAATCCTCTGCATGGAAAATCCCCCTGTAATTAACATACATTAGTACGAGGAAATGCGAAAGTTTTGCTCGTTTTTTCTTCATTTTTAATTTGGCCTGAGTTGAAAACTCGCCGAGTGTCTGCTTGGTTGTGCACACTCTCTCACACACATACACACACGCGTAGACACGTTGCAGAGTCTCACGTACATATATTTTCGTTAATTTCTGGACAATGACAGTTAGGTAATGTGGCCGGGGTGCACGGGGCGTATGCGCAACGTGTGCTAATATAAAAATACAGCGGCGCAGTGCAGAGTTCAGAGCGCACACGGCGGGGAGTGTGGACGGGGTGGGGCGTGCCACGAGTTTCCTGCATATGCAACCGGCCAAGCTAAATGACTCGTGTTGTCGTTGTTGTTGTTGGCGTTGTTGTTGTTGTTTTGTATGTGTTTAAAATGAGCAAACACTGCGCCGCCAGCAGCCTGTCGCGGCTGGAGGTAGGCAAGGGGAGACAGCACTTTTATGGCGCATTTTCAAGCGCAAGCACACACACAGACACACACTTTTGCGCCTTGTGCCTTGCATAATGAGTAAATTACACAATGAGCCTTGCGAGCAGCTTTGCGCCCGTTTTGGCCAGAATTTGCGGCTCACTTGACTTTTGCAGTTGTTGTTGCTGCTGTTGTTGTGCTTTTTATTTTTAATTTGCAGTTTTTTTTCACTCACTCTCCCGCTCTCTCTCTCGCTCTGTCTCTCTTTCGCTCTCTCAGTGCTTGAAATTTTTCCACATGGAAAATTATTTGATTTATTTCCACTTGGACACACTGGCACTGCAATAAATCTTCGTTCAATATGGCAGAGTAGTCGCAGCGCGTTGGCAGGGGCGCAGTGTGAACGCAGCCTGCACATATGCCCAAGGACATTGCGGCCAGCCCAACCCCCTCCCCGCCGGTGCGTGTGTGACTGCGTACGCAGTTGAAAACTGAAATTTTATTTAGTGTTTAGTGCGCCTTTTCGGACAGTCGCAGGGGAAGGATGGAGGGGAGAATGGGGATGGAGGGGCGCACAATAAGCGCACGAACTGGAAAAGTAATTCTGAAGAATTTCCTGTGCCAGAAAAACGACAAGACTCTGACCGCAGCAATGCTTTCAATTTTCTACTAAACTTGTGTGGCAAACAGCAGCAAAATGCACAAGCAGCAGCAGCAACAGCAGCAACAGCAACAGCAACAGCAACTACAGCAACAGCAGCAACAACAACTGCTGAAATAGTTGCCTGAGGTCACTCTGATGAGCACGAGCTATGCCTCAGAAGGCTACCGGCTGCGGTGCTGGCGTCGCCAATTGTTGCCCCCAAAGTGCTGGCAGGTCTATAAAATGAAACTTTATTACACGTCACACACACACACGTACACACACACGTTACATAGTCACACATTTTGCAGCGTAATTGAATTGTTTTGCTGCAAGCCGAGACATGAAGCGGTTGCTGCTCCCACTCAGCTCGCACTCAGCTCGCACTCAGCTCGCACTGGCAACTTGTCTTAATTCGCTTTCAAAGCTGCAAATTTGCCTATGCCTCATTTGGCTGCACCCTGCAGCCCCCGGGGCCGCACGACTGGCCCGTTATATTTGCGCCCTCGTCTGGGTAATTTAATGAAATTTTATTATTATTATGAACATGCCCATTAAAGTTTATGCTTGGGCTCCCCCTTTCTCTTTCGCCACAGGCAGAGCTATTTGTTTGCTGCCTGCTGCATACTTTAAGGCGCTGCGGCGCAGAAGGAGTGCGACTAAAAGAATAGCTGAGAATCATTTGACCATGCGCTCAAAGGAATCCTCCTGCAGTTCCGAAGCCCAGCCGATGCCTCTGATGTGGGTGCTGTGGCAGAGGCGTTCGAGCATTAAAATAAATACAAATTAAAACGATTTCACACACACGGACACACACACACATATCGGCACATATGTGCCTGTGTGTGGATTAAGCAAATTTTTAGTCAAAACTGTTTTGGGTTTAATTGCTTGGAAATGTTTTCGGGCGCCATGCGAAATTCCAACGACGCAATCGCAAATTGGAATATTCAGGCGGCGCGGACTGCAGGTGAATTTAAGCAGGGGGTAGGAACGGGGAGCAGCAATACTGTGCATAATTAGAGCAGAAAGAAAGTAGCAAAAGACAATATATACATCATTCATGCCGTGAAACCACAAGCCAAGCTGCTGCGGCAACTGTATAAATTATTGCCTACTTTCAGGCTCAAATTAACATTTAATAATACGCCAGGTAGCCCTGCACAGATTGAGTGGCGTTCTGTGTGTATGTGTGTGTGTGTGTGTGTGTTAAATGATTGAAGGCAGTCCAATCAAAGTGCGGCCAAGTATGCTGCATCTCCACTTCAGAAGCAGCACCTTATCAAGCTTACGGCATCAGCAAGACGAAAGTTCTGGCAAGATATGTACGAGGAACGCCAATCAGAGCGAGCAGGGAGACCTTCCCCCAAAGGGCAAACCCACTGCAAACCACACAGCAACATGAATTACAAAATTTCCCTGGCACCCCGTACCTTAACCCTGCCCCGCCCCCGCAACATGTCTCGTTCCGTCTGCAAGTCGAATTTCATTTTGCCTTTCGTTGCGCTCGACTGAAGCACAAATACCGGAAATTGTTGTCAAGATAATTATTGTTATATTTGTTTTTCAACACAGGCAGAGCAGCAGCAGCAACAACAGCAACAACAACAACAACAAATTGCCTGTGGTTTGTGCCTCTGTGCTCTGCTGCCTGCTCCCTGCTCCCTGCTCTTCGCTTCCCTTAGGGCACCAGGAATGCTCATCAATCCGCCAAAGACATCAAAACTGGGTATATCCGGGAAGCAAACATGAGGGGCATGCTGACGTGGGATCAGCTGAAGCCAGAGAGCAGCAGCGGGTGTAGTACAACATTAGAAAGTAACACTTGTGCTCGTATCCATGTCCGAAGAACGTGTAATTTGCGGTTGGGCTGCGGCGCCGATAGCGGTAGCTCTGATAATGGCAAAGGCTGCTGCTGCTGCTGCAGTTGCAGCCCACTCCATTAGACACAGCATTGGGCCCCCCTCCCTGCTGCCCAAGCCTTTGTGCCAGCTCCAAACCCAAATGGAAGGTGTAAGCTTGTGGTTGCGCTGGTTGCCAGCAAACTTGAAGAGTTCGTGAAACTTGTTGTCGAACAACTGATTAAAATTTGAGCACTTGATTGATTCTGATACTGCAGGCAGGCACGATGGGCAGGCAGGCAGACGGGCAGAGGAGCAGCAGCAGCAGAAGACACGAGGCAAGTCAAGTGCACTTGCTTGGAAATTTCATAACTACGGCAAAAATATTTACCTTTTGAGAACTTGAGCATGATGCACTTGCGCTGACAGCACTTTGCCGGCGACCCCAGCAGTGCAGGCGAGCAGTGGCAGCAGGCAAGGAGTAACAGGAGCTAGTGGAACCAGTCGAGGAACAGCAGCAGCAAGTTTCAAGCATGCAGCGTGTGTATTTGCCTCTTGCGACGCACTCGGCAACTTGTTATTGTTTTCGTCAATTACAAAGGCCCCCTATCGTGTGGGCGTGACAGCACACAACTAGACCCCCCACCCTCCCACACGCACTCCATCTTGCTGTGGCCTATGTGTGTGTGTGTGTGTGTGTGTGGTGTGTGTGTACTTGACATTTGAACTGCAGCTGCCAAAGTAACTTTAACGCTCTCCGGCAATATTTCGCAATTCCAATGCCAAGTTTTTACGGCTTTTAATTAACCCTTTTGTCTGCCGAGCTGAGCTGCATGGGTGTGACTGTGTGTGTGTTCGTGTGAGTGTGTTTGACTGTGTTTGTAACTGTAAGTGAGTGTGTGGGCTTATAACGGCTTGTGCTCCTGACACGAACATCAAGATTGCTGCGAACCTGCGTCGTAAATGCGATGGCTGTAAACTGCAGCAGGGAAGAAGGCTGTGGAGGGAAGAAGGTGCCCCAGGGGTTGGGGGTAGAGCGGGCGAATCCGCTGAAATAAAACTTTAGTAATTAGCAAAAGGAGTTAACTGATTTCGCAGAAGGCCAGCTACATTAACTGCGAGTGCTGCCTCTTTGCAACAACAATAACAACAGCAGCAGCAGCGCAGCGAATGACACGATATCTAATGAGGCGTAAGAAGCAGCCCGAAAAAAAAATTAAAAAAAAAAAACAACAACAACAACTGGCAACATTTAGCGCATTGCAGAGAATCTTAACTGCAAAGGTAGATGAAAATATAACGTAATTAAATTAATTACTTTACATTATCGCCGGCTACACACCTGCTGCCTGCCAGTTGCGGCTCGAGGCACGAGTTTGTGCCACAGCTAAGCTGATAGTTTTTGCTTCATTAGCGCAAACACTCACACACACACATGCACATTCGCTTGGCCAACTAGTGATGGCCACAAAGTGATAAAGTTAATTTACAGATTGTTTTCCGCTGTCCGCTTCCGCTGCAGTCGCATGCAGTCGCTCTTTGGCTTCGCACAGTGCAAACATGTGTTAGCAGACCGATAAATTATATCGATAAATCATATTGACATAAGTTACGGAATATGTGTAAGCAAAATCTTAATCAGGCATTTATTTCAATTTAACTGGGGAATACTTGTTAGCCTTTTTATTATACCAGAATTTAGTTGTTTTTGAGCTGATTTATGCCAAAGAGTAAAGTTTTACATGCTTGGAAATTTGCTAATTTAAATATTTTACATCTTTGAAAATTTTGAAATTTAAATATTTTATATTTCAAAACAAACTACCGTTAAGCGTGTCTGCTTGTATAACTTCAGTTTTAGTGTGCAATGTGATAATTAATTTTTTTTGGGTTGCTGCATGCTTAAATTGAACATTTATATAGTTAGTTTCCTCTCCAGCCTCAGCTTTTATTTTATAATTTCATAATAAACATAGCCAAATAAAAGCTAGAATTTTGCTTGACTGAATAAACAATAAAGAAACCTCTGCGAGTGGCAGGCAGAACCGTGCTGAGTGCAGCTGAGTTAGGCTCAGATTAGATATTATGCATTTATGCTTACCTACATCGACTGTCGCCATGGAATGCCAGGAGTGTTTATTATTCTTTTTATTTTAATTAAAGCTGCAGTTGTCATTGAAAAATGCCAAGCACTCGCACTCGCAACGATTCGGAGAATTGAATCTATGGGCAGCCGCAAATTTGCAGAATAAAATGCCAAGGAACGAGTCGGAAAAACAAAGCCGAAAGTTAAATAAACATTTTGCCATTGGCAATGACAGCTTTTTGCCAGGCTAAGGCTGTAAATAAATATTTATTGCTTAGGCTCGAGGAGCAAACATGGCCAGAAATGGACGACGGCGTGCGATCTTGTTCATGGTTTGCAATGCATGTAAAAGACAATTGTAATTTACTGATAATAAATATTAGATGGCAAGGTAATGGTCAAAATCAGGCAGGCAGCTGAATCTGCTAATCGTAATCGCAATCGCAATCGCAATCGGTATCTGGGCATGCTGAGGTAAGGCACTAATTACGAGGTGCATTATGCATAAAATATGTGTGTCATATAAATCAAGTGAGAGGCGAAGCGAAAACTTATAAATATTTCCATTTGTTGGCTCGTGTGTGTTGCTGCTGCTGCCGCTGTTGTTGTGCTGCATTTGTTGGCCGTGTGTTTGCTATTAATTAAGTTGAAAATAGAAACACGCAAAAGCACTCTTAGGTTGCACGGGTTCAGCCTATTTTTGGGTGCCTGGCCACCTACCTGGCTGCCTGCTTGCCTGACAGCCCGAGGAATGTTGGCAAAATGCAATTAAAATGGCGCAGCCCATACGAGAAATATGTTAAAAGCACAGACTGCGCTGCCGCACCCCGCTAACCAGCACGCTCTACCCTTCAGCTCCCACCTCCGACTCTCCCTCTCTTCGCCAAGCATTTACAGCTTGTTTTCGACGGGCGAAATGTGTTAAATGTCGGCCACGCCCTCGAAAGTAGGCAACGAAAAAAGCAAAGCGAGCACACTCGCCGCAACATGAGCGCAGTCAGTGCAAGCACAATATGGATATGCACTCCACACACACACACGTAGTCTGCTCAACTCGCAAACGTCATTAGATTTGCCGCCTGTTTTAGATTTCGTTTTGCCTCGCTGTTTTTGCCGTTTGGTTAATTTGCAAAGCGCATGCAAGGCATACGCGGCGTATGCGCAATGTGCCCCCAAATGTGCAGCATATGGTTGTGTGTGTGTGTGTGTGTGCGGCAGAGCACAGTGTACATTGTTCTGCTTTTTTTGTTTTCCTTTTTTTTAAACATTTTTGCACGCACTTGCTCTGCCACGCGGTGTGTGCGAGTGTGTGTGCGAGTCCACAAATACAGCAATTTTAATTACTGTGTAATTAGCGACACGAAATGGGCGAGCACCTGAGCTGAGGGCGGGCGTGCCGCGAGGTCGGGAGCCGGGGGCCGGGGCCAGGCGGTATCGAGGCGTCGCGCACATTAGCTGAACGAAAGGCGTGCAGAGCAAACAACGCGACAATGAATTCAAATCAAACATTGTCTGCTGAAAAATACAACGACACAGCCGACATTATGTGGGCGCAGACTAAGACAAACACACGCATAGCTAAGCACACACACAGACGCGCACAAACACACACAAAGACACACGCACACTGTCTCACGCAGTTAGACAGACAACTTCAGCCAAGCAGAAAAACAGCGCAGCATCTGCCAGGCAAATGAAAGTCAGCGGAAGCAAGCCCTGAGCAAGTTTCAATCTGAGATGTTTATAATGATGTTTGTATACTCTATAAGTCGGGGAAGGAAAGAGCTTCAGGTAAATTATAGTCAAATATAGATAGATAAAAAAGCAGTCAACAAAATGTGTATTCAAAATTTCAGCAAACTTGTAAAAGATAAAATAAATCGCATTTTAGGTAGCCTGCCTTAATATTAGATATGTGCACCATTTCCTTACATATTAAAGAAGCTAAGGTATTACTAGATATAATAATATAATACTCCGCTTAGCCACCTGTTGTGAGGCGAAATGTAAGAGCATTTCGTGGCGTCACGGAAAATCTTGACGAGCTGCCGCTGCTCGCCCTCTTCAAGCAAAGCCTGCAGCAAAGCGTGCACTAGGGTGAGACAGACAGCGATGGAGAGAGAGAGAGAGAGAAAGAGATAGATGTCGCCATTGCTGTCGCTGGCCTTGTGGCAATCTTTTGAATCTCGAGTACTTTGGCATGTCATTCGCATGGCGAGGCAGCTAAGCTACGTTGCCGGCGATAAGCAGCGTCGAAATTAGATTGAAGCAAGGTGCAGCAGACCAACCCAGCCCTGCTACTGCTACGAGTGGCAGCGTGCCAGCTTGTTGTTGTCACAAGCGTCATAACGCAGTTACCCTTAGAGGGTGCCGAGCGAGTCGAGGGTTGCGAGTGAGAGCAACCCTCGCCGCGTCTTCACTTATTTCAATTATTTTGCTTTGTTGCTGCGCTTTAAATATTTATCAATCACCAAAGTTTCTTGGCTCGCACAGTTCAACGACGCCCTCAGTCCCTGGCATCCCCTGCTTCTTCTTTCCATTTCCGGTTTGTAGTCAAAATTGCACTGCATGCCTTCGATTTGCATTGTCGCTTGAGTCAAGCTACGAATTCGTCTCTGTTTTTGCTTTGTGACAATATGCCTAAATCGTTCGCAACTCGTAGGCCTGTTCGACAAATTTTTCAGATTGCCGCTTTGCTTGTTCGTTCTTTGTTTTACCTGTATGTCTGCCTCTCTCCCCCCTTGTGCCCCTTTCGCTGCGGTCTGGCCTAAGCTGCCTGCACGTGCCACCATATGCTGGCAAACTTCATTTGCCGCTCATTAATAAATTCATGCAGTTTCTTTCAGCTCAACGAGAACGACGTCGCCAGCGTCTGCGTCTGCTTTATTAGCTATATGAAATATGTTGTTCTCGTCGGGGCAGGAGCAGGGGCAGGGGCACATAACGGCAACCTTCCCCCAGCTTGGAGCTGGCATATTTTTTGAGTTTATATTTTCGTTGCATACCTTGCGGCGCGGCACGCAGTAATGAAGTTACAGGTGTGCGCATGTGTGTGTGAGGGGGGGGGGGAGGAGGAGTAGCTTGTTTGCTTACTTCGCCAGAGATAATGGGGTGCTGTACAGGGTGCTGTGTAGGGTGCAGCGGGCATATGAGCAGCGATAGTAGCAGAAAACTGGACATTTCCGTTGGAATTTCGACTCCTTCTGGGTTTTTTCTTGCATTATGTCCTTTACAGTGCTGTAGAAAGTATACTCCCACTTTACAGTTGAATTTTTGGTTTTACTTACACACTCGCTCTGCCGCTGGCCTGCTGCAGCGCACAGCTGAGTCTGCCTGGCCGAAGCCGGTGCAAACTTTCGCTCGTTTCAAAAGAATAACTTGCCTTGTCTGTTGCTTTTGCCGTTGATATTTTGGCGACCCTGTAAAGGCAGTAGGGGTGGGGCAGGGGCGAGAGCACACTCCAGTTTGAACTTAAGCACTTCCTGTTTGATCGGAAGCGCCTCGAGGGAAATTGAAAAAGGCACTTGAGTGCCGTCAGCAGCAGCAGCAGCAGCGGCTGAAAAGGCGAGCCCGGCACATTAGGCACAATATGAGCGGGCCGAGCAGCAGCTTTTTAGCCAGCCAGCGAGTCAGTCAGTTAGCCAGGTAGGCAGACAGGCGGGTAGGCAGACAGACAGGCAGGCAGGCACCAGCAAGCTATGCAGTTGTTGTGCCTGCGTTGTTTATCAACTGTGAAGCCGGTGGGCAGGCGGGTGTGCAGGGTATGCAGGGGGCGCTTGCCAAATTGCCTGCGTATTATATGTATTATGTGCCGGCGTGTGTGTGTGTGTACTTTATTTTGTTTACCGGCATTGGCGTCTTAAAGAAAACAAGCTGCCTTGTTAGCGTTGTTCCTGAGGCTTCTCTTGTCTTACCTGGCGGGGAAGTATTAAGTTTGCCTAAGCAGGAAGCTGTCGAGGAAGCTCAGGTGATTTGCCAAATAAGCAAAGTTGCCGCCCTGACCCCCCTGCCCACCAACCGCTCTTCTACACACATTGTTTGGGCAAATTATGGCATAAATGGCCAAGCGCCGCATGTGTCGGCGCTGGCTGCGACTTTGGCTACGGCTCAACAGTCTGATAATAATATCAACCGCAAATGTTGGCACATAAAAAATAAATCCATGCCATTATGTCTTTATCAACTGGCCCGAGCCGGAGCGGGAGCCCGAGTGCGGCCTGGCCTGCCCTGCCCTGGTGTCAACTATTTCGTGCACATGTTGCCGCGTCGAGGTTATTAAAAAGATTTGTCCCTTTCAGCGCGTACGCACAGACTCAGCAATAATGCCCGCACAACTGTTTTGTTATTATAGTGCTGCCTGCCTCTCTTTCCCGCACTCTCGCCCTCTCATTCACTCTCTCTATATGCCGCTCTGTTTGCTGCTGTTGTTGTCGAGCGTTTGGCATTATGTTTGACACTTGATGAAGCTTAGGCGTAATTGCTGTGACAGCAAAGCGTAAAATGCCACGCACACACATGCAGCCACAACACACACTGGCACACACACTCGCATACACTCGCACACAAATGGACTTAATGGTCAGTAAGTATGAAATTAATGGCTTATTTCGCCACGATGCGTAATTAGAGCAGCGCTTAAAAAAGGATCTCTTGCGCTCAGTGCGAGAATATGGCGTAAAACACATGTCACAAAGCGCTCAGGGAAGGGGGCTAACCCCTCCTGCAGCTCCTCTGTCTGCTCAGCTCAGCTTATATTTTGCATATATGGCATAAGCATGCTTTGCTTTTCCATTAAAGTATCCTCATTACTTCGCTGTCTCAGGTATTCGCGACAAACAACTGACACACCCGGCACGCCCGTTTCTCCATTTTCCCAATGCCGCAGCTAATGCAAGAAAAATAATAATAAAAAACAGAATTATATTCGCTTGAAGTGAAATAATTATTAAGCTGTTGTTGTTGCACTTTCGTCGCGTTGTTTATGCAAATGTGCAGCCAATTAGCTCGCGGGCAACACTGCCGGCCCCCCAGGGTTGTCTCCGTCTCCGACTGCGGCTGCTTATGTGTTTTATTACATGTGACGCATTTGGCTGCCTTGGAAGGTAATTGGCTAAGGGCAGGCGAGGAATGGGGGGACGACTAGGCGACTTCAACTGGCAGCAATTGGCATGCAAATGTACGACATCGATTAAAATTTTATTACACGCCATGTCGGCTGCGGGCCACGCCACGCCACGCTACGCTACGCCATGCCTTGCCGGAGCGCAGCAGCAGCACTTGGCAAGTGGCAGGGTAAGGCAATAAATCAGGTCGAGTTTACAGGTAAACCCAGCGAAAATTGTCAGTCGCCCGAAAGCGACGACGACAAGGCAGAGGAAGACGCAGAAACAGAGCCGGAGTCGGAGCTGGAGCCGGAGCCGGAGCCGGAGACAGAGACGCAGTGCAGCTCTAAGCACATCAAATGTGGGATTTTAAATGCCAAACTCTCGACAACAACAACAACAACTAGAATTGGCTCTCCTGGTTGCTGCTCCAAGCTGCTGCCGGCAGACACTTGACGATGACACTCTTAGGGTAATTGAATTGAGTGAGATGTTGTCGCCGTCGCCCATCGCCATCGCCATCGCCCATTGCCGTTGTTTCCGTTTAAATTTAGCAGCGAGCTAGACGCATCGACATCCGGCTCCTCGCTTCTGCTTCCCCTGCCACGCCCGTCTGCTTTGCAAGAACAAATATTTAATAGCACTCGTAAAGGCTGCCGGGATGCAGTGCACCGTCTGTGGCCCCAGCACCACGGCAACATCATTATGGCCAACATATTTTTACAATATTCAATTTAATTTCGTCTCAGTGCGCAGTGCAGGAGCCAGCAAAGGAGCCGGCACAGTGGGCAGATGTCGAGCATGGGATATGGAATTGAATGCAGCTCACATTGAATTCCAGCTGAGCGAAGCTTTGATGCTTTGATGAGATCACAGTGCAGATTAAAAGCATATGCAGTGCAGCAGGTGAACAGCAAGCACACAAGGAAAAGTTTAATTAACTTGTAGACTGGGAAAAACTGATAGAGCAGATATTATTGTACATTTTAATCAGTCAGAAATCGATGTAGTTGCTTATATGCATTATACAAGAAAGCAGAACTAATGATCTTGAAGTAGTTCAAGACGGTGTAGAGCAGCTACAGCCGAGTGTACTCAGTAGTGTGATACCCTGCTTTCATGTTTTATTAAACAGAATTAAGTCTTTTGACGCCTTTAGATCCTTAGTCTCACAGCGAGAGCTGCAGTTGAGCACATGCTGCTCGTGAACTTGAATAACTGCGCTCTAAATGGTTCGATCAGTTTGAAAGTTAGAGCATAGTTTTATATAGTATTTAGCTAAGTGTATATCGAAGCAGCAAGTTAAGACTTAAACAACTTTGCATAATAAACATAAATTATTGATTTGGCGCATGACACTTAATATTTGATATAAGTTCTGCAAAATTAAGGCATATATAAAGCTGCAAGCTAAATTTGGCAGCTCCAGCTTGACTAACAGCTGAGATCTGTGATATCGCACTGACGGCACAAGAACATATATAATTTGTGAGATCTGCCATGTTTTCTGCCGCCCGTTACGCATATTTGGCCAATGTCAGTATAATCTTTATTCGAAGAAAGAGTACAACAAGCGCATTACAAGGGTCCAGTCAAATCAAATGCGTAATTGCAACTGCTTTCCGGTTCGTTCGACTCGCCGCCAGGTGGAGCTGGTGTGCTGGTGGGTTGTGGTGCACACACACTCCTCGCTTGTCTGTCTGCGAGTTTGTCTGCTCATAAATAAAACATGCCAATGACATGCGAGTCAAAACATGAAAAATTTCCCAGTTCGTTATTTATACAGGAAAGAACAATACACACACACACACGCACACATACAGGGTAGATAAAAGTGTATATGCTACACGTGCATAGAAACTTAAATGTGCGGGATGGGGGATGGGGGACGTGTTCTAAGTGTCCTAAACATGGCATTGGGAGCTGCCCGTGTATGTTGGGCATGTACACCAATTATACAGCTTGTTATATTTCTTATACGTGCACACACTCGCACACACACACATACATGCACGTGCACGCAGACATTGAGCAGAAGCATGTCGCAAATTTCGTTGCTCGAGGCCAAAGATTTTCAATTTCTGCTAATCTGGAAACGAGTAAACAAGTTCCAAGCCCAGGGCGGGACAAAACCGAAGCGGACCGCAAGCAGCCATTGTGTTGGGCCTGCTGTATGGGTATGTGTGTGCTCTCTTCCTCTCGCACAATAACGGTAAAATGACAAAACAATTTATGCCTCATGCAATGGCAATAATCGAATTTAATTAGAAAATTGCTGCGGCCGGCCGACGAACGAGCAGCTGCACGTTGCCAGACTGCACGTATGCATATTTATATATATATATATATATATATGTGTGTGTGTGTGCCTGTCTCTGTGTGTGAGCTTGCAGTCCGCTCCGCAGTGCCAGCCACAATTCCAATTTGCGCGCTAAACTCGAAAATGAAAAATAACTTCAATTTATTTTGACATCGTTTGACAAGAAAAATGTATAAATAAAATAACTAAATATGCTACAGATATATTTATATATATATATATATATATATATAGGAGATATATATGCTGTGTAGATAGTTTGAATTGTGCAAATGAAATTAGAGCAGCGCATCAAAGGCATACGCCGAAAATATTATATATAATTCTAATGGATTTAGTGGCCCGAGGAGCATGTCAAAAATGCAATGGCACAAAAGTTTCCGGCATATGTATACCTCCCCCCCCCCCCAGGACAACCTTCTGCTTGAAATGGCCAAAACTATTGAGCAACTATTTGTGGGTTGTCACGTGCGTGGGGTGCAGCCAAAGATTTTTCATTCCATAACTCGCACTGTACCAAAACCATACCAAACCGTACCCAATCGTAACACCCAAACAATTTTAGCTACGTGCCCATGTTTCGTTATCTGCCAGTTTTATTCGCATCAGTGTGCGGGGCGTACGTGATCGGAGTGTGTGTGTGAGTGAGTGTGTGTGTCGGAGTGTGTGGTCAGCATTTCACACAAATGCACGTAAATAAAAGACCACAAATTGAAAGGAAATAATGCTCAGCGATTAGCGAAAAGTAATCATAAGTAGCCCAGTGAAAATTACCCAGCTGCATTCACAATTTTCAAGCGTAGATTGCAAATGGCTGCCGGGCAGGATGGCAGGCCATTTCCGGGCATTCTCTTGCTTTGTGTCTGTTAATCAGTCGATTAGGCCGTGTTTGTGCCAGTCAACCGAGTGCAGACTCTTGTGCTCCATGGATGAGAAAAGTCAAATCGAGCTATGCAAGAGTTTCTACGCTCTAAGCAGATTAAATACAAAATATTTATTTATAGAAACCTTGGTAAATTATCGAGTTATATTTATTTTAATTTAATTAAATTAATTTCTAAAGAAAAGGTTACTACTCTTGTGTTCTGAGCAAGAGTTTTCACGCTATCGAGTGGCCAATTTATTAATATCTCAGAGTTAATACAATTTATTTATTTATAGAAAACTTGGTAAATTATTAAGCTATATTTTTTTAATTCAAATTAATTTATTTCTTAAGAAAAGGTTCAGACTCTTGTGCTCCCTAGATATGTTAAATCAGAGCCAGTTTTGAAAGAGTTTATCCAACAATTTGCAATTAGTTCAGATTAAAAACGTATATTTACTTAAAAATAACTTTGTAAATTATTTGGCTATATTTATATTAATGAAATTTAATTAATTTTGTAAGAAAAACTATCTGTAAAACTGTTAAAATTTATTCAAAGTTCCATATCAATCTGTTTCTGTTGTAATTGTACTTCCATACTGAAATTTCGCTTTCTTTTCAATCTTATATCTTTAATTTAAAAATGTAAATCTTATCCCCATTAATTATTTGCAGCTTTCCGTTCCGCTTCCGTTCTCTAGTAAACTAACTACTTATTTACGGTCGCAGTAAATAGCATAATTATTATGGTAGCTCAAAAATGATGGCTTTGTTTTGTTGATTTTAAGTGGAGGCCTTTCCTAGCCTCGACCCGGCCTTCCTGGCCTGGTCATAGGTCACAGGTTACAGGAAATCGCCGTACGTAGTGGAGTTCTAAATCAAGCTCAAATCACGCCAACTTACAACATGCTTCTCACACCTCCTAAATAACTAATGGCTCGGGCTTATCGCAGAGGAAGCAGCAAAATGCCACAAATATGTGTGACCCAAGTGTGCGGGTGTATGTGTGTGTGTGTGTGAGTGTGTGTGTGTGTGATGTTCGCTAATATTGCTAAGCTCTCACGGCAGCGGAAATTGCTTCGTGCCTTTCACTCGAAATGCTGCAATAAACATCGAAAGCCGTCCGAATGCCAAACTGAATACTGGACACCGGTTTTGGGATCGGGATCGGGGCACACCGGACCCTGGCCAGCGTCCAGTTGTAGCCCAGCGGTGTATGTAGCATGGGTCCGCATGCTGGGCCAGAGTGACTTCATCCAGCTCAGCCGTCGCTCTCTTGCTCCCTCTCGGTCTCCCTCTCGCTCGTGCTTACAATGGCAGCACACGGCGGAAGCGCACAATAAATTGCTTATTTATGGCTTAGCTTTTGGCCATAAGAAACATGCTGTTTTTATTGTTTTTAATCAACTCGAAAAGATTTGCCCTAGCTTATAAAATAGACGCAGTGACCGGCGATGGATGAGCATCCGGTGCCCTGTGCCATCGCTGCTGCTGCCGTTGTTATTGTTTTCTATGCTCGACAGGAAATCATTTTTGCTAGTAGTTCGCTGAGAGAGAGAGGCGAACTCAAGTATTGCTAATGTTAATTTTCAAATTTATGACAGGCTGGAAAGTTTCTTTTTCGAGGCCAAGTTGCCCCTTCGATGTGGACAGTGGCTGTTGGCAGTGCTTGTGCCCAGTTTGAGGTTTTGTTTCAAAACACAAAACGGTAGCAAGAATGACATCAAAGGCAAGTGCTTATATTGTGCGCGAGTGTGTGTGTGAGAGTGTGAGTGTGTGTGTGCGACAAAAAAAAAAGACTCATACTGGAAAAGGAGCTAACAAAAATAGGGTACAGTGGGCGTGGCCAAATCAGCTAATCGGCTTTTTGTTGTGCGTTTGCCATTTGCCAGCGTCTTTGTTTGCCACTGCACGAGTATAAGTAGTTGCTGCAGTAGGGTAGGGTGAGGAGAAGGGAAGGGCTGGGGAAGAGGTTTGTTGTAGAGCCGGAGCAGCACTTGAGGCACTCTAATGATTAATTAAAGCGCTGCAGGGCGCCGCCTGCTTGTCTGCTCTATGCAAATGATAACAAAAATGAAGTAATTTCGCAGAAGGGAAAGGGTAAGGGGATGGGCAAGGGGCGCAGAAGAGACCCCTGCAACTGCAGTGTTTATTTGCTTTGCGTTTTCGGTTGCAAACAATTTGCGAAATAATTTAACGCTTAATAAAAGCGCAAATCTAATAAACCTTTGAGCTTTTTGTGGTTGCCGAGCAACTTGCTGCCAGCTTCAGCAATGGCTGCCGCTTCCGGCGCCAGCCCAAAAGTATGCAGTGCATGTAATTGCATTTTGTTGTTGCTCTTGTGTGCACCCGAGTGTGTGTGCGTGTGTGTGTGCGCTGTGTGCCTGCCTGCCTGCCTGCTGGCCTGTCCCGGTTTGTTGTTCAACATGTATTTTGGTTAATTTAACTTTGCTGAATTATGCACAGCACCCTGGCAAGTGGCAATGAGTGTGTGTGTGTGGGGGAGGGGGGCTGTTTGCTATTTGCAAATTTAATTTTTGGCCAGCCAACAACAACAACAAGAATGCAATCGCTATGGCTGTGACTAATTTAGTGCTAATTTTGCACGCATTATGCGCGATTAGATTATTAATGAAACATTTGTTGTTCAATTATCGGCGAGCAGAGCCGACAAGCAATTTTAATTAAAATACTTTAGTTTTTCTGCTGCGCCGGATATTAGATTTTTTCGGTACATTGATTAGCTCATTAGGTCTTGATTAAAATTGTAACAATTAAAAGCGAAATAAAAAAGTAAATAGACAAAACAAAAAAGAAAAACGAAATGTTTTAATTACCAAAAATACTCATTGTTAATTCAAATGGCCATAAAATGAGTTGAGTGAGTCTAAATTCATTAGTGGCATTGGTCGCGTTTGATTATCGATGCGCTGCCTTAATTCATCAGGTCGTTAGGGCGTTTCTATTGCGCTCTACACTCCCCCACGCTCTTCCTCTCACTCTCAGGTGCATCAGCTGGCAGCTTCGCAGGCTAACACGATTCCCTGAGTTCCAGGCACAGCCAACTGACAACCGACAGTTCTTCAGTCACCCCATCTGTCTGTCTGTCTATCTGTCTGTCTGTCTGTCTGTCTGTCTGCTTGTCTGTCTGTCTCTCCGTCTGTCTGTCTCTCCGTCCGTTCGTCTCTCTTTCTGCTGCCGACAGACTGCAGCCAACATCAGCGGCAACAGCCCGAAGCGGAAGTGCAAGAGTACAGCTGCTAAAGTATTTTTTGGTTGAAATCCGCGAGGTACGTAGTGCACAAAACAAGCACAACGACTCGCAAATACACTTTCAGTAAGCCCATAGAAAGCAGGCAGCTGCAGGCGCAAGCAAGCTCTTAAAAATCATAGGCAATTGAGTAATTAAACTCGATAGTTCGTATTAATGGAGTACTCTTTATCCAAAATAGCAGCAGCATATGGCAGAAGTAATTAGTTACTGTAGCAAGATCTTTGCCTATTAAGCCGAGAGTATGTTCAGTCTTTGAAAGTTTCATCTGACTCATACATATTTATAATCAAGTTGAATTACATATATCCCTGCCTTTCCCATTGATCAAACTCTTTAAATTTTACTTCATGTTGATATGAAAAAAGAACAGAAAAAAATAATTTTGTATTTTAATTTTTAATTTATTTTTTTAATTTATTTTTAAAATTATCTTTTAATTTACTTTCTTTTAATTTAATGAAACTTGCTTGCTTAGCTTAGCTGCTGCACCCCTACCCGAGGCAGGGTATTAAAATCACAATACGAAATCATGGGTGCCCACATTGTGTCCACTTTTGGGCAGTGGCAACAATGCGCATATCCTGCGCTCGCTGCAGCTGCACGTTTTTGTCTAATGGTTTCCGGCACACACACACTTGCACACACACTCGCACACACACTCGCACTCCTGGCACATACTCACGCACTTCACGCACGACTGCTTAGCGCCGCGAATCTTTGTTTTCAGCAACAACTGCGCGCAATTCCGTTTTTCAAATTTTTTGTATATGCCATTGTTGTTGTTGTAGTTGTTGTTGTTGCTGCTGTTGTAGCTGCATTTATTGTTGTCGTTGTTGTAGCTGCTGCAGCTCGTTGTGTGCCGTTGACGGCCTTTCAGATTTTTCCAACTTTTGCGCATTGGCATCCGAGTTGTGCTTCCCGCAGCCATTGTCCAAGGCAGAAGCAGCAGCAGCAGCAGCAGCTCATAATGGACATGTGAAGCCAAAGCTGAAGCAGGAGTTGCAAGTAGCAGTGCAGTGTGGAGTAGAGGGGCAGGCTGGGCGGCAGGCAGGGAATGCACACTGTCGAAAGTCGTCGTCGCTTTCTGCACTGACAATAGGAGCATTTCAAGCATTTTTCCATTTGTGGCCTTTGTTTCGGTTGCGAGTTGCAAGTTCAAGTGAGCTGGCCACACTGGCTACACTGTCCGTCAGTGTTACAATTAAGCACAGTGGACCGACGGGGGCACTCTCGCAGCCGAGTGCTTGCTTTTTATTTAACTGTTCCAGGCAGCAGCCTGTCGAGTCGAGTTTGGCGCCGCAACTCAACTCAGCTCAGTTTATCAGTTGCCAGCTCTGTCATTCGCTCAATTTCGGCAGGGGGGAGTGTGGGAAGAGGGGCCAGGCACCTGCTTAGGTTTTGCCCCCCAAATTTATGCATTAAAATTGCCAGACGAGCTGTCGCATTTAATCAATTTTATTGCCATGCAGCAATCATAAAAGCGTAACCGAACATGCTCCGTCGCTCGCTCTCTCCCTCTCTCTCTCTAAACCTCTCTCTCTCTCTTCGATTATTATGATTTGCCTTTTTTTTGCGCTGTTTTTCTATTCTTTGCTTTTATTACATCTCCCGCTTTTGTTGTTTAAAAATGCAAATTTATACATAGCTTTTCGCTGGGCAGCAGGCTGCAAAAAGCGGGCAGCCATGACGTATGCTTGATTTATGCGCCAGTTGATGACGCTTCAATGGAGCAGCAGCAAGTACCGGCTCCATAATCAATTAGCGAGTGTTTCAGGGAGGAGTGAGGGCAACCTGTCGACTTCCTGCTTGCCGATGACGACACTCGGCCAGCTCTCAGGCGGGGGCGTAGACGAGACGCTTGCAGACACATTTACTATAAATTCATGTTAATTTACCGCCAAACCGAGTCGGGGGTCAGCGGCGTGAGAGTTCGGGTGGCGAGTGCCATAAAGCGGCAGCTCACGGTAGCTCGGCTGGAGCGGCACGTGCAGTTGCATAAGTTTATCAACAAAAATCCACGTGGAGCAGCCAAGAAGTCGGCAAGGCGCCGTGCTTAACGGGCAAGATAAACGGCGCACGGGGCGCAAATAATGTCTGGAGATGAAATTAAGCCGCAAAAGTAAATCACAGCACGCGATGCGCACGAAATGTAAATAAGCCAAGAGCTCAGGGCGCGGAGAGCGGGGAGCGGGAAGACTGGCAATGATCACACGGGGCTGGTGATGATGAGCAGCGCTCAATAATTTAGAGCAACTGCAGCCTCGCCTACACCTTGGGCGGCTGTTTAGAGTTGCCGCCTCTCAAATATTTATGAGCACAGCAGCAGCAGCAGGAGGGGGGATGGTGCGAAGAGGGGCAGCCACTACGTCAGTCTGGCAGGAAGGTGATTCGTGGATGCCGGGGCAGAAACTTTAGTGATTATTACTAACGTGGTTACGTGACTGTTTTGGAAAGTGTCGAAAATGCGGCGCGCCAGTCGCCCCTGTTCCTCTATCCTCTCTCTCTCCCGCTCTCTCTCTCTCTCTCTCTCTCTCTCTCTCTCTCTCTGCCTTAGCCATTCCACATTGTTAACAAGTTTGTGCACTGGCTTTGATTTCTCGTCTCATAAAAATAAATCCACAGAGCCAGCCCACGCAGTCCTGCTTGGGGCAAACTTCGCTCGCCATTCGCGTGAAATATTTCAGGCAAATTTAAAGCGAATTCGCCGCGCTGGCGCTGCCGCTATCAGCGCGACATTTAACACTAATTCATAATAAGATGTCGTTGACAGTTAACCCATGCGCGTGCAGGCAGCCATGGGTTAAGGCTGAGAGTGAGCTGACAATGAAATCTCTGCCAGCGCCTGTGTCTCGTTCCCGCGCTGCCGTCTCTCTCTCTCTCTCCCTGTCTCCGACTGTCCGCTTCAACTTTTCACTTTTTGAACCTTGCCCAGCTTTATTTTTTCGTGTTTTATGCTTGTTTCCTCATCTTCTGCTTGCTGCTCCCTTTTGCGGTTCTTTTGGCTTTGTCCTTTTTGCCTGCGTCGCGTCTCGCTCTGGACGCGTGTTTTATGTTGTCTGTCTATGTGTGGCTTCATTTTTGGTTAGCACTTCTCGCCTAGTTGCACCCCCCGTCCACCACTGCCCCGCTTAACCCCATGCTGCCGCTGCTCCTTTATTTTTTTAGCCCCAGTCGGAAAGCTGTCATAAGCAGATAAGCTGGCGCAATAAGCCTGAGCCGGGGATATATTTGCACTGATTTACGAGATTCGCTTTTGCATATGGCAATCGTGTGGGATTCCCAACGGGGGAGTGGGCCATAAACAACCGCAGGGCGGGGAGAGAAGATCGTTCAATGACCTTGGCTGAAATGAGGAAAGTTGCGCGAAGATTTCTGAGTTAAAACAAGGCTTAAAACATTAATGCAGCAACTAGAAAATATTTGTATTTTTTTTATATATATATTAATATATAGTTCTTGCTTATTTTTGGCTTATAAAAAGCTAACAGATTTTATTATGGCAAAGCTTTTTTAGTCTCGCTTATCGTCTCGTTTTGTGTTTCTTTTTACTTCTGCTGCCAGCGCTTTCTGCTGCTGCTTCGTTGCCTTCTCGCCTTGGCACAAGAATTAAAATTTAGATTTAGATTTAAAAGCAATTTTGTCTTTGTCGCATGCAGACGCAACTTTCCCCCCCCCCCAATCCTCGCTGCACCGCTGCTCTACTGGAGTAGCAGGGTGAAGTCGAGGATGAAATTTAATCAACAAAGTGCAGCGCTTTTTGTGAGCTCTTCACTTTTGTTCATCGCTCGTTGCAGTTGCTGTTGTTGTGTGTTGCTGTGGCAAGCAAACTAAAAATATGTGTCGCCCGCGTGCCACGCTTTAATGCAGCTTGCAGGTCGCTTTCCTCCCTCTCTCTCCCACTTTGTGTGTGTCGCAAGTGTCTTTGCCGCTATCTCAGATATAGATATGAATAAATATGTATCCGCTGTTTGGGGCCAATTTATTTATTAATATTCTGCAACTCGTTGCGATTGCGATTCTCGGCTGGCACCGCTGGCGCCATTGTTGGGGGCCAGCAGCCGCGCGAGGCAGCTCTCGCTCGCCATGCTGCGCGTTTGCTGCCGGTTGCCAATTAAAGTGGATTAAAAATTCCATTTTCTTACAAAAGACTGGCAGTTTGCTGCTTGTTTGCCTGCTTGTTTGCTTGCCACATGCGTCAAAAATGTTTGCGCAAATTGGCCGCTCGTTGCAACATACCCTGCAGAGCTGGCACTGTACGTGCCTCGCTGGCTGCGACGCCGTTACCAAATCAAATATCGAATCGCGAATCGCGAATCGAGCTGCCAAAAATTGGCTATGCGGCTAATCAAAATTGTGCAAATTGCGTTTTCGTATGCAAAAAAAAAACCGAGAAAAAAAATGGTATAAAGGGGGAAAACGAAAGGAAAATTGCGCTAGCCCATACACGAGGCGCCCCTTCATACACTTTCTTGGCTGCGATTTTTGTGAAGCACAAGGGCGCGCCGTGGAACGCACACAATATTGGTTCAACATTTTTGGCTTCGAGGAGTACAAGCGCTGCAGTTGTTGTTGTTGTTGTTGCTGGCAAAATTTGCCAAGTGACTGCCCAGGTTGCTGCTGGCGAGCGGGCGAGTGCAGTGTCGAGTTTTGTTGGTTTTTAATTAACTTTTGGCTGCAGGATACAACATATTGTGAAAATTAACGCCGACACCCGCACACACACAACCGCCCTCGCATGCCGAGCACAACACAAACATTTGCGTGAGTGTGCGTGTGCGTGTGAAAGTTGCTTGCCGCATGACCAACCTCCTGCCCCGTCTCCGCCCCTACGCCCTTTGGCTTGCGGGCGAAAAACACTAAAGGATTGCACGAGTATTGCCGTACTTCTTGGGAAATTGAGTTTCCACACAAGTTTGAAGCACCGCCGCTCGTTTGTTGCTCGTCCATTCGCAGCGCAAGTTAAGAGATCTATTTGATTTTCCCCTATCGAAACAGTGTGTATAATATTTGCCTGTGCTTTTACTTTTTACGCTACTCTAGTTGTAAATATTTCTGCAGCGCAAAACAAACCAAATTTGACTCGATTAATCTTGCACTTCGCTGGCAATCAAAACTTTTAATTATTTTTGCGTTCAGGTTTTTCCTTTTTTTGGCTTGTTAACTTTTGATGCTTTAATACACTGCAATTACATGCAGTTCGTCTCCTGCAAAAACACAGGCAAGTACGACATCAACAACAACAACAATAGAAACATTCGCAGTGGCTGTGGAATGTGGATGCCGAAAAAACACGCAAGTACAACAGCTATACGAGCAACAGTAAAATGATACAACGAACATGCGTTCAAATACGCCAACGGGAGCGAGCAAATGATGAACGACGGCCGGCGCATGGGGCGTATGAGCGATGGCGCAACATTAACGCGCGTCCACGGGGCGTATGCGCAACTGCAATTGCAACCGAGCAGATCCATGCGAGTTGTGCTCGACAGTGGGATATGCCTTATGCAGAAATCTATAAGTAAATAAATTATAAATAAATATATAAATACAAATAAAATAAATAAATAATCATTTAAATAAATGCAATATAGATAATTATAATATTTTTAATTAAATATGTTGTTGCTTTTGCAATATCATTTTACCAGCTGCATATAATTCATTTATATTAATAATAACTAACATGTTACAGAAACTCATATACCAGTAAACCCTACAATTAGCCTGGCCAGGGTATTACGAAAAAATAACAACAATTGCTGCGCTGATTTCCTGCGGTCTTTTGGCCAAAATAGTTTAGTTTTGGGAATTGTTTTTAGCTGACCAACCAATTCTTGCTGCCACCCCCCTCAAACTTGCCTCTCCTCGCTGTTGGTTTTTTTCGGGCGATTCGCGCATTCGACTTGTTTCACATACATATCGTATGTGCTTGTTGGTTTTTTCCATATTTGTTGCTAACCAAATATTTATATTACTTATTGTTATTTCTCTGCTTGCCTTTGTTGTTGTTGTTGTTGCTGCTGGTGCTGCACTCGCTTTATTTGCGCACAGTTCGCCGTTTGTTATTTGTTATTTTTGTTGTTGTTGAGCAAAAGTTAATTAATTGAGTTTTGTAAAGTTTTGGCTATAACATAAATTCAAATTGTTGTGCACGCCATGGAATGCCAGGGCTGCATAGCGGACTGTTGGGGGAGTTTTTTTTTTTTTTTTTTTTTGAGTATATTGTTATTATTATTTTAATTATGTTTGTTACTAGTAGTAATACAAGGTTTATTATTAGTAATATATTATTTATGTCTTGCCCGTGGGCATTTCAGCAATCTGTATATAATTTCTACTCTTTCTCTTTCTTTTGGCCTTTCTCATTAGTTGTATAAATATTGGAATTGTTTTAATTATATTTGTTATTGATAGAATTCTTCAAGTTTTTTATGCAACCCTTTTTTGTTGGGAATTTCGAGCTACCTGTATATAATTTCCATTCTTTCCGTCTGCTTTTTTTGAAATTCTTTTCCCACAATTTTCCACGCATCCTCCTTTCCGCTGGTTTTACCTTAAATTTATTTGCAACTATTTTCAAGCGCACCTTATAAATTGCATTAAACATGCCGCAACTTGCTGCAGTTAACTGCAGCGGCAGTAGAGGCGCGCAGGACTTGGCTCGCAAAACTTTCAGGCATTCGCTGCGAGAGAACGAGACCGAGCTATGTTTGCAGCTGCCTCGGGCTGCTGACTCAAACAACAGTTAATCAAATTGTGCAAACAAATTTATGTTAACCACATAATCAATGCGCCTGCACCTGCAATCGACAGGGAGACAGACAGGCAGGCACACAGACAGACAGACAAACAGACAGACAGAGAGGCACAGTTGATGCTGCCGCATTGCTCATACGCACCGTGTACGCCTTGGGCTGTGTGTCTTGTTGCGCTCGCGTATGCGCGGCAACACATCAAACGAAATCTTTATTTATCGCTTTCAATAAGTCGGCGCAAAACCGACGCCAGCAAAGCTGCGGCAGATTGAGTCGAGCGCGAGCGGCACGCGAAACCCATTAAAGGCATTACGCGGTTGCCATTTTTCTCGAGTCGCCAAGCGATCCTCTCTCGCCTCTCCCTCCGGTTTTTTATGCTCGTTTTGTCTTGTTGTTCATTCGACTCCTTTTTTGCGGCAAATTAAAAACGATAAATTCGCGCTGCATGCGAAGAACGAGAGCAGCAGCAGCAGCGGCAGCGTCAAATCCGCATGCATCAAGCCGTTGCGGCTTGAAAGAGTTTTCCCAGCAGCTCGAGCAGTAGAGAAAACTCATGGCTGGCCCAACAAATAGCCAAATAAAAGGGCAAATTGCATACGGTTTGTTCTGCTAGCTGTAATTGTTGCCGTCTCCTGCGCCTGCTCCCCTCACTCCCGCTCTCGCCTTCCCCGGCCTGCTGCAAAGGGTGCAGCGACAAATTTTGAAGTCATGACTGCACAATAACAATAAAACAAGCGCAAGTGCCACCCCTGCCCCCCCCCAGCCACTCTCGCTTGCCCAGCCAGCGCCAAAACATTCTTAGAGACTTAGGAAAACAATGGCGAACCGGCTAACTGGACTCGGCCCGCTGGCCATGGTCAGAGTGGTTCGTGGTCAGCGGTAACCGCATACAAGAAATAAATTCGCGACGCTTTTCGACGACAAGTGCCACATAAATTCCAAATGCATTTGCCGGCCATGCTGCCAATGTCTGTTGTCCGTAAGTCCGTGCAGCAGGCGGCACTTACACACACACACACATACACTCAAACACACACACTCTCCTATGCCATCTAACTCTATCGTCGGCCATGAATAAAACTCTGTGGGAATTTCAATTGCAAAAATGTTGTCGTGAAACCATTTCGCAATGTTTCTTTTGCTCGTTGCGAATGTAAATAAAATAATTTGTGGCTTGCATAAGATAAATCAATGAAGTCGCTATTACACTTTCATTTAGCTGAGCCGCACATAAATAACAACTTTTTGATAACTGTAAAGAAACGCTGTGAGTTTCAGCGAAGTTTAAGGTTTATGTGGCTCGTATGGATAGTTGTTTTAAGGGGTTGTATAATGAGATATTTTCTCATTTCTCATTTGGGTTCCTTACTCACTTAGTTAGCTTACACCAGTTTCTTTCTAAATCTTATTTAATTCTTGTTTTCTCTTCCCAAACTGCCGAAAGGCATAATAAACACATTGTCTGCGCCAAATGAACACACTTTAATCGCCATCGTTATTCAATTTGACTGCGAGGCGATTGTCAAGCTAATCCCAAGCTTTCAATGGTCGCCTATTTCAAGCACATGTTCCCCTAATTCCGTTACACACCACAGCGTACATATATGCTTTAGTCGACGCGCAAATATTGATATAGAAAAACAAGGCTCACGGGCACGGATTTAACTGAAAGCCAGAGAGGAACGATCCCTCTCCGCACGCGCTGCAACAAACAAATAGAAAGTAGAAAAAAAGAAAGCCAGCCAAATGCGTTGCCAACACAGCAACAACAACATCGACGGCAATAGGCCAAAAAACATCGGGGCAAACAAGGCAATTACATAGTGCCAAAATGGCACAAGCCATAACAGCGACGATTTCTGTCGGCCGCCTGCACTTGCCCCTGCTTCTAACCCCCCCGCCCACTCCGCACTCGCACACCCCTTGCCTTGGCGGTGGCAAAAACAAATAGCCAAAGCTATTCCAATGTATTTATCCATGGTCGGTTCGCATATGCATACCCCCCGCAACGCGTGCCCTTCGTGCGACCGACCCCCACTGCGGCTTTGCAACTGGCAAACTGTCATCAATTTGGCGAGTGAGTGTGTGCGAGTGTAGTTTGGCCAATGGCCATATTGTCAATATGTATTGAAACTCACTCAAGCTATTAATGCTGAAAGCTTTTACGGTCACTTCAGGCAGCAGGCAGCAGGCGGGAGGCGGGAGGCGGGAGGCGGAAGAAGGGTCGCGGCAGCAACCGGAATGACCGCAGGCGGCACCAGCTGGTGTCAGACTCAAAAGTGGTTTGCTTTCCCGTTTTTTTGTTGCCTTTTCTGCAGTTGCGACTAGAAAAAACATTAGCCAAAATATAAACATGAACTTTACATATGAAATATGAGTGTGCGTTGCGCGAGGTGCGAGAGAGAGCGAGATAGCGGGAGTGTGCGCTGCCATTTTTAAAGTCCCTTTTCGGAAAGTTGTAAGACGCACGAATTTGTAGATAAGACACGGCACGACAGCCCTTGTCTACACAGGACACTGGACTGGACTCGCAGCTGGCAAAATGTGCGGAAAAACTGCGTTTAGTGGTAGACATAGAGAGCGAGACGGGGGGAGAGGGAGAGAGAGGGCAAGCTTAAGCGCTGCTTGTCTACAATTGCAAACTTAACGTGTCAATGGCAATTTGATGCGGAGGGCAAGGGGCAAACCAGGAGGCGCGTCGCGCAGCTGAATACACAGCGGAGGTGGCTGTGAAAGTGGGGGCAGGGCAGGGGAGCAGAGCAGGCAGCGCGATAAAGGCATGAAAAGAAAGCAAATCGCCGGGGCAACCCGAACCCGAAGAGCGTCTGGTAAAAGTTCTTCAAAAAGTTTCACTTTAACTTGAACAATTGACTTTTTTCTCTGATCCCCCATGAATGTTGTTGCTCCCGTTTGCTCCTGGCTGCTCCGGGCTGCTCCTCGTGCCACGCTCAGCGCAAGCACACTTGACTCGACCAGGCTGAGCTGAAGAACCCAACAAACCGGTTGCTGCCACATCTATCTGCAGCACAATTGGAACGTGGTTGCGTTGCTGGCTATTGAAATGTTTGCAGTCAAGTTATTGTTATTGTTATGGCTCCTGTTTGTTGCTACTGTTGTTGTTGTTGTTGTAGCAAATCGACGTCTTGCCGAGCGGCAAAGTTTGCTTTACTTTTTGCTTTACTTTGTGTCACGCTCTGTTGCGCTTCGTGCTCCGTGCTTCGTCGCCGAGAAAAAGGGAAAATTGAAAATGCTCATAATTTGGCTGTAAAAGATTTCAATCATGAATCGTGAAAGTTTACGCTGCTGTTGCGAGTTTATTTCTTCTGATTTTACAATTGATTTTAAAACAAAAAGTGAGAGCGGGAGCGTGGGCGAGTGGGCGAGCGACACAAGCGAACAAGGACAGGCAAACTTGGGGAAAAGTCAAAGTAGCGAAAAGTTGTAAATATCTTGTCGATTCAATCGTGCAACTAATTGAAAATTAGCTAATGAAATTGTTGAGAAAATTAGAATTAATTTTTCAGCTGTTTTTATTTGGGTTATCTTGAGGTTTGAATGGAATTCACGTTTATAGGTAAAGTATTTTATGGTTTGTAATTTTCTAGAAACACTTTAAAGTTTTTATAGCATACTTACTGGGGCATATTTTGAGAGTCTGCTAATGTATCGAGGATTGAGTTGATTATTGAAGGTATCTAGCTAAGCAACTTGTTCGAAACAATAATGATTTATTTATTTATTTATAATAACAAGCTGCAGAGCTTCTCTTACCCCCAGCTGCTCGAGTCTGCGGCTTTTTGCCGCAGGCTGTGCCTGTAATTGGTTCCAAAGTAGTTGGCTTTATGTGGAGGGAGTGCTTTTAAAGTACAACTCTATTTAAAGTAACCCCTTATTCGGAGGGTATTCCAAAGCAAATTGCAGGGCAGACACGCGCAGGCACTTGGCAGGCAACAAGTTGAACGAAAATGAAACTGAAGCTCTGATAAAGCCGTATTAAAAGCCAAAACCAGCGCGTCCCCAAAACACATTCTGACAAGGCACAATCTCAGCGCGGAACGACAAATGCGAGGGGGAGGGGTGCAGGGCGCGGCAAAGTCGCGACATTCGCGCTTAACTCCTGGAAAATGCTCTGATTAGCCAAAATCCTGGGATGGAATTGAAGTGGTTGTCAGTGGTAGCGTGCTTGGGGGCGTGGAGCTTCCTCTGCCGCTGATGAGGTCGAGTTTCAAACAATAACAAGCGAGATTTTAGGGATTTATGATGTCGACGCTGTGGCAGCAGCAGGGGGAACGGGTGCGGAGAGTGGCAGGGCGGGCAATGTCTGTCCATGAGTCCTGAGTGAGTCGCTGCTTGTCTGCGTGCGTCTACGGGTGGGTGGCTATGACTATGAGTGGATGCCTGTGTGTCAGGCCTTTTGTATTGTCATCTCTCTAAACTTGGCGTTTCTCTCTCAATTTGTTTGCGCTTTGTTTGCCGATGCCTTCTGCATACAGACAATCAAACGTTCGCTCGTCGCTCATACGCCACGTTGCCCGCTCGTTAGCTGGTTAGCCGCTTCGCTTATTGTTCCTGCCGCTCCTCTTGTGGTTGTTGTTGTACCAGTCTGGCCCGCCCGCTTGTAACAATATTTATTCATGTTAATTAAATTGTGTGAATATCACAATTTTCCATATGACTGCGCACATTTATTGTCTTTCAATTTGCGGCCATGTCTCGCTCTCTTTCCCTTGCCATCTATTTCGCTGTCTCTAGTTCTGCCCTTTTTGCTTTTCAAACCTGCTGTGCCTGCCTTCTGTGGAATGACTGTATTAACTGTTGTTCATTAAAGCAGCATGAGCTGCTCAGTTATGCATAGACTCGGGTATTTGTTAAGTTGCTGCGTTGTGCCGGCTTTAAGCCACGCCTTTTTATCACTGCCAGACTGCATTGGCATGTAGTCTATAATTTGCCGGCTTACACATTTGCGACCATAATCCGCGCTGCGGCCAGACCGTTGCCACAGCCTGCCTGCAACGCATGCAAAACTAACCAATAATTTCTTTTCAATTTCCCTGCGCCTTGGCCGCAAATTGCACGGAGTCAGACTGGCCAAGCCAGTGAGTCTCCAAGCCAGCGAGTCACCAATTCTCCGAGCCGCCACATTGCCGCAGCTGACAAAATAATTTGAAAGCAATTTCGAGCGCCAAATGTCCCCAGTCAGTGGCAACGCAAAAATTGTCAAATTCGCACTTCGAAGCTGGACAAGGCAAGGGGGGATGGTCTGTAAGGGGGAGTGGGCAATGGCACTGCAGGGAGACACACATAATACCATTCCGGGCACACTGCAATAATATTTCAATATGTAATTTGGCAAATTCCAGTTACAGTTGTCTTGCAACTGCTGCCGAGCTGTGTGTGATAATTTCCCCCAAGAACGCAGCATTAACACGAGCTGCACTTGGCCCTTGGCCAGCCCGGATGCTGGCGGGAGGTGGTATGTGGTGGTGTCGGGAGCAGGGTATCGAGTAGAGTTGCCAGTGTGTTTGTCATATTTGCATGTGCAAGTAAAAAGGTTTCTAGCTGCAGGCAAATTGATCCCAAGTCCCTGGCTTATGAAGGACATGGCACACGGCAGGGCTGAGCTGGACGGGGCAGGGCGTGGCTCGTTTGTGGGTGGGACTTAGAGTGGGGGGGTTAGATAATAAACGTTACTGCAGTTCGCACAAAAAAATAAGAGAGACAAAAACCAAAGCAAGCCAACTCCAAGAAGAGGCGAGATGGCAACACAAAAAGCAAACTCTCAAAGGACCTGTGACAGGATAATGCATGCTTGCATTTTAGATGACAATAATGCATTTTTGTTTTAAGGGTAATTTTGCAAAATGCTTTTTCCGCTGCGCTTTCTCTCGCACTCGCACTCTCTCGCGCCCTCTCTGTCTCCGACTCGATTGCAGCTGGTCGGGCTTCTACGTTTGTTTCATCTCTGCAGACTTTAGGGAATTTCATTATAAAATAAGCATAGAAAAAAGTTTTCCTATTTTTACGCAAAGACACAAAAGATTTGCAGAAAAATGGCAGGCGACTTGCACACTAAAGTTGCCCGGCCAAATGTGCACGGATTTACCGCGCGCCCGAGCCAAAGTGTCCTTTAATGTCTCATACTTGTATTTTATGCGCCACTCGCAGTACTAATTCACACAACTATTTAAAATTTGAATTTAATTCCGAAAAAGTACTTAAAAACTCGACAGTTAATTAAACTCGCGTTTAACTAGCCTCGTTTCTCGTCTCGTCTCTCTCTTTCTGTTGCTGTTTCCGTTTCCGCTTCCCGTTTCGCGTCGAAGGCAACAAACATATTTTTTATGCGCCTTACATTTTTTATGGCACAATAATTTTTCAATTAGAGCCAGAACCGTTTTGTCTACTCCGCGCAGCAATAAATGAAATGTTGCAATGGCCTCGCCGCACTGTCTTGACTGCGCTCTAAATTAACTGGCGGGGATGCCCAGGGGGCGGCTGGGAAAGCAAGGGGTACTGCCCGAAAGTATTTGTAAATTATGTTAATGACAGCACATTGACTTTATTATGACCAAAGTCAAGAGGAGATGCTGCCCAAGGCGTGTGGGAGAGAACATAAACTGAAACTGAAATGATGAAAATTCAACGAATGAGTTATAGTATACTCGGAATTGGAGTTATATAGCCAGGGCAGCCCTGGGGATCCGGAGTGTCTAGGTGGGGAAATTTATTGCAATGACAATATGTACATAAATCAACGGTAGGGCAGTGTGGGAGTCCACTCGACGGCGATATACCCAGCAAGCAGTTGTGAAATGATAAAATTATTAATATTTTTCTAAAATTGAGTTGCAAATGTTTAGACAAATTTAGCTTTTTTAAACCAAATCTAGCCTTTTTTTTAATATCCAAGGTCTTTATGCACCACTCTACTTTGTGTATTTTTTACAATTTGCAGAACTTTCGCTTTAATCGTAGTCAGCCTAGGCTTATCGATTCTTGCCCGTTGCGCCTGGCTCGCTCGCCCGCTCGGGGATTAAGTGAAAAGTCTGGAAAAACACATTGCTGCGTTTCCGGTGGCGCAGCTGACATTCCAGCTGCTGGGAAAGTCGCTTCGAGGCTAATCCCGAACAGGCACGTGCTTCAACATTAAAGTTGCAGCACGACTCTTGGCTCATATGCGATGTTGTTTGCTTTTCATTTCGGTCGTTGTCCTGTATATCAATGGGACTTTGAGATCACCAGCAGCAGCAGCAGCCGCAGCAGCCGGCGGCATTGGACGGCAAATAATCAAAGCAAGTGCCAGACGATGCTAACGGTATCCTCTGTTGTTTTCTTTTTTTTAAGCACACTTTGGGTCACATTTTTTACTCGACGGCGACAAATTTGCAAGACAATTAGAAGGTCTCCGGGCCGCCGTGGCAGACGGTCGTTAATGAAAGCGCGCGATAAGAAATTCTAACGAATGTCAAGTGGAAGAGACGCCTTCGATGCTGCCTGGCGAGAGAGTAGGACAGAGAGAGAGAGAGAAAGAGAGAGACGGTGTGCAGGCGGCGCTGAAAAGTAAAGTAAATGTTTACATTGAGAAATCTGAAATTTGCATAATTTGCCAACGACGGGGAAGCTGTGACGCGCTGTCGCTGCCGGGACGGACCGGCTGCCGGCGTAGATAAGTCCCAAATATTATTCATGGCTCTTGGGGAGTGCTGGCATTGTGTGCGATAAGGTTACATGTGCCCAGGGCCGCGCGCCTGGCCGATAGTGTCCAAAAGCTGTCAAACTGGACGCCGGTTGGCCTAAAGAGCGAGGCAGGAGCAGGCAGGAACAGGCAGGGCCAGGCTGGCAGCAGGTGTCAGGCTCGCGCTCAACAGGATGCACAGCAGCAACAGCAGCGTGTGCCGGCTGCGTGCTGTTGCTCTTGTTGCATTGTATCGTATTTTCCACAACCGAGCTCTCTCCCACTCTCTCTCTCGAGCGCGTGTGAGAGCGCGTTTGCATTCTCGGAAAATTGCGATACAAGGCAACAACACAAGTTGCGCTCTTTCGTCGTGCTTCGTTCCGTA
Source organism: Zaprionus inermis (assembly GCA_018151445.1). Lineage (NCBI taxonomy): Eukaryota > Metazoa > Arthropoda > Insecta > Diptera > Drosophilidae > Zaprionus > Zaprionus inermis. Next base: position 2,083,996 of record JAECXD010000640.1, on the reverse strand, counting down.
TCGTGCTTAGCCTGGCGGCCTGTTGTTGTTGTTGTTGTTGCCGTTGTATTGTAGCCCTAAACAAGTGGTAAACAAAGTGCAGAGGCGTCGCTTTTCACGGGGATTCAATTTTATCAACTAATTGTTCAATAATTTTCTAGTCATTTGAGTGACGCCATTTTGGCAAGACGGTCCAAATAATTTCAACTATATATATATATCGCACTGTGTGAAGCCACCTCCCTTTTTGGGTATATAAGCGAAAGTATATGCACTGCATGCTGACTCCGCCTCTGTGCTGTATGTGCAGCTGGGCTGACGTGCTACTGGTGCCTGCACTGGTGTTGGTGAGAGCAGAGAGCGCTCGAAAGTATGCTCTGGTTTTTGTGCGCAGCGGTGGTTGATTTGAGAGCAGGGAAATAGTGTATGAATCGATATGCTGGACACACGGAATGCGCTACACGCTACAGTTGGTTGTAGCGTGCAGTCGGACTAGGGCAGAGTAAGCTGCGAATCTTCTCCACAAGATCTCTAGAGCAAGAAGGATCGAAAAGGTTTATGCTTAATGGAAAATAAAACTGCAATAATTTATTTATTTTTTATATATATTTTGGTTTAATTTTCCAACTTTCTAATGAAATTCTGCCGCCACAATCTAGTTATACCCATCGCTATAGCCCATCCTCGTGAAGTGCCATCAAAACAGAGCGCACATAGCTCAGTCAACGAGCCGCTCTCGGGCGACACTTGAGTTGCAAATGACGTTCGGCGAGATGAGCCGGAGACGCACAGCTGGTGGTGGCTTCGCTCTTGGCTCTTGGCGACTCTCTGGCATGGAATTTTCTATGAAATCGTGCAAATTAGCATATCAAATGCCATAACTGAGGCCAGCAAGTGGCGGGCGTGTGGTAAGCGCGCACGATTTGTGTGTGTGTGTGGCTGTGTGTGTTTTTGTTACTCATACGCCGCATGGCACGAGCGAATGAGCGCACGAAGGGGCGGTACGACAGTGTGCGCCCTGTGTGAGGACGAGGCATTCACTTGGCTTTCCTTTTGCACACACACACGCAAGGAGTGCATTTGTGTGCGTGTGCCTGCGCTAGTCTTTCTCTGTGTGTGTGTGATTTAGTTGCACACGATAATGTCAACCACAGCACGCCTTTTGTAGCTGCCTGGCTGCATTTTTTTCGTTGTTCCTTGCCCGCTTGGGTTGGCCATAGTCTCAGCCCGTGTGTGTGTGTGCGTGTGCGTGTATTACACGCGCTGGTGTTGGTGCAGTTACAGCCCAGTCAACTCAGCTCTGCCACGGGCAGCGCTGCACTACCTAGCGCCGGCTACCGCCGACTTGGCTCTTCAGTGTTAATTCGTCGACACGAGACGCTGCGTTTCGCCACGTGGCCTCTTGCAATTGTCCCGAGCCCGAGCGAGTGGATCGTGAGATTCGCAGTGCGTGCATCTTCGCCGTGCCTTCAGTTCTTGCTGCTGCTTCTTGTTTGTTGTCCTCGTCTCGTCGCGCGAGTTTTGTTGTGTTTCGCTGCGAAAAAGAACACGAACCGAAAAGTTCGATACAACTGAAAGTGTGTCAGCGCGCTGCTCAGCCGGCTTGCTGTGCGTGTGTGTGTGTGTCTGTGTACTTGCGCCACATCGTGGTATTGGTGTAGGCCACGGAGAGGCGCTTCGGCTCCTTAGCTGCAGCAGCAGAGTGTGAGTACAGCACACGCTCAACGCGTGCCTCTTCCTGCCTGATGTTCTCATGTTTCTGTTCGCCGTTTACTCATTTGCCGCCGCTCGGCCCGGCAGCTTGTTTGTTATGACCAGAACACGTCATGCAACCGAGAAGTCGGGAAAACCCGGGTGAATGGGGATGGCAATAAATGATCTTCGTATGACGAAGTTCTGTGAAAAAGATATATAAAAGCAACGATTCAATTTTTTAAATTTAAGCTTTGTTCTAATCGCAAATTCTACATATGTTTGTTCTTTTTTTTATAGTTCTATGTGTTTAAGTAACTAAATACATATACTCAGAAATCAGACTATGTATGTACAAACCAGGAAAATCGATAAAATATCGATATTTTCGGCAATTTAACTCCAAATTTGTTTTGGATTCGATTTTTATGCGAATTTTGAATATTTTAATCCATTAAACTTTTTTTTGTAGGGGGGTAGCATGAAAAATTTAAGTGCAGATTAGATCTAGGCACAGTAACCAGACCGAAAAGTCATCTCCGAGTACAATTCAATGATTTCTAGCCAAGTTATGAGCAATTGAAGCCCAAAAATCGATCAGTATGAGGTGCAACCCTGTTAAAACGATTGTTATGCACAAAAGCTACACTCAATTAAATTCGAATTGGGCAATTACGGAAAGTGTTTGCCTTTATTGTTAAATTAATTATACCCAAGAAACTAAGTACAAATTATCAGAATTCAGACTATGTACAACCCTGAAAAATCGATATAACATCGATATTTTTCACATTTCAGCTCCAAATTTGTTTTGGATTCGATTTTTAAACTAAATTCAAATATCTTAATCGATTTTAAGCAAAAAATTAATAAAAAATTTTTTCAAAAAATTTTAAAATTTTTGTAAGGGGGTAGCATGGAAAAATTTGAAAAAAATCCAACTTTTTAAATCGATCAAATTTAAATGCAGATTGAACTTAAACATAATTACCTCACCGAAAAGTCATCTCCGAGTACAATAAAATGATTTCTAGCCGAGTTATGAGCAATTGAAGCCCGAAAATCGATGAGTTTGAGGTGCAACCCTGGAACAATCAGTTAAAACGTTGTGAATTGTTATGCACAAACGTCACACTCAATTAAATTCGAATTGGCCAATTACGGAAAGTGTTTCGAACAAATCTACATACCGTACATCACTTAAAACTTTATTCAGTCATTTGGAAAGACTTAAACTTGCCCTAAATACGCCTGTTTGACCATGTTTATAAATCTGCGGACTAAGTTAACTGCTGCAACTTTGTTTTTTGTGTTGTTGCAAATGCAGAGCAACAAATTCCGAAAACATTTACAACCTTCGTTAAATAAACTAATGTGCTCAGGGAAAAAACAATTGAATATCCATTTGCCATAGTGTCAGCCTGTCCTTAGATGAGCCTTAATAAAGAACTCGGGGATTTTCTAATCGCCAACAGATTACACGATTTAAGTAGCTTACTCGGTCTTCCCTTCCCTTGCCCGGTAGATTATTTATGGAACAACTTTGCAGAACGTAATGGGATTTTTTGCATCGGATGCTTCATTAATTTATGAATAGCAAATTTTGTGCTGACATCGGTCAACAAAAACTATTTAAAACTTACGCCTTACATCCGAAAACACAGAGCAGCTTTTCCATAAGCCAAAACCGAATTGAAAAGGGCAGTTTCGCATGGAGTAGCCTTCTGCTCCTTCTTCTCCCCCTCTCCGCCACCGTCTCCGGCAGCTGCCCAGGCCCAGGCCCAGGCACAGGCCTCACTAAGTTGGAGATTCCGTTTGGCGCATGATTGAAGTACCCGCATGTGCGGAACATTTTAAATATTTACAAAGATATTTCAAAAAACGCTCTTGGCATGTTTTGTTGCCATTGCCGTTGCCGTTGCTGCCGTGTCCGCTGTCCGTCTGTCCTCATCCCCCTTGTCCGTGTCTACAATTTCGCAGGCATTCGCTTTTTGTCGAATGTTTTGCTCATTTTTCGGTCGAGCGGCCGAAAGGGAAGGTTCAACTTCAAATGCTGCATGAGGGCAAGCCCGCCCTGTTGCGGCCAATGGGTGAGGCGGGGGCGTGGGGCGGGGCGTGGCTGCGGCACTTGAGCGCGCGTGTGTCCTTTTAGGCAAGTGTCAAAAACCGTTGGTCAAAAAACCGTATGGCAATTATTCAACACAATTGAATATGAAGTGTGGCAAAGGCAGCGCGCAGTCTGTGCCGGAGGAGGATCAGGAGGAAGGCGGGAAAGGCAACCGAAAAAAGTTGCAGCGTTGGGCAAATAATGAAAAATACACCCACATCACAGTGTTTTTTAGCTGTCTGCACTCGCACACACACACACGAGTACACACAAAGACAAACACAGGCTCTCGCAGTGCCAACATTTCCGCACCCTTTTCAGAAGCTGCCGCTGTTGCTGCTGTGCAGTTGCTGCCGCCTGGCAATTTTTCGGTGATAAAATATTTAAATTTAATTAAGGCCACCAACGAGCAACACGATTTGCGTGCCATGGTCAAAGTGAGTGCAACAGGGACAGAGATAGAAAGCAAGAGAGAGGCAGAGAGAGGGAGCGAGCGTGCTCTTTTATGCCGGCCAGACCTATGACCCCCGTTTGGTTTGCAGCATCTCTGGGCGATTCTTTTGTCCCTTTCCAACTGTGAATTCACTCGCTCTCTCTCTCTCTCTCTGGCTTGCTGTCTCTGCTGGCTTTCGGGATCGGCCAAGAAATTCATTAAAAATTTTTGCTTTGATGTTTCCGAATTCTATTTCAAAGTTTTCTCTCTACTCTCGCATCCACTTTGTGCCGTCTGTTTCCTCGAATATTCATGTTTTCGTGCAGCATGCGTAGTCTCTGCTTTATTTATGTTTATATATTTATTGTGCCCACTGGCTCTCAATTATTTTCCTACTTACGTAATTACGGGAAATTCCCACGCTGCATTTTCTTGTGGCCAGATAAGTCGCTTGTGCAGAATAATGAGAAAATAAAATAAAATTGAAAGCGGAAATTGTTGTAGAAACAAAAGTTTGCGATGCTGCCAACTTAATCGCAAAAAGTAAATGCACACGCACACAGACTCACACATACTCATACATATGCTAACCTATGTATTTTGAGAGCTTTGTTGTTGTTCATATCTGAAACTATTTGATATGTGCCGTACTTTGAAACTTTTGATCTTAAGCAGTAAGTTTTCTGCTTTTTCTTGTTCGTGTTGCGCTTCGAACAAAATACCTCGAGTGTTTGAGGTATTTATGGAATTATGATAATTTATTTAAAGCATATTTCGCATCATGCTGTGCTGCCCGAAGAGATGCCTTCGATGCGAGGCTTAAGCTGTTTTTTGTTGTCAGTTGACATCGAATAATTCCTCAATTACTTGCCAGTTTCTTAAGCGTTTGTTTTTGTACTTCGGATTAAGCAATTAAAATGATTTCAGGCAAACAAATTGGCAACGATTCTGTAAGCTTGATCTGCCAGAATGTCGCTCAACTTTTCTACATTTCCATGCTAGGAAAACCTGCCTTGTTGTCGAGTCTTAAAATGCTCTGAAAAACCCGCTCGAAACTGATCTTATGACGCGCACTGACAACTTGCTATCAGAGGGATGCCAGCCCAAAGATGGGTCGGGCTGTGCAACATGCGGCACATTGATAGACAGCACATTGGGCCGAAAAGGCCACCGGATGAGCCACTCTGCACATGCTTGTCACATTTGAGATTCCATTGTTTATGTTGTTGGTGTGGCAGCTGCTGCTGCTGCTGCTGTTGTTGCTCTATTTGAAGAAAGTGCGTGCGGGGCAGGAGCAGGCACGAGAAGTCAACAATAATGGCAGAAAAAGGTTGCTGGCGTTGCAGGAAATGGGTACTGCCAATTTTGATACGTGCAAATGCAGGCGAAACCTGAAGGAGCCGGAGAGAAATAAGAGAAAAAGTAAAATGAAGAAGATTTTGCCTCGTTCCGGGCGTGTTGTTGCTGCTGCTGTTTGTCAATGTTGCCATTTCAGGCGTGCTGCAATGAAAAGCAAACCTTTTTAACACACACACGCACACAGACTCGCTTGCCAGCCTATATACTATTTTTCTGCAGCTCCTTCGCCTGGCCGTAACTGTGCTCTGCAGAAGTGCAAAACTCAACCGGCGCTCACGGGGCGTATACGAAATTAAAATGCACTCAGCTGAAAAATTGGTTTTCTTGTTCTTGACAAACTTTGAGTGATTTCTGAAAGCCTCTAACGAGTCCCGCACGCTCCCCTCCTCCGCTGCCCATGAAAGACTATTGCCGAAGCAGCAGCAGCAACTCCCTAAGAATGGGCATAGAGGGGAAAAAAAACAGAAAATGCTTTCTTTATGCCCCGAAATTTTTGAGTATGGGTCGCTGCTTTGTTTTTGCAAATTTGTTGCGAGAAGCCAATATTGTAATCAAGCATGCTGAAGGCCTGTTTCCGCGAACGTAAAATAATTCATGAATAACCGGAAATCAGCAGAGGTAGGAGGTAGAGGGAAATGGTGGGGGGCGGGGGTGGCAAACAGCGACAGGAAGTTGTTGAAAAACAGTTAAATTTCTGCCTAATTTAAGAATTTCTCGAATTTATTTACTCAACTTAATTTTCTGTCCTTCTGTTTGCAAACCGTAGATAAATTCGCCAAGATAACGGACCTCGACGCCAGGCAAGCGGCCAGTCCCGCCGTGGGACTGCGCTTTGTGGGCATTCTGCCGTACGCGCTGCCCTGGCCGCCCACGCCGGCAGCTGCAACAGCAGCAACGGCAGCAACAACAGCTGCAGCAGTTGTCGGCAAGGCGCCCAAGATGAGCTACTCCGGCATAGCGAGATCCGGCAGCAATCCATACGTGCTGCCGCCTGCAGCCAGCCACGATTGCTGCAGCAGCGGCAACAGCGGCAGCAACATTGCCAACAACCTGCAGCCGGCAGCAACCAGTTGCTGTGCGGATTGCCAGTGCTGCCGGCAGAGCTATGAGCATTTGCCCATGCCACGCCTGCAACAGGCACAGCAGCAGCAGCAGCAATCTTCGCCGCATCAGCAACATCATCAAGTCAGCTGCATCACAACCCTACAGCAAACAACAACAACACAGCAGCTATCGCCGATATCCTGTCAGATTGCCGCTGCGGTACCAGCAGGCAATGCTGCAAACTGTCAACGATTGGCAACTTCAGCAGCAGCAACACAGCACTGTCTCGCCGGCTGCAACAGACACGGCAACAACAACGAACATGGCGGCACGCTGCCCGGCAGCAACAGTGCCACGCCCATGTTTTTTATGCCCTTCAGCGTGCCGCTGCCCAGTCAGCAACAATTCTTGCAGCAGCAGCAGCAACAGCAACATCTTCAGCAACAGCAGCACCTTCAGCAACAGCAGCACCTTCAGCAACAGCTACATCACCAACTCCAGCAACAGCCTGCCCTGTCTCTTAGCAAATTGAAGCCTTCTTTTGGCCAAACACCCGCCCCGCCTCCGCCGCAGCCACCGCCATTGCTGCTGCCCTTCACACTGCAGTGTCACTACCAACAGCTGCCAGCGGGCACCGCGTCACCAGCCCCTGCTGCCGGATTGCTGCCGCCACGAGCGCCTGCAACACCGCTGCCGCCACGACAAGTGCTGCCGCTCAAGCTGGTCGCAGCAGCCGCCATTCGAGCCCATCAGCAGGTGAGTTGCAGAACGGGATCAACCCGGTCAAGGCGGACAGCATCGTGTCTTGCTCTGATAATCCCGATACTATGAAATGGTAAATCTCTGTGCTCAGCATGAGGCACTCGCTCAATGACTACAAATCCAGCAGGGATTGCAAAATGTTGCAATTTGTGTAGTGGGACCAGGGCGCGTATACTTAATATTTATTAGTTGCCAGCAGCAGCAGCAGCAGCAGAAAACTTCAATTTGCATAAACATAAAAGACGAACAGCAGCAACAACTGCAGCCAAGTCGAGAGCTTTCCGGGTGCGAGAGAGAGAGAGAGAGAGAGAGAGAGAGAAGGAGAGGGAGACAGAGAGTACACAAAAAATCAAAGTTACATGGACAGGAAATACAAATGCTGCAAGCGGAAGCGAAAGAACAGGTAACAGTGATATAGCAAGCAAGATAGCTTGCGAGGATGTTTAAGGGGGGAGGAAGAGGCAGGTAGGGGCAGTAGCACGTTGCCGTGCACGCTCGGAAAAACTAATGCATAACCTAGTAAGATCATCAACACGAAATTTTACAGCAAACTCATGTCCAAGGATATGGAAATAAACTTGTTGTTTTGCAGCATGTCCTGCAACGCCTGCCCCGTGCCTCCACCTCCGCTCACCCACTCGTTCAGCTGCTGTCCTGCGCTCAATGACTTTTGCATTTAATATGAGTGCGGGACGGGTGGGTCGGAGCGGCGTGGAAGTGAAGGACAACAAGAGAAACAGCTAAAAAACGAAACTAAATCCTCAGCTCAGTTTCGACGGCTTGGGGCTTGGGCCACGTGTTTGAAGGGCTCCGGCTCAGGCTGACTCCTGTCCAGCGACATGCAAACGCGCCTTATAAATAACGTTGCTGCTGCCGTCTGGTCTAACGGTACACGGTGCACGGACTTGCAGATACAACGGTAAAGATAGTGTCTACTCACCGTATTCTTTCTGTTTGCCATGTCCAGCATTTCGTCTGCTTTTTGCCGCTGCTTTCGCTATGCATATCAGATCAGTTTGCGCTGATTAAGAATCAGCCACACCTACAGCAGCACGCACCAGCTCACACTCACACACACACAGACACACAGAGGGTGTGCGCATCAGCCCAAGCAGGGTATCAGGCATAAGGCGTGCTCTTAAAGCGCAGCAAATGCAGCAGTTTTTTATATTTGCCATATCAGTTGACAACTTGAATTCTCCTCTTTCCCACACACACACACAGACACACACATGTTTGATTTTCTTTATGCTTTGCATTTATTTCACCATTTCAAAAATGTTTCATCGTTGCAAACTCGTTTACCGCCGCTGCTGCTCATTCACTCGCCTAAGTAGTTTTATTTAGCTCTCAAAATGCACGCTACAGCACACACGATCTTAAGCAGCACTCGAGTCATCATCAGCAGCAGCAGCAGTAGCTTTTCCAGGGCAGCAGCAGCAGGTTTTCCCTTGCCGCCACTCGCCTTTTTTCTGCACATTTGAATGTTAAATCTTTCATGAAATGTGTGTGTTATTTTCAGTTATTTTCTGTTTTGGTTTTGGGTCTTTGTCTATCCGTCCGTCTGTCTGTCTGTTTGTCCGCCTGTCTATCCGCCTGCCTGTCCGTTTGTGTATTCTTTTGTAACATATCCATAACGGTCCGGCAAGAGACATATTTACCGGGCGTGTGTATTAGTGCGAGTGCCTTGCGGTCTGGATTCGACTTAACAATGCCTTTTCTTCATCCTGTATGCACTCTCCCTTGATTCGTTTGTTTTTCCTGCACTTCAACTTATGCCCCCCGCGCACCCCTCAAACCCCAACCCCCCGCCAGCCTTCACAACTTATAGTTTTTGCTCAAAAAAGCAGGCGGACTATCGTGCACAAAGCAAGCGTTTTATGTACTCGTACTCGCTTTAATGCTTGTACTCGCTCATTGCTATAATGTACTCTGCGCAGCCATATATTTAATGTGTGTGTGTGTGTGTGTTAAGCCACCAACTAAAATGCTATGTTAGTAAAGTCTCTCTTCCTCTCTCTCACTCTCTTTGTGTGTGTGCCAGGCTGCTGCATTCACAAGTTTCTTGTTTCTGTATTCTGCATTCAAAATCACACACAGCGAGGAGCTGCTGCTGCTGTGTTTTCCTATCACTTTGCAGTGTGCCACCTCTGCCCCTCCTTGCCACCCTTACTCATCCATTACTTGACCCACCGCCGTGTGTTGTGCTGGAATAACACTTGGTCGAAAAACAATAATTGCTCTCTCTCTTCATTTTCCAAATGTCGTTGCGGAGTATTTTAAATCGGCTTTGAGTGTTTGAGTTTTGTGTGGGCGTGGCAAGAAAATACCCCATTTGGTTTTAGCATTTACATATTTAAGTAGATGCTAGGAACACGCTGCTTGCTCCGCTCCACAGGTAAGCGTATGCTGCATTTCATTGATTTAAGATTGCAAATTGCGGAGAGAGCTAAAAAAAGTATATATTACACCCCTTACAGAGGCTATTGCGCTTACACTATTGGTATACTTGCAGGGTGTAGCAGGCAAGTCGATTTAGACATTTTTTTCTGCCTATTTCTGCGTATGAACGCGTCAATCTTGTGCACTTTGAGCGCAAGGAGACGGAGAATCTATTGCTGGTTACTACACCCTTGAGCCTATTAAATATAAATTTAATGTTTAATATCTACTATAATTATTATTTTACTATTATTATTATTTTACTTGTGTTGCTGCAAAGCAGATCACATACTTCAATTCAGTAGCTAATTCTCTTGTGCTTAAGTCCATGCTGTCTCCGCATAAATACATTTCTTTGGGTCGACCAAAACTCAATTTGGCTGCTCCGAAGGCAAAAGGGCATGCAGCACAACAAAGTTGCGGATGCCCTTTTTTTAGGCTGTTACTTTTTACCGATCGTTGCATATGCCAAACGGCAAAGAGGCAGACAACAAGGAAACAATAACAACACGAGCAGAATCACTCTGCCAGCAAGTGGAGTCAAATGCGAAAAAAACACGCCATAAAAAAGCGTGCGAGCAGGAGGGCGGAGTGCTGCTTTTTTCACAGAGCACAGAGTTGGAGTTTGGGGATCGTGCTGGGGTGGTGGCTTAATGGCTGCAGGCGGATGCGTGATGCATGCTCGCCAAGTGAATTCATATTTTATAAACCGTTAACTTGCCAGCAAAAAGCCAACGCACAACATATGCACACGCCTGCCGGGCGCAGCGAGGGGCGAGCAGAGACTTGTGGATGCCCGAAAACTGGGAGGCAAAAAAGAAGAAGTGCATCGTTAACTGTTGTTGTCATTACGATGCGAGCAACAGTGACAGCGAGATGAAGTGGGACGGGGCGACGGCATGTCCTTGTCGCACAGGCAGGCAGGCTGAAGTAATGCAAGCACTGAAGTTGATATTTCAGGCAAAAGAAATCCGATAGCTGCGCCAAAGGATGCAATATCAAAGGACGCTTTGTGGCCGGCGACAGCAACAGCGACAACAGCGGCTGAAAGGCGTGCGAAATGTTGACAGCTAAAATGGCAAATTGGACAAACGACAATGTGACAAAAACGATGTCAACCGCGTAAAGCAAATCCTCGCCTTCAGCTGGCAGAGCTCTCGCCCACCCATCCATTCATCCTTGCCACCCACTTGCCGAGCAGCAAGGCAGGCAGCGCACAAAACTGTAGCATACTTATGAGCGCTGTCAGAAAGCGCTGCCTGCATTAACAGTTGCTGAGGCGCGCCGTGTGGTGACTTTCTCGCATTTCATATAGAGACAGAGAGCAAGAGAGAGAGACAGAGAGAGAGTGAGAGAGAGAGACGTACGCTTCAGTGCGCTCAAGGACTCGCAAAGTTGCGCCTCTTCTCGACGCGCTCGGCCTGATCCCACCATGAACATCCTTGGCTCACAGCGCGCTGTTAATTTAATCTGTGCAGCGGCCGCGAGGTGGCGTTAGTGAAAGTCGATGGCTGCTGGTGTTGAGTAGCACGAATTTCACCGCACACACAGGCGCACACAGACACGCACGCGTTGGGTTACCAAAAGTCCCTTAAACGCTGCCGATGCTGCTGCCCAGATAAAGAGGACGACGCGAGTAGCAGCCGAGCAGCAGCAGCAGCTTCGTTTTCGTTTTATTTTTGCTGCTGCTACTTGAAAGCTTTTACCACAATGCCGTTGTGTGCGTGAACCTGTGTGTCTGTGTGTGTGTGTGTGTTTGAGTCTGTCAAGTGCTTCTTTGTTGAAGCTGCTCGCTTGCCTTCGTTGCGCCCATGGGTGCTGAGTGTGTCTGCTGTGTGAGTGTGTGTGTCTGTGTGCGTGTGCGCCTGTGTGCGAGAGCATACAATGGCGCCAAATTTCAAAAGCAGTCTCGCAAAAGCTTTTTGTTTTAACGGTTTATTTTGCATGACCCTCGACACGCACAACAGCAATCGTTGTCCCTTTGTAACTGTAAACGACGGCAGCAGCTTCACTTTCCATGCAGCCGGCACACACGGCGTATGCTAAACGAATGCGAAATTCAAATGCGACACGAAAATATAGCATAAAATGAACATTTTAAAGGAAGTACGCGATTCTCTCTCTCTCTCTGTCTCTCTGCTCGATTGATCAACTTATCGTTGCGAGCGCAGTGAAATAGAATTTACAGCTAACTTTTTTTTTCCCAGCTGTCAATTGTAGGTTTTGCGCTTTTGTTCTCCTTTTCTCCGTCTCTCTCTCTCTCTCTCTCTCAGTGGCTTGCCCTGCCTTGCTTTCTATTTCTGTCGCTCTATTTGTTGTTAAGCTAAGGTCAAACCGCCAACTGTAAAGCGAATTAAATGCAATTGACAGTCGCAATTTCAAGCGAGCTGTCACGCCAAATCCCAAACTGCCGCTCACCCAAGGGCGATGCTGGGGAAGAGGGTAGAGGGAAGGCGTGGCCAGCGCACAAGGCAGCACAAAACATAGAACAGAGAGAAGCGGACAAGGCGCAGGCAACTCTGGCCAAACTCTGTTGTAACACAATAAAATGCAACCTTAACTGACAAAGAAAATGTTTCCTAATGTGGAACAAGAAAGCGCTCGTGCTCGAGGAAGGGGGGCACAGCTGTTGCAGCGCAGCAGCGGGGCGTGTCGCTGGCAAAGATAGACAACACGTAAACGAACAGCACGACAATGCCAGGCCACGGCTGTCAAATTAAAGGCAGCCAGTCAAGCGAAGCACAAGCAAACCTTTTTGCGAGACCGCAGGCAATGCAAGAGTTGCCCAAAAGAAAAGAGCACAAGATCTGTTTTTTTCTAAAAAGATCTGCAAGGCAAAGAATGTCATGTTTGTATATCATATATCTCCAGCTATTGTCACGCTTCAGCTTAATCTCTTTTCAGTGAAAGCATGCAGCATGTCTTGCCTTTGATTAGTTTAAGCTAAGCCTAACCCCTTTGCCTGTAAATAACTCACTCAATTATGCAAATTATTAATACGTTACTAATGAACGATATACGATGCATCTCAATCTACTCTGCTCTCCCCAAAATCTGCTCGTAGGTAATTTAATAGATCAGTGGCTGCTGCTGCTGCGCCCATTAGGCGTGCTTAATTAAATAAACCAAATATGCGTGTTCATATCGCTCCAACAATAAGTGCAAGAAATTTACCAACTCAACCGAGCAACATCTATGCGTGCGTGTGTGTGTGTGTGTGTGTGTGTGTGTGTTTTGTCTAAGCACACCTCGTCTGCGTTATTGAAATGCTTGTGCATTGTATAAATTGAAGCTGAGCTCGAGAGCCGGTGAGTTAGTGCGCCATACTTGTATATTGTGCCTTGCAATTTGCTCGTAATGCTCAAAGAACAATAGGATGCAGTAACAACAGCAGCAACTTGCAACTAATGTGCACCTGTCTGCCTGCCACTTGTTGTTGTAATTGCAATATGTATTAGTTACAGTTGTTTTCGCCACAAATTTGTTGCATTTCTTGTGGAGTAACATATTGCCGCCAAGCAGAAGTCGGCTATATGCGGCAGAAGAGTCAGCTGAAAAATATGTAGCATACTTTTTTGCTGTATTATTACAGAAGGAAGAATATCAAACTTGCATTATATATTCTTGATTAGTTGATGCAGATGCTTCGCATGTGCAAGTTCGCTTCCCTAATATTACAGGGTATTCGCGCCGCTATGCTGCCAGCATTTGTTTCCTTCATTGCCAGCTCAAAAGGCATTCGATACATGAAATAACTTTTGCTCTGTTTGGTTTAGTCTGGCTGCGTTGCTGCAGCTGCTTGCTGCTGCTGTCTGCATGGAATTATTTCTCGAAATTCTTTTGGGGGGATATTCGGGAATGTTGTATTGAATGGAAAATAGCTTAAATAACTTCGCCCGAAATGAGCCTATTCCGGGCTTCACTTAAGCCTCTGCCTCTTCTTTCCGACACGAGCGGGCAAGCAGGTGAATGACGAGCAAAATGTGGCTGCAAATCAAGAGGAAGCTCGACTAGCTTCGTCCCTCACGATGGGTATAGTATTGCCGAATTTAAATTGCGAGTCAGTGACAACTTTAACTCCAGTTCGAGCTGAGCTCATTACAAAAACGTGTGCTGCACGCGCTGCTTAGAGTGGGCGGCGAAGGCGTAGCCAGTTTCAGTTGGCCGCAAACAGTTTTGTTTATCTTTGGCAACGTGCACGTCTTTATTTTCAATAACAAATAAAATTGTTTTCATCACTAAACTAAAGTAAATTGAAGTCACGAGTTGGTTGTGTACTTGTCGATGTTGTTGTCGCTGTTGTTGTTGCTGCTGTTGTTGCTGTGGTTCTTGCTGCTGCCCTGCGCAGGGCAGTCGCTACTTGATTCGGACTCAATTATATTTTTCGGCAATTCTCGTTGCTTTTTCAGTATTTAATTGGCCGTATAATTGATTGGCATATTTGTTGTGCCTCGTGCTGTGCTCTCACTCTCTCTCTCTCTCTCTCTATCATTCTCTCCTTCTCTCACTCTCTCCAGCAGGCCCCTAACTCATTAGTTTGTATGTGCTTGTAGCAACATTTGAAAATGTTGCCCAGCAAAAATGGCCAAGTTTTCCTTTGCTCAGCTATTGATTTGGCGACTGCTGAAGGCCTTTGATACTCCGCTGCTCCCCACACGCTCCATGGGTCTATCTCTCTTTGTTGTTGTGTGTGTGTCTTTAGAAATTCGCATTGTGTTTACTTGTATTTTGTGGTAATTAATTGTATTTGCCTTCGACTCAAAATGTCAGTAGGCTACTAATTATTATTAGTCTAACGAAGCAGAAACGCCCTCCCTCTCTCTCTCCCTCCCTCACTCTATCACCGTCATTTTCCCGCCAAACCACAACAACAGTGTTTGGTATCTTTGTTGTTTGTCCGCCGTGTTGTCTACAGGTTGTTTGACATTAATTGATTTATTTGCCTTTTACATAAATTAGACGCTGCCTGCCTGCCTGCCTGCGTGCCTGATATTCGGTTACATGTAGCGGTTTCGTCGGAAGAAGTGGAAAGAGCGTACGCACATAGTTTGGCTAATTAATATACCAATATGGAGTGGGGTCTGCACTCGCAAAAGAAAGAAAATCGAATGGACTGACTTCAGTTTCGTCTGTGCTAATTGACCGATTGTTTTTCGATTAAGGAAGCTAATACTTTATGTTTAAAAGTAAGCAATTCGATTGCTGCTTAAGCTCTTACTTCACTCAAGTGGGGCGAGAGAAAGCTCTCTGTCTTCTTCAATGTGGAGTATATTTTTAGAAAAAAATTTCAGCTTTTGGCTACTCCATATTTATTTTTATCTTCGTCCACCTAAACTCAACTTCTGTGTGTGCATATTCAGATAACATTTACTCGCCTCGACGACCATGCAAAAAAGTGTTGCAAAACTTCTTGACAGCGTTACATGCATAAGCAAATTAGCCAAAGCGTCAAACTGTCAATTATTGCGCAATTAGCTGCAGCGGACAGGGTTGCCACGTTATCACCTTTTTAATTGTGTTGTGCAGCAATATGAGAGCTGGCGACTACAGTTTATGCAGCTAATTTAACAAAGTTTCAGCATTTTAAAATGCATGCAGCTAAATTTAAATCTTAGAAGCTGCGTAAAAAGCAAAGCAGATCGTAATCGCGCCTGCAGATAGAAATAAAACGTGCTCGTTAAATCGCATAAAAATAGTGCATTTAATAAGCTTGAAACTTCTCAGAAAAAAAAAACTCAATGCCATTAAAAACTTAGCTAAGAGTCTTCATTCAAGTCGTGGCGTGGCAAGGCGTGCTGCCTGCGTTTGTTTACCTGTGCCCAATAAATTCCTGGGGAAACGATATGCGAAAGTTGTATATGAAGTTTTTATGGGCCTATAAAACAACGGGCTGTTCTCGTAGTCGTCGTCGAGCGGCAGCGGGGCGAAGCAATGGCATTGGCATACCGTGCGTATACTTAACGGGAACTGAGCAAACAAACCAGGACATTGTGGGGCACGCAATGACAGGATATGCAGAATTTAGCAGAGACAATGCAGCTGGGCATGCGTTTGTATGCCTGTGCGTGTGTGTCTGTGTGTGTGTGTGTGTGTGTGAGTGTGTCTGCGTATGCGTTTGTGTTTGTTTGTTCGGCCGCCTGCAAGCCGCAATATGCGAATTGGAAATTATGAGCGATATCGTTGCCAGTTGCCAGCAAGCAAGGAGAGAGAGAGAGAGGTGGAATAATAGAGAGTGAGTGAGAGAGAGAGAGAGAGAGAGAGAGAGTGGCACGGAGACAGACGTCAGGTCGTCGCTTTGGGCCGAGCTTAGTTCATTCTTGCTGGCAACATTTGGCATTGCTCATACGCCCCGTGTGCTCCCAATATGCAATGTTGCGTGTCTTTCCGGCCAAACTGCTATGGCACTTCCGTGCAGCAAGCTGCCTGCCCTCTGCCCGCAGCCCGCTTCCCTCTCCCTCCCCCCGCCTGACCGTGTCCTTCATTGCCCTGCACTTTTGCCGATTGATGCCGTTGGCATGTCTTTCTGCTTTTTGGGGCTACCAAGCTGTGCGCCGACTGACTGATGTGCCCGGCTGGCTGCGCGGTGGAGGGAGGGAGGTGAGCATGCTAATTTATGAGGCTGCACTAGTGCGTGCCTCCGCAACTGTCAAAGCAAAGGCAAAAGCAACAGCAATTGCGGCCTGCAGCCCGTAGCCGTTCGATTGGCGCCTTGAGGTGCCTGCCGAGCGTTTATATTTTTAACTGCATACTTTTTGGCGCGTCGCGGGCTAATTATGCAGCCAGATGGGCTGCGGCTCATAAATAATGTATTGCATTCACTTTTACCTGTCCGCTGGTCCGTCATTAATCAACGTCTATTATGCAAAAGAAACGCAGTGCCGCCAGGAAACGGAAGTGCGCCGCAATATGCAGCCCGGGCAACAACAACACGCAGCGTGGAAATCACGTCACATGTCATGCCCCACAGCAGGACGGGCATGAGGGGCAGACGGACAGTCGGACGCCTCGACAGTTGGACAAACTTGCATGTATAAATATGAATACAATGCGCAACGTGTGTGAGTGTGTGCGTGTCTGCGTGTGTATGAGTGCGCTGTGTTTGCAATACATCGACGGCATTTTTATAAAAACTTTAATCCTTTGATGGCTGCAATTTCTGCGATTTCCATATTATTGACAGCCAATTTGCAATATTTGCATGGCGCATTTGCCGAAGGTCGCAGAACGTCGATGTGTGTGATTAAGGCTCGGCATTGTAACGAATCATTTGCATACAATCGGCACGGGACGACGCTTAATGAGTGCATCCAATTGGGACAATCCGCTCGCGAATGCACGTGTCAAATGCTAAAGTTGAATTCGTTGCGTCCTGTACGTTGTAAGCCGAAACTCAAACGTTTCTTTGGCGAGTAGAGAAGGCAGCAAAGATACGACTCAACGCTGTCCACAGTCCGTCTGTCTGTCCGTCCGTCCGTCTGTCTGTCCGTCTATCTGCCAGGCACGACATGCATATTTGATATGCCTGTTGGATCATTAAATTACAAAATTACAAACAAGGCAGCGGCAGCGCAAGCGGATTCTGTTGACGCTGTTGCCCTGACAGGCCTGTCAAATGGTAGCCAGCACGCCGCTCCCCCCACCCCCCGGGCAGCTGCCTCATCCCGCTGTGCAGCTCCACATATTCCTGTCAACGGCAAAGCGAGAAATGATAAAGCGTTTGCGTTCAGATCGCGCGGCGCAAGGCAACGGGCCCGACTAGCACAAAACACAACGAAATAATTTAATTTCGCTTGCCATGTGCGCCGCAGGCTGTCCGCTGAATTTGTTTTTATTAAAAAACTGTACACGCCAAACACACACACACACTCTCACACTCGAACACACACACAGCAAGCACACAGTGGCGGGCAAAGCCAGAAATGAAATCAAATACTCAAAGAATGAACAACTAAATTGAGCCGACACAAACCGCAAAACGCTGCGCCGACGGCTCCAGCAATACACGCACACACACACACATATTTTTATATGTATTTTTTATATATAATAAATACGCAGGCAGCAGCAAATTCCCAGCAAGTCAATTTTTTAATTTTGCTGATTGCCACGCAACGTCTGCGAAAATTCATGGATAGAAAAAAGCCTCGTGCTGATCTTAAATTCCATTTTTGCATAAATAAGTTGTGTTTTTTATATATTCTGTTGTTTTTTTATTGTTTATTTGTTGCTTAGCATAATCTCTGTTTAAGCGCCATTTGCTTGCTGTACATGCGTAAATATGGCTGTATTTCTGAGCCGCTGCGCCTTGGCTAAGCCGGAAATGTGTGCGCGGCGTGGAGGGAGTGCGATAGTTATGTGTGTGACGGAACACTTGCTGTCTTCCACTCCTACTCCCTCTTCCACTCTCTCCAGCTCTCTCTGTCCCACTGGGCACATCCTTTATTGAGCAAACTAATCATGACCCTTTGTGGTCGACACGTGGCCAGCAAAAACTAAAAATTATGCGAAGCAACCGGAAAACGTTGTCGCAGTAGGCAGGTTAAGATGCTGTGTATGCCTACCTACTCCCCTTACCCAAACCCCCACCCCCCACCCCCCCAATAGAGGCAAATCCTTTAAGTGTCATTTCGTTGAACAGCAGCCGCACATAAACGCAGCTCGGACGCGCACTTCCTGCACCCGCCTCGCCCTTGGTTTCCCTTGGCTTTGCGCTTTTTTTTCAAAATGTTTTTTATGCCTTTGGATTTGCACATCCGGACACTACTTAATTATGTTGTTAGTCCCTTTTATGTCACAATTTTCATTTCGTAACATCAAATAAACTAAATGCCCCTGCCTGTCGTTGGGGGAGGGGGAGGGGGAGGGTGCCGCTCCACTGCGGGCTACTTGCGGCTGGGGTGGAATGCGTGCAGAAAAAAGTAAATATATAAATGCACACATACATAAGTGCTACAGTGTGTGTGCGTGCTGCTGTTTCTGTTTGTGAGTGTGTGTGTGTGTGCGTGTGTGTGTCTCTGTTATTGTTGTAGTCG
Source organism: Zaprionus inermis (assembly GCA_018151445.1). Taxonomy (NCBI): domain Eukaryota; kingdom Metazoa; phylum Arthropoda; class Insecta; order Diptera; family Drosophilidae; genus Zaprionus; species Zaprionus inermis. The sequence continues at coordinate 2,065,146 of JAECXD010000640.1, read as the reverse complement.
ACCGCAATTGTCGTGGCAAGGTAAACACAGAGAGAGAGAAAGAGACGGACTCGTAGCTGCTAACTACATTGGCCATTGGCAGCAGAGCAGGTGGGGTGTGGGATGGGCGGGTGGAACAAATGTGCCTATTTGTACCCCACGGCTCGATTGTTTGTCTGGCTGTGTGCGTGTGTATGGGGGGGGAGTGTGCGGCTAAATGCTATAAAATTCTGTACGAAATGACCATTTGGACTTTTAATATGCTCGAGTAATGTCTGCATTAACAGAATTCATTTGCCCCCTCCCTACTCCCCTCCGTAACCCGCTTGCCTTCATTGCTGGCCGTGTCCAATTCCCTTGCAGCACAACCTGTAATGCGTATATGTGTGTCCCTTGGTGTGTGTGTGTGTGTGTGGCACAAACAAATTTATGTCGTGCTACTTGCTGAAATTGGATTTCTGGCAGCTTCTAGTTGCCCAGTTGCTTGCTCTGTCTGTTGTCGTTGTTTTGGCGAGCGGAACAGAAAGAAAGAGTGAGAGGGACAGAGAGAGATGGAGAGATAAGGGAAAAAGAAAAGCAACTACATCTCCGGCAAGGTGCACAACGCAGCGAACGCATTTATTTCCATTGCTCAGCTTACAACGTGTTATCCTTTTTCATGATTTGTCTAGCACGGCAAAAGGGACATTTGTCTTCCTTTTGGGGCACCTTCCCCCCCCCCCCTCACTACTATCTCTGTCAATTAATAATTGCAATTGCCAAATAAACCCGACTTGCGTACGTGTTTCCCCAACACACACTCACTCACACATACGGAGTCTAATTTGAATACGCTTTTGCCTTGTTCTTTCTTGCAGGCTGGCAAATTACCCCGCAATCTGCCCGCACTGCGTGCCATGGAAATGGCAGAGCGCACCAATTCGTATGCCGCAGGCAGAGCTGCTGGTCAACTGCCACTGCAGCAGCAGCAGCCGACGGCGGCGATGGAGGACGACAGCGATGACTCGGAAATGGAGTACATGATACCGCTGCACAGTGAGTAGAAGCACCACATTATGTAGAGTGCGGGTGTCTCCCCTGCTCTCGTCCCACAAACAGACAATGGTCCCGAGTGTCCAGTGTGAAATTCAATTAAAAATTTTTGGAAACTCTGCCATCTGCACGTGCAACAAGGCGGCGTGGCAGCGGCAGTGCCGGCGGCCGTGGCATCGGGCAGGTCCATCAGGTTGATGAGACTGATGCGAGCGACAGGCATTTCAATTTACTTTTATGTCTCGTTTGCCTTATCGCGGCGCAAATTGAAACGGAATCTTGACACAATCAGCATGCCGCAATGTCGCTTGGACAACACAGCCCACTGGCCCGCCCCTCTCCCCGGCACATACAATTAACTTAAACTCCGCTCATCAATTCTCCCTTGCAGGCGGCTAGAGGCGCCAGCTGAGCACCTACTGGCAATGGGCAAAGTTGGGCGGCTTAATATATTTATGGCAAAAAAAGAAGGTGACACTGTAGATCCAGTGTCGACTCGGCGATACTCTAGAATCAAATAAGAGAATTACAGGGAATTGTATTTGAGTATTAAATATGCTGCCGCCTGAGCGTATGCTATGCTTTTTTAAAGGAAGTCGGCTAACTGTCGCCATTGAATTTAATATAGTTGCGCTTGAAAGTATGCTACACATTTTCGACAAACTAACCTATGTGATTCAGGCAATCGTTAAATATGCCAATGCTTATTATAATAAGCTCGATAGCGCAACTAAGCTACCCCACACACAACTGCGCCGCACTGGATAGCGAGAAAAAAGCCTGTCAACTTATTCTCGAGTTTTTTGCCCAAGATATCAAAAAGTTTACTTGGGCTACGGCAGCCCGCAAATGGTTTTAAGATCTCTTTTATTCCGCTGTTTATTTATAATAATAATTTTATGATTTTATTATTACTAGCGCAAACTACAAATGTGCATGCTGTGTGCGTGTGTGTGTGTGTGTCTGTGTGCTGTGACAGCGCGCTGAGCACATTTTGCAAAGATTTCCGTGCGAAACTTTTCTTGCTCGCAACTTTAATGCTCTCCAGCTACACGTAGATATAAAGTGTGAGAATATATATGTGTAGCCGCTGTGGCTGCTGTTACTGTATTAATGCAGCATTTACATTTCACTTTGCGCGCGGCAGGAATATAATGAATATATAAATCAAAAAACTTTGCGACGAGCCCCCGAGTGAGGGTCAAACTGTTTAGCATACTCGGGCATTATGCAATAAATCAATAAAGGCATGTAGAGATCTCTCTCTCTCTCTCTCTCTCTCTCTCTCCCTCTCTCTATCTATCTCTCTCTCTCTCTGTTGCTATGCTTTGATGCTCTTGTAATTGGGCAGCTTTGTTGGGTTATCGTCACCGAGAAACACTCGCAGCGCCCGGCGCAGTCAGCGCTGGCCGCGACAGCGACTGCAACGCCAGCAGAGGCCCAACGGCGGCAGCTGTTCCAATTTTTAGCATAAATAATCCACCGTGCGCCGCGTACTTGTGCCTGCTCCACATGCACAGCTTCTGCCATGGACTGCACCCCTCGGGCGCACTTGTCAATACGAGAAACTGCGCGCAACAGCAGCCTCTCTGCCCGCCCTCGTTCCTGCCCGCTGCAGGCCCGCATTTAGCTCAGCTTTACGTGCGCTGTCTGCCTCGACAGGCGCTACTGCCTCGCGCTGCTGCCTCGCGCTGCTGCTGGCGGCTGTTGCCGTCACACGCTGCATTTTTTCGCTCACCTGAATGTTTGTTCAGTCAGAAAGTTTTGATTTATTTACGGCGCAAGTTTTACATTTTACACGACACTCGCCTCCAATTACAAGCGCTACTGTTGCTCTGCCGGCGTCGCGACGTCGACGTCGTTGCCAGCTGCAGCGAGCAACCCTTCAGTTCGGCTCGACTCGACTCTACTCATTTACACCTCAGCTGGCAGCGTGCGATGCCGGGCGGCCGGGCGGCAGGCGGAAACAAGGGGGGCAGAGCAACAACCCTCGTTGTTGCTGCTGCAGCAGCACAAAGTGTAGAAGGGGCAGCAGAGTGCAAGGGGGAAGGATGGGGGGTGGTAGCAGGAGAGGTAAAACAGAAATACTTTCCTTCAGATTTTAATCGCTCACGTGATTTCTTTACATGCCATGCGCCTGTATACACCTCTGCATGCCAGTGTGCCTGTGTGTGTGCCTGGGTGTGTGCCGTTTGTGTGTGTGTTCACGCATGCATATGTATGTATGTAGTTAGTAGCGCAGCGGATAATGTGTCGCCATGTTTCCATCGCGATTGTTGTGGCCGTCAACGCTGGCGCGGAACTTCGAGGACTTTCGCATTTTAATGCAGCCCGCCCCACTCACAGCTTACACCCCGTTACACCCCGTAACCTGCAGCCCACACCCTACCCCTGCTCCCTGCCTACTATTCAAAGGCTATCGGGTAACTGTGCAGCGTGCATATCAGCTGCAAAAGCAGCCTGATAAACACTTAACTTGCCAATCAGCCTGGCCAGGCAATTGCCTCGATAGCCTGCGCCTTTGTACTGTATATTTTTTAATTTAGTTTTAAACTGTATTAATATATTTAGATATTTGTTGATTTAATATTAACTAACTGGCATCTTAGATATATTAAAATTATAGACATCAATATTTAAATTAAATAGAATATATATATGTTATACATTACTTAGGGATTTACAATACGTAAGATTTAATTAAATGATAATGTCATGAAATGTTTAAATTATTACAACTTTCTTTTTATCATTTAAGCTATTTATAAATTTGTTAGTTTGTTGTTAAATTTATTCTGCAGCTGCAGTAATCTTATTATAAGCAAGAAACAAAGCTTGCCTGCAGTCCAAATAAATATTCGGAAATTCCTTTATGTTTACAAGTTTGCGAAGTTATTTGCAGCTTCAGTCATTTGATTGTGTTAATTAGTTGCTTCGTTAATTAAACGTGTTGGCAGTTGTAATCTGACTGCAAACGATAGCATTGCTCAACCTATTCCAATTAACATGGGCATCATGCATCGCGTTCTGTCGCTCGACAGCGAATGAAAGCTGTCAAAAACAATAACGTTGCCTCGTCGTCTAGTTTCAATTTAAATAAATTGTGCTCATTAAGAGCATTCAACGCGAAATCAATGTTATCTATAAAAATGAAATTGAATACGATATGCGAATATATCAATTGCTATCGGGGGAAATTTCTTGCACCTGACTAAATTGATGTGAGCCTGAAGTCTCGTATTTTGTTTTAATTTCAATTTTAATTATGTGCGCGGAAACTGTCGAAATCGAAACTGAAGAGGCGTCATATTTAAATAAAATATATGTATATTTTAAAAGGTTTTCCATAACTGCAAATTTTGCTGATCTCAATTTGGTAAAAGCTTCGAAAGGTAACTTGTGATCATCTGTTTTTCGACTTTTTGAACTTCTTTGGCGGTGAAATTCCGTTTGCATTTCGCTCTCTTAGAAGGGAAACGGCCTTGAGCCGCAGCCATCCATTAAGGCTGCCAGCCACTTCTTTAGCCACTTGCCACTTGGTCTTTGCCGCAGCATTTCTTCTCACTTCCCACTTCTGCTGCCCCGTTTCTAACACGCTTTTGGCCAACAGTAACAGTTGCTAAAATGTTTTCTATTGTTTTCACGCTCAACAAAAGGCAGACAATTAGTTTTCTTAAGCGACAAATCAAGTAGAAATTAAGTGGAGAAAGGAGAAGGCAAGGGCAAAGGCGCTAAGCGGCTTGGCAGGAGGGTAGCGGGGGGAGGCAGCCAGGCACAGCAGGGTAGTTCGGTTGCGGGGAACGCGCGAATGATAACAAAACAAAAGTGGATTATCGGCTCTTGAGCGCATAAACAATAGCATGTGCTGTCTGCGTGTGTGTGTGACGCCCTTATTTGTTTGTGTTTTGCAATTCCAAGTTGCCTGGGTTGTTGCTGTGGTTGTTGTTGTTGCTGCTGTTGTCGTCGATGTACGTCCAAATTGTGGTCGCGTTCTCCTTGGGAACAATGCACAAGCCGAGGAATTCGAACGCACCGAAAGTCCCAAAATCCTGGCAATCCTCTTAGAGAGACGCCAACAGCGAAACAGAGGAAGCTGTACGCGCTTTGGTATAACAGCTGCTCCCATAATTGCCCGGCAAACAGTGGGAAATCTACCATAAATGGGAAGAGTACACTGCGTTTAGTCGAGACACAAACCAATTCGAACTCGACTGCGGCGCATGCCTGAGCGCGCTGCGAGCCGAAGTTGACGCCGTCGACGAGCGCGACGCTCGTTTGCCGTGGCAGGACTCGGCGCATTGGCAGCACGACTGCGACGCCGGCAGAATAACGGTACGCGCGACGCTGACGACGATGCCTTGACTATTTGTGAGGCCGAAGAGCGTGCTTCGCATTCAGTTTGAATTGTGTCCTCGTAAAGAAAGGATATTCGTTACATTGTTGTTAAGTTGTTATTATAATTTCCAAACAAAAACTAAGAAACTCAAAACTGAAACAGAAAGCAGAAAGCAGGAAAACAGAAAACAGACAAAAGCAAAAAGCAAAATCTGCAAGCAGACGGAAATACAAATACGGCAAACGCAACGCTAAACTAAGCCCAAAACTGGCAAACGTGTTAAAAAGCAAAATCGAAGAAAAGTAAACAAAGACTTGGCTACAAAAAAAAAGAATATAATAAAAAAAAATAAGATATAATATTATTGTTTGAATTTTAATTTAGTTTGAACTTATTTATTTCTTTTTATTATTCATTTTTAATATACCTTATACAGTGTGTCTACTTTATTGACTAGAAAGTGTTTGGAGAGCGAGACAGTTCGAACTCTTGGCAAGAACTTTAACTTTCGCTGTGAGATTCTTTCGAAAGTGAGATTGTGTGTTAAAGAGTGCAGCGTGTTAGCTGATTAAGTCATAGCAGTGTTGGAAAGTGCAGTTGCAGCAGTATTTAACAATTGTGCGGCATAAAAATATTTCAAGTAGATTTTCCACTTCTGTTTTTTGAGAGAGAGTGAGAGAATCTGAGAATCGATTTCGATTGTATTTACATGGCGTACAACGATTTGGCTTCTGCATATTTTTCGGTGTGTTTTTTAGCTACATTATGTACAGCAAGAACAACAATACACACACACACGCAGACACACATGCACAGACACACAGACAAGTGTGGCGCTTCGGCTTATGTGGCATATAAACCGAGAACGCGCAGCCAATAAATGCTCCCAGAAAGCCAACGCCGACTGCCGCCGACACAGTGCGGCCATATAAAAAAGGCCAGTGCATTTGTGTGTATGAATCATACACACACATAGACAGACACACGCATACGCACACAGGCACAAGGCAGTTGGATGACAGCGAATGCTGTGTGTTGTACAATCTTTCCTTTCTTTTTTTTTTTTGGTTAGCATACATACAAGCGCAAATTCGTCGCTTTTCGCTGCAGCAGTGTGTGTGTGCGTGTGTGTGTCTTGGCTTTCAAAAATAAAAATATAAGTTTATATTTATACACAACATTTGTTCGTCTGCTCTGTGCGCGCTGCGCTATAAAAACCGGAAACGTTAGACAGACGTCGACTGCGGCAGCGCCGCCTGATCCTGACACTTGCCAACACTTGGGGCGTGCGATTTTTGGAGTTTCCGAGTTTCGATTGCCCCTCTCTCTCACTCTCTCTCTCCCTGCCTCTTTCGCACTGTCTCTGCTCTGGTTTCAGCCAGGCGTCGTTGTCTCTGGGGCGCGTCACTCGTAAAAAGCAGCTTTCTGCTTGTATTCAGCTGCTTTTATTATTATTGTTATAATTTTTTGTTGTTTCACCCTGTGTGTGTACGAGCTTGTGTGTGTTTCTGCTTCTGTTTTTGGCACTTTGGCATTGCGTTACGCGCACTTTCCGCGTCTCTCGCATAATTTTTTTTATATTTTATTTTCTTTTGGCTCACGCTTCCGCGTACATGCCGAGTAAACAGAGAAGGCGCCGCACAACAAAACACAAAACACAAGGCACACAAATCGTAAAATATTAAATTTAATTTTTCAAATGATGTGTGAATGGCTTAGCCCAGCTATACGATAATGTTGCTGCTTCTGCTGCTTCTGGCCAGCGTATACGTAATGTTCGCTGTGGCAACATCATAAAAAGACGAGGCATAAAATGTCCAATTACCGCAAGGAGCAGCGGCTTGTGCAGAGCTTACATAATCGGGGGGAAAGGGTGGAGATTGAGAGGCTGAAAGGGTTATTAGTGATCGCATGATCAGACATAATTGGGAATTAGGGATTACGTTTTTTATGTGCAGATTGAGCGCATAAAACTGCTCTAATAATTCTTGAGAAACCTCAGCAGTTTTTTATGTGTTATTTATTATGATGCAGCATTATTATGTTTTGCAGCAATGATTTAAAAGAGCAAACCCATCTCATTTCTATTTATTTATTTATTTTGTGCATTAAATTCTTGCGGCCTTCGGGCCGGGAAATATAAGTTCCGCTTTAAGTTTTGCGTTGCGCAACAAACGTTATTTATACACGTAATATTTGTGTGTTTTTAGCGTGCGACTTTAACGCAAATACCACATGAACTTTTTCGACATAATTCTCATTGGCCTGTGATAAGTGAAGGTAAAGCTAAATTGAACGAAAAAAAAACAAACAAACAAATCAAACAAACCGAATTAAAAAAAGCGAAACACGTAAAATAAATGCGAGCGCAAACCGCAAAAGGAAACTTTTGAAAAGCAAAAAAGAAACAAACGAAAAAAAAGCAAATAAAATTGCAGAAATCATTTAACGCTTCGAATGATTTGCACATAACATTCAAACAAACAAACCGAGCAAAAAGCGAAACACACCGAACAAACACAAAACAAACAACAACAACAGGAGCAATTAAAAGTGCGGTTTCACCACAAACATAAAAAAAGGCAGCTGCGGAAATTGTTTAGTCGAATTATAGCACGATTTGATGAGACACATCAACTGCGAGGCGGCACTTCATTAAACACCAAAGCGAATCGCGTTTAACCGCAGAACGTGCAGCAGCAGCAGCAACACCAGCAACAACATCAACAGCACATTAAAGTGCAATTGAAAAGATGTTGGCAATGCCCACGCTTATGATGCCAGCAACAGCACAGATGACGCTCAGCAGTCAGCCGCTGTCGGTGGGCGCCAAGCCCTACGAGACCAAATTGCTGGCCATACACCAGACGCACCTGCAGCAGCAACAGCAGCAGCAACAGGCGCCTGCACCACAGCAGCAGCAGCAGCAACAACAGCACCAGGCCAAGCAGTCGCAGCAGACATCGCAGCAAATGTCCATTATCACCACGCAGCAGCAGCAGCAGCAACAGCAGCAGCAGCATCCGCAGTCCCAGTCACCGCACCAGCAGCAGCAGCAGTCGCAGCAACAGGCCGTAGCTGCCGCTGCAGCAGCTGCCGCAGCAGCCGCTCATCATCAGCAGCAGCAGCAACAAGCTGCAGTTGCTGCCGCAGTCTGTGCCGCTCAGCAGCAGGCAGTGGCCGTGCAGCAGCAGCAGCAACAGCAGCAATACCAGATTCACTCGCAGCAACAGTCGCCGCAGCAGGTGCTCAGCGTTTCGCCCAAGCAGGGTAAGATACTCAATGCCTCTTAGTACTATGTATATTTAGTGGGTGCAACTAAAACTAATTAGCGCATAACTCGTAAAGTAAATGCGCTCGCGTCGTATAGATTATACTACTCTAGTTTTATTTGGCGCGTATTGTTAAGATTTCTATTAGTTTACGGCCCGTGCCGACACTTTGGGCCGCACTTATCGATTTGCGTTTATTGGGCATTTCGGGAATTTCATCGAGTTTTACGAGACAGGCGCAGTTCGGGTAATGCTTTTTATGGCCGAGCTCGTAAAAGCCAGGCCGTGCCCCTAATGGCTGTCTAATGCCCACGATGCGCGCCCCGGTTCAAGTTTGCTTTTTCACTTACGCCCCCCAAAAAGCTGGCAACACAAAGTGCTGGCAACTTGGGCAGGTATCCGTGGCCGTCTTCGGTCTCGGTCTCCATCTTCGTCTCGTTCTCATTCCCGTCTTGCTGTTGCCACAATTATACGTGTAGTGCGCTGCCTGTTGACTTTCAGTTGTCATAGTTGTTGTTGTTTTTATTGTTGTTATTGTGGGGTTGTTGCTGTGCTAAATCAAACAGAAATCAATTTGAAATTATTGACAATTTCCACTTTGGCAGCGAGTCAACGATTTGATTTGGATTTTGATTTTGTCATAGCCGACGACGACGACGACAACGAGAGCTAAACGAACGGCAAACATACAGGAAAAAGCAAACAGAAAGCGACGGTCGACTGTCGCGGCAGACAGTGGCAGTGGCAAAAGTAAACACACACACAGCAGTAAGTCGCACACAGAAGGCTGGGCGAGGGCGTAGGGGGAGGGGCTGGGGGGTGCGTCTGTTGTTTTTTGTGTAGCGCCCACAAAGTGAAAACTGCACTAGGCAAACAGCTGACGACATCCCGGCAAAAGTTGCCCCAGACAGCGAGGGAGTAAGGCGCACAGACAGGCAGACAGAGAGAGTGGGTGAGAGAGTGTGAGAGAGAGGGGATAGGTAGAGGGAGAGAGCGCGAGGGAGACGACTGTGCGAGACGTTGCCAATTGTGCCAAGTTGAAGTGCAGCGGACAACGTGGCGCATACGTAACGTAACGTTTAAACGCACGTTCACACTTGACCAGCGACAGGAGGAGCGTGAGAGAGAGAGAGAGCGGGTGAGAGAGAGGGCATGAGAGGGAAAAAAAGAGAGAGTGCGGCAGACGAATTCAAACGAATTGAATCGAAGTTTTCTTTGCAAAAAGTTTCGCCTTGCTTGGCAGCCGCCCTGCCCTTTCCCCCAACTCTCTTTGGCTTTGCTGTTGCATTGCGGCAAATTTGTTTTTAAATTTGCGACGCTCTTCGAGTGGCCCCCTCTCTCCTTCCCTACCCCGTCGCTGTCGCTGCCCATTGCACGTTGAGTGTCTGCTCAAATTTTCAATTGAATTCGTCGTTAGATGCAGCAGCGAATTGCCAAAAGGGAACAACTCTGCTCTGCTCCAAGGCAAACAGACGAACGCATTGGCAACAACAACAGCAGCAGCAGCAACATCGACTCGAGTTTGGCTTATAAAGTGGCCCGGTGTCTGCTGCCTGCTGCCTGCCGCCTGCAATACACTCGCATTGTCCTTCTTTGTTAAGCTCTGAGGACGTTGACTGATGCGTTCCCCACCAAGCAGCCCAGTCCGGTGCGTCTTGGCACAGCTGCCAAGTAGCCGCCCGTCTAGCTGCGTCTCTCCCTCTCCTTCCCTCTTTCCTTGCACCTATTCTTCCCACTCACTTTAAGCAGGTGATCGATTTTTCTCGGCGCTCTTTGTCATTTTTGGCTGCTTTAAACTTTCCGTGCAAATTGAATAAAATGAAATGCGCTTGCGGGCTGCAGGCGACACCTGAAAATAATCAAATTTATTTCGATAGCCCACATAAACCTAACGGTAACAGCAAATGAAAATTGTTCAACATTTTTTGCCCAGGCAAATTTGCATTTTAAATATATCTAGAACCTGCCTTTTTTTGTAGACATATTTAAATGTGTATGTGGAAAAAGCATTAATTTAAGCGCAATATATTATGTAAATCTTGATGCAATTTGAATTTGTGTGGCATTTAAAATAAGCTAATTAATGTAAAGCCAGCAGAGGGTCGAGTGGTATAAACTGTTTTGATACCCTGTAATGTTTGTGAATGTTGAGGTCAGATCTATATACACACTTTAATTTCCCTTCAACTACGTGAATTTGTGCATTAACATTTTGGTTAGTGAGTGCGAATACATGTGCCAGCTTGCCAGCTGCCCATTTATGCCCAGGACGGGGAAACAGGCAGCAGCTGGCCCCAGCTTCATACTCACCTCAAGGCCTGCAATTAATTAAATTAACGTTTGCCATTTAAATGATTGCATGAGCAGCCCCATTCGGTCAGCTCACGTGTTGGCTTAAACAATGCTTGCGTGGCTTGGCTTATTCCCCAGAAACTAGAACGCACACACACACACTCCCAGCTGGCGATAATGATGATGACTTTTATTGGCAGGAAGCGCATGCGGCCTGCATGCCGATTGCCGTTTGCCATTTGCCGATTGCATTTTGTCAACCTGTTTGCTGTGGAGCCCGGGGACGGGAGAGAGAGCGAGCAGCCAAGTCGTTGCCCATTATCGTCATTATTGACGCCGTTAAGTACGCTTTGCAGCCATTATCTTGGCACAGTCTGCCCACGCGCGCTGCCTGCGTCCAAATGGCGCACTAATGCGCCGCCAGTTATGCTTTAAATATGCCGGCAACGAGTCTCGCCTCGTGCCTCGTGCCGCGTGGCAATTTTCCACAGCATTTTTGCAGCCCTGCGCCTTGTGCCTTGTGCTGCTGCTGCTGCTGCTGCTGCAAGTGGTCAATGGTTTTGAAAATTGAAAACCATATATCAATTGGCCTAGACGGAGAGGCAGAGACAGAGGCACAAAGAGATAGAGAGAGGGAGAAGGGAAGAAAGCAGAGAGGCGTGAAGCGCGCAGAGATTGTGCTGCCATTGTCGCTTTCAACGCTCGTTGTTCTTGTTGTTGTTTGGCTGCAAGCTGCATGTTGTTGCGCCTGCCCCGTTCTGTTTCTCTCTCGCTCTCTGTTTCGCTCTCCTTCTCACTCTCTCTTTCTTATGGGCTTTCATTTATTTGCTATTAACCTGTCATTGTTCATTTTTATTATTGTGTGGTTTTTATGCTCGTCTGCTTCTTTCTCGCTGTTGTTGTTGTTGCACTTGTGTCTCGCGGCATTCTGCCGCACTTGCCAACTATGCATGTGTATGTGTGTGTGTCGCTGCCTCTGTGTGTATGTGTGTCTGTGTGTTTGCCTTGTGCTCTGCTTTGTGTGCGTGCAATAAATTGTTATTATCGCCGCGATGCAGCATGTCGTCGTCTTTCTTCACGCTCATCCTCATCTCTCGCTCTATTTCCATCTCCATGCCCTTTCGCTAACACCCCCCCCCACCAACAACGACAGGCACGGCTAAGATTTATAACTTTTATTATTATTGAAGCTTACTCTCCGTTTAATATTTGCCGCATTTATCTGGGCACGTTGCGCGCAGCTGAACTCGCCTTTTTTATGCTTTATGACTAGAAAATCAATCATACGCCATATTGACGCATGAACCGAGGGGGGAAGAGGGGGACTGGAAGAGGAAGACTAAGCCTCAGTGTGCTCACCTGACAACTGACACCTCGTGTCGCATCTGTCGCCTTGTGTTAATTTTTTAATAGCGCCGATTGACATTCATCGATATCTCGACGGGCGCGCTGTCTGCTTAGTCCAACCCTGGTTAGGGTATTAGTTGTGCCGGCAGGATGCGCCACAGCACGGCTGATTGCCAAACACAATGATCGGGCGTCTGTCTAGGAAACAGGCAGAGACACTGCAAGAGAATGAGATGGGGGGGCAAGGCAGAGAAAGTCAGGGAGAAACAGATTAGTGTGCTTGTCCTGGCCGGGGACAAGTGATGGCCGTTCATTTTCTGCAGTCGACAGGCTGACACACACACACCCACAAACAGAGACACACATACACATACACACACACAGACACACTGCAGTTGTGACGCCTTGTTATTAAGTGAGGCGGGCCCAGACAGAGGTAAAAGTTTTTACAGACCTTCCTGCGCTTCTCTCGCTTCTCTCGCTGCTCGTTCGCCTCGTTCCTTTCTCTCGTTTTTTTGTTTTTTGTTTTCTTGTTTTTTAAATGCCTGCAAACAACAAAAGCAGCATAAGGCAGTTTGGACAGCCGGGATGAGCATACAACTACGTAGCTAATACTTGAGCAGCGGGATTAGGTTCAATTGGAGTGGGCAGCGGGCAGCGGGGAGGGGAAACACAAGAAAAAAAATGGGAAACTAAAGCGAACACGAGAGACACTTGAATGGGGCAAGAGAGAAAAAGGGAGAGATTTGTGTAGAGCAGCGTAGATAAAAGAGAAAACACACCAAGAGCAGCAACAGCAACAGCCAAAGCGGAGCAAAAAACTCATGTAGACAGCATTAAAGTTTAAACGTTGCTAAATTCCGACAGCTTCCGCTCGGTTGCTTCGCAGAGACAATGAAACACACGCACACACACTCTGCGTGTGCTGTGTCTGTGTGTGCGTGTCAGGTGCGTACATGTTTTGCAAAATTACGAAAATCGATCGAGTTGCTCGAGCTGCACGCTTTAAACTTTGTCAAGTTATTGATGAATTTTAGCAGGCACAGGGCAGGTGGGAACAGTTTGACCAGCAGTAGCTGCTGCTGCTGGGAACAGAGACCGAAGTGCGGAAGCATAAAAAGCGTTGCATACTTTTCAAAGCTCGCAGATAAAAACCTTTGTGTGACACATACAACAGGGCGGGTATGCGACAGATACACAACCACAGAGAAATACACACACACAAACACACATATTCACACACACACACTCTTAGCTGTTATTATGTTTGGCTGCCCTGCGGGCTTATTGCCCGTTTCCGTCAGTCTTGGCAATCGTCAGTTGTGATCAATATTTTATATGCTCGTACAAATTTTAAATGTCACACACACACACACAGAGGCAGACATATATACACACACACAACGCTATACACATATGCATGCAAATCTGCGCCAGGCAGCGAAAAATCGATGCTGGCCACGGTCTGGCGGACGCTTTAAAGCCGCTGCTCTCGAGGTCAGCTTGGGGTCATGCAGCACCAGCACCAGCAGCAGCGGCGGCGGCAGCAGCAGCAGCAACAGCAACAACAATGACAGTGACAGCAGCCGTAGCCACAGCCGCAGAGGCAGTCGCCATCGCCGCCGAGAGACGCCTTGAAACCATTTTGACATTTGGTCGCACTGCGCCTTTGTCTTTGGCGTTGACGTTGAGCAACAAACCGACACCAGCGTCTCTACCAGTGTGCACAGTGTCCCTACCTCACTTTACCCCCATCTCGCCCCTGCACTCTCTCTATCTCTACTCCTCCCTGCTGCTTACCGACTGCCACTGGCCACATTTGCACAATGCTGCGCATATGACATTGTCTCCCGTCTCCCTCTGCCTGCTTCCCTCTCCCCCACGCTCGCAGCGCCCTGGCCATCGTCAACAGTGGCAGTTTTAAAAATGACTAACGGCAGCTGCGGTAGCGGGCAGCGGTCGCACACAGCGCAACCCGCAAAGCCACATCCGTCTGTGCGCCCAGCTTGGATCGCATCGGGCCGTGGCCTTTGTTGCCGTTGCCGTTGCCGTCGCAGCTCGTTTGTTTGCCGCGTGACCAGCCAAACAAGCGACCCCCACAAAGCGACAGACCACAGCAGCAGCGGCAGCAGCAGTGACCCTGGGACGGGGCGTGGCGGGGCGGTTTGATGCGGTCGAACCTTGCACGCTTCGCACTCCTTTTGCTTCCCGTTTTCGTCGTTCGTTGATTTGTATATTTCGTGGCAGCATAATTTATTGATTGAGTGTTTGGCCAGCACTCGGCTATGCCCCTGCCTGCTACTACCCCCTCCCCCTCTACTCCTTTACCCTGCCTCGCTGCTCCTGCAATTTTCTATTGTCATTGCGAATATTTTTCAGAGCGCGCTCGCTTTTTTCGCGAGCACTTTCTGCATTTGGTTTGATTTTGTCAGCTTCGCTTTGTTGCGCTTTTCGCCAGCTCTGCTCTGCTTGGCACCTCTTCTTGCCACCCGCTTCCCCCTGCCAATGCAACTTTTCCATGCTCTCTCTCTCTCTCTCTCTCTCTCTGTCTGCGTGTCTCCAACAGCGCTAAAAATTTAAATTGGTTTGTTTTGTATTGCGGCTGTGTCTGTGGCTGCCTCTCGCTCTGCTGCTGCTGCTGCTGCTGCTCCACTCCCTCTCTTTCCAGCTCCCTCCTCCTGCAGCTTTGCTTGCTCTCCTGCTGCTACTCCGCTTAGCTGCTTGCCAGCTCCTGTGCTCCTTCTGTTTCTAGCTACGCTGCCATAAAATTGCAAATTGCAATTCGCCGCCAGGACTCGTTGCCCGACACTCTGCTCTCTTTCACTGCCCCTCTCCGCCCGCGCTCCGCACTAGCCGCCGAACCGCTGCTGTTGCCCAAAGACGCCGCCTCTCGCCTGCCTGTCGCACATTGCGCATCGTTGACAAAGTTACGAAACTGTGGTAAATTTTATTTGAATTTCCAATGCAGCTGCTGTTGGCCAACCCGTTTCCCTGTCTCTGCTCCTCCCTCCCCTTCCCGCATTGCAGCAACAAGCTCTTCGCTCTTCCTGCGGCTTGTTGTTGTTATTGTTGCCCGTTGCGGTTAGAGAGCGTTGATGAATGAAGTGTAGTTAACACCCGAAACACCCGACCCGCTGACGGCGCTTTTGATTTGTCGCCCTCCGAACCCCTCCCGTCGTCCCTGCTTCCCAGCTACAGCTTGTGCCTGGCAATTAATCATGACCAGCAGCGTGCAAGATTGCTAAGCCATCGCCCGAAAAGATAAGGCCAGCGCACAATTTTTAATCATATCGGGATCGAGGCGAGTCGCAGCCATGTCAAACTTGTTGAGGCTGCGCGCCTGCTGACGCCCTCCTCGAGGGCGTCTTGAGGACCCGCAGCGTAACAAGGCAACATGTGTTGTGCACAGTCGGGGGGCAGGAGCAGGGGCGGGCGCAGGCGGCATGGGAGGTGTTTCGGTTTAATGATAACAATAAAACAGCGCGCACAGCGAGGGCATCAATGTCACGAGTGAGTCCCGTGTGGGCACGTGTGTGTGTGTGTGTGTGTGCTGCCTGCGTTGCCAACCAGCAGCGAACTTTTTGCCAGCCCCCACGAGAGAAACCTGTAAATACGAGTTGAGCATGTGTGTGTATGTGTATGTATGTGTGCTGCTTCCTGTTCGTGTTGTTGTTGTCGCTTTGAAAAATTGCGACAGCAACGGGAGCCTTAAATCAAAAAATTATATTGTCATATAGGCAGTCAAACAAAGGCCAACCCCCACACACACCCACACACACACACAAAGAGGGAGAGAGAGAAACACACAGAGACACACGTGTGCTGACTAGGAGCAACATGTTTGCCTTGGATTAGGGTGTGGGTATTCGAAGGCTGCGCAAGTGATAAAAGTGATAGCAAAGAGGGCGAATCAAAGCGAAAGAGAAGCGGGATAGGGAGAGAGGCAGAGAGAGAGAGAGCGGGCGGGCGGGCGTAGTGGCAGCAGGCAACCGGCAGCCGTGGATGGGAAAAATTAATTTATAATAGGCATCCTTTATGAGATGACAAGGATGCTGAATAAGATAATGGCATCAACAAGCAGCTGCCTGCCCGGCCCGGCCCGGCCCGGCTCTGGGATGAGCAGACAAATGGCGTGAGCAACGAAAAGGCGTAGACTAGGCATAGGGTATGCGGCGGGGAGGTGAAGCAGGGATAAGCACAGGCGAGCGAGCAGCGGGAACGAGAACGGGACGCGCTGCTGTTGTTGGGGGCGTTGGTCGCATGCTTGGCAAATAACGAAATTACTTATCGTACGAGGCGAGACCAAAAGGCAGCAACAACAACAGCAAACAACAACAACAACAACAGCAACAGCAACAACAGCAGAAACAACAACAACAGCAGCAGCAACATTAGCTACAACAACAACAAAATAAGATGATGCTTGTAAGCTGTTGCTAATAAATATTTAAAAATGTTTTGCTGCCGCTCGTTCCACATGAAGAAAAACAAGTGGCTGCGCCAGCTCTCTCCCTCCCTTTCTCTCCCATTCTCCTTCTCGCTTTCCTTCTCGCTTTCTTCCTCTATATGTGTGTGTGTGTGTGTCTATGCCGCATGAGAAAATGAGAAAATGTGATTTGTAGCCGTCCCGCCAGCTCGTTGATTGCCCCGGCACAGCGTAGCGGAAATCAGAGCTTTCGCTTTGTCCGTCGCTCTCTCTAGCTCTCCCCTTTTCTCTGGGGGGGCAGTGTGAATAGTCGATTAATTATGTAATCGGAGAAGGGACCGTAGACGGCGCACACGTGCGAGGTATATGCGGAGTGGCTTGAGCAACGAGCAACCCGTCGCGCGAAAATTCCACGGCAGGACAACGAACCACGGATAGATTCATTCATAGATTGCACAATTAACCAGCAAATGGCGACGAGTTATCCGATATTACTAATACAGACTGTAATTTACAGTAAAATTGCCTTGCATAGGTTTAGCTCTTGCATGCAAAGAGATTTCAGCTTTAATTCTGCATTTGCCAATAAAACAATTTCCCTTTCCCAACTTTGTGTAACAGAAATTTAATTAAAAAAAAATGATGAAAAATGTCTTTAATTTCCGCATTGTTTTAATGCGCCATAAAGTGCATAAAACACGCAATCTTATCTCTGCACACCGAACGCTTTCGCAAACCGAACGAGCAAACCTCGCGAAAATCATGTAATTAGAAATGATTTCAGGCTTATCAGATCAATTTCAAGTTTATGTTTCACTCGACGCTATCTGGCAATGAGCGCGGCTCATCTTTCCCAGCCAAGTTAACTACACACAGAAATATATCAAGTATGTGTGTGTGTGTGTGTGTCTGTGTGCTGTTTACCTGCCATAAATGAGCGTGATACGCGTGTGATAAGGGCGAGGGGGCGCAATAAAAAGTATTTTATGAGCAAATTATGTTTATTAGCGCGTCAAAATGTCAACATTATGCATGAAAGAATACGCATTAAAAGGAATATGAAAAGAGATGCGTATACGTAATACACATGCATGTATATGAAGTACGAAGTACGACATTAAATGATACATGCGCACGAAAGTAGGCAATAAAAACGTGTCGCACACTTATTGTCAGCCAATTTTGTAGCATAGCGCAGGGCGCAGTCTAATTGCAGAAAGGTCAGTCGAAAGAGAGAGAGAGAGAGAGGAAGAAGGAGGTAGAGACTGCATTGTAATGCGTCCTTGTCTATTGTCTGCTCTGTGGCAGCAGAAAAATAATTCGATTTGCAGGCAAAGCGACACGAGGCGAATATGAAAATCATCGTGTCTGTAATCATGCTGCAACGAAAACCGGCGAGGCCAACGAAGCAGGCAAACAAAACAAAACGAAAACGTATACGAAACACAGCCAGAAAATTGCATGAAAGTGCTGGGAGAGAGAGCAGCGCAGGCAACTCTGGAGCAGCAACAAAATTGTTTGAAGCGAGCTGAGCTGAACTAACCACGATGCATGCTAAACGTAATGCACAATGACAAACGCCGCATGCATCCCCCACCCCCAGCACACACACACACGCACACATATACATGGGCAAACGAAGCTGAGCGGCGTATAAAAATAGCTGATGGCAACGAAAGCCGACGACGTGAACGACGCGAAGCGAAGCAAAGACGAACGCCCCCAACACGATGCTGGGCCAGGGGAGTGCAGCCGGCGCAGCGGGGCGTATGCTCGATTTGTGACTGCAAGGCAGCGGCGACTGCAACGCGCATGACGCGGCAGCCGAGTGGGCTAGGGGCTCGGTATATTGTGGGAAGGAAGGAGGCAACACTGGCTGTCTGACTGGCGGGCGAACCGGGCAAGCGCCAAGTGCGGAAGCTGACGAAATGTTGCCGATGCGCTTTGCTAACGATGTGGGCAAAAACAACGCAATGCAAACGCCTACGTGGGAGGCAGTTACAGCCGCAGCAACAGCAACAACAACAGCAGCAGCAACAGCAACAACAACAGCAACAGCAACAGCAGCAGCAACAGCAGCCTGCAGTTGTCCAAAGTTTTTTTCTCCACCTTCGCTCAGGCGTTTTTCTTTCGCTTTTCGTTTTTCACTGTGGCTGGGGGTTGCATTATCTGCGATTGTGTGCGTGCGTGATTGTATCTGTGTGTGTGTGTGTTGCGTTTTTATTTGCAGCTACAGCTGTTGTTGTTGTTGTTGCTTTCTATTTGCCGTTTCGGCTGCTCCACTCGTCGTCGTCGTCGTCGGTTGGGCGCAAAACTTTTAAATTAGAAATTTTTGTTAGTGGCAACTGAATGAGCAAGGGAGTGTGGGGCAGGGGATAGAGAGCGGGGCCTGGAGAGGGGCATGTGTCGGCACCGTGGGGAGCACGCTCGTCGGGCACTCAATATTTTTTTTTTTATGTTTTTGTTATATACTTTGTTAGTTGGTTAGTTTTTGTTTGCTACAGCAGCAGCAGTTGCTGTTGTTGTTGCTGCTGTTGTTGCGGTTTCCATTGACACTCGCTAGTTGCAACTATTAATTTTTAATTTTTTTTTTTGCTCGTTGCTGTTCTTGTTGTTGGTTTTTGAGAAGTTTTACCGCCTCCGCCCCCGTTCCCCGTTGCGGCTGCCGCCGCAAGGTTCGACAATTTAAAGTTGCTAATGTGATTTGGCAGCTCGTTAAAGGCTTTTCCTCTTGATGTGGTAAAGGCGTGAGCCGTTAACGTTTATGTCGCCTTCTTGCTCCTTTTCCCTTTCCCCCGTCTCCTTCGCACTGCTCAAGTTAGTCGCAATTGATCGGGGCAACCTGTGCGACCCAATTCGCAATGATTTCGATTTTTTTCAGACACTTTTGGCATCGCCCGAGTTATTATTATCGTTTCGTTCGTTTGTTGTGGCGAACAGACTGCCAACAAAAGATGATGTGATTGAATTTGCTACCTTAATAATGCCCCTGCCCCACTGTGCCCCGGCCGGCCGAGATAATTTCGTTTTGCCCGTCTGTAGGCGTCACCTAATGGCATTCCGCAAATTGTTTGTCGAACAAAAGTGAGGAAAGAAAAGCCAACTGAATGCGGGCCTAGCGGCGGGTTGCCGCTTGTTAAGATGCCCGACCTCTGGCTGCAGGCTGCTGGTACCCGGGTTCCTGGGTTCTGGCCTGCCCCCGGACTCTGCTCTATTTCTGGCCCAGGGACACAAAGAGACGCAGACAGACGCGCGCGGAGAAGCTCGAAAAAAAAAGGTTGTCATGCTGCCAAGACGAACGACGACGTCGAGCGTTGCCAAAGAACAACTTAATACCCAGCTGATGCCTATTAGGCACAGCATTTGTGGCACCCACGCCATCTCCCCTTCTCCGTCTTCTCGCCCCCTCCCTTTCCCTTCACGCAGCATCCGCACAATTTGTCTGTGCGTCTTGACTTGATTTTGAGGCTGTGATATTTTCATTTGCTTGATTTGTTTTGGCATAATTTTGCCTCGACTTGGCTTGGCTGTGTGTGTATGTATATGAGTTGCCTGCTGTGTGCGTGTGTGGGTGTGTGTGCGGTTGGCATTGGCAAACCGCAAATCAGCAGTTTTTTTGTGCTTACGCTACGAACGAACCCTGAATAATGACCCAGCTTACACGCATTAAGCATACGCCCCGTTCGACACCAGCCCAGTAGCCTGCCCACTCCCCTCTGCCCATTCTCCTCCTGCCCTCCTCCCCTTGCCCGTCGCCAGTCGTGAAGTGTCGACGCACACGTAGCAACAATAATTTCAGCTAATTGCTCTCTGAACAGTCATTCCAATGCGAAATGAATTCTGTGCAGCGCGAGCGAAGGGATTGCCCCTCTGCCGCGCTCTTTAAAAGTTGCATAGCTGCATCGCTTTCATTTCGTCGCTGGCATGGCCAACTGCAGCGGGTAGCTGTAATAAAATTACGTATACGCAGCGTGCAACGACTGATGGCTGCATATGAAAAACGAGAATCCCGAGCAGGCCAGCTGCAACGGAAGGGAATGGCAGGCCTGGCCAGCAACGAGTGCTGCGTAACACAATGTGGGAGACAGCCGCTCCGTTGGTTGGTTACACATGCCTGCCATGACTTTCATTGCCATTCATATCTAATCGCAGTCCATTTCCCCTCTCCCTCGGCACTCACTCTCACTGGCAGTGTCTGCCGGAAAAAATTAAATTTGTCTCTTGACTGACAAATGTCTCCCGAGTGGGCAAAACCAGAAAAGTACTTGACGATACGTAAAAGTCAAGTCAAATTGCAGACTGAGCTGGGAGCAGGGCAGTAGCAGGGAGGCAGCAACAGGAGAGGAGATGTAGTCGGAGCCGGAGCGGGAGCTGAAGCTGCTGTGGCTGCTTCATAAGTCTGCTTGTAATGCTGTTAAGCGGGCAAAGATACTGTCACTGTGTAGGGCGCACTTGCTCGCCCCTGTGTATGCAAGGGCAGTGGGCAGAGGGGCAGCGGGAACTGTGGCAGGGGCCAACGGGCAACGGCACTGGGAATGGGACCGGGTCTGGGTCCGGGTCCGGGTCCGGGACTGGGACTTGGGACTCTCTGTCTGAATTGTGCTGGCTGAAGAGCAGCTGATGTTGATGATGATACACACTCAAGTGCGCTTTGGGTATAGCAAGTAGTTGAGTAAATATATACACGCACACACACGGCACACACGCACACACGCACACACGCACACACACTCTACTGACAATATGGCGAAGAGAGCGGCCTCTGTGGCTTTTACTTATTTATGCCAATATTGTGTGTGCAGGCGTATGTGTGTGTGCAGGCGTGTGTGTGTGTGCAGGCGTGTGTGTACTCCAGGCTGTGTGTGTATGTCATGTGCACATGAGTGTGTGTGTGTGTGCGTGTATGTGTGAGCTGTATGTCTCTGCTGTTTTTTGAATTTGTTGATTTTTCTCAAGTATTTTCCTGCCATTTAAAGCCACAAAAAAAGTCGCAACAAATTCGATTAAATTTCTGAATTTCTCTTTTGTGAATTACGCGGAACTTATCAAGCTATTAAAGTCGCAATGTGTGCGCCAAGCCATGCGTCATAAAAAGCTCCAGCCAGCTGCCACGCTGAGGCGACTCCGAGTCAACGAAGCGAGCAGCATAAACGAACGCGAATCAAATCTCGACAACTGGCGACGCGCCTTACGCACATTCACACACAGTCACGCACACACACACGCACTCATATTCCCACACTCACGCACACACTCACACACAGCCACACACACTCACGTTGTGCTCTCGGCGCTTTTGATTTCATTTCAGCATCAATTTAAATATTCAACGTGAACTGATCTCGTATTTGTCGGGGCAGCTTTAAATTGGTTGCGACTCGCGTAGATTAAATTTCCGCTCTTATGACTGCGAGTGTAGCTAATAGTAGCGGCTGCAGCCAGGCCGGGCGCAGTGCGGGCCAGCTCCGACCTAGCACTAGGCCAGACTCGTCGAGCAGCGACGGTTTCAAATGTCCAAACCAAAAAAAAAAAAAAAAAAAAGAAATCCAATTTGCCAGACGCGCTCTCGCTCGCGCGCCAGTTGCCCCCCGGGGAGACATGCGCCCCAGAGAGAAAAAGAAGCAACGGAACGGGAGCAAAAAACTGGCGACGGCTGAGCGTGTCGAGAAACGTGTGCAAAATAAAAATTTCTATTTAAATGGCAAAAATCAACAAATGCAACGCAAAACAATCTAAAACACAAATCGAAATTAAATGACCGCACTTGCACACAAAAGCGCGAGCACACACACACACACAGACAGACAGACCGACAGACATGGTACATGGCAAAAACAAGCCACTCACTGAAAAAATAGCAGAGTGCTGTGTGGAGGGAGATGGGGACGGGGTGGCTGGCGCAGGTGTGGAGCGGGTTGCAACTGACTGAAATAAAGTGCAGCAGCTGCGCAGCCCCCGAAGGGAGCCTGCAATAAAGGGCAGCTGCTGTTGGCTCTCGCTGGCAAGGCAACAGTATGCGGCGAGGGGGCGAGGAGGCAGACAAAGGGAGTGTGCAAAAATAGGGGCAGTGGGGCTGCGGGGCCAAGGGCCTGGGGCAGTCTGACAAATGTGGATGGCTGCGCGTCGCGATGCTTGTCCTGCCATTTCAACATTTCATTCAGCAGCAGCGACGCGGGTTTTGAATTTGATTTTAGCCGCTTTTTTTGCGTGCAGCTAACTCGCTTTGTTGTTGGCCTTTTTTCTGGCCGTTTTCCCTGTTGTTGTTTGCATTCGCTTTAGCTTATTGTTGGCGTTTTTTTCCAGCACGTAGAGGTCGAGCATGGAACTCTTGTTCCCTTGAAATGTGTCAAAATTAAACAATTTCTAATTGCTTTGCAAAACGTTTTGCGAGGTAGTTTTCCTAGCTATACGAGGTACCTGAAATTTAACCTTATAGCAGTAGTTGAAGATGGCGTGGAAACTACCTGCACAATCCACCGAGCACACTCCCTGCACGCTCAACAAAATTAATTAACTGCAAATGTGCGAAACTAAATGAAGCCACTTGCCAAGTGGAAGAGAAACGCGCGGGCAGGGGGCGTTCAGTGTGTCAGGGTGTGGCAAAAAAATCGCTCTAGACCGCAGGTGAACTAGAAACTCTTTACAATTAACAATGCGACCCCGTGAAGGCGGGGGGACTGGGACTAGGGCAGGGGTAGCAAGGCATATGTAACACTCAAGTCACGAGGCCGACAGCCTGAAAAAGATCCGCAAATGGCACTGGCACTAGTAATGTGTCTGCGTGTGTGCTTATATCAACACCTACGCTAGTTGCCCCGAGAAAGGGAAAGGGAAAGGCAAAATGGAAAATGGGCGAACACACGAAAAAAAAGTAAGAGAAGAACGGAGCAAAGCAGAAAGCAAAACTAAAGCGGTAACCGCAATTTGACCCAGGTTTTTACTTGGCGCCTCCGACAAATATGCAGATTGCATGAATCGAGCGTGCTTGGTTGGGGTGTGTGTGCGGGTGTGCCTGTGTGTGTGTGTGTGTGTGTGCGTGTGTGTGTAGCTGCCTGTGTATGCGTGTGTGTTGCCTGCGTCGCGTTTACCTTTAACATGTGCTGCAGACGGGGGTGTTTGTCTGTACGCCACGCCCCCTACCCTTGCCCAAGCCTTAGCCAACACCCTCTCCCCCCACCCCTCACACACACAAACACACACGCTCACCTTGCAAATGCTGTAACAAACGGCGTTTAATATGCACTGTTGTTTTTGTTTGTGCGAAACTGCGTGGACAAAGAGTGCGAGCGAGAAGAGAGTGTGTGGGGTGGGCGGCCCTGTCTGTCGGGTGTTAGATGTGCGCCGGGTATAACTACCCAAAATCCAATGCAAACACACATGGGGACACACGCTTAGGCCCCCTGCCCCGCTTCCCCCTGCAGTCGTCTAGAATCAGTGTACCCTTTTTTTTGGTTGTTGAACGAGCGCTTTGGCTTGTTCATCCCACAGTTTTAGCCGCTGCTCTCCACGTTGCGGTTGTGCCAGTTAGGTGTAGTTGTTGCTGCCCTTAAAAAGCAAACATACGCAATTTCTATTTCGCATTGTACGCGCTGTGTGTGTGTGTGTGTGTGAGTGTATTTTGTAATTTATAAGGCAACATGTTCAGTTACTCGCCTTGGGAGCACTTTAATGCATTCCTGGACGGCCTCTTTTCGATTTCTAGTACGCAAATTTGCTTTTACTCGTTCTCTCTCTGTCTCTATCTCACTCTCTCTCTCTCTCTCTCTGTTCCACTTTCCTTCTTCTGCTGCTTTCTTCTTCCACTCCCGCTGCCAGTGCGTGCTCGTTGTTGCACTGTCTTTTCCTGCGTCGCTTTTTACACAATTGTCAACATACCCACACACACACACACACATGGCAAATACAAATGGCCATCTCCGTCGGCTTAGCCTCTCCCCTCCCCGTTTGCCCTGCCCCGCCCCCTTCAATAGACAAACAATGACGCCTATGACTCGCATTTAAATGCGAAATTTGCACGCGAACAGCAAGCAGAGCAGGTCCCAGTCTTGCCTTGCTCTCTGTCTCTCTCTCACTCTCTTTCTGTCTCTTTTTTTCTCCCTCTCTCTCTACATCGTTCTCCTATTCTTTCTCTATTTGTTTTACTCTCTTTCTACTGCTTTCCTAGCCTTGCTGATGACTTTATAAGCAGCACCAACTGTACTGCGCCAGCCATTCCCTGTCTTCTTCTCTCTCTCTCTCTCGCTCGCACTTAGGCCTACAGCTGCGCGCCAAATTTAAATCAAATTATTGACATTTGTTTAAAGGCAACGCAGACGACTCGCATACAAATGACTTCACTTTTTTGGCCACAGCTTAAAGCCAAAACTCGCAGCCAAATCAGCACAAAATGGACACAAGCCTTGCAGGCAAAAGGGCGTGCTGATAAGAAGCCTCGGCAGGCAGGATGAGGAGGGGATGGGCGAGAGACGTTCGCTTGAGGGCAGCAACCCTTTGCCACAGTTGCTGCTTCGTGCTCATTGCTGTCGTTGTTGTTGTTGTTGCTGCTGCTGCTGTGGCATGTTTTGTTTTTAATAGTTGCTGAATCTCATTAGAATTTAGATGAGTCTTAATGAGTCATTGTTTTACACGTTAGACGACGACGCTGGCGACGAGCACGACTCCGACGTCGTCGCTGGCAGCAACAACAAGGAGCACACTCAGACACACGCACACACACACACACACTGAGGGTGAGAGCGAGGCACAAAACTAGCTAAGAATAGTGCATAACCCAAAAAGTTTTCGAGAAGGTAGCAAAACTCGTCGATGTCAGCAACCCCCAGCACAGCAGCAGCACACACACACACACCCATACACACACACACACACACACACACACTGACTGCGAGAGGTAGCAACAAATAAACAAGCTCTTTGTGTGTATGCAAAAGACACTCAAAGCTTGGCGAAGCGTCGCGCACAACACAATGAAAATTTCATTTGATCTGCAAAACGCGACAACTTGATGGAACCAGCTGCCTGCTTCGCTACCCCCTGCACGCCACAGCGTGTCCCCTTTTGCAGCGAAAACTTTAATAATGCTACGCGACAACGAAAACCGAGAGAGAGAGGTAGAAGGACAGAGTTAGAGCGCGAGCGAGAGTTCCACAACTTGAATCGACTTAAATAACAGTAAAGTCGCGCTTTAAGTGAAAATTGCATGAAAAACTGCATAGGGGAAAAAAAACATGACTGAAATGAGTCAGATGAAACCTAGCTGCAGCACAAAGTACTTGCCAGCAAGCTACAGCATGCCATATAAGTGAAACTCTTCAAGCAAGCTGCACATCATATGAGAGCAAAAAATGTAAAGCATACTTTTCAGGGCATGGCGGCTTAAAGCGACTTCAGTTCGATCTAGTAGTGCAGCGCGTGCGGCAGCATTGACTTGATTGGATTGCAGCCAAGTTGTGAGCAGCGTGGGCGTGGCACACCGCACCGCGCAGCACCCCCTGCCCCGCACTCGACTGCGCTGGCAGCGAGTGCGCGTAATTAAGTTGCGAATTAAAGTGCAAAGTTTGTCTTAAGTTGCCGCTGCTGCCGCCTCCGGCGTCGCTCTGCCGCTCGTCTGCTAATTGGATCTCTTAGTTTCATTTAGGCTGTGACTCTTGCTGCATGCAAATGAATGAAATTAAAAGCACATTATACTTTATAATGCGCGCTGATTTGGCTGGAGCAAATTACATTTAAAGATTTGCAAGACCAACGCCAGCTGATAAGCTGACCCGAAGCGGCCGCCTTCGCAATGAACTCGAACTGTGTGTCCCATATCAAAGCAGCATGGCAAGAGAGAGAAGGGGAGTGAGAGGTTGGCAGAAAGATAGCCAAATTGCGGGCATAAGTGACTCTCGAATGCGAAACGGAGCAAATTGATTGGCTGCCGCTGCCGCTGGTCAAAGTCATAAGTCAGCAACGGCAGCCTGCCAAATCTCCATGTAAATATTCGGGTTGTCCTTTTTTTGTGGGGGAGGGGGCACAGCACGTCTATCCCACTGGATTATTAACATTTCAATATAATTTGTGGGCAGACCAGCCTTGTCCTGCCCTGCTCTGTCCTGCCCTCTTGCTACTCCTCTTTTATATTTTCTTGGGCTGCGATTTGCTTTTCTGCTGACGTTTGCCCAAAATTAACGCTCCTCCGCACTTTGATCCCTTTTACACACACTCGCAACATCTCGCACAAAAACACACACACACGCACACCCGCTGTGAGCCCACTGTATTTGCTTACATATTCATCAATTTTTTGTTGCCTTAAACTGTGGGCGGTTCGGACTCTTTTCGGTCGCTTGTTGGGCCTCCGCCCAAACTCGCTCGCTCCTCGCACGTTTTGCGGTTGTTGGCGTCAAATTGTTTGCTTATTTCGGGGTATTTATGTGACAGCGGGCAGTCGCAGCAGTCGGTCAGCTGGCGGTTTGGCCACAGGCCGCTAAACGCTTTTAGCTTTAATGCAGTGCGCCATTTAGCTTGGCGTATGCGTAATTGCCATTACGCATACGCCGTGTGGTCGCGGGCCCGGATGGAATTTTGTGATGCACTTTACATAATATGCATATGCCCAAATTTATACGTTGTGGCCAGCAGATCGATAATGCATAAAAGACTGTGTGTACGTGTGTGTGTGTGAGAGAGAGAGAGAGAGAAAAACCGAGTGTCGTTAATCGATTGCAAACTAATCGATAGCACTTTCCTTTCAACCCGAGCGTAATTAAGCGTCGCAGCTTGTGTAAGACAAACAGGAAATAAGGTTTAGCACAAATGCATAAATAACAGTAGCACGGACACACACACACACACACACGCAAACACACGCACGCAGAGACACGCACTGTGGCACACACATAAATCGAGGCAGGCAAACAATGAAAGCGGATAACATAAAATTTACAACAACTTCTAGTAAGGCCAACTAAGAGTTGTAAAACACACACACACACAGACATACTAGCGTGGAGTTGGCGACGGGTTGAGAGGGGGAGGGGCAAGGGGAAACCCAGGTCTATGTTCTTAATCAAAAGGTACAAGTGGGCGTTGCTGGCAACGCACTACTGACACACTTAGTAGGCACATACTACGTATCCTGTATCCTGTTGTACGCAACCCTGTAGACGTCTTCCCCTTTGCCCTTTCCCTTCCCCATTCCCTACCTTCTGCACGACCAGACGCGTCCTTAGCAAATATACAAAACACTTGTAACAGCCCCTCCCGCACGCTGCGCGCTTCACGCTGCGGGTGAGGATTTATGATTAATTTATGTGCACGTGTGCAGCTTCTCGCCCGAGCGTGGATCAAAGAGCAGTCGTAGAGGAAGGAAGCAGCGAGAGGAGAGGTGGGGTGCGGCGAGCAGGCACTGCCAAAAACTTAATTAACTCATTACATACGCACACTTTTAATCAGGCAAACGAGTTGACGAGCCACAGCAAAAGAATCGCCCGGCAGCCCCTCGATGCCGACACTCACCCGTTGCCAGCCATAGTAATTGCCGCTGCCGTCCGCGTTGTCGGAATCCCGGCGTGGATTTAAAGCTCCCCTTTGACTGCAATTAGCGTATACGTTTGTCTGTCTGTCTGCCACACACACGTTGGCGTGTGCTCTCCGCCAGCTTTTGCGCTTCGTTCCGCTTCATGAATATTACA
Source organism: Zaprionus inermis (assembly GCA_018151445.1). Classification (NCBI taxonomy): domain Eukaryota; kingdom Metazoa; phylum Arthropoda; class Insecta; order Diptera; family Drosophilidae; genus Zaprionus; species Zaprionus inermis. The sequence continues at coordinate 2,036,787 of JAECXD010000640.1, read as the reverse complement.
TTCGACGGCTCCAATAAGCCGTGTCTGCCTGCCAGGCAGCCAGGCAGCCCGGCAACCACTCGCAACTTGCGTGCCTGCTTCAATTGTCTCCTTCGAGTCGCAATTGACTCGCAATAATGACAACTACTTGAGCTGCGAGTCTAAGTTCGCGTCTGGGTCGCGGACAGCGCTCAATCTCAGTCAGTCAGCCGGGCCGCACAATGGGCGCGTCGATACGCGGCGTATACGCAATTTGCAATTAAATAAAAACCGCGCACACGCACATGCAAGTGTTTCACTCGTTCTGGCCTGTTTTAAAGCCAACAGCAACATCAGCGACTTTACAGCTCAATGTAGAGATCACTCTCTCTCCCTCTCGCCCTTTCTCCTTCCTTTTCTCGCTGCCTCTTCGTCCTGCGGTTGGCCTGGCGAATTGCTTTTAATATTTATTTAACACAAAGGCTTTCCGCATTACGTTTCTCTCGCTGCCGTTAATTTTTCGCTTTGCTTTTCATTTTCGCAAAATTACCGGAAATGTTAATTTCTGCACGTGCAGCAGACGACGACGTCGGCGACGCTGGCGACGCTGACAAGGACACACGACACGCAGGACACACACACACACACACACACAGCTCGTGAGCCGCGCCCATCAACGTCGCCATAGTCTGCGTCGCCGTCGTCGTTGCCGTCGTCATGCCCCAGTTGAATAGTGCTAATTATTTAGGGTAAGACTGCTGCCTCCCCATGAGTGTGTGTGTGTGTGTTGGTGTGGGCCCAAAAAACCCACTGCGCATCGGCCCCTTAACCCATTGCCGCCGCCCCCAACCCCCTTGGCTTTTGCTCGAGCTGAGCTGCGCTGCGCTGACACAAAAGCGTACGAAGGACAACGGCAACATCCTTCTGCGCCAACGTCAACGTCAACAGCGGCAGCAACGTCGGCAGCGACGGCAACTGAAAAGTTGCGACTTTTTCTGTGCCAAAGAGAGACAATGCACACAAAAATAATAATAAATGATTGCGTTTTGAGTGTACTGCCATGTGTGCGAGTGTGTGCGTGTGCCTAGTGTGTGCCTGTGTGTGTGTGCCTGGGCATTGTGCATCTTGGTCTCTGGATTTGTGTTTGTGCAGCCTGCATGACAGCGCGACCCTTTCAATTTGTGCACTCGCTGAATTTGATGTACATGCGAGTACACACTGTACTCGTCTCTCTCGCTCTCTCTCACTATGCGTGTGTGTGTGTGTGTCCCCCATCTGTGTACATTATGCAAGGCTGACATTTGGCCCGATGCACGCTGCTGTTGTCAGGGGTGTGGACTGGCCAGTGATGGGACGGAGGCGGGGCGTAAGTGCATGTTCCGAGTCTACTTGCAATTAGATTAGGCTAATTAGCAATAAATGCGGCGCACATTTCCCTGCAATTTCACGCTGCCAGTGAAGTCCTTTAATTACCGAAATGAATTAAAAATGCAAGTAACACATTTACTCACCTCCCCCACCACGCCTCCACCCCTAGGTAGCAAATGCACTCAGAGTCGCCCTTTGATCATATTGGATTAGAGTGTGCAAACTACTTGGCAGCTGCGCTGCTTTTGAGATCGGTTTGTTGACTAACCTGGAAAGGCAAATGCAGGCCAAAGATCTGCTTTTAAATTAATATATTATTAAGTTTATTTAGCCTTAACTCGAGGTAGGGCTCGGATATCATCATAATTTGATAGTTCTCTGTCCATTTGCACCTTATTTCTTAATATTTTTAATAATTTGTACATGTCGTGTAGCATCAATAAGTATAAAAGGTTTTTTCGAGTATAACGATGCAGAAGCTATTCTTCAGCCCCAGCCAGCGCCATGACAATTAAGCTAATTTCTTATGTGTGTTTGTATGAATATCTAGATCTCTGAGACCATAAGAGCCAGAGCTATCAAATTTGTTGAAAATATAGCGGTTTATTGCACATAGATTATAGTTGATTGAAAATTTAGCCACGCCTTCTACCACCTTCATATATCTAAAGACCAATTTGCTATACAAAAAAACATGCGTTGATTAGTGACTTTTTCAAGTATTTCTTATAAGTATGGTTAGCTTGGCTAAGTTCTACTTCGATTATTGTTTTCAGCTACTTTAATCATTATTATTATACAAGTTTTTTTCCTGTAGTTAGCACACTGTACTTTACTTACTGTACACACACGCAATCGCATAGACTCCACACTCACTCGTTCTTTCCCCCTCTCTCTCTCTCTCTTTCCAGAACAATTCCACATCTTTGTTGGCGACTTAAGTTCAGAAATTGAAACTCAGCAATTGCGCGAAGCGTTCACACCATTCGGTGAAATCTCGTAAGTATTAAAATGCAAATTTCTCATTTTTTTTTCTTTTCTCTTTTTGGGCTGTTAACTGTTTGCGGCGACTGTTGCCGCGTCTACTTGTCGCGCTGTCTTGACACAGTGCCGGCAAGCAACGCGCATTCGACACACTTCGTGATTATTGGCAGGCGCATGTGGAGTGCCTTGTCGCCCTCTGCCCCGCTCCCCAACTCTCCACCTTAAGCCGCATAAAAAATTCATAACGTCGCCGAAAAGCACATTTATGTAAATTTCACTTAAGCAAGGCGAACTCTTTTCGCAGCCACTGTGCTGCGGTAACGTTGCTTAAAGCGCACGCTCGCTGCCCTCGCAACTGGCGACATTAAAATATTTAAGCTGCTGATTTTCAGCTTGAAAAAAGCTGGTCAGCTACAACACAAACTTGACTTAATTAACTTCTATCGAGGCGAAAACTTTTGACTGACAGAGCGAAATGTTGCCTAAAGTATTTGCTGCTTGTTAACTCGCCCCCCTCCACCGACCGCTTTGGACCACTCATTATCGGGGGCAATTTGGCATGTTAATAATTCAAAACTCATTAAAATGATTATGGCTTTGATTTGGCCGAGAGGCTTTTAGACCTCATTCGACAGAGACAGAGAGAGAGGATGATCGAGAGAGGGGGAGAGTGCGCTGTGCTAATGAGCGGCGCATGTCCTTTGATGGTTGCCAGGACACGACTGTGTAGCCCTTCCTCGAGAGGATATGAGGATACGATGAAAACATTTGCCTCAATCAGCAGCTGCTACTCGGCTGAGCCGATGCCTTGACGCCTTATTGAGCAATCGATTGGCACCTTTGAGATACATATCGCCTGACATCATTATCATTGATACACGACCCCGCCCGGCCTTTCTCTCTCACTCTCTGTCCCCCCCTGCCGGCCCAAGCAACCGGAAACGACAAAGCCCACGTCGCGTGCTGATTATCTGAGCCGGAGTCGCTGACTGAGTCTGACTTGCTCGGTTTGTCTGTCTGGCAACGCGTCACGGTCTTAAATAACTTTGGCAAACGTCTGCCACGCCTACGCCCCCGCCCCTCACGCCCTACTTACCGCCTGCCCGCCCTGTCGTATGTGCTGTTAGGCAACATGTCAAAACGCTTAATGCAAACCGGCGAATGCCACGACGAACTTGGTTACAGATTCCTGGTAACGGATACGGATTCGGTCGTGCGGCTCGCAGGAATCAGCAGCCTGCTCGCTAGGCAGCTGCGGTTGAGCCGGCCGGGGTAGGGGGAAGGTGTATGTCTTGGAGGCCAACGATTTCTTTGTCAAAAGTTTTATGCGTGCCTCGTTGTTTGGGCCTTTTTTTGCCGCCTACATTCTTGATTTTTTTTTGCTGCTGCTGAGGCTTTTACTGCGTTGCCTTTTGTCGCGCCGTTGCCTGGTTTCTTGCTTACTTTTATTTTTTTTTTGTTCGCTGGTCTCCATTTTGTTAAATGCGCGGCGCGTGTGAATATTTAATAAGTCGTCTGCCAGCCAGTCGGCTCTGCCGGCATTTTACTTATAATAATCGTAAAAAAGTTGCTGGCCACCGCCTCTTGCTCTGACCCCTTGCTCTGACTACAACGGGATTGGGGGTAATTGCCAAAGTTTGCTGGCAGCTTAGCTTAGTTGTTGCCTGGGTATCGCTTCACCTCGCTCCCCAACCCTCACCCCCTGTAGAACACTCGCAATTGCTGTGGGAAATCAATTTGAAGGGCGGAAGCTTTGGCAATCAAGTGAATTGCTCTGAAAGTGACGAGATTAAAGCGTGTCCTATTAAGACCAGGCCGGAGTATGTGAGCGCGATTAAAACCGCTTGACCTGCGACCGCAAATGTAGTCAGTGATTTCAGGAGCAGCAGCAGTTCACTGGCCTAATCCCGTCGACGTGGCCCACGCACGAGTCGGAGTCAACTGCAGAATAAATAAAAAGTTTCCAACAGATGAGGTCAGATTTCTAATTTCCGAAACAGCGTAGCGTAACAGGCGAGTCCATCCCTCAGACGAGCCATAAATAAATGCGAAGAGCAAGCGGAAGAGGACAGTCTGCACCCTGCCACTGGCCCTGCCCCTGCCCCTGCCCACTCATCCCTCGAGAGCGTAGCTCGACAGCTGCTGTGATTTTCGTGTTCATTACGAATTTGCATAAAATTTAAACTTGGCGACGAAACTTAAAGTGGATGATGATTTATGGGGAGCACTGTAACATCGATATTAATTGTACTCTCTCTCTCTCGCTCTCTCTTGCAGTGACTGCCGTGTGGTGCGTGATCCACAAACCTTGAAGTCAAAGGGCTACGGATTTGTGTCCTTCATCAAGAAATCGGTGAGTGCAGATTTTAATGCTATCGATTAATTTCAATGTTTTTACAAGCACAGAGAAGTGCTGAAAAGTACTTGAAATTAATCGATAGCAAAAAAATGGATCGATATATTGATTTTAGTGCAATTTATTTGCGAGATCTGTGCAACGCCTGCACGGTCTGGCCTGCTTACAATAAAGTACATACATTTAACTCCATCTCTCTCTCTCTTTCTCTTCCCCGCTTTTGTCTCTGTCGCGCTATCGACACACAGGAAGCTGAGAGCGCCATTACGGCCATGAACGGGCAGTGGCTTGGCTCCCGTTCAATTCGCACGAATTGGGCCACGCGGAAACCGCCGGCGAGTAAAGGTAAGGAAATCATGACTGTCACCTGGCCTGGCCCGGGCTTCCGGGCCATGCGTACGCCTACGGTCAGGACAGCGTTGTGCCAGGTGGCTCGTTGAGCTCGTGACTGTTGTTGTTTTTGCTGCTGCTGCTGCTGTTGCCAGCCAGCCGACGCGTCTTCGCCTTATTACAGGAAATTATGGCAATGAATGCCAAAGGTAACAGCAGCCTGACACGGGTCAAAGCAAGCGAAGCAGAAGCCGTAGACGTAGCCCGCTCTTGCTGCTGCTATTTATAAACGTGTCGCAGCAAATTTTCTGCCAGATTATGTTTTCTTAATATTTTTGCTGCTTCCCCCCCTAGAAATTCTTTCGTCTCTGCCACACACACACAATGAAAAACCGCACGCGCTTAATTTCCGTAATGGCCCGAACAAAATTCGGTTTAAACTTTTTCAATTAGTCGACGCTGGCGAAGGCGACCCAAAAATAAAAGCAATGAGACATATTCTATTAGGCGCAGCGAATCAATTTTCATTTGGCCTCCCCATTGTCTTTCTCTCTCGCCCTTCCCCGCTCTGCCTTAAAGGCCATCGAGGCCATTGTTAACCGCAAAACTAACTGTAACTAGCGTAATCATTATTAACAGTTGGCAAACATGCGCGAGGGGCGGATCGTTTGTCATTCATAAATCAAAAGTTAACGCATATTTGCATGTTTTAACATAATTTTTATTTGCCTCACGCACACACACACACATACATACAGACAAACAGGGCAATGGGCGAAGTAAACGAGAGAGGGTGCAAATCAGATAAATAAATTTTGCCAACACGAAACTATTATCATAAAAGGCGCACACAGACACACACACACCGAGTCAGACAGGATAGAAAATTTCATGGTTATAGAACAAACATTTGGCATTCTTCGGGGCACACACACACACACACATACACTGTGGCAAGGTGGAATTTATCGTGCGAAGCAAGGTCTGACATGTTGAAGGGTTCCATTTCAGTTTTCTCATTCTTGTTTTTTTTTAGCTCCTCTTTTTGGGCGCCCCGAAACTACGACGAGCCTGAATTTTTTGCCTTTGCTTTTGCATTTATATTGTTGTCATAAAAAACGCCTATGAAAGCTTAAGCGGATTTTTATTGGTTCCATTGTTTATTTGCCTTTGTCACGGCTTTTCCTGGAGTTGTCTAGTGAGTGTGTGGGTGTGTGGGGGATGAAAGGGCGCAGTCGGGCCTGCTAGTTGTAATACAAGTTATTATTAGCAATTTGGCAGCAAAATAATTTGGATATTTTGATGGCTGACGAACTGACGAAGCGGGCTCGAATCGACTGCTGACTCAGCGACAAAAATCAAAGACGCTGCCAAAGACTTTACACAATTACGCATTCGCTCTCTAAGGCCTACACATATGTGCCACACACACACACACACAGCTATACACTCGCATTTTATGGCCTGTCTAGCTGTCTTGGAGGGCGCCTGCTGGCAGCTGCCTTTACGATTTCTAGCACTCAACTCATTTCGCATTTCACATTTCGCAATTCGCATTTCGCATTTGGAATTTGGGCATTACTCGATGTTTTACGCTGCCACTTTGGGCGGGCTAAGCAGCGGGAGGGGGGCTAAGTAGTGGGTATATATAGCCGGGATTCTGGCCATACTATTCGGGTCTGGCTGGCACTTTTATGTTTTAAGCAGGCTGCACATTTTATGGCTCCGGCAATCAGTCCGCCGTTGTAGCGTTTAGTGAGCCACTCGCGCAATGGATGCCCCAATGGCTTGGCCAGTGCCACTTGAGCTCTTTGCTGCTCCAACTCCTACCCCGCCGTCACCTCGTCGACTGTGTCGTCTCTGCTTTTGTCGCACACGAGATTTACGAGCCGACGCAATTGCGCATTTTACAGTTGTGACAATTTTTCCGTCGTTTTGCAATTTTCCGTTCTACTCAGCGAGTTTATAACAAACGCATTTGTCAGTTTGCTTTGGCTACGTTTTTTGGTTTTTTTTTATGGCCGAAAGTTTCTGGCAAGTTTTGCGCCTTTACAGCACGACTCGAGTAGCGCGCGGAACCGCTGAATGCATGCCATAAATAAAGGCCCGAAATACTTACAAGCTCATTATGGTAATAACTTAATTAACCTGAAACAATACGCCAACGGCGCACAAAGACGACGACGTCGTATGACAAATTTCTCTGGCGAAACTATTTGACTTTTGACTGAGCAGGGGCCGGGGAAGCGGGTGGGATGGAGGTAGAGGGGTACTGAAGACGGTCGCAAATAAGTTGCCCGTGTGGGCACTCCCCCACTTACCTGTCGTAGAGTTGTCGCAATAAATCAACATTTTATGCAGAGTTGCGCACAATTAAGTAAAAGTTGAAATGCCACAGCAACTTTCGGCTGCAGTTGAGTTATGGAATGTACCTGGTACCTGGCGGATGGGCAGCTTTGCCGACCTGGTCAACAAGTTGGCCCAAACGATTTGCCTGCGATCATCGCGAGCGTATGTTGAAATATTTAAAGCGTAATTTGATTTCGGTTTAACAAGCAGCATTAAAATTCACACAGCCACGCCCAGCTCATGCATATTAATTAGCCCACTGGTTTTCTAAGTAGTTGTGTCTGTGTGAGTGTGATTGAATTATTCATGCTAACGATTGGGTGATTATTTTACAATTCGCCTTCACATGCAGCTGTAATGGCGCTCCGCCGGGTAAAAACTGTGCTAAATGCTGAAACGAATAGACAGGGGAGGCAAGGGCGAGCGGGATAGCTAGACATAGAGAGAGAGAGAGAGAGAGAGAGAGACAGTCTGATACGTTAATAATTTAGCCAGTCGACATAATTACATCCACACTAAGCTTTAATTTGATGCAGACATGAAATGACAGTTGCCGAGCATGTCCAACTGGCAGTGCAGCCCTCGCCCTCCCCCTAGCACCCTTCCGCCTTCAAGGCCCAAGGCAGAGCGCACACACATGTCAGCCTGCACGACGGCAATTTAATTACACGTATTTAAAGGCGTAAAGAGTGGAGCGGCAAAGAAACGTAGCGAAACGAGCACAAAGCAAAGTGCAAATTAGTGAAACATTGCGCTCGAAAGTATGCTATGCCGTTTGCATGCGGCAGCCACGTGAAAGCATGACCCTGCTCCGTGCACCTGTGTGTGCGTGTGCACGTCTCCGTGTGTGTGTGCAGTCGTCTACATTTGTGTCGCATACATTTGCGGCAAAAGCTTTCAAAAATATTTGCCAGCTTGTTAGTTTATACGCTGCTGCAGCCAGCTCGGGGCTGCCATTTCTTCGACTCACTGTGTGTGTGTGCGTGTCGTTGTCTCTGTGTGTGTGCGAGTGTTGTCCTGTTGCATGCTATTGAGCCATATTTTCGTGTTTTGTTTGGCATGCTCGTTACATGAAAGCAGAGAGACCTGAGCGAGTGAGCGAAAGCGAGAGAGAGTGCGGCATGCACAGGCATTTTGATTGGGGTTGCATTGGGGTTGCGGGCTGCGGGCTGCGGGGCAAGCAAAAGGAACGTGTACCCGGGAATTCGTTAGGCTGATGCGGTTGACGCAGCTGCGGTAAACACGAATCGATACGGCACAATATGTGCATTTATTCAGCTCAATATTTATGGCACATTTATAGCAAAAAAAACGTCTATACTTTCCATTGAAATTTAAACAAAGGCCGTAGATATTAATGCCATTAATGTACTACACACTATTAAGTGTACAGGCAAATCGCATTAGCGACAGTGCCTCGTAGTGATGGTGGTGCAACGGTACAGTGCCTGCAAACTGTTGAAAACTAAACAAAGACATAAACACGCAAAGCTGACATTATTTTTAAAAGTGCAAATTTTGCTTTAACCTCAGAGGAAGTAATTAGTGTAACTTTTGCCTACGAATACAACGTGCAACCAGACCCTCTCTCTCTCCCCTGCAACATGGCCATAACAGCAATAAAAACAACAACAGCAACAACAAAAGGGCAGCCACAATCTGACCGACAAGGGGGAGGCACATGAAAAATACGTGAAATGCATACGGAAAAATAAGGGAAAAAGAATGTGGGGGAATATAATAAAAAATGCAATAACAAGAGCAACAATTTACAAAAATGCAGCAACAACAAGTGCAGCAACGGTAAATGGTGTCGCAAGAGAGAGAGAGGGGTGTAGAGATGAGTGAGGGAGAGGCAGTGAGACAGGCGCATTTACTAAGTGTACGCGGTTATTTTAATTACCAAAACGTAGGCAATGCCATTGTTGCTGTTGCTGCTGCTGCGGGCAAAACCCTTAATTAATTTGCATATTAATCATGCAGCTGGCTGGCAAAATAAAAGCGATGTCTGCACGGAACAGGCACAAAAAACTGCAGTCATTAATTGCGGCTCGAGGCCGTGTGATATCGAAATAAATTTGCATGAGCTGCAAAAAAAAAAACAAAGGCAATCGTTGACGATTGCTACACCTCCTCATCTTCTTCTTTTTCTTCTTTGTATTCTGCTTGCAGAGAACATCAAGCCACTGACCTTCGACGAGGTCTACAACCAGAGCAGTCCCTCCAATTGCACCGTCTATGTGGGCGGCGTGAACAGCGCGCTGACCGCCCTCAGCGAGGAGGTGCTGCAGAAGACCTTTGCGCCCTACGGTGCGATACAGGAAATACGCGTCTTCAAGGACAAGGGATACGCCTTTGTGCGGTAAGTCGAGCATGGAAACTAAATGCCAACGTAATCGAACAAATCGCTCTCTCGTCCGGACAGCTTCTCTACCAAGGAGGCGGCCACCCATGCGATTGTGGGCGTGCACAATACCGAAATCAACGCTCAGCCCGTCAAGTGCTCGTGGGGCAAGGAGAGCGGCGATCCGAACAACTCGCAGACCATGGCCAGTCAGGCGCTGAACAGCGCGGCCGCTGCTGCCGCCGGTTTCCCGTATGGCGTGAGCGCCGCCGCTGCCGCCGCCGCCGCGTACGGACAGCAGCTGGCCGCCACCGGGTGCTGGTACTCGCCGACGCCCACCTATCCGGCCTCGTCGGCCACGGCAGCCGCCGTCACACCGGCCGCTGCGGCCAGCGCTGCGGCTGTACAGAATCAATTCCTGCAGGGCATACAGGGCTATCATTTTGGCCAGTACGGCGGCTATCAGCAGGGCTACATGGGGTACGTTGCCATCGATTTATGCATAATTAATTCATTAGCTGAAGCGAGTGGGATTCGCCCTGCCCCGTCCCACACCCTGCTACCCACTGTCCTCGCTTGTTGCTCAATGATTGAGCCGCCGTCGCCGCCTGGGGGAGGGATGGGCAACGACGGCATGACGGATGAGTGATTTCATTTGCTAATTGCAAAAGTTTTCATTTGCACGACGGCGCGGGCCACCTGGCGTATACGCAATATGTTCGCACACGTATTTGTGCCGTGCCACACAGCCGCATGTAACTGTTGCAGTTGCCCACTCTGTTCGTGGTAAATGCAGACTGGCTGCATTCCTCTCCTCCTCCCCCTCCCCCATGGCACTACACTCTCCCCCTTGGGACGGCACACTCGCACTGAGCCGGCGATGCCGGCAAATCTCCTGGCTTGCATCTCTTTGCTAATGCTTCTGCGCATTCATATTCACAGCATGGGCGTGCAGATTCCAGCCACCTGGCAAGGCGTCACCCAGGCCCAGATATCGCCGGCCCAGCAATTGGCCACGGGCGTGGCCGGCACAGCCATTCCGCAGGCCACCGGCGTCGTTGCATACCCGATACAGCAGTTCCAAGTGAGCCCACAGGTATGTTTCAACTAGAACACACACACGCACACACACACACACACACTCACGCACTCATGCGTGTTGTCCAACACACACACACTCATACACTCAAACACACGCACACTCTCATGTGCGAAACTTTCGTACGTTTCGAGAATGCTCATTGAATTCTATTTCGAGTGCATTCGCATTGAATGCGTTAGTTTGCTTATTTATTTATGGGTTTTCCTTAATATTCTATGCAAATTTCTAGTATTTTTATGCACTCCCATACGGCATATGTTTTCATAAGAATACAAATTTATTTATTTACCTTTCCCTCTTGCGCATGCTGTAGAGTTTTTTTTAAGAACATAAAAATAGCATCGAATATGGTATGAAAAATGTATAAATACGAGTGGCGCACAAGGTGCAATTGCTTAAATAATGTGAGAGTTAGAGCAGAACCCTCTTACATGCACACACACACACACACGAATAATACACAAACAGCGACACATGTTCGCATAACGAACGATTTACAGTTTCCATTTCATCGCCATCAAAGTGCAATTCAAGTGCGATTTACACAAGAGATCTGAGTGCAGTGAAAAATATCAACATAAACAAAGATTATTCACATTCATACTCGCACACATGAACACACTCACACACATAGGTTTTGTATGCATTTACACTCGTAATCCCCGCCTCAAAGCATGTGCTCTGCATATTTACATGCACTCTGAAAATTCACAGAATTATTTATCTGTTATTTTATTTGATAATCTCGTGCATTCGCTTCATGATGCTCTGCCCTAGATTAGATGACAATTCATTTGCGTTTCATATCGTTTGCGTTTTTGTATGTTTTTTCATTCTACCATTTCCTAGAAACAATAAGCAATATGCATAGCATTTTCCACTTTCTCTCTCTCTCTCTGTCTCCAACTCTCTGCATTATAAATAATTTTATTCCGACTACTATTTTTTTCCAATTTTTACTAACACCCATATTATTTTTTAAGGTTTATCCTTTACTTTTGCAGGCACAGTAAACCAAAAAAATATAAAAATGAAAAAAGCATAAAGCCAAACCGAATCGAATCGAAATTTGTATGTACAGACAGCAGATGTTCTGAACAGAAACCAAACCAAAGTCAGCTGTAAATAAATGCGATGCGCCAAGAGAAAATTTACAATTGACGACGGAGTTGGCGTGCCACGAGCGCAGCAAAAAAAATAAAAAACAAAAAAAAAATATATAGCAACATATGATATGCTAAAGCACACGTATTTGCAATTGTTTATGATCGCGTTATTCATAGACAGTTGCGAGCGGCCCCCTAAATAAGCCTTAAATGTAAAACGAAAAAAACAAAACGAAAGCGAATGAAAAATAATGAGCAAATAAAATACATTTAAAATCCTAGTTGCTTATATTACACCCACACACTCTCACTCACACACAGCCAGATCGTGACCACATCCCTCCCCCCACACACTCTAACACACATATAATTTATGCTTTATATAAATGTGTCGCTTATGAAAAAGAGTTGAAATAATTTGATAAACAAACCCGAAAAAGAAGCGAAAAACAAAATATTGCGAACTTAAATAAAAAGTAATTTGCCAGCAAAAAGGAAAGCCATAAATTAAGTATGCCGTTTTCTGTGTGTATTGTGCACTGTGGCCTAGCACATACACATACGCAGTTATTCATAAACTTATACATGTAGCACATACACACACACTGCGACACAGACACGCATCTCCCAGGAGCATCACATACAAATTTTGCGTATATGCGAGCGTGGAATTAAATTAAAATAAACATAATTAAAAATGCGTTAAAATTAATTACGCGCACACACACCTACACAGACACATGCAAACACATACGCATACATACATATGCGCTCTTATTTATATACACTTTTATGTCCGTATGCGGCGTGACATGCGTGCCGACATGGCAGACGCAGGCAATCCCCAGAAGCGCATTCCCCGACCCGAAATCCCGCTCCGAACTGCCCTGTCCTGGCCCGTATTGCGCCACAATTGCAGCTAATGCCTTAGCATTGCCTACTTTTGTGCGCAGCTTTTGAGAAGCGCTTACCCTCACACACACACACACGCACACAGCACTAGTGCCTATTACTATCGTATTTATATGTGTAAATTTAGATGCGAACGCCGCCAATTAGGGTCTCCGCACCTCACACACACACACACACACACACACACACATACACAGCCACATACTTAAATATATATAGAGAACTGCCAAGCCAAGTCGGAGAATTGGCGCACTCGACATTTCCTGCTATCGTTTTCCTATCGTATGCAACTGAATGTTACAAACAATGCAACACGCACTGACGCACCGACTCACTGACTCACTGACCCACACGACTATATAGTACTTTATTTTGTGATTGATCAGCAAATCGAAAGACATGTTCCTACTGCAAACGTCGCATAAACTCGCCAACCACAAACTCAAAATCAAACTCGAAACTTGAAACTCGAAACACAACTGTAAACTCAGACTCCGACACAGAGCACTCGCAGTTAATAGTATCTGAAAGAACCTAAGATATTAGTATTATATAAAGAGTTTGAACGTAAAAAAGTCCAATGCAATCCAGCCACAAGCTTAACTCAAACTCAAACTCAGTCTCGACATTCACAGGCTTTGTAATTACTTGCAGCAAGATATTTTCCACCCTCCCTCCCTCTGGTACACCTGAACTTTCTCGTTTTCACGTTTAATTCTTGTTTGTTTTCTTGTTTTTGATTTGGTTTCAACCTGTCATTCAGTTCATACCCAGTTTTGTTTCGCAAATATGCTCCGAAGACATGTACAAAGCAACCATACAAAATTCTCAATATAAACATTGTAAAATTCCTTTTTGAAACTTTTGCAACTTCTAAAGCGTTTGAAACGTGTGTTTTGTGTTTTTATTTCAGTTGCCAGAAGATGAATGGTTAGCTGCAAATTTATTGTGTTAGTGTGAATCAATCATATCGTAACCGTGCGAGTTTCACACACACTCTTTTGAACTCGCGCTTTGCTATGCCGCAGAGTGGAAATGAGAAAGAGTTAAAGCAGTCGGGAGGGGGGAGGGAGGAAGTCAGTCTATTCGTAAAGCTCAGTTTCAGTCTACCTCGTGGTCATTTTGATTTCCTTACGATTTGAGTATAGCAAAGCCGATTACAAAAGAATTGATGGAAATTACTTAGGAGGAACAGAGAGATCGATTAACATACAGTAAAGAACCCAAAGCATAACAAACATATATGTACGTATTATCTTGCATACATTTACAGCAATCAAAATATGCCATCGAATGATATTAATTGATGTTAGCCATAATATATATGATAAAGCTATATAGTACATACAGACATACATCCAGCAAGCTGATTTTATGATCTGATTTTATAAATGTCCAAAGAGAAAGGCATGACGAGCGTAGGAACTCGCGAACAATTAAAGCTTGAGGACAGAAGCAAAAACAATAGCCAATACTCACACACTCACACCCAAATATAGCAACTATATATATATACATATATAGGGATTATCCGTGAACATAGCGATTAGCTGGGCTTAGGGCCAGGGATCTGCGGATTGCAGCCGATCCGTTAATTGACAATTTTCTGATGGTGTGTTTGTTTGACGAATTATAAATCCAGAATTAGTTATAGCACACACACAAGCAGACAGACAGACAGATACATGATTAAGATATACATATATGTAAAATGATTTATGTAGCTGGTATTATATGGAAACATGCTTATATAACGTTCATCAATACATGCAAATACATTAGCGATAGTCGATATATGCGTATACAGCTGAGTGCAAAGTAAGAAGCGTAAATCTACATAGATACATAATACACACACAGACACACACATGCAGACATAATATTTACGGATTGTATATAGACTTATACAAACATATATATATATACACATACGATATACATATATAGCCGAGTATGTCTTGGATGATAAATTACAAATAAATGTTCAAAACAAAAACCAATTAAAAAGATAAAAAACCCGAATAACATGTAGTAGTGCAGTACGCACACACACGCACACACACACACTTACACACAGAGATAGCACGTACACGTATGAATGTGCAGTTCAAGTACGTATGGAGCAATTAAATTTCGAAATCATTTCGGTTAGATGTTTCTGTTCGGATAGGCAGGCCGACTAGGGGGTTAGCTGGGGTAAGCTGGTCGGCATATATATTTTGGGTTCCATTATTATTCTTTCATCTTTTGATGTTTGTGTGTGTCGCTCTACACGGAAAATATAGTTGAATTTTATACAAACTGGGCTGGCCGGATGCAGGAAGCAGGCGCAGCATAGAAGTTCGTGTAGCTCGTTCGTGTAATCCGTAGAGCTCGAAACTCTATATAATACAAACTGGTGTAACGTGTCGTATTAGGGCCCAGTATTGCGGATCGATAGATCGCGATAATTGCGGGCATATAGCATAGCTTAAGTAACTAGAGAGTTGTAATGTACATTAAGATGTTTTTAGCACTAGAACTAATCAAAGTAGTTGGCGGCCTACGAGAGGCTTGGCGTGTGTTCATGAGGACAGTAAACGACTTAGATGTAGATGTGATTTTAAACCAGAGCAAAACCTTGGATCGACTAAGTGAGACGTAGCTGACGAAGCTGATGATGCGATTTTTGCATTCCTTTCCGTTGTTATTCTGTTTGTAAACTGAACGAAACTAAAACGAGTTTGATGAATTTTAGTGAAAACGTATGAAAGATGAGATGAAAAAAAAACTAAAGATTTTTGTTACGTAAACGAGAACTTAGGCAGATAAAAATTTAAAACATTGTTGACCAACCTATTGAAAATGAAATGAGAAATGGGAGAGTTATGGAAATTTGGCTATAAGAGAAAACACAGCACATTTATAAAAGCAAACTTTATATTTAAACAAAAAACAAAAGCGAAAAAAAAAAAAAAAAAAAATAATAATGATGATAATTCACTGAAAATGAGAAATTATATATAAATATTATTGGTTTGTTTGTTAATGTTTGCGCAACATATCAGTAAAGAGTTAAACGAGTAGTTTCCACATAGAAGCTAACCAAAAACAGTTGGAAACCTAATCTAAACATAAAATAATGAAAACCCTAACATATTAAGAACTAGTGAAAATAATAAAACCCAAGCAAAAATAACAAAAAACACAAAAAAAAAAAAAAATATGACAAAAAAAAGTATTAATGTTGTGCAACTATTGAATGTGCTAAGACATTTATATACGTCTACCTACATATACATACATATACAAATATTTATATATATACAGTGAGAGAAACAGAACACAAAGCAAAACAAAACAAAACCAAATGAAACATATTTATAGGAATCTATACAGCAAATAGGCAGCAACTCAACTCAACTAAACTCCACTCGAATCGACAGACAGACAAACAGACAGACAGACAGCCTGGATCAGGTATCCACATACATAGGGGAGAATTCCTGCTGAGTAACTCGACTATTATTTGCGTCTTGTATTTCCTTCAAGATAGAATCATAGCTCAATTGAAATTCGTCTATAAGCTCATCATTTGTTGATACAAACTACCTACTATTTCCAGGATCGCATATTTGTTTTGCATTTACAGTTTCGAATGGGAGTTAAACAGAAATCAAGCAGAGGATTTTAATACCAATTGTAGTCCGTAATAAGGAAATGCTGCAATTACAAATTAGTCAATTTGGGGGAAAGTGTAAGTATGGAAAAGCTGAAACTGAAGCAGTTAGCAAAATTTTACGAAACACTCAGACACTCACTCACACACACACACACACAATGAGGAACAAGATTAGGCTGAGGGCATGTAGTGAATATAATAAAGTTAATCGAGAGAAACCGATAAACGAATTACAAAAGCAAACCTAAAATCAATCAAATAAAAGTATTATTTAAGCAACAATACAATACAATACGAGTATAAATAATTACATAAACATACAGAACATAGATACAAACAAATGCATACGTATGTGTGTATGCAGTCACAGAGAGCAGCTCACTCACGCACATTCACACACACAGAGCGCGCACACACACACACGCATAGCTGATATAGCTGGTTTTTTGTTACGCAATGCGAATGTTGCGCAATGAACATGTGCAGCTGCAGTGCGTGCGTGTGGGTGTGTGTGTGTGCGTGTTTGATTACCCCTCGCCCTCTCTCACTCCTTAAATGTTTAATTATACAACCGACTCATTAACAACAACAACAACAGCAGCAGCAGCAGCCTGAGCCATAAGACAACCAATCCGGCAACTCATCTCATCCGAATGTTATTTGTCGTTTTGTGTGCTTCGATATGCAAACATATAAGATACATTATATAGACATATATATTAAATATATATATACATATATATATACACACACAGTACATGTAAGGTATATATGAGGCAAGCATGCGAAATATTTAACGTTAAACTAGCAAACTAAATGTAATAGATGAGTAAGTAAAGATAAATGTCAAGCTAGAACCCCAGATGCAGGGCTGCGAGGCCGAGCGATCCATAATATTTTTGTGCAATAATCCGAGAGGGCATAAGCAATTTATGCATTTAAAATCATGGCGAGTTTGTAAACAAATCGCTATGCAAATGTAGAAGAAATCAAAACGATGAGCAAACAACCAAAAGCTGCTAAGAGAACTAATACAAATACCAAGCAAACACACTCGCACACACAGACAAAGCATCAAACTGTGCAAACACTCCCCCCAACAAACACACACATACACAAATACACCCTCTGCTGAGTGTATGCATATACCATAAATGAGAAGCATAAAGTATGTTAAGTGAATAGTGAATAAAATAAACAAAGCATAGATATCGACTGCAGTATTGCAAATATTTTGTAGAAGTTTAAGAATGTTGGGCGTGTCGAAAAAACTAGAGAGCACACTCACACACACACACACATACACACACAATCCAATAGCAAATAGTATGAGCATAATGGCTAAATCTGAGGCAACAAAACAAACGAGAAACCGAAAAAATGAAATTGAAAATGAAAATGAAATACCGAAATCAAAGGCATAAGCTATGTTTTAAATATAGAGCGATAGCATATATACATATATTGAAATATATGCATAAATATATATACATAAATATGCAATACAAATATGGCATGAACCCACACACACACATCAGTCACACTCTCTCACACACACACACACAGGCACACTCGAATAGCGTTTATATAAGAAATCATGCGAAACAACGTAACGAATATTAAAAGGTTAATCAAATCAAGACCGACAGCCCAAAATGAAACAAAGCAAAAGCAAACATAACACGAAAACCAAAACATTTATAGTTAAAAACGAAAACGAAACAAAAAAAAGAAGAGAAAAACAAATTAACACAATTTGGTCGCGTGTTTTGTATACCAACGCGCCAAAATCAAAAACCAACCAAAAGCAAGCGAAATATTATACAAATTATATACAAAAAGAAAAAAACGAATGAAATACAAAGAAAGCGAAAAAGAAAGTAAAAATAAACATATACTTATAAAAAACGAGGTTCGAAAAAATATACATAGTTATAAATGGCCAGCGCAGAATCTAGAGATATATATATATAGTCAGACAAGTTGCCAGCGAGAAGCATTATAAAAAATATACAAAGCTAAACCAAGAAAGACGAGCAGCAAAATGTGCGTGAAGCAGAACAATTGCAACACATGACGAATATAAGTAAAACGTAAATATAACAGAAAGTAAAAATAATGGATAAACGGAAAACAAAACAAAACAAAAAAAAAAACTTATATTATGTATACATAAATATATTGAAAGAAAACAAATAAAACAAGCAAAAAAAAATTTTGTAAAAATAACAAGGTGAATTGCTTTCAATTACTTGGGAAGGGTTGCCCGCTCGGGCGGACGGTCGTGCGGGGGAATGAGGGCAGGGAATATGAACAGCAGTTCTTCGGCTTAAAACAATATTATTTCTACTGTGGCTAAAAAGGCTTCATTCATTCAACGCTGGAGTGGAATTTTTGCTGTTGTTTTAGCTTCTGTTTTCGCAGAGATTTTCATTTGCACCTGCTCGCTCGCACTCGAAGTTGAGTTCCTGCAAAGCATTTCAAGCGTAGGCTCGCCCTGTCTCTGTGTGCGTGCATGTGTCTGTGTGCGTGTGCCCGATGGCGGCTCAGTTACCCGCCAAGCATAAATTGTCATAACAAAGGCAAAAGACAACACGTGCAACAATAACAAATCAAAAATTTAAAAAAAACAAAAAACGACAAAATGAAAGAACACGCAGCGACAAGGCGGCAGGAGGCGAAGGTGAAGGCGTGGCATGACTGCCGGCAAATGCAAAGCAGAGGAAAATGTTTTAAACATATTTTTTGCCAATTTCTTTCCTTTTGCTTCTCACTCGCTGCCGTTTTCTTTTTTCTTGTGCGTCTTTCTTGTTGTTTTGCTGCCGCGGCTGTTGTCGTTCTGCTGTAGTTCTTTTTTGTCTGCTCCTTGCCGCAGGTTAAGACCGTGTGAATGTGTGTGTGTGTGTGTGTCAGTGTGCGTTATTATCGCAATGATTTCAAGCACAGCGTGTACAACGCACCGCGCTCAACAGACACGGCAGACAGATGGTCGTGTGCTTCTGAAACAACATATGCGCCGGGGTTTCACTTTCATTTCCCCCATTTTGCAGGCATATCTCAGCGAGAGTATGTGTGTGCGTGTGTGTGTGTGCGTGCATGCGAGTGAAATAATGGCGCTATGTTTGATTTGCATTGCAAATCGTGGCAATTTTGCAAAATGTCTTCCTATATAAGAAACAATATGTTTTATTTACTTACATTTGACTTTGATTTCGCCGACTCTTATCCCACTGTCGCTGCCGGATTCGGAGGCGTGCGCAGCTTCCCCCCCCACTTTCTCTCACTCTCTCACACTCTTTCGTTGGCTTTGTTTTATTTACGAGTGCGAGGAAAAGTGAAAATTTAAAGAAAAAACTCTTTGTCGGAAAATCACTTTGTACACTCGCTGAGGCAGAACAATCATAGGAATGTGCCGATACGTAACATATGCAGATATCATCAAGTATTCAACCCTACGATTGCTTGCGCTGATAACGATTGAAGAGGCGGCGGATTTCAATTGATTTGCAGAATTGAAAATAGTAGAGCAGAGCGTATATAACGTAGTATGTAAGTCAGTATAAAAATCATGTATTCGTAAAGTAATGAAATTCCTTACTTAATTAACCTGTCAATCAATCAATCAGTTGCTCATATGAAACATTAGCTGATATCAGATTATCAGCTGATATAAATAGATAGAAAATATAAGATTAAAGAGAAGAAAACCCGTAATTACCATAGACCAACTCTATATTGATTCATGCTTGATAGTAGCCCCAAAAACGTAGCCTGGATTTGGTTGTCTTCACAAATGGAATCGGGTAAGAACAGCGGATCAAGGTTGCCACATAAAATGCCATCAGCGGCTTTACTTACCGGCCGCCCTGCACGAGCTTCCTGCCTGCCAGCTCGACACGGCGGGCACTTCAAACAATGCACACATCATAATATATTGTCTCGGTCTGTGGGCGCCATCAACAGACGCCCGACTGCGCTGTGCCGTGTAGGATGCTCCGGCTACGGCTCGATGCGGCATGCAGACGCGCCATAACGTGCATTACCTGTAGCCCCTACGCTCGCTCCCTGCTCCCTGCTCCGCCGTCTGTTCAGTTAATAATTCCCATGCATGGCCCATGGCTTCGTGGAGCTGACAGCGACAGCGAAGTAGGAGCATTCTGTGCATAACGGGATATTTGCTGCATATAAAGAACGTATCGAAGGGGGAAGAGGGGGAGGAGAAGCTGAGAGAACGTGCAACTGCAACGGAAACCGGAAATGCGCAAATAGCAAAGCACTGAAGATTTTTTCGCACAGAAGGACCGCATGCGGCGTTGCCAGAGTGCGCAGATAAGACACGCTAAGCAGGCGAAAAGGGAGAGCGGGAGTGCGGGAAAGGGAGTGCTGGGAAATTCGGAATGACACAGGAATGACTGCGAATCCATGCTGGATTCATTTGCTCTGGCTGCGCTGGCTAATTGACAAGCTGACGAAAAGGTAATGCGATATGCGAAGTAGTCGAACAAAAGTTCCCACATGTGTGTCTCAGCTAATTAGACATCTCGCTCTCCCTCCCTTTCTCTCTCTCTCTCTCTCTCGATTCAAAGAGCGTGGCTTATTAATGGCGCGTGAATAATGTCAGAGCGTGTTCTCTGACTGGGACCAGTTGGAGTCTCGCATTACCACACGGCATATTACCGGACGCTTATGTCCACTAACTGATACAGATGCCACCCCAAGGAAAACACGCGGACAGCACAAGCGCACGACGGGACCTAATGAAACACGCTGAGCGTGGCCGGCAGGGGAGAGCGGGCAAGAAGGAGGCTGCTGCTGCTGTATGCTCTGCTTTGCTCTGTTCTGTTCTGCTCTGCTGTCGTACAAGTAGCCAAATATCCCCAGTTCATAACACGAAGCAGAACAAATGTCCTTTGCTGATAAAGCCTCATAATAAATGTCGACCTTTCGTTTTTCCATTTATATTATCAACTGCAAGGGGGGAGGGGAGTAACGGGCAACGGACAACGGGCGAGCACCTTCCCTTACCTGGAGCGCAAAAAAAAAGTTGCCTTGTTGTTGTGCTCCGCTTCCCGTGCCCCACACGCCACTCACAGTGGTTGTTCTGGTATCTTTTACCTGTGCCGGCGACCCGCCTGCAACGCACCTACATATATTAAAATTTATAATAAACAATGCAGCAACAACAGGCTGTACAAGCCAAAAGAGGGTAGGGGCAGCGGTGCGGGTGGGGCAGAGACAGGCAGCGTGCTTGCCGCGGGGTTTGGGTGCATTAAAGTGAACAACTTTTATGCGCTACGCAGTCGAGCATGACGCTTTGCTGGGCTCCCAGGTACACGATAAATTTCAGTGTTGAGAAATGTGTAAATTATAAATTTAAATTTATATTTTATGTATTTATATATGCAAATACAGTATGTCAATTAATCAGCCATGATTATGTAAATTTGTTTAATAATAATCGATGCTGTAGATCGTAATAGAATCAAAATGATCGATGTTTCAGTAATTTGGCGTTACAGCGATTGTTTTCATTTACTTTCGATAATTTTTTGAGACTCTACAGCACGGTTTAAAAAAGGTTTGCGCCTGCAATACTTGAGGAAAGCAATAATCGTAGATATTAAAGTTTAAAATAAGTTTTTTTTAGACAACTGATTTAATCGTAAATCAATATAGAGATGGTTCCGCTGCAATATATCGGCCAAACGTGAGTGTAGAAAATCGATTCGTGTGCAACATTGTAGAGCATTGAAAAATCAACGTTATCGCTGCAAACTTTCAATCTCGGCGCTGCCTTTGCTGCCGTAGAAGCAGAGCCCGGTCGTATCAAAGGGACCTCGAGCTGGCGCAGGCAAAAGGCGGCCCGAAGAGCGGCAAGTGAATTTATGTTATTTCCTTGTTGTTGTTGGCGTATCAGATAAGCTAATAAAAAATATTATAATTACATATCTGTCAAGCGGGACAGAAGTGGCAGCAGCAGGCCCGATGCAGGCCACAAGCGCTCACTCTCTCGCTCTCTCTCGCTCTGTCTCTGTCGACCCTCGGCTCTTGGCCATTGTGCCGCAGTTAGTTGACTGCGTTGTGCGTTACACGCGCCTTTAATGTTGTCCCTTGGTGTACATTGTGTGTTTGTGTGTGTGTGCGAGTGAGACGCACCTGGTAGCCAGGCCGCAGCGCCTTGGGGCCTGCCGACTGCGAAACGAACTAAGCCTCAAGGACAATTTAGACTTTGAAGTGCCATCGCCATGCGAACTTATTTTAATTAGATGCGCACACATAAATGCTTAACGCGCTCGCCGCAGACCTTTTTTATGTGGCACAGACTCGAATACCCGAAGAAGGCCGCCCTCAATGCGCGAACAGCAGAAGAAGCAGCAGCAGAGGAAGACAATGCGACAACGACATAAAAACAGCTGCCTGACAGGTGGGAAGGCTGCACGGGGAGGCGCTAAGGTAGGCGGAACGGGCTGCTGGGTTCGGCGTGTAACACACATTAACCGATGCCATGCGATGCAGCCGTAATAACAGTCGAGCACAAGTTTAATTAGTGCAGCCAACGAGGCCAGAGGAAGCTTCGAACGAAGCCTGTGGCCAACGTTGCGTATGAGCAATGTGTGTTCGTGTGATAAAATGGCCACGCCACGCCACGTCAAGGTTGTGTGAGCGTGCGAGTGTGTCTCCCGGTATATGTGTGTGTGTGTGTGTGGGTGCGTGAGTGTGTCTGCTTTTATTGCTGTCATCCATCTGAGAAGTAAAACTCTTATGGTCATAAAACTCTAGAACCCATTGCCATTGCTAGCGAGCGACCGGGTGAGCGGGCTCACAGAAACAAAGCCAAAAAAACCCAATTGGATTCTGCAGCGGAGCAAAAAAGTGTCCAGAGTGCTGAACTAATAATGGCACATGTCAAAATTCCTTGCTCCGCAGGTGTGTGTGTGTGCTGTGGAGGGAGCAGAGGATCGAGGGGCGCAAAGACATCCGGCAAATGCGGTCGAATGACGAAACCCAAGTGACATTCATTGTGATTTCGTTTGGCAGTTTTGTGTCATTTGTTGGATTTAACCGATGGCATTCATGGACGCGAGCAGCGCCCTGGGTCAGCTGATATGGCTGTCATTGAATACCTGCGGAGAAGAAGTAGAGGAAGCCAAAGCGATAAACCACATTATTCAGCGCTAAAACAGCGCCAAAATTCCCCGACAACGTATTTATAAAGCTGAAGCAGCCGCAATACTCTTGCTGGAGCGGCAACCTCAACTGACATGCAGATTCCGAAATGAGAGACCACATAAGCCATGTCCAGTTGCTCGACTTGTCTGCGGCATGTGCCACACGCACAAGTTGCAACACGACATGGAGAGAAAAAGAAAGTCATAGGAAATATGCAATAAATATGTGTATATATATTGGGAGTGTGGCTGGCCGACACATACTTAGACATATCTATAAGGAGGGTCCGTGTGGCAAGGGGTGGAGGGGGGGAGGGCAGCAGAAGCCAATGCAGTAAAAAGCGACAGCAGCTGCTCGCAGCCAAAAGCCAATGCAGCCAGCCAGGTTGCCGCTTGCCAAGACGTTGGCTAACTGCAGTCGAGCGTGTGTGCGAGTGTGTGTGTGTGCGAGTGTGAGTGTGTGTGGCATTTCCGGTGACAATGTTCCAGGGTTGCATGGAAATAAATACGAGCAGCGAGTGGACAAGCCGGATGAGGGCTCGATGGGAGTGAAAGGCCAGAACAGAAAAATCTAAAAGCCGATGCAAATATGCCAACTGTGTCCGGCGGCGAGGGGCGAACGGACAGTTAATACAGATGACAGTATACGTCTGCGCGTGTGTGTGTCAGTGTGTGTGTGTGTGTGTGCTTGTATTGGCCCCAATGATGCCAAACAGTTACCAGAGTTACCAGCGCAATATTTGAAATACATTTGAAAATTGCAGTGCGTGGCAAAAAGGACATTCATCTCCTGCCGCCCGCCTGTCCGCTTGTCCGCCTCTCCGGCTGTCCAGCTGTGCCTCGAGCTGCTTGGCCCGCCATGATTTATGATGATAGGACATGTGTATTTTAAAGCTCATAAATTTGTCGCAGCACCATGCAAGAGCTGTCTCTGTCGCTCTTGTCGCTCGTGTCGCTGTCGCTGTCGCCCGCCAAGCTGACAGTTTTCTCCAATTTTGCAACTTTTCAACATTTGCAGCGACTTTGCAACTCACTTCCTACATCTCGCTCGCACTCTCCCTCTCTCTATCTCTCTCTCTCCCTCTCGCACTATTGAGCTTTCAATTATTGTGTGCTCTGCATCATGTGATTGTCGCCGCCTGTTCGTCTCTCCGCTTTGCTTTGTCATTCGCCGCGACATTAATGCGACATGCGCAGCAAATGCAACAATAAATTCAATTAATTGCATTTTATTTCGATTATTCGAGGAACCGCTTTGCGCTTCGCCATAAATGTCAATTGTGGTCATTCAGCCGTTGTCTGTGTGCGTGCGTCTCTGCCTGTGTGTGTGTGCGGGTGTCTGCGAGTGTGTCTGTGCCCAAGACTTTGGCATCTAATTTTTGCTCATTAATTTCATGCAACATTTTTATGCATTGTCATAAAACTAATTTTACGATGCCCGCTCAGACACACACACACGCACACACACAGAGAGCAAATACGCACCCTCACACATAAACACACACACACACACACGCACATGACTGAGTGCGTCTCTGTGTTTGCCTAATTAGATTAGTTAGCTGCGCATTTCGCATTCTTCCAACTGCTTTGCTTGTTGATTGTTTTCTCTCTCTCTCTCTGTCTCTCTGTCTCCTTCTGTCTTTTTCCTACTTGTCATGGCGCAAGGAGTGGGAGCCAAGCTTGTGCCCAACCCATTGGCACTTGGCAATACTTTCCCGATGCGTTTCCAGTTGGCCAAATTGTCCGAATTGTCCATGCGATATGCATGTGTGCAATGTGCGTTAATTAAATTGATATAGAACAGCAGCAGCAAAGGCTCCAATTAGGCATGGAAAACCAAAACAAGAGTTGCCACAGATCAGACACAAGAAAAGAGTTTCCTACATGCAGTTTGCAGCCTTCGAAATAGACGCGAAATTGGCTCGAGCAAGTTCTGATTAAGAGCCCTCATATACGAGTATGTGTTGTATATGTGCTGTCTACGCTACTGCAAACAGTTATACACACACACACTCGCACACACACTCACACACACTTGCTCATGCATGCATGCAGAGTCGAGCCGAGCGAGTGCGAGCGGCAGATAGACTCGCACAATGGGCTACACAATGCTACGTTATCAGTACGTATACTTGATTTTTATACGCACACTTAAGCAAATAACTGCAGGCATTATTTCAAAAATTCGAAAATTAAAAGCAAACAACATAGAGCAGAGCGCAAGGGAAATGGAGTGGGGCGTGGCAGGCAGCAGGCGGCAGGTGGCCATAAGAAAATACTCAAGTAGAACGAGTGAGCGAGAGAGCGAGAACGACAGCGAGAGAGATGGGGAATACATGTGCGAGCGAGCGCAGCGCAAAGTTTTAATGTAAAGTGATGTGAAATGTTTTCTTTGCGAATTTACCTTCAATTTATGCATTTATGAATATGTAAGCACATTCAAGAACGAGCTCTCGGGCTGTGTGAGCAGTCAAGTGGCAAACTTGAATACACACACACTCGCACACACACTCGTACTGGCACAAGCACTCAGTAATACATTCATTAATAAAATGCCTTCGGCTAAGAAGTTTTGCCTCTGCCCTCGAGCGCGCTGCGTATCTGAGCTTACCGGCATTTTTATGCATAAATAATTTATGGCCAAATGCGCTCGCAGGCAGACAAGGACAGGCTGCGAATGCAATCAAGCGTGCTGCGGCCAATTGTTTAATTGAACTTTTTGTTCGGCAAATGTTAAGCCGAGCTTACACGTGTCTGCCAGGTGGCAGCAAGCGGGCAGGCAGGCAGGGGGGAACGCAGCTACGACAGCTACTGCAATTGCGAATCAAAGTTAATCAATTACGTACAGTGTCAGAACTCGTCAGCGAACTTGTCTGACACCCTTCGCCTTTGCACAATCACGAAATACATTTTAGAAAGAGCGCGAGAGCGAGTCTCTCACTCGCGCCGTCTCCGTCTCGCTCACTCGTCAATCAACAAAATGCCTATGCACACGTAACAGGGAAAACAATTAGCGTGACAGCTTTGGCGACAATTTGAAATGTTGTCACCTATGCAAGGTGTCGATTATTATTTTACTTTTATTATATTGTATATTCTCCGCTCGCTCCACTCTCCCGGTTCTCCGCAGTCGCACGAAACGTCGCCATAAACGTCGCACGTTTATTTGTGGCTATTAAATTGCGTATACGACGTGTTGCCACGCCCATTTCCCGATCGATTGCCCTCACCCTTTCATATCCCCTCATATCGTGCACAGACTTTTTTAGTGACTGTAAAATGCCAGCCCCGATGCGCTCAGTCAATTTACGACATTCTTGATAGGCAAATGGCACGCGCTAATCAATGCGTCGTGTGACCTTCTCGAATTTCCACTTCCATTACGCATCGCACACAGCTCGACACGATACGATGCGAAAACAACGCAGCGTGTTGCCCAAATAAAATGAACTCTGTTCAGACTCTGGCTCGGACGATTGCACGATTTAACGATGAGCACTCGCTTGAGGCATGCAAAAGGTAAACATTTTAGAATTCTATAACATCAAGCAGTCGAACATAGGCATGCGATTGATGGCCGTCGAACGAGCTCATAATGTTCAATCAATTAAATCAAATTCGAGTCGAAATGCGATAACAGACAAGAGTACAAAACGTGGCCGAGAGCAAGAGATAATTAATGAACAGAGCTAATAGTTCTATTCAATTATCGTGCCAGTATGAATATATACAAAATAATATTTTGCTTGTGTGTGGGCAAACACGACGCGGCGCTTCATGTGTTTGCCTTGCTGTGCAGCACTTTTGGGTTATGCGTACTTAGCATAAATAAACGGAAGCCATATTCCATTGCGCTTAAAACTACAACGGCCAAGAGAGTGCTAGAGCCAACAGCAGTAACAACAACAACTGCGGCCCAACAAGAGTGGCAATAACAATAAAAACCAAAAGTACTTTTACACGCACTTCAAATACAAATAAAGCACTCGGCCGCCTGCATGCATATGTGTGTGTGTGCGTGTTTATTAGCGCGTGTGTGTGCGCATTTTTGAGTGTACGATAAATAAATTAGAAAGTCGCAAATGCGAAAAACTCTCGCGCTCGCCGGCGATGCCGCTGCCGATGACGACGCACTGCGACATAATGGCGTCCACTTTGCGTCCTTATGCTTAATTTGCTTAAAAGGGTGCGCTGCACTGACGGGCCCAACAATGCACTGCACACATACACACAAAGACATACACAAGCGGGTGCGCCAAGCTGCTAGAGAGAGAGTGAGTGAGAGAGTCGCAATTGAACCGCGGCACAAACACGCAATGCAATGCGAGTGGGCAGAGGGCAGGGAGTAGAGCAGAGAGGGTAGTGAGCAGGGGGCAGAGGGTGCTGAAGTATCTGCCTTGCCTGCTGGCAGCGAGGGTATTTTACATTTCACGCACAATTTTACACTGCACGCAATTTGCCGCTTAGGGTGCAAAAAGTGTAGCAGCCTTTGCGGCGCAAGCAGACTTTAAAACCACTACGCACCGCACTCACGCGTTCTCTCTCACTCTAACTCACTCTAACTCACTCTCTCGCGCTTGATCTCTCTCGCACTCTCTCTTGCTCTCACCCTCACTCTCACTCTCCCCTGTCGAGCTGTCGATGCTCATATGACATGCGGAACAGCAACCAGGCGACAGCTTAGCTAATGCTAATGCTAAGCAAGTCCAAGTCACAGTCCCCGTCATACTTAGTCGCATATTACATCACTTGCCTTAGCGCACCCACCCTCCCCCGTCTGCTGCCCCCCTTTGCTGCCATGTCACGTTGTTGTTAGCATTCTACAACTGGGAATGGGAGCGGTATGAGGGCCAAGCAAACGACATGTGCGTGGCCAAATAGTTGAAATAGTTTGATGCGCACTTTTCAGCGGCTACAACTTGGGTTTGGCCTTTGAACCCCCGGCGAGGGCAAGAGCGAGTGCCTAGTGCTGCTCCTCGATTCGCTCGCCCCATGCATGCACAGCTCGTTGAATTGTTAATATCATTTCGGGATACACGCATTTAAATGAGGCTCACGTACGCGGACGATTTGTCACAAAATAATTTTTACGACTTTACGACTCCATTGCCAGTGACCGAAGCGAATGCGCGGGGCGGCGACAGGGGCGGGGGTAGGGCAGAGACTGAGCCATACCATAAACCCACGCATATCATTGTCAGTCAGTCGCAGTCGCAGTCGCAGTCGCAGTCACCGTCTGGGCTCCCATTCCCGCCCCGTTCTGCTGCTCTGTTCTTGTTGCGAAAATAATACTTCGATTTTGCGGCAAGCGCGTTGCATACTCGTGCCTCGCCCCTCCGCCTTTCAGGCTATTAGACATTTTCCCCAGCACATTACGCGTTGTTTACGTGCAGCTCTGCCTCTGTCGCGCACTAACAAGTGCAAATAGCAAGGCCAAAGCCAAATCCGTAGTCGTTGCCGTATCCGTTGCGAAAGCAATAACCATGAGCAGTGTCGAGTCGATGTCGCTGTCGCTTTCGATGTAAATCTAATTAATTGTTTGCCCACACACACACACACACACACACACACACACACACACACACACACACAGAGCGAGCGCTTAACACGCCCACAGGCCGTCATTGTCACATTTAAATGACGTGCGAAACAAGAATTTCATTTTCACTTTTCTTGCGCGATGCGAAAAAGTGACATAAGATAAAGATGAAAAAAAATTGCTCAAGCTGTTACATAAGACATAAGGTCAAAGATACTTTGTAAATGAAATACACTCGCCCGTTCGACTCGACTAGTTTGCTCAGTTTAATTCGATTTACTGCGAAATGCTCAAGTTTCGCTCGCTGTCTCTCACTCGCTCTCACTCTCGCTCTCCCTCTCTCTCTCTCTCTTCCCGCTTATTGTACCCTTATTGTACCCACATTCATTCACTTCGTCGTCGAGCAGTTGATACTTGTCGTTGGCCTCGCGGTACTGTTACGCTCCGCCTCCGCCCGCCGCGACTCGCACCGCAACTGAAATTTGGCAAAATGACAAATTTGCCGAGCATACTGTCGCTCAAACTGGGCTGGGCGCTGTGGGCGGGCCTGGACGCAGGGGCATGGGTTGCAGCGGGACAGGCAGGGGTACGGGCAGCCAATGGCGCGTCGCTTAATTTTAGCTGCGCCGCTGCTGCTGCCATGCGAGCCGAGCCGACGCGACGCGACGCAACGCGTGAGGCTGGGGCCGCTGCCAAATGCGTTGCCTACTTTTAGGCTGGCATAATGAAATTCCAACTTTTGACTTATTGACGACGACGACGACAACGACAACGATGGCGTCGCGAACGCGATAGGGCACCACGGAGCTCTCCCTCTCTCTGTCTCGCTCTCCGTTCATTCTGTCCTTGCCTTTGGCTGCCGCTGCTGCGGTTGCCTGCGCCGGCGACGCAGCGACTATTGCGATATTTTCTGTTTTTATGAATATTCTGCAAGCAAAATTAAACAAGTGAAACACAAGCTTCAAGCCTGAAAATATCGAAAATTATTTCTGCCTGGGACTGCGAGAACTGCACATTTATTTGCAGTTATTTTCTACTTACACTGACACACAAAGGTTCAAAGGTCTGTGCAGCTTGAACTCAGCTTGATCTGTCGAGTCGAGATTGAAATTTGAATTTCTCAAGCGAATTAAGACTTCAGTTGTGTGTGTTGTAAATTTTTGCAGAGGTTTTATATCTTCTAAAAATTCGTAACATTTATTATACTGTCATTCGTGTTTTTCGTGATTATTCAAAGCGGAATTCAGGGAATACTTTTAATGAATTCTGAGTGCAAGCTCGAAGTGTGTCTGCGGGCAAAGGAAATTGCGCAATTTTCTACACACTTTCACACCGCATGAAATTCGCCAGAAATCAAAGATTTCTTTTCACTTCCTTTGTTCATTGTTTTCCAGCTCCGAGTTCGTGCTGTTCACGCGCCACTGGGCATTTCCTTTTGGCCAGAAATCGCACCTTTAAACTTATAGCTGCGGGGCCTTTCACTGTGCCAATGAAAATTAATTTAAATTTTAATTGACTTTCCTCGCCGACGCAAAACAAGGCGAAACTTGGGCACTTTGCGTGGTTGCTGCGGGCCCCTGCTCGAGCCTGTCAATATTTACATGCTACACATTAATTATGTGCACACACACACACACACACCCACACACAGCCAGACATACTTAGGCACACGCATTAGGCAAAACAATGGCCAATTTCCTGGCAAGTTCCACGAACGAGCCGCAGGCCTGTCGACTCGACTTCAGTCGCACTGAGCAGCTTATTAACAGGCTCGCACACGCAAGAACCGAAACAAGTGCTGGCAATCAAAATTATCCACCTCCACCACCCACCCCTCATGCCTGTCGGGCTGCCGGACTGCCCGCTGGCCAAAACCATCGAACTTTAACGCATTGTTTATGTTAACAAAATGTAAATAAATGTTGCGTACAAACGACGCGCTGACGAAAACAAAGGGCAATTATATTCGAGACGAAAATAAAGTCGCCAGCTCACGCAAGTTGTTTGGGGACACGGGACACGGCACTTGGGTTGATCCCTTCTTGCCCAGCACAGGACAACAGGTGTTCTGGCTTCCACAGGGTTGATGGCCAAAAAGAGAGAAACGTACAAAAAACTAAATAAATCAAATTGTTGGCAGACAAATGGAACTACAATGGGAAAAGCAGCAACACGTACACACACACACCCATATCTCTATCGAAAACTGCTATCGAAGTGGTCAACATTTACGCAGCCAATTCGCCATCGCCGTCGCCATCGTCGTCGCCATTGCCGTCGCCATCGCCGACGCAGTTTGTTAAAGTGGCTCGCGTGTTAATTGTCGCGGAATGTGGCTGCCACGGCGATAATACGGAGCACTCGCTAAGCTCCTGCAGCGCCGGGTTGCGCCAAGCCACGCTCGCAGCCTAACGTGCTCGCTGACAATTCAAAATTAACTGCCGATTTGGGCGCAGTAAGCAGCGGCAAACGGCAACGCATAATAAAACCAAGTTGCGCCACATAAACAATGGCAACAAGAGCTATGCAAACGGCGTGGTCAGGGGACTGTGCGGGGCTAAAGCACACCGTGTAGTTTTGCAGAGCAGAAAAGAACAGTTGCGGAGTATCTAACAAGCGAACTAACCGGGAGAAGAAATGGCTGGCTAAAACTGCTAAACTGGGAATAACAGACTGGTGAGCATAGCAGACTGAGCTTAACTGATCTCTGAGCTTGGATTAATGAGCACAGACTGGGGAGAACTAACTGTTTGAAGAGAACAAGCTCAGAAGAAATGACTTATCCAAAATAACTAAATGAGATGAGTTGACTGAGAGGAACAAATCGTATCGAGAGAACTAAATGAGCAAAGCTGACTAAGAGAAACAAATCGTATCGATTGCCGAGAATTTATCGATGCCAGCTGATCGGCTCGAGTTGATTTTCCTGCAGTTAAATGTCTCCTGCTGCTACA
This sequence comes from Zaprionus inermis, assembly GCA_018151445.1. Classification (NCBI taxonomy): domain Eukaryota; kingdom Metazoa; phylum Arthropoda; class Insecta; order Diptera; family Drosophilidae; genus Zaprionus; species Zaprionus inermis. The sequence goes on along the minus strand of JAECXD010000640.1, from coordinate 2,004,652 downwards.
ATAATTATGCCTGTACTTAGTGCTTGGCTATTTATAGCTGTTTTTCTATCAGACTGGCGGCCATTAGGAGCTGACGCCATTAAAACAACTTCCGTTTATTTTTATCGTTTTTAATTGCTTTTTTTGCGCCGTTTTTCGTTGTTGTCTTCTGTTTTTTTTTTTTGCGGCCGACTCATTTGTCCCGCCGTGTGTGCGAGTGTGTCGCTGCTCGTTTATTTTATTTAGCAATTTATTTCACACGTTGCCATTCGTCGAGACATTCCATTCCATTCCTGTGCTAGCAAACTGTGCCTACGTGCTTCGGTCTCGTTGTCGGCCACAGAACACAAACGGAGGCTGTGTGTGCGGTATCTTGCGGCGGCGTTGACTGTTTTTAATTTTAGGCCATTATGAGGTAATTCTCCTCCGTCCCTACCCGGTGTCCAATGCCCGGCAGAATTATGGGCACACATTCCATTGGGCCATTCGTCTTGCTGAATAAATGTTGCAATTTGTTGGCTTCGCGAGGCCTGCGCAAAGATGGCGCCCAAGATAGCCGTAGTGCAGCTTCCGGTTGCGCCAAACATTTTTGACCATTTAGAGTGGACCTTTGCGCGCACCTTCACACACACACAGCCAGCTGGCCGGCTGGTGTAATTGTGTTATAAATTCTATTGCAATGTGCATGTGATTCCATGTTTTCATGGGAGACGACACAAATAACTCACAGTGCGCATGGCGTTTCGCTTTAGGGTCGGATGGGGTCGGATGGGGTCGGATGGGGTCGGGTCGGGTCGGTTCGCACTGACCGCTTGCGGCATATATTTGCGCACAATTAATTATTATAAATGTCGTGGTGTGGCCCGGGCGCTCTGACCTCCAACCCGGAGCCGGAGCCGGCAGTCGGCAGTCGGATATACAGTCCGATTCCGGGTGCAAACGCGCGGACACAAAGGCACCAAAATATTTTCTGGTTGCAAGCAAAGCGAAATTGTTTATGAAAATTTATGATTACAATATTTATGTTGCACTGCATCTTCCATGTGTCGGCAAGCGGGGGAGGAGTAGGGGCAGCAGGAGCAGGGGGAACTGGGTGCATGGTCTTTGGCTTTTAAATGAATGTCGCATGCGTTTTATTTATTCGACTCCCGTTGCTTGACAATTGCATTCCAGGGTTGCCTCCCGCAGCGCACAGGTGGCAAGGCGGCAAGGGAGTGGGAGAGTGGTAGGATGTGGGGAGTCGGGTGGCAACCCTACTCATTACATTAAGCATTCTCATTCCGCGACGAGGCAACACACAGCGAAAGCTGATTATGATTATCGCGCTTAAATGCGATATTTCTTTTGCAGTTGTCTCTTTTTCTCCTGCCACACACACACACACACATAAAGTGGAAATTGTGTGTATTTATGCGTGTGTGTGTACATGTGCCTGCAACTGTATTGATACCTTGTTTACAATTGATTTCACACGACTTCATTCACATTTATTCAAAGAAAAAAACTTTTTAATGCCTTCAAGTGCAAACAGAGCGCGCACACATACAAACACACACTCATACTGACACACATTCACAGTGCTTTCTTTATACATTCATTCTCGAACTGAGCTCATTCATTGCGTCGCTCTCGGCTGCCTTTTCATTGCTTTCCTGCTCATCTCGTCTGCGAATTCTTCTTCTTGCCGCTTCATATTTGCTTTAATGATCTTTTATTTATTTTCCGAATGCTACGAGATTTATTTGTTCTCGTTATGGATATGCGACTGTTAAAAAGTGCGTCTCCATTTGACGCAGCAGAAGCCGGCAGACAGACATGTCATAAGAGCAAGAGATAAGCTGCCGAAGAATTTTTATTGCAGGCTGCCGTAATAAGCAGGCTCGCAGTCACAAGCTCATAAATATATATAGCATATATATTACAACATATCATATATAATATATCAAGGTGCTTCCGAATGGAGTTTCTGTGATTAAATTGAGCGTGCTCTGATTAACAAAGTGTTTTGGATCGCGAGTGAGGAATGAGTTGAACGAAAGCTGGAAAATTAATTTACTGCGCGAATTTAATACAAATTTGAAATCAACATAATTGCAAAGAATTCAAGCATGAGTGGCAACAATTTATAATTATCAAATAGCTTATGCGAACTCAATGACAAAGCCAAAGTACGCGTGAGATTTGCGGAATTCGAAAGTGCTTTTCGGGCTTAGAAATAATCGCATTTTGTGCCGGCAGCATTAACGATTGATTAGCGATTATGCACGAGCACGAGGAGTGTGGCAGAAAGGAGAGACGGGTAAGTGCACTGCCTCATTAATTCGACATTCATCTCTGCAGAGTTTTTGCGGCACTTGAATTGAGCTTGTAGCTGCCATGCCACGCCCACAGGCAGCCGAGCGCAATGCGCAATGCGTTTGTTATCGGGCTTCATGCAGCTAATTATGCGCTAAGTAGACACAACAACAGACGCGTGGCGTGGCCGGGGGAGGGTGGCAGGTGGAGGGCGGTGTCGCGGAGCTGGCTGCGCGCAAGGTGAGCTCGTAATTTATGGCCGCGATTGCAGCCAAAAATCCTTTGTCGAAAAGTTGCAAATACCTGGAACTTAATGTTGGACTTTGAACTGGCGCAAGGACTCGCGCTGGCCTAACCCAAATATGATAAATGTTGTGCCAGCCCGACTGCCCGAAGCAGACTCACACACTTCTGCCTCCTGACCGCGGCCCACCCTCCCGGGGTGCCTCGCCCCAATTGGCGAATATGCGCGCCATCGAATTCCGGCGAGCATAAGCAGCGGATTAGGCCCTGCCCTGCCAGGCAGAGTTGCAATGGCGCGGCGCGCATACCAGTTGCATTGTCACACCGGGCGTATGCTTATTCTCGCGCTGCCTAATGCAGCAGATAAACACGTGGCAATGCCGGCATGTGCAGCTCGCATTGTTTGTCAGGCGAATGTTGTAGTGCGCTGCAACGCTGCGTATACGTAATGCGGTAGTAGAGCTCGATTGCAAGAGTTGGAGCAGGGGAAATTGAATTAAAATGCAAACACAAATGGGGGAAAAGAGAGAGAGAGAGAGAGAGGCAGGGAAAAACTCTTGGGCATTTTGCATTTCGCAATCTCAACTCGACTCGCATCGCATCGCATCGCATACGACGGGTGCAAAATTAACGACAGTCATAACTTTTTCAACGCGACATTTTAGTTTTCGGCTGCTCGGCATTTCACACGCTGCCAAAACGTTTCCGCTTCCGCTGCCAGTCATAACTTTTTGCCACCATTTTTTCACTTTTGGCTTTTTGGTTTTTTATTTTTGTCGCGCAAGTTACGAACATGCCGAAAACAGAGAGTGAGAGAGGGAGGGAGAGGCAGAGAGAAACAGTGCGAGGAACTGCGAGAAATTTGCCGGCTGCAGCCAATGCAACTTAAACTGTCAGTGTGCCCAGCCGCGGACAGCGTGGCCAACAGCGCAGGTAAATAAACCGGAAACAGGCGGCAGCGCCATGCCCACTGCTTAGCTGCCTGCATGTGTGTGTGTGCGTGTGCATGTGTGTGTGATTTACTTGTCGCCTTTTATTTGGCAAGCACGTGATGTGTTTGGCAACTTTTACTGCTGTCTGCCAGTCCCACTGTGCGTGTGTCCCACTGTATGCAAATGACCCGACCCGAGATGTGCCTCGCTTCGCAGCAATTAAGTCCCAGCCATATGCCACAATACTCCTCACCCCCTTCGCTTTCACGTTTGCCCCCTGCCAAGTCCGCCATTTGCTTCATTTGCTAATTGAGCAAAAATGGCCGCCAGCAGCGAGCGGGAGCGGGAAGGCGATTGGAGTAGAACAAAGCGAATGCTGTAATAAGAAATTATTCTGTGCTTATATTTTATAAATTCACATTTTCGCATCTTCCTGTTGCGTATTTTAATTATTTCCACTGTCGCTTTTTCCGTTTTATGTTGCCCATTGTCATATTTCAGCTCGTTCGCTTGACACATTTTCCGCAAATCACATTTGATATTGCACCCGATGCTTAACCGAACGCCAAACCCCCAATCCCGCTCTGCAGCCTTTTTCAGGGTCGCACTTTTGCGCGTCGCTCTGGTTAGTCGGGGATTGCCGGCGTGGCCAGGGTTGCCAGCGTTGCTTACATTTCGAACCGCGTACAAAATATGCACTTAGCACGAACCTTTTGCTCATTTCGCTCGACCCAAACACAATTTCGACTTGCCAGCGTGTTAGTCAGTGTGAGTGTGTCTGTGTATTCATATTTTTTCTAATTACTTTAGGGATTAATTTGAGGAAGCAAATGAAGTGCACACACACACACGCAACACGTTTCTTTACTTTTAATTTCAATTACTTTTATTACACCCGGCAAATGCGTTCAAATGAAGCTCAAAAAAAAAGGTTATTTTCCACAAACACACACATTGGATTATAGACACGCGCATAGATACACACAGACATACACATGCACACTTACATTTTTATTTACTCGCATTTTTTACGTTGCCGCGCAGCAGCAAAAAAGTTAACTTATTAATTTTCATAAGAGTAATTTTGTGTATTTTATGTTTGGTCGGCTCCCTCTCCCCGCTGTGCCTGCCTCCCTCTCTGCTGGTCATGCTCTCGCTACCTGAGCCACCAGGGAGCCAGAGTGGGAAAGCCACAGCCAAAGTGGCAACAACAAATGGCAGCTCATGAGTGGAAGCGGAGGCGACGATAAACGGTTAAGGACATGCAAAAAAGGGCGCGCTCTGATGAGTTGATGAAGTGTTCAACGCCCGACACCGGGCCCCAAACCAACCCGAGCGCCCAGCCCTACTCCTCCCCCTTCTGCCCCTCCTCAGCCACCTCCTCGGCGTCGTCAGGGTCGCTGCTGCTGGATTAAGCCGGGTGCATGCTCAACTTTGGGGGCAGCCCGCAGCGCAAATAAAAAGTCAGGTTTTTAACTAAATGACTTTTTGTTGTTGTGCACACGCATTGCTACACACAAACGCACTCAGAGCGGCAACAAGAAGGGCGGTGTGGCGGGGATGGGAAGGGGCGGACGGGCGGGCAGGCAACATGTATATGCATGTCGACTTGTATCGTAATTATTTTGATGGCGGCAGCCTTTTTTGCTACACAACAACAAATACGCTGCCTATCTACTTACACGCATACACACACAAACACACACACACACACACACATGTATGTATGTGTGTGTGAGAGAGTGAGACGCACTGTTGAAACCCGAAATGCGTTAAGTACTCACCTTTTTTTTGCGGTTCAAGTGTGCCTGCCTGTCCGTGTGTGTTTGCGTGTGAGTGTGTGTGTCTGCGTGTGTGTGTCTCTCTGTGTCTCTGTTTACCTTTTGTGCTACGCTCTAGCTTTGCCCTGTGGTATCCAGGTGCCATGTAGCGCGTTGGGTTTCGTTGTTGTCTCGTTGATTATGCGCTGATAACAAATTATTCACTTGGGAGCCGACTCCAAGCTGTCTGCGTGTGTGTGTGTCTGGCTTACATGAAAACATTAGGCATACTACAGCGGGTTGAACGCATCCTAAGCACACACACACACTCACACCCACGCCTCCATCTATGGCCGTTTGGGGCCTCGAGCTGCCGCGCTGCGTGTCCAAAATTAATGAAAAGTCGTTGCCGTCGCCGTTGCCTTCGCTGTCTCCAACTACGTCAATCTGCTGTGTCACCTGCATTTTTTATGCCCCGACTTTATTAGTATATGAGAGATTACAATCAGCGTCTGTTTAGTGGAATTACATGGCATATTACGCATACGCCGTGTGTGACACTTTGTGAACAAAGGTTAAGTGGGCGCGCTGAACTCGCACGGTCTCACTGCGGGCTTAACGGCCAATCGATGCATCGATCCACAGTCCCAGGGCAGCCAACTATATCGGGGCAAGCAAATACAATTACCAAATTGAAGGACACAAATAAATAGAGAGCAGGAATCGAGAGCGGAAACATTAAGTAATTTCACACAGCATTTGAAGGAATTTCTGCGACAATTTAAAGAGAGAAAGAAGCAGAGATTAACTGCAGCATCGAAGGGTTTAATCCTCTGCCGGACGCCTCATAAAAATGCCAATTGGAAAATCAAATGCGGCCGAAAATAAATGGCACAACTTGCGAGCCAATAAAAATAAAATGGGGACACAACTGGCCAAACGCACCCCAGGGTCGGGGACATGCTCCAGCCGGACGCCTTTACCGCTCAATTCCCACTTGGATACCCCCTTTACGCTGCTGCTGCTTTATTATGCGTAACAAGCGAGGGAGCAAACAAGAGGCGCACCAGCAAAATTTGTTCTTAAAATAAGAACAAGAAGGCATTAGAAATAGCACAAGTTGTCGGAGCAAGGACAGACAGAGAGAGAGAGAGAGAGAGAGAGAGAGCGAGAACGAGTCGCCATTTATCTTAATCTACCTTTTAACTTATCTCGTTGCCGGATCCGAACTTGGCCTGCTCCTCCTTCTCCTGCTGCTCGGCGAGAACACTCGAGCGCGCTTTTGTTGCAACAAAAATCAATTAATTATTTATCACTTAAACTCTCCGCCACTTGTCATTATGTCATTGTTTACTCATTGCCCTGGGAGAGATACACAGAACGAGAGAAGGAGAGAAAGAATGAGAGACAAAATTTTCCTCTGCTTTTCAACTTTATCAATAGTCAATTGAGACAACGCTACGGCTACGGCTACAGCAGCTCCGGCATTAGCTGACCCCATTGATGTTGCTCTGCGCTTAACTTTGCGCCGGCTGTTTGTCTCGACGGACCATCGCCTTCCCATAGCTATCGCCATCGCCATTGCCAGAGGCTGCGATAAGGAGCAAACGCCACGGCATGCGACGTTATTCTTCGTATTTTATTTAACTTAATACTTATGTTGGCATTTTTTCTCGGCCAACCACCTTCAGCGCCGGCTTCGTCGTTGTGGCCTGCGCTGGCCTGTTCTGGCCTCTTGCTACAATCGAAATCCCCAATTGACAAAAAGAAAACCAATTTAGCAGACAACGACAGCAGCGACAAGGCGCAAGGAGGCAGCTGTAGCAATTGCTCCGGCGAATCTCTCTGCTGCTGCTGCCCCTGCTGCTCCGCCTGGCACACATTGCGATAAATTCATCAGGTGAATGCCGAAGCGTTGCGCAAATATGCCCAGTCTTTGCCTGTGCCAGCAGCGCATCAAACGACAAACGACAATTGAATTTGCCATGTTGAAAACTTCGACTTGCCGGGCCTGACCCTGACCAGGGCCACAACCACAACCACAGCCACAGCCTGCTCCGGCCGCGAACAGTCTTCGATCTCTAGCCGTTGTCATCAGGCGTATTTATTTAGTTGTGTTTGCCGTCGGCTGCCTTCAATTAATGTCAATTCGTTTTTAAGTAAGCTATCGATGGCAGCCGACAAAGCCACGTGCCACGTGGCATATGTGCCAGTGGGTAGCTAGGTAGGGGAGAGGTGAGGCGGGGCAGTCAAGAGAACGCATCAGGTGAAATGAAAACGTATGAGCAGGCGATTTGTTTATATTTGATGCGACTAATATAGCCGAAAGTGTAGCTCGAACTGGGTCAGGTGATCAGAATGGAGACACAGCTGATGTGTGCGGACATAAAGCCAATGTTAATGTGCCTTACTGTGCTCCTTATCGTTCCCACTCGACTACGCGTCGCGTCTCCGCTCGCCCTCGAGCTTCGAGCTCGTCTAGCAGCAATGTTTTCCATTATGTTAGAATGCAATAAATTACCTGTAAAAGCAACGACAAAAACCACACAGCAAATGGAAAAGGTTGGGGGGGGGAGGTGGGGCTGGGTACTGTGCCAGGGGTTGATTTGGGGTTGGAGATGGGCTGGCTCACATGTATATGCACGCACATTAATTTACTTTTGTTGTCACTTTGCCAGTCGGCCACATTTGAAGTGCGCTGCCGGCTGGCAAATAAAACAAATACAAATGACAAAGCACGGGCAATGACAGAGAGAAACAGAGACAGAGACAGGGACAGATACAGGGACACAGACAGAGATAGACAGTGACTAGATTGGGGGGGGGGCAGGAGCTTGTAGTCGAGCAGTTTGATATGTAAATGCGTTTCGCACACATTTCGGGCCGAGTGTAATGGAATTGTATGACATTACTTTTAATTAAAAGTGCTCGACGTTTGGCCGGACAGCGGGGAGTGGAGACTGGTCTGCGGTTGCTCTCTTTCTCTCTCTCTCTCTCTGTGTGTGTGTGTATGTGTGCTTCTTTTGGCAGGTGCTCGCAGCGTGTGTGAAATGTTCCTTTGCAGCCAGGCAGCCTGAGGCGAGGAAGGCTTAAGCTGGTACTCAGCTCGCTTGTCAACTCATAAAGATGTCCAACTGCTACACAGACACACACACACTACTTAACTCATTTTTACACACACTTCTAAACACAATCCTACACCTTATCTGTTGTATTAAATCGAGAGGCAGAAGCGGAAATCGCATACAATTCAATCGCATACTTGACATCAAACAATTGCAGAGAGCACGAAGTAGAACTATGGAAAAGAACTAAAGAAATAAAGCGAGTAGCATCGCCAGTTGATCTGCTGGTGCAATAGATAGGAACAGGCAGTAGTTTCGACTGGCAGTTACCCTCTAGCAGAACTGAAGTGCGAGATAGGGGAGAAAAAAACTATTGTAGTATCGAAAAACTTATTAAACCATCAATATCATTTTGCCATGTTTACTTTTAGACAGAACACTAAAATAAACTTTCAAAAAAAATGTTAAAAAATATAAGCACAGTTTCTTTATATTTTATGGATTGTGGGGCGATGTTTGCAGCCCAGCTAAAATAAATTCTCCTGCCTATTTTACATGCTGGATTCACTTTAAAAATCACTTTAGAAACTATAAAAGAACACAAACGAATTTCTAAAATTTTACATAATTTTTAACTGTCCATCCCAAACAATTACAGGGCATATCGTAAGCGAGCAAAACTCCTCTTCGCCGCGTTTTTGAGTCTGCCCTATCTCATCTTCGAATGGCCTCTCATTCTTATTGAATTACAAATAATTGTGTTCGCAGCTTTATTGCTGCAGAGCAGCATACTTGCCCGGACAAAGAGTGCGAAAAACTATAGAAAACGTAATTCATTTCTCTGCTCTGCTCGCAAGTATTTTTCAGCTGCGGAGCAATAAATGAAATTGAAAAATCATTTTATTAAAAACGACGAAAGAGTTGGCCAAGTCGCCTGAAACTGCTTTGATTCCTGGTAGCATGAATCTATCCACATCAGTTTCGATTTTAAAAACGTATTTCATATTTATGAAGCGACGTTTTTATCTGCCATAAGTCGAGTCGAGTCTTTTCGCTTTGCATAGTTACCGTGCCAGCTTAGTTTGCGCCATGGAAAACGAGGAAAAACACACTTACTTTATGAGTGAGGAGCGCGTAAAAAGGGAAACAAGTAAAAAGCCAAAATTGCAAATAATGCGAATCACGTGGCGCAGTCGAACCATCGAGTGGGAAAGGGAAGGGGAGTTAGAGGTAAATGAGGGAATGTTTGTGGCGGGTCGAAGGTGCACGTTGCTCTCTCATACCCCCTCTCTTTCTCTCTCTCTCGCTCTCTGTTTTGCCTTATCGCGCAATCAACCATTACCGAGCGCGATTCCCGTTGAGTGTTTCGATTTGCAGGCAAATCATAAAAACAAATGTATAAAATCAAATGGAAAATCAATGGAGCCAACCATCAACTGTGTTGATGGCATCGCCCGCGGTTTGTATAAATTGTTTTATTGCTCGAATAATACAAAAGAGTTTGGTTTTTCCGCCCTCCCATTTACCGCACACTATGCCTCTCCCGCTCGCCACCCTCTACCTCGTCAGCTGGGCTAATTCAATTTAAAAAATATTCATATTTTCGACAGCTTAATGCAAAAATAACAACTACGACTAAAACCAATCTGCTTGCCCCAACAATTAGCGAGAGAAAGGGAGAGAGAGTGTGTAGGGTGTGTGGGGGGGGGTGGGGGGTGGTGGTAAGAAGAGTAACAGAGAGGGCAAGAGAGTGTGTGAGAGCGAGAGAGGAAGCCGCTGCTTCTTTGCATTCGACCGACGAACCCAAAATAATTAAAAGTATTTGGCGTCTGTAAAGTAATTTTTAATTAAGTTGAAGTGCGCTGAAGTGGCGCCTTGCTGATGGGTTTTTTAGGATGGGCGTGGCAGCGGCTTCCTCATGCTGCCGCTGCCGGTTGCTTATTACCGTGCATAAACATAAACAATTTTAGAAATTAAATGATAATTTCAGAATATTTACATAATTTTATGCATTATACCCGACGGCGGAGAGAGGAACTGTTCCTTTCCTCCCCCTTAATCTGAAAAAAGGAACTGTGCAGAATAGGGGGAGGGTGACGGAGGGAAACAACTTCGGGGTGCTCACTTTTTGGAAAATTCAAAATTAGGCTACATTGATGGGCAGTTTTTCGTTTTTTCGTAAATACTTTTCCTTTCTTTCTTGTTTCTTTCTTCTGTAAGCGACTGCAAAACAATGTGCCGCTTATCTCGATCTCAATGATGGCTATCAGCAGACCCCAAATTGATTTTAGTTTCATTTACGTTTCCTCGCAGCCCTGCACCACCCGCACACCGCTCCCTCTCCCTGTCACTTTACCACACTGCGCGCTGCTGCATTTGGCAACTCGCGCAACTCGCCGGCGCATAAATATTTATGACGAGCACGAAGGGCGCAATAGTGCCAGGGGCGGGGCGGGGCAGTGCCTGGCGCTAAGTGACGACCGGTAAGTCTGCCATGGCGCAGCATCGGCCGAGGCAGAGGCAACGCCATTTTGGATGGCGGCCAAAAGCAATGAAATTCTATTTGAGCATTTGCAATGCGCCCGTTTTCAGTTTTTGAGTGAATCTTAATTTGGCGCGTTGATTCTTTTTCAGCGCCGTTTCAAGTTTTAATTAAGTGCAAATTATAGGAGTGTAAAAAGAGAACTATAGAGAGGGAGAGAGCACGAGCGAGAGAGAGAGAGAGGTGTAGATAGTTGCCCGACTACTTGCGCATAGTTTAGACTCATCGATTCCAGTTGATTTGCTCATAAATTCGCGCATGTTAAATGGAAAATACGCAATTAAATTTGGTTTTCAATTGCCAGGCTAAATGGGGCAGGCACAGCCGACCGAGTGAGCTGCTAATGAGCAAGACAAGCGCGCTGAAGAGAGAGAGGGTTAAACTTTCGAGACAGGCCGCGGATCGAGGCGAGCGACGACAGCATAAAGAAAACATTAATATGCTGCATAATTATGCTATAACCACGGCAGCAGCTACCCCTTTCGGTCCCAGTCTCAGCTTGAGTAGGAGAACATAACTGAACATCATAATATAATGCTACATAACGTTAACGCTAATGATGCCGGCAGAAGCGGAGTCATAACCGACAACAGACAACAACGACAGCACAAAGGTGTGTGCCGCCGTCTCTGTGTGCGTGGTGTGTGTGTGTGTGTGAAGTATTGGGTGTTACATGCTGCAAAGTACTCCCCAAAGTGCCCCTAAATGCAAGAAATGACAGTCATTTCATATTTGTTGTGCTCACCGGGCTGCGCTCGCTTGTTGTTGCTGCCGTCGCCATTGCTCAGAATACGCACACACACACAAGTATATCGTATCATAAAATTAAATACTTCACTGGAGAATTAAATGCAGTAAAAAGAGGGCGTGGCTCGCACTCACACACACACAACAAACAACGCACACCTTCATAAGGTACAACAAAATGTGAGCTGTCCGACAAGGGACCAAGTGGGGGGTTGGGGAGGGCGGATGGCTGGGCAGGGAGTGGCAGGGCTGTACATACCTCGGCCCCGTAGTTGCTTCGAGCAAAATGAAGCTAATAACAAGTTTAAAGCTAAACGTGTTTTCATTATTATGAACATAACGGATTCCCCATTGTCCCCAGACGCAGTTGCCCGACACGTTGACATAACTAGCAGCCCTGTCTCCCTCTTCCTCTACCGCTCTCCTGCTGCGTGTTGTTACCTGCTCTCAAGGATTTAGTGTCAAAGCTTTAAAATAACTGTAGTGAACATATTTGCAATAAAACACAACCCAAACACGCTCACTCTCGCCCATTAGTCGAGTCCATCTCGAACAGATCCTTGACCCCGGTTAAGCCAGGATTTAGCTCGACCATTCGAGCATAAAATATTGCAAAAAATGTATTAAGTTGGCAAGATTTTAGCCGACTGTATGTGTGTACGTGTGTGAAGAAGTGACCGCAAATTGATGGGCGAAGTCTGAGGACAGGTGAATTCTAAAAGCATTCTGAGTGCTTTTTTCAAAGCTGCATTCGAGATTTTGAATTATCAGTTGGATTATTGGGAACTAGGCGTGAGGTGAGAAGCGAAAAGTAATTGTAAAATAATAAAGAAACGAATTTCCAGTTGAAACGTGAACGCTGAACGCTGTAAAGTATGCTATACATTTTGTTTTTATCATAATTCTACGCTGCGCGATACTGCCAGGATCGTTGATCATTTTTGGAGCTCTATTACATCCAAATATTATACATTCAACATTTTTATAAATTTTGACAATACCTGCTCCTTTTTTGAAGCATTTCCAAACTCTTCTCATGCTACTGCCTTGCAGGTAATTAGGACCCGATGTATCGATGTTTTATCGATTTTGTGCCTGCTCTACTACACGATATAAATGACTTCCTGGACTTGTTAATTTTCTTGTTGAAAAAAAAGCAAACAAGCAGCTCTGCTAGGAAACATGTGCGCGTGTGGATTGCAGTAATTAAACTAACCTGGCCCAAATTTGCGGGGATCTTTAACGGCGGACGTTGAGGGGGTCGCAGGTCGCAGTCGACTGTCTCAAGCAGACTGCGTTGCGGTTTTGTTAAAATTACATTTGGCAAAGTTTTATCGCAGCTGCGGCAACGGTGCCAGTGTCAGTGCCAGTGGCTGTGGCTACGACTGCGACTGCGACTGCAACTGAGACTGCGGCAGTGGCAGTTGCAAGAGGCAGCAGCAGCAAAGACAGAGGCAGCGCCATGATATCAGAGCTGTAATTAATTGCGGCCGTTGCATTTTGGGGTGGCCATGGTAATTGTGGCGTGCAAATTAAAAGGCGGCGAGCACAAAAAGAAAGCGTGTGCAAAAAGTTGAGGAAAACAAACGGAACACTTTGAAAGTGAGCTGGAAAATAAAGCGAAACCAAAACCAAAACAAAAGCGAGCGAAAGAATACGAGAATTGTGTAAACATTGACAGGAACAGCAGCAGCACGAACAGCAGCTGGAGGAGGAATTGGGTAGCACGAGCAGAAGCAGGAGCTGGTTATGTAGCTATCGCAGATACTGCAATACAGATATACACGCACACACACATACACTTATTGCGCTGCACAACAAAAGCAAACCGCGAATTATCCCGCTGGCAATCTACGGTTAGGAAAAGTGAAAAGCAACACGCGGCGAGCCGAAGGTTCTAGCAAAAAGTGTTCGATTTCAAAGTGTTTTACCCCGCTCCACACACCTTTTTGTTGTTGCCATTAGCGGCTGCAGCAGCAGCAGCAGTTGGAGTGTTGCCACTGACAACAACAATAAAGCGAAACGAAGGGGGCAAGCGCCTGAGAGTGTCGCAACGAATCGAGTGGGAAGGCAGGAAATCACATCAAAAACATATTTGAATATTTGCCGTCACTTTGCTTGCTTTCAGGCTGGAGAAAGGGTTCCGAGTGGGAGAGGTGTCAATGTCGCTGCCAGTGTTTGGCTAAGCCAAATGGAGGCGTATTACCTCGTTCCACTTGGCCCGCGTGGCAGCTGCACATGGAGAAATCTTTGCAGGCTGCTCGCCTCGCACTTGCACAGCCTGCTCGCATTTCTTTCAGTGTGTCTCACTGCAAGAAAAAGAAGGCAAGCAACTGAAATCTCAACAATTTACATTACTCGGCTTGACGTGGCTTCGTCGCTGTCGCGTCGCTGCTGCCGCGCTGCCACTGCTGCTGCTGCTGTTGCGTTTTAATTCGGCAAGGTAAGTAAAGCTTAACCGTTACCTGACACCTTGTGTACATTACGCCAGCGAGCTGCCTGTGCCCTGCTTTACGTCTCGGACTGAGCTATGTGCTCAGTATGTGTGTGTGAGAGTGCCTGTGTGTGTGAGTGTGTGCCAGTGTGTGGGTTGGCTGGCAAGTGTATTGTCAGTGAAATGCCTGAGGCGAAAGTGTGCATTACGGGGTTTTAAATTACGCGAAAATACACACACACACATGCAGAGTCACTCTCACTCACACACACACACACACTACGCTGTCAGAAGCCAAGCTACAGCACATTCAACCTGAACATTTGCTGCCGCTGCTTGTGTGTTGACTCTGCACACTCTTAATGGACTGGGAAGGGTGAAAGATTGCCCGGGAATGGCAGGGTGAGTGTTGGGCGGGGGTGGGGGAGGGGTCTGTACCTTAGGAGCGACCTCTATGGCAACATTTGTGGGCACAATATGTACTACTTCAGCATTGATACGGCTACGACGTCAGCGCGCTGCCTGCGCCCTGTCAAAATTTGCGCAAAGGATATGCAAAGCAACTCACGCTAATTTCTCGCTTTGTTGTCCCACGGGAGAAGGGGGAAGGAGCAGCGAGGGTCTGTGTGTGGGACAGCCTGAGGCGTGTGTGGCCAAGAAAGTGTATAGTTCACTGGCATAAGCTGTCAGCTTAGCGAACTTGAAGTATTTTAAAGATAACAAAAATGCCCAAAAAAGTATGCTATAAAAATGCACAAAAATTCTATGGTATACAATAAAAGTGTATTTCAATATACTAAACCCAAATGAAACCCGATACGCAAGGACAATTCGAGTTCTCAAGACTGCAATAATTTATAACTTAAGATAAGGTGCCGCTCTTATCGACTTGTTGCCATCTCTCGCTCTCTGTGTTTCTCCGGAGTGCGGCTCGGCTGGCCGGAAGCGACCTGCTGCCCCTTTTAAAGGTCAGCAGGCGTTACAGCTTGAGTTGCCACTTGGGGACAGGGCAGTGTGGCTGGGGCAGGGCGCTGGCTCAGTAAGTGTATTGACAAGAGCTGTGAAAGGCACACACAGTTGGCATTTGGCTTTCACTTTGGACGGCTTTGCATGCGTATTTGCATGTAAATACAAGGCAAGGCACACATACACTTACACTCACACTCAACAGATGCAATTTGTGTTTTATTTTATAACATTTTAGAGGCGGAACTGTGTTTGTTGTGCTTGCACTGCAGGCAAACAGCATTGCAGCTGTTAATTGACTGGCCTACGCCGAGATGGCAAGTGCAAGCTATTACCTCGCCCCCTCTGCACGCCATCCCCCCGCCAGCTGCTCCGACCCTTGGCAAACCAAATTTGCGGCTGCCAATTTGCAATTCTCGCCTTAATTTGCTGCACTTTAAGTAGAAAGTTTTAGAATTTCGGGCGAAAGCAATCACAATTATTGCAACTAATTGGCAACTCTGCGTGCTGATAAAATGGCCGCATATGGCTGCAAAGCGAGTGCAATCAGCGGTGCAAGCAGCCCGCGCATCTGACCCCCGACCCCGCGGCCATTGCGTTTGCCGATTCATTTCCATTATCATCATCAAAAGTTTTCCACTTGTGTTTTTTCGGCTGCCGCCGCTGTTGACGCTTATTTGTCTGATTTGCGCGAAAGGGTGTGTGCTGGCGAGAGTGTAAGTGTGTGTGTGTGTGTGTGTGTGCCAACATCTGCGGTAGCATCGTGGCATTTCTTAAAAAAGCAATTACATTAAAAAGGATATGGCAGCAGCCCTTCCGCCTGGCTGCGGATGTGTGCACGCTCACGTTACGTATACGCTACGTATACGTAACCGGAACGCTCACTTATGGCCGTTGCCGCTGCCACTGCCATTGCCGCTGCCGCCGCCGAGTGTGTCTCTTAAATGTTCATTAAATTGGATTTTTAGTGCGCATCGTAAAAAATTCAAAGCGCCCATTTAATTCACCCGCCAACAACAACAACTACGACAACAGCGCTGGCTGCAGGATCAAGGCTGCTTGGTCAGCGCGAGCACTTCACTTCGCCTTGCAGCCATAAAAGCGAACGAGCCTGGGCCGCAGCTGTTGACGGAGGGGCGGACTTCGATTGGATTTGAAATATTTTGCACTTTTATCGATTTTCGGTTAACTGATGCGCGCTGCAGCAGCAGCAGCAACTCGGGACAGCAGGCAGGTCAGTGCCGGCGCCCCTCGGCTCGTTCTGCCCCTCGTCCCGCTCTGCAGTTGTCATTATGCACGCCTGCTAAGTTTTTCAATTTGCAGCGAGCAGTAAAATCCGTTTCACGGCGAATTGTGCTGCTTTTTAAGCGGAAATGATGCGCGTCCTGCGGCGCGCATCCTGCCCACAAAATGGCCCCGTTGCCATAGCCCTCTATCCGTTTTTTGTCTGCTGCACCCCCAGAAATATTTGCATATTCATCTAAACAAAACACCAACTTCCCGTGCAGCGACAAATGGCCAAAGCAAAAGGCAAACAAAAAGAGAGAGAGAGAGAGAGGCAGAGCGGGAAAAAAAACACGGCGAAAAAGAGGAGAAACATTTGAGAATGTTTCTCAGCCAGGCTATGGCTGAGGTCTACGCAGAGCAGGCTAATGACCACAGTGACCGTGAACGGAGCGGAGGGGCGTCCGTTGCAGTGGGCGGCTGCACTGGCTGGGCGTGGCGTGGCAAGTCATCTTCAGTGCACGCGCGGCCATTAGCTTGCAGCGTTGCGGCATGTTGGCAAAAAAAATCTAAATAATTGACAATGCCAGCAGCAGCAGCGGCTACGCGCTGTAAAACCAACAATATCAGCAGCGACAACAACAACAACACTGGCAACAACAGCAACAGGGTGTTCAGTATGTCTGCTCACCCTGTGCGGACGCTTCTAATTGCCTTATCGCTTTCAAAGCTGACAGCGCAGTCAGGCGTGCATGGAGGAGTCAAAGTCCTTTGACTTTGACGATGAGTGCGCACTTTTGGCAGATTGGCCACAAAAAACTGGGCAACGCAATTGCAAGCACACATACACGCTCACACACACACACACCGACACACACTCTCGCACACGTCAATTGCAATTTAGCTTCGGTCAGTGCGAGCGACACTTTCAAAGGTGCCAAATGACTTTTTGGCTGAATACGAAGTGATGGCGCGCTGAAATATTTCATAAGTGTTGGCTAAAAGGAGCAATCAAATGCGCCACAAGGTGGCAACGCCATTGATTGCACGTTCGATTGGCAATTAGGCGAAATTGATGCACAGTTTGGCATTGAATTACGGACACGCTCGCGACGCGGCCAATTAATGTTGATGTGTCAGCCGAAACGCGACTGCAAAATGCGTTGAGCCTGTGCTGCTCGAGTACACGCCAGTGTTGCAAAAAGCTAGTAAATTTTCAACATTATCGATTTTTTGATATTTGTGCAAGCAAATCAAATATATTATCGATTATCACAGATTCGTAAGCAACATAAATATTTCATTTTTGTTGCTGCTGGCGCAATCGTTTTAAAACAGTGTTGAAAAATCTTTGAATATAGTCGATATACAGTGAGTACACCTACCACTTTATCGATCTTTCTTGCCGCACTCATTGGCAGCAAGTGGCAGCCTTTAAAGTTGGCAAAAGTAACCTCACTTTGTAAGTTACTTAACCAAGCAACTAAATAACAATTTATGCCCGGCAAACTCGCACTAAAGTCGCCTGTAAGTGCTACAAAGACACACACACACACACACACACACGGGGCAAGCACTTGACCACTTACACTTATGCAATTATGAAATTGCCATAGAAAGTGACACTTTTATTCATTCTCCGCCTGCCGGCAGCGGTCGCAGCGGGTGTGGCAGGCAGCGTTCGCTGCGTGGAGACAATGTCAACTTTGGGCAGGCGAATAGAAGAAAATTGCGTTTGGAAAACTCTTAACAAAGTCATTTGGGCCAGCTGCTGCCCAACTTAACTTGGCCAAGAGTAGTAGCAGCCGCCCAAGAAGGGATAGAGAAGTGACTGCAGCATAGAACTGCCTGGAGTTGGCAGCACATGTGGTCAGGGCAATGGCTCGAAGGGTTAAGGTGGCCAATGGACAGCTAGAGGGTAGGCAAAAGGCAGCAGGAGTGGGAGCGGAAGCTGGAGTGTGCAATAGAGGTGTAGGCGGAGCTGCTGGCCCTGGCAATGCTGACTGCGCCCACTTACCGTAATTGTCACTGGCTGAAGGGGCTGGGCTTGGGTTTAGCACAAATTAAGTGCAGAAGGCGATTAGGCCAAGGAAAGAAAAGGGAAGGGGAAAGTAACTGTGAGAGAGAAAGAATGCTTCCCCCTGCTTGGACAGGGTCAAGGCGTTGCCTTTGATGAACTGGCCAGAGAAGTCTCGGCGTCTGCTCGCCTGTCTGTCTGTCGCACGACATAAGTTTGCCAAAATATACGCCGTAAGTTTACAGTTTTATTGCACGCACTGTAACTGTGTGTGTGTGTTTCCGCTTCGACACGTGTCGCCTGCCAGTCAAGAAAACAATTGCACAGTCCCTTCAACCCCCCGCTGTTTTCCGCCTTCTCTTCTACTTCTTCCTTGCGCAGCGACCATTTATTTTGGCAGACTGTGTCAATTCGCCCGCTGTCTGCAGATGAGATGCAGCAGCCCAACCAGTTGCAAACGCCAATTGGAAGCGCGGATGCAGCGAGGAAGGGTGTAGAGTGGTTCGAGAGGGAGGGGGCACAACAACTAGCTTCATTTCTGAAGTTTATTTTGCGCTCGCGACATAAATTTCGCACAGTTCGCGTCAAAATTTGCTCCATGGAAAAAAGTTTCGTTCTTCGACGTTTTCATGTTGGAATTTTCATTGCTTTTTGTTGTTTTCAACTCGTTGAGTTGTGCTCCTTAAATGTCTTTATAGGGCAGCAGAATTGAGTAGAGAGAAAGCAAATGCGAAAGAGAGAGAGAGCGAGAGAGTAATTGAATTAGAGAGAGGGAAAAAACAAATGAGCGCAGGCGAAGTGCAGCAATTTGCTACTTGTAATTTTGTGTTTGTTAAAAGACTTTACTGAGCATCTTTATAGCAAAATTTAAGCGCAAAAAACTCTAAACTTTAATCTATAATTTTCGATTTTGCTATAAAGATAAATAGTTTTAATTAAAGGGTATTAATTTAATGCATTTTGATTCTAATAAAGCAAGCTAGAAGAGTTGAGAGAGAGCTTGAGAGTGCTGTGGCTCTTATAGATCCTGCCAGTCTATATTATATAGTATAGTATATATGCCCCATTACATATGTGAGTACACACCAGAGCAGCAGCAGATTGAGACACTCCCAAACGGAAACTCACAGAATAAATGCAACATTTGGCAGTGCACAGGAAAGTGACCGCTGTGCAGACACATGGGGAGAGCTCTGTGTGTGTGTGTTTATTTGTGTGCTTGTGTGTGTGATAATGTCTTGCTCGCCAAATGCATAGAAGCTGCCACTGCCACTGCTGCTGCTGCTATTGCAACGACCTCTAGTTGCACCCTGCTGCTGCTGCAACGAAGCAATTTCCACTCTTGTCTTGCGTCTGCGTTGCTTTTATTGTTTCAAATTTTATTGCTGCATCACTTTGTGGCACACACACACACACACACTCGCACACATACATGCAGCCTGGCAGCTGGTTTCCCTTTGAATTCTTTCTTGATGCCGCTCCAAGTGGAGCATTCCGTGCGCTCTACTTTTGCACTTTCTGCCTCGCTCTTTTATTGGCCCCGAACCGAACCGGGTGGCAACCCTGCCTAATCTCTTGATTATGTATGACATACGCATGTGTAAGCCATTTTAAGTAGCCTGCGTCGCCGCGCCGCGCTGCGCTGCGCTGTGCTGCCCTGCAGCGTTATTTATGATTTGCCGGCAGCGCTGGCTCAATAAAAATTCTAAAATATTGTTATTGTTGTCGGCTGCAGTCGCAGTTGACGTCGCTGTCGCTGTCGCTGTCTGTATTGAAAATTTCCCGGCGCAATTTACGTGCGCAACGTGCAAAGGTCACTCAACGATGTTGCAGCAGCAACGGTTGCTGCTGCTGCTGCTGCAACAATTGTTGTTGCTGTCGCTGCTGCTGACATTGGCGTTTCCACGCGCAGCTCACAACTTTATTTGCGCTTGTTTCGCATGCACTTCACTTTCTGTGTCCCCACGCACACACACACACTCACACTCGCACAGACACACACACTCGCATACACACTCCGCCATAAGTGTAGCTGTTTGCTTGTTTGTTGTTGCTGCCGCTTGTTGACTTTGCTGCATGTGTGTGTTTGCCGCGCTCACGCAGGGCCAACGTCGAAGTTGATGTCCAGCTTGGGCTGCGGCTGTCGGCTGCGGCAGCGCGTTGCGGTTGCGCTGCTCTGTTTGTCTTTCATTTGCGTTCGGCGCCTTCGCGTATGCAACGCTTTTTTTTCTGTTGCAGTTGCCCCCGCTGCTGCTGCTGCTCCTGCTGCTGTTTGCTGTACACAAAATGCTGCACGGCTGCGGCATGCACCGCAAGCTGCCACGCTGCCGGCGGGCAGCAGGCCACAGTTCGACTTGGTAAGCGCGTTGTATTTATGCAGGGCGAGAGAGTGGGAGAGCGAGTGGGAGGTTGAAAAAACAAGCTGCAACTCTTTTCTCTGCATTATACAGCTGTCTATCGATAACTATCGATATGCGATTCGTTTGGCTGCGCCAATTTGCATATTACGCCATTGCTGTCAATTGCAATTGGCATATGAATGCGAATAACGGTAAATGCAGCATGTCCGATTCGATTAAGTTGGGGACAGCAGCAGCAGCAGCCGCTCGAACAACACAAACGCGCATTAAGCACGCTTCAGAAGACAAGCTTATTTGGCCCAAGCAAAGCCTAAAGCAGCGAACTCTCTGTCTCATTTACTCACTCGTTCTGTCACTCTCTCTCCCACTCTCTTTCCGTCTCTCTCTCTCTCTTTCTCCTTCTCTCTCTGTTCTGCTCATTGCCGTATCGCTTCGTCTGACATAATTAACAGCAAAACGAAATGGAATCCATTGTATACCTGTGGACTTAACGGATTTTGCCGTCAGCCCACGCACACACACACGAGTGCACACTACTTTAGCTCGCGCGCTCCCTCTCTCTCTCTCTCTCTCTTCTGTCCCTGCCTCCCTCTCGCTCTACGCCTCATTGATTGAAAATCAATCCGAGCACTTAAACTTTTAAGCAGGTTTGAGTTGTGCAAAATGCAGTCTTGCATAAACATAAACACACTCACACTCACACACACACAATGCACAACTCAAACAAGATGGCCGACAAAGTAACGGGGAAATGCCAACTTGCCAATGGGGCGAGGGAAGCTGGCGCAGAAATGCGCTGGCAAAGGCAGCAAAAGAAACACAAAAGAGACGAACAAAAAATTGCATATTAATTATGTGTAACTGGCACAGTTCCATGTGCGAGTGGGATAGCAGAAGAGAGAACATGGTTTATAATTTTCACTTTGCGAGAGAGTGAGAGAACGAGAGAGAGGGAAGAGAGAAGAAAGAACTGGCAAGGGGGCAGGTCCGGTCGGCTGCAGCCGCTGCCGTTGTTCAAGTTGGCGTATTCAGGGCGCGCCAAGTGTTTTGTATGTGCCTCCGCCTGTGCCGTTGCCTCTACCTGACTTTAATAAACACTTCTACACACACACACATACACACAGGCATACCTGCACACGCATACCTGCACACGCACACAGTCGCAATATGCCGCATACGCTTACGTTAGCATCTTTCAAAGGTGTTTGCGTTTAGCTGCTCGCTGTTTGTTTACAGTTTTTGCATAGCTTTCACTACAAACACACACGCACACACACATACGCACTCGGCCTGCCATTATCTTACATGCGTGCGTGTGTGTGTGTTTGTTTTTTTTAGCTTTATGCTGCAAACTAAAAATGGGAAATTGAACAACAACTTCTGCTCGCTTTGCTGCCCGAGCGAGCGGAAGCTGCAGTGTATCCCTCAGTACATGCCGCCGCCTCTTTATCTTCCCGCTTCTCCCTTTCCCCTGCTCTCCCACACACCGACAACGCGCTGCATGCAGCTGCCGCCCAAGACCACGCAATGTTTTCCTTTGCTGCCACCGGAAGGGGCACGCAGTGTGTGCAACAACGCCGACTGCAAGGTGCGTGGGCGAGCAGCTATCTGAATGAGAGGGTGTGTGGGGGGGTCAGGGGTACAGGGTGCTGTGACGCTATCAAACTGCAAGGTTAACCGTAATGAAAGTAAAATGATGAACAAAATGGCAGCCGCTTTTGGTAGCAGCAGCGTCGAGTCTGCTGCAGTTGCCGCAATAAATGCAATTTTCCAGCTGCAGGTATGTGCGTGTGAGTATGTGTGTGCTTGGGTGTGTGCGTGCCAGCAGCAGGTGTGCTTGCTACACACACATACACACACACACTTTTATTCAAGCTTGAGAGCCAGCTCGCTCGGCATAATTGCAAAAACATCGACGCTGCTGCTGCTCTCTTCCTCTCTCCCTCTCTCACTGTCTCCCTGTCTCTTTCGCTTCTGCTGCAAATTAATTGCACAAAAATATGCCGCAACATTTTCGGTTACATTTCTTTCCCTGCACCTCGTCCCCCCACTTTCCTCGCTCTCGTAGCTTTTATTTAATAATAACTTTTCGGGGCGAGCCTCCGCTCAAAGGAAGCAGCCCACAATAGCCTCCATTAGCAGCAGCTCGTTGTGCGTGTGCGTGTGCGTGTGCGTATGTGCGTGTGTATGTGCGTGTCTGCTGTCTGCTGCGGCCATTGAGTTATTTGCTCTCGTGCGTCTCTCGCTGCCATTGCTGCTGCCCAAGCGAGAGCAGCAACAACAATTGTTTGTCTTTAATTATGTTTGCGAGCGTTGCCATTTTTGCACTGCACTGAGCCGAACCTACTTATGGGCGCACACACGCAGGCAGGCAGGCCCTTGCCTGCATATGCCTATGGCCTGAGCCAGCCAAGATGCCGAGCCCCAAGACCCGAGCCCCTACGTTGTTGCTGTTATTATTCGCAGTTGCCGGCGGCGAAAATAAAATTAAACGAAAACATTTCCTTTTCATTTGCGCACGCACCGACACGGCGGGCCAAGGCAAGGCAAGACAAGGCAAGGCAGCCAGCTACTGCTCGTATTTTAAATAAATTAAATGCCCAAATTGCAATATTGATTGAAGATGCAGCAGCAGCCCCCGTCGCTGGGCGGACGCGGCGTATGCGCGATTTAATTGAGCC
This sequence comes from Zaprionus inermis, assembly GCA_018151445.1. Lineage (NCBI taxonomy): Eukaryota > Metazoa > Arthropoda > Insecta > Diptera > Drosophilidae > Zaprionus > Zaprionus inermis. The sequence goes on along the minus strand of JAECXD010000640.1, from coordinate 1,981,407 downwards.
GCAAAGCAGGCGCAGGCGAAAAATGTGACGCACTTCATTGCTGCACGCACGCGCAGCAAATGGACTCCGGCAGCCAAAAAGGGTAATCAAAGAGGCAGCTAGCTCAGAAGTGGGCGTGGCAGCGTGGCAAGGGAAGAGGAGAAGGAGCAGTTGCCGCCGCAACTGGACAGCTTCATTTCGCGACGCGGCATGTCAAAGTGAAATATTGGCTGGAGACACGTAATAAATTTTAAAATATTTTTTATGCCCTGCAGAGCAACAACAAAAAAAAGAAGAAACAGAGAAGAGAAGAGGAGAGCAGAGGAGATGAATGCAAAAAATGCGAAAGAGAATGAGAACGAGAGTGATATTGGCGGGGCAGCGGGATTAATGGAGTGGCTGGCCCGTGCAGAGGTTGGGCGGGGTGTGGTGTGTGTGGCGTGCGGGGCAGGTCGACGCATTGCCGCCAAAGTGGTTTGCACGGCTGCCTGCGTGTTTGTCATGCGTGCATTGCCACACACTCGTCGCACTTGTCGCTGCTCGCGCTGCCATTTGTGTAGCTGCTGTTGTTGTTGTGTTGCGAATTCGGCGGCTTCTCAGTGTGGCGTGAATCGTAAATCAACGATTTAGGCGCATGCAGCAAGCGACGCTTTTTCTTCATTTCTCTTCCCTTTCCTGTTTTTTTTTTTTTTTTTTTTTTTGGTTCAATTCTGCTGGCATTTGACATTTTCAGGCAGCCCAGGCAGGCCTAGCAGGCTGCTGAATACACTGCAATGTGTCTTTATTCGCATTTGCAATCCACATTCGATTTGCCTGCTTACAGCACATGCGACAGTCGTTGTGGCGCCTCGACACGCTGCGAAATTTGCAAAATGGACGACACTGCGTATACGCAATAACGCGTCATTTTCGTGCACACACCCCGTCGCCTTTTGTCGCGCCAAGCGTCAACACATCTGCACGTTGCCATCGCTGCTGCCTCTGCCGCTGTTGGTGCTGCTGCTGTTACTGTGGCAACACTGGCAGGCGGCAACTCTGGCCGTCTCATGACATATTGATTTGATGCCCCGCTATGTCGAGAATTTCCATTAAATTTGCGCGGCAAAAAAAACCTCAAATATATGTACAGGCATTTGCCATTAGAAGGCGCGCGATGAGCCACAATGAACGCAGGCCTCTCCTGCCCCCTGCCCATCGCCATCTGTCCCGCGCCGTGGCCACAGCTAGCCTCGACTGATGATAGCAGCGTGTCATGTTTTCACAATTGGCAATCGCGCGAAAAACTGCGACACACATCAATCAGGGCCGCGCGGCACGTCGCGTCGCGTCGCCTCTCGTCGCGCGCGACATTGTGAAATATTAAATTGGCCTTTGTTGCGTAATTGAAAACATAATTAGCGCGAATTTATTAGCCAGGGCAGTGCAGCGAGCGAGCCACTTTGGTGGCCCGTCGAGGGAGCCAGGGGGAGGCACCTGCACCCGCGCGGATAGGGCGTGTTGAAACTGTTTGGCACGCCTGCCCCCATCTAATTTAATTAATCTATGCAGGCAGAAGTTCGTGGGGCACAATTGCCGCTTAGCGCGTTTCGGGCGCCTCAAAGTATTACGCGCTGATGCTGCAGCACAGTGTAGACGGCACTTGGGTATGCCTGCACCGTTAATACCTTAACTAAACATATAAGGTTACAGGCAGAGAAAGGGAGAGGGAGAAAGTGCGAGAGTGGCTGCAAGAAGTTTGTCTGCCGCCAGGCTCGACTCGACTCGACTTGATTCAGCTTGGCTTGGCTTGGCTGTCCGGCTGTCGCTTGCAGGCGCAGTTAGTTAATGTTGCACATTATTTCGACAGCATCAGCAGCAACAGCAGCAGCAGCAGCAGCAGCAACTACCAAGGCGCCTTGCTTTTTTCGCCTCGCTTCCTGCACGGACTAACTACGTTTTTTGACAAGCTCATGCATGTGACTTTGTCGTTTATAACTGCCATCCGGTGTCTACGTGTGTGTGCCTGTGTGTAAGTGTGTGTGTGTGTGTGCCTGTGTATCTGTGTGTGCGCTGGCGCTTGTAAGTGTCTGTTGGTGCAAAAGTCTTGTATCCTTTTTAGCTGCGCTCGCCTCGACAGCGGCGCATTCATTTTAATTTTGAAACTTGTACGGCAGCTTCCACACACGAGCAGGCAGCATACACACACACACACACACGCTCACACCCAGTCGAACACATACACGTGAATATGGGCTCAATTTGTGTCTGCGCCATATAACTTCCGTTGAGCGTACGTTACGTACGTTACGTATACGCCGCATGTGGCGCACAGCTTGTTTCCGCTCTGCGTTCCGTTTCATACCGCGCCGTCCCCTTCCCCTTCCCTGTCGCACAACTAATTATTTTTCGCTTGACAATGAAAATGTTTAAGTTTAATTAAATGCAACTCGCGCTCACAGCTTTCTTTCGGCTTTCTTTCCCACTACGCTCTCTAGTCCATATTGCTGCCAGTGTGCATGGAGTGGCGTGTCTTCTGTATTGTCTTGTCTATGCTGTCTTCTTGTGCTCTGCTGTATGTGTTTGTGTGTGTGTGTCTTGCCGCACCTGATGCTCGTGTCGCAGCTCAAGCGGAGACTAAAGCTGCAGCCATCATGGCCGTGTTCTGTTCCGTGTGTGTGACTGCAAGTTGTTGCCTCGTTTCTCCCTCCCTCGCTCTCTCTGCGCGTGCGAAATTTATGTAGCTTGTTTTCATTCGGAAAGTGTTAAATGTGCTTTGGATTTGCCAGATCTGCCTTGTTTTCCTCTGTCTGTGCGTGGCGCAATGAAAAAGTTGCCACGCTTGCAGCAGCGCGGCTAATTGCAGCTGTTCATTTTGGGCGCCAAGCTGTGCTGTATCGGTGACAGCGCAGCGTCTCGCTCTCGTCGCCGCTTTATACCTTAATGCATCCGGCTCGCCACAAGCGTGTCGTCTCGCAGGCCGGCGCTTAAGTTGAGCAGCCTGACAAGTCAAGTCTTTGAAACATAATCGCGCGCCAAACATGGCATTGGCAAGCCGCCGCTGCCGTTCGTCGCAACGTTCGTTTGCTTCGGCTTAACTGCTGCTGTGGCATTTTTGCAATCTTTCCGAGTCATTTGCCACAACAACTTGACACGCCACAAGCTGCCTGTGCGCCTTCGCTCGCCCTGCCCTGCCTTGCCTGCCACCTGCAGGGCCTACATGTCGTATACATAACTCTTTGCCATGCACACACAGGCAGAGCGAGAGAGAGAGAGAGAGAGGGGCAGTGCGAGGCAGGCGGCGTGTCGAGTATGCCAAGCAAAATGCTTTGACAAACAAAACTATTTGTCTTTGCATGACTTTCGGCTTAAGTTGCCGCTGAGCGGAGCCATTAGGAATCGATAATCGTAAAAATACTTGAAAAACGATGCGGGCGCCAAATTATTCGAGCTCGGAGACGCCGACGACGGCAATGGCGACACTGACGCCCTGCGGTCACACTTGTCATGCCGTTGATAAATTTTTAAGCAAGCTCTAAACACTCTCTAAGCACAACTCATGCAGTTTATGCCTGGCAAGCAGAGCGGGGGGAGAGAGAGCGAGAGGGCGAAAGAGGCAAAAAATTATTCAAAAATGCTTGCAAGCAATTTAGCAAGTGAAAGGACCGGGCCACAGCAGCGTGTGGTAACTGCGCACATGTGTGTGTGTGTGGGTGTGACTGCGAGTGTGTGTGTGTGTGTACTTACATGTGTCTCCGTGTGCGTGTGTGTACGAGAAGGACTTGCTTGTGTTTGCCGACTTGCTGACTCGCTGGGTGACGCTTTTTGGGTTTTGTCATTGCATACATTTAGGCGCGCACGTTCGCCGCGCTGCCTGCCGGGGCGCGCTGCGGGTCGCTTATGTTTGCCAACGCGTTTTTGGTCGCGTCCATGTTTGCGTGCTAATGTTTATAAATGCTTAGCAAGCTTAGACTCCACCAGACTGCGAGAGGCTGCGGCGCAGCCTTTGAATATTTTAATATGATTTAATATTAAACATCACTATGACTGTCTCTGCCGCACGCTCTCCGCTCTAGCTCTCGCTCTCCGTTCTTGCTCTTGTGTGACCGAGTCGGATATCAAGATAACAAGGGATTACCCAACGCTTTCATTTCGCTTGTGGCGCGTGCAGCAGGCGCCTCTTGGCTGCGGCGCGGAGCAGGCGAGCAGGCGGGCAGGCGACACAACGCGCGACTGCTTCGGGCAGGCGCCGGCCGAGTATGCGAATATTAAGCAAATGTTTTGAATAGTTTTCAAAGTTATTTGGGTTAAGATATTTCGCATCTCACAGTCGCAATTGGAGTCGGTCGGGGAGTCGGGGTGTGGCGCCCGCTTCGCCTGCCCGCTTCGAGGCGTGTTAAGAGCCCAAATAAACGCATTTTAATTCAAAGTTTTCTGGCTTTCTCCCCGTGCAGCACCCTGAATGCGAATGGGCATGTGTGTATAAGTGTATTTGTGTATTTGCGTATGTGTGTGCGCATTGGTATGTGCTCGTGTAAAAGTGTGTGAGCGCCATTTTGTGTGCGGTTGAGCGTGTTTGTTAAAAGCTTTGAAAAGATTTGCCTTGTAATCGCATGCACAAGAAGGACACGGGTTGCTAGAGAGAGAGAGAGAGAGAGCGTGAGGGGGTGGGGGAGTGTAGCAGGACATGGAGCGCCAACATGTTAAATCTCTTTGATGACATTGTTAATTTGACATACTTGGGTTTCTTTTTGTTGCCGTTGTTGTCGTTGTGCTGCTGCTGTTGTGTGGCGCTTGACTTGATGTCGTAGGCCTTGATTGCCGCATAAAAGGAATGTATAAAATGTGAATAAAAAGTTTTTGTAGTGCGCAGCACAATCATAATGATAAGTTTGACAGGCCCGAGCAACCACCAGCAAACCAGCACCATCCTCCATCCTCCTCCCGCCACAGCCTCAGCCCCAGATATCCCACATAAATGGCATATCAAAAGAGCGTAATCATTGCGACTCACGAGGAAGAATGCCCAACAAAATTGCAAGTATTGAAATGATTTGTCAACCGCCTGAAGGGCAACTCTGACAGTTTTCCACGCCAAAGTTGCCAAAGAGTGCCGGAGTATATGGTATATGCTATATGGTATATGGTATATGGTTTTTGGTTAGCGGGATAAGTGCGGGGCAAACGTTGTATATGAGACTCGGTATCGTGTTAGTTTACGCCATCGTTTTGCCTAATCGAGTAGCCAAATCTCTTGCTCTTTCTGTGATTTTATCTAAGAGTTCTCATTTGATACTCTTTCTCTTACTTTCTCACCCTCTTTCTTCGTTTTAGTATATTTCTTTTTCGCGCCCGCCAGTCTCTTTCTCTGTCAGTCTTTATTACTTAACTCTTTTTATTTCTGTTTCAAGTTTTCAAGCTTTAAGTTCATCGTGCTTCTGATTTTACCCTCCTTCTTCCTTTATCATTTCGACTCACTTTTCTGCGTTTCCACTTCCTCTGCTGCTCCAGCTCGCACCTAACTATAAGAACTCATCGTGCTACCCTCGCCCAGGCAGCTTTTCTCTCTAATACGCTAAGCAAGTGGAAAAAAGTGTATGCAAAACGAGGCACACACGCACACACGACAAGGCACGCTTACAAGCCAGTTAGAGTCACACACACACAAGCACACACACCCTGCGCTACTTGTAGAACTGCAGTCTCAGTCGTATGCAGAGGAGGCGGTGCAGAAGACGACAGACGGCAGACAGAAGACGAAATGTAGACAAGTTGTAGTCATGTTGCCGTTTGCAGTTTGCCGCTTTGCGTCGCCAGCTGCAGGTGACAGCCTCGTGAGTAGCAGCAGCAGCAGCAGCAACAACTGCAATAACAACCCATCATACACTTGGCGAGTGTTTGAGTAACGCACACGGAGACACAGTCGGGCGTCCGCAGGCTTTCGCCTTGTAGCCTTGTTTCTGGCTGTGTATGCTCATTATGGCCGGCCCCTTAGACCATCCCTCTCTTGCACACACATCTACATGTGTGTAGTTGAGTGTGCGTGCGTGTGTGTGTGTAGTTGCTGTTTATTCGGCAACAAGTTCCACTTTTGCTTGGCATTTTCGCTGCTTTTTTTTTTCAGCCGCCTTCGCAAACGGCTCGAGGGCCTCGCAGCTCGCAGTTCGCTCGAGTGCAGCTCCGGCAGCAAAGGCAGGGTTCGGTTCTCGGGGTTTTTTGGGCGTTCGGGGTTTTTGGCCAGTGGGCGTGTCCGCCATGGCGCGTTCGTGCGCTGAATTCTTCTTAATGAGCGACATCAAGTGTTGTATTAAATGTCAGTCTGTGTTTATATGCAGCTATCTGGCACTGAGTGCGCGTCTCTCTAGCCGTATGTAAGTGAGTGTGTGCTCCTGTGTGTGTGTCTGTCCGTGTGTGCCTGTGCGCGTGTGTGTGTGAGTAACTGCAGCTGTGTGCCGGCAAGTATCTGTAATAAAATTTGTAATGAGTTGCAGGCACGGAAAAGGATTTTTGAGTGCAATTTATTTTATTTCAACGCTTTTATTTTTATTTCCTCTCATTCGCCCCCGTTTTCCTTCTTTCCTTTGGCATATTTTTATAGCGCACTCGCACGCCCGACCCAGAGAGAGATACAGAGATACAAATACGGTGTATGCGGGTGTAACTATAAAGATTTGCGCTGCCAGAGGGCGTGGAGTGGGAAGGATGGCAGGGGGTGGGGGCTGCTGCTGCAATTCCAGGCTGCCGGCTATGACATGTTTATTTCTGTTTGTGTTTCATTTCTTATGATTTTTAATTACGCTCGCGATTCGTATTTCACGCGCGCCATAAAACGTAGCATACTTTACAGCGCATTCTGCTGCAGGCAATGCGCTCGCTCGCTGCGCTGCGCTGGGCAGCGCCAGCTCGAGTGGGCGAAGTGGCAAGCAGAGGCGAGTGTACTGCCGGAATTGGGATGGCACACGAAGCGAACGAAAGCTTAAGCGGCAGCATCATAGAGTCGAAAATTTATCGAATGGCCAAAAAGACAATTCATTACGTGCTTAGCCATTGCCACGCCCTTTGCGCAAGCACCCTCCTCCACCCCCCACCCCCCACTGCTCACTCGCCCCTTGTGCATAGCAGAGCATTTGCATTTGAGATAATTGCCGCAGCGTTTTGTATGCATAGCCGCTGGCAGCTCTCGGGCAATGGCTGGACAAGTGCGTCACAAGCTCCGGGCTGGCCAGCGACGAGGTGGCCCATAAATTTCATTGGCCCTGGGGTGGGGAGCGACCCCGACAGATACCAGTTCGAACTCCACCAGCTCCTCCTTTGCTCCGCCTCGTGTGACTGCTACCATGAAACCGAAACCGGAGCCGCAGCCGGAGCCGGAGCAAGCCGAGGCTGAAACTGAAACTGAATCTGATGCCTTCACTGCCAGCCGCCTGTCTGTTTATAGTCATTGCTACAAATTGACAAATTCGCTGTCGCCTGTCAAAGAGTGAGCGAGAGGGAGAGAGGAAGAGCGAACACGCTGCCTGCTCGTGTGTGAGTCTCGGCACGGACATAAATGATAACAGTCACAAAGCGCTGATTCATTTACTAAATATTTGCATAGGCCTTGTTAGTGCTGGTGTCAAAGGACAAAGCGACGCCGATGCCGTTGCCGTTGCCGTTGCCAATGTGGCCGCCGGCCATTTTTTCCAGTCAACTGGCAGCCAGCGGCATCTGCCTCTGCCTACCGCCCGCGCGGCATCTCTGCGCAAACATTGCTCAGATATGTTGGTCAAGATTTACGATTGGCGCATGTCAAAGGCTTAATGCGCGCACCCAGTCCCGGCTCACGGCTCCCGGCCCCAGCCCCAGTCCAGGGTATTGGTATCTGTGTGGCCGTCCGACTGCCAGACCGACAGGCAGCTGTAGCCCGGCATTCTATTTGCTCAGCCTTATTAAAAGTACACCCATTCCGGAGGCCGGCTGAAAGAGTGCGAGTCCGGCGGTTTCTTCATTAATTAAATGCATTCCCCATCGCTGCGGCGGCTGCTTCGTATGCGAAACGCTGACAAAAAGCATAAATATCGTAAAGCATAAAAAAAATAATAAGGCGAGTGTGTGTGCGAGTGTGTGAGTGCGAGTGTTCGTTTGTTTTATGCATACAAATTGTGAGCACATGTCGCTCTCATTGAAAAGTCGGAGCGGCAGGAGGAAGATGAGTGGGAAGCGGACTTCAGACTGATGTGAAATCAGATTTTCTTGCGGTTCTGCCTGAGAGTCAGGCGCCTCAGTCTTGCCAGGCACCTCCTCTCTCTCTCTCTCTCTCTTCTCGCGTCCGCATGTCATGCAAATTTCTGTTTGTGTTTGTCTTCCGCTTTAAGAATACGCGCTGCTGATTCAATTATCATATTTGCCATTGGGCTGAGGCGATTGAGAAATTTAATTACGTTTTTATATTTTCACGAGTGATGTGATTTTTAACAAGGCCAATTTGCTCTGTGCATAAGGATTTCGGGTTTAACCGCAAAGTACAAAGCTCAGCAGTTTGCCAATTAAAATAACCTTAAATGGATCAGGCAAACCGCTTTACAAATTGAAAAGCATTTAATGTTCAAACAAAATTAATGCATACTTAATCGAATACTTAAAGTTTTAAGTTAACCAAATGGACGAAGTATATTGATATAAAAAAACGTTTAATTGTTTACATCAAAAATACAAACAATTATTTGGGATAATGGCTGCAGATAGCTTGATAAGTTTAACCTGCTAGTTAATTCTTGATTAAAACAAGGAAAATTTCATGAAATTCCCTATGAAAACTTTCGCACATTTTCGCATATTGACACAGTTTCTGCTGCGAACAGATTTCCACTGCAATTGCTGCTGCTCGAGGACACACGCTTCGAATTTGAGCTCATTAAATGCTTCAACCTTTGCCACAAAAACACACAAACACACACAGGCGAGCAAACATGTCAAAGGGCAAAGGGAAAAAAAGATGACGAACCAAGGCAAAGGCAAAAGAGCTGGCAAAGAAGCAGAATAAGGCGAATAAGGGAGCAACTGTGGCCTGAAGGCGCAACGAGGCAGTGGAAGTGGCAAACATTTTGAGGCAATTTTATATTGCCAGACCCGGGAACAGCCACAAAAACTCCCCGCAGACTGATCACAGCAGCAGCAGCAGCAACAACAACGGCAGCAGCAACAGCAACAGCAACATCGAGAAGAGAAGGAGCAACAATGTTGCCAAATGGGAAAAAAAGCAAAAGTTAACCACGTTGTCATGTTGCCATGCTTAAATTATAATGAAAAGGACTCGACTAGCTCTGCTGCTGTATGCGCCCTGCTGCTGCCGCTTTAACTCACTCACACTCACGCACATATACAGTAACACACACACATGGGCAAAGGCTTTTTGTGCTGCCAGTAGGTGCCCGGGGAGTCGTGCAAAACGAATGCACAAGTCGATTCGCTCTCATTGAAGGCTGCCAGGCCAGGCCAGAGGAGGCCAGTCAACGCGAGGCGTGGCGAGGCGAGGCGAGTCGAGTTGAGGCAATGCCATACATTTACTTTTTGCCGGACTGTGCTGCTGCTGCTGCTCCTGTTGTGACTGACTGACTTTTGGCATCACTTACCGCTCGGAAATGGGATCATCAGCCTGCCATTTCCTTGCGCGCTGCTTCACTACACAGAGCCTTAGTTATTCGGGGCCAAATGATTGTTTATGTGTCTGTCTCCCTCTCTCCTTCTCTCTCTCGCTTACTCTCTGTGTGTGTGCGTGTGTGTGCGGCCATACATTATTAATATTTCATATGTCTGCAATGATTTTCTAGGTCTCCTTTGCTCGCTGTCCCTCGGCTCGTCGCTGCGTATTACATTAAATCCAAAATGAAGCTGCTGATGACGACGAATTGTCCTCGTCCACATATTCTCGTTTGCCTGTGTTTGTCTTTTTTTCTCTCTCTCTCTCTCTTCTCTCGGCTTTCTCCTTTAGCCATTTCTGTCCCGTTCCGCTGTTTATTTGTCATTGCCTGGCCTAATGCGTTGCCAGTGCTGCCTTCCGTCTTCCATCTGCCTAGTGCCACTTGCCACTTGCCACTTGCCGCCTGCCACTTGCCACTTGCCACTGGCCTTCTGCGCGCTGTTCTGGCTCATGTGTATTCCATTTTGTCTTTGCCAGTTCCGCTCGACTTGCGCGGCATGTTGACTGCAATTTGTATGGAGTCCAGTTCGTGTCTCGCTTGGTTAGCCGCCTCGACTCGGCCCCAGCTCTGCTCGGGCGAAGGCCAACTGTGACTTTGGTCTATTTACCCGCTCCCGCTGCCGCTCCCGTTCCCGCCACGCTGCTTGTTTTAAACAAAAGCCTCGGCTTTAATGTCATTTTAATTAGGCACAGTTCCCGGGGCAACGTAACCGTTCGAAATCTCCAACAAATTGACCGTTGACTTTCTCCACAAAGTCTCCGCAAAAGTCGAAAACTTTCGCCCGGCCGACTCGTCCGTTAAACGCACTTCCTTCGCTTCCAAAGAGGTCATGCTTTCAGAAATATGCACACATACACACATACACGCCTCTCTGCCCCGCCAGCCACCCACAGCCAGCTGCCTCCTTCAACCCGCAGCAGATCCGAGCAACTGCTTCGAGTTAAGTCAAGAAAAATATGCTGGCTGGCTGGCGCGCTAGGCGGGCGGGCGGGCGTGCGGGCGTGCTGCCTGTCTGTGTGCCAGTTTACGAAATCGGTCTAAACTTAAGGTAAAAGCCAACTAACTAAAGTCAGAGTATATGGCGTACCACACCCACACCCTCACTCGCACACCCACTCGAGCAGCGGGGCGCGAGGCGGAGGCAGCACTTATGAGCGGGGCAAGTGCACTTTGCACGTTGTCGCAAGCATTTTAGAAAATTTCATTGGTCTCGGCTACGCTTTGCAGTCGCTACATAAATTTTTGAGCATTCGAAAGGGGGCGGTGCAGGTGGCGCAGCGGAGTAGAGGCGGTAGCCACCCAAGGGCATATCACATGGCCTGCATAAAGTTTGCGCACTGCATAAATAGTTGACCAAAAATTTGTCATAAGTAGGCGACGATGCTTGCAATGCAACTGTAAAAGATTCGCCTCGAACTTTCCCTCCCCCCTACCCCTGGCACACTTTTCCACCTTTTGCAAATGTCGCTAATGAAAAGTTGTGCAAGTAGAGACCAGGAAAAAATAAATATGTCCAAAAGCAGTTGAATTAATTCTAAGGAGAAGGATTTATTTTTACTTTAAGTCAAGACAATACATAATAATATAGCTCGGGCTTTTTTTATAGGAGAGGTAAACTTAATATTAAGCTGAAGGTAACCAAAAAATGAGCTATAGTTTAGAATTTATGACAATTTGAGCCCTAAAAGGGTGTGCAATTTTTAAAAGCACCAAAAGTATTTTTCGACTCTGAAAAGTATGCTATGTTTCTATAAAGGGAGGACATTTTTGTGTCGACTAGCCTTGATCAGCTTTTAAATAATAAATTAATAAAAAAATTAGCAAAACTTGAAAGCTAGAAACATTTTTTAAGAATTGGTGAAAAAATCGGTGTAAATCGCATAGTGAAAGCGTGTGAAGCTATTCGCCGGCAACCATATCTAATAATCTAAGCCCTTCTTGAAATGCCTGAAAATAGTTAGATCAGTCTTCAGTTCATTGAGTTTTTTAGTTTCTGGAAATTGTATTTTCCGTACTGTAAGACTCTACGCATTTGCCGCATTCAGTCCACAGCAAACAATCCTGAAGTTGTAATTCTTGATGCGGAATGTGAGTGATGTTGATTACTCTGCGAGATTCCATTGGCTTTTGAGACGGTTTCATAATGGCCGAGAAGGATTAAATGTGAGAAATGCACAAATTCGGCTGACACACATCCTTATACTTCCTGCACACACACACACACACCATACACACGCAGACAAAACTCACAAAATTCTCTGCCTGGCGAGGCAAACACATTCAGTAGCTTCCGTTGCCCAAATCCTCGAACAAAACTCTCGGGCTGGCTTGAGTTTTGACTGCTTGCCGGGCAGGCCAACTTGGCATCGGTGTCGGTGGTCAGAGACGAAGTCGGAGCGGAGGCTGAAGCCACTAAAAAATTCCATTTGTAAACGGCAACCGCATTAAACCAAACTCATCTCCGGTTGTTAATGACTCGCTGAGTGCGAGAGAAAGGCCCTTCAGCACCCGCCATGACGCCATGACGAGGCAGTGTATCGGTGTGTGAGTGGGCGAGCGAACACAGACACGTCACACACATCTCGCACAGACTGAAGCTCTTTCAGACTTTAACCAAGTGCAAACAATTGACGCACTGGTCGCACATCTCCGCTCCAGCTCCGTGATGTGACAACTGCCGATTGCGAGGCTTCAGCTACGCGTGGCATGTTGCAACCTTCTCGTTAGCGTCGTCGGCGTCCGCAAATTAGTGCTAAGTGCCCCCTACTGTGGCGGGTATCTCCAGCCTCGAACCTCACCCTGCTGCGATGCACAACGTGTGCCATTTGTTGTGGCAAGATTTGAAAGTTGATTAATGAATAAGGAAACAGAGGAACAGCCTGCAGCATGGCTTGCTATAACCTGCTGCTCAAGCTGACCAGACATGCGGACAGTCGGACAGACGAGGAGACAGACGTTTTAAAAGCCGACACAAAAAAAGGAAATGAATAAAGTGCGAATTTTTGTGTTTTCATTGACGCTGCCCCCTCCTTGCCACGCACGTCCACGTCCACGTTCGCTCTCTGTCTCCGTTTGAAGAATGCAATTTTGTGATGAAGAAAAATTGATTGTCGTGAAGTGAAGAGCGAGAACAGGAGAGAGGGAGTAGAAAAAGAGAAAACAAACACCTCGACAGTTGTAAAATAAAAGAAACTCCGGGACAACGCTGAGCAGATTCATGAATAGGGCAAGTCGAAGTCGAAGGACGACAAACGGCAGCAGCAGCAGCAAAAGAAAAAAAAGAAACCAGCAGAGAATGAGAAAGAGAAGGAAAAAATTTAATATTTGTTCAAATTGCGGCAAAGAAAAATCGTTCATTCTAAAGTTCAATAGTGCGTATAATAAATTGTTTCCGCTTTTAGCAAACCGCAGAGCGATGTCGTATCGAGATGCTGTCTTAAAGCTGAGGCTATACATGAAGTTATATGCTATATAAGTGCTTCGTATGGACGCATAACTGTAATTTGCATTGCATTTAAAGTTCTCATGCTTTATGCAGTCGCCGATAATCAATTTGTCACTTTGGCCCAGTGTTTTGCATACCAAAACTCAATTAAATCGGTTCACACACACACAGGCACTCACACAGACACCGACTCACACACATACACACACACACACACAGTGTGCAGTTGCATTTACATGGCTACAATTACAGTTAGAGCGCTGCAGCCGGTCGCCTGCAGCTGCGACCATCGCGGCTACAAAATGCACAGATTTATACGCAGCGTATCGGCGATGTCTGTGCAAATAACTGTATCTATATATCGTGAGCGTGTGTGTGTGTGTGTGTGTGTGTGTGTACATTCTACAATATTTTTGCATGAATTATGAATTGTGTAAATTGTGCACATACACACGCACACCGAGCGAGAGAGAGAGAGTGAGAGAGAGAGCGAGCGAGCGACTGTGCGTGCACTGGGCACGGGGTACGTAACTTGTCGCCAGAGTTGCCAAGTGGCGTGTAGGCCAAACCGCCGCGCCAGCTGCGCTCTGCGCCGAGCTCCGTTTGCCCAGGGTAACCCCGGCGCGCGCGTGGAGGGACACATAACTTTGCAGCCTACGGAGTACAAAATTTAAATCACTGCGTGGCCTCGAGTGCTTTTTGTTACAATTTACGCTTTATGGGTGACATTTTACAATTTACTTTGTCGCAAAAGCACTTTGCCGCTCTCGCGCATGCTGAGTTTGTGTATATGTATATGTATGTGACTAAAAGCGAAATGGGCAATATAAATTATATAGTTATGTGCAGTTACTGCGACGCTCTCGACTGCAGTTCGAAATGCCTCGCGGAATGTCGTAAATTTGCCAAAAATTAAAATTCGACCGAAGGATTAATTGTACGTTTAGAGTCTAGAGCTAAGAGAGCGGGAAAAAAGAAAGTCAAAAACTGCGGAAAATATGAGAAAAATTGCAGTAATTCTGCAATTTAACGTAGTATTTCGAATCAATTTTCAATGATTTAGCTGACTTGGAATATTCTATAAGACATGCACTCTTTATGTTAAAAAAAGAAACTTGAAATTTAAGAAAGTTATTTCGCAGAAATCTGCTTACAAATTCGCTGGAAAACTGTCGTCAGTGGAACCAGAATATTTACTGATTACTTAAGGCAAACAGGTCTCTAGAGACTCATATACTGATTTTGGGAAATAAAATTCCGTGAATTTTGAATAATATTTGTACCAGTAAAGGCTTGCTTAAGGGAAAATTAAACAGATATTTGCAACGTAGAAAAAATAGTCTTCTAGCTTCGCTTTGATTCCTAGAATCCAATTATTTGATATGCGTACAAACTTGGCTTGCATTTCACAAATTAAATCTCGCATTTATCGCCCAACCTTATGCAGAGTGTCCCATTGCTGGCTTTTCTAGAATAAGATTTATTTGAATACTGCGCACCAGATGCGGCTAGATTAGACAGGTCACCAAGCTTGTGTCGTATTGAAAGTCACAGGTACTTAATTAAAATTTGGAAGTACATTTATTTAGTATTTTATTATTATTTACTTTGCCTTATTTCGATGATTCATTTCGAGTTTTTGTTGCGGTTGACTGCACTACGAGAGAGTAGAATTTTACGACAGGTTGAACCCCTTTTCCGCTCGACGTTCGTGTTTATTTGCACTTGTGTATTTCATATAATATTTGCCTAACGAGCTTGTCTGTTTGTTTTTGTTGTTGTTGTGCCGGTAAGAGAGTACATTTTAATTAAAAAATATATTAGTATGAATAAGCACAAAGCAAACTGTTAAGCTGGGCGTGGCATGGCAAGGGCGGGCGGGCTCACGCATCACTTCATATCTGTATGAAGGCGCATAAAAATTCATTACGCACCCGATGGCAATGGCGATGGCGTTGGCGTTGGCAACGGCGACGGCTGTTGCCAAACAAAGTATCGTTAGCCAAGTTAAAAGCCAAAACGGCCTACAACAGCGACGACAAGAACAGCAAATGAAAATGTCGCACTGCTGCGCAGAGGGAGAGCTTAGATACCTAGAGGAAAGGTGAGGAAGAAAGGCAGAGCGAGCAAGAGAGTGAGAGTGAGAGGGACACTAAAACTCGCCGCAGTGCAAATCGTCGATCCAAAGCATTTAGAACAAACAGACTGCCAGTTAATGTGCGCGAAAGAGAGAGAAAGGGAGAGAAAGGCGGATAAAATGTGGAAGTGCAAATGGAATTGGAAATGGAGGCACGAGAAGTGCAAATGAAAATGGACCCGCTCCAGTCGGAGCCGGTGGACACGTTCCGCTGTAAATTTTATATGCCCGTACTCGTTCGGCAGCGGCTTTAGCTCATCAGAGGCGAGTGGCGAGAGCGAAGCGAGAGTCCCCGCTCGGGTACTTATTTCCATTATCTGACACACCTATTTAAACATTTAAAGCGCCGAGTGTGACCCCCATTAGGCGACACCTACCGGGAGAAACTCGTTCCCGGAATGTGCATAAATATTTCACTTATTTCGTTTTTACGCCGATGCCACTGGGTGTTGTGGTGGTTGTCTGTCTTTCTCTCTCTCTCTCTCTATATATCTCGCTCGCCCTCTGTCACTCTTCTGCCTGTCTCGGGCTGTGCTGCTGCCTTGGGTGCTTGACTCAATGTGGACATCAATTTATTTAGTGCGAACCGAAAATTTACACATTACGTATACGCACGGGGCACACCTGGGCGACCCAACGAAGACTTCACGCTGTGCTGTCGTGGGTGTTGTTGAAATTATCGCCCAAAAGGGAAGAACCTGTGTTTGCTTTAAAGATTCTTGCAGGTCGTCAGCATTTTGGGCTTTTCTATTGTCTCGATATCTCGAGACTGATACTCGACATGCTGCTTGGACCAGACAGGTGCTTCTTGGCGATTGTCTCGGCTTGGAGACTTAGGCAACCATTGGATTTCGTTGATAGAGTAGTCTCAATTGGGACTAGGCAGTAGCTGCTTGACCTAGCATTGTCTAAATATCGCTGGCTCGCACTCGAAGCGTATTACTCATACGCCATGGAGTCCGCGATGAGGCACTTGACTAAATACTGTAATTGGCCAAACAATGCTCTAATTTTCTGCTCATATGCGAGTCACAATAACAACAATGCGCTATTGTTGTTTCCCTACAAACTCACACACAGCGTGCAGGCGCTTAGACACACCCACACACATGCCTGCACTTCATTAGGGCAGGAAATATTTCTAGCCTCATTTTAGTTAAAGACGCTTAAGCACGTTATAACTCTGCCCCTGCCAGTTGTTGTTGTTGTCGCTGTTACTGTTGTTGTCGCTGCTGTTGTCTTCATTGAGGTTGCTGCTTCTGTCGCTGCAGAGTCCAATTTGACGCTGATTTACCTAACAAGCGCAGACCGGCAAACAAAAGACAAGGAGCGACGGCTACGACGAGGCCGACGAGTCGTCCTGTTTTTATTTTCATTTAAAGTGATTTTAAAAATTCAAAGGGCAATTGTGTGCACAAAGACACACATCATGCAGACACACACACGCACGTACGCTGGTGAATGGGAGGGGAAGGGGCAGCCAGAAGCTGTCCCTATGAGCTGCAAAGAAAAACGGCCCCTGGCTCGTCTCTTTGGCTCGCTGAGAACTTGCATGCCTCGTGCCATTGTTTACGTCACTTTTGTTATTATATACACTTGATTCCATTGTTGTTGTTGCTGCTGCTGCTGCTGTTGTAGCTACTGCTGTTGTTGCCGTTACATTAAAACACATGCAACACGCAGCCAGTGCAGTCGGCTTTGCGCTCACAGTGTGCTGTCTCTCCTGGACAAAAGCTGCTCAGCACCGTCCGCCCGTACTTGAGTATGCGTGTGTGTGTATGCGTGAGTGTGTGTATTGTTTCAATGGCGCTGATTCTTATGCTAAGCAGAACAATGATAATGTCGCATGCTAAATTGCATGCAATTATGTATTTTTCTTATTTTTGTTGACACTTTTTGCTCTACACCATGACGACCATACACTCTGTCTCTCTCTCTCTCTCTCTCTCTATATCGTTTTCCCTCCCTCTCATTGTGCAATTTGCAGCTACCTTAGCGCTCATTATTCCTCTCTTTCGCCACGACCCCCGCGAAATCAGAGTGAACTCTTGTTGTGGTGCTCGTTTTGTTTTCCCTTCGCTTTTGCACGCTGCGTTCTTTAGTAATTATGACTTCAAAATGCTGGAAATGAGTACGGCTCTTCATGCTACAGTATATGGGCTTATCTGTGTGCATGTGTGTGTGTGTGTTTCGGTGTTTTGAAAGCAGCCCCAGCCAATATTAGCGTGCACACCGCTCCGCGAGGAGTGGCATTTTGTTGTCTCTGAGCATGCTTTTGGCATTTCTTATACACAAACCCGCAGTTGTTATAAATCAATTGTAAATATATTGTCGTAATAAAATAAATGAAACTAAAAACTTTTTGAATTTTAAAAATAGTTCTGAAGAGCTGAGGAAATATAAATTGAATTATATTTTAAACTTTTTGAAGCACATTCTGCATAAGAAATTGATAACTTGTTTTAAAATAAAAAAAAAATATATATTAAATTCAATAATAAGTTAAGTATACGTATGTCTCAATGAATTTGGCCAGCTTTTCCTTTGCCAAATGCATTTCCTTGCCAGTATAACAGTTTTGTGCCTTGGGCACAAAAATACTGGGAATTCGAGCAGAGCGCACACGCACAGCACATTTTTCGAAATCTAACTACAATGTGAATGCAATCAAAGGGAAATATTGTAATAAATTTCTACAGTTGAAATTTATTTCTACAAATTGTGGCTTTATTTTAATTTTAAGTAGTTTTTGAATTTTTATAATTATATTTCTGATATAAAGATTGAAATTTCAAATTTCTATCATGCTACACAGAGGGTTTTGCGCCCAACTCATTGCGGGATTCGGCGCAGTGACACGAATCGATGCCAGGGAACGAAGTCGAACACGGAAAACTTTTGGCAAGGAACGAGTCAAACGAGGCACGATGTGGACGACGACGAGGACTACGATGGCGACGACGAGCACTCGCATTGACGAAGCAGATAGAGAGTGCGTGCGAGAGAGAGAAAGAGGGAGAGAGAGAGAGAGCGAGCGAGCGGAGCAGCAGAAGTCGACGTCGTCACTTGTGAGAATGAGAGCGAGCAATTCGTGAATATTTCATGAACGAGCATGTTACTGGGGGCTCGCTCGCTTAGGCGACACAAATAACGGGACTGTGGTAATTGGCAGCGTCGGACTCGTCCTCGTCCTCGTCGTCGCATACACAACTCGCCGTCGTAACGCTTCGTCGGAGAGAAATGTAGGGAAACGCATCCCATCGTCGTCGTCGTCGTCGCCATTGCCATCGGCTCCGACGTTGTATCCCGCTGCCTATGCGGATCGTTTGCTGCCAGCAGCAGCAGCAGCAGCGACAGCGGGTGCCGTAGCAGCAGCAACGTCGGCAGCAGCAGCAGCAGCAGCAGCGTGTCCTGGGTCGCCATCGCTGCCGTCGCCATCGCCGTAGCCAATGCGTGCGCTGCTGGCGTTCAGTAAGAAAAGCGTCGCCCAACGGTCTAGTACGAGCTCGTACCGTACGCTTTTTGAGTTCTTTCTGTTCTTTGGGGTCTACAGCGACGAATAGAGTCGCAGAGTCGTAAAGTCGAATCGAATCAGTCGTACAATCGTTTAGTGTGTGCGTTGCGCTCGTCTCCCTTGACTCGCGATTCGTTGCCTCGAAACAGATCAGAACAGTCTCTAGCGAAAGTAATTTCCAATAATGTTGCTATTTTAAATGTTTTCATAGTCTAATGATCTATACATTTCTCACGAACGCAGAGCCAGTCGCGTGTTGCTGAAGAGTTCAGTCTTTTGTTTTGTTCAAGTTGCAGCGATCTCTGTCGATCTGCAGGCCATCCAGAGATTCATTTTCATTTGCAGTAATGTTTGTTGATTATTTTCGCCTTTGTTGGGGACATTCGCTAGCAAACTTTACTGCAAACTCATTCAAAAAATAATTTGCAAACTCTGCTGCTTCTTCTCCTCTTCATTATTGTTGTTTCTTGCCTCTTTCGTTCGCGATATTGAGCCGGAACTCTTCGTCGTCGTCTGTTGACGCCTTTTATTTATTTATGCTCGTTCTTTTTTTCTTTGCCATAAATTTGAAGAAGTGCTCGTTTCGGGGTCTGTCTGGCAACGATATGTACAACATATGACAGCAATATTTATAAGTTCCGCAACCGTTGCTGCTGCTGTTGCTGCTGCTGCAGACAAAGCAACAGCAACAGCGGCAGCTGGAAAATAATTTGCGATTAAGAGCAGGCAGAAAGGCGAATATATACAGAGATATATAAAGGCATATTCCCGTATCCCAAATCCCTTCCATATCCACAGTCGAATGTAACGTTGCGAGAGACAAGCAGACGGCAGAGAAAAAGCGAAAAAAATTACAAGGCAAGTGCGCTCGTGTTCGTGAATTTCCGGTTGAACAAACACATAAGCAAAACGCAAAAGAAAAGCCAGCAAAAATTATAAAAATAATAATAATAAAAAAAAAAGAAAATACCACACTACAACACACACACACTCACACACAACCATCGAGTACATGGGCAGCCGCACGAAGTCACAGCAAGAAAAGTGAAAATACACGGAGCCAAGTTGCATAGAGCGGCGAGCATATTTCATAAGTTTACACAGGCACACACACACAGACACTCGCTATATATAGAGCCATATAGCATTGCGCCCGGAGCCAGTCAGAGCAGAGTCGCATGTGAGAGACGACAACGATAACGACCACCACGACGACGACGACGACAACGTCGACGGGGGCGACAAAGGCTAACGCACGACCTTTGGCACAGAGTTCAGCAACTGCAGCTGTGGACACGAGCGCGGACATTGGACACAGCGTGGCGAGGTCAACAAATCAATAGAAACAAAGCGTATAGCAGGAAAGCAATTGGCCGCAAGTGAAAGAAACAACAAAAACAACAAGAAGAAGAAGAAGGAGAACCGGCAGCAGCAGCAGCAGCCGCTTTAAGGAAGCTACCAAAATTCACTCGCAAATTATGCTGGCCATGTCGACTCTAATGATGCCCGCGCCGACTATAGCCATGGGGGCCCCGCAGATCACGATGGGCCCCCACAAGCCACCGGAAACGAAACTTCTGGCCATACATCCAGCTGCCGCAGCAGCAGCAGCAGCCGCTCAACAGCAGCAGCAGCAGCAACAACAGTCGGTTAGTGTTGCCCACGTGCAGCACAACGGCCAGCAGCAACACGCCCAGCAACAGCAGCAGCAGATGCAGCAACAACAGTCGAACGCACAGCAGCAGCAACAACAGCTTGTTGCCAGCAACTCCAAGCCAGGTGAGTTTCGAATGCCATCTATACCATATGGTACATGATATATCTACTATATAGAACAGTGTGTGCATTAGTATCACATTCAGGAAAAGATGTAAATAAACTATCTATACCAGGAAACATCATACTATTTACATATAAAAGGGTATTCCTTTGTAGTGAATAAAGATGTGCCTACATAGCTTGAACGTTTTACAGAATTTAGGTTTATATCTATTTTTTTTACCAATCAGCTTGTACTTGATGTTTGCATCCATTAAACTTATAGATGGAATGTTTCTTATATTCATCAAAATATTCTCTAATACTAAAGAAAGTATTATTTTATTAATTACACATATTTAGCAGCAGGAAACTTTATTTGAGAGAACCCAGCATATATTTTGCTTAAGTACCGAGAGTTAACATCAAAAATATTTTTTAGGTATGCAAAAATGTTAGAAAATCTATATTTAATTTTTGAAATTACATTCTGAAGATCTTTAAATATTATGCAATTATTTGATAAGTGAAATTATTGATAAGTGATAGTTTATTTAATTTAACATAAAAAGAACTTTAATAAATTGTAGTTGAAGGCAAGATCTATACTGGATCACATTATTTGTTTAAGACACTATTTAACTACCTAAAATTTTAATCAGTTCCTAGACATAACACTAAACTATTTTATTTTGCATAATTTTATTTTAAGATAACTCTAGCCACATTTTGACTTGCTTTCAAATTTCAAACTCGGAGCTTTCGTATTGTTTAGCGCACAGTTTAGGTTATGAAATCTCATTCACAGTCCTAGACAGAGAGAGCTCCCCAATTACTTTTCAGAAACGATTACAGTTATGGTAACTGCATAGCGTTGTTCGCATATTCGGGCTGAAATGAATATGAAAATAATTTGAGGAAAATTTCTATGCAGCCGGAGTAAAAGTTGATGTAACCAGGCAACACATTCAATTAGAATTTTTGTCAGGACAACAACCACAAGCGAGTCTGACTGAGGGCCGAGCACTGAGATAGAGAAAGAGAGGGAGCGAGCATTTTTGGAGAGCAGAGAATATACCAATAAGTCATAATTTTGGCAGACACTGTGCTGCTTGCCATTCCATTGCGTTGTACAACAGTCTGCGCCGCTCTATTCTATTTTATTCTTGTCTCTTTTAACGATTCAGACACTTGAATTCGCACACGTCATGCCAGGGAAATAACAAAAATTGTGCACGCATTTCTTAAATGAATTATTGTGGACACACCACAGAGCTGGGTGGGGCGTGGGGGAGGGCGTTGAAGTGGACTGGCAGGCAGACAGGCAGGCCTAAATGTCAAGTGCCTGGCATTACAAGCATAAATATCAGTTGCAATTTTCATATTCCCAACCGCAAGTCTACAATTTGATACTGACTGAAGTTGAGACTTGTAGCAGAGTGTTGAGGAGGGGAAAAACTGAGGAAGAACTCAGAGAGGGATTTACAACTTAAAAACAACTTAAGCCAAAACTTGATAACAAAGCGCAGGACGAGGCGAGTCGGGTGCGACTTCAATTGCTCGGCCAATTCGTATTCCTTTGCCGTGTGCTTTCTCCTCCTCTCTCCTGCAATCTCCGCCTGCCGTCTAATAGCAGCAACAACTACTCGCACACAAATGAAGACAGAGGCAGGCGGAAAAGCCGGAAATAACGGCTCAGGAAGCTGCATGAAAATGAAACGTTTGCCCTGTCTGCTGGAGGCAGGAGCGAGAAGGGATCGCATCGTGTTGCCGACCGACTTAAGACTGTAATGAAAATGAAAAATGGAGACTTGTATAGGGAAATAGTGCAGAGTGAGACGACGACGACTATTCAGCTCAGCTCGTTCAGCCTCGACAGCGAGAGGCAACTTGAAAATGAATTTAATTATGGCAAAAAAGTGAAAATTTCCACACTTGAGTCTGCAAAGTTTTTCCTTTGCCGAAGGAAGCGAACGGAGATACAGCCGAAAGGCGTTGATGAGCAAGAAGTGTGAGCATTGTAAGACAACACAAGGCATAAATAAGAGAAGCAGACAGAGAGAGAGAGAGAGAGAACAAGAGAAAGATACTGTAGTGCCAGTCTGCTACACAAAAGATGAAATGGTTGAAAAGTAAACTGAATGCGGGGCAGGTTGATTAGGTTTTGCTTACATTGTTGTCGGCCGAGAGACAATTGACTGTGTGCAATACGGCACACTTGGACACTAATTAGCGTAGAGCAGTGGCACATGCATTGATTAGCAGCAGCAGCAGCAGCAGCAGGAGGAGTTTGCCTCAAATGATTGCAAATTGAAAATTAAGCACGCTGCACATTTCCAATTCAAATGCGTGGGCGGTTGAGCCAAAGGACACGGCAGCTGCAAGGCTAAAACTGTGGCACGCTAGCGCGGGATCTCTTTTATAAACCCACACCTACACACACACACATCCACACACACACACAAGCACACACAGCCAGCTATAGTCGCATTTATATTCATTCAAACATACTAACAAACCTTCTACATGCTGCACAGCAGTGCGCGGTGCATGAACTTTTAAGCAGCACTTGCAACACACACTTCCCCGCACACACACCCACACACACACCTACGTGCTAACAGACAGCAGTTACACCTGCGAGAGCAGCCAAGGCAAACGGCGAGATTTGAAGTGGAAGCCGACGTCGTCGAGCCAAGCCAACAAGTGCCACCTTCGTCGACTCTAGTAAGAGACACTAACCGACAAAAGCAAAAGTAACAACACCAACAGCAGCGGCAACAACAACTCGAGCAACGCAAAAACTAACTACAGTCTTTACACCTTTTAAGAGAAAAATGAATAGATTTTCTCCTTGTTTCTCACTTGAAACAGTTTGATCAATTTGAACATTTTAAATGATTTTTTAATTAATTTTTATAAAATATCTGGCTATTTCTAAATCATAAGATTCATTTAAAATTAAATTAGTTTTTAATTAGAAAATAGTTGTATATATTAAATATTATATTTTATGACATATTTACATATTATTCTTTAGCAAGTTGTCTTTGTATTCTGCCAAACAAAGTGTTATTGCTATTGGCAAGCTCTGGCAATAGGTCTGGCCTTCTCTTTATAAGTTACTGAATACTTCTCTTCCGCTGGTCAACTTAGGCAGTTTTTGCTGTAGTTCGCGCTGCACTTCGCTGTGTTTCTTTGGCAGCATGCGAAACGGCGTGAACAAGCGCAGAGAAGCTGCTGCCGCTGCTGCTTCTGCTGATGCTGCGACGGGTGCTTCACTTTCGCTCGGGCGCTGAAGACGGCGACAGCAAAACTTTTAAATTGGTTGGCAACACTTGCCACACACACACGCACATCCCGCACACACACGCACATCCATTCGCACACACATTGACACTGGCTACATCAAAAGAAGGAGAGACAGAGAGAGAAGGAGCAGGAAGGAGTGAGGCAGCGCTGCTTGTAAAATGTTTGTTTTGGAAATGAATTTGGAAAATTGTAAGCTGGGCAAGGGCGAAAGGGGGCGGCGAAAGGCGAGGGAAAGCCGAAACCGAATTTGGGTTGGGAGACAGCGAGCAGCACCTAAACGTAATTTGCCAGCAAATCATTGGAAAAGCGATGCCAGAGAGCGAGAGAAAAGCAAACGAATGAGAGGCGGGGCGGCAGCAGCAGCCGAAAAGTATGCAATGGCAAATGTGATACATAAATACTTGCACGCTCATGTGTGCTTGGCTGTGTGCGAGTGTGTGTGTATGTGTGCGAATGTGGGTGTGTGGGAGGAGGTGGCGTAAAAAACACTAAAGTGAAATGCATTTATCGACCGCAAAGCATTCGAAATGAAATCTGTTTAAGGGATTTTAATACCCTTGCGAACGTGCTGTCAGTGTGTGAGTGTCAGTGCTGTGTGCGACTGCCTTTGTGTGTGTGTGTGTGTGAGTGTGCTTGTAGGGCAGACAGCGACTGGCAGGCGAACACAAAAAGTCAATGAATTCGTTTGGCAATTGAAAAATTAATTCAGTTGCTGTCGCTGGCGTCGATAAGTGCGCGCAGAAGAAAGAAAACTTTACACGCCGCGCACAGTTCATGTGTCTTTATCTTGTATACGTGAGCGCGGCAGTGGTTGGTGTGTGTGTGTGTGTGGGTGTGAGTGTGCTGTGGGTGTATGCGCCTGTGTGTGTCTGTGCTTTTTACTTACTAATGATTTCTCATTTCGCTTACGGTATTTCTCTGTGTTATTTGCGCTTTTTGTCTTACTCTGCGCTTTGCAACGCCAGCGATCCCAGCCCCGTGCCCTCGCCCCCTCTCATCCTGCTTTGTACGCCCTGAAACTGAAGCCAAATTACTCACTGCCCTTGTTGTGGATTTTCCTCATTTCGCTGCCTTAACTCGGCAACAACGCCACGAACGACAATGGTAAAGCGAGTGGCAAACGAAGAGAAGGAAATTAAGCAAAAAGCGCAAAGATTTATTTCGCTTTGATCAAAATTAAATGAATTGATTTTAATACGCCCCGTGGGCAAGATATTTCCTACGTTCCGCCAAATGAAAACGCATAAAAAAGGTGCTGGTGCTGGTGCTGCTGCTGCTGCTGCTGGGCGTGGCAATGGCCTTGGCTGACTTGACTCTGTCTCTGTCTCTGTCTCTGTGTGCGGGCGGCCATTCAAATCGGCTTCCGGGCGGGTGCCGCGTAAAGACACACAATAAATTCAGACTGCGTTAAGCACTCGATGCCATTTAAATGTTGTAGCAATTAATTTCGACACACGCTTCGGCTCAACAAGTATGGGAAGTACGCAAAACAATTGATCTGTTGTATGACAGAAAATCAGTTAATTTATTATAAGCTGCCGGCAATTTATTTATTTATTATTTAAATAGCAAAAATATATACTTTAAGCAATGGATTCAAAAATATAATAAGTACTTTCGAGACCATTAACTTATATACACATTTCATTTAAATTATTTCAATGATGAGTAAATTATTTTCATACAATTGTATCTATTAAAATATTTACTCTGGGATTGGGTCAGCTCAGCAAACCCCAATCAGATCTGTATAATATAAAAAATACATATCGTTTGCCAACCCGAATCCCCCAAATGCGTTGGCAACGATGCCATTTGAATTGTTTTCTGCTTAATTTGCCGTACGCCGTTTGGCACCTATTTTCCTTGTGATTTCACGTTGGTAAAAAGAATCATTTTCAAAATATATTTCGTCTCTATTTTTGTGTTTGGGCTGTCGAATGTTAACGTTTTATTGCTCAATTCGGTTGACATTTGGCAGTCGCAGTCGCATAGAAAATGAGCTTCACAATTTGCGTCGCGTCGTGTTGCCGGAATTTGGCACAAGCGTTTTTGCTGTGGGCCAGCAGCAGCAGCAGCAACAACAGCAGCAACATGAACTCAATTTCAAAAAATTTAGACATTTGACAGCGGCATCGCTGCATTTGTCGCCCTTTGTCTGTCCTATCTGTCTGTATGTCTCTCTGCCTGTCTGTCTGCCTATCAGTGTGGCAGTCGTTTGTCGCTGTTGCTGGCCTCCAATAAAAGTGTCGATTTACAGATTGCACTCACTGTGGGGACCAGCAACCATTGCCGCCTCCACATCAAATGCCTCACACTGGTCAACACTTTGGCACAATTTAAATTTCATGCATTTTTCATTAACTCCTCGAAAAGAGTGACCATTTCATGCTAAAAGAGAGTGAGAAAGAGACACAGAGAAAGAGACGAGAACAGCCATTTGATGATGTCCCATACGAGCATACGAGCTCTGCGCCCCCGCCTGAGTGAGACTGTCTGTCCGCCGCCGCCTTGGCTCATCTTAAATGCCCATCTATTTTACAGCCTTCCATAAACAAACAGACGACTTGAGTGTTGGGTTCCATTTACGTATTTCGTTGCACGGTCAGCTTTGGCCGGGTTAACCCAACTCATCGCATCCAACTGCCGCCTTACCCCATGCGTCTGCATCAGTCTGCAGCATTTGTATCGATTTTGAGTGTCGCCTGCCATTCAAATGCCTTTTATTTCGCCTTTACGAGCACACACGCATACAAACACCCATGTATGTGTACTCACACACACACACAAAGTCACACAAGTATACACATATGTGTTGCGAACCGATTTCGCGCTGACTTTGGCACGTTTTAATGCATTTGCAGCAAGAAGCGAAGACAATTCTCGAGCTACGTGCGGAATTTTCAAGGATGCTTTACCCCTTGCCATTTGTTGGGGCAGCGAAAGCGGGACAGAGAGCGTTAGAGTAAATGATAGAGCCTGGAAAAGGGGTGTTAGTTAAAGTTAGGCATTATAATTACCATCGCCGGAAACTACCCGACTGTAAACGAAGAAGTTAAAAAGAGTGAATAAATTGAAACATGGAAGTTATTTTGCAGTAGTCAAGAGTAGGCAACACAATTTTAACGTTATTTAATGTACGTTTTAAGAGGGTGAGCTTGACGCAACAGCCCTCAAAAGTGGGCAACAGAAAATACTTTAGTAGCAGCACTCAAAAGTAGGCAACACTAAATACTTTATACTTTGGGCGAATCTATGTAGCATATCTCCTTGTTGATTCGCACTATACGGTTATTGTTTGCCTTATTATACACCGCTTTTGATGGAGCTGACAGCGCTGACACTGAGTTCCGGCCGGATTGTCGATCATGATAAACACTCGCTCTGCGCGTCGGCATTTATTTTCGCCTTAATTGCGGGCAATGCTGCTGCAGCATCGACAAAACGAACTAAACGAACAACACTCGGCAAATACATGCACAAATGCAAATAATAATTTATGAAAATCCAAATAGTTTTTAAAGCCAGCACATCCCGGGTCGAGTAAACACAAAACGGCCAAATATACAAATATAATGCTAAATAAAAACACCGAGCGAGGAGTAGGTAAATAAAACATGCCGACTACGGACTATGCTCGAATATGGAGTGTCCGGCCATGGGCATGGACACAGACACGGACTCGGACACGGACACAGGCCATAAAAAGTGCTAAGTAAACACATGTGCGACTCCTCCCCATTCCGCACCCAGCCCCGACTGGCCCTCGGGGCGGGAAAGCGAATGCCTGCACATAGTGTAAACACATAAATTTATGCATTTTCAATGGAGAACTGTTAGCATAAATTTACGGCCCAAAAAAACCGAAGGAAACACAGAAACAAAAAAAAAGCAAAGAGCCAAGCCAACAACACAACAGCAACAGTACAGGGGGGGCGGCGTCCTGAGATGTAGGCGACTTCGGCCAAACGAACTGTAAGCCTACAATAACAGCTCCAGCGGGGTGAGGGAAACAGAGAGAGAGAGAGAGAAGCGAGAAGCGAAATGTACGAGGCAAGGCAAAAAAATTGAAAAAGCTGAAACAAAACAAAGCAAAAATAGCGTTAAAGCAACGCAAAGCAAACAGTCAAAAGCTCGAACAAAAAGCAAACAAACAAAAAACAAACACTGCAAAAAAGGCAACTCGTCGAATAAAAAAAAAAACACAAGCCAAGGGTCAGCAGACCGATGGGACGGGGGAGTGTGCTCGCAATGGGTGCCTCGTCGTGTGGAGTGGGGAAAAGTTGCAAAAACTTCAAGCATTTCGACTGCAAATTTTTGTACTTTAAAAAGGTTCACACAAATCCAATCATTGAATCAATAAACGGCGACAAGTGCCGCTCTGTAGCTGTAATTGTATTGCTCTCAGTGTGTGTATGGTTGTGTGTGTGTGTGTGTGCGAGGGAGTGTGTGTTTGTGCGGTCGCTAACTGCTGCCAATTGCAGCACACAAAATTGTAGCCAGCGAAAAGCACAATGATTGCGTTTTCGTCACAGGACAAGGATGCACTGTCTATCAGTCCGTCTGTCTGTCCGTCTGTCAGTCCGTCTGTCCGTCTGTCTGTCTATATGTTCGTCTGTCGGTTCGTCAGTTCAGTGTGTGCTGTGTGTATGCTGCACTGCCACAATGCATACGAAAACCGTTTGTTTGCAGCTGACACAGCGCAGCATGCGAGATCGCGAGCAAAAACTGTGGCTAAAACAGTGAAAACTGTGCAAAACTTGATAGATTCTAATAAATAAAAATTCACATCTTATATTAACAAATTGTTTAAAATTTATTGCACATATTTTTATTAATTTGTTTAGAATAAACAAAATCAAAGTCATTTTAATATTTAAACACGCATTAGCGCACACTTGGACACGCGCCTAGCGAGGACACAAACCCAGCATGAAAAACCTTGCGTGGCATTTGCGTCATTAAGCGTGTGTTTTCGTTTTTGTGTATATTCCGGCCAACACTTGTCACATGCAACACACACACACACACACACACACTGCAATCCGCAGCAAAACAGATGTGCAAACATTTGTGCTGCTTGCAACGGCTGGCGGCGAGTCAAAGACGCATTGAAAATATTTGAAAATTGCAGCAAAAGGGATATCGAACTAAGCCAGTTGCGCACAGCAGCTTAGCAGGGGGCTAGCTGCCTCTACCTCCACCCCTCTCTCTCACACTATCCGTGTCTCAGTCCATCTTGCTCTAGATTCGCCTGTGTGCCGCACTTGCACTTCCTGCAGCTACTTCTGGCTTTCTTTGCCACATGGAACTCGTTCGCTTGGCTCGCTTTTCTATTTGCGACTCGCCCCGCAAGCCGCACACACGCGCTGAATGCTTATGGAAATCCGTATGATGATTGCATATCCTTGGCTGGTGCATGGAAATGGGGACGCACCAGCCATATCCCTAATTCCGTCGACGGAGACGACGACGACGACGACGACGACGAGAGCCGAAACTTTGCGTTCATTTGGTTGGCTCAGCGTGTATTTTGCTTCGTTTCTTTTTTGATTTCAACTGGCAAAAGTTTTCCTTTGCTTGGCGTTTTTTCTTCCTCTTTTTCACTTTTCTTTCGCATTTTCCTTGGCGGATCTGGCAGCTGGGGCTGCGTCCTGCCAAAGTGTTTCTCTTCTTGCATTTGAAGAGCTTTTTCTTAATGTCACTTATGCATAAGTTCCTATGAGTTTGGCCACACACACACACATATACACAGGGAAAGATAGAGTGAGAGGGAGATGGAGATGGAAAGAGAGAGGGACGCAGTGGCATCCAAATCCAGCAGGGAGTTCGCTCGTGTTTGCTTGCGGATAAGTGCAACGAGGATGACACACACGTCCCAGCTGAGAGTGCGAGTGCGAGTGTGTCTCTATGTGTGTGTGTGTGTGTGTCTCTCTGTGTGTGTGTGCGACTGGCTGTGTTTGTGCATGAGACTAACTTGACGGCACATCCTCTGTGGGGATTTACAAGTGCTTAGTTCTATGTCGCAAAAAACGCTTTAATATTATTATATTTTCTTTTCTATGCACTTGAATTTGCAGCTACCCCGGCCAGGACGCTTTCGCTGGCTTTTCTCTTTGAGCTGCTCTGATGCGGCTGAATGAAATGAAATTAAATGAGAGACATAGAAAATTCCCGCACAGCCCACACTCTACCTCCCTTCGCGTCGAGAATGGGCAATACAAATTGACTACAGTCGCGCTTAAAGCGCTCTGCCTACCACAAGAATCATAAATAAACAGAGTCGCAAGCACACACACGCACACACACACACACGCACACGCACACACACGTCCTACACACATCCAGAGACACCGCCTCCCGGGCTTGATGTATTACATGTGTTGGCATTATTTACTTAACTCGCTGCTCTATTTTTGCCGCTCCAAAAAGTCATAGTCTACTTTCCTGCGCAAGAGCAGCCGCAGCTATTAGTGCAGCTGCGACGCCGGCAGCGCGGCTGGCTGCGAAGAAGACCATGAAGAAGACATTAAGACACAGCATGCGTTACTTACTGAAACCAGAACACACTCACTTACACACACACACACGCGCACACACACTCGCACATGTACATGGCCGCGGCAGGGAGAAAGAAATATAATGCCAACATAACATTTAATCCAAGAAATTCCATATCGTAGTCGGTGGGGAAGCTGTGACAACAACAACAACAGCATCAGCAGAGCAGAAAATAAAAATAGAGAAACGCCTGCACAGTGGTCAAAAGTCAACTGATAACTGGGCGAAAATCTAATCACTTTGAAGATAGCTCCAGCTTGTTTAAACATATAGAGAGATTATTTCAGATAAGCTCGGAAGTAGCTAGATTTTCCGTTTTAGATATGAATATCAAATACAACATAATCTGAAACTGCAACATAACCTCAAACTGCGTGCTAATCGCAGGCAGCGGCAACTTTAATCACAGTTAGCGATGCCGTTGCAAGGTGCTGCTGCTGCTGCTGCTGCTGCCTGCACAATTGCTCTCTCATTGCTAATGCTTGGATGATCATTGCAATGGGCACCCTCCTCACTCCCTCCTGGCGGCAGCTACATAATGTTTATTTCCACTGTGCTTATCTGGCCTCAGCCAGGACACAAGTCGTAGCCGGGCTGCAAGTCGACTCGGGCGCACTTAAATTGCGCCCGGGAAAATAGAAAAGCGCACCAGAAACGATGCCGCCAAATGCGCACAGACTTTTAGTAGAACTGGCAGGGGGTTAGGAGGGGGAGTGGCAGGGTGAGCTTGTAGAAGCAAGCAGGGAGGTGTAGCAGCAGCAGCAGCAGCAGCATAAAAGCCTCGCACTACGAATGAGCTCGGCGGAAGGAAGAAATAATCATAAAAATTATTTCATCACACATACACATAATGCACACACACACACGCAACCATGTGTGCCTTGTGTGTGTGGGTGTGTGTGTGGCTGGATGATGATCATAATGTTGCAAGGCAACGAATGAGGCGTGCGCTGGGAATTTCTTTACTTTACTTTCGATGCCGTCGCAAAATTTTCACTTTAATGACCTGACGCTGCCAGACTTTTTAATTTTCGTGCTTCATATTTTTCTATTTACACAACGTTCCGACCTCTGCCGTGCTCCCTTCCCTCTGGGGTGTTTGTGTAGAAGAGGAAGAAGCAGCAGCAGCAACAGAAAATTGATATCCCGCCGTCAACTTGAATGCGGCTAATGAAACGTTGTGTTCTTCCCTAACACGCGGCGGCGGCTCGTTACTTTTAAATAACATTTAATACTCATTTACTGCTCATTTTATTTACAGGTGACTCCCCGAAGCATACACCCCCTCTCCTTACAACCCCCTCCTGGGCAGCGATTTCGCTTTCGCTTTTTCTTTTTGTTGTGGTGCGTGGCAAATTATGATTTGTCGGGGTCGGCTTGGGGCCATGAGTTGCGAAAGTCGCATTAACCGCAGGCAAATTCGCAACACAATCGGAATCGGAAACAAAATCAGATTATTCCGGCACGTGGATGCATCCGCACAACTCTGGCGACATTGACGATCTCATTAACATTTAATTAGACCATTTTCATTTTCATTTTTGTTTTTGTTTTCGTTTACGCTTTCGCTTTGTTAATGAAGTGAATTTGTTTAGGCCCGCCAAGAGGATGCTTTGTTTTGTCATTGATTTTGTTGTGGCTTAATCTGCTTAGCCAAGGCCAATTGCCAAGCTAGCCAAGTGACCAACTGACCAGTTGACCAGCGCGCCAGTGGCTTACCTTGGGCCACCTCGAGTGGAGCATTAAATCGAATTAATTTCAGGTGTATTTTGGCCACGTAAGTCGCCCCCGCACTCAAAACCAACACAGCGCAGCGCCTCGACGCGCCTTTTCTGTGTTTTGTTTTCGGAGCACGAGACGCGAAGGCGTGCACGAAGGCCAGAGGGAACGAATGGTCATTTGACATTTGTCGACAAAACGTTTACATTAAATGTTTTGCCATTTCTTTGCCTGTTTCGGTTTGCTTTGCTTTCGCTTCTCCTGTGTCCTGCTGCTGCTCCGGCAGCTTGTCCTGTTTCCAATGTCTTCGCCTGTCTACGGCGACATTCCTGAAATTGTGCGCATTGCCAGGGCAATGGCGGCGAGCAGAGGATATTGTGACAAGCAGCTGAAGAGGGGAATACCAAGAGCTCCAAGAGAGTGAAAGAGAGAGTGAGAGGGGCAGGATTGATGCTCAAGTTGAGACATTGCCGTTGAGAAGTGTTTTCGGTTTCAGTTTCGCCTGGACAAACCTTATTCCATTTACATACTTGAGCTCGTGTATGATGTGCAATTTAATAATAACTCGAGAATTTCCTACGAATTCCTTGCTAGATTTCCTCAATTTGTTCAAAGGCAACCGAAATTGCTTTCTGGCTGAAAAGCAGAGTTAATTAATCAGAACGAACCGAAAAACCTAAACCACACAGCAGCAGCAGCAGCTCAAGAAATATCAAAAACCGATGCATTTGTCAAATTGTACAGAGAAATTCAATTAGACACGTAGGTCGCCTGGTCGCTTCTCGGTCCGGCGATCCCTTTTCGTGGCCGCACGTATCAAATATCACTCAATTTAGCATTTTCCCATTGCTTTTTCCCTGTAACCACACGCTCCATTAAACGGCTAACAAATGTCGCCCCTGTCTTCCTCGCACTATGCCTCGGCAATGTTTGTAAGCAAATTTTTTAATTTATTGCATAAAATGTTGGGGTTTCTGGCAAGCCACAAAAGCCAAAGAAATTGTTTCAATTTGTCAGGACAATTTTCTTTGAAATGTACAAGGAAAGCGACAGGCCAAGAGGGGGGGCAGGGCGGCGCAGCGAATTCAATTTGGTTTTAGCTACCGCTTCCTTTGGCAATTTCCACGGAATACGCAAGTGCCGCATAGGTCTACAATGCCGACTGCTTTCTTTCTTTATTTGCTTTGATGTAATTTGCAATTTTCACCTTGCCGTCGAGGAAAAACTCAGAGCTCAGAGGAAATTGTTGAGTGCGAGCCCATTATCAGCGTCGGCAGCGGCGCACTAAGAGTTGACAAATCAGTCCAAATGGAGGCGGAAAACAGAGCCAGCCCTAGATACAGTGCCATTTGCAGCCTCTGCTTCGCCCGCCCCCTGCCCCGGTTAATCTGCTTTTTGGCCCGCTCTGCCTGGCTTGGCTGCTCGTGGATAATGGAGGAGACGCTTGCAGGTCTCAGCCTGGGCAGGAAGTGCAATTTGGCAGATAGGTTCGACTCGAGTCGTAAATCTGATATTTCTGCCAGGCATAAATAAATATTTAATGGAGGCTGCTGCTCATTACGCAGCCCTGCAGCGCCCCGTCTCCACGTCTCCCCAGCCGGGCTAAGTGCGATCGCTATCTGAAATGAGGTTGGCAGTAATTGCGCCCATCCAGTTGTGGTTGGCTCGGAGCAGGAGGCAGGCAGGCAGGAGGCAGGCGGGCAGGAGGCAGGCTGGCAGGCAGTCGGGCCGAAAGACCTCGCCTTGCCTCGCATGCAAATAGGCGAAATTAATATTGCACAAGCTGCTGATTGGCACAAACAATTGCGGTTAGCCTGCCAATTAGATCAAGTGCAAGTCATGCTCCGCAGCATATTCCATTGGGCCGTGTCCACAGCTGCTCCCCCAGCCTGCGCCTTGTGCACCTTCTTCCTCGCCACGCTCCACTTACCTTGGCTGCGGCATTTTGGGGCATGGCAAGTGCGGCTCAAGTGCCTGGCCTGGCGAATTGGTAGAGCGGACAACGTGGCTTAAACGCGACTCGAACATATCCCTGTCTCTTTCCATTACCCTTGCCCTGCTATGAAAAAAAAAGCAAGACAAAAGCTACGGCCAAGCAGAACAATAAATCTTCCGTCGATGATGCCGCTTTAAGCTGCTTAGCTGCCCCTCCCCCCGCCCTCGACACAGCAGCTATTGCTTTCCGTTTTCCGTTGCCTATCCCAAGGCGTCGTGATGCAATTTCCGCTGCGCCGGCGGGACGCATATTAGCCCGCCCGCCTCTACGCGGATGTAACGAAATGATTGGATTATTATTATTTTATTATTTATTGAGACGCTGCAGCAGATTCTTGGCTAGACAGGGACAGTAAAAGGGAGAGAGTGGGAAACAGTGAAAAAACAAGCCAAATCGCTGCACTTTTTGTCGTGCTCTTTCGCTCGCTTGCCGTCTCGGAATGGCGGCCAGACATGCAAGTGGTTTGGAATCTTGTAATTGCCGCCTTTATCTCGGCCGGCGCGTTGCCCAATTAAAGTTAGTTGGCAAAGTAATTAAGACGATTATGCGCCGCTCAAGTATCAATCGAGGCCAATTAAAGCGCCACTTGCATCGATTGTCTTGGCCAAGTTCCGGCATCGGGCTGCTTAAGTGATTACGTTATTACCATGGTATATGCCATTTTTTTGGGCACTGCTTTCATGCTAATTGAATGGCCAAGACAGACAAGTGAGCTCGCTGCGAGCATGCACTAAAAATTGAAAAGTAACAAACAAGTTGCCGCTCGATGCAGTGCATCAATCAAGCAACTTTGGCCCCTTGCTAATGAACTCCAATGCGCATCTACTAATTTGAAAGTCACTCAGCTTAATCTGCCGTCAGCCACGCCCACTATACACATACACATATACACACTCATACATACACATACAGTGGAAAGTCGAAGCAAAGTCTCTCTGGCAGTGCCAAAAAGTCAAATTTTAATCTGTGATGGGGCAAAAGTTGATGAAGAAAGTTGAGTTGAGCTAGAGAAGCAAGCGTTACGACTGCACATAAGAGTGAGAGAGAGAGAGGAGGGTGGAGAGGGAGAGAGGGAGCGAGTGAGAAATAGAGAGAGTGGCAGCATGTGTGAATGGCAGAACGAGTGCGCTGTTTGCACAAACATCACACCACGCAATCGCATGCATTTTGCAAGCCATAGTTCATTCAAACACACACTCACTCAAGCGCACACACACACACACACTTGCACACTCCCACATACACTCATTCTCTCCTATATACACTTACCCACATTTGCTGAAAATTCACTCGCGTCATTGGCAAAAGTTACGCGTGATTTGGCTAACGTAATAAAAAAAACAAAGAAAAAAATAAACAAAAAATATATAAATCTCTCCGAGCTCGCAGCGAGTGCAGTTCGGTGCGAGTCGGTGCTAAAAAGCATTTGTTATCGCAGCAGCAACATAAATTCACTTTTGTAATTATTTCTCGCATTAGGAGAGGAGACCTGTCTCAGCTCCAGCTCCAGCTCCAGTTGCAGCTGCAGCTCCAGCTGAGGTGCTGCCACTGCGAAAAGTCAGCTGGAACTCGCCCTTGCCTGCTCCTAACGAATGGACGCTGCCTGGGATTATTTGTTGCAGCACACACACACACATGCAGCAGGGCGCACACTCGCACACACAACTTTAAAATTGAATCAATCATTCTCACTTTGATGCACATCAGCAACAGAAGCTGCCACAGCTCCTGCTGCAGTTTCGACTAAAGAAACTGCCAACGGTTTGTGGGTACATTGGGTGAGGGGGAGGGCTTGCAGCTGGAGCGTGGGCTGCCTGGAAGCATAAGCTGTAACTATAAACAAGCAGCTTATGTGTTTTAGTCGCTGACTCCTCCGCCTCCAGCTTCGCCTCCAGTTCGCTCCGGTTCTCAGCGTCATTCGCTCGCTTTGGCTCCATCTTTGCGCAGGGTGTTAATTTTTGTTGGTTTATGAAGTCGACTCGGGCTGGCGTTGGAGCTGTTGTTGTTGTTGCTGGACTCTGGCCGCTTAAACACTTCAGCTTGGGCTTCGACTTGGGCACGGCAGCTGTGCGCAATTCTAACGAGCAAAAACTAATAAATCCCCACGAAAATGGCTGCGGAAGCGGAAGCCGTGTGTTCTCTGTTCTCTCTATTCTCTGCTCTCTGCTTTCCCATCTCCCATTCCTTCTCCGTCTCTTTCCTTTCTGTGCTGTTTTTCCCCAATCCTCCCTTCGCTTGCCAAAAATCTCCTAGCACGAGGCCTGTCTACCCATGTCTGTTATGTGTTTTCTTGCTTAATTCTTATTATTATCCCGGGCATTATTATTATTGTTGCCGTTTCTGTTGTCGTCGTCTCTCTCGCAGATTTCTTTCAGCTACCGACACGTATACTATATAGTACTATATTTGTATATGTATAGGATTTCTTTTTTGCTTTTCTCTTTTCTGCTGCGGAGCTTCCTCTTTTATATGGTCGCTTGTTCCTCAGCACTTGTCTCTTTATCCTTCTTCGACTCGGTTCAAGTCTCAGTTTGCTCCGTCTCCGTCTCCCAGCTCCGTCTACATCTCCGTCTCCGTCTCCATTCTGGTCTCCTTCTCTTTGTTGCCACTGCACGTTCGTGTTGCTTATCGTTTGCTTGTATTATGATTGCCGTTGCCATTGTTCAGTCTCGTTGTTATTGTTGTTCTCACAGTTGTTGCCATTGTCGTTGTCGCTGTCGTTGTCGTTGTCGTTGTTGCCGTGCAATAGTTCATTTTAATCCACAAACTGGATAATGCAAGAGGATTCCGTAATGTGGCCTCAACGTTTTCTTCTCTCACTCTTCTTTACTCTTTCTCATTCTTTGTCTTCCCTATCGCCTGCTTTTTATTAATACATAACTCAACGATTTGCCATCCTCTATGCCCGCTTCCTGTGCCTTTCTTTCCATTGCAGCTGATTGTGAAAAACTTTGCCTCGCAACTTTCAAGTCGTATAATAAATTTCATCACTGTTGATTGCTTCAAATTTTTGAAACTGGCCAAAAACTTTGCTAGCGCTTTTAACAATAGTTTCCCCCAACTGCCTGCTTGTTTTACGCATTTTCCTTGTTCCTTGTTCTTTTGCTGTTTCTCTTACCATAATTGCTAGCAATAATATGTTTATTTCGCCGATCCGTTTCCGGCATCTTCGTAGGGTGCCTGTGGGAATTAAACTCTTAAAGCCGTTCGCCAAATAAATTAATTGCCAACATTGCAAAGTTTTGAGTCACGTTCGGCGTGTACCTAAGTATACATACGTTTCCACAGCAAAGTCTTCACGTGCTGCTATTCAATTCAGAGTTTGCATTGTTCGTGCTCTTTAAACTGTTTTTCGTGCAGAAATATGTAGCTCAAGCTCAGTTGAAAGTGCTCTTTAAATATCCCATAAAAATACGCAATTTTAAGTTTGATTTAATGCGAAATTTAAGCTAAAATGTGAATTGACAATTAAATCAATCAGATACGCACTCATCGAGACGGACCACTTGCATAGCTCAGTTGGAATTCCGAGTGAGAAGATGTCACAGTGAAAGCGAATAAGAGACAAGATGAGAAGAAGAGAGGCTGCATTAATAAAGCGAAAAATTTAATTAAAAGCCAAAGAAAAACTGTCAAGGAAGAGGAAGTAAATCAATGCGAAATCAATGAGAGGAATGTGAGCTGAGATTTCAATAATGACTTCCTCTCATGCTCGTGCTGCGTATGAAATGTGTTTTCTGCCATCTTAAGTCGGCTGGGTCAGTGCAGCGAATGCGAATGCAGTGCAAGGAAAGTGAGGAAAAACAGCTTAAAGACCTCGACTGGGGACTCGCTTGATTGGAACAATGGGCAATCTAATTGCGATCAAAATGAATTGATGGCGTTGCCAAGTGAGCAGGGAAGAGGAGTCGAGGGATTTTTTTGGGTTTAGCTGAGACTGAAGCAGAGGGTCGCTCTCTTAGCGCGCCGGGCGTATTCTATTTCCCGGCAAGGCTCAAGTGGCCGAGCAGCACGAAGGACGAGACTAATTTATAGCGTTCCATTAAAACTCGAGTTCAATTGCCAAAAATTTCATAAAATTTTTATTTAAAAGGCAGCAACAAAGGCGACAAGCCAAATGCGAATGAAACAAAAGGCAAAGCGAGAAATGCGAATACACACACACACACATATATACAAATACAAATATACTATATAAATATGTATGTGTACATAAGAGATGCGCAATCAAGTTTAGTACGTACTCGCTGCGTAGTCGCCCCGTTGGCGCCACGCTCGGACTCCCTGGCCTGCCCTGCCCTGTCCCGTGCGCGTCTCACTCGCTGAAAGCCTTTGCCAGTAGTCACAGGCTGAGGCTGCACTTTGGCCATGTTCGTCCCGCTGCGCAAGCTGCGCAGTTCATTTGAGGAAAAATGAAATAAATTTAAATATATTTTTAGTGCATTTCGCATAAAACAAAAAGATGCCTCGCAGCGCGCTGCTGCTCGTCCTGCTAACTGCCGCTCGTTTCCATTCTCCCTCGGCCAGGGGAGGTGCTGCTCCTGCTGGGCTGCTCGTTTGCAAAGCCTTGGGCCAGCCTCTTTATTTTCACGCCGTTTGCCGTCTTGGCTTTGCGACGCTGCCTCTGCCGCTGCCACCGCCATTTATTGTTGTAGTTTTGCCAGCTACGCTGCCATTGCCATTGTCTCTGTTTACTTATTTACTTTTGCGCTTTATTATTCTCCATTAACTTGACAAAATGAGCAGAACCCAAGCAGCGAGCTGCGTCCTTCACTTGCATAAAATTAAAAGCGCAAAAAAATAACGTAGAGAATAAAACAATAATAATAAATAAGTAAATGAAAGCCGCACCGCTGTGATTTTTTTATGCCTCGGTCAAATGCGTGGTAAGCCCCGCCTGGAACCCAGCCCCACCTAGCTAGAATCCACTGAAATTTGCATACCTTATCCCTAGACTGCCAATCATTGGGTTCACCTTCGGCTTAACTTGCCCCGTGCTCTGCGCAAAATCCTTTTCCGCGCCTAATCCTAGAGTCAAAAAACGCTCATTAGGCTAGACGAAAATTTGCCGCATTTTTCTTTTGTTGCCGCTGGTAGAGACAGAGTGATGGAAAGGGTGGTAGAGGGAGGGAGGGAGATAGAAAAAAGGCAACTTTGCAATTTATGGTGTGTTTTCGGCAAAGCTTTTGTGGCAAAAGGCTTAAGACGAGCGAGAGAAACAACATGCTGTTGCTGTTCTTGTCGTTTGTCATTGTTGTTGCCGTTGTTTGTTTGCGAATTTGTTGCGAGTTCTTAGCGCCTTAAATGAGTTTCTGCTCTGATTGTGTTTAATTTTGATGCTGTCTCTCTATATCTCTCTCTCTCTCCGTCTCTCTCTCTCTCGGACTGCCACTGCGGACATGTGCAGAGGCAGTGTGCGGGAAATGAAAGCCAAACGACATTTCCATCGAGCATGTGTTAATTCATGTGCCAACAACGACGAGTACTCCTCGCAGTCTTCTCCTCCTCGCCTCCTACTGAGCCGTAGTCGAGGACAACTGCTCTCGGGGCATGCCAATTAGACGCTTACAAGTTGCACAAGAACTGGGATTGCTGCAGCACAACGCAGGCACTTGCCCCAGCTCAGCTCAGCTCGTCCGCCTCTCTCTCTCTCTCTCTCTCTCTCTTATCTTAGTCTAATTCCCAATGCAAAATGAATTCCATTCACAGAGAACTATAGCCTCAAGTGTGTGCCAGTGTGTGTGTGTGTGTGTCTGTGTGACCAAGTTTTCAGGTTTAATTAGCTGCTGGCTAGTTAACTTGGCCTCTTCAGGCTGCCTCCTCTCCGCTCCTCAGCACGGCAAGTGCCTTCCTTATCACTTCGGATTGCGCCAAGTGCATTCGCAGCGCTTCTTTGCGCCCAACTCGCATGTTATTTTGCCTGCATGCACCCAATTAAAAGATTTGACCTCACTCTTCACTCTCTCCCACCCCCCGCTCTCTACACCCTTCCCGCTTTTCGGGTTTAAGTGAAAAATACTCAGCGCAATTTTACTTATTTAGTACGAAACTGCAATTTACGCCCTGCATCTGCATATAAAATTCATTTTTTTTCTGCTCATGTTTCGCAGGGCGCGACACGCCCATTTTTTGCACCAACAGCACGGGTGTGTGTCTCTGTGTATGTGTGTGTGTGTTTGCAGACCCTCTCGACTTCTTTTCATGTGCCTTGCCAAAAAAAAGGGACGAAAAAATGCAAATAGCATAAAATACAATGCCGAAGCGCGCCTGCTCAAGCTCCTCGTTCATTGCGCCCCCCATGCGCCACGCCCCTCGGCTGCTGGCTGGCTCTGCCTGTGGGCCGGGTCTGTTTGACCGCTTTTCACTTAGCTGCTCGCTGTGGATTTTTGTTTATTTTAAATGCATTTTCAACAAGCACAAATACATACTCGCGCGCTGCCTGGAAAAATGTTGCATACTTTCGGGCTTGCCAAAAAGGGTTTTCTTTTATATGCTGCTGCATTTTTTTTTTGTTTCGTTGTCTGCGCTTCCTTAACATTTGATTAATGAGTGCACAGCGCGTTGCCAGTTCATTTTCAGCGCAAGCAAAAGCTTAAGCCCAGCCCGGCGACACTCTGCACTCGGTGGGATACTACGGCAATTACGACATCATCAATGCTTGAATAGGAAAATGTATTAAAATCCGAAAGCAAGCAAATGTTTAGCTCTGTCTCCCTGGCAATTTTCTCGGTCTCGCAAGGCAAATGCTTTAAGAGCTACAACCAGCGTCTCAGCCCCTTCTGCGGTTGCCTTCTTCACTCTTCCGGCCAATGCGCAGCTCTCTCTTTGTGGCCACAGTCGGCGTCTGCACAGAAATTGAATTGTAAGTAAGGCTGGTGATGCCGTCGCATAAATGCGATGGCAAATAAAAAGCATAAACTATGACCCGCTCAAATGGCAGCCAAGAAGCCCGGCCAAACAGTCCCAGTCGCAGTCCCAGTCCCCGTCGCAGTCACCCCGCCGGTCACAGTCACAGACCGAGCCAACGTCTGCGCCCCAACATCAATTCTGGGATTAAGGACACTGATTTGATATACTTTTTATTACCATTAAGTATAAGTTGACAAAATGCCGCTGCCGCCGCCGTCGACGACGCCGATGCCGATGCCGCAGCTTGCTGGCGATTTAATGTACAGTGCGTTGAAATTTAAAGCCTGCTCGACAGTGTTACGTACACTCTCTGCTTCTTCATGAAATAGAACTGTTTCTCCGCTCTCGGCTTGGCTCAAGTCTCGTTTCTCTCTCTCTCTCTCTCTCTCCAGTCATTAGCTGCGCACCATTAGCGCCGGCGACAGTCAAGCAAGCAAAAGACACACCACCCCTGCCCGCACCTTGCAGTACCCACCTTCCCCTACCCTACCTTGCGTTCAGCCACACCCCGACCCTGAGCCTGGTTGCCCAAAATCGTGGCTCGTTATTATGGCTGATAACATTTTTACGATGCCGACAATGACATGACATGATTTTTTTCGTTTTCTGCTTTTCGCTTTTTTTTTCGCCTCTCTTTTCGTTTTTGATGTTTTCTCCTGCTCTAAGCCTGTCTCGCTTTCTTTTCTTCGCGTTTGCCAATGCTGATATTGACTGTCGCGGGGACAAAACGATTTTTTATGCCACCAAAATGACGCAGTTTTATTGCGCCCTGGCCAGATTCGCTTTTCGTTTCAGTTTCTTTTCA
The DNA here is from genome assembly GCA_018151445.1 of Zaprionus inermis. Taxonomy (NCBI): domain Eukaryota; kingdom Metazoa; phylum Arthropoda; class Insecta; order Diptera; family Drosophilidae; genus Zaprionus; species Zaprionus inermis. The sequence continues at coordinate 1,939,616 of JAECXD010000640.1, read as the reverse complement.
TTTTTTTTTTTTTTTGAGACGCGTCGAGATTTTTATTTTTAAATCATTAAAAATGGCTCATAAATTTATTGTTAAAGTAACCAAGGCCGGCGACGGCATTATTCGCAAAATATGCCTAGCGAAAAAGCTTATGGTTCGAATAGTCTCTCAATAATATTCTGACCAGACCCCAGAAGGCACTTTGCGCGACAGTTGAAAAACATATTTGTTTCGAGCTCCTTTGCAAAGGGATTTATGGGGAAGTGTTTTGAAAATATTTTTTTATAGGTTTCCTTAATGAGAAAATTGTTTTTATTGCTTTCAGAAATATCACTTAATATAAAAAAAATATCTAGAGAAAAGTAATTAGGTGTTAAGTCAAAAGTACACAGAGAGGTTGGGGTTGAGAGCGCAAACTATATAAAGAGTGAGTTGTATGGGCTTAGATATAGATAGGAGCACTCCTACTGTAAAGCAGACTTAACTAGCAGATACCCTCTACAGTTAATCCTCTATTCAATGAGAGCTGTAAGGCCTCTCTACTGAATGAAGCATATACTTTCAATCAAAGCTTGTTTATTAATTAGATATCTCTCTATAAAATTCTCTATTAAACGAGCTACAAGTACAAAGCTTGATATATGATCGTTGAGCTTGATATGAGTGTAATTATAAGGGAATCATAAGCCTCAGAAGTTAATCAGATATCTTATGCTTAGCAAATTCCTTACTCGACCGCGAACTAAACCAACAGATTATGCAGTTGCTTCTTGACATATTCCAGCTTGTTGCCCACTTACGCGCACTTCATATTTACAGGGTGTAGACAAGCTTATCCGAAATCCAAATTGAATATGTCGCGCTTGTCGCGTGGCCCAAACAAAGCGTGGCTCGCCCGCCCTCTGCGCGCCGCCTCAATGTATCGACTTATGGTTTATTAATAAATGTAGGCGTATATGTTGGTGCGTGTGTGTGCGTGAGTGTGCGTGAGTGTGGCCAACTGCCTGCATAATTAATAATAAAATCAGGCAATGCGACAATAATTTTAATAACGCACACACATTGAGTGAGTGTGCAGAAACCGAAGGTGAAAAATCGTCGAAATTGGAGAGAACGTTAAACAACGTTATATAACTAAAATCACACACACACATACACACACTATGAACTATGCGTTTTGTTAAAGATATTTGTGGTTTGCAATTGTTATTTCTCTCCCAGTGATTCGTGTGTTGTTTAATTTCACATATTCAACTTCGAAATTAACTTGCAACTTGGGGCAACACTTGAGCTGCTGTTGCGGCTTTGCAGCCGGCACGAACACGAGGTTGGAATTAATTGAAAATTACTTAAATAGTTAGTTAGTTAATAGCAACGTCTTTCTCTCTCTCTTGTTCTCTCTATCTTGCCTTGCTCGCCTGACCAAATGTCACGTACGACTACACTGTCGACATCTTCAATCTTCGTGTGGCAGCGCCAGGTAGCCTGCCAGGTAATTGCCCGAATGAACCACAAAAACTCGCTGCAACCCTCGGTAGATGGCGTAGGGTTGAGGGAGCAGGCGGGTACGTAGAGTAGGGAGAGGGGGAAGCACTGCTAAATGCGTCATTAAATCGCCTTTGCATGACTTTGAACCACTTAATGCTATTTGCATCCCATTGCGGCTGGCGACAAGTGAAGGACATTGACGTTGCCCCCGCTCAGTCTCGTTCCCCCTGCCTGGCCACGCCCCTCGCCAAGGCCCGCTGCACTGCTCGACGACGTCCTGGCCCTGTCGAGGGCTGCACGTCATTATTATAATTTCTGTATTTGCACAAATGTCCTGGCTTGGCCGGCGTCGCCAGGCCGTAAATTGCAATTGCCAACGATTATTGAATTTAGTTAAACAACGTTTGTCGTGGTCGACAGACGATCCCTTCGCCTCACTGCCCCCTCTGTCACACTCGACGCCAGCGCAACCCCAACTCGACCCCATCTGTCCGTGCAGCACCTAATCACCAGCTGTTGTGTGCCTGTCAGTCGCCGTCGCCGTCGCTGTTGCCAGTCGTCAGGGCATTCGCTGCTTGTCGTTGCTGCTGCCCCCCCTCCCTCTGGCCCGCTCTCTCCAGCCACCCACTGCTGCTTGTCGCCGGCTCATTGCAGCAGAACTTCCGGTGCGCTTGCGTATCACAGTCTGTCCGCTTGTCTGATTGACTTCCGTTGTCTACGTTTGTCAGTTTGGCCATTTCGGTTTTGACTTCGACCGGACGAGCAGGACAGTTAGAGAGAGAGAGGAAGAGGGAGAGACAGAGCAGTCGAAAGAGACAGCAGGCAAGTTGAATTGACTAAGAATCTGCTGTAGTCTCGCTTCTTCCTGCCGCTCTCTCTCTCTCGCTCTGCATTTATTTACACTTTAAGTGAATTGTTTGCTTGCGTTTTAACGCAAATGCAATTATGCGCTGTCGACGTCAGCCACAGATGCCGCAGCCGCTTCCGCTGCCTCTGCCACAGCTGCCTCTTCCTCTGCTGCTGCTGGAAAATGTAAAGCGTGTTCTTACTAATGTCGAACCATTACTGGAGTGTTTGTTGTAATAGTCTCTCTTGCAATTTCCTATTGTTATTCGTCGATGAGTGCACTCGAGGCGGGGCAAGTCTGGGTCACCTTGCGGTAATTGAAGCGCTCTGTTTGGACAAGCAAACGAGCAAGTCGAGAAACCAAGAGAGAGAGAGAGAGAGAGAGAGAGAGAGAGAGAGAGAGAGAGAGCGAGAGTCGCCCTAAGTCTGCTGCAAGACGCGTCAAAAATCAAACTCAACTAACTTTCACATGTGGCAGGAAAAACCTTGGGAAACCTCTAATTAACTTCAGCCGACTGAGTGTGGCCAAGTGAAGACTGCAATTAGCTGGCCACGGCAGCAGCACCTCGCATGAATTGTAAATTTAATTAAATCCAACTTAAGTGCAGCCGCAACGACTGTGCGTATACTGTACGCATAGCGCATTCGCCACGTTGGCCGGGTAAATATTGAAGTTGCCTGGCAGCGTGCGGACTGAACCGACTGCGATTGTTAACAATTTATGAAAATGTCTATTGCTCAGCTGTGTACATAATTGTTGCAGAAACACACACACACACACACGGGAGCACTTGTATTACCTGACGACTCGACTGAGGCCCGGCCCGGACGGAGCAGGGTCTGTCTAATTATATAGAGTCAGTGGAGCACGTCGAGTGAAGTGCGTCGTCGCTTGCTCGCTCTCTCTAACATACTCTCTCCCTCTCTCTCTCTCTACTGCCCTCTCTCTCTCTCTGTCTCGACCCTACAGCAAATACAAACCAAGCAGCAAGCGAGGCGTGCAATTTGAAGTTGTCGCTGTAGACGTAATGAACAGCAGCGGGGCGTGCATGGTAGCGCAGTGTGCCATGGGCGCAGGGGCTGGGTGAGTGCGGAGGGGGGCGTGGTCCACACTCACAAGCAAACAGACACAATTAACAGCGATTAAAAGAGGCTCAATAGCAGGTAGCAGGATCTGCTCTATATATGCATTTAATTAGTGAAATCCGAATGGACTAAGCCGCTCCCTACTACAGCACTGAGCAGACAAATAAGTTCACTTGTAAAAAGCAAAGGTAGCCGTACACACAAACAGAACTCTGGGTGTGTGTGAGTTTGCAAAGTTTTGGCTTATCAATCAACACAAATCGAGGAATGAGGACAGGAAACACAGACGGGTAAACTGGGCACAGCTGCTGCTGCTCATGCGTAAAATATGAATGCGAACAAATAAAAAATGAGTACCCTTTCTGTGATTTCGCCTTTGGCAATTCCAGCTAATGCCAAAGTTAAGCCCGACTGTCACTGGGCTAAGCAATCGCATCGCTGGTGCAAAGCTTGACCCGATCGAATCCATTTCAAGGCATCGCTCTCTCGCTTTCCCTCTCTTTGTTGTCATTTTAAGGGTAAGCCAACTGTGTGGAAGGTATCTGCAGGCAGGCAATTAAATTGGCAGCTTCGATTCGCTTTCACAACATGCTCAACTTCGGCTGTGGCACTTAACAAGCTCAAACAAGTTGCGTTTCCAGACATATGTCGAAAGGGGGAGTCCTCAAGCCTTGTGTCGCATGTAAATTCGAAACTTTTGCAATAAAATTAAAGCCCAATTTGTCTAAGTAATAGGGCGGACAGTGAGATGTAGCGAGGGGGAGGGCGGAGTGGCAGAGAGAGCGATGGCAGCTTAAGTGTTGTCGCCGCCCCCGTGCGGCATGTGCGGCCCCATCGAACCGAATTGAATCAATCAACTCCGGAAATTATGTTAACAGCAAAAAAAAAGAAAAACTTTTTTTCATGTCTTGTTGCTTGTTTTGCCCATCTTCTGCGGCGCCTTCGACTTCCCTCGCCAGCCCCGGGACAAATGCTCCAATTCAATTGTAATCGCAACTGCGTGCGTAATATATCATCGAGTGACCGCAAATGGAACGCAAGAGGCTGCCTCGGTTACAACAATGTCAGGGACGCAGCCCGCTGCAGAGTCTAATTATTTTACATTAAATTAAATAATGATACACTTTGAGCAAAGGTACCAGGCAAGCGGATCCAGAGCGTCGTCATCATCGTCATGCTCGTCATCAAGTCGCTTCGTGCAACGACAAAGAAATCATTGGGGCACGTGACGCAATTTACATAAATTTGAGGCTGCCTCGTCTTGCCTGCTCTGGCCTGGTCTGCCCTGGCCTGGCCTCGACTCGACGCGATGCCGACACGGAAGCGAGCGCGTAATTTCAATTGCGGTTAAACAGCAGCCAAGTAGAAAAGTAGCAAAGTGGCAAAGTGGCAGTGGCAAAGTGGTAAGAGGCAAGTGGCAAGTGGCAGGACGGATGCGACGCTGTCACATGCCCAACTAGTTGAGGCAAATGCGAGCTCGTTATTGAATGTGAAGCCTCTCATTGAGCTGAATTTATGGAAAAATTATTAAAAAGGGCTGCACGCAGAGGCAGACAGCAGGAGAGCGAGAGAGAGAGGGGTAGGGTATAAGAGAGTGAGTAAGGGGGGAATAGATAGAAGGGTAGGCAGACAGAGCGTGAGGTAGTCATCCTAAGCAAACAATTTATGCAGCGAAATATATTTTTCTATTTGCTCTTAGATTTCTAATGAATTTCAGCCCTCCCTTTCGCAGTAATTTCTCTCTGTAGCTGCCACGCCCACACGCACACCCTCGCCCAGCTGCTGCGGCCGAGCTGCTGTCAGTGTTTTGCCGGAGATAACGAAAGACACTTGAAGTGTTTACTTGCGACAAATTGATGTGTTTGCATTAGTCCAAAATAATAAATTAAGTTTTCGTCTTCGACTGTCCCGCTCTGTCTATATCCTACTCTCTCTCGCTCTGTGCTTGCAAATATGAGCTGCGCTTAACCAACTACTCATCCGCAGACAGATGATGCTATTAGTTGGCCCAAATCTATTGAATTTTCACTTTTGTTTGGTAGCGAATTGATCGATACCATCTGCAAACTGTTTGCCCTAATTAATTAAATCACCTCCTCTCTCTCTTTCTTTTATCTCTGCAGGTAAGCAACACACGCAACACTCGAGAACACAATGTTGCAGCCATTAGCTGCGCCCCAAGGTGAGACCGGGTTCGTACATTTGCGGTATCCATTTCGCAGGACTTACCCCGACTTGGCCCCCACACACACGCGGCAGCTCAACTTGGCTAAAGTAGCGTATAATGCACGCTAAATCTCGAGGGGGGTACAGGGGGCGGGCGAAGGTTGTGCCAATATTTTCTAAAAATAAAAACAGACGTTACTCGAATAGCAGTTACCAGTTACCAGTTACCGGTTACCTGCAGCTCCTTGCCGAGCACGCTTGCAGCGTCGTAGACGGCGGCTAAACGTTTCCGTGCACGCGAAAACTCGCCTGCTTTGCATGTGCAAGGGGGAAGCACGGCGGAAGGGCGTGGGGAGGGGGGCGACTGTAACTGCAGTTGGAAAGCATGCCGAGCCATTTCTTTACACTTTTCGTGTGCTTTCATATTTTTTCTAACGTTAATGTGGCCACAAATTGAAAAAGAACAGTAAAAGTAGCGGGAAACAAGCAGGAAAATCAGCAGCGGGCGGGGGAGGGGGGAGCAGGCGGGCAGCACACCTGAACTCAATAAAAGCTTCATTTTAGGTTGTTCAAGCAGCAGAAAAGCAGCGCACTAAGGAAAACAAAAACCAAAAATAAATTATTTAAGAAAAATATGTTTTACATAAACTTTTGCCAGCAAGCAAGGGGGCGAAAAGGAAATTGAAGGAAGAACACGAAGTGGAAGAAAGAGGGAAAACCAAGAAGAAGCAGTGGAAACAAGAACAAACAGTGCAGAGCAGAGCAGCGCAGCGCAGCGTAGGGCGAAAAATAAACAAAAAGTGCGCTAGAACAAATGGCATGCAGTTGGAGCGTTGAAAATTGCTAAAGTAAATAACTTGGGATGGTACACGATGTGCGGGGAGGGGGGAAGGAGTATGCGTCAGGCAGATTGGAAGGTCAGTGGGCGGCTTGGCCTGGCCTGGCTTGGCAGCGAGTCGTGGCCGCAAAATAAAGAATGAAATCCGCGTTAAGGCAGCGCCAGCAGGCGAAACAGTTGCATAAAGTTGTGAAAGTATTATGAAATTTCAAATAATAACTGCATCTACATAGCCATAGCCAAGTCGCGGCGGCCGCAGCTCAGAGAGGGAGTGAGACGCAGAGGGGGGAAACTGAGATGCAGGCACAAGTAAATAAGCTGCAAAAAAGCAGCATCGCGTTAGGTTCTCAACTGCGACTCGGGCTGCCTTACAGCCTCGCTGGGCTGTCGGCTTAATAAAGTAAGTATCCATAAAAAGATATGACCACTATAAAAATATGGCCGTTGTAAAAGCGCCACAACAACAGCAACTACAACAACAACAACAACGCAAACGCATTAAGTAGTCACAGACGCAGCGGAAATTGCCGCCTGAAAGTATGCAACAGTGTTTGCGCTGGCCGCCATTTGAATGCAACAGCTGAGCTGAGCGCAGGATCAACGGCATCAATGGCATCAGCTGGATCAGTATCACATCCTGCGGCGCTTGAGCAGCCACACTTGGCGACGGCATTCTCTCATCTGCTTTAAGAAATTATCGACTCGCGCTGCGCTTTACAAATTGCCATAAAAGCTGCAAATTGCATTGCATTTATGCGTGGTCACTCGACTGTGCCGGGACGCGGGACGCGGCAGCTGCGTATTGGGGTCGCCAGAGCGGCGGGGCCAGGACCAGGGGGACAACAAAATTGCAATGAACCATAAATGTTGCAAATGTCAGAGATGTCAACCCGCCAACACACAAAACGGTCAAGCGGTCGAGGCAACAACAGGCAGACAGGCAGACAGACAGAGAGATAGAGAGAGAAGGAGTAAGGAAGCCATGCGGGGAGTGGCTGAGGGGCAGGCAGTGGTAACTGGTAACTGGTCGGTGCCACATTGTCATTGGGCAGCATGTAAAAATAAATGTCACACTGGCTGAGTAAATAGAATTGAAATGAGCAGCAGCAGCTGCAGCAAACAGGCTGGCCAAGCACACTGCAGTAGGCACTGTGGGGCATGCAGCCAGCTGCAAGTACAGCTTGTGCTGCACTTGCCTAATTACACTTTCCCTGCCCCGCAACTGTCACCAACTGCATGAGCTATGCGTGCGTGCCGCACTGGTTAGTGCCAGTTCGAGCCTCCGCCTCTGCGCATGGTTGCTTGGCATGCTCGTGCTCATCCCTGTGCGCCTGCACGGCGCTTTGTCCACTCAACTGAAATGCCACACGCCTCCCTGCATCACGCCCACATACCCTAGCCCCCTCTCCGCCCACACATGTGCTGCAAGTGTGTGTTATAGTTGCCGTTGTCGCTGTCTTTGCGCTCATTTCGTTTTTGCCGCTGCATAAATTTAATATTTTGACATATGTAAGCGCAGCAGCAACAATAACAACAACTACAGCAACAACAACATTTGCTGCAGCACTAAAAACAACAACAACTGCAGCAGCAGCAGCAGAGGCTACAAAAATGAGCACAAATAAATTTCCATGCATGCATTTTGGTTAAACTGTCAGACCACAAATCAGAAATACACTAGCACCGTGTCTGGCTGACTGGCGTCTCTCTCTCTCTCTCTCTCTCTCTCTCTCTCTCTCTCTCTTCCTCTCGCTCGCCCTCGCTCTGCCTCTGCCTCTCTGCTTGCCTTAACTTATATGCATAACTATTGTCAAGCGTGGCAACATGGCCGTGAGCAGCCCCAGCGTGCGCTATAATGCGCCACAAGGCAGCCTCACACGCACACACACTTGCACACTTGCACACTCGCACACTGTGTAGGAGATTTATGAACGGCAACGCTTTTTAGTTGACGCTCATCTCCCACAGCGTAGTCGCCTCCCTTCCAGAACTTGCCCGCTACGTTTGTGCCCTGTTCTACGCTCCATATTTAATGAATGCCATAATGACTGCAATGCAACGCATGAAATATTTATAGATGTGAATGGATACGAGCAGTCAGGCCCAGGGCCAGCCTTCTCCCCCTTCTCCTCCTCCGCCTCCTCCGCCTCCACGTCCAGCTCGTTCGTCTCCGTCTCCGTCTCTGGCCAACTTTGAGTATGCTTTCACTTTAATGTTGATTTTTGAATATCATTCATGTGCGGCATATCATGGCTCGCTTAATGATCTAGTGTTTGCAGTTGCAGCTTCTACACTTGATGTTGCTATTGCTTTTGTTGCTGTTGCTGCTGCTGCTGCTGCACAGTGGTTGCGGTAAGCAGCGCGGGCGTATAAAAATACGTAATTTCCTTTAATAAAGCCGCACAAATTTAATTAACCAACATACAAATGCATTTACACCTTAATTATTAATTGAATTTAAATACATAAATACACAGCGCAAATTGTGGCACACACACACACTGACACACATACGCAGCTCGTCGCCTCTTTTGTGGTGCACATAAAGCCGCGATTTAATATACATAAATACGCATACATATACGCATATATAAAGCGTATGTTGTAGTCGCAGTATCCTTCATAAATGCCCTTTTGTTGGGCTCGTTGTTGCTGTTGTTGCTGTTGCTGTTGCGCTCTCTGTAAATTGTCCTTTTCACTATTCAGTTTGCTGTTTGCCATTTTTTTTTAATTCGCCCCGACTTAAAATATTTATAATGTCATTACGTGCTAGAAAAAAATTCCACTCGTTGGCATATAATATTCACTTGCGTGCTTGCCCTCTCTGTCTCTCTCCGCCTCCTTCTCTCTCCCTCGCATGCACACAGCCTTTCTCTGTCGAGTTTTATTTAAGTTCAATTATTATTTGTTTGGTATTTGCGGTCACAATCAATTGGCAGAGCGCCGCAAACTGCTGAGCAGCGTAGCTGAAAATAAAAAAAGAGGGGGGATATTTTCACAGTGTATTTAACGCAATAAAGCATGTTCGATATAATTGAAATTATCGCTCTTTATAGCATACTTTTAGGAGCTGTTTGTGGAAGAACTTCAACAATTTAAGAAACTATCTTATAAAGAGAAGAGCTCAGTATTGAATTTGCTGAGTGTTTCGTGCATTTGCTTCTCGGAAAATATTTAAATCATTTAAATTATTTTTGTGTAGAGAACTCCTCAAACAAACTCCAACCGTTTTGCAAAAAAAAACCTTATATCAATCTCTTGTCTTTGATTATATTCGAGCACCCTCTTTGGATGCATTGAGCTCGACTTGCCGGGGGCTTCATCTTAATTAGCGAAGAGCTGCAACCCAGGGGCATGCAGCATGCAGTATGCAGCATTGACAGCAAGATAATCAAACGAGGCTTCAGTCAGTCAGTCAACCGCAGTCTGGATGACGTCGAGTGTGTCAAGTGGGCGTGGCGGCAGTGTGCTGTGCAAATGTCATTATGTAACTGCGCATAATTAACCGAAAATCGTTTAAGTGCCGCAACGTGCGTTGGGCCGGGCCTGTTGCAGCGTGCAAATTAAAAACGCAGCATGGCTGCAGCAATGAGAGTAAGAGAGGGATACAGAGTGAGTGGGAGAGAAGGCGGCGGCAGAGAGGCAGCGAGTGCGACAAAGTTGTCGCTGCTCTGTTTACTTTGACATTAAATAAAGTTGTTTGGCCGGCAGCGATTTTTTTTTAATTTGCAGCCAAAATGGTTGGCAGCAGGGGCAGAAGGGCTAGAGAGGCTGTGGGCATGGGTGTGCAGGGGACAGGCAGACGCGCCTGTTGTACGCATAAATAACAAATAAATCATTTATGGTCAGAGCGAAAACATTTATTGAGGTTCGCGGACACCAAAACACACGACGCACGCAGGCAGGCAGCGAAGTTGGGCAAAATAAATTAATTAAAAGTTGCGCAAATGCGTCGTGCAATCAAACTTTTGCTTGGCTGCGCAGCAGTGGCAGCAACAGCAGCAGCAGCAGCGACGCAACGCGGCGTATACGCAATGTCGCCAGGCTGACGGCGGCCCCGATGCGAGCACATTCAATTGTGCAAGCCGGCAGGCTGTTTGTCGATGCCGACATAAATGTCAAATTGAGGACTCAAGTCAAGTGGCAACAGGGCGTGGGCGTGGCAGCGGCTCAAGGGTATTGCCGGTGTAGGGCGGGGTGTAGGGCCAGCGTGTTGCAATCAGCAGCCAAGTGCAATGCGCTGCGCGCTTCGTTCCTCATTTGCAGGATGTGTGTGCGCGTTGGGTGAGTGTGTGTGTGTGTGTGAGACTGTATGTGTGTGTTTTTGAATGTATGCGTTTTTAATTTGTCTTAAAATGTTAATTGCAACAAGCACAACAACAGCAGCAGCAACGCTGCCAACGACACATTTCCATTTCGCATTGAGGTGTCAATGCGCCGTCAGGTGTGTAGCTAAATACCCGACACACACACACACACACGGCATAATGTGTATGCTGGCATGTGGCAAAAATAATTAAAAATATTTAAGCAGGCGAAAAAAGCAACAAGCGTGAGAGGAAGAGAGCGAGAGAGCGAGAGAGAGAGAGAGCGAGAGAGAAGAGAAAAGTTTCCGGCAGCTGTTCGACCGCTTTGCAATTTGCACTTTTCTCAATTTGGCTGCATTTAAATATTCATTCTACCACTCAGCAACAACAACAACAAGAAAAACAACAACATGGCACCCTCTACCAACCCTCCCCCCACTTTCCAGCAGACCCTACACACTGCCTGCAAAAGTTTGCTGCCTCGTGCTTATTTTAGCATATAACTTTTGACGTGCGCTCTCTCTATGCCAGATGCTTATCAATAATTTATTTATAAGCTTCACCTCAAAACACATGTTGTCAGCATGCCATGTCACTACCTGCCCTACCTCCCTGTTTACCTCCCTCCCTTCCTCCCCTCCTCTTCCACCAACATGTCTTGTTTGCTGCCTGCTGCTGCTGCTGTTGCCTTATGAGTTGCCCACTGTAATAGTTGCGTTGGCAGTTTGGCTAACAAGCTGCCGCTGCCACTGCCGCTTGACACCTGCCATGGGCCATTCCCAGTACCCCTCCCCTCCCAGACACACACACCTTTCGCTTCACTACACACACACATATGTAAGGGAAACTGCCGGCCCCCCGACTTGGCTGCCTCTGCTTCTGGCCAGCTGGCAACTAGTTTCCCTCTCAGCTCAGCTCAGCTCGCTCGACGTGTTTGCATAATTTATGATTGCAAAATGTGTTCATTTAGTTTTGCAAATTGTTGACATGAACAATCATTAGGAGCCGGCGCAGATTTCAGCACCATTTCATGTATCCTGTCCAAATTGGTTGGCCTTTCCCAGCCCATCTCCCACTCCAGTTTGGGCAATAAGTATGCAAAATTTAATGTGATGACAGTTTAGAGTAAGCAAAAGAGAGATCGATTTGTAGAGGACAAATAATTGATTACACAAAAAGAACTAAGTGAAGGGAAGAATGGTGTATAAGAGGCGTATAAGAGATCTACAAGTGTAGATCCAAAAATAATTATTATTTAATAAATGCAAAGATTATTCACAACTCAAGAAAACTGACATGTTTAAAGGGCAAAAATAATTATTTAAAAAATTTTTCATATTTAAAAATAAATATGGAAATTCTATACACCTCTTTCCCTTGTTTCTTAATTGTTGTTTATTATTTCTGCGCCTGCTAGAATTCTTTTCCTTCTCCTTCCGCTTTGCCTTCATCTTAGGCAACTTACACTTGGGTATTTGCTGGCTAAACAACTTAAGAAGTTGACGCGAGCACAGACATGTGTGCATACACTGACACACTCTCTCTCCCCCCCCCACACACACACACACACATACTTATAATACCTATCAGCAAGTCGAGAAAAATTAGCAAGTGTCAAAGATAAATAAAACGCAACTGTCGCTGAAACTGTGACCCGGCCCGTGCCCCGCTCTGAGGCGAAAGTATTTATTTTTCCTGTGAAAATAGTGTCAAAGTGAGTGTCTCTTCACACACACACACACAGGCATACAGGCACACACACTAACACGAAGAGAGTGCGCTGAGAAAACTTGACTAACTATGCAAATAAGTGCGGCATGTGTGTGCCTTACTGCCTGGCAGCCTGTCTGCTTGCCACGCCCAGTTCTAGCCAGTCCACTTGCCTACCCCCCATTCTCGCTCCACACAACACCCTCTCAACGACAGTTGGCACCGGGTAAGTGCAGTTGGCAGAAATTAACCAAGTTTGTAGCTGCAATTTTTGGCAAGAACTATGTCAAGTTTGGTTTTAGTTGCCAGAAAAGTTTCGCTCAAGTAGAGTGTACAGCAGAGCCGTAGCACAGTGTGTACTACATAAAGAGCGAGAGAGTACAGTATAAGTATATCAAAAAAGGCAGACTAACTAAGCAGATGATGGGCGGAAGGGGGGGGGGAGCGGGCAGCCTAATGAATTTCATGCATGACATGGAACGCGCGACGAGTCGCTTAATTAAAAGCATTTAGACGCGACCCAAAGTTCTTGGCCAAATGAAATTCGATGCTCGGCCACACCCTCGTAGAAAGCGTGCTCCTTATAAGGGGTGTACGCTGCAGCATCCAATTTACATAGTCTCTTTAATGTTTGCTGCATAATTTTCACATTTCTCAAAGTCAAACTGCGGCAGCAACGGCAGCAAGTGCAGCCGAGAAATCTTTTGCATGTTTCGGTCATATTCTAAAAATAATAGCACACATACACAGAGCAACACACACACCGAGACACACACACACACAGACAGCAAGTGCATTTGCATATATAAAGCAGCCTGGTCAAGCGACCCACTTGGTTGACCCGGTACGTAGCTTTTTACGACTTCGTTGTGCCAGCGACACCACAGCCGGAGCCGAGTCGACTGTCTGCAGCAGGGAACAGAAGAGGGATGGGACAGGGGCAGGGGCAGGGGACGGGAACGGGGAGCTGCTGCTGCTGCTGGGCATGTGAAATTATAACATTTGGCTAAATAATGTCACAGGGCTGCAACTGAAAGGGAAAGCTTAACAAATATGCAGCAAAGATTAGAAAAAGGAAAAATGCGACGCAATTTATGTGCAGCAAGGGGAGGAGTAGGGAAAAGAAGAGGCAGAGGAGGAAAGAAATATCAGGAAAGCTAGAAAGAAATTAAGAGCAGGCTAGCTGGTGGGGGGAGCAGGGGCGGAGAGCAGCGGGTTTCGCGGCTGCAACTGGCAAAATAATGATGCTTTCAAAAATGAACTTGTTTCATTTTCATTCGCAGGGCGAACTTTGCACTCGCATTCCCCCCATCCCGCCCACTCCCTCTCCAGCTCTTTCGCTTGCTGTTAGACAAGATTGCAAAATTACAAACCAAAGCCAAAAGGCACGCTGAACGGTAAATAGTGAGCGGCAGCGGCACCACAGGAAGCTGCTGCCCAGGCCTGGCTGAGCTGAGCTACGGCCAAGGCGAAAAGTTTAATTCAAAAACTTGTACAAAAATGCACATTTAATGGAAATTTACTACCTGCAGTCGCGTCAAAGGCAGCAGCAGCAGCAGCAGCCACAAAACAATAGCAGCAACTGCAGCGGCAGAGAGAGAGCGAGGAAGAGAGCGACACAGCAACAATATAAGAAGTGCCACAAAGTTGCAGTTGCAGCTGAGTGAATGCGGGGCGGGGGGCACTGCGAGCGGAGACTGGATATACGGCAAAGTGTTAACGGTTTGTTTGCGCGGCAAATGGCAGGCAGGACTCGATATGGAGAGGTGTGTGGGGAGGGGAGGGTACGCAGGCGGGGGTGTGTGCTATTTGTGGAACGAGGCTGCTGCATTTGTCTCTTGTTGCCTGCGCTGCGCCGCGCCGTGCGACAAGCAGCAACCGGAAACGGAAATTGCGTAGCGCGCCATAGACCGTAGCAAAGCGTCGTGACCATAACCATAACAGCAGGCAGCGCCCCCTCCCCTGCTAGCTGCCACCATCTTGCCATCTCTTGCCATCTCCCCCACCCTGCCCACTCGCAGAGTGCAGCACAGCTGGGCTGACGCTGAACGGGCGCCATTAACGCGCGAGGGGCAACTGTGCAAAGTGTTTTACAACCTGTGCGCAAAATGTCAAGGTTACACTCGCCAGCAGGAACAGGCTTAAGCACACACACACACTCGCACACATTATGGCAAAATACGATGTGCTACGGCATTATTATTAGAGGGCCAAATCTGCGAAAAATGCAATGCAATCGCGCACTTACGCACACACACACGCACACACGCCTGTGTCTTGAGAACTCATTTCACACAGCATCATCAAATATCATGGCTGGCAGTCTTAAGACTTGCCCTGCGCCCTGCCCCACTGCCCCTACTCCTATCCCCTCCACGCTGCTTGCCGAATCACAACGAATGAAAATGCCAAAAACTTTTCATGTGCAACATGCTGGCCGCAATAAAAAGCGCTGGCAGCGAAATGAAAATGGAAAACTCCATTTGCTGCCCGCCCACGTGCACTCACTCTCTCTCTCGCTCACTCTCTCTCTCCCTCTCCCTGTGTGTGTGTGCAGCAGAAGAGCCAAACAAATAAGAAATTAGTTGTTGAGAAATTGTTGCAGCTGCAGCAACAGGAAAAAACTTTGCGCTAATGTCTTAATGCAAAAGTTTGTTAACGTTGCCAGCGGGGGGCTAGTGCTGGCACAAAGGGTGAGTAGGAGAGAGAGTGGGGGGGAAGACGCTTTCCTTACCTTGGCTTGACTCGCGGCTACCTGGCTTAAAAGTTGCGGCAACTTTTGGTGAGCACGTTTGATTGAAATTTGTGGCGTATTGCTTGCAGCTGCACTTTGCCACACCCCCTCCCCACATACACCAGCCGCCCCTTGGCATGGCACGCCCATTAGGCTACGATCAGGGCCGAGACGTAAAATCACTCAAGCAGTTGCACTGACAATTGCCTCGGTATCGGACGCTTCTACTTTTATCAATGCGCTCGAATGGTTGGCACGTTGCGCATACGCCCCGTCTGCCGCCGCACACGTCGCTCTGCAATTGCCCGGCTGCTGCTGCAGTGCCACATTCCCCAAACAAATTGTCAGCCATTACCCGCTGAAGGGTAATTTTTACTCTGCAGCTTTTTCCAGCCAAATTTGTACGAATTGCACTGGCAGTTGTAAGAACCAACAAAGCCATCAAAGAGCAGCACCAGCTACCAATATCAATAACAACAGCAAACAGGAGAGAGAGAGAGAGGCAGAAGGAGAGAGAGTGAGCGAGAGGGGAAACGAGAGCGAGCCTGTCGATTCCTAATAGGTGATTTGCCAAAGGAAATTGAGACATCAATAAATGTGGCTTGCCCGGACTCGTTTCAACTGCTGCTGCTGCTGTCGAGACTGTGTTCAGTAGTCTGTGTGTATGTGTGTGTGTGTATGTGTGTAGAAGTAGCAAAAAAACGCCTGCACAAGCGTGACTGCAAAGCATGCAAAATATGCGTATATTGCGTATGCGCCCCGTAGCCCAGTGCCAGCCACATGTGTTGACGTTATTGCCTCGTTGTTGCCTCGTTGCCTTCGCAGTCTAAGCTCACTAATTGACTTGAAATACTTCTGACTGAAGTGCTTTGGCGGCACCGACGTCTACAACTTGTCACAGCGCCAGGAAAATGCCTTGCTGAGCCCATTTTCCTGTGCCGCTTCTCTCTCTCTTTGTCGTTTTGTCAGTTTTTGCGGCAAGTTGTCTGCAAATTGAACGTTATTGCACAATGTGCTCGCAGTCCTCGCTCGCTCTGCGGCAACCAAATCAAACGTGGCCACTTAAATCTGATCGGGCGATTCGATCTGGCTGCGTTCTCGATTAAAACAAAGCAATAACAGCAGCAGCACCAACAACAGTATGAAATGCTCTTTACAAGCATTCGGCATATGTGAGTCGAGCAAAGCCTCAAACTGTCGTTCGTATCGATGGCAATCAATGCGAAAGCGAAGAAGATACAGTCAAAGCTAAAGCTGAGCAGCTCGACTGGACTGTAGCATATGCGAGTACAATTTGCAGTCAGTGTGGCCACCGCAAATGAAGCAAAAGGTACAAATGAAATGAAGACAATTGCGAAAAGGCAAAACAATTTGAGGCAATGAAGAGCAGAAAGGAATTTTAAAGGAATATTGAGCAAACAAAAGATGTTTGGCTTATGCTGCATAGACAATAAGTTAGTCTAACTGAGCTTACTGCAGAGTATTCTTTATAAACAATAAGTTAAATTAACTGAACTGTCGGCAGGCGCTTTTGTCTGTGCTTTCTATTCTGTTCCAACGTGAGTTACAACACGTTGAATGTTATCTTTAACTGGGCGTAAGTAAGAATATAAATTAAAGTTTACAGTCTATGGAGTGTGCACTTCCTATAGCACATTCTTTTCTCTACCCTCCCCTTTTGCAGAAATAAGCACATCAAACTGTTACAGCGCAGCGCGGCACTGCCTGAGTGTATTCAGGCGAAATGTGTGTTAAATATTTCCTACACTCATAATAGAAATTGCGACAACAATGACAAAAGCTGCGACAATCACCGCGAGCAATTACAAAGATAACAATAATAATTGAAAACAGCAGCAGCTGTCAGAGAGCGTGTATGATGTGTGTGTGTGTTTGTGTGCCGAAAGCAGCTTGCAGCGCAATCCAAATATAGTCATGATTCTGCAACAACACTTGCAGCTCAATTAATGCACACACACAGACAGAGAGAGAGAGAGAGAGAGACGCAATAAATGTCATAATCTGCATGCAGTTTGCGCCTAAAAGTCTGCTACGCTGCGTGAACACAAATCGCAAATGAAAATGCGGGCGCGACACTGCGCGCGCGTGTGTGTGTGTGAGCATGTATTGGTGCACGTGTGTGTGTGTGTGTGTATAACACAGCGTGAGCTTTGGAGCGCGCCGTGCCGTTGTAAAATGCAGCATGTTGGCATATATAATTTAACATGCATAAATTTTGTCGCCTGGCGGGCTAGCCAAAAATTTGGTTAACAATTTTCTGGGCCAACAGAAAAGTGTTGCGTGTTTGAGTTTCCCGGCAGCAGCAGCAGCAGCTAAAAGCCAACAATAGCACACAAGACAAATACACACACACACACGCAAAGACACGCATACAGCTTATACATTATTTGCAGTCAAATTAAATCTAACAGCTGTGAATTTTCCATACAACTAGGACTTTTCCTCTGTGCTGCCCCAGCCCCCTGCTTCCCCCTCCCTACTCTCGACACACTTGTGAAAACAAATTTAGGCAAATATGAATTTTTAATACAATTTTGTGCAAGCTTTGTTTGGTCGCTGTTCCTCAACTTTTTGCGCATTGAAACTTTTTGCCAGCAATTTTTCTGCTTAATTAGCTATGCTAAAAGTGGGCGTGGCGTGACGGGTTGACACGCCCCCAGCACACCCACACACGCACACGTACCCGCAGTCGCACACATATGCACACAATCATTTCGAGTGTCAACGGAATTAGATTATTTATATTAAACTGTGCAAATTAAGTTGCAAAGCGACCGCAAAGCGAACTCTCCGGCATTTTCCGGCAGCTTTGCTCATTTTCCACACGAATCCGTTGTCGCCTGTCGGTTTGTCTGTCTGTGTGTCTGTCTGTCCGTCTGTCCGTCTGTCTGACTGACAGAACACAACTTGAACTAATAATTTACACAAATTGCCAATTTCGCCGGCCAAGCAACGTCCGTCAACAAACGCTCGACTGCGTCGTAAAATGCAAAATTTGGTCAAAACTTTGTCCGAGCATATCGCAAACTTGTTCGCACTTTATCGCATCTTTATCGCTTCAGATTCGGCTTCGGCTTCAGTTTCGGCAAGTCGAATGATAAGAGGCCTGGCTGCTGCTGCTGCTGCCGCTGCCGGGCATTGCGCGTTATGACAACATAAACGATATTTACTTTTTGGTTTTGCCTTTGCTTTCTTTCCTCTCTCTCTCTCTCGCACTCTTTCTCTCTCTGCCAAACATTTCTTGAAGCCTCTCGATGGTTTTTATGCGCGTTTTGCTGCCTTTTGCCGTTTCTAGTCGAACCGAAAAGTTTTCGACTATGAGGCATTTTCTTCCACCCCCCCTCTTCCTTTCCACCCCCTTCTCACACTCTTTTTGTTCGCCCACATTCTTCTTGTTTCTTTTTGCCACTTTTTGCTATTTGAAGTACTTCAAAGATTTTAGCATATTTTATTTGAATACTTTATTTCGCTGAAATGCGTTTGTCTGCGTCTCACTCACATCGCGTGTGTGTGTCTGTGTCTGTGTGCGATATTATCTCTGTGCTAGTGTGCGGGAGAGAGAGAGAGAGAGAGAGTAGCCAAAAGAACGACACGACTTTCAGCTTTGTTGACCTCGTCCCACCGTACCCACTTCCAACTAGTTTCTATGTCTTTGGCGCAAAGTTTTTCTTCAGACGCTTGTGAAATGAAATTTTTGAAAATTTTTCCGCGGGGAAATGAAAAAGTTTGTCCTGGCGGACACAATGCGGCTGGCCGCGTTACCCGGCTTACACCCTCCCCCTCCCTGCTTTCAGTTTGCCCATCCGATCTCGGCAAACTTCACTACCCAATAGTGTCATAGTTAATATAACGCATACGCCGCGTTGCCCTTTTGACTTTCTGTCGCCTCAGCCCACGCGCGAACTGCTGCTGCAGCGCTCTCTCTCTCGCTCTCTCTCTCATGCTCTATTGCTCTCTCTTCTTCCCACTCTATCTTTATCTCACTTTCTCGCTCTCTCTCCCGCTTGGACTGCTGCCATTTGCGTGCACAGCTGTCGACGATTCCAGTGCACAGAGAGCAGCGCGCGCTCAGCTCGCAGCGTACAGCCAGCCAGAGCATAGGATAAGCAATAAAGGATAATGTCATTCAATGTTTTGTGTGTCGTGCACACACACACACACACCCACACATACACACCGAGCGTAGCGGAGCAACGGCAGCAGCTACAACAAAAGCGGAAGCGCTTGCCATCATCAACGTCTTCCTCATCGCTGTTGTCGCTGTCGTCCTGTTGTTGTCCTTGTCGCCGTTGTCGTCGTTGTCGTTGCCATCGTTGTCGCCGTCGCCGTCGTCGTCGACGTCGTTGTCATTGGCAATAGTTTCGCAGCGACATTGTTGCTGTTTTGAGCTCGCTTCGCCTTTGCC
Organism: Zaprionus inermis; assembly: GCA_018151445.1. Classification (NCBI taxonomy): domain Eukaryota; kingdom Metazoa; phylum Arthropoda; class Insecta; order Diptera; family Drosophilidae; genus Zaprionus; species Zaprionus inermis. The sequence goes on along the minus strand of JAECXD010000640.1, from coordinate 1,920,036 downwards.
GCATTGCCACGCGGCAGACAATAGTCAAAAATGTCTTCATGCTCAACGCGACGCGCATAACGGAAATTCGCATTTGAAAAATACTTTCTTCATTTAACAACAATGTCTTGAAGTGGATGGGGGGAGAGGGCTCGAGGGTGGCAAAGTGTTGGCATTACTGTAAATCGCTTTCGTTTTACGTTTCATAATGATGAAGACAGAAACGTCGCTGACATCGACAGTGGGCGGGAACCGAAGGTGAAGGCGGTTAAGAGCACAGACTCTAAGCATATATGTTTTTGTGATATCAATACCATGTTATACTATGGGAAAACTTCATCATTTTGTGATCTTTCTGTGCCTTATACTCATGGCGTCACTTTACTATAACTCGACTAACTATTAACTTTCTTTCTTCAATAGTTCCATGCTGTAACTGCAAAATACTCGAAGACAGAAGCTTAAGCTCTCTACAATCTCTGCCTCTCTCTGTTATTTTATGATTTGACTTACTATTAACTTTCTTTCTGCAATAGTTCTATGCAATCGATAGCATAATTCCATATAATGCTCTACGCAATTGCTTAAGCTCTTTGCGATCTCCTACTTCGATATTTGCCGTGTTTTATATACATTTATTTTTCCTGTTTACTTGAACTTTTCCAAAAAGTATCTACAGCTTTCGTTTGCATTTTCTTTCGTCACTTGCCATTATACTCGCTTCTGTGTTCGCCTGAGCTGCCTCGAGTTTCATTGAAAAACTTTTCACATAAGCGTAAATATGAAATCGAATTGATTTTGCTTTGATGGAGAGCAGAGAAGCAGCAGCAGCGGGAGAGTGTGTGTGGGCTGGAGTGTTACGGAGTGCCATGGATTCCAGCTAAATCCCTGCAACGATTGATAGAGTTTTTCCAATTACATTTAGCGACAGTTGGCTACCTCTCGCTGCCATTCTATTTATCCCTTTAGCTATGCTATTTACATGAATGCGATGCGATGCGATGCGATGTGCAGCGAAAGTTAAAGAACATTTTCTGTGTCGAGTATTTACAGAATTTAGAATTGCATTAGCAAACACTTCAGCAGGCGCTGCAAACTCGCTTTTAATGCCAATTAAAAACGGCGGCTCCAGGCCGAGACGCGAAGCATCGATAAGTGTGCCAGTTGAGCATGTCTCTGGCTATGTGTGTGCCGAGTGTGTGTGTCTCGGCTAATGACACCGCAGCACGAGGACGACAGCTCATTTTCATGAGCAGGACATGCGCTGACATTTCGCCGGCAGCGACATGGCGACAGGCGGCGACGCAGCACGGCCTGCGGGTGCGCCATATTTAAATCTAATTTTGTCACCATGCAAATAACGACACGTTTACGTTTACGCGCGGCAAAGACACACACACACACTCATGCATGACGTTCCGCGCTGCAGTCGCAGTTGCAGCCGCAGTCGCCTCTGCTCATGTGTATGTGTGTGTGTGGGAGTGTGGTGGAGAGGGGCGGACGGTATGGTTTTGCGTTTGACTCGTTGTAATCGTGATTTCCTGCGCAACAGACGGCGTCAGCATCAGACGAGGCTGGGCAGACATGTCGGAAGGGGGTGGTAAGAGGCAGGGGCTGTGGAGCAGGTTGTAACTGCTGCTTTGGTTAGATAGCTCGCATAGTTGTTGTTGCAGTCGCCTTTGTTGACGGCGTTAAAAATGTCACAGCGCATTGCATACTTATTGGCCCGTGTGTTAATGCAGCGCCATCCGCAGCCCACACACACTCACACACACTAGCACGCCCAATGGGTGCACCCGCAAGCCATTCATGCCGCAGGCTAAATGTTCCACGCCGTGTGTGCAGCTGCGGCTGCTGAAAACCGTTTTTCCTTTTTGCTTTTTCCTTTTGCTTTTGCCTCTGCTTGCATTGTTGTTCTTCTTGTTATTGTGCCGCATTGTGTCGCACACCACATTCGACGTTTGCATGCCCACACACACTCGCACGCACACACACACATACTCTAACACAGTCTCGCAGTCAGCCGGTTTTTGCCACCTATTGTGCCATGTGTTTGAATTAGCTTTTAGCTGGTTGGCGGAAAAAAACCGCGACTGCGACTGCAATTGCACAAAAGCTTATTAGGTTCCTCTCTCTGCCCCTCACACTCTCTTTCTCATTCCCTCTCCCTGCGTGTGTGTGTGTGCAGCCCACACAGAAAGTAATACTTTTTTACAACAACTAATGCGCTTTGAGGTCGCGCGCTTCACGGCATTTCAATCCGCGCATTTACTCGCTGTCACTTTGCGCGCTTTTACCGCAGGCAGTTGCGCCCGTTTAGCTGCAACACGATCCGGGAATACCCTGTGCAATTAATGAACTGTATGAAGTTTGAACTAGTTTTGCTAAGGAACATTATAGTTGTTACAAACGATGCTAGGAGCGCGCAAAGCTGCAAGGACAACAATAGTGCACAGTTTTGACAACGTGTAATATGAGCTATTCATTGTCAGTATCCAAAATTGTGCGGTTTTGGGAAAATTCATCTTTCTGTTTGTTTGAACGCGTAGATTTCAGTTAATATAAAAGCTTTAGACTACAAATTTGGCGTGTAGATTGCAGTATAACATACACAGATGATAAGCATATCAAAACTCAAAAGCCATTTTCAATAAATATGAAAAGCAAAATTTTAACTTATCAAAGCTGTTTTAAAGACTCAGCTTGCTGCTAATTCATAATGAAAGCTAGTTATATCTCTAAATTTCAATGCGTTCTACTAATAAATTCAGAAATTATTCGAGTTTCAGAAACACTACGTTTACAGTTAAATATGAAGTAAAGTTTGTAGATATAATAATTATTTCAGAGCAACCCACAGCATGGATAGCTGCAAGCACTTGCCGTAGCTCTGTCAAACGATTCATTATTCACTGTACTCATATTCGGTATTCATTTCGTTGCGCACAAAAGGCCTGTTGCATAGTTCGCCATGTTTGTGTGTGTGTGCGGGTGTGCCGCCCCGCAGCCCAAAAGGAAGCTTGTCTTGTTCCGGCAGATCAGACGCAATGCCAGGCAAAAGTAGAAGAGATGTGGCCAATGCGAGTGCGAGTGCAGACACGAATAATGCTGAATATATTCGTTGCCATTGTTGTTGCTGCCTCCGATGCTGATGCTCTGTTCACGAGTTTCATGCGAAGCATTTTCAGCTTGAGTAGTTGTTGATTTAATTCAAGGGGCAATGCATTTTACAGTCGAGTGTTCGTATGAAAAATGTACAGCAATTCGAACCAGGACTTCTGCCCACTTATGCTGTTATCCTTTTTATCAGTGCCATTGTTGTTTTTGGGGGGGGCAGAGCTGCATTCCGTATTCGGGGATTGCGCCAAGTCCGGCTGCACTTGGCCCAACAATGGACTCGCTTTTCGTTGCAGGCACAAGTGGCATTGTAACATAATTTCCGTTGAAAATACATCAAAATGTAATCCAGCCTTGCATGTGTTTGTTCGCCGAGCGGGGACACGTTGAGTGGGCACACACACAAGCACACCCAAGCACACAAAGATACACACAAACACACACAAGCACACACAGATACACACACGTGCAATCGCTGTGGTTAGTTAGCATCTGTGTTTATATTTGTGCTTGCATTTGTTAGCACCCTCCCACTAATGCCTACACACACAAACACACACATACACGCATCCATCACTTTTGGCTTTGCACGTGTATGCGTGTTTGCTCTCTCTCTCCCACTGTGTGTATGTGTGTTCGTGTGCCTTGCCTCTCTTTTTTATGGCCTACGATTTGGCCCGTCGCATTTGTGTTTATTCAGCTACTTTTGCGGTTTGCCGCTTTTCGCGTACATTTCAACCACATTTGTAGTCAGTCCGGTTTCGGTTTGCGCATTGGACACATGCCAAAATATGACTAGCCTGCCCGCAACTGCCCCCAACTCCCCCGCCGGCCACAACCAACTGCCACCACATGCTTTACTTGAGTCCACTTCTCACTCGGTGCGTCCAAACGCACAACAAATACTTGCCGGGAGAAATTTATGCATATTTCCATTTGAAGCTGTTCGCCTGAGCCGACAAGTGTTGCCAACAAATACCAACTGCTGTGGCAACCATATGCGAATTGTTGTTTAATCCGTTGTTTCGGGACACGCGCCAACAAGCTTCAGTTTGCGCTGTTTTATTGAATTTGAATTGCGAGTGCAACTGCGCCTAATTGATGCTAGCCGTGTGTGTGTGTGTGTGCGGGTGTGTGTGTGTATGGCCGAAAAGCGATAATGCTCGGCTAAATTGATGCAAATTATAACAACAATTCGCTCGGTGCTCACAAAAGTTTGACGTCGCACGGGGCGTATGCGCGATTGCGTGATGTGCTCGCAATTCAATTAAATGCGGCAAATTGCAGTGCCAAATTAAAGCGAAACTGCAATCACTGAAACGAAATTAAATTGAATGGAACACTGTGCCGGGGAGGCGGTAGCCACGCCCAGCCCCGGGGGGGGTCAAGCAGTCTCCAGAGAGAAATAGCGAGAGAGAGAGAGCGAGAGTGAGAGACGGTGTGCAGCACGTATTTATTAGCTGACTTGCATTGATGAAGGTCGTCGCAGTCCTGCCCCAGTCCCCCTCTTCCACTCTCTCTCTCTCTGTCTCTCTCTCCCCTTTTCTCTCTCTCTCCCTCTTTCTGCTGCGACACTATGCCAGGTCGCTGATTGACTCACGATTATGCAATAAAACAGCAAACGGAGCGCGTTGAATGAGAATGGATGGCAGCAGCGGGCAGAGACAATGCTCAGCCGGTCCCGTGCCGTGTCTGCTTGTATTGGTAGGGCAGTGTGTGCCTGTGTATGTGTGTGTGTGTGTGCGCTTGCCTTTGTGTTGGTATATTTCATTGGCTTCATTTCAACGCCAGCTTTTCAAAAGCTAAAACTTTTTTATGTCCAACTCATTAAAAATGTGCGGCAATGGACTTAATGCCGACCCCCTCGGCTTAGGCCACGCCCACGTCCACACCCACGCCCCCATTGCCTTTGCTTTTGGGAATTTTGTTGGATTTTGTGATTTTGAGCCGCGGCCAGCAGCGCCACAAGCAGCCAAATGCAATTTCCAAGTTTTTAATGTGCGAAATTTCTAATTTAAGATTTACGATATTTTTATGTTGAATTACATTCGTACCGCCCTACACCCCCGGCCTCTCCTTCTCACGCTCTTCCTCTCTAGTCAGCTTGTTCCGCCCGATGTTCGCTCATTTTCGTTTGCTGGTGTTGGGCTGCAAATTCATTTGGCTACCGCGCTGCTTTATGCTCCGTTTTGACTTTTTTATGGTACCAACCGCGCCCCTTCCTGCCCCCAGCCCACTCAGCCTGTTTGCGGACAATATGTTTGCGCGTATTGCAGGCACGATTAATTGCCCTGGCCTGGTTGGCAGGAGAGGGTCAGTGGCCGCCCGGCTTATGCAGTTTTATCTTCTGGAACTTAATTGGCCAACAGCTGCGATCCGATGTGATCCCATTTCGCAGCAAAACCGAAAAAAAAGAATGGGAAAAACCTTTTGCACTGCGGTTGCAGTTAAATGAAACGCGCTGATTAAATTGTTTTCGCCGGGCCAATTGACTAAAATTCAACGCGATGTTTACTCTGTTTGTTGTGCGAATACGGTGCGGTGCGGAGTTGCGGGAACTTATATGGCCAGTTGTTTATGGCCGCTATTGGGGCCATGTTAACACACGCTCGTGCTGCCTCTTTCTGCCTCACTCGACTGCAGTTTGTTTTGTGTGTGTGTGGGAACGCAATAAATCGTAGCTTGAATCTGATTTAGTTGCTGCCCGAAGCCGGTTCGATGCGGAGATAGCATAAAATGAATTGTACAACGATTGATTTGAAGAGAGAGAGAGAGTGCAGGCGCAGTCGATGTGGATTTACTATGCGAATTTATGGTTCAATTGGCAGGAGGAAAATTTAAATTTAGCACAAGTAACGCTCGCTTCACTTGCCCCGATTAACCACGAGTTAAGCCGTTAAGTATCTCTGATTTTTGTTACACGTGCTCGCAGCCAGGCACGAAGCACTTATGCCCAATGTCCGAGTGCGGGAACGAGCCAAAAAAGAAACCGCAAAAACCGTATCTCAATTGCAATCACTCAAAACAACGGAAATGACGCTTAGCACAACTTCCTGTCGTTCGCAATGGACGAGCGCGTGCCGTGGCCGTGGCCGTGCTCGGTACAACGCGCAGCCGAAAACGTGGCAAGCGGATGGCAGGGGGAGGATTGGAGAGGATGAGGGTAGTCCCTGCTGGTCAACGCGAGCATTCTACAACTCATGGTGGATTCTGGTTTTTCTGGCATATTTGTCAACGCCGTTTCCTCCCACTGTAACTGGCAACGCCACGCCCACGCCCACAGTGACCGCCTCAGCCCCCGAGACTGGACACATTCAAGTGCAATTTCCTTGTAATGCGAAACTATGTCATTTCGGCACGGACGCTGCAACGGCATGACAGCGACAACAACAGTGGGTCAGGAAACGAATGGGCCAGTCGAGATAGGAATAGATGCGAACGCCTGGGCGGGCGTCTGTATACAAACATGACACGTCGCCACACTTGGGCGGCGCCACACTCAAGAGTGTCCACCTGCGACACAGCCGTATCTATAACTGACTCCCCGACTTACCAGCACCCTTGCCCGACCCGTTGCTTCCAAGTAGCCCGAGCCGTAGTCCCGAAGTGGCAGCCAGAAATGCCAACTCGAGCGGGGCTGAAACGAGCCAGCCGCCTGACAAGCGGCATTTGATAATGTCAGACCGAAAATCAGCAACAGACACACCCGACTGGCCACGTTCGCATCCTCCTCGCCCGATGCATACACAATTGCACGTTGCGATTTCAGTCCACAACCAGTTGGCACAACTGTTGCCGCTTCGCATCTCATGTGGGTTTCAAGTGCACGTCAAGGGTCGGGTCCTTGGGCTTGGGCTCTGTGCTCCGGCTGAAGCTGGAGCTGGGCTGCGCATCAGCTTGCCTGCGTCGCAGCCGGAGTCGTAGTCTAATTAGTTTCAGTCAAGTTGAACTTGTGAGCGCTTTTTAATTGCCTCCTTCATTCTTCTACTCATTACAGAACAGTTTCACATCTTTGTGGGCGATTTGAGCGCCGAAATCGAGACGCAGCAGCTGAAGGATGCTTTCACGCCATTCGGAGAAATATCGTAAGTAGCGCATGTAAATCGATTTAAATGGGGCTAAGAATAGGCGGCTGCCATTGATTAATATGAGTTTATATATGCCTATTTATATTCGTGTACTAACTACAGATTTAACAAGTAAGATTAGATGCTCAGTTGCAAGCACCTAGATAAGCCATAATTTAGGTATAGCTTAAGACAATAATTTAAATATATATATTATATATATTCCTCAACTAGCGTTAGCTTGTTCTGCAAATTTTCTGCTCCATTTGGAAAGAATTTAATACCCTTTCTTGATACTATCATTATGTAGCATTATTTGCTAATAATTTTCTGCTCCATTTGGAAAGAATTTAATACCCTTTCTTGATACTATCATTATGTAGCATTATTTGCTAATAATTTTCTGCTCCATTTGGAAAGAATTTAATACCCTTTCTTGATACTATCATTATGTAGCATTATTTGTTAATTAATATATATTTATGTAAGTATATTTACTCATGAACTATCATTAAATTGAATAAGTTTCTTCTTATAGTTAGGCAACTTACATATTCGATTTATATATCATAGAATGTATAAACACATGATATGTACAGGTTTATATACATTCATGAACTATCTGAAGAATACACCCGACTCTTTCGCTTAGTTAGCCTGCGCTGTCAGTAATTAATTGAACCTCAATCTCTGTTTTAAAATTATGCCTATATATCTTATATATATATATATTCCTGAAGCATCCCTTGACAGCACCAATTAGATACTTTGCCGGCCCAGTTAATACACTCCTACGCATGATGACAGTACGCGTTTAGCGTTGCCACTCTTCGACTGCCCTTTACCCCGGTTAATTGCTTTTTTATAGCCCCTGTCGGCGGGATGGCGCTGAGGGTGGCAGCCCAAGTAAATATGCGACAAGGGCCTAGTCGACTCGGTTTGGTTTTTGGGGCCAACATCGATCGCACATTAACTTCAATCAAAGCACAGTTTGCGGCACTTGTGCAAATTATGAAATAAACAAACAGCGGGCGACTGAAGTGCTCCGGTCGCGGCGGGCGATAGGTCTGGGGAGACGGGCAGCGGAAGCTTTATTTATGAATAATTAGCAAGCCGTGGGGTCCGCATCGAGAGGGTAACCGGCGGTCGGTTGGGGGCTGCCTGCGTTGTATGCGGCAACGAAAGGCAGCTCATTTTCGTTTTGCTTTGCTTTGTTTTTGCCCGTTTCTTTTTTTTGCGAAGAGCATAAAGCAAGCTGAGCAGAGACAGAGAGTGGGGGAGAGAGAGCAAGGCAGAGAGAGAGAGAGAAAGTGCTTCCATGGAATGGCAGCGGCAATAAATTAATAATTTAATTTTCGACTTTTTGTTTGAGCCGGCGACAACAACAACAACAACATCGAGCAGAACAAACTGCAGCCGGACTCGAGCGATATGAAAACCGCAAGCGGCGACGCGGCAGCAAACAAGGCGGGCCAAATGTGGCCCCGAAAAATGAGGGAAATAATATCAGAGCGGAAGAAGTGAAAGCAAATAAAACTTGATTTATTCCCGCTGAGTGGGGTGTATATTTGCCCATGTACCCCCTGCAGTACAGCCTCCTTTTCCCCCCTCCGTTGCCATCTCTACCCTAGTTGTCGAGCTCATAGGTCAGTCGTTCGCAGCGCACACCCCGGCCCGCCCCTTAATTTGAAGCGTGTTTTGCTGGCTTTTCATTTGCCACTTTCTTAATTAATGAGCAGCAGCCAGGCTCGACACAGCTTGGCTGGGCACGCTCTGCTGCTGCCGGTCCAGCCACGCCCCCTTTGGCCCACCTGGCCATCACCGATGTGCCCCAAGTTGTTTGCGCTAATTTCTTTGAGATTTTGCAAACGGCAGCTACAAAAGTTGGACTCGTTTGGGCCAATTCTCTGTCAGGCACTATTTATTTATTTAACATTTTATGGGTCGGGCCTTTTTAAGTTTCTTGCCGTTGCCACGGCTGCTGCTTCAGCCTGCTCATTAGGCCGCCACCTCGCGCCCGCCCACCCTACCCTTAAAGTGCTTTACTTTTGCTTGGCGACAGGCCTCGAGGCCGGCAAATAGTGAAATTTTCCGCGTGTTTATTTTTGTGAACGCAAATCTACGAAATAATTACATTTTTCATTTGCACCTGAAGTGGCTGCCTGGGGCCACTGTGCCACGGCTGGGCTGGGCTTGCACCGTTATTTGCTTTTTAGCGTCTTGAAGGACGCTCGCCTGCTTCATCAGAATCCTTGTCGTCGTTCGCTCTGTCATCGTCTTTGCCGTCTTCTCTAGCCATCTCTCGTCTTCTCGTCGTCGTTGTCGTTGTCGTCTCCGGCTTTAGCTTTTAATTTATTGCTCTTTATGTTTTGAGTGCCCGCGTGGGAAATAATCGCAAATGTGCTGCTGGCGCCGCTGGCGTTGACTGCGCTGCTTACGTTTTACCTACTTTTCATAAGGTTAACAACACTCATGGGTAGATTTTTCATTTAGTCGAACATAAAGAGCGAAATTTATACAACAATTTCACCCTGTACAACAATTTCACCCTGTACAACAATTTCACCCTGTCTCACTCGCTCTCTCCTTCTTTTTTTAATTAACTGAAAGTTTCTTTGCATACACTTGGCAACAACAAAACTTGATAGATATAGACATGTGTGTGTGCGTGAGGTTAGCCAAGAACTTCTCATGTTAATTTATAATATCCCCAACTTTCTGCGGCTTTGCGTCGCCACGAAAGTCTTCTTGCATATTAAATTACGAATACAGTTTTAATTAAATCGCTTCAATAGAAAACATAAATATAGCACTGCTATCGTCTTATCTGCGCTTCGATAGTGCCCCCCGACTAATTGGTCAATTATTAAGATTGTGTGCGTAAGGTGCTTAGACTTATTATCACATTGCACGAGACAATGCAGTACTACATCTCATCGGCAAAGTGAGCCCGGCATGTAATGGCCATAAAGCACAAAGCCCGTTAAGAGCCCAATGTCGGAGCGATTCGATAAGCTTGATACATAATTTAGGCATGCAATGAAACTTGAGTGGATCGCCAGAGCGCATGAAATCGAGTCCAGCAATTAGGCACACCAATCGGCCAATCACCACAACACGCTGCCTGCTCCCCCCTGCCCAGCAGCGTGCCTTTGTTGCGTATAAAACTGGAATTCAATTATTCGCCTATGCCTATTCTTGGCCAAATTAGAGCAGCAAACTCCCTCTTTCTCTCTATCTCTGTGCGTGCTTCAGTCTGATGCAATGCATGGCGCAGTTATCGACCAGCCTTGCTCTATTCGCCACACTCTGCAGATTAATTACATGCAGTATATTTATGGCTCTCCTCGAGCCCGTCTGGCACGCGTATTAGCAGCGTGTCATAAATAAGCAGGGCATGCTAATGGTGCACACAATGAAGCTGCTGATTAGCAGCATATCTCGACACATTCCCATCAGCATTCACAATGTAGCAGTGGCATTATTAGCCTACTTTCTCGGCCCTCTAATTGAATTTCAATTTTTGTAGCATACTTTCCTGCGCCAGGCAAAATTCTTCCTAATTGGCTGCTGCAGTCGCTGCCATTGCTGTCGTTGCTGCAGTCGCTGCTATTGCTGCTGCTAGCCCGCTTATTGTTGGCAACAAAAGGCTTAACTTGACTTTTGTGAAAACTTTGAAACATATTTCGAATTCGCATTGGGCAAAGCAAAGCGCAAAGCGCACGAGACAAGCCTGAGCAAAGAGTGCAGAAGCAAAGCAACAAGATAACAGACACACTGCCATTTTTGGCTAGTTTTAATGATACTTGGCGAAAGTTTTGATTTTGATTTTGGCCACGCTGCTCGTGGCATCATTACGTTGATTTTTCTTACGTAGGTGCCGCGCGTTCGATGTGGCTTAGGCCACACAGCTCTCGCCCCAATTGAGACGATGCTGAAAATGAGCAAAACTTTCAACTTAATCTATTCAAAAAGTTCGCTTTGTCGCCGCCGATTCAGATGCCGCGCGCTGCTGCCTGCCGCTTCATAAACTTCAAAATGCGCTTGTGCACGTCGCCAAGTTGCAGCAAAGAGAGTGCGAGAGAGAGGGAGGCAGAGAGAGAGCGTGGCAGGCAGGAAACCAATGATCGGCGACAAGTGGGCGCCAAGCGGCGACTGATGGAGCTGCCAGGCACTTGTGCAGCGGAAATGGAAACGCAAGTGCAAGTCGAAGTTGAAGAAAAACTTGTGCTTACCCACTCTCTCTCCATCCCTCTCTCTTCCTTTGCTCTCCTGCTAAGTGGGCGTGGGCTTTTGTCACGAGACGCGGCGAATGACAAATCAAAATCGCATTCAAATGCGACGCGGCGTGCAGCGGAAGTTAATGCGAAAAACTTTTGCCCCACAATCAGTCAGTCGGCGCAGGCAATGAGTGTGGTGGGGGGATGGGGCACCCCTTACCAAATCTTTGTGCGGCGTAAAAAATTGCTCTTGTGACTTTTGTTGCAGCGCCGCCGCGCACGCAGCAACCGCAAAAGCCGAGCACTTTTTCACGCCGCCTGCAGCAATTTATAAGCCCGGGCAAGTGGCGAAAGTTGTGCGACACATCAAGCACACACACACACATACACACACATCAAACACACACTTATATATCTTTATTTATACTCCCGTAAATACGCAACACTTTATAAAAGCCAAATTAAATGCGTCGCCCAAACAATTCAGCCCCAAAATACAAATTGAAATAGGCCAAGCGGCTGCCGTGTAAACTTTCTAATATCATTTTAATGGCGGCTCGTTGAAAAGTTTCGTTTGCCCGAACGGCAAATTCATTAAATGCCAAACAATTTCCCATTTTCAATTTGTACACAATTTCGTATCAATAGCCCGGCCAGATCCGACAGGCCCCAGCCCGAAGCTGCGCCTAATGCGCGCATAATAGACAAGAGCAACGGTGATGGGGTGGGGGGAGTGGGAGTGGCAGGCGGGTAGAGGGGACTGCAGCATAAATTTATTTAATTTACTTTGTTTGCGGCAGCCACACACACATAGGCAGCAGGGACAAGAACTTTTCACATAAAATACGCATTATTTCATTAAAATTGACAAAAAGGCTAAACACGAGTGCCAAACATGGTCGACTGCCTTTTGGTTAGCACTGTGCCAACTTGTGCACACTGAGTGACTGCTTGACTGACGGACAGCAGCATGGACAGTGCGATGAGAGCGAGAGAGAGCGAGAGAGAGCGATAGAGATAAGCAGAGAGAGAGAGAGAGAGAGTGATAGAGTGGGGCAGAGTGACAGACTCGAGGGGCAGTTGATCTGGCTCTGGCTTTGTGTTGCGTCAGGGGCCAACTAAACGGCTCTCAGTTGGCAAGCCAAACAATTCGCAAGGCGCCGTACACCCCTACCCCTTCCCCTCATCACTACCCCCTCCCCCTTCCCCATACCCGTCTTGTCGCTTGTCTGCTGCAGCAAACAGACTGGAATATATATAAATAAAAGCACTTCGCTGCGCAATGAAGAGCCTGACGATGGGCGCCGTCAGCATTTAAAATTAAATCAACAGCAACGGGGTGCGGGCAATGTGGGAGAGGAGTAGTGGGAGGGGCAGCTATGCTCTGCGGCTGGAGCAACTTTTTTATCGCGCCAACAAAGCAGCAGCAATGCCGCCTAAAATTATGCTGCAATGAAGACGACAATTTTTGGCTGCCGTTTAAAATGGCACTTTTCGGCCAGCTTCCCTCTGCTCTGCTCCCTCTCTCCCTCCCCCTCTCGCAGTGCCTGTCATTTGCCAGGCGGCTGGCACAAATTGAATTTAAGTGCAGTTTTGGCTTTGCTCGCAGCCCGCACTCGCTCAGCTCGACTCGACTCGGAGTTGAGCAGCTGCCAAAAGCGACGCGGCCCAAAACCGGATCCCGATATGCCGAGCCCAGTGCGTCCTGCGTCCGCACACACATATGTTGCAAGTTTATCACTGAGGCAAATAAAAATGTTGGGAAATTCTTTCTGGCCTTGCTCTAAACTTTTTGGCTACAAATTTATTGGCAATAAATTGACTGCCATTAAAGTAAGCGCCAGCAGCCCGCTGGGTCGGGCCCAGGCAGGCAGGCAGGCAAGGAATAATAAAAAATGGCTGCCAACGCATAAATCCCCAAAATAATTTGACACAATGAGTCACACAGATTGAGTGGCCCACTTTATGATGGGCCAGGCGTCAGGCCAGGGATCAGGGCACGCCGGCTGTGCCGCAGGTGCAATTTCGACACGGAAATGTAATTTTAAAGCACTCAAGGCTCAAGGTTGACGAAAAGCGTACAGAGTAGAGTAGAACAGGCAAGCGAAGCCCCGATGAAAAAAAATTAGCGAGCGCACAAAAGGAGACGCCGAATCTAATGTAATCATGGGCCAATAGAGTCCCATGACATGGCAGGTGAGCGGAGTGCCGGTGCTGGCCATTGAGTGACACTCTGCGGGCAGAGCGCCAGTGTTGCCAGCTGGCAAAAAAATCTAATCAAAGCTAATCCGGCGAATGAGGCGGCCAATGTCGCGGAGCCTTTTGTTTGCTTCAAGTGGCGTAAGCGCTGAAATTTGCACAGCTGCGGCGCGGTAACTACGCAGCGCGACATTTATTTAAAATACAAGCTATGAAATGGGCTGAACCCCGCGCCCCACGCCGTGTCAGCACCCGCTTTTCACTGAGTGCCGTGTAATTGCTGCACAAAGATGAAGCGAGGAGCAGCAGTGTGGGGTGTGAGGTGGGCAGGGTTGGAGGGGCAGCTGGAGAGAGGTTTAAATGAATTTGATTTACGTTTTTAAAGCCAAATAAACGCCTTTCAATTAAGTCCGAGCGTCAGCCACAGTCGCGTTCCAGGGTCCGCATCCTGCTGCTTCGTCTCCGTCTGCGTTGCTCCCTCGGCGTCTCCTATTGACTTTGCCGTGGCAACGTTGACAACGCTTACTCTCTGCCTCCCCCTCTCCGCCGCTCACACCATCTTCCTCTCTGGCAAAATACTCGAAAAACCACCGCAAACACCTAGCTGGCATTCATTCAACGGCAGCCACCCACGCTCTCGCCGGTTTTGCATGCAGCACTCATACGCCCCGTTGCCTCGCTTCGTTTGTCGTTACGTTTTGTGCGCTGTACGCTTTGCTCGTTGTCATTTGCCAAGAGGAGAGGTGAGCGAGATTGAGAGCGGCGAGTGGAGAGCGGGAGAGGGGCAGAGTGCGCAGGGCATCCGTGTTCACTGATTTCACTTGCAAATTAATGAGAAATTAGAGACAACGGCAGGGCAAACCAGAGCAGAGCAGAGCACAGCGAAGAATGAAGCAAGGGCATAAGGAGCGCAGATAAAGAGGAGGAGGGAGAACGGGGAGCGGGAAAGGGAGAGTGAGGGGCAGAGGCAACACCGCCGTTGGCCGCTGTCAAAGTCGTAAAATGAACATTTGTGCTAATTTAGGAAAAGGCAAATTTGGACAGGACTTCATTACGGGCACGTAACGGCACATTGCCGTTCTCCCGTTTTGATTGATTGAATTTGTCTGGGATTTTGACTTGCCTAGGCACTCGAACAATAGGTGCATACAGAGAGATAGAGAGAGAGGGAGAGCGGGAGACGGAAGAGAGAGGGCAAACAGACAGGCACTTAATATATTTAAATTATTTTCTTGTAGATTGATATCAATTTGATGTGTAGCTGGCAGCCGCATTTGCATAATGGCTTTTTGATTTCGAATTGTAAAGCGGAGAAACGCAAGAAATACAAAAATACTAAATTGAAAACAAAAAAAACACCTAATTATTTTAGATAAACTTAACAGAATTACCTGACGTATTACGTAGTAGTCTCTGGAGACGGCGCTGTTACTGCCACGCTGCCACCTTGGCTCATTCAATTTAATTGCAGCAATTGCCCTGACTGTGCCACGCCCGCCACGCAGGCCACGCTATGTTGCAGTGTAATTTCAGATTAATTTGCATACTGAAAGGCCCTGACAGCAGTAGCAGCAGCAGCAACAGCAAAGTGAGTTGAGCAACAACTGAAACAGTCATAACGACAGCGACATGTTTGTACTTTGTCAAAACACTGACGAACCGATTAATTGCGTTAGATTACACTGAGGCAGAGGCAGTGACTGAGGGAAGAGGGCAGAGGGCAGAGAGACACACTCGCTTAATATGTGCTTTGAGTTAATTTCATTTCTTCGTTGTTATTGCAAAACACACGCAGCACACACAGAACATGGCAGGGCACATGGAATGAAATTATAATCGAGCAGTAGCAGGAGCTGCAGCAAAATCCTCGAGCGCACGCGCTCTAATGAAATCATCCGTTGTCCGTGGCGAAATGGAAATTAGGCTCTGCCTCTCTCTCTGTGTGTGTTTGTGTGTGTGCGTGTTTGTTCGCCTAAATAGCTATGCATGCCTAATGTCTGTATTCAACTGGGCATGAACTGTGGCTCTCTCCCACTCACACTCGCCCACGCTCTGTCTCCGAGCATGACCGTAATTACAGACATGCGAGCAGAAGCTGCTGCTGCTGCCCCCCGCTTCCCGGCCAGCTGCCCACCCCACTGCTCATGCAACGCCTACTGAATATTGCTGGTTAATAATCAACTTACACATCTGTACATGCTAAAGAGTGCCACGCCCCGTGCCGCACCCCGCCCACTGCCCTTAAAAGATAACATA
The DNA here is from genome assembly GCA_018151445.1 of Zaprionus inermis. Taxonomy (NCBI): domain Eukaryota; kingdom Metazoa; phylum Arthropoda; class Insecta; order Diptera; family Drosophilidae; genus Zaprionus; species Zaprionus inermis. The sequence continues at coordinate 1,904,198 of JAECXD010000640.1, read as the reverse complement.
CTGTCGTTTTGCGTCTCTATCACACCCCACGCGCTTTTTATGATTAAAATAATTGAGCGTGCGTAGCTTTGCAGTGAATGTGTGAGTGCGCGTGTAACTGAGTTCGAGATGCATGTGTGTGTGTTTGTGTCTCCTTGTTATTGCGTCGAGTACTCAAATTAATTAAGCAAAACATAAAACAATGAAACCAAAAAAAAAATCAATTTTTATAAAAACCTTAAACAATTTGACGAGTTCTCTCACTGAAATCTCAGCAAATAAATAGTCCCTCCCCTTCTTCCCTCTACACATGGCTTTTCCTCGCACCACCTGACACATAAAGAGGTCGTCTCTGTCATTGTAATTAGCAAATTGAATTTAATTTTGTGGCATTGTCTCGCAGTCTTCCGCGGAAAGCTCATTACGTTTTGGCACGAGTTCAAGCAGGAAAATGACATTCTCCTCCCAAAGACTCACCTCGTATGCTTTGTTTCTAATTGAATTCCACTGGGTTTTTTATTTTATGCAAAAATTGCTTGATTAACTGAAATTCCATTTTTGCAGTTAAGATTTTACGTTGCGTATGATATTAATATAAACATTTATGGCCATGTGTTGGAGTTGGGTTTCTGCGCATTTTACAGAGTTTTTTCCTGACTCGAAATACTATAAGTGCCTGTGCCTTTAACAGCGTTTTTAGCACACTGTGCAGCTGCAGACGCTTGCAAACTTATTCGCCAAGCTTAAAAGTCAGCTACCCTGTAAATATATGTTGCTCTATATGGTATCTCCTGCTATTGAAGTTCTTCTTACTGTTGTCAGCTGGCAAGTGAAGTCGGCCAGATGATGTTTGATTAATTGTTGATTTATCACGTAGATTGCGACGAGACGGCAGCACGACTTAGGCATATCACGTATACGCACTCGCATTTATAAGCAGTAGCAGCAGCAGAGTGGATTCATGGCGTATATGAATAAAAAGCATGCCAGCGAGTCGAGCGAAGACTTCTGCCAAATGGCAGCAGATTTATTTTACCCAGCCAGAGAGAGAGAGAGTGAGCGAAAGAGACAGTTCATTGGCATCTTGCAACAGCTGCTTCAAGTAGTCGCTTCTTTGTTGCTCCAGCCTGCCTAAGCGGATGAGCTTGTGCTTGTCCAGGCTGTAAGCTCTGCCCGACAGACTTGTCGCCTCGTCGCCTTCTGTGCGCCTTTTGTGCGCCTTTTGTGCACCTTCAGTTGTGCCCCTCTCCCCACCTCTCCGCCGACTGAAGCAATGTCAAAGCCCGTGGCGCTGCTTGAGTAATTATGTGCGCCAATGCTCGGGTCGAAATCATGTTGTGTATTTCCGTTGCAATTTCGAAATTTTAAACTTGTTAACAGCAAATTGAAGTCATTTCCTGCGGCAGCAACAACAACAAGGACAGCAAGACGCAGTCAGACGAGAGCAAGAGCGAGAGGTAATGGCAATATGGTGGACGTTTGTGCAACGGCACCAAATAAATGAGAAAACCGCAAGGTGCAGCAAAAGGTGAAATGAAGGCGAGGAAACGGCAAGCAGAGACCAAGGCAAAGAAAATGCCAAAAAGGTATAAGAGCGGAAATAAGTGCGGCAGGCAAGTTAGCGGAAGTGTGGGGGGGGGGTGACACGAGGGAAGCAGGAGGGGAGAAGGGATGGTTCGCAGGTGACCTGCCCACAGGATAACCTGTTGACCACGTGCATACTGCAATTCAAACAACCGACAGGCAAACACAAACACAAACACACACGCGCAGCAAGTTTTTGGGCAAAAGTGCCAAGAAAATTGCATTTTCCTATGCCAAGAAAAACAAAAAATAAGAAAGAAAAGCAAGAAGAAAACCCAGGCTCACTCACACACACACATACACACAGGGAGGGCATTGCGAAAAAGGTAGCAAAAGGCTGCTGAGAAATAAACTCGAGCGTTTTGTGCTCGACAGGCGATTGTCGAGTTGCGGCTAGGTGTAGAGTGGGGTAGGTGTAGAGTGGGGGAGGGGTGTGGCAAGTGAAATGCGCTCATCGCGTGCCGCGAATGCAATTTTGGAGCCAGCCCGCAAACGACAACAACAACAGGCTGCTACACCCTGTACTCCAAGGGGGGTAACGTGCTGGGCAAAAAAATTGCAGCAGTTGAAGCTGTTGCAGAGGGGCGGGAGTGGCAGTAGCAGAGCTGGGGGCAGGAATGGAAGCAGGGCAGGGACAGGGATGGGGCACAGGCTGGTTACGGGGGCGGCAAATGCAATCTACAAACAATGAAATGAATTGTCAAGTGCAAACATGTCGCTGTCGCGCAATTGCAGCGACGTTATCGTCTCTCTCTCTCTCTTTCCCGCTCTCTTTTCCCCTCTTTCTCTTGTTCTGCCTCTCTCTGACTTCCTCACAATCTCTGGCTACAATTGCAGTGCCTGTTCCAACCCGTTCTCCCCTCAGCAGCAGCAGCAGCAGCAGCTCTGCACGCCCATTGCCTGCTCGCGAGTCCAAAATTTGTTTTGCCTGCGTTTGGCAGTTAAAAATCAACACGAATGCGAAATTGCAGCAAATTTGGCCCTAAACGGCAGGGCATACAAATGCCGGCTAGTTAGGCACTTCCGTCGAGCAGCAGCAGCAACAACAACAACAACAACAACAACAACAACAACAGCAGCAGCAACGGCAACAAAACGAGGCAAATCAAACGCTTTGACGCAACTAAGAAAAGCGTCGCCGAAAGCAGTCGAAACTTTTATGACTTGTTAGTTGTTGTTATTGTTTCTGTTGTTGTTGCACTGTAGCATGCCTGCATTGGGTTGTTGCTGTTGCTGTGGCATTTTCCATTTCTGACTTGCCCCGAAGATTTATAGCACTCTGTGAAACTACCAAAAACTGGCCAACATTGCGGATGTCCGGCGTTGACACGCCAAGCAGCCAAAATGCATCAGCAACGACAACAACAAAAACGACAACAACAGCAACAGCAGCAACAAAAATAACAACATTTTTGGCCACTGCACATGCACATAGGAAATTGTCCTTCGAGTCAGTTTCACATCTCCGACTAGTTCGCATTTCTCTTGATTTATTTAAATCGAAAATTAAATTAAAACGAGCGAGCGAAACAAAACCGAAACTCAATCAGAAAAGAGTCGAAAAACGCACAAAAGAAAATTCCAATAAAATCAGAAATCTCTATAGAACCTTTATACCATTGTATATTCAATATTGACAGCACCTATTTCCCATTAGTCTTAAGTTTCTGCATTGATTCGAAGTGAAAAAGTGCCATAAATATGGCTAAATATTGTAAATTCGATGCTATTTTTGAATGGAAAAAGTTTCTTTATCGTGTAGCTATTTCTTAGCTTTGTCAACTCGATTTATTTCATTCACAATTGTTGGCTTCCCTCCCCTCCACCTACTCCACTGGCATAGCCAGTTGACTCTTGCCTTTTGTTGATTTGAACTTTCGTTTGATTTCCTTTTATCCAGCTCCACTTGGTCAACTCACTTTGCTATTATCTTGTTGACATACGATAGGACATTGACATATCCATTTTTTAGCAGTCTGTTGTGTGTGTGTGTGTGTGTGTGCACAAATACCTAGAAAGGCAGCAGCAGGCAAAGGTGATTTATTATAACTTTGCCTCAAAGTGAATCAATTTTCAGTGACATCATTGTGCAGTTTCAATGGCAAACACCTCTATAGGGGGGTGCGTGTGTGTGTGTGGGGGGTGTGCGTATGTGTTTAAGAGAGGGGAACGGGGAGCCGGAGCAGGCGTAGGCCGTGTGTGAGCTCGTCAGCACTCACACAACAATTAACACTTGGCCATTACTTCCATTTGCGGCATGTTAATTTGTTGCCACATCAATTGCTCTTACCAATATGCGAGGCACATCGAGGCCCACAAACACGCACACACATACATGCACAGAGCGCCTATGTTCGATGACGCTGTGACTGTGTCTGTATCTGTGTCTGTGCCAGCTCTCGTGCCTGTCTGTGTAACAACCTCACAGACAGCTGATGCTGTTGCGGTTGCCAGCTACAACTATCACAACAACAACAGCAGCAGCATCAAGAACAGCAACAGCATCAGCAGCAGCAGCGACATTAACAGCAACAACAACAGCAGCAACACGAGCGAGAGGGCAATAGCAACAACAGCCTGCTGACAATTGCCTGACACTCGGCAGCTTGCTGGTTTATTTGCTACACACGTGGACAGCGCACATAGCTACACACACACACACCCCGCCCCCCATATCCCGATGCCAGCCCAGCAGCCAAGTCACTGCCAATGGCTAGAGCGTATGCGAAGGGGACGCAGTCAAGGTAAGTGGGCGGGGCACGAGCCGAGGCGCCGACTGAGCAGCTGAACAATAACGCTTGAGTGATTATGCAATTGACAGCTAAATCAATCAATGATGTCAACTACATGCCGACAACGGGCAAACCAAACACACCGACACACACACGCGTACACACACACACACACACACACTTATAAGCACAGCAACATATACAAGCAAGCACACACACACACACAAGCACGCGCACACACCACGCAGCATAGGCAAACACACTACAAGCACACTCCATGTTTATTTCCACGTTTTGTGCGACACACACACACAAGCACGCAGGGCTTTCCCAGCTGGCAACATGCTTCACGTTGTTTTTGACAATTTCAATTTTTTATGACAAAACTCGAAATTGGTACAAGAACTTTTTGCTGCCCGCACAAACAACAACGAAATTGTTAAACGCTTTTAAATAAATGAAACAAAATTCGCAATCGCCCCAAGCGATTTGTAACAAGTTAACTGGCTTTTGAAATGCCCGATCTATATTACATATGTTTAATCCATAAATACATAAAGAAGCATATACAATCAGAAGCAAATACAATCTTCTGCAGCATAAATATACAGCTCGTTCAGGCAATTGTCTGTTGTTCGTTTGTATGAAGGAGTAGTAGAAGTAAATCTCTGAGATTGTCGTAGTAAGAGTTACTAAATTTGCTGACAATATGTCTAATCACTGCATGCACTAGTTTGTTTTTGGATTGAGATAAGCCTCATTATAAAGACTTAAATTTATATATATTGCATTAATAGCGTCATTTTAAGGCAAATATAATTATTTTTGATTTATATAATAATTATTACTAGTCCAATGAGTTAAGCAAGTTTGGTTATATATTAAAGATATTTAATATATAATTTTAAAGGCGCTGCAGCTAAGGTACAACATTTTTTCAAGCTAGTTTTAGAGGCGCAAATTAATTTGTTGAAATTATTTTCAACCATTCCAATGATTGTTAACTTTTTTGAATTATGACAAGTTTCCCGGAACAGCTAAGCTGTTTTCTCAGACAGCTTAGCAGAAAAAGATGGAAAAAGATTGAGTGGGTGGTAGGGGGACAGATAAGTTCATGTAAGAGAAACAACGTCCCCTCCCCTCTCGAACACCGCACATATTTGTCAATTTTCGTCGCTGATTGCCAGAAATCGTCAGTTTGACAAATAGCCAGAAACACCGAGGCACGTCGCATTCGTGTATTGTTTGTCTGCGGCGGGATAAATATTTCAGGGTTCAGTTTTTCCATCGTTTTTCCGTTTTCCTTTTTCACGTTTTTAATGGTCTGGCAAGCAAACACAATCGACACGCACAGCATCCCTGGTTTGCTATCTTCTCCATCCTGCTTGGGTCGTATTGATGACGTTTAATATATGAATATAATGAAGTTTATCGCTTCGCACACACGTTGCGACGCACGACATCGACTCCAGACACGCTTACCTAAGCACCCAAAGCAGTCAATCAACCCAAACAGGAATACGCCACCCCTGCACCCGCATCCGTATCGAACTAGACAACTTTACATTTCCCCCAAAACGAAACGGAAGTCTACGTTTCGTGCGTTATTGGCTGTGGAATATTTATAAGCTCTGCAGACTGTGCTTCCTGTTTGCCTCTGAATGGAGATTGAAAGCGTGCACGCCCTGAGCTCTGTTGTATCTGTTGTATGAAATATTAAAGATTAAATTCGCTGTGAAAATTAATTGACAAAAATTGCACAAAAAAAAAAAACAACCACGATATCAAGGCATAACCTCAACAATTTGTTTCCGTTTCCGTTTATTTCGAAGAGATTTAAAGAGTTCGAGAGAAAATCAATCTAGCAGGACTTAGTAGGGATCTCAATTTACTCGTCGCCCACTCTCGAGTAGTCCGAAAGGCATCATCAATTATGGCGAACGGAAGCTTTATCGTTGTTGTTTTGTTTTTTTTTTCCTCTTGTTGTTTTAATGATAAGAAGAAAGGAAAGCAAAGAGTGGCTACCCTTAGGAAACATTGAGTATGGTGTGGTTTATTGTTTTTACATTAATGTCTGAATAATTGATACTCCCAATACAATTGATACTCGGAAAACGCGCTGTATATCGAATTATTAAAGCTTAAAAACTATTCAAAATTGACCCAACCACGCATCGTATTATTTAAATCATTGCTTGGTAGAATATTCCTCAAAATCAGCTTAGAAACGAGAGAGCACATCTGTTGCAAATCCGAAGAGATTTCGCTTTCAAGAGGTAAGTGGGGAACTCAGGGCTGTTACATATGGTATGTGATGCCACAGTTTGTTTTGATTTCGAGTTCTCTAGAAGATTGGGGTGCATTCGGGGGAAGCACTGCCTGGGGCGAGCAACGCATGCATCGTAGTTCAATAAAAATGTTTCAATATTTCTAACCTGGCACAAAGAGGGGAATCGAAGTTCGGCCGATGCCATTGTTGTTGCAGGATTAACAGGTTCTCCATTGTGTGCAGACAGAGAGAGAGAGGGAATGAGTGAGAGAGAGGGCACGCGTGTGTGTGTGCTGTGCGTGTAGAATTACAGCCAAAGCTGAAGCCTCAGCTGAGGCAGCTGGCGAAGCCATGGCTGCTGCTGGCCATGGTGGAAGCTGCAAAAGCAGTGAAAATTCCTATAAATACGAAATACCAAAAATGGCTGCCAAACCTGGCTGAACGTGGCTCGAGGAATGCGATTGCACAGGCATAGCATAAATATTTTGCCAATACAATAATACTTGCGCTGGAAAATTATGAAGCAGCGCAGCGCATGTGGAGCCGCTCCGTAAGCTCCGTATCGCAGTTAATGAACGCACAAGACAGTTGAATCTGGGCTGCAGTCGTTCATTAGACAATAAGCCCGGGCCAGGGCTGAGCAGCGAAGAAACACATCACAGTACGAGCCCAGGATAAAAGACGCGAGCAGATAATCAGCCCAAGCGTGCTGCGCGTGCAGTGGCAGCCGGAGGAGCAGCCGTAGAAGCCGGAGCCGCAGCCGGAATACGAGTTTGAGTGCGCCGTGTCCGGCAGTCAAACAATACCGAAAGCTGCAAAAGGAAAAAAAACGAGGGGCGGCTAAAGCTGCAAAAAAAGTAGAAGAGAAGCAGCAGCATCTGCAATGCACACGGCTTAAGCAACGATGAACGAGCCGAGGACTGACCCACGCCATGTCGGGCGGAGGGGCAGAGCCGGATAGACAAGCAGACAGAGAGACAGACGGACAGACAGACAGACAGACAAGAGCGGCGACCGGAGCCGAGCGAACCACAAAACGAGCAGAGTCAGAGCCAGAGCTTGGGCGAGAGCCTGGGCCAGGGCCAGGGCCGTAGCGGGTTGCAGCTGGCTTTTGGCTTGCCCGGATCGAGTCGCCTCTCGACTCGTTGGCAAAAGTCAGAAGCATAAAATCCGATAGCTTCCGCTAAGCTAGCTTATTCAAGCGTAGGTAGGACTAATAAAACATTTCTAAGGATTTCGCTCGGATTTCCAATGACGTTCATGCACACGACGACGATGGCGCCAGAGCCAAGCAGCTTGAAGGTGGCAACTACCAGTTGCAGCTGCTGTAGTCGGGGGTACTCCAGCTGCCTCTTTCCCTCTATCTCTCTTTCTCTCTCTCTCTGTCTGTGCAATTTACTCACTTGTTGGCGATCTAAATTATTTCCTAATTAGCTGGACTGAATGATTCACTGGCGCATTGGAATCCTGCCTGGATTCCAACAATTCCAACTGCTTATCGACATGCCACATCTGTGCCGAATTCCAGGCATTCGAATCCTAAAGCTTAAAGCGAGACTTAAGGCGCATTGCTTTATTTTATTGTCATCCTTTGTCGACTGCGACGGCGACGGCGACGGCGACGGAGCACTGCACTTATCTTGCGGAAGTTGCGCATAAAGCGCCGCATGGCAACAAACAAATTCAAAGCCAGTTTGATGCTTATCCTTAATGATGCAGTAAAATGTATTTTTTCTTCTCTCCCTCTCTCCCTTCCTCTATCCGCGTCTCATTGCCTCTATCTCTCTCTCTTACTTATGCTACGCAAATATAAGAAATAAAAATAAACGCTGTTTATGCGATGGAATTGAATACATGTAATTATTAGCGTTGCCATACTTACAAAATAAATTGACACTTTTTAACAAAAAATTAATAACATTAAATTATTTTTTAATAATAATCAAACGTAAAGAGAAAAAGATATTTCCATAAATGTTGAAATTACTTCTTTGCCTGCAATCAGTTGACTTTAAATTTAAAGATGTTGCCACCTAGTCTCAACTGAGTTAAGTTGACTGTGCCCCAGCATTTCTTGCATGCAGATGGAGTTTATGAACAAGATTACTGTGTAAGAGATAACATGAATTTTATACACCATTTTCTGCGCAATTTGTAGTATGGGCTACGCATAAACGCAGCATCACAGGGGGCAACCCTACTCCCCAGCCCGCCACAAAAGTTTGCAATGCCTGGCGGCGTTTACCGTCGACTTTTGTGCGAGTTGTAATCGAAGTTGCGCACAAAGCGCACTTCACTAATATTCTCTATCGATGGCACTATTATGGGAGAACTCAACATGGAGCTAGAGTAGGGCGATATTCAAATGAAATTATGGCCGAGACGAGGCATTGTTTTTGCGAACGGGATAACGAGCCAAGTTGCTACAAGTTTTTAATAGAGCAAAGCTGCAGGCAAGTGCAAAGATGCCGGGCGAGTAGATACGCTGTAAATAGAGTGAGCTGCAAGTAGGCAAATTTAATGCAATTTCTGCCACATGCCAAACTTATTTTCAAGAACCCTTGAGCCCATGCCTCGAGTGCAGGGTACAACCGAACACAAAAGGCAACTCCCAAAGAGTCTGTAGGACTCCTCGCCAGACTCCTTGCCAGCTTCCTGTCTGTCTCTCCGTCTGTCTGTCGGTCTGTCTGACATGGCATAGGCGGGCAACTACCGCATAAACTGCTAAAAAGATGATGAATTTCGCAGCACACAACGGCGACTCTATAAAGTTGCTTTCTGCCCCTCTGCCCCTCTGACCATCTGCCCTGCCTCTCTGTCCAAGCTGCTACTCACTTCTTTGTCGCTTGTCGGCGCGTAATAAACAAACTTTCGAGCAAAGTTTATTTCACTACTTTTTTTTTGGTTTTTTTGCCACTGCATATTTCCACCGATTTCCCTCGCTTTCCCGCGCATTCCTTGCCTTTTTCTCGCTCGTCGCGCAGTTCATGTACGACAAGTTTAACACCCACAGACGACTGCAACATGGCACGCTTAGTTAGTTATGTAGATGGCCAGGTCGACAACTGCCAAGCCAAGCGGAGCAAAGTCCATTGACACACACACACTCACACTCGCACTCGCACACACAGAGCTGCTGCGGTCGCTCGTCTCGGGCATCATTAAGCGCCATTTTGCGCAGCGTCCAGGCCAGGTGGCAACACTGGCGACTGCTGCTGAGATTTGGCCAGTAAAGTTGCCCAAGTGAAGTCGAGCAGAAAGTGAGTCTCGTTCCCGACTCGACTCGACTTGAAGATACAAAACGTGTAATTCACTTTTATTATGCATTTCACTGGCTGTGCATGTGTGTGTGTGTGTGTGTGTGTGTGTGTGTGTGCCGGCTGCTGCCTTTGAGCTTTTTATGAACACGCAGCGCGAGCATTGCCCCGCAGGCTGCGCTTCAAGAGAGTTTCGAGTCATTTAAGCTGCCACAAGCAGCATTTTGAAGACGTTTGGGGTATCCTGGCCAGCTCTGCTCCTCTTTGCATACGCCTTGGGCTTCTCTCTGGCTCCTGCTGCCTCCTGCTGCCCCCTTCTGCCCCCTGCTGCCTCCAGCTTCCTTTGCCTGTCTCCTACTGCCTTTGTCTGCCTCTCTGCCCGCTTGTTTCGCTTAAAAACTAATTAATCTAAATGGTTTTTTGTTGTTGCAATGCGCACATAAAAACCAAACACACATATACACACTCACACCCACACACACACACTTGCACTCACACACATAACTGGCGTGTACTGTAAGCGGGGCACTCATTGAAAGCGAAAAACCGAAGCGAACCGCAAGCAATTTGCATGTTTGAAACGCCATGGCCACTATCCCCGCTACGCCTCGGCTCCCCTTCCCGCTCTGCCCCGCCAGCATTGGCTAGAACACGAAAGGGGCTGGTCCACGTACTGCGCTCGTGTGCTCCACTGCTCCTGTGTGTGTCCGTGTGTGTGTGTTCGGTATCATGCACAAAACGGGGACAGCGTTAAAGTAGCCTTATCGCCGGACCATGCATCGCATCAGCTACAGCTCCCCCTCTCTCTCGCTCGCTCTCCCTCCTTTCCCCAGCCTGCGACGACTTCAATGTGGACAGTTTGAAGCAGTTTTATTGACGTGTGTCCCGGGCGTGGCCAGTTCAGAGTAGCCACCCGCATTGGGGGTTGCTTGTGGCTGTTGCGTTATAAATAAAACTCAACTCGTTCGCTCACATGTCTCGGCGTTTAGCCAGAGCCGGAGCCGGGACAGGAGCCGCAGCCGGAGTGGCATTTAATGGTTATTTATATATTCATACACATATCCACTGCCAGTTCATGAAGCATTTAAGGCAGGCAAGTGGCAACTCTGCACGGTACGGGCGGAAGCTTGGCTGGACAAATGTTTTTTTATAATGAATGTCAAATCAATGCGAAAGGCTGCGCGTAATTTATCGAGAAACTCTTGCATAACACACACGCACACACACATACACTCAAGTAGGAAGTCAACACACGCACACTCGCAAGACAGTTGTGTCTGGCAGCGGCGCCATTTTAATTTGATTTTTGGCCATTTTTTTTTTGTTTTTCTGCTGCCAATGTCGGCGTCGCTGTGGCCTTTGACCGTTTTAGCCGAATTTCAGCTGATGCAAAGAGTCCACGCAGCTGACAGTTATAAATTGAATGAGCAGCACAAGTAGGAAGGAGGCAACTACAAGCAGATTAAAACTGTAAAGCCAAAGACAACTCGAGTCGTGGCTTGTACCATAATTAAAGCATACTTTTCTGCGCAAATCGTATGCGAGTGCGTATGCGTGTGCGTGTGTGCGTGTGCGTGACTGCGTCTGCACAGTTCTTCATATGCACTGCAGCTGTTGGAATTTTCGCGCACTCTGCCGTGTTTTCTGACGTTGTTGTTGTTGTTGTTCTCTGCTCTCAGTGCAATATTTTCGTTTGGAGGTTTTGGCGGTTTTTTCAGCACATCGTTTATTATGCCAAGCGAAAAATGCAATATTTTCTCCTGTGCCGCTACGTGGCCGACAAAAATATTTACAATTTGGCAGCCTCCGACCTGTCCCTGGCCCCTGGCCCATCCAGGATCTGCTCGCCGCGCTCGGCCCCATCCGCAATCCGAAAAAGCCACGCCAACAGCTGCTCCTCATGCGCTGCCGCTGTGCCGACTGTAAAAAAAGCGGAAACCATAAAAGGAAGCGCCATCGAGGCAAACCGACCAGCAGCCACTGCTACACTGTGCAGCAGCGCACAGGGGGGAGGCGTGGCGTGGCGTGTAGCCGGCGCACTCCATAAAAAAAGAGGCCACACACCATTCGGCTAAGCTCAAAAGCAGCAACTTCAATCTTTGAATGTTTTATTTACTGCAAAATCGATATGGTTTTTTTCAAGTGAGTGTGCGAGTGTATGCAAGTGTGTGAGTGTGTGTGTGCGAGTGTCAGTGCCGTGACTCGGGGATGAGGCGCCACTCGGGCTTAACACACAAGTGCCAGCGCCGTAACGAGTTGCATGCAAATTCGTTCACTTTATTTCAGCCCTGTCCCCCCCCCGCCTGCCTTTTTCACTCGATTTTCTCTGCTCGTCTCTGCTGCCTACTCCGCTCACTTCTCCACTCAACTGTTTCTTTTCCATTTTTTTTTTGTTTCTTTAGTTTAGCTTTTTTCCGGCTGCTTTTTCTTCTACTTTTGTGACGCTTGGCGCAAAAATGCTCGTATATCGCCGCAGCCTGAGCGTGTTTAGGCTGCGCAGGAAAGCGCTGAGGGGAGGGGCGGGAGGAGGATGGTGTAAGCCAAAACTGGGCGCAGCGTCTGTGGCGAATCACACACACACACACGCAGAGAGACAGACACTCGCACACCACATAATTTGCCGCTGCACTGCGCACACCAATACAGACGCAGGCACGACTGCCATGGAATTAGCAGAGCAGCTGCTTGGCCCCTCTGCCCGCTGCTACTGCTGCTGCTGCGTCGCCAGCGTCCCCGACCGCATTACGTATGCATGACGTTGGCGCTGCCGCTGCCGCTGACGACGCAGACGCAGACGCCGCTGCCGGCTGCGCCAGTGTCTATGGCGTAAAAGCTTGAACGGAATGAAAAACGTGGCAGGCAGGCAGGCAGCAGTTGCTGGGGAAGGGGCAGGGACAGGAGAGGGGTGGAAGCCGGCACAAGTCAAGCAGCATCGCCCTTGACTGCTCTGCCCCCTCCCTGCTCCTACGCTCCCCCTTCCAAATGGCCAGTTCAATGCTGATTGCGATCGCTGGCTTTGGCCATTTCTAGCCAGAAAGAGTCAAGCAGGCGACTCCTCCCGCCCCTCACGCTCGGCTCCCTCCTGCCTGGCGTCTTGTGTCCCACGTTGATAATTCGAAATTTGTATTCCAATCTTCAAATTGTCTCCAAAATGGAATTGATTTTATGCAGATGAGCACGAGCACGAATACGCTCTCCATTTCTTTTTTTCTCTCGATGTTCTCGTGTAAATAAATGTTGCATAAAGCGAGGGGGGCGGAGGCACGTGACGGCACCAGCAGCTTAAATGGCAAAGGGTTCCCAGTAGGCCAAGCCGCCTACCCTACCCCCCCCCTTGGCCACTTCTGCAGTTCAAGTTTTTCTTTCGTTAATTCGCACGCATTTCCTATCCGCAATTTTATTACTTAATTCTCGTTTCGCATCGATTGCGCTCATAAAATGCACTCGCAGCGAAAAGTTTCGAAGGAAATCGCTGGCTTAAATATTTGGGGCCAACTTGAAATTCAGCCACGCCCCCTGCCTGGCTGCCCGCCTGCCTGCAAATCCAATCAAACAATGCGCCCACTTGCATTTCATTTGAATTTACAACTGTATTTGACTGATCGAAGTAACTGTAAGCCACGCCCACGCCCATGCCGCACCGCCTACACAAATAGCTAAGGAAATCAACGAGCTCGGCAATAAAACGGCAAAGCGCACAGAGAGGGGGAGTGCGGGCCAAAAAAGGGAAGGGGAGGCAAGCTATCAGCCAGCAAATCGTATAAAAATGCGCTGGCAAAATTCAGATAAAAATTCATACAGTGCCCGAGCACAAAATGCGCCCAGTCGCTATGCAAACATGACCAAAAAATATTTCAAAAATTCACCATGACACTGACGATGCTGCTGATGTCGATGATGACGTTTCCGATGCTGCTGCTGCTGCTGATGATGATAATGATGATGACGCTGAGAGTGGGCAACGAGATGCAGATAATAATGATAAAAGTGCTTACAGCGTAAACGGCTTCGTGTTTGGCCAATAAGAGAGAAATTGGCTAAAGGAAATTGAAGTACAGCCGCAATTCATTGACTCGTTGATGGATTCCAACTTGCCAGCTGTCCCTGCACACTCCTTTCCCTCCTTGCCCTGCCCCTCTGGCAACGCTGCGCGATATTATCAGCTTCGATTTGTTTGCCCAACTGAGTAATTTGTGTTTACTGCGATGCGAGTTGAAAATTACATGTCTTCGGAGCAGCTGGAGTTGGAGCTGAAGCAGAGCGATATATGCTTGTGATGAAGTATCGATAAAACGAGGCAGGAAATTGCAAATTGCAGGTTAGCTTGAACAATGCCGAGTCGATACTTGTGCTCGGTTTATGCCTTCGAAGCCAGTGTAATGATAGTTTAGTTGCTCTAAACAAATATTGACTGACTCGATAAGAATGCCATTTACATTACACATGTATATGTGTGTGTGTGTGTGCTTGTGCTGTCCACCTTTGGCAATTTATCTGGCATGCTTGTGTGATATTTCACAGCACTTGCATAGGTTTTATCGGCTGCCTTCGAACTCGATTGCATTTCACTTTTGCTGTCTCATGCTGCATGCGGAAATCTCATGCATAAGTTTTCAGCTTATTTACTCGAAAGAGTGTTCGATGGGGGGAGGGGGAAGGGGCAGGGGCAGGGGCAGGGTTACGGCTCGAGCCAAACTGCAGGCGAATCGGCACGATCTGAAACTTCTCTATAAATCATCTATGCAATTTTAATTCAAACACAAAAGAAATTCCAGCGCACATGCCGCACAATAAGCTCGCAGGGAGAGGGAGAGAGAGAGACAGAGAGGGATATAGTGTGAGTGTGGAGATGCATATGAGGGGAGGCAACGTGGGGGGCATTGTTAGCATAAACCAATTGTTAAAGCCAAAATAGCGACAACCCCACAACTAATGCGCTCAACGCGCCCCAAAGATACACACAAGAGGCAATAGCATGTGGCACGCAGAGTGTGGGACTGGGTGGTGGCATGTGGCATGTGGCATGAGAAGTTGCTCCCTCGAGTCTAGGCCAAAAGCTACTCGAAGTACGGGCCAAAGGCTTGGGAATGAAGTCAAAATATCTAGTCTAAATAACCGCATTTGTGTCTCTTTTCCGCTCCGCCTGCCCCGGCTGCTGCGCTGCTCTACCCTGTGTGTGTCTGTGTGTGTGCTTGTGTGTGTGCTTGTGTGTGTGCATGCGTGCGTGTGTGTGTTGAAAATATTTTGTTTAACGTTTATAGTTTTATGCACTTAAGATACGAAAATATTTTTTGGAAATTTATTTTCGAGCAGCAAAAGCCAAAGCCAAAGCCAAAGTAAAAGCAAACGCAAAACTTTTGCCAATATTTGTAAAAAAGATATTGATTGGCCTGAGCTACACACACAGACACACACACACGCACACACACACAGATAGAGCTGGCCTGCAGCTACTGCTTATGCACATAAATTTATCCCTTCAATAAGACATGCAGGTTCGCTCGCTCGCTCTCTCTCGCACTGCTCAATTCTTTGGGCAAACAGAGCGGCGTGTGCACACAGCTGAAACGCCCTCGACACGTAGCCCCTGCCCCCCACGCACACACTCCTCCCCAGCCTGCAGCATACAGTTGACTGCTGCATAAGTAAACGTCAGCGGATAAATTGCCACAGTTGTTGCCAATGCTCGACGCAGACGTAGTCAAAACGAAAAAAAAAAATAGAGAGGGAAAAAAGCATTTTTGAGTTTTTCGTGCATGATAACAACTATGGCAACAGTTTGAGAGTCATTGAAGCGAAGTGGCAGCTCGGCAACTGCTTCAACCGGAGCCGTGGCAAAGGTCATGTTTGCTTTGTTCTATGTTTTATGTTAAGTGTTCAAACATATTATTGCAACACGAGAACTTATCGATATTTTTGCGTATTTGTTTGCAGCAAGTTGCAGTTGCACAGCTGCAGTTGTTGCTGCCGTTGTTGTTGTTGCCGTGTCTGCTGCACGTTGAAATATTCAAACAGAAATGTTATGAAAATATGAACTGTGATGCTTATCGATTGTGAAATATGATCAAGTTGGGGCTGCGCTTTGGGGCCTGCCACACGCAGCGAGGCAGACAGCGAGGGAGTGAGTGGTAGGGGAGATCTAGGGAGGGCTAGTGCGAGAGGGAGAGCGAGAGGCACGTGTGTGTGGCATGCATACATTTGCATGCAGTTTAATTTGTTGCCACAATCAAAGTCTGCCGCAAACGGGGAGGCTGCTAACAGACAAGTGTAGCTGTGCGTGTGTGTTTGTGCGTGTGTGTTTGTGCGCTGACTCTGTCTGCGTTTGTCTGCCTGTTTTCATATCGTGTTCGTTTGTTTGTTTGCATGTCGAGCAGACCACAAAAGCGCCAACGGAACCAGACAAGACCAGACCAGGAGACCATAGCAGCGCCCAAACCCGATTTCCAAACCGAACCCAACTCCAAACCGAACCAAGCCATGGCAGTTTCGCAGCCACACCCCGTTCCCGCCCATACCATCGCCCTCGCCCAATTGCAGTCCCAATTTAGCCGGGGCCCGCAGCAATTGCAGCTAAATTCCTTTGGTAGCTAATAAATATTAAAGTTTAATTAAATATGCTATTTCCCCTGCCCCCCTCGACAGCCCGCTCAATATTTATGTGCGTATCGATTACAGGCACCCTAGCACAGCCACCTACCCCTCCCCAGCATGCCCCCCGAACACGCTGCAGCAATGCAATTTCGCTGTTGGTCAGCGCCATAAATCGCAACCTTGAAGCGCGCTGGCTGAAGCCGAAGCCGTGGCCCAAGCCGACGCCGACGTCGACGTCGACGTAGCCAGAGCCAAAAGGCCATTAAAATACTTTTTTGTCGGCCACTTTACATGGGCGTGGCAGGGTGCGGGGAGGGGGGAGTGGGCCACTGTGGGCTTAGCATGGGCTAAACTAAAACTCATATTAAAAATTGACTTTTATCGTGATTTACAATCAAGTTGGCCTTTTTTAAATGCCGCGGTCGACATGCGGGTTGCCTGCTCCCCCGTGCGAGTGTGTGTGCGTGTGTGTTGGTGTTGTGGCTACACCCGCACACACACACACACACATGCGTTGGCCACACACTCATCAGTGGGAAACGAAAAATATTTCTTGGCAGGCTTAAGCAAGACGGGCGCATATTTAAAGGCGCTTTCGCAGAGTGTGAGCGAGGGAGGGGAACGGAGTGAGTGAGCGAGAGAGGGAGAGAGAAAGAAAGAGAGAGAGCGAGTCAGCGAGCAGTGTGTGCGGGGAAAAGAGAAAGCGCCTGATTAAGTGAGTGAGAGCGACGCCCAACGTCCGACACGTGGTCTAACACTTTCTGTGGTATGCGCCACTGAAATCCTTTTCACTTGACTGCAAGTGTGCGTTGGTGGGCGGTTGCCACGCCCCTCTTCCCACCATGCATAAGCTGCTCGTCGTCGTTCTTAAGCAGCAGCTTTTAAAATTCGGCTTTTCCAAACCGAGAGCAATACGCCAAGTTAGCCCGCCATTACACTTGGCCAACAGTCTATTTGGGTCTCCCTCTCTCTGGGTTCTCCCTGCCTTTCTCTATGTCTCCTCTCTCACTTCTCTCTCACTCCCACTCTTTCTCTGTGTCTCCTGATCCTGCCTTTATTCGCCTCTCATATTTTCACACATGCAATTCAATGCGAGATTTTTTTCTGTTTTTGGCAAAGGACATTCGCGACGTCGTTTAGTTTAGACTTTTCTTGACTCGTTTCGGAGTTTAATTTAATACAATTTTCCACGGCTCTATACAGATTAAATAAATAATGCTAAGTGGGATGTATTTATTGAAAAAAATAAATTTATTTTAGGATTAGGAATTCAGGATTCAGTTAACAATTGCCAAAGCTCTAGAGCATTTAAAATAACAACTATAAAAAACAACATCTAAATTTTGATGATGTGCTGCAGCTAATTTGAATATTTATATATTATATATGATAGATAAATTATTTAAGCTTAAATTAATTTTTAATATAACTACCTCTTCTTAAAATATTATTATTATTAATTGTTTGTATTGTTTTTGCTTTAACTATTTCTAATCATAAACTTATCTTTCTTCTGTCACTTGCAGAGACTGTCGAGTTGTGCGCGATCCGCAGACGCTGAAATCAAAGGGATACGGCTTCGTCAGCTTTGTTAAGAAATCGGTAAGCCAGCAGCACATAGACTAATAATTATATACTACGTCATTTGCACCTGTCTTCAAAGCACACAATCACAGTTAGTTGTAATTACTCAGCCGGCGGGTTGAGCTGCCGTTAAGCACTTCATTAGCAGTTCGCATATCGGAAAAGCGCCCACGGGCTTAACTGAAATGGGAAGATTTATCTGACTGATTTGATGCACTTTCTGGCACACAGATTTGATATGCTTACCGAGGGATACAGATACAGATACAGATAAAGATACACAGTGGGAGGTAGAGATATCGCACGGGGAGAGCAGATGCAGCCAGTCCCACGCCCACAGAAACATTCGCACATCATATTCAATATGTTAAAACCGCAATTGATAAGGGTACAAATAACTCACGGGGATATTCACAGGCAGATCTGCGTGTGTGTGTGGCATTAACGTGGCTGAGTTTGTCGGTTGTGATTGAATTTCGTGTGCTTAATAGGTAGAAAATTCGACAAAGCCGAAAGTTGACGCGCGCCGTGTGGGCGTGGTCGGGATCAAAGGCAACGTCGCCACACACATACGCTGTGTGTGTGGCAGGCAGCCAAGCAGAAAAAATGCGCAAGCTGCGCACAAGACAGACGCCCGGACGGGCCGGCATCGGTTTGGGAAATCAAAGCCGAAGTCAAAGTCGAATCAACGCTTAAGTCAGCCAGGCAGATGACGGGGCAGCCGAGGGCCATACAAGTCAATTATGCAGCAAATGTGGAAAATTATTAATTTAATTTGAATACCAATATGAACAGAAACAAAGAGCGAGAGAGAGAGAGAGAGAGGGGCCGAACGACTGCTGCCGGCAATGGCGTGTGGATTTTGCAAATATTGCATAATCCCTGACACTTAGCCACGGCCACGCCCACTCACACACAATCACTGAAGCTGCCAGTCAAATATCTAAGCCCAAGACAAAGTCTAAGTCTTAGCTGTGCCAGAGTTGCTGCAGTTCACGCAGTGTAGCAGAATTGGAGTGCATGGGGCGTATACGCAATTCGGGCCATATGCGGCTGACGTGTCAAAAGCGTCGCCAGCGCACTAACTAGTTAACTTTTTCGGCTGCATCGATGCGTTGCGTCTCAGGGGAAGAGGTGGAGAAGGGGATGGGGGGAAGAGGCAGCGGGCGCAGCGACAAATTTTCGAACTTTCTCGATTAGTTTCGATGCTCGGCAAAGGCAAATGAAAGAAAAACAAACGCGCCGCAAATGGCAAACTCAAATATTTCAAATTAAGTTTCTCGACATGAGTTCTGCACACAAACACAAACAGACTGGCATACACACGCACACACATGCACACTCATATGCTTTGCCCTAAGCCGGCGCTGGCGTCGCTTGCAGCTGATTTAATGCAAATTTTATTTATGCGAAAAGTTTTATTAAATTTTTGTGCAAAGTTTATATATTTTCTGTGGTTTTGCGGAAATTGAAAAGTTATTTTTCGAATGGCTTACTCCTCACACACACACACACGCAGGCTGGCAGACAGATACAGTGAGCGCGTGTGTGTGTGTGTGCATTTCGATTGCAACTGCAGGCGGAAAAGGAAGAAACATTTTCTTCATTTTACACTTCCGCCTGCGCATGAATATTTTGCCAATCGCCCGCTCTCGCTCTTTGCATAAGGCGCACGGGCAAATACCCTGCTGAATATTTTGCGTAAACTGTTTGGCAACATGCTTTAAATAAACACCAGCCCAATGGCAGCAGGCGGCGTCGACGACGACGACGACGCAGCCAGCGACAACGCTGACGATGTACGCAAATTGCCATAATTTAATAACCATCAAGACAGGAGTCGCTGCGCGCTACGACAGCCTGCCTGCGTGTCATTAGCATCATAAATCACAACAACAACAACAACAACAGCAACAACAGCAGCAGCAATAACAAGCAGAGGAGTCACAGCAGCAGCAGCAGCAGCAAGAACAGAGGCGCGTACTGAAAAATAACAACAAATTCCCGCAAACATTAAGCGCAATAAACATGTCGATGCAGGAGACAGCGGCAGCCCGCCATGGCAAGACCCCTATCACCCCCTCCTCACTTCACGAGGCTACTTGAAAATGCTAATGCCAGCCATCGCTGGCGGCATCAGTTATTGTCGCACATAACATTAACATATTATTGCACGCCAATGCGGCAACGTGTCGTATGAGCAATAATTCGCGGAGTTCGCGTGCTCGTTGCGCGCTGCACGCTGCACGCTGCAAGCTGCAAGCTGCGTTTCCCAGCCAAGTTCCAAGCTTAATCACATTATCTTTCGCCGTCTGTCAAAGCTGCTTAAATTTAACTAAGAAACAACGTTTTATTTGCCCAACAAGAAATCCGATAATGTGCATAATGTCGTGCTCTCTTTCCGCTTCTCCCCCCGCTCGCAGTCTACGTTTGCTTTCACGAAATGTTTGCATTGCGCATTGTTTTATTTGCAGAAGTCTTTTGCGATGATATAATGTGTTTTAAAGCCTGCAATTTCCTCTTAAATTGATTTTATGGAATATTATAAAATTAATTCGAAAAGAAGCAAAAGACAAGCAACTTTACATTTCTGAGCAAAAGTTTGCGAAGTACAAATGTAATTTGAGTATTTTGCAATATCAAAAACAAGTTGCCTTAGCATTTGATGGCAACTTGCGAACTCTTTAAAGTGCAATCCATACGCAACTCAGCTTCCCCTTTAAAGTTCGATGGCCGAAAGCCAATTTCAAACAAAGAGCAAAACGCTCAAGTTGTGTGTGGGTAATAAATTTGTTGAAGCGTTCACAACTTGGTTATAAATATAAATGACCGGGACATTCATTTTATGTTTTCCATAATAATTCAGAAACTAGTGATTTGAGGCCCGAAACTGCCTACACACGCATAAGCTGCGTCCCAATGGACGCAGATGACCAGCTACGACTCGACAGGCCTCGGGGTCGACAACTATAAAAAACAATTGAGAAGGAGAAGCCGTGTTGGGTGGTAGAGGGGGTGAAATGAAAAATAACAGTAGCAACAACAACAACAGGAGTGAAAATAAAGAAAAAAGAAAAAATGGCATACACAAATAAATCCCATGGAATTATGTCTTGACAAAAGTGCGCTCTTGCGTGAAATACTGATTTCTGGCAAACGCCCATTCCACATCGGCTGCCGGGATGTGTGACCAGGCAATGGTCAAAAATCGAAAACATTTTGCACACACGCACACACAGATAGATAGAGAGAGAGAGACTGGCGGAACGTGGACAGCTTCTCGTCGATATCTGTTTGATGCTTTCGAATGCGACAAATGGGACAGCATTTCAAGTGTGTAAACGATTTGCCACTTGAGTTGTTCTATAAATATCAAGAAATCATCAAAAATCTACAGAATTCTTGCAATTGCTCGAGTCCGGTTTGGTTCGCTTCGGTTCGCTTTGGCTCGCTTCTCGGTTTCGGTGGTGGGTTGTGACTTTAATATTCGACTTGCATAATGGACGCCCTTAAAGCCCTTGACGAGCTGACGCTCTGACGCTTATCTAAATAGCCACGTTAATGAATCTGACCGAAGAACAACGCAAAACCGGCTTACGGACTGGCCTGCCAAACCTTTTAGGCGGATGATGAGCAGTTGGGGGAAGGCCGGAAGGCCCGGCCCAAAGGCCGCACTAAATACTGTTCTACTTTAAGTGTGTGTGCGTGTGTGTGTGTCTGCTACCTTTTTGCACAAGACAAAAAATAAAAACGAGCAAGAAAAGGCAACAAATTCTTATTCTTTGGAGTGTATTTGTGTGAGCTGCTGCTGCTGGCGGTGGTGGTTGTAGGGATAATCCCCTTTTTGTGTTTGACTTTGCCTTTTTTCACCTTTTACCGTTAGAGTTTTTCTTGTTGCGTGCCCCTTCGTGTCCCGCGTTTTGGCGCAAACCATTTCCTTATTGTTTTAATAAACATTTAAAATGTCTTGCTCGCAACTTATGCACGTTGTATACACAAAATGTCAGCCGCAACCAGCACGGGCCCGCCCATTTGTGGCCCGCTTTCCCGCGCGGGCGCAGGCTGTGGGTGGTGGCATGGCAAGATACAGATGAAAAGTATGACAAAACCCTTTTAAACCACTTAAAAATTCTTCAACTTACTTTGCTTTTCTTCATTCGCTTAATGAAGGTATTTCGCCTTTTCGGTTTTGTTTCCCGAGCTGGCGCTGCCGCTGCCTCCGTAGCAAACTTTTTCGTGACTTGCTGTGACCCACACCACCAGCAGCAGCAGCAAACAGCAACAACAACCACCACCACTATCCGCAGTGCTAGCCGTGCTCCGGCTCAGTTCGCTCTGCTGCGTCTGGCAGTTTCATTTCCTTTTCGAGGCCATGCGGGGGCATTAAGGGATTCGCCGCTTATCAAGTAATCAATATTTACAATGGCAGCAGCAGCGGCAGCGGGCGAAAGTTGCACCAAAATGACTTACAGCAAGTTGAATATCAAATTGAATTCACAGAAAGTGCTGTTTCTTTAAATTTGCCCTGTCCAGTCGGGCATAAACTTTTTTGGCAAATTAATTAACTTGCCCCAATGCGGAAGTTGTCGTCGTGTTCTCTTCTAAATTAAATTAACTTACACCAATTTTCGACTGTAACCGAAACTTTGCTGTTATGAAATTAATACTGTTATACGGTAAACGCAGCGTGATCGAGCTTAGCGCAAATTTAATTAATTTACAGACATGTTTTTTGCAACGCCAGACCAGCCCAGATGTAGGCAACACTTTTTGTCTAGCCGCACGAACGAGTTGTCACAACCGCAGCAGGCCGCAAAACGGGCCAAGTTTTCCGGCTATTAGCTGCAAATTTGCCATACACAATTAATTAATTTTGCCTGGCCGCAACATGAGAAAGAACAACAACACAAGTAGAGCACAAGCCATAGCTGACATCTTAACCATGCCCCGAAAATTGCTTACGCCAAAAGTGCCATTTGCCATTGCCAATGAGCCGAGTCGAGCAAAGCAAACCCCATTTATGTTATTCGTTCGAAAACTTTGCAATTAGTTTTCGACATTTTTTGAGACAAGCCGAGCGTTTGGGCTTGCCTGTGCCTGGCATTGTTCGCTTTGGACATGAACGTGAACGAGCTGAAGCTGGCGTCGGTTACGAGCGGACTCTCATAAATAGCTGTGCAAGTTTTTGGCCATAGGATTGGCGGGCGTATTGTTGTGGCATTTAACAGACACTTGAGCCAGATGAATTGCCAAATTACTCGAAGGCTCTTGAACTGTGCGGCATTTGGATGAGCAGAGACGCAAGCTCATAAATATTCTCAGCGCAATCCTCCCCGCAACTACTCGATGAAGTAAACGTATATTGCGGCAAGCCAAGTTCATGTTCACCAAATGTTTTCTAAGCAATTTACCACCAAAATGATTGATAAACTTTGGCCCAGACTGACGGCAAAAAACAACTACTTCAACTACAGCTCGTTGCAGCCAGTGCACTGGCAACTTTTGGCCAAAAAGTTCGCTGTCACTGCCATTGCATTAGCTGTGGCGAAAGTTTGCCCGTCTGCCTGCATCTTTGTCCGTCTGCGGCTTGTCTCTCTGGCTGTCTGTCCGTTCTAAGCTGACCGTTTGTTAAGACAATTTCGCGTTGACACATGGAATTGCAATTGGCAAGCTGAGCAGCAGCAGTAGAAGATGCGCAGCGACATTTGTTACAGCCAGTGCACTGGAGGCGCCTGTCAAACGAAAACGTTGCACAGCAGCAGCAACAACAACTACAAAATGGCGGCAAATTAAATATGGCAGCAGCTTTAAGACGCCGACGCCGACGCCGCCGCCGCCGTGTGCGTCTGATAAATAAATGTAAAATATTTAAATAGCTTTTGTTTGGCCCACAAGGCACTGCTGGGGGCTGGGGGGCTGCTTCCACTTGTTGTTGCAGGCAGCTGCTGCTGCTGCCGCGCTGTGTCGCAATCAACGATGCGTATCGGTTAAAAAATGTAAAATTTATAGTTTATGCAAATATGAAAAATGCAACTGGCAATGCATAAAAATGCGCACGCACGCAAACTGCGTGACTTAACCGCGGCAGTACAGACACGCACGCACACACACACACACACACACACGCGCACCAATACACACACTCAATTTAAATTATGGACAAAGTTGCGCGACAGTTGCTTGGTTTATCGCCGCGCCCAGTCCCGGCGAGTGTTTACTTAACTTCGAGTGGCGCAACTTAAAGTCGCAAAAAGCAAGTTGCAGCAATTTGCAAGATACCCTCTATTAGTGTATACCCTTTAAAAAGTGTTTGTAATATAAGCTGCTCTAAATAAATGTAAACAAAATTTAAGTTAAACTGCCCGATTAACTTCAGAACTGAAAGTCTTTCTACAATTCATTTTTCTTAATTATTTATTTCCTACGCTTACAGGGTATTAAGCAGCTGTCCTTATTGGCCTGCGCCGCTGGGCACTTGGTTCCAATTTCAACTTTGGTTTACCGCAAGTAAATTGCAGTGCCACGCCCACACACAGACATGCATACACACACATTGTCGCGTGTACATGCAAGTTTTTCAGCAGGTTGCAATCATTTGGGGCATGAATCACGTTTCATACGCACGAAATACCTTTTTAGCCAAATTGAAATTATAATTTGTGTGGCAGGAAGGGACGAGAAGGCTGTGTAGCCGGGAAAGGGGGGAAGGGGGAACCCTGCTGGGGTTTACTTGAGTACAGACTGAATCAAAGAGCAGCAGCAACTTGACTGACTGCCACTCCGTCTTCCTGCCGGGCAGCTCCTCTGTCTTCCTGCCCGGGCCTCTGTCTTACCTCCTGCCCCTCTCTCCGACAGCCTGCTCCTCTGTCCTACTGCCTGCAACAATGTTGCGTGGCGACAAAGGAGCAACTTTTCGGCGGCAGCAATTGTTGTTTTCGTTTCGCTTTTTTTTCGCAATTCTCAACACTTTCTCAGCTGGTTTTGTTGATATTTTCGCTTGGCCTCGAGCAACGGGCCAAGGAACTGGCGCGGCGGTGAGGAGGGGAGGGGCTTTGCTGGTTTTGCTGTAAGCGGCTTAAGCGCGGCTAGACAAACCATGGCAAATGGCGTTGAGCTCTTAGCTAATTGCAGTCCATTTAATTTGGCCACTCTTGCAGGAAGCGGAAACCGCCATCACGGCCATGAACGGACAATGGTTGGGATCGCGTTCGATACGCACAAATTGGGCCACACGAAAACCGCCGGCTACCAAGGCAGATGGTGAGTACACACACACACACACACACAGAGGAACACTCAAATGTCATATGCAACTTTTACGCGACCTTTTTGCTTGCAGTCAATCTCAAACCATTGACCTTCGACGAGGTTTACAACCAGAGCAGTCCCACAAATTGCACCGTCTACTGCGGCGGCATCAATGGCGCCCTGTCGGGCTTTCTCAACGAGGACATCTTGCAGAAGACATTCTCGCCGTACGGCACAATACAGGAGATACGCGTGTTCAAGGACAAGGGCTATGCATTTGTGCGGTAAGTAGTGCGCGTAGTGGCGACATGTTGCGTATACGCAACGTTTGACTGAGCTCGACGGGAGTAACGAAAGCAATAAAGCGAGTAGAGAAGAAATCGTTTGCTTGTACCACATTAAACCATTGTTTGCTGCCGTTGCCGTTGCGATAAAGGCAACACCCAGTCCATGCCACTCTCCCAATCCCCTCCCCTGGCTATATCGTGCCCGCTTTCCATGTTGTGTTGTCGTTGCAATTGAGTGCACGCCATTTCAATGTGCCTCCATTCAGCTTGGGGTTTGCCGCACCGTTAATAAATCAACT
Organism: Zaprionus inermis; assembly: GCA_018151445.1. Lineage (NCBI taxonomy): Eukaryota > Metazoa > Arthropoda > Insecta > Diptera > Drosophilidae > Zaprionus > Zaprionus inermis. The sequence continues at coordinate 1,878,368 of JAECXD010000640.1, read as the reverse complement.
ACACTTTTGCACTCAGCAGCAACAGCAGCAGCAACAGCAGCAGCAACAACAACAGCAGCAACAACAACAAGAGGCAAATTCGAGGCAGGCTGCGAAACAATGAAATGCAATAGCAGCCGCGTCGACGTTGTCCATGGCGAATAAAGAAAAAATGAGAAAGAGTTGGGAAGAGGGGGAGAGAGTGAGCCGACAACAAACAGGGCAAAAACGCTGGCGAACGGGTGTGAACGTCGTGTGCAGCAGAAGCTGAGCCGGAGACGGGTGCGAGAGCGCGGAGTGCGGAGCTTTGAGCGGATCGCAGCTGCCGCCACGAATGCTGATAGGATTTTAATGGCGACCCTTGCCGGGCGCAGGCAGCGGCTGAGGGGAGTGGAAAACGCACTGCAGACTGCAGTTGCCCAGTTGGCCAGGTTCATGTGCGCCTTTTGTGCTGCGCTGTCCAAAACTCATTTGCAGAGAGAGAGCGAGAAAGGGTGAGCGAGAGGGAGCGAGAGGGGAGCGTGAAAGAGCCGCATTGGCATTGTTTGGCGTTTTGTAACATAATGAGCTTGGGGACTACAAGTAGTCTCTGCTGGCGCCGACGCTGGCAACGCAGCGCTGCAGTTTTTATCCAGCAAGCAGCCCAAACCCACTTTCCCTCTCTCTGTAGCACCGCCACCCCCGCCCCCTTCCATACGCTACAAGCACAATAAGAGCCAAACAATTCCACAGACGCTTGTACCACTTTTACGCTTTGTTCTGCTAACACAACTCGCCGTAGTTGTTGTTGCTGCTGCTGCTGCTGTTGTCGAGAGTTTGTTGTTGCTGCAGGTTAAATGGAAATTTAAGCAGGTCAATCTGCAGTATTCCCCGCCCGCCCTGCCTGCCCCTGCCCGCCTGCCACAACTTAACACACTCTGATTTCCCCCGATTAGATTCTCCACCAAGGAGGCAGCCACACATGCCATCGTGGCCGTCAACAATACGGAAATCAACCAACAGCCTGTGAAGTGTGCGTGGGGCAAGGAGAGCGGCGATCCGAATCACATGTCCGCCATAGCCGGTCAGGCGCTCGCCCAGGGATTCCCATTCGGATCGGCAGCAGCCGCCGCAGCCGCTGCCGCCGCCTACGGGCAGCAAGTGGCGGGCTATTGGTATCCGCCGGCACCAACATATCCCACAGCGGCACCGGCCAGCTCCTTGCAGCCGGGACAGTTTCTGCAGGGCATGCAGGGCTTTACCTACGGTCAATTTGCGGGCTATCAGCAGGCCAGCTACATGGGGTAAGCGATACTAGTTTAGTTTCACTGGCAGCGCCAACGCTATACGCTACGTTTCTACTTCCGCTCTCCCTCCCTCCTCTCTAGCATGGGCGTGCAGCTGCCGGGCACTTGGCAGAGTGTGCAGCCGCAGCCGCAGCTGGCAAGCGCTGCAGCCGCCGCAGCGCCGCAGATCACACAGAGCGTGGGCGGCGCTCTGCCCCAAGCAACCGGTGTGGTCGCCTATCCGATGCAACAGTTCCAGGTCAGTCCGCAGGTGAGTGAGCACGCCAGGTGCGTAGGTAGCTGCGCGCTGTCTGACGCTTCTCTTTCTCTCTCTCTCTGTCTCTTCATACCTGACAGCTGGCGGAGGATGAGTGGCTGGCGCCCAGTTTGCTGGTGTAGCTGCCATGAGCGGTGGCCATGTATCCCACACAGCAGCAACATCAGCAGCAGCAGCAGCCACAGCAGCAGCAGGAGCAGCCACCGTGCGGAGATTACGTGAAGGAGCCGCGTTATCAGCTACAACAGCAACCACAACAGCAGCAACAACATGTGCAGCAGCAACACCACCAACACCAGCACCACCACCACCCACAACAGCAACAGCAGCTGCAGCAGCAGCAACTGCAGCAGCAGCTGGCGCAGCCATTCGAGCTGCAGCAAGCGCACTATGCACCACAGCTGCACTACACGCAACCACACTGGATGCACCACCAGGTAGCCCACAGCGAGCCGCAGCTGCAGCAGCAACCGCAGACAGCAACACAAGCGGCCTATGGCATGGTTGAACTGTACAAAGAGTGAGGTGGCAAAGGCAGAGCGAGACAGCTGAGTTATACTTACTTCGAGTGATTTACAGGGTATCTGTGAAGCACAAGGGAAAGGTAGAGAGAAGGGAAGGTAGAGAAAGAAAGCACGCCCAATTACTAGATATATATATTTATTGGCAAAGCTACAGAAGCGAAGTCAGCAGAGCAGCCACAATACAGCCAAAATGTGCAATAGCGAATAGCCGTAATTAAAGAAAAATAATTAAACCAATAACCAAATTAAGTGAAACTAAATATAAATAAATATGTATATGTGTATGTGTGTTATTTGTGTCTATTTTCGCAGATCAAAAGGGGAGCTGGCAGGCGTCCAAATCGATCTATACCGACGATCGGGCCAGAAAGTCCAAGCAAGCGCAGCAAACTCCCTGAAAATCGTTTCAGATTTTACTCGTAGTGAACGATAGAAAGGGCAGGCATGCACAGAGAGAGAGAGAGATAGAGAGAGGGAGAGAGGGAGAGAGGGGAATGCGTATTTGATGTTAGTAAAGCTATTGATATTTGAATCCTATTGACTGAAATTCTAAAACTGTTTAATTCGCTTCTGAATCGGTTCAACATAAGTAAAACATATATGGTAAAGATCAACCCATAGGATACGAAACGTTTTAATCCAAGTTCGTTCACAATAGATGTGTCTAAGTTAAGAAGAAATTCGAAATTGATGAGTTTGAAAGGAACCAAAATGAAATTCTATGACAAAAACGAAACGTGAATCAAATCAAATCAGATACAACAAACCAAGATGAAGAATATATAATAAAATCGTATATAATATGCAAATACCTAAAGTTAGTTAAGTGTAAACACATGTCAAAAAGCAAGTAGAAACTGTGCACATAGGTAAACATAGTGATAAAGCAAACACAACTCGAAGAAGAGAGACCGAGAAAGTGAGAGGGAGAGAGGGATGTGCTCTACCTAGTACTAAGCGGAACTCATGACTAGCTACTACTGAAGAACACATACTCGTGTGTAGAGCACACACTCTCATACACACACACACACACATTTAGAAACTTATTATTGTATCTGTGTAATGTAAATGTGAAATAAATCTATGAGAATCTATAAACGAAACGAGCTGAACGAGGCAAAAACTTAAAACTAAAAAAAAGAATAGTGAAATATTTAGAGCAAGCGGGAAAACATAATTCCGAAAAACCGAAAAACGGCCATCGAGATCCGAATATATAAATATATATATGTATATGCAGCGTCCATGACGTCATCTGCAACGTGTAGCAAAAGCAAATTACAAAGTTTAGTCAATGTTTAGTTAAGATTGTAATTGTAACTATAAAAAACAAAAACAAAAACTATATACTAAATGTTAACGAGACACAATTATTTATGGTATTTACAAGAAGTTATGATGACAAGTGCGAGGCAAAAATAAAAAAACAAAAACCAAATGAAGAAACTTAAGAAAAAATCATCAAAATTGTAAACTATTTTTTACATAACAAAAAAAGAAAATGAAAAACCAAAACTGATAGTAGAGAGGCGAAACATTAGCACACTTTCGATGGCGGTGGAGAAGTGCGCCTAATATTCTATAAGTTGTGATTTTATGCGATGAGAGAAGAAACCAAAAACTAAATGAAAAAACAACAACACGATGCTATTAACAAAGTAAACTGATTTATTTTTTAAAACTTGGCGAAACGAGATTTTTGAGAGCCAATAGAGACGGCAGCCAACTGTCGGCAGCGCTGTCTGCATAACTTTACACATATATATACAAATCTATATATATATATATATATATATATATACTTATATATAAATATATATACTAAATGTTATTTGAGCAAACAACAGGAGCAAAACTGTCTGCTAAACAGAGCAAAAAGCTATGCATAATTTTAAACAAATACCACATAAAATACCATAACAAAGCAGTGAAAAGCAAAAATACCATTGATTGTGTAGGCCGACATACATATGCATATATGAAGTATATGTGTGTATGTGTGCTATGATATTCACATAGAGCGAAAACACTTATAATAGCGACTAACAGTAATATAAAACGAGCGTGACTATGATTGAATATGTACACATAGTTACGGTTTAAGCCGAGTGCAGACGCAGCAAAAAAGCAACAGCAGAACAGCAAAAACAGTAAACAAAAACCAAAGCAAAAATACAAAAAAAAAACAACAAAAAACAAAAACCAAAAACAATAAGCGATTCAATGTTGTGTATGTACAGACATATAAATATACGGAGAACAAAACGCAAATGCATAATATAATTAAAGAACGTCTATGAATGTATGTGTGCTAAATAAAAGCAAATAAAATAAGCAGATACACCGACACACACACACACATACCTCACCAACACACGAGCAAATAAAAGTATGAAATGAAATGTAAAAAATGCCAGAGATTAAATAAAGCTGCATAAAACATTGAAATATGTTTAAAATCCGCAGTAAACACACCACACACGCACACTGTCACACACCTACACGTACATGTAACTACCGCAATTGAATTTACATGCGATACAACAAAAATACAAAAAAAACCGTGGAGAATATAAAACACCCAAAACAATTACCAGCTGATCGCCATAATTATGTTAAGAGCCTATCAAAACTTTTCAAAGCCCTTCGAATCCAATCAAATTGAGCGAACCGCCCCACAGCAATACCAACAACAAGCACACTCTCACACACACACACAAACACACATACACATAAACAGGCACTGCACTGTGCAGGCGCGTACACGTTAATACATGCATAGAAAAGTGTGGAAAAGCAGGAGAGAAATAATCAAATAAAATGGAAAAGTGTTAATCAAAAGTAAAAAACAAAAAAGAGAAGAAAATTGTGTTGTTTCTTTTGGCTACCGGAGAGATACAGGGGGTGCGCACTGCTCATTCAGCTGAGCTGCTGTCACGCGCTGATAAGTAGGCAACATATTCTGATCGAAGGCAACTGAGCCTGCTCGCCGTGCGCTGAAAAGTAGGCAACGTATTTTGTTTTGAAGGTAAATGCAACTTGAGCCGATTGCATTTAGTGATAATAATTAACGGTAAGCATATTAATTGTTTATAACAATCGCGCTCACGTGGTTGCCTGTGGCAACTAAGCAGCTTGTCGTGCATATGCTGCGTCTTGCTGCGACTTCTCGTCTTGACTTGCACTCCGGTCACGTATTGTCGAAATCTCTTGGCAATCATGTGCGTGTGTGTGTATGTGTGTGTATGCAGTGCAGATTTCAGCTCGTTTGAGGCGACTTTTGATGTCGGCAGCAGCAAAACAAAAATGAAGCTGGCAAAGCGCATTATTGCGCTGAAGGAAACTGTATGAAATTTTCATATTTTACTGCATTTTGCACTTTGGAGTCGCGTGTGTTTTTATGCAGGCAGTGCAGCTAGAACCAGTTTAAGATGCGAGTTAAAACTCTGAGCGACGACTGCAATATAAATAACAAATATCTTTCATACGCTCAGTCTGCGCGCCGTAACAAGAGTTGTACGACACTTAAGGCATAAACAAAGGATTTATTTTCGTGCGAGTAGATCGTGATGCGAGTAGAACGAAGTGCGATACTTAATAAGTTTTCGTTCTACACCACGCACAAATAAATAGAAATCTCTTACGGGCAGCCTCTTAACTGCTCGCACAGCTAACGAGCAGCGCAAATCTCATTTGTAGAGTTTCCACTTTTGCCAAGTTTCGTGCAGCAGGAGCAGCAGTTTTAGTAGCTAATATTTGCTACGACTGCGATATAATGCAGAGTATAATGCAATAAAAAAAACTCAACGTATAAAATTTGACTGCTTTGCATATTTTGCTTGTGTTCAGCTTCTCTGCTTCTGCTACGCTTTTGTTTTCTTTCTACCTTTGTTTTGTTTTTATTTTGTTGCGCATTAAAAAGCACGTCAAAAGGCCAACTACAAAAGTGCACCTAAGCTTCTTTATATATACATACATATATATGTATTCACAAGCAAGTAAAAAGCAAACACTAAAAGCAGCAACGAGCCTGAGCTGCACAGCTGGCAAATACCCTGTAATTTATCACGCAAGGCATAGTAACTGCATGCATTCATATATATACTTTCTATTTTCTTACAGGGTATTAAGCCTGTTAGCTGCTGCGTTTCGTTCGAACTGCACATAGCTTGAGCCAGGCTACGAGCTGGGGGCCCTTTACGACTACGCAGCACTTGCAGCCACGCCCACGCCCACGTGCACGCCTGCCCACCTTTATGCTCTTTTAATAGCACTTGTTTAGCAAGCAAACAACGCGAATAACTTCACAAAAAAAAATAACACAACAAAAAACTCGTTCGCTCTCCCACAGCACCGCCTCCTTCCTCCCCCCTTCCAGCCTGATATTTTTATAGCAAAAGTTTGAGTGTTTGTCTGTTTTATTAACCGCGCTCACTCGCTGACAACGCCAGCAACATCAACAGCCACAGCTCACTCCCTTCCTCCCACTCTCTCTCTCTCTTTCTCTAGCCCCTGCTCCAGCTATCTTTACTGCTGCGACTCCTTCAACGATTCCCGCTTTAACTGCAAATCCAGTTCGCCTAGACTGCTGCCTCAATTGCTGCAGCTGCCGACTTCTCCCTTCCTCCATTTGCTGCTCCTTCTCCCGGTCAAACACTTACCCTTCCCTGCTCTATTCGCGCCAAAGTTTCGCGGGTTATTCATAACACACATGCGACTGCCTGACAATCATCGGCAACTTGCTGCAACTTGCGGCAACTTTCAGCATTTTTTTTTCTCCAGCTGCTTTTTTGCACGATTTTGTTTAGCGGTTTGTTGGCTGGCTGCTGCGTCTTTAATTGATTGCTGCATGCGATGGCAGCCATAAATAAGCCAGCTGCTTGATATGCATGCGCCACTCCACTCTCTCTCTCTCTCTCACTCTCTGCGCCGACATTGAGCTGCAATTTCTTGCTGCGGCCGGCAACGACAAACAACAATCTCGTTTCTCGTTTCTCGAATGCAAACACTAATGACAAAATGCTAAAATTTAGCCGCCATCGTCGCCAGCGCTAAAAGCAAACGATGCGGCTGGCACGCCCGCTGTGTCTCGCCCCAGTGTGCACGCACAGCTACCCCTGCCTCCTAGCCAACCCGTCGCGCCCCTCCTCTACTCACTCGCCATTGCAATGTGCCACTCAGTCTGGCAGCGCAACCGAAAACCGCACAAAAGCGAAGCATCCATTAATTTTCGCGCAACCGCAAAATTCAAAATTGTTTATAAAGCTACGCAGGATGCGGCTGCAGAGACACGTGCGGCATCCTGTGCGCTCGCAACGTATTGCCGTCTCGCTTACACTTTGTCCGCGTGTCGACTGTCTTTATGACCAGGCAGAAGCGGCAACAACAACAACAACAAAAGCAACATCTACAACTACAACTAGAAATTAAAATGAATTTTAACGAGTCAAAGCGAAAAGTGTCAGCAAGCAAAGGGGCGACCCTGCCGCCGTTTCCCACCGCCCCACATCAACCAGGAGAGCGCACTAAATTATACACAATACTGCGACGAAGCCTCACCTCATCTCACATCGCGAACCCGCTCGCCTTGCCTTCCCCTTCGAAATTTCGGGGCAGTTTCGTTATCCACGTCGCTTCTCGAAAATTGCGAACAAATTACGCAGAAAACTATTATCGTTAGGAGCATATGTGACGCCGTTAAAACGCCAAAGGCCCAACTGACTGTCCCCGACTCAGACCCTACCGACAGCCGCGCCTGAGTACCCAAATACAGCCACAGATCCAGCACATGGACGAGAATCCATCCACCGAGCGCCGACGTCGGCTCCTTTTGATGCACGCTGCGCACGCTGTCGCCTGCATTCGTGTGTGCATATGCAATAACCAACAGAGGCACCGCAGTGCAACCTCCACTCCCGCTCTACAACCCTCTCCTAATCCTCCACCTCCACCTCTACCGGCAGGCCAAAGCTGGGGGGGCGCAGTCATTGTCTGCGCGAACCTTACCAATTTCGGGACCGAATCTAACGCTTCGAACTTATCGCTGGCTAAAATTCCGCTCTGCTCTGCTCTGTTAATGTTGTTAGTTGATTTCAGTTCTGCTCTTTCCGAGCTGTTGTTGTCCCTGTCTTTGTGCCCGCCATTGTTCGTTACCGACGCCCGCCACGCCCCCCGGCTTGCCGCCACGGGGTCAATAGGGTTGGATTTCATTTCAGGTGATGCCGGTAAAGAGCATGGCCAAAATTGCACACACAGACAGGCGAATACAATAGCGCGCGCAGCAAGAGACCGCACACACATGCACACACCTAGTCGACGCTTCTCTCTGTGTGTGTGTTTATGTATTTGAGTTATGTGCGACATTTTGTTTTTGGCTTGTCGGGGCGCTGCATCCGATTTGAATGGTAATAAAAACTAAAGCTGCTTTCGAGCACTCATGAATTCGCAGCTGGTTGCCCGTCTCTCTCTTTCCCTCTCTAACTCTCTCTGTCTGTCTGTGCGTCCGTTGTTCATCCGGTGGTGCGACAAAATGGCCGCCGTGTGCAACGGAAGTGCACTAAACTAAACTAAGCCAAATTAATTGCCAGCTGCAGAGTTTGTTTAATGTGCCAACGCAACTTTGGTTTTGCCACAGCACTCAATGCAAACAAACGATCGGCGGGGTATGCTCGACCATGCGCTACCCTGTTTTGCGTATTGACAACAAGTTAAAAACTTAGTTTGTCTGTTAAGTAAGTACACAAAGGTTAAAAAACTGCAGCAAATTGTATTATAAGCAAGCTTAGTTCCATATCTAAAATGCAACAATTGTTATAGAGAAAATGAACAAATTTGTCTATTTATTGAAGTCGTCAGAATAATTGTAGTCACATAGAAAACTACACAATAAATTTGAAGTTGTTTTCTTTGGTATAAACAGAGATCAGGCCACTCAAAACAATGAATTTAGCGCAATCTTTGTTTAGTATAATCAACTGCTGTCAAAGACATAACTAACTGCCCTTTTGTGTAATTACAACCCGGCCGACAACTCCAATAAAACTGCGAACTGCGGAAAATGCATAACAATTTCGGGGCAACACAATCATCACATATCTGATGCCCAACGAAATGAACTCGGGGAACTGTTTTTCTGCTCATGTCATGACTACAAGTTACGCATATAACGCAATAATTATAGACGGTGATTCATGACAAACCCGAGACAGAGAGAGAGAGAGAGAGAGGGAATGTCCAAGTTGATTAAACCCGAAAGCATCCCCCAGGTAAACGACGAGAACGTCAAAACTGCCAAGAATTAACTGCAATAAACGCAAACGGCGGGCAAAACATCTAACCCAAAGCGGATGAAGTGGAGGAGAAGAGAACGTAACGAGTAGCGAGAAGAAAGCAAAGAAAGGCAAAGAATACGAGCGCAAGAGCAGGAAAATTAATGGTCCTTGCAAGGAATTTTAATAAAAATGCTTGTGACTAGATAGCTAGAGGTGAGCAAAAAACTGGCCAACTGCTGCAACGAGCTGCTGCTGTCATAATGCTGCAATTGTTCATTATCCACTAATGAACAAAAAGTGTGCGAGTGTGCGTGTGTGCCTGTGTGCCTGTGTGTGTGTGTGAGCGAGGAAATCGCACACACAAAACCTAAATGAAGAAAATGCCGCACGGCGCACAAAGATGAAAAAGCGGCGACGACGACTGGCGACGAATGACAGCGCCAGGCAAGGATGGGAAGAGCAGCTGGAGCTGGAGCGGGAGCTGCAGCTGGAGCAGGGAGACTGCAGCGAAACTCACTCGAAACACATTGCTCTGTCAGCAGAGCGCCTGCCCCGAATCCGCGTGCTGCTCCTCTGCGGGGCAGCAACTTTAATTTGCAGCACAGCTCGCACGTTTTCTTATTTGCCCTATGCTTTTTTGGGGCGGGCTGGCGGCGAGCACAGAGTGAGAAGCGAAGCTGGGACAGATCTCTCTGGGGGCTCGACAGACGTTGCTTTGAGTGCATTACGTGGAATTTTTGAAACACTTAAGCTGTGCCATAAAATGCTGCTGCTGCTGCTGCTGCTCGACTCACATGTGACAGTTGCAGTTGTGCCTGGGCCTGGGCCTGAGCTCGAGCCGCGGGCATGGAGGGTCTGGGACGGCGAGTCCTTGGCGAGATTCGGCCTGAGCCCTGGGCTCCTTTTGTCTGCAACGTTTTTGTTCGTGCGGCATTTTCTAATGACAATTGTTTTGCAATATAAATTGCACAAGTGCGCAATATTTGCTTTTGTTTATGCGAAAACTTCCAGCGGAGCCGACTGCGCTGCTGGAGCCGCAACCGGAGACCGCCTCCTGCGCCTGACACCTGCCCAACCGAAACGGAAAGGCGACTCAGCAAAGTCGTTGCAGCAGCAGCAACAGCAGCAGCAGACGTTTTCAGCCATTTGTCTCGCTCTGCACGTTCCACACTCGAAGTGCGCCTCGGTGTGTGTGGCGGTGTGACCCTCTGCGTATCTGTGTGTGTGTGTGTGCTTTGTGTTAGCTTTTGCCTGCTGCTCCTGCTTCTGCTTCTTCGTTCATTACCAGCTCTGCCTCTGTCGCATGGCCCAGCCCCCCAAAAAGCCAGCGTCCGCCCATTAGCCAGCGCCTGCCACGGAACCAACAACAGCAGCAGCAGCAGTTGCATCCAATTGCTTTTGTTCAGGTCGTGATATTTGCTAAAATTAAATGACGTGAGTTATGAAATTACGAGATTCCAGCACACCCCTTAACCGGGCGTGGCCGACCCAATGCAAATGCATGTCAAGGACTCGTCGAATAGGAACAGCTTATTGCAGAATTCATCTCACATATTGCATCGACTTCGAAAGTAAGTTAAGGTTAGGTTGAATTGCGGCTGTCAGCAGTAGACACGAATAATCGATAAAATATCGATATTTTTCATAAATTGAGCTCGAATTTGATTTCTTTTTAGGTTTATGTTATGTTATGCTAGGTTATTTTAGGTTATGTTAGGTTATGTTAGGTTATGTTAGGTTATGTTAGGTTATGTTGGGTTATGTTAGGTTATGTTAGGTTATGTTAGGTTATGTTAGGTTATATTAGGTTATGTTAGGTTATTTTAGGTTATGTTAGGTTATGTTAGGTTATGTTAGTTTATGTTAGTTTATTTTAGATTATGTTAGGTTATGTTAGGTTATGTTAGGTTATGTCAGGTTATGTTAGGTTATGTTAGGTTATGTTAGGTTATGTTAGGTTATGTTAGGTTATGTTAGGTTATGTTAGGTTATGTTAGGTTATGTTAGGTTATGTTAGGTTATGTTAGGTTATATTAGGTTATGTTAGGTTATTTTAGGTTATGTTAGGTTATGTTAGGCTATGTTAGTTTATGTTAGTTTATTTTAGATTATGTTAGGTTATGTTAGGTTATGTTAGGTTATGTCAGGTTATGTTAGGTTATGTTAGGTTATGTTAGGTTATGTTAGGTTATGTTAGGTTATGTTAGGTTATGTTAGGTTATGTTAGGTTATGTTAGGTTATGTTAGGTTATGTTAGGTTATGTTAGGTTATGTTAGGTTATGTTAGGTTATGTTAGGTTATGTTAGGTTATGTTAGGTTATGTTAGGTTATGTTAGGTTATGTTAGGTTATGTTAGGTTACGTTAGGTTATATTAGGTTATGTAAGGTTATGTAATGTTAGGTTATGTTAGGTTATGTTAGGTTATGTTAAGTTATATAAGGCTATGTTAGGTTATATAAGGTTGCATTGTGTTTTTCCTGGGTTATGAAATTATATGCTGGCTTATGCCAAGAGCAGAGCACTTTATTTAGCCAATTTGAAAGTGAAATCTAACGGATTAACTACAGATTATGCACTTGCTGAGCAATTTCAATGATAATTTATTAATTCTAATCTCCGCTTCATTTGTTTCATTTAACTTTCGCATTATATATTTACATATTTAAATGCGCTTGCCGAGCATAGTCGGGCGGGCGAGTGATATATGGTTGATCCCGGCGATGACAGTGGTGCAGGCAGGCGGAAAAACGTGGAACAGAAACAATGCGAACAATGGGCGACAGCGTGTGTGAGGTGTGTGTGAGCTGAGTGGGATGGAGAGGCGGGGAGGGATGACAACGAGTGACGGATTTATCCTTATTTGCATATCATTTTGCAAAGTTAACGGTGAATGCGTAGCGCGAACTGCCACGGCCACTCACATGTGTGCGAGATTGTGTGTCTCTCTTTGCGTGTACGAGTGTGTGTGTGTGTGTGTGTGTGTGAAATGCGCATTAGTGGCAGCACTGGCACAATCTGTCCGTATGTCCGTCTGTGCGACTGCCAGGGGCAGGCTGCTTTTCACAAGCGTGGCAAACAGTGCAAATATGTAACGCTCTAATGTAAATTTATTGTTAAGCAAGGGTCAAGAGGGCAGCGCGGCGCGAGAGGGGGTAACCGGTGCGAAAAAAAACCCTTAACGATGTCGCCGCAGGTTACGCGGACAACCACAGTGGCCAGGGCCAGTGGCACAGCGAAGCAGCTGAGGAACTGGGGCCATTGCCTACGGCTCCTCCTCCCCGTTGCCGCGATGCCTTCCCTGCCTGCTGGCAGGTGCAGTGGCGTACAATAAATCTAATTTGCGTCGCATTTAATGACTTTGTCATGGCAGCGCGCATGCAGCCCATGGCCAGGTCGACTTCACAGCCAGCTGACTTGGTATAGGAGCTCGCTGCCTCTGCTGCTGCTCCTCTGCTAATGGGGCACTTGGCACAGCGTTGTCCGGCGTCGCGTGATATTTAAGCTGTGCCCAGCGCAATTTTAGCCGGCAATAATTTTAGGTAACGCTGCGAAAGTGGCCCATAAACAAATTAAAAACGCTAATTAGAATTATGTGACAAAGTTAATGCGCAAAATTGTAAATTAAACAAACTGCACGGCGCAGCGAGGTAAACATTTTTTCTTTAACTCGCTGCGGCCAACGCTGCGGCTACGTAATGCGCTGAGTTACAGTCTCGGGCTAAGTGAGCTGTGTGTGCGTCGCGACTCTAAATAACAGCTTGTTTCGCAATGAATCTGCTAACTCTTTCCTGCCCTGCATTCCTTACACAACTCTTTTCCTCCCTACCCTCTCGTCATCTGCCAATTTTATTACTTATTAAAGAGAAATTGCTGACGCAGCGTAAAATGTTCATAATACGCAGCTCATCTGACAAATGATTCGTTGTACGGGCACGGCTCGATGATGTCCCCAACAAGCGCGATAAAAACCTGAGAGCTGAAACTAAATACGCATCTTTTGAATTCGCTCTACCCCTCATCCTCTGCATCTTCTTTTTCTCCATTCTCCATTCTCTTTTCGGCATGCTGAGTTTGTGAAACATTTGTTCCAACGTGATTTGGCTGATTTATGCGCTCCGATAAGTGCTCCTGTGTGCGAGCTGATAATCAGCTTCAATAGCATCTATGCAATGACGAAAGAGAGCGAGAGAGGGAGGGAGCGAGACAGAGACAGTAAGAGAGAGAGCCGGAAAAAAGTTATGACCGAGTGCGGCACAGCAAATACAACGCAACAAAAGCAAACAATTTACAATTTACAATTTACAATATACAATTTGCATATTTGATGCTGTCTTAAACGTCACCCCAGCAGCGGCACAATGTGCCCCGAGAGGAGAAACAGGGGGGTGGGGGGAGGCAGCAGGGTCGCCACCCCGTAGCGAGCAACCATAATATTTTACCCATGCGCTGGCAGCATTTTTGATTTACAGCGCAGTCAGAGCTGAAGGATTTGAAAATGATTTTTATTTGGAAATGAGCTCGAGCTGGAGTTGGAGCTGGAGCTGGAAGTAGTCGAGCGGGTGCTGCAATTGCCGCATGTTTTGAGTCACTCACTCAGCCAGACGAGCAGTCATTCGTTCATTCGCTCATTCATTCATTTGATTTGATAACATTTGAGGCGCCTCGTCTTAGGCATTTCAAGCGAAATGATTTATTAAAATTCCGAGCGCAGCAAGCTGAGATAAACACGCACACGCACACACAAATATTCACACACACACGCACATACACACGCATAGGCGCATTAATAATGGAGACTGGAAAGAAGCACACAAGCACAGTGGGCGCCTTTGACTTGCGGCCAATGCGGCCAAACATGCAACAGTTTGGCAAAATCAAGCCCGGGGGCAAAGGCAGCATACAGTGGGATAAATGGCATCGGTTACCGATTGACCACAGACACAGAGCAGAGCAAGAAATCACTGAATGTCACATAAAATATGCATTAAGGCAACGCAAACTAAAACGGCAGCAGCAACCACTTAACATTAGTGGCAGCACACGCAGCCGGTTTAAAGTCGCCTGCGAGCAATAAATGTGCATAAATTCCCATAAAATTGTGCTGCTGCTGCTGTCCGACTGTCTGTCTGTCTCCCTATCTGCCTGTCTGTCTGTCTCCCAATCTAGTTGCAACTGGCCATGTCAAGACTTAATTCTCCCATGAAACCAAACTGAATCTTTAATGAGAAGCCAACAAAAGTGTTTGCCATGCTGCCGCTCGTCCTTCTGCACGTTGTTTCCTTGTTGCGTTGTGCTGCTGATTGTTGCGGTTACTTTCTGTTGAAGTCGCTCCGGCAGCGCAGGCTGGCAGCCGGCTTCAATAAGCTCAGGTGTCGACTAGCTCGATACCTGGCCTCCCAGCCTCGGCAGCAGCAACTCGGCTTATAACTATTTTATTTGGTTTTGCGGCACTTACATTTAATTTGTTATGCAAAGATTTTCCTCAGCGCACGCACACACACACACACGCACGCCCATTGTGTTGGTGTTAATGTGGCAGTTGTTGTTGTTGCAGTTTTGAAGAATTAGCAAATGTTTCGACAAACCACACACACACACACACACGAACACACAGTCTGCCTCCCCTTGTTGTAATTATTACAATTGCAGCTACAGCATTTCCATTAAATTTATTACAATTAGGCAAATATGAAAATTACATCGGCAACAAAAACAATAACAATTAAGGCACATGTTGTATTTATTTAAACAAAGCAACGGCCTGCTCAATCACACATGAAACCCTTTCAATAGTTTTAGCTATTGAATCACCCATTATACAACGAGTTAATTGCAATCATTGGCAGCAACATAGACTATACCGTATCTACTCTATAGATATGATAACATTTAACATGTGCATATGTGCTTCAATTGAGCGGTAGGCAAAATCCTTGTTAATTACCATAGCAATGTAACTATAGTAATTAATGTACTAAACAAAAGCTGGCTGAGACTTCGACTCGATTCGGAGTTGGCAGAAATAATGTGATATATTAGGCTGTAATCTTACTGCTTGAAGGACGAAAAATAAAACAGAAATATTGTAGAATAGAGCAATATTACTACATATACGAAACAAATTAAATGCGACTCCCTTTGCTCATATTTCTGGGAACTGTGCGGCAACTCTATTCTAATGCCTCACAACATAACTTGGCACAACAAAAAAGATATCGAAATCCTTTGCCGCTTGATCGCATTCCGAACACCTGCAGGCACATAAAAATTCAAGCAGCAACAACAAAAACGTTGAGTGATGCCAGCTGTGTCGCAGGCATGTACAGTACTTTATGACAGCAGCAACATCACCAACAACAGCGGCAACAACTACAACAATGCCAACAGTGTCCACTAATAACACCAATGCAGCAACACAGACAAAAACAATAAATAAATAAAAAGATGGCGCTGCCTCAGCCCCGAAAAGCCACAACAAGCGCACAGCACACGTAGCAGTTATAAAGCACAGTGAGAGAGGTGGGGTGGCAGGAGAGAGCTGAGAGAGGGAAAGAGGAGAGCAGCGAGAGTGAGAGAGTCATGCATGTGTAGCAGGCAAAAGGAGTAATCTGCTTGTTTTATTTGTTTTCACAATTTCAACAATTTCAGCTTGTGTTTGTGCTATCCCCCGCTATCCTTACTGCCGCACACACACTCGCACAGACTCTCGCACACACATGCAGAAATTTTTCTTCACGCGCTTGTCAAACCATGTTGCACCGCTGTCATCCATACGCCCCGTGCGCCGACTGCCGCGCTTAGTTGTCATGCGCCGCCATAGACCGAAATTTTTAGGTGGAGCTGCGCTTCAAGGATTCCCACGTACGTGGACACAACAAATTTTGCTCCGTCCGCTCCGGTTCGCTCGCCGGACGCAGCGTTGAATTTTTACAAGGTTTGCACTTTTTGTTGTCGCTCGGTTATCCCTGCCCCCCTGCGCGCCCTACTTCTCTATCTCTTTTTTGGGGTTTTTAGTGAGCCGCTGACAAGGCGATGGCGCCCAGCGCGGGTTCTGGGCTTATTTGTTTTGCCCGCTGGGCATTTTGGTTGGCTGCGCTGTCGCTGCTGCCGTCGTGTTTGCTCTTGCTGCGGCACGATTAAAATGTGCTCGACAAAGGAATTATTTAATGCACGTTTCACCTTTTTGCCAAGATTTTTATTTGCACTGCGTCACATGTGTCTGCACCGTTCGCTGCGAGTGTGTGGCTGCTACAGCTGTGTGTGTGAGGGTGTGTGAGTGTAGCTTGCCTCAAGCAAATAGCGTGTTGGTTACACATTTGTGTGTGCCCGCTGCTCAAATATTTGGCTTGAGCAGCGCAACGCTCTCTCGCATTACAGCTGAAAATATAACGTATACGCAGCATTAATATGCATGTGCCTGGCATGTGTGTGTGTGTGAGTGTGTTTGTGTTTGCAGGTGCGCACACCTTTAACGCTTGACAGCGTGCATGACTTTGATATGGGCAAACTTTTGGCTATTACAATAAATGCAAATGCCGCGTGGCTGGGAGAAGGCGCTGAAATTTATTTACGGCTAAAAATACAGCTAGCAATGCTATAGATAATAATTTCATAATAATGCGATAATGCAGGGCAAGTCGTGGAAAATATCATTCGAAGGAATCACAGCAAGCACTCAGCTGGCATTCACCTGGCAGCCAGCTCGCACTCGCAGCGCACTCACATCAATTCGAGTACATAAAAAGTAATGCTAATGCTTGGCAATCGGCTGACGGCAATCGGCAATTGGCACTCGTGCACGTTACACATATCTTTATATACTTCTCCCCCCCTCTATCGCTCTCGGTCTCTTTTCCTCTCGCTTAGCCCTTGCTCGCTCGCTTTACGCTTCACTTACAATTAGCGATAAAATAGCGCTTATCGCCAGCCGCAATTGGCCCCATTGAACGGCCCAACTCGGGTCTAGCCCAGAGACTATCATGTGCATTTATTGGGCAGGCAAATCAGAGCACATCGATAACCCAGATCAAATCGAATGCTCATTGCCTGGCAACGGGCAGGGCAACCCGTTTGACCCTGCTCTCCCTCTCTGTCTTTCCCATTCTCTGCCCGAGCCATATCGCATTACTGATCATTTGCTAAAAGGCGGCGCACAAGTGCAGCATCATTTCCGTTACATATAAATACACTTTTCTGCTTCAATTGAGACGGGGCCATGACTTGGCCGGCTTCATCCGAGGCAGCAGCAGCAAAGGCAGCACCATCGGCATCTTCCGCACGGCAGTCAACAGTCAACGAGCGCAATTTAAACTTGTTACGTGCTCCAAGTACCCAAGCAGCGTCATGTCGAACGTAATGAAATGTGCTGCACAAACACACACATACACCCGAATACACCACACACACACACACAGACACACATTGGCTAGAAATCCAGCTAGTCAGACACGGCAGCGTTTTTCTGCCTGATTTGAAAGCGCCAACGCCGTCGCTGCCCATCGAAGCGTAGCCTTTTATGATTATCAGCAGAGTGCCAGCGTCATGCTGTCCCGCCCCCCTGCTCGTCAACCCGCATGTGTTTATCTAATACTCCAAATTATGAATGTGGCTTGGGCACTTTCTTTTTCTCTCTGTTTTTTCCCGCCAAGTCATGGCCAATTTCAAAGTGCTTTGCTTTTGTTTTGCGTTGTTCGTTCGTTTATTACGTATACGACATGTGTGCCATTTCTATCGGTTACATGTCAGCATTTACATTGATCTCATCAACTTTGTGGCCTGCAAGAGATTCTCCTCTCTCTTTCGTTTTTTTTTTTTGCTTGTGTACGGTAATAAAATTCAATTAAGCTCGAGCTCGTGTTTACCCAACGCACACGCCGAGTCCGAGTTCGAGTTGGAGTTCGACTTCGTGTACGAGTGATAAGCTTGTGCAAATTGATTGAACTTTTAAAAATACATAGTAGAGTGCACACATGAAGTATGTAATTCAATTACTATTCTTATGAATTGTATCGTATATGCAAGCAGGGCAACGGCAGAGCAAACTCAGTGCACAATGAATGCCTTTGCATCGGCAATGTGTTTATGTATGCACGAGTAATTGCCAATAAATAACCAATTAAACGAAAATATTTCAGAGAACTCACAAACGAATAATTGAATTTTTAAAATGACCGGTAAAGTCAACAGACGGTGGGGGGCGGGGCGGGGCGGCGCGGGTTGGTGTAGTCGCCAACTGCATCAATCGAGACGGTAATTAAAACTTCTTGCAAAATGCCAAAGCCAAAGCAAAAGCAAATAAACTACACAACACGAGCCGCACAAATTCAACACGAATCCATCCATAACTCAGGCCAATAAATTGCACGCTTCTCTCTCTCTCTTTCGCTGATTGCAGCCGTTTGATGATAAATTAAGCCATGTGTCTACCAGCTCGAATTTATTATGCGCCAAAACGCCAAATGGCTGTCAGTATTGGGCCTCGTCGAGGCAAGCCGCGAAACCTTTTAAACTTTAAATCCCGCTTCAATGCATCATCGCCAGCGTCGCAGCCTTAGCCAAGTTACTGCGAAAGTGCACGGGAAGGTAGAGTGGCAAGAAAGCAAAGAAAAAAAATAAAACAAACGGCGTTCACTTTGCCTCGTCCCCTTTGCCGGCAGTTGCCATAAATCGCAAAAGTCGCTTTAGCTGGCAAACTACATAGTCGAATCCCTGGCCTGAAATCCCGGCTAGAATCAGCGCCGCGCACAGCCCACAGCCGTAACCTTTCGCGGCTTGTTTATACGCTTCACACGCTTGTCTTCTCCCGCTCCCACTCCTGCTCCTGCTCCGGCTCCAACTCGACTCCTGCCATATTGGTTATTAATGCGTTTGACTGACGCGAAAGGCAGCAAACCTGTCTGCAGCAGTCGATTGGCCGATATTATTCAACTTTAAGTTACGTCACTCGTCAGGGAAGTTATTATTATGATCGTATCGATGAAGCTCTGGCTATAAGGAGTGCAACTAAAGATTTAGCTGAGGGTTTTTAGCATGAGATTCAACCGATTGAGTTATTAAGCTTATGATATCTTACTTTGCTCTGTATTTTCGCACTTCAACTAGATATCAATGAGTGTTGAGACAACAAACAGATATATACTTATTTTGCGATTACTAAGACATACAATTAGATGACAATAATAGCTCAAATATCTCAAAATAGTTCGAACTATATTTAATTCAAAATTTCTTTTTTTTTAATTTTTTATGTTCTGTTTACTTTTGTACAGCCTGATCTAACGAACGTTATTTGTATAATAATAAATCCATTGCAACAAAATGATGAGTAATATTCACTTCTTTTTCTGTAATCAATTCGTATTATAAGGAAACCTGCCCTCCTTGATTTAGTTTTCCCCTGCCAAAAACACATAACATTCCTTGGACATTTACATGGATTATTCTCCATGATAACGTCTGTAAACTACCGTAGCTACTAAAGAAATTCCTCTAGGAATTCAAACTGATTAAGTGGCAATTTTTCAGGCAAAAAATCACAGCATCAACTACCTAGTCATGTGCATAGCTCAGGCTGATCCGCTGCAACCAGACAGTGTACAATTTGTACGCACTGTAAGCTTGCCTGCCCTACTCCAAATACTCGACGCTTTTCATATCATTCCCGTTGTATTTGTTGTTGCCTCTGGGTATTTGCCAGTCGTAGTTTATTTCTCTGATATTGGCTCATATTTTGTGCAGTCGAACGTATGGCGTAGGCAGCAATAGCCGGGTACACGCCAGACGGACACGTGGTCCTGCCGAACAGGTTGTGAGTTGTGACAAGTTGCCAATGGGGTCCTAAATTTCAATATGCTCGCGTGCTGCAGCATGTCATCACGCTGCAATGAGTCTCTGTATAGCATTCACCCCCATCTACACACACACTATTCCGCTCCGCATTCTTTGTTGTGTCTGTGTGTGTACGTGTGTGCGGGTGTAGCACCGAAAATTTATGGCGTAATTGAAACCGGAAACTACAACGTTTCGTGGTGAATTTTAATAAAGTTCGCTTGCCTTTGTGCTACAGTTATTTATTGACAAGTGGCAGATAATTTGATTTTGTGCCAATATTTAAACAATGCAGCTCGTACACACACACAGACACTCATACCTAAGCGTACAAAGGATAAAACTGATATGGTTGTGTCTATATAGTATTTCAAACTGCACATGCAAATGATATGATAAAGCAGGGATGCGATGCAATCGAATAGCCTCTGAAAATGCTCTCACTGTGACAATGCTTCTTAAATAGGATAATCTATGCGGCAACTAATAACTATTTAGGGGATTAAATTGAAGTGCAAATTAGAGGCTTAAATAGAAGTATAATTTACGGAAATATACTCTAATTTTCTAGATAATGTAACAAACCAAATTCAGCTATAAAACGGCTTAAAGGTCTCAAGTTGTAAGAAAAAATAGAAGTAAAAACTTATATTTTTTATAGCCAGCTCAGAAACATATTCAATCATCAATCAAACATAATAAATCTGTCACTTTGCCCGCACATCATACCCGCTTTTCAATTTCGCCAGGGCAACCAAATCAGGATTACCAAATTGGGTCACACACCGAAATCTCTGGCTGGCCAGATACAATGGGCCATAAAATTGAATGCTGATGGTCACACTTACGAGTTGATTTCAAAGTCATAGATAAAACTTGCAGCAAGTTTCTTGTCATTTGTTTGGGGCAATAAAATTCCATTAAATAAGCGGCAACTTATCATGCCGAAAGGCGGCAAGCGAAGTGTCCCCAATGGAATACGAAACGAGACAACGTTCGGCGATGAGAATGATGACATTTTTATAACTAACACACTGATACTCGCACGCACACACACACGCACACGCATTGCCTGAAAGTGCTTCAAATTTGGGGGGGGTGGTACAGCTGCGCATGAGGCATAAGAAACGATGAGGAACGAGATCAAAACCAGACTACGACAAAGACAAAGGACAATATTAATGGGTCTGCTGCTGCCGTCCCGATGGGCAAGATTAGGCGCGCTGTCCCATTGCCATGGCACATAAGCAGCCTCCGAGAACTATAACAACTACAACAACTTGATGGAAGCTTGTGTCAGCGTGGTCTTTAAGAGCACAAGAGCTCAACTTGATTGCGTCAATTCTATGTCAATTCTGAACTGCGCTTTGGCTTGAGTTATGAGTTTAATTTCAATTTCAGCCTGCCCAGATATTTGTATTCCTTTCTCTGTACTTCTTTCCGCATGGCAAACCTATTGGTCATCACTCTAAGCGCACTCTGCGAGTGCGATCATAAATTGAAAACAGGCTGCAGACGGAGGCCAAGGAAGTCGTCACGAATGCAGCAGCAGCTGATGGCTGTAAATGTGACTGCAAAACAAGGTTAGATGGCATCCTGAGAGAGAGAGGGAGAGGGAGAAAACATACATGATGCTGAGCTTAGCAAATTAAAATGCCTGCCATTTAGCCGGAGCAGCATTGTATGTTATGCTTGCACAGACCACAGCTAATACTGCGTTTTATTGAGCAGCCCAATGCACTTTGGAAAGGGTATCCGGGCAGGGTTACCCGCAGTCGTTGTAGTATGTCTTGCTCTGCGTGTGCCGGCGAGGGACATTTGTCAGCAGCACAATAACAACGACAAGCGGAGCAGCTGCAAATTAGACTACAGAGGAGCACACACACACACACGCACAGCAGGCACAACTATAACAACAAGAGCAGAAAGCAAAACCAAAGCAATTGCAAAAAGGTAAAAGGCAAGAATGTGATTGGAAAACGATTTTCATTTCTGCAGCTAATATAAGCGACAAATCTAACCAAAGCTAGCTGGGCTGGCTGAAGAGCGATGGGGGGCAGGGTGGTTCGGTATCAGTTGCGTGGGCGGGGGCGGGGTCATTCTGATAGGTAACGCACACATGCAGACAATTTCGAAATCAATATTTATGACTACCGAAGCAGATTTATTGCAGCTTGCACATAGCCAGCTGCGGATAAGGAAAGGAGTAGGCGGTGACAGTGGAGGGAGGAGGGAGGCAGAGAAACTGAGAGTGGGCGTGGTAGTTGGCAATGCGGAGTGAGCAATGGGAAGCAGTTCGTGTTGCTGCTGTCATTGATTTGCACGTTGCCTTGTTGGAATCCTTTTGCCGACTGTCGTCGCTTTTTGCAGCACACACAAAATAATAATATTCTTTTCTTTGATTTGCACAGACACAGAGAGAGAGAGAGAGAGATAGAGAAAGAAAGAGGGAAAAGAAGCAGTGGGTTGCCAGATCAAACCATGCTGATTTTGGTTGTAGCCGGCTTTGTGCTTGCACTTGTCGCTCTGTGTGTTTAGTTGCGCTTATGACACTGCAGCAATCGATGATTTATGCATTCTCCCCAAAATGTCAGCAAAAGACTCAAATTTCAGCTTGGACCCGTAACTGCAGCCCACTCTCTGATACGACGGACAAAGGCAGCGGCTCAAAGCGGAATGGAAATTTGCTTCGAATGCGTTGCATACTTTCGGGCGGAACGTTGGAATGGCTTTCAATTAACGCACACACTGGACCATGCACCGCCCTGAGCTGTATTTACCTTAAGCCAGCCAGGCTTTTCCTCACTCCCTCCCCCTGGCCTCTTTGCCTTTCCCCTTTATCCGGCACTCCGCTACACGCTGCAAAAATTTCGTTTGTTGTTTGATTTTGTGCTGCGAAGCAAAAGTCCAATTGAATTATGAATTTCAATTTTACTTCAGAGGCAGCAGCAGCAGCAGAAGCAGCGCCAGCAACAATAATAACGAGCGGCTGCAGCAATAGCAACAACAATAACAAGCTGACCATGTTACCAAAAGCATCAACAAACAGTAATTGCTACCTACCATGGCCAATCGTAATCTGCAAGCGACTGAGGCTCTTCAAAGCGCACTGTTTGTTTTCATTGGGAGGCGGCTGGGTCCCGTTCCTCCAGCTCCGACTTCGACTCCCGTTGCTATTGCAGCTGCCTGCAACTGCTTCCCGGATCAAATACGCTTTCATCTCTGCTGCTGCTGCTGTTGCTGATGATGATTGGCATTTGCGTTGCCTGGTTAGTTTGTAATTCCCAATGTTCATTAAAACCCTAAGCTGTTTGTCTGCCCAGCACACACATTCGGCTGCTTTTAGAGAATTTGTTGATCTCAGCTTGGCAAAAAGACACAACATATGTGTTTGTAGTATATGTACATTGCATCCGACGTCATTGGTCATTTAATATATTCGTCTTGGTGCTGCTGCTCTGCTTGCCGTATGGCATATGTCATTATTTGATTGAGGCTTGTGCTCAGCTCGAGGGTTTATATAATACTATTTGATGTGATTCTTACCGTCGCAATGTGATGCGACCTGTAAAAACAAACACAGTTCGCTTGATATTCTAGCAAATAATTGCGAACACAGCTGATAGGGCAACAGAGCTATGACAACTCTGTCTGCAAATTGAAAATTCATTTAAAACAGAACTCAACTGTCAAGCATGAATATCTAAAGATTTTCAGTTTGATAACTGGTAAAGTAATCTGAAAATATACTTATTGCTCTGCTAAAACAGTCTGTAAATGGTTTCATGTTGTGTCTGACTGACTCCAGTTCTGAGCTAGTTTAACTACATTCTCTAGAGATATTCCGCTAGTTCCTCACTGGTTTCAACCCGGTTTCCGGTCGATTCCATGCTGGTCCTCCGCTAGTTTCCTGCTCATTCCTCGCCTAGACCTATAGTGACTGCGACCCGTTTGACTTTTTGCTACAAACTTCGCTTGAATTATGAAAGTCAGAGTTTTGTTTGAGAACGTATGGCCGCATCATCCCAACCCGGCAAGCGGCACAAGTTTTTGGCTAATGAGGCAGATTTAATGAACCACAAACAAGCGATACCTGCAACATGGCGGCAACTGCGAAACATGGCGCAGATTGATGTACAGCATTGTCAGCGCGGCACAAGACAAGCTGAGCTGCAGCCAGCCCAAGCCGCGCTCCACCTACGCTCGACTACACGTAATGGCAGAGCACATGTAACTGTTGCTTGGCCCGCGGCAATTTGGCAACTTGAACTGACAATGCGTGGCATGGTAAGCCGTGGCTGCTGCTCGTGCCACACACACACCGACATGGTGCGGCTTATTTCATTAAATATGGCAGCAGAAACTGTAAGTAACAAGCCAGCAGCATTGCGAGCCTTAATGGCTTGGGTTAACAATGTGGCTAACTGGGGCCAACTTTCGCAGTCACTTTTCCGCCGAAACGTTTCAAGTGTTTTACCAAGTAAAAGCTTAAATTCGGTTTGGATGGGAGTTCGAGTTGAAAGTGGAGAGTGTAACAAGTTCTCACAGTAGTGCTGAAAGCATAATCCTATTCAATATCGGTAATATCGATATTTCAATCATTTTTTTCGATTGATTAAATGTTTTTATATTCATTACTCGACCTCTAGATTGTTTTTCCATCAAAATATTATGAATCTGAAATTTTCGAATATTTGGAGCATCCAACATATAAGACTCCCCATACTTGAGTAAATCAACAATTAAACAATTGATGGCATCGATGATTTTGTTTTAAAAATCGAAAGAGTAGAAAAATTACAAAGAAACTAAATAAATTTAATGTAGCACATGAAAAATAAATTAATGCTTCAGAAAAACTCATAAGTGAAAACCTTTTCCGACCCTTAGAACTTGTTATAATGCCTGGCAAACTCATCAAAATATTTGGAACCTCTGCAATTAGTGAGGCTTGCTTTTTGTTGTGTCATTACTTTGGCCAAAGACAAACTGCGAAACGAGTGTGCCGACTCGGAGTGCGAGTGCCTTAATTAAACTGTCCATTGCTTTCTAATGAATGAATGCTGCGTTGAATGGGTAATGAAGCCAATTATGGTATGTAAGCAAATGTGTCAAAGTAGTAGGCTTACGTAAATACAGAAACAACGGGCAGATACATACGCTTACAAAGAACCGGAGCATTTGCAGTAACATTTTGAGTTTGGGTCGCTTTGGAGAGAGTTTTCATTAAATTAGAAAATTTTTGCCACACACGCACAGTGGTTGCATGTTGATTTGATACTTATACATACATTTAAGGTACATATTTGAATGATTTTTTTTAAGTTTTTTTAAATTTAGCTAGCGTAAAATTGTATTTGTTTTCATCTGCTGCTATGGCCTGTTCCTCTCCTGCAAAATTGTGTCCCCTAAAATAGGTTTATGCAGGTTTTAGGTTTTGGCTTAGTTCTGCCTTCCCCATGGTCAAGTGGCGACATCTTTTAATTAAAATCGAAGCAGCCATTTCCTTGCCTCCACTGTTGAATCCTAAATCAGCCAAGATGCTCGAGCATTGCAATTAAATTAAAAGCCAATTGGAGGCCCACAAAGTGCGAATGTGTTTGGTGTGTGCAAATCGATTAGCTTTAAACCGACGAACATGGAGGCAAATGAAAGCTGGCTACGCCTCCACGCTGCACATGGACACGTCGAGTGAAAGCGGGCCGGGGGGAGGGTACGGCGGGTGTCAGTGGAGGACAGTGCAGCTGGCACCTGCCTGTTGTTGTTATCCCCTTGCAAGCCGCAAACAACAGCTACGTATTAGGCCTCAGCACAAAGGCAAATGCAGCTGCTGTTTGGCAAGATTCAAGAGCGACTTAGTGCAGCAGCTGCAGCAGCAACAATTTTCGAGACTGGCAACAACTTAATTCCCTGCACTGGCAAAAATCTTTTGGCTTCTGTCGAGCTGCACTTACCGAGTCTAGTCGAGTCGAGTCCGGCTGCCGGGCGCGGGGTGGAGATGGGGTGCGAGATGGCCTCCTGCTATTATTTAGTGCGTAGGCAATTCGGCAGTGCGAGTGCTTAATTACTTACATACCCATGGCCAGGCCCGGCGGGCCCGGTTTTGAGGTGGACCGGGGTTAGGCACGCCACTTGGCCAAGATTAAAATGCCAGCTTAGTGCAGACTTTTGCATGTGAAATTAGAGGCTTAAACTGAGTGCAGTGTAAACGGGGAGATGGGGCAGTTGCAGCTTGTTTGTGGCATGCCCCGCAACATGTACCGAGAGCTGCAAATGAGTGTGTTTGAGAGTGTGTGTGTGTGTGTGTGAGTGTGTTTGTTGCTGCATGCGTATGATAAAATAATTCACTCGACTGCAACTCATAAATTCTCTACGGTAGCGCATAAATTTCCGACAAATCTCGGCAAAATGCCGCAAAGCAGCCCCTAACCTCAGACAGGCGCCAGTAAGGGCAGGGATTGGCGAAGTGGGGAAGAGCCAGTAAGGTACCCTGAGCAGGGGCAGCAGGAGCTGCGCCATCGCCAGCAGACAACAGCGCACATAAGTTGCCCTGTTTAGCTTAGTCAACGAATGTTTGACTTTCCCTGCAAGACAGCGAGGCATTACAATATATTTATTTAGTTAAATATATGTGCAAACACACTGAGACACACACACATAGACACACATAGACATACACTCACTCACACACAAACACATACACACGCTTAGACATACAACGCGTATTGAAGGTGTTCGAGAATATGTCGAGAGTTTACCAGCTAATTGACTTGTCGGCTTGGCCAGCGGTGTAGATAATCGAGTTATTTATTAGCTAGTTAATCACAGCATGAAGATATTTTGTCACTGACAGTGTTAGTTAATAAGCTTAGCTCTGCATACTTAACCTTAAATATGTTTTTGCCTTGCATAATCTATGAATGTTTATTTAAAGATCATCTATCAATTAAGTTAGCGAAATACTTGTTACAGCCAAACATAGACGGTTAATGGCCGGCAGACACGTTCGAGCCTGCACAGACATGCATAATTATACCGAGATTCGGATATGTCAATAAGTTTGATTCTTGCACTTGTTAAAATCAATGCATTTTGCCCATGTACAAGGCCAATCGAGAACAATAAAGAAGCGCAAAAACCGAATGGAAACAAAAGAGATACACAGAAAGAGAGAGAGAGACGAAGAGAGAAAGGGAATTTACAATGTAACATGCAAGTGCTGTAAAATAACAAGCAATGTCAGAGAGAGAGAGAGAGAGAGAGAGAGAGAGAGAGAGAGAGAGAAAGGGGAGAGCGAGCAGGGATGAGAAAGCGAAAAAATTACCATTTAAAAAAAATGCCAAAAAATTGTTGCCGTTGCATTTTGCACGCATCATTGAGGCTCAATGGAGTGTGCACACACTGATACAAAATGGCGGCTGGCCATGTACATACACACACACACACACAAACACATACCACACACACACTCGCGCGCGTGCCTTGTGTACTTTCTTCATTGGCTCTCGGCCCCGGCAAAAGCTTTGTCGTTGTTGTTGCTGTTGCTCTTGTTGTTTGCCAATTGTTTCGCCACTTGCAAAGTAAATCAAAAAGGTTGCTCTAATAAACGGAAACGGAAATGCGCACATGCAACTTTTGGCAGTGTGACACCAGAGAAATGCGCAGCAACTTTTTTGCGGCACCTCAAACTGCTCAAACAAGTCGGGCGAAGGCAAAAGGAGCAGAGTAAGCGAGTGTTGCGTGCACACTCGACTGCAAAATACCTAGCCTCTATCAGCAGCAACTACAATCAACTACAACTGCATATAGTTTATAATACAGCTAGTATTATATACTAAAACAATTATTTTACTTACTACTCGCCTTATCTATTTCATTATTTCTATTTTACGCTTTCTTGAACGTGCACGTTCCACACATACCTCACTGTCCACACATGCAGGGTATATTCAGGCACATAAATTTCAAGGCCTGCGCCATGTGCGCTTAAAGTCCAAGCCAGAGCCAGAAGCCAGAAGCCAGTGAGATCTTAACGCTGAACAGGAGCTTGGGCTTGGTTATTGACTAACTCTCTCGACGGCAGCAGGGAAGGACACAGCAGAAGCGAACTGGAACAGAGGGAAGTGTGAGAAGAGGGGGAGAGCCGAAGAGCAGTCAGCATTGGCAATCCCTTAAGATTCTAATTTATATCAGTGGCAAACTTATTTCCTATTTCCGCGCCGCTGTGAAAATGTCGTACGTGATTCAATTATAAAATGCGGTCTCTCAAATCGTTGCAAAATTTATGTATTTCATTTTATTTGCTGCGCGTCCGTGTCGGTGTCGGTGTCCGTGTCCGCGTCGCCAGCGTCGCCAGTGTCTTAGTGTGTGTGCTGCCACACATGTGCCACATGGGTGCCCGAACCCGAAGCCACAGCCTTGTGTGCGATGTGTGTGTGTCCCCATTTTAATGGACTGCCTCGTAAAATGGCACAAAAAAAAAATGCGCCCAAAATTTATGCGCGCCATAAAGAGCCGCAAATTCTTAAACAAAGCAATGCCAAGTG
Organism: Zaprionus inermis; assembly: GCA_018151445.1. Lineage (NCBI taxonomy): Eukaryota > Metazoa > Arthropoda > Insecta > Diptera > Drosophilidae > Zaprionus > Zaprionus inermis. The sequence continues at coordinate 1,849,674 of JAECXD010000640.1, read as the reverse complement.
GGAATCGAGTGAGATGGTGCCTGGAAATGGATTGAAGTGAAATGAACTAAAGTCAAGCGCGAGTTCGAGTGTGCCAATCGAGCTGCACTCGCAGTTTTCCGCTCACTCGCGGATATCAAATTAATAATGCACTTGCCAAGCGACGGCGGCTCTCTGTCTAATGAAAGCTGTTTGCGGTCGCGCCATTGTCGGTGGTGGTACTCCCCCCCTCACCCCTTACTACGCTTCCACCGTGATGCGCTAATTGAGCAACTGCGCCAATCTCGGCGCTGGGTAAAGCAGCAGCAGCTACGCTTCGCGGTCGCAAACGCTTTGGCATCTATCAATTTGCACAGTTAATTGCTGATTGACCTCAGGAGATGCTGCTTAATGTTACCGATAATGGATTGTGGTCGCAGTGCCGTGTCGCCTGGACGTTGCATGCGGCAGCGGCAGCGGCAACGGCAGCCATTGTTACGGGGCAGTCAAACGAAAAAACCGAGAAAAGAAACGAGCACATGAGAAATGTATTTTCATAAAAATAACGTATACGCCGTGACAGACAACTCCTTGCTGCATGTTGCACGCAGCTGGCAGTTCCTTTGCGTTATTTCCTTAACATTCGCTTGTCCTGCCATCACTCAGCTCGCCCGCCTCTCCCGCCACCTTGTACCGCCCACTGTCTCTCTCTCGCGTGCCGCGCAAAAGTCATAAATCGCAATGCGTGGATTATGCAATTTTCATGTTTGCATTTGCGAGGGCAGCTCACAAAAAAAGGCTGACAACAATGCGTTACATTTAGCAGCAGCAAGGACAGCAGCGGCAGCAGCAGCAACAAAAGCGAATAAATGTTAAGTTTATTCAGAAATTGTGAGACGGCAAACAGGAAGCAGCTATGTGCAGCGAAACCTAAGTAACGGCAATGTGCGGCAGCACGGCAACACCGGAAGCCATCAGACAATGATGCGCACGACAGTCTCATACACATCTGCATGCGCGTGTCTGGCTGTGTGTGTGTGGCTGGGTGGGAGGGAGCACAGGCAATAGACTCATAACGGCATGTCAAAGGGCAAAAAATGAAAGAGCAGTGCAAAAAACAGCTTGGAAACTGAATACGAGTCCCTGAAAAGTATGCTATAAATATGATAAATATGGCAAGGCGGGCTAGCAGAGTGAAAAGGGATAGAGAGAGGAAGGGGAGAGACAGAGCTGGTAAAAAATATTTACGAAATTACAGAAAATTTGCAATTACTTCAAAATGCAGTGCATAATAATTGAGAAATCTGCACAACTTTTATAATAAAACTTGCACTACTTTTTTGGCTCAGTGTGCGTGTCACTTTTGAAACTTTTTACATATCACAGCTTTTGCATAGCGAACTGCAGGTTTATTGTTGGCAACGAGATTATTAAAACTGGCTTGGTTAGTGCAGCAAGACCAAGACCACAGTCAGGTTGTAAACCGGAGATACGCTAATCAGCAGCCCTTATCAGCTATACCTATGCTATTTGAGAATGCTGCAGCTGCAACTCGCAGTCGGGGGATAAATTGAGCTATGACCATGTGGAATTTTTCAGCTGCACGCCGTATGCAGCAAAGGGAAAATCAAATTTCACTTCACCGTGCAGCATCGGTGGTGGCAACGACGACAGCAAGCGACGACGCGTCGCTTTGGCGACTGACTAGCGAGCGGGAGTAAAGCAGGCAACCAACTGCCATGTGTGAAAATTTTTAATACATCAACTCAAAGGAGAACCACAATGCCACAGACACACACACATGCAGCTAACAAAGGTTCGCAGAGAGAAGCAGAGCTTTGCCCGACGCGGCCCCAAATGAAATGCATAAATAAAGCTTGCTCAGGGAACTCGCTTTCGCGCACTATCTCTCTCTCTCTCACACTGTGCTCACTGTCTCTTCCACTCTCTGTCTTTTTCTCTCACTTTCCCCTCATCCTCTCTCTCTCCCCTGCCGCAGTCCGCTCGTTTGTGGCACAGTCAAAGGCACAAAAAGTCGCTGCACCCGCAACATAATCATGTTCTCGAATGAGTTTCAACGACAGACCGTGTTTGCAGCCCTACATATATGCATATGTGTGTGCTCTGGGTGTGTGTGCGTGTGGGTGTGTGCATGTGTGTTTGGGTGCAAATGGACATGGTAAACTTAATAGCAGCAACAGTGCAGCAGCACAAACAATTTAAATATAAATAATTTGTTTACTCATGTTCATGCTCATTGTTCATCCTCATTTATTGTTGTTGCTGTTATTCCTGTTGTTGCTGTTGTTGTTGTTGTCGTTGTGCCGTCTGCTGCTGCGGCCTCATACATAATAAAGTGTCTGGCCAATCATTTGATGCCCCGGCCTGAGCATCGTGCAACGTGTCTGTCTCAGTGAGTCGCGTTTCCCTCTCTTTCTGCAACACTTTCGCATCTGTGTCTGCTTGAGCCGCGTTGTTGTTGCTGCTGCTGCTGCAGTTGGCCACACAACAACTAAATAATTTAGTTATGCCCCGCCTTCCACCTCCAACCACATTCACTTCCGCCCACATCCCAACCAGATGGCAGCCTGTGGCTCTGGGCCTGGCTCTCGCTCTGGCTGCGGCTTCGGCTGACCAGTTGCTGGCCAACAATTCACTCAGTTTTTATGTTAAGCGCAATGTTAATAAGCCGCCAGAGCTCGCGGCACTGCCAGCTACATGCAACAATTTGCCGCAATGCGAAACGAGACGAACGTGTGTGGCAAACTCCACAAATTGCAGCCTAATTGAGCAGCGGCCCGAAAACATAAAATCAGCCCAACCGAAGCTATGCGAAGCTATCAAAACACAGCTTTCTTAGTCGAAATTTATGTAGAAATATTCAATTGTTGGGTAGCAGATCTGTATGTATTTCAGTTTTTAATGTTAACGTCAATTTAACGATTTGGCAAGCAATGAAAATCAAAAGAAATTTGTTTAAACCCGCAACTTTTAGAGTGAAAGCGTATTCCTCTATAAACAATAGAATAACACGCGTAAATTTGAGCTTAACATATTTATCTTTTGTGTAATTAAAACACCTCAAATAATATCTGCAAATTTGGTTGCAATCGGATAATAAACATAGAAGTTATTGCAAATATGATACACAGGGTAGACTAGGCGCCGCTGCGCTCTAAAGTATGCAACACAAAATAAATTTGGCATTCCCAACTTTCTTACATTTAATTTAATGACTTTGCTTCGGGATTGTTTTAATTAATTAAATTTCTTTTAACATTTTAATGTATTAAATACATTTCTGTTTGGTTAAGCTTCTACACAAACAGACTAGATTGTCTAATTATGAAAAGTAATAGAATATATTATCCCATATCCCGGGGACAGCCCAAGCCACAGCCTACTCCATGATCTTGGAGGTTTCAGGCTTGATAGAAAACTCATTTCAAGTGAATTATTAATATGTTTTTGCTACAAAGATCACAAGAAAATAGAAAACATTTTAATTATTAATTTCTCATTAGTTTTGCTGGAGACAAATGTGAAATATTTTCGCTTTACAATACGTAGTAATGTCTCTCTCTCTCTCTATCTCTGGGTGTGTGTGTGTGTGTGTGTGTGATATTGGAACAATGTTAATGTCAAGCCATGAGAGACTCGAAGAATGCCGCACATCTTGAATGCAATTTAATCAATTCGAAGTTTAGGCAAATGCCAAACCATTTTTGTTTATTATTAATTTGCATTTTGATTGGATTCTGATAATGTCAACTATGCTGACATCTGTTGACATATGAAATGAGGAAATTACGCGCTGGCAATTACGCCAAGGAACGAAGATGAAGCATGGAATGGAAGAACGCCTCGAGACACTCAGCGTCTTCTGCCACTCGATATCCGCGTATCGTTTGAATTTTTCAATAAACTGTTAACTGACAGTGGCCCCAATGAGAGCACAATAAATTATCTGGCAATAATTGATTAATGCGGAGTGGGAAAAGCGATTGGGCGGGACGGGAGGTTAGGCGGGAATGTTATTGTCAGCCAATTTCTTATCGCAGCTTTGTTTCGTTGACAGGCAAATGCAGAGGCAAAAAGTGGAAAACGAAGCGAAGCGAAGAGAAAACCCGCAAGAAGAGCAAACCGAAAAACCGTTAAGCGAAAACTTTTGCCATTTGGGCGGCGTGTCTAATTAACAGGGCCAACACAGGCAACACGCTGTGCGCGGTGCGCGAGCCGTGGCAACGTCAGCCATTCGTGCCCCCGAGCTGCAGTTGGCGTCCTTTGTGCGGTCGCGTCGCTGAACTAATTTAAATTGATTGAATATGCTTCGATAGCGTTTCAATTAACTTTCGACTGGCCTTGCGCACAAATACCTCGGCAAAGAGTTCGAATACGACTTAGGGTTCTCGCTGAATTTGCGGCATGCACGCAAGTTGCAACCTGCGGCGCGTTGCCACGGCGGCTTGTATGCAAATGAGATTCATTCTATCATGCTGTACCACGGCGCGGCATGGAGTTTGCGCAAATTTCCAACTAAATCACCAGAAATCAGTTATAAATCCGTTGGGCGGCGCACGGCAGGACATTAAACATACAAATACATATGCGTAATTCCCTTTACCATGCGAGTGGGTAAGTGTGTGTGTGTGTGTAAGCCTTTCAATTATTCAAATAAAACAGCATTTTGGGCTGCAACGTCGGCTCGGTTGGTATTCATGGCAACGTAAGCGCTCTGAGTGCTCTGTCCTAGCATGCCCAACTGCTCTGTGACCTTAGCCCGTCCAGCCACACCCCCCGCCCCAGCACGCGATGGGCAACGCTCATTTAGATCGTCAGACAACTCGCACACACACACTCACACAGTCGGTCTGGTCAGTCGTGGGAGCGGCATGACTGGCCCATTAGTAGTATACGCTTTGGGGCTTACCATGCGCCGACTTTAATCTATTGCCTGGAAAATGCATATGTATGCAGACAGACACACACACACATACACATAGGCAGGGGGGGCTGCTTGTGTGCAACATGAAAACATCAAACAACATTCGTCGGGTTTTAATTATTATTTGAAATCACGATGACGTTGTCCGTTCGCCCGTCCGTCCCTCTCCACGGCTGTCGCTGGCCCTGGCTCTGGCTCTGACTGTGGCTCTGCCTGGTGCAATCTAATGAAACATTATCTGCTAGACTACAACAACAACGCCAGCAATAAGCGCCTCAACTAGAAACATCAGTCAAGTGAATGTGCAGCAAGGGCGCATAAAGAGACAGAGCGAGAGAGAGTGAGAGAGAGAGAGGGTGGGGTAGAGAGTGTGTGAGCATAAATTTTATTGTTTGCACGGCAACCAAAAGCTGCCAGTGCCCAGCACACACATCGACTACAACAACAACTACAATAAGTAACAAAAGATAGAGTCGACAGCATGATACCCTGCGAACTATAAAAGACGAACAAATTGAAATGCAGACTCGAGCAGAATCACAGAAAAAGCTGCAGGAAAATTTAATAGGTAATAGAAAAATAGCGAAACCCATCGAACCGGTCATTTGCACTGGCCAAGGCAGAGCAAACACACAAGTGCCGCAAATGCCCAGCGAGAAATGCGCCAGACAAATACGTATGCAAATATACAAGGTACAGTCAAACCCTTTGCCAACCGCCGAACATGCCAGTGTGACATTGACTAACTGTGTGGAGTTTAGCGAAGCTTTACTGTTTGCCTAACCGCTCGAGTGGAATAAGGGAATCAAGGCGGCAGCAGCAGCACGAAATGAGACGAGGAGAATGAAGATCGAGCGGATATAAGGCAATTACCTTATGGTTGAAAATTATGGCAATAAAAGTTGTCTAACATGCAGCTTCCATGATTAATTTTATCATACAGCTACAAATTACGAGCAAATGAATAATTAGCAATGTGCTAGAAATAGAATCGGTTGCAATGAATCAATTCAAATCGGTTGAATTGAATGAATAAATAAATGGCATAGAAACAGGTTGAGCAATATATATTGTTATCGGTAATCGAGGCATATAATACTACTAAATCTAATTGGTTGACATGCAGCCAAGATAATATATATTAAATAAAGCCTGCAATTTTGGTAAATAAATATAAAAGATATGTTTTAGATTTGCTAAAGAGAGGAGGAGATTTTGTATAGACGAGTTAAATTTATTCTTTAAATAATTCTATAACTAAAGCATAATTTCAAATAACATTGTAATTAGGAATTTAACTATTTTCTATGTTAATTATGGTAAATGAATTCATATGGCAAGAAGAAAACATATTCCAAGGCACAGCCTAATTCAGCTCTACCACAGTCAAGGCAACCAATTTGATTGATAGCACCGGCAGCGCAGCGCCAGCCAAGCAGTCGACCAGCCTGTTGACCACACTGTCAAGTGCCAATTAAACTAAACCGCGGCAACAGGCAACAAGCGATATGTGCGACGGCATAAGAAGGACAAGGCCCGACGCGTCGGCCTTGTATATGCCGATAAAACTGCCAGTTATTTTTTCACGACAAGTTGGGTTTTTCCCCCTGAATCGCACACACTCTCTCCCTCACACTATCTCTCTCACTCCCTCTCACTCTCTCTCACTTTCTCGCTGGTCACTGCGCACTAATGACACAGAACATCGAGGCACAAGGCGTGCGGCGTGCAGCGTGCGACGCGTGAAGCCGGCGTTGACGTTGATAGGCCACAACAATTTTCATTGGACAGCCATTTACAATAAACGTCAGCGATTGCCCAAGCCGATGCTCTTGCGAAAAGTGAGCGAAAAAAAAAAAAAATAGAAATAGCGCAAAAAAAGTGAGGAAAAACCCTGTGTAGTTTAGGTTAAGCGCAAAATCAAAGTGCCATTGAGGTCGGCGGCTTGATAAGCGCTAATGAATGGTTTTCTTGTGCGCTTCAATGGGCCGTGTCTATGGCAGGCCGCAGCCAGGGCAGCCAGGGCAGCAGCAGCAGTACAGGCAGGACACTTGTCGCGGTTTGGGCAATTTAAGTGGCGGTTGATGTTGTCGTGCCTGTCCGTGGCGGGGCGACGTTGACTCGACTTCTGCGCCTGCGGTTCGACTGACGCAAATGTTTGGTTTCGCTGGCAATTAACGTGGCCAACAAAAAAAAACTATGTTGCCGCTGCTGCCTTTGCTGGTGTTCGCTTTTTTTCTTGTTCGCCATTTTTTGGGTAATAAAATGGCAAACGTATGCCTGCAATCAATAAGAGAAGCGAGCGGCCCCAAAAAGTATGCTACACACAGGAAAAACCACTACGACGGCTACAACAAACGCAGCAGCAGCTGCCACTGTGACAAAGATAAAAGAAGTGAGCAAGTACACAGAGGGGTGTTTGGGGGCTGGGTGGGTGTGGCATTGACAGACAGGAGCGGATTGGCGGCTGCCAACAAGCGACTTAATTCAGGCCCAGTTGATGAAGACACAAGACAGATGGATAACGGCCAGGTAGAGCCGGGCATACAAATAAGAAAATTTCGCAATGCAAGGCCAAGGCGAGGCGAGAAGCAAAGCTAACGGCAAAACTTTTGAGGCACAATGGGCTCGTTCTCGTTCCCCCCTGCCCGACCAGGCCCATTGCAGTACAAATCGTTACCAATTTTCAACCGGACACGGCAGCGAGCAACCGGAGCAGCAGGAGAGCAGGACACAAGCCATAAGCAACGGTCAACTATACGGCCAAACATGCGGCGCACAACTTTCATTTATTGTTCGCTTTATACACGCCTCTTCATCGCTCGCTCGCTCGCTCCATGCTCCATGCTCCATGCCTGCACCTGGCGTATACGTAACGTGGCAGGGAGTACAGCGATCCGCAGTGGGTAGCCGCACGTCTGAGCTGACCTGGACTGCCTGGCCAGTCCTGTCGGGATGTTTTTGCGCCGGCTTTATGTTGTGCATGTGTCTGGTCGAGGTCTTTACGTTGGCTTGATTGGATTTGCCGATGCAAATGAAGAATCCAATTTTTAAAGTTTGTTTTTCGTTATCGTTACGCTTCTTGTTAGTCCAAATGCCGCCGCTGCTGCTGCTGTTCCTGACTGAACTTTTACGTTCCTCTTTCTTGTTTCTTTCTGCACATGCAGCGTGGATGCTGCCTCGTCCAGCTTCAAAATGCTGTTCATGTCTTGGAGAGCAGCGCACTCGTCTCCGGTTCATTTTGTCGTTATTCTTTTTTTTTTTTTTTTGTTCTCATGTTGTTTGCACGTTTGTTGTATATTTTTTGGTCACATCAACAGCGACACACACATACATACATGGAGTAACTGTCCATCCATTGGCACAAAGCATCAACATGGCCGGCAGCAACAACTACAACAAAAGCTGGAATTTTCAAGCTAAAAGGAAGCAGCATTTTAGCTGCACAAACAAGTAAAAAGATATTTGTGTCTCCTTCTTTTCATTTCTATCGTTTTTTTTTGTGTTATTTTGATTTTGCACACCATTTTCTGTTGCATTTTTTTTTGTCTGTTCTTTTGACTCTCTCTCTCCTCACCACAAAATCGAATTTTCACTTTTAAACAATTGATGTGAACCCACAAACACAAACACACACACACATGCACGGCGCTCAACCTGCCGTAGATTTGCTTTTTTAGTTGTTTCCCTCTCCTATTGTTTGGCAATTCGCATTTCATGCCTTTCAATTTGTTGTTTGCTTTTTGTTTTTGCCCCTACACGGCTTAGTTCTTGGCCTGAACAGCTCAACCCTTAGAGAGCTGTCCCAATCGGTACTTTTCTCTCGCCCCTTTGCGATCCACAATCGATCAAACTTTGTGCAGTAATTAAAAACCGTAAATGTGTTTTGCATTGCAATTCGAAACTCTCACAGAATCGACAGCAAACTCAAAAGAAACTCATTAAATGCCAAGGCAAACACATCAGCTTGTTGCTGTGTGTGTGTGTGTGTGTGTGTGTATTTGGCATTTTGTGTTCATTTGCAGCTTAAATAAAATAAGCAAGTAAATAAACTGATTTGCCGCAAGTGAATGCGAATTGCGCACAAAAGGTTAAATTAAATTTGTTCAGAGTATTAGGCTTAGATTTGCACTGAATTTACATTTACATTTATCTACTCGATCGGCGCCCAATTACGCTGTACTAAACAATAAAATTAAATTGCCTGCAACTGGAGCACCCATTAAACAATAAAATTAAATTGCTTGAAACCTGAGCGCAACGCGCAGCCAAAGGAAGCAATAAAGGCAACACTAACGCGCTGGCCACTTCATTAAATAATTGAACACCAAATTCTGGCAATTTATCATGAATGATTGCCTTACAGCGAAAATAAAAGAAAACAACAACAGGCAACGGTTAGAGGCGAGGCCAGGCGAGCATGCTCGAAGCTGGGCTACCCTGTAGACGCATTCTACTTCACATAAGCCCGCTCAAACTCGCTCAATACCCCACAAGTAAAATCAAGCTAACACTGAAGTTAAGCCACCCCGCGCATTGCTTTCGCCGCCTACGCGGTATTAACAAGGTACAACATTGGTTCGCCCAAGTCCATCGGTCTAGGCAAATTACTTATAAATTTGGTGTCATGCGAGCCATTGACAGCGACTAGAATTACCGGCACAGGGAGCCGGCACAATTTGAGTAGCAGTCCATGAATAAACAAGGAACCAGCACACACATAAATAAATCAGCTTCGGACATGTGTTAATTATCCAAGAGACCAAGGGCCCCGGACGGGCATAGACGGGCGGCAAAACATTAACAGTTTTCAGGGAAAGCCATAAATTGTTGTTAGCCAATTGCAAGGTAATATTGTTCTATATTTTCCTGTACAAGAATTTCTACTTGAAAAACATTTTTGAATTTGCCAACAAAGTAGAAAGAGCACACACACCATTAACCTTATGTTAATCATATATTACATTATATCAAATTAATAAAGAATATGCCACAGCTAACAGCTGAAATACCTATGCAAATATAAGCAGCACAAAATCAAAGCTTCAACTTTGTGTTTGTATATTTCTGGAACAGCTTCCTAGAGATAAGCTAACTAAAGACTAGTACCTTGTTTATTTGGAAAGTAAGTTAGAATTGAATACTATAGAAAACTTTATATACAGTAGCTTCGATGTACAGCAGCATCAGGATAATTAGAGCTTAGTCTAAGGTCTTAGCACCTTTTCAGGCTTTGGACATCTTGAAGACTGAAGCTCCTGGGCAACGCTTGAAAAGCACTATGGTAACAAGTATAACAATGAAGCGGAACATTAATCTTTTTGCATGCCGACTGCCGTTGAAAGCGCGCGCGCCTTCCCCGCTTATGCCATAAATCGTGAGCAACAGAGGAAGAAAGAGAGTAGGTTGGAGAGTGGGGCAGAACGTTAAACGCCGGTCAAACCACGAATATCAAGTTTTATTGACCCACAAATAACGTGCAGATAATTACAAAAACAATGGCAATTGCTGGCGGCTAGTTAGTGGCCAAAACAAATGTGCAAGTAATCTTTGTTGTGGGTGTAATGCGATAGGGTAAGCAGTGTGAAAGGGAAAGACACAGGCAGTGAAAGAGAGACAGAGAGCGAGAGAGAGAATGCCCGAAAAGGTGCAGGCGGGTGGCTGGAACTGTGATGGAAGAATAACATGGCAAAGTGGAAAAACTACTTACAAGTATGTTAACATGCGCAATTGTTAGGACCCGTTGTAGCCCCTCAGGGCAGAGCAGGAGAGATGCGAGCGGGCGAGGGCAGTGAAAGGCGAAACTTGCCAAGGCAAAGCGTGGTGAAGCTCTGCCAAGTGCCCAGCCAAGCCAGGCCAACCCACAGGCGGGCCGGGGCCCAACAACAATGGCTTCGGTATTCGCCTTTCTTTCGACCAAGATGCTCGAGTTTATTTGTAGTGGTCATGGCAAAAACTAATCCAGAGATAAAATACAATAAAATAGAAGACCGAGGCGGTGAGTAATGTCTGTTGTTGTTGCTGTTGCTGTTGCTGTTGCTGCTGCTGCTGATGTAGTGGCCCGGGCTGCATTTGTGGGCCAAAACGCTTAGACAATACCTTCAAGCATCACGTTGCCGCTGCCGCTGCTGTGTGCATAATTTATACAGCGAGCTTCACATGTTTTTGTCTAAATTATTTTCCTGGCCTCGGCACGTGCTGCACGGTCACCCCTTCGGCTCGTCGTGCTCGTTCCTCGATGGCTCCGCCGCATGGGGCTCTGCAGGTCAACAATTCGGCCATAAATTTTGGCGCCTGGCCTGCGACACGCTCTATGACATTATTGAACCTGAAAGGGGATATGGTCAAACAAAAATGGCAGCAGCAGCAACAGCCAAATGGCCAAAACAGCCAAGAGGCTCAAAAGCCAACTAGTTGACCTTGAAAATGTGTGGCAAAAAAAATAAACAGCAAAGTGTGCTGCGGCTTGCCGGAAAATAGATTTACCGAAAGTGCCGAAATAGAATTTAAAATATTGCCAAAAATCAAAGGTTATTTATTTCCATAGTTTCAGAAATAAATTGATAATGAAATTGGCATCGTTTGCTTCAATTTGCATGGCTCAAACAAGCCAATTGTTATTGTGAATGGACTAATGAATGACAGATATCTTTCTGGGCTAACTATATCGAAACACCTAGGCGAATCCTAATATATTCTCTATGGATTCATTTCATTCGGTTGATCTAGAGGGGCAGTATGTTGATGTACGGATTGTATAGCTAATCCTCATAATATAATGATCACGCATTCATCATGTACTGCAAACGTTCTGTGGGTTAATGTATTCACAAGTTAATCGCCCAGCTACCGCCTCAACTCTTCAACTTTTCCGAGCCAGTTGCGTTTATCAACGGCACGTGGACGTGTAAACACGGCCAAGTTCAAAGTTTGCATAAGCCTCGACAAGACAAAACAGCGTCAAAAAAGCAACGCGAACAACGAGCAACAAAATGTTGTGGGCGTCAAGAAAAATATAGACAAAAATTAACTTTAACCAAAGTCTACGAGCAAAGGCGCCGAAGCAACAAAAATGTATTCAATGTGATGAAAAAAAAGAAAGAAGAGAAACAAGAACTTATGGCCGACTTTGGTTGGCTTGTTTTATTAGACAGGCGCGCGCGTTTCTGGCCATGTTTTTTAAAGCCAACTGATGTCTTGCCTTGTTGCTATTGCGGTTGCAATTGCTTTGGGACCATTTAGCATTTTTGAAGTAACCACATGGGGCTAAAGCCAAGCGGCAGCAGTTCACTCGTAATGGCAAGAACAAGCAACATGGGACAGCATCTTCTAGCCAACGCATAAAGAAGGGAAAGAAGTTGTAGCAGGAGGGGGAGGGGGAGCGTGGCAGGGTTGGAGACGCGTTGAAGTATTACAAAACTCTAAACAGGCGTAAAAGTTTTGGCAAAGGGAAATTTTCTTAATTTGATTTTTCCAACGACCCTGGAGTGCAGTGTGGCGCCTAAATGTGCGTGTATATTTTATAAATATATCTATCTGAAATACAACAAGCCAGGCCAAAGTCTGAGCCTGGCTGGGCAATAAAAATGGGTCCGAAAAAGGCTTGGGCGTAAAGTTTTTAATAAAGTTTTTATACCTGGCCAGGCGAGTGGAACTTGGTGCGAGGAAAGTGTAAACGAAAATAATTGAGTCAATTTGGCAGCACAGGGAATAGAGTCATGTACCTGAATGCTCAACGAAGTTGGGGCCGGAGAGGACTTGCGGATAAGGCACGAAACAGTTTGCAAATTCAAAATAATTTCTTAAATTCAGCACGAACAATTGAACATTTCTTAAATATTTTACATACTCCTGCACAGTTTTGTGTTTAAATTTCCCTGCCAATTCACTTTCAAAAGAAACTCTTACATATTCTGCAACTGATCTTCTGCAAAATATCGCATGCAATTAAGCTAGTGTAATAAGCATAGAATTCATAATAGTATTCAATTTTTCAGTTCGAATACTCGAGTACTCATCCGAGTACTGCAATTGAATTGCAGTTAACATTTCGATGTCAAGTGGAAACCGGAGATGGACCACAAGACACGAGCCGTCGGTTCATTGCGGCACTTGAATTTCATTTCAAAACAATTTGTAAAAGTCTCAAACACACTCGCACACACACACAATGACATGCACACACACACTCACACTCACACTCACACTCGCACATTCATCACCCAATGTAATCGAAGTTTGTTTGGCAGCTAAGCAAATTCACAGCCGCCATTGCTCCTGCTGAGCCAGCAATGCCAAGTGCGTGCCAGGATCAGAGCTCTTGCCCTCCAGTCACTCCAGTTGCTCCACATGGCGACCCTGGCGACCCATTCCACCACTGCACCCTAACCTCGCGCCTCGGCGATGCGTGCATGTCAATAGTTTTGCGATAGCTGCCACGTATCGATACACTTTGAGCAGGTATTGCGGTTTTGCCAAGGCACTTGTTGCAAATAAAGCTATATTTAAAAGCTATATTTAAAATTTAATTTTTGGCTATTTTTCCATATCCAAACTCGCTACAAATGCCTCTGGTTGCTGATGATGATTCAAAATTATCGATATGATAAGGCGACTATCGACGCTTTTTGTAGCCAATAAAAAAAAAAATTGCTTATAATCCATGCGAACAAAGCCAACATTAATATTGATAGTTTTCTTTCAAACCAAAAAGTATCGATATTGCCCGTATTATCGATATTTGTGACAGACCTAGAGTATTCCTGCTACGTCCTGCACACAGCCAGTCGAATATTCTTTCTAGTTTTTTTGATGAATTGACAGGCAATGCTATTTGTCAGCAGTCAATGTGCTTGTTACATTAAATTGCCAGCTGGCTGCTGCTTCTGCTGCTGCAGCTCTCCTGCTCTCCCCCTCTCGCTGCCCATCTCTCTCTCTCTCTCCCCCTCGCTTCCTCTGGCTAGTGCTCTCTCCGGCATTGTTAATATTAGACGCGCAAGTAACGAGTATTGCGAACTGCATTTTATATGCAATTGCTCTATGTGTATTTTATAGACAGACTGACAGGCGGACGGGCGAGCTGACAGTAGTCGAGGCAGCAGCAGCAACAGCAGCAGCAGCAGCGTTTTAGCGCAGCGCCAGCAAATTGTTTTGTATTGTGCAGCCGACAGGCGACAGCTCGATTTGCATGGTTTTTGTTCGGTTCAGTTCGGTTTGAAATGGGTTACGCACATGGCACATGTTGCACCCGGGCGTGCCAATTGCCATGGTGCTGCTTACCCATCCTTATTCGTATTCGCATTCGCATTCGCATTCGCATCCGCTTTGAGCAGCATCTAGCTTGAACTTTATGAAAAATTGCCATCAAAATTGAGCATTTTGTACGCGCAATGTCCAATCAAAATAGTTCCGTCCCATGATTGACTGACAGAATGGTGCTTCTATTTGCAATCAGTTCGCAGCACTTTGTACTCTGCACTCTGCACTCTGTCAATGATACAATATGGCAGTCGGGGCCATCAAATTGAATTTCCGGACAGGTGTCTTTTCAATGACGGGAAATTGTTGCTGGGTGTGGGGCGGGAAATACGATCAAATCACATATATGGAGAGTGACATTAAATTAGAAACTTGTATGACCACAAAAATAGCCTCGGCGCGTTTTCGTTTTCGCTGTTAGTTTTCGTTTGGGTCGCTTGCACCTTTTTTTCCTCTGATTTGCATACGAATTCCTTGGCCCGTCGAAAATGAGATGCCATTTGCTACGTGCTTCACGCAACCGAAGCGCAGAAATAGTTTCGCTTCAAGAAATAAAACCACTTTACAAAATAAATGATAGAGTAAAGTTTTCGCAAAGTCTGGAACACATACATATATATATATATACGTATAGGTTGGCATTCTCAACAATTCTTGCAAAATAATCAAAAGTCAAGGAAAGACAATCTAAAGAGTTGCAATTGAGTCGCAATTGCGTGACTTTCTTTCCGACTAATCTACAATTTGCCTTGCATATTCAACACACAAATTTTTGCTGACGTCACACAAACCGTGTGCGCAAGGCGGAAATGCCACGCCCCTCGTCGCGTAAAGCGGCGCCGTTAATGATGTTGCCATCGGGCGTACTTGGGGTATGCTGTGAATTTTATAAATAAGTGCATGTCAACATAAATTATAAATACGCGCACTTGATTAATAATGTACAGCAAAAATGTCACAAAGAAAAATTGTATGAATGCCCACGCCCAGCCCCGACGCACTTCTCGTTCCTCGGCGGAATCGGGGGAATCGGAGGGGGGCGGAAGACAGCAACCGTATTAAGATATAAATTGCAGTGCTGGCAGACAGACAAGTGAATACTCTGAGAATACCCCAAGGCTAGGCTGATAGACAGAGAGAGAGAGAGAGAGAGAGAGAGAGAGAGAGAGTTGTCGAGTTTCTATAAGAAACAAATTTAACACATATTTGAATTTGTTGTATTTTTAAAGTATTTTCAAAATGAATTATTCAATGCATTTTTATAATCTTTATTATCTAATATAAAATCTCATTTTTTATATATATTCAAGTGCTTAGTATCTTTGCATTTCTTTATATTATTTTAAAGATACAGAAGTTATCTGTCTCTTTAATTTTCTTACTTTAAATTGAATTGATCTCCGGTTTTGACTTCGTTTTGTATTTTTAAAAATATGCTTAGACAAAGCACTATGTTTAATTACATTTTTAACCAACAGACAAATCTTTTAAATATATTGGAAAACGTGCTAAAAAAAAAAAAAAAAATAACTAATACTTTTTCCTCACTAATTTCAAATCTGAAAAAAACAAATGAAGTCAACAAGTTGACTGCAAACATAATGAAATTAATGGCATTATTTAATGATAACTTTACCAAGACTCTTCCATGCGAAAGTCAAGTGGAATCAAGCTTAATGGCAAAACAATAACAATCCGTGGCAAGTGTATAAATGATATTGTACGGCAGCGCAGAAATAAAGTCATTCCAAGTTGTAATATGTAAAGCGAGAATGTAAAACTTCTGGACAGTGTGCAGAGCAGGGGGAAAGCAGCACAGCGGAGGAGGAAAGGAAGCAAAATGGTACGCTATGGTACGGATACGTTGTGAGGTAGACGAGGTGAGGAGAGGTGAGTAGAGTATGGGGTAGGGTGCGAGACGTGGCGATGCGGTTGTTCTGCATGCGTGCAAGAAATGGAAATGCGGTTAATTTCCGTAAAGTATGCAATAATTTCTGGCGCTCAGCATAAGCAAGCGTGAGTGTGTGTGTGTGTGTGTGTGTGTGTGCGGCACTGTACGTGCCGTGCATGTGCCACTGCCTGCGCCGTCAGTGTGTGCAACAACAAAGGCAATGTGTAAAGTAACTGCCTGCCTCTGCCTGCCTCCTCCCGCCTCGGCCTGCATTGCATCGAGTAAATCTCTTTGGCAGTCCGTGAAGACGGAACTAACGAACAAACGGACATTCATCAATATAAATCAAGCAGCGACCACAAGGATCAGAGGCACAGGCGGCGGCGACGGCGACGGCGGCACAGGATCCCGGCCTGGACTACGAGAGATGCCGTTGCCAGATGCCCAACGAGAATAAATAAAAACATTTTTGTATGAAAATTGCTGCGAATTGCCAATGCTTCTGTGCTGGCCAAAGCGGGATGACAGAGCGGGAAGCAGGAAAATTGGGAAACGGAGCAGCGGGGCAGAGAGCAGGAGAGAGACAGTGAGAGAGCGAGCGAGAGCCTGTTAAAATGTTGGCCAAAGAAACATTTGCATGTTTTTATTTATATTACTTATACGGCAGAGCGAGTGGAAAGGGGAACAGAGAGCTTGAACGGATGGCGGATGGCTTCGGTTGCGGACCGGTCGCCCCATTGTGCATTTGGGGTCGCCGTCGCCCGCTGTCCTCGCCCGGATTGCAGCTGTAGCTGCCACCGTAGCATTTTCGTTTCATTATGTTCCATGCGCCTAAAGGATTGCAATATATATTTGCATTTATTTTCAGCTGCCTCTGCCTTTTTCTGGCCTTTCTGGCTGCAAGGCCGACATGGGCAACGGGTAACAGTTACAACGGCTTCGCATGCATTGGTATGCTTTGCACTCGCAACCAGCAACAGCAGCAACAGCAACGGCAGCAACAGCAACGGCAACGGCAGCAACAACAATGCTTTGGAGCACAACGCGTTTTGACTTCGGTATTTGCGGCTTTTTATGTAATTCATGGTCATTCAATGGGCGTGTACTCTCATCTGTATGTGTGCTGGTGTGCTGGTGTGTGTGTGCAAAAAATATGCATCGCATTTTTTCGCAACTTTTGTGCTCGGATTTGGCCAAAGAACCGTACGCGAAAATCACGTAATTTATGTGATTTCCGTGCAGTTGCAGTCGAATAACGCGCGATGCAATTAAAGCCAGCCAACATGCACAACTCACACACACGCACACACACACACTCAAACACACACAGGCAGGCCGGCTCTGTCAACTGTCAGAAAGAAAACCAAAAGCGATAAATTTGCAATAAGCCTCGACTTAAGCAGCCAAATCAAGCGATTTAAACATCAACAACTTCGATATGTACGGCATGCTGCCCCGATGTCATGGAATTTTAATTTTAATCTAGCTAGCCGGCATTGCCAGTGTTAGAAAACAGTTAGTTGACTCAAGAAACAACTGCATATATGATGGCAAAAAGAGCTCGCAGCATTTATGCATTTGCTTTTACACTGCCGAAACGGCAACTGCAAATTGTTTATGCAATTTTTGTGCATTTCCTACTTTAGTTCACATCAATTTTGTGCAGTGTAGGCGACGGTGTATTTTATTTGTTACTTCCGGCCTCGGCCCGGAAGTTTAAATTATTGAATTCAAACGGAAATGCAGTCAAGCAAACTGAAAAGTGTGTTTAAAGAGGCAGGAGGGGTGGGCGGACGCGTTCCCAGTTCGTTTGTGTATTCAGCAGCCAAATATGAAAATAAAAACAAATAAATTTAAATAAATGACGGGCAGGCACACACACACACACACGCACAAGCACACGCACAGTTTGTTTGTTAATATAATAAATCAGAATGCTTATCAACGTCGGGCGACCACAAAGACTCGAAGAAAACAATATATATCGAGGCAGCCGAGGCAGTATTTGTAGTGTGTGTGTTGGGGTGTGTGTACTCGCAGCCAGCAGAGGCTCGTGCGTTAAGGTCTGCAACGGTTTATTACGCGCGATTAAATTCATTAAAGAAATATGCCCGGCCCAAAACGACATCAAGCGGAATAAAAGCGGCGCGAAACGCCACGACATTGGCCTGGCCCGAACTGGCGCAATAACAACAACAGAGCACAAGTGGAGGCGGTTGGAGCAACAGGACAACAACTGACAGCTGACATTTGGCGCTCTATCTGGGCGCCTGCAGGCATTGTAGCTGCCAATTTATGCCTGAGGCCGCAAAGTTTGCCCCACTAAGTCCGCTAATTGCGTCGCTTTAGACGAGTATCCGGACGTGCCCTCGCCCCCTACCTTGTGCCTGCTTCTGCAGCACTCGACACGCCTCCATAATTATGTACAATTTGCGGCTCATCTTCCCCTCTCTTTCTCTCTCTCTCTCTCTCTCTCTCTCGTCTCCGTCTCCTGCTGTCGGTCTGTCGGCGCTCATTGTTTGCGTTATTAGCTGACAATTTTTGAGCAACTCAACGACCTCTTTGCAGCTGCACGAGGATTAGCCGGCGCTTTGTTTGTAAGCAAAACCCAGCTGAGTAGCTGCTCGAGCAGCGGCGCAGCTGTTGAGCCAGTCGCCTGATAAGCCTTCAGACTAAGCACTTGCTGTTTCTCTTGCCTAATCCCCGGCACAAGGTTAGACTTGTTATTTCAGGCCGAGATTGTGGCAGACCCACAATCGATCTGTGTTTATAGTCAAATTGAGTTTCTCAACTAAAACTTTAATTATCCATAAATTGTGCAGATTGGTCAAGGTGAAACAAATATTTTTGAAAATTCATCAAAGTTATTTCTTTACGAGATTTTTGAACTTGTTTCTGTGCTGACACATTGAATGGCGCATGGTCTCTGATTTTGTTTAAACAGAATTTATTTGATTCGCATTAAAGTAGCCATATGGGGTCGATCTAAAAAAAACCAAAATATATTTCTGTCTGGATAAATAATAATTATTACTAAGTTTGCTTTGTAGTACTTGCCCTTTTCTTGCATATTTAAATTAACAAGCCAAAAATGTTGCCGGATTATTCGCAGCCAACTGCAGAGTATCTGCCTGCAGGTACAACCCTGCAGCTGCAACTCTTATATTGCTGCTGACAGAATTTTGACATGCACAAAGCGTTGATTGCACCGCGACCTTCCACATCATGCAGCGTGGGGTAGTAGCTCATCCCACGAGAGCAACGTTTTTTCCCGCCAACATTTTATTAAATGACGACAAAAAAAAACATTGAAAAAAAGGAGAAACTATAAAAAATTGAATAATATATATTGTTGCTCAGCTCAGACCATACTTTTTTCGTAAATCACAGTTTTTCGCAGCGAAACTCACCGAAAAAAAATCCAATTGCCTTTTAAAAAGAGTAGAGAAATTTTAAAGGATACCAATACCAGACCAGTAAATTTACTAAATATACATATAGAGTTTACACAACACCTATATACATATACATATATATATATACACATACATGTGTATTTACTTGTGTATAGAGCTGCGCAATTGTAGATAAATCATAACACGATAAAATGCAGTTTTGGCCAAGAATTTTATTGGTCATACAATAAAGCTTTATTAATATTGGTTTGCTTTTTAGTGCAGCATTAAATATTATTTATGATGCGTAGCAAAACATAATTATTTATACTTATTAATGGGCTGTTATGCAGGTGACTGCTGAATATCGTATGATAGCATGATATATGCATGTACGAACATTCAGTTGGTTATCGGCTCAAACTCAAATTGAGTACGGGAGGGGAGCGAGAGTAATATTTCTGATAAAGTTTTCGCATTGACATAGATAAATGTGGCTTCCTTTGATTCGCGGGAATCGTGAAAATAACATCTAACCTGATAAAAATCAATTTTTAACAATATTATACACAAGCGGCACATTAATAAATATAAAAAAATATATAAATAGAAAGGATTTAATACGATATAATTTATTTCTAATATAGATACTCAATCTGCAAATTTCTAGCTTTTTTCTTCACAATTTGTCAGTTAATACTTACTGAAGAATTCTTCCTGATTTCGCTCATTCCAGCTCCTCCAGCTTTGTTAAGTTATTTCCTTTTCAATATAGCGCAACTTTTGGTTAAATTCTATCAGCACAAATTGCGCAATTTAAAATGCAACAGCCTGCCCGCCCTGCCCCGTCTTATCCATTCGCGACCATCAAACTGGGCTGGCGCGCAAACAAAGCGAATGCACGGCCCGCACATCCTGTCAATCCTTGTATACTTATGCGCATCCGGTATGCAAATGCAGCTGCCTATCGCCAACGCGCTGTCCTGCTCCGCCTGCTCTGTCTGTCTGCCTGTCTGTCCGCCTGTCTGTCCGCCTGCCTGTCCGTCCGCCTGTCTGTCTGTCTGTCTGCCTGTCTATCTATGTATGTGCATCGTCGTTTGTTGGCAGTCGACCGGAAGAAATTATTGTTATTCGAATTGATCTGCCATGGCCGATGTCGCCGGCATCGATAGGCATTGATGCTGCCATGCGGCCACAGTGATATCGCGCTGCGTCGACGTCTGCTGCTGCTGCCGCGGCTGCTGGCAGCGCGCTGATAACGTCAGCGCAAAAAGTATGCATCGGGTATTTGCAATTTGCATCTGGCTGCAGCCGGCATGCAGAAATGCAAACGGGCCGTTTGCGTTATTTATGGGACGCTCGCATATGCATAAATAAAATAAAAATGAAACGACACGACGACGACGCTCGACGCTCGACGAATGCACAATAAATTGCAAAAATATTATTTTATCAACAATAATTAATTAAATGCACTTAATTGCGTGCCGCAGTCGCCGTGGCAGCAGCAGCAGTTGCTCTGAACATGCAGGCGACTGGCGCAGGGGGCGCGTGGGCAGCGGGGGCAGCGGGGGCAGGTGCTGCGCTTCAACATGGCCATCTGCATATTCTTGAGCAGCACTGTAAGTAGCCATGTAAGTGGACAACGAGGACAATGTGTACAAGTGCGCGCGGCTGGCAACAGTTGCCGCACACGCACACACGCAAACCGGGTTCACTTTTGCGAAAGTCGCGCGATTTATGTGTATTTTTAAGTGGCATTAAGTGCGCGTTAACATCTTACACAAGCCGACGCCGCAATGACTTATGAGTAGCGCGACTGAAACAGAACAACGGTTAATTGACAATCGAGCCGGGCTGAGCGCAAAAATTTGTATCACGCAGCTCGTAATGAGCACGGGACGGCTAATTGCGGCAACTCCAGCTGGCGGCTGCGTACGGTTGGTTGGAATATGAGATTGCATGCGACGTGTACGTGATATTCGAAAAAGCATAGTATGTTGGGTACACATCAGTTAACTGCAGCTCGTTTAATAAGCAACAGCAGGCCGGAGTCCACAAGATTGTTGCATGCGTCGTATACGTAACATTTGAATACTGGCCACGGCGGACGTTAACCTCAATTAGCGATGTTTTGAAAAAACACACGAATCCACAAAAGGCAAAATAATATTAACTTTCCTTTTTAGATTTTCACTAAGAAAACTCGTTTAATTTTAGCAAAAAAAGCAAAGAAATGTTTAAAAAAAAATTTTTCAGCAGTCAAAGATTAAAAGAATATCGATTTCGGCCTTCAGAGCCTGCTGTGGCGTAAGTTTGTTTTTACATTTGTAGCTTAAAACGATTTTTTCTATTTTCATTTTTTCCAAATTTTTCGGAATTTTCACAAATCCTATTCGAAGCTCCCAGAAAAAAACCCATCCAAATCGGACGACTGGAAGTAAAGTTATCTGTGCTCTTACATAGATGTATAGCAAATACCTTTGTCAGCTAGATATCTACACATCTCATCACACTCAGTTGGCAGCAAGAAGCTCTTACATAAAATATACAACAGCCAGCAAAAGTGTAAGGCATGAGCACACGCGTCGTAGAAATAAAAGAACAGGCAGTAGGTGTATAAGATTATTTTATGCAACGTATACGAGAAAAATGAGCATGCGGAGTATATAGAAATGTCAAACAGATATCTAGGTAACTAGATACCCGTTAACATTTGGATCGTACTTCAACGTGAACTCTTGAGGAGTTTGTCCCGTGGGCGTGCATGACGCCCTAAATTCTACAGAATTTTCCTCCGTTGACGTTCGTTTTGATTGCACTCCATTTCCTTCGATTTCCACATCTACATCTCGTTGTCGATCAGTTGAACCAGGCCGAGCAGAATGTAGTTCCAAACGAGCTGACATTTGCTTGGCTTCCACTCGGCGCATTAGTTCGCCCGCACGAGACACTGAATAGCACAGTTCCCGAGGCATGGGCATGCAATCGCATGGGCCTGCTGGAGTTGCATAAGCTCATCCGTCCGGATCGTTTACGTCGTATAACAGCCATTGCACTCTGTCGGGATCTGGTCAATTGGATGCACATGCTGCCAACTGTATTTCATGAAATATTAATACGTAGAAATGGATTAGTTTAATTTTGCGATTTTTTTTTCAGATTTTACTTACTTCTTTATTTATTTTTAGCTTATAATAATCATATCACGTTTAGCTGAGTGTATAAAATGTGTATTTTCCGTTAAATCAATAAATTGTGTAATTATTTTAGGTGTGAACTCGTTGAGAGTAAAGTGTAAAATGAATTCTAAATTCGAGAAGTTGGGCTGCTTAGCAATTTGAGCTGGCCAGGCCTACTTGATCTGTTTAAAAAGTTTGTTACTGCGCATATTCCACATACGCCCCGTTGCACGCTGCAGGGCTACATTCCCACTCCCTCTCTCTCTCTCTCTCTCTCTCTCTCTCTCTCTCTCTTGCCAAAAACTTTACACATTTCTGTTGTCTCCGTTCGTTGCGTGGCCACTGACGTCTCATTTTGGGTGCTCAAAGTACGAGCAGCATCTACAAATTCAATTCATTTGCCTGCAGCCACAGCAGCAGCAGCTCCCTCTCTCTTTCTCTATCTCTCCCTCTGTGTGTATGTGTGTGTGTGTGTGTGTGTGTAATTTACAATCCCAAGTGCATGCTGTGTTCGCATGCATGCATGTGTATGGGTAAATTGTTAAATTTATATACAAAAGCAGCGCAGTTGCAACTGCCAAAGTAATTTGCGATAAGTGCGTCAGATTCTTTGGGGAAAATTCGACCACACACAACAGAAGCAGCAGCAGCCGAAGTGGCAGCAACAACAACAACAGTAACAACAAAAAATGGCAGAGTAAAAAGTGAAAATTTATATAATGCAAGCGCAGTTTCAACGAAACTGGAATGCGCTCCTCGGAAATGAGTTCCTGTGTTCCTTGACTTTTTTCTCTTTTTTTGCATTTTTTCGCTTGGAATTGGAGACGTCTGTTTTACCATGGAAAACGCATAATTAGGTAATTCAATCATCATCAACGTTTGTATTTAATACGCTTTTGTGTTTCCACTTGAAACTTGAAAATCGAAGAAAGCAAATGGTTGGAAATAAAAAAAAAAAATATGTAAATAAATATTTAAAAAGGGAATAATTGGAAACTTATTTTCTTTGGGTTCATCGATTAATTACAGCTCTGCAGACCTATTCAAATATCGTAAAAACTATCGATATATTTATAGAAATTTAGTAAATCTTTTTTGAAATTCAAACAGATATAATTATACATAGATGCTGCCTGCAGAAATATGAAGAATGAAAAAAAATGAGTTGGAAATATAAACTGAAATTTAAACGAAAGTATTTTTTCTAATTTTTTGAAAAAGGGAATAGAAATTTATTTTCGTCAATTGATTAAAGTTCTAAACATAGATATAATAACCGGAATATTGTAAATCTTTCTCTTTCTTTCAAACAGTTATAATTCACATAGATGCTGTTCGAGGAAAAATGAAGCTTGGAAAATTGTTATCGATATATTTTGGGCTGGCTAAAAGCATGTTGAATTTGCCATACCCAATACACGTGCAATTAACGGATTGAATCGCAGGCCATTGGCAAAACAGATGATGCTGCGGCCACTATGCAAATAAGTTGCAACAGCGGTGGCAGAAGCGGATCAGCGGGAGCGGGGCCGAAGGAAGCAGGCACGTTTCATTTGCGGCCACCGCAATGCCATGTGTGTGCGTGCGTGTGTGACTCTGTCAATAACTCACACAAATGCAGGAAAATTTAAAAAAAAGAAAAAAATATAGAGAGAGAAAAAAAAAGCGAGAAGGCAATTTGTATATTTCGTTGTTGTTGTCGCATTGTAATAATAAATTGTAGGAAAGTATGCAATGAAAATAAAAATGCCAGTGCGTAATTAATGAGTCAAGGTGGTGTCATATGGCGCATACACACTCTCTCAGCGAGGCACACACACACACAGGGAGACAGGGTGACAGCGCACTGTGTGTTAAGTCGCGTATTTCATGGCGCTTATTTATTATGCACAATGCGCCTCCGGCCATAGAATGCGACAGAGTCAAATTATTGACTCAATTTGTACGCACACAGGCGCACAAATCTCTCGCTCTCTCTCACTCTCTCGGTGCGTGTGTGAGCCGGTGTGTCGGTGTGTGTGTGTGTAAGCCCAGTAGGCGCGTTAATTGCTTATGGGGCGCACATTATTCAGCTGTCAAAGGGCGGAGCGAAGCGCGCCGCGCGCTCGCTAAGAAGCGCCCCAAAGTTGCGGCTTTGGCAAACAATTAGGCAGCTAATTTGCAGCGGCTCAGGCGCTGTCAGTGTGTGTGTGCGAGCGACAGGATTAGTACACACACACACACGCACAGAGAGAGAGAGAGAGAGGGAGAGTTGCGAGGAGCAACTGCCCTTGTCCGTCAGCGAGGCGTTCGCCGTTTGCTTCGCTTTGGCGGACGTGAAATTTGGGCCAGTTGCTAAATCACTGCGAAATCCTTTTGACAAATACCCACACAGCGACGCACTGAGCCGGCGCTGAGCCGCAATCCCGCCCGGCTGCCCGCCTGCCTACCCCCTGTCCAAGCGCAACTGAACCGAACTGAGCCACGCTAAGGGCAGACGGAAACGGAAACGCTAATATGGCAAGTTATTCAAAAGGCATTCGCTGTAGGCGCTACGCGAGCGGCAGCAACCGCACTCGCGTCCGTGTCCGGGCAACCGAGATAAATGCATTTGCTTCGCGCTGCTCCCTGTCGGCTCTGCGCGCTTGTCAACGCCGAAAACTAAAAGGTGACAGGGATAAACGCACTCCATGACACGCGCTGGCATCGCACACATGTCAGCGGAGCAACTGCATCTCTGCTGCTGCTGCGGTTTTGCCGGCAACGTTCAAGCATCCTGCCGGCACATGGCAGCTGTCATGCGTGCGAGCGCTGCTCCTGATTCCTGATTCTGATTCGGATTCTGGAACTAGGGCTTTAGGGTGCAGAATGGCAAAAGTTGCAAGCGTGAGCGTGGCAGGGGGTGCACATGGTTTGGTGTGTGGCAACGCGGCACATCAATCAGGCCAGGCACAGGGCATAGACAATGCTTGTCAGGCGTAATTTACGCGCATTCACGACGTTGCGTAGCAAGCAAAAGATTCAGACAACGCACTCGCTGAGGTTTGACTTGGCATGCACACACTTACACACACACAGACATGCACACGTGACTGGGGTCAACTTGCTGAATTTGGCTAGAAGAGAAGCTGCCGCAGACAGCCAGGCAAAACACGGGCAGGCAGCCTGCCACACTGAGTTAACCTCAGATAGGGAATCAAAATAAAGCAAAACTGTTGTAGTTCAGGCGAACTGCAATATATATACATGTATTGTGCAGTTATATAATCATATGTATGTATCTAATTATTTGCCATAAATTTGCTGCCTGCAATAGATGCCTTTATCTTCCTTTACATAATTTGAATACTTTTTATTTTATTTACACTAATTTCATATTCAAAAAATGCCAAAAAGTGCATGAAAGCGTCCCACTGCTATTTCCTACACTTAGACAAATATTTGCCCCATAAGCTATATATTCCTGAACCGTAGAAATATATGGCAATAGCGATAGCACATGGAGCATAGCAAAACCATTAGCAATTCTATCGTTCTAACGTTATAATCGATTCTTTAATTTTTCTCGAGGAAAATGAAACAGTTTTTGGGAAATCTGTCGTTATGTTTATTAATTAAATATTGCCTTGTCGATATAACTATCGCCATGTCTAACGATAAACAAGGCAAGTGCAATAATACTACAAAAATTTAATGTTTCAAGCTGATTTTAATAACAAAGCACATCGCATTAACTTTTTCCTAACCCATTTATATACAATCTAAAATCGACGATACTTAACACATTTGTAAATGAAGCTTCAACACTTTGACGTGGCAAATACAGAAGGTGCACCCCGCCACTACCCTCTGCCCCAACA
Source organism: Zaprionus inermis (assembly GCA_018151445.1). Lineage (NCBI taxonomy): Eukaryota > Metazoa > Arthropoda > Insecta > Diptera > Drosophilidae > Zaprionus > Zaprionus inermis. Next base: position 1,823,206 of record JAECXD010000640.1, on the reverse strand, counting down.
GTCTAACATTTCCACTACAACGTCATTTGGCCTTGTCGATTTCATTTCGGGCTGCCAATTGTAATGAAAACAATTTAATTCAATAGACAATAGTTTTCTATGCTCCATGACGTGCTTGGATAACGAAATCAATTTCTTGGCATCGCACACACAGGCACAAACACACAGAGACACAATCGCACACAGAGACACAAACACAGACACAGGTGATCATTACATTTGGCAGGTCGCAGGCGAATTTACTTTAGTGAATCGACATTATTGCGAAATGGCTGTCTATTGAATTATTATAACGCTTTCTGCTCTCAACATTGTTAGCGTGCTATCTGTGTGTCGGTCTGTGTGTGCGTGTGTATGTGTACGGGTTGGCATGTGTGTGCGCTTGGCTGTGTGTGTGTGCGGCTGTTGTTGGCAAGTACGTGACAGACGCGGTTTGGCGCGATTAAATTACGTTTATGATTATATTTTGTTACAAAAACATACACACACGCACACACACACTCGCAGTGTCACACAATGCGTTCACACACACTTACAGCTGCCATAAACAAACGCTCGAACACGCACAGCTACGCAGACACACACACAATGAATCTCTACTCTGGCTGCCAGCCACAATGTATTGAACTGTAAATGGTTAACAATTGTGGCAACTAGAACAACAACAAAAGCAGCAACAACAGCAACAAAAACAACAACAACAACAAATCGAAACGGAATAAAGCAACGCGCGTGTTTGTGACGCTCTGTCATTGTTTCATTTTAGTTAAAATTTTCACAGTGTGCTAAATCGTTTTAATTGCATTTTCATTACGTCAACGAGAGCTGGAAAAGCTTAAATTTATTTAGAAAAATTGAGAGAGAAAAATTGATGAAATAGTAGAAAAACATTAGTGAAGACCTCGTGAAGGTATATATACAAAAATGCTGATATATTTTTACTTGATTTGTATCAATTAAAAAAACGTAGCCACAGAAATTTACCGCAGAAAAAAATAATGTAACGCGGAAAAGAATAATAGATTCTTTGGTTACAAAAAAAAATTAATTTGAGGATTTTCATTTTTTTTTAGATTTTCAGCATTGCGAAAGATTTGCTTTGCTTTTGTAATGAAATAAAATAAAAATATGTTGGACTTGGGTACAAACTGTTTGTTGTGTATTATAACACGATTGTTTTAATTTTACATTAAATGGTTTTATTTCATTATACTTCAATGTATGTTTCTTACAATTAGTTAATTCTTTAGTATAGTCTTAATATCGTCTTAATTAATATTTTGATATGTTATTCGTTTATTAATTGATTGAGCGTCAGCCTTGCTCTTTCACGTCTTTACTCTTTTCGTCGTCAACGAGAACTCTTTCTCTTAGTTAAACTTTATGATTGTTGTTAATAAAATGATTGAGCGTCAGCTCTTCGCGTCTTTCAACAAAACTCTCTCACAGAAGAGGAAGAGGTCATCTGCTTCTACGTCGTTGCCAGTCCGTCGACTGTTACTTAGACCATCTGACTCGGCGTTGCCAGATCGTTCCCACAAACATACAATCTAATTTCAGTCGAAATTTGTTTCATTTTCGAACACTTTAAGAGAGTTGTAAATTCAAGTTGTCTTTTATATAATAAGCTCTGCGCATTAGCAATATTTTAAACAATATTTGCAGATTAAATGAAGCTGAGATGACGATTATAGATAAACATTATCTCAAATACACTGCTTTTGATATGCTGCAAATTGAAAGCGACGCGAATATGAGTAGATTTAGCATGCGCAATGAAAACATATTCATATTCATGAGCTGCTTGCTTTCATATCTGCATAGATTTTCAGTCTAAGTACATGTATAAGATGGTTACGCCCCCTCAAGGCCAAGCTCATTTGGCCCGTCGAGCTGTGCAGACTTCTTTGCTGTCTGACGCTAAATATCATTTGAGCTGACACTTATTGCATATTGCAAAAACAAGCACCGTTTGTGCTTGTACATAAGAAGAAATTAATAACAATCATACGCCACGTTGGCTGCCAGCAAATACCCCCTGCTGCCAGTTGCAGCTGACATAAGCAGTGTGCCTCTCTCTCTCTCTCTCTCTCTCTCTGTACCTGCTCTCTCTTTCACTCTCTGCCTCTGTTCATAAGTTCTGCTCACCATGATTTTGCTAAGCCTGTCAGAAATTGCAGTAAAATTGCAACGCGCCAGAGCGCAGCTGCAAGAATGCTTATTAAAATATAAATATGCAAGAGCAAAAAGCGCGAATGCCAAATACGAAAGCGGATAGAGACGGACCAGTACCAGGCCCCAGCCCCTGCCCCTACCTCTGCCCCTGCTTGCACAAGTTAAAAAACTAAAGTTTTATACTATAAAATAATTTCAACTACTCGAAACGAGCACGCGCCAAGGGCTACAGCCGCCCAGTTCCGACTTGTGTTAACAACAATGGCAACAACAGCATGTAGAGGGGAAAATATTATAGAGTACACACACACACACACACACACACACACACACACACACACAGAGAGAGTTAAGTAGAAATTTCATGCGCGCAGTCGAAAACTTTAGCACTTTTGCAGCGCGCAGGCAGCACCAAGGCGCGCGCCAAGGGACCAAAAGTTGCTCTTTGCTTTGGCCAAACAATGCCGAGTTATTCTTTTGCCGCTTGGCTCGGACCAAGGTTATTTCTGTATGCATTATGCAGCGTCTTGCTGCCAACCTGATGGACGACGCCGACGGCAATCTGTGTGCCCCCAAAACTGGCCAAGTAGAGAGCCAAGGGGTGACAGCAGCCAAGCAACAAGGCAAAGTTTATGTGTTTTTCATAAACTGCGCAACAGTTTGGCAGCAACTTGCGCCGGCAATTGCAATGGCAACGGCAACTCACGCCTTTCGCCTATCGCGCATTCATCAATCAATTAACCAATTAGGGAAACTTGCCCATCAATTTCCATGCAAAAGTAACTAATTACGCGCAGCGTAACGCACGGAACACGTCTAATCAAATTTAATTAAGCCATCGCACTTGCTACGATCCTCAGCCTACACACACACCCGCCCCCTGGCCCGGACACGCCCACTCTTTAGTGTGGCATGTGTTTGATTTGCAGTTGAAATATGTGAGCAATGCACGAAACGTGGGCGCACACGCACATACCAAAAGTGCAGCTGCATTTCGGGGTTATCAATGAAATTGCGTTGCGCCTGAAAGTATGCACCGCAAAAAGCGCACAATGCAGACAGAATGCGTTCGCCTCCAGCACCCGCGCTGCGATAACAAGTTGCGTGCCCGAAAACCAACTCGAGGTAATTTTTAGAGTTTTACCCGGCCAAGTTGTTGACTGTTTATTTGCGCATAATAGACAGCCAGACGCTGGCAACGCCGGCAAAACCAAACCGAACCGAACTGAATCCAATCCAAACCCTCCTCCTCCTCCTCCTCCTCCTCCCCCCCCCACCGACACGTTGTCTGATTGCATTCGCCTTTTATATGAATAGGCTTGCGCAGTCCAAAAGTACAAATCCCCAACATTTCGCTATCCGAATCTGGAACCGGGTCCGGGGTCCGGGACCGGAACCCAGCCCATGCGTTTAGATAATCAACTAAACACTTCATTATTTCGTCGGCAGCAACGCAAATTGTTTCGCCAATGCGTTTGCTTTTTCTGTTCTCCACTCTGTTCGTTTATTCCACGCTCTTTCCCTCACCAACACACACACAGTGTGTTTTAGCCATGTTCGTTGGGAAATTGCTGGGCTTAAAGCCAATGCGAAAAAAACCGCCTAGTTTTATTTTCGCACACATTTCGTATGCGTTCGCGTTTCCTTTTTTTTTTTTTAATTGAATGATAGAACGTCGGTCGCGTCCATTGTGAATGAGAAGCGTTAATTTAGATTAGCGGCAGGTCGAGTTGAGAGTCGTTGATAGGGTTCGCCGCCCATACCTGGCAATGCTTTAACACTTCGAGTGGCATTTAAAGCATAGTCTGACAAAGCTTAAAACTTTAAATAGAAAGTGTAGAAATTTTCCAAATTTTATATATGATATTTCGAAATAATGTAGCGTATTCAATTTCTGGCTTAAAATTCCCTTAAATTGTTTCCTTTAATTAGCATATTTGATTGAATAATAAACAACGCCGGCGAAACACACAAAACATTTGCAAACTCTATTAAAACCCCCCCTAGCATACAAACTCAATATTTCTGTATACTCCCCGACTTTCGAGCCCACATTAAAAACACAATCTCATGGCCTAATTGAATTCTGTTTGAATAATTCAACATCGTGTCATAAATCGTTGATGGCAAAATAATATTTTTACAATGCTGACATTCAGGGGTTAATACACCGAAAGCGCCATTCGAAACACATCAGACTCATCCGCAGCGCTAATATTATTACATACGCCCAGCTGGATGGACGTTGAAGAGAGAAGGGAAAGGGTAAGGTAGGGGAGCGAAATCAATGTTGTTTCTGCTTCTTTTGTTCATAATTCAACGCAAAAGAATTTGCAAAATTTATTAAAATAATATGAAAATGGAATAATCAAAACATACGCGTTGAAAGGGTGCGGGGGGGAGGAAACGGGTGGGCAAGGGAATACTAATTAGGTCCACTCGACTGGGAGTTATCCTATGAAAAGGATCACACTAAATGAATCTAACCAAAGTAAAAGAACCTTAAAAACCTAAAACGACCTAAACAACCGAAACGACCTAACCTGCTATAAAAATAGTAAAACCTTTGGGTAACTTTAATTTATTTAAGCGTTTGACATGTATACTATTAACGAATCCCTTGAGGATCACAGAGCATAACTAAAACCTGCATATTTTAGAGCTGATTATGTCATACGACTCTCTTTTATGACTTACAGGGTATACCACTATAGCGCTCGTTATGATTACACGCATCCAGCCATGTGCATGCCTTTTCTCTAAGCGAGTGTGACTGGGTGTGCGTGTGTGTGTGTGCGCTTTTCGTGTTTAACAATTGTGTAGAACAGGCCCGATATCAAATTCATTTTATGCAGCAATAACAACAACAATAATAATCGTTTTACTGCACAAATCGCGCGAACAAAAACAAAATTAACGTCGAGTGCAATGCGAAACAAAAATACAAACAACGGGAATACATGTTATACGGTCGTACACATAATTTGGCTAGAAACTTTAATAAGTTACATTAAAAACGGAAGGTTTACTCTGTTTCGCCGCCTTCTCTCGGCTTGCCTTCAATTTTTTACGCGATATGCGACGTTTCTTGCGCAGTATATAGTACGCTAACTTGGCCTCTATATCGAATTCGTTCGAGCAATCGAAGGCGGCCAACGACAGCGATGGCGATGTCCGGTAACGATAGCCGGCATAGCGTGCCGCCTTCATGGCCAACTTGCCGTTCAATTCCTGCACCGTTGCCGTCTTCATTTTGATCTTCATTGTAAATTCGAAATTTTATATATATATATTTTCAATGCTCGAATATCTCAGTGAACTATAAAGATGTAAACTCGCAGATGAATTGACAGGCGAAACAAAGACGAAATGAAAGATGATGAAATGCCTGAACACAGACTTGCCTGTCGTGTCCATGGAATCGGGTTCATTATGCTGCAGCAAGTGCAATTAAATTAACCATGACTGGCCATGTCTGTGCGTCATTGTACGCTTATTGACAAATGAATGAGATGATGTACTTGCTGGCATTTCTGGCACTTGCAACTGGCTCTAGGAAAGTCGAGTGAATGCACTCGCCAGAGGCAGCATTCAAATGCATTTCACACTCATTAGGTTTGATTGCAAATTTTGCAAGCAAATGAACATATTTTCTGAATCGAATTAAACACAGATTAGCCTGGCGAACTGCCGAATGAAGCTGGCTTTTTCGAATTCCCTCTTTAAGTTCAACTCTTTCCAGCGTAGCACAAAAGCAGGCATTAAAACCGCATAACAAATCATTAAGCGACCGCAGCAGCAAATGCTCCGGGGGGGAGTAAGGCGAACTTCCTTCCTGCGGCACAGACAGCGAGCAGCTGTGACTTGGCACAGTGAGAGAGCGAGAGAGAGAGAGAGAGAGGGGCGCCTGCTGTCACCAGCCTGAAGATCGTAAAATCGACGCTCGTTAGGGGCAAACTTTGACGCATTTTATTGCTAGGCCAGGACCCCGGCAAAACCCTCCAGTGGCCTGTGTCGACCCCATCAGCGCTTGTCTCAGGGTGCACGTAAAAGCAAATCAAGCAAATGGACATGCGAGTGTGTGTGCGAGTGTGCGAGTGTGTGTGTGTGTGTGCGAGTGTCGACTGTGATCCAACTGCGCACTGCATGATTGCATTTTATGTTTGTGTTAATTTTTTATGTCTACTTTGCGAGTGCGAGCGAGCATCATAAATAAAGCAACAATCAATTTTCATACGCACCGTTGTACGACAAAGTAGCGCCGATTGTGGGCTAACGTGGCAGCGAGTCGTAAAAAAAATACCGAATGGAAATCGTATATTTTAACATAATATTATTGCACAGCTGGCTACGCTCCGCCTCCTCCCCCTACTATGCTCACTCCGTTTCTTGCCACACTCCTGCTGCCCCGCCCACTACTTAAATGTCATAAAATATGAAAATTCATCTGCAATTCATCAATTATTTATTTATGGCAATGTTCTTGTGCGTTTTACGCATGTGTTAATGAATAATTTTTTGTCCAATTTCAGGCGTATCTGTCTGGGCATGAGCGTGTGTGTGTGTGTGTGTGCCTGTAATCACATCGAATTGGTTTTTTATATTTTTATTGCACTCGCAGTTGGTCGCAAAACATGTACGAGCTAAAAAAAAGGATTTAAGCTTTGAGATACCCTGTGAAGATCCTAAGAACATGGAGCATGGCTTTAATAATATCTAGCATACCCTTTCCAAACTTGAAATCATACCCAGAGTAATCAAGTCAAATCAAGTCTAGAAAATGAAAAAAAAAACATTTTCTACCATGCCTCTATTCCAGCTAAAATTTTTACTTCGATTTTCTTGCTGGGAGAGCATAGACCACGCCTTATACCCTATCGTTTGGTAATTAATCATGTTCCCATCAAGAATGCATTGCAAATCTTTTACATAAATACACACACGTACTTCGATCTTAATTGCCTGATAAGCTGCTTACCCGGCGACTGCCAATTGCGGTCGTAATGAACAAACAGCAATGCAAACATATAGTATAATATGATATATCTATGTGTACTATATAGTTTCGATTGCCTCTGTACGTGTAAATTAATCTGCCAAGTGTAGAAAACCAGCTACTCGAATTTAAAACAAAAAGAAAACCTGAACAAATGTGTAATTTTATTTGTTTGCTTATCTAAAGAAAACTTTAATCAAGCAGGCCATAAAAGAGCTGCAAATTGGCAGTAATAAAATAGAAGAAATTTAATTTAATTTAAAAAACAATCTTTAATGGTTTGCTGACTGCGTGATGATGATTTCACCCCCTCCAGGTATATATGTAACATAGGTGTGTAAGTTGCAACTGCGATCGGCCGGCAGGCAGACACATGCGGTATATACCACATTAACATACTGCAGCAGCAGCTCGAGATGTGAGTGCACTCTACGAACTTTTGTGGAACGCGGCCCATCCACACACATCAAATGCGATTACCGCGCACTGTCGGTCGTGCCACATTTGACAGCTTGCAACTTCCGCAACAAAATGCACACAAAGTTGACTGCGCGTAGCGAGCGAGCGGGAGATAGATAGAAAGCGAGAGAGAGAGGCAGACAGGCAGAGAGAGAGAGAGAGAGCGAGCAGGCAATGCAGGCTGCTGTTGCAGGCAGGCAGGTGGCGTGTCCACGTGCCGGTCCAGGCCATCAGCCGTCACCCAGCCGGCAAATAAGCAAAAGAAAATTCCATTTGAGACGCACTGGCAGCGCTGCCATTGCCGCCATCGCCGCCATCGCTGCCATCGCCGCCATCGCTCTGGCATTGGCATGCATTACAACAAGCGCGCACAACTTTTTCCGCCAGCAGCGTCGAGTGCAAATTAAACCGAGCAGCTCTCGGGGTTAATTTCACATGCATTTCAGTGGCAATCAGTGCGTGTGGCACTTGGCAACACCCCCCCCCCCCCCCCCACTCCGTGGCACTGTTGGAAACTACTTATGCACAGCACTCTCGCTCTCGCAGCACAACCGTCGCCTGCCTGGTCACCCGCAAGGCAGCCTTTCATCTTACACTGCTCCCGCTCCTGCTCCCGCTGCTCCTCCTACCTGCTCCTACTATTGCCGTCCTAATCCTAAACTCATTTCCTTCCGTGCCAGCTTCACTTTGGCTCGGCGGAAATGAAGCGCTGTCAAGGATTGGCCTCAAGTGCAGTCCGCCCCGAAAGTTTCCTTGCATGCGGCCGGGTAATTGCGTGTAACAGGTGTGAAAGACAGAATTTACAATGGCTGCCAAAGAGCGGCAGCGCAGAAGAGAGACAGGGAGAGAGAGAGAGAGAGAGAGAGTGCTGCGTGTACAAATTAAGTTCAAGTTTTTTGCCAGCTGCAACTCCAACTCCTTCGCTTTCGCTTCGCTTCGTTTGCCGTAGCCAAGCTTAATGAACATGATTATGCACGTGCTTCAGCGATATGCCCGTGCCCGTCGAGTCAGTTTATATATATAATCGTACTATATAGACTATGCGTATCTGGACGCACATAACTAGCTGGAATTTACTGCTGTTGCGGCCATATTTGTCGTGAGTTTCACATTTTAATTAACCAAAAGCGAGCGCGACTTTTTCCCCGTTGCAGCTCAAAAGTTTCGATGTCCTTTTCGCTTAGTCCCTTTGCCGGTGCCGGGGCCGGTGTGTCGGTGCCGTGTCCTGGCACTAGATTCTCATTATGCGAAATGAAGAAAAACTGTGTTAGTTTTTTGCCGCCTTTGGCGCACAGTCGTCGCTTTATCTGGCTGACGCGCACGCACTGCGCATGGTCCAATTAAATTATTAGCCCGGGCATGGGAAAAGCTGGGCACCCTGTACGCCAAATGGAATGCCGGCTGCGATGTCTTCAAATGTTGCCTCAAGTCGCAAAAAGCATATGTTAATTATATTTAGTGGGGTCGCTCATTAGGCCGTCGGGCGGGCTGCGGCACACTTGAAAGGGAATTTTTAACGCGGCGTATGCGTAATTTACAAAGCAACCGACCCAAACGCGACGCGAGCTACAGAAGCTACGCAACTTTGCCATTAGGTAAATATACGATTTACGCTTCAAGAAATCACAACAACAACAACTCGAAGAACAACTCCCAAGTTGTATTTTTTATACGAATGTTAATTCTATTAAATATTTGGGATGAACAGCAAAAGATGTTGGCGGAGAGAGAAGAAAACTGAGTGTACTACAGTTGCAGCTGCCTGCAAAGCACAACAACAACAGCAGCAGCAGCCAGACAAGACAACAACAACTACAACAAACGTTAACTGTTGCAGTCGGTTCGCGTAACGAGGCGAACAATCAAAAAGTTGCTCTGGCAACCAAAAGGATCATCGGCAACTCGTACATTGTAAGGGGGCTAGAACTCGCTCTCTTCCTCTCTCTCACACACACGCTTATATCTAAATCAGTAACAGGGCGTGGCACATTTGCATGCAACAACAGCGCGCACTGCACACGCATTCGATGCAAATGAAACATAATGAAATTGTAAAAGTTACTTTGCCAAAGATAAAATTTACATTTCTCGCACACAAACAATGGCAGCCAAAAAGGGGGCAAGTGGCGAGAGGGAGGGTGGTGGTAGGGGGGGGCTTGGGCATGCAACCCAAAAGCTGCGGCACAACTTTGACATTTTTATGCGTCGCGCTGTCGCTTGCAACATCTGCGATTCGACTTAGAAATTGTGTTTAGCGTTGCGCATTTGACACTTAAACGTGTTGCAAGCATTTAAAACCGGCACAGTGGTGGCTTGCGGGGGGAGGAGTAGGGTGTGCGAGAAAGTGTGGCACAGTCGGCTTCAAAGGAAATTTGTGCGTATACTGACTGCAAATGCAAATGCGCTGCGACAGTTCGCGCTGCATTCGAGCGTGCTAAGCAGCTGTAAGCAAGGACAAGATACGAAAACGGGAAAAGATAGAAGAACAGGAAAATCAGACAGAATCCCATAGTGAAATACATTATATACGTTATCAAAAATAAATGGCAAAACTTTAATTGAATATATGAAAAAAGAGCAATCTTTAAATCTTGTTGAATACAAAAGATATAAACAAGCTGTGGTATAAGCTGCAGCTACCTGAGCTTACCTTGATTATATCTACCAACTTTCATAGGGCTAACTCCCATAGAGATCTGCAGCTGCAGTAATGCACACTCAACGGGCTCGAGTCCATTTCAAATAAATAACGCAACACGAATATTGCGCGCAACGCAACTGCATATCAATTATAAAACTTTAATTGCATAAATTGGTTGAAAACTCTTAATGAACTCACTGAAAACGGTGTGTGAAATGAAAGGATATTGCTGGATATTTATCGATTCGATACGACTTCGAATCACCGACCAATCGCATACATTGCAATGCCACAAGGATCAGACACAACTTTTTCATACCGAGCCAGGGTCATTGCTTAATATCCGTTTCGATATTGCACAGCACTTTATTCCGTATTACGGGGCATAAATAAAATCAGATATTCGATGCCGACTAAAGCGAAGGCGCCACAGTCAGCCAGGCACAGCAGAGCTGCTCGAAAAAATAAAAAGGGCAACTGTAGAAAAACGAATGAAAAACCCAAGTGGGAAATGCTGCAGTTGAGCGCGCTGGACTGTAAGGTATACAGTACGCACAGCCAGTTGGCTGATCGAGCTGATACCCTGGCTAAAGTGAATGTAACTCAAGTAATTCTGCTCAGTACACTGTAGATAAATATTTTAGCTATTTCTGAGCCAAATTCAGGCAATCTAGCTGGTAAGACTGCTGAGATATCTATATACAAATATGGATGCCTAGCTTGAAATCACTTTGAAAACTAGACTTTTTGCAAGTAAAATCCTAGCCTGAAAAGCTATTGGAAAACTAGACTTGTTGCAGTTAAAATACCTTTCTATGTATATGCATATTAGAATATATTATCTTCTAGTTACTAGTCTATAAAACCCACTCGCTAAGCCAAACGCGTGCTGGGTAGAAAAGATGAAGGAAAATGAAGCTGCGAAACATTTTAAGCATAATTTCAACAGTTGGAAAATTTATTGTCGTATGCAATTAGGCGAACTCGTAAATCCCGAGACTTGCCCAGCAGAAGAGCAGCACAGTAGAGAGAGTGAGAGAAAATAAATAAAATGAAGGCAAAGCGCAAGGAAACTATAATTCATAATCTCGTATGCTGTGGACGTGGCAATGATTTCTCAATGCGCGCCGAATAGAGCAAAGATCAGCGAACAATAAACAAGGCATAAGCACCCTTAACTCTTCATCTCCTTCACCCCTCTCTCTTGCCATACTTCTCTCAAACACAGGCTAACACACACACACGCAGTCATTAATTTAACAGTCGAGGTCCGTTTAAAGCGAAGCATGTTTAAAAATCCTAAACTACAGTATTTTATGGCCATTCGAATGGGCTGCTACTTTTATGTGCAAGTGTGTGTGTGTGTGAATATGTGTGTGTGCTTGGCTGCATGTGTGTGTGCTTGACTGTATGTGTGTGAGCTGTTTGTTTGTGCGTGCCTTCGCTAAAGAATTGTGCGCGCATTGGGCAACACTTAAGAATTCAATTTAAGCGCTAAACTAACACACACAGATATGGCTTAAGCTGCGCGCCTGTGAGTGTAGAGTGTGTGTGTGTGTGTTATGGCTAGTTTACCTTTTGAACAGCAACAACAACAACAACACGCAGCAGCAGCAGCAGCATCAACAATAACGTCGGAGTGGTATGCATTAAGAGTACATGTTTGCGCCGTAAAGAAAGCGATATGTACAAGTAAACTGCGCGTGTGTATTGGTGTGTGTGTGTGTGTGCATGCCTGTATGTGCTCAGTCAAAGCACCCCCTACGCAAACAACAAAACACCCATTAGGTTGCACAATAAAAATGTTTAAAATACTATATGCGAGCAATATGTATGAGGAAAATGGGGCAACAATCCGATTGTAGTCGGCAAAATGGTAGCCAGAATATCCTTCCAATGGAAATAGAAAAAGCATAGAATAAGGAAAATCTTTAAGGCAAAAAAATCAATTTTTTCCAATAATATAATAATCTTGAGTAATATTTAAATAAACACCATGTGCAGTTATAAATAAATTATTTTAAGTCGAAACAGTTTTAGAACTTGAAAAATTTGTTGAGAGTGAGCTCGAAAAACTGCATATAATTTAATAATCAATGCATAAATCTATATTGTTTTTAATGCTTAAAAGACTTTATAATTAAATTGTATATCTTGCTCCCCAAACCACCTTCTCGCTAACCAATAAGACCCAAATTGCTGATGTGAAGTGCAGCCCCAACTACAATTCCAAGCATTTCTTCTGCATAAATAGTCTGCTTATTTACAGTTCAGTTCGTCTGTGTGTGTGTGTTGAGTTTTATTTTATCTATAAATGTTCTAGTGCAACTTAAAGCTGCACGCAACGACACTTTAAAATCAAAGCAAGCGCAGCTAGGCGAGTGTTAATTAACATGGCCCACGCGGCGTATACGCAATATTGGCAAGACGGGCATGCTGCCTATTTAGCGTGGGAGCTAATAGCGGACAGGCTGTCAATATGAAAACCATTGGGGCTGTCAGCTGCGTGGCAGTCACTACACATTTATGACAGGCGCACTTGCTTTGTATACCCTAGTAAGCGCGAGAGCGGGTAGTTTGCTTAGCAGACTGCACATTGGAGTTGAGTGTGAAAGGAAGAAAAGCCGGAAAAGGAAAACTTGCTGGGCTGGTAGTAATATCTGTCTTAGACGGCATATAGGGTATTTGCAATTCGAGCTTCCCTTTGCCCCGTCACTTTTTTTGCCATTAACCAAATGCGACGCTGATGAGCGCAGCGCAAAAAGGACACTGCGAAACGCACTTAGCGCCAGCAGGACAAAAGTTGCAGGACCGCCGCCATGGCGTAGGCTATGACCGGCAGCCAGAACTCGAGGACGTAGCTCGCCGGGGGGTGGGGGGTAGGTGGGTCGACATGGCCGCAACTGCAATTGCAGTTGACTTTGAAGTAGCTTGCGCCGGCTATCAGCGCCATCAGCAGCGCCATCATTGCCATCATCATCAACATCGCGACGCGAAGTTGCCTTGCTAGTTGTCCCATCCCCCCCCCCATCATCCTGCTCCTACCAATCACCCTTCCCTTGGGCTGTTTTTTTTTTCTTTTTATTCTTTATTATTGTTATGGAGCCATAACTGTCAGCGCAATAAATTTTCCATTTTGCTGGAGCACCACTTGCATTACAAATGCAATCGAGGCGGGCAGGCAGCAATCCTGTCTCCTACTCCTACTCCCACTCGCTCCGCTTGTGCTTGCAGCTCCATCCGTGTTAGTCAAGGCCGCAGTATAATTAAAAGCCAGCGAATCCGCAGCAAATCTGTGACGACACGGGGCGTATACGTTATTTGTTAATATTCTACTTCTTTGCCGCTTTATTTTAAGTAATTGCGGAAGTCAGCTTGCGCAAGAGTGGACTGGAGTAGCAGTAGAAGAGAGCGGTGTGTGAGAGAGGGGGGGGGGGAACGGCAGCGGTACAGTCAGTCTGCCCGACCGTGGGGTCAAGCGGAAATGCTCGCAGCTTCGTTGGTTTTGTGTGCTTAATTGCGGCAACTGCTGCAGATTCTGTTGTTTGTGCTGCTGTTGTTGTTGCTGTTGCTTTCACTGCTGCTGCTGCTGCTGTTGCTGTTTTACCGTTTCGCAGTGGAGCGTGCAAAAACATGTCGCTTTTAGTTTTGGTGTATGTCCCTTTTTGTTTGCTCTGTCGCAGTCGCTGGCTCTGGCGCCGCCTGCAGCAATTGAAACAGGAACATGTTGCCCAGCCAGGTGTGCGTGTGCGAAATGTTTTTCGGGCGGCACACACACACACACACACACATACACACTCATACAAACATAAGCGGACAAACACATACATCTTAAATGCCATTGTTCATAAGACATGCACGCATTCAGAACGCTCGACTGCATTTCCGGCACGCCTGCGGGCAACGCCTGCTACGACCGCCTAAAAAGGCAAACACACACATACACTCGCACACACACACACACTCGCACACTCACACACCTGGCGCCTGGCACTCACACTAGCATAAAATGACATCATTTGGCTGCAGGCGCATTAATTAATGTTTTGAGCCGCAACAACACATTCATTCTTAATGCGTGAGTGTGTGTGTGTGCGTATAGCTTGTTTGCACATATTACTAATACATGTGCGCTCCACACACACACACACATCAAATTCATAACGCTACGTTGTATAAGACACTGAAGCAACATAATATCTACTCGGGGGCAACAGTCAAAGCGATAAGAACTGTTGCGTTTGCCAAGCGGACATTGTGTGTGGGCACAGTTTATACAATTTGCATATGTATTTGTGTAGCTGTGTATGCGTGTGTGTGTGCAAGCACGTAATCTGTATGCGTACAAAACTCTTGTTTAAGGCTTAAATCGATTGAATAACCCAAGACATTGGCATACAGTAGTCAGGCCTGCCTTTTAGCCAGCTTTTTACGACTAACCGATTTTTGTAGGACATATCGATTGTATATTTATCGACTTGGCAGGACTGTACCTGCTCATACACATTGATTTTCTATTTTTCGAGCTGCAATGCAAACTCAAACTGAGTCAAGTTTAAAACAAGAAATAGAAACTTTTAGGAAAAGTTGGGAAATCACGCTGCCCGCTCCACTCCCTTTATGAGTTGCGTCCTTGCGTGTCACGCGTGTAACACGCACGATACGCAACCATCGCCAAGCAGCGCGCACAGGTACAAAGCGTGGCAATCCTTGCCTTGGCAGATGTCAATACGAAAACGCTGTGTCATGCGAGCTTGGCCAGAAAGGGGGCTGGCAAGAGACGGGGAAAGCAAGGAGCAGGAGTCGAGCTGGCTCCCTGAAACACTACAATGGTCTCGCCGACAATATTTCTTCATCAACAGCTTAAGGCGGCGGGCAGGCAATAAATTTTGCGCTGTTAATTTGTCACATGATTTTAGTTGGCCAATTACAACTATCAGACAAGAGCAGCGGGGCCGTTGCCGCAGCGACAACAATGGCAGCAAGCTGACAGGACTTAGATACACACAGAGTGTGTGTGGGGAGAGGGAGTGAGCAGAGGGGGGGTGAGGGGAGGGGGCAACAGACGCACACACGCACAGCGGAAAGCACAAAGAATGACCAGCTTAGCTGACCAAAGGGGCCAAAGTGTAGAAAAATGCCAACGAGGCGAAACCAAGCAAGTCGTGTCTACTCCTCCCGCCCACGAGCTGTGTGCCAGTGTGCGTGCCTTGTGTCTTGGTATTTATCTAATTGTCACACACAGATACAGAGAAGCTGCCGCTGCCCCAGCTGCTGCTGCTCGTGCCTTAACGCAATTTCTGCATTTCTCGGCAGCCCAGATAAATGTGAACAACAAAAATGTGGAAATAATGCGGCATTTGTATAAGTCTAATTGCAAGTGCGTGTGCGTGTGCGTGTGCGTTTGCGTGTGTGCGTGTGTGTGTGAGTCTAGGGATTTATTTATAACATCAGACTGGTCAGCATAGTCCGGCTCCCATGCACATCAGCATCATGAGCACACACACACATTACACTAAGGCAATAAGCAAACTGTGACGCACTTCCGTTTCCTGTTACGCTGCGCCATTTTGTGTGTGCTCGTCGTAGTTGTTATTGTCAATAGGCGCACGGCTATCGGCAGGACTTGCGTTAATGTTCTCGACTTGGCAAATCGTATCATTAATTTGAATTCAGGCTTGCTCTACTTATCTATTGCTTTGTCTCTCACTCTCACTCTTTCTCCTTCTTTATCTCTAACTATTCTGTGCATCATATTATTATGCTCTTCTCGCAAGTGCAGGATTGCTATGCTATATATATTTTATTGCTATGCTGCATATACTAAAAACTATGCCTATTTGTTTCGTATAAAGAAAAGTTACAATGACTTGAAAAATTCTTTATAAAAAGCAATAATACAATACAAATTCTTATTTAAAATACAAATACAAATTAAAATAAAATAAAATACATACAAATTTACATTTAATGTAATAGGCTGAGAAATAATATATCAAATATCTAAAACGAAAACGATTGACATTACTATCTGTCTCTCTGTCTTTCTATTTGCATAAAACCAATAAAATGCTAGCTCTGCAAATATAAATCTCACGAATACTAATATATTTTTGATTTTTCGATATTTATTATTAATATTTTTTGAAAGAAACACACAAAGCGAAGGCATCAGCTTAATTGGCAATATTATTGGCTGCATTGCATTATTTACCGAGGCAGATTCAATGCACAAGCCGCAAGATTCGAAAACCTAAAATATAATTAGTTTTTCGGGCAAACACACACACACTCGCAATACACAGAGAGAAAACTTGACGGTGCAACTGGAAACAATTTTATGAAATATTTAATTTAATTATTTGAAGCATCGCATGTGCAGCCAAAAATTCATTGTCCATACGAGCCTGCGATTTGCTGCTGCGGTGACAAATTTTCGCAACCCGAACCCAAACATCAGCCAGAGTAATTATGCGATGCGGCAAAGCGAAAATTTTCATATTAAAATGTGAACGGTCAAAAATATTTGGTCCGCCCTGAGCCCCCCCGCCAGCGTCACGCCGCGCGCTGGACCGCCCGGCCGTGCCAATAATTGCGCTAAGCCGATGCCGTGCAATTTTTCAGCGTTGTGGTCGATTGTTATGGGGGCCAGCGAATCGGATAACAGATGCGGCCGAGATGATTGCGATTTCGGTCGAACTGTTGATTTTAGCCATGCTATGAATTTCGAAAATTTCAAATTATTTATGTCGTGACTCTCAGAAGAAAAAACCTTAGAGCTAAAAACATAAAAATATAATAAATTGCACAGAATTAAGAAGGTATAATGTTCTATAGAATGCACAAAAAAAAAAAAAATGTTCTGGAATATTTCTTATTCATAATAAATATAAATAAATAAATAAAATTAATATTATACCCTTAAAACATGGGAACTAAAAAATTATAATAACATGCAAATGCATGTCAGTAGATATAAGCTATTTCTAACGTTCTAAAGAATTGAAATAATTGAAAAAATATTCTGAGAAACTGTAGTGAATTTAGTTCATCATTACACTATCTATATAATAATCAATATAAATAAATACATATAATTAATAATATACCCTTTAAACCTTAGAACTTAAAGAAATTATAACAAAGTGTTAGTAAAATATAAGCTTTTTCAAACGGTTTAGGGTATAGAAATAATTTTAAAAATGTTCTGAAAAAATTCAGTGAATTTGGTTTATCATTACCTTTTATTTATATAGTAATAAATATAATCAATAATATATTTGTTTGCAAAACACAGAAATTGTTACCCCTTGAATGTGGGTTGATAAATCGCTGCCTCCCGCCTGCACCGCGCTGATTAGCTAATCCAGTCTGTATAAATTGCATCATGGCATCATATTCGTATCCATCGAAGGCGTAGCGGGGGCGCCTACAACTCCCACTGGGATCAAGCTAGTGCGGGCAAAGTTCGTGGCAAAGTCACAGGTTAAACGCCCATTAAATTCAACTTGGATATGTACGCCCTCGTATAATACCTTCCTCCCGCCAAATCACTGCTCGCATGATGCAGCTCCAGGTCAGGCGATTAGACTTGCTCCGATCCCCAACGCTGTGCCTGGGCTGCGGTCACGCCAGCCGAAAGTCGCGCGACGTCGGCGCTGTATCCCCACTGAGCCATAAATATTGGTAACACAATCTAAACACTGAGCCCAAGTGGCGGGCCAAGCAAGTGTGAAAAGTCACACAATGAGGCTGCACACACACACAGAGACACAGACACACACACACTCACACATTTGTGCACATGTGGGTGTATGTGCGTGTGTGTGTGGGTTGGAGTGGCAACGTCCTTTTAAATCGCTTCGAAATTGGTTTTCAATTTTTAAACGCCTCACGCTGTTTCGGGGCCCGAACTTCTGCCGTCATCTGTGTGTAGGTGTTAAAGCCTTGCGTGCTCGATCCCCAGTTCGACCCCTTGCCACGCCCCCTGCCGCAACACTCGCCGCTGCCGCTGTGTGCGTGTTTGTCGCTCTGATGTTTTATACATGATTCCGCCACGCGTCGCCTTTTTTTCGCCCCAGCTTGGATTTGCGTCGAGTAGTTTGCTCCGCTCGGGGTCGCCTCGCCGGGCTTTGGAGCCAGCCAATAATTCAAGTAAGACGATAATCTGTGACACCCAAACCAAGCTAAAGCCAAAGTGTAACTGGTAGCAGCACAGCCAGCGTCGAGGCGAGGCGACTGGCTCGGCCAACATGCTGCACATGCGATACAGGAGGCTGTGTGGCGGCTGAGAGCATAGGACTCTGCGAATGTGTGTTAGTGTGTGTGTGTGTGTGTGTGAGTGTGTATTGGTGTCCTTGGTGTGCACTTTGTTGCCGGGTTGACAAATGGCGCATAACTTCAAAGGGGTTAATTACTCAAAAGGTCAATTTATGTGTCACGTTTATTAAGTTTACTTTTATGCTCAGTGTGCATTTTGCAAAGCACGACAAAAAAACAAGAGTTACGCAAAAACAAGTACAGTCGAGCTCGTTCGACTGCAGGATACCCTTTACTCTCGAAAAAAACTACAATCTCACTAGGAATCTACAGCAGAAAAGCCCATCTACTGGTTTCTTTTTCTCTCAAAAACGTGTCGAAAAGTGAAAACTTTTGCATAATAATAATTTTCAGGGGCGGTGGGTGTGGCATCCAGCACTTGAAATTAACTCTAACTGCGTATGGTTTCTAATATACTAATTGCCAAATTTGATGTTTACAGCATTTCGTGTAGCTGAGATATTTGTTTAAATAGGCAGACAGAGAGACAGACGGTCTCTGCTCCATCACCCTGACAATTCTATACTATATATATTTTAATTAAATATTTAAGAAAATAAATGTGAATTAAATTGGCTTACTCAATCGTTTGCCTGGCGCCCTCTGTCGGAAAATGTGTGCAGCCTTCATGCGCGCTCTGCCGATAGCTTCGAAACACCACGCATCAGTGTTGCCACTTCAGCCTTTTTAGCTTTACTCTGACGTCTAACAGAAATTTTGCTATCCAGAAATTTTTGCAGCTTTTTTACAGATTAAATTTAATTGTAATAGAAATCGAAATACCACCATATTATGTTTTACTCTGCGATTTTAGTTATAAATGAAACATTAAGCACATTTCGGTCTGTATAGCTTAAATTTGCCGTTTAACCATAGGACACTCTCAGCTTCAATAAATAAAAGAACCACATGTTGAAAATCAATAGAAACTTGCCAGTTTTGAGTTTTTCAAGTTTTTTTTATTCATTTTTTTTTGTGTTTTAGTTTTTCTACTCAATTATTTTTAACATTTTTTTGTTTAATTTTAAAAAAAACTTTTATACTTTTTTTGTTACGTTAGTTAATAAATTTTCCGTTTTTCTTTGCATTATACTTTATAATTAATTATTCATATAATAATAGTAGTAAATATTAATCTTTATGGTTTAAACTATCACGTTTTTCACAATAATCTTTTTTTGTTTTTCTTTTATTTTCGTTTTTCTTTCTTATTCTTGCTTTCCATTCTTCTCGAGTTCTCATTTAAGTAACTTAATGTAATTATTAGATTTTTTCTGTTTACTAGGGCTTTTCTTCGTATCGTGTTCGTAGTGTTTTTCTCATGTATATAAAGGTATCATAGGGTAAATGTTATATGTAGATTATGTGTAAAAAAAATATGAAAATCTAAAGGGGTACCAACACGCACAATACAAAGCCAATCTGTATATTTATGTGAATGTCCGTGTGTTTGATAGTTTTGAACGAATCAAGATAACAATTATAGACCGACCCGACCGCAAATAATTATACAATCATGCAACAGACAAATTCCGATCAATAATTTCATTGAAAAGTAGAAAAATTATTAGTTATAATGCTTAAGCTCACGAAGAAGCTGTACTGTGTGAGGTCCATTGCGTGTCTGTCTATGTCGGTGTGCGCGTGTGTGTGTATAATTAGGGAGCGACAATTTAAAAGCAGAAAAAATATTTACAAATAACTAATGTTAAAAAATAACAAGATAATTACAAAGTATGTAAAGACAATTTTTGCACTCTTTTCTTTTTGGTGGCTTATTGAGGACATATGTGTGTGTATGTATTTCGGGTAAGCGAAGAACCAAGATGCTAATGGATTTGATTTGGATTAGTATATATATGTGTGTATGTGTGTGTACGATATCTCTCTTTATATATATATATAGTTATGTATATATGCATATATGAATTTGATCTCTTCAGTTTTCCAAACTGAGCAGCTCAAAACCAAAAGTTCATCATGGATCTCGTCTTGCTTATAAATCGCTTTCAAATTGTTATTACGCTTTAGAGTCATATGTATATATCGTATATAGGTAATCATTATCAGTAGTAAGCTTACGTTTGATTTCTCACATATATTTAAAACTAAAGTCTATTATAGCTATGCAAAACACATTTCGTTTTTGTCGGTTTATATATCTTTTTTTTCGTTTGCATATTTTGCCGTTTTTTGCAAGTTTTAAACTTTTTTTTTTTTGGACATGACATTGTGTTTTTCAAATAGTATTGTATTTTTTGTTTTTTTTTTTTTGTTTGTTTTGTTTTTCAATTTTCTTGCATGTTATTCAAATTAAAGTGTAACAAGTGCAATAACTTAATTGTAAAAGGGATTTTTGATTAGTGGACATGAAATTTGTAAATGCTTGGCGGGTTTCGACACTTGTTTGGCCAATCGATATAGCTTTATAAAAAAAAACTGGGTAATGCGAACTGGAGGGGAACTGGGGCGGGGTGTGGATAAGGTGAAATTCGTGGAGGAGGAGCTGTGCAGAGAATGTGTGTCCCTCTCAAAGCAAATGTTTCAGTTCTCTCGCCTAGTTGCATTTCTTCTCGGATACATTGTAAATGCTTAAATAACTAAAATTCGCCTGGCAGTACGCGCCCCGCATGCCTCGATAGGTTGGTTATTCGTTTATTCTTTTCTTTTCAATTTTTATAGGGAAACCGAACAAACGCTGCCTCTTAAACAATAACATTACATTGCGGCCACACTCACAAGATATCTTCTCAAAGATATCCAATTGTTTGTGTGTGGTCGCTGCTTTGTATGAAATGTATAATCGTATTGGTGCTATATCTATTAGTTGCGTTTGCACATTTCACATGTGTGTGTGTGTGTGTTTTATGCATGTATGCACGTATTAAATGTACAAAATTGATTTGCATTAAGATCATTTGGTTTCTGTATATTAATTTCGTTTACTTTGTCGTTTGGTAATTTATTATTATAGGGTTATTTTTAATCTTTATCGTTATTGTACGTTATTTTTATAGTTATCGTATAGTACAACAGTTCATGGCATTACGTTCAATTAATAACGCTGCTTTAGTAGGAAATTTGCTTGCTTTATGTGTAGAAAATATATATGTTTCTATGTATATTTCGACAAATAAAAATAATATTCAAAAGAAATAATGAAAATTGCAGAGAAATGAATAAGTTGTGGTTAAGTCGATTGGCACTGGAAGCGGACAACAGTTCGCCGTGTGCAGATATGTGCATTAGTCTGTGTCTGCATCCGTTCGTGTGTGTTTGCCTGTCTGCCTGTGTGTGTCTCTTCAGGTGCTGACAACAACAAACATTGAGCATTTCATATGAAAAAGGTTTCAGTTCGATTTTTGTTGGGAGAGAAATACAACGGAAACAATTATCAAAATATCTACTAAATCAACGCTAAGCAATTGCAATAAACAAAATTTCAAATTTAATTTAATTAAGTTAACGCTAACGGATGTCCCCACATTACGCATGACTCGAATACTACTAATAAGAATAATAAAGAATAATAAGAACAAAAGAGAGAAGAGCGATTGGATACAAAGCCACGCTCTGTGCTAATCTTAAGTCAAAAGTAATCTAAAACCAAGTTCTCTGGTTGCGTAAAAAAATTACTTCTGCGACGATGACAATGATGATGATGTCGTTGCTGCTGCTGCTGCTGCTCCTGAAGTTGTCGCTGCCTGCGTCGACGTTGCTATCGGAGCTGTTGCTGCTGCCAAATTGTTGTTGCTGGCACGAGCTGCACTAAGCTGTGCACCAATTTGTGCCGGCGCCTGTGGTTTTCCTTTGTGCTGCAGCTGCTGATGCTGACGCTTGTGTGGCGCCAGTCCAGAATTGCTGCCACCACGGCGCAGTTCATGCTGTGATCCCTGCTGATAATTGCGATTCGCCACCTGCGGCTTGTTGCCCAAAGAACCACTGCGAATGCGTACAGTGCTGCTGCCAAATGAGCCGGTGCGACGGCGATTTTGATAGCCGCCATAGCCGCCCTGCTGATGATGCTGATGGTGTTGCTGCTGCTGTTGTTGCTGCTGCTGCTGTTGTTGTTGCTGCTGCTGTTGAAGCAGGCGACCCACATAGTCACTGCGATTGGTGATTGTCGTATTGAGACGACGTCCACCGGAAGTGATGACAGCGGTGCCATCACTCTCCGATACGCTGCGATGTCTGTTTAGTTGACGGCCTGGATTCAGGCTGCCAACACCCTGTAGCATCTCATTGATCTCTGGCTCCACTACGCGGAAGTCTTCGATATTCTTAAAGCTCTTCAGATATTCAGCCAACTTGGGCTGCACCTCTAACTTTTCGCCGTTCTTGTAGTACTTCAGGAAAGCCCAGAATTTCTCGAGGCCATAGAGTTGACCTAAACAAAATGATGATTCATAATTAGACGTTGCTTGCAAACAGAAAGAATCAATTCATGCCTACCTGTTTCATAATCGGCAATGGTCTCATCTTGGAAATCCTCATAGACATTTGGTCTAAACTTTCTCTCCAGTCCATACGAAAAGAAACGGAAGAGACACTCCAGACCGTAACGGAAGCCATTGCTGGCATCCTCCAACGCCAGCGTTCGGAACTCATTGTACATGTTCTTGTTGAAATTCTCGCGCAGGAAGAAGGACCAGAACCGATACAGTGTATTCATTTCCTGTGACTGTCCATAGCCCAAACGGCGGCGCTCCTTCAGGCAGCGCGAATGATACTTGTGATATGCCTGCTGTGTGAAATTGTTCTCCTTGAGCAGCGCATGTGATGGATGCTGGAACACGGGCAACGATTGTGGCACCGAAGATCCAAACGAACCGTACGACGATGTGGTGGGCGACGTACCAGCCGACGAGCCCATCGATGTGGTACGTGGTCTATGCTCCACAGTATCCAGCAACCAGCCCACATGAGCCTCGACCGGCGGATTGGCAGTGTGACGCAGCTTACGCTTGCGTGGTGTACGCGGATCAATCGAATGTGAATTGGGTGCAGCATAGAAGCGTGCACGACGCGACTTCAGCGTCGAGTTCAGTGTGGAGTTCAATGTGGTATCGGCCTCTACTAGCGTCTCATCACCATCTTGTTCCTGTTCATCCACATAGCTTGGTGGCGGCGGTGGCGGTTGTTGTTGTTGCGCCAATATCGCAGCTTGTTTCTTGCCAGCAAGTTTTTGAAAATCAGCCTGAGATATGACATTCACGGTACGATAGTCCGTATTGGGCACATTATTGGTTGTGGTCCACAGATCCTCCTCATAGTTGGCCAGACCGTCGTTGATAATGTTCTCCAGATCCTGTGTGATTTTCGTACGTGAGGTAAAATCGGCAGTGCGATCGTAGCCATCGTGTTTTGGCGCACGTCCAACTTGGGCAACAATCAGCAGCTTGTTGATATCGCGATCGGCAAATTCATAATCAGATTCATCATCGTCGGAGAAGTTTTCGGTAAAGTTATTGATGCGTCCGGTGGCGGGTATGGGGTCCATTAGCTCCTCGTCAAATTGAAAGTCTAATTCTTCCTTTTCGGCATGGCACTGAGCGGATGACGTAGCAGCAGCTGTTTTGGAGGAGGATTGGGAGTTGGTCGTGTAAGCAGCGTTGCCAGATGATTTTATCTTATTGCTGTTGTTGTTTGTGGCTGATTTGTTGTTGGTGGTGGTGGTGGTGGCGGTGTTGTTGGTGGTTGTGGTGGTGACGACAGAGTCAGCTATGATTGTGTTGCTGATTTTTGTTGATGAGGCGTTGGATGCAGACGAGGACTTGGACGTGGACGAGGACGTTGTGGCAGACATAGACGTGGGCGTGGAGGCATTTGCGGTGACGGTGGTAGTGTTGTTGTTGTTGTTGCTGTTGCTCTTATTTTGCTTGACAGCATTTTTATTGACATTGTTATTGTTGTTATTTTTGTTGAGCGTTTGTGAAAGCGTTTGTTGTTGTTGTGTTGACGTGGACGTGGTGGTGTTGTTGTTGTTGATAGATTTAGTAGCGTTTTCTTTTAAAGCATTGTTTGTTTGCTTGGAGCGTCTCTTTACCTCTTTCCACATGCCCTCTGGCTCCGCCACCAAAGCAGCTGCTACCCCTTCACCAGTACCAGTCACCGCCGCCCTTGGCGCATTGCGCTTCTCCGGCGTCGAGCTATTCTTCGGTTTAACACTCTCGGCCAGCCCGCTCAGATGATCGGCCAACTCAGCGGCAGCCCCAGCACCAGCCTTCTCACCAACAACGCCCTCGACACGCTGTGTCAGCGCACTGATGGCATTAACCGAATTCATACCCGATATGGTGGGACGCTGCTTCTCCAACAGCATCTTGGGCACCAGATTCTGCGAGTTGCGCGGCACCGGCGGTGGCGGTATGCTGCTCAATGGCTTGGTAGCCATCGCAGAGGTCAGTATAGCTTGTGGTGGCGATGCGGCCACAGGCACCTCCGATTCCACTACAGCCTCTGTCTTAGTTTCAGTCTGATTTTCTTGGCTCTTCCGCTGCTGCTGCTGCTGCGATTGCTGCTTTTGCTTCTCGCCGCCAGCAGCTGGTGCTGTACTAGTCTCTTCCTCGGCGATTGTTGCTTCGCCAATGACCGGTTGACCCTTGGGATCCAGCACATCACTAATGGGCCAAATGGTAGGCGTTGTCTTTGGGCGCACCTTGTAGCCTTCGAACAGTTCCAGCTTGTCCGATTCCTTAATGGCAGTCACAATCAGTGCCACGTCCGTGGTCAGTGCCAGCACACGATGGAACGAGGCGATCAGTGTGACCGGTATGTAGCCCTCCGGGTCCATTTTACGGCGCAAAAAGAAGTCGCCGGTAAGATTATCGGCGCTAAAATAGTATTCACTGCGAAGGTTGAGGAAGGGTAACAATCGATAAATATACATGTTGAAAATGATAAGGAAATACAAAATAAAATATAAAATAATAGTACATTATTGTACCGACTGATAGGGCATATCAAGGTGAAATGATATGATATCTTTGATTAATCTTGTACTTACACTTGCTTCTTGATGGCCTCCTTGACGCTAGCGGCGTCCATTTCAATGTACGCAGCCGGAACGTTGCCAAAGTAGTGTGTGCCCATGAGCACATAGGATTGCGAGGAATCTGCACCGGCTGCGTCCGCCGGTAAATAGTTGATATACTCGCCGGAAGCTAACAGATGGCGTGGTATGCGATTAGTTGGACGACCTGGTCCCGGTCTTGTGAATCCACCGCGCCCTTGCCGGCCGCCCCGATACGGCGTCCGGAAGCGGCGTGGACCACGCACCCCGGTCGCTGTCCCGGCACCTGCTGCTCCTCCACCTTCTGTTGACGCAGCACCTGAGCGTTGCTCCTCGTTGCCAGCGGCACCGGGGCCGCTGCTACGCCAGGAATCCACGCGCTCGGGCGCAGCAGACGTGCGTGAGCCGTACGCATAACGGCCACCGTGTGACCGCGATTCCGTTGCTGCACCTCCGGCTGCTGCTGATGATCCAGCACTGGCTTGACCGTCAGCAGTTCGGGCTGCTGCAGCTGATCCACGCTCGTTGTAAACACGCGCCGGACGCCGCTGCTCGAAGGCCTCGTCACTGAAGCGACGATTGGGCCGACCGCCAATGAGTTTTGGACGGCTAGACTTGGCCAGATCGATTTGCAGCGGACGCCACTTGTGCTTGGGTATCTTCTTGTTGATGGCAGCGCCGGCAAGGGCGCCAGGAGCTGAGACAGTTGTGCTGCCAGTGGGTTGCTCGGCTTCTCGCTGGCTTTTGGCGTCATGACTCGTGCTGGCTGTGACGTTTCCTACAGCTTGGCTGCTGCTGCTAGTTGTGGCACTTGGTGTTGCAACGTTACTCTCCGAACTGACTTCGTTAGCTGGCGCTGCTGTTCCCGCTGCTGCTGCTGCTGCTGTGGCACCTGTAGTTCCCGCTGCTGCTGCTGCCTGCTGGGCTGTTGTAGCTGCCGCTTTCGACACTGGGTGCTTTTTAGCGGAACTGCGTTTGGTTTCGTTAACGGTGGCT
Organism: Zaprionus inermis; assembly: GCA_018151445.1. Taxonomy (NCBI): domain Eukaryota; kingdom Metazoa; phylum Arthropoda; class Insecta; order Diptera; family Drosophilidae; genus Zaprionus; species Zaprionus inermis. The sequence goes on along the minus strand of JAECXD010000640.1, from coordinate 1,796,608 downwards.
TTGCCACTGCCAGAAACTCCTCCAATAAGCGTTGGCCACTCCCCAACGTTGCTAAAATCACTGGCCTGCACAGTGGAAGACAGAAAGAAACCATTAGGAATCCACATGGCACTGAAACAGAGCAAAGAATTCTCATACCTTTTGGTTGACCTTCTTTTTGTCCTTTACCACTGCACTGGCAAGCGTATCTGCAGCAGTTGCATCGACTGGAAAGTGTAAATATATATATAGATATAGGAATTAGTAGGAACCAGGCCAATCACAACGTATCGACGCAGAGAGAGGGAGCAGCGCCGAATGCAAAAGAGAGTGAGAGCAAGAGCGAGAGAGAACTTTTACTCACCATTCGTTGAGACGGCGTCGACTGTTGTGGTTGATGCGGCTTGCGCTGCTGCTGCTGTCGGTGCTGTTGCTGCCCCCGCTGCTGCTGCTGCTGCTGCTGTTGTTGTTGCCGCTGCTGCTGTGGATGCTGCTACTGCTGCTGTGGTTTTTGTTGCTGTCTGTGCTGCTGCTGCTGCTGCTGCCGCTGCTGCTAACTGCTGTGTCTTTTTGTTGCTATTCTGTGCGCTTTGATTGCTATTATTGTTATTGCTAACAGTCTGTTTCGGTTGTTGCTGCTGTTGTTGTTGTGCCTTTGGCTGCAATACGCGTTTGTCCAATGGCGAAGTGCCAGCTTTGGGACTGCCCGCTTGCTTTGTAGATATCTGCATGAAGTAATTTCAGAATTGATTAGAAGAATTTGGGAAAATGATCGCAGACTACATATGTACAATGTATATTAGTTTATATAGTTGATAATTTTTATTCTTTATTCTAAGTTCCTCTTCTTAACTGACTGACTCTGACTGGAAAATCAATTTAACTTCGTTCTTGCACACTTCCAGCTTCAACATAACCTAAAAGAAACCAATGCGTCACATCCCACAACAAGAAATTAAAAAAAAAAAAAACACGGAACCAGGAGGTCACCAATCGCTGCTCGGGAAGTATCCCTCTAACCCACTTTCGTGACTCGCAACACGCATCATCAATATACACTGTGTATACCCAAAATTGAGTGTATGATATATTAATGGCAAAATTACCTCAAATTCTTTTCAGAAATTCTCGAAAGTTGTCTTTAATCTTAAAGGCAACATACGCATAAAACACTTTAGTTTTTCCGCATGCAGAGAAGAAGAGAGCTTTGCTTTATCTTATCACTGTTTGTTTTGTTATTCACATAGAACCAATACACACAAATAAATTTGTGTAATTATTCAATTACTGTAGCGGCTATTTTGCATGCACTGTCGATCTCTCGCTCTCGCTTGCCCTTTTCTCTCAGCTCAGTTCACAAATTGTTTAAACAAATTATTGCAGATTGTAGAGCACTTTAAAAACGCGTCCGTTCTCTTTAACTGCTCGATGAATTCTGTGCAAGACCAGCGCGTACGAAAGGCAACGAAAGCAACTCAGCCTCGGCTTGCGTCGCGCCTCTGCCTCTGCCTCTACCTCTGCCTACGACTCGGCTGCTCTGTTGTGCACGCGTTGGCTACGTGAGCAAAAACGAATACAGCGGGAAGAAGGCGGGGACGAACAAACGAGCGAACAACAACGACGCGGACAAAGAGGAACAGAGGCAACAGCAGCAACAACAACTGGTTTTACAAAACAACAACACGTACACTCGTACACGTACACACATCGAAGAGTAAATTCAAAATAAAAACAAAAAACAGCCGATGCGCCGGTTGCACGACTATGTGCGAGAGACAGAGAGCGAACGAGCATAGCACACTGTGAGAGCGGCGCAATTTGTGTTCGGGCCAAGGCGGCGAGCGACAGCGCAGCATGCGGAGAGCGAGTGCGAGTACGAGAGCACCCTGTATTATGGATGGATACAGGTTTTTTATGTGTGAGCACTACGTGAGTTTCTACTACATGTTTATATGCGCATTTTCTAAACTACAATTATGCTGCCATTTGATTTTATTAGATTGCTCCATAGTTTGTTGATATTTTTTTGGCAAAAAAGCGACAAAAACAAGCTGTAAATAATTGTAAACATTTGTTGTCTCGCAACATGTTGTAACTGTTGTTGTGAACAACAACGGCGGCAGCAGCAGCAACAAACAAAACAAACAACATGTGATTTTCGGCACGTAGGCCACAGACGCAGTACACAGCACCCGCGGGTGGTGGAAAAACTCGATATGCAAGAAGCAGAGAGGCGAGAGAGAGTATAGGAGAAAGAGCGAAACAGGCTGCGCATTGTTTTCGTTTAGGTTTTACCCTGAGCGTCCCCTCCTTGTCTTTTTCATACAAATAAAAAGAAATGAAAATAATTCTTTTTTCCCTGTTCTCAGTGACACTTTTTCTGTATATCATTTATGACGATGCATCTGAAATCACGTAATCAATATCTGAAAAGTGATGCGAATCACTTCAGTTACCATCAATAGGAGTCGCTTTGTGAATCATGTTACAGATACTCGAAAACGGTATCGCAGTAGCAGTAATTTTCCACTCAAACAATGGAAAACATGAAGAAATTTTCCAAGGCGCATACACGTGCTATCGGCGTGATGAATGTATACACGATTTTGCCCATGTATTATTGGCTTCTAGATTTTCTAAAAGTACATTTTATTTATTTATTGCTCCTCTTATCAGTTCCCCCAAGACATTATGATGGCCTATGCCCCACAACTCTGACGTAGTAGTACTTGCCATACAGTACAAATAAAATGTCTAAAAATAACATACGATTTCGGCAATTAATGTACATAGTAATTTCGATTATTCAAGGTCATCGATGAGCAAGGGAGAGCAATAAAAGTACATTACATTTACGTACGTATAAACTAAATTATATATTAGGTACTCCCTAAAACACAATACTCTAGTCAAGAACCTTGAAGTCTTTTGTAAACAAGAGCTTGAACTTGCCTCTCTCTTTCTTTCGTTGATCTGCAGATTCGCAATTTGTAGAACGCAATAGAGTTACGGGTTTGCTGTGTAATTTAACACTTGTTTTTTCTACTTCTGTATATGATCTACTTTTGTAGAGAGAGAGAAATGCTAATTTTACATTCAGAGTTCCACAACGAACGATCGCCGAAAGCCAACTGAGTCGATTCTAATGCAAAATAACATTTTTAAATGCCCCCAAGCAGGCAATAGTTAGCAGCAGCAGCGCAGTCAACCTCGACGTCGCGAAAACCCCTTCTCAAGAACCGCACAACACAACACAGATGACAGCAAGAGGCATGTCGCGAGGGCAGGTTTAACACACATGAAATCGTATAAAAATAAACGAACGTAAAAACGTGCAAAAAGCTCCACATTCTCAAATTCTCTAGTCTTCTTTGCACTCCTCCTTCTCCTCCTCCTCTTTGCGCGGCTAAAAGGGTAGAAGAGCAGGCGTTCGTAATCAGGCAAAGCAGGGCAGCGCGGGGCGTGGCGAATCTTTCTACGCTTTAGAGAATTGAAAAGATTGTCAGTGACCAATCAAGCGGCAAAAAAGCCGGCCGCAAGTGACATTATGTAAAAGAAACAGCGACAAGTCAACGTGCTCGAAATCAAATCGTGGCGACGTCTCTTCTATATTCATACATACTCTATATATCATATATAGAGGGCCCCCCTGCTTGACCACAACTAAACAGGTTTTTGCACTGATTATGGTGACTCGACAATGGGCCTAATAGCAAACGTCTCTTATCAATTAACGGGCGAGAAAAAACAAAAAATACCGCTTATAGTAAGTATAAACTATACTATAGGGAATAATATACTAAAGAAAGAGGTCAGCACTTGAGCACAAACAAATTTACGAGTATTATTCATTTTACTTTTAGCTATTTTTATATTTTCATTGCATTGGACGTAATCAAAATGACAAAAACAACAAGCGGACAAACTGGAGCCGGTGCTGGGCCGGGCCCGGCCAAGTGGCGACTCCAATAATGACGCACAGTGGGACAAGAGAGGAGAAAAGTGAACAGTATGTTAATAACAATTTCATATATTAAAATTTATATTATCCTTCTAAACAAAGACTGTGAGAAAGTCAAATTCAAAGCTTTAAATTGTTTTTTTTTTTTTTTATAAAGATATTTTGCATTTTATTCACTTGCTAACATGCTCTCCTGGTACCACTGTGCCACGCCTTCGTGCTGCTAATTTGTTTGCTATCGCTACTCGTGTGAGTGGGGGCTTGTGAGTGGAATCGAGTTGTTTTTCTACATGGCTCCAAATAACTGCGTAGCTCGTCAATACCTAGGCGAGTGCCCAAGCAGAAAAGAGGCATGTATGGCTCGCTAACAAGTGTAGAACGCAACAGCGATTCTTAATGTTAATTGAAAATATTTTGAATACGCAAATCTCTATACACATTCAACGCGTGGTATTAATACCGAAATCAATTAATATTAGATGTATGAGTAGTACGAGCATGGATAGCATTATATTCATAGATATTAAGTACTTATATTCCCAACAATTAATCAAATAGAAACGCATATTTTTCGTTCCCTATATGAGTCTTAAAATAATCAAATTAGCAATAAGGCAAGGGATGGTCCAATTTTAGACTCATAATATTTTGATGGATAATGAATCTAGAGGTCAAATAAAGAAGAAAATGACATCTCCCGCGACAATCTGATGATTTTTCAGGAAGTTACGGGTTTTGGGTTTAATGACCGCAAAGATTGCCAACGACGTATTAGAATTACATAAAAGTCTGAAGGGTGCAATAAAATAAAACTGATTTAATAAAATGGAACTGATTTGTTACCCAATCAAAAATGATAAGAAAACATCTAACGAAGACTGCATGCTTATAATATATGGTGTAATACGTATTTATATGCATATGGCTTTGAAAACAAGCAAAACAGCTTTATTTAAACCAGTTTGTAGTCTTTATTCCATCAGGACCAGCTGGCATTGAGTTAGGTTATGGATTCCACACGGTTTTTTTTTTTTTTTTTGAAATAACTAACTAACTCGTAGCAGATAGAGGATAGCTTTTAGTTGATTATAGGAAAAAGAAACGGAAGACAAAGCAAGCCACACAAAGGTTGGAAACATAGCAGGAAAAGAAGAACAGGGGCAAGAAACGCGTAAACAATGTACATACGCATTGGTATAGATAAAGAAACGCCCAAGAGAACAAAAAGCAAGCACAGATACATTTACATACATATATGATAAGTACACACGTACTCATGTGTGGGTGGAAATAATCCATTGCTCTTTATGAACACTTCGCAGTGACAATACGGCAGTTTTAAGACACACAAAGCTCCAACCTATGCAAGACCCACATAAGCGACTTAATACTGCATGTCTACATTCCCCATGTAATCTGATTTGTTATATTGCTACTACCCTCTGACTTTTTCATGCGATTGCATGAATAATCGATACTCTATGCACATATACAGCCGATTGAAATGTTTCAGCATCTTGAGATCGCCTGAAAGTGTTCTCTACGCAACGTAACAGAGTTGCAATTCGAGTACACGTGACCAAACCTCTAATTGCACAATAATTATCAATGATTGATGTTTTATTGCACATTCAACGAGTACTATGCGCTATATATAGTGTAAGCTATTAAATTGATGGCATATTTACTTTCGTCTTCATGTTCGCTATTGTAATATCTCGTTGTAGTTGTAGTTGTGTTTTTTTTTGTCGATATATTTGCACTCACTCACACGGGTGTCGCTCGTTTTACGGCAATGGCAAGTCCCGATTACGGTATACGGTCATACGTAATATTTTAACGGAAGAGCGAGAGGCACGAGATTCAGTTTTGTCTGTGTGTGCGTGAATATCGTGATGAGAAATTCAACGTTTTCATTAGGTTTGTTCTAATTTGCATTTATTACTTTTCGCACAGTGTTAGAGAGAGCGTATGCAGAATTCACCACAACGCCAAAGTGTGGTGAGTTTTGACGAGAACACAACACACACACACATACGTGGCGGCTTGCTTTAAATGATCATTGTTGAGTGTATTGACTAACTAGTATATAATACCGATTACGATTACGATATACGATATATGAATACTATATGGCGAAATGCAGCTGGTTTAATTATGTTAGCATACACACACTCACACACACACACACACACGACTCAATCAACACGGTGAGCAGGCAGAAGATGATGATGATGATGATGGCGCGCACGTTGCGAACGTCTGAAACGCCACACGTCAACTGGTTGTTGCTGCTTTGCTTTGTGATTTGAATCCGCTGCGGCGCCGCCGCTGCTCTGCTCTGCCTTTCGTTGCGGTTGCGATGCAGTAGCGCAACAGCAGCAGCGTCGCCGCCGCGTCGATAGTTAAAGCAAGAACAGCGCCATAACGCGACAAGTCGCAACCCGTGTGACAACCCAAAAAAACAACAACAAAACGGAAGCAAAAGCGAGAGTTACTTTTGTTATTGTTGTCTTAGTCGGGTTCGTCGTCTTCGCCGAGCCTCGTTTACCTCGGCAACAGCGTTAAACATTGTGAACAGAATCCGCTCGCTTCTTAATTAAACAAATTTGCATGATATTATTTTGCATAATGTGGGCCACAGCAAGGTGTCAGCGAGGGTGGTTCAACTGATTACTTGCTTACTTACTTCATATTATATCATCGCATCCTGTGCTCGCGAGTATAAAGAGCAGAAAAAATATGTGCCACACCTTTTCTCAATATTATTTGCCGTGCCCCTTGCCTTGCCTCTCGCACTTTTTGCGTCGATGTCAAATTATAAATTTGCCGTTGTTTACCCAGCCTCTCACTCTTTCTCTCTCTATGCCTCCCTGAAATTCGTTTCAGATAAACAAGTACAACGCGAAGAAGAGCGACAACAAAAAGCGGCAAACAACGAGCGAACAAATAAACGAACGAAGCTGACCTTGACATTTATTTTTAACAATATAATTTTACTTTTTCTCTTGCCTGTCGTCCGCCGTGCGATAAATGCAAAAAGAAGTGGAAAACCAAATGAAAAATCCGTCTAAACGGCGACAGTGCATAAATCCAATTAATTAGATCGCGATGCGAACCTGGAAACCGACATTTAACAAGAAGAAATACAAGAAGTACGAGTAGAACGAAAACGGCAAAGCGCAATAAACAAACGAATTATTCGTTTGCCAGTTCTTTTTAGTCAATTTCTTTTTTTTGCTTTTTGTTTTTCTCACGTCACATCAGGGGTGGGCGCACATTTTTTCTGTTTTTTTTTCGGTAGCTTTTATTTATATAGTATTGCATAATAAGACAGACAGTAAGAAAGACGAAAATAAAAAGAGACAACAATCAATTGAGTTGGTTTGTTTTTGCTTTCGTTTCTTCTTTTACGCCATTCTCGGTTTGTTTGCATTGTGTTTTGACAAATCGCTTCTATTTGATATTATGCAATATCACACACGAGTGCATCGGACAGAGTATTGCACTACCCTCAAAAATAATATAATCACACAGATAAAAATCGTTCGAAAGTCGTTTATGATGTTTTTTTGGGACATGCGATTGAGACCGATAGATAACTCTCTCGGACAGACAGGGGCGTGTTGTTGCCGCATGTTCGTGTTTACATACATTGTCTATTTGTTGTCTTTTCGCTTTTGTGCTTGTATTCATCGGCCGTTACGCTTTGCACGCACTCGTGCTGCGTACACGCCATTCCACGCACATTTGTTTACCAACAATTCCACAAAAAACAAACAGAAAAACAAAAACATTGTCGTATATGGATGGGCAGGCATTCCCTCTTTGTTTCGACTGCGCCTCGGCGTGTGTTACCCATCGTACACCACGAATCAGGTCTACGAGTACCAAACGAGTTGTGTGAGCAGAAGAAAAGGTCACCATTTTGTTTTGCCTAATCGAAAAACCCGTCTTAATAGTAATAGGGGAAACTAGGAAGTACGGAGACAAGTTTGGATCAGAATTTAGATTTGTAATTTCGCTATATAACCGAATTGCATCTACGGGTTTCCAAAAGATTTCATATTTTCTTTTGCCTAGAAGAAGAACTGGATAGTTTCAACTATGCAACAACTTGAGAGATCGTACTTCTACTATATAACGTAAGATCTACGTTTCAACTCACCTTCCAGGCGTTGACCTTTGGCGGAGGTGCTGCTACAAAGCGTTTGGGCTGTGGTGCGGCGGCTGCACCGGCTGCACCGCTGCTGGAGGAGACAGCCTGAGCATCGGCATCGCCGGATTTACCATCGAGGCCGCTGCTCAAAGCCTCCACGCTGGCACTGGGCGAGGTATCAGACTTGCGCTCCTTGTGGGACTTTCCAGCATTGCCGCTGCTATTATTGTTGTTGCTGCCGCCTCCGCTGTTGCCGTTGCCAGCATTGTTACCATTGTTGTTGCCAGGATTAGATACATTTTTGCGTGGACTGTTGCCGCGTGGTGCTCGCGAACGTGGCGCCTGCTTGCGTCCATCGATCTCGCCACCGTTACCGCCGCTGCCGCCGCCGCCGCCATTACCATTGCCGCCAGCTGAACGCCGACCTGGCGCTGGTTTTTGTCCTTGGCCCGGACCAGGGCCACTGCCTCCGATTGGCTGCTGCTGATGCTGCTTGTCGCGATATTCACGTGCTGTCGAAGGTTTATCCTTGCGGGCTTTTTTGCGATCGCGTCGATGATGCGACAGCACGGGCAGAAAGTCATTATTATCGTCCAATTCCGATGAATTCTCGGCAGTATTATCACCACCGGCAGCTGCACGCTTCTCACCCACATTGGGCAGATCCTCGACAGCAGCATCAGCGGCTGCGGCCTCCTCGCTCCATGATTTGAGTGTCTTCAAATTCGGTTGGTTCTCCTTGTTGTCCACAGCGGCTACGGCAGCGGCAACTGCCTTCTTGGTGTCCAAATTCTGCACAACATTGGCATATGATGCGGTCGCAATGGCAGTGGCTACAGGGGACACAGGGGCAGCGGCAGAAGCACCTGCGCCGGCTGTCGACGAAGTGGCTTCCTCCTTGCTGCTTGACATGTTGTTATTGTTGTTTTTGATGCTGCTTCTGCTGCTGCTGCTGCTGCTGCAATTCTCTGAGTAGGCAGTAGACAGCAGTCGTTACGCTACTCCAGATTGTGGCTCTGCTGCAGCGGCTGCTCTGTTCTGTTCTGGTGTCGTTGTCGTGGGTGGATGGGGAAACTCTTTGGTGCTTCCTTGCCAGACAATTTATTCAACGAGATCAAACAAACGAGTTGCTGTAACTGTAAAGTGGTAAATAGTGTAAGTAACATGAACAAACTTGTGATAATATAAAATACATTGGCGAACACACACACACAAACACACACACACACACACATGCACATACATGCACATACATGCCGTAAGTCCGTCAAACAACGTTGCACCTCGACCTTTGCAAGAAACTAACGAGGAAAACAGACAAGCTTACTTATGCACTAGCACTGGGCCATATCGCACACTCCTCTCTCCCCACGCTAAGCGTGGTGCTGCTGCTGCTGCTGGTCTCTTGGGTTTGCTTTGGTGACTTTTCGATTTGAGGCTTAGCAATTCGGACACATAACGTACGAATAATATTGAAATTTTTTACGCTATTTTCACTTTATCGTATTCAGTTAATCAGCGTCTCAGAAATGGTACATTATACGCCTCAAATGAAGCACGATAAATTGTAATACCAAAGGCAACTGAAGTATAATATTATGCAGCCACACAGAAGAGTCGCAAGTGAGGTTAAGGCGCGGCGAAGCAGCAGCAGCAAATGCCCCCCACACTAGTACGAAACAGCAGAACAAAAAGCAACAAGCGATTGGTCGTTGTTACGGCGCTGCCAACCTGCCTCAAACACACCGAACGACAACACTTTTCGTTGAGAATTTGAATGCGACGCAATAGCAAATATAAAGTAGATGACAAACAAAATGCTAGATAATGGGCCTGGATTCATTACGGTAATTATACGCTTAAGTTTGACATTAAATCAGTGTAATAGGAGCGACTAGCGTGGTTATGCAATAGCAGTGCTCGAGTGCATCGTGTGCATCCCTGGGGTGAGAACAGCTGTTTCTGCAGCCTGTCTGGGTGTCTGCCTGCTGCACTATTCTCTCTAATCTCATATTTCAAATGGACACTGTAACACACGCATACACACACGCACGCACACACACGTGTATATATATAAACACACGCACGCCCACAAGCTCGCATTGTCAAACAGAAACACAATTAATTTTTATTTTTTAGTTTTTAATTATAACAATTAAACAAAATATTACGCACCAAGAATTCGAAACACAATATGTTTGCAAGTGTGTGAATCTTCGGCAAGACGACGACGATGAAAACAACACACGAGAGCAACAAGAACAAAAATTGATACACAATTCGGGGTTTTGCTTTGCTCTTTGCTTTGCTAACGTTTCACGTATGCGTTGTTGTTTTTATTTCGTATGCTTTGCTTTGCGGTTTTCGCACTACTCGCACTCACTCACTCGTTCTCGCTCGCTCACTCACGCGCTGTTGGGTTGGTATGTAGTAAGAACGTTTTTTGGTTACGAATAAGCTCGAATGCAATTACTTTGCACAGATTGTCACAAATTGCAATTATATTCAGTTACTTGTTAACACGGTAAGCACTTGTTTATGTTTTCACAGCACTATGCAGCATAATTTCATAAAATCTCGGATACCGAGCAAGACATGTGGTTTTTTACCCGTCGCGGTCGAAAAGGAAAAGAGCAGGGTTGTTGTTGCTATCGTACGCGTGCCCGTACAATCGATAGTTACTGAAAAACCCCACGAGCGCCATTCACATTGCGACGCCTACACGATGGTTACAACACATGGGCAACGCTGCCAACGCCGCTGATGTTCCTAGCGTTGTTTTTTAAAAACATTTTTTGGTGTTATCTCAAGGGAAAACCGGGGCCAATCTGTGCTCTCTCATGGAAAAGAACACGTATTACCAACTCATCATATCAGCACTAAGTGCCCAGAGTTCAAGAGCGCTCTCTTGCTCAGCGAAAGCAACAAAGACGAATGCATCGCGATTGCAAATTGTTTACATTGCGCACGTCAGCTGACAGTTAATTACGGTTGCGCATACGTGAGGGTGTGCGTGCCAGGCTGCATGAGTGTGTGCGTGTGTGTGTGTGTGTGAGGGCCCCAATTTATCACTCGCAGAAAATATTCCACAATTGTGTGTGTTTACGCGTTTACTGCGGCAGTTTACACTAAGCAACAGAACGAAGTCGACGTGGCCCAAGCGCAGCAGACATAATCAGGGAATAACCTAAGCAGCAACAACAATGTGCGGGATCTTTGCTTATCTCAACTATCTGACACCCAAATCGCGTCAGCAGGTTCTGGAGCTGCTGGTGCAGGGCCTGAAACGTCTCGAGTATCGCGGCTACGATTCCACCGGACTGGCCATCGATGCACCCGCCGCCGACGACGACGTGGACGCAGGCAACGCGATTCTGTTGGTAAAGCGCACGGGCAAGGTAAAGATTCTCGAGGATGCCATAGCCGAGCAGTGTCAGGGCGCCGGCTATGACCAGCCCGTCGACATACACATTGGCATTGCGCACACGCGCTGGGCCACACACGGTGTGCCCTCCGAGCTGAACTCGCATCCACAGCGCTCCGACGAAGCCAACGCCTTTGTGGTCGTACACAATGGCATCATTACGAACTACAAGGATGTGAAGACGCTGCTGGAGAAACGTGGCTATGTATTCGAATCGGACACGGACACCGAGGTGATTGCCAAGCTGGTGCATCATTTGTGGGTTACGCATCCGGGCTACACGTTCGGCGAGCTTGTCGAGCAGGCCATCCAGCAGATCGAGGGCGCATTTGCGGTTGCCTTCAAGTCGAAGCATTTTCCGGGCGAGTGCGTTGCCTCGCGACGTGGCTCGCCGCTGCTGGTCGGCATTAAGGCCAAGACCAAGCTGGCCACCGATCATGTGCCCATACTGTACACCAAGGCGCATCGTCCGCACGGCCAGCCGCAGTTCCAGCTGCTGCCCGGCGGCGCACGCAACGTAGGCGACAGCGCAGAGTTTCAACCGTTGGAGCACAAGGAGGTGGAGTACTTCTTCGCGTCGGACGCATCCGCGGTGATTGAGCACACCAATCGTGTCATCTACCTGGAGGACGATGATGTGGCAGCGGTAAAGCAGGACGGCACACTGAGCATTCATCGCCTGAACAAATCCTCGGATGATCCGCATGCACGTGAGATTATCACACTGAAAATGGAGATACAGCAGATCATGAAGGGCAACTACGATTACTTCATGCTCAAGGAGATCTTCGAGCAGCCCGAGTCGGTGGTGAACACCATGCGCGGTCGCGTGCGCTTCGACACGCAGACTGTCGTCCTGGGCGGCATCAAGGAGTATATACCGGAGATAAAGCGTTGCCGTCGCCTCATGCTCATCGCCTGCGGCACATCGTATCACAGTGCGGTGGCCACACGTCAGCTGCTCGAGGAGCTTACCGAGCTGCCTGTGATGGTGGAGCTTGCCTCGGATTTCCTCGATCGCAACACGCCCATCTACCGGGACGACGTGTGCTTCTTCATATCGCAGTCGGGCGAGACGGCTGACACGCTGATGGCGCTGCGCTATTGCAAGCAGCGTGGCGCCCTAATCGTGGGCATCACCAACACGGTGGGCAGCAGCATCTGCCGCGAGTCGCACTGTGGCGTCCACATCAATGCCGGCCCCGAGATCGGTGTGGCCTCGACCAAAGCCTACACGTCGCAGTTCATTTCGCTGGTTATGTTCGCCCTGGTCATGTCCGAGGATCGTCTGTCGCTGCAGCAGCGACGCCTGGATATCATAGCCGGCCTGGCGCAGTTGGATCAGCACATTCGCTCAGTGCTGGAGCTGAACTCGCAGGTGCAGCAGCTGGCCAAGGAGCTGTACCAGCACAAGTCGCTGCTGATTATGGGACGCGGATTCAACTTTGCCACCTGCCTGGAGGGTGCACTCAAAGTCAAGGAGCTCACCTATATGCACAGCGAGGGCATACTCGCCGGTGAACTGAAGCATGGCCCGTTGGCGCTTGTGGATGACGAGATGCCCGTGCTGATGATCGTGCTGCGCGATCCTGTTTATAGCAAATGCATGAGCGCATTGCAGCAGGTCACAGCGCGCAAGGGACGGCCGATTCTCATCTGCGAGGAGGGCGACAACGAGACGATGGCATTCTCCACGCGATCCCTGCAAATACCCCGTACTGTCGACTGCCTGCAGGGCATACTCACTGTCATCCCCTTGCAGCTGCTGTCGTATCATATCGCAGTGCTGCGCGGCTGCGATGTGGATTGTCCACGCAACTTGGCCAAGTCGGTGACCGTCGAGTAGTTGCCCAAATCCTCGCCCACTTTGAGAACAATTCCATTTTATTGACCGCCAGAGCGATATGTTTTTTTCCCCACTTCATAAAATATGTAACTAGCCTTAAGTCGAACAATTAATAATCCAGCATTATCCCCCGGCACCCATTGCATTTCTTAGACTCGTACTCGATAATTTGTGCCGTCAAATATGTATACTAACCATGCTTATGAAAATATATTGTTTGTATACCCAAAGAACTGGAAATATTATCTGCAGATTTTGAAATCGGAATCTGTTTATGGTTTTGAATTGATAATCGTACAAAACATGTAGAGAAACTATAGTGCGCTTGGCATAGGGTATTATCTTTCCATCTGAACGAACTTATCTCTTGCTGATTCAACAAGTCGCATCATAAATATATGAGCTCACTTACCGGAAATTATTTAATCAACAACCGCGCAAATTGTTCATAAGCAAAATATGTAAATATGAATTTTTCAAAACCAATTAAACTGTTTATTTCTTCCACATTAAATATATAGAATTATTCTCTTACATGTACAATTAGATTATATGCAATAGTTTCATTTGACTTCATTTTTAAAATGAAAATGAAAATTAAAATATTCATAATTTGTAATTTCAAAAGTCTGGCAGGCCTGCCTTCATTTGCAAGGACTCGCAGAGTTGCCATATGCCAGAAAAATAATTAATATTTATAACATTTTAATCTTGTGCTAATTCATATTAAAATAAAAATACAATAATTAAACGTATTTTTAAATATAAAAGCATTTATTTAAATGTCTTTGATCATTACTTTACCGCACTGACTTTAAAATTGTGTAACGAGGGCTGGTGCATTTTTTAGCCCTAATCTGTGCGTCACATATCAGCGTCTGCTACCCTGGCACATGAAATGAAAATTATCTCTGACATTTCGCCAGCCCTGTAGGAGTGCAAATGCAGAGCTTATCGCTTTAAAGAGAGAGAAAAAAAAGTTGTGCAACGTGAAAGACTTATCAATAAATACAAGAAAAATCAATAGAATTTAACTGGATACAATGACGGTAAATAAGCGGGACGCGAGTGTAACGCGTCCGCGTTGTTTTTTCGATATCACGCTCGGCGGCCTGGGCGTCGGTCGCATCGTTTTCGAGTTGTTTAGCGATGTTGCTCCCAAAACGGTTGAGAATTTTCGTGCTCTATGTACGGGCGAAAAAGGCATCGGCCTGGTCACCGGCAAACGTTTACACTACAAAGGTGTAATATTCCATCGTGTGGTCAAGGATTTTATGGTGCAGGCGGGTGATTTTAGTGCAGGCAATGGAACCGGCGGCGAATCAATTTATGGCGGCACATTCGAGGGTAAGTTCTGCCTGGCGAATACATACATGTGCCTGCTAGTGTGCGTGTGCGTACACGTATATACACACACGCACGCACACACACACAACTGAGATAAGCAAATCTGGTGCCAACAAAATGCAATAAACTGTTTCGGTTTGTTTGGCATATTATCCAATTTGTTGTGCTTAAATTGAGTGAAATTTGTATACAATATTATTGCGCCTCTTAAGTAGACCATAATAATGGGAATTCACTAGACAGTAAAGCGTGTGGGGCGTTCGAAATTTATTTCTTTAAATCTATAAGTCTTATATTTTCGCAAATATACTCGAAATATAATTTAATTTATAATTCTGTTTTTGCACATAATTCTGATTAGATTGGGCTTCCCTTAAAATTTAAAACTAATTTTAATTAAAAAAAACACAAGTTAATTACTTAGTAAACTCAAAGATATTATTGATTTAATTCTTTAAAGAGTTCCATGTTTAAACAAATTGCACTAAGCCACGCACCCCGTTAAAATCTTCCAAGACACTTTGTATATTAATGTTTATTTATTTTTTCCGCAGACGAGAGCTTTGATAAGAAGCACGATCGTCCCTTTCTGCTGTCCATGGCGAATCGCGGGAAGAACACAAACGGCTCGCAGTTCTTTATGTAAGTGGGTTGTTCAAGAAGTTCTCTATGTATGTGTACTGGTGTGTTTGGTGTCTCTTAATCCCCCAGCCCAATGAATATTCTTCAAGTTTCTCCTACAGGCAATCTCAACATGTTCTCATACATAATCATCATATACTTTCTTTGTACTTTGCATATATATTTAAAGTTCTGTTGTTGTTCCATTGATCTATTGCCGTATAGCGTATCGTAGGTGTGCGTGTGCGTTGCGTATCTCTGACCAGCGGACCGAGCCCCCACCACCACCAGCACACCATCCTCTAGCCGACACGCCCATGGTGAAGTCCCTACGCGTGTCTATATGGTGGTGGGTGCATAAACCTGGTGCCTTATGGGTCTGTGACCTGCCCCCTCCGCAACCCCAAGGTTCGTTACGACCCGAGTCAGCGTGTGGCCCATCTCGTGAGTTGAGCCGCATATAATCGAAACAGCCAGAGTCCGGAAGGAACGTACGGACGGAACGATGTTGAGATGACGCTGATCTTGCCACAACCGTGGGTGGCATCGCTCCCGGTCCAGGGGGGTTGTAGTGGCAGTCGTGCCGTGCCGTGCCGTGCTCTGCTCTGCCGTAGCGTCGTCTTCCCGTTGCTATCTTTTAGTTTGTTTGCACAAACAACATTGTCTTCACCAACAGCAGCTACTACAACTACAACGCGACAACAACAACAACAACAACAACTACTACTACTGTTACTACCGAAAGAACAACAATCGCAACAACTACAACAACCAAACAACAAACCCAACAAGTTTGCAATGTGTAAAGAATATTTTTCTTCTCTTCTGTTTTTCATTGTAGTACAACACAGCCTGCGCCACACTTGGACAAGTAAGTAGAGCCGTCTTGCCAGGCACAGTGAACGCTCGATAAGGAAAACCATGCGAATTTTCCTGGCTCTTATCCAGCGCTCACATTTCCAGCTAACACTCTCGATTTGCTGCATACTAATTGTTCTTCTCGCTTGCAGTATCCATGTTGTATTCGGTCAAGTTTTATCCGGCCAGGACTTGGTGCGTCAATTAGAGGATCTGCCCATTGATCGCAATTCGCGACCGCTGCAGGATGCAGCCATCGCCAGCTGTGGCGAGTTGGTCAAGGCATCAAAGGGTACGTTGGGCCGCAACATACTTTTGACAGTTTCCGTGTTTAATCCTTTCCGTTTGCAGCTAAGAAAGACAAGAAACGCCGAAAGCGTTCTACAGCCTCCGAGGCGTCCGACAGCGACAACCACGAGCAGGAGGCCAAGCAGAAGCAACGCAAAGAGAAAGAGAAAGAGAAAGCCAAGAAGAAGCGTTCGCGCAAGCACTCCAAGTCCAGCGACAGTGAAATGTAATGAAGAGATTATGCCATCGCTTTTTTAAAGCATTTCTAAATCATTTTAATCCCTGCAGCAGCGACTCGGGCCGTGCTGTACGCGGCAATGGACGACAAGAGCATCGTAATGAGGATGAGGATGAGGAGGGCGAGATACATCCTCTGGTCACCTTGACCAAAATCGATCCTAACGAGATTCCCGAGGTAGATGCCGGGCTGTAAACCAATTTTCGTATATTTTGCTCAGTGAATTTGGGTCTTGTTTTGCAGGTCTCCAATAAATTCCTTATGCGCGCAGAGAAATCACGTTCCCGTGAGCGCGACAATCGCGGAGGTGCAGGTGCAGGTGATGCTGCTCGCGACGGACGTCGAGAGCGTGAACGGGAGCGTGAACGTGAACGGGATCGGGATAGGGATGAGCGCGATAGGGGCAGAGATCGCAATCGAAATGCATTTGGCTGGTCGAAGAAGCAAGTGCCAACATCGCGCAGTGGACGCATTGTCAAGGGGCGTGGTGTCTTTGTAAGCAACCTGCTCTTCGCCAAATCTGTTTCGTCCTGACTGATCTGTTTCATATAATTTTGCAGCGCTTTCGCACACCATCGCGCAGTCGATCGAAGAGCATCACGCCGCCGCATTGGAAGCACGCGCAGAAGCGTACCATTAAGCTGTCGGATCTGGAGCGTATGGAGGAGGAGAATAAACTGCGCGACGAGGAGGTCAAGCGACGCGAACAGGAGCGCAAGAAACGGCACGAGGAGGCCTCCAAAGACCCGAAGAAATCGTTCTTCGAACTATCCCATGCCAGCACATATGGCGGCAAGGTGACGCCCGACAAGTCGCCGACCAAACAGAAGCCACAGAGCAGCAGCGGCGGCGCGAAGTCAAGCGATTCGTTTTCACAGAAGGATACAGAACGCGTCAAGCGAAAGGATTCGCTTGAGAAGGAGAAACTCAAGGAGGAAGTGCCACCAAAACGTCGCAAATCAGTCGATATGAATGCGCTGGACTATGAACAGCAGACGGACAGTGAACCTGAGCCAGAGGTTAGCAAGTCCGTCCAACAAAAGACACCCAGGGAACAGGAGCGCGTTAGAAAGGCGTCCGATTCGGCAGCAGCTGACAACAGTCGCCATAGGCGCGACGAACGCAAACCCGAGGAAAAGACACGTGAGCGGGAGAAGGAGAAGCCGGCGAAACGCAGTCGGGAACGTTCTGGCTCACGCAATCGGCACAGGAGTCGCTCGCGATCTGCTCAACGGCGACGTTCGCCACAGCCGCCGCCGCAGCAGCAGCGACGACAACAACAACAACAGCAACGTATGTCGCCCGTGCGTCGTCAGGGCAACAACAACAATAACCATAACAACAATCACGGATCGGGTCAGGGTTATCAGGCACAGGGAGGCAATCGCAATCGTCGTAATCCATTTGCCGATCGCGGCGGAGCTCGTCAGCGATCGCCGGACAACGAGTATCGCAATCGTTTCCCGCTTTCGCCCATACGCCCGCCCAGCTCGCCAGTTGATCGACGTCGTTCGCGTGAACGTCAGCGTCAGCGCTCGCGCAGTCGCGGACGTCGACAAGAATCTCCCGAGCGCAGACGGCAGGAGACTCCGAATCGCAGACGACCCGAATCACCTGGTCGCAAGCGACAAGATTCGTTCGAGCGAAGACGTCAGGAGTCGCCGGGAAAGAAACGCCCGGAGTCAACAGATCGCAAACGGCGAGAATCACCGGTTCGCAAGCGTCGCGAATCACCGGATCGCAAGAGACGAGAGTCGCCTCCGAGTCGAAGGCGCCAAGGAACGCCCGAGCACAGACGCAGTCGCAGTCATGGGCGACGTCATTCCGCTTCACGCAGTCCAAGTCGACCGCGTCGCAGTCAACGCTCGCCGGAACGTCGCTCGCGGGAGCGCAGTCCCGAAAAGCTATCAACGGCTGCTGCGAATTCCGAGTTCGAGGATAAGGATAAGGCGGCACGCGAGAAGATGCAGAAGCGTGCCGAGGCGGCGCTGCTGTTGAAGGAGCACATGCGCAAGGAAATAGCTAAGGAGGAAGAGCGGCGAGCCGAGAAGCAGCGACAGGATGAGCTCGAAAAGGAACGCACGACGCAGGAACTGAACGAACTGGAGCGCCTCAAGGCGGAGACGCTGAAGAAGCTGCAGGAGGAAGATCATGATAATCCGGGCGGATCCTCGGAACCATCGAACAGTCGCGCCCGACGCGAGAGTCGCGGCAGCAGCCATGAGGGCCGTAAGCAACGCAAGCAAAAAAAATCAAAGAAGCAATCGACACGTTCCCCACGTTCGGACACGGATTAGTTTAATACACAATGAAAGAGACAAACAAAATCATCTCACCTCAATCAAAATCAATTCTCTGATTTACGCAAGTCAAGCAATCTATATAAACTACACATAAATCAATTGTAAAAACTGTTCGTAAACTATAGATATGAATCCCCCAATAAAACGACATATTTCCACATTGCGGAGTCTATTAAATTTGGTTGTTTCCCGCATTAATTTAAAGGAGAGTTTGAAAAATAGCGCCTTTGTGTTGCGTGACAGAAGCTGACAGCTATCAAAGCATTTAGGTTTCAGTGTTGTCAAAGGAAAATATTTTCAGTGACTTATCGCGCACTTGCATGTTAATTATTAATACAGCCAAATATGTGTACAGCTGTAAAATTAAAATACAATTGCCAAAATTTTGCATAAACTACTATCACTCTTTTATTTAATATATGACCAACTTAAAAGCATACGTTCGATATCGATAAGTTATCGGCAGTTTTTGGACAAGCGAATATGTTGCAAGTCTTTCAGATGCAAATTTGTATCGCAACATTTCACATTTCAATTATGGTTCTGCTTTGGCCTAAGCAACTACTGCGTCCAATCTGGCAACGCCAACGAAGGCTTTTCGTTTGTTTTGTACATCGTTTTTCCTCTCGTTTCGCTTATGGCAAACTTTCATTCATGGTGGCGAGCTTTTGACGCTGCCATTGAAATTTGTTTCTTCTTTTTGCGGCGCAAACAAAAACAAAAGTTGCCGTCAACGTTGGCGTCGACGTCGCCGGCAAACGCAAGCTTGCGCGAGTATAGTATCTGTGTGACTGCTTGCTCTCTCATTCGCTCTCCCTCCTACTGTCTGCCTAAGTGTGTGCGGCGCTCTGTGTGTGCGAGCATGTTAGTGTCAGCGCCAGCTTGTACCAAAGCTCCCAGTACACGAATGGCGTACAAACTGTTTGGACGTGTTTGCTGCTCGCTGGCGACGTCGCGAGTCCCCGAGTTCGAGTTCGAGTTCGCATCATTCATTTGCCAGCCAGCGCTGCTGCTGCCGATGTAAATATTGAAGCGGCGCTCCGCCTGCGCTTGCTTGCTTGAATTTATTTGTATAACGTTTGTGTTCGCGTCTCGCATCGCATTAATATGTACGCAACAAAAGCGACAAACAGCAACAACGAGCAACAATTGCAACAACAGTGAATACAACTCGTAATTTGTTGATTTAAGTCGATGTTGATGTCGCTCGCCTGCACGAGGCAGTGTATGCGTGTGTGCGAGTGTGTGTGTGTGCGAATGTGTGCAAAAAATACAAATTAAAAAAAATTGATAGGCTGAGCCAGCGAAATACAAACATAAAGCGGAAATGCAAAAGAATACAACAAAGGTAGTAACAAAGCAAAGCGACGATGATGACGATGGCGTCAGCAGAGCGCGGGGGCGCAGGCAATGCCGGCTGCGGCTGCGGCAGCGACAGCGACAGCGACGATGGCGGCAACAAAAGCCGGTGCAATGCGTACGCAGAGCGGCAGAGCAGAGAGAGTGAAAGAGCGTGGAGAAAGACAGCGAAAGAGAGCGGGAGCAGATCACAGAGCGCGCGAGAGAGAGACAAATCAAATGAAATCTGATGCTTTATTAGCCGCTGTTGCTGTAAATTCCTGCATTTTTTGTTGTTGTTCTTGCTGTGTCCTGTTGCAAATCAATTATGACATAATAAGAAGAGGCACAACAACAAAGCAAGCAAGTGCGTGTCGCTGTTGACGTGCGTGCTCTCGCGCTCTCTCTCGCTCTCTCTCGCTCTCGCTCGCCTTCGCAGTGTGCCTGTGTGTGCGTGCAGCGTAGAAGAAGGAGCAGGCGGGTGGGAGGCGGCGATAGGCCAATAGGCATAAATATGAAATGAATATTTTAAAATGAGAAATTCCATGCAAAACAAACAAGGGCAACGAACGAAGATGGCAAACAAAAAAGGATATAAAACGCAATAAGGTACACCAAGTACAGTGTTAGTTCGTTTCGTTGGCCACAAAGGCAGAGCCAAGCGGCAGCAGAACAAAAAGCACACGCACGCACACAATGACAAGACAGGGCAATAACAACAACAACAACACAAGCAACACAACAACAATCACAAGGCCATGAAGGCAACAGCAACAGCGGCGGCAAAGGCAAAGGCAACGGCAAAGGCAACGGCAAAGGCAACGGGCAAAGGCAATGGGCAAAAGCAAAGCTCGACGCACAAACACAAAGCGAAAGCGTAGCAAAAACAAGGAGCAAAACAGCAGCTCGGCAGAAGCAGCGCCGCGACGGCGTGCACAGTGTAACGCAATGAGCGAGAACATCAGCACGCAACAAATTGCAATACGTGCTTGAATTTTGTTAGTTAAACTCGCAGTAATTGCATATTTAACATTTCCATTTTGGAATTAAATAATAAAATGTTAACAAATTGCAGAATACATGGCTGGCATGTCAAACTGTAGATTTACATACATGTTTGAATCCGGCGCCGATGCCTTGCAAAACAATGTGCAGCGTCGTCGCTAGCGTAGACAGCGGCAGCGACAGCGACGGCGACGGCGAAGCTGCGCCAAAGTGAGAGTGTTGTGTGGTTCTTGCTGCTGTTTGCGTCTGTGTGAAAAAGCTTAGTAAGCTGCGCTGCTACGGCTGCTGCTGCTGCGGCTGCTGCTGCTGTTGCCGTACAATGATGATGAAGCTGAGCGAAGCAAGAAGAAAAAGAAGTAAGCACAAAACACGAGAAATATGCATAATAGAAGGCAGGCACAACAAGGTAGAATTTCGAGGAAATCGAAATTTGCGTCGTTGTTCAATTTCGACCGGCATCATCCGCTGCCGCAGCGCACAAACAATCCCTGTGTGTGTGTGTGTGTGTGCGTGTGCGTGTGCGTGTGCCTCTCGCATAGTCAAATTTGTTTTATATAATCCTCAACTACCCCGATATGATTTCCGTTGCGCTTCTTTCTTCCTTATCTCCCAATTGAAAGAGAGAGAGAGAGACAGAGATGGAAAACAATGCTCGCTTATTGTTAAAAACTTTCGCAAGCAAAACAAATAAATGCGTAGCAAATGCAATAAATACAAGTTTCGAACAAAGGCGCCACAGCCAAACTTTGCCGCAAAAGCATATTAAATTTTCACACACACACACAGAGAGATAGAGGGAGACAGAGCGAGCGAGCGAAAGGGGAAAAAACGTGCAAGTTTTTCATATTTCCTTTGATTTATAAATTATATTTTGTTGTTCTTCGGGCATGCAAAAATCGAAACAAAAGAGTTCAACAAATGCCGTTGCAATATCAAATATTGTCACAGACACAGCGTGTGTCCCGCTCTCGTTGTGTGCGTGAGTGTGTGTGAAGCAATGCTGCGTCAGCTACATACGTTGCTGCTGCTGCAGTCGCCGTCGCCGTCGCTGCCAACGTCGACATCTGCTTTATTTGCACTTTTTGCTCTCTTTGCCCAATGCCTTTGATAGTACACAGATCAACAACAACAACAACCGCAACAGCAACAACAACAACAACAACAATGGCAACGCCGGCGCTGCCGAAATATATTTGAGCATTCATTTATGCGACGGTTTTCTGTTTCTTTTTTTTTCGTTTCGTTTTTGCCGCGCGATTTCGTGCATTCAAGTTAGAAATGTATCTTATAGATACACGCGCACATCGAGTACTTGTTGTGAAATTGGAATGAGCTCGGCTCTGGCCCCGCTATGGCATCATCATCCTCATCATCATCATCATCGTCGTCGTCGTCGTCGCTAGACGCGTCGCGTCATTGTGATAACAACGCGTCGTAGCGCCGGTAGTGGGCGACGCTCTGACCGAAAATAGAATGGAATAAACAATCATCCGAGCACATGTCAGATTCGGAAATGAAGTCAGTCATATACAGTGGGAGGGGAAGGCAATTATAGGGCACAGGATCTAGCGGAAAGGCAGAGAAATAGGGCGAAGGAGAAAATAAGTCATAAATCAGCAAAAAAAATCTAAATAGCTAGAAGATTGTTCAATAAGATATAGAAAAGATGGAAAGTGAGAGAGTTAGAAAATAATACAAATAGCTTAAAGATTGTTCTGTTAGATAAATACAATAAAAAAAGGAATATAGAGCAGCAGTTATCTATATAATAATCGAAATAAGCTCAAGATACTTTGATGAGTTCGAGATGAGAGCAAGAAAATTAAATGCAGCCGAAATAGAGGTAGCTCGAAAGAGAAGGAGCTATAAAAACCTAAAAAAATAAAGGAAATAAGTGAAAATTATATTAAGTTATGCATATCATTATATTATATTATATACAGTGCAAGAAGGGCTGAGAAGCGGCTTTAACCATCAAAATAAGTTCAAGTTAG
This sequence comes from Zaprionus inermis, assembly GCA_018151445.1. Classification (NCBI taxonomy): domain Eukaryota; kingdom Metazoa; phylum Arthropoda; class Insecta; order Diptera; family Drosophilidae; genus Zaprionus; species Zaprionus inermis. The sequence goes on along the minus strand of JAECXD010000640.1, from coordinate 1,773,247 downwards.
TGCGAACTAAAGGGAAATTATGTTTTCTTCTGGTTCTCTTCACGTTGCCCAAATCAAATTACTGCCCATCTCACGCAGCAGACTCCCGAGCACACAATGGGAGCCTTTCTGCACTTTATGATGTTGTATTGTATTGTAGGTCATCAACTTACTTCAGCCTGTGGCAGTTATTAAACTTGACTTTTGGCATTTTATTATAATGCGCGCTCTAACTGATTTTTACGCTCCACAAATGGCGGCTAACTCGTCCAGTTTTCCTGACCATTTTCATAAATTTTGACAATGCGCCGTCTGTGTGCGCTGTGTGTGTGCCTTAAATGACATTTTGATGGTGGCGCCACCGAGTTTTGCGGCCTATTAAGCAAATTACGTATACGCACCGTTGGACGCGTAAAATATTTATGTCCGCTTTCGGAGCGTAGCTGGAAAAATATATTAGCATACTTTTGTGTACGTGTCGCCATTTGTTATAATTTTATGAGTGAGAGAGAGAGAGAGAACGGGCGAGAGCAGGCGAGCTAAGACATCTTAATTCGTTTATTCTAGATTCCAGTTAAAAAAAGAAACGCGCACATAAACAATGAGATGCGTGTGTGTGTGTGAGAGCAAAATGCACCCAAAGACAGCATAGTAAAACACAAAAAAAAAAAATCATAATAAAAATAAATAAAATAATAATAATAAAATAAAGCGCGAAACGCAGCGTCAGGCAGAGGCAGCGTCTACAGTGCGCAAATTGGAAAGTGGAGAAAATCGTGGAAATTCGCATCGAATCGAAGCAGAGATTGCAATGTTTTTGTTTCACAATCAACGCATTTTTGTCATTATAATAATTGAGATTCTGCTGCTGCTGCTGACCGATGACAATGGACAAACAACGCTGACCAAGTTGCCGACAACAGGTGAGTTTCCTGCATATTCCTTACATACTCCTTGCCAAATTCAACGATAATCATAGGGCAAACGTGGCCAAACGTGGCCAAATGTGCGGGCGTGTCCTTAGCCAAATGTAGAAAAACTTGTTGAACTGCAGCGGATGGGTTGGGCAAGGGGTGGCCATAAAGAAAATCAGTAATATAAAATATTAAAGTTGGTAAAACACGAACAAGGCGAAAAGTTTTTGGCATTTGCAGGCAACCCTCTTGGCAGCGCTTCCTTGAGGGTTGCTTCGCTTCTCGCCTTCGCATGTGAGTCTGCCATTTGCAGAGAGAGAAAGAAAGAGGGTGAACGAGAGAACGAGCGATTCTTATTGCGTCGTTGATTTGGCTAAGCGAAATTATAATTCTAATTTATGTGCATTACGTGTAATGGAACAAGCGCAGCTTGCGCGATTCTCACGACTCTTTCGCTCGCTTTGAAGAGCGATGTCGTCGCTCAAGCGTTGTCAAATTTCTCTGAGTGTATTCGGCAATCAATCAATGCAAACAATTTCCACAGAAATGCCACTTCTTCACCTCTCGAACCCGCAGACAATCATTAACTATTTAACCCAGGCAAGTGCAGAGCATGGGCAAGTTCATAAAACCCTGATTCGAAAACTTTTGCAACACACACTCACGAAAAGGCAGCTAAGGCTGATAGAAGTGGGCAAGGGGAGGGGGACGGGGTGGGGCAAGGACTGTGTGGCAAAAGTCCAAGTCCAAGTCAAACGACTAAGCGGCATGTCGTCAATAAATTTTCCATTAAATTCAAAGCAACCCAAAAAAAAATTGTAGAAAAAAGCAAACTGAAAATGGGGAAAACGGCAAAAAGAAAACAAGCGGTCCCATAAAGGAAGGTAGCGTCGAGTACACTACATAACTTTTGCTGGCACACACTCATGTGTTACCCCGTGTGTGTGTGTGTGTGTGGGTGGGTGTGTCTAGCAGTGTGTGTGCGTGTAGCTGTTGCTCGTACGTTGTGCCGTGCTTCCTGTCTGTCCTGGGAGGCCGCTTATTCAATTTAGCACTGGCGTGTGGCGCCATCTAGCGCCCACCAGTGACAGCCAAACAACAACAGCAGCAGCAGCAGCATGGCAACAAAAGCAAATAAATACAAGGTACTCGTACTCGTACTAGTGTAGTACAACTACAACAACACGCGAGCAAAACATTTAACATTTTCATTCAATACCCTGCATATGCAAAACAATTTGCGTACAAAACGTGCAGGAAATACCCAGCGATATATTTTAAAGCTGTCTAGATAGGTTTTGAAACGCGTGCAGCTCGTACAAACTGTGCATGGTTAGTTTGTCATTTTTTGTCAGTGCTTTTACAGGGTATTTGCTGAACTAAGTGCTGTTTATGCTTGTTATTCATAGAACTGCAGTTTTTTATGGCTATATTTGAATCTAAAAGGTGTGTAGAAGGCATCTACAGTCGACTTAGCTATAAATATACTCAGTTCAGTCAGCTAGCCTGTCTAAAGAGCCTTGTTCGTCTCTTCGTCTGCCTGTCTGTCTATCTAATCGCCTGTGTGTCTTTTTGTTCCTATAAAACCCTAGATCTCAGAGACCTGTAGATCTGGTCTGTCAGATGACAATGTGTATAACTATTGTGTTTGTTTTTAGCATTCAACTACGCGATCTTAAGTCTCTGGAAATCAGGAAAAATTCTTTTTTTATGTTAATCCTAAGCCTAGAACAATAATTGTTGCTTTGCAATAAACAGAGAAAATATTTGAGTAATGCTAGCGGGTATTTAACAGTTCAGCACATTGTCATGTCGAATTTCGGCTTGTTTTCCTTTTTATTTCGCCGTCGGCAAGTAAATACAACATAAGCTATTGGAAAAGCAGGTCTCACATCATCATTTCATATTTTTCCGCCCCCCCATATAGAAAGCAGCATATCATCTTGTGGCGCTGCTGCTGCTGCTGTTGTTGTTATTGCTGTTGCAAGCCGCGTGCCGCATGCCGCATGCCGCGTAGCTGCCCCCAACCAGAGCTGCCTCCAATATTCATATGCAAATTGCGTTGGAGGACCTTTTGGCTCAGCTGCGTGTGTGTGCGGTTTGATTTTGTTTTGTTTTCTTTGGCGTAGCTGTTGTTGCTGCTGCTGCTGATGTTGCGGATTGTTGTTGTGGTTGTTACTGTTGCGTTGGTGGCGCCGCCCCGACCCCTCTCCCCGCACCGTTTGATTTCAATTTTCAAGTGCTTCCTGTTTTGCAGTTGCTGCTGTTGTTGTTATAGTTGTTGTTGTAGGCTGTTGCTGCCGCCGCTTTGCTATTTGACATCTCAAGCAGCCGCAACAACAGCAGCAGCAGCGGCAGTAGCAACAGCAACAACAACAAGTGGCAGCAGCAAGCTAAGTGCCTGCAACTTCCACTCCCCCACCCCTCTCTATTCCTCACTATGCTTCTGCTTCTAACTACACACACACGCACACACAAAGAGCAAATCGGCTCTACTATTCTGGTCACAAATGCTGCGATGGCATGCGGAGCCGCTCTTGACTGGATGAGTGCGTTGCCGGGACTGGGTCGGCCCTGGGGGCACTGGGGGCACTGGGCTGGGTTGAGAGCGAGCGAGCGTAAGCCATGAGCTGCGACTGTAAAACTGCTCCAGGCGGCGGCACCAAGTGGTCTGCTGTGTGCTGCTCTGCTGGGGTTATGCGCAAGATTGCCGTTTGTGTTGGTTTTGGGATTTTGGGCCTCTCGCCTTGCGGTTTTTCAGCCTCGCTCCGAGGTTCAACGATTTTCTTAGCGCCCCCAGACGTGTGTGTGTGTGTGTGTGTGTGCGTGTATGTGCGTCAGTCCCCGCTCTGATTAAAGTCGTAGCAATTTTGCGTTTTACAGTGCTCATTGAAAATTCTCGACAGCTTTAAACTGATTGCTCGCTGTGCTGGTCGTCCTGGCAACATCCTGTGCCCGTTTCCCGTTCGCAGCCGTCACACACTGTCTGTTTGTATGTGTGTGTGTGCAGCATTTCCCGGAAATCAGTTAAGTATAGCACGGAACTGCGCCTCGGGCATTTGGCACCCGGCTAAGAGCAGCAATGATTACATTTGGCAGCTTTTCGCCACAGTCCTGAAAAATGTTGCAAGAGAAATCATAATTTTTAATGCCAGCGGGGGGAGGTAAAGTTATGGCGGCAGCCAAGTCCAATGCCCATTTAAAACATATTTTCTTTCCTTTTTTTTTTGCTCCGGCACGCTCGGACCACCCCTCATCATTACTGTAGCCCTCCCCCCGCCCCACCCGGCTTCCCAAAGACTTTTCTTATCTGACGCGTGCGGGCGTGAATAAAAAACAAATTCTATTAGTTCAATTAGACAGCTGCGCTGAGGTTTGCAGCCCCTACTCTGACTCACCCCTGCCCACCTCTCCCCCGCCAACAATTTCCCGACAGTTTTGACAGGCCACACTGTGGGTGGTATTATTTAATTTCAATTTAAACACACTCGCATCGCGGCCAAAACGAGCGCATTAAGAGCTTTAAGGATGCTCACCCCACCCCCCCATGACGCACGAACGTGTATTCCCATCTTATTGAACTTATTTGCCACACGGCCACAACTGACACTTCCCATGGTAGCACAGTGGAAATTCATTGAGCCTTGTCGTAATTTCCTTTGCCGCTGCTCGTCAAAGATCATCGACGATTTTTAATTATTTAGAAAGCTTTTTGGGCATTTCAAACTGCAAAGTTTTGCCGCCATTTGTTCCGATTTTAATGGGTATTTTTCTATGTGAATTTCTTTTTAATTATGACACTTTGACACTTTGCAAAAAACACATGTCTGGGCAAAAGGATGGAGAAGTCACTCTTGTTTGCGGGTTTTAATTTATTTTATATCGCAAGTTTCGTAATATCTGATTTCCCTCAAATGATATTATTTTTTAATTTAAATCATTATTCTTAAAAATACTTATATATCGATAACTCTAAAAATAGCAAAAAATGCTTGAGTTTCTACTCTTTTACATACATTTTAAATAGCTTGACCTTTAGCTAATATAATATAAACAGTTTGACTTGTATAATGTTTAATATATATATTTTAACTCAAATCAAATTATAAATAATTGCATTTTATTTTTTTACATTATCTATTGTCACTTTATAAAAAAATGTACACTTGTACAGGATAAACGCTAGCCGATCATTTCCCACACATCCCCTAGTCTACATAATGTATATTTATGTGCTGTCATCAGATGGGACAAGTAGGCTGCTTATAATTTCGGTACTTTACTTCGCTTGTAAGACCATTAGCTCAGTGGGTCTGGGTCTGCTGCTTGGTCTGGTTCTCAGGTTTAGGTTCAGGTTCTGGGTCTGTGTCTGGTTCTGGTACTGCCATCATCTGCACGTCGGAACGACGCACTTTGACGCCGGCTCTATGGAAAGTTTTTGATTTTTTTCTTTATTTTTCATCTTCTCTGCCAGTAGGCAAAGTGGCAGCAGCTTTGAAGAAGGAAAACGGCACAAGGGAAACAAATATCTATAAAAAAAACTCCCCTAGTCAGCATGATGTTTTGCTTTTGCTTTTCATCTATTTTTCTATTTCTCTTTTTTGTTGAGCCCACTTTTTTTTTATATTTGTTCTATCGTCTACATGTGCGGCATTAAGTTCTCGAGAATCTGAACTTATTTATAATATGCCAGCTTGAAAACAAAAAAAAAAACACTTCACATTGAGTTTGCGCAATTGCCGTCGTCGTTTGGCAATTAAAATTATTATTATTATTATAAGTTAGTTGGCAGAATTTCAAGTGGCAGCTCGAGCAGGAAGAAAAGTTTTCAAAGTTTTCGAAATTAGTAGAGCGGCACCCTCAATTAACTTGCCTTTATGGGGGAGGCAGCCCTAGAAGCACATAAAGCCTTATTTCGAGTTCGAGTTTTACAGCTTTCAAATGGTTTGCAGACAATAAAATCTAATTCATTCGGGCAACGATATTAACGGGAGTTGCGTAACAGTTTTCCTGAGGATTATGTTTTTGAAATGTCGAAAGGAAAAAAAAAACTGCTCTAAATATGTTCTTAATTATAATTTAATTAAATTCCAGACAAAATGTGTTTTTAATTTGATTGAAAGCTCAAATATGTCAGAAATTTTCTCTATTTTATTAAAATTCAATTAATCAATTGATTTTTAACACTCTGTACATCATGTATGGCATTCGAACTGAATTGAATTATTTTCAAATAAACACGAATCAAAGCTAATTAGCTTTATGACGTGCCATAAGGTATTTTCCACTCGAATCGCATAGCAAAACGTTGACAAAACAATTCCATTCCCGCCCCCTCCGAATGGCTGAGAAGGGAAGGGAAGCACAGGCAAGCAAGTACAAATAAAATCCATTAAAAGTAGAACCACATGTAAGCCGACTTTGGGTAGTTCCAAATTGTTTCTTGTTGCTGCTGTTGTTGTTTTTCTCGGGCACATTAGAATGACGCACGTTATTGCCGTGTACAATACAGTGCAGAAGTGTGAAAGAGAGGGAGAGAGAGAGCGAAAGAGGGAGAGATGTAGAGACAGAAAACTGGAAGTCGGAGACGTTAATAATTGATTTAGAACCGGGGGCAGTAGGCAATTTAGCCATAAAATTCCCATTGGCCAATAACCAAACTATTTCGTCTGATCGAGCCACAACGTTTCGTAGAGTAATTTGTTTTTTTTTTCTTCTTCTTCTATTCTCTCTCTCTCTCATTACTTCTCGTGTTCCTCACGAAATATGCGTACTGCGGTCACTGCGGTCTGAGGTCAACAAAGCAATTCGGTTTCTGTTTTTCTTATTTCACTAAAAATAGGCGCGACTTTCAAGTAGTTTGTTATTTTCATTAGTTTGTTATTGTCGCAAGATATATCAGCAATATGTGTGACTGCCCTACCTATCACACGCGGTCGCACACTTGCCAGTGTCTGCTTGTGTGAATGGACAAGATATATATGATATACTATCTGGGCAGGAGTAGACGTAGTTAGCATGGATAGCCTGTCGTTTAGTGAGTTTGAGTGACAGCAGCAGCTCGGGAGCTTGGGAGCTTGCAGCGGCAGCTCCTTTGGTTGTCATTGGAAAACAACATTATTATTACTAATATTATTATTATTTTCTATTATTATTATGATTTTTTATTGCGCGTATTATCAGCAGGTTTCGAGTTCATTGAATTCGACTGCGTACCGCCAGCTCGAAGAACCTTGGGATGTGGGTAAAGTGGGTCAGCGTAATCAAGACAATCAGTGCCTAGGCATGCACTGTTGTCGACGTGTACGGCTCTGGGATGCCCCTGCCGACGGCCGACTGCCGCTGACTCCTTGCCAGTAACCTGACAAAGTACACACCCACGCACACACACTCACACACACATACACACAATGATAGACACCCACACCCTGCCTGCCTGCACTACCCTGTACCCGTAGCACCCACCCGATGACAGTTTTTGTGCTCGTTCTAACTTTCGCACTGGTGTTTACTCTACTCTCCATGGTTGCCATGTCGCTGCGACAATGGTGATTGCAATAAATGAAATTAATGCGTATTTGAAAGAGCCAGACAGGCGAATCAATTGATAGAAATGGAGTGGCACATTTGTTCGTGAAACCATGAAAAGACCAACGAAATTCAGCAGAAAGAAAAAGATAAAAATAAAAAAAAAAACCAAAACAAAATAAAAGTACAAAATAACAACAACAATTTGACAGCATTCTCTACGGAGGTGGATGCAACTTTCATAAGTCTCTGCCAAGTGGAAAAGAAGGAGCACTTACAAAGATGTAATACTACAATTTAGTTTAGTATAACTTCAGGTGACAGTAAGAGTATAAGGGAATCTTAGCTCAGTTTGCAATGAGAAAGATACGTATATCACAGTAACTAATTATTTCTATAAGTTATGCGCAATCAAATTTATTTCAAACTAATTCAGAGTGGAAATTCTATAAGTGGAAATTCTATAGGCATGAATTAACGTAACATTAAAATACATTTTAATACATGTACAAGAGGAAATAATATTAATAGCACAAGAACTTTAATATTCGACGCGTTTCTAAGCTCACCCGATGACGAATTACTTGCTGTATCTTGTGGTATCTTGGCGGCAGTAAACTATAGGATTACTGCTTGAAATCTGCGGTCAGTGTGTGTTCTATACATGCGCCCTCCGCTGTGCTAGCGGTGGTTGGGGGGGAAAATTAATTAATGCAAAAGACCGAAAACAAAGTAAGCTGCATAGCGTATATAATTAATTAATTTGTATGCCATGCCGGAGGGTGGGACGACGGTTGGGGGGGGGGATGGGAAGAGACATACGAACTGATAGTCCGTAGGAGGCGACGGACAACTAAATACATAATAAAATGCATTTAGCATCATTAAGTTAATTTCATAAATATATAATTACATATATTTTTAAGTGCTCGTCGAGCTTTGCGCACATTGCATGCATCTTGAGTATTTTTTAGAAACCTAACCAACCGTAGCAGCCAGCCGAAAAAGCAAGAAAGAAGAAGAAAAAGCCGGGGGGAAAATGTGAAAAGAAAATCCCCTTTCGAGGTGTGTGCAAAGGGGTGTGCCCGGCTGCAATTAAACGCGCTGCAAAAAAATTGAAGCCAAAACTCAACTAAAACAGCATTAAAAAAGGCATTAAATAAATGGCGAACAAAAGAAAAATACAAACAAAAAAAAAACCAACAAAAAAAGGAAACAAAACGAAAAAAAAAATATCGTCAGCTTGCAAATTGACACGAGATATGAACACGGACATGGATACGGACGGGCAAAAAATGAAGCAACTTGGCTTGGTTTTAACACTTTTTGGCTTGGATTGCCAATGGTATTTGTTGAGATACACTTGACGATGGGGTGCATAAAGTTTTTTAAGCCAGTTAAAACACATTAAAGAAGGCGTGGACGAACCTTAAGCAACTTAGGCAAGCACATACCAATTTTCTGGTCATAAAACTAATAAAATACAGTTTTCAGACAATTGCAAACTCTTGCATTGATACGTAAGGGTATCTAACTAACAGCATACCATGACAGCACCGCTCTATCTCACTCTCTCTCTGCTTCTCGTTTTATTTTTGTTTCTGTATTTTTTGGCAGACCAAACCTACACCCTGCCCACTGCCGCCTCTGGCTGCTCCTACAGGGCGCAGCGGAGGCGTGTCAGTAGCGTGCTCGGCACGCGGGAGGGGAGGGGATCAAATGTTGGCGCAAGCTCGTTAAAAAGAATTTGGTTCACTTGTTGTTGTAGCTGAAAACAGAAAACAAAATACAAAAAAAAAAAAGCAAAACCGAAAAAAACCGAAGCAGAAAATATCCGCTGCACGTTGTTGTACTCGAGACATTGCTGCTGCGTCCACAGGCTATACGCCAAACTGGTTTTCGGACTGCATTCTTTTGGGCCACGTTTATAGCCAACTAGCCTGGTTGCCAGCAAACCAGCAAGCCAGCACAGCGCAGCTCAGCTCGGCTCAGAGAGCGGAGCATAGCAGAGCAGGCTCCTCGCAGTTTTGCCAAGTTGTTTTGGCTGAAAACAAAATTGAATCATATGCGCCAATGGCAGCCCAAAAAATAAGTACGAAAAAGATGAAAAAAAAAAACACAACCTCATTTCTATGAGTAGTTTCAACGCGTTGTGGTATCGATACCGTGCCAGTTACAGTTTCTGCCTCTTTGTCTTAATTCTCGTCGGCCTGCTGTTCTGTCTTCAGAATTTTGTGCACGTTTCACGCTTTGCATGATTAATTGTTTATGCAAATTGATGTTTGCTTATAAGGCACAAGAACGGCAACAAAACGACAACGAGAGAGCGAGAGATGGGGATAGAGAGAGAGAGAGTCGCAAGAAGTTCGTGCGGTTGGCACTTCACGATAGAGCTGAAAAAGATCGATGTTTCAGATTTTTTGCAAGCCAATACGTGCATTATTTTTAAAGATTTTATTTAAATTAAAAAGCCAATATAAAAAATTAAAAGTATATAAATATTCTTATACATTTTTCTTCATAATTGGTGGTTATGGCTAAGACTAAGATATGCAAGCTTACGTTTGAAACCTATAGCATCTTTTATCAACCAGAACTTCATTAAAAATCATCTGACTGTCGTGAGAGATAACAATTTGCTCATGGTTCGATTCCCAGACTGATTCTGCATCAAGATATTATAATCTAGAATTTAAAAATTTGAATTTACCACGCTAACCCCTTGCAGAGGATTTTTCTTCTTTATCCTTCCCTTCGTCATTTATTGAATGTATTGCAATTAAATCAGTGCGCGATTGTTGTCGATGAGCGATGGCGACACTGTCGTAATCCCCTTTATTACACATGTAGTGAGACATGTTCATTTAATTAATTCACAATTAGTTCGCATTCTGAGTTCATTTGCATAATTTGCGGTATCGCAGTCAAGTGCAATTGAATACGTAGTTATTATTATTATTATCTGAATCGGATTTCATTTGAATAATGTGATTAACTTTGTCGCAAATTAGTTGCCAACCTCAGCGACAGAGACAGCAAGAACTCACGCTCCAAGATAAACAGCAACAGATAAAGACAGTGGCTGCGAGGGAGAGAGACAGGCTCACAGAGTGAGAGAGAGAGAGGGCGAGATAGCGACCAAGTTTTAATTAACATTACAGCTTAGTTTAGTTTTTGTCTTATCTTTTTCATTTCAATTGCCAAGTCGAACTTGGATCTACGAAATGTTTGCCTTTAACTGCCCGAGTTTAATGGTCTGAAACACAGGCGACACCTGAATAATAAGTAAATGCATTGGCTTACCCGCGGGACGTAAAGTTTAGAAAGACCTAAAGAGAGAGAGAGAGAGAGAGAGGGAACGAAGAAGAAGCGCCCTAAGTAGATCAAAAAAGAGTTGCTCAAAAGTTTCAGCACGATAATGTTATTCATACTCATATAGAAGTTTGTAAACTTTTGCCCTGCACCGACGTTGCGCTGATATGTGTATGTTTGTCCCCACTGTGCCGGCAGGCCGGGCTTGACATTTAAAGTTGAGACACGAATTAGCATAGTGAACCGATAGTTACAAGTCGACAGTCGAGAGTGCACGATTTCAACGACTGCGTGCGACCGAACTGCACTGCAAACTCAATTCCAACTGTTTTGACAGGTAATTGTAATAAATAACACGACTAATTAGTTTCTAACTTATCGCAATTTATGAGTGTGTATTAGGCAAATTCTAAGCTCGAACAAATGTCAAATCATGAGTGCGCCTGAAACATGTTGTGTCATACAGCCAAGTCAAATGAGAAACGAGTCAAGAGCAAAAGAGTAGGCCAAAAGGTGACGCTGAGATACCTCGCTTGTTTAACAGCTGAAATTATTCTATAAACATAAATGGTATAGATCAAAGATCTGCTGTTTGAGTAACTGCGGTAAACTCTATTTTATTTGCGATGATTGCATGCGAGGAGCGCAGAAAATGCGCTGAATGCGACATGAATGTAAAGAAGTACCGCAGAAAATGCGATATTGTGCCTCTATTTGTATATTTTTAAGTATTTTAAGACATACAGGGTGCTGTGAAATATATGTTTGTTTTTTCGATCATTTGAATTGCGATGTATTCGTTTCTATACCGCAAAGATATCGCAAAAATGCGATGCAATGAGTTGCGGTGCGAGTGTAAATTCAGCAGTTCTCAGCTAAATGTATTTCTATTGGAATTCAGCAAATCTAGAGACCCTTTTTGGATTGGCATGCTGGGTATGTGAGACGCGACGGTACCCAGCTGTGTGGCGGACTGTAGTCATAATCGAAATCGGTCGGTTCGCAGAGCTCAGCAAAGAGTAAGAGCAAAATTGATGAATTGTCTGACAGGAATTGCGTTGCCTGTAGCTGGGCACGTAACAGGCGGCGTATACGTATTTTCTAATTAAACGCTAGGCTTACGCTGCCAGCGGCTCAATGCTGCGCTGCTGGCGATGCTACGAGAGAATGACGACGCGACGCCTGCTGAAAAATCAACTGCACGTGCCATTGTGATGGAGATGCTCGCACTTTGAAATGGCCTCGCCGCCACCTGCCTACACAGCAGGCAGTCGCCTGTTTAGTCCTTGATATCAAAATGGCTGCCATGCGGCCATGCGGCCATGTTGTGCGGCGTTCGGTGTTCGAGCGAGAGCGAGAGGGAGAGTGGCAAGCATCTCTCCTGTGTATTTGCTGTCATTTGTAGGTATTTCTGTTGTTGCTTTGGTAACTAATTGTCATATTGCCCCCGGAGAGTGCTGAAAGCGGCACACACACACACACTCACAGAGAGAGACACACACGCCTGCTGCTGCCTCCTCCTCCTACTCCTCCTGTGGCCAAAAAAAGCGCTAAGGGACTGTGCTGTGGCTGTGGCACTTTGTGTGTACATGATTCAATTTTACTCTGTTTGCGCATTGAACTGTTGTCTTTTTGTTCTGTTTTCAGTCTGTCTGTTTCTCTCTCTGCTGCCGTTTCTTTTTCTTTGTCTTTGTTTTTTTTTTTTTTTTTTTGGCAGCATACCCGCAATAATTGAAAACGCCGCGCATTGAAAAGACCACAGAATTTGCCACACATTCGCCATCGTTACGGCATGGCATCCCTTGCAATAATTAATGACCTACGATCTGGGCATAGCATTGATTTATGCAAGCAGTTTAATGTCCTTTTATTTAATAACCCCGCTGTCCCAGACAGCTCAACGTATGCTCCATATGTATCTGCAGCTGTAACTGTGTGTGTTCCACTTCCTTTTGCACACAATTCGTTGAAATTAAGTACCTTAAGTTGAGCTTCGCAGAGCACACTACATTGAAGCCACTTGTTGATTACATCAGGCATTTACACACAGCCTGCATAAGGGAAAAATCTAGAAATCTATACATCTATATTGGCCAATTAAAGTTAAGAAACTCTATTTAATTGAATTAAATTTTATTTGTTTTATCTTTTAAAAACAAACAATGCAGCTAAGTGTAGTGTAGAATAAATACAACTTAAGTTGAAGTAATAATAAGTGTGAAGAGCAGATGCCCCGCAGCTGAAAACATTTTCTTTTCAATAAGCTTATTCAGAACATGTAGAAATAACTATACTAGCTCAGTTCTAGGAAAGATTTTGCGCAATCTTGTTGCATCATTTCTAAGCTGAAAACTGAAAATTGCCATAGAAACTAAAGATGCTGCCGGCAGTTAATATGTGTCCTGGCAACGGAATCATATAAATCGCTTGGCTATTTGTCTCAAGTAGCCCAATTGGCTGGCTCAAATGGTACGTGGAGCGGCACAAGTGGGCAATGAAAATCGTTGTTAATACCCTGTAGCAATTCACTTGTAGCTGCTGCGTAACATTGGTTTAAATATTGCTGAAATATTAAGCTTCTGTAGCTATAAATCAACAGCATATCGAACTATAAATTCTGCTATTATTGATTATTTTTGTCTTCGTGCTGACGACATGCTTAAACTTCTCCTTCTCTCTCTCTCTCTCTCCCTCGATCTTTCTAAAGAATTTCGATTTGACATAGAAAGAGACTTATAATTATAAGTGATTATGTGAATACACACGCACACGCTCATGCGACAGCCCGAGGCATTGCGTTGTTAGCTGAGCTTTTTTTTACTTATTAAATTTTTATTTTTATTTATTTTGTTGGGCTTTCAAACGCATAAAAGAGCGTGAAACGATCAAAGCGAAAATTGTGTAGAATTAACTGGAAACTGGAGAGTCTTAAGAGCATAGAAGGCAACAGAGTCTAACGATAGACAGCAGTGGGAGAGGGGGAGGAAGAGGAGAGGAAGGGGCAGGGAAGAGCAAAGCTGCCAACGTAATTAATCAAACGGCAGCAAATAATGCGAACACATTGTCAGCGTTTAGGGGCACTTGCCATAAATCAATGTAACCGAAAATCGATTGACATGGAAGACATATGTTTAGGACAAGTATCTGGTCGCCAACCCCCCGCACATCGCCCTCCTGGCCCACCTGTTGGCCAGTTAAATGAGCCGTTTGATTTGCGCACTTTCCTGGTCGTATTTGTTAATTAAATTTATACCACGTGCGCGCACAGGTGTCTCTCAACTGTATGCCATGATTTATTATTGTTTGTCGAACGCCAAAGTTTTTCTAAAGTAATTTGCGACAAATCATAAAGGTATATTTTTTGTGCGTTATTTTTGCTCCCCGAAGTGCATGTGTGTGTGCGTCCGTGTGTGTGTTTGTCATGCCGCATGTGGCGCTAAATTTATGCGCACACATGTGGCTCAGGTGATGGCGCCCAACTTCTGTCAAACTCAACCTTTCTGTTTTTTTTTTCAATTTTTTTCGCTTTTTTTTTGGTGTGCCTACAAGTTGGTTGCTCGTGGCAGCTGCCAGCGGCGGCATAAATTCAAAAAGTTACCCATAGCCAGACTAAAGCAACAAACGTGCCTCCCCTGCGCACTGCCCCTCTGCCGCGCTCTGCCGCTGCTCTATAAACGTAATTAACACTTTGATAAAATTTTGCAGTTTGGCCAAGTCGAAGTTGAGCCGAAAGCCAGCAGCATCCATCCATTAAAATAATTACGTAAAAACATAAAATTATCATGTCGTATCCTGCCATTGCATTCGCTGCCCTTTCCTTTGCCCCTCTGCCCGTTCCCTTGGCCCCGCTCCCTGCTGCTCGGGCTGGCTGATTTTAATTTGTTTTGAACTGTGCAAAGAGCAAAAACCAACACGTCCTGCAGTACATCATCGTCATCATTAGCGCTTCCTACCAGCTACAAGCTACAACTACAACTACAACTATAGCGACAACAGCAACAACAGCAACAACAACAACTGCAGCTGGCCCCTGCTGCCACTTTGCATAAGCTCGAGCTGGAACGTGGAACGACTCGCTCGCTCGGCTGCCGCTGCTTATGCTTCCTTATGGCAGTACTCAACGCCACTTCCCTTGGCTCATTCATCTCGCAGCACGCACACACACATACACACACACACACACACACACTCGCAGACAGGACGCACATAATTCAAGTTGTGCTCATGGCACGAGGCACAGCTCAGCTCAGCTCAGCTTCGGTTCGGTTCGCTCTGCTCAGTTCAGCAGGCTGAGTCGGGGGAACGAGCTCAGCTGTCGCAACTGGCAGTTTTACTTCACGCCAGCGTTGTCATCCCGAAATTGTCGACAGCGAAGGTAGGTAGGTACCGAAGGAGGGGGGAGGGGTAGAGGGCTGAGAAAGCCAGCAAAGACGCGACCCTTGAATTTTCGTGAACTACGCTAAGTGTTTCCCAAATTGTAATTATACGACTCTGCGTCTGCAGCTATTTGTCGTAGTTATGGCGCATCCTTTGCAGCCTTTAGCTGTTTATTTAGCCGTTTTTTTCCCTCGCCCCTTGAGCCAAATTGAAATTGATATGATAAGTGCGTTGGGGAGGGAAGTGAGACCGAGACAGACGAGACGACAAGCCTGGCAATTTTTGCATTTTTGCATTTCGGCAATTGCATTTTAAGCAGCCGGACCCGCCAAAAGGGGTGCTGTCTGTCTGCCAGTCTGCCTGTCTCCCTCTCTCTCTTTCTCTCTCTGTCTGCCTGCCTGTGTGCATCCGTGCGTACAACGCGTCGTATGCGTAACCGGAGGCTGTAGATAATGTCTTCTTCGACAGAGTTTGAAGTATTCCCTTGGCTTGACGCTTCTGCGGTCTGTCTTACGCGCTGACTGTCTCTCTCTCTCTCTCTCTCTCTCTCTGTCTGTCCGTCTGTTTGTCTGTCTGTCTGCTTCTCTGCCTGCCTGCCCGTCTCGCTGTGTGGCAAAGTGTTCATTTCGCAAGCTAGCAAAGTTTATAAATCATTTCAATTACATTTCGCTGAGCTGTGACAGGAAACAGGAACAGAAAACTTGCAGCGGGAGGCGTTGCCCCTTCTCCGACAACTTTTGCCATGGACGAGTTCTGCGAAAGTTTGTCAAAAAGTTGGCCAAACGTAACCGAAGATGATATGAACGCTGACAGCTGCTTTGAGTCGAGAGTCCGGGGTTCTTTAAATGATGAGGCAAAAGTTAAGGTGTTAAGACATCAAGTGCACCACATAGTTGCACTGGTTATCTGTGGTGCTTCGTGTGTGTGTGAAAGTCAATGATTATATCAATGTTTTTTTTTTTTTTTTTGGAGCACACGGTTTTGATTGCTTGGCACAGAACAAAAGGCGCTTTCAGTTAACCTTTGAACCGAACATGACAATTCACGAGGGGATTATCTTCATGTGAAACTGCTGCTTGCGAGCATCACCGACCATTACATTATCTCTATTCAGTTCGTGATGGCGTGGCAACCGATGCCTTTTCTTCTCCTCTTCTCCTCTTCTTTTATTATTTTATACATTTTTGGTCTATTTGCCACGCCCCCTGCCGACCACGACAGCGCCGAACACGACTATGAGCACGAGAACGAGGACTGCCCTTTCGTTTTATGTGCTCTACATAATCAGATATGGCATTTTATTTGCTCAGCCGAGAGGAAGCACTAGGAATGGGTTTGAGGTGGGTCTGTAGGGTAACGCGAGGGAGCATGGGGGGGGGGTGGTGCGGAAGGGCAGTGCGGAGCATGCGGTTGGTTTCGTTTTGCGTGGCAAAACTGAAATTCAGATAAATATCAAATAGAACGTTCATTGTTTGGCCCCGGCAGAAGAGCGCAGCGCTGCTAAAGGGTGAGTGAGAGAGGGAAAGGGAGAGAAGTGAAAGAGACAGAGAGTGCGACAGAGACAGCCAGAAGTGATATATATACACACATTTGTGTATTATATAATCTTATGATATATTTCGCAACATTTATCACAAGTTAATTTGATTTTAATGAAATGAATTTCATCATGCACACACACACACACACACACAGAGAGACACACACTCGCACACGCGGCAAAGGGAAGTAGGGAAACTGGAAACGCCAAAAAGAACTTCTAAGATTACAAAGGGTAGATAATGTTAATGAATAAACGCAGCGCAGGGACGCACGCGGCGCCCCTTTTCAGGGGCCCTCTGCCAGGCCTGCCTGCCTGTCGGACTGCTGTCGCCTTCGTCGCTCTGTCGACGTAAATTCGACAATATTAGGCCATTTCCCCATAGCCTGCGTCTTGCTCGCTCGCTCGCTCGTTTCGCCCTGCACAACTGCAATTAACAGAGTCACAAAAAAAACAAGCGAAGTGTACAATAAAAATGAAACGACAAAATGTATTTTTTCCTTTTTTTTTTGGGTTTTGGCCGGTTTTGTTTTCGTTTTGAACTTTGTACTTTGTGCAGCTGCTGCCACGCTGCGCCGTACGTGACGAGCATTTTGGCGTGTTTCATTTTTTTTCCACGTATTTTTTGAGCATTTTTATAACTCCTTTTTTTTCGCTCAGTGTGTGCGTTTTGTTAACGTATTGCAAGGAAATTAACATAAGCGTCAGGCGGGGCATATTTTAACTCGGTCAAATTGCCGGCGTCCGGTTGAGAGACCCCTGCCCCCTGCCCCCTTAGCCACAGTTGCCTTAATTCCCCTCCCCTCACAGTACCACCCTCATTGGCTTGGTGTGGCCTGGCTTGCATAAACAAATTTGAAGCAACATTTGCCGGCCGGTTTTTGGCGTTTGCCCCAACGGGCGAGCGGCGGGCGGCGGGTCGTGGTTAGCGGGCAGCGGGCAGCGGTTTCGCCGCTGAGGCTGGTAATGAGAGAGTTCCCACCATTAGAAACAGGTTCAGGCAGACAGGAAGAAATGCGGCATGCTGATTGCGCAAGACTTTTGCATTCACAAACATTTTGAATTGTATTTATGCAAATTTAATTGACGCTCCTCAGCGTGTCATGTATACTGCGTTTATGCGCGGCTCATTTTGTGATTTGCGAAGCAAAAAAGGTTGTGCATAAACAGCTAATTTATTGATTCAAATGTTTGCTATGTCTGCCGAGGCGCAGCCAACTTAACTCTGTTAAATTAGTTAAAATGCCGATAAAAACAAGTTAAAGCAAAATAGGATTTTTTAGCGACAATCAGCGATGTGAGTAATAAATTGCTCTTTATAATAAGCAAATAATTTAAGATTTTTTCTTGTTACTTCATAATCAGACTGACTACAAGCAGTACCTTCCTTATTTGACATGTATCTGGCAACTCTGCCTAACTTTTGCATGAATTCGTTGCAGCAAGCATTTTCATTTCGTGTATTCACGAATTTATTTAGTACTTGGCATAAACGTATTAGTAGAGAATGTGTATATGCATGTACATAAATATGTATTGGGTCTTTGAGTGCTTGCTTGAAATTAATGACAATTCAAATGATTTAATTTTTCAACTTTTCAACACATTGATAATGCATAAAACCAGTAGAAATCAGTATCAAGCACAAGAACAAGCCTTGCACATAATCTATTTAAATGGGCCGAGTTCATTGCACTCGTGCTACGTATTCGTTTTCCTTTTCGTTGGCAGCCAACGAAACGTGCCAAATTTTAAGGGTTGCTTCATTAAGCGTGCTCCCGGCCCACTGTGCTTTGTTTTTTTTTTTTTTTTTTGCGCTCTCTCTTTCTGTTTATTCCTCTTTTTTATTTGCAATGTTTGCCTCTCTCCGTGTACAGGAGCAGCCTGAACAAAGGCAGAGCGAAAAAAAACATGAGAAACAAATGATGTTATTGCGTTGCCAAAAATGCCAAAGCGGGTGTAGCGCCAGAGCCCTGGCTAGAGCCGTAGTCCAAGCTCCTAGTCAGCGGCATTGCCCGGCTTCAAACCATAGCTAGAGCCAGCGCCAAGCGGTCATCCACGTCGGGTCGCTGCATGCAAATGGCATTTGTCTCTCCGCTTCTAACTTGTCGTTGTTTTGTTTGTCTTTAAAGTGTGTCCTGAAATTCGTGTAATTAATTGCAATATTTAGTTAACTCGATTAATTGCAGAGTGTTTGCCCTATTCGAAGTGATAACAAGGCAGTCGGTTGTTGCGCCAAAGATTTATCTAAGCTTTTTGCACCCTAGCTTCAATTTTATTTCATTTGCTCGCAAAATGCCAAAAAAAACGAAACTTGCGAATTTTCTAAGCTTTTTCCATGAATTTTGTCCTTTTCTTGGAGTCGCATTTTAAGTTGCTTTTCAACTTACATTTTCCATTTTCTTCTTATACTTCGATGGAGAAGGAAGCACTTAATAGTCAGTGCTTTGTCAATTTCCAATGGAAACTACGTTACTTAGCCACGCCCACCCATTACAAGGCTCAATAAAGCCATAAAATTCGATAAGGCAATAAAACCCCGTTCTCTCTGCTCCATGGCCATCATGGCCTTAGCCGGGAAGGCGGTTGGTTAAGAAAAAGCTGCCAAAAAGTCGAGTTCGAGTTCTTTGTAGAAGCAGCGCGCACGCTGTAAACTGCGTCGCAGTTCGAGGCACTGTAACGCCCACACACACACACACACACACAGAGAGAGTGGCATACTGCGTTTCGGGTTTATTTGTTAAGTATTTTGCAGTTGTTGTTGTTGTTGTTGTTGTATGCATGTTTCAGCTACAATTTGACGTCATGCTTCGATGTAACGTAAATCAAGGGAGCGCAAAGCAAGCGACAAGAACTGCGTAAAAGAGAGAGACAGGGAGATGGAGAGCGAGAAAGGAAGAGGCAGAGAGACAGGAAGAGGGAAAAGGCAGACCGAGCGAGAGAGAGAAGCGAGTTTTATACGGCTGCTTAGGGTTAATGCAGTTGCAACGCAGACGGCAGACGCATTGTTGCTGCTGATGACGTCGTCGTCGCAGCAGCGGCTCAATTGACAGACGACCACACACCAACACACACACACACACAGATAGCAAGCTAAACTTACTGAAAATCACGTTGTCGTAGGCCATGGTCGAGCCATGTGTCTTTCATGTCATCCTCGTCGTCACATCCTCAGCAGCGTGTCACACACATTTTGCTTTTGTTTAAAGCCAGCGCAGGGCTGCCCGCCACTTGGCAGCCTATTGTTGTAGTTGTTGCCATTGTTGTTGTTGTTGTTGCTGTTGTTGCTTAAGCCACTTGGCCATAAAGCGTGCGAGAGACAACAACACAAATTCGATTTGCAATGTAACGCAATATTTTCTTTAACTTTTGCCAGCTAGAATGGCACATTCTATCTCCCTCTCTCTGCCCCACCCGCTACCTCCCCCCCGCTGCCTGTCTGCTGCTATTTGAGTGGAGCTTGCATTGTGTGCGCTTCAGTTGACGGCATTATAATAATGAAGTTTGATTGGATTACACAGAATGCAAAACGTTAACACTGTGCAGCAACATCTTGGCCATGGCCAAATGCATTTGAGCAGCAACAGAAAAACTTTCATAATTTCAAGCAGTTAGCAAAAGTTGCTCTGCGCGCAGAGGGAGAGAGAGGGAGACGGAGAGCGAGACGCACAGACAGGCTGTCAGAGATGCCGCAGACAAAGCTCGAAGCCGGAACCAGGGGAAGTTGTCATGACCAAAAGTTTTTGCCTCTAGTATGAGAACGCTTAACATTTTATACATTGACTTCCTTTTTGGATTTTGGCGAAGCGCTGCAAGAGCAACAGAGAGAGAGAGAGAGAGAGAGGTAATGCGACAGAGAGGGAAAGTCAATTCTAGAAATCAGTTGCCAGTTGTTTGCCAGTGCCAAGAGTTTGAGCATGATAAATGACCATTTGGAAAAACATTCGCAACATCAACAACATGCCGAACCAAGAATTTCTCCATTTCCCATTTCCATTTTCAATTTTTCTCTCGCACTCGCACTCGCAATCAGAATGTTTATTTTCATGCTAATGCATTTGGCTTATAGTGCGGAGCATGTGAAGAAAAAGAGTCGACAATGTTTGCTTGATATTTAAAGTTGAAATCATTGCGGCAATCCATGACAAATGCAAGAAAGCCAATGAATAATGGATGCACTAAAAGGCAGTAGATTGAATAGGAAAAAAAGGAAGTAAAAGCGGCGACAGCAGCAGTGTCGCATTTGTAATGATATCAATTAGAGATCTCGGCAAATAAAGCTCTCGAAGGTAGGAAAAATAAATAAATTAGTTTGCGTAAATTTAAAAAAAGACTGAATGGCAAGAAAGGATTGTTTGTACTCTTTATAGAGCAACATTAAAAAGTTCTATTAACAGTCGAGTTGCTAAAGCCAGTTGCAGCTTGATGTCTGTATGAACGCCTTGAACTCGCAGATAAGCAGAGCTAAGGCCGGCAAATTTTGTGACCAGACATTTATGTATTGCAAGTTTATTTCAGAATTTTGCCACACCCCGCTTTCACGCCGTAAATTGATATAGCTGCAATATTGTCGCTGTATTCACTATAAAAATTCGTTTATCACTGAAAAGTCACGACAATTCGCATTTACTGCTTTTATTTGTGGTTTTTCGGGTTGTTTGCATGTCTAGCACATGTCACTCTTTAAGGGAAATTCCTCGAAATAAACCTGCAAAACGTTTTGGGATGCTGCCCACTAAAAATGACAGATTGAAATTGCAGTTGCTGTTCCACATTTTGCAGTCTTTGTGGCAATTGTAATCTCTGGCGCTCACTATCTTCCCGTCTCGCTGTCTACTCTCCATCTCTTTCCAGCCCTCTTGCTCTTCCTTCTCTCGCCTCTTTGGGCAACTTGTGCTGCTGCTGCTGTGCTCATAGTTTTTGTATCATTTACTCATCATGTCACACTGACTTGACTGCGCCAGTCAACTTGATGTTGCTGCTGCTGCTGTTGTTGTTGTTTGTGCTCTTGTTGTGCTGCCAAGTTGTCGTCTTGTTGTTATTTTTATTTGCATATTTACTTAACATCAGCAGCAGCAGCCACAACCACAGCCGGAGCCGTAGCAGCAGCCTGGACTAGTATCTCGGGCGCGGGAGCTGGCATTTTGCTCGCTTAGCTGCTCTCTCTCTCTCTCTCTTCTCTCTCTCTCCCTCACCCTATCTAGCTTGTTTTCAGGTTATCAAACAATTTTTACCCAGCTATTTTAGATACGCTTGAGTTTTGCGACTGCTTTTTAGCTGCGGCTGCACTTGTCGAACTTCGAGTGCAATTTTAATGCAAACAATTGAAGTTGAAGCGTGCAGAGCGGAGCGGGCCCTGGATGCGATCTTGCTGCGACGACTTGAGCTGCTCCTCTACTTCGCTCGCTCTCTCGCTCTCACACACATTCTCCATCGCACTCTGTAGCTATTACACTCTGCCTCTAGCATTGCCTGGCAGTCACTTTGCGGTTGCTGTGTTGATTGTTGCTGTTGTTGCTGCTGCTGTTGTTGCAGTTGTTGCAGTTGCTGCTGCTGCTGTTGTTGCTGCGGTTCGTGGTTGTCGGTTCTCGTTGCTCGATTGCTGTTGTTGCTGCTGCCGCTGCTGCTGCTGCCTGGCGTCAGCGGCTGTCGCTGGCTTATTGAAATGCATTGATCAATATGTTGTTGAACATGTTGTGTGAGTGTGTGTTCGTTGTGTGTGTCTGCGAATGTTGCTAATGTTGTACTTGTGTTCTTGTTCGTGTGGTTCACTTTGCTGTTGTTATTGTTGTTGCACTGTTGTTTGCTTAAGTTGCCACTGAGTGACGTCGTCGGTGGCAGCGTCATCGTTGACTGTAGCAAATATTGACAATGCCAATGTGCGGTTGAGTGTGTGTGTTGCTGGCTCCCTGTGCGTGTGAGTGTACCCCTGTGCGTGTGTGTGTGTGTGTGCATGTTGTGGGAGTAAGTTTTAGCACTATTAGCCATTGTTTGCATTGAAATGGAGCTGCCTGCCTGCCTGTATTGGCTGCCTGCCCATATCACGTATACGCCGCGAGGGCCTAAGTGCTTGTGCGACTCTGCGGCTGTCTGCGTTAGTGTGTGTATGCGTGTGTGTGCGTCTGTTTGTGTGCAACTAAAGTGACGTTAATGCGTTAAAAGTGGTTTGGCTTGACTCCTGCTCGGCTCGGCTCATCCACATTGCTATTTGCATTCTGTATTATTTACAAGTCGTACGTAAATATTCAGGTAAACCAATGCAGAGGGATGAGCAGCAGCAGCAGCAGCAGCAGCACTCGGACAGACTGAATGGCAACTTCATTGTTGCCAATTGTCCGCCATTGTCGCCGTAGCTGTCTCTGCTCCCTTCGCCCTCGTCCTTCTCCCTTCTCCCTTCTCCCTTGATTCTGCTTGTCATTTGCTTTTGCGGGTCGCATGAATGCCAAATGCAGACAGAACGAAAATCAATATAAACTGACAGTATCTATGACAGATGGCAGGACTTGGTAATGTCGTTGTTGTTGTTGCTGTTGCAGCTTTGTTTGTCTGTCGCGTTGTTGTTGTTGTTGCTTGTTTATTAAGTTAAACAACGCAGCAGCAGGCGAAGCACACACAAAAATTGCCAGTGCGAAAAGGATTCATAAGGATTCCGCAGCGTACGCACCAATGTGCTACACACACACACGCTCACACGCATGCACGCACACACGCATACACCGCTACGCACACAGACACCTACAGACGCACATAGAGCGGGTTATATATTACATAAGCTCCATTGTTATGCTGCTGCGGGCTTCAGCCAAATGCAATGCGAGAGCTTTGCAACCCTTCGCTTTGGCATAACAAGCGTAGCCTGGGTGAGTGGAGGGGGGGGGTAGGTGGGCAACAGGAAGAGCTCTGCTGGAACCGCAGCAGGAATAGCAACAGCAGCAGCCACAGCCGCAGCCGTAGCCGTAGCCGTAGCAGACTTCAGACGTCGTGTCGAGTGTTGAAGCTCAAATGTCGCAATGCAATAAACTTTAGTCTCTCCCTCAGTGTGTGTCTGTGTGTGTGTGTGTGTGTGTGTGCTACCCCTGTGCACGCATACACATACACTTGCAGCGTGCGAGCGAGCGAGATAGCGTCAGTTGCAGGGGCGCAGGTAACATCATGAAAGCGCATCAAGCACAAATTTATTAGGATAGGTTTCGTTGCATTTTGATGTGCTCATAAGTGCTGCGCCTTATGCGAGTGTGTGTGTGTGTGTGAGTGTGAGACCTTCTGAGTATGTGTGTATGTGTCTGTAGGCCAATGAACCTTGCGCTGCTGAGGCCATACGAACGACCCTAACGAACCAGCCGAAAAAACAACACTCGATTCCAGTTGCCCAGCTGCCTTGCACGCTCATCTCGCTCTCGACCTCTCGCTCTCTCCCTTTCACGCTCTCCCTCACTCCCTCACTCACACGTTTCACAGTTCACAGTTCAGCTCAATTGCCTGGCAGCAAAAAATTAAAAAAAAAATGCATGAAAAAGCCCAATTGCAGCTTGTAATGCAACTGTTATGGCGTTTATGCGCAGCTTCACTTCATGAATTGCAACGAAAAACAATATAATATAAATTCCGCCTGAATACACGTAATGCTGAGGCGCAGCCAACTTTACGCAGTTTAATTGGGTGGCAACGCTGCGCGTGTAAGCTAAAGAAAAGCAACCTTGATCAAATCAAATTTAATTGTGAATTGCAAAATTGCGAACTGGGCTATAAGTTTTGATCTTTCTTTTGATTATTACAAAAGAATGATATATTATCATATTTTAGTTTCATTATAAACAAGAATTCATGTAGCACATGGCATAAACGTGGAAGGTAAGCTTGGGTGAGAAAAATCAGCATCAAATTGCCGCCTTCTACGAGCTTCCTTCAGCGTGTGCAATTTGTCTCTTTGGTCTCCAAGAGATGCAGTAGATAAATTTGACATGTTGCTAATTAAGATGCTGTCCAGATTAATAACCAATAGATGCCAAACACAGAGAGAGAGAGAGAGAGAGAGAGAGAGAGAGAGAGAGAGAGAGAGGGAGAGCTAGAGGGAGAGGTGCCTGAAACGCAACTAATCGAGAAGTGTTATCAACTTAATTGGATTCACGACTTAATTAGGGATTAGGCATGCGAAAGGATAAGCCCGATTCGAAAACCGAAACTGAAACTGAAAACGAAAATGTAAATGCAAATGGCAAACGCAGTGGCAACGCTCGCTCAAGTCGCTTAACCTTTGCGCTTTGCAGCGAAAGTCTTTTTCCGCCTTCTTGACTTCTTCTTGGCTTCTTTGCTAAGCTGCTTTCGCTGCTTTTGCTGCTTTATGCAGATGAGCAGCGGCAAGGGAACTGAAGTGTATTATGACTATAAATATGATAAAACTGAAATGAGCTTGATTTAACTGTTTATGCGGCAGTTAATAGGATGGTTGTTGGAGCTGTTGCTGCTCTGCTCTTATCAGCGTGCTGCACTCGACATACTCTCGAAACATGCTGTTTTTTTCAGCTCTTTCTCTTTTTTTTTTTTGGGTTAATAATGAAATTTCTCACAGAACTTTCCAAAGCAAAATTCCTTGCAAAATGCGGTATGGTAACGCCTCCAGCTTTCGGGCAGGGCCGGCTGCTGCTCTGTCTCTCGCTCCCTTTGTACCACAACCCTTTGCAGCATAAGCAGAAAAAGGACGAGTCGCATATTTTAACATAATTCTTCAAATGATGTGCTTGCCAGCCTCCCTCTGGCGCACTGCCACTCCCCTTGCCACTATCTCGCCTTTTCTACTCTGCTTCGTGGCATGCAAAATGTAATGCCAGCAAAATGAGCAGAGCAGGAGGAGTAGGAGAGGGAGGGGGAGCAGCAGGAGTGGGAGGCTTCGAAATTGCCACGGAGAACCCTTTCCTGCCGTGCCTGTCCCGGTCCTTGTCGTAGTCATAGTTATTCTTGTTGTTGCTCTGCTTTGCTTGTCGGCTGCAGTTTTAGGAAACTAAGCTTGAAAATTATTTTAGCTTTTACGGTATTTTTCTGGTATTTTTTGCCATCGCCCTGGCCCTGGCCCTGCCCCCTGCGGCTGCGTTTGCCCAAGCTCAATTTATGCAAATTAAATTGCAATGCTTTATTTTCTGCTCTTCTTTTTTCCCGTCATCTACTTCTTTTGCTGCTTTTATGTCATCAGCAACAACAACAAAAACAGTGGTAAAAACGCTCACAGCAGCCCACATAAAAATCCCACAGTGCGTGCGTGTGTGTGTGTGTGTGGATTTTATAAAATTATTAACGTAACTTTGATAAATTATGCTCATAAAAAATGCTTAAACGGCAATTTGAGTACGCCCAAAGTTACGCGGGTCTCCCCTGTCCCCACCTTGGCCACAACGACTTATTGGCCATAGACTCATTTGGCCAAAAAACTCATTTGCCGACAAACGCGAACACGAGCTGCGGCTACCAAAATACGCGGCAGCAGCGGCAGCAACAACTTTAAGCTGCAATTGCCATCTGGAAACACAGGCGTGGGCTGTGGCAAGTCTATGTGGCATGTGTGTGTGTGTGTGCGTGTGTGCATTGCGTTAAATTAATAACAGCGATGATGTTGCTACTGGGAACAGGCTGCCACTGCACCTCTCCCCTACCTACCCCCTCAAACGCAGCCGGTGAACGACTCCAGCTGCGCATGAGGCGCGCATGTGGGTGTTGCCGTTTGGCACCTTGGCAGCAGCTGAAACTGCAGCAACAGCGACTGCAGAGAGTGTATGCGGCGGCGGCGGCGGCTGTCTGGCTCTTGGCCTGACTGACTGCCTGACTGCCTGCCTCGCCCCCCTTGCCTCTCTCGCCCTCCCCGATGACGAATGTGAATGACTTGCCTCGAGACATGCAGTCAACTTGACGCGCATTTGTCTGGCAATGCGTCTGCCCAAACCTACAGGCAGAGCCATAATACACACACACAAACACAAATACATACATATACATATCAGGTAGACAACTTGCGCAGTTGTTGTTGCTGCTGCTGTTGTTTATGTGCCGCTGCGATGCTGTGTTGTCTCTGTCAAGATGGCGTCATTTGCAATGGCAACATGAGCTGCTGCGCCGCCTTGGGCTCTGGATCTGTGGAACTGTGGATAACAAGCTGTTGAGATTGCAATGACGTGGGCATAATTTGTTTTAGTTTATCCTAGTTTATTTTACTTCAAAAAAGGATGCAAAATGCAATAAATGTAATCAAAGCTATGCAGGAATTTGTTTTCACATTTCATAAATAAAATTCATTTATCTAAAATATTTAGGCCCTTAGCTATTTGGATATTTGTATATGAAGAATTTTAATCGGATTCGCAATTGTTTTATTTGTCTCGAAATCTCATCTACTTTGCTGCTGCCGCTGCTGCCACATCCTTTGCGGTATTTTATCTCGTAAGCGAAGAAACGAACATTTTCACTCTGCTGCACATTATTACAAAAGTTATTTGTTATATTTTTTTCTTCGTCTTCTTCTTTTCTTTTAGTTCTTCTCGTTTTATTCAGGTTTTTCTTTTTGTGCGACGATGCGACGCGACGGGTCGCTTAATTCAATTAATTTTTATTTAGTTTTCGTTTAATATTTGCACGCTCTGCACATTTTTAAGCAAATATTCTCGGCTAACTAAATGAAATGTTATTTGCATAAAAAATTTCAACATTTCTTTTCATTCTCCATATTTTTCGAGGTCTTTTGTTATGCCAGCCCACCCGCAAGTGTGAATACGGAACGCACATTGCTATCTCTTTGCTGTGTGTGTGTGAATTGTTGGGTAATACCCTTGCAAGGGGTTACATGACTTAGTAGATGCTCTCTAGCTCTGGGGAGTCAAGCTAGGGCATGAAAAAAGCGAGAGAGAGGAAGAGAGAAAAGAAAAAAGTATAAAAATATAGTTTAGACATATAAATCTGTAAAGAATCTTGAAGCAGCAACTATAGATTCATAGGAACTTATCTACCTATATAATGGATAGTTATTTTGTATCGGTAAGGGTGTTCTAACACATTCTCGAAGACATATGTATATGAAAACTATCTCGGAGTTGTGTAAATATGTAAAAAAACGCTTTAAATACTGTCGAGAAGGTTCCATCATATCGGTTCTATTTTAATCGTTATATACCTTTTGTCTGTCAGTCTCTTTAACTCGCTATTCTGCTGCCGATTGTTAGTATTTTACTGCGTCAAACTTCTCCCACAAGCAGGGTATCTTAAAGTCGTTTACACGCAGACTCCCTTGTCTTTTTCTATTATTTTTTTTGGTGTGCACATTAACACGCAGTTGCTGTTGGTTTTCCTTCATTTTTTCCCTTATTTATTTTCCTTTTTTTTGGGCCACAAGACTTAGCGTATTTCGCACACACAAACTCAGATTCAGCTACGGATTCAGATTCACCAGGCAGCAGTTAATGCCGCAGCGCCTTTTACAATTTTACAATTTTAGTTTTTAGCCGCGAGCGAAGGCAAGCGTAGCCCAACTTATCCACACCACGGAGGTGTGTGTGTGTGTGTGTGTGTACGGGTGTGTGGGCGGGTTGGCAGAGTGTTTTTGTAGTCGAGCGCTAGAAATTACTTTATTTTAATAGGACTTCATTTAATCCGCGCACATTATAAAACGTTCGGTGGGGTAGGCAATTTGGGCTGACGCGCGGCGCACGCGGCGTATACGCAATCTGCGCTTTTGTCTACTTGTGGGCGTATGTGTGTGATTGCGCGCGTGCTCGTGTGTGTGTGTGTGTGCTGTTTTTAAAATGTAAACTGCACGCCAGATGAAAGACATTTAGGCTGACATGAAGAAAACAAACAACAAACACGCCCTTTCACATACGCATACAACAAGCCATGAGGGGGGGGGGGGCGGCAGGAGGCGCGCTAAAGGGCTGCGTTGGGGAGGGGGGGCGTGTCGGAGCCAGGCAGGCAGGCTTACAGCGTGACAGCGTCTGCTTGTTTAATACAAAAGTTTCATTTCCGCTTTTCATTAGCTCAACGGCGACACAAACAGGGCAAAAATGCGTAAATAACATATACACGCACACAGAGAGCAAGAGAGCGAGAGGGAGACACAGACACACGCACGCACACGCAGTTAAGGCCATAATGAGATATATACAAAAGCAAAAGCCGTGCCAGCTCAGTGGCAAATCGGGCGAGTGTCAACCTCAAACCACGTGTTAATTGTGCTCCTGCAAGTTGGCTGTCCCCTGGTCTGCCTCCCCCCCCCTGACTACCTTCTCCCCTTTCTGCTTGCTTATTGCCCATGTCACACTGCTGCCTGTTGTGCCCGTTGCTGTTGTTGTTATTATTGTTGTTATTGTTGCTTTTTGCTGCTGCTGCTGTTGCTGAACTAAAAAGCCTGAAAGGCGCTTAAGTTGACTTTTATTTCGCATAGCTGCGAGTTGTTTTTCCAGCACGCTGCCAGTGTGTGTGTGCGAGTGTGTGTGCGAGTGTGCGCGCGAGTGTGTGTGCGAGTGTGGTTTTTTTCACCGTACTGTCTGCCAAACCAACGAGCCGAGGCTGGCCGAGCCTCGACTAGCTGCTGCTATATTAACTGACTTACTGCCACGCCTCCCGTTTGCCCTTAAATGTGTTTACGTTGGCACAGTACCCGGCCATATCTACATGGGTGTTTGTGTGTGTGTGTGTGTATGTGTGTTAACCCAACACGCACCGTAATGAAGTAGCCTCCACCAAAACGGCGTAATGGCAATGCCTGACTGAGCCTCATACTTAATAATCTCTCGCAGGCTGTCGCTCCACCGCTCTCCCGCTCACTCTGCCGCTCGCTCTCTCACTGCTCCCCCTCTGTGTGTGTATGTGTGTGTGTGCCCGTCTGTGTGGGTGCTTACGGGGCGTATGAGAGATCCTAGCGCATTGGGTAGAGACACACACATCGTTGAGGTTATTCAACTGCAGCCGGCTGGCTGGGCGGGTTGAGCGCGGCAGCGGGCTGGAGGTGGGTTGTGGGTGGGGGCAGGGGAAGGGGGCAGGTGGATGGTGTCAGAGTGCGCTGCGATGTGGTGCGTTTTACTCCCATTTTGCAAACGCTCGCATCCGCTTCACTTTGCACGCCATTTCCGCCTCGGAACAAGTTGCCAGGCTCCGCCACGTCAATCGCTATCTATTGCCCTCTTCAGCCCGCTCCATGCCCGCCGAAACCCTCCCCCTCCTGCCATGCGCTCCTCCTCGTTCCTCCTGCCTGCTTGGCTGATGTATCTAGCCTAAACGTTTCGATGTAACTCGCTGCCATATCTGCATGTAACTTCATCGTTCGAGTCAGTTTTATTGATTTTCACTGTTTTAACTCATGTGCATTTAATAATGCCTACCCCTTGCCCTGCCGTATCCCCTCTCCGCACCCTATTCCCTTTTACTTCCACATTCTTCCTGCTGTTGCTGCTACTGCTGCGTCTCCTCTCGCGTTCAATTATGTGTACGCATTAAGCCTTTCATTCCATTGTTGCCTGCTCCTCTGGCAGTCATACTGCATACTCCCGTTCTCCCTGCATTCTCCCCTACCCTACCCTAGCCTGCCTGCCTGCCACTTCCTTTACCCTGGCGCTTTTGGCCTTTCATTATGTTGACGATATTATTATTGAATTATTTGTATTATTGCATTATTTACTTGTGGCTGCGGCTTGGACCTATAATAACATTATAACAGGCACTCGCACACACACACACGCACACACGCTCGCATAAACGCAATTTTCGTGCTCTTGTTGTTTTATATTATTTAACATTAATTTGTTTATACAACGCTTGACTGCTGCCAGGATTATCCGTTGCCGCTGCTGCTGCTGCTGCCGCAGCAATTCCAATTACGAACGGTTAATGAACGCCATTAAAGCCCCCCAAATAAACGTGTTTTTCTTTTTGGCTTTGTTTTTGTCACATCGACTATCGCATTACCAGTGAAAACAATGCAATAACAACAACAAAGCGGCATAGTAACACTATGCGAAAAATCAGCAGAAAATTGAAAAGGCAACTCGCATATCGTTTTTGCCTAAATACAAATTCACAGAGCGATTATATGACTTGATTGGGTATAGGGACTCTCATGCAGTTTGACAAATCTACAGTTTTATATAATTTAAAAAATAATAAATAGAATACTGCAGTTTTGTTTATTTACTCAAATGAAAAACTAGAAAAACAGCACTCGCTGCCAATTTGTCATGCTAATCAAGAATATACACATAAATATATATGTATTTGTATATATTGACGCGTTGGTATTAGTTTGTCTACTGCAACATGTTACACACTTGCCCAAACAGCTGTCAAACCCTTTGCAAGTGTATTTAAACAACAACAGCAACGGCAGCAGCAACAAATTGCAAGCCAGGCAATATGTCGCCTGTCATAAGCTCTGCCTGTGCCTGTGTGTGTGCCTGTCTGTGTGTGTGTGTGCCTGTCTCTATGCATGTGTGTGCCTGTGTGTTCGCTTGTCTCTATGTGTGTGCGTGTGTGATTGTGTTAGTTTGTTTGTTTGCATTGCAATTTGCCAGCAGCTGTAGAACAAATTGCATATTACGCATACGCCACATCGTACAAAATTTCACATATGCCAGACGTTAGAAATCCCACACAGACGCATACACCGGAATTATTTGTTAGTCAGCACACTGTATGTCTGTGTCCATGTTTGTTTGTCTAAATTTAAAGCACTCTCGATGGCAATTGCTATAGTCATCGTCGTCGTCATCGTCTATAAATCTACGCACACGCACTACGTTCATTGAACTTTACTTTTTTACTGCTCTTCTTTTTTTACCAAGTGTGCCAGACTGAGGTGTTAGAGGTTTGTTTGTTTCCAATTCGATATAGTTTCTCAAACAAATCTCATTGTGTTTAATGGGAATTTTATAGTCGACGGGCAAGTGTTAAGCAAATTGACAAGTGTTCGAAAAGCTTTACTTACCTCGATATGTTAACTAACGATGGTGGCATCGACGTACACATAATGAACTAAGAAATTAGTGTGTTTAATAAGCTTGTAAATATTTAAAGTTGATAATTAATTGCTGTCTATTTGATTTCGATTAGATTATTTGCACAGTTGAGCTCTGTGGGAGTGCCCAAATTGCAATTAAGTTGATTTTACTGCTCGAATGAATCGCTAGACAAGGACTACGTGTTTGCGGGTGCATGTGTGGGTGAGTGTGTGTGTGGGTGTATGTGTGTGGGTGTCTGTATGTGTATCAACGGATGTTGTGCTTAGCTGCCATGGCAACACACTCATAATTACTCTGCCCATTTGCCAGAGATTCCGTTTTAATCTCTTAATTCTGTCCATCAAAATTCTCTAGTTTGCTTTCTACAAAAACCATCAACACACACACACACACACTGATATACGCAGATACGAACATTAAAGCATACACCCACACGCCATAAAATGTGAGTTACATAATAATATTAAAAATTTGATAAATGAATGCATTTAAAAGCATTTAAACTTTGGCCAAACACGCCGCTTATGGCGATGTGCTGCACAGGCAGGTAATAATACCCTATTAGAGGCCATAACGAATTGGCCATAAAGTTTGTGACATCGTGTGGTGGGCTTAAGTGTGCCTATATTAGGCAATATTGCAAAGGATTGTCCAAGTTTGTGTGCATATATTAATAATACTTGTCAGCTTAAAGAATTTACTCTATGGATTAGTTTCAATCTCTTTTGGTATACTAGGTAATTATTATAGTATATAATGCTGTAATATGTCGGGAAACATTTATGTATTTCAAGTCGACTCATAGCAAAGCAAGCATTTTAAAATCTTTCAAATATATATAATTCTTATAAGCTTAAACTTTTTGAAAAATTCACTAACGCCTCAACAAATGTAGTCTTTTTAAATATAGAAATAGGTCGTTTTTGAGCAACATTTTTTAATTCAATTTATTTTTTTATAATCTACCTTATACAGTCAGTGATATATATTTTATTTCTACAGTAATGTATTATATTAAATTGGATGGGAATAGAAAGCAGAGTACGCACACATTAAGTATAATATAGCACATTGTTTAGGGTATTTACGCTGCGAACTTCCCCAAACAGTTGTGCCTTCTTGTTTTCCTCGTGATTTTCCTTGATTCCAATTTTCTTTACACATATATTTTTTATTTTTGTACTTGTGTTCTCGTATTTGTACTGATTTTGGGTTTGGCAGAGCGCGTGGCAAGTTGCAAGCGGCAAGTGGCAAGTGGCAAGTGGCGAGTGCTTTCAACGGCTCACAAAATTTCATTCCGTGAAAAATAAAATTTTATTACCATTGTGTAATTGCAAAGGTACCGGCGAGGGCAGTCGAAGGGGTCACAACAAGGGAGTGACCTGTAAGAAGAGAGAAAGAAATTGGAGTGGGGTGCAGGGGGGGGGGGCAGTCTAGCAATTGGTTGGTTGCCTTCATTAGCCAACGTCTACGTGGTGTAATTTTAAGTGTTACTTTTAATTTGTTTGCTTGCATAGCGCAGCTCAGTTTCATGCTGAGCATGTATGAGTGTGTGTGTATGTGTGTATGTGTGTGTGATTGTGTACTTTTATTGCTTATTAAGCGTTTTTAGTTCAATTAAATCGTATAATCGATTAAATCGCATCGACAGCAGCGACGAGTCGCCTCACGTGCCTCGCTCGCTCGCTCGCTCCTGGGCTCGGCGACATTGCCCTGCGCAGTGAGACGTGCGACGCAATGTCTGGCCCGGACTAATGGCCAGCAATAGCCAACAACAACAACAACAACAACTATGCGCTGTGTGCAGCAGCACAGGCAGCATGCAGTGCAGCACAGACTACCCCAGCCCAAAGCCACGCCCACCACTCCCACTCCAATGGACACGTTGATTACTGCTGATTGCCCGACAGCAAACAACGCGCCAAATGGCAGGAATCAGCCTCGGTTGGGGTACCTGCTGCTCCAGCTCCCCCCGCCCCCCCTGCTGCAAGCTTTAAGCTATTTAATTGATTTCCAACAATGAAATTTCCACGCTGAATATCGGTGAAAAATTGAGTAGAATGTACGAAAAACTTTCTCAGTTTTTATGTATCAAAATTGATTTGGGACAAACTGTAAACATTTCATAAATCTCTAGAAATGCGACATAAACGGCAATTCGACAAACATTTTGGGACTGCAATAATCATAAAAAATAAAATATCAAAAACTCGGGGAAAAGTGAGAGAGAAAGAGAACGAAAAAATAATCATAAATTTGTGAATTTTGTTTTTTTATGCCTTTGCCACAATTAAATTGTGCAAATTTGGCAAATGCACAAAAATATTTGCACATTTTATTTGACAGTTTTACGAGTCGTCGTTGGCCAGTTACCATGAGCCCAGCTCCTTCTCCTTCCCGCAGACTCATGCCCATGCCCATTCCCATTCCATTGGCAATACTACCATGTCCATACTGGGAATCTGCTTGATTTATGAAGTTGATTGTCCAACTGACAGTCAGCTGGCTCCGCGCTGAAGCCAGTCTCGGTCTACGTCTTCGACTGTCTGTCTGTCTGCCTGTCTGTCTGTCTGTCGGTCTGTTCGTGCCCGTTTCTTGCAGTGTATTTGCGTGTGCACGCTTTATCGTTTATTCCACATTACTCAAGTCATAATTAAGATCTTGGCAGGCGCTGCGGCCACAGCAGCCGCATCGCTTATAAATTGTGGAAGTGGCTCATTGACAACTTCATTTCCGTGCAGCAGCAGCAACAACAACAGCAACCTGCTGCTGCTGCCGCTGCTGCTCTTATGACATGTGATCCACTTAAGATCGTCGAGCTGCATCCGCAGGCAGCGGCAGCAACAGCGCCGCTAAATGACATAATGAACTGCATTATGTATGCGGCATACAGTGCGTATAACTCATGTGCAACACACCCCCCAAAAAGCATAAGAGCTGCTGCTGCTGCTGCTGCTGTTGTTGTTTTGGTTGTTGCTGCAACAAAGAGCTCAATTTGTGCGTGTGCGATAATGAAAGTGCTGACATTTCAGCCGTATGATGTCAGCACAAGTCACGCCCCGCGTCCTTCAGTGTGTTTTAATCGCAACTCTCTTTGCGCACTGTTTCTGTCTGCCTGTCTGTCTGTCTGTCCGACTGACCTGTGGCCTGTGACTGGCCTAAAACTGACAGCAGCTCAGCCAACATTGATGAATGTGCCAACAAGTGATCAATCAATTGTGCACTTTAGATCTCGGCTTATGGATAATAACACTAGCCACGCTGGCTAAATAGTATATAAATATATATATATATATAATATAAAAGCTGTATCGACACTTTGTGCTAAGGTTGATGAACTGCGCGCCAGAGCAGCAAAACAACTTAGGGTTTATTATGCAGCGACATGCCGCTTCAATTACAGATAGATTACTATAAAACTTTATAGATACTTTTCAAACAAACTGTATAGATACTTGACTAATAATAAGTTTATGCCGCTTACTACACGCATTCTTCAACATTTGTTATTAGTTTATTTTTTCGCGTGGCGTTGCCAGCTAATTTAACTGAGTTAAGTTGGCTGTGCCTCACGATTTCATGCATTGAGGCCGAAGAAGCGAATACACGAACTTACTGTTTAGGTATACACTTTTCTCCACAGTTCATGAAATGTTTGCATGAAATTGTCTTTGCATAAACCTAGTGAGTGTCGATTTAAGCCATGACTAATCTATCTGGTAGGCAAATAGCTGGATTTCAACTTATTTGCCAGTCGCGCACTCTTGAGATACATTTGTATCAATTAACATGCATTTCGTAGCTAATGAAATTCATTGCGAATTTATTTGCAGAACTGCAATTAGCCAGGTTAAACATGTCGGCAAACAGTTGCAAAAAGCTTAAAGTTGACTGCAGTTTGGCTGGATTTGCCTAGTTTGATTCTGCGGCAATTGGCAACAAAACTATTTGCAGCATCGTTTATTTACCGCTTTTTGATTACGCCGCATTTGTTTGTTTCCTGTGGCCTTAATTTGCACATTGCCATCGCAGTCGTTAAATGACAGGCGCTATATAAACAAAGCGACACACACACACACACACTGAGACTCATACACAGATACACACAGATGCAACGCACTCACACACAGATGCAAACGCAGGTGGCGTTTCACGTTTCACGCGCTTTTAATTGAGTGCTTCCGCTGCAATTAACAAGTACAGCGACGCCACTTGACCAGGCTGACTGGCTGACTCTCTGCCTGACTGGCCAACTGGCTGACTGACTGGCCAAGTGTCTGGCTCGGTTAGTTGGCTGTTCGTCTGCCCCAGCTCGGTCACTCATCAAGCTTAACCAGCTCCGCGGTCGACTGTCGACTGTCGACTCCCCTCGATGCAGTTCTAGATTACAGCATGCTTACGCACTAATGCCCCTTCAAGTTGTGACGTGTTGACTGCCGCACTTTTGTGGCAACAGCAGCGGGTGGCCAAGTGCGGAGCAGATGCATTTGCGTTGCGCTCTACAAATTAATTATCCAATGCATTGCAATCAGTGCTGCCTACTTTCGGGAAGCAGAAAAAATCTGTTTTTGACGGTAAACTACGCTTATAACAAGCCAAAAAAATATAGTAGCTAAAAGAGCATAAAATAGCTAAAGTATTTATACAAATAATGCATATAAAAATCTAAAAATAATATAAATCAAAATAGCATATGAATTCTTATTTATCAGCTAAAAAAACTAACTTTACTAACACAAAATTTAGCTCTTCCATCTCTCCACATTTTCTATCTTTTACCCGCTGTAGGTTGTTCAATAAAAGCCAGCTTTGACGGTAGAAAAGTGACTGCACTGTAATTGTTATTCACTGTGCCTGAAGTTCTGAGGCTGGACATAATAAAAGATTTTCCTTCTCATCGACGTAACGCACTTTACCCGACTTGTTTTGCAATTTTTGTACATTTTTCCCAACCCATCGCTTGCCAGTTTGGCAGTTTAGTTTTGCAATTTTCCGGCTCAACGATAAATGCAAATAGATTTCACCTGCAGACGTTGTGTGTTTGTCCAACATTTTCGAGAATCTTTTAATAAATTATGCGCATGGCATTTGCCCCGGCAACTTTTCTCCAGTAGTCGTTGCAATCGTTGCCGTTCGGATTTGGCTTGGGCATGTCGAGAATATCGAGAATCATGCATGAGTTTGACATGGATAACATGAGTGTAGCGTCAGCAGGACGCGCTCCCAGCGCTGCTCTGCTCAGGCAGCTGGCAGCAGGCGCGTACCTGAGACTAACAGAAACATACCCTGTGGCAGGTGGGGCGGACACGACGGGCGGGGCGGGGCGGAGCAATTGTAGTAGTCGCACATTTTACGATTATTTACATTTGCACAGTTAAGTGGGGAGAGTGCACAGCGAGAAAATGACAGGAAAAGCATGAAAAGCGAGACTTGACGAGGGTTCGCTTACAGCGCTGACAGATCATACAATGCGACGTGATTCTCATTCCTCGAAGGATTTTTATATCACATTATTGTCAGCCCGTCTAATGGCGCGTCATTGAATACATCAATCAGGGCAGCGTTTTCGCACAGTGTAGCATGCCACAACAGCAGCGCGTCCACTCAGCAGCAGCAGCAGCAGCAGCTCAAGCAGAAGCAGCAACAATAACATTTCGTTTGGCTGACTCCTGCTTCGCTCTCTCCTTTACCCTCTTCCTTAACCCCTCCCCGCCAGTGTGTCCACACCAACTCCATTCAATTAGCAACTCATAATAACAATAATTTTTCTTGCAATTCGCATTCAGTAAAACATTTTGCGGCACGTTCGTCGCTGACGACGTTGTCGATGTTCGTGACGTTGCCTCTTTCACCCATCACCCGTCACCGTCAGCGTTCATGTGGAGGCCCCACTCCCATCTCGGGGGGCGCATAGGTCGAGGCGCGGGCAGAAACGACCCTCCTCCTCCTCCTCCTGCTCCGCTTCCTCACAGTCATTGACTGCAACAATGTTGCCTGTTAAATGATGCATAATAATCGGGAGCGAGAGCGCGCTTTGCTCAGTTTCGAGCTGAGGCAGGCAGCCAGCAGTGGGTACGATACGCGGCTGCTGCTGCTGCTGCTGCTGGGATGTGGGACAACATTCCGATGGGCCAACGGCAACGCCGAGCGTTGGTTAAGAAATCATAGCTGTAGTCCTCAGGGCAGTAGACTAAGAGAATAAGAGAAGCAGCGCACAGTGGGCTGCATGTGTAATAATTGCAGTTAAATATTTTAGACCAAAGTTGAGTTCTTAAGCTGCAGTTGAGTTGATGCTCTAAATTAGATTTATAAGAATTACATTGACATTATACTGCTTGTAAAAAGAATATGGAGACAGAACAACATCATTTTCTTGATCTTCGAATAAGTGAAAACATTGTTTAACAAGCTGATATAGGTTTTTATTATTACCGGCATATGAAACAATAGAAGTTTGTTTAAAAAACTTTTAAAATATGCATTTAAATTCAGTAAAGCTGAAGTATTGCCTAGAAATAAAAATAAAAGCTACTTCCAAACCGTAATAAAATAATAAAATTTCTAGAAAATATTGAACACACGCTTCTGCTTTCAATTGCTTTTATGAGCTGCGTTTGGTATATAGAAAACTTCATGGCAAATTTGCTATGTTTACTTTTTGTAATTACTGAGATCTCGTTCAGTCTGGGCAATAATATATATTATAATATATACTTCTGGTGTCTGTCTGCGCTTCTTTATTTGCGCAGCATATTTTAAGCAATTTTTCCATGAAAGACAAGTATAATTAATATTTAATTTAATAGAGTGTAAAATTTTTGCTGAACTTGAGCTTTTACCCCACTGTGCCTGGCGGCGGTTCATGCGATTGTGTTGATGATTGTCGGACGCACCATACTCCATACTGAGTACTTGTGCGTTGCACGCTGTGCCCGCATACAGTCCGTCCGTCCGTCAGTCAGTACCTCACTCAGTCAGTCAGTCAGTCATTATACTGCTCAACGCCCACGCACACACCCACGTGCACACGCCCACCTTGTGCAGAAAATCTGCTGACTGCAGCTGGTCGCAGCCAACGACGACGACGACGATGACGTTGGTCACTTGATGTGCTGCGGCTGATGAAAATTCGCCAGGCTTCCGTTTTGGCCCAAGAGTTCTGGGCCAGGTTGCCCCAAGTTGGTTGTGGCCATAAGCCACCGAACTGGCAGGGTGTGCGCCCGTGTGTGTGTGTGTGTCTGTGTGTATGGCTTTCAATATTTACTCAGCTTGAAACATTTTTATAATTTTCTTTTCGTTTCGCCTTTTGCAACGCTTGACCAACGGGTTCGCTGCTTGTGGGTTTTCTTATTGTTCCGTTGGCTGTTGTAGTTGTTGCAGTTGATGTTTGGTTCGTTGGCTATTGGCAACATTGTTATTTTCTGCTATTTGGCCATTGACTATTGACCAAGGAAACCCATGGCGAGAGAGTGCTCAGCGCTTTTTTCAGCGTTTTATTTATTTATTTCGGTTTAATGCAAGCTGACTGCACTGTGTTCCAACTACATACTCCTCCATGTCCATGTCCAAGTCCGTGTCCATTTCGTGCTCGCTCTCTCTCCCACTCTACCGCTCTCGTTCTCTTGCTCCGCGATTCCGGGAAGTTGTATTGAGTCATTGGTAAATTGGTTTACGTTTAAACCATTTAAAAATGCAACGCGACGCGAAGCTGCCGACAGAGTTGGTAAACGCATTTTTCACATTCCGCAATTCGCCAGCGCCATTTAGCATACAATGTGGTCGAGAACAAAACGGAACAGAAAACAGAAAACATAAAAAAGGCGAAAAAAAAACCAAAACAAAACGAACCGAGAACAGAGAATGCAAGAAAGGAGGAGGAGCAGCAGTTGAAAGCGCCTGAATTATATACTGGGAATTGCGGCACTGTCTGTGTTTCAATTTGTTATTGTTTGTTTACGTCGCCATCGAAAAATATTGAACGGAAATTTTGCAATATGATTTATGAAGGGAGTGCGAGGGGTAGCTGACGGGGCGGTAAGAGGGAGAGAGAGAGAGAGAGACAGCTGTGTTTGCACTGCAAGTTCCTGCCAAATTTCAACGGAAATGAATTCGTTTATGGCACAGCATATTGTATTTTGGTTATCCGCCGTTATGACAAACGCAGAGTGCAGCTATGA
Source organism: Zaprionus inermis (assembly GCA_018151445.1). Lineage (NCBI taxonomy): Eukaryota > Metazoa > Arthropoda > Insecta > Diptera > Drosophilidae > Zaprionus > Zaprionus inermis. The sequence goes on along the minus strand of JAECXD010000640.1, from coordinate 1,733,433 downwards.
TTTGCCAGCGGAAGGTATTTGTAACGGTACTTTGCGGTGCTTGAGTGGGAATATCGGACATAGTGTTGGGAGGGGAGAAAATAATCATTAACGACCGATTTTTAAAGCGCTGCAGCGCTGCTGAAAACTATGGGACATTTTCAAGCTCTATAACTTTCGAGTTCTGGGTGCTTTTGGTATGAAATTTGAAAGGGAGCTTCGTATAATATTGCCCAATTAAATATACCTGAGTTAAGGCGTATAATTCTATACAAAACTTTAAATAATCTGCATAAAACCGACCGAGTTCCACGAAAGGTTCGATTTTCTTTGAATGTACAGAAGTCTTAGCAAATGGTATTTTGCTAGATATTTGCTCAGGCTTTCTGGCTTTGAAATAGTGAAAATATCTGAATTTCTAGAGTAGCAGGATGAATTCCATTAATAAAACCCTTCAAATCGATTTGCTTCTATGACAAAGGCAAAGGCATTTGCAATTTGCCAACGAACTAATTCGGAATTAACAACGTATGCATATATAATCGAGGCTTGGCGTTACTCCATAAACTTTTACAACTTAATCGAATGCCCTGGGGGGTTGCCCGAACCCTCTCTCCACTCTCTTAATATCCTTCATCCTCTTTATATACGTACATAGATAACAGAGAGAGTTCTTTGCCCGCCTCGCAATGCAAATTGCCAAAGACAATTTATTCCGAATTTCTGTAGCGCCAAAAGTTAAACAAATATGCCAATTGAATGGGGGGGAGTTTGCTGTCTGTGTGTGTTCTGTGTGTGGGTATATTCTGTGTGTGTGTGTGTGTGGCAGTTGTAAACAAACAAAGCTCAGGACTTTTGGCAAGCAACTAAACAAACAGAGCCTGCAGTTTAAAAGGCAATTTATCTTTGACTTTTGCAAAGTAAATGCGCCGCCATTGTTTAAAGTGCCTTCAATTGGTTCTAGCCGAACTTAATTCCGTGTGGGTGTTGCCACCGAGTGTGTGTGCCAGTGTGTGTGTGCTTGTGGTAAGCGCTCTTAACTAGTTCGCAGCGCTGCCAGCAAATTTCGAGCATACTCAACCACTCAATTACGCAACTGCAACCGCCGCTATACCCCGGGACAGTGTGTAATCAATTGAGCCAGCACAGGGCAAACAATGGCTAGAACGCGGTAGAGAGAGAAAGAGAGGGGGAGAGGGTGGGGGAGTAGAGTGGGCCAGGGGCCAGGGCTTTGCTCATAAATTTCACGCGGTATTTTTGGTCGAATTGCATTGGAAACGCACGTAAAACTATTCGAGCTGAGCTAACCCAAATAACGTCGAGCAATGCAAAAGCTGCCGAAGATGCCCGCAACAATAAAACACTGTAAATGCCAAAAAGGGGCGACGAAGGGGTGAGGGGGGGGTTAGGGTGTACGCAGACAGTTGAGAAAATTGTAGAATGTGCACAGTGCACGCTGCAATGAACTGTGGCAGCAGGCGCAATCGATAGATGCCGCTGCAACTTGAGATACAAGATACTCTTTCTCTGTATGAGTGTGTGTGTGTGGCGAAAGAGGGAGAGAGAGCGCAACTTCCCACATGATGCTGCTGCTGCTGCGGAATGTCATGGAGTATGTGCACACGCATCTTCGACTTGGTTTGCATTCCCAGCTCTGCTACGCCTCCCCCCCCGCCTGCTTACTTGGCTTGCCGCAGAGCTGCGGTGGGTGTGCGGCGCAGCTGCGTCAGTTGACCGGGAGCTGCACGCGGCGCGAGGCAGAGCGGTAATGGAGGGGCACGGCAGCGCGGGGCAGTAGCTTACATTTATGCGCGAAATTGTCGTACACATTTGCACATTCATAAATTCTCGTTGAGCGCCCCCAAAGCGACAGCCGCAGCGCCAAAGAATGCCCCATGCCTGTGGCAAGCTGGAGAGAGAGAGCAGAGAGCGAGAACGAGAGAGAGAGAGATGCCATAGAATGCCGCATAGTTTGTTGTTGTGTGTTAGTTTGCGCTGCTGCCGGCTTGTAGGCGCGTGTGCTCGTGCCCCTGTGCCATTTAAATTTCAGTTAAAGTTTAGTTTTATTCTCTTTCTCTCTTTCTTGCTGCTTCTTTTTTGCTTTTTCGTTTTTTTTTTTATTTTATTATCATACGTGGCGCGGCTGCTGCTGCCTGGGCAACCTTAGAACAGCACGTCATTAGACGATAAATTATCTCGCTGCACGCTGCATTTTGCATAAAATGTTGCTGCTGCTCGCTGCCTGCTGCTTGCCACACGGCTGCTGCCTGCCCCAACTGTGCGGAAAGTGTGCCACAGCTGTTGACCGGGAATCGACTTGCCTCGCGGCTGTCGCTGCGCGCTGGACCTGAATCTGAATCTGGTGCGCGCTAAAAGGATGCCAGGCAATTTGAATTTGTGAAATTCCATTAAAGGGGCCTACTCGAGCAGCAGCAGCGGCGGCAGCGGCAGCAGCAGCAGTTGCAGCCGGGTCTGGCTTATCTATGTGCAAGATGTTGCCGTTTGATAAGCGCAGTGCAGCAATTTATGTGCCGCCACCGTTGCGTCGCTGCTGCCGTTGCTGCTGCTGCAGTTGCAGTTGCATTCATCATCGACTGCAGCAACAGTTGCTGCAAGGAATGCGCGCTGTTGCCGTCGACGTGCGTTCAACTATGCAAATTTGTGCAAGTTGCAACTGCTCTCGCCCGCCTCCCTCACTCGCTGCACAGTGCCGCATTGACTTGCAACTTGCTACAACTTAGTAACTCGCTCTGTGTGTGTGCGAGTGAGTGTGTGTGTGTGTGTGTGTGTGTGTGCCTCTGCTTGTTGTCAAACAGCATTCAAGCACGATTCTGGGAAACATTCTTCCCCAGTGACTGGTTGACTTCAGTTTTGCATTGCTTTTCCTTTGGCTGCAGCAGCAACTGTGCAACTCTACTTGCAACTGCCACATGAACCTCAGCAGATTACAGAATAAATGAGCTGAAATTATATTGACGATTGCAAATAACGGTAGGTAGGTAGGTAGGGCAATCGATCGAGTCGAAAGTTGAATGTCATGACAGTTCAATCACCAAGATTGTCGATCTTAACAATGCACACTGGCCAAAAGGCACATTTTATTTGTATGAAATTTACCTACTGTCCTTATGAAACTAAGCATATATTTCATTTTATGTGTCTATAATATACTGCCGAAATTTCATTAAAATCGCAATACTATACACCACAGTTTTCATAGAAATAATTAAAAGATTTTGCATATGTATTGCATTGTATAGCGACAATATATCGTATATATAGAAACTATTTGTTGTAGTTTGACATTTTCAATAACAACATGTAAAATATCCTTATGAAACTAAGCATATATTGCACTTTATGTGTCTTTAATACGCGGCCAAAATTTCAACGATATCACAAAACTATATACCATATTTTCTAAGAAATAATCACGAGAATTTGGATTTTTGCCTTGTTCTTCAAGCTTTTGCCAAGAAACTTGATCAGTTCGATTAACAAAGCCTACCATATGTGTAGTTAAAATTTCATTAAAATCGAATCACTACATGCCAAAGATTTCAAAGAAAAGTATATTTTTTTCGCCATTATTTTTTAAAAGTGAAAAATAGCAGTGCATGAGGGAGAGGGAGAGGCTGCCCGATTACTCAAGATCATGTTACCGATTGCAGATTGTGTATAGTTTAATATTCAATAAGAGCACGCGAAACGCTTGTTGACTAAAATCTCGAGGCTTGCGAGTTGCCAACTCTGTGCCATGATTTTTGGAGGAGTAGTTGGCAAAGCGCAATTAAACGCCCTGTGCCATTGAAACAATTATGCCATAACAATTACCCCCAGCCGGGGCACATGCAAACTCAATGCCAGCTCCCCGAGCCACAGCATGAGTGTGTGCGTGTGTGTGTGCATGTGTGTGTGCTGCAAATTTGCAGCATTTAGCTGCTGCTGACATGGCATTTGGTAGCGGGCAAGTCAAAGGAATTTTCATGCGTCAAATTGCCGCCGCTTGTGCATTGCGTGTAATTGCGGCAATAAAAATTGCAACACATTGCGTAGAAACATGCAACATAAATACAAAATACAACACAACAGAAACAACAACAAGCCAGGGAGAGAGAGAGGGAGAGAGAGAGAGAGGGAGAGAGAGAGCGCGAGCGGGCCTGTTTAGCAATTATCTTATTTATTTCAGTTAATTTATCAAAAAGAACCTAAAAAGCAAATGCACAGTTTCCTCGGAACTTGTGCTTCTGCGTCGCCTCTTCACATTGATACCTACTTTAGTTACGAGTGCAGACACAATTGCCATTCGTCTGGCTCGTTAGCCAACTTCACGTCTTGGCCACAAGTGAGTGCACCCAGCACCGAGCACCGAACTTGCCGCCACAGCCGCCACTTGGGTGGCCATAGCTGGAGCGGAACGCAAGTTGATTGCATTTTTAGCATAAATTTCAACGTATTTGACTAATGTTTGCCTATTTGTTATTGTGCACTCTGTGCCGCTCTGCTCTCTCTCTCTCTCTCCTTTTGGGGCTATTTTTCACCCGGCATTCTGAGTCTGTACTTATGCAGTAGAACAGTCGGAAAGCATTGCAGCCAATAGATAATGCTTATGTAGCATGCAATTGCCCGAGAAATACACTTATGTTGATATCAAGTATACGCACCAAATGCCAACAGATCGAATCATTTGTTATGGCTTAAGCGAAGCATAGAAAGAACAGAATAGATCACATTGAATATAAACAATGTAACTCTTATTAAAATCAGACTCCGATGCATCCATTAAAAAAAAGAAAAAATCTCTGTCAGTTGCATAAGTTCTAAAGCTTAATTTAAAATATAAATAACCTGTTTATATGGGATTTTAAATAAATTTCCTTTGCGTGTGATATATGGAAACATTCTGGGAAAATTTGCTGTATCTGGCACTCATAATAGCCAATATCTCAGCGGCCGAACAGACAGAGAGAATGTGCCAAGTCTGTACTACTTTGTGAGGTTTTTTGAATAGTCTAGTTTCCCATGATTGTTTGAACTTCTTAGTAAGGATATATAAATATATACTATTTACTACCAGCTAAATACTTAAATATTAAAATATTTCCTTGTTCAATTTGTTGCAGTTGCGGCCGCTACGCAGACGAAGAACACAAGCACACTGAAGCCATATCTACAGATAAAAAAGCACGCTATAACAAGACTGACCATAACCAATCCACACATTGCGCACTTTCTGGAATGCGTTCCCATAATAAATTCCTTTGAATTCTATCAAGGTAAGTTACTGGGACAGCCACAATGGAAAACTGACGGAGAATAAATGAATAAAAACCCTTCTTCTAGATGGCATACCCGTCTATTGCACCTGGTTTCGCAACGATGAGCAAATCGAGCATTTGGCTATACGAAAAAGCGAATTCTTCATCTATAAGAACGGCACACTACGATTGCCGCCCAACGAGCGTGCCAGCGGCGTTTATCACTGTCAAATCGATGCTGATTACACAAAAGTTATATCCGACAGCATAACTGTCGAGTATCCAAGTAAGTCGAGTGACCTCTGCCAATCCCTGCAATATCTGAATCCTTTCCTTCTTTCCTGCAGTCTTAAAGCGTTTGTTTCCCGGCCAGCAGCAGATCGCCAATATCAGCGCCCCGGAGCATCAGCCGCTGGTGCTCGGCTGTCCATTTGTCAGTGTGCCGGCTGCACGGATTAGTTGGTATTTCGGCAACGATTCGCTGGCGAATGACAACAGGCGAGTAAAGATCAGTGTTGTTCCATCGAGCGAGCGGCAGTGCGGAATGCCATAAACCAGCTCGATTCGGCTCTCATTAATCCGACGCCTGTTGGCTTGATGGCCACACACTTTTATTGATTGTGGAAAATTGGGAATCGGTTTTAATCTTTCTGTATCTCTATCTCGTTTCTCGTACAGCGCGCTTATACTGTCGAATGGAACACTTGTGCTGCGTCAACTGCGTGCGGAACAGGCAGGAAAATACAAGTAAGTTGTCTGCGGAATCGAAAACTTAAGATAACCAGCTATATACTCCGGTAAAATTTACATGTTGTAGCAGACATTTATATTGTCATTGCCTATTATCTTCATTTGAGTTGCATGTATCCGGCTCAAAATGTGCTCAGTAGGGTATTTTATGTAGAGGTGATCTCTGTGAACTCAGGCCTGGCTATGGATTTGATTTGATACGTTTTTTTTCGTACCTTACTGCAACTAAAACAATTTTTGAATTTATTATACATTGTTTTAAAGTTAAATGGAAAATATTTGGCATACACATTAATCAGGATATATACTACCTATGCTGCAAATTTCATGTGGATTGCACAATACAGACAGTAGAAATTAAGTAGATACTTTACTTTAGACTTTATTAGTGCAGTTCGAATGTTGCCTTTTAAAAATCTAGTACAGGGTATAAACGCCGCGACTACTACACTCTCGATTGGTCTTTAATATCTGTAGTACATTCATATTCATTATAAGAAATACCCGTGTTACCTGTGCTGCCTGTGTGCGTGGCAATTTACAGCTGCCTGCGGGCCTGCTCTTCATTTAGACGCTGATGTTGTGTATCAACACCTTGGCCACAATCCATCAAGAGTGCCTTCGCCCTCGCCCTCGCCTCGACTAGCAGATATGCATTAATTAACACCACGCACCGGCGCCGCTGACAGGCAGCGCCTTCGCCCTCGCCTTCGCCTGTGCCCACTATCCATGTCGACTTGTGACCGTTTCTCCTACTCTTTCTCTTTCGCAGATGCGTTGCCCAGAACCAATACGCGAACCGTAGCCATCGCCAGTTCGTGTGGCAGGTGCGCGTCGATGGCGTGAACGTGGACGCCGCCGGCCGCGACTGGACCACGCTGGCAACACAGCTGCTGCCCGCCTTTCAGAATGCCACCATCTATGTGCCCGGCGGTGGCCAACTGTTGCTGCAGTGTCGCGCTGTGGCCGACTACGTGCCGATAGACTGGTGGCTGCAGCATCCGAACAATACGTTCACGCAACTGCGCAATGATAGCGTCGCGCTGGAGATCTCCAATGTTAGTCAGGCATTGCATCAGGGCTATTACTTTTGCACCACGCCCAGCGATAGGCAGACATTTCGTGTGATCATTACGAGTCCGCCAAGAATCGTAAACACGCTGCCCGTGGAGCTGGGCTATGTGAGTCTGTCGACCAAGTTGTCGTGCCGCGCCGAGGGCAATCCCGCGCCGGAGCTGACGTGGTATCACAATGGCGCGCTGCTCAACAGTTCCTACACACGCTACATTAGCGGCAACGAGCTGCACATACACTCGTTCGATCCCGAGGAGGAGGGCATCTATCAGTGCTTTGCCAGGAACGTGGCTGGCGAGGATTCGGCAACGGGAGAGTTGCGTTTCAAACGACAGCCGGAACAACCGAATCCGTTGCAGAACATACGCTGTTATCCGCACAGTTTCCACACCATCAATGTCACCTTCGACAGTCGCACACTGGAGGTAATCCCCTCGAGACTTGCCGCTTACACTCGCCATATATATTCTAATTATCAGGATGATCTCTTAACGTTGCAGTCCATGTTTGTCGTGCACATTGTGCAAAGCAATCCGCATCAGTGGAGCTCGTTTGCGCCGATGAGACTGAATCACACCTCGTTCGTGGTCATCTCCACGGGTCTGCCGGTCTATCGTCCCTTTGCGCTAATCACACGCTTCCTTACGCCCACCTCGGATGTGAATTTCGGTGCGAATGTGCCGCAGCAGATGATACTCAGTTCGTTGCGCAGTCCCGCCGTCGTCTGCTGCACGCAGGGCAGTAAGTTACCCCAAGCTCGGACTCAAGTTTGTCAATCATTGCAATCTCCACATTCCACTTTCCTCCCTTACAGTGCTGCTGCGTCTGGTGCACCTGGGCAACGATACGTTTGTGAAATGGTCGCAGGGAGATCTGGAGAACAAGAAGTACTTTATAGTGCAGTTCTCTATCAATCATACGCATCCGCATCCGGCTCAATTGCTCGATGGACCGCTACATGGCACCAACACGCCCGTCGAGGAGAAACCCGACGAGATACGTCGCAAATTGACCGTGATAAGGCCGCTTAATCAATCGGCAGCAGCGACAGTGTTGCGCAATGCCGAGCACGAAGTGTTGGACAACGAAGTGGACGATGTGACACTCGAAATGGAAGAGGATATCTACAGTCTGGTGCTGGATGCCAGTGCCACGGGTCTGCTGCTGCAGCACTTCAGTCGCATCAAGATGCGCGTGCTCATCATAACCAGCGAGAACGAGTTTCTTGCCCAGGACTTTCGCTATGTACAGTGGAAGATTGTGAGTAGACTGTACTGTAGACTGTACACAACAATTCCTGGCGGAATCGCACAGCTCTTGGCTTGCTCTAATATCGCTTTCGTTTATTTTCCCGCCCACGCCCGCACCAGATTGAAAACGGCACCTCAGATCAATCGAACATGTCATTCCGCCTGATCACAGTCGAGTCACGTATGCTCGCGTTCCATTTCCTCGACAGTCTCAACGACACCTGCGTCTACGAGTGTCATCTGCACATCAAGCTGCCACTGCGCAAGCACGAGCCCAAGTGCAAGGAGCGCACCATAGTCAACTCCGTGCTGCTGGTCAGCGGGCTCAGCGCCAACGAGCACTACAATTTCCATTTCTATAACTGCAAACCTCAGATCTTCTATGGCGAAATGGATGTGCAGACGCTGCCGGATCGTAAGCGAACTCCAGCTCGTTTATCTACTCGCATCTCAGCTAATCCATTTCGAATTTTCCTTACAGCTCCCGGCACTATCAACAATTCGCGCATCGTCAAGGACAACGGGCTGAAGCTCTTGTGGGATCCGCCAGTGCGACCCAATGGGCGTGTCCATCATTACAACATACTCTGGACGCTGGGCAATGTCACGCACGAGGCGAATGTGTTCGAGTGTCGACCGTGCTCCTTCAAGGTACATGCTACATCCTTGCCTCTTTTTCAGACTCCTATAGGACCTCGAAAACCCATAACTTACCTAAAAATTATCAGATTGTCGCGGGAGATGGCATTTTCTTCATTATATACTCTCTAGCTTCATTCTCCATTAAAATATTATGAATATAAAATTTTTAAAAAATTTGAACCATGCATGCTACCCCCTTGCCTAATTTTAAGACTTCCATAGGGTCTCGAAAACCCATAACTTCCCTAAAAATTATCACATTGTCGCCTGAGATGGCATTTTCCTCATTATATACTCTCTAGCTTCATTCTCCATTAAAATATTATGAATCTGAAATTTTAAAAAAAAATTGGACTATCCAAGCTACCCCCTTGTCTAATTTTAAGACTATAGGGTCTATAGGGTCTCGAAAACCCATAATTTTGTTAAAAATCATCAGATTGTCGCGGGATATAACACTTTCTGCATTATTTGACCTCAAGATTGATTCTCCATCAAAATATACTGAATTTAAAATTTTAAAAAATTTGGACCATCCATGCTACCCCCTTGCCTTATTTTCAGACTGCTATAGGGTCTCGAAAACCCATAACTTCCCTAAAAATTATCAGATTGTTGCGGGAGATGGTATTTTCTTCATTATATACTCTCCGGCTTCATTCTCCATTAAAATATTATGAATATAAAATTTGAAAAAATTTGGACCATGCATGCGACCCCCTGCCTAATCTTAAGACTTCTATAGGGCTTCGACAGCAGCATTAGCCAGTGCCAATCCCAAGAAACACTCTAACTGTCTCAATCTTCCTTTTGCAGTTTCCCAACGTTTCGGAGACGGAGAAGATGCATGTGGCTGTGCGTGTTGTTGGTGAAACCGGTGTGGGTGCCCCCTTGTATTTCGATCTGACCAATCATCGCATACTGGAGACAGAGCGGAGCAGCTCCAATCATGAGGTCTACAGTGGCATTGCCATCGGTTCGCTGCTCTCGATGATGTGCGTCCTGGGTTTTGGGCTGTTCATTGTGTTTCAGCGTCGCCGGTTCAAGGCACGCGCTCAAGGACCCACCCATCTGACCACGCCCACCGACATTAATTTCGGCAATCTCAGCTGTGCCTCGGGCATGCCCGGCGACAGTGCCGGTGGCTTGAGTGGCAGCACATTGCAGCAGGATTGCCACGAGATGCAGACACTAATACCGCGTTCGCGCTATCACATCGAGCTGCTGCCGGAGCACACGTTGGAATATCAGACGAGCAGCGCAACGGGTACGGCTGCTGCCATGTTGCCCAATGGCAACGGCAGTGTTGCGGCCGCACGACGTGCCGGCGACGTGCAGGATGTCCCGCTGGAGATGAGTATCGCTGGAGTGCACAATTTGTCGCAGTTGCCGCTGTGCAGTGCAGCGGTAACGCCCGAGAACAAGGGCAAGAGCATGCAGCAGCAGCAGCAGGAGAGCATGCATGAGGCCAAGACCGCGTTCTATATACCCTATCGGCACACGCCGCCCAATGCGGTCGCTCTGCCTGCCAATCATCAGAAGCAGAACGGCGAGAATGGCAGCAGCGGCGGCGGCGGCGGCGGCGTCGGCTTGGAGGTCGCTGTGCCGCCCAACTCACTGCCACTGGTGGCCACGGTGCCGGGTCTGGGTCATGTTGGAGCAACGCGTCGTAGCGGCAGCCTGAGCAGCAGCAGTGCCAGCAGCAGCAGCAATGGCAGCAAAAAGCAATTCCACACTAATTTCACACGACACTCGAACTCGAACGATGGCATCTGTTTGCTGGCCGAGGAGGAGTCGGCGGCCACACTGACGCCCACATCGGAACACGAGTATGCGTGCGCCAGTCTTACCAATGGTTTCAAGTTGCCCGCCGATATGACTAGCAAGCCAGTGCCGGGTAATTCCAACTACAACAGCAGCAGCAGCAACAACAACAACAGCAGCAGCAGCGGCGGCGTCGGCAGCGGCAACCACAAGCAGCAGCAGAAGCAGCCGATTGCTGTGCAGCTCAAGGATCGACAGCAGCAGCAGCAGTATCCACATGTATCCATAGTTCCTGCCAACGGACCACAGTCGCATCCTGTGTCCGTTAACCACAAAGCGACTAAATCGTCAGTGGCCAAACAGACTTGGCCAGTGCCGCCAACGGCTGTGCATCGACGTGCTCAGGTGGATCCGAATGGTTGAGATCGTGTCTGAGTCTGAGTCCGAGTTCGATTCGCAGTCGTTTCCGTCGTCGCCTCGCCAAGCAAAAGTATTCTATGAAGCTACTAATGCACACTCTCACTCTCTATCTCTCTCTCTCTTTCTCGCTCTGTATCTCTCTCTCTCTATCTCTGTCACACACACATTCCCCGCTCTCAAAACATTCTAAGCACATACGCGATTAGGATACATAAGCGAGATACATTTTATAAATGTTTTCGACTTCAATAACTGAAGGTGAACTATGATTAGATGATTAGAGTATGAGTACATCCTTAAGCATAACATATTTATATACACACATACATGCATAACGGTAGAAGCGTATTTAAGTTAAGCTTACGATCATTTTATACGATCTAAAATAGTTTTTGTTTACACTTTGTTTGTTTTCTTTCATTAATTGAGGCTAATTATTATTTGATATAGGTTTCATTTCCGACATTAATCGAACTGCCGTAATATAATATTTATTAAGCACACACACACACAAACACATACATAGCCAAAAAAGCAAATGCAATAGCCCAACTCACACACACGCACACAGAAACCATCCATATGCAACCACAATAGTCAGAAGTGTTCATATCAATATAATGCAAATATCCAATTATATTTCCATAGTTACAATCAATAATTAATTTATTAACTTATTTGCCAGCATTTTGTTTGTTTTTGCTCGTTTATAATGATTTTATTAAACCGATATATAAAATGTACCTGATTATAATCATTTTGCATTTCGTTATGCGCTTATTTTCCACACCGAAACCGTCAAAACGAAACCGAATCAAACCGTACCAAACCGAACCGGCTAAAAACAATCTAACCAGATCCTTTGTTTATGCCTAACACGCATTCCGCACACGCATGTACCGAGTCTATATCCCCATTACCGCCAGTACCTTGTTTGTACAAACAACAGAACCTCTAGTAATGCCGCACCCTCACTCCTACACACACACCCACACACACACCGGCCCAGTCAACCACAGATATTATTTTTCTATAGTATTTAAAACTGGCTCAGCTATGAACTGTGTACTGAGCATTGTTGTTCGTTTGGTGTGAAACGAGAGGCGAAAAGTTGTTATGAAATAGACAGATAATCACTAACTCACACACACACACACACACACACACACACACACACTCACTCACACACATTCCAATTCTATACTAATACACACATAGATATAAAATGCAATACACAGAAAATATATACGAAAATGGAAAATCGAATTAGAGACAAATTGAAAATTGATAAAAGAATGATATATTGTACGAGAAAAGCGGACACGTTAAAGAACTGTAACTGTATACGTATTTAGGAATAAGTGCAATAACAAACACACACGCAAACACAATACGATCCACAATCCACAACCAAACATACAACCAAGCTACAACAATAATAATAACAAAAGAGTAAAAACAAATAAACAATAGTACCTTTCCACATAAGCATAGATTATACTACTTTCCGTACATTGTGAACTAATGTATGCCACTTGCTGAATAATACCATACATATATATCTACGTTATGAGGCATGTGCCCCGATTAGCTAGTATAGAGCATAGTGCGATTGCGAATATGCTTAATGCAGTCTGTTCTCAATGCAAATACTTCACCACATGGCGGGGGGCATCGCTTTCGACCCACATTCAATACCAATCAATTTGTGTTCACGCTCCATACTAAGCCACGATTTTCCGCAATCAACTGCATTTAACGATCACAACTGAAAGATCATAGTTTTAGGTCTCAGAAAACATTCGAAGGGTTCCGAAGAAATGAAAGAAATATAAGTAGTCTTCGGTCTGCCGGAGCTTAGATACGCTTGCAGACTGGTAAAAATTTTCCATTAATAAAATAAAAAGAAACTTTCACTTGCTGTCTGAAAAAAACGAAAGTACTTTATAATGTTTCAAACTACGCAAATTTGTTTGTGTTTTAATTTTCTGGGCAATAGCTTCCTACATTGGTAAAATTATAAATTATAATGCCGTCTGCAAAATTAAGGCATACAACGTAGAAATAGTCATGCATTTTGACGAACGCATAAACTTTGCATTTATTTCAAGACAGATATTCCGCAAATGTACTCGAAATTCCTAAAAGAAAGAAAAATAAAATACACACTTTAAGCGTTACAGAAGAAAGCTACATTAAAACATAATTATAAACAAAAAAAAAAAAAAAAAAAAAAAAATAAAATGAAAAGATATATGTATTACGAAAATTAATGAAATTAGTGAGTAAGAAATAAATGTTGGAAAATGAAAATGGACGACGATGTGAAATTAAGTAAAATAGCTGCGATTGTGATCGCTATGTAAGTGGATGTGATAAATGTTTAAATTATTTAAGCGCAAAACCAACAATAAATTAAAGAATATATTAATTTGATGGCATGGGAATGCGAAATGCGACTTTTGCATTGATTGATTTTTGGCCAGTCGAGAAACCATTAAATAAACAAAGAGTCCACTAAATCAGTAAGCAAATTACGTAGACATAGACATGTTCTTTAACACTTCGGTAAAGCTGATCCTAAAATTTCATTCGACTAAGCGCAGTTTTATACGTAATATACGTTTCGAGTTTTAAGTTCTCGTTCTCTGTATACCTCATTAGTAGAGTGGCAAGTATATAATGTAACTAAATTTAAACAATAAAAACGAAAAAAATCCTATTTTAGTTCGTTGCCCGATATTAAACTATAATATTCGAAACATTCGATTGTACGCAAAATTCCTTAAGAGCTGAAAAAGAAATGAGAAAAAACGAATGTATTTTTTATGTAATTTATATACATAATTCGTATATATGCAAAGGAAATTCATATTATAATATTGTACGTAGACAGTAAGCTGGTATATACCTAAAGACACACACTTACGTACACACACACATATATATATGTAAACCTAATTGTAGGTTCGTGTTAAAGTTTTCGGTGCAAGTAATTCGGCATACCAAGAATTCCAGCAATTAGCGCGGCTTTAGAGACTAATACTTGTAAATGTATCGAACATGGTATAAGCAAAAGGTACACAACGCTAGCGAAGCAACCTTAACTATTGGAAAACAATATAAATAAAAATAAATGAAAAAGAAAAAGAAAAATAAACACACACATTAAAACTAAGTTATGACGATAAACTTAATGAAATAATCTGCATTTTTATTTCGGATTTCAAATACACAATTATATTTAAGCATTTATCTTTAAGATCTCTCTCTAGTAACTGTCAGTACATTACAGGTTGGTATAATTATCAAATGGTCAATATCATATTGTATATATTTTCTCAAATTGGTTTCGTTGGTAACATTTAACAGCGGTGTATACACTCATATGTACTTGTTGTATTATAATGATAATATATAGTATATTTACATGGTGGGGGGGGGAGTTCCTGTTTGTTTTTCTAAGAAGCTATACTTAACAATTGTAGATCTGCAATAAAATGATCACATTACAATTAACTGAACAAATGATCACAATAGAAAATTCAAAAAATTAATATCATATCGTATATCATATCTAAGCATAGGGTTAAGTTTATGTGCTAAATGGCATGCTGAAACGCATCTTCTTGAGTGTCATTAAACGAAGAATTCGGATACGAACAACATAATGAAACAAATCCATATGCTATGCACCGTAACATGTTAAAAAAAAATTGGCAATTTGTTTAGGTACGCATAGTAATTATCGGGCAACTCATAGTTGCATTTCTATTCACATATCGATTCCAGTTATCCGATCAAGGCGCTGACTCAGCAAACCTTTTTAATCATTTTCACCAGCTCCTTGTACAGAATGCAATCGCGACTGCGCGGCTTACAGATCTCTCGATGATCGAGTCGAATGCCGCAGACCTCGCCGAAACCGGGATCTTTAAGCGAAACAAGACGGATCAGTTAATAGACAGGATTAGATGAATCACACAGCTCACCTGCCGAGTCCACGCCCACAATGCGCAGATACAACACCGACATCAGTGTCAGCGCAGTCTCCACAAAACTGAAGACTTCGATCTTTAGGTGACCCATGTGATAGAGACCCGCAAAGCGTCTGTGCAGATCCAGCAAGTATTTGTTATCTACAAAATGAATATGAGACATGAGTTGGATGGGGATAACAGCTGAAAGTTTTAGCTCACTCTTTTCTATCTCTAGCAGCTCCACGGATCGCGAGAGTAGTGGCGCCTTAATGGAAGCCAAATGTGAACCGCGATGCGGTACCGAGTAGAAGAAGCAGCCGCGTGCCGAGCGCCAAAGCGGCCTCATGGCAGGACGACCGCATTCCCAGGCATCGACCATTAGTTGCTTGATGAACAGGCCACCTTTCGAGTGACCCACATAGATGATGGGATGACCATGTCCGACGCCGTGCTGTATGAGCAGTTCGGCCATTTCGCGCGAACGCTGTATGAGACTGGAACGCGGCTCCTTTCGCTTCCAGAGCGGACGCCAGAGATACTGGTCGGTTGTATAGTTGACAGCGATAACTCGCACGCCCGGACAATCCAGCGGCAACCAGTCACCGGGCCAGCATTTGGAATAGTTGGGATCATTGGCCGATGGTTTCGTCTTGCCGCTCTGCTTGCGTGGCGTCGTCTCGGCATCCGTTGCGGAGCCATCGTTTCCCTCGTCCTGCAACATGGACTCCAGTTCGACTTGCAGGCCACGATTGCTGTCGTGCATGCGCAGACGGAATGTGGGAAAACTGTACTCGACGCCCTCGCAGATTTGTATGTCCTGCGGATCGCCACACACATAAGTAAAGCTGCAAGAGATCCACAGTTGGGTAAAGGCACAGCTCGAATACGAATCTATTGCATGTCTTACCTTTCGGAGTCATCCGTATCGGCAGCATTTGTTTGCGTACGTTGCTGCTCTTTCTGCTGCATCTGTGGCAGTTCCCACGCTGCGTCGCCACGCGCCTCGTCCTCCTTTTCCGCTTCGCGCTTGCAGGACGTAAACTTGGCACGTTTCTCGCGTGGCGCCGGATGTATTGCCGCGCTGCGTGAGTGACGCGGACGCTTGGGCGGGCGAACTGGTGGCCGGGGCGGACGATCGAATTCGACCGGATGCCGTTCGTTCTGCCACAGTCCTTGTTTCCATGTGTTTATCAGCGAACCGTGCAGTCCATGAATCAGTACAATGTCCGCGCGAATGGGTGTGCCCGGCGGCGGTGCGGCCAGTATGTTAAGCGTGACGCAGCTGGCGGCCCCCGAGCTGCCCAAGCTGTAGACAGGCGCATTTTGCATGCCAATGTTCGGCGACAGGGGCGTGGTGGGTGTGAGTGGTGTAAGTGGTGTAAGTGGTGTGGGGGGCGCGCTTGCGCCCAACGTGTCGGAGAGACTCTCCAGGCCATCCTGCGATTTGCGCAGCTTGAGCACATTAAGCAACGGTCCCAAACGATTTGAGACTGTCAAGAAAAGATTGCGAGAGGAGAGTGTAAAGTATTTCGTGTGCAATGCTGTGGGAACAGGCTGTGAGAGTGTTCAATGAGTTCCCGCTTTCGCCCCAAACCCCAATCGCACTCACCTTGCACGGAGGATAGGTTCAGTGATATGGTATTGGCGGCAAAGGCAACCAGATTGGTCAAGGCCTGCCGACTCGAGGCCAGATTCTGCAGCACACGCAGCACGCGCACATCGCGTATACCCTTTATGCCGCGGGCGAACCCATTGGCCAGCGGCAACACCAGACGCACCAGAATGCCAAAGACAACGCGCATGCTGCCGCTGTTCCTGTCGCCACTGAGAAATGCCAAAGGATTGGGGTTAGCGATCAAGCAGCTGACAGTCTTTGCGGCTTAACTTACGCTTCTAGCAGCGCTCCCGTGCTGGATGCACGCACCAGCTCGCTTATGGTTTGCTCCTCCTCCTGACGATCGATTTCCAGCTCGTTGCCGGGCATGGCATCTCTGCTTGTGGCCAACTCTCGCTCCTCGCCGATGCGCATCATTGCAATGTTGCAGACGTAATGCTCGTCGATCGATTCTTGATATAAGTCTCTTTCTTCGTTGTTCTCGTCGTCGTCGGTTTCTTTGCTTTGCTTACGCTGTGCTTTGTCACCATTATTGAGGCAAATATCATCAGCTTTGCTCACGGGGCACTGCGCACTGGGATGAGTTTTGGCTTCCGCTCTCCTCAGCATTGCCAAATCGTTCAATCTCTCTTTCTTTCTCTCTGTTCTGTCTTAACAATAAGTGAGGAATCTGTGTGACTGGCTGGCTGCCAATTAGCACACATTCAACATGTTGCCGGCCAGGAACTGCAATCAAATGAGAGTTTACCTTTATTAAATGTTTTAAATTTATGTACATGCTCAGAGATTCGAGAGTGCCAATGTCAATGCCAAATCAAATATAAGTCACATTGCTTAGCCAAAGCAAAAGCAGGCTATGAATAGCAAATGCATTGACGCTACGTCGCGTATACGTCACGTTACTCAACCCCAAACCGAGAGAAAGCCAATACGCAAGCGGATTCTGACAGCTAACTAAGTTTATATATATATATATATATATATATATATGGCTTACATAATACCCACGATATTCAGCCGAGCAGCGTAAACAACTTGGCCATTAACTGCTGTCGAATTTATGATCCAATTAGATAATTTGGCCCGTAGACGTCAGTTCTGTGCGCATAATAACTGAGTCTCCTCACGTTACATTACGCTTACGTATTCTTACGTTGCTTGTTATGTGGCTGCGGTTGCTGGTAAGCAGCAAAGCAATAGTTCAAGTTGAGGGCCGACACAAGACTGCTCGACATGAAGGCCACACTGCTTGTTGCATGCCGCACGTGGCACGTCGTCTTTCTGGTCGTAGTGCAGTTCTATTTTCAGAGCCCTTCGCTCTATCTTCATGACATTTGCATGCAAATGGTAATTATAATGGCAACACAGTTAGAAAACCGATTCGATCAACTGGAACAACAAGACAGTTGCATTTGCTGCTTAGGCTCTTGTATTTAATTTTTCTATACTTGTTTTTGTTTATCAAATCAATGCAAGTAAACCGAAGCCACGACGCGAGGTCCCTTTGTGGCGGCAGTTACGACACTCGCGAGTGCTCGAGTGGTTTGCGTCGTCGACAGACACGAATGTTTGAGTGTGTGAATGGCAAATACGAATACATGCCAATTCAATTGCCAGCAAGTGCTATTCAATTGCAGCGCGTACTCGAGTTCTGTGCGTTAGTAGGCGTTGTCAGCGGCAGGCGTGGCTAAAAATTCAACAATGATTACACAAACAAACACTCTTTGCGTACTCATGTTTTTTTTTATGCAGTTTAGCATTTTTACTGCCTCCTTCAACTGAGCTCCCCACATCAGTTTGCCAGATAAGAGACGGCCAGACATTTTGCAAACATTTCTATAAATTATGTGACACCCCTTTCATTTCACAATTTGCTAACATAAGTTTCGGTTTCATTGGTCTTTGAGTTTGCCTACTGCACGGTTGTTTGTGGCATGTCAAATGATCAAATCGTGTTTAGTTCCTACTTTTTTATTCATTTGTAATTCATAGACTGGCCCATTGTACTCATGGTTATTTGCCTATTGCCATGTACTTTTCTTTTGGCTAACCTTATCGTTTTATCATAAACTGATAAGGAAATGTCGCTGACCCACAGTTGTCACTCAAAAGTAATTATTCTTATTGGGTTCGGGTAGAAAGAAGTTTGCAGAACACACTTATTGTTGGCTAACAAATCGAACACCCAGTCTTTGCTACATTTCCTCCCCACTTTGATATTGTAACAAAAAACATACAAAAGAGTGTTAATCCATTATCGGTTTGCTCGAGTGTGTGTTTTATTCTTTCTTTATAAAAGGGGAATAAGAGAGCACCGAGAGACAAAGCGATACAATGCGGCTTTGTTCTTATCAATAACGAGTATGGATTTATGAGATAATGTTTGTAAGTGTAGACGAGTCAAATAACTGTGCTTAATGTATCCCATAGTGTCTCGGCAATCTCGACAAATTGAATTAAGTGTGCACAGATTGCCTGTCATAGCAGAAGATGCGCGAGTGCAGCGCCAATTGAGATAATTTAAATAATATGCATAGATAATATAAGCGTATATATAGTCCGACTATGTATAGCACACAAGATTGTGTATACTTGTACGTTTCGTTAGTATTACCTGGGCAGTGCGACAGCTGCCGCTGCTGCAGCCAGGCGTCTGTGTGGCGTTTGTTTGTCTTGGCAATGGGGCGTATACGTGAATGGGCACTCAGGCACGTTACTCATGCGCCATGTGGACTTTGCACCGCAAACGATCAACGCTGTCTGCAGCTTTATCGCCAGTTGTAAGTGCAGTTGTTGTTTTGCCTCTTTCTTTTTTATCACAATTTACTGCGTAATAAGGCCAACAGCAGCCAACAACACTTGCACAGGCGCCAAGAAATCGACGACAATGTACGCAGACTGCGACCAATTCAGTTTTGATTCAATGCAATTTTTGCATAATTACTGGCAGCAATAAGCCGCTAAATTGGCATCATGAATACGTTAGCGCTGGAAAGACAGGCAGGCGGGCAGCGAATACAGTTGAATGACAATTGAATTGTCGCATGTGGCAGCCACGTGAGTGTCGAATAAGCGGGCCGAGTACTCTAGTCTAATGTATGGCGTGTATTGCATGCCTGTTCACCTGACAATTGTGCCCATTGATGCGCCTCCTACCGCCCCCCACCCCCCGCCCAACCCTCTTGTGGCAAGCATCAAGTGTGCAGTAAACTGGAACAGAATTGAAATCGTGTTCAAAGTGCCAAAACTATCTACACGCAGACATAGTTTATTCACACGCTCGGATTGACATCGTCAAATTGGAAACGATTTGAATTTGCATATAAATTATTGCATCGAATCGAACGAGCGATCATATAGTAGTTGTGTCTGAATTGATGTGTCCCAGCGTAAATTGAACTCATAAACCTCAACCTCTACAATGATATCAGAGTACAACTAAAACGTGTATACAAATAAGTGTAGCAATATGTATCACACATTTCAGTGATTTTCCAAATTAGTTTGGCAAATATTTAAATGACTTTCTCAACCTGATTTACGCAGTCTGCAATCATCTATTCTGCGGGATGGGCGCGTAATGTATTCCAATCTATAAAAACCATTTTTTATTCTCTTTTTTTTTTACTTTTATCCCAGACAAGCTGCCCGGCTACAAAAGCCAAACGAGTTGTAGAAAAACCTGCCAGCCGACGAGCAAACATATGTATATGAATTTCTATAGGCCCGTCTGTGTGTGTGTGTCTACTATATCTATGTATATCGTATGTAGCCACAACATCAGATCATCAGATCAACAAAATTTATTCTTTTTGTTTTTTTCTGTTTGTTGCCTTGGCCAACTCAAGAACGGCGTCAGACTTCCTAATGAAGTTGATATAGTCACATGATGATGGCGTGATATTGTACATAAAATTAATTGATTCCCCGATCGGGTGAATATATGTAACATTGGCGAGCATAAGGCGAGTGCACACTGAATTATGGTATGAATCTGCGCGTAATTGAGGCAACTTACAGCCGGCAAATTGCTGCGAGTGTCAGGGGCGGCACTGCCTTTTCTCAGGGGGAGCAGGAGGGTGGCAGCTGTGGGGTTGGTATTTGTCGTAACCTTCGGCCAGCGTGCTGCGCGTGTACAAAGAGACACGCTTGAGATATGAAAAAATCATTGGTCTGGGACTGGCACAATGATGTTTTGTGTATGCTGGAAACGTGTTTTGTATACAATTTGTTTGCCAGCGAACAGCTGGGCATAATTCCACAGTGCACAGCGCTGGTCAGCTGCATAGAAGCACGCATCAGGCAGCGTGTACTGTGTGTACCATGCGAGTGCACACTCGTTGTTACATATGTACATAAGTTTGTACAAACACTCGCACACAAAACACACACGCACACACACAAATGCACTTAAAGTAATTTGGCTGCGGTTCAAGTGTCGTTCACCCAAGTATTTGTAACAAACAAAATCGCATTTAAAAAGTTTTAATTAAGTTCTTAACACCTGTTTGCCATTATCTTTTTTCAATCTTTTTATCAGCTTGCGGTACTCAGACGGTATATTTTTTGGCTGCGCACAGCACGCGTTGGTCTCGTTGTTTGTGCTGATGTTGTTGTTGTTGTCATACTTGTGGGGGAGGAATCGGAGCGACGATTCGTATAAGATTTTAATAAGATTTATTCCGCACGTTGGCGTTATTAGCTACACATGTACACTTGTTTTTATATGCTTATTTAGAAATCTGTTTGTTTGAACTTATGTATGCATGAACGAGTATATGTAGCTACTTTTGCATATGTATACTATATTTAGTTGCTACACAATAACACACACACTCACACTAGACTCAAACTCGACGAATAACAAAAGCAGCGTAACCGAGCACAGTGCGTCCGCAGCGCTCGACGGCTCAACAGCAACTATACGGTGTATTACAAACACAATACGCACGACTCTCCGCGACAAGCATACGCGCGCACCCATACACACGCGCTCAACGAAGATATTTATATACTCTCTCATTCTCTCGGTGAATGTCAACAAAAGTTGTACGCTATAGTAACCACCAACAGCTGCTACAGCTGCCGTTGCTAGGCGTAAGCTTTCGTGCACTGAGAGCGCAGCCAAACGAGAGAGGGCGAGCAACGCCACCTACGCAGTGCTGTAAATGTTTAGAGAGCAAGACAACGAGAGAGACAGTGTTGCTTCACTTGGCAGTGCTGCCAATCTGTTCGTAAGTTTGGGCGCCACTTTAAATATTTATTTCAAATTTTTTTTTTTTTTTCTTAGCCAAAAATACGTAGGTACAAACATATGAAAATATATGTTTATGACAAATTTTCAGACCTCACCACAATTGGTGGGTCATACAAATAACGACGCAACGGACGATAATACTCGACCCGCCGTCTTAGCCAAACATTTAATTGGCTGTAACAAAATTGTTTGCTATCCTAACGTTGCATTTTGCGCGGAGTCCGCTGCAAAATGCCGTTAGTTCCAAATATGCTCGCACAGCTCAGGACGATGATGATGATGACGATGACGATGATGATGAAGAGTCTGAACTGCTGTCACTGGAGCTGGAATCGCTGCTGTGTTTGCGGCGACGTGTCTTTTTCTCATCAATAACTTCGTAGCTGGGCAGCGTCGAATTACTTGAATCGGAGCTGCTGCTGCTCGACGAGCTGGTCGATTCTTCGATTACGGCCTCGATCTTGCGTGACTTTCTGGGGAAAATGATATGAGTTGTTCACAAGCAAACAAATCGCTGAATAGCACCTACTTTTTCTCAGCCTTTTCGGCATTTTTGGCGCGTTTCTGTTTCTTTGCATTCGCCAGATCGCAATCGCTGGGCGAGCTGCTGATGTTGCGTTTCGATTTCTTGGCCTTTTTGTCCTTGCCGCTGGCCTTAGTCGAGTACAGATTCTGGGAGCTGGCAGTCGAGTAGCCCGTGTCCTTGCGTTTACGCTTCTTCCTATGGAAATATGAAGCATACTATATTGCATAACCCACACATAGCCGTACGAACTCTCTCACTTACTTTTCTTTCTTGTCCTTCTTTTTTTTGCTGTAACTCGCTTCGGGTTCTACGAATTCTTTATCCTTAGCTCTGTAAATAAAGTGAGAAGCTTAATTGCGACCACACTCGCTACTTACATTCTACACTTACTTCTTGATCTTCTTTTTGACATCCCCACCACGCTCGTTGGATATCATGTAGATGCTGTTGTGATCCGCATCGTGTACACGCCGCCGCGATTGATATTGACGCGCCTTCTCCATGCGACTCTCGCGTCGATTCTTCCAGAATTCCGCATTGACCACGTACAGACGATACAGTTGAAGAATAATAACCAAAGAGTTCTTGCCTGGCGGAAGATTTGAATTAGTATATATCATCGGATCATGTGTTTCCCTCGCATATGTCTTACAAGTGAAGAACACGTTCATATAGTTGATGATCTTGTACTGGAAAATGATCAGCAAGCGAAAGGTCAGAAAGGGTGCGTCTTGCAGAATCACGTTAAGCACAATGCCTGGGGAAAAGATAAAGATGTTCAATCTGTATACTTAACCCTTCATACATGTAGTTACTGTACCCCACACATCGATGCCGCAGCAGCAGTTCTGGCAGCAGTCTGTTTGCCTGCAAGAGAGAGAGAGAGTGGGAATAAGAGGAACATTTTCTTTACCTTATTTCGTTATTGACTGCCACTTACTCCTCCTTGTGATGCGAGCCACTGCCGCGCGGACGTCGTCCCCTTGTGGCCGATAACACAATTGTGAACTGCATCAGGCTCCACGACCAGATGCCCAGCGTAAGAAAGACCAGAAAACCAATGCGTGCAATCGAGTCATCCTTGTAGGAGTCAAAGAACTCGATTATATCCGCCGCCGTGCCAATGTAGACCAGCAGCAGCTGGCTGAGCTGATCCCGCGTTAGATCACCCTTGGGTAGCAGCCAACGGCCGACAATCAGGATTAGCATAAGGAACTGCTCGATGAGCGTGGTCCAGGTATCGGGACTGATCACGGGCAGCGTGATGCCAGCATCGTCGAGCAGATCGGCCATAGGCGCGATTGCGCTGTTGTTGACGGCATTGCTGCCGCTGGCTGCACCGATAGCAACACTGGCCACGAGACCGATGCTTCTGCTGTCATTGATGGCATTGCTGGCATTGACATTCGTCAGCGAGCCGTTCATCTGCTGCAGACGTCGCTCAATCTTGTCCAGTTCGAGCAGCCAAATAGCCGGCACAATGCTGCTCAGGTAGAGAAAGACCGAGGGGCAGAACCTGCAGCGGGCGAGAGGTGTGTGATGGGCCAGTGTGCAAACAAGTCAAAGTCAAAGTAATGCGGACACCCCCCTCCCCCACCACGACCCCACCATCGCTGTGCCAAAAGGTAAACAACTAGTCAAAAGACCCAGACTAACAACCTGGTGCGTTCGCCAATGGGCCAAAGTGAAATTCCATTAAAGTTTTTACTACGACGGCGTGTGTGGGTGGAGGTGCTCCGGAGGAGTGGTCGTTGTGTGGATAGATACGCTGTGCTGTCTTCCTTTTGGGGTGGTTTTGCGGCCACACATACACACATTAAACACATGATTTCACTTTTAATTGAAAATCAAAACTCGAACATGACGTCAGCATCAGCCGATTTTTGTTTACATTGAATCGAACTCCGAACTGGGATTTGGTACTCTACTCACCGGGATTGACTACTATAAAGCTATATATCTCTCTCTCTCTCTCTCTCTCTCTCTCTCCATCTCGCTTACCAGCGCCATTCCTGCGTCTTCTTGATCATTATCGTGAAGATGCCCTCGAGCAGCAGCAGCAGCAGTGGACCACATAGTGTCCAGTAGATGATGTCGTTCTTGAACGTGGTCACCTGCCAAATGGCCAGCAAACTGTGCGCACTGAATATGATGCGCGTAAGTATGGCCTTAATCGTTGATATTATCTTGGCCATGATCACATCATTCGGGCGCAGTTATCCCCTAGCTAGTCACCAGCTCCGAGCGATACCGAATCCCAGAACGAACTGAGCTGTTGCCCAATCGAACTGCACGCCACGATGTGCCAAGCGCGACTAAATTGACTGACAGCGAAAATCGCAGGTCAAATGCTTTCATTAGATGTTTAAACGCTTTTTAAGAAATTAAGGACAACGCAGCGGATAGTGCGGCGATACATAACATAAAGGCGAGTAATTGGTGAATGAACGCAGTCGCGTGGTGCTGTCGCTCTTGGCTGAAACCAAATACTCCCACGCTAGTCCACGTATAGGAGTGTTTGTGTGTGTGTCTGTTTCGTATTGGCAAATTTGTCTGCGGGATACATGTTGTTTAATCAGGGAATGTAGAACAAAAATGCACTCATCATTAAACTGAAAGTGATGCAACTCATATCTGAGTATGTAAATTAAAACGTTAGCATAATATAAACATTTATAAACTTAATCTACTATAGTCTGTGATCCTTTTGGGCCCATTTTTTGCTTAGAAACAGCCCTGCTCATGGCTGTTCAAAGTGCGCCGAGCACTATGGCACGCACACAGTCATGCATACCTACTATAGGTCAGATGGCCGTTAAATACCTTGGTTTTAGCTGTCTTTTCGCTAGCCGTTGACTGAGACTTTCGTGCCCGCGACAGCCCACAATTGCAGTGCAAACAAATCGCGGGTGTAAGAGCTACGAACCTTGGCAATCAAAAGCGCTGCAAGTTATAGTTGTCATTAACCACCCCCAGAGATGATACCGATGTACTGGCTTATATGTTCGGAGTTAGGTCAATGCTTTTGTACACGTGAAGGTACTAAAGTAGATAATTCGATGCTAACATGCGACCAACTGTTGAAAATCCAAGTTCTATGATCATAAATGTCTTCGAATTTTAAAAATTGCGCCATGGTGTATGCACGTTTGGCGTTGCCAGACTGTTTTATTTAGCTGCCCAATAAAAATACTAAATAATCTCCCAGTTGCTGATAATCGATAGTCATCGAAAAACTTATCGACTGGCGACTACTTACTGAATAAAAACAAAACACGTGAAGTTTTATTAAAATTGTATTTGGCTTTCATTAGCTATTAATTATGGCATCTTCAGATGAGTCTTCTGTGGTATCGGAATATGAGGCCGGCAGCGATGAGGAAACCCAAGTAAGATTACGGCTTCTTAATGCCAAGCTCAAATAATAACATTGTTTTTCTCTAAGACTGCGATTCGCGAGGAGATCAAGGGAATGACTATCGCAGAAATATTGAAGCTCAAGGAACAATTAGGCGCAAAAGTCTACAAGGAAGCAGTGCTAGGCACAAAAAGCGCGAAAGTGAAGAAACCAAAAGCAAAGTCTGATCTCAAGCGGCTCAACAAGAATCGCCCTCGCGAAGTAAGCGCCAAACGTCAAGTTCCCTTTCTGGGGGCAGAGCTACGCGCCGAGCGTAAAAAGGATGTTGAACTGCGCGATCCACGATTCGATGAACGGGCAGGCACTTATAATATTGATAACTTCAAAAATAACTACAAATTCTTAACAAAAATACGCGATAAAGAGGTGGGACAGCTGAAAAAGCAATTGAATGAAGTTCACGATGACCAGGAAAAGCAGAATATCAAACACACTATGCAAAGACTCGTGAACAAAAACGTAGAGGATAAAAAGTGGCAAATCAAGCAGAGTATATTGAAAAAAGAGCGCAAAGAAATACAGAAAGCGCACGACGAGGGACGCCAGCCGCACTACATCACAAAGAGTAAGTTTTCTAACAAGCTATTTAACAAATAAACGAGCTAATCTGAAATCTATTTACAGAGGAACGGCGTGCCAAGGAGTTGGTTGCCCAGTTTGAACGTTTGAAAAGCACGGGAAAACTGAACAAACATTTAGAGAAACGTCGCAAAAAGAATGCGGCCAAGGATCGCAAACGCATTAGCATAGAATAGACATCTTAGTTTTGTATAAATGTATATTATTAACAATTAAAACACTTTAGCAATGCAAAATCAGCCTGTTCGCAACATTTTGGCTTCGCGCTTCTCTTGCAGCTCGCGTCGCTGCTCCTCGACAATAACCTTGCGCTCCTCCAGAAATTGTGCGTATTCCGTTGCGTCCAGATCTCGAACAATTTTAATACCGCAGGTTCGTGCAATTCCAACAAGCATTTCGCACATTTGCTATACAAGAAAAAGACAATTAAAATATAATAAAATGCAGATCAGTCTCGCCTTACCTTCATTGTAAGCAGTGCATTTGGGGGATCTTGTATCTTGATCGCGGCAATTTCGTACAAATGCTTCAGAGTAATCATGCCGGCAACTTCCCTACCAGGTGTCATGGTGCCTCGTTGAATACCTGCCGCCTGTTTGAGGAAAAAAGTCGCTGGCGGGCTATGTATGGTCAGGTCGTAACTCCGATCGCTGTTCATTGAGATCCGGCAAGGTAGTGGTACACCCTCCTTCATTTCCGCGGTTTTCATGTTAAAGTCCTTGCAAAATGCGGCTATGTTAATAGCACGCTGCAAAATAAAATACATAAATGAAAGTCTACAATTAAAGTTTATTTTTTAACGCACCTGACCCAGCATGGGACCCAGTGGCGGACCGGCTGCTGCCATTCCAGCTGGTATATTTGTTTTAAGTTTAGTTGTGTGCGTCACTCGCTCGACAGTCTTTTTTAAGGATTTTAATTTACCGGCTGCTTTTGACATTTTAATTGATTTAATTCGCAAACAAGTTGGAAATTTAGATGTTATGCAAAGAAGTGTATGGCGAGCGGGAAGAAGAAGCAAAACAGCTGGCGGTATTGATTCTCGCTCATCTATCGATAACACTCTCACGATATATACTCTAAAAATACTCATGGACAACCAATGTTATGCATACCGTTCTCATCTCTAGTCGGTAACAAGAAGACGCGTTTTTACAAATCAGAATTAGTTTATTATTGTTTATTAATTAAAGGCAAATTGTAAAGATATTGATAAGCTATAATGTCTATCGAAATTGAATCGGCTGAGTATGTATTATATATGTTCATCTAAACAACACTAAAACTATATTCACCATGTATTTTTAGCGTCATTCGTCTGATACAACAATATCTGAAGGAGTCAAATCTGCTTAAAACACTACAAATATTACAAGTAAGTAATGGAACATTAACTAATAAAATAATAACAAGTTGTTTCAATAGGAGGAAACTGGCGTTTCGCTAAATACAGTCGATAGCGTCGACGGTTTTGTGCAGGATATTTCGAATGGACACTGGGACACGGTACTTAAGGTAACGCAATCGCTGAAGCTCCCAGATAAGAAACTGCTCAATCTATACGAACAAATCGTCTTGGAATTGATAGAACTGCGTGAGCTGGGCGCAGCGCGTTCATTATTGCGTCAAACTGATCCAATGAGCATGTTAAAGCAGCACGAGCCCGAACGCTACATACATCTAGGTGAGTATGTTATGTGGGTATGCTGGTTCCGCAAATGAAAGAACTAATCAATTGAATATCACAGAAAATATGTTGCAACGTGCCTATTTTGATCCACGTGAGGCATATGCGGAAGGCAGCAGCAAGGAAAAGCGACGCACAGCTATTGCACAGGAATTGAGTGGCGAAGTGCACGTTGTGCCCTCTTCTAGGCTCCTGGCCTTGCTGGGCCAGGCACTTAAATGGCAGCAGCATCAAGGTCTTCTTCCGCCTGGTACAACCATCGATTTATTCCGCGGCAAAGCAGCAATGAAGGATCAAGAAGAAGAAATGTATCCTACACAACTGTTCCGACAGATTAAATTTGGTGAAAAGTCTCACGTGGAGTGTGCGCAATTCTCTCCAGACGGACAGTATCTGATCACTGGTAGCGTAGATGGTTTTTTGGAAGTGTGGAATTTCACTACCGGTAAAGTGCGTAAGGATTTAAAATATCAGGCACAGGACCAGTTCATGATGATGGAGCAGGCTGTACTAGCACTTAATTTCTCTCGAGACTCTGAAATGGTTGCCTCTGGAGCCCAAGATGGGCAGATCAAGGTGTGGCGAATCATAACGGGTCAATGTCTGCGCAAGTTTGAAAAGGCACATACCAAAGGCATTACTTGTCTGCAATTCTCCCGCGACAACAGTCAAGTTCTCAGTGCTTCCTTTGATTACACTGTGCGATTGCATGGCCTGAAGTCTGGTAAAATGCTAAAGGAATTCAAGGGTCACACGTCATTTGTTAATGAAGCCACATTCACTCCCGATGGTCACAGCATTCTGAGCGCATCGTCGGATGGTACCGTCAAAGTTTGGTCCCTGAAAACAACTGAATGTGTTGCTACCTATAAGCCACTGGGTAATGAACTGGCCGTTAATACTGTGCTTGTGCTTCCCAAGAATCCGGAACATTTCATTGTCTGCAATAGATCGAATACAGTTGTTATCATGAACATGCAGGGACAAATTGTAAGATCATTTTCATCGGGTAAACGCGAAGGTGGCGCATTCATTTCGGCAACTCTGTCGCCGAGAGGCGAATTCATCTACTGCGCTGGTGAAGATCAGGTGCTCTATTGTTTCTCAGTCTCTTCTGGTAAGCTGGAGCGTACCCTTAATGTAAGTATTGTACATATTTTTTCTGTGTTTGCCGTGATGGATATGAACTCTTGCATTTTTATATAGGTGCATGAAAAGGACGTCATTGGCCTAACGCATCATCCTCACCAGAATCTGTTAGCTAGCTATAGCGAAGACGGTCTGCTAAAGCTATGGAAACCGTAATTTTCTTCAGAGTTTCTCATTAATTTTCGTACTAAGTTTTATTTAGTACCCACAGCATTTTACACCCTGTCAAAATATACCTTATTTAACAACCCAACCAAACTATCCGTGTATTTTATATGTCGTATAAGATCTTAGATTTTCTCATGCCCTGCAGCAATATTGTCAATCATGTATCAAACAAATTGACTTTAATTAAAATTTATGCAAAGCCACAATAAAGGCGTACGCTGTAATCCGCTGTCTACGTTTCAATTGGCGTCTCTAGATTTGAATTAGTCAATCAACTGTCTTCAAGCGATCCAGTTGTGCGCGCAGTTCAGCGGCGTTTTGCTGTCATCATGAAAAGCGATGAAATAATTGAGAAAATTCGTAATAAGCTTAAGGAGTCGGATCCGGATAAACGGACAGTAGTTAACACATTTCAATTCAATTTCACAGATGCCGATGGTAAACTTATCAAGAGCATGGGTGAGTTTATGCCATCGAATTTGTTTGTCTTACTTGCTGACCATCTGACCATAGTCTTCGATTTTAAAGCTCTGGATATCTACGAGGGTAAAGCACCCGATGCCGATGGCAGAGTTACCATAGCTGATGAGGACTTCTACTTGGTGGGTACCAAACAGGCAACATTTGAGAGTATGCTACAGCAGGAAAAAGCCCAAGTCGATGGCAATACGGAGGCAATCAATAAAATGTTGGAGAAATTTCGCTTGAACTCGCAGAACTGAATTCGGAATCGTGTGAATATTGAGTGAATCCTATGTATTTTTTTTGATGATGGCCGTCCCTTTATATATTTTAAACATAAACAAGTGTTGCTTACCATCTTTGTATCCTTTTTTAAGAAGCAAGTAAATAAACAACTCAAGAACTTGAAAAACATTTTATTAACAAAAAAACGTTAAATGATTTTATATTGTGTTTTATAAAAATAATAACCCGTGTAAGAATTTGGTTTAGTATTCATTTATTTAATTACCTTTATTTATATTTAATGTTAACATGGAATTGTTTTTGTAGGTGTTGTTTGTTCAATTTTAAAAATTTTGCCGTTTAGTCAACTATCTTTTGCTAAAGCGCCTCGTTCTATGCCAATTCATGCGCTTAGTTTGGTTTTGGATTCTTTTCTTTCTTTTGGTATAGGCTTTACATATTGTTTAGCATAATTTTCGCATCGTATTTTCTTGCTTTGCTTATGTTGTAAATTTAATTGTAAATTTAACACTTGCTTGTTTAATTTAACATTGTGTTTTGTTTAGTAAACGCTTAGAACATTTTATGGGGATTTTGACGTGTGTTTCTTGAACATTTTTATTTAATTTTTCATGTGTTTAGTAAATAGTTCTTTTTAGGTTACGTTGCATTTTCTTTGTTTTGTTTTGTTTTTATTTATTGCTAGAACACAAATTAAATTTCATTAATTAACTAATTTAATTGGGGTTCATTTTAATGTTATACAACAACAAAATTTACACACTTAAACTAAATATGCATTCATTTATTTTTTGTTTTTCTTCAGTTTGTTTTTTGTTTTGCAAATATTTAAAAATAATTTTATTATTTCTTATGAATTAGTTGATCTTTATGCATTTCGCAACAATTTAACAACGTTTTACTTGTTAAGTGTATTCGATTTATGTATATATATATTATGTTTTTTGTTAACACCTACATAATGTTAATTATTTGTATTATTTATGTTTTGTTTAACGTTAAACTTTTCTTTAGTATTCCTCATTTATTTAAGCATTTAATATTTTTATGCAAAACGTACGAGCGCTATGAAACCAATAATTGTTTTTCTCAAATTTTTTTCGTGTTCTATTATTGTTTTGATTTTTAAGATTTTAAATTCCTTAAACAAAATACTGGAATATAATTAATAAAATACATACATATAACAAACAAGAACCTTACCCGTTAACAAAAAAAAATCAAAATACATTTTCCTTAACTTTGACATAAATAATACATACATACATGTGGTTTATTGTTTAATTGGTTGTCTATTAATTTTATGGGATTTTAATTTACTGTAAAAGTTCTTATTATCGTTCTCTTTAGCGTGTACATCTTTATAAATAGTTTTTTTTTTATTTCCTTTTTTCGGGGTTTTAATGTCGCCGCAACATTATTTTTAAATGTCTATAAAAATGTGCTTAAATAGACAAAAATCTTTGAATTTTTCAATGTTGAAGTTGGC
Source organism: Zaprionus inermis (assembly GCA_018151445.1). Taxonomy (NCBI): domain Eukaryota; kingdom Metazoa; phylum Arthropoda; class Insecta; order Diptera; family Drosophilidae; genus Zaprionus; species Zaprionus inermis. Next base: position 1,701,720 of record JAECXD010000640.1, on the reverse strand, counting down.
AGAGCGCGATGAGCGGCGCTGCTAAATTTAGTTATTTGTATTAATTACGTTAATTTATTTGTGCAAAACTCTCAATCGAGGAATCTCGCGTTTGCGTTTAACTTTTGCTGGAAGATACAGGTTTGATAGTCACTAATTCTTTTATTTATTTATCCCCTTGCACGCGTGTGTGTCAGTGTGTTTAATTGTTAAAAACTTTGATTTGTAAACTTGAGCTTATTCATCTTGAGCTTGTGAAATGTGTAATTGTCTCTGTATGTGTATATATATGTGTGTGTGTTTCACTTATTGTAAAAAAATGTGTAAATAAAAGTTGTTCGCGCCTGTAGGTCTAGGTATTTATTTATTGTTTGTATTGTTTTATGCCTTTACTTTAATGAAAATATTCATATTTTGCTTGGTTTTTGCATTCAAATTTATTTATTCATGTGAGAATGTGTATTGTTTTAATGTTTTTTTTTTTGAGTTTTTTCCCGTTTTGTTTTTGTTGGTATTGTTGTATAATTAATTCAATTTATGCTTCACCTAAATATTACTCGTATCAAATATAAAAATCAACAACTTTTTGCGGTCTCTTGTGGCTAAGAAAATGCTTTTTTCATATTCACCGCTTGGTTTACCCATCCCATCCCATTCCATCCTATCCCGACTCCTGCTTCCTATACGCGTGGTTGGCTACCGCATCATCTTCATCTTCTCCGGTCATTCGTAGTCGCTATGTGTATAATATAGTATGTATGTATGCATGTATATTTAAATGTAATTATTATTTGTTGCCTGTCGTCGTTTCGTTCATCGTTTATCGCTACTACAATATTTACGCCCTACTGTACTGTTTTTTTTTTTTTTTGGTTTTGTCTTTTACGTTTATTTACGCGCCTTCGCTATAGCTTATTAAATGTATATCTTAATCAATTCGCACTTTTGCATAATTTCTCGTCTTTTAGGTATTGTTAACTTTTGAATTTTATCTTGTTCTCATGTTCTGCTCTTTCTTCTTCATCATCTTCTACTGCTGCTGCTGTTGTAGTGTGTAAACATTGGACTACATACAGTACGCACTGCACTCGCCCCTACCCATAGATCTTAACGTAGTAAAGCGCACTACAACTGAAAGTAACGATAGAATTGCTTGGGAACCCAAAGAACGTAGTTAGACATTTGCCATTTGGTTTACATGATCGATATTATCCTCGTCGAAATGCACATCGTTTATGAATATGTCCGCCGCCAGCTGATCTTCGTCCAACTCGAGATCGTCATCGTCCTCGTCGTCATCATCATCGTTGGACATTAGGCCGTGCACCATATCGACACCGGCTATGCATATATGCGGGGGTGGGGGCACACTGGTCGGTGGCAGAGGGGCGGGCGGTATGATAAGGGTACCGCTATTGATGCCGTGCAAGCTGCCCGCAATGCTAGCCCCGCCGCTCTGCAAATGCCGACGACTGGAGCTAAGACCAGCTACAAAACAGACATATATAGAGAAGATTAGCTTAGTTTCGCTTGGAGAATTGCAAGTGGATCAAGCTTTACCTCGAAACAATAAGTGACATAATACAAATCAAAGAAATCCTAAAACACAAAACAAACAGAACTGAAAATATCAAAATATTCCCCTCGCTCACTGTTCCTCCAAATCCCCGCAATGCTTACCCGTTGCGCTCGTCTGCGAATCGTAATGTGCATTCCGATGTAAACCCAATTGACGCACGTGATTCCTACGTTTTCTTCTGGAGTGACAGAGTGTGCATAGGAGACAGATTAGGGACAAGACGACGACTAGTGTTATTATAATTAGGACGTCGTGATCCTCCTCGGCCGCCTCCGATATACCTAAATAGGGGAATCGAAACGTGAATAAATCCAGGTACAAAATACGTATATCCATGTTATATGTATGTGATAATGCATAGATAGTCGGATATATATACGTTATCTTTATATATGTAACTTATCATGATATAGGCTACATAGTGTAAATGGTTTGCTAGCTAATGTTTTGATTTGTATTGTCTTTGTTGATCACGTATGTTGACTGTGAATTGGATGTGTTAGTGTGTGTTAGAGGATTGCTCTTTATCATAGTATTAGAAGATGATTTTCATCTTAGTTTAACACACACAAATTTAGCGGGAAATCAGTTGGGTGCGCAAAATAAGAAAGCCAGAATAAAAACAATAATAAGTTATAATCATTCTCTATCGACATGCTCACAAAAAACTTTCCGAATTCTACCGATAACTTAAGTATGCAACAAAAGATAAGAACTAATTGGGGGAGGAGATGACTCCAAAATGGAAGTTCTGGGGTATTTCTATTATATCTTGCAACATCATTACGCAAATTACAATGCGTGAATCAAACGAGTCGAGTACAGCGAAAGTTGTTGTTGTTGTTGAAGAGTGAAGGTATTTTTGGGGTATTCGAGTGTGACGGTGGGAGTGGCAGCTGTGCAAGTCATGAATGTGGGCTGTGGCTGTGGGCGTGTGCAGCGATTTGAGACAAGTTTATGCAGGACTCACGTGTTGTTTATGACCAAAAGTATTATGTTTTCTTTACTTTTGTTTTTGTTTTTGTTTTTCTTATTTTTTTTTTTTAAATCTTATTCTTAGAGATTATCATTTTACTTGGCGTGTAATTTATGGTTGGGAAAATTATTTAAAATTCTTGCGTGAGTATGTTTTGTTTCGTTTTCTTTTGTTTTTGTTGTTGTTTGTTGTTCTTAGCGTTTTATTGTGAAAGTTTTCATCACTTTTTGATTCTCGTGGCAATTCCCTTGATTTAGTAATCCAATTCGAAATAAATGTCAATTTCTTTACTCTTCTTTTTTTTTTTCTTTTTTATCATGTTAATCTTTGGTTTTGTTTAGTAGTAGGTATTAAGCACAATTGCCATAATTGCTAAAACAAATGTCTGTAGAAATGTGGGCAAATGCGTGGAGTTTGCGTCGCCTGGTGTTATGGTTTAACGGGTTTCGTATTTTATCAGATCGAAAGGATTTTCAAATGTTTTTGGTTTTTTGGCATTTGATTGAGTTAAGGTTGCAAGTCAGTTTAGAGGTGGAAAATCACATCGAGATAGTACAAAATAACACAAAGAATAGAGAACAGAGAGAGGAAGAGAGAGAGAGAGAGAAATAGAAGAATACAAGTGAGAAAAAGAGATAGTTTTAGTGTGGGCGTGGCTGTAGAGTAAGTATCACTGAGAGTTCGTTGATTGGTATAGGGTGTTCTACGTTTGGGACTGGAGTTCATGTTCGGAGAGTGAAATATTTGAGTAAAAAGTAGAGTTCTTAAGCCTTGAGTGGTGGAGCGCAGCCAGTTTACCATAACTAAGAGTTTTCAAGTAGAATTTCAAAAAGGTCTGGCTATGAAAATTAAACAACGAAATCGAAAACATATAAGGTATACATGATGAAATTCTGGTGCTTACGATTTTTGAGTTCTGAATTGATTTAGTTTACAGTTTAGTTAGTATATATATATATTTATTCGATATAGTTTTTTTTTTAGCAAGTGTTTCGTCGGGTTCAGGTTTACGTGAATTATTATAAACAAATGAAAGGTGTAAAGAAAACAAAAGTATGTACTGAATGAACAAACTGGCGGGTCGCATTTCGAGCTCGCATAAACAAACCACAAATGAAAAGTGAACTGAGACTGAGACTGAAAGAACCCAATAAAACGATAATTTGAGGCATTAAAGTAGACAAAAGAAAAATAAAAATTGAACTGAACCGTTCGACTCACTCACGACTCACAATGCAATTCGTCACTATCGTCGCCGGGCCCACAGTTCTTGACACCGTCGCAGCGCAGCTTGTCCGATATGCAGTAGCCTGCCGCGCACTGGAAGTGGTACGTGGACTCGCAGAGCAGGCCAATGGATGGTGGACCCGGCCCGGAGTCCTGTATCTCAGTCCATACGATGCGAAAGCCCTGCAAGTAAAGCATAATTGATTGCATTTCCGTGCAAGGCGAGCTTCAGCTATCTCCTCCTCCTGCTCCCTTCCGTACATACCTGTGCGCCCACCGTCTTGTCGCTGGTGGTGAAACTGATGCGTGCCGTTTGGCCCGTGGAAATGTAATGCCACTGTTCAATGGCAGGCTTCTCGCCGCACAGCTCCACAGGCGGCTGATCCGAATCGACGTTCACCCACAGTCGCAGCACAGCAGCCGGACAGCCTCGACCTGAGTAGAGAAACAGGAAGAGAGAGAGAGTGTGAGCTATAAATTGATTTCACTGCGAGATTGATTGAAATGGATTGTGTCATACCCGCCGGATCACCCTCCAGCCCGAACTGTTCGAAGTTAATGGACAACTTGTAGCCGGCACGGGCAGTCATAACCCAATTGCAGGCGTTGGAGGCCATGCCACGTCCGGGTGCCTTGTAGCCGGACGGATAGTTGGGCGAGGTGATGATGCCCGAGTCCTCGTTGCTGAAATTGCCACCACAGTCGCCCGCATCGGACTTGGCCGATTCGAAGAAGTAGCGCGCCTTGAAGCCGCTGGCCACACTCTCCTGATCCGTATGCAATGTGATGCGCAGACCAACCGCGCCCCGCGGGCTCTCGACGGGTCCGGGTGCTGTCAAACCACAGTAGCGTCCGAGCAGGCGATCGTTGTTATCCCGATACACAACATACATTTCCAGCCAGTCCTCAAAGCATGCGCCAGAGCTGCAAACAGTATAAGCATAATTCTTGCCTTTTCCAGACTCGCGCCCTCTCTCTCTCTCTCTCTCTCTCTATCTCTTACCCATAGGAACCCGCTGTGGCGTTGGCATTGTTGTCCGCCTTGATCTTGAAGTGATCGAAAACAATGGTCACCTGCTCGTTATGCTCGGCCAAGAACAAATAGGAACAGTTTGTGTCCGACGGATAGTTGGAGGGATAACGCGGACTGTTCAGCTCGCCGCGCTTCTTCGAGCTGCTCACGTAGGTGAAGCTGCAGGTGCCGTCCGGTGCCGCTGTGCCGGGTATCTTATACTCCGTCTCGAATGTATACTTGCCCTTGAAGCCACGTCCCTGCAGCTCGCCCGAGCTGAAGACCATGGCCAGTCGCGGTCCATCACTGATCACGCGCTGCGTCTCATTGCCGCACAGCTCGTAGTCGAACTTGTCGTACGCATCCGCAGTCTCCTGTCCTTTCAGATAGATTTTTAGATAGCCGTCAGTACAGTTGGATCTAAGAGGGAGCAGCAAAGTGGGAGAGACATAGATATGGATTAGTGTGCTGAGTCGCAGCTGGTAGGCGGTTTCGATACGCACTCGCTCTTGTCCTTGTGCTCCACTTTGGGTATATTGAAGGCAGTGAACTCGAGTCGCACACGCTCCAGATGCTGTGCATCCTGCATGCCATAGATGAAATATCTGCGAATGCAATAATTCAGATAAATACGGCAATATATACATATATATATATATAAGGTACACAAAGTTGTTCCCAGTCAGATCGGGTACGATCTTCGTTGTCACTTACCTACACACAGTTTTTGGTATATATGGATAGGGATAGTTGGGTGAGAGCACAAATCCAGTTGATTCCTTCTTCGATAAAATCTTTTGATCACATTCTGAGCCACGTATGTGAATGCCATCATTTTCACCTGATGGATGCGATTATTGGTTGTTTTTTTTTTTTTTTTTTTTTGATATTTTAAGTTGCACATCGAAATTTGCATAGTTTATCCGATTAAAGTCGATAGGAGCAGAGTGTTTTAGATAGATCATTCGATAAAAGTCGATAGTTGCATAGAGTTTTAGTTAGATTATCCGATTGTGGTCGAAAGTTTTAGAGATGACAGTTTACAAAGGTTTGTTCGATTAGAGTCGATAGATCATCCGATTACAGTGGAAAGTTTTACAGTTTTTTTTTGGTCGAAGAATTTGAAGACAGAGTGAAGCGAGGCAGAAAGAGAATTGCGTGGAAAATAGAGCAGCGATTAGTGAAAGGCAGCACAGCGAGGACACAGAGTACAGAATAAATGCAATATAAAATAACAAAAAGCACAGCGGAAATGCTGCAAACACATACACTGATGCCTTGAATATGAGTGGGTATGGTATGGTATGTGTGTGTGTGTATGTGGCTGAGTGTACGTGCATTTGCCGTCCATTTTGTGACGCTAAAAACTTTTATTGTCCGCTAAAAAATGATGGCGACAAATGCACGACAAACAAACCAAAAATAAAAAATAATAACTGAAAGCAAAACACACAGATTATTCACATTGTTCGTGGGCAGAATGATACTTACGTATAAAATCTAATTTAACAAAACTTTCGCTAAATTCATAAATTCCTTTAAAGCCACGATTCTGCGTATTGGCGGTGCGCGGTAGGGTATAAAAATGAACAAAAAGGCTCGACTCGCTCGAATACAAGACTAAGTTTCTTTGCTGTCCGCAATATGTACCGATTAATGCTGACGAATTGTCGGGACCATCGTACACTTTCACATAGTCAAATGGGCAGCTGTTTGTTGTTGTAGTTGTAGTTGAGTTGTTGTTGTAGAAGTAGTAGAAGTTGTTGTTGTAATGATAGTTGTTGTTGTTGACAGATTTGGTAGAGATTGTAATAGTAATTTGGGAATAAGCATAGAATAGAATTTAGCATAGAATTCAAATGAATTTCAATTTAAATACGGATAGTACGAAGTGTGTACGAAGATGTATGCGTGTGTGTGTGTGTGTGTGTGTGTGGAAGTGTGTGGAAGTGTGTGTGTCAGCTGCTGGTCAAAGCAAACTGTTTTACGCAATTTGCTTTGATTTTGACTTGTCGTTCGTGTGTGTTTGTGTGTTTCCTTTAGCATTAGGGGTACTCACTGTGGTCCACCAAAAAACAGATCAAAATCACGAAACTCTAATCTAACTCTCTGATTCGATTCACCAAGAAACTGATATGTGCATGACATATCCTTCGGATAGGCACCTGGATAGGTTGGCGATATGAGAGCGCCAGTTTTATTGATACTCATGCTAGGCGTTATCGTGTAGGAACATGGCGACCCGGCAATGGGTATGCCAATTTCATATTCCGCTGCAAAAACGTTTGAATTTAATTTAAGTTGGAATTCAATTCGTTTGCGAAGTCTGTCTTGCGGGAAGGGAGGGGTGGAAAGCTGTCACTTACATGCATTTATAAACCTAAACGTGCCCTCGAACAGGTCGGTCGACACATTTTTGTTGCTGAAAAACGAAATGGCAACGGCGCGGTACATGGAAATGCGACGACGCGGCGGTATTGTGCCACAATATCGACCGCCAAAGGGGGAATTGATCAGCTCCGCCGGCTCGGATGATTGCACCTCCGAGTAGATATCCATGTACTCATGAACACAGCTGGAAGAGGAAGACAGGTGAAAATACAAACCAGAGTGACGAGTAGCTGGCACTTACCTTGGTAATTCACCAACGGCCGAACCGCTAAGCAAATGCGAAGAAATTATTTAATTATTATTATAGAAATTCGTTTAGCATTGTGTACTCACTCTGGCGGACTTCCTCTTAAATTAAAGGATTTAAAAACTACTTCGACACGCTGTCCAGGTCCTGCTAGGAATGTGTAGAGGCATTGGCGCGAGTGATTGCGATGGTTGTGCAGCAGGGGCGCCGTGAAGCTGCCGTTCTGTGGCCCGCCAATGCGTGAGACGAACGTTTGATCACATTCTGAGAGAGATAGAGAGAGAGAGGAAGACAAACAGAAAGAGAGAGAAAGCGGGAGCAATGTGCGGTTTTCGCTTTGATAAGTCGAGTTGTTACAAGGCAGAATCGCATCGGTTAGATATAAAGTCACACACAACAATACAAACACATACACAGAACGTAGCAGTAAAACAAGAGTCGAACTGTTGTGGTAGTCATTGTGTGTGTGTGTGGTAGTTGTGGAGTGTGGGTGTGTGTTTGCTGTGGTGTGCTCTGTGTGTTCGAGTATGTGTGTGTGTGGTTGGGTGTACAACTAGAAAGCGGTTTCATTTCCAACTAAGTCAACTTTCAACTACGTTTAGACACTTAAATGTAACTGTTAACTACGGGCTGCGCTGCGGCACACACACGCACACACAGAAACAAGTAGTACATCAAGAGAGAGCGAGAGAGTGAAAGAGTATGTGTGTGTGTGTGTGTGGGTGTGTGTTTAGACTAGTGGCGCCACCTACTTGGCGATTTTGTGGGCCGCACCGGCGCCGCCTCCAAATATGCCACAACCGGCTGCATCCAAGGCATCCCGCTCTCGCCCTCGACGCCAGGCGATTTCAAATGCGCTGTGTCGGCCACTGAGAGGTTTACTTGGAAGGGGGCGGGGCGGGAAGATGGACGAGGTTGAGGTTACAATCCGAAGAAGTTCGAATTTAGGTAATGTGGCAGGTTAAGGGAATTGTATATAGACGAAAGACAAATACATGATGTTAATGAGATGGATTCGCATCGGTTCCCTTCACATGTGTCGCCCACTAATTGGTCTGTCTGTCTGGCTGTGTATGCTCTACGCTCAGTGTATTTGGTGTATGCGTATATGAATAAATCAGTGTGTGACGTGCAACATGGAAAAACGCTTCGCTGCTTATGACACACACACACACCACGCCATGCCAGTGCTGAGGTGTGGACCAACATGATTTTTCCATAATGGAAATAGAAAACTGTTGTTACTAAGCTGCACCCAAAACTAACTGACACCCACGCACACTTAAGCTGTCACACACAGACACACACACACGCGCAGACACGCAGACACATGTGCGAGCGATGCATTGATTGCTCGAGAGACTTTGCTGTTTGTAAGTGCGGAAATTGTGAGCAGCTTTCAGAAAGTTTTATTAAGCACACACTAACACAAACACACTCACACACACCCTATGCTCTATCAAGGTGATTTGAGACTGCAACTGGCTACAGCTGCGAGTGCACTTAATCTGCTTTCCACTTCAGGTAGCTGAGGGAATCAAGGCGCCTTCACGCGCATCTTTCGATTTCATAACTGTAAATGGCGTTTGATTAAGATTGCACTGCCAGAAGCAGAGTGAGAGAGAGAGAGAAAGCGATGGGAAGGCAGAGAGACAGAGCGAAAGTGCGGCGGATTGGCAGGAAGTGCGAGCTCAAAGAGAAAAGCGCGGCACGCCGCCAGCTTGCGGTTTGCGGCTTCTAATTAAATTCCATTTTGAACACATAATAAATGAGGCAGCCGCAATTTCATGCAGCCCTTTTTACAAAGTTCCTCCCACTGTTTCCCTGCAAAACTAAATCAAAGCGAATCAAAAGCGTTTACTGTACTTGCGCACAAAAGTAGGCAACATTTATTAACGCGCGAATTATAATCGCAGCACGAAAGTAGGCAACACTTTTAATGCAGCGTTATAACACGCTGCGTATACGTGATTAAGCTGCTGCATTTGATTATCGCTTATGGACTGCTTACGCATATTGAATGTGATTTTTAATTAATTTTCAACAAATTTATCTGGATTTGTGGGCAGCGTGAAGCGTGATGTTAGCTCGTGCGACAGGCTTCTCATTAAAATGTGAACGCAACACGGCAACGCAAACTGGGCCAGCGTACAGGGTGCCCGGGTGGCAGCAGTAAGGAACAAGGACATGGAGGTTTGGTTAAATACGATAAATACGCAGCATTAGTGCGTGGTTAGTGCGGCCCTCGGGCGCACACGATCGCCCAGTGACCATGGATGGCCCTGGCATTGCAATGTCAACCGCAACGAAATCTGCCAAACGGAAGGGAACAAACTGCGCAATGTGGCACGCCCAGCAGCAGCAACATCGTTACGCCCTCTCCTCTTCCTGCTCCTCCCTCACTCAGGCAGCACTTCCTCTAACCCTGACAATGACAATGCGCAGTGTCAATAAATTTTATGCAGGCGCCATTTGCATTGGCATAAATATTTTTGTTGCCTTTGCCTTTGTTCCGTTGCCGATGCTGCTGCTGCTGCTCGAGTTGTTCTCGTGCCTCGGCATTATGTTAATTTATGGCATTTGCAACATCAAAATGCAGCTTTTAATTGCGCATTGTGCGACTAAAACAATCAGAGACCGCAAAATGGCAGCAATAATCCTCTTGCAACTGTCGTGTAAACAGCTTGTTCGTCTCCCCCATTCCCAAATACATGTATTCAAATTTAACTGTGCAAAACACATGGCACACAAACACACACAAACACACACACGCAAATGGCTGAGGCACAGGTGTAGCCTGTGGAGCAACATCTGGCGTCGCTTTGGTCTTCTTACAAATTGCTCTCCGAGGAAACATTTCGACTAAATGCGAGACTCGCTTGTCAAAAGTTTGACGAGGATGTCGATAGATGCGCCATCATGGGCGCAGGGGAGTGGCAACTTACATTACGCTAATAAGTGTAAGTACACACACACACACCCATACACATAGCCATCCTACAGCTTTGCCTGCTGCGATTTTGCCGCAGCTCGCAGATTTTTAAATATTTTATTTGCTCTCCTTTTTTCCCCTCGCATTTCTCTCTCTCTTTCTTGTTGCTTAATTGAAGACGGGGCAAGTTGAGGATGTAGCTATAAAACTACCATGTCGCTTGCCTAATTTATTTCACAAGTTGTACAACTCGTTTCTGACACTTTTGTCGGTCGTTTTAATCTCCAGCTGCGCTGTCTGCGACGTCGTCGATGGCGCTGCCTGCTGCTTTCTGCAGCTTACGCCGACAGTTTCGCTTTGCTACCCGCTTCGCTCAGCTGCTTCAGACATACCTAACACATACACACACAGAGACACACACACACACACACACAGAGACGCACTCCCAGTCACGCACACATACACGCGCGCCCACCTCTTGAAAATTTAATGGCCGCCGCTGCTGTTGGCACTTTGAGGGCCACCGCCCGCTGCGCCAGCCTCCTGCTGCCTCCTGCTCCCTTCTGATCCCTTCCAGCCTGCTCCCACCTGCCTGCTCGCTCCGCTTGCTTCTTTGGCCACCCGCAAACACCTCAGTCGAACAGCTCGTGTTACAGACAATTTGCGTTAAATTTACAAGCAGCCCAGCTTGCCGAATCCTGGCAAGCAGATAGACGACGACGACGACGGCCATCGAGATACCCCCGCACAGACTGCTGCTGCTTTACGGCCTGCTCTCATTGTTATTGCCCTTGTTGTTGCTGCTGCTGCTGCTGGTAACCACAGGCCGTGGGTGACGTGCAGCAGTGGCAGCAATTAAAGTGGATTTTCATGAAAATGAGTTTTCCTAATAGTTTATTTAGCTCGAAAATAAATTCGTGACGGTAAAATGCGTTGATTAAGCGCGGCGCGAGTCAGGTAAATACAGGTAAGCCCAGGCATAGAGACGAGATAAGCTTGAGCTACGGCAGCTTGGCATCTGGTTGCCATGGCTACAGAGTCGGGCCGGTTACGGCACTAAGTGCTGGTTATCATCTCATCTCGATGGCCAACATAATTATGCATATTATAGTGCAAGGTCGTTGGGTGGGGAGCGAAAGGAAAAGATGGGGCTAAGGCAGACTGGATTTATGGGCTAATTACATTGAAGCCGTCAGATCATGAGCTTCGATTAATTGCCACTTAGTCTGCAAATTGCAATTAGCTGAATATATATATGCCCTATGCAGTCAATAGCTGAAATATCACGTATACGCCATGCCGGCTATGCAGGCGTTTAATAAATATTTAATGGCAGCATGGCACACACTGCATACGCAAGTCAGTTGCCGCAATTGACATGCTAATTAACTTTCCGTTCACGCAATGTTTCAGCAAATGTTGTTGGGTCATCGCTGGGCTGTGGAGGCAGGCAACTTGCCCGAAACCGGATGCCAACTTTGCGTTGGTCAACGCTCGAGTGATTTGCACATTCCCATTTTCCCCCTATTCGCCCATTCATACCATTCGCTTTTCCTTCAGCATTTCCATTTCAATTTTAAGTTTAAGTTTGATTTTGATTTTTATTTAAATGTATCCTCGAAGCAACTCGAAGCCACTCGACATTGGGCAACGCAGTCGAAAAGTTTGTCTGCATTTGCATTGAGTATTTTTATGCGCACACACATACACAGCCACGCACACGTACTTTCGCACACTTTCTGCTAAAGCACACTCCAAAATGCTCGAAATCGCATTGCTGCGCTCTCCGGTTTTCCCTTTGGCCGAGTCTAAATAACTTTCAACTCGAAGTGGACTATCAACTTGGAGGCACGTTCGAGGCGAGACTTGATCGATAAGTGGGTAATAATAAAAGTGATTGCGAAAATTACTTACGCTTTTGGCTGGCTTGTTGGAACGTACCTGCAGAGTGCGAGAGAAAGAGAAAAAGGAAACGTCAATTAAAGTGAGTAAAGCGAGTAAAGAACTCGTCTCTATTGCATATAAAATCGTCGGCCATAAGGACTGTGCTTAAGTTCGATTGATATTGAAGTGTGATTTCAAAGATATGTGTGCTTGTTAGCTGTATTTGATGCAGATACGATTGCAGCTCGAGTCTCATGTGTCATGTTGGGGGGAGTGTGTGGTACGCCCACACACAAGCCTCGCATTGGCGTCTTTAAGAGTCGCCGCCAGCCCGTGACCATGGCTTCAAAAAGAATTTGCAACAGACAAGCTGCAATAACAGCAGCAACCCCGCCTGGCAACTATCTACTCAATAGACGCCATTATGCATTCTGCTCGTGTGGCTGCCACTGTCTGTGAGTGTGTGTGTGTGTGCGAGTGTGTGTGGTAGCGGGTGCGGTGTAGGTGTGTGTGCTGAAGCAACTCATGTTGCATGCTGCTAATCAATCATGCCTTCGCTGCAGTCGCAGCAACTGCTCTTCCAGCTGCTGCTCTCAATGGGCAATTATTGATTGATAGCAAGTGCACAACGCTTGCCTAGTTATACCCCCCGTCTGTCCCGGGCCCCACTCGACACTCTGCAGTGCACGGTAGGAGGGAATACTTGCTCAAGTGGCCACCTTCTAACCCTGATCTAGTGGCCTTTTTGTATAGCTTGTAGGGGGGCGCTTGTGCCTCGCCTCGTTGTCGCTGCAGTCGACTGCAGCTGCCCGTCAATGTTAAGATCTTAGACATTGAAATTGCCTGGTGTGAAAGCTTAAAGTATTAGTTTGTTGTGCTGTCTAAAAGTCGTGCAAAAAGACGGATGCTTTTTCCCATGAAAACTACCAAGTCAGCGCCTAACGATTGCAAGTAAATGCTGAGCACATAAATGTAGACATTTTTGTAGCCAATGCATTTGTGGAGAGACTTCCCATTTACATATATGCATATTATTATATATTCTTTATAGATAGATTTCAAATACTTCTGCTAAGTCAGTCTTGAATAAATTAGAGAAAGCGAATTTGTCAATTTAGAATGTCATTTCCAATAAAATCTTACGACTCTTGCCACAGTTGGGGCTTAGTTTACAATTGAAACTAGTGTGGAACTTCCTTTCTCTTCCGTGTACATATTTGTAAGTAAAAACAATTTAAATACATACATATATATTCGATTGCTTTTCTTCTCTTGTACAGCATTTATCTGCTGCAAATTTCTGGGGAAAAACTAAATGTAACCTGCCGCGCGCTGTGTTAAAGCTGTTTTTCGTCGAAGCCGCAAAGTAGGCAACAAAAAAGCGACGTGCTCATTGTGAACATTCGAAATTCGTTTCGCAACTTTTGTGTCGTTGATTGTATTTACATATTATTTGCTTTAAAGTTGAACAGAATAAGTAAGTGTGCGTGTGTGTGTGTGTGTGTGAGTACAATAAACTTATTCAAATGAGTCATAAAAATTAAGCGCGACTACCTCATCGCACAAAGTCGTAGTCACGTTTAAAGGGCCGTGGGTAGGTTAACGTATACGCGAGATGTAGATAACACAAGGCCACAAAACCGTAAGACAAATAAAACTATAAATATGGATGTGCCCTTTGCACCCCCCCTCTGCCCAGCAGTCTCCCGTCTCCCTGAGTTTCGTTCTCGTTTTTCCTTATTGCCGTTAGCTACCAACTGAGAAGATTTTATTTACATAAGTGCCTGCGCACGTGTTTGATATTTCTTTTAGTTTTATGCCAGACAATGTCGCGAACATATACAGCCACACCCAGCCCACACACACACACCGACACTCCCACTCACACACATGCCCGTACATACCATGAAAACGTTGATAATTCAATAAACTAAACAAGATTCTGCACAAGATTTATGGGTTTGCTGAACCCACATATTGTGCCTGCAAACGCTTGAGAGGGCGCCCCGAAAACAGCGCTGTGGGGTTTATAAATCTTAATTTCGGTACACACAAATACACACGCGTGTTTCGAGTGACATCAGCAGTGGATTTCGGGGATGCTGACAAAGGAGCTTGCTCATTAGAATGCTGTGCTGGGCGAACAGGAGGGAGTCTATTTTAAAATTGCCGCTTGTCATAAGCAGCGTGCAGATGTTCCACGTAGATTGTCAACACTTATGCGCGATAAGTGTCCATATACGACACGGCACGGCACGGCAAGGCACGGCGAAGGCATTAAATTGTATACGAGACAAAAGACCAGAAGCGAAATATGAAATATGATGGGAAATCTGTCTATTATTCTCGCGGCATAGCGCACTTTCGTTTTTAAAACCCAACCATTTGTTACGCCCGCGGCTGTGCCGCAGGCAGGTTGTATTGCCACGCCCACGGGCAGCGCCTTAACGTGCAAACATTAAATTGATGACCCAAAAGGCAGTGGCAGCTGCAACATTTGCCGGCGAGTCGACTCGAATTGATTAATTGACAGTTGACTCAGCGCCAATTTCGAGGGCAGACTGTGAGTGTGTCTGCCTCATTCTCTCCCACTCTTTCTCTCTCTCTCCCTCTTCTACCATGTCCGGCATTTTATGTGTCAATAATGGGAAAACGAGCGAAAAAATGCTCTCAGTAAATTGACTTTTTGCCACATTTGAAAGAATTGCATTAAATTTCGCTCGATTAGACAGCCTCGACATTTGCGCCCCGGTTTGCACCCCGCTCTCTCCGCGACGCGATTACACTCGTTTAGTGGACATTCTCTATCTACAGTTTACACATCGCTGACTGCAACAATTGGCACTATCATCTGGCCATGCAAATTAACGGAATTCGGTGCATGCAAATTGTGACAAGTTTCCGAATGGATTTCGAGTCCGAACTCTGCTGCTTATGTGATTTGAAATTCACTTGTGCATTTAGTTTGCTTTCGATTTTGCTTGCTAATTGAGCAATTTCCTTTGGGTAATTGCTTTCTGCCGGCACTGTTGCCACCGCACTAGGGTCGCATGGAGACAGACATACTTATTGGCTGCCTAATACTAATCGACAGTCGACAGCAACTAATTGCAGTCGTAATACGGTTTCTTTGGTTGCCTTTTGCACTATGCTGCAGCAAATTGAAAAATCTCAACATTTGCATAATGCTAACTAAGTTAACAACACTCGGGCACGTAGAGGATATTGAGGGCAGCAGGAGGGAGGGCGGGTAGGCGGGTGTAGAGGGTGTTCGCACTGCACAAATTGTTGATATGCAAACGCGTTGGCATAAAACGTGACATCTGACATGAGGTCGAATTTGCTTCGTAAATACGTGTGTGAGAGTGCGTGGGTGTGTGCAAGCGTCTGTGTGCTTGTCTGTGTGCCTGTCTGTGTGCTTGTGCCTGTGTGTGTTTGCGTAAATATCTGCATATAAACACACCTTGCGAAAAGGTAGCGAAATTCAAAATGAAACGTAAGCTACATCGAAACGGAGGCTGCCTGAGAACACACACTCGCACACAGACAGTCTTGGCCTCCACCTGAAGCCGAAAGGTAAACCGAGAGCGACTTGGCCTAATCTGCATAATAATAAACCACACCCAAACCCACACCCACACCGATTTGCTCGCACAAAGGTACATAAAAAGTTCCAAATTGCCGCTCCACATCGTCACCAGAACAGCAGAATTGCTTGCCTTCCTTCCCTCGTCCCTTCTCCCCCCTGGCTGCTCCTGGCACTGTGCCCACTTGCCATATTTAATATTGTGTAAATTGAATTTCCATCACTTTATGATTACTTGACGCTCTCAGCCGGAAATACTTGCATAACGTGCCACAAGGTCTGTCTGCCCTGGTCGAGTCGACACGAAAGAAACTCAAATCGAATCCCGTTTCGGGATGACTCAAAACAAAGGCAAGTCGAGATGGTCTTCATTCAAGTGGAAAATCATAATTTCATATCAAGTAGACTATGCCCCAATACACAAACACACACACACTCACACACATATATGAATTGCGACCTTCGAAAATCTGCTACTTAAAAACGTCGAGTATCTTTGCAGTTGAAAGCAAGTTAAACGTACTTCGAATAAAAAAGAAAGGTATCTATTTTACTTTCATGTCTATAGGGTATTCAGTAGTGCAAAACTCGAAATGTCCTTACTTTGTGCGTCCTGAAGACCTTTTTATGTCAGTTTGTTCCAGCAATAGTGCTATCAACACGTACCGCAGCGTACTAGGTCTCCCTCGACCCTATAGATGCGCTGCATTTTAATGTGCTCGACCTACAACTACATCCATATATCTTTGGCTACACTAACGAGCCGGGACAGGCACATTTCAATTTTAATCAACTGACGAGCATTATTGACAGCACCTGAACCAATAAAACTTTATTGCCAACAGGCAGGCAGGCGAGCAGGCAGCAGCCACAGTTTATAGGAGTTCCCTTCGCTTTTTTTTATAGCACTACATGGGCTGCTTGGGAATTTATAGGAGTGTAGCTTCGACAGTTTGAGCTTGCAAGGATTTGCAGCTGGCACGTGCACAGGTGCAAGCACTTTATCCAGTCGGACCACGCGCTATGCAAATGCAGAGATGCAGTTCGCCCCCCCCCTCTGCCAGACATGGCATACGTGCTGCTGCAAATTGCGAGCTAAAAACATGTATTGAAATTGAAATTGAAATTGAAATTGTATCACTTGGCAAGTTGTCGACAAGAACTTGACTACGCGGCGTAGATGGGAAACTTGAACAACAATTGCAACATTTAATTAAATCCTTTTGCTCTTAGCAATTGCCGCAGCTCTCTTACCTTTGCTTTACGCGCTGACATGTTGCGGCCCACAAAAAGTTGTTGATTTTCATGTTATTTGATCAGATTGCTCTTGATAATATTGTTATTGCAGGCATTATTATTGTTGGCATAATTATTATTTTAAATGAAAAGATACTTTTGCTTATAACACGCGCACGTTTTACATTGACTTTAATTGCATTTTCGATTATATATTAAGAGGGTGTATTATTATTCACTTTCAATTATGAGTCGTAACAGTCTGTGTTGTATGTATATGTGTGTGTATAGATTATATAAGCTCGTTGGCTTTAACACTTTAGTATACACCGAATAGTCAACTAATTACGTAGAGGTAAACCCATCTCTTTGTGGCATCTTTTTGTTGCTTCTAATCGTAAGTATGTTACACATAAAACTTATCCAAAAGTTATGTTTGATATATAAAATGCATATCATTATTTTTGGCTACAACTATGACAACAACAACAACAAGGACATGAACCGCACGATACGACACAACTTGGCTTGCCTGATCCCGTATTCTGTCTGTGAATCTGCTTAAAATCTGTTGCTGATTCTAACAAGTGCAGTTCGGCCACAACATCATTTCGTATTCCATTTCATTTGCCATATAATATGGTATATGGTTTCTATATTAGTTAAGTTCAATTTTGACTGGATGCTTTCATCTGCTGTTGAGCCTAACTTTTGTCCGTGTTCAGTTTCCAGCATCATTCGACTTTGGCTCCGTTGAGACAGTTGTTCAGGTTCGGTTGAATATGTTTTAATTGATTAATTCTTAACTTTGCGTGTGTATAAGTTGTATGCAACATCAATAAAACATCAATAAAACATTAATAAAATTGTATTAACAACACTTGTATAAAATCGCGAATCTTCTCGACGGTTGGGTTACACTTTAGTATAAGTACATATTCACATATGGTATATACACACAGAGCTATATATATGTATGTCTGGTTAATACACTTTGTAATACATATACGATTAGTAAGTCGTAACAACACTGAAGAAACACACGAAAGGATACTGGATATATCGATGGGTCGATGTGATCGGCATGAGAAGTGTTCTAAATTTTGTTATAGATTTCAATTTTGTTTTTTTTCTTTTTATTTTATAGTTTCACGTATGCTAATAATTTCACATCACAGCCAATGGGTACTGACGATGGGATGCTCTTTCTTTCCATGCTCTCTTCCTCTCTCTTTCCGCCTCGCTCTGCTTTCATTACATTTCTCTCGTATGAAACTGGGTTCTGGGTTAACATTTATCTTAAATTTACAGTTTCTCGCTTTGTTTGTTTAGTGTGTGTGTTTTGTTTTTTGTTGGCATTGATTTCCGTGCCCTGTTATTAGCTGCGTGGCAACTAACAGTTCGAGCTCCTTTGTTATCCATCTGGGAAGTTGCCAGGTCCCAGCTGGAGCATGTCTCACTTGGGCTCCTCGAACTGCTGCCCCACGACTATGATGATGACAATGAACACGGCCAGCAGTACCAGGATGCAGCAAATGGCCACAGCCACCATGGCGCTGTTACTCATGTCGACTGCGAGTTGTTTTCTTCGGCTCCTCCGCTTTACAGTGTGCTCCGCTTGGCGCGATCAGTGAGAGCTAATCCTTCGGCTGTGTGGATTAAAAAACATTTGCATATTTCGCACACTATTCAAGGCTGACCCTACCGAAATGTCTGTGCACAATTGAGATCAACCTCAATCTCTACCCAAGCTCTGGCATTGATATATGATATTTAGCCGTAGCGCCCGCTCCCGCTCCCGCCCCATTTCCTGTTAGCCCTTTTGCTGCGGGCGACCCGAAACAAATTACCAGTCATAAATTGTGAGAACTGCCTATCAGTCGCTCGACTGTGCGTAAAACTGACTCACTCCCGCCGGCGCCATCGATTCCCTTTTGCTCGCTGTGACAGCTTGTGGACAGCCCAAAACTTGTCACACGTCGGACTCGTTCGCAATGTGCAGCAGCACATCTGACTGAGTGTGTATGTGTGCGTGTGTGTGTGCGAGGGTGTGTATCTGTGTGTGTTTACACAAGTGGAAATGTGCCAGAAATCACGAGCACTTTTACTGTGTGTCTTGTCGGACCCTAAGCGACGATTAGTAGAGTGTGTGTCAGCCACTGTCTTTGCTGATTAATGCACTGCACACTGTACGACAACAGGCTGCACTCACTGTACGACACAAGTGCCACTGCAAGTGTCTATTAACTTGTCTAAGCGCAGCTAACCCATCCCTGCCTCTTGTTTTGTTCTATTCTGTGTTGATTTATCGCAGAAAACAGAAATTCAATTACCGCAAAACAAAAGAAAATCTAAATAAAACCTTTTTTAAAAACACAACTTGCTGTCAGGCTGTGCTGGCCTAAAACCCTCCCTCAATCCCCCGTTATAAATAGAGCATACCCAAGCAACGCCAATACATTTCTAGGGCATAAAAGGTTTCGTTCACAGCTCTGACCAATACAAAAAGGTCCAAAACAAAGAAAAGCGCCAGCAAGAACAGGACAAAAAGAGGAAAGAACGCTTTTCATAAGTTTTCCATCCCCATCCCCATCCCCAGCAGCAGCACCTTCTGCTTGACTGAAAGGTGAGCGCAATTGGAACATGAAAACTAATAAAGCCCCCCATTCGCTGAAGTCGCAGCTGTTGCAGCAAAAAAACAAGTGAAAATTCACAATTGAATGTGCAAAAGAAAAAACTACACAGAAAAAGAGATTCGGTTAATATTTGAATTTCGATTTTCAGCGACATTTAGCAGCGAAACAAGATGGGGGAAGCACCCGCACATATTTCTGGTTCATTTCACAGATTCCCGAATTTTCTCAACTCTCAGCTGAGCTTTGCCTCTATGTCTCTCGGTCTGCCCCACTGTGCCCTTTGGCCACGAGGTTATTTATAGACCGGCTCAAAGGCCGCCGATAGGCCAGCTATGGTATTAATTAGCCGAGCCGCGAAAATAATTTGTTATCCGGCATTTGACTCATCATTTGCAGGCCCGTGCCAATGTTTCAGACAGGCAGACAGGCTAACAACCACTCTCTCCCCTCGCCAACCCTCCAGCCATCTTTCCACACGCGCTGCGTGGCGCCGCTATTTGAATATTTTAACGTTATTTTATTTGGACGAGTCCGACGCTGCTTTAAGGCCAGTCATTTTTTTTATGCTCGTGTTTCTTTTTTTTGTTTAGCTCTGTTACTTTGTTCATTTCCTTTTCGCTTTTCGCATTTTGCGGTAATGTTGTAAATAAACCTGGCATAGTTTGAGGCGAGACTGGCTTTTGTTTTTGTTTCCGTGTCCCTTTTGGCTGTCCCTTTGAATTGGTCAATTAATATTAATGAAATGGCGGCACACAGACCCAGCTAAATGCTCTTCATTTTTCCGTGTGTGTGTGTTTTTTTTTTGATAAATGCTGCTTGTGTATAATTTAGTTGGCATTGTGTCGGTCCGTCGAGTTGAGAGTCAACAGCATCATAAAAGCGAAAATGTCATAAAGCCAAGGAGAAGGGCGTTGCCGGCTGCTGCCGCTGATCAAAGATCTTTGTTCGCTCGATTATGTTGTAATAAGTCAATTTATCAGTTTATTTTCAGCTTACACATGAAAGCTGCCGTAGACAGGGCGTATACGCAACGAACCAACAAGCACACATTGCGTATACGCAACGTATGCGTGTGCGTTCTGCTTGTTTATGGCATGCATTGTTTGAGTTTTATGACAAACAATAATAAGCCCACTGCAAAAGCCTTTATGCTCTCGCCCACAGCTTCGATGTTGCCAACTGTATCCAGAAGAAAATCACTGAGAGAAAGACTAGGGACGACACTTCAAAGACTTTCAGCACATTTTACTGACACATATCGCCTGTCGGTTTTGTCTATGGTTCTTAATTAAATTAGAGACCTTCTCCCTGCTGGAAGAAAGGAAGACAATAGCAGCTGGCAAGGACAGGACAAAGCAAGTAGGCAGCAAGGCAGCGCCCGGCCCAGCCCAGCCTAGCCTAGTCCAACCCACATGACAGCGTGTCACCCAACAGACCCCGCAAAACAAACTCTACGCATTTCTTTTTCGCTCTGTCTCTCTCTCTCTCTCTCTCTCTCTCTCACTCTCTCTCTCTCTTTCTCTTACAAATTCCTTGGCATGCTGTGTGAAATAAAATACAATTTGCAATTTCGTATGTTTTATGCGCACATTTGCAAAATTTTGCTTATGCTGTGTGTGCGTGTGTTTGTGTGTGTATTTGTTCGAGTGTAGCATGACGCCATCAATGGAGCTGAAACTTGAACTGTTTCTGCGTGCCAAATGACAGGCCGCAGTTCAACGGAGTCATCTGCGACGACGGCGTTGACAGCTCAGCCGGCGTCGGCTGCGCCTGACGCTGTCGCAATTTGTGACGAATTCAATTTGTGCGTCCGTTTAAAGTAAAAATTGCTGGAAATTGCATTAAAGCACAATGCATTGGCCTGGCAAAAGCAAAGCGCTTAAAGGGGTTTACGGACTTGTCGCTGGCCAAGTTCAACTTGCCTGACTCTTGACCTTGAGCCGGTGGTGGCTTCAAGTGGCGCGCGGCACACAGGCCGTACGGCTGTGAGGACAAACAATAGCCGCATAAATGCTTTAGAAGTGCTATAAGATTGTGTTCTGGCTCTGCCCCCATCTCTCCCTCGCTTCGCCGTTGTCTTGCCATGCGAACGCAATGTCAAAAGTCAAAAGTGCATTAAAATAATTGCACTCGCTTCAGTCGGCGCACTTGGCAATGGGCTGGCTGAGCGAACTTTTCTGATTTTTAAGCACATGCTAAATGTGCTGAGCAGGTGTTTGTGTGTGGGTGTGTGTGCGTGTGTGCGTGCTGCTACACTTAAACATGATTTTCGTGCCGCCATTGTCTCAGGTTTTAGACAAGCGTCTGCCGCTTATTGTTGCCCCAACTAAAGCGAAACGAGATTTATGTGCCGCATAGCTGCTGTCGCGTAGGTGTGTATCTGTGTGTGTCAGTCTGCATGTGTGCGGGCTAACCTCGGCAACACTTGCCCTTGCCTTGCCTTGCACGATACTGTATTGTGCTGGCTCGCTGCGTTCCTGCTGTCCTGTTGCATGCCTCGCTTTCACGTTTGCCTTGCTTTGAGCCGCTGCTGCTGCTGCTGCTGCTTTAAAGATTACGCAAATGTGGCACAAAGGCATTTTTTATGTCACAAAAGATATCACTTCATGCCCTGCCACCAAATGCTGGCCCTGTTCCTGTTCCTTTCGGGCCCATCCCCTTCCTGCCGGCATTGTGTCCACTGCGCGCCCCGAAGAAGATTGATGAAATTCTTTGCAGATTCTCATATTCTCGTTTAGGTGCGAGTACTCGCTCGTGCTCGGTGCCACGAATGAGTGCTCACTTTGAGTGCTGCGATTGCCCGCAGGCTATGCCAAAATTTCCATGCGAATGAGTTCAAATTCAAACAAAAAATCATTGTTTGTTTTACACATGTGCATGCAAAAATATTGAAATCAAAATGAACAATCAACTGAACGAGCGTTACAGTGGGTAAAGTAGGTAAAACATTTTTCATTTTCATCATTAATTAAATACAAATTCAGCATGTCTTTAAAGAGACCGAAAATCCACTACCTTAAGTTACTAAGCGACTCTTACGTTGCAGCTGGCCAGTCCATTTATTTATTATTATATTGTAGATATAAATATATTTTTAGCTCGAAAGCACTTTGTGTATGTTTTCCTGCCTGGCAAGTACTCTATGGACTAGCTACACTTTTGCTTAGCTCATCCAACCGCCTGTGGCCGGAGCCGACTTGGCCTGGTTTATTGCAATAATCATGCGTCATTAATACTTAATGTGGCAGAAACTTTTCGGGTACCGCACATTATCAGATTTTATTGAATGCGGCATAGTTTCGCACCCATTCCACTCATATCTATCGAACAGCCTAGGCTCCTTTGACTCATCAATTTCCAAAGCGTAAATTCATAATGCAGCAAAAGTTTTAGTCTCTTTGTTTTTTTTTTCGCTGTTTTGTGCCTCGTAATACTGTCAAGTTTTGCCATCGATTGTGTTTTGTCTGAGTTTGATTGACCATTTGCAGTTAAGTGAGAATGACACGAAGAACATCTCGATGGCTAATTGATTAGATTGTCTAAATATTGGCAAGGACGTGGCAGCTCCTCGTTGTAAATAAATAAAATTATTTGTCATAAAACTGATGTCATTGCAATTTGGCTAAGTACATTGAGAGTAAAGTCAATTGCCAGCGGTATTATAGAAGATAGATACTTGGCACATCTTTGAAATGTGCACAAGTTTTCGCAATGCAATTGAACTTACTACGGCAAAGACATAAATTGATTACAACTGTCTTGCTCGAGTTCAACAGCGCGTATACTTAACGCACGGGCTGCCCTCTCTAACATCGCATCCGTATTCAATTACTTAACAATTTGGCAGCTGAAATTGACGCTTCTTAGAATTAATAAAGTGCCAAGACACCAATTAACAAGCTTAACAACAAGCTCGGACTCGGCTACTTGGCAGAGTGCAGCCGGAATCTGTAAACTTTGCGCCGCAGTAGAACATCAAACGCAAAGTCTGCTGCGCGACAGCTTATTATGCTTTAATCAGCTAACTCATTAGCGTCGAACCTACAAGCCAAATATA
This sequence comes from Zaprionus inermis, assembly GCA_018151445.1. Lineage (NCBI taxonomy): Eukaryota > Metazoa > Arthropoda > Insecta > Diptera > Drosophilidae > Zaprionus > Zaprionus inermis. The sequence goes on along the minus strand of JAECXD010000640.1, from coordinate 1,677,978 downwards.
ATTTAAAGCAGCGGGAGTGCTGCCACGCCCCAGCTATGCCTAGTCCTCTTAACCCTCTCCCTCCCCCTCCTCACTCTCTCTTGCTCTGTCTCCCTCTGTTAGCTGCTAAAGTTGGCGAGCAGCAAACTTTTTGCTTGGCAGCCATCAAGTTGATATAATGAAAAAGTTGCAACATTTTTCTATATTTTTCATATCACATGACAGCAGCGGCAGCAAATGTTGCCCAGCTGCAACTAGTCGAAACTGGCCGGAACGCTGGGGAAACGACAAGGGGAACACTGGAATCACTCATGTGCGCGAGAGGCGCTAATTAATTTCGAGTTTTCGCCTCAAAAATTGCGCATACGCCACGTGCGACCATATTATTATAATTTCTTATTTGAAATGGCAGAAAAATAAACTCAAAGCTCCGGAAATAATCAAAAACACAAAAAAAAAAATAAAAGCGGAAACTCCGCCCCGCCCCGTCCCTTACTTGCCTATTACCTGTCGTCGCCTGCGGCTTGGCTTTTTCCTTTGTATTTCATGCGCCAAAAAATTGCTGCAAACGAGCAACACGAGAGCAGGCGATAAATATTTAGAGTGTAGTATAGTATATATACTATATACCATATATATACACGACGTGCGGGCATAACTCTTACGAATGCAGCTCATTATGAGGTACTTAGTTAACCTTAGTTGGGGAATTTACTACATAAAATAAAAACAAAAGGGCCAATGAAAAGTTTAATGTGTGCGGCACGCAAAAAGCAAGCGACAGCAAATGAATAGATAATTTATGCGTTTTACCCACGCCCCCGCCAACTTCCCCTCCATTCAGCCGCTGTACAAATAGATTGAGGCCACAATCAAATACGCCCTCTGAACCTTTTTTCTTGCTCTTAACATTTCCCACACGTAGCAACTTTTATCTCTTCATTAGCTACAAGCCAAAGCACCCGAAGCACGCAGCAGCAAAGGACTCGAGACCAAACAGGTGGAAACGATTGCGTTTGCTTTGCATGCAAAGGGTTGTCTCACCCATCCATCAATCCGTATCTGCCTAGTATGTTTGCCTATCACCTGGCCAGACAAGTAAACAAAAGCAAGTGCAAAACATAGAACGATTGCCAATTGATTGACTATTTGCACAGTCGGCACGTTTCGAAGCCGCAACAATTGACAACAATTTCAGAAAGTCAACTGAGAATGTAACACGTACTTCGGGCATCCGTCAGGCACTTGAGGCATCTTCTTCTCGGTATACTTGAGTATCTAATTTCTTGCTTAAGTATCACTAGGATTTGCGGAGGAGTATGCGGCTTGGCTTGCTTGCCAATTAACTGATGTCTGCTAAAATCACTTCACATCGGCATTGACATTCAACGTCTACTTATAAATCCCTTAACAATGCATTCGCTTCGTCCCCGGCCAATTGCAATTACTCGTCTGTTGTCTGACATTGCAGATAGACGATTTTTCGCATGTGTGGATTTTCATTGTTGGCCCAGAAGAATCAAAGCTAACAATGGGGAATCTTTCGTTATCTCTGCTTGACATTGGCTCAATAAAAGAGATTTCAGCTCGATTTCGTTCTTATTTCCCAACAGTGAATGACATATCTACTTGAAACTCATTAGTCAGAGGATTACAAACAGCTAGAGTTGACTATAAGATCTAACTTCCCCAAACCTAATGCTATCTCAATTGTGCACAGTCATTTAATGATTAAGTTTCAATTACATTTGATATATTTACGCGAAATCCCTTTGTGTCCTCGATGCAACGCTGGATTTCTCGTTTTGCGGAATTTTGTTGACAAGTTAACGATTTTAATTAAACAATTTGAAGCATGCAAAATAGGGGAAAAATTAACGCGCCACACGCGACTTTCTAACGGATTCGACTTTGGGTTGCAAGCGTTGCCAAAAGTAGCGGTAAAGCTGCTGCTAAGCTTGATGCACGTTGCGTTTGACTGCGATTTTGTTTGGTTTTTTGAACTTTTTCTGCTGCTGCTGCAAAGCGACGGGCTGAAGCGACTGGCGTGCTTGGCCGACTGTCATCGACTGACTCGATTCGGGTCCTGTAGTCAGCATTTAAATGAGTCGCTCAGCACCGACGACAGCCAGAGAGCGAGAGAGAGATAAAGAAAGAGAATGAGAGAGAGTGAGAGCCCGCCCGTTTGAGCTTTTGCAGAAACTTCGGGTGTCCTTTGCTTGGGTCGTTCGCTTCGCAGCGAATAAATCTGAAATCAAATCGTATTCAATTTATGATGCTATTTTCTTTACCTTTGACTCAAGCAAACAAAAGCACCTGCTTAACTGCTCTTACATTTTACTTTATTTGTCCCCTGACTAAGCGGCGAGTGCAGCAGTTTCAGCCCAACGAGTCATTTCGCTATTTATACAGGTATTTGCAGCTCAAAGAAAAACATCAGCTGCCCCGAGTATCGAATTGAATTGAATACTTTTTTTAAATTCGCCACTCGAATTGTTCATAAACAACGGCAATAAACAATTGCAGGGCTCACTGATAAACGCTGCAGGTGATAAGAACGTGCCGCTGCGCTGCGTTGCGCATGCGCGAGCTTTGAGAGCAAGAGGGAGAGGGAGAGAGATACAGAGACAGAGAGAGCGAGAGTGCCGCAGCATCTGAAGGTTGCGCTGCCTTCACAACTGATAAGAACTTTGCCGAGCCGAGCACTCGAGTTTACTTCAATCGCTGCTCAGACACAACAAACGATTATTACCCTTATTATTATTATTATTATTACGAACTTTTATGATATTTATTGGTGCGTAATCCGAAAGCCAACTCGATATGGTGCCCGCTGTAGTTGGTAATTAGATGCTGCCACAAATTATAATTGTCATTGATTTCCTTTTGTGTGCCTGGCGAGCGGCAACGTCACCTTCTCGCCCCGTACAGTTGCCGCGCATCGTTATCGAGCGAGGATCGCAAATTGAATTTGCCTAAGCAGCAGCAGCTGCCGCTGCTACTTGAGCGAAATTGTCCTAAACAATTAAATTCACATTTAATTAATAAGTTTGCCCGTTTTCAAGAACAACAGCAGCAGAAACAACAATGGCCAAGAATCGGCTTTCAAAAAAGGTCGCCCTCCATTGTCTGCACATTTGACCCAAACTTTGTTAACAATTTTTTCATTTTTTATACCCCTCGAGCTGTGAAAATTGTCATAAAAGGGTATACTTACTTTATGCAAATAGACCAGGCGGAGGGGGGCGCTGCAGGCGCCAGAAAGTGTATATATTTGCATGCAGTATAACTTAGTATATCAAGTAAACAATATCTGTCCGTTTGAACACACAGATCTCAGCTATTAGAAAGGCCACAACCAATAAAATTGAGATGTAGCTTTCCCTTTGCCAAACGCAGCTCAAGCATTGATTAAATCTTGCCTAACATGGTCAACTTTCTCGCTAATCGAATGTGTTGGCAAAGGGTATCATACAGTCGGACACGCTTGACTTATCGTTACTTGTTTTGTTTTGTGAAAAATGAGCAGAAGTTGCAGAATGAGAAACACACAGAAAGTAATGCCAAAAAGCCGAGCCAGGCAGGCAGGGAGGCTGGCAGGATTCCCGGGGCGATGGCCAGTTTTGTAGGTCATTAAATTGTTGGCCTTTTCGTGTCGATAGAAATAATGAGTTGCTCTGCATGCGTTGAGTCTCAATTTGCAAATACGTATTGTCCGAGTTACTTAGCCGGGTAGGAGCCGGTGGCGCCCTGATTGTCATACCAAGGACAGAAAAACACACATACGCACCGTGTGCCCAGTCAATGAGTATGTGATATGTATACTGTGTGCTTTCATTTAAGTTTGACTGCGATAAGCCCGCACTTACCTGCATAGAACAAAGGTAGCAGATTGAAGACAATAACAAGCGGAAATACAGTGCGTGCAAATCTTTGCACATCCATAAAGATTTTGACAGTCCGTGGGCCCAGCCAGCTGCAGGCAGCTGCAGTGTTGTTAGCGCAGTGTTGATAGACAGTTCGTTGTCGGTTTGTGGTTGCTGTTGGTGTCGGTGTTGCTGCTGTTGCTGTTGCTGATGTTGCACGTGTTGCTGCTGCTGCAGACTGCTGACCTTGGCCGTGTTTGATTTTGGAAGATAAGCGTGATTGTATTGCTGGCTTGTGTTTAATGTTTGCTGTACTCGTTGTTGCTGTGCTGGCGCTGCCTTCACCGGCAACTTGCTGGCAATGCCCAGCAGCAGCAGCAACAGAGGCAGCCAGAGAAACAACAGCAATATGTTGCCATCCCGTAGCGCAGGTGCCAATAACGTTGTGGCCGTAATTAAAATTAACACCATGTGCACCTGCGACAGGATATTGCGGACGTTGCTGTTGCTGCCGCAGCAGCTGCTGCTGTTGCCGTTGCTGTCCAAGTGTTGTCGCCATTCGTTGCTTCTTGTCAGCATTGCAAGTGGCGCTGCTGCTGCTGCTGCTGCTGCTGCTGCATATTGTCCATGGCCAGCTTGACGCAACTTTTTCACAGCGACTCGTTTGTTCATCATCTGCTGCTGTGGCTCTTGTTGTTGTTGTTGCTGCTGCTGCTGCGACAGTTGTTGTTGCTGCCTCGAGTGTTGTTGGCGTGTGCTGCTGCCATGTTGTTGGCGCTGTGTTAGCTCCTGCTGCTGCTGTTGCTTCCAATTTTCTTTGTGTTGCTGTGCGACACAGAAACGCTTCACTGTCAAATTGCTTCCGTTTATTGTTGTTGTTGCTGCTGCTGTTTGCCGTGTGTTGCTGCTGCTGCTGCTGTTGTTGTAAGAGTTGGCGTGTTGTGAAAGAAGTAGACTTGTTTGTTGTTGTTGTTGTTGGTGTGTTATAGAAATGTCGCATCTGTGCTGAGGCCATGTTGTGCCCTGAAAGAGACAGAGAACGAGAGAGAGAGAAAAGCACGTTGAAAAGATGTCAGACAGCGTAGTGGGGATACACCTACACACTCCCACACCCTTTGGGAGTACAACATGCAGACCCGCCCAGCCAATGCAAACAAACAATATCTGGGACTGTGGCAGAACTCATAGGATTCCAATTTTGATGGACTCCCAGTCGCAATCGGACTCGGACTTGGTTAAACGATGCGCCAGCCATTTAGAGGCGAATCGGGGAATCGCTTTGCCTTTGCGCTGCGCGTTTACTAGGGGGATTACGCGCCGCAAAAGCATCTCGTTGATGTTGATGTTGTGTGTATTTAGGATATCTGCGCCATCTGCGCTACTTTTTAATCAATTTCCATCGGCGTTTGCCGCCGGCTGCGGGGCAATCCTTTGACGTTTTGTTAACCACTTCTCGGCTCAAATGAGGGTTTGCTTTGGGAACCTTTTTTGTATTCGCCGATTGCCGATGGCTTTTTGTACCCATTCCAAAACGAATTAAGGCAAGAAAATCAAATGAGACGACAGCCAGATACCCAGCGTGCGAGAGCAATCAAAAGCTTATCAGTCAGTGAAATACCGGACTCACAACAAAGCGTGCAAATTGGCAGCGGGAGAGCACCAAACATTTCCTTTACACATCCGTAACTTCGTAAAAAATCATAGAGATGATATCTTATTTCACTTCTAGATTACTTATGACTCAAAAAAAAATTTGAACATTCCATGCTACCTCCTTTAAGATCCCTGTAGCGCCTATCAACACACATAACTATATAAAACAAATATCTAACATCGAGTTGAAGTTGAAGATGACATTTACGTGCTTATTTCATTTCTATATTGATGCTGTCTTATAAATTATAAATATAGAATGTTCATAAATTTCGACCTTTTCCACGCCTTCTTCTAGCACGTCTTACCCAGCCCCAACTTCTTTAAAAAATTATCAAATTATCGGTTTGAGGTGACTTTATTTTTCATATTGGAATTTAAACTCTCTCTTAATCTCTCACTACCCCCTTACTAGATTTTAAGAGCTAAGATAATATTAGCTTGGCTTGGCAAGCTAACATCTTTGAAACAGTTCGCTTACAGCGCATCTTAGCCATAAAAAAGTTACATCTACTACTCTACCACAGATTTATAGCAAGTCAAGTCAAGCTTTTGCTTGCTTACAGAAGTTAACTGGCATAGAAAAGCTCACAGCTCGTTCGCATCATGCTGCAGTGTAAACTTACAGACGAAAGCTCCATGACAGGCAGTCCGTGTAACTGAAAAGCTTTGCTGGTCGTTTGTAAATTTTATTTATTAGCATGAAAGCTTTTAGCTTGTAGCTCTCAAACTCTACAGCTGTGCGGAATATAATAATAAATTATCTTCAAATGCAATAGATTAGGCTAGCAGCAGTTCAGCGTGCCACGCCCACATTTTCAGGGCGCGCATTTGTCAAAGTGGACAAGCGAAATAACAAAAATGTTCGCATTTTTCTCACTGTTTCGCCTGACGCCTTTGGCAGGAGTTATCTAACAAGGATGGAGTGAAACTTGCAGCGAACAACTGAGTTAACTTCGGATGGGCTGGGCACAGCTGATGGCCAGCGAATGAGCAGAGCAGGAGGCAGGCAGGCGAGCCGAGGGGCAGGCAGGCTGAGGGGCAGACAGAAAGTGAGGCAGGCGTAGCCGCTGTAAGAAAACGAGAGAAGAGCAAGCGGCACGCCCCAAACGTAGCACGCAGGCATAAAGTGCTTGTAATCAACGTAAAATTCCACACACTCACACACATACACGCACGCACACTCGCACACATGTCACTTGCCGTTAACGCATTGAGTGTCCTTTGCTGCGTGAGGCCAGCCCCGAAATTGGCAACGAAAAATTCAGAAAACCGCAGCCAGCGCCCAAGCTCGTGCGGCCTGCCCAGCCCCGCTCTCAGCCAGCCTGCCTGCCCCTCTTTCTTGAAATGTCTGCAATGTTGCACTAATGCCATCAGGACATACGCGTAACTAGGTGAATGTGAGAGCAGTTCGAGCGGGAGGGCGGGGGGAACGGGTTTGGCCAAGGATGTGCCAGTTGGCAGTAGCTGTATCTGTTGCTAGCTTTGCGGTTGTTTCCTGCAGCATTTTCACATACACATACACGCAAATATCTGCGGCGCACATTAATTTTGTGGGTGTGTGTGTGCGAGTGTGTGTGAAGGTGTGTGAAGGTGTAAGTGCACCTGTACCACGCTGTGTCCTGCTAAATAATTGAGAGCACGACTGAAAGCGGGCGGCAACGCTCGCTACTTGTGTCTGGCAGTTGATGTAAATGCAGAGATCCAGTTACCGCATAATGCTTTATTTTCATGCAGATAGCACAGCACACACGCACACACATACACTTACACACTCACACACACATCAATGTCTATGTAATTGTTGATTTTAATTGCAGGGAAGAGCAGAAAAAACAGACAAGTGAAATGACATTTATTTTGTGCTTTTGCATGCTGTTTTGGCTGACACACGCACACCCTGCTGTCCCTGTCTGACATATACTGCACACACACACACACACACACCCCCATATACGTAGCGAGAGACAATTTCCGTGTAATTACAATTCCGTCCAGTTGGGCAATTTATCGGTGCAACTCAAAGCCGCAACTGCATTTGCCACTCAACAAAAGGAAGGTGGCAAAAGGGAAAATTGAAAAAAGCGGAATAAAAAGAAAAGGAAAAAACCAAACTGTGGAAAATTAAAAAGCAGCCACAGCCAATTATGGGCACCCAAAGCGCAGAAACCACTTCAAAGTAAGAGCAGAAAATAGAAAACGCAGCAAGGGAATGCGACTGCGAGCAGAGGCAGCATGAGAAATGGAAAGAAGTGGAGGAATACCCAGTTGACTGCAAGCCAAAGCTGTGAATACACTCACCAGGGCATGCCCAAAGGATGCTGCATGAATTTGTAGCAAAATATTAAAGATTTTGCGGAATTGAATTTTAAACTTTAAGCTGCGCAGCTGCAGATTTGAGATATTTCCCTGTACAACAAGAATTCCTAGCCAAATCTTGAGAAACCTTTTCTATCAAGTAGTAGCTGATGACGGAAGATATTTTTGCATACACCCATACAGCCATTTTACAACGCTAATCTTGACAATAGACTCGACACTGCAAATTAAAACATCAAATTGAAAAGCAAAAAATGCACTTTATGCTATTTTAACTGGCAAAACTGGCATGAAAATATAATAATATATATATTATAAATAATTAAACAATATAATTAAAAACACACACAGATAAATGTTGTCTCGCCTTGAACTGTTTTTATTGTTGCCGTTTACCTGGGTCGAGTGCGCCAAACCTGGCGAAAAAGCCGAGCTACTTAAAGCAGTGTTGGTAAGTGCCGAATGCGCTGGCTGCAACAAATGGCGGCGCCATATAAAAAAGAATGCACTTAACAACAGCAACAGCCACGACAGAAACAACAACAATAAAAACTGATGCTGCATGCCTCGACACCCGCCCAAGTTTCTTGTATAAATTGAAGCAGCTGAGAGAACGACTGAAGCAACTGACTAACTGAAAGACTGACTAACTGGCAAGCCGCCGGCTAAAGTAACTGCTAACCCGACGGACTAACTGACAAACGGTTAAGGCGTTAGCGACTTAAACGGATTAAGCCTTCTGTTTGCTGCTGCTGCCAGTCACGCGCAGCTCGTGCTGCATTTGGGCGTGTCTGTTTTATTGTGCAACAACAGACAGTATAAATATATATATATGTACATAGACACACTCACACGCATGCCAGTTATATGCGTGTGTTTGTTGTGTCACAGTGTGTCATAAATATTTGCGCTTTTTTTGCCAGCGCGTTTTTTGTTCGTTCTTTCCTTTTGCGTATTTTTTTTTTTTGCTCGCTCTCTTTCTGTTTTTTGCATGCAACTCAAATAAAATGCATTACGAGTGGGCGTTAGCTAGCGGGCGTGGCATGCATGAGTGCATGCCAGACCGGCTGCCAGCGCTTGCCACTGCTGGCTGCAAGTAAATGCAATATGCATGACCTGGCTGCAGAGGAGGACACCAAAGCCAGGGCGCAACTTCAGCAGCAGCAGCAGCAGCAGCATCATAATCACCATCGTCATGAGCATCATCATTATCATCATCATTATCGTCTGCTGGCTGTGGAAATTAGTGAAAAGGCAGCACACAGTACGAGAGCATATCTCGCTGTATGCGATTGTCGTTGTTGTTGCCATTGTTGCTGCTGTTTGCTGCTGCTGTCGCCGCCGCTGCTGTTGTCAGTGTTTCCGCTTTTGCAGCCCTTATGACAAATGGTAATTTAAATTTGGCTTTTGTTACCACACACACACACACACACAGCCTTAATTGCCTCAGTATGCGTGTGTGTCTAAAGCCGCACGCCACGTTCATTATGCTTCAAAAATAATTTGTAGATTTTAATTAGAAAACTTCGGCCGGGCTCCCTTTGTCAGCTAGCACATTGCTGCTACTATATTCTGTCTTTAAGCCCGACCCGTTATGCAATGCACATTTCAAAAATGCACAATATTTTACAACACATAAATATGGAATGGTTTTGCTAATAGTTCGGGGCACAAGCGGCGTATGCGTAATGTATGAGCTTTGCGCACTGCGTGCTCTATGCAGTTGTGACTGCTGTGTGTGTGTGTGTGTGAGTGTGAGCTGGGTGTGCGTGTGTGTGTTGGACGTGTGTGGCCAGTGCATTGGGGCCGGCTGCATATCATGCAGCACTCTGTAACTTTTTCTACTCCCCTGGCGATTGTGTGCCCCAAAAAGTAGGCAATGCTTTTCGAGACCTTACATAATCAGTGCAAAGTGGAAGTTATGTCTGCCGCACATACGCACACACTCAAATATACATATACGAATGCTACACATGCCACATCTGTCGTGCTGTTACTCACCATATCGTCTGCATTTAGAGCGCTTGGGTACACCACGTCCTAATCACGGAATACACGAAGTTTCTGCAAAGAGAGAGAGAGAGAGTGAGAGGGAACAGGTGTATGAGAGTTTGTAGAAAGTTGCAAGTTGCAGTGGCAGTGGCTGCTTTCAGCTAGCATGTGCACACAGTACAAGTCAATGGGGAACAAAACATTTGCAACTTTTTTCTTGTTTTTCTTTTTTGCCAAGTTTCTCGCTGAAGTTTACAAGCTGCTGTCAAAGTTGGCGTGGGGAAGTTGCACGTTGGGGGGCGAAAGTAAATAAAACAAAAGCATCAAATCAATTTCGAAGGCGATCAGAAAGAATTAAGCAACGACAGCGAAGCGTGCGTCCAAATAGATAAAAATGCCAAACAGACAAGCGCACACACACACACACACACACACGTGTAACTAAAGTGATGGCGGCGGCAACGCCGGAGACAAGTGAAGCCGCAAACAAATTGTTAAAATGTTGAGCTGGACGCGAGAAAGCGAGAGAAAGAGAGAGAGAGAGAGAGAGAGTTGAGGGCCGCAGGCGACGGCTGTGCACGCTGGCATTGGCAGCACTTTGAGCCCGAGTCCCAGAGCAATTTATCATCTCTATGTTTAAAATTTATTACATTTATTTTATGTTGTTGTTACCCAATTCTTCTTCGTCTTCTGCTGCTGCTACTGTTCGCTTGACTCGTCTGCTTCGCTTTTTAACTGTTTTCTTGTGCCATTTCATTGTGCGTGTCTGCGGCTCTCTAACAATTCCCAGACAACACTTTAAAAAGCCAAAAGCAGAGTGAAGGCACAAAGAGTGACGCGTTGAGTGTAGAGTCTTGTCTTCTCTCTCTACCTCCCCCCCCTGCATCCACTAATCGTGTCAGACTTAAGCTGACTTATAGCTTCAGCTGCCCGAGCACTGTAATTGAATTTATTGCCGTAGCCATTGTTCATCAGCGTCTGCAGAACACGAGTCGAGGTCGCAACGACTAACAAATGCCACGCGATCGAATTCAAGTGTCACTCAGATTATGCAATTGCGCATACGCAGTGTATGACCGGGTACATAATAGAGCGAGAGAGAGAGAGAGAGAGGCTTAAATTCAAATTGCTGCAACGAAGCCCCATTTCTCTTCCCTCCCCGATTCGCTTGATTCCATCTGCCCCGCGCCAAATTGCTCGCGATATCAATTTGCTGGCAAAGCTTTTGCCTCGCTTGCAGCTTTAGCCACAGCTGCAACAGAATCCGATTAGAATGCCATTCGAGCCCGCATCGCAGCCACACTTTGGTCCATTTACCTACCACTTGCCCACTCGTCTGACCCGGTGCCACAAAACCCCCCCGCCCCCGCCACCAGCCCGCACACGCTCCATGCCACACAAGGTTTTTTCCCCCATGTGCGCCAAACGAAATTGTTTAAAATTGTTGCTGGCATTGTTTGTCTGTTATTCTGTTTGGATAAAAACCAAATCCAATACTAGGCAGTGGCTGCCAAAAAAAAAAGCCCCTGCCATCCCCTACCCCTACCCTTACCCGTACCCCTGTTGCAGCCGTCAATGCAATGGCAAACCGATGGAGTTTGGCCAGCGCCCGTTGTGTATTCCCAAATAATTACAACAAAGTTGCTCACACACGCACACACCCACGCAAATGTATTCTTTATGACCAACATTTGAACTGATTTCCACCATAATGCCATTTACCATCATAGCCGGATAATGAAATCAACGCCAAGTCAGCAAATTTAATGCAATTCCAGCGCAAAATTAAATCAATTTTCCTGCAGATGTGTTAGGGCAGGCGTTGTACGCTTATGAGCTGTGGCAGGGTTTAATGGTAAGAGGATAGCGAGAAAGAGAGAGAGAGAGAGAGAGAGAGTGAGGCGATAGAAAGGGCAAGCTGCCACTTTGCATTTGGCAACATGCTTGTGGCACATAATATAAATCGCATTTAACACCGTGCTGACGCTTTCGGACATCCCACCTATTTCTGCCGGCTCCACACTGTGCTGCACCTGCTACGTATCCCTCGTATGTTGCACAATTCAATGTTGCCTTGCAATATATGGTTGCATTAATATGCTGTTTTCAGCTAATGCATTTGCTTATTTATTCACATGACATAAACATTGAAATTGATAATTCCAGCGTGCGCAACAGTGTTGCCGTCTTGCTGCTGCTGCTGCAATCGATAACTAAATACTAAACGAATATGACTTATCGTTACATATTTAAATATGCATAATTTTGCACGCGTCAAGTGATAACTTAATACCAAATTAATAACACCTATCGATAGCTCATTAGAGAATATATCGCACGTAGATCGATTGCTAACTTAATACCAAATTAATAACACCTATCGATAACTTATTAGAGAATATATCGCACGTAGATCAATTTACGCAAGTGAATCGAATTAATATTTGCTCTTCTCAGTGGCTTTTGCTGCTGCAATCGGCATATCGAACGAATCGCCCAAAATGAAAGCTGACGCGGCGCAGCACATTGAGCGCTCCATTAATTAGCGGCAATTGGTTGCCGATTATGTGCTGGCGGGCAACATGAGCTCCCGCGTGCGTGTGTGTGAGAGAGGAGCATGGGTGACAGCGCGCTGTCACGCAGTGTCGTCATAGCGTAGCATGACATTCGGCTGACAGGCGGCGTAATCCATTTGTGCACGGCCAAATTGAAAAACAAGAGCGGCAGTGGCAAGTGACAAGAGATAAGCACACGCTGCTGCACACGATTATCATTCATACTTGCAACTGGCCGAAAGGGATGGGGCTGGGTGCGGGCATGCAACATAAATTTTCAAAGTGCAAGTTGCAAATTGCTTGGCCTTCGGGCGCGCAACAACAACAGCGGGGCAGGCCAAGGAATGTGCACATAATTCCAAATTTATTACGAATTTACGTGCCGTGTCACATGATGCATGGGTTACACCGACCCACACACACACACACACACACGCTCACACATACACCTGCTTGTATACTTGGCAACATGAGAGCAGGCTAACCGAGCACACTGATGCTGTGGCTGGTTGAGACACTGTGTTTGCTCAGGTATCCGTGGCACGTTGGGGGCGTGAGTGACATGCAAATAAGGTCACACACACACACACACGTGCGCGCAACTGGCGAACAGGTTACGTCGCTTAAGACAGCCAACGCCTCGGCTGTAAAACAGCCTTTGTTTCCACTTCCACTTCCGCCTACAGCTGAGCCGAGTCCACCTCCGGACCGCCTGCACGCGCACGCACACCTGCGCCCACCGGCACGCCCACTAGTTTGTCGCTGCTTAGCTCGTTCCGATTTAATGCATCATTGCTTGGCATTTCAAATGCAGCACTGGTTAGGGATAGAGGAGCTCGAGAAGCTGGAGCCGCCGCCTTTGCCTTTGCTGCCGTCGCTCCCAGCGGGCAGTGCGGTCGTTTAGCCCATTCAGGACGAAAGAATGTTATGCATTCGTGTTTGGCTTTTGTGTCGCGCAGCTTGTAGTCCCCTATTCCCTCGCCGACTGCCCCTGCCCCTGCTGCACACCAGGCGTCTCCATTGTCCTTGCTGCAGCCAAAGGATGCAACACACAAAAGCTCTTAAAGAATGATTTCAAGAGAAGCAGACGAGGCACCTGACTGAGCGTGATATTAAAAAGCGAAAAACCTAATCAAATTCGAGTTAACCTCGCTCGACAACGTGCCAAGCCCGGGCAACAAAAGCAGCTTACAATTTCTCGCTGTGTATGTGCAGTTCAACTATTAAATTTGTGTATTCGGCCATCGAAGAGCTCGTTACGCGTAAACGGGCCATAGTTCTCGAGTTCTCGAGAACATGACAAAGTTCATCGATTGAGCCGTCCACATTCGTGACCAGCTTAATGTGCCATAGCGCCAGACCAAGTTTCGTCTGACAATGCTGCAAACAAACCAAAGTATTCGGATAGACAGCGAGAAGCGTATGCAGAACCTTTTGCCGGAGAAAATTGAATGTAAATGAAACGAAATTGCAAATTTTCTCTGCATTGCGCTGCGCCATTTTCCCGCTTTATTGACTCTTGTTGCTGCGCATAAGCAATGCAATTAGCCAAGACCCACACACACACACACATACACCCGCAGATACGCCCCCTCGCTACTTACATTTATGCTCGTTGCATCGCATGGCATCAGTTGCTGCTGCTGTTCCACTTTGGCCATGTCCTTTCGCAGTGCTACATTTTCAGTTAATTGCTTCAGTTGGCAAGCAAAAAAGTCCTTTGTTCCGATGTGCAAAATGTGCTGGCTGTACGGAGAGAGAGAGAGACAGTGTAGGAAAGAGAGGGAGAGAGAATAGGTAAAGTTAAAAAATTGCTAGAAACGTTGCAGAGCAGCTGCAAGGCACAAAAGGCGATGCGAGTGCAAGGCTATGGCTCAACACTACGAATATATACGCTATTCATATACCACAGATACATTACACATATATTCAACTAATAGTGCAATTATATAAACTATATATACCATAGATATACACATATTTAACTAACTTTATTCGCTGCCAATGCCTTGTAAAAAGCAAAGAATATAAATGATGTTTGCTCTGCGTCTAGCGCATTCGATTATGTTATATATATGTGTGTGTAATGTATACGTATGTATGTGTGCTGGCATCAAGATGATATTAGCCTTAAATCGGCGTCATCGTCTTGGGCCGATTGGCCGGCCAGTCAATTATGCCGCTCACGTCGCAAACTCCATAAATGCCAAAAGGCTATGCAAATTGCGGCCAGCCGCAAAGTATGCAATACAAATGTGAGCTAGGCGAGCGAGAGACAGACAGAGAGAGCGAGCGAGCAAGCGAATGAAACACGCATCTCAAAGCGAATTAATTGGTAAGCCATACACAGACGTTTGCAGAACGTAGCAACAACAGTGCGTATCAATCTCGAGCATAACAACAGAATCAACACACACACACGCACACACACATGTTTAGGACGTGCGGCAGTGCCGACCAAATTACAACCAATTTTTATTGCTGCGAAAACAAAGGCGCAGCATATTATCACAGCAACTACAACAACGGCAACAACGACAACAATGACAACGGCAATCACAGGCAACATGGCAACAAAATGGCGGCAGCAGGCGACACGGGGCGTGGCTGGCACTGACGTCTGCACGTTTCACTAACAATAAATGATAAAACATAAATTCGCGCGCAGTGGCAACGCCAATGTGTGCGTGCGTGTGTATGTGTGTGTGCCATATCGTTAAAAGTCAATTGTAAACTTATGCGCCTCGGGGCATCAGCTACAACTACTTGCACACACACACACACACACACACCCGCAGACAGCCGAACTGTTCGAATCATAATGCCGCCTTATCAGCAGCATTTAAATCAAGCGCCCCAAACGAACTGCGACGCCAGCTGCGACGCAAGCAGCGCGCAGATGCTGCTGCTGCTGTAAGGGAAACCACCGAAGCGGCAGTTGGATAAAAGTTACATTGACATTGCCAAAATAAGCTGCGTCGGCAGCGAAGCCAACGGCAACGGCGACGCGGGCAGCGACTGCACACGCACACAAGCAGACAAAACGAAGTTGAGCACGCCAGAGAGAGAGTGCGAGAGAGTAGGAGTTTGAGAGCGCCTGCGCTGCGCAGCATACAGCAACGACTAAGAGAGCCCGCACGCTGAGAGAGCGCGGAGTCGAAAAGAAAGTCAATTTGGCTGCTGCTGTCGCCCTTTTTTGTAATATGCTCCTCAAGCATTTGTTGTTGTTGCTTCTGCTTTACCGTTTACCTTTAGCCATTCGTCGTCGTTCGTCTTTCGCCCAGCTACCACGTATTTCGCTTAGCTTGTTTACGCTTTGGCACATATGTCGCTGCAAATTTGTATTTAATTGCGGGCGGCACACAAAAGTAGACTACACTTTTTTCCGTGCACTCATTTAGTGCGCCTTCCCCCCCTCCCCCAACCAACCCGTCCCCGCATTTGCAGCGAACTTTCGTTTGTCCCGCCTTTAGCGCCTTTTGCTTTGCTTAGTTTCGCTCAGTCTACGCCCGTCAAGCTAGCTGTGACTTTTTATATTCCTTTCGCTCGCCTGCAGACGCTGCCACAGCCGCTTAATGACGTAACAATTATCTAGGCTCATCGGAGTACGCCCTTTATGGCACTCTCGGGTGCGCTTCTGTGGGGCCGTAGGCTGTCAATTGAATTGCCGCACACACACACGCACACACAGAGGCTGAGAGAGAGAGAGAGCGAGAGCGAAATAAAGACGCTCCTTTATGGCATACAGTGTCATTTTTTGACATTTAATTAAAAAAGACAAAACTATGCTGCGAAATTACTTATAATATGACCTGCAGTCGCTGTGCCAGCCTCAACCTGCTGTCCTGCTCGGCTCTGCCCTGTCCTCCGCCTCTCGACCTCATGTCGCCCTTCAGTTAAACGTTTTGCAAATAACTATTTTTTATTCATAAACAAGACACAAAACGTAGCACACTCCAAGCGACCACTTAAGTGTGTGAGCTGCTCCAACAACAACATCAACAGCAGCAGCAGCAACAACTGTAAGAAGAACAGCAGCAGCAGCAGCAGGGACAACGACAACAACAATGCCCCGCAGTTGCAGCAGCCCCGCCCCAGCCAGCACGCCCCCTAGCTGGCCACGTCCAGTGCCTGCATAAGTGGAGCGCATGAAGAATGAATGAATGAATGAATGGATGAGTGAATGAGTGCATGAGTGACAGCCAGACAGACGCGTAGCCGCTGGCAGCATCAGTGGGCGTGGCTGCTGCTTAGCCAGTGCCCCCATTGTTAAATGCGGCTGCTGCTGCTGTCGTTGCTGCTGTCATTACTCGACATGCTTGTTGTAAGTTTGTCTCTTGTTGCTGCTGTTGTTGTTGCTGCTGTTGTTGTTGCAGTTGTTGCTGCTGTTGCTGCAGTTGCTGCTGCTGTCATTTTCATCTAAGTGCACACAAAAAGCGCTCCAAAAGCGCCCAGGTTTGCCTCTGTATTTGTTTGTCTCTGCTCGTTTGCACACAAGACACACACACAAACAAGCGACACACACACACACACACACACACACACTCTCGTTGTCAGGGTATTTGTTTGAGTGCATTGCTTGTTGCTTTTGTTGCAGCCTCATGTGGTTCATGCTTTTTTTTACACTGCCGTTTGTTGTCTTACTCCACACCCCCCCCCCACACACCCACCACTTCTACGCTTTTGTATTCCCACTGCGTGTCATTTGTGTGTGCGTTGATTATTTTTGCCTGCCACTGTGTGTGCGTGTGTGTGTGGTCGAGCGTTTTAAGCCGCCGGGCAACGCGTTTATTTCGGTTTTCCTTCTTTATTTTTTCTTTTTGTGTTTTTTTCGCTCATTTGTCTGTTGCAGCTGCACATGAGTGATAAATGTGCGACGCGGTGTGCGATGACAGTTTGCAGGCAGTGTTATGTAACGCTTGACTTTGCGCAGCATACTTTCAGGCTGCGATTTGTGTGCGCTTCAATAATTACTGTAGCATACTTTCGCGCGCCAACCCAAAATCACCAGACACAACAAGCATGCTCTCTCTAGCTAGAATTTCGAAAGTCGCAAGAAAGACAAGCACAAAGCGTGCGAAGCAATACATTTGTAATTAAGAAAGTTTTCTCTTGAAAAAGCACTTGAATGAAATTTTAATTTATTTCTAAACTGTGCGCTCTGGCATTGTCATTATTGCCAACACAGTTAGGCGAAAACAATAGTCGACTTTGCGTTGACAGAGACGGCAAGAGGCAAGACAGACAGCAGGGCAGGCAGCAAGACAGATTGACTGACAGATATACATACATATACACAGATAGACTGTCAGGCAGGCAGGCAGCTAGAACGTCAGTTGAGAAAGCGACGCTGCCATTAAATATTTAGCCTTATCACAGTCATTTTGCAGGAGGTTTTTAAAGCGTTTCGGTTTCGTTGGCGACGTCAAATCGCTTAAGCCATCAACACGATATTCGGTAATTAACCCTAGCTAAATGCTATGGCCAAATTATGCTGCCAGCCAGACGACAAAGCCGACAAATTTCTACCGACTTGGTCGTGCGGCTACGTGAGCCATGTTAATGGCCTCTGCATAGACAACAGCAACAACAACAACTACGCGACGGGCGCAATGCCCGCAGCAGCAACTGTATGTGTGTGTGTGCTTTTTATTTGTTTCGTGCATTATCGTGATTAAAATTTTGCAATTTTTAGCACAGTTTCGGGCGCCGCCGCCGCGTTGTCATTTAACGTTAACAACTGTGCAGCTTCCTTATCAGCGACAGCCTACCGCCCTACCAACCCCCCTTCGCTCGCTCTAGCATTTCCACGCCCACCTACTACAAAACCCGCAAGTGCTGCGCTATAAACAAAGAGCACAATACACACAGTGTAAGCTGAAGTTAAAAAAATAAAAATGTGAAAGAGAGCGAAAGCGCAATGGCGCGCAGCAGCAAGAGCGAAGGGGGCGCAAAGAGAAGTCTTAAGCTGGCGCAGTGAGTGAGAGAGAGAATGAGGCGCGAGTGGCACACGGCGAACTGAGTTAACTCCGCCGTCGCCGTCGCCGTCGCGCGCTCTTTCGGGGGCCGTCGACACGCCGCCGACACATTCTTGCGACTTCATTCTGCCTGCCGCAGCCGCAGCCGCAGCCGAAAATCGCCCATTATCCATTTTTATTTTATCATCAATTTTATTACGCTCAAAGTAAAGAGGCGCAACCGAGGTTCGCCGTTGCCGTCGCGGCTGACGTCGCAGTTGCAGCGCTGTCGCTGCCTATGTGAGCAGCCGCAGCAGCAACTTGATGATGTAGCGCAGCGACAGCGACAGCGACAACGGCGGCGACGGCGACGGCGGCTCATCAGTGAAAACAACAACAAAGCACACGCACGCATACTCCAACACACACATACACGCACACGCACACAAACAGGCATGCTGAGAGCAGCAAACTGAAGACACAACACGCCCTTTTTGATTTTCGTATTCGCATTTCGCATTTCTCATTTTCATTTTTTTTTATTTTATATAAATTCTTATGTTTCTCTTCCTTTTTGTGTTACTTTTGCTTTGTAGTTTTCTGCGTGCCAAAAAATGTTGTCGTTGTTCTTGTTGTTGCTGTTGTTGCATTGATGTTGTTGTTGTTGTTGCTGTTGTTGTTGTTATACGCACCTGAAGGCAGCGCAGCCCGTTAAAATATCCTATTGCGTTGTTGTTGTAGATGATGATGTTGCTCTTGTTGTTGTTGCTGAACACGTTTGTTGTTGTTGCTGTTGTTGCTGCAGCTGTTGTTGTTGTTGCACTCTGCTTGCCTGCGCTGCACTCTCGACTATTTGCGAAAATCCTTAGTTATGTACAAAACCGTTATGGAAAAGGATTAGCAGCACGCTGCGACACTCGCGACAACCGCACGCGATAACGATTCAACTGCGTGTGCGTGTGTGTGTGTTAGTGTGCATGTATTGGTGTGTGTGTGTGTGCACGCTGCTCGCCACACTGACAACTGGCCGCGACGCCGAAGAATTCGCAACTGAAAGATCGCCAAGTCGCAGTAGGCAACACAGGCTGATCATCGTTAACACGAATCTAAACTGAATCTTCAATTGGCCGCACAATAAGCGACAATTTATTATAATAATAACATTTTATTTTCCATTCCGCTTGATTGAATCAAGAGTGAGTGGGCAAACGCTACTTGAAATTTACTTTTCGAACACCTTAACAAGATCTAATCTAGTAACTGCAACTATTTGTGACGCTGCCGTTCTCGTTATTCAATTGAGACAAACGTGTAGAAACGGTTTCCAGATAATTCGCATGGCTAATTATGCTCGTCAAGCGGGCAAAGTCAAAACAAAAAGACCTTCAGCAGCCGCTTAAGTAGGTCGCACCCTGCAGCAACAACAAAAAAATGCAACTATTTGCAGAGATATTTTGAAAAATTTGCAACCCATAACATTCTAACATTTTGTATTTTTCTTCAATTTTGTTAATTTACTTTTGATTCGTTTTGTGTTGTTGACAAATTCGCTTCAGTTTTCTTCTTCTAGTTCTTTTTCTTTTGGGAGCGGCCAAGCTTTTCTCTTTTCCGTTTTTCGCTTGCTGTGTATGGCTAATCTATGTGGCCAATTATTTACAAACATTTTTCACATTTCATTTTACATATACACTACACGCCCCATTTAGGGGCTGGAGAGACTGTCTATTTTTCATCATTTTTTTTTTTTTTTTTGGGCTGGGAGGCGAAAATTGACTTCCACTTGCGAGCGAGTGTTTTTCGGGATTGTTTTTCTTGTTCTTGTTCGTTTCTTTCTTTTTCTCGGCTATGCTACGCTCTGTGTGACATAGCATACTTTTGGGGGTTGCGGTGCGGCCCGTGTACCCGCCAGCCCGCCAGCCTGCCAGAATCCGAGCCAAACCGACAACAACAACATGGAGAACTCGCGCATATGTAACCGAGCAGTAAATTTTTCAATTACAAAAATGTTGTCTTTGTTGTCTGATTCATTTCGCAAAATGGCACACTGACCCAAACACACACACACCGACACACACACACACACACACATGGAGAGAGCCATGCACGAGGTGAGGATTGTACAGCAGCATCAGCAGAAGCATCGAAATTTTCTGTTTGACCATCCCCACTTTCCACTTGGCTATGCCTATTCACTTGTTTTCCTTGCTGCTGCTGCTGCTTGTGTTGTTGTGCTTGCTGCTGCTGCTGCTGCTGCTGCTGCTGCTGCTGCTGCTGGTTGTGTATTTTCCTGGACCATTTACCGAGCCCTGAGCCGCAATCGTTCCGTCGCTCTCGAGTTACAATTTCACACTGACTCGTCGTGGCTCCGGTTCGGGCTCGGGCGAAAAACTTTCGCAGTTCGCTTTGAGTTCGCATCGCATCGTTGGATGCTGTCGTAGGCATTCGTCGTCATTGTGAAGCCAAGGACTCGCCGGCGCCCAATCTCTTTCTCCGTGCGGCTAAGAGCAAGCCGACTTAAGAGCGGAAAACGTGATGCTGATTAAATACTTGAGAGCTGTGCAGTGCGAGCAATTCGTTAACTAAGAGTGCATAACAATTCGTTGACGACGCAGTAATTGGCTTGCAACAACACGTGCAATTCACGAGTCTGTTATAAGTACCGTAATCTGTTATTACTCAACACAATCGGCTCATTATTTCAAATGCATTTTTTTAATATTCGCTAAACGAAAGAATACTCTTATTTTATAAATTCGAAATAAATGTTATTTGTTGTAATAAATAAAATACATGTACCTAATATTAGAAAGTGATAGTGTCAGATTAAATTTTATTTAATGGAATTCCAACTTTAGTTTTTAAAACTCTACAGAATACATAAATATTTTAATTCACGTTTAATGGACAAGCAACATCACCAATTCCAACGAAACTGAAAAACTTCCACAATTGGACTGCTGTCCGTCAAATAATGTTATCTATTTATTTATTTAGATAACTTTTCATTCATAACTTTTTGCTTTTAAAACTTTCCTTATTACAAGTTAGCCGTTATCGACAAAAAAAGAGAAAACCAGCTCATCGTTTTTTGCTGTGGTATTTTTATTTTGCATACTTATCGATAACTTTGCTGAGATTGTGGTTTTTGTTGCCATTTTCCAACTGGTCACACTGCTGCTGAGAAACAAAAAAGTTGAACTTTATTGGTAAATTAAAAATTGAATTGTGTCTTTAAAAAGTGCCAGCTTAAATTTAATAAATGTAAGAATTTTATAGAGAAACGAAACCTTAAGTTTAAATATGATAATAAACGTGTAGGCTGCTATGGCGCATTACTTGTCGTAATTGTGAGCCACATACCACGCAGCACTTTCTTTTATCTGCAGTGCTGATAGAAAAATCAATAATTCTGTGTAGAGATTATTATTTCGTGGCGTAATTTGGTCTATATATTAGTTGATACAACGACGAAAAGGGGCGTTACTTTAGAATGAAAAAACTATTGCAACTAAAAAAACCGAAAGCTTTGCTTATTTTTTCCAGAGAAATAGCTTAGCATATGAATCACTGCATTTCTATTAATAATTCAATTACATATATTTCCTATTTTAATTTATGTGAATTTTTTTGATTTTTTTTCATGTTTCAGAAATTGATAAGCTTGGAATTGACTGCAGCAAAAGTCGTAGAAATGGGTTCCCTATTCCGTAGCGAGGAGATGGCCCTGTGCCAACTCTTCCTACAAAGCGAAGCAGCCTACGCCTGTGTTTCAGAGCTTGGCGAACTTGGCTTAGTTCAATTCCGTGATGTGAGTATAGCTTGCCCAAATCATAGCCAAACGATAACATAAAAAACTTCGTCTTATTTTCTCACAACAGCTCAATCCCGATGTGAATGCATTTCAGCGGAAGTTCGTTAACGAGGTGCGTCGTTGCGATGAAATGGAACGCAAACTGCGCTATCTCGAAAAGGAAATCAAGAAGGATGGTATTCCCATGTTGGATACAGGCGAAAGTCCAGAGGCTCCGCAGCCACGTGAGATGATCGATTTGGAGGCAAGCAAACGAGCACCTTTCGCAACGCTCGCAGCACATTTCTCACACGATTCCCTTAATTACTTGCAGGCCACGTTTGAAAAACTCGAGAATGAACTGCGCGAAGTTAACCAGAATGCTGAGGCTTTGAAACGTAACTTCCTGGAGCTTACGGAGCTTAAGCACATTCTGCGCAAGACGCAGGTCTTCTTTGATGAGGTATGCATGCATATTTGTCTAACATATCTGTTTATGTATATAGGCGCGTCGTCAGCTAACCGATAAGGGGCACTTTGCGTGGCAGTGGTCTTTCCACCATCAGCAGTCACAACTGAAACTCTAATTAACATTCGGCACAAACTTGCTAACCCAATATGTATGACACAACAGCTTTTGTTTTTAATTTCGCAATATTTCGAGCCACTTTTTTTTGTTTCCTCTTTATCGCAATACAACAGAACAACAATTAACACGTAGCACTTTCGCCTACCTTTAAAAGATGAACTCTCAACCTATGCCCAGTAAAACCTAAACATGTACATATGTTTGTTTTTATGTGCTTTTAACATTTCCATATACACTTGCAGTGGGCTATTATAGAACATATTAGAACTGCAAGTGTATTTGAACTTATTTTTAAGTTTCTTCTTCAATGGTTAGATTATGTTTATTATCTTTTTTTTAAACACCTTCGTTATCTAGTATATATATTATTTTAAGTATGTATATACAGTGTGAAGTATTCTAGTATGTATGTATGTACAATTGTTTTATTCCTTTGGTTATCTTATTTTTGTTCTTTAATTTTATTTATTTTTCCATATCAATCAAATCAATGCAAAATCCAATATGCAAAATATCCAAAATCAAACGAATACGAAACAAATCCCCGCAAAATGCACAACCAACCAAACAACCCAACAAAACCCCCAAACAACCACACATTTTTTACACACCACCACAACAAAAACAACAACAACACGATTTTACGTACGCTCGGTTGTGTTGGTAGTCGGTGCCGATGGTTTATAAATCATCCACCCCCCACTCATCATACAAATCTCGACGCTATCTACAGATGGCTGACAACCAAAACGAGGATGAGCAAGCGCAGCTGTTGGGCGAGGAGGGCGTGCGCGCCAATCAGCCGGGCCAAAATTTGAAGCTTGGGTAAATATTGCAAAATCAATGAATTAGTCGATCACTCAGCAATCAAGCAACCAAACAGAACAACCAACCAAATACAGCAATGGAAAACTAAACTCAGCATATGCAGTTACCAAACAAAATGAAAACCAAAACCAAAAAAAAAATGCTCTCCAAAACGATAAAAGAGTCTTAAAGTATTACAAAAAAAAAAAACCAAACCAAACCCGACTCGCTCGCTCGCCCTCTTGCTCTCATTCATACATGGCGCTAGGTTTCATTATCTATGTACAGTTATGTTTCCTCTCTATGTATAAATTATTATTATTGTGCGTTGTCCATGATTGTGTTTGAGTGTGTGTATGAGTGTGATTGTGTACTCATTAGGTTCTGTACAGCGATAGCATATAAGCAAAAGGAGAAAGGCTTATCTGTGGTGATGGTGGTTTCACTCTTCCTAATATCAATGATCCCCAACAACAATCCTTTCTACCAACCCAATTAATTCCTATCGAAATTAATATATGGACGCGGGAAGCTTTAATTAATCAGTCAGATACTAATCAGCATACGAAATTGTTAAGATCGTGTTATATCAATGTCGCCCAACAAAAAAATTCGAACATTTTTACAACAATTTTTAGCAAGAAGGCGGCCTGAACCACACCACCGAGTCAATGACGCGCGCCCTCATCACCGATGAGGTGCGTTCCACCGGTGCATCCATGGGTCCCGTACAGCTTGGGTATGTATCGAACCACAGACTTGTACACACATACGCGCTACACGTGCATCACATTCGGTGTACCTGTGTGTGTGCGTGTGTCTGTGTCTGACAATATGTAACAAAAAATTATTGCTTAACGCCACTGCCAACTAACCACAGACGCTGTGCCTACGCTTATGCCTAGAAGATATCGAACGAATCAGCATCAGCATCAAATGCTCTGCGTCCACGCCCACCATACTTACAAGACATAGTCTTTCGGAATTAAATCGTTTTTCAAGCAATAATTTTCTGTACCCCCCCAAAACAAAAAGTTTCAAAATTGAACTAAAACCAAACGACGTTCTCTTCTGTTCCTTTCTTCCCAAAAACAAAAACAAATACAAAAAAAAACCATCGACTATTTATCGAATATGAACAACAAAATTATTAACATTTTATAGTTTTATGGAAAAATCGATTGAACGTGAGGATTATCTGCCATGGTTGGTATTCCACACTCCTCAAAATTAGTCTAGGAATAATCGTTCTCATGCAAAGCGATTTGCCCCTCATAAATGTATATAGTGACACGTCATTGTCCATTAGCTTCGCTCGCCGCATACGCTCCTCGTAATGAACCAAAACAGAAAACTTAAGTCCCCTAATTGTATATGTTGTCACTTTTCATTCCATGCTGCGTTTCATTGGTAATTCTGCTTGAGAGTTTAGTTTTCCTTTTTAACGTAATTAACCGATGTGAATGCAATAGCTCACTGCTTAAGACACGCCCACTAATCTTTTGTATTCTTAGCTTTGTGGCTGGCGTTATTTCGCGGGAGAAGCTGCCCGCGTTTGAGCGTATGCTTTGGCGTGCCTGTCGTGGCAATGTGTTTCTACGTCAAGCCATGATCGAGTCACCGCTGGAGGATCCCACCAATGTAAGTAATCTAAACCGATAATTGATCGAAAAATAATAATTATTAAATATTTACAGGGCGATCAGGTGTACAAATCGGTGTTCATCATCTTCTTTCAAGGAGATCAGCTTAAGACGCGTGTTAAGAAAATTTGCGAGGGTTTCCGCGCTACTCTCTATCCATGCCCAGAGGCGCCAGCCGATCGTCGTGAAATGGCTATGGGCGTTATGACACGCATTGAGGATCTGAACACAGTGCTCGGCCAGACGCAAGATCATCGTCATCGCGTTCTAGTTGCTGCCGCTAAGAACCTAAAAAATTGGTTCGTCAAAGTGCGTAAAATTAAGGCGATTTACCATACACTGAATCTCTTCAACTTGGATGTGACACAAAAGTGCCTAATTGCCGAGTGCTGGGTCCCATTACTGGACATTGAAACCATTCAGCTGGCGCTGCGACGAGGCACTGAGCGTTCCGGTTCCTCGGTGCCTCCGATTCTCAATCGTATGCAGACATTCGAGAATCCGCCGACTTACAATCGGACCAATAAGTTCACCAAGGCCTTTCAGGCGCTAATTGATGCCTATGGTGTTGCAAGCTATCGGGAAATGAATCCGGCACCCTATACAATAATAACATTTCCATTTTTATTCGCTGTAATGTTTGGCGATATCGGACACGGTGCCATTATGGCACTCTTTGGACTCTGGATGATACGCAAGGAGAAAGGTCTGGCAGCTCAGAAGACGGATAATGAAATTTGGAACATTTTCTTTGGCGGCCGCTACATTATCTTCCTTATGGGCGTTTTCTCAATGTACACTGGCTTGATATACAACGATATTTTCTCCAAATCGCTGAATATATTTGGTTCGCATTGGCATCTATCGTACAATCAGTCGACTGTTTGGAATAACAAGATGTTGCAATTGAGTCCGGCTACCAGCGATTACGAGGGTACACCGTATCCTTTTGGCATGGATCCTATATGGCAGGTTGCCAGTTCGAATAAGATAGTTTTTCAAAATGCCTACAAGATGAAAATCTCTATAATTTTCGGAGTTTTGCACATGATCTTTGGTGTCATCATGAGCTGGCACAATCATACCTACTTCCGCAATCGTCTGTCCCTGATCTACGAGTTCATTCCTCAATTGGTGTTCCTTGTGCTGCTTTTCTTCTATATGGTGCTGCTGATGTTCATCAAGTGGAATCGTTATGCTGCTACAAATGCCAGTAAGCTAGATACACCGATCATCTTTCGTCTTTTTTTCAGTCAAATTAAACCTATTCCTATTTTTAGTGCCCTATTCGGAATCCTGTGCACCTTCCATTCTCATTACTTTTATCGATATGGTCTTGTTTAACAATCCTAAGACACCAGCCAAGGGGTGTGAGGTTTACATGTTCGCGGGACAGCACTTTATTCAGGTGGTCTTTGTGCTAGTCGCTCTCGGCTGCATTCCGGTTATGTTGCTCGGAAAACCCATCAAGATAATGCAGGCCCGTAAGCTTGCCAATGTAAGTAGATTGTACTCTGGCAATTTCTATGATTGCAGCAACTCCTTCACGTATCATCCAACATTACATCACAACCACATAACAATTCAAGCTGAGGATCTTAAACATACATTAACAGATCTACTTATGTTTGCATTTCTGTTTATTTATCATTTCCCTTGCTCCCAACTGACCAATCAATTAACCCAAAAAACACGAAACAACCCAATAAACTAAACACCAATCCAAATGCTAAAGGAAGAGGTTAGTCGTGTCGTTTGTTTTGTCATGTTGTTTCCAAATAGTTTTTATAAAATACCACTAACTCTTCCAAACTTAAATTTCCAATCAGGTACAGCCCATAACTGGCTCATCCGATGCAGAGGTCGGCGGTATTTCAAATGGTGGCGGCTCCCATGGTGGCGGCGGGCACCATGATGAAGAAGAGATATCCGAGATATTCATACACCAGGGTATCCACACCATTGAGTATGTGCTAGGATCTGTTTCCCATACTGCATCTTATCTGCGTTTATGGGCCCTCTCACTGGCACACGCCCGTAAGTTTCTTTAATACACGCAATAATCTGCAGATTCAATTGTATCCTTATTGAATTTACATTTGATTTCAGAACTTGCCGAAGTCTTGTGGACTATGGTCCTTTCCATCGGTTTAAATAAGGACGGTTGGCTTGGTGGCATCTTTTTAACTGTGGTATTTGCATTCTGGGCCATTTTAACCGTGGGCATTTTGGTCTTGATGGAGGGTCTCTCAGCTTTCCTGCATACGCTGCGTCTGCATTGGTATGTCGACTTGCCAATATTGTGATTATTGAAAAATATCTAATATTTTAACTGTTTTTTAGGGTGGAATTCCAGAGTAAGTTCTACTTGGGACAGGGCTATGCCTTCCAGCCATTCTCATTTGATAGTATAATAGAAAATGGCAGCGCTAGTGGCGGAGAGGCCGATTAAATAATTGATAGATCTTGACAAGTCACCAAAGCACTTCGAGTCTCATCGCTTTTGAAAACATACTTATATAAATGCAGCTATAGAAATACTATACATATATAAACATATACCAACATATTTAAAAAAATTTAAACAAAATGCTTAGTAATCGTTCTATTAATGTTAATTAATCGTGAATTTACTATTGTATAACCTATTCATATTATCAAGTGTTCTACAGAGTCTCGTGTATATCGTTAAAATAAATAGCTTAGCGCACCCGCTCTAGGGGTCAGCGCAAAAAAAAAACGCTAATGACTCATCAATTCGTTCAATGCGTCCACAAATTTTTGCATATTTTCCGTGGCTGGTTGGTAGGGCATTAGGCTTCCAAAGTCTAAAGTGGAAATACTGCTACTGACCTCATCCACTTTGCAGTAATATAAGTAATGCTCGGAAGCTAGTTGACGTGCCAATTCAAGCTGGTGATTGTCCATCAGTTTATCATTGATAACGATCAATCCGGCTTTACCATTATTCAATATATCCATACATGTCCCGGCACCTGCATGTCCAATAATCGCATCAGCTCCCCGAATATCCTCAATATTTGGCCGGAACGTGTATTGCTCCACGTGAATACCGTACTTATCACTGATAAGATGAACCATCTTCTCCTCAACCGGCGTAGAGTTTCCGTGTTGCAAAACTAGTTTCTGGCAGTTGCGTTTTTGCAATGCATCCAAGACCGGATCTGATGTCATCGCATTGATAAGTGCATCGAATTTTGTGGTTCCAACAGTCACGTAAACAACCTTTAAATGCATTATTTCAATTTAGCTGCAAGGTAAGCACAGCAATAATAAAGTAAATTAGGAATGGCAGATTAATATCGATATATAAGCAATCAAGCTAATGCCAATGCGATGAAAAGACTTTTAGTTATCGATACTTTACACAACAATGCAAGTCCGTTACTTTTCAATTATAGGTAAAAACTAAACTATATTAAAGGTATATTTTATTGTTGCAAAATCAAATGTGTATAGTTTAATCGATGACTTTAAAGAGAAAAACAAAACTTAAAACAAATAATAAAAATATAAATTCGCTTTTGTACACCACATTAAGCGATTCTTCTAAATGAGAATTGACACACTCTCGCTCACTCTTTTCACCCACAATACTTACACAAACAACATACGAGCGCGGTAACACACCGGCCGAAGCAATATCTCTCTCGGTTGCTCTTTCGGTTCGATTTCGATCTATACGCTGTTACGATTATGTTGGCGCTCTTGCTGATGCCTGCGCTTTCAGTCTGTTCTCGGCCGTTACAGGCGGCGGTCGTGTTATCCTCTCACCATAATTGGATAAATTGCATTTTTCAAATACGAGAGCGCCATACATATACATACACATGTGTGTTCTTATTTCGCACAACAAAAAATCAAATGAATCTACCTGCAAGCACCTCAGCATCGTCAAATTCGTTTTGTTTGTTTACTTAAATTCAATTATTAAAGCACGCCAGTGAAAGTGAAAGTGTTGCCTTGACCGCCAGACATCTAGGCGAATTGCCGCCTGTAATTGTATTAGTGGTCACACTGCAACTGTTTGCGATTACTTTCCGCGTATGTGTGTGTGTGTGTTATATATGTATGTTTACTGCCATATGTGCCTGCAGTTGCGCCGTTAAACCATAGCACAGAAACCACATAACTGTAACGAGACAAAGAAGGGAAAGGAGCAATAAAGAACTGAAAGGAGCCACAGGTGGTGCTGGATAATATAAAACGTAAATTCAGTAGCTTAGTAGCTATCGCTGTGTAAATTTCAATTTAAAATTTCCACTTTACAAACATATTAATTCTTATAATATATGTTCATATTATATGTATGCATGTACACATGTTCATTGAAACACATGTGTGCAAACTTATCAACACTTCATTTAATTTCGTTTTTATTCCAGTGTAATTAAAACTTGTTTATTGTGTTTAGAATATGCAGTTGATTTGTTGATACATTCGCGTACATCTTCATTTTTGCTTAGCATTTTGCATCTGCTAAAGATAAACAGAAATTATGTTATTTTCTGCTTCTGTTTCTGTGCGCCGGCTTTTCGGTTTTGCCATCTTTCTCGCTGTCCAAACCCGTTACCTTACATGCGTGCGCGTGTGTGTTTGCATAAACATTTGCTCAGTGTGCTTGCCGTACGCACACTTTATAAATACATACACTTTCTTATGTACTCATTATTTATGGCATGCTCACGCAGGATTTATAAATCATCAGCTGAAATTTTTCTATATTAAACGCTCGTCGTTTATTGTCATACTAGACTGCCAATCATAAATTTTTGATCAATAGAGACAAGAAAAAGAGAAGACGAAAAGAAAAGTCTATTTGACTTTGGTGAAGCCGTAATTAAATTAGACCACAAGTGCAAATTGGCAAGCTCAGATGAAGATCAGCTCTTCATTTATGGCTAGTTCGGTCCGGTGGACAGACACCCTCAAGAACTGGGGACAAAGAAACGCCACACAGCTCAGCCCATAAATATATCGATATTAAATATCATGAATATCATAGTCTTTCATCGTGTAATAAATTCACTTTTTATAGTCTCGTGTGTACGCAGGAAACGCGTGTGAGAGCCGCAAATAGAAACAGTTTCTGATTCAAAGCAACCCGCAGGGGGCAACCGATTAAATGTGTTTTGATGTTTTAATCAAGTGGACTACCAAGGAAATACACTTGAGCACAAAGCATACATACTTACATACGTGCAAAATCAGACGTATGGTTGTTTGTATGTGCGTATGTATGTGCGTTTCATGTCCTTGTCTGAAGTTTTTGCCCACAAGCCAAATTCGTCATCATCGCCATCGTCATCATCACCATCATCATCATCATCATTGTTTGTCTTACGCATTTGATCAATAAAGTAAAAAGAATTTCTATAAATTGGAGCCTCGCCCCTTGGGAAGGCATAGATAAATGAGACACAAGCGAGGGTGTTCGCATCATCTCAATTTTTAACGAAGGTCATGGGGTCAGCCGCGTCGCTGCTCCCGGCTGTGGTCGACGTTTAATTGTTGCAATTTGCCATAGTCGGCAGATCAAATTAATGCCATAACTTAATTAGCCGTCGTACGTACGACATATGGATTTACATATTCGCATAAAATGTCAACATGCTCTGCGGAAAACGGATTATCATGGGCGACTTTGTCATCCATTTTCAGTTATTTATGACCGTCTCTCTTTTCCTCGCTGCCCAAGATGAGACAGTGGGAATACCTTATCTTTTAAAGTATCACATATTTGTAGTAGGACGCATCTAAGTCTGCGAATAAAAAATGTCACATTTATAGACTGTGGGATAATGTGAAGCAGAACCAGTTAACCTGCTTATTGGGTTCAGCATCGTCAATTGTAAATAATGAGGGACTCTGCTTTTCTCTACCTTAATTCCCTTTTTATAGAACTTTCGTCATAAGAACATACATATAAGCTGTATGTGTATATATAACATTAATCTAGTTGACAATGACCTTTTGATAGCCTCACTTCTTGCTGCCGTTGACTTGACTTTCATCTACATATGTGAACAAAAAACAAAATACTTCAATTTTTCTTCCTTTTTATATCATTACGATGGTAAAACCAGATAGAAGCGAAAAAATATTGGCGTCATGAATAATTGCAGTTCGAGAATTAACCTATCATTAATTAAAATCGTTAAGCTTTCTGGAAAATCTTATACTTAGGCGGGAAACACCTAAGTGGAATTTGCGGTCTTATTGTGAGAAATTCCTCACCTGCACCCCTCTCTCTCTCTCTCTTCCACCGCTATTTGACACCATGCAAGCTATTACGTAGATTTCTGGAGACCTCTACTTAAACTTGTATTTTACGATGACTAGAACTTACACGATCATCGTAAATCTCTAAATAAATTCGAAACCCATAGAAATAGATAAAGTTATATTAGTACTTTTTCACAGTTGTAACTAATAAGTCAAACATGCTTATTGGCTAAGCTGAAATGGTTTTTGTTTTAAAATTATTAGCCGGTTAAAGGGAGCCCAGAAGCCCAGTAGTGTAGTTTTAACTTAGTTAAAGCTATCTAAAATGCACATACATGTGTTTCGGACATACGGGTATTTCAATGAAACATGAGAAACGTATCAAAGTGTGAATCATGAAAAATACCCTCGAGTGATTTGCATTGATCGCCGGCATTATTTGTTAGGGTTGAAACCACTTAAGTGACAAGGGCTGTGATTGATAAAAAAAAGGAAATTAACATATATTATTTGTTCGTATAAGATAGTTCAACCTGCAACTGTATATCAAATTACTCAACCCACCACCAGCGTCATCACAATATACACCATCAACTAGGTATCGCCTTCGAAGTGGAAGCGGAAACGGATGTGGTGCACTCCTCGCTAATCGGTAACTTATCTCTGCATGCACAGGTTAGGGCCTCAACATGGTCGTTAAGGATATGCCTCTGCATTCGAATGAGAGTCTCAGCTTGGAGAATCGCCATGGCAATTCGACGCCCCTGGCCATGCCAGCTAGCAGCACAAGGCAGACCCCCACGACGACTTTCTCGCGAACGGGACGAAACTATAGTGTGTCACTGACGACAGCAGCGCTTCTGGGCGCCTTCTTCATATGCACTTTGCTAGCCGTCGGTTTCATTGTGTATAATTTCGCAACTTGCACACAACTGGAGCCCGCATCCGGCGAGGAAATCGTCTGCACCAGTGTGCATTTGCGCAATCCGAAGCTGGCACATGGCGATGACGGACCCAAATACGACCAGGATGTTCGCTTGCCGCGAAGCATACGACCACTCAAATATAACATTACACTGGTGCCTCAGATGTCTGGTAACTTTAGCTTTAGCGGCACAGTGCAGATACGGATACGCGTGCTCGAAGATTGCTACAACATTACCATGCACGCCGAGGAACTGAATATAACGCGCAACGATGTCGCGGTTTATCGAGCATTGTCGAAAGGCAACAAAGATGACTGGGAGCGGGATAGTCTTCGCATCCACAAACAGTATCTCGTTGCAGCCAAACAGTTCTTCATTATCGAGCTGTATGACAAGTTGCAGCGCGGCAGCGAATATGTGGTGCATATTCAGTTCTCGGGTATTATACAGGACTTTCTGCAGGGATTCTATCGAAGCTCTTACCAGGTGCTTAACGAAACCAGGTGAGTTCAGCATACAGTGCATCTGATTTTGAACAAATTAATCATTCAAATCCACAGATGGGTCGCCTCCACACAGTTTCAGGCCACGGATGCACGGCGTGCGTTTCCATGCTTTGATGAGCCGGCACTCAAGGCAAACTTTACTCTACACATTGCCCGCCCTAGTCATCTGACTGCCATCTCCAACATGCCAATTGTCTCCAGTAACAAACAGTGAGTTCCTTATTATTCTCTATTCTAGTAGATTCCTTTTCAAACTGTTTATTTTTCTTTTTTTAAATAGCGAATCTTTGCCCGATTATGTATGGGATCATTTTGCTGAATCGCTACCCATGTCCACATACCTGGTAGCTTTTGCCATATCGGATTTCACGCATATCTCATCGGGAAACTTTTCCGTTTGGACCCGAGCCGATGCCATCAGATCAGCTGAATACGCACTGAGCGTCGGTCCCAAGATACTCGATTTTCTACAACAATTCTTTGACCTCGCCTTTCCACTACCTAAGATTGATATGATTGCCCTGCCCGAATTTCAGGCTGGTGCCATGGAAAACTGGGGCCTGATTACATTCCGCGAGACGACTATGTTGTACGAGAAGGGTACGGCGACAGCAAGCAACAAACAGCGCATCGCCTCTGTGGTTGGGCACGAGTTGGCTCATCAGTGGTTTGGTAATCTTGTCACGCCCAGCTGGTGGTCGGACATTTGGCTAAATGAAGGCTTCGCTAGCTATATGGAATATCTCACAGCCAATGCCGTTGCGCCCGAGTGGAAGATGCTCGATGATTTTGTAGTCAATGAATTGCAGACAGTTTTCCATTTGGATGCCTTAACTTCGTCCCACAAGATTTCCCAAGAGGTTGGCAACCCGCAGGAAATTTTCGAACTCTTCGATCGCATCTCGTACGCAAAGGGATCCGCAGTTATCCGTATGATGAGCCATTTTCTGACCGATACCGTATTTCGCGCTGGTCTCAGCAAGTATTTACGAGA
This sequence comes from Zaprionus inermis, assembly GCA_018151445.1. Classification (NCBI taxonomy): domain Eukaryota; kingdom Metazoa; phylum Arthropoda; class Insecta; order Diptera; family Drosophilidae; genus Zaprionus; species Zaprionus inermis. The sequence continues at coordinate 1,644,156 of JAECXD010000640.1, read as the reverse complement.
AATGTGAGTATATTGTACCAAGTCTAATTATAAATTAACTTTAAGATTAGATAATTAGACTTGGAATAGATTTAAAACAAATTTAATAATTTAACTTAAACATTTTCGCAGGGCTTATAAATCTGCCACGCAGGATGATCTGTGGCGTTTTTTGACCGATGAAGCCAAAGCCTCAGGCTTACTTGATAGTAGCACAAGTGTCAAAGTAATCATGGATACCTGGACACTGCAAACGGGTTATCCGGTGTTGAAGATAACACGTCATCCCAATACAGATGCTGTGCGTCTGGAGCAGGTCCGTTTCGTCTATGGCAACAGCAGTAAGACGGACGATAAGCTGCTCTGGTGGATACCTATCACATACACAACGGCGACTGAGTTGGATTTCGAAAATACACGACCAACTACGTGGATACCACGCACGAAAACATACGAAGTGGAAAATCGCAATCTTTCGACAGCCAAATGGTTTATTTTCAATATACAGCAAACTGGATACTATCGCGTCAATTATGACATGGACAATTGGCGTGCAGTTACCGAACATCTTATGGATTCGTCGAAATTTACACAAATTGCTCCAGCCAATCGTGCCCAGCTCATAGATGACGCCATGAATATGGCCCGTGGCTCTTATCTCTCGTATGATACGGCCATGAATCTAACTCGTTATTTGGCACACGAGACAAACCATGTCCCTTGGAAGGCGGCCACCACAAACTTTTACTTTATCGACTCAATGTTTCTTAAATCTGCCGACTATGATATACTTAAGGTATGCTATCCATTTAAAGTGTTAATATATTGTGTAAGCTCACAAATCCTCTATTATAGAACTACTTGTTGAAGCTACTGCGTCGGGTGTATGCTGAGGTGGAAGATAAGAACACGAAGAGTGATGATGAAAACATTCCGCTGCTGTTGAAACGCGCCGAGATTATGGGCATGGCCTGTCATTTGGGCCACCAACAGTGCATATCAGAGAGCACCACGCAGTTCCAAAACTGGGTGCAAACTCCAAATCCTGATTCCTATAATCCGTAAGTTAACAATTAAATAATTGCATAATTTGGTTAATAACGGTCACAATTGGTGTGCTCTTCTTATAGCATAAACCCAAATATGCGCGGCATAGTGTACTGCTCAGCCATTCAATACGGAACTGAGCATGAATGGGACTTTGCCTTTGAACGATACCTTAACACGCAAGTGCCTTCTGAAAAGGAAATACTACTCAGCTCTCTGGGCTGTTCTAAGGAACCATGGCTGCTCTCTCGTTATCTGCGTCGTGCCGTAGCTGGTCAGCACATACGTAAACAGGATATATTTAGAGTGTTTGCCGCTGTATCCACTAGCGTGGTGGGTCAACAGATTGCTTTTGATTTTCTGCGTGATAACTGGATGGAAATAAACGTATAGTGAGTTAACCTTTTATCGGCAAAGTGATTATGAATGCAACTAACTGAAAATCTGTTTTCTTTTGTTTAGCATGGGCTCTCAAATAACTAACATTCACTCGATGCTCAAGTTTGCAACGAATCGCATAAACACAAAATTCCAATTAGCTGAGCTGGAGGACTTTGTACGCGATGCCAACTGGGGATATGACAGACCGATACAGCAGATGGTGGAGCATGCGTACATTCGGGTCGATTGGATGAACCGTAACTACAAGACAATTGTCAAATGGCTGCAGCGCGAGGCTGGCATCATTGAAACCGGAAACGCGTAGAATCAGGGATCCACGCCCTGGTGGCTTGACTGGTTCAAGGCTGCAGCAGTATTCCATTTTGCATAGAGCAACATTGGTGGCTTCTATAACTTCTTACATTTGTGTGCATTTATGTTTAAGTATGTATGTATCTATGTCACGTGTCCCGCTTAGTCAAAGCCAAAGAAATCACTTAAACAACGTTTTTAGAAACATTAACTCTTCAATGGTCACAGAAACTAGCCAGGGCAGCTAAAGTCATAAAAAGGTTTCCCTTACTTTTAAACTATTTTCATAAGCACTATGAGCATCTTGTATTTTTTTATTTCGTATATACATTGTATGTACTTGTACTTAAATGTAAATTGAATATGCATTCTTTGTTCAAATACGTAAATTCTGTTCATTTCGTTGTTCGAGTGTGTAAAATGGAATGTTTAATCGGTTTTCATGGAATTTCTATTCAATCGATTATGGATTGGACTTAAAGCATTGGAAAACAATAATGTGCCGACGAAGACGAGCACGGTACCTAGCCAGTGGTATATTGTAAACGGGTTTCGAAAATATATGATCGAAAATACCAAGGAGATGAACTTTCGCAATGTCAAGATTAATGTTACCGTCAGGGAACTGCATTCGGTTGTCAAGAAGTAGACAGAACTAATGCACATGTGCTGCGTCAAAACATTACCGATCAAATAGAAGAGCAGCAGTGGCACAGCCACACCTCCCAACAGCGGCACCTTGTACGGCTCGCTCTCAAGAGCCAAAGTCCAGTGGACTTTGATATTGTCATGTAGAAACAGAAATGCAGGCAAAGGCAAAAGATGTGTGTAGTAAAGGGCCTCACGGGCGTGTTTCCCATGTCGACGATACAAAAGCTCCTGGGTGATGCCCATGTAAGAGGAGACGAAAAGTGCCAGTACAAGTAGCAAGACGCCTATAAGCCACCAAAACATATTCGCCTCCGTTTCGAGGTCGTTTATCTGTCCTTCTGTGTTTCCGTGAACTTGCTGACTGGAGAAGTAGGTGCAGATAAATATGCCTATCGTAATCATAACAACGGATATGTACTGTCTAAGCTCATATTGTCGTTTAAGTACAATTTTGCCCAAGCAAATGTTCGATATCAGACTGCCCCCGCGTACTATCATATGCAGCGTCATTGGCACATTCAAATGGAAGACATAGTTGTTGCACAGGCTAGTCAGGAAGAACATGGCCACGAGTAGGGCATAGTCTCGCAGACTTATAACGCGCTTTGCGAATCCAAATTTGGAGGTAAAAATAAATCCTTCCAGTGCGATAAATGCAAATTGTGCAGAGGTAATCAGATTACCTGCCCCTGGATCAAGTTTCACTAGCGACTCCAGAAACACAACACTGCAGCAGCATCCTATAAAGACACTAGCTATGGCTATGTATGCACTGGCATTCATTGCTTCATCCACACATTGGGCTAGAAAAAAGCATTTCGGTAGTTTTAAAAGTTAAGATGACCTCAAAATAAAACTCACCAATGCCTAGTTAATGATGCTACTGGCCACTGAACTGAAAACTTTCTTTGGGCCATGTCAACAAATCTCAACAACAGGTGTTAATCGAGTCCAGAATGCCATTCACAGTGGCTCAGCTGATTTTATATCGATTACAGTGTGACCAACTTTTTCGATTACATGTTAGGTCAAAGATTTCTATACCTCTCTGGTATCACGATAAGACAGCCGCGAATTTTGAATCGGAAATAAAATTACGCTCATGCAATAATAATAATGAGTTATTCTTTAAATTTATTTATTATAATTTATATTTTAGACAAAACATTTATCAATTGTATAACCAATAAATAATAATCTCAGCAACCAGAAAAATTAAACTTATTAACGCACCTGTGCCTGCTGCTCGGAATAAATTAATCACTTATCGATTGTAATAGTATACGCATACGAGGTGTTTAAAGAGCTACGCATCGCTATAAGTTCGTCTATGCTATCAGTGTGATAAAACCTTAGCAGTTGGCACTATAAAAGGGTAACCGGTCTGCCCTGAACATTGTATGCAATCAATCCAGCTAAAGCAAACCAGCCTATGCAGATAATATTCCAGGGTTGCAGCTCTTTTTTCAGATATAGATATTAGCTAAATTTACTCATAACTTTGCTAAAAATCATTTGATTTTGCTCGGACATAACTTTTTGATCATGGTATTATTCCTAAATTAATTCTGCATTTCAATTTTAGTGATTTAAGAAGTTCGAAATTTTTCGACTTTTTCCATGCTACCCCCTTACAAAAATTTTGAAATTTTTTCAAAAATTTTTTTTTCTAAATTTCTGCCTAAAATAGATTAGCATATTCCAAATTGACATACAAATTTAATCCAAACTAAAATCGGGCTTAAATTGTGCAAAATATTGCTATTTTACGGATTTTCCAGGGTTGTAGCTCTTTTTTCAGATATAGTTTTTAGCTATATTTACTCATAACTTTGCGAAAAATCGTTTGATTTTGCTCGGACATGACTCTTTGGTCATGGTATTATTCCTAAATTAATTCTGCACTTAAATTTTAGTGATCTAAGAAGTTCGAAATTTTTCGACTTTTTCCATGCTACCCCCTTACAAAAATTTTGAAATTTTTTTCAAAATTTTTTTTTTAATTTCTGCCTAAAATAGATTGGCATATTCCAAATTGACATACAAATTTAATCCAAAACAAATTCGGGCTTAAATTGTGCAAAATATTGCTATTTTACTGATTTTCCAGGGTTATAGCTCTTTTTCAGATATAGTTTTTAGCTATATTTACTCATAACTTTGCGAAAAATGGTTTGATTTTGCTCGGACATAACTTTTTGATCATGGTATTATTCCTAAATTAATTCTGCATTTAAATTTTAGTGATTTAAGAAGTTCGAAATTTTTCGACTTTTTCCATGCTACCCCCTTACAAAAATTTTGAAATTTTTTCAAAATTTTTTTTTATTTCTGCCTAAAATAGATTGGCATATTCCAAATTGACATACAAATGTAATCCAAAATAAAATCGGGCTTAAATTGTGCAAAATATTGCTATTTTACGGATTTTCCAGGGTTGTAGCTCTTTTTTCAGATATAGTTTTTAGCTATATTTACTCATAACTTTGCGAAAAATCGTTTGATTTTGCTCGGACATGACTCTTTGGTCATGGTATTATTCCTAAATTAATTCTGCACTTAAATTTTAGTGATCTAAGAAGTTCGAAATTTTTCGACTTTTTCCATGCTACCCCCCTTACAAAAATTTTGAAATTTTTTCAAAAAATTTTTTTTTAATTTCTGCCTAAAATAGATTGGCATATTCCAAATTGACTTACAAATGTAATCCAAAATAAAATCGGGCTTAAATTGTGCAAAATATTATTATTTTACTGAGCAGAGAAGACGTTTATGTTGCTGCCAACGCCCATTCAATAACTGGTATATCAGGCAGAGAGCGACTAGGAAAAGAACCGTTGATAGTGGTATATCCTGATATATCCACGAGGCCCTCGTGAGCAGGATCTAGTACCTGGATCTTGATCTTCGATTCACAAGACTCACATTGAAGTGTACAAATTATGTATACCGCGCCAAATGCAGTGCGGTACAAGTACCCCAATCGTTGCGTAGCTGCTCGTCGAGCACTACAATATTATCCAAGTGAGGTGGCTCATACAAGAGATAGGCAAACATTGACATAGTACACGGCTAACTCAAATAGAAACATACCGAGGGCGACAGCCAGTGCGTATGCATATAAAGTCATCAGAAACTTGTAGTGCCTCCAGCCGATTGAACTGGCCCGAACGTGGGTACTTAAATCCTGTATGGTAGCATGTCCGGCGTCTACCATATCGTAGAAACCATTATCCCGCCACAAATGAGATATTCCACAGTCATGCAGGCGTAGAATGAAGGCATCGAACTGATGACGGAGCAACGAGTTTTCCTGATAGAGCAGCGAGTATGGGCAAATCCAAAGCATGCAAAGATCGTGGGAGTAGCGAAAGAGCGGACGCTTAAAGGAGTTTTGCATTTTCTTAAACATTCGCCAGCTATCTTCTCCAATGGTATAGCCGTACGAGGTGTTAAGCGTCGCGCGTAGCTTCATAAATTCCGTTAGGTTATCGTATGAAATAAACACAGAGGGATACTCAATTCGTAATGTGTCTGGATACATGTAGAACTCATCACGCCATCCGAGAATCTTAATTTTTGCTAACCGCAACTCTTCGAAAGTTTTGATTTTTTTCAACTGCCGCGGATGAATAAACATTGTGCACAATTGCGCTAGCACGGAGCAGATGAATACCAGGCGCATCAGAAGGCAGAGTGACAAAATCTGCGATCTGCCTCTCCAGGACAATCCGTTCAGCCAATAAACTAAGCCGTAAATAGAACTTAAATAAAGCCACATCCACGGCGATTGGAATACACCAATCACGTCCTCAGATGCGCTTCCCTCCACCGGCAGCATGATGCACAAGGAAGCAACTGTAATGGGATAGCTAAAGAACGGATAAGTTTGCTGTGTGGCGATACGTGTTGGAACAATGAATGCCGAGATATCCACCGTGTTATTCGCTAAGTTCTGCAGGACAGAAAAATGCGACACCGTCATGTTGGTACTCATTACGAGGGTTCCATTATGATAGCGTGCAAATTCCTCCATTAGGCGATAGATTATACCTGTGATGATGGTGCTGCCGTTACCGGAGATCGATTTAATTAGGAAAGGCTCTTGAAAGTGGGGATCGACTCGAATCGGATGACCATGCAGATTGCCCAATTTGTGGGGATATAGTATCATGCTGGTATTGTATCTAAATGTATTCAATTGAAACATCGGGTAGGTTTGATAGGCATAAACATTGCCTGCTCCGAAGAAGTCACTCGCCAGCAGCAGCACATTTGGTATGAGCAGCTCGTAGCAACGTCGAAGAATAACATTAGCAATTGCCGTAGTTTCCCCTTCGGGTTGACTCGAGCAACCGATTTGTAGTAGGACAGGCATCTCTCGCATATGGTTTAGCATGCGGCCAAGAGCCTCAAGTACTTGTTCGAACTCGTTGGCCATCATGCAAGCCAAAGTAAATATATCCAAGCTTAATTGCGGTTTCAGATATGGTATCTCTTTAGGAGTTGTCCATTTGTAAAGCGTTGCCGTTAGGTTGTCTTCTTGCAGTAAATCTTCCAGCCAGCAATGACATTTTTGTGTATTATAATACAGAAGCGTCTTAAATTGAAGCTCGTTTCTTAAGTGTGTCCAGAATGCGGATAGGTCTTTGTCACCGGGCTCCTGCTCGAGCTCGGGCTGCAGTTCGGTCCACATTTCGAATGCCGACTGTTGGCCTATCAATAAGAACTAACTGCCTTTATAAGGGTTCACCGGGTTGTAATGTCATCGTTCCTAAGGGCTGACTTGCGGAAATCAACTAAGATAATGTATATCTTAAAATCTTGATATGATAATAGTAGTAATTATTAATAGCTACACATTTGCAATTTATTTTCAAGATATGAAGTCAAATGTCAATTACAGTGTAAATTATTTTTTATAGATAGAGCCAAACCTTTACCCAATATACAATTAGCTCGACAGCAAAAAGCGTTAGACTAATGAGGAGTCCCATCGCGCAAGCATATAGAACATCGCGTAGATCCTGCGTCGTCAGCGTGTGGCTTTGACGCGTTTCACCAAGGTCTCGAATATGAAGACGACCTGCCTGAACCATGTAATAAAAGCTTTTGGATACCCAGTGATTATATAGCCCGGATTCAACAATCTGTAGTATATATCTGTGAAGTGGTTCACGATGCGGCGAATTGTCGGGTATGACCAAAGCAAATGGTATACACTCATAGAAACAAAGATTCTCGGCGTAGTAGAACAATTGACTGGAGCTGTGCGACTGCTGCTCGGCATACAGAAGCCACTTGGTTTTTGATACGGCGTAACCGAACGACGTGTTCAACGAATTACGATGATCTATCAATTCGTGCACACTTTCGGTTAGGTAAAAAGCCGAGGCATATTTTGTGCGTAAATCAAAATTAACCATATTGTACTCATTCCGATAAATGAGTATTCGTGTCTTCGAATCCTGTAGTTCGGCAAAACTTTGGATAATACCCTTCCCGGGTGGCAGTATGAACAATGTGAGCAGTCTACCTTGAATGTTCGATGCCATCAGACCGGCTAGTACGAACCAACCTATGCCGAGGAGGCGCTGATGACGCTGCCAACGACCTTTGAGTAGCTCGCGACCGAGCCACAGCATGGTCAGTAGAATCACAGTCAGTCCTGGTAATATCCAAGCGTAAAACTCTCGAACTTCCATATGGCGTTGAAAGGGCATCATTGTACACCAGCTGTTAATGTGTACCGGATACACGAATTCATGATAATTTTGATAATGTCCCAATGTCGTGGGCTGCACACTAGCCGATATATCGATAAGGTTTTTTCGAGCTAAATCCATTACTTGTACATTGTTCAATACTTTGCCCAATTCCGGTGTGAAACTGAATTGCAAACTGGCGTTATGTTTACGGGAATACTGCTCCACCATGTTCCAAGCGTAGCCCGCAAATCGAGCATGTCCCTCTCTATCGTAATAGAGTATTGTATTTGGCTCGGAAAGATCTGGCTGAGTGCGCAATGGATAACCCTTTAAATCAATCGTTTTATCTGGATATATTTCGAAAAACTCCTTTCCAAATAGCTGAGTCTTGAGCGCATAGTTCGGATATGCATCAAAGCCAAACAATGTGCGCGTCTTTTCAAAGTCGGCAAAGTATAAGGCCGCATTAAACATTGAGTTCTGTAGACAAAACTTAAGCACACGGTTCGCTAGATCAACATCCTGAACTGTTGACAGTTCTATTAGTATATTGGTCTGTCGAATGAATTGTAAGAAATCGGCAATGGTTGAGAGCAAATCCTGACGATAGATTCCCGGAAGACAAGCGAGTACAAGAAGGTTCGCGTTTAAGAAGTCGCCCAGCTTCAACGATTTTACTGAACTCCAAATAAGCCATGGTATAGTTTCGCCAATAATCCTCCGATTCGCCATATGACAACTTTCAGTTTCATCTGCGGGTGCAAAGTAGAAAATTGTTCGAAAATTGTTGGAGCTCACAACAGTTGAAATCAAGTCGGCGTAGATGGAGTCGCTTTCGTTCATATCTAAAGACTGAAGAAGACGCGCCAGCAACATTTATATACGTAGGCGGAAGTAGTAGAAGACATAGTATATTTCCGCTGAACACAAACTCAAATACAAACATTAAGAATGAGAATATCAGCATGTTCTAATCGAAAACTCATACTGTGCGTTTCTGTTCTCTAAATAAACATATGTAGAGCATAATATTGAATACATTTACAACTTGCCTTAGTTTCATTCTAAGGTAGGAGAAGAAACTAACCAATTAGCAGCTAATCTGAATAATTAAACCCTATCTGATAAGCCAAAAGTAATTACAATTCGTCTAAATAGTTCATTAATTTGATTTGTTGTAGTTGAATAGATAATCTTGGCAGTTACTTGGAGTGACAACTAAATAAACATAGGCGAGAACAATAAGCTCATTCGAGTTCCCAATGCATCATCTCTACCTCTACAGTAATTGTGGCACGTATTGCCTGATGCTCATGGGCACGCACAGGCATGGAGGAGTTTCGGAACCAATAAAATCGATAAAGCAAGAGGCATTTCTAGTCATCGACTCGTTGAACTTGAACCAGGCGCGCATAAGACGCAAGCTATGCTTCAAATCAATAGCAAAATCGCCGATGGCTGCCAATCGGGCCGCAATTTCGAATTGGAGCCAACGTGGAGACAGTGGCCAACGCAGTATTACACCCTAATGCACAGACATACAGACCAAAGAGAGTATATACCAAGGTACATAACATACATACTGTACAAACGGGAATACATACGCGTTGCTGTGTTCCCTCTGGGAAACATTTTCGAGCCTATTTTGTATATTAACCTTTTAAACTTTACCTTATATTAATAGTCTCAAAAAATATAGACTACAAATAGGAGAAAAAGTTTATAAACTAGGTAATCTGTGTATTTTTATTTATTCGCCTGTTAGCAAATTAAAGTCTAAGAATTATACGCTAAATTTCAAAATATTCTACCATAGTTAATTTCTAACATATAAGAGAAAAAGTTTATTTTTATTTATCTATGTATTTTTATTTATTTGCCTGTTAGCAAATTGAAGTCTAAGAATTATACGCTAAATTTAAAAATATTATACCATAGTTAATTTCAAACATATGGGAAATACGCAACATAAAATAAATCACAGATAAATAAAATAATAAATAAAGAAATCGTTGACGCCGCATGGCGATAGAGTATTCGAAATACTCGCAGAAAAAGCTAATTCTTGAGTTTGCGCTGTGTCTGTTCTTTCGCTCTCACATTGGGCCTCTCGCTTTCTTTCCTTCTCTCTCGCCCTCTCTCTGTCTGAAACTCTCTCTAATACACGTTGACACACCTTCAATGCACACGGCTCTGTGTGGCGTGTGTGTGTGTGTGTGTGCTGAGCAAATGCTATTCTGATACTTTCGTGTACTCACGCACACACTCACACAGACAGTAGCACACCAACAAGTTGTTCGCGTCTAACTCTGAAATGCTCTCGCGCTGCTGCTGCTGCTGCTGCTGCCGCGCCGCCTGCTCTGCTTGCTGTGCGCCTGTTAAAATATTCACATGTTTTCTAATCGCGCTTAGCAGGCGTTAGATTCGTTTTGACGACAGACGGACAGACACAGCGTCGATTGCTACGGATGCTGCGTAGTGCTGTGACTGTGTGTGTGTTTCAAACATTGCAAATATGCATGAGTAGGCAGGGGGCATTGGGGTATTCACAATATTCGTTCGGTATCAAACATTTAGTTGCACTAGAGAGTGGCGCGAACTGAGGCGCCTCTGCTCTTCTGATTAGCCCTAAGTAAAAACAGTTTTATCTAATAATAAAGCATGTTATTTAACTATAATACATTTTCTTTATCAATCTTCCCTCTCGGTATGCCACAAATTTCATTTGAAACCCCTTTATCACTGAAAACTTGTATAAAATAAATTAAATACTATGTCTCTTGTTATCCGACAATATTTCCCACGTTTTATCCTATTTAATAGATTTGACAATGTTGATTGAGCATATGAAAAACAGTAAATAATATGTTTGTGTATATCTCTGGGTCTGGTTCACACTTTCTGGCATTATTCGCCTTATTTTGATATGGCATTTCAGATTCAATGTCGCAGATTCATTTCGCGTGACCCCAAAAACAAATTGGGTTAGTAAAAATATATAAAAATATCAAAAGCAAAACAAAACAACACAATGTTGATAAAAAATTTGCATAAATGTGCGTGCATATCAACAGCAAACAGTGGGTTATACCTTCGCCTCAAATGCCCTGTAATGAAAATAATACGAATATAAGGAATTACTATATGAATTTGAAAACAACTATTTTTCAGCCTGATAAGAATTTTGTAAAAATTATTTGAATATATAGGCATATTTTACAGTAAGTTATCAGTATCAGGCGCAGCGCAACTTGTGATTCATCTCACTTGTTATTGAGTCGATCTGGAACCGCGTTGAGTGGCAGCTCTGCCTGCTACATTTACATAAGCCGCAACCCTACTGACCGTATGACACACATACACCTACACTGCACAGTTATCTGTGCGCGGGTGTGCGTGAGCCCCCATGCATAATTCGCAAATCGCTGACATTGAACTCTGGCAGTGCTGCTGGCGCACTCTGATCGCCTGCCGCCGCATCGAGCCGCGAGCCAAGAGCCCGCGAAATCCGAATGGAGACTTGTGCGGAGAGAATCGGCGACGGGCTGGCGATAGCCACGGCACGCCAGCGCCTTTATCAGTTGGCGAGCGAACGCCAGAGAGCGAACATCGTCGTCGAGCGTTCCACATACATATCATATCAAACTATATTAGATTCGTTTCCCAATATCAACTGCGCAATGCTGGGGCAAGTGCTTGGTCTGTGCCTGTTGCTGGCTGCATGGGCGCATGGAGCCGAACAGGGTATGTGCATGGGCTTAGGGATTCCATATCCGGTTATGTGTAGTCGATTCCCTTGTCACATATTCCACAGCCTACGAGACGCTGCGCGAACGCATCATGAAGGCGGAGCAGATGTCTTCGCTGGGCGGTCATTTGTGGCTGACGTCGGACGAGGAGAAGGCAAACAGCATCCTGATGAATGCCAAGCGTGCGGAAATCGCCGAGGGTATCAAGCATCCAGAGAAATATCCGCCTGCAATGCACTTCTTTCAGGGCAAACAGTACATCCGGCAGAGTGAGGTGTTTCGCATCATACAGAAGATGCCCAAGGGCGCCTTTCTGCATGGCCACAACACGGCCATGGTCAGCTCCAAGTGGATTATAAGCAATCTGACCACAACCAATAATCTCTACACGTGTCGCGACATAAACGGTCTGCTGATCTTCACCTACGACACGGCCAGCTCGAATTGTCACAGCGAGGAACAGAACGTGTGCACGGAGCGCATCAATGCCGAAGATCGGCATCAATACGAAAGGCAGCTGGAGAAGCACATCAATATGCACAGCACAAGGCCGGAGAGTGAGTGGGCCATTGGACCACTGCAGTTCTATATACATAGATAACTTCATTCGATCCCCTCTCATAGATATGCTACCCGATAAGCGCAAGATTTGGACTCGCTTTGAGAACATATTCACCACCGTTGATCGTCTCTACAAGTATCAGCCCACCTATTGTGTCTATCATAAACGTTTGCTTGAGGAGCTCTGCGAGGACAATATAATCTACGCTGAGATCAGAGCCTCGTTATCGCCCGTAAGTATGCAATGGAAAGTGAACCGATATCGTTGATTCATTATGCTTCCTCTGCACAGCTTTATGACGATCATAATCGCACCTACAGCTCGCTGGACGTGGCCAATCTGCTGGAACGCATTGTCGAGGAATTCAAGGCGCATCATCCCGATTTTGTGGGCCTCAAGGTGATCTATGCCAAACGGAATCGCGCCAGTGAGGAGAAAATGGCCGAGAATATTCGCACCTTCAAGCAGCTACAGTAAGCAACATCGCTGCGCACTCAGTCCCCCCAATCTCAGTTCTTCTTCAAACTCTCCACAGCTCGGCCAAGCCCAATTTCATCATTGGATTCGATATGATTGGACAGGAGGACACTGGCAACATGCTAAGCAAATATGTAAATGAACTCTCCGATCTGCCCAGCACGGCCAACTATTTCTTCCATGCGGGCGAGACAAGTAAGCGAGAAAAGGGAGAAGATTCTCTTTGTATCCTAATCCGTATACACATTCCATTGTCAAGATTGGTATGGACGCACCGACTGGAATATGATGGATGCCATTTTGCTGAACACGAAACGCATTGGACACGCCTTTGCATTGCCCAAGCATCCGCAGTTGTGGTCCACCGTCAAGAAGCGTAACATTGCCATCGAGGTGAATCCGTTGTCCAATCAGGTATTGGGTTTCGTATGGGATCTACGCAATCATCCGGCCAGTTTTCTAATTGCCGAAAACTTTCCGATTGTCATCTCGGCCGACGATCCCGGCGTGTGGGGTGCCAAGGGTCTCAGCTACGATTTCTACTATGCCTTCATGGCCATGGCACCCGCCGAGGCCGATCTGCGATTCCTCAAGCAGCTGGCATTGAACTCCATCAAGTATTCGGTGCTGACATCCGTGGAGAGGCGCAAAATCAATCGGGTGTTCCAGAGAAAGTGGCAAGAGTTTATTGCAAATATCCTAAATCCCAAGTTCAAATAGATTAAACAAGCCTTACTAAGCTAGATCCTAAGCGAGAGTACACACAGAGATTAATATAGAGAAGATTAACAAATGATTCAGCTTTGGTTCCACTAAACCGCACTGGGTGCAAACCAGCCGTGTAGGCACTTGGGCACCGGGCCGTTTGTATGAAAATCGCAGCGTCCCAGCTCGGTCATGGTGCGGGCGCACAGCACTATAAGTCCCACATAGCGATCGTTAAGGCCGCCGACTACCATGGAGGCCAATATGACACCATCGTCCTCGCTTTGTGGCCGCGGTGAAGGCACAAAAATTGGTTCACTTGGATAGACATTATCCTCGCACCACGTCGCACACGTTTTGTTCTCCACATCCACCTTGATGAGCTGTTCGAGGCACAGTTAATGAATCTGTTTACATGCATGAGTAATTAACATTCGTGCTTACCGTGCCCGGGTTATGTGCATCCACATCGGAGCTAATCGCATAGAAGTAGCGATATCTTTTGCCATTATAACGCTCGTAGTAGATGCGAGGCGTCTCGCAGCCCCAATTGCATAGCATCTCGGGTCGCACAAAGATGCCATTTGCTCCTTGATATGCCTCGGCTTCACTGTGCTCCAACGTGACGAGATTTACGCTGCCCTCCTCCTCGTAGCGTGTTCGCTTTGAGACCACTTCGGGACCATCCTGCTTGCTGCTATTGGTGGCCATGTAGGTGATGTCGGCGTACTGGGAGGCCGAGTGCTTTAGGCGTGTCGGCTGCGACGGTGCAAAGCCAACCAGAGACATGGATTTAACCAGACGCCGTTTGCTGCCGCTGGCCACTTCCGCGCTCGCACCCAGTGGCAACACAAAACGCAAGGGTCGACCACGAAAGAGCGTCGCATAGTTGGGATTCGTTTGCATATTCACGATGGCCTCCAGGTACATGCAGTTAATCATCTCGGGATTCTTGTAGCAGCAGATGTCGACGACAACATGACCGTCCTGCTCGTAGGCATTGATAATGTGCAGATAGAAGAAGGCTTCCGATTCGTAGGATTGCAGCAGTTTGCCGGTCGCACGCTCGATGAGATGAAACAATGTGGGCTTGTCCTCGTACCACTTGAGACAGGCCGCAAGTGGCTGATTCGATAGCTGTGCCTTGATGTACTCCGGGAGTGATACCGACATCGGTTGCTCCACAATGACAAAGTATCGGTCGGTCAGGCCGAAGGTGTGCATGTAGCCGGGATGCAGTTTCCAGCGACACGGCAGCGTGGCCACAATGTGTGCATCCTCGAACATTTGCTGACCATGCGGGAAACAGATGACCGAGTATGCCGGTCCCGATTTGGTCATGCTGGTGCCCAGATTGTAGACTGTGCCGCTGGGCAGGACATGTGGATGCGATGTATGATTGACAATACCCACAAAGTCTGTGGTACGGATGCGTCCTTCTGTGGCAAGTGTAACGGGATTGATGCTGCAAATGAAATTTAAAAAATTCGTAAACAATTCTCACAAATATAACGTATACGCACCGATGCATAAACGGTGTCTCGGTTAACGTATAATACTGATCCCCGAACGGATAAATCGTTATCATCGAGTTATCTGTTCCACTATCTGGCCGAAAGATTGCCGCAAATTTATCGAATATCGAATGACAAGGATCGGGCACAGCTGCCGTGCCAAACTCCGAGACGACAATACGCTGTGCTGCACGATTCTTGCGCAGAGTTTCGGTGTCCACAAAGCGATTCTGATAGGTCACCCGACCGCCCTTGATAGCAAAGCGATGCACCAGTGCGGAACAATCGAACAGATGCCCGAAACTCATGTCGCCCACCTTCCAGCTGCCGGGGCCATTGCGCAACAGGCTGCCGCTGAGCCACGTGGGTATCTGCCCACTGACATGACCCTCGATGGGCTCCACAATCTCGCGCTCACACGAACGCAGCCAGACGTCGGACGAACAGTTGGGATAGTAACGCCCGTTTCCATCGAGCCGCGCGGCTTCCGGATCATGTTTGCTCTGGTCGTAATTCACCTGGATGGGCGGGATTAAGTAACAAAAAGCATGGGATTAATGCACTATTGATTCACGGCATTACGGCGCGATTATCGTAAGCTACGACTTAATGTGGATTATATGAAGCCAAGCCGCGAATCTTCGCCCTCGTACAAGTCACACGTCAGTTGTTTCTGTTCCCATTGCTAGCTTGCATATCAAACGATTTAACCCTCAATCGGAACTGACTTAAAAGTATTTGAAATTATTTTAAATTTCTTTTCGACCGATTTCCGTATAGTTTACAAAATTTAGCAATTTATTCTTTTAGTTTCTTGAGTTTCGAACCAACCGCAAAGAAATCACGCATAAAACTCTTGAAAACGCGTGCGGACATTGCGTGCTAGAACGGTAAGCGAATCTATCGAAATCGGGACTTATACACGAAAAGTCCTGCACGCTGCTGCGCTGCCAATGCGAACTGTGCTGTGCTGTGCTGTGGAAAACCAAACGACAACTGACAAGTTTGCCAAAGCGGTCGCACCTCGTCGACATTTGTTGTCATGGGGGCGACACAGGCAGCCAGCCCACTGGGCGCAGGCGGAGGTGTGGATGGGCAATGGCAAGAACTGACCCTACGCCAGTGCCGCGGCGGTATTCATAATTTTGATTGACAGACTCGACGCGCCGTAAGCCGCAACACATACATGCATAGACACAAGTGCACATTGGATATTTGTCTGTCTGTGTATGCAAAGCAAAACAATAACATAGCATTTTTGCCGCTTCGGCGAAGGGAAGATTGCGCCCACTGTAACTAACATTTTGCTCTAGGCGTAGCGTCGGCGTCGGCGTCGGCAGCGGCAGCGTCGAAATTTAATACACTCCACTCACTGACTGACTTTGCCGGTCTGACCTTGTTGCAATTGTAAGGCGCAGTACGCAAATACTCTTTACAAAGACATTTTCTTTTTCTTCTCTTTTTGCAGAAGCCACAACAAAACGAAGTTGCCCGAAATCCAATATGATGTAGTAAGTGTACGACAAGTCCAAACTTGCATAAGCATGTACTTATGTATGTATGTATTTTTGTGGTCGCAACGAGCATTTAAGTGGATTTAAGTTCATGATCGAATCAATTATAGGCCAAGCTATGGCTAACAATTTAAATCCGTTCAGGTGCATCTCAAGTCGCAGCAGGCTAATTTAGAGCGGCTTCTCAGAGAGAATTTTCAATTGATTCCAATGCAGCCGACGAGCCGTGCATCTGCAGGAAAATCTACTATAAATTTGTGCATATAAATTTATTCATACATGTATGTTTATTACATACATACAGCTCTTTCTATGTACTATATTCTATGCTATTTATGGCAATCGTCGTCGTCGTCGGGCATAGCTGAAAATATAGCGGAAATCATTGCCTTAGCTTGACATGAGATTGTTTCTCATGATTTGATTAATTTATATGATATCTACATGTATCATATAATATATTATAATATACATATATTATATGCAGTAACTGTGACGCGTGTCCACAGTTCAATCAGCTACGGTTTTATGTTGCACAATTTGTTTCAATTTAACGTAAGTGCTGCCCCTTAATCAGTGTTGACAAGCGCATAGTATGCGAGTGCTTGGCAACACTATCAAGTGAAAATCAGCTGTTCACGGTTGACAACTGCCAAAAACAAACGGCGCAAAAAAAAAACAGCAGCAGCAGCGGCAGATCAAGGCACATCAAAACATTAAAACCGTCCAATCTTCCTGCAGCAACGACAACGAAGAGAGCGATCTAGTCATACCCATTGCTCCATGCAATTGTCACAGATGTGTGAAGAAGAGTGCTAACTACGATATAAACCCTGCCAACGCCAACGACAACAACGCGACCTGCTTCACCCATTTTGGCTGTCTATGCAATATGTCCGAACATCAACCGCCTTCTGTTCGTGTCGGTGCCAACACGAGCAACAGTCGAATTCCTCGCGGCGTGACACGCCCTCGAAAAGAAACATCGCCACGGGTCAAGCACCCATTCAATTCCGTATTCCATGAACGCACCACAAATGAGGATGATGCCATCCTGTCCAATACTCTGTGGAAGCTTGCACGCAAAACGGGCACATTGAGTTTGCCGAACAAGGGCATGGCACAAGGTGAACTCTGATTCCCTCTAATTTTTTCTTTAGTTGCGAGATTTGTCTATATAGGTGTGGGTGTGTGCGTGTGTGTAGTGGTGTCGCCTGATCGTAGGAGGCGCTGAAAGTCCATACTAAGGAGGCAGGCGGCTAAGGTAGGAGATGCGTACCGGCCAACATGGAGCAGTTTCCTCGATAGCAACGCATTGTGGTACATGTACATGTAATGATTGCCATCATTTAAAATCTCGAACTTGGCCCTGACTTGCCATAAAAGGAACCGTGCAAATTATACGCTTCGCTTGGCAGCTTCAGTGCGACATTCTCATTTAGGCATTGTTTGCGCCCCGTCGATCGCTTAGTTTGTGCCGTGCGCTTGCTGCTCGCGGAAGTGTCGCTCGACCGGTTGTACTCTAGGAACAGAAACCGCATTATCCTTCAAGATTGCGTCCTCTAAGCGAACCCGCAAGCAGCTCACATCGTTTTGCATGTGTGGTCCTCATCTACAGCAACGAAGACGACGCTTCTATCAGATACGCGAATTTCAAATGGCCTCGTCGGGCGACGAGCTGGAGAGCGAAGATCCGGACGATGAAATTGAACTAGATGAGCCAGAACCAGTCCAGTCTAGCCAAAATGCCACCGATACTAGTAGTGATCGATTATCCTTAGCCCACGACTCGGATTCGTATGCTCATCTTCATCTTTCTCTGTTTTGCGTTTTTTTTTCAGTTCCCGAACGCGTTTACGACATAAACGAGGCAGATGAAGACAGCAAAAAGGCGAATCTGGAGCAGTTGTCCATAAACGAAGAGGATGCCTGGTGGAATCAAGTGCCATTAAAAAATCTGGATCTAAGCTCAAATTCCCTTACGCACATTTCACCAAAGATTGAAAACTTACTAACCCTCACTGTGCTGCAGTTGCATGACAATGCGCTGGTCGCACTGCCGCCTGAGATAGGCAAACTGGAGAAATTGGTGCGATTGAATTTAAGCCACAACAAGCTAAGCGCATTGCCCATTGATCTGTTCAGCTTGCCAGAATTGCGGCATTTAAATATTTCGCATAATGAGTTTGCTGAACTCAATCCGGATGTCAGCAACTTACACATGCTCGAGTTCCTGGTAAGTATTTTCGGTGGATATTACTCATAGACAGGTTGAGGGTTGTAGAGTCCATATAACAGTATTAACTTATGCAACTTGTTTATAAATTACTCGACTTACCAATATAACTGATCGACTAATCAATCGCTTGCTAACACACACAATTTAAACAAGGATGCTGGGAACAATCACCTAAACGGGTTGCCTGGTGGCATTGGTTTTCTAGTGCGTCTAACTGCGCTTCTCTTGCCCAATAATCACATCAAGGAACTGCCTCCCGATATAGTTAATATGCGCTGTAAGTTGGCATAGCTAACATAACCTGTTTTAGATCTGACTTCAAATGAATCCTGTCTTATTTTCAAGCTTTGCAAAAACTAGATCTTATGAAAAACGATTTGATTGCATTGCCGGAGGACATTGGCTTGCTGAGGAAATTAGAGTGTCTATATATTCAGCACAATGATATTACAGAGCTGCCCAACTTTGAAGGAAATGAAACGTTGTACGAGCTACATGCCAGCAATAATTTTATAGCGGTTTGTGGCTATTTCTTTTCGTTTATAATTTATATACAAGCTTTATTTACCACAGCGTATACCCAACGATATGTGTAGTAACTTGCCGCATTTAAAAATATTCGATTTGCGCGACAATAAAATCACCCAGTTGCCCGACGAAGTGTGCCTGCTGCGCAATCTCAATCGCCTGGACGTGTCCAACAATTCGATTAGCGTGCTGCCCGTTACATTGTCATCGCTGGCGCATTTGATTAGTCTGCAAGTCGACGGCAATCCGATTAAAACAATCAGACGCGACATCCTGCAATGTGGTACAGCGCGCATATTGCGTACACTGCAGGACCGAGCCCAGGCCAAGGGTAGAGAAGCTGGAGGTGCAGAGGCCTCCATGAGCGACAGCACTAACATTGAAGCCACTAATAAAATTCCCGCTGGCAATATCGATATGTAAGTAAAGGACACTCGCCTCTTTTAAGTCCATAAAGCACTTATCCTTTGCTGCAGTAACTATCAGCAACATGGAATAGCATCTAGCAATAAACAGGAGCAGTACATGCAGTTTCAGTATCAATGCCAATGTCAACACTTTATGCAACAGGAAAAGAATTATGATTTTTTTCAGCAGTTTTCTCCGCAAATATCGAGATCGCAAACTATTATGCCAACCAATTATGAACAGCAGCAACAATATGGTCCAAATAATAACTATGCCGCATATCAACCGTTCTTCCAATATCAATATCCCTTTATGCACAATGGTCAACAGGATTTCATCACTAACCAGCGACAGCAGCAATGTTGCTACAAGCAACCAAATCAATGTGCCGTGCCACCACGTTGGGTGTAGCGTATCAGCGATTTGCAAGCATCTTTAGTTTTATTTATCGTAATATAACAGACTCCCGGATGAGTACTAACATTTCATTGTTTTATATTCCACAGATATAAACTTCGACACTCGCGTACGTTAGCTGTCAATCTGGAGGGCTTAACACATGTGCCGGATGAGATCTTTGAAATAGCAAAAGCTGAAAATGTGCATGTCGTGGACTTTGCTCGAAACCAGCTGAGCGCCTTGCCAAATGGGTAAGTATGCCTACTCAAGCATTTATGTAATTTTAATTTTTCTAAATTTTCAATTCAGTTTGCGACACATGGCAAGCCTAGTAACGGAACTGGTCTTATCACACAATGCGATCGTTAATGTACATCCCTTCATATCGCAATTCACACGCATTACATATATCAATCTCTCCAACAATATGATCTGCGACTTACCCACTGAGTTCGGTGTACTAAACACGCTGCGCGAACTTGATATTTCTCATAATCGGTAAATATTTGTATATTGTAGTATTTATTTAAATACATATGTAAAAAATGTTTAATTGCAGACTTCAGCATTTGCCGTTGGCTTTGTCAGAGCTGCAAGGTCTCGCGATTCTAATTGCAAGTGATAATCATATTAAGAAACTGAATGTTGTCGAATTAGAGGGTATGCCGCGTTTGAGTACACTGGACTTGCGTAATAATGATATTGACTTTATACCTCCCACACTGGGAAATCTGACAAACATCACGTAAGTTATTGAATATCTATATTTATACACATGAAACGTAATTCATCTATTTGTTGCTTGCAGTCATTTGGAGCTGATAGGCAATCCATTCCGTCAGCCGCGGCATCAGATCCTTGTTAAAGGTACAGAGGCCGTAATGTCGTACCTACGAGACCGTATACCCGTTTAAACCAATAGCCTTCCCAACTGCATATTTCGAAATTATTTATTTATACCAATATTTAGTGCATATTCTAAGCACTATTGTATTGTATTTGTTGTGTTAATTTTGACAAAAATCATAACCATATTTAAAACAGCCCTCAGACACACGCACACACACCCACTCGAACAATGTGTGTGGACATGTGTGCGTGTGTGTTTGGGTGCCCAGAGACGCGTAGTACCTTGTACCAATTAACAAACCAAACACACCCGGTCCTCACAAGATTTAACTAGTCAGCAATTGGCATGACACAAACGCACGTTATTAGATGTTGGCCAAAAGAACTTGCAATAAAAATTAAACGTTAAATTTAGAAGCCTGCCAGCCCTACTTGTATTTTATATTTTAGTTATGTTCCACCACCTCGTTGCGCAACCGTTTGGCTAGAGTGCGTCGCAACTGCAGAGCAGCATTTTCAGCATCATCGGCTGGCGGAGGCGGCATTGTTAAATCGTTATTTTCAAGCAGCTGCTGTGCTACTTGCGCGGAGCTGGGACGTGCCCCTTGGGAGACATGTGGTGTATTACGTGCAACAGTTTCTTGCAGTTGCTTCGCCCGGGTTTGTTTCTTAATCTCGACAATTTTGTCGCGTTGCTGGCGTAAGTACTCCTGCCGTGAGACCACATCACTGGGATCCACTTGGTCCTCTTGCTCAAAGAAAAGATTCAAACGCTGAAACTTATCATTCACCAATTCGATACTTGCGTCCTGCTCAGGTGTTAGAGCGGCCTCTGGACTCTCGAGATCGTCGGCCACTGTTTTGGCAATAAGTTGTTCCACATCTACGTCGGTTACAGTATCTCTGCAAAGATTACATATATTTTATGATTTGTTCTGTCAAGTCCCCTCACCAACAGTTACCCCTGATCTGAGCCAGAAGCGTTCTCATTGTCGCCGCCATCTGCCGACAGACTTTGAGCCAATTGGTGTTTCTCAATTAGATCAAGAGCTTGCAATTGTAGCTCCACGTTCCGTTGCGTCATCATACGTATGAAGATCTTCAAATCATTTGCGGCCCAAATCTAAAGAGCATGCTGCAGTCTATCAATACTCCAAAAATACTCGTGCCTTTACTTACCTGCTGAAAGAGTACTTGATGAAACTGAAATGGATTCTCGCCCTGTCCCTGTTGCCGCCCTTCCAGGCAGGCTAGCTCGAATTGCTCCGGTGTTATATGCATTTCTTCCATAAAGCTGCCAAGCATAAAATCAACTAAATTTTTGTATTCTTCATGGATTTGTCTTATATCCGCATTTTCCTCATCAATCGGCACATTGGGATCGAATACTGCATACAAATGCTGTTTGAGATATCTGATTAAGTCATAAATTCACTGTATCCCTTACCAAGCGATTTCTGTTCGATGAATGTCTGTAGCGGCGCATTCCAAACGGGTCCGTGCAAAAAGCAGACCAATGAATCAAAAACCCATGAATCTTCAGCTGACATTTTTCTCGAATACGCAATACGTTTGATACCTTTCTGAAATTTAACCAGCTACTGTGTAAAATGTCGTCAGCTTTCGTTATGTTTGGTCCTTGAAGTGGTTGCCATGATTACAAGCCCAGCCCATACTAGAAACCACCACCCCATTTGCCAAATCGAACGATTCAAAGAAACCGACCTGTGTGTAATATTATTTCGGGGGAATTAAAACACCTTGATGATTTGCAATTTATGTTTTGTTTAAAAACTATTAAAAACTATGATTTAATTTACTCAATCATAATATAGAGATTTTCAAATTATATATAGATGTATGTTAGGTATCGTATGTATGTATGTATGTATGTGTTAGGATAAGGGGGATTAGACAGCATATCATATACAATACACATGTTTATTAAATTACTATGTATAAACTATAGTGTGTGTTCTATTATGCGGTTTTTTCTTGATTTACTTTGTATGGTTTATTGTTGCACTTTAATTAAACAAACATAAAGCAACAACATGGAAGGATATAGTTTATTTTCTTTTTCATTTTTGCAATAAATCTTTTTATATAGTGTTTTTATCGGTTAGAGTGTGTGTGTGCTTTGGTGTGTAAGTCCACACATGCACACACCCATCGCTTGGGTGTGAGGTGTGCCAGCTGCTCCGAAGGAAACCATTATCCAAAACTAAATGTTCGGTTAACACTAAAATAAATATCTCGAGATGCACACGCACATGGCAAATACGATTAACAGATAACTTTATTGTGGTTGTTTTGCTTCTTACTATCTTTCATATCGGATATCGTCGATGTTGTTACTGCTGATGTGTGAAGCTTCTTCAACTACAATTGTATTAAAATGTATTTATTTTCAATTTAAAAAAATCTTACATTGGAGAACACAAGAAGACTTTTTCTGGATTGTTTTGCGTGTACATTGTTAAGCCCTTTACAATCTATTTGTAATTATCATTATTAGTTAATTCTTTATTTGCTGTTTTCGTGTACTTCTTCATATTGGATGTATGCGAGTGTGTGTGTGTGAGTGTGGCTGTGTGTCAGTATGCAAATGGTAGGGCATCATTAGGTTTTCATTATAAAATTAAAATATACTGCTTAGTTTCGTAAGGTTAAGTTGTTTCGTGTTTCATTGTTAAAAAACACTTCGAAGCAACATTTATTTGCTATTTTACAAATCGACCTCACCTCTCCTTAGCATTATAAACTAATATGCAGTATATTTCCATCGTTGCGTGTGGCGTCGTCTGTTTAATTGATAATAATAAGGGGATAATTCTAAATTATATACAAGGTTTATTTTGTTTACTTTATGCGTGTAATTGTAGAGGACATTTTACATATGGCTAACTGTGAATGCATAAAACAATGTTTGTTGAGTTTGCAGCAGCCCCTGTTGTGTTTACCCGAAGAGCAATTGCAAATCTAACAAAGAAAATTTATCGACTTTCGTATTAATCTAAGATTTTTGCCTTTTTTGCAAAACTTTTTGAAATACAATTTAATTTAAAACTATACTTTATTTCATGGAATAAACAGGGTACTTTATATACCATAATCAGAAAGCTAATAACGAAAATGTACAGGTAAAAAGAAATAAAAGAACTACATAATTTTGTTAATTAATTTTCAGATTTCCCTTATCTAAGGACAACACAACACTGAGGAGATCGCAATTGCCTTTCAAGTAACCACAGCAAATAATATTGCACACGACATTATCTAGCTGAAGAGCAACAAAACAACAAGCCTTGTTTTTGGGGCTTCTCTGTGAGTTTCGATGGGCGAGCTGTGAGCAAGGACTGCAACTCAAGCACCGCCAAACGACTTTAAACACGGGTCCTTTCATCTTGTTCTTAACGTCTTTCACTGCTGATCTTTCTGTCTGCTGTAGTTATTGTAATTTCGTTTAGCTTCTTAGTGTATATATGTATGTATATATTTATTTTGGTTTCTCTCTTATGTTTTAAGCACACAGCTGCGCACACATATTTTGTTGATCAAGAAGTGTTTTTTTTTGTGTGCACATAATATACCCTATAAGCTATATTCATTTTCATATATATATATATATATGTACATATACATATATAAATATGTATATATACATATATAAATATATATATATAAATATATATAAATATATATATAAATATATATATATATATATATATATATATATATATATATATATATATATATATATATATTGTTTGTTTGTTTTGTTTTAATTTAGTAAAGTAAGTTTTTATAATTTCTTGTTTTACTTTTAAGATTTTTTGTTTTCGTTAAATTAAATGGTTTTATGCTAAAATTTAATTTTATGATCTTTGCTTGTTTTTCTTACATCTTCGATACAAGCAAGTGCTACCGTTGCTGGTTACACGCTTCTCTCCAAGTGACCCAAACTCAATACGGGTCTATTGTTCTTTTTCTTGTTCGATCTTTCATCGTACTGCAATTTGCTGTGTTTATTCTTATCATTACTTTCTGATGTCGCTTCTGCTGCTGACGCTGCTCTTGTTGTTGAACCCACTGATAAACCCTTACATTCGCTGATGTGAATATGTGTGGGAGGGGTGTGTGTATGTATGTGTGTTAGGTGTTCATGTATGTACTATTTTATAATTGATGCCGCTGTGCTTAACGTCCCCTACTATAGAATACGCGCGCGTTTTTGTGCTTGAGGGCCATCTGAATCCTCGTCCTCCTCATAATCATCCTCACCAGAGTCACTTTCATAATCCACCAATCCCTGAAAGAAAACAATAGTTTACAACAATGCCACAGTTTAGCAAATTAATTAGGACAAACCTTTTTGGTCGTCTTATCACCGTCGATGTCTGTCGGCAAATCGGCGCATTGTGTTAATTTATCTTCGTCTATTTTAAGCTGTGCGTCGCAGGCGTCTGTGGCGGGTGGCTGTGTCTGCGGCTCCTCATCGTCGGCTCTGTTGGCTACCTGACTGGCTGGCGTTAAGCTGGGCGTACTAGCTGCCGCTGTAACCGAAGCGGCCATAGCTGTTGCAATCGTTGTTAAAAATTGAGACGCCGCCACTGCAGCCACTGTCGCCGAGTCACATAGCGAAGCGGGCGAAGATGTCGGCGATGACGACGACGTTGACGCTTCTAGTGACGATGTTGATGACGCTGAAGATGATGATGATGACGATGACAATGACAAGGAGGATGCACTATGAGTGGCCGAAAGCATTAAATCTTGATTCTGGGGCACCACAGCGCTCAACTGTTGTTGAAGCTCTGCAATTTCCGACTGAGGCTGTTGCTGTTGTTGGCTTTCTAGCTGCGCCGCAGCGGCCGCATTTGATGTGGAAGCCACGGCAGCAGCTGCAGCTGCCGCAACGAGTGTGCTATTCAGGGACAATGTTTGTTGTTGCTGGAATGAGTGCTGTTGTTGCAGGGCAATGTTTGCAGCGGCAGCTAGCTGCACTGCGGCATGCGTCTGCTCATCAACGCTGTTAAGCCCTTCGGGGCTGCTGCTGCCACTTGCCGCTGGTGCTGATACTGAAGTGGCAGTTGCAGTCGATGTGGGAGTCAGGCTACCCAGTAAGCCACCGCCATGCGGCGAAGTGCTATGCGGAGGCGACGACTTTTGCGACTGATTTTGCGTTTGCGGGCTATTCTTTTCGCTGACGGCTGAAAATAATAATGCGAATAGATCATAACAAAAATATAAGTGCACTGACATTAAAAATTAAATCATTTAATAATTACATTTCATAACATTGTTGTAGCTATCAATTTCCTCGGTAAAATCATCTTCTTCATTAAACCACATTTCCTCTTCTTCTTCCATTTGACGTTGGTCACGACGAAAACGACCACCACTGCGTATGATGGGCAATGTTCTTATAAACAAATGAGCACAGAATTTTATTGGTAATTTTATCTAGTTAACAATCTGATATTTACCCATCAGTGCGATTCTCCATCTTGTCGCGATCCTTAAGCCGATCCTGATATTGGTCATAACGATTCTTAAGATATTTAAACGTTTGAACATATTCGATTTCATCAAATATCTTGCTGAAGTTTTCCACAAAATATACGCACAACGTACGAATATCCTCGAGTTTTATAAACTCGAATAACTCTAGTATGGCCGACTCCAGTAGATTATAGCGACCATTGTTTCGAATAAAGGCATCAACAACTGGCTCAAAAAGATTGCATTTGACAATGTGTCTAAAAAAGAATTAAAGAAGTACATGCGTCAGAATTGTAATTGCAAAAACCAACACAACGCAACGTTATATCACGAACAATACTCACCTGTTGTAGAACTCGTCTTTTAATGCAATTATCTTGCGCAACAGTCGCAGGGCACCTAGTACAAGGAACGTGTGTGAGCTCTTCATCAGCACCAGAATTCGTTTGAGGAGATCTTTTTGCAACAGAAAATTCTTAATATGATAGCTATGATGTTCAACGCAAAATGATAAAATGTCAAGCACTATTCCAAGCAACTGTGCTGTCTGGTAATCCTCGCTCTGAGGGCGATCACCCATTGTGTTGAGCATCAGCGGAGCTACGGATTAGGTGTTAATTTGTAAGGAACTTTCTTTAATATTCATTAAGTAAAGATTATTTACCAACTAGTGTTTGGACGCTGTACTTATAGAAGAAATTAAGAAAGTCGCCCTTCTCAGTCAACATGTTTTCAGGCTCCAACAAGATCTTGATGATACCCATCAACTGAACAGCAATTCCCAGCTCGGGTTCCGAATCATTTAACATTTGTTCAATGGCAATGTTTAATAACATTCGTTCCTATTTGAAATAAGGCCCGTAAATTATTTATTTAAGTTTAAACATCAAATATAACTTACGCCTTCCGGCCGGCTGGCCTGGTTTAGTGTGTAATTCCGGACCACAAGCGGGGAGAACTCCACAATGGCCGTGAGAATATCGATGGATGCCGACTTGGTTTTGTTATCATTCATGACTAACGTTATTTCAAGAGCCTGTAAAATGCCCAAGCATGTGAGCGTTTTGTAGAAAGAGTCCTTACCCTGTGGCTGCAGATTTTGCGCAAAGTTACAAAACTCCTTCAAAAACAGAACTAAATCAC
This sequence comes from Zaprionus inermis, assembly GCA_018151445.1. Lineage (NCBI taxonomy): Eukaryota > Metazoa > Arthropoda > Insecta > Diptera > Drosophilidae > Zaprionus > Zaprionus inermis. The sequence continues at coordinate 1,616,486 of JAECXD010000640.1, read as the reverse complement.
GACGCTTAACATCGCTAGTTGTTGGATCCGTAAGCAGTGAGAACAAATCGACCAGAAAACGTTCATCTTCTTGAATGAGCGTAACAATCTCAACTTTGTTGAAGAATATAAAACTCGATAACGTGTTTAGCATATTATCTTCGACAAATACCGATGGCGTGGGTAGAATAATGTCTTGAATGTACTGCACACGAAACGTCTGATGAATTTTAGCCAAGAGATCTTGATTCTTGATGGGAACGGCTTCGCGGAACTTGGCCCACTGCTTCAGATACTGTCGATGTTTTTTCGGCTGAGCCACGCTAGGATCGTACTCCAAACAACCAACGACATCAAAGATTGTGTCATCAGCAAACATAATCTCGAAAAGTGCATTCTTGTTTAGCAAGAAAATATTTTTAAATATCTCAAAGAGATGATGCAGCCCCTCGGTGCTGTCGAGATCCTCGCATACACGAAAAAGATTTAAAAGCTTCTTGATGTAGTTCTCTGATTCCAAAGCCATAGAAAGCTTTTCCTTGCGTAATGGCGTGGAAAGGCAACTTTGTATTGTCTCAGATATGTCCTCAAGTCGTGAAAGCTCACAAGGTGGCAGTTCAATTGGTGGAGCGGTATCGGACATATCCTCAAAACGCTCATCCTCTGACTCCTCGACAATGTCCTGTGTAATTTCCACAGATGGATCCTTGCCTTGCACCTAAAGTTATATAATGATATGATAATACTCACACAATGCATGTTTTCTTTGTGGCCACACTAACCTGACAAATTTTTTCCCATATTTCATCACAACCAGCCTTTTCTTGAAAACTCAGAGCCAGATCGAAATTATCGCCCTCTGACCAGACAATTAATGTGTCCTGCTGCTTCTGATAGGCAGTGTCAGGCTGAATTTTACTTTCCAATAGTAAGGAACCATCAGATTCAGCGCGTACAAGCAGTGATGTACCCTTTAGACGTTCCACATACGTTGACGAGACATGTCCTGTGCCACGATCGTCCCATTGGCGCTCTGCATTTAGTGCATAGAGTTTAACACGTCGGCGGGTGTCAGTCGTCATGGTTTGGCTTTAAGTTTAAATGTCCACTTCTTTATAGTATAACGAGTTGTTTCGCAAATCGTTTAAGTTTAAGCGGTCTTCAGTTTGTGCTACTTATTATTGTGGTTGTGGCTTGTAGCCGCGCTTGGGCTAGTCAACTAGACTAATTACAAATAAATTAGGATATTGAATTTGAAATTCAAAGCATTCGACTATTCTCTACGCTTGACATGCATATCCATGTTATGTAGTTATGCTGCGATTTGTGATCTGCGCACGGCAAAACTGTAATAATAATAAACAATAAAAATTGTAGTAAAATATATAAATGTTAATTTAATTTTAAGAAATATATTTTTTGAGATACTGATTATAATATTATTCACATCAAAACAGCTTTCAACCATCATTACATACGAACACAACTCAATTATTTTCCTTCCTCCTTTGTTTTTATATTTATAAGTTCGCAGTAAGCAATATGTACTTAATCAAATTTTGCAACACTAGCTAACCTGCATTATTGTGAACGCGTGCATTACTAAAAACGAAATTGAACGAAGACAGAGATAGGAACGATAACGATAAATCTATATCAAAACAAAACCTGAAAATAGCGTACAGTATGAATGAAAATGTGAAAGCTATGTTTGATGTTCGTACAATCATACATACATTCGTACAAACTTACACGTTTATATATGTATGTAGCAGTGAACTACTCACAAAGAGAAAGACGAAAAATTGCTGACTGTTTACAAACAACGACGAAAAACAAAAATATCAAACGCTTTTCAAATATCCACAAAATATACTATAGTCAGTTTATATTATACTATGTGTGTGTGAGAGTGATTTTTCGATTTCTGATATATGTATCTACACACATTGCAAACTATTAACGCGCTTTCGCCGCAGCGACCCCAGCGACGGCGAGTGCAAACACGCGCGCGACAAAAACAAACAGTGAGTGTCCAGAACTAAATTGAGAGAGCGACGAGAGTGGTGAGCAATAGTGTGTACATGTATGTGTGTATGCATGTCTGTGGAAGTGGGTGGCAGCCGGCAAGCGGGGGCAATTCTTTTTGACTAGATTAGATTATAACAACACACACATACTCATACAAACGACTGTTGCTACAACTTATGTCGTACGCACAAGGCGACAAAAATCAATGAGTGAGCAAGTGTAAAAAAGTGTGTAAACAGAAAAGATATTCAGCTCATAGCACAAGCGTAGAGAGACAAGGTCTACGTCATCGATAAAGGGAGCGCGTGAGAGTTGCCTAACCTTTGGCCGGCCAGTTTCCCGATTACGTTAATAAGCAAAATATTAGCAACAGCAGCATCAATGCTAAGCTCAAAATGCGTGTTGGACTCTTTAACACTATATAATTTGCGTAAAATTACTAAATTGATGTACAAAATCTCGAATCTATACAAAAATTACAGTTTAGCGCTAATAATGATGCTTATGGATGTGTGTGTGTGTTAAAATATGCATAACACTTGATTGCGCCCTTACAGTTAAAACGAGGCACCTGTCGTAGACCCCACTGATAAGGCGCTCTACTGGCAGAGAGAGCCTCTCACGAAGGTGTATCAAAACAAACTGAAAATTAAAAATGCATTTACGCAACCAATGCTAAACGTCATTGGGCTCAATGAAAGGGTTAAAAATAAATACTTTGATCTTCGCATGAATAAATAACACAAGGTCCATATACATAAATAAAATTTATCACTTTGTATGTACCAAATGATAAATCCTTTCATAACATTATAATTGTCGGTAACTTCCTATAGCTTTTATATATAAAAATTACGTCGCCCAGCAACATAGGTTTAGGTAAAAAAAATAGACCGCAGAGAACGTGAAATAAAATAGGGGCGGAAGCGGGAGCGGGAGCAAGGTGATTGTTGCTGTCAAAAAAAAAAAAAACATAAGCAAACAAACGCAAATAAAAATATCGACACTGCCATCAAGTGACACAATAAAAAGGGGCGAGGTTGGAGGCGCACTCTGAAGTTGTATGTGTGTAAGCGAAATGCGTGCGCGCAATCGAAAGAGGAAAAGAAGTAAAAATGAAAGTCTAAGTATACAGGACAATGACAATACGCTAGCCAACTACGAATCGACTGCAATATATGTCTTTTGCATATGTGTGTGTGCCTGTGATGGATCTCACACAATGAATAACCAACAAAAGCTGCAAGGAATCGAACCGCGTCGTATCTTGTTTGGATACAGAATACGCGCGCATATGCATACACATTCACACTTGCATATACATATATATGCATATACATAGTATCTGTATGTTCCTGGTATGCAAATAAACGAATTGGAATGCATGGAAATATTGCAAATCGCTTTGAGGATGTGTGCACTTTTTCCCCATTTATTTATTTGAAAATATATGGTGGAAATACGAAAAAGAATCGCATTGACATTAAAATTTCCCTAAAACAAATGTGCGAAAAACGCATACACAGACACTATGTCTAGTGAGTACATCGCTTTTGTCCGTTTCTTTTGCTTTCATTCAATAAAATTATTGCGAATGACAACCACAAAACAGAATTGCAAAAATTGCAGCGTATAACAGCAAAGAGCATGCTAAAGAAAAATGCCGTCTACGCTCGCAATTTTTACACACTCACACACACAATGTCAAAACACACAGCGTCTCGGTCAAATTTAAGTGACGCATATAATGTTTGAAAGATGTTGTTGCGATTTACAATGAAAGCACGAGATTTTCAGCTTAGTTTTTCATAACGAAAAAATGTTTTCAATTTAATTAAACGCACACGAGACATATAAAAACATCGAGTACACACCACGGAGCCACAGAGAATCGTCACGTACATACACACTGAAACAAAAGTACGCGAGCGCAAAATCCACCACATGTAACAGCGGCAAGGTTCAAATTCAACACACTACAAAATAGAAGAACCAAAACTCAACACGACGAACGTTTGTTGCATAAAGTACGAGTAGAAGTCCATAAATGAAAATATTTTGGCTATAAATATTTAATGTTTACACAGGAACCGATATTTTAAATTGGAAGTATTGCCTACGATAAACGTTTAACTCTCAGATTTAATGTATATCAGAATCAAATGTAGTTACACGCCAAATACACATGCACACCTTAACGAACAAACACACACACGCGCAGACAATACAGAAGCCGCAAGAGGGCAAGAGCGGTGTAAGTGAGAGAGCGCGAGGGGTAATATTGAATCTTGTACCAAAAAATGTATGCACTCACGTTGCAATTCCTAGTTTTTGCTGTTGGCTGCGCCTTTTCACATTAGCTTACAGTATCTACAATTTGCGTTTACGCATATTTACTGTTTCCAACACCTTATTAACAAAATATTTTCGTTTTTGCTTTTATTTTTACAATTTTTCGCGGAATGGACGCTGTTCCAACCGAGACGACGACGATTGTGTGCTTGCTGACGCCATATTGTTTTTCTATGTACATCGATACATCCATCGATATAAAAATCTATCGATGTAAGAATGTAAACAAAAGTATGACCAATTTAAGAATCAGTGCTGTGAAATGCTTGTTGCGATTGCTATAGAGAATTTTTGCAATATTTACATAAATTGAAATCTTTCTATGGAGCCAGGAACGCATAAATATTTTAGCATTCCTGCTAAGTACAGCGGCTGCCCCATCGAGGACTTAGAGCTGACCATTCAGAAATATGGCAATGATGTTCGTATGCAATTGACAAATCGTTTCCACAGTAAGCAGTGTCGTACGCAGCTAAAACGTTTTCTTTGGCTTGTCGGCTTGGCAATTGTTTATTACTGTGGTTTTGCAAGAACGTTTGGCGACGGCTCTCTCCGCATTCTACAGGCTCATATTCTATATCCTAGCCTGATATGCTTAGCACTAGCATTTTATATTTTACAAACTACGCTCGGTTTAGTCCATTCAGAAAAGCTATTTTATAGTTGGGACATGGCTCTGCAAACCGAAACTATACGGACTTTTGGGTTTAAATCCGTATGCTGTGTACAACGAGGCCATTTGCATGATATTGTCCTAAATGAAGTTATAGAGAATGTGAGTCTAAAAAGTATAGTACAATTGTTATTTATTGAAATTGTTTATTTTTAGTTAGATGTAAAGTATATGCTTATTCTGCGCACTAAAGGTGGCATGTTCGAAAAGCGGCCTATAATTCCTCTGTTTCATGTAAGTGGCGACAAGATTAATGTTATTATCTCAATAAATAATGGTTTATGCAATTTCAGAGTTTGTCCCCGTCCTTCGAATGTTTGAAGTATATTCAGCAGATTTTACATGGCTATTGGTTAAATAATAACAGGGACAAGGCTAAAGATCAGATTGGCTGACTAAATCATACAGCTCCATCATTTTGTCCAACTAAAAGTATTTATAATTAGTTTAAGTTCATACATAATCTGTAAATAAAAGCAATATACACATATGTAATAGCGAGTATATTATATTATACCTGTAGCATGGGGGTGTAGTCGTTTTCTATGTTGCTTTCTGGAGGAATTTTAGGTATTTTTAGTTCAACATTAACTCGATTAAATTCGCCACGTATCTGCAGGAATACATATTAAATTCAAATGCCGAAATAAATTGTTTTACTTTCCTACCAAATTTTTTAGGTCTGTTGTATATGCATGTTTGGTAATTTTTCGGTAAAATTCCAAATATGTATTCCTGGTAAAGATTAATTCTTCATGTGCTTTTCGCAATCTATGCACTTGTTGCACAGTTAACTCTACAAAAAATAAAAACAAACACTATTTTTCGTTTTATTTAGAATATTTCTATTATATATTTACTTTCCATGGCGAGTATTGTTTGGCGTCTCCCTTTTCGAATGATCTTAAGTGTTGGCTGACGACAACATTTAGTTTTTTTACAACACTGCATCGTCAGCTGACGTCATTTGCCTATGCAAATAAACAAGTTTGATTTTTGTTTATGTGCTAAATTGAAGTGAAAACCTCTTAAATGATTTTATAATATTTTTCACCCGGACTACCATAGTCCTTCGACGGTAAACTACCTAACACTCAAAGGAAAGCAATGCAAACAAGTTGCCGTTGCTCATAAATGAAAAAGAAAACACAATTATAATTGTAAGTTCAGTGATTCGTTCTAAAAATATAAATATATATAGACGGGTGTGGCTGGCACATGGTCATCTGCACTTTAAATGCATATTTAAATTTATTGAAATTAATATTCATTTGTTTTGTAGTTCTATTTCGATTTTAACGTCACACAACTACCGCCTCGCCATGAATCGTTCGGAGTCCATTCCCATACGACGTGATCGTTCCTTTGACAGCGTACTAAACCGACTACTTCGGATACGTTCCCAGAATCATGAGAGTTTTCGAGCGGCCATGTACAACTTTCTAATCGCAGCCGGCATAGCAGCTTTCGTAGCTGTCTGCATTATCCTGGGGCCCTTTGTACGTCCCCTACTTTGGGCCTTCCTCATGGGTGCAGTGCTCTTCCCATTTAAGCGAAGACTGGCCGAGCTACTGAACAACTGGTTCCTGCGTCTGGAGGAGCGCGATTCAAATGTTCTTGTCTCGATTTGTCTGGCTCCGTTGGAAGCCACAGAGTACTGTGGCCGCTTACTCATCAATTGGCTGTGCCAACATTGGCAGCTGCTGCTTTCCGGTTGTGGTGTGGCCATCTGTATAAAACTGCTTGTATTATATGCGCCAAAGGGATTTCTGCTTGCTATCTGGCACTGGGTGATTTTCTCCCATGGTCTGTTCGTACACGTCATCGGATTCCTCAACATATATTTGGTATGCTCGTAATAATTATAATTAATTATGAAAATTTTATCACAGCCTTCTTCTTCTAGCTTATTGCGTTGATTATACTGTACCTATCATCTGTACACTTTTTCTGGACTCCAGAGAAGAGTGCTCAGTTCGTTGTCGCCGGCCAATCCATGTGGATAGCCATTGCCGGCTATCTATGCAGTTTTCTAGGTGCACTGCAGGTGCCCGTTTTTCTGCTGATTATGGGTTATGTTGTAGTTTCTACGGCGTATCATCTTCAAACCAGCGAGGAGAATGAATCTGTCAGTATTGTGGATCGTCTGCACAAGCTGTTTGATAAAAATGATTTTGAACGATCCTTAAGCAACATAAGCATTTGTCGCAGAGCTGGCGGTGAAGCAACAATACAATCGGACGTCGAAGACATCTCGTTGAGCGACACAATAGACTCGACCGACACACTTGATGCAAAATCTACGGAAGAGGCTGAAGGTCATCAGAGTGATACTTACTTCAAACTGCTTTTCTATGCCTGTCTTGGCACTTTTTTGTATCGTAATATTTGGATGTTTATACTGGCCGCAGTGCCAATGTGTTTGCACCTTCTTTATACCCTTGGCACTTTCACTGGCATCACCCAGTTTGTATGCAACAAAATTAACGATGCCTATCATGCTTTGAGGGTAAGTTCGACTTATGGTTGACCAAATTTTTGCTCATCCGATCTGTCTTCTTATATATTTTAGGCTTGGGCACTAGAACATCATTCTGCTGTGCTGCCACTGTGCCTGCCAGGAGTGTTGGAGCTGAACTACAAGATCAATAGCATTGTGCGCGAATCGCTTAAATCATCAGTTGAATCTGTGACCTCCATCCTAATGATAATACTCATGTTTCTCATCATCATATTTCTGAGTGTTTTCTTTTGTGTAAACATCTATTCGGAGACAATTGAAGTCGCTTACCTAGGCAAAGATCTAATTAACAAGACAATCACTGATCGTCCTGAGCTAATTGATATTTTGCCCGCCAACATACAAGCGTCCATTGATGATGCGCTTGACAATGCGCACCATTATGGTCGCCGTAAAATCGAGACTTATATTGATGATTGGCTAGCGGAGGCGGATAAAGTACATGCCACCAAATTGAAGGAGCAAATTCTTGAAGTATGGGATCGTCTCATACAATATTGGATTGATTTCAATAAGGCAGGAACATCATATGGACCCAGGGTGCCCACAGATGCATTGAAGAGCACTTTTGGTGAGATTGTTGACAATCCAGGTAAGTCTTTGCACTAGTTATGCCTGTAGTACCTGCTCCTTTTTTCATTTGTCCAATTTATAATGTTTTGAGTTATTTACATAGATTGAGTATTACTTAGTACGCTTGAGTCGCCTCTGTTCGTTCTGTTATCCTCATCCTGTAGTTGTTCTGTATGCGTCGAATCAAATAACTCATTACATGTTGCATCTGCTAACACAAGATTATTTATTTTAACCAAAGGACATTTTAAAGAGCTAGTTTTAGTGGCAAAACAGGGTATCATCGGCTGGGCGCAAAGCAACACGCAAACCATACTCGAAGTGGCCGAATCGCTTTGGCATATTATACGTACGAATCTCTCGATGATCATGGGTGTCGCCGGTGAAATTCTCTCATTGCTGTTGTCCGGCGGACAAGCGTGCATTGAATTTATATTGGACATGGTAACATTACATATTTTTATAATATCCAAAATATCGAAATTAATTTAAAATCTCTTCAGATTGTTTTCTTTACCGCACTGTTTTATTTGCTGTCCAGCAGTCAGGAGAAATATGCTCCACTGCAGATAACAAAATACATGGGCTACTCAGCGTCCGGCAACAAGATCGCCGATGCCTTGGAGAATTCCATTACGGTTGTGCTCGTATCAATGTTCAAGTGCTCCACATTTACAGGACTCTTTACATGGCTTGTTCACACCATTTTTGGAGCGCGTATTGTATTCCTGCCCTCAGCTTTGGCTGCCATGTTGGCAGCAGCTCCGTTCCTAGGTAGTTACTGGTGTGCCGTTCCGGCTTTTCTGGAACTTTGGCTGGCGCAGGATCGCTTCTATGCCGGTGTTACACTATTCTTGCTGCAATTCTTTGTGCCCGCGTCATTTGAAACAGCAATCTATGCCGATCTAAAGGGGTGAGTTTCAACTGCAATCTCCTGGATAAACAACAAACTGATCTTTTGCATCTATAGCGGTGGACATCCTTATCTCAATGGTCTAGCCATAGCGGGTGGCATGTACTGGATTGGCTGGCAAGGTGCCATTTTTGGTCCACTCATGTTGTGCTTCTTCATTGGCATCTTCGAGGTTGCCACCTTGGCCATGCGCACCAATCAGCAGGAACCTAGGTATGTTTGGAGCTAGTTGCTGTTATTTTCATTTTGCATGCAAGTTTTGAATTTCTTATTAAATATCTGCGGCGAAAGGATATGAGTAAGTTCATTTTTGGGTTTTTCTGAATTCATTAGTAATTTCTTTGCTAGGATTATGTAGTTTACTTTTGTTATGTGTAACGTTACTGCGATTCTAAGCGAAACCTTTGATGTCTTGCAGGCGCAGTTCTGATGAGGAAACGCGCACTACGTGAGTCCTCCGAATGGCGTTGAAGGAATCCAACTTCGTACCTCGAATTGCTATTCTATAGTCGAAACGCAATCCAATAATGTATTGGCTAATAACCAGAGATTAACAACTTAACGTAAAATACTAATGCTAACTATCCAGTTTATACTTTAATGTTTTGATCTGCCATTTTTTTATTTATTATATTTTATACTTAACTAAAGAGTATGCAGAATAATTTATTCCATTTAGAAAGAAATGAATCGAACTAGCTAGTATGTAAGATCTAACAACTTTGTTAAGCACAGAATTCTACTAACTCATTTCGAAAGCTTCTGTATTATATTCAATATCTCTATTCTTAAAGCTGTTTAAAGTGGGACCATTATATTTTTACATGGTCATTGATGAATATGTATCTGTTTGGGTATATTAAGAGCTTAGAACCATCAGAAAACCTTTTCTTGTAATAAAATATTTCAAGAACCACTCATTTATAATGTACATAATGTAGATTTTTTGCTATGGCCTGGATCCACAACTGCGAATCGGTTCCAATGCAATTTTGTACCTTAATTTATGCTCGCTAATCACGTGATTTGTTTATGCTTAAGTTGAAATTGTTGCGAATAAATATTATTACATTACTAGTACTAACAAACAATTCCCATTTTGCAATTTTAGCTTTGCTAATTAGAAAGTTCTACTTTCAGCCCAAATCTACGTACTTTACCAGAACAAAGTAAAGATGTCAACCTGAATAAGGTTGGCAGCGAAAAAGTCTTCAGAAGTACGCCTGTTGTTCTCTCCCAGTCGACGCCCAAATGGAATGGAAATCGTGTGGGAAAACCTGTTGAGCTGAAAATCATAACGACGATGCTGCAGGCGTTGCCAGTTGAAAAGAAAACCAGTTAAATTCTTTTCTTTATTTTTTTATTGTTTACAAAAATAACGGTACAAAATACATAAATTGTTCTCTAGCTCAGTTGGTATACTGATTCTTGAAAGTAAATTCTGGATGCCTTTCGACACTGTAAAAGAATGAGTAAAGATAAGAATTAAAACTGGTTTTGGTTATTTTATTTTGTTCTATGCTTACCCATGGAAAAATGCAAAGTCGCAGACGCGTATGTTTTTATCTAGAGCAGATAGTTTGGCCACCTCTTCGGCTGTCAATTTGAAATCGAAAATATCCAAATTCTGCTTCAATCGCTCCGGATTGGTGCTCTTCGGTATAGCCACAACGCCAGTATCCACGATCCAGCGAAGCAACACCTGTGCTGGAGTCTTGCCGTGTTTAGCAGCAATCTCTTTAACCTCAGGAACTTCAATTAGATCTGGCAAATCGCGTACGATGCCAGCGTCAGCATTGAAGTTGGCAATTCCTCGGGATCCCAATGGGGAATAAGCTGTAACGACCACATTCTCTGCCTGACAGAAATCGACCAGGTCACGTTGCTGCAGATACACATGGTGCTCGATCTGATTGTTAGCTGGGCGTATTTTGCAGTTCTTTAGCAAGCGGGCGACTTGCTCCTTGCTAAAGTTCGATATGCCAATTGATTTGGCCAAGCCTTTCTCTACCAGTTTCTCCATTTCTGCCCAGGTTGCGGCATGATCGGTTGACTTGTCAACCTCAATAAGTCCCTCCTTGTCAATCTTAAAGCTGCCGTCCGCATTTATGAACATCGTGAAGGGAGTGTGGATCAGGTACATATCCACATAGTCGAGCTGCAAATCGCCCAGCGATTTTTTAATGGTTGGCTCAACCTCGTGTGGTCGATTGGCTACAAAATGTAATACACTTAGGTTATTAATTCAATTTTAGAATTAACTCGATTCTCCTACCAATGGGTGGCAGTTTTGTGACAATGTAAAGCTCCTCTCGCTTAACTTTGCCAGCATCTAGCCAACGCTTGAGAACACGCCCAATCGCTTGTTCATTGCCATAGACTGGCGCCGTATCGATGTGCCTGTACCCCGCCTCCAGTGCTGCTTCTATTGCGGTTTCGATTTCCTCATCAGACGCCTGTATTGTAATTCATATGAACGTTAGATTGCGGTTATTGATATCAGTAATCCATTTATCTATCTTAAAATGAATGCAGTTGTTCGTACTGCTCTTAATCAATTTTTAGAGAAAGTCTCTCCATTGTACTTGGTCCATAAAGAAGTTCGTCTGTTTATAGTCAACAAGAACCGGTCCCAGTCCCTCGATTAAGTATGTACTTCATGACGTGACAAAAACTGACTTAAGTTGGTTTGCAAAAAATGTAGTTAAGTCATCTATTCTGAATATCGTATACTCAAGTAATGGATTCAAGTCATAATTATATATAGTATAAGTCAAATACATATATATCATAAATTCAAGCATACCAACAAACCATTTTGTATTTATAAATGATAATATGAAAACACTTTCAGAATTTATTATTTATTCTTACCTGCCAAGTGCCAATACCAATAATTGGCATTTTTTCACCATTGTTAAGGGTCAAGAACTTTTCACTAGCCATTCTTTATATAGAAAAAGTATTTACTAGTGGGAAATTGACTTGTTGAATTCTGATTTCAGAGAAAGAAAAAAACACAACCGGTCGTGCAGGATTCTTTGATGAAATTGAACATATAGCTTAGCCGGCAAGCATGAAAGCTTTCAAAGCTTTAATTTCGTTTACAATGGGCCACATAGACAGTTTTTAAATTAAATAAAGGAAAGCTCTTTGTGCTTACGAAAATGTAATCAATAATTTGTATAAAAAATATGAGATTTAATTACTAGAGAACAACTACTATCGTTAATTTAAAGTTGTTTTCATTTTGTTTCTCCCTTTTTTATAGCGAGCGCAAAAAGGAGTAATGCTTAAAATACAATTTCAGTGTTGGTAAACTTAAATTAAGATAATCGATAACAACGACGGTATCTAATCGATATAAGTACCGGGACTCCGAACGTTGCGGCGCATATAAGTTTTTGTAAGTTGTTTATTTACATTTAATAAATCTCTAATTAATGTCTGTAAATATAAGGGAATACGACAGTAATGTTAGTAAAGGCGTATAAGTTTGCTTTGTAATTTATTAGCAAATTGATTTATTTTATTAAGCAATAGCAACAGGTAGTTGGAGAGCACTGCACGTGTTTAAAACGTGAGAGCAGATGCTCTTTGTGTCCCTTTCGCACACTCTCTTTGCGCTCTCATACGCTAAAACGCCGCGTGCTATAAACAGTTGTTGTTCAATTAATAATATTAATACTATTAAAAAGACGTGTAAAATGCTACGCAAAGTGCCGTTGATTGTCATATTGGGCTCAACTGGTACGGGAAAGACGAAACTATCGCTGGAACTTGCCGAACGCTTTGGCGGCGAAATTATCAGCGCCGATTCCATGCAAGTCTACACAAATTTGGACATTGCAACGGCCAAAGCGACCAAGGAGGAGCAGTCCCGTGCTAAGCACCATCTGCTAGATGTTGCAACACCCGCAGAACCTTTTACAGTAACACATTTTCGAAATGCAGCGCTTCCCATCATCGAACAGTTGCTGGCAAAGTCGAAGCCCCCGATTGTGGTCGGTGGCACCAATTACTACATTGAATCTCCTGTTATGGGATATACTAGTTAATACAAAGGAAGAACAAATTACATCGGACGATGAACATCAGCTGACAGCTGAACGAATGGCTGCCATGTCAACATCGGAGCTTCATAAACATTTGGGCAGCATCGATGCCAGCAGCGCCAATCGCATTCATCCCAACAATCGTCGCAAGATCGAACGCGCCATTGAGGTGTACCAAAGTACAGGACAAACATTAACCGCAAAACTAATGGAACAGCGACAGCAGCCAGGTGGCAATCGGCTGGGAGGGCCACTACGCTACCCACATACGATTCTTCTGTGGTTGCGTTGCCAACAGGATGTGCTCAACGAGCGGTTGGATAAACGAGTGGACGGCATGCTGCGAGAGGGTTTGCTGAAGGAGTTGCGTCAGTTCCACAACATCTATTCGGGCGTCACGCTGCAGGCGTACACCAAAGGTGTGCTCCAGACCATTGGCTACAAGGAGTTCGTGCCGTACCTGATGAAATATGACGAGAAACAAGATATCAGCTTGGATGCATATTTGAGGGTCCATCAGTATCAGTTGCCCACGAAAGAGCAATTGGAGCAACTGGCAGCACAGTCCGAAGGTGATAATCTGTGCGAAGCTCTCGAATTGTTAAGGAGTTGTTGTGACGAGCTAAAGCTGGTGACGCGTCGCTACTCGAAGAAACAATTAAAGTGGATTAACAATCGTTTTTTGGCCAGCAAAGATCGACAGGTACCGGAACTCTACGAGCTGGACACAAGCAATGTAAGTGCCTGGCACGAAGCAGTATTCAAACGCGCCGAGTGCATCATTGATAGCTACTGCAATGGGCAAACCTGTGAGATTGAACCAATGGCCAAACGTGTGCATCCCGGTGCAGATCTCAACGAGGAGACGAGCAACTATTGTGGCATCTGCGAGCGTCACTTTATCGGCGAATACCAATGGCAATTGCATCTCAAATCGAACAAACACAAACGTCGCCGTGAGTCGCAGCGCCGCAAGCAGCGAGACGCCGAGGCGGATCAGTGCCAGACCCCAGCAACGACTGCAGCAACGGCGTCAGCAACAGAGACAGAGTCGTCTGATAAGACGATGTAAAGGCGCGACACCCGTAGACAAACCCGAGTAATAAATACATTTTTATTTACGTACAACAACCTGAGTAGCTGATTTGTTTTTGTTTTTTGATTATTTGAGCTGATGCAAGCCAATACAATGATCCCCACCTCCTTCCACTCGTTAGCTATCAGCGGCACCGCAGCCCACAGAGGTCGTTCGCGTAGCGCGAAAAAAGCGAAAACATGTTTGTGCAATCGAAGCCCACATCTGACCACTGCGATCGTTTCGCCTTTCATTTGCATTTCAGTTGCCAAGTGAAGCAGACGCAGAAGCAAACTTACACGCACCAAGCAGGGATTAGCAGAAATGGCAACCAAGAAAATCGGTGGGTAGCGTGCACTAAAATAAAAATAAATCTGTGTCATAATTAAACTTATTTTCGTTTTTCAATTAGCACTTTTAAGCGTCTCTGACAAAACTGGACTGCTGGATTTGGGGAAGAGTCTTGTGGCGTTGGGTTTTGAGCTTGTGGCCAGCGGTGGTACGGCCACTTCGCTGCGTGGCGCTGGACTCGCTGTCAAGGATGTCTCCGACATAACCGGTGCACCTGAAATGTTGGGTGGACGTGTCAAGACGCTGCATCCGGCTGTTCATGCGGGCATCTTGTCGCGCACCACACCCAGCGATCTGGCTGACATGAAACAACAACACTATGATCTAATTCAATTGGTTGTCTGCAATCTGTATCCATTTGCAAGTACGATTGCCAAGCCCGACGTTACGTTGGCCGATGCCGTAGAGAATATCGATATTGGAGGCGTCACTCTGCTGCGTGCAGCTGCCAAGAATCATCAGCGAGTCACGGTTATATGTGAGGCCGTCGACTATGCGCGAGTTCTAGCTGAGATTAGTGCGAATGGTGACACTACGACGGAAACTCGCCAGGCTCTCGCCCTCAAGGCTTTCACCCATACGGCCAGCTATGATGATGCCATCTCCGATTACTTTAGGAAGCAATATGGTGCCGGCGCCTCGCAATTGACACTTCGCTATGGCATGAATCCGCACCAGAAGCCGGCGCAGCTCTATACACAGTTGGCTCAGTTGCCACTGCGCGTCCTCAACGCATCACCGGGATTCATCAACTTGTGTGACGCACTGAATGGTTGGCAGTTGGTTCGTGAGCTCAAGCAGGCATTAAAGCTGCCAGCGGCGACTAGTTTCAAGCATGTCTCGCCTGCCGGCGCAGCTGTGGGTGTGCCACTTAGTCCGGAGCAGGCAAAACTCTGCATGGTCGATGATCTTTACGAACAGCTCACACCGCTGGCTACGGCTTACGCTCGGGCACGTGGTGCCGATCGCATGAGCTCCTTCGGTGATTTTGTCGCACTCTCCGATGTCTGCGATGTGCTCACTGCCAAAATCATCTCGCGTGAGGTCTCTGATGGCATCATTGCTGCAGGCTATGAGCCGGAGGCTTTGGAAATCCTCAAGAAGAAGAAGAATGGCAGTTATTGCATTCTGCAGGTAAGTCATAGCGATAGAGAAAACTAATTCGAAACTTTTAATTGATTCACTTATTTTATGCAGATGGATCCCAGCTATGAGCCCAGCGCTGTTGAGCGCAAAACCATCTTCGGTCTAACGCTGGAGCAGAAACGCAACGATGCCGTCATCGATGCCAATCTATTCTCGAAGGTGGTCAGCAAGCGTGGACCACTGCCCGAATCCGCTGTGCGTGATCTGATAGTGGCAACAATTGCACTCAAGTACACGCAGAGTAACTCGGTTTGCTATGCCCGTGATGGTCAGGTGATTGGCATTGGCGCTGGTCAGCAATCTCGTATTCATTGCACGCGTCTGGCCGGCGAGAAGGCAGACAACTGGTGGCTCCGTCAGCACCCCAATGTTGCCGGCATGAAGTTCAAGGCGGGCGTCAAACGTGCCGAGATTTCCAATGCTATCGATAACTATGTGAATGGCACCGTCGGCAAGGATATGCCGCTGTCCCAATTCACAAGCATGTAAGTTCAATTGGGGTGTCTTCATAGGGAGCGTATTCAAAGTTCTCTCTGTTCACTTTGGCAGGTTCGATAAGGCTCCGGAACAGTTGACGACGCAGCAGAAACTCGATTGGCTAAAGGAGCTAAATGGTGTGGCTCTCGGGTCCGATGCCTTCTTCCCCTTCCGCGACAACATCGATCGTGCTCGCTTGAGCGGCGTCTCGTACATTGCCAGTCCGGCTGGATCGACCAACGATGCGGGCGTTATTGCTGCCTGCGACGAGCATGGCATCATAATGTCGCACACCAATCTGCGTCTATTCCATCATTAAACAAAAAACAACCCAATCCATGCATCCATGCATCCCATTCGAATAGGTTTTTGTATACCATTTGTGGCCTTTGATCCAATATCCAACTGCCTGCATAGCATTCCTTATCATTCACAATAAAAGACACCTTTTTTATAGTTAGTTAAACGATCGCCGCCTCGACTAAAAACTATTTATTAAGAGAGAAATTAGTTGCTAACTAATGTACAGTTGGACACGTTGCTGATCCTAGTATCGCCGACTGCGTCGCTTGCGAAAGGCGCCGCGGCAATTGCACACAAAGATAAAGAATGTCAGACAGAAGATTAGCACGGACCCAAGGACAAGGGCCAGCGATGTGGTCTGATCGTAGCTGGCGGTGGGATCGAGCACATGATGCTCCGGTAGCAGCTGGAAATCGACCAGCACTTGGGTGCCATTGGGCGGCGGACATGGTTGCTGTACAATAATCTCCTGATGTTGCACCTGCAATGATTGAGCGAAGTGGCATTAGTGACCAGGTCACGTTCAAAACATTTCCTCGCCGAATCTGTTTACCTGTTTGTTGCGGCACAGCTGCAAACCTGCAGAATTGGCCAATGTCTCGGCACTGTACTCATCCTGTACCAGTACGGGAAGTAGCCAACGTTGCGGTGAGGCCGTTTGCAGCCAGTACCAAAATTTGGAAAGATTACGTGGATGCACCAAATAGCCGCCCACCGAAGCGAGCGCCAGACTGAGCACTGCATTGACCAGGCTTGCAGACGCCTTGCAGGGCAAGAGGTGGGCACAGAACAAGGCCAAAGTTTGGATAAGCGTCAGATAGAGCAACATGTAGCCTGTGAAGCAAGATATTTACAGATGAGTAAGCCCCACTGGAAGCCTCTTTCCTATGTTACTTACCCATATACAGATAGATGCCAGTGTCGCTGCTGTTCGAGTAGGTGTACAGTCCGGCCATGCTGTGCGCTGGCAGCAGATACGCCAGCCAAATGCACAAGCTGGGAAACAGGCCCAGCAGGCTCTGCAGGCGGAACAGAACGAGAGAGAGAGAGTGTTATCTATCTGCTTCGGAACGCAGGGACAGCCAGAGCATTTACCTGCACAATTATGTAGAGACTGCGCGAATAGAGGCCAAGTCGTATATCGCGCTCGGCATGCCGGCGATCCTCCTGCGTGTCGCGTATGGTCAACATGACCAGCGGCCAGTAGGCCAGCACCATGACGCAATGATGATAGCCGAAGCGATCGTTGTAGGACAGCTGCGGATCGGAGGCGGGCACGTCCCAGAAAATGCAACCGATGCAGAGCGAGAGCACCGCGGCGGAAATCAGTTTACTGATCCAGGTGAGCAGCGAGCCGGGCTGCTTGTAGCCCGCAAAGCGCTTCACAAGCGCCTTTGCCTGGCCAAAGAATCCCGCTTTCAGTGTGAAGTTGGGCAGCGAGGCAGGCGGCGCAGCTAGTGGTGGCTCCGAATTGATTTGATCCCAGGCATTGGCCAGTGATTCGATGCGGGCCGAGGACTCCAGCATGGCAGCTGCCGACAGATCATCCAACGTGACCAGATCAACTGGGAAACATGAAATGATTAGGGTTATGAACTAGGGCACGCGGGCATATGCTTACGGTAATAGTCCGCTGGATTCTTGAAGGGCGGGCACGGATAGCCCAGTTCTCCCATGTGACGTGGCAGATCCGCACGACTGCCAGAGAAGACAGTGCGTCCGCCGGACAGCAGCAATACGCCGGAGCACATGGACAGTATCTCAAAAGTTGGCGGTTGCAGCGTCATGATGACAATGCGACCGCCACTGCACCATTGTCGCAGATATTCGACAAGGAAGAAGGTATCAAAGATGTCCATGTTACTTGTGACCTGGTCGAGTATCAGCAGCGATGACTGTGCCAGCAGCTGACAGGCGACACTCAGGCGTTGCTTCTCCGAATGCGTCAGCGTTGACACATTCGATGCACGAACCGTATTCAGGCCCAGATCCTCGATCAGCACATCCATGCGCTCTTTCAGGTCGCTGCGATCCAATGGCCCGCGCAACGCTGCATGGAAATTCAGTGTACACTGCACGCTCATGCGTGGATCCAGCGACGACACCTCCAGCGCCGGCACATAGCTGCACAGCTCGCGCAGACCACGTCGATTCACCTGTTGTCCATTAATCAAGATTTCGCCACCGAGACGCTCTCGCAGCCCGGCCAAGCACTCGGCCAGGGCGCTTCCCTCGCGCTGCGATGTTGCCATTATGGCGAACAGATCGCCGGCCTTGGCCTGCAGCGAGACACCGTGCAGGCAAGGACTCACATCCAGACAGTGCACCTGTATGTTCGGATAGATGAGGCCCAGACTGGATTGCTTGCGGCCATAGGTCTGAACATGACGCGAGCTGCCATAGATGCGTGATTCTCCGTAGTCACCATAGCCCATCCCGCCATCGCCGCCGCCGCCGCCGCCGACCATGCCGGCGCCCAGCAGATCCGCCTCGCTGTGCGACCGATGACCATAGTGCTTGCCATTGCTCATGTACTGCTGCTGATGTTGCTGCTGCTGCTGCTGCTGCTGGAGATGATGATGATGTTGGCCCACAGCAATGCTGGCGCGACTGTTGGCCTGTCGCAACGCCGCTGACGGCACACCGCCGCCGCCGCCCACCTGCGCACGCGACTCGGGACGCGAGTGCGCCATGGCCATGCCCATGCCGCTGATGGCACGGAAGTCCGATTCGCTGCGATATTTGCGCAGATTCGGTGGCACGCGACTGCGCGTTGTCTCGTTATCGCTGCTATCGTAGCCACTGGAACCAGCACCCGCCGGTGCACCCGAGCTATCCCTAAATCCGCGATTCACCCGGCCGCGTACACCGCCCAGTGCACTGGAGCCACCCGCACCGGGTCCCGGACCAGGACGATGTGAGCGTTGTGAGCCCGCGTTGGGCGGAAAGACACGCGGCAGTCCAAACTTAAGATATGTGTACATATTGGATCCAAGTGGAGATCTGCAAGGTCGAAGCAAATAGATTAGGTATGCCGATCAAGACATTTTTCTAGAGTTGAGGAAACGCTTAAGTAAACTAGAATTTCATATAAACTATACCTAAATTAAATTTATCTTACTCATTATTGATCTTTTTGTAGTTCATCTATCGAAGTTCTTTTCATTTTTATCGCATACTTCCAGTTTCTCTTTGATTCTTTGTCAGCATCAAATCGAGACAACTTAGAGGAATGTTGTTAATTGATTATACGAGGTGAGGAACAGAATGGAATAGTGTGTAATATAATAGACATACGTATGTTGGAACACATGACTCGAGGAGAGTTTTATACCCAGCACCAATCTTACCGGATTGGTATCTCTGTTCTCACGTGTTTGGCCACTTATTACTTGGACTAATCTCTCTGAGTTTAATTTTGAAAATTTATAACTTAACTTCTTTATTTATAACTTAACTTAAAATAAGTTTTGCTCAAATTGAGGGCAGGGTATGTGTCGGTCGAGTACCTTGCTCTTTAACTTGTAATTTTTACTCACTTGGGTCCGTAGCGCGGATGATTTAATATTGATTGCACTGTGGTGTCGCGTAGCTGGAAATTTCCATATGGCAGCGGTGATTTATCTGACGATCCCAGCGCCGAATCGGTGAAGTCAGAGTTTAGATTTTGCCTGCGGGAGACAGCCAAAGAGACAGTCAGAGGGGCAGGCAAGAGAGAGAGAGAGAGAGAGCGAGAGTGTGGGGAGCACTGATGGGGGCATTGCATTAACCTGTTGCGGTTAGCTGGTCATGTCATTGAGTGTGGCAGGGGCGTGGCCAATTAAAGTTATGGCATTTGAACTTCCGCTGGCTGCGGTTTAATCAAGCGTCAAAACTGTCAAGCAGGTGCAGCACCAGCGCTAGCAACAACAACGCACCGGATGCACCAAGGGCACGCCCACACACAACGTTTCCGTACTCACCTGTAGATGGACCAGGCATGCAGATCTTCAGATGCCGCTGGCGGCAGCGGCGTATTTGGACCATGCGGCACTGAATAGCGACGCTCCTCGCGTGACATTTTCTTGTTGGAAAACTGGCTCAGCTCCATGGTCTGCAAGAAAGAGAGAGTGAGTGCGCGTGAGAGAGGCAGACAATATTAGAGTGGTGTTGTCAAAAAACGTAAGTTAACTTCAAGTCAAACTGGGTCAAGAATGCCAGACGAGAGGCAACGTGGCTATTATTACTCATAATTTGCGGGAATTAGCTTAATGAAAGGCGAAAACCCAAGCCACAACGCGCAGCATTGTCAGGGTGGCTCAGATTACTAGTGACAACTATGAGATACCCTGTAGCAAATTGTTAACTGAAATGCTCAGCCACAAAGTATGCTTATATACTTGGCTTCTATTGATACCTTGATTAAATCTACTTAATTTCTTAAAGATCAGAAAGCTATAACATCGCTTTAATGTATAAAGTCCTCTTTCAACACTGAATAGAATATGTATAGCGCTAAAAAGTGTTAACAGAAAAACAGAATAATATTGTGTATTCTATAATAATAGACATAGGTAAATCCCCAATCTACTAGCCGGCCGAAGGCATCCTTAGATACAACCCTGAAGGGTATCTGATTGTCGGTGCGTGATTGCTATCTGCGTGTTTTCGCGTTCATTTTCTTGACTTGGGCACATCGAAATCGCTTTGACGAGCAGAACAAAGCCAAAATCGCTGCGAATTTCGACACGGCAGCTGCGTTTTTAATTGCTAATGCGAAAAACAAAAAAAACCAAAATGCAAATGAGCCGCAGATGGCGCCTTGCAGTGGCAGTGGCAGCGTGTGTGTGTGTGTGTGTGTGTGTGTGTGTGTGTGTGTGTGTGTGTGTGTGTGTGTGTGCTGCTTATGCAATTGGAGGCGCTGCATCAAGTGCAACATCAAGTGCAACTGCTGCAACGTCTACAGACCGTGGTGCGGAGCGTGGCATTTCCGGCGGAGAGAGCACTCGTTGTGTCGTTGCTGAAGCTGGACGTGGGAGTGCGGCATTATGTAGTCAAGTGTTCTACAGCGTCCACTTTGGACTGGACTTGCTCTCTTTTCCCTTTCCACTCGTTTATCTCCGTTTTTTTTTTTTTTTTTTTATTTTTGGCGAAAGTGAACGGCACAAGTTGCAAGTTGCGAGTTACTTTTTGAGTTTGCCAACCTGCCACATAATTAGTGGCAAGACGAGCCGAGAGAGATGCCGCCTTTCGAGCTGAAAGTGAAGCTGTTGCCTGAGAAAACGCATCAAACCGACGCTTTTTTCTTTTTCTCTTTTGATTACCGCATTTTTGGACGGCTTTTCGGCCAGTTTGAGTGCGAGTATTATAATTATTATTATTATTACTGTTTATGTTGTTGTTGCTATTATTAAATAGGCTCTTGCGTTCGTATTATAAACTCTGTTAATTGCGTGTTGAATCCGCTTTAATTGAAATCATCAGATACAACGAGTATCTCGAGTATCTCCTGCCCGGCGAACTTGCCTCAGTTTGCATCATTTCCCCCTTCGACAAGAGTTCAGCGTTCAGTTTAGTTGATTTTGTTTTTTGTTATTGTTATTGTTTTTCTTATGTTTTTCTTATGTTTTTTTTTATGCTTTTTACTGCTTCACACTTTTGATTCGCTTTAGTAGGAGTGAAAGTGGAAGCTTGAAAAAGGTTTTTAATACCCGCGCTCGATGATAATGTAAATACGACTCGAGAGGCTGTTACAGCTACGACTACGTTAGTGTGTGTGTGTGTGTGTGTGTGTGTGTGTGTGTGTGTGTGTGTGTGTGTCGTCACTACCCACATACCTAGTGCTCTGTCTCGCGGCAAAAAGGGAAAAACTTGGCGGCATTTTTAAGCTGCTTTTGCTGCCGGAATGAGTGAATGAAGACACGAGCAAACAAACGAATCAATGGCAACTCTGACGAGCATCGGGGGCAATGATACGCCGGCTGCAGCATTGATTTATGTGATCGTCGTGGTCGATTATATCTATATAGATATTGTGTATCATGTGTACAACCACATATAACTTGTTCGCAAGTGCGTAACGCAAAAAGCGGCTCGGAGAGTGTAAGATGCGCTCTTTCTTTTCTTTTTTTGAAGAGGCAAGTAGAACGAAGAAAGGCTGAAGATTGTTGGAGATGAAAGTTCAGCGGCAGCAAGTTGCAGCTTAAACTTAATAAGCTAAATTGAACTCATTTTAAGTAGATGCACATTTAAGAAATAAGGAAAAAATAATGGGAAAGATATTTAAGATATAATATATTATCTAATACAATAATTTTTATGAAAAATAGAATTTATCATTATTGCGTATATTATTTCTAAATGAAAACTTATAATTGTAGAATTGTATATCAAGTTATACATAAAGTACTTTAGCTTTAATTTCAAGAAAAAATCTACAAAATATGAAAAAGAACGCTCAGTTAAAATTTCACTTAGAGCCACGAAATCGTAGAGTTTCACTCAAATGATCACTTGGAAATCGACTTCACACTGCTTACTAAGTATCTCACAGTACGTAGTAACTCATAAACCGTTTCTTTCCCACTAAATTATACGTCGAATTACTTGAATGAGTTGCACAAAGACTGCAGCTGAAGTGTGCTCGAAATTACTCTATATGAATGCACATTTGTATCTGTATCTGTATTGCGATACAAATTTAACTGATTGTATCTTGCAGCTTGGTAATGCCAAAATACCAGTGCGGCACAGCAGCTGCAGCTGCAGCAGCAAATGCAAAGCAAAAAACCAGAATTGTTAGCTGAGTTAGACATGGGGGGGGGAAGCGGACAGCGGACAGACAGACAGCGGAACAGACGCGGCTACAAATGTGGCACAGTTATACATAGTTGTGGCAACAGCCTGGCCAGACTTATGTCATATGTTAGGTGTGCGATTAGCTGTGGCATGATGTGTTGTGTGGCCAGGCCAGCGGCGGATGCGTCTTTGTCAACGCTGCCGGTGCCGGGCGAGCACGAATTAATTGGCCAACGGTTATTGGCAATGTTATGCGCAGAGTGGCAATGATTATGCCAATTGGCAACGAGTTAGCGCCCAGGAGAATGTTGTCAATGAAAACGGGAACAAGAATGGGAGTCTTGAGAGCAACCCGTTGTTTCATGTTCCCGTTGCTTGTGCTGCATTCGGTTGACAAGTGGACAACACCGTTGCGTGTCTGGGCAGAGCGCACGTCGTAGTCCACATGTCCGTTGATGCAAAAATGCAGTTAGACTCGAACGGACTGAGTACGGATGAGTAGGCAGTTTATTCGGCAGCCAAGCTGCCGGCTATGTATGTATCATTTAATGGAGCGTGGCGCACCCAAGTGGTTCCATGCGACCAAGTGGTTTGACCATATACCAATTTGTCTAGTTCACTTCAACTGGCTGCCAGCACTTCACTGCTGTTTGATCTATACGAAATGAGCTGCTGCCCGGTCTAGGGCAGGTATTCCCACGCAAAAGCAAGTCAAAAATCAATTGGGTTAGCCGGCGATCTTCAAGCCGTCGTTTCCCTTATGCCAATGATTGTTGCCGCTGGCATTGGACACGTTTTCATTTCACTCGTTGCCGGCTGCCCGAAAGTTGTTGGCATGTAAACCAGGCAATCAGGCATTCGGGCAACAGGTAACCAGGCAAACAGGCGAACGGGCAACAGGTAACAGATAACAACAACAACAACGGCCGCTGCAACTGGCTGCCACCCAAATCACAAGCCACTCTCTGAGCTGCCGCTGAGTGACAGTGTGTCCTCTCATCGCCGAGAAAGTGAAATTTCGTTGTTGTGGCTGTGGCATCTGCCGGGCACACGGGGCGTATGATAAATGCCTGACACAGTCGCCGCAAAGTGGGTCGCAGTTGCAATTTGCAATTAATAACAACAACAAAAATATCTGCACGAGACTGGCCACACTGGGCGTGGCTGGAAGCGAGGGGCGTATGACTAATACTAATCGTATTTCGCCTGCATGCAAATTGATAATAATAATAATAAACGAGAGAAGGCAGAAGCGGAGTCAGCGATTACCTGTTTGCTGCTTTTGACAACATTCCAGACAAGAAACCAGCGCGTTTGGCTGTTGAACTCGTCCAACAAACGGGCAAAATTAAATTATCGATAAAACCCAAAAAAAAAAAAAACGCCACAAAGAAAACAGAAACCAAACACACATATATTTCTGCGTTAATTGAGCACTCGCATCTTCCGAGTATGCAAATTTGTATCTCATAGATACTTTATACAAATACTTCACTGCCGGCCAGATAAGCGACTGTTCGACCGACAGACGTGCACGCAACGCCAGACAAAACTGTCCAAACGATTCATAAAAAATGAGATGAAAAAAAATTGTGAAAGTTTCTCGACTGCGTACTCGTAAATTGATTATGAACAGATTGAGTGTTGTCGCTGTGTGTGTGAGTCTTAAATGAGTGAATCTTGTGAATGCTGTGAAAATTTGCGAACAATAAAATGTGAATTAAACGATTTCCAAGTCGATTAAACGCCACAAACTTTCCCAAGAGGGCAACTTGCAGTGGGTCATTATTATAGGGTATCTATAACTGGGCCATAACGGCAGCACAGTTGTTGTTGTGGTTGTTGTTTCTGTTATTGAATTGGGCAATCTCGAGCGAAACTACAAAAGCATAACCACTGAGCGACAAAACTGCAAACTGTGCGAACGTAGCGAACGAACGAGCAAAGAATGCGCCAACTTTGCCAACTACCACATAGTGCTGACATCGCCAACTGTGACCCGAAAAGCGGCCAAGTTAATGTCATGCTGTCGACAAATACTCGTCATGGCTGCATAGCCCTGCGGGCGACCGACTCAGTTTTTTTTTCCAGCTCTCTGGCGTTTTTGGTTTTCGGTTTTTGTGACTTCGGAAAATTCAGCAGCAAGGTCAGTATTATTAATTGGCCTCAAACGCTTTTCCATGCTTTAGTTTCGGGCATCTTTACAGGCAATTAACGCTCGCCCCCACACAACAAAACACTTTCCTATGTTGCAACTGCCGTCAGCATGCGGCGGCGGCTTGTGAAAGTCGTTGCACAGTGGGCCACACGAAAAATTTGCATGCCAAATGTCTGTCGATTGAGACAATCAACAGCAGCAGCAGCAACAACCACAACAATGACAACAACAGCGGCAGCGACTCCGCCCCTCGACTCACGTGCCCCACGCTAATTGACACAAATTCCATGGCAAACGAAATTTCAACTTTTCGCATAAAAATGCGAGAGACATGCTTAGTCGGACATATTCCGGGACAGCAGCTAACGCACCCACCCAGATGGCGTGCATGGCGCCGCGCCGAGCGCGAGCACAGTGAGGCAAGTTATATGGCAATTTATATATGCCACGAAAATGTGACGAAAGCACATGTAGTTTGGGTCAAATTTTTGACTCTCAGGATTGGGAAATCGGTTTACAGCGAGAGGAAAGTTGGCTACTTTAAATAGCGGAAGCCTTGTAGATGTATATTACATAATTCTTTACCCAAAAAATTAAATTATTAAGAAAATTAAATAATAATAAATTACGAAGGCGTACAAAGCTTCTCTGAATTTAATTTAATTTCATTATATTTTTTAAAAACCTTTTTCTATAAATTGTTAAAGGAGCCTTTTCTATATATACAAATATTTTTTGTACACTGATCGATCAAACATAAGTAAAAAGTAAGCAATTTTCAACACCCGTTGATGCACTGTGCATAGTTGTTATTCAGACCTATTGTAGATCAAGCCAAACTCACGACGTCTTTCCAGTTTCGAATGACATAAATCCATGGCTCAATTTATTCTCAGCACGTTGGGGTGTGTGTGCGTCAGTGCGAGAGTGAGTGTGAGTGTGTATGTGCGCGTGTGTGCATGTCGCAGTGTTTGGCAAGTTACTTTCATGAAAAACACTCCGAGCATGCCGCCTGCCTGCCTGCCTGATATGCCAGATTCTGATCCACTCCGATTCTGTGTCAGCCGCCGCTGAGAACTCTGACAGAAACATGCGCTGCAAGTCGAAGTGAAATGGAGTCTAGTTCCAGTTTTACGAGCGTGAAAATCACAAACTGTGGAGCATCGCTCCCCCCCCTCCCCCTCGCTGCTCCTTACTCCTCACTCACCACTCGCACTTGATACTTTCTTCGTCTAATTATGCAGCTGTTCTGGGCTGCTCTTTTATGTGTTAATTTAATTAAAATAAGAGCCAAATTAACTTTGGCCGTAGTACTACGTTACTTATCAGTGCTGCCGTACCTTATATACAATTTTCACCGACCTCGACGGTTGGAAACTTTTCGGTTTTTCATTTGCAGCGGTTCGTTAAGTTTCTACATGATTCTCTGCCAGAGGGCAAACGGCAAGGGAGCCGGAAAGTATTCCTCACGCTGCGCATCATCATCATCATCATCAAGGGGGATTATTATGAAGCTGACGACGGCGTGCTGGCGTCATCATTCAGCCCCGTCCGGTCCCTGGCCATTAAATACAATGAATCATGACTCTGGACGAGCAGCTAATTCTACTCACTAAGCCTTAATGCAAAGTCAATGCAATTCAAAGTGAATGAGCTGGCTGGAGTTGATCCGAAAGCTAACAGCAGCCGAATAATGATCATATACTACGTAAGATCCAAGTAGAACATGTTCTGCAGCTGCTGCAGCCACACCTTGTACTGTGTTTTGCCAACTACGAATTTGCCTAGATATATTTTTGAGTATTACAAGAAATTCCTTAATTCTACTAGAGATTGAAATTGAATTCATTGCGAAAATCTCTGTAGAAAAACTCTCGAAACTAGACACGTTTGGCAGCACCGAAAAACCAACACCAACACATGGCATAATAACTGACAATCAATTCG
The DNA here is from genome assembly GCA_018151445.1 of Zaprionus inermis. Lineage (NCBI taxonomy): Eukaryota > Metazoa > Arthropoda > Insecta > Diptera > Drosophilidae > Zaprionus > Zaprionus inermis. Next base: position 1,589,155 of record JAECXD010000640.1, on the reverse strand, counting down.
ACTTAAGTCGCCGTCGCCATCGCAATCGACTTTGACTTTGTCTTGCGTTCAAGTTTGTGTCTTAAGTCTTTCGTTGGCTATTGAATCTGTTCGGTTTGGAATTGAATTACGACGAATATGGTAGAACTCCAGAAATCACTCTGTGATGATTTTGTCGTTGTCGCGGCCTGCTTTTCAACACAACGAATCATTAGCGCTGCTCACAACCGTTAATAGCTAAAATAATACTGTTAACTAATTTACGACAAGGCACAAAAAAAAACAGAAAAGACAGAAAAAGAAATATGCAAGAAAAACAAAGTAAATAGTCACCAGATTCAAGTCCGCAAAGAATAGAAAATCTACGGACTGATAGCAAAGGTTTTCAATGAACCCAACATTATAACGGTTTGTCGTAGTGCTGTAATTAGGTGTGAGTAGAACGGAAATGTGAGGGGAGCATTTGCATAGCCAGATCAGCCGATGATTTACGATCAGCCAGAGATGCGAGTATGAGAATTGTGCTAAATACATGAAAACTACCAGGGAAACTACAAATTTAGGCAATTTTCTGTTACAGAAAGTGATAAAAACAAAATAAAATTGGCAAAACGAATGTGAAAGTTGCTCTGGCCCTACCTCCGACTCCGAGTCTGATTCCGGGAAACAAGTACATCTTTACACTCAGTTTGTTGGGTAGAGCAAATAATGATGGCATCTTTATGGGCACTTAGAAGTTATCAAGAAGCAGCGGGTCCGCCATAAAAGCCACACACGGCTGCTCCATCTGTATTTGCATATGCGAACGTCAATAAGCAGATACCACAAATATGCAACAGACAAAGAAACAACAACATGTAGAAGGGCGAAGAGGAAATGACGAGACGCAGCAGCAGCAGCAGCGGCAGCGGCAGCAGCAGCACCAGAGAAAATAAACAATGCGGGGCTACGCAACTAAGAGGCAGGCGGCAAGAACTTTGCGAGTCAGCGAGCGAAACAAACAAACAGCGACAGAAACAGAAACAGAAACTTGTATCTGCAAGATACAAACACACACAGATACACACTGAGAAACGCGCTCGTAGAGAGCCATGCAGCCAGACACAGTTGAAGTGTAGTTTAGCTTTGGCGTTCTACACAAAGCTTGGCTTCGGAGCGCCCTAAGCGCGCAGAACTTTGGAGCATAATGGAAACCGAAGAAGTCTAAGTAGTAGGAGACGAAGAGATGGAAGAAGCAGAGGAAGAGAAGTGGAAGCAGTGGAAATGGTGGAAGCGACGATAGACCGATAGTTGGCTAAGAACGGCCAACAACAACAAGAACAACAACGTTCGCTCGCTCGCTCGCTAGACAAAACTCGCTTGTGGGATCTTTGACCTGCGATGGCGACGACCGAGCCAAGCGAGCGGCCAAGAAATCAACAACGTGGAGCAGGAGCGCGCTGCGCCCGTCAACGCCTCAGCTATGCCGTATAGATACACACACAAACACACACGCGCGCGCGCCTAGAGGGGCGATCGTTTGTCTGTTCTCTCTATGTGTGTGTGAGTCTGCGTTTCTTTGAGGTGGCAAGTGGTGGTCGCTTGACTGCGCCGTTGCTTGTGCTCGTATTTAATAAAATTAACAGTTAATACCAGTTGTACAAACTTTAATTAGCCGCCCGAATGGACGACAAAACTGGGGCCATTGTTATAGTACATGTCATATGTATCTAAAATTAAAAAAAAAAAACTCCCATAAGCGGTAGAGTATCTCAAACACTTACCAAACTATAGTTTAAGTAGCTTTGTTTAAATCGTTGTAGCTGTTGTTTTTACTTTTGTGGTAGATTTCAGTGCATATTCCATAAATACACGCACACACTCATACACACACGCGGCGCACAAACAAACAAACATACGAACACGCACTGCGTCACTTTTCGCCCAGCGGCGATCGCTGTCTGCTTATTGGACACTTATTTGACAATTTTCCTATAGGGACTGCCGTTAATTGCAATTTCATTTGTCACACAGCAGCAGCAGCGGCGGCAGCAGCAGCGAGACTTGTCGTAAAACACATTTGCATGCACTTCCACATTGCCATTAATATTCACTATAAAATACTGATGCTACGTTTATTTATTGTTTCTCAGCTACGCCGACAACATTTCAATTCGATTTTCAAGCGCGCAGAGTGTTTTATTCTTTATTTTTTATTTTTTTGGTTTCTCTCTTCTTCTTTGTACTCTGAAATTCTGACCGTGCGCAAAGCCAGCAATTTTATAATATTTTTTTTTTTTTTTCAACAGCTCGTGTCCGTTAGTCAACTCTCTCAGTGCTCCGCTCAAATCGTACTGAGCTGAACTTGGCCTCGGTCGCCATCTTAGCCAGTTGCTCGCTGTGTTGCTGCGCTGGAATATGACGTCGGCAGCTGGAAGCGCAGAGAGAACAACTCAGTTCCACTGCGTACGCGCTCACTTCGCATTCGCTTCCAATTGGAAGTGCTTAACATGGACAGATCAGCAGACCGCGATTTCAGTTGGAACTCTGCGCTCACTGGAGTAAGACGTGTTTACGGCGTTCTGCAGTGAAGTTATTCATTTTTAGTGGTATGTTAAGCTCTTATAAATAATAAATAACTTATTCAAAATGCAGTGGCATAAAATAAATTAAACATAAATTTACTTTTAAGTTAAGAGTAATATTCAATTAAATTATAAAAGCAGTTTATACTGCTTTACCACGCTCTCTCTCACTCTCCAACTCGCACTTACTCTCTCTCTCTCTCTCGCCTGATCTCTTGGTCTCTCCATTTTTTACGTCTGGCTTCTCAGCTCTACTCTCTCATTCCAACACTGCACATTGTTTACTTGCAGAGCATACCGATACCTGTCAAGCCGCTCTTGGACGGCGTACAGCGTGTGAGGCGTAGACCAAAAGAACAACAAACAACGCGATTGTCATAGTTGCTGTTGTTTTTGCTGTTGTTGTTGTGCTTGTCGTAGAGAGTTTGGCTATGAAAATGATAGGCAGCGATTACGTTCTGGAAGCACACAACATATTCCACACCACCGAGGCAAGTGCACTGGAATTCATCTGCGGATTTGGTGGTGGTTGCAAACAACTAAGTGAAATTATGTTTCTATTCCCGTGCAGGTGGACGGCGGTGGCTGCTTCAATGGGGCTGGCAACTCGGCGCTGGTACTGAAGGGCGTCAACTTGACCGTGCACAGTGGCGAAGTGATGGCCATACTGGGCTCCAAGGGTGAGTATTGCAGTATTTATCAGCTGGCTGCATTAGTCATTCCATTTTGGTTTGCAGGCAGCGGCAAACGCGCTCTGCTGGACGTGATTGCCAGACGCGCCGATGGTGCTACTCGTGGTCAGGTGCTGCTCAACGGATCGCCGCTCAGCAAGGCACTGTTCCAGCAACGTTGTGGCTATGTGACACAATCCTGCACCTTTGTGCCCGGCCTGACGGTGGCCCAAACCCTACACTATACCCCAACCATAGTAAGTTATCATAGAGCCCGGATTTGGCATTATTTTAACATGATTTCTCCATTCCAGCTGGGCGGATACCTGAAAAGCTCGAAGGTGCGCCAAGTACTGGCCGATTTGGCACTATCGCAGGTTGCGCACAAACGCGTGGAGTATCTTAACATTAGCGAAGCCAGGCGGCTGGCCATTGGCATACAGCTGGTCCGAGATCCGGGTAAATTAGTGTCACTAAGCTCCATAAAAAATATACGTATTGATGTATTATATTTATGGATTAGTTATGCTGCTGCTGGATGAGCCAACCCAAGGTCTGGATCCATTAAGCGCCTATTTACTCATCTCCATACTCTCCAATACGGCCAAGAAAACGGGCTGTGGAATTCTCCTGTCGCTTGAGAAACCTCGCTCCGATGTCTTTCCCTTTTTGGATCGTGCCCTCTTTCTATGCCTGGGCGGCGTTGTCTATTCTGGTGGCACTCGCGCCATGCTCGAGTATTTCCATGCAATTGGTTTCCCGTGTCCACAGCTCGAGAATCCACTGATGTATTATCTATGCTTATCGACTGTGGATCGCCGAAGTCGCGATCGTTTCCTTGAGTCGAGTCAACAGATCGAAGCGCTTGTCGAGCGCTTCTCAAGGGAGACACCAATCTCGGATGCTCCGGTCAATAATATGGGTTCTGGAAAAGTACCGCTGGCCTATGGCAAGCCTGGAGAGCTAAAAGTATGGGTCATGCTGTATCTGTGAGTTGTCGAATTGAGCATTGATTGGGGACAGGCTTAATAACGACTTCATGTTACAGAAAACTATTGGCATCCACATTCTCCTGTGGTGTGGTGGGAATGAAAACTCTTTTTCTACGTCTGCTGCTGCTTCCACTCGCTATGAGTATTTTATGGGCTTTCTACGCAAACGTTGGCGTAAGTAACTTAATTTCACTCCGGGATACCATTGTTAAATATCGTCTTTCTTAGGATGATGCCAGCGGCTTTTTCACCAAAAATGGCATGATATTGAACATACTTGGGCTCTCATACGGATGCGGCATTTTAACCACCATATCGCTGTGTAAGCTCAAAGATTTATATGCAATTATTTTTGTTAATTTATGTTCTCTCAATTGCAGTTCCAATTTGGCGAAAGAAGTTCTCGCAGGATACACCCGAGGGTCTCTACTCGGGCACCACACTGCTCGTCGCCTACAATGCAGTATCTATACCGTTCTCAGCGGTGTCGGCAGTTCTGGCCAGCTGTGTCATCTATCCGTATGTGATGTGTTAACAGACATTATATATTTTTACTATATTTAAAAAAATTGCAGCCTCCTATTGGACAACAAGTTCAACAATGGCACGGTCTTTGCGTACCTCTTGGTGGCCCTGTGGTCCAGCTATGTTCTGGCCGAGCAGCTGTCCATAGCGTTTCTTCTGGTAGTCAAGGTACCCTTCAATGCAGCCATAGCCGTGACTTATGTTCTGGTCATTAGCATCGCCTTGGCCAGCGGCACAGTGCGGTAAGTCGATTGTGAAGCAGATTTACTTTCCTTGTTACTGTGCCTAATCCATATTTCTACGCCACAGATCGTTTAAGGGCTTGCAGCCCTGGCTGCAGGATAACACCAAGGGTACCCACACACGATATGCCTCCTCTCTGTTGCACAGCATCGCGTTTCAGTCGCGCAAATTGAACTGTACGCCAACCGCTTCCGTTATTTGTCCGAAACCTGCGGACTTTTTGCACGAGCGTCTTGGCCTGCCGGATCCAGATGTATGTACAACGTTATCAGTTATTTTCACTTAACATTCCTCTACATACCTTATAGGAAACTATTGATGTGGCTGCTTCCTGCGCCTTTGCCGTGGGTCTGGCTGCCTTCAACATGCTGCTCTATTTATTTCCTATGCCGCGTTGCGTGCGCCAGAAATTCAAAGACTGAGGAAAACATTTAATACATGTGCGCAGCAAAAACTTAATTAATCCAACTATATTTATATGCATACAATTACTTAACTACAATAAAATCAGATTTTAATAACTTTTAAAAATACCAGTCAAATGCTTCACAGGGCTGCAACGTTTTTTTGTTATCGATGACTGATTGCTCGAGCTAAATAAAGTTCCGAATCGGAACTTCCGATGCTTCCGATGCTTTTTGAACCGATGCATCGAAAAATCGGTTACAAAGAGTTCCATTACCTGTAAATGCGTGTTACCGATGTACAAACTTGTTTTGGATATCGATATTAATTCTAAAGCTGTGAAATATCGATAAGTAACATTTTTTCAAAGAGAGCGCGCATTTAAAACGCAATTTTTCATCTTATCGATTGAAGCCAAACGTAAAATATTATTTATCATTTTATTTACAAGAAAACTTATAATTAATATATATTTCGGATTGAGTATATTCGAAAACCATTACAAATACATATATGTTTGATTCATTTGATAGTTTCTCAAATTTTACCAGCTGCACATCAAAATCAAGACTATAGTTTTTTGTTTTTTTTTTTCAGCTTTTGTGATTCGCTTCGCTTTAGTTTAACAATTGTCTAACGACTAAAAATATATTCCTTTTATTTAAATAACTAGATACACGCATGGAAATTCATTAGAACGCATCTGATTGAATGAATTGAATGTACGCGAGTGTTAATGGGTATCAAAGACGGTGAAAAAATGCGAGCAATTTCTAAATAAAAATCGGCAGTTAATACACATCGTATATATGTATGCATATAAAATACTGTGGCACCTATATAGTTGCTGCTGCTGAAGATAATTGAAGTATATGGAGTTACTTGTATTTAATGTGCTATGAGCGATGATTAAGGACAACTAAAATGGGCTGGTTTAAGTAGTATGGTAGTTATGCTATAGTTCAGGGGTTGTGCTACTGGGATTTGCTCTCACTCTCTCTCTCTCTCTATCGCTATCGCTGATCTGCTGCTCAGTCCGTGTCATAGTAGGCATAGTCATAGCTGGTATCCTCGTCGGCATGAGGTGGCCGTTTATTGTTCTTGCTCTTGGTCTTGACTGATTTCTTTTGTTCCCCCGCTGCTGTTGCTGCTTTCGTTGTTGTTGTGGTCGTCGGGCGCCTGGTTGTGATTGTTGTGCTGTAGGCGGTAGTTGGACGTCTCGTTGTGGTGCTAGTCGTTGTCGTTGTACTAGTTAAATAAGTGCTGCTGCTGTGGGTCGTTGGCCTGCTGCTAGTCGTCTGGGCAGTGGTCTTCGGACTAGATGACACCGATGCCTGTGGACTGTACTGCGAGTTGTACTGCTGCGACGTCTTCTCCGCTTTGTAAATGTCAGCACGCAATTTATTAATGCTGGCGGCACCAAAGTTCAAAGACTGTGCCGTCTTGAACAGCTCATCCTCGTCGTCGCTCAGATCGGACTGCTCCTGCTCGCGTTCCTTTTGATACGACGACTGCTGCTGGCTCTTCAGATGTGTGTGCGCCTGCTGAAAGTTATGGCTGAAGCCATGTGGCTGTCGGCTTGACAGCGGGGCGCTTGTCGTGGTTGTTGTTGAGCTGGAGCTGGTCGAACGGTTGCGCAGAAACTTGAAGCGATTGCGTGGAAAATCATTTTCATACAGCTCCGGATGGTATTGACCATCGTCTTCGTCCACATTGTAATACGGATTGGCTGTGGTGGGCAAGGCGGGTGTCACCGGCGACGTTTTCTTAGACGCACTCTGTGCCTGGCTGGGACGCAAAGTCTGCTGCGTTTGCTGGTAGAAGCTCTGCTCGTAGGGTTTCTTATAGGTCGTCGGCTTGAACGTGGTGGGTGTAAATGAATCTCTAGCCGCAAGTGTCGACTGCTTCTTGGCGCCAATCGGACTCAGTGTACTGGTGGTGGTCGGATAGAAGAACTCATCGTCGGCATAACGCTGTGTGGTGGCCTTGTAAGTGATGCTGCCACGGCTGGTGAAGCTGCGCGACTTGCTGGATGCGGGTGCTGGCGCGCCTGCGGATGCCTTGAAAGGTGCAGGCTCCTGGCTGCTCACGCGCGATACTTGCAATCCGGACTGGCTCGCTCTGGAGCGCTGATACTGCGGCTCAAGCTGAGCCACCTTGTTGCCTCCAGCTGCCTGCTGCTTCGCCTGGAACGGCTGCGGCTGCTGCAGTCGCACCTTGGGCACATCCGCAAATTCATTGTGATTGACGTAGTTCGATTCCTGTGGACCCAACTTCTGTTTGCGCACAGCAACCGTCGGTTTGTTGCGCCTGGTGGTCTCCTTGTCGTAGTCCAGCGAATTTTTGCCCGTCACCTTGGTGAAACTGGAGGGCAGCTCGGTGCTCTTGAAGCGTTGATAGGCGCCATTCGGATTGAATGTGGTCGGCTGAATGCGCTCCTGGGTCGGATAGTCGTTTAGGCCAAAGCTAAAGCGGCTGGTAATGGTGTTGCCCAGGCGTGGAGTTGTCGCCGCTGTGGGCGGTGGCAGCGTGCTGCTCGGCGTGGTCGTCGACTTGTAGCTGTGTGACGTGTAATCCTGTTTGTAGTCGGTGTTGTACGAGGCGTGCAACGTGATCTTCTTCAGTTGTTGCGACTTGGTTGTTGGTGCAGCCGTTGTGGTTGAACTGGCCGTTGTCGTCGAACTGCTTGTACGTTGTCCACGTGTGGGCGTGGCACGCGACTTACTGACCGACGCCGCTTCCGTGGTCTTGCGATTGTAATCGCTGAAATCATTTGGCCTGGGACGCGACACAGGCTCGTCATCGAATTCGCGACCGCCATGCCGGTTGGCAAAGAAGTGCGAGCTGTGGGAACCCTTGAAGATATCATCGCTGTCTTCTGTGTAAGCGGGAAAATGGAAAATGGGGAGTGGGGAATGGAGAATGAAGAAGATGCAGACAAGCGACAATACGCGTGATTAATTTGTGTAATAAATTTGAAGATCCCATTGTTTTCTGGCTTACGCTTTGAGTCGTCGTTGTTGTTGTAGTTGCTGTTATAGTTGCCATTGTTGTTGTTGTTGTTGTAATAGCTGCGCTCGGTGCTCGTTGTTGTTGTCGTTGTGCTGCTGCTGCTCGTCGTGGGCGTGTAATAGCTCGTGATGGGCCTCTTGGACGTCTGCGTATTGTCCGCACTCAAATTGGAATTTGAATTGGAACTGGCACTGGCCGGAGCGTAATTATGTCTGGAGCGCGACTTTTGATCGCCACGATTCTCCTTGGTGCGACGCACATCACCTGCAATTAGCCCAAGACGCGTATAATGGGACACGAAATTACCGAATAATTGGATCATTATTCATGTATCTTAACTGACCACTCTCGGCCCGTTGCAAGTGAAAGGTGCCCTCATCCTCCTCCTGCTGCTGGTGCTGCTGTTTGCTGCCCTTGCTCTCGTCACCGCCACGATACAAATCATTCAAATTGTTGCTGTCATACAGCGCCGTCGCCTTGTCACAGTCCACGTCCGCCCAGTTCGCACAGATCTGCAGCTCCTGGTCGAATGCCGTGCTATTGGGACAAAGAAAGCGATAGTCCTGCACCTGTTGGACAAACGAATTAACTCTTCGATGTGAGAGCTGCACAGAAGAAAGCAGATAACGCATAACCAGATCAACATGCAAGATTCCAATGTTATAAGTAGTAAAATTTTCAGATTAGTTCAGAAGCGTTTAGGTTAATCGACGGCGTCAACAACGACAACAACACGCAGCAGGACAACAAGAAGAGATAATTATTGATAAGAGTTTAGGATTTATAAAGGTATACTATGATATATGCTTATATTATTTATGTAAAATCGATTCGAACTGTTTTGAAAAATAAAATGTGTAATTAATTTTTAACGAATTCATGCGGTTTCGAAGCTCTTTAGGAGACTTTAAATAAGACAAGTGGGTAGCATGGTCCAAAATTTTCGAAAATTTTTGATTCATATTATTTTGACAGAGAGTCAACCCAGAGGTCAAATAAAAAAAAGTCATCTCCCGCGACCATTTTAATGGTATAAAAATAACCAAGGTTTTCGTTCATTGCAAGTTTCATTCATTCACACACTTTTAATACTCATTTAATTAAAATTTTGCACTTTGTAGACGTTTGCTTTTTTTTTCTTAGCGATTCCCTAAACACGTTCTCAAAGATGTCGCTGCAAATATCGTGACAACATTACAATAGCCTCGGCAAGGCTTTGACTTTAACAAGCCAAAGGCCGACACAAACTTTGGCATTTCGCTTGGCACTTGACATTTATCGTGCCCGATACGCGAATGTGCTCGGCACTCGACACTCGGTACTCGGTACTCGGTACTCGGTAGTCGGTAGTCGGTAGTCGGTAGTCGGCACTGGGTAACTGCTCTTGCTGCTGCAGTAGAACTCATCGTTCGTTAATTAAAGTGAACGTTCTCGATCTTGTTTTGGTTCCGTTTGTATGCAACTTGAGACTAATTGAAGCATCGGAATTGGAATCTACAGTAGTTTGATTCGACATGCGACAGACTCAATTTGATAAAGTATGTTATGGACCAGTCGTTGCCGGTTTACGCTTCGCACTCAATTCCTTCTTCGGCGATGAATGTGAAACGACCATCTAAAAGCGTAGTCAGATCTTTGAAAGTCATGTGAACGGAATGATAAACCGGATGTATGCGGTGTCGCGATAACTCTCGAACATACTCAGTTATACTCTGTAATTGAAAGCTTTCCTGTGTAACCTTTGATTCCTTTGATCCTTTGCAGTATATAAAACAAACCCAACCTTTTACTGAACCAGATAAGGTGGCAATCTTATGAAGTATTTCGAGGCATATCTTTGATCTAGCTATGAACTGCAGCTGAGCAGAAGAATAAAATGCCGAAGACAATGCAAAAGGGGTTTGCCTTGCAACAGGAATTTGCTATTGTATTGTCTACCGGATCTAAAGGTTCTTGGCAGCAGCAATTTAAGATATTTGGATTCCTTCTCGAGCAGAGCAAGGCGAGTCAGGATGTTGGTGTGCAGTAGGCAGACCGTGGCACATAGATACAATTAAGAGACTAATTTTAAAAGCCGCATTTAAAGGTCAACTGCTGCACTCACTCTCTTCTCGATTGGACTGCGCTGATGCCAGGCCAGATTTCCAGTCACGAAGTCTCATCACACATTTCCATTTGGTTCGGGTAATGTGCAACTTTGCCATTTAGCTGACAGCGCGAGCGACGACGACGACGACGACGACGGCGATGCGCAAGCGATAGATTACAATGGGCGCGTGCAAGTTCCTAACCTAAGTCATTCGACCAAGTTCCTTGCCTAAGTCATTCGATTCAAGCAGAAACCATAAAAAAGCACACACACAAAAAAACAAAAAAAACAAAACACAATTTTTGTCAATCTTCGCGTACCGCAGAAATTTGATCGACTCTCATTATGCTCGTGTTTCTATGTAATAATCTCGACAAGGCTGAGCATGTCTAAGCATGTCAGATAGCTCCATGTAACTTGTTAATTGTTGTCGTTATCGTGGCTGTGTTGCTGTTGTGGTTGCCGTTGCCTTCTACCGTCTCTCGCTAGCCAGCTGGAACACTTACCCCCACTCCTGGCAACTTCACGCACACATGAAACATCTGACACTGCGTCTCGGGATCCGCATAGTAGCCGCCAAGTATCTTGTCGCGGCATGTGAACTGTGTCTTCGGCATATTCTGCAGACTGTACGTGGGCCACGGTGTGCCAAAGATGTCCTCATCCTCGTCCAGCAGCTGCGTCTGCACGAGGCACAGCAAGTGGCTGCCGAGTAACGTCGCTGCAAACAGAGAGAGAAACCGAGTTAAAACGTGATGGATGAACTCAAGTGGCAAAGACTCAAGTGGAATAGACTGAAGCCGAGCGTAGCCGAAGCTGATGCTGCTGCTGCTGCTGCTGCTGCCCATTGGCCTGCTGTCCGGATGACCTTCAGCTTAATGTGGATCGCGCGAACACTTTCGCTTGCATTGCACGCAGAAGACGTGAGACGCCGAGACGAGCTCGTGATTTATTTACTATATAAATGTGTGTGTTTCTGTGTCGCAGTACTTTATGCGGCTCAAGGCTGCCCCCCATCAAGTTCTCTCGGTGCGTGCGTGTTTGTTTATTGCCTTTTTTCACATTTTTTCTACATTTTTTGACAATTAATTGCTTTTTGATAAAAAAAACAAGACATCATTAACATTTTAAGGCGAATTCCCACAGCGATCACTTGTGTCAATTGAACTGGCAAAGTGATCCCTCATGAGGTTAGATACCATTAAAATGCCATGTCAATCAAAGTTATGGATTACCGACATATATCGCATAGCGTACAAGCAATTCGACAGTCCCTGTATGGTCAGTCTCGGACTACACGGGCCTAATTACCATGACGCTCTCTCTGTTGGCGATTGGTTGTGGTTTTTTGCGGCTTCTGTTCTTGCAAAACCTGAGCGGAAGATGCGCTTGCTGCAATTAATGCGATTGCAGTTGCAGAACCAATGCTAATCGGCCTAACTGGCTCCGCTACCGCACTCCCCCATCTTTGCCTTTCTGCTTCCCGTCTGTCTGTCTGTCTGTCTGTCTGCTGTCCGTCTAGTCAGGCACAAATTGCAGTCAAATTTACTGGCTGGCTGGCATTATGCAATCGAGCGCCTCATTCATCATTCGACGAATAAAAGCCAAAGAGAAAAGCCAAACAAAATAAAAGAAGGACGCAGATGATGCTGTTGTTGGCCGTCTGGCTGCATTTAAAGATTCGCATTTAATTCAAATGAATTTTATTTTTGTTTCCCGTTTCAAGCAGATTGCCCGATTCCCAGCTTCAGTTTCGGGAACCAACAAGTGAGTCGCACGCAGTCACTCACTCAGTCAGTCAGTCTGTCAGTCGCGCTTCCGTAAGGCGTAAGGCGTCGTCTTGGGCTTAATGAACATTCAAGCGGCAGTTTATAATAAACTTTTATAACTCTGCATATCGCATAATTATCATCGTGCGGATGACCCAATATCGCTGCCGAGTGTAGTAGTTGAGTAAACAATTGTTCAATTTTTTTTTTTTATCTATTTATCATTTGTTTTTTTCCCTTATTTGTCTTCGTTGTTAATTCCGTATTGGAGCCTCAGGGCATTTTGCAGAGAAATCCATAATTAATTGCACATACATACTTTTTATTTCTCTGTACAGCATGATATCTAACGAAATACCATCATGTTTCTTACGGTACGTTAATGTGCAGACCTTGAGCCACTGCATAATTTCCTATAATGAAAGATCTAACAGGCAGACGCCAACTAATGATCATGCGAAGTAGTTATCGACACGACGATGAGCTTATTGCGCTGGTACCTACATTAATATGCGATTGTTCACACACATAAACTCAATTTGCGGCAGGTGGGAAGGTCAATCGACTGAAGCTTGGGTATCGAGTGGATGCTGAGATCTTCAGTTCTAGTTTTTTTTTGTTTTCTGCTTGTGGGTCGAACCATTTCGTCTTCTTCCCTATACTTACCCAGAAGAAAAGCACACAGTTTGCGGTTTAGGGTCGACATGACGCCGTTTAATCCAAAGTCGTTTTGTAATTTATGATATATCCAAATGGTTATCCAAAGTGATGCTTGGGTCGGCTGCTACTGGTTTGCTTAATGTTGATATTCACATGGAAAGCACTGCAAACAGACACAACACACAAAAATCTTATAAGTACGAAGGTTTACAAGATGTTTTGCTTATTTTTCGTGTATCGCTTATGTTTTTTTCTCTTTGCAACTAACACGGAATCAACGAGCGATTCATTTTCATTATACGAAACTGTTTGTCATGCCATGGAAGACGGCACTCAACTAGAAAATGGCCAAAAACACCGAAAATTCAAACAGTTTTTGTTGTTGGTTTTTTATTTGTTTTCTTTTTTTTTTGTTTCTTCCGAACTCCAACTCCACGTATTCACGTATGTAAATGCGTACGAATGTGTTTCGCAAGGTGCGAAAAACTACGGCAAAAGCATTTAGAATGTGCAACGAAACGTTGAAGGCATCCAAAGCGGGCCTCTTTCCACTTGCCACTTGTCCCTGTCCCAGGCGTTGGCTCAGTTGAGTGGGGCAAAGGCAAAGGCAACGGCAGAAGAAACTAAAACTAAAGAAACAACTACGAACCGCACGAGACGAGCCAGCGAGGCGCAGTGATGCGCGATTTGCGACTTTATCGTTTACGTTGTCGAAGCGAAATGATTTCTGAAAGCGAAAGGAAAAACCACTTGGGCCACATCGGTAGAAGCTGCCACAGCAGCGGCAGCGGCCGCGGCAGCAGCAGAAGCATCGACAGCGACTGCGGCGCCGGCGTCGGAGGTCGGCTTGCTCAGTCTGCTCGGTTACGGCGCGGAGCACACGAGCCGATGCTGATCAGATCGTGTGGCGTTCGTTGTACGATGGTTGCGGCTTCTTTGCAACTCAAAGGGCGGACGCATGTGTCGCATGCTTAACGCACATTACGCATACGCCGCGTGTGACACTTGTGCATTGCATGTCGCCGCATGGCTGCCTACCCGACTGCCTGGCATCGTTTGTCACTCACTTACGTCAGTCGGCCGTAGGGCCGCATGCCGTGCCACGGCAACCCCGTGACGCCCCCGAACTGCACACCAAACCGCATTCGCCTGCAACTCGCTACGTGAAGTCACTTACGAGTCGCGTCGGTTGCATCTTCCGCTGGTATTATGTCATAGTTAGTCATGGCGCGGCGGCATTGTCATTTACTCTCTGTGCCGCAGCCCCAGCCCCAGCCTCACTCTTAGTTTCATCCTCAGCTGCTTCTGCCGCTGCTGCTGCCGTTGTGTCGGGCCAAAAGTCGCGATGCTGCCGCTGCCGTCGGCAATCCGGTTCTCGTATATGGGTGAGTAGTGTGCCGCAGTGTGGGGAATGCGCGGCATTTGTTGCAGTGTGGGAATTTGCACGCCCGCCGTCGCGGATCAGCATCTGCATCTGCAGATTTTGGGCGTTTCTTTTTTTTTAGCCAGATATCTCTTTCTGTTTGCCGTTTGATTTGTCAGGGCGGCAACTGGCCGTGTCCATCCTAAACTGACTGGCCTGGCGACGTGACCGTCAATCATCAACTGGCTGCTTGGCATTTGGCCATGTTGAGGTTGCCTGCCGGAAAATGCATGATACTGCCGAAAAAAAAATGTCAACTGCTGCGCGAGCAATTGCAACGAACTGAAGACGAGCCTGTGTGACTTTCAAGCCAAGCCCGCTCGAAGGGAACCGGGGATATGTCCCACTTGGCATATGGCAAAAACGTTGTTGCTGCTGCAGCTCTGGCTGGCTGGCTATGGCTGCTTTGCCGTTGTCATTTTTCTAATTTCTCGGCTTATGCAGTCAGCTGCAAGCGATTGTGTAAGAGCCGATGGCGTTGCAGTCCGTCCGCCGTCTGTCCTACGTCTTCCATCCATCCGTCCGTCCGTCCGTTTGTCGTTGCCGCGCGACTCTTTAGAAAACATAATAAATGTTCAATTTATTTTTGGGTCTACGTTTGTGTCATCCCCATGGCAAAGAAATGCAATGACTCACGCGATGCAGCCGATCTGCGTGGGAAAGGCCACAAAAACAAGGAAGTGTCCAGTGCAAGAGGAAATGACTCGAAACTTGCTTGCACAGACCTTAAGATCTATTGCACTCCTTCTGAGCATCGAGCTTCTCTTCCAGCTCAACTTTGCTTAGAAAATCTTGAATTATTTCTAGATTGTTCGACATTGTCTAAGAATGCTCGTTTCCATTGCTTCGCTTCTTGTATAAGCCAATACCGGACATACTCCAAGTGTATGCTGCGGTATTTCGACCCCCTCCAATATTCAGATTGCTAAGGTAGTTTGGATTACACAGCAGTTCATTTGGCAGCAGTTTCATGAGCACAAAGAAAGCTCTAACAAAAGACTTAGGACACAAACTTGAATGCGTTTTTCCTAAAAGACTTAGGACACGAACTCACGCAGCATCAACTAAAAGCTACTTTACCGGTGCCAGCGCCTGCCATCATTACACAGCAACTAATCTGGCATGATTCTAATTAGCGCCTGCCTTCAATTAAATAGACATCAATTTTCGAATGGCCTCCCAATATCTGACATTGATTAATGCGCCCCAAGACAAAGACACGACTGTGCTGTCGTTCGCATTGGCAGCTACATACAACAACAGCAGCCGGCGAAGAGCTAAGTACCGACGCTCTCATCCCATCTCAACTTACGTATTGGCTATAACTGCAGGCAGGCAGGCAACTCGTTAAGAATTCGAATACATTTTCGTTTCGAAAATTATTTAATTTTTGCCATTATATAATCGCAGTTGTATCTATCGCCAGGTAAGCTGGCTGGTAAAAGTGCCGAAAGCATTTGCACAATGTGTGGGAGCCGAAGCCAATGGAAAATGCATGCAGACATTCACCAGAAACCGCAGCAGCAGCATCAGCACCAGCAGCAAGCAAAAGTAAATTTCAATTAAGCTGAAGATGCGCGGAGCAGGCAAGCGAGCACCCGTCTGCCATTTGGCTGGCAGCGCAGCGACAAGCGACAAGCGGCGCGCCAAAAAATGCCAAAAACTTAGCAGCAGGCCGACTAACAAGTTGAGAGGATCTGGACTGGCTTGCAGCGATGCAGTTGCTGGCGGCAATGAGCGCTGGGGATGTGTCTGGGGCTGGGACTGGAGCTGATGCTGGCGCTGCTGCTGGCTCTGTCGCTGTGGTTCATACTACAGTTGGGCATTGCAATTGGATTCGCTGTCTGGGCCATTGAGTAATTGTGCGACTGCCAGCAGATTTCCCGCTGATAAAGTGCAGCTCTTGGAAAAGCTCATAATAAGAAATTACACAGATGCATATAGAGACGCGTGTGTGTGTGTGTGTGAACGTGTTTGTGTGTAGCCCACTCGAACACATAGATGAAGTCGGATTTGGGACGCCTGCACGTGGCAAGGCAACCGCAGACGCAGTTGCAGCTGTGCAATTTACAGTTTATGATGCGACGGCTTGCGAAATTTTTGAACGCAACGCAAACGCGGGATTGGGTCAGCCAGTCAGAGAGCCAGTGAGGCAGTCAACCGACCAGTCAGTGGGCTAATTTGACGTTTGGCAAACGCACTTCGCCATGATGTGGCACTTTCGTGCGATGCGTGTTTCTGATGCGACCACAAACCAAAGACTTAGGCAACGAACTTGCGTCTGTCATTTTAATTTGCACTCATAAAACAGTGAAACGCTCGCAGTTACAGCAGCCGATAGATCGCCGAGTCGCCCTATCGCCCAGCCGCGATGCAGATAGAGGGCTGCATTTGCAGTCTGAATTTGCATAAAACGCGCATTAGGCTCTCCCCCGCGTAGGCATCGCCACCGCTACCGCCATAGCCATCGCCAGCGCAATTCGCCAGCGACTAGGCGCAACTTGTGCCGAAATATTCACGACGAAACGTGAGAAAATGTTATAGACACACACACATAATCATATACCTATATAGTGTCTATACTTGCACAGATCTGGGCATGTACAAGCAACCGTCGAGCTTAGAGGCGCAAACAAAATAAATAAAAATATTTGCAAATTATGGGAATGGCAACGACAGCGGCGGCGGCGGCGGCTCTTAACTCGTTGATTTCGCCAAGAATCCGGCGCAGCAAGTTGCAGATGCATCAAAAGTTGGTGCTGCCACTGCTGCTGCAGCTGTTGTTGTTGTTGTTGTTGTTGTTGTTGTTGTTGTTGTTGTGGTCGCCGTATCTGTGACTAATTGCATGCCCATACAAATGCACTTTTCGTAATTATTTGCAACAATGTTGGAATATGTGCGGAATTATTCATTGTAATCATGTTAATGAGCTTCGGTCTTTGTTCGTCTCTGTCTCTCTCTCTCTCTCTCGATCTATCTCTCTCTGTGGCACTGGCACTAGTGAAGGTACGAACATTGTCCACATTGATTCTCGAGTTGCAGCGCTAAAAACACCGTCACTTCCTACCAACTCAATGTTCGTTAAATGCCAGCTGCTCGACCATTCGGACCAGGATGCACTGCATCCGAAATTATGCGCATTTTTAACAGCGGCTTTTTATGTTAATTCAATTAGACGCCATTTGCAGCGACACTGCCTGCCGTTGCCAGTTACCAGTTGCCTCCTAGTCGAGCTGAACTCTGTTCCCATTCGACGGTGTCTTCTTCAATTGCCGCTGCCGCTGCCGTTGCCGTTGTTGCTGTTGCTGTTGACTTCGCCGGCGGCGGGAGCAATCGAGCAGATGGAGAAGAAAACATTTTTTAACAGCAAACGTTTTTAGGTGCGCCACTTGCTGATCGTTTGTTTGGCTTAAACACGACAACAACAACAACAGCAACAGCAACAATAACAATGGCAATACCAGCAACAGCAACAGCAACTGCTACAACTACAATTTTTTGCGGCTGATTTATGCGTTTTTCAGCATTTAAATTGGCATTTATGTCAAACGGCGGTAAGTTATATTTTTCTTTAATACATTTCGCTTTATTTGTTTTATAAGCATCGTCCTTGAGCACGATCATAAGGCGACGCGACGCGACTTCGACACTTTTCCCGCTTAAGATACAGTAACAGCATCCACGTCTTCGTTTCCCATGGCTGCCACTCGGCAAGGTAGGTATTCCAAGACCTGACTTGACTTTATAGATCCGCATTTAATTGTTCGTTCAGTCTCCGCTTCGATAATTAAGTTTATGTTAGCTGTGAAGCATTTGATCCGCTTAAATTAACACAGAAAACTTTTAGCTAATCTTTATGCATATTTTATGCACGGAGAGACTAGTTCGAGTGCAGGCACTTGCAAACGTAACGTATACGACATGTGTTGCAACCGCGCATCTGCTGTTAGCGTGTATTTTGGCCTGCAGCTAACTTTGATCTCAATTAGCTTGAAAAAGTAGAGTAACTGCAATCGATAGATACACTTGCAGATCGGTAGGTGATGAGTTTTTTTTAAGAACTTTTGCAAACACAAAAGCTGAGCTATAACTAACTGAAAAAGAAATAAATACATTGCAACGATTGTTTGACACTTAGAGAATATAACATAGATATATAACTTAACTCAGCTAAGCACAAGATCAGAACAATATGTGACTGTTACAAGTACTATGACCATTTCGTTATACCCTTTATAAATATACTCTATCGAATCAAACTAAACGCAATACAAAACGTAGCTTGCCTCTCACAAGAGACACGAGACGCTGCAAATGTTGCATCGCGTCAATAACTGTTGAACTTCCAGATGCGATTCTCGCGCGGATGGTCTATGTAGTCACAGATCGAATACGTATGTGCCGCAAAATGCCACTGGCCTTGGCGCCCGCTGAGAATGTTGCTGACGGGTAGCAGAAGCAGCAGCAGCAGCAACCGAGCACAAGCAGCAACAACAACTGCAACTGGTAGCGACTGGCTGCATCTTTCGAAAGCTGGCAAATCCGTTTGGCTTTCGGCGCTTGTTACAGTTTTGTTTGGGGTCCGATGTGAAAAATCACATTGACTGTTGCCCAATACGAGTCGCGAAATGTGTTGGCGTAATTAATTAAACAAATTATGTGGATTGCGCAGACGCATTGACGTTTTTGGTCCAAGTCGAACCAACTTGAGTGTCAGCTTTATTAATTTCACTTAGCGCTATCGATGGGAATGCAGTCTGAGTTGGAGTTAAAATAAAAAAAAAAAACTAGAAGAAATAGCAGCGGAAAAAAGTCAGAAACAAGAAACAACGCGCGAAACCCAACCAGACTGCAGTGGCTTCACTTATGGTCAATAATCATTACAATTGCAGTCGGGCCATGATTTTGCAATGCCGATAGATGCCATATAAGCCGAGCGTCTTTGGGCGCACCTGGGTCGCCGGCGTGTGGATGTGTACTTTGTGCCATTTGCGGGCCAAATTCCTTTAGCCGTCTGCAGCTGTCCCAAACACTGCCGAAGTCCGAGTCGAGTGCTTTGTCATCGATTGGTTTGCTTGCATTCAATCAATTATTAATTACACGCCTTGCTGTTGCTGCCGTAGCCGTTGCCATTGTTGGCCGTGTTGCTGGCCATTGTTGCCGCAATTGCACTTAAGTGTCCATCGGACAATACTGCAACATCTTCATCAAAACATTTTTCTACAAAATGGTTTTTGTTTTTCTCTTTTCCGGCCAAGTCATTTTTCTTTGGAAATCTTTGGAAATACTTAACAACCGCATCAAAATTAGTTTCGTTATTGTGTTAGCCTTCGACTTGCCCAACTGATTCCAACTTCAACTTCGACTTCAAGTCGAACAGAAGATCGACAAAGTGAATTGATTTTTTACGTGCGTGTGCGGTTAGCTGCGACTAAAGATCGATTGGGACTCGGCAGAGAGCGCCTTGTTAGGGTGCTGCGTGTGGGAAAAAAAAACGTTTTTGTGGCTAGTCAAACGATTTGTGGGCTGGTAATTCGATTAGATCGGGCCCGGAAATGCAGTCGACCCTTTTTGCGGCTGGCCAGACAGACAGATGCGGCCGGCATCAGCATGTGTATGATGTCTGGTACAGGAATAACACAACAACAACAACAAACGGCATAACTGAAAGTCGGTAATGCCGTGACACAAGCCACTTGGCAAACTGACGGCATTTGGCGATGGTTAAAAGTCACATTGTTGACCTTTTGGCGATCTGAAGCTGCCGCGTTGGAGAAAAGGTATGTATTTTTTTTCGCTGCCTCCTTCTTCTTCTTTTATTCATGTATTTCAACGCAGTCCCACTTCGTCGCAGGCGGCAAACTGAGCTCAGCTCATTAAAATAATATTTAACCTTTGAATACGAGACAAATACTCGTTGAATACACTCAAAGCACTCGTATTTGGGGCTTTTGTTTGCCCGTCTGCAGAGCCAACGAGCCGTGCGCAATTAAAAATTAACTATTTAGTTTTAATGCTGCCCCCACCTTCAAGTCATCTGCTCAACCCCTCTCTCCCCTGTGTCCCCTACCGAATCGGCCAATTCAATATCTAACGACTTTTGACAGTCGCGCATTTTTGTTTTGTCTTCTGTATAGATATTTGCATGCAATGCGATTGCCCTAACCGGTAATAGGTAGCTCAGTTTTTCAAACGATTTACACAAAACACAAATCTGTGGAAAATCCTTAAATCTTAAAATTATGATAAAATAACTTTTTTTGGATTTACCATTTCATGTAAAAAACAGCATTATTCGTAGATAATTTCTAACGTATTAAATTCGAAAGTGTATTCAAATTTGAACGTTGAAAAAACAAAAAATTATTGCGAATTTGTTATTGTCTTTGGCACTTACCTGACCTATGCGCGTTTCACACGCCAACCCAACGCAGAGATTGCCCCCAAGGGGTGTGCGTGGCATCTCTCAGCCCTGACATCAAATTGCGCCTGATATCGCACGTACAGCACAATAAGTGATCAAAAGTGCTTTGGAGAGTGCAATTTGCTGTCATAGCTAAAGTGCTTTGATTTAGTGATCAAAATTTTGTCTTTCATTCATTACATTCTTATAAATAAAATTTGGTAAAATTTTAATAATTCGAAACTGAATATGTGGTCGCGTATTGTATTTAGCTACTTGATATTCTCAACCATCTATACTTTGACCTATAAAAATGATTAACTCAATAATAATGTACAGAAAATAGATACGTTCAGCATTAAAATTTTGTGGAAATTTTTCTTCTCTTATTGATTTGATTTAGGTGTTGATATCATTTATATTTGGTTTATTTGGTTGACCAACGCCGTTCGTCTCGCCTCGTTTAATGCTGCTTCTCCTTCCGCCTTTGAAGCAGCTTGCGTAGCATATTAAAAGAACTCAGCACTGGTACCATGACGGGCAGGAAGAGCGGTATGTAGATGGCATATTTCTGTTCGTCAGGAAAGTAAAGTTGCGCCAATAAGCTGGCATCAAAGAAACCGCGCTCCGAGGCCACAAAAGCGCGTTTGGCCAATGCCGAAGCATCCGCCAAGCGATGCTCGAGTAAAGCGACCTTGGCAGCCAAGATGTCACCATAGGAATTGGTTATGGCCGTGCCCACTTTATCATCAATCACAATGTAGCTGATTTCATCTGGAAAACCATTAACGTTAAAATTGCGTGCAAATTAGTTGAGCTTAATGAACTACTACCCAGCAATTTAATGAGGCTCTGAAGTGTGCTACTGGCCGTGGCGATATGTCGTATTGCGCTGCGTCGCACATATGATTCGTATTCCCAGCGTCGTGGTGCGAGCTGCTCGATATCCACTGTCTTTACGCCAGCTACTTGCACTTCACTGCTGATGTCCAAGAGTTTGTGCAACTGATCTAGCATCACCTGCATGTTATCGTTGGTGCTTACATAGTAGGTTGGCGGTAGTTCATTGTTCAAGTGCGCAAGACACACGTGCTCTGGCGGATTGGCAATAATGAAGCCTCCCCATGGTGGTGAAATAAAGCCATCGACGCCATTCCGTGTTAGCATTTCGTTGCCATTATAGATATGCAGGGGCGCAGTATTGCAGGGAGGAATGTACACAACTAAATTGATGACGGGTTTCTCCGTAATACTTGCACTCAGGTTCTGTGCAATAGATGTCAATAAATGCGGCAGAGCAGACTCCTGAAGTGCATAATGACGACCTAGTTTAGTTTCATCTCTTATCTGCTTAATATCGGCTTCAATTGAAACGCGGTACTTCCATTGCGTGCGCACCGTGTAGTTGGATATATCGGAAATCTGCGCTAGGAATGGTTCAATATAGGCTAAAGTATTGTTTGATTAGTCAAGTCCAAAGGAGAAAGTGTTGTCTTTTCACTTACTCTGAGCAGCCAATGCCACATTCCATTGGGCATGTGTCAGTCTTGGTTTGGGATTCAGTACAGAAACAATCACATCGTAGTCGGGCTGTGGCGCCTCTGACTTGACACCATGTCGCTCGTCTGTCGACAGTATCTGTTTGATGCGAAAGGTTTGCAATATCTTGGAGTGCAACAATTGTGCTATCTTATTTGAAGCTACGAAGGAAACATTAGTCACGAATCACAACAAGCAATTGTTAATCTACTTACTAACATCGCTGCGCATAAGCGCCGAGCGTTCAGTGGTCAGTAAGATTTCATCTTCTAGCTTGGGCCATTCAATGAAAAGAAAATCACCCACACTTAGGGGATGTGCCTGTAACAGCAACTTCTCCAAACCAGCCGGAGTATGTGCCTCCGAAGCCTTGACCGGAGTTGCAAGCTGCTTAAATTCAACGATCCATATTCCTAATAAAAATCATTAATAATTATCGACTTAAAATTCATAGTGTACACCTTACCAGTATCATTGAAAGCGGCTTCCAGCTCGGAAATGAGCAGCTGACCACGACTCGGTTGTTGTGTGTATATGGCCACCTGCACATTTGTTCGAATAGGCTGATCACTGAGGCGCAGAATGGATGATGATGGCAAGTTAACTCTGTGAAATGGTTTCAAATCGATAAAATGTTAAGAATAATAAGCTAGTGACTTACCTGTACACCGTGGTAGTTTGCCACCACATAGGCACGCCAATAACTACGATGACCACAATGAATGCAATCGTCGCTGCAATACGGTACCACTCTGCAAAGGAAAAATATATGAGAAATTATTTACATTAAAAGACACTTAGAACTTATAGGTTTACGAGAATTATAGATATCACAAGTGTTTCTTTTTACATCGCTTTATTGTGCGTTTCTGTGTGAATATTATTGTTTGTTTACAATCAACATTTACAAATGTATAGGTATAAGTAAGCAACGCTACAAATCTAGTTTGTGCCTTGCCAGAATAACAACAAATTGTGCTTTGTACGGGTGACGGCTTATGTAAAACAAATCGTTTATTCCTTGTAGCTGCAGGATATTACAAAGACAGGCCCCTTATCCAGTGGCGTGTTGCGTGACACATATTTCGTAAACTTTGTAGTTCCCTCGCATCGATACACAATATTTAGAGCATTATCTACGGGCGTTATCGTAAGCAATACCGAATCATCGTGACACTCTTCTTCGTCTTCCTCGTCAATGGCTTGGTCTTCTTCGCTGTCATCAAGTAGCCCATTTGTCTCAGGGATGCGTGGTTCTACTTCAGGTGAGAGATATGTGATCACCGCAGCACCGTCTGCTGCATTTAGATAGTACACAAGGTCCAGCGTGTTTTCCTCACTTACTAGTCCATCGCCCAAAACCGTATAGTTCCCGTGCGACCAGCGCTGCAGCTCCACACTTCCTGTTGGTGTAATAGCATCCGATCCATACAGATCCAGATCAGTAAAGTCGCGTAGCAAATGGAACATAGCGTTACTGTGAAACAGTTGCAAAAGTTCATGTACTGTCCCCGTGGCGGTACTCAGGTCCAATACTTCGTAGTTGTGTGCATTAGCCGGACCTTGTCGTCGCCAAGTCAGTGACTCATCCGTTAGTAGTTGTGATCGTGCTAATTCAAATTTTTCACGTTTGAAGAACTCGTATAAGCAAATTTCGGAATTCTCCTCAATTCGCTTTTGTATACTGCGTCTGGTAGCCGCCTTAAGGTAGACTTCGTTCAACAAGAGTCCTAACTTGGGCTTACTAATTACATCTGGTTGCTGATAGTTAAGTGGTGGGAAAGCACGTGAAGAGTCTCCAATAAAAGATTCGTTAGTGGCGCCATGAAACCAACCGTTGATAGTAAGACGTGGGTAATCAAAAGTAGTCACCTCACCCACTTGGTGAAAGGAACGCGATCCGACTTTAAAGAATGCAAACTGATTGTTTTTGGGAGCAATTTTATGCTGCACGGGAAATTGTGGATAGCATTGTTCGTCGCTAGAAAAAATCTCTAAGCAGCCGCCTTGTTCTTCATTCCATTCTTCAGATCCCTTCCAAGGGGACATATAATAGATGAATGCTATTTGTCGATCCTTAAGCAGATCGTCGTGTACTAATAGATAGTCTCCGCAGGTGTACATGCTGCATGAGGCAGACACATAGTCTAGTTTCAGATTAGTAACCTCCTCAAGCCAGGGCCGAACTTGTTTACGCAAAAACTGCAGGAAATTACTGAGCAGGCGACACTCAGACATGTTAGACAGATCCGTGCTTTGGTAGAACTCATAGAGGTCCATTTGCTTCCGCGACCAATGAACCTTATCAATAATTTCCTTTACAAGAGCTTCGCTAGCGCCATTCTTTAACAGTCCTGGCAACAAACAAATTTGAAATGGATCTCCGTAAATTTGTGCACCAGTTGTTTCCTCTTTGGTACAAGGTGCTTTTGTCTTCCATGCTGTCTGAAGCCATTTTGTTATATCTTTTTGTAAGTAGGTAGAATTTAAAGTCAACTCGGCATCATGGTCGCCCGAACCAGCATCAGCATCCACATCCAACGATTCGTTTAGTCTGGCCAATTTCCTATGTGGGGCTTCGCTATTTGCATCCGGCTTGGAGTCCTCGTGTTTTTCTGCAAGAGCAATACAATGAATGACATTGCATTAAGCTTTTAATACAAGGGCATACCTTAAATTTTAATGTATGGCCGCGCATTGTATTGACGTACACTTAATACACAAGCACACGGATAGCCTCTATGGACTCGTTGTGCCGGCACATTTTACATTTACACGCTATTCAATTTGCAGCTACTTATTTTGATACACATGCTTCCACTCACCTTCAGCTTGTTCTTTTCGTTTGGACTTCAATGGACTATTCTGTTCCATACTGTGATTGCTATTTAAATTGTATTATATTTTATAGAACGAAATGAAAATCATGTACATTAGGCGTCTGGAACAAAAACATCGATAAGTGTCACTATCAATAACATTCTTGTCATCGATAATTCGTAATTGACGCAAAAATGCGTTAATGAACGCAATTTGCTAATAAAATCTTATTATTATAAGTCCAAGATATAGTACCTCATATGTTTTAAATCAGGGTTTATTATAACATGTTGCTCTCATTGAAGCTTATCTGTGTGTAGTGCATAACTATGTTAAAATGTTGAGAACACGACGTGAACACCTTATCAATTGCACCATGGGCCAGAGCATATCGATATCACTTTATACTTATTTCATCATGAAATGAACAATCAGCTGGTTTAAATTCCTATTGTGCTTCTTATTTTGGTATTTAGGTTTAATGTTTGGATCAAAATGCAGGCCTCAAAATATATAAGACAAATGATAAGTAATTTCTATTAATTTATTTATCAGTGCAATGTTGTTGGATGCATTTTGCATTTTAACAGCTGTTAAGTGGCCAAGGCAAATAAACTATAACATTGTGAATTGCGCCATTTATAATGTTCCCGCTCATTTTTCATTTCGGCGGTAAAATTGTGTTCATTTGGCGGTTTGCGGGTACAGCAACCATATTGCAATTGCACTCAACGCCAAACAGACGCGCCAATTTTGGTTAAAAAATTTTACCGACACGAAAATACATCGATTTTTACCGAATACATAGATCAACGTCTATCTGGACTAATGGCCGCCGCATCAGCTAGTGTAAGGAATGGACGGAAGTTTGCCCAGGATACTCAGCCCTTTACGATTTTGATTGAGGGCAACATCGGCAGCGGGAAGACAACCTTTTTGAATCATTTCCAGAAATACAAAGAAGATGTCTGCCTGATTACGGAGCCCGTCGAGAAATGGCGTAATGTGGACGGCGTCAATTTGCTCGAAAAAATGTATAAAGATCCCAAAAAGTGGGCCATGCCCTTTCAATCATATGTCACATTGACGATGCTTCAAGCGCACACTGCACCGACGGATAAAAAGTTAAAAATACTTGAACGATCCATTTTTAGCTCGCGGTAAGTGAATAACTTGTGACTCGAAAATACCCGGAAACGTGTTTTTTGGGGTGCAGCTTTAAAAATCAAGCCAACTTAAATAATTTCTTGCAGATATTGTTTCGTGGAGAACATGTATCGAAACGGTTCCTTGGAGCAGGGAATGTACAATACACTTCAGGAGTGGTATAAGTTCATTGGCGAAGCAATACACGTGCAAGCCGATCTGATCATTTATCTGCGTACATCACCCGAGGTTGTGTTTCAGCGTATGCGAGAACGCGCCCGTTCCGAGGAGAGCTGTGTACCATTAAAGTATTTACAGGAGTTGCACGAACTCCACGAGGATTGGCTCATTCACCAGCAGCGCCCACAGCAGTGCAAGGTTTGAGTTGAAATTCAAATCCTAGATGCAAGTAAACAAAGTAAAATTTTCTAGGTTCTTGTGTTGGATGCTGATCTGAATCTAGAAAAAATTGGAAGTGAATATCAACGTATCATTGATGAGACAAGTATCAAAGATGCTATCTCAAGTGCACAACAGACTCCGGCGGTGCTGGTGTCGCCCAGCAAACGACAAAGGATGTCCAGCTAATTTAAATGGTTCGTACAGAGTCTACTTACTAACTTAAGATATGCAAAGAATTTATACATTTCCTACGTACTTAGATATATTATTCGCAAAACGGATGCTTTTATGCGGAGAGAAAAAGAACGGGATAAATTATAACTTCAATTTAAACAATGAGAAACCATATTTTAATCGTATATGTATAAATATTTTTAAGGAATTTAGAAGGACAATGTAATAAACCCTCACATTTGAGTTTAAAGTTAAAATCTAAAGAATTTAATGACGTATCCCTTACTATTAAGGGAATATATGTTACAAATATGTTATGGAAGCTTTCGTTGTTTATTAAAATCCAGTCTCTGCTCCACCACTTTGTAGAACAGCAGTTATGCGCCATGGCATTGACTCATAAAGCTGTTCGATCTTGTTCACCAGCTCCTCATCGCTGTGCCAAATATCGTAGAGTATGGAACGGAATTCATAGACATTTTGTGGAGACTGATCTTGAAGTTTTGGCTCGATAATAGCCATTAGTTGTTCCAGCAGGCTGAGATCGTTGCATTCGTCATTGCAATCAGGTCCCACCAATGTATCGAGATATATCTCTTTGTGCGTTGTATCATCCTGGGCCTTGTTGTCGTCCATGTTGAAAATATTACGCCAGTCTTGAACTGTCCAATCCTTATGGGCATTTGCCCATTCTATACGCCTCTGCTTTACGGTTGAACTCAAGCCTCCATTCTTAAGCTGAAACTGCTTCGATCTAATTTCACTGATACGCCGCTGCAACGTGCGACGGCTAACTTCAATTCCAAATTGCGACAATAGCTCCCGCTGCACATCAATGGAAGTGTACTCGGGATGTTCACAGAGTAACTGCTCGACCAATTTGCGATTCTCGAATATCTTCGGTCGTCCAACATCACGTTTTTGGTTAGTTTCGGTCAGAGGCTTTTGCTTTAAATTTCCGCTGTTACATTTTTCAACGAGTCCGTAGATTCGAAGACCGTTCTTCATCTCACGCACATCTGAGCCTAGCACCATTGCGAGTTTTCAGTAATAGGAATATTTATTTTTAAGGGTTGTTGGCCGTGCCAAAATCACAAGACGAATGTGACCACTGAAGTTTGGACACAGCTATATATGCGGAAGCAGGTAAACTTTATAGCTCGTGCATCTGGTCGAGTATACGAGGGATGAGGATTAGGGAAACCGTTGGGTACCTTTATCCGATATTTTACCTGTTCTTTTACCTCTGCGACAGATGGGCAGAGCTTAGGTAACTTTTCTTCGATTTCTAAAACGTTTCTCGGTTCAAGTTATTTTTCCATTAGCCTGAAGTCTACTCGCATTATACCAATATAAATTTCCATTTCAAATGTGTTTTCTGTATTCGCAATTTAATATTAAGACGATCTCATGTTGATGCACTTGTAGAATTACAAAAATAAATTTTAAAAAACTTGTACATGTGAGTTAGTTATTTCTACAATAGGAAATGCATCGCTGCAAAATGTCAAATGTTAAAAATACATGCCAGATTTGTCTTTTTTGTTTTCATTATTTTTACATATACGAGTTATGTGTAATTAGGTTTTTTATCCATTTACGATGAGCGAATTAAAACTATTCATATATATTGTGCCAAAGGCGTATAAGGCCTGTTTCGAATGGAAAACAAAGGTTGGAAAGGTCGAAAGTTAAGTAATGTGAGGAAGAAGAAAGGCAATCGTATCTGATCCACCTTGAACACACTTATGCCATATATCGAGTAGAGCGAATGTTAGGGATATTAGCAACGGCTTGATTGTAATTATACAATTAAATAAATAACTCTAAAGTATGCCTAATTGGTTGGTTCTACATTCATGTGCTAAGTTTTGATTTGTGTTTCATTTTTTATCCTTTTCTTTCCGTTATATTTTCTTTCATTTGTGTTGTTGATTATTACGCACAAACCAGTGCCAAGCAGCTAGTGTACTCTCCTAATTTATACTTTGTTGAACTGTTTTCTGTTGATTGTTGTGGGCGCCACGTTAATCGTCCAGATCGATATCTGAATCATCGGAGTCATAACCGCCGCGTATGGTCTTCTGTGGGCGGTTTATGAATGGTTTGCGCTTAACATCTGGTGGTTGCATTAGGTCGCCTTTGTACTCGATGGCACCCGAGTGGGCGATGCGCCACTCAAGCATTTCTGTGGAGAAATCATCGCAGTTGCCCAAATCGGTGAATCCAACTATAAAGTCCTTGGTTTTGCTGTCCTTAACCAGTGCAATAGTTGGTATCACCTTGATGCGAAGGCGCTGTGTCAGGAACGGCGATTTCTCAGCATTTACCTTGCAGAATTTAGCCTCAATGTGCTTGCCGGCGAGTATTTTCAGGTGCATATCGACAATGCGACACCGTTCTGTGCTGTCTCTGTAGAAATGGCACACAATGTTGGGCGATTTTTTGGATACTTCAAAGAACTCCTTCTCGTCGGCCAGTTCCGAATAGGTGCCATGTCCCTGTGATAATGTAAATAAGCAAAATGTATAAAGACATCTTATACGACATGAGATAATATTGTTCTTACATTTCTGAGCCATTCCTGCTTCTTATTGTTTAACTTTTTCATTTCTTGTATCCGCTTCTCACGTAACGCTTTCAAGTCTTCAGTGTCCAGATTATCCAAACGATCGAATTCTTGATCTAGCTGCTGCTCAATCACCTGCGCAGCAGCGAATAATTGATTTTCCAACATGTGCGACATGTCTTCAACTGCTTCTTGTGGTAAAACTGATTTGTATCTTGTTGTTGTCTCTTTATTATGGCAGTATATGTTGTACGCACTGTGTGTATTTGTAATTTCTATTTACGTGTGCGTGTTTTACAAATGTTTTGTTTGTGTGTATGCGTGTCCGGCATAAATGAAAGGCGTATCCATCCAGTCACAGATGCAGATGCGTCATGTTTTGTTGAAAATTCAATTAAGTAATCAATGTTAGTGCAAAATAACCACCACGGCAGCTGAAGACAACTATAAATGATTTGCTAAGGCAGTACTTACATTAATTTTTCTCTTATTTCATTGAATTCAGACAATAATTGCTTGAGTTTACTTATTAGCAGTATGGGACGTCGATCTTAGAAGTAAATCGATTAGCAAGTTTATCGATGTGGCTGTTTGTATTTAACTACAAAATACACATTTTTATATTTATTGAAATAGTGGTAGAGCAAACAAATTAAACTGTCAATTCATAAGTATTCTAGTTTTATATTTTAATCTCTGAAAAATCAGTAGATCGTTGATGTACAATTTCATAGTGTTTCCCTTTTGAATGCATGCATGGGAAATTTATCGAATATTTTTAGAGGGTAATGGGAAATATGTCTTTTATTCTTTAGAAAGCTCGGTCACATTTTTCTGGACGCGCGTTAGTTTTTTAATTTTTTCACTGGCGTCGGTTGCTTTGGGTCCTAACGTAATTTGATTATCGAAATAAAAGACTGAAGTAAATTGAGCATCAAAAAGTTTATTTAAGCAAAAGGTTTGATATGCTCAACTATATATTAGTAGATAAATCTATTCAGCAGTTCATGTTTTCAAGTGAGGCATCGTCCAATTTATTTTATGTTGCGGTAGGATTTGTTTAGTGTACATACAAATTAAGTGCACAGTTTTTAGGCTTCGGATGTATGGCAAGATATTGTGAATTCAGCGAGAAAACAATGTGAATTGTAAAACTATTTTGCAAAAATGTGTGTTTGACATTGCGCATAAAAATACCCGCGTTTATTTGCATTAATGCACGCACACAAACATATGTATTTCAATTTCATTTGCCGCTGCAGCTTCCGCCATTTTTAAAACAAACCCCGTCAATTGAGCCTGTCTGGTACAGTGGTGGCAAAACACAATAGCCTATAAAAACCATTCGAACAAATTTCTTGAGAGAGGAAACTATCTATATTTTCTTGATTTTTAGAATGGTGATAAATATTTGTCAGCTAATCATTCGAATTAATTGACCAAACAGCATAGTTCAGTTGCAATTAGCTGCCAGCAATGCCTAATATTTTGGCGCGCATTACAAGCCGCCTTTTTATCAAGTACTATGTGTATGTATGTATATAGGTGCATTTGTGCCTTTGTTACAGAACAGAACAAGCGTGGAAAATGTGCTATATGAAATGTTTATATTTAAGCCGGCTGACAGACGACCACATACACCTAAAGGTTCTCAAAAACATAAACATTCATTTTAATGAAAAAGGCTGTATGATCTGTTATGTTGATGCCCAATACATACATATGTATGCACAAACGTACACATGTGTATTTGTTTAACATGCTCAGTTGAGTTTATTAAACTCTTCTGACATACAAACTACACACCAAAACAAAAGCGAAAAAATTACAATAATGACGGCGTGAGGGCTTGGCACATAATTGCATACACGCATGCACAGACATACATACATACGCTTGTGCATGTTATGCTTTGGTAGTGTTTGTGTTTTTATCGCCGTTTGACTTTTGCAGCATCGCGTGTACGTGTGTGTGTCTACATTAGTGTGTATATCTTGGATCTGTCAGTTCATTTATTTTTTTCGCGTTGTCTGTTGCACTTTCTAAAAGAAAACCTCCACACACTTGCAGCCCAATGCAGTTTCCCCCGCTCCCCTACATTTCCCATCGTTCAGCCAGTTTCTATACCGTATTCGCATGCGAAAATAGAGTAACAGCAAATAGAATAAGACTTGTACAAGTTGAATTATTAAAAATCGGAACATAAATATATATGAAAAGATGAAATTGATTACTTAATCAAAGATTTTGATAAGGCCATGAAGTTCAATGGGCATTAGAGGGTATTTTAGGTATGTTCTTGGCTTTTTCGGTGCATTTTCCGTAGTTTTTATTTTAGCATTACCGCTTTCACCCCATGGCCACTTTAAGAGATGGCCTAAACAGGTTTACAATACGTTGATTGACTTGGCAACACCCTCATGTTCACCGGAAGCTCTTTTTCATGCATGTGAGGGAAACGGTAGTTATTCTACTGGAACAATCTCGTTATAACGCTGACCCTCTCGATTCTCGATTGGGACTAAATCAACCTCCGCCATTTTATTTATTTTATATAATTTGTTTGGAATTACCTGATAATTATTCCGATTTATCCGCGCACAGATGTTAGTCATAAACCAATTTCTGCAGCAGATGCAAATGCAGTTGTCCGACTCAGGTAGGTCACCCAACCCAATTTCGTTGGGCAGATATCCTTCACCATGTTTTACCTGATTGCACTGCTGGACACTACTTAAGTCCAGGCACACACAATGAGGCAGTCAATAGAAAATAGACGCTAAACTGTTAGCACGTTCGAAAAAATAAGGTATATCGCTGTGCTTCAGAGATTAAAACCTCGAAAACAATATATAAATAGAAAACTTCATCTGTGATCGCCAAGCAATTACAGCTTCATCTGTGGTAAGTGTACGCGGAAGCCGGTTCTAGGGGTAACCGCGAGGAATGTGTATACGCTTGTAGCTCCAACGAACAGTAACAACTGCAAAGTAAACAAACTGCAGTGCGCTTGCTCCTGAATATTATATGTTTCGATTTATATTTTTATATTTCATTGTAATCAGACAACTATTTCATAAAGTTTTATGTTTTGAAAACTTGTCCTAACGGTTTTCTTTAATTCCAATCTTGCAGAGATCGTGTAACGAAACGACCAAATGCTAAGCAAAATGGCACAACCGAATAATGTTGGAGGCGGCAGCGGATCAGCTGCCGGGGGACGACGTGTACCGCTCTCATTGAGCTCTGGCAGCGGTGGTACCGGTGCTACCACAGTTTCCCGACTTCAACAAGCATCCGGCAATGGAAATGGGCGCTCCAACAGTCCACAAAATAGCAATTCGTCAAAGAAAGGCGAACAGCTTAGCGGGCCATTTATAGCAATTAAGAAATCAAATTTAAACCAACAGCGATCCGCATCCGCACATGCGTCTTCTTCCACGTCGCCTTCCTTGGTGTCTAAACATGATGATGAGAAGAAGGGTCAAAATGGTGTAAACAAATCAACAAATGGCAATCAAAAGATACCACAAAATAGTGGCACAAGCGCAGCAGCTGTCGTCGTCAAGGATCATCAGAAGCAACCAAAAGAAAAAGTTCAGGAAAAGAAAGAGGCGCCAAAACCAGAAGTTAAACATGAAGAAAAAACAAGTAAAAAGGAAAGCGAAAGTGAAATAAAACAAACGACTTCATCTGTGGAAACAAAGAAAACCAAAGCAATAGTTGGCGAAGTGATTGATGTGGAACCGGAAAAAGATGTCGCCATGGTGCCTGTAGCACCCACCACACCTTCATCAGAACGCAAATCATCACGTCGGATAGCAGCAGCCACCACTCCAACTTCTACAAGCTCAAATGTAAATGCAACTACTTCAGCGGTTACACCACAAAAGAGCCCCGATAAGGTGGAAGCTGTAGAGCAACATGGCGAGTCGCCGGTTGAAAAGAAGCAGCCCAATATAATAGAACCATCAGCTGAGGTTGCGGCTGTAGAAGATGTTGAAATGGAGTCGCTCATAGCTGACGCCTCACCCATCAGAAGCACTGTGCAGAAAACTGCTCAGCCAGCGGCAACATCCACACCGGGTCGCAATCTATTTGGTTTCCGTAGCAGCAGCAAACAGGTTAATGAGGTTGAGTTGGCTGCTCAGCTATCCAATTCACCGGCATCTGCTCCGGCGCGTACCTTTGCTCAGATAAGTGGGCGTCGCAGCATCCGCCCGTCAACAGGGTTAACTCCTGGTAAAATGGGAAGCTATCGATGTGTCAATACCAGTGAACTGGACACCTCAGGACTCACGAATACCAGCATGAATGTCACCGTGGGATCTGAGCTTCCAAACAGTTCTTCATTTTCGTTCTCATTCTTTGGCCGTGGGCGAAAACGCGAGCGCACACCCCCAATTCTATCCGGCAGTCAGTCGGCCAACGATCTCGCCCAGGATGTAGAGATGTCGCCACCCAAGCGTGCTCGTTTCGAGTTCTTCAGCATGAATTTGGCTTCGCCTTTCAGCTTGCTGCGCTCACGTTTTTCTAAGGCCACTATTAGCTCGCCGTCGGTACGCCAGCGTCTGGATCTGACTCCACCAAATGGTGAGGACGAGGAGGGCGGTGCAGTACAAAATGTTTCAGGTGTTGTTAACCAAGAGGAGGAGGAGGAGGAGCAACCACTTAACAAATCATCAGCCAGCACGGAAGTTACTGTAGGGCTGGATGCTGGTCTGGAGACACCCAAAAAGGCTAGTTCTCCGGAAAAAGACGTGGCAGAGGAAGATAAGAATGAAAAGGCAGAACCTGGCAAAGGCAACGATAATGCTTCTGCTGATCTGCCGGCCACAGAAGCCGCGGAAGCGGTGGAGGACTATTCTTCCACCTATGGCGAAGGTTCTAACAGATCGCGTTGCGCCATAATGTAAACGACCCTTCCCTTTCTACTCTTTACAAATATAGATTTAAGATTAATATCATTGTATTAACGTTGTGGTAAGCTGTCCTCTTTGGTAATTTGTTTTTTACGAAAAATTACATGTTAAGAGGAATCTGCTCCGTTGGGCCAAAGCCGTCACAGGAAATGTGAGGCGTACGTTTCGTTTCTCACGGTCAGCCCCTCCGTCTATCAATTCGATTTCTTGCTATATAGTTGTATAACTCACATTAGTGATGCGCAACTATGCACCGACAAATCGTTCGATTTTTGTCCACAAAATGATTCTAGTACCCAAAACTTTGTTGGGTACAAGAACACATATATGTGTGATGTGAAATATAATATAACATACAAGTACATACAGACATCTATGTAGCTTTAGTTGTACCCGTAGTAGATCTTTTATGTATTTCTGAGTTTTCTCAATTTTATTTGTCAGTATAAATATAATATGTTTAGCTATGGCGAAATATGTAAAAATAATATCGCATATTTTATAAATAAAGAACATTTTTATCAAAGATCGTGTCGTATTTAATAATAATACATCGAAAGGAAGCAATTTTAAATAATCTATCCCTAATTATGGAAACCGGGCTGACTAAGAATAAAAGGAGCAAAGGATGCTGCTCTCATGATAAAAAGAAACAGCAAATCAGTAATACATAAATTAACCTACAAGTATTATTATTACATGTCTCAGAACTAAGAATGAATTTTCTCAATACAATGCGAGAGCAGCATATCAGTATTTTTTTTTAAATTTCAACGTGCTCGTTTTCGGGGATGCCAACTTTACGATAAATGCAACTCTGAAAAACATACATTTTCCAACACTTAATCTTATAATGAATAAATCGACGCGCTGTTTAAATTGTTTCTTCAAAAATTGTTAATAGCATTTAAATTGTTGCTAAATAATTATCGCATAGTAATCAGACATTACGTGGTCATGCCGAACACGCCGCAAATATAATAAATTACGTAAAAACATTATAAGCGCAAACAATTGTTGTAAAAGAGAATACCCGAAAAGAAGAGAATCGAAGTGAATTCAAAGAATAACATGGAACACGCTGATGAGGCGACAACATCTCAAATTGAGCATCAAATTGACTATAAAACTCCAAAGAAAACCAGCTCTATAATCGAAAGTGAGGCATTGTTGGCCAAAATAAATATATTAACAACCCGACCGGAGAATCAATCGCACAATGCAAAGGTAATAAGTGTATATGATTTACAGTTATGCTGTACAAGTTGGCATTCCGTTACTTTAGCGCCGTCTTTTCCCCACATGCAGTCCCTAATACATTTATATACTATTCTTACAGCTGCCTACAATCAAGGACTTCGTTATTATTAAACCCATTAGCCGCGGAGCCTTTGGCAAGGTATTTCTGGGCTACAAGCAAAACGATTCAAATAAACTATTTGCCATCAAGGTGATGCGCAAGTCGGAGATGATAAACAAGAACATGGTATCTCAGGTGATAACTGAACGGAACGCTTTGGCACTGTCGCGTTCGCAGTTCTGCGTAAATCTCTTTTATTCGCTGCAATCAATGTCTTCCGTTTATCTGGTCATGGAGTATATGGTGGGCGGAGATCTTAAATCCCTGCTGGCAATGTACGGATATTTTGACGAGGCGACAGCACGCTTTTATGTTGCCGAGATGGTCATGGCCCTACAGTATCTTCATCAGCACGGCATTGTACATCGCGACATTAAGCCGGACAATATGCTCATTTCGGCCAGCGGACATGTGAAGCTAACCGACTTTGGTCTAAGCAAAATCGAAATGCGTCGTGATCTGGAAATATCGGATCTTATTAATTGCTCGCCAAATCTGAATGCTCGCACACCGGGCCAACTGTTGTCTCTCACCTCGCATTTATCCTTTGGCTCGGAGAAAAAAGTACAGGATTATGGCTCTCTCAGCTGTGTCCCAATGCCATTGATCGGCACGGGGACGTCAAACCTAATGCAGGCCATCAACAAGCATAGTCTGGTCATGGAATCATCTGACAGCGAGGCGGACACGTCCTTAAATGACGCTGAAAAGACGAGTGATAGCAAAATCTCGGGCGTTTCGCCTTTCTTTTCAGCCGAGGAGGTCAATGTTTCCATAACGCATACTTGCACAACCAATACCAATGTAATTGTCGAATTATCAATTGCTGTGTCACTCTCTTTTAACTTTGCCATTTGCTTACAGATACTGGACAGCAGCTCATCATCCTATCATACCTGTACTTCGGCAGAGATTAGCAAGAGTTCGCCGCCACTAGAAGGTGCACAAGCCGCGGGCGGGGCTCCGGCAACCAACAAGCGACGCGTTGAATTTGCATTGGATACCGCCAATACCAGTGCACGAGACAAATGCCAGGTAAGGTTTCTGCTCTGGGCTCCACTAGTTGCCCGTTTTTTAAATCTTTACATCATCTTAAAAGGTCTGCAAATTGGCCGAGCAGGACAAAATCCATGCTGGCGACTCTAAAGATGTCGCCAAGTTGGAAAACGCGGTTGAAGTATCGTTTGAGTTTTCCATGGTGCGCAGGCGTTCCCTTGACGAGGTGCGTTTAGTTGTTGTGTGTGCGTTCGGTGTGTCTGATTTGTTGTCTAAAACTTTTTGTAGAGGTGTTTGTGTCTGTGCATTCTATAATAGAGCTTCTGTCTTGCCTTCTCTCATTAAAATGGGCCTATTTAAAATATTCCGAAAATATACCAATATTTTATATATATGAAGTGGATTCTCACTGTGTCTGGCTATGGGGTTTCGATTGTTAACGAAGTTGTTAAGACCACTAATAAATATTTTTTTTAATTCAAACAGCGTAATCGCAATTCAAAGCTGCAAGAAGACTCTGGTGTATCCAGTCGTAAAGGAGATGACAATTCCAGCTGTCATCTGAATATAAACAGTGAGAGTACAGCCTCTTCCATCGAAAAGAACGCTGATAATCTGAGCCACTCCAAGGAGGAATACAGTTGCTCGGATTACTCACGCAGGTTGATTATAAATAAATCGATTAGGAAAACTGTTTATAACATGTTCTTGCATTTCTTACTCTTTTCAGTTACAACCTGACAAACAACGCCAACGAGTTGAGTGGCATTCGAATGAACTCGCCGTTTCGGAATCTTTCAAAGAATTTTAAGCGGCCTGATTTTTTGCGGGGTCTTAAGCGAAAGATTAATTTAGTCAATCGCTCGGATAACATGTCGGGCATTGAAGTGGATGGTTCTGGTAGTGCAGGTAGTAGCACAGGTCTAACCCAGGAGATCGAGATTCTCAACATTGGGAGCAGCACACCAAAGAAACGTAAAGCACGTTCCTCTCCCATTCGCGGTGTCCTAAAGGTGCGATCACTCTCTGACGAGGAATTGCCAATGCAACATCTGTTAGGATCTGAGGCGAATGTTGCCAATGTGGTTTTTTCGACGCCCGTGTCATCGCAAAAACTACCACGTCGCGATGGCGGGCTGTTGGGAAAATTAAAGGCCACACGCTTTGCACTGCCTTTGTCCGTTGAGAACAAAAAGCTTGAGAAAGCAAACAAGGGAAAACTGTCAGGTGTGCAATATCATTTGAAGTTGGCCGATGATCCAACAATGTCTCCCATTAATCATGGCTCGGAGATTGTGCCCAAAACGCCAAAGAACACTAATATAAATACACCATTTCGTACTCCCAAATCTGTGCGACGTGGCGCACGTGTCTCCAATGAACGTATTCTTGGTACACCCGATTATTTGGCACCGGAACTGTTGCTTAAATTGGGACATGGTCCAGCTGTCGACTGGTGGGCGCTGGGCGTGTGCTTTTACGAGTTTATGACAGGCATACCGCCCTTTAATGACGAGACCCCCCAAAAAGTATTTGACAACATTCTCAATAAGAGTACGTAGAAAATGTATAATGCCTGAAAATATTTCTATATAATATATTCATTGTCAATAGATATTGAGTGGCCAGAAGGCGATGAGGCTTTGTCGACTGACTCTATGGAGGCTGTGGAGCTGATGTTGACCATGGACCCCGCGGAACGACCAGCTGCCAAAGAAGTCCAACAGATGCGTCACTTTGCTGGCATCGATTGGGAGAATATCGGACGTATGGAGCCACCTTTTGTGCCTGCACCAGACAATCCCACAGATACCGGTTACTTTGAGGCACGGAATAACCTGCAGCATCTACAATTATCCAACTTTGCACTGGATGATTAATAGTGGAAGTCTATAATTAAAATGTTTTTTGTGTTATTTATATAATATGTTTAGCAATTAATACTTGTCAATTTGTTTAATATTTAAGTTAATCTCATTGTTATATATCTCTTTCGGTTAACTCAATATTTATGATCATTTATTTCTATTTGCCATCAGCCTATAATGTCATACGATTTTGTTTCTGTAACTACGCTAAAAAAATAGCTTCAAGTAAACATTTTAGAAACTGATCATGCAATTATAATATATTCCTAGTACGTAAACGGTAAAACTTTTGGCCAACAATTATTGGTAGAATTTTTTTGCTTGCAAAAAATAATCACTTTATTTTCCCTTATATTCAATTGTAATTAATATAATAATGTATATATGATTCGTATGAGAATAACACAACTGGCTGCCAAAATTGTTATTATGTTGCTTTAAGATTAAATTCGCAGTCCCACACCTCTGGAATGGTTGTTAGGTAACTCTGCTCATAGAATAAGTCAATAAGGCGGCAAATTAGATGTGGAACAGCACGTAAGTCAGGCAGTTGTTGTTCCTTAAGAATGGTCACTGCTCTGACGATTAGCGGCTTGACGTCAATGAATTTCTTGTTGGCCAGCAACATTGACAGTTCCCGCATGCTGCTTTCATACTCCTCACAGGGCATGTCACGGCTGGTCGGGAAGAGCGAAAAGATGATGCATGCTAGGCACCGAGTCAACACCTTTCGTCTGTAATAGGTTTTCAAAAAATCTTATAAACATGGAGAGAACATGGGTGAATTGCTTACCTATTGGTTATATTCTCAGACTTGAGCCCAATTACACCCAGTAGACCATCGCTCCAACCTTCAGCTTTGGTAGACGCAATTTGCAAGTCCCTTGCCAGCATATACAGCGGTTTTTTGACGAGCTGTGAACTTTGCAGTATTTTACAGCCGCGCGAGATAATCAGACCCCAGACAAGTGCGAGGCGCGGCTCGGTTTGTGGATTCGTTTTCAGATTTTCCAGCAATTGTGTCACATCTTGCAGAAATGTGATTTTTTCACCATCCGTCTGTATTTCCTCCAGTTTGTACAGTACAAAGACGTGCAATGAAAAGAAGTAACCGCCTTGCAGAACTGGCATTAGTTCTAGCTTAGGCAACGACATTTGTAGAGCTTCAAATAGACCCTGCCAGCTTGGCGAATGCCAAGGAGCATACTCGGTGGATGTTCGGAAATAGCATTCAATGCTCGATTCCAGAAGCATATATATACATGCAATATACGTGTTCAGGTGTCCTATGGCGGGCAGTGCTGCACACATTACCGGATTTGCTGGTGCGCATTGTTGTTGCCAACGCACTAGCGTTTGGATATGGAGTCTATATGTACAGGTAAATGAGTGTGAAAACCAAAATAAAATAAGTTCCATGATAACATCAATTAACTTACGTCGAGATTTCTTCACTTTGGGTCTGGGTTGGTGCTACCAACTCTAGCATAAGATTAAGTGCTTCGCGACGTTGTTCCTCCGGGGTGCGATTCTCACTGGATCCGCTAATGGCCTGGTCAATTGATTGCAAAAGGCCCAAAAAAGAATTTGTAAAGCTTCGTTGGCCGTCTTTGTTTGCCAACAGTTTTTTGTTCTTTGCACCGCAGACCCGCTGCATACGCACTATGGAACGAGTGTAGAGCATTCGCTTTGCCGTTGCCTGCAACACAACGCCCTGTGTGCCATTCTCAGGCAGCATGGCGGAGGCCACACGCAGCAAGCTGTAAATGGTTGTGAATAAGATGATAAACATCTGATTGTCTGTCATTGCATACTTACTCCAGAACAGCACGGTCCGCATAGTTGCTCTCGGTGGGAAGCCTAAGTACAATGGCCGGCTCTACCGTGGCGACGAACCACTTAAATAGCTGTTCTAGTTCGCTGTACTCAACAAGATACCAGGGATACTTTATTGCATCTTCAAGTATTTTACTTGTATTCGGATGCATATGGATGTTCGGCTCGAAGGCCATTTTGATAAAGATGCCAAAGAGATGAGATATGCTGGGCATTGGCTGTGGCATTTGAGCGAACCAGCTATTCCAGTCAATGCGCATAAAAATATTCCCCAGCATGGCATGCGACTCAGGAATATTACGCTGAAGGCTTTCATAGAATAGCTCGATATGTTTTGCTGGCGGCTGGAAACGTTCCCAGGGAAGCTGGGCCAGACCCTCATGTATGGGTGTTAGCACATGCTGCGACACATTGAGTTGCGCAAAATGATGCACGTACCAAGCAAACGTGTGCTCAAGTATTTTATTTGATACGGGAAGTAGTTGCAGCACTTGTAGCACTATGGCAATGAAGGATCTAATCATTGGTTTGCTGCTTTCCACATGCGATTCGCTCCATGGCAATAGAATCTTGCCTTGATCGGGGCTCAGCTGACGTATCCAGTGGGCGGCAGCTCCAGCTGCCGACTCCGTTTGTTCTGTGTAGGGGATTAGCCAGGGAGCGTATGTTTCCACAATGGAACCAAATACAATATCGGTAACTAAAATGTGTAAAATATGTTATTAATCTTCGGACTTCAGGTATAATCTCGATAGTTGTTACTTTGGTCAGAAAGCATTTCCTGATAGTTCACAATAGCAGATTCCAGTAGCACACGTCCGAAGCAGGTAAACCACAACACCAACGGCTGGCAGTAGTCCTTATGCTTGGGATACAGACCGTGCAATCCATGGTGCAGTCGTTCCTTTTGAAAATGACGTGCAAAAAGCAGCATTGTGTCTGTCGTTGCCTTCAACGTAAACAGCTTCTGGCGACGAGCAAAGTCCTGGGCCTGATCATGCAAATCCACTTCGTTTATATTTAGTTTGAGGGAACCAGCGCAGTTGCTGGTTACTAGGAGCGCATTCAGCAGATCGAGCAGCACCACTGGCATTAGTTTTTGATCTGATATCCGATCGAGAACCAATTGCTGCACCTCGCTATAATGTTGCGGAAAGTTGTACGTAAAAATGTGAACCAATTGCCGTCGGAATTGATCCTGTAACAGGCTGCTATCAGGTTGTGACCAAGATTCAAGGCCCTGCAAAACCAGCAAAAGTAGTCGATTGATTTCGTTGAGCTTGGGCTGAAAATCCTCCAGCCAGGTGAGTAGATCAAACTTGGAAAGCAGCACAAAAAGTATTTTCGTATCGCAACGCTTCAAATGCGACTCAATCAGCAATTGATACATGTCCAGAAAGTGTTCCGCATCCGTACGACAGGGAACAAAAACTCCAGCTAAAAGCTCGACAAGATCACCGCGTTTTAGCGCAAGTCTTAATATTGATAATCCCTCATCCGCTTGCT
Source organism: Zaprionus inermis (assembly GCA_018151445.1). Taxonomy (NCBI): domain Eukaryota; kingdom Metazoa; phylum Arthropoda; class Insecta; order Diptera; family Drosophilidae; genus Zaprionus; species Zaprionus inermis. The sequence continues at coordinate 1,547,282 of JAECXD010000640.1, read as the reverse complement.
GAGCTTGTATGAAAACCTGTTAAAATGGGAAATTATATTGATTGTAGATACGATTCATATTAAAATTATTGTAAAATTTGTAACTTACTCCTAAATTTTCCAATAATTGCGAGTAGAAATCATATGTTGGCTGAAACTTCATAGTCTTGTCTTCCATATTTTCTACCACGTGATAGAAGAACTTCACACCAATGGACGTTGCCTTTTCGTTTGTGGGTAACGATTGTTCTTGCAGTAACTGACGAATGTAGCCGGAGAGCTCTTCGATGGCCAGTGCAAAACCGTCAACATTGAGTGATAGCATCTCGTCAATGATCTTATCGTGCCGTTCTCTGTTCTGTTCCTGCTTGCGGGCCACCTGATCATTGCGACGTATATGCTCCGGCATAAGTTTTATTTGTGCTGGTCGCGTGCACTTGCGATTGAAAAGTAGGGAATCACAGTTTTTGTTCTTTATATCTTCATATGGTACCATTTGATATAGAGCTGGTACTCCCTCCACATAGTTTAAATTGAGAGATATCAGTTCCGAGGTATGGTAATGAAATTTGCTAAAACAAATAAAGACAAAAGGTAAGTCTACATTTTTTTTTTAGGTATTTTTTGTTAGGTATGTTACTTTGCGGTACTGTTTAGTGTCTGTATACGACGCTTCAGCTCGCTTAGCGTCTGCCCATCAATGGGGCGTTTCTGCAACTCTACGGGGTGGTTGTGGATCGGTGCTGGCAGTCGTGTATCATAGGTTGCCAAATGTTGTTTTATACGCTGAACAACGGGCAAGCGTTGTTTTGGTTGCAGTGGACTACGTGGTGTCAGTTGACTGTGCTGCCGATTTATTTTGGCTGACCAATGATGTGCCTGTTGACGATGCTCATCGCGCATATCGCTGGGGCAAAGAAACTCTGTCCAATGGCTAACATGTCCGCTGAGCAATTCACGCAGCTTTTCGCAATTGTATTGTACTGGCAATTGGCAGGCATCACTAGAAAATCTATTGATCTGCGTGTCTTCCAGCCAGAGAGTGCAGTTTTGCATTAGCTTTGCGCAGCTGCGATAAACATGCGCCGCAGCATCATCGTTTGCACGTTTTTTGGCAATGGCTACGTAATTGGATTCAGCTAATTTTAATTGCGCCTTAATAGACTTCATCAGAGGCACGTTGTATTCATAAACCTTCTCTGATACCCCGAAATTATGATTGGTACTTGCTACATCACACTCAAACGGTACTCGCCATAAATAGAGTTCGAAGAATTTTTGACAAACGATTGGGAAGAGAGCGTGTTGGGTACTCATGTTAGCTATAAGCTGAGCATATTTGTAGATGACCAAATGTTGAGGTGGGAATACATTAGTCTTGGTGAGTGTGAGTGTTTTCTTCAAAGCCGGCTCCATGGCTTGCGTTGAAAGTTGTCGCAGTAGTTCGGGCCATAAACGAATGTCCTGTAACCTAAACTCGATCTCTAATATAACAAGATTAAGCCAGCAGTATTGAGGCAAAAGTGAGGGTATACGTGAGCTCGTTTGGCCACCAAAGAAGGCTTTAATTCCCGAAGCCTTGGGCGGTATTTTCCATTCCGTACAATCCTGCAGGTGAGAAGATCTTTTAAGCATTTTACGATAACCAGCAGAAAAAGCTTACCTTAAAGAAGTTATAGAAAAACTCAACGGCCTGCACACGACAGTCCGTGAACTGGTAGCAAATGCGTAATATTTTATCCAGTAGATAAAGTACGGGTGAGTTCTGTGCCCAGCCAGGTAGAGCGGTAAAACAATTCAACCAGACATTGATGAGATTAAGGGGCGAGCAGAGACCATATCTGAAATGCATGACAAACCGACAATTACATGGACGTAAAATGATATTGAAATTTTATATATGCACCTCGTATAAGAGACAATCTGGTTATGAAGCATGTTGTCCAGCAGCTCGAGAATAGGGCCAACTAGATTACCATAGACCATGTCCTTGGCCATCTTAAGGTAAGTTCTATCCGCATTAAGAAGCGTGATGAGCAGTTTCTGGAAGCTACAAAAAAACATGAATTTGTTTTTTATTATTTCTTTTCTGAATTGGTCTCACCTCTCGCAATTGGCCAGTGTGTCAGGTGTTTCGAGAAACAGTGGCACTATCAGTTCTAGGCAACGTATGACAGCCGCATGTCGATGGTCGCCTATGAGCTTTTGGAGCAGCTCGAAGCCATGCTGGCATATTATCGGAATTGAGTGGCCATGTAGACTGACCAAAATTCCAACATACACCGCGAGTGGACGCTGTTCTCTGATACCCTGCGATATCATATCCAGTCGATCCAAATCGGGAACATAGAGCAATGGTTCTGTTGGATGTTGCAGTGTTCGCTTAACTGACACGATGCTTTGGTCCATAAGATGCAGCCGCAATGTCGAAATCATACGCCAGCACCAATTGGTAAATTGTTCCCGACTTGACTGGGTCGAGTCGATTAGTGTGGACACCTGACGCACGCTCTCCGATATGCCAGATGCACCTATTAATTCCGGTGCATGTTTGTCTATTGCTTCGGTTACCAGGCAGGCCATGCGTACGTGAATATTATGGGGCAGATATAGGCGACCCTCGTCATCAAATCCCCAATTTAAATGACCAATGATTAGACGCGCTAATTGATTCTCTGCCGATTGATAATCGAAGTGCAGCAACCAGTTGGAGAGTAGATCAAAGCTCTCCATGCTTGGATGCCAGTTCTCAAGCGGCAGCGCTTTCAAAAGATACGCCGCCTGTTCGATCTCCGCAAAGCGAGCTTTCAACTGCACTAACAGACAATCCAAAAGTTTCTCATGGGTTAATGTTATGTTTACTAGCATATCACGTGCGGTTTTATAACAAAACTCGCGGGTAGCGTTATGTATGAAGCCGATCTACGGAAATTGGCAAGTTAATAATATTAATATAAAATTGGTAAGATAATTAAAGAATTCAAACGCGAAACTTACCTGGAAAATGGTAAGGCAAATTATGCGAATGAGCTGCCAGTCTTTGGTACTATCTCTCTCGTTGGCCATTTCGAAAAAGGCTTGTAACAGATAGTACATATCTTCTGGCAACAAATCCGAATTGGCTAGATCAAATTTGCTCCAAAATTCAGTATTGTAAATTGTTTCCATATCTGCCTCAAGTCGGGTGTTTAAGTCTCTGGGAAAGCCAACATTTAAATAATAGAATAGATGCCATATAATGTCGGCGTGCAGTGTAGCATAGGGTAGTGTGGAGAAGTACTGCCATGTACCAAGATTTCGTGAGCGATAAATATAACTACAAGCGCGAACAAGCAGAGCTTGCAGCTCAAGTTCGATGCGTTCACAAAGTTCCTGCGATTTGGGCAATTTATTGTGGCTGGAAAGGTTGAAAAAGAGATTTAACACAATGCACATGCATACGAATAGATTGAAATGTTGCTCACAGAAAGAGTTCATGATAGTCGGATATGTACTGCAGCGAGTGCCGAATAAGACGACCGAGGCGCTTGGCCAGCTGCTTGTAACGCTCATTGTTGTAAGTCAGCATGCCCTCGCCAAGAGTATGAACTAGCTGCGCAAAGAAGGCCACTGCGATGAGCATTTGCTTAGGTGAAATCAGGTCCGGCTCAATAATATAGTCATCCAAGAACTTCTCGATGCACATGGCTGACCTGAAACGGCCGTAGAATTAGGAATAAGGTAAGCTCAAATGGATATACAAATGAAACTCACATGAATAGTTTATCGAATGGTAGCTGATTAAGTAACGCTATCAAATCGTTTTCCTTAACTCCAGCATATTCGCCTGTAGGCGTCAGTGTATCCTCGCCATCTGAATCCACCACTATCCAGTGATCTTGTCCAGCATTTGAATCGGTAAGCTCGCGTTGTGCTTGTGCTTGGCTCTTTAAAAATTCATTGCGTTTTTTAATGGGTAACAGAAGGATTTGTAGCACGGCTATGCAATGATTAATTTCGGGTGAATCCAATGGCAATGGTAATTCATTGGGTTGCGAGCCCTTTGGTTGATGGTGCTTGGTTACCATGCCGGGAAGTTGCAGAAACTCAGCTGCCCAGATACCGACTCCGTTAGGACACCGTAAAATATTGAATAGCAAAAACCAATGATCCTCCTTGGTGGCCAATTGCAGCTGCAGTGCAACAAGCTTGCGCAGCCAAAGCTTGAGATCTGCATTAAAATTCTAACGAAATCAAGAATAGCATATATCAGTTGTAATCAAGAATACTTCAACGTAAAATTGTCATACCGTATTGGGGCTGGGTCGTCGTGCAAAACTGAACAAGATACCTATGGCACGCCTCAACTGTGCCAGACATTGCAAAGCGACAACGTCCAACTGGTAGTGCAATACAATGGATACTTGCGGATCCACGTAAGGATATGACAGTAGTTCATTGACAATCTGATCTATTTTAACTTTGGTTATCTTCGCATCAATAAGGTTTGTGGTGTACGTATGACACACCAAATCATAAAGGCTTGTCAGAGCTGCCGAGGATGTCTCCAGATTGATGGAATTTACTTTGATGCGACTGGAAATACAAAACAGATTAATGTATATCGATTTTCGTCAAGGAACTGTAAATATTACTTACTCGTAGGTTACACTTTCGCTCACCACATTGCCATCACCACAGGTAGCACTAAAGCTCCGCGTCACTGGCTCCCGTACCCATACCTGTTGTTGTGCATCTTTACACTCCTTACGCTTTTTTTTGATATCGTGTAAATTTGATGTAAGTTTGCCCTGAATATTGTAGTACTCCTGTAGTGCCAGATAAAGCGGATCCGTTTCGCTTGATTCGAGGAGAGTGTTCATAAGAAACTCTAATTCGAATTTTTTGGCCTGTTCCAAGTCGGGACAGTGATAGAGTTCCCGTAACTGCTCACACGTAAAGGGCTTCAGATGACTGCTAGCTAGAACGTAACCTGGCGAATGAACCACCTGCGACTTGTATACAACATCTGTCGATTGCTCCTCAATAATCGCATTGGTTAATCGTATTGGCTGTAAGTTTGGATATTGCACGACCGGAACATTTGTTAGCGGTGCAATAGGTGCACTTGGCGTCGCTTCAAGTTTTTCACCTGCAGGCATATCTATTATTGTTGTCGTCGTACTTGTTGTTGCTATCTCATCGGCCTTTACGTCGTTTGATATGCAACAGTCATGACTAATAATGGCTGCGGAATTGTTGTTGCTGTTGCTGCTGCTGGCTAAAGCGGCCACACGCTCGAACTCTTCCAGAAGCGACGCAGTTCCACCATGCCTTTGTTCGTCGGGTCTACTTGTTGATAACTCATCATTAGGCTCTTCTTCTTCTGTTGTTGCTGCTTGCCACTGTTCTTGGGACACGCTTTGCCTTTTTGTTTTCTACGTAGTACATACATAGGTTGTACTATTTAACCGAAACAATTTTGCATTGCGTATTACTCACCTTTTTTGGTTTGGCTAAAGTAGCCATATTTATCGGTAGTAATTTATTTGATAACTTTGAGAGTTCTGTGTTTTGCGTGCTTTGCACGTCGATGCGGCGCTAACAATAAAACCCCCACAAATTCATTTTGCGGGTGTCAGAGATGCGCAAACATTTCAAGCCAGTTTTCATCGTTTTGTTTATATGCATAATTTATTTGTTTTTCCAGTTTGCAAAGATAAAAGGCATATTAAATTAACGTTTAACTGCAATTGAAACGAAAAACATTTCTCAATTGGAATTCTAAAGAGGTTTATAGCTAATCAACTTGTTGCCAGCACTGTTGGGTAACAGCTGTGCAAGTTATCGTTATCGACAAACAGCTGACTGAAGCGATGGGTAGCACTGACAGAAAATGGCAGCACTTTTTCAGCGCAGATAACGAAAATTTAAAAACAACGGAATTCTTGCTTACATCTAAGTTATATAAACAAATTGATTGCAACGTTAAATCGAATTATTGCTTTCCCATAAATCAATATATATTATAACCGAATATAAAATTTATATATTTATTTAAATACATTTCGCTTAACTATTGCACAAAAATCGGTTTGAGTTGAAAATTCTATTATAGCATTTGCTTACATATTATATAAGTACATAGACATCAAATTGACTCTCTACAATACGCATGCGGAACATCTTTCTAGGAACACTACAATATGCGCATATATGTATATCTACTCTTGTACAATAAGTAATCACAGCATCTTTATCGACTTGATACACAGAAGGTGTACGACTACTTCTTTCTCTCTTTTTTTCTATCTGTCTCGTTCATTAATTGACTGGACTAAAATATGGCTTAGCATACGTAGTACGAACTAATTATAAACTAAATTGTTTCAATAATTTGTAAGTATTTGCAGCGGTTTCTAGGTGTGTGTTCCTCTCACAGAGTTGTCTTCGATCCGAGATGCCGGTACACGCCCGTTTCGCCAGAGGGAACTGAATCCAACTGGATTCGGCTGGTATTGCAGATTGAGCCGCGGCGTTCGACATCATTCGTAAAGACTGTGGCAATCGGGTTGCTCTTCGCCTCATTGAGAGTCGGGTCAAAAGCATGATTAATTTTCTCCTCCTTGTTGCAGGTAGTAGTCGCTGACGAGTTACTGCTGCTGCGCCTATTCAGACCCGATTCTTCCTCGTGCTTGATGTAATACGGCTTGGGCACATTCAGACGTTCGTAGCAGCGGAAGATAATCGGATGCAAAAGTTTGGCATCGTATTCATCATCCGAATGTTGGGTCAGACAACTAATTAGCGTGCCGATTAATACCGTCAGCGCTGTACCAATTAAACTGTAGTACATAAAGCTAATCGAGTAGAATGCCTCCAATGAGGTGCTGGTGGAAGAGAAACAAAGCAGAGATTACTTTTCAAGCATATTCGCGGATATTTCACTCTCAACTTACCGTTCGTGGGCAATTCGGGGAGTTGGGTCCACAAAGGTTTGATTGAAACCATCGATCGGAGTGTGGCTTAACAGCCAGGGCAACTCATCGACGGAGCTGCTGGGCTTGGCAATGGATCGCGAAAATGAAAAGTTCGAGCAGCCCTAGAAAATATTTGCTGTGATTATGAAGGGCTCATAAATGCTTAATATTTTTTTGCTAACCTCCGTCGAGGTGGGCAGCATATTCGAGGGCTTGTCGATGGTCATGCTACCGCCAATAATCCAAAGTACAAATGCACAGGCCGTCACCATGCCGGCGGATGTGCCCTTCCAGTTGGCCACCGGTACCATCATGGCCAAAATAAAGCAACCCAGAAGCGGGCCAGATGTTGCTGAGAAGACCAGAAGCGACGACTCAATGACGCCCGACAAGAGTCCTACGCCGAAGGCGACACACATGATTATCAGACCGCAGATAATGGTCACAATTTTAATGATACGCAATTGTTGCTTGTCACTGAGTCCCTTGAACCGCGGCAGCTGTGACACGAAATCTTCCCAGCAAACAGTGGCAAGTGAATTGAGATTCGACACCATCATGCTAGAAAAATATAATGCCATGTATAAGTTACATTATTGGATATATTTATCATAAGTATATACTCACCAGAGCGCTCCATTGAATAATGTTGCCATGAAGATGCCCACAAAGCCGGGCAGGAATCCCAATTGATCCTCCACGAAGAACGGCAGAATTTCATCGGTCTTCTTAATATAGCCCTCGGCATAGGGATCGCAGTGAATGTATGTGGAGTAGATGACCATGCCAGACAGCCACGAGAGTGCAAAGAACAGAAACACTATGGGTACATTACTTATCATAACTCTGAAAGATAAACAATTGTTGTTGGTTATTTCGAATGGCATTTAAAGAACACAATATCGATCACAATATCGATAAGTAAGTTTGCGCTATTGGTATTTTAATAAAAATTATCGGTGGTAACATAAGTATTTTTCAACTTTTCTAATTGAAGCTAAAGCTGTCACTGCATCGATAGTATTGTTTGTGCCTATCGAACTACATACATACATATGTAGTTGAAAGTCGCAAGTGGAAAATTCAAGAACAATTATGAATTCTCGTGTTAATTTAAAAGTGAAACTTAATATAAATTAATTTAATTAAAGTGAAACTTACTTTCGCACCTCCTTGAGAGACTTGAGACTGACGTAGCGCTGCATGAAGTTCTGCTGGCAGCCAATCTGCGAGAGTGACATAAAAAGTTGCCCCAGCCAGGCGGATGTGGTGTCAACTCGTACTGTAAGGTCTCCGGTAAAGTTCCAAAAATTCAAGCGACCTAAGAAAAGAAAATGTATGAAAATGAAGACAGCGTGAAAGGAAGAGGTGAGAGTGAGAGAGAGAAATTGCAAGAGACAGTTGCATGGCATTGAGGAAAGGATGGGATGCGTTCCATATGGGCATATTCCCAGAGCTCGCCAATTGTCAGAATGACAGACAACAACTCAAACTCATGTGACAAACGCGCACACTGCTGTCAGACATTTATTACTGTCGTCATGCAAACTCTCCCTAACCACAATCTTCACATCTTCCTTTTGCTCTTTCTCCTGATTGTGCTCATTCTCTTAGCCTTCTTTATCATCCCACAGGCTCATTCCGTGTTCTTGCTTTTTTATGCCGCTTTTATCTTCATCATTTATGTGCATAATGAGCCGACGCAGCAAACAAAAACAACAACAAGAAATGAATGCCATTTTAATAGTCATCATTCGTCAGCAAAACATGCACACATACACACACACACACACACACACGGAACCACCCACACTAATATACACACACATATGCAATGCTATTCGCTTCACTAATAAGTTGACATGATCTATTGGAAGAAATCCCGTGATTGCTTACCATTGTCGCGATTCAACTCATAAACTCTCTTGGGTCCGCCACTGGACAGGGTGCCTTGTATGCAGACGGCAACGGTTACCACCAGTATGGTTAAGGTCTGTATAACATCCGCATTGATGGCCGCCTTCAAGCCGCCCTGTGCAACGAGTGAAAAGGAGAAATGTGTGTCAGGATTCGGTAGACTGCGTGCACGAACGCACTTGCCAACTTACCATAATTGTGAAGAATATGCAGATGACGGACATGCCAACTATGGAGGCCCAATAGGGTATACCAATGACCGCCGACAGCGCCACGCTGGGCGTGTAGACGGTTATGCCGAGATTGCAGATTTGCCTAACAATATACGTGGCCGAGGCGAGGCAGCGTACGGTGCGACTCTTGAATCTGAAACGATATAACGATTGGCAATGGCGACAGGTGAGTGGCAAGTTGTGACTACGACAAGGTGCTTAGCGGTAGCCGTGGCTCGATTTACAGCGTTAATTAAGGAACTGACGCTGTCGCTGCTGCTGCCGTCGTCGTCTTTCGTTTATTTACTTTTATTAGCGGCGTTTATTAAAGTTTTAATGGGTTTGCCCTTTTTATGTGCGTACACTTCTTTTTTATGATTTACTGCAGCTGTAAAACACAGGGGAGGGGGGGGGCGGGTGTGTTTTTGTCGATGTAGGCGTGGGCGCTTACAATAAGTGGGCGGTACATTACAGTCGGGCGTGGCAGCTGCAGCTCAAGTTTCTGCCGTGCCGCGCAAATTTACGACATTTCGGGTGCAAAAACAACAGAAAAACAAAAGGGGTCGGGTTTAGGTGAGAGCGGGGCGCGGCGGGGTAGGTGTTCTAACAAGAACCCGTCGAGAAAATTGGCGAGTTCGTAACTCGTTTTGATTGTTTTTATAGTTGCGTCGCCTTTTTATGATGCTCCTTGTGTGCTCCTTGTTGTGGAGCGGCACATGGTTATAAAAATTTGTGTGTTAATTTGATGCAAAATGCGCGACAAGGCGCCAAGTGGCCCGAACAGGACTCCAGTTTAGGGTCGCCTAACGATCGCTCGCGCGCACGCCTATATAGCTCATCAGGGGTGGTTCAGGGAACACTTGTCCTGCCCGCAGCCCCTACTACAGACTTTTTTATGTTATGTACTTCAATTTCATTTTTATATATGAATAACAATACAGACTCGTTCAGTAAAAAATTTGCTTTAGAAAATGTTTAAAATCTTATACTATTTTGTTCAATCAAAGCGTATTGTTATTAATAATATTACAGTCAAGTTTTGTCTCGCACTCCAACTAACTTTTCTTTGTAACTTAAGCGGAGCATCGTACTATATAAATTATGGTAAATATTAAGCCATATTTGCCAGAGTTTGCAGGTCATCAATAACATGCGTACACGTGCACAGACATATTGGAGAGTAAATAAGGTCGACCCACTGTGCCTGCACTTACTGTGTGCGAAGTGAGGCATTAGTGGTCTTATTACAGTTCCACTTGCACACACACGCACATAGACTTACACTTGTGTGCCTAAGTGCAGATGTACAGCTAAGCTGACTGCATAATCCACTCCTGTGTGTGTGTGTTGGCCTTATTGATGGCACACTAAATGATTAATGGCCCAAGACAAATACATATTTATTTATTAGTCTCCGTTGTCATCATCAAGCACAGGCTTATCTGCATATCGCTTGGCTCAATCATTTGACTGATTGCAGCGCTAATTGGCAGCCAGGTGACAGTTAATGCGAGAGCTGCTTGAGACGAGCTAATTGACGATCATTTTGTCAGGGTATTTACGAAGAATGCAGAACCATCAATCGATTGCAGTTTTCTTTGTTTATATGGTTAAGCATTAAGCGTGGCTTAAACACAGATTATATCTGTTTGTGTGAATGTGCTTGCTGATGTCGCTTAAGCGGCTTAAATGGTTGACAGCGTGTACAACATGGCGCATGTGTGATGTGTGCGTAACCCACATCTATATTAATTAGGGCAGCTGAGTCATGATTGTCGCTGTGTGCGTGTGTGCAAATAGTGCAACCACTGTCATAAAAATGTTGAAGCATATTGCCAGTTGTCGTGGCTTTATTAAAAGGCCATTAAGTATGGCAATCGAGCGGGCCCAATTTGCTTTGGCTAATGACAAGTGTAGAGCGCGCTCTGAGAAGATTGCACAGCACGTGCGTGCGTGCGTGTCTGTGTGTGTGTGTGTGGGTGGCAGAAACCACAAATTGCAAAGGCGTGTCGCAAGATGCGAGAGGGATAGAGGGAAATAGACAAACGTTTATTTAGGCATTTGCACATGCTGCTCTTGTAACGGAAATTGATAAAGAAATGTTATTGTGGCAGAAACACACACACACACACACACACACGTACAACATATTGTGAACATTCTCATGCTTGGCTCAACAACAAAACACAGGACAGCACACACTTCTCTCTCTCTCTCGCTCTCGTTCTCTCTCTTCGCTCGCTTGCGGTCAATTTTTGCCTGATATGTCAATTTAATATGATTTATGGGATTTATTGTTTCTTCGTCTCTTCTTTTGTGCCATGTCTTGGCTTCGGTATGTGTGTGCATGTATGCGTGTGTGTCTGCTTGTTGTTTTTGTTGTTCGCTTGTAGCAATTGTTTCTCATTTAGCCTGTTAACATCGTGTTCATCACAATAAGTGCTCTGCTTTCATTCCATGCTCTCCCTCTCTCTCTCACTCGCTCTGTCTTTCCTTCTTACTCCTATGCTATCTTGCTGCTTGGCTTACTCGCTCTATGTCCGCTTTCCCTCTCTTTCTCTCTATGGCTGTGAGTGATGACCTGAGGCTATCGCTGTCGCTGTCGCAGGCTGCCTGCAAGTTTGTTGATTGAGCGTCGTCGTCGTCTGCGCACAGTGGGCGGCTTTTGTTATACTTTAATTGATTTGCCTGCGCCTCCTCCCTGCTGCAACTCTCTTAGTCGTTCTATATCTGCATTAAATCTTAAATTGCACTGCAGTTTGTCGTCTCAGCTGCGCGCGAATGTCGCTTAATAATTTTAAATTAAATATAAGTGCCGCAAAGTATGCAATAATTGCTGCAGCGTTGCAGCCTGCGGGCATGGAGAAAGATAGAGAGAGAGAGCGAGAGAGCACAGCGTTAATGCAATTAATAGACAAAACCGCAGGCATCCCGCTGTACTACCCTACCTACTCAATCTACCCCACATCGCTTCGGATGCAAACACGCCTTACTGGCGTCATTGACCAGGCCAATGCGATGCGGCAAACCGAACCTCTTCCACGCCCAGCCCGCATGCCCCTTCTGCTACGTGAAGCATTCATTGAATGCATTACCGCTCGCTGCAAACGTTTTGTGGCGCACACTGGAACCGCTTAAGACTGACTTAGCCGCGTGACGCATTTGCAATTTGCCCGACCCGGTCACATCATTTATCAATGTGGGGCGTCTCTCTCACTCGCTCCCCCTGTACTAAAGCATAAATTAGGGACCGAAATTTAATACGGGTTGAGCGTGCGACACGAGGATTGCATAATGCCAGCAGCCATCTAATCGCCGCACTGGGAGCTTACGATTGCTCTGGTCCATTGCGTCGAGTTAATTTTATAATCAAGGGCGACGCGACGGACAGGCTGTGCTGCCATACTCGGTGCCATTTGGGAGCTTCTGCCTTTTGATTGGATTAAATGCTTCGCATAAATAAACATAATCATCCATGTGAGTTGTGAGTGCTGCGATAAAACCGAATCACGATCACGAGTAGGAGGCGAAAAGTGACTGTCAGACCGAGCGCGAGGGGTAGGTGATGGACAAAAAAACGTGTCCCTGTCAACGACAACTTTGTAGTCTTTGAATTGCAAATTGCGTGGCTCCACTTAGCCACCGTGTGGGTGTCATACCAAAAAATGTCTTTATTTATGCGTGCATGGTGAATTCAGCTACCTCCTGGCTCCGCTTTTGGCCCCTACTTGAACACTTTTTACGACTGGGCTAACCGTCTTTGATGGGCTTTGACGGTTGACGAGTGTGTGCGATTGTGTGTGTGTGTGTGTGTGTGGCAGGCACTTTGGCCGACCCCTTGTACTCGTAAATATTCAAGCGAAATTCAAATGCACTCACTGTCAGGCGACTCACCCGACTCACCCAATGCTCTTTTGCGCACTTTCCTTGTTTCGCATTAAGTGCTAACAAGTGTCTTATTGATCCGCAGCCAAAACCAGCGTTGAATCAATTTTGTTTCAATTCGTATTCGCATTCGCATTCGTATTCGTATTCGCATTCAATTCCCAATTGCAACCACAACCAACTCGAATACTCAAACTGCAAACGGCTCTGGCGCTGGTCAAGTCGCTGGCGAGGGTGTTCGTAAAGCAGCAACAAAAACGTGTGTGTAAGATGCTACAAATCTTGGCCAGCGTTGGCTCGTAACACTTGAGTCGCCTCGCAGAGCTCAGAAGACGCGGCAAAGGGCATGTGCCGAGTGGCAGACGTCACTTGCGACAGGCTGTTGACAAGTCTGCCAAGTCAAAGCCTTCACTCGCTGTAAGTGTGTGTGTGAGAGTATGCGTAAGCTCGATCCCAGCAGGAAATGTGAGCGTGCTATAAACACACTGCAGTCACAGGAATTGTTGCCAACATATGCGAGCCAAAAACAGAAAGCTTTACTAAAAAAAGCACAAAAAAATTATTAAAACAGCTAATGCATTAAAAAAAAATTCTATAATACTAAAAAAGGAACTGTATTTGAAAATTATCGATAAAAATCGGATTTCAATCAATTTACAAGGAAAATTTCGAAAAAATCGGAGATTTCTTAAATACCTTTGCATATTTAATATTCTAAATAATATATATTATATTTCAGTATCAATGTCTTTTTCGATTTTTTTACTTCTCATACGATACCATTAAAATATCATTAATGTGTGTGTGCGTTTGTTGTTTCTCAGACTAATTTCCATCAATTTTTATGATTTTCCCATAAAATGTGGGTGCCACATGTCTATGAGTTTTCCTGCAGGGTTGCCGCTTTTTGTTTTTGCAAGTTTGACTAACTCGCCTGACTGGGTTGACTCTGTGACACTCTGCGACTCTCTGACTCTCTGACTTGGGTGTCAACGCGCACTGCTACTGGGCCTGACAGCAACAACATGCGCTATTTATAAACATTATGACACAAACGAATTGTCATACAATTTGTCAACAGACGAGCACAAGTGTGTCGGTTTGGGAGGGCAGTGTTCAGACGGGGGTTTTCTTTGTTTCTTTGCGTATTTTTTTTTATGAATTCAGCTGGCTTTTTGCTCTTGATACCCTAGCTCAGAAGATGGCTTAATCTGTGACCCAAATGCTGCTTAACCATGTGAACGAGTAGCTTGAACTTTGAGTGAGTAATGAGTGTGTGTGTGTTTGTTTTTTTGGGAATTTAAGAGTATTTGCTGTTGGATACATGTCTTTCTATATATTCTATTTGTATGTATATTAATAGTGTTTTTAACTGCACATTTCCCGTCTAATAGTACATTTTAATACATAATTTTCATAATTTATTTTTCAGCCTAATGCATTTTTTATAGCGTATGTCGTAGCGCATCAGTGAGGATTAACCTATTTGTTTTGCTTTGTCATAGTACGTAGTGAAAGTCTTTGTCCTTTCTTTGCCTTGTTCGCTCTATCTGTGTGTGTGGGTCTGCCAATTTGTAGCATATTCAGTTATCAACCGAAGCGACTTAGCCTCCCCCCCTCTCCCTCAAAATCCCTGCTGCTGTCTTTATCCTTTGCCTTTGCCGATTTTGATGAAGTTGTATGCATAAACATGTCGCGGCAGTCAGCGCCAGTTGCGATGACAAGCGACAATGAGGCTTCAAATTTGTAACAACTTTTTGTTGTCCGGGCAACATCTTGTTCTGCCCTGCCCTGTCCCGTCCCGCCGCTCTCGAGTCCCTTACAGCCCTTTTGGGTCGTGTCGTCTCAATGTCATTTGGTTGTCATCAAACTAAATCGCACATGAAATTTGCCATGTGGCTGGAATGTGATCAAACGCGAGTTTGGGAGCTTGGGAGCTTGCCGAGCTCGACGACTAATCGCAGCCAAGACAATGTCACTAACCAAGATTGATGGGCCCAGTTGAAGCAACTAGAAAAAACTATTCTCTCTCGCTCGTGTAATTAGCTCGAGTGCCGCTGCCAATGCTAATGTCATTCAGGAAAAGTAAATTTCTTATGGCCTCAGCATGAATCAGCTGCATCCAAGTTGATTATCAGATAAAAACGAAGCCATGGTACTTAGGTATAGTTGCTGTAACTAGTATCTCTATATACGCTATATACGCTATCCTGCAACACTCATAACTTCACCCAAACTCATGGGATTTTCGATGTTTGAGCTCGAGATTGATTTGCTATTAAAATATTGTGAGTTAAAAATGTTGAAAAATTTTTCTAGCACACTTTAGAGTTGTCTACCAGAACTTTGTGTGTAAAATACTTTGATATAATCGAAATAAACAATAATTTGCTTAATTTTGAGGGTATGCTTTCTTTGGCTTATTAGCTAAATAACGATCTGAATTTAATATTCTATAAATTTGACTAAAACTAACTCAGACTACTGGCTGGCCGGCTGGCTTCCGGCTGAGAGCAATCAATCAATTTTCCACTGATGCAGCATTTAAATAATTTCCCAATTGTGCACAGATTCGGCCTGCCATCTTTGCGCAGTTGCCAATTAAATTTGAATCAAATTATGCTCAAGTCGCAGTAGTCTGCCGCCCGTACATGGACATTGCCTCAAGCTGCGCACGAAACGCAGGCTGTGACGGTGGCAGGGACGGAGGTGGGTGAAGATGAAGGAGGCGGCACAGCCAGAGGGAGAGACTGGGTCGAAGACGGCGCTCTGGCGCGTTTGTCAGTTTTTGCAATTAATTGAATTTTGTTGTCGAAACTGCAAACATTTGATAACAAATTAGTTTACTAATTTCAATCTTAAAAAACAATTAGGCTGCTGCGGCGATAAGGCAAACGACGACGCGAAGGCGACAGACAAGAGGTGAGGCGAGGCGCCTAACACAGTAGAGTAGACTGTGTCTTGGGCATGGACAAAGTACAGATGAAATACTTTATAGATTATTTGTTGTGCGCTGCTGTTTGCCAACATTTTTGTTTTCTTTCATAGTATTCAAATTTATTTGGCCAAGACTGTCAGCCTGTTTGCTGTCGTGCTCTGCTCCTGCTCCAGCTCCTCCTTCGCCTCTGGGTACCACCTTGCTGGCCTGTTTAGACTCATTTGGTCGTCTTAATGAAGAATAAAATTGTGCGAGCTTGCCGCGATAAGGGGCGAGTAAACTCGCTTTGTCTTCTTGGTCGGGGGCGACGCATTTGTGAAATTAAAATGAATGTTGAAATAACAATTTTCAGCAATGTTGTCGCTTTGTGCTAATTAAATGTTGTCGTTGTTTTCGTTGTTGTTGTCCTGTTGTTTTCCCCCCTTAGCTGGCGCACTCACCTTAGATCGATGTACTGATAGACGGAGGTGATTCCCAGATTGAAGTAGACCGGCACAAACATGAAGCAGACAATGGGATAGGCGCTCATCATGCCGTACACAATCTCCCACATGGCCGAGCCGCGATAGTAAAGTTCACTCGGATAGCCTGCAATTCGTGGGAAAATATATAGAAGTAGATGTGTGAGAGAGAGAGAGAGTGGGAGAGCGCGGAACTTACCCAAGACCGAGCGCACGCCCAGTGTGCCACGTGCTATGGAAATCATGACTGCCACAATGGATACACCGCCTGTGGCAAAGACATAGTCAGCCTTGCTGCGTTGCTTTGTTTTGCCAAAAAGGCGCGTCCAGAGTGGTCCCAAGACGGTGAGCGCTATAAATGCCGCAAACATGAAGTAATCCCAGCCCAGTGTGCTCAAATCCTTGGCCATCTTGCTGTTGTTTCTATGGCTGCTGCTGTTGAAGATATCAAAAACAGAAATGCAAAAATCAAATAGCAAGTTGGTCAAAAGATCTACTCTCTCGTTTCTCCCCCTATCTTTCTCTCTCTCTCTCTCTTTCTGTCTCTTGGTTTACTGTCAAAACGTTTTCTGGCGCAGTTGAACATGTGCATATTAGTCACGCTTGGAGCACATAATGCCCATGCCATGGCGGCGCGACACAGAAACTTTGGCTACATTGTTGCATATCCGCAGGCGTGTGGGCAGTTGCTGCGGTTGCCCCGCTACCTTCGTCGACGTCATAACCCGTGCAACAAGCAAAGCAAAGAAAGAGCAAGCGAGTACCTGAGTGAGAGTGAGAGAGAGAGAGAGAGAGAGACAGCGACTATGGCGCCAGGGCAAATGAGTTAAAACAAAGCAAAATGTTGCGCACTACAAAATTTATGGACTGTGTCCTTTGCTCGCACTGCTGACATTTGTATGCATGCCAGGCCAGACAACGTGGCTCCCCCCACCCCAACTACCTATGTTTGTATAGTTTTACGTAACTGTGGTGTGTGTGTGTGTGTGGGCTGGTCTTAGCAAGAACAAGTTGGTAGTGGTTCACAAAGCGCGCAGCTTATGTGCGATTTGGTTTGCAACTTTGTGTTTTTACTTCTCTGCTTGAAGTCGACACAAAGCCAACTGTTGATCTAAGTGTGTGTGTATGTGTGTGTGTCTGGAGCAACCAAAATATTTAAGTCTAACTTTCAATTGCTAAGCCCACGCACACACACACACACACACTGCGACTGAGACTGAGACATCCCTGCTTGTTGTTCTTAAAGCACAAAGCGTATAATAGCTAACAAATGTTTGGCTATAGCTATATAATAAAGGTGTTATTCGCTAAGAGGTATAAGATACTACCAAAAGAGCTACAAGTGTGGGCAGTGTAACAAAAGGATATGCTAGAAAGTGAAAGGATATGCTAGAAAGTGAATTAATAAACACAACCTCAAGTCTCTCTACAGAAAGATGAATAAGGAAATGTGCATCAGAAAAAGTGTAAAAGCAAGATATTATTGAAATAGTTTATAATTTAATGTTAGCAAGTTGAAAATCATGTGTTAACGCTATTAAAACCCAATCAAGTAATTGAACTGCAAATTCATCTCAACAAATTCCGGCAACATGGAGTTAACTTGCGGAAAGTGTAAACTATTTTAAATGAGGCGTATCGCATATCATAATCATCGTTCGTTGTAGTCGATTTTCCTGCAGGTGTGTGTGTGTGTTCTTTGCCTAGATTATTAACACAAATTGCGCATACGCACTGTTGTATGCAAAGTTATAAATTGAACTGTGCTGCTGAAGCATTCAATCATCATGGGCATCATTAACTGTTTTGATGTCCAGCTAATTGGCACGTTTACCATACCACACACGCAGTTGTGTGTGTGTGTGCGTGTGTGTGTGTATGCGTGTGCAGTGTGTGCGTATCTGTCTGTCATTTGCCATCCTTTAAGCTTTTATCAGACACTCTGTCTGGCTTTTGTTTTGCCTTTTCTCTCTACGAAACTATTAGTCATGTTTTTTTTAGCTTTGTTTTTGCCCTTTCCCCTCAGCTTGTCCTTGTCTTTGTTTTATTCTATTTTATTTTTGAGGCGGAGTCACATTTAAACTGCACAGCTGCCCAAAGCTCTGACTGCCCGGTCAGACAGCTCGTTTTTTTTTGTTGGCCATGTGATAAGCAGAGAGAGAGAGAGAGCGAGAGAGTGCGAGAAGCCAAAGTACTGGGGCCAAAGGTCGCCTCGACCCACGCCCATTGTGTGTGTGAACTTGTGCGCAAAATGTTATTTTCTGCTTGCTGAGCTTAAGCAAATTATCCGTGTTGCCGCAGCGCTTTGTTACCTGCTGCCGGTGTAGCTTCGGAGTCAGGACTTAGTCTGGCTAGGGGGGAGGCGTGGCTGTGGGTATTAGCTTGTTGTAAAAAACAAAAAAATTATGGCAGCCAGGCAACAACATGTCGCAGCACATTTCCAATAGACAAACGACAATTTGCGCACATTTTCATCAAGTATGTAAAATGGTGACAAAACTAAGCCACACGTATGCATAAGTAAGCAGCGCGTCGCGACACGATGTATCCACTCGACCCCACCCCTCCCCCCTTCTGGCACTTGAAACTTTCGGATGGCATAAAATAAAAGTGTCGCTCAAGTAGCCTGAAAATGCTGCTGAGATGGAAGGATGCCAGGCAAGCCGGCAGGCTGCATTCCGCTTGCAGTTAATATTCGTGCAGCTTGAAAAATTATACAAAACTTGGCGACACATGTGTGTGGGGGTGTGTGTGTGGGGCGTTGAGTTGACGAAGGAGTCGTCAATGCCAAGGATCATAAATTATAAAGCAGCTTGTAGCAGCGGCAGCGGCAAGAATCGTTGATATATCGTGAATCTTGGCGGTAAACATTGTGTGTGTGTGTGTGTGCGCCTGACAGTCACAATGGAAAGTTATTAAAAAGCGGAAGCGTGTGTGAGTGTGTCTGTAAACGGCAGAGACTCGACTCGCACTCATATACACAAAATTTATGCCACTCATGAAATATTCAGCATGCAAGGCCAAGAGCTGCGAAATCTGCTGGATAATGCGCCAAAAATGTGCTACTTGGGGCGAGACGCCGCGCCCAATGAGAATATCAAAAACACATTTGCAAAGATGCTACTTAATTTGCCATTGATGATGACCGCTTGGCCACGCCCCTCACTCTTTCTATCTCTCACTCTCAATATTTCTTTTTCCTCGTTCCTTTTCGCTGTGCGCTGTTTCCGCCTTCTGCTTTGCTCTACTGACAAATTGAAAATGTAATTTAGCCCAAGTGCAGCATTGCGTTGCATACTTTTGTGCGCGGCCACGCCTTGCGCTCAACGTGCCGCGTCCTAACGCTTGGCCAACGTCCAAGCAGGCCAAAGGACAACAGAAGTCGCAGTCTGACGATAGCTTAAAGTGCCCGCTGTGACGCAAAACGTATGAAAAAATATGCACTTTTTCACCTTTCCCACTCACACACACACATGTACAACCTGCACATGTACTTGCAGTGTCAGAAGTTGCATGTTTAATGCATGATTTTGCATTTTTTGTTTTCGTGTGTGCAAGGAGTGACCAGTGCCCGTTCAATTTTTATGACTTGCAGTGCGCAATTATGGTAATTGTCTTGTTTGCTTGACTCGGGGTGTGTCCAATCGATGGTGGCAAATGCTTGTCAGGTCTGCATATTTAAATTGACTAATGGAAAAATTAAGTAGCGTCATTGCCAAGCCAAACCTAAACTGAGTTTTAAGTTACAATTGAGGCAGAATATTGAGAAATTCGATTAGTAAAAGAGAGAAAAGGAAAGGTAAAAGCTCTTGAATGTTTTTTATGCACGATAACTACAAAATTTAACTTTGAGCTAAACGAAAATGTCTCTAACTGACTGTAGAAGGCATCTCAGACTTCAAAAGTGTCTTTCTGTTTGTATGAACCCCAATATCTCAGAGATCCTAAGAGCTAGGGCTATAAAATTTGGGATAAATATTTCTTATAATTGCACGTAGCTCGAGTTTATTTTAGATTTTTTTCACTCCACTTTTCGCCCTTGTCAATCGAATATAAACGAACATCAAGCGTTATTTCATACAATAATTATTGCCATCCAAATAATTGCTCTAAATTTAGTTGCCTTGGTATAATAAACTTAAAAGGAATTTTAAAAAATGCAGGGTGCATGATAGTCGTGCACACTTCATTATAACTTTTTTTTACCTATTTAATATAGTTTTGATAAAGAAAAATTAAAATTAATTAAAACCGCGTATACAAAGAAGCAAGCAAATTATAAAATGCAAATAAAGGAAAAGTTAAAGAAAGCAGCTCAAGAGGGAAAAGAAAAGAAACCCTGATTATGCAGTTAGTTAATGGCAAATGAAAAGAAGGTGAAATAAAACAGAGAACTATTTTCTTCTTCTTTATAGCTATGCTAGAAGTACCTATAGACCATTCATTTGAGTTTTATTAGCTTAACTCGGGACACATAAAAGGAGTTCATGAATAAAATTGCACTGCATTCTGGAGTGCAACTAAATCACGTATGTTTACGACAAGTTCTTAAGTCCTTTACTTCCCCCCCCCCACGCTCTCTCTCAACATTATGCGATGCCAAAAACTAGAATTATGTGGTACTTGCAACTTGGCACGATGCTTCGCTTTGGTATGTGCAACAACAAAGTTGCCTTAATGTATGCTATTTCAGAGAAATGCGTAAAACTTTTAACGCGTCTCAAACTCGGCTAATTAAAGGGGAAAAGACAGAGAGTGAGATAGAAGGAGAGAGAGAGCGCGCTGCAGTGGGTTTGGATCACGTCGAGCAGATTTCGCCAATCAAAAATGCAATGCAAATTCGGCAAAAAGTTGTTCATTCCGTGGCATTACTTTGCGAGAACGATGCAGAAAAAGTAGAAAGTGGCCAAGATCTTGGCCAAAGTTAATGTGACCGACAATCGTGTTTGTCAGTTTGTCGCCTTTCATTAACGTTTCACATTGGCCACGCCCCCAAACTAAACTGAGCGAGTGCTGAGCAAGTGCAGTTAAGTCAAGTGGCAGCCGGTTGCAAGTTACTTCTGTTGCTTTCTATCGTGCAACTTTCATTGGTTTTTGTGCTTCATTTTTGCCGTACGGCTGCTCAAAGTTGTTAAACACAAAACTTTGCCACTTAATACCAGTTCGAGTAATGAAATACGAGTCGTGCCACAACCCGCACCCCTCAATCCTCGCGGCCAACAAATTGAAGTTGAAGTATGCGGTTCGAAAAGTTTCGGGGGCAACATGCAACTGTTCTCAGCGTTTTGAAATGTTTTTCAACTGTTTCTTTCCTCATTGCATTGGCCAATTGGCTTGTGCTTTGTTTTATTCTCCGCTTCGGTTTGGGTTTGGGGTACTGTGTTTTTCAATTTCATTTGTTGTTTTTTTTTTTTGGCTTTTGGCTTTGAGGATTTTAACCGCTCTGACGCTTAACACATGTTGCCCCCTTTTTGGCAACAAAACAACCAAAACTTTTTCTTTTGCGATTTCTTTCTTCCTTCGGTCGACTGTCTAATGAGAAAAGTCATTGGTGGGCGTGCTGGGCACGCCTCGAATGTGGTTTTTCGGCTTCGACTTGCAAAAGGGTTCCTCAACTTGGTTTGGTTCGGTTGGGTTGGGTTGGGTTTGGCCATTGCCTTGCACTTGCCCTAACTTTGCCATCGTCAAAGTCATTTATCAAAGCGTAGAAAAATAAATACTTGGGCCAAAGAGAATGCTTTAGTTTCCGCTTATTTATCGTACTACTGCCTGATGTTGTTGTTGTCGTTGTTGTCGCAGCTTTTGTTGTTGTGGTTGCAACCGCAGTGCCTCAAGAATAATGCCAATTTTTCAACGAGCTGCAAAAGGGGTTAAAGTTTCAATTACGTCTCATTTTTCTCGCCGCAGCAGGACACACACATACAGAGACATACCCAGCACACTCCCTGCACACACATACATACACTGCTCATACACATGCACACAAACACTCCCAAGTAGCTTTGGAATTGTTCGAGCATGGCCTTGGAATTGGCTTTTGCTGACCAGCGTGACTTGCTGTCTCTCTCTCTCTCTCTCCCATCTGCATCTCTTTCACTGCCTAGTATCTCTCCTTTCGCATCTCCATCACCTCCCCTTGCTGTTCATAATTTTCTGCGCGGCGTTTTATAATTTATTTGCAGCATGACTTTTAAAAAGTGATTCTTTGTCTTCTTCGCAAAAGTTTGCACAAAGTATGCGACAATTGCAATTGTTGTTTGCTTGTTTTTCAGAAAGTTCCCTGTCACACTGTCACTCATTCAGCCCGGTACCACTGTGCGCCGCTGTGTGTCAAAGAAAAGTTTGCTTGTAACAAGTTGTTCTGCCGAATAATTAGGCAGCTGCCCGAGCTGAAGCAATTTGTGGCACTCGCGCTGGCCGCGCTGCAAAGTATGCTACGCAAATAGCCAAGTTTGGCAGGCCGAGCAGGAACAGGAACAGGAGCGGGAGTAGGAGCACGAGCCGAAGCGCACACCACGACCACATGCTGTTAATTTGATCAACATCGTCCTGGGCCAGTCAGTCCTGGGCACGACTTCATCCAGGCAATTTAGTGGTCAGCGTCGCCGCTTCGCTGCCGCAGAGTTACTTTACGCAGCAATTCGCAGTGACTCCTGTGCTGCAGCATGCACAACTAATTCCACGTTGTCGCCACGTTCACGTCCGCGTCCGCGTCCACTTTCATGTTCCGGATGTCGTCAGCAGCGGGACCACCCGGCATCACCCGGCAGCTAACATAGGACACCACTGAATGCTACTCGCCTTCCACTGTCCTCGTGCACTTCTCGCACATTGAGCACATTGGGGTAGTTTTCTTTTTTGTATACTCTTGCCAAGGGTATTGCAATAGTTGTGGAAGACTAAATAAACTAAACTTTAGCTCTTTGCTTTTGAAGAGCAACGTTTAAAACTGTATATGTCTGTATGAACGCTTGGATCTCAACGATTATATGAGCTAGGGCCATCAAATTTGATCACAACATCTGTGCTAACTTAAAGTTTGTTTTAGAATCTAGCCACGCCTTCTTCCGCCCTATACAGTCTAGAAAAAGCTTAATATATTTGACCGTGCATAAAAAACCTATGAATAATCAGTCAAAGTTTCTGTTTTGTACCGACTTATCATTTCCAATCATCTGGTTAGAGTATTTTCACTTCACCACGTTGAGAACTGCAGTTTTATTCACTTTTATTTTCCATTTTTTGCCTCTGCACTTTGCCTTAACAAAGTTTTCATTACGCGTGCTGTGCTGTGCTGTGCAATGTCCTCTTAACTGTTCTCCAGGCCTCCTCCAGCTCAACTGCTCTCCATTTTCACCTGCTGGGCAGACAATGGACTGCGGTTTTGTGCTGGAGTTTCCTTTTGCTCTCGTTCCCTCCCCTTCTTTCTCTCCCTTTCCGTGCACATTTCACAAATAATTAGGTTAGTTAGTCCGGGACGTTGAGTGGTGCGACAATGGTGCCGACAGTTTTTCATATTAGGCATATTAACGCGTTTAGTGGTTGCCTAGCCACTTGTGGCTCACCTCATCTTAGCCACTACTTTAGCAACCATACCATGCCCTCTGAACTAGAGTTACCTAATCTGTTCGATGATGACATTAAACTTTAAGCACTTCGTCTCAATTGAATGTTTCTCATCTCATCACATCTCATCAAATAGGGCAAGATTTTAATTTCCCCATAGACTAACTCGGCAATGGAAGCTGAGATCTATCTATATACGTATATCGTGCTGACCTCGTTGTTGTTCGGGTGTCCTTCGGTGTTGTGCTGTGTGTTAAGTTATTCTCAGAGCGCACGCTTTAAATTTAATCTTGAGTTTTATGTCCTTCCTATTTATTTATAGAATTTTACACAACCTTTGTCACAAATTAGCCAAGTCCCCAGAGTAGAGTTTGGCGTGTGTGGTATGTGAGTTGTTATAGTATACAAGAAAATAGATGAAAACATTTGTATTGTTGAAATAAAAACGTGTTTAACAGGTCAGAAATAGCCTTTTTTCCTAGTTGAACCTTTAACTTATTAATAATAGTTTCTTTAAATAAATAAAGAAATTTGTCTGCTTAAAAGAAGGCAATAAAATTTAGCTGACCTTGAACTTGCTATCTTGAGTTCATTTTGATTTTGTCTCGCAAGAGTTAGCTTGTTTTTATTTGGCAACGAAACTGCTTTTTATTATATTAATAAATTAGCCATGAAAGGCATGTAAATTGAACTGGGCCCCATGATAAATGGCCGAATCCTTTCGCCATGTTAATGCACAAATTCGCGTTGGATTTTTCGGTAATAAATTTGCATTTAAATGACCAGTCAGGGGCTAAGCAAACTATAATTTGTCTTGTATTTTCTGTGACACAACAAAGGACACTAATCATCGTTTAAAAAGCTGCCACTTGACACTACCCTCCGTCCCAGGCTCCGTCCCAGCTCCAGCATCCGGTCTCGTATACACGTTCCATTCCCAGTCACCTGCCCAATTTAGCTGGCAGTTTTCGTAGCTTTGCTGACTAATTGAACTAATTAAATGCTTTGTCCTGGCACAGGATCGTTTGTCCAGCTTATTGTGCGTTCCCTCTCATTCTCTGCTTGTTTTCTCTCTGTCTATCTGTCTCTCTCTCTCTCTCTCTCTCTCTCTCTCTCTCTCTCTCTCTCTCTCTCTCTCTGTGTGTGCGTGTGTTCAAATTAAAAACCTCTTTTGGCCTCTTTGTTTGCACAAAAGCTGTGCTGGCAATAAATTAAACTAGTTACATTGTGTCACCAAGGAATTGCTTTAAATGGATATTTATGGTGTTGTCTTCTGCTTGATCCCCCGAGGCACAGGTACTACTAACATAGAATACTTTGTAGGCCCTGTTGTAGTTCAATTCTGATTTTGACTTGCATCACTTGCAGCTCGCTTGGCCGTGCAATTTCCTTTGATACGATTTTTGCAATTAACTTGCCTGTTAACTGTCGCTTCCATTAGATTTTCAATTAACTTTTATGTAGCTTTCAGGGCCGGCTCAATGGATCGCTGTGCGCAACCTGAGCGTTCGTGTTATTAAAACTTTAATTCACTTAGCTTGATAGGAAAAAAACAAGTCGGAAAGGCTACAGTCGAGCTGACTCGACTGTGATATACCCGCTACAATTCTTCGGAAAAACACGTGCCAAATGTGAACAATGCGTTCTTGCTTTTTATTTCTTTCTGTCTCTAATTTGTTTTGCCTATGCAAGTTCCACTCGATTCTTATTGGATGTTGCCCATTGCTTTTATTACTTTGCAGTTATAAATTATATATGTTGCTGCTCAATGTCTCTTTCGATTCTAAGTGGCTTTAAATATACTAAAAATGTATTTTGAATTTTGTAACACACCATAAAATAAAAAAAAATATAAGATACAAAAAAAATAAATATAATTCGCCGCGGCACCCAGGAGTTGAACTCCGGACCTCTCGCTTAACAGTCAACTACCATCACCACTCGACCACTGCATTTCTAACGCAATGGCCAATAAAATTGCACTATGAATATTTTCGGTGCACATCATTAAAAAAAAAAAGTTGCCACATAATTTAAAAAAAAGTTGCCACATAATTAAAAAAAAGTTGTCTGCTGCTGGTGTTGAACTCGGGTACTAACATTAGGAAAAACCGACACAGGCACATGGCCACAAGGCAATACTATTTCTTGAATATCTTCCTTATTTATCGGCCGATCTTATTGAAACTTTCGCAACACGCCCGGATGGTGGTTTTTATCACATGGATAAAAAATGAATGCTGTAGAGCTATATTTGCAGCTATTATCGATTTATTATCGATTTTTGGGGGCGGATGGAGGCGTGGCAAAAATCCAAAATAAACTTGATCTGCGGGCATAATTAACACATATTGTCTCCAAATTTGGTAGCTCTAGCTCTTATAATAGCTGAGATCTAGGTTTTCATACGGACAGACAGACGGACAGACGGACAGACGGACAGACGGACAGACGGACAGACGGACAGACGGACAGACGGACATGGCTATATCGACTCGGCTGTTCATGCTGATTCAGAATATATATACTTTATGGGGTCGGAGATGTCTCCTTCTGCCTGTTACAAACATTTTCGGTTGGCACAAAGTTATAATACCCTTATACTCTTCGAGTAGCGGGTATAATTAGTTGGCTTAACGTTTTGTCGTGTCATCTGCCACGATCTGAGCCACGGCCGCTGCGGGGTCTGTGTTGCTGCTGGCCAATATGCAGATGCCCTCGCCCGTTGCACCTTTTACCGGCATGGCTGCCAAGATAAGCGACACAATTTCTATGCAGTCTACCTCTCTCTCTGCCGCGTTACCTTACTCGACAGGTACAAAACGACAAGTCAGCCATGTGGCGGACGTGGGCGTGTGGCCAATGGGCAATGGGGATGATGTGCCGCTTTGCTGCATGTGGCAGCTGCACAAATTGTTTGTGCTGCCAGCGAAAAGTTTGCAGGCAACAAAGTAATTTATTTAATTCTTGTCTACTTTATTTTGTTATCCCGCCCGCCCGTCCGCTCGCTGTCTTGCCTTATTTTTTGGCCATTTGGCTGTTGAAATTGGCAACAGTGGCCCGGCAGTTGGTGCGACTCATGCCTCGTGCCCCACTTGCGAGACAACATTGTTGTAGATTCCATTTGAATTTATGCTAAATTGTCAGCTTAAAAATGCGTGTTATCCTTTTGCGAGTCGACACTCGTTGGACGGGGCGTGGCAAGGGGACTTGTAAGGCTTAAGAGTTGCTGCCGCGCGGCTCGCGAATTATAATTTCAAATGATTGTACAAATTATTTGCGTACAATCAGCTGTAATTAGCATATTTAATTATATTCGGCATAAATATTCATGAGACGCAAATTGCATTTAACAGTTGGCAAAGTGTTGACAACTTGAGGGGACCAACAATTAAGTTAACGCTTCAAACGGTGGCTAATGATAGGTTCAATAAGACGGAGCAGAGACGAGAAGAGAAAAGTTGGCGGAAAACACAGATCGAGACTTGAAAGCGAAACTGAAAGCGAAACTAAAGCTGAAATTTTATGCTGAGCAACTGCTGCGTGTAACGATTTCATAATTAATGTATTCATGGATTAATTGATTGATTGATTGAAGTAAACATAACCGGCAGCGTAATAACACATAAAGCGTAAAGCAGCCCCAATCCATTGATAAGTTGACATGCAGATAAACAAACAGCGGAGACAAATAAATAAACACTATCAATATGCAATTAATGTCGTGAAACAGTTATTTACATATGTATGTGTGTATGTTGCTGTTGCACTCCCCCCTCTACCCATCTCTCTCAGTCAACATGCGCCATTAATTGACAACAACAAAAAGTATGTAATTAGCCAGATGCACTTCAATTGCAGTGCCGTTTGGGGTGACAGCTTAAATTGATAAGCCATCATAACACCTACAAATGTATAACATGTTTTCTTAGAGAGTGTGGTACTTGAAAATACCCTGTAATTGCAGATTAATTGCTTGCAGTTTGGAGATTGAAAAATTCAATTCAAAACTAAGTGGCTTGTCTTTGAAAATCAAATAGTTTGTCTAGAAATATTCTGAAAATACTCTTATAGTATACCACGCTATCGCTTCGATTGCGGAGTATAAAAGCAATTGCCTGAAATTACTCATACGTCATGTTTGACTGATGAGGCTGGCTGGTTGGCGAACGCGCGCGCGTGTGTCAGCTGCAGCACAAATTTATGTTCGCTGAAATACAGTTAAATTTATAATTAAAGGTAATTAGTTGTCTGGCCAAATGGCATGCGGCAGCTGTAAGCTTGGAATGCAACAGTTGTCGCCAAGTGGCTCGTGCGGCTGCGTGTTGCATGCACCGCATCATGCATTCCATGAATGTTGGTGGTAAATAGGCGAAATGTTGGCGGGGAAGGGGAAGCGAAAGCTTGAGCTCAAGTGCAGCGATGGCAAAACTTAAATTAATTTCTCATATCAATTAAGCCAGCCTGAAAGTAGGCAACACTCATACGCCCTGTTGCTTAGGGTGTATAAACTTTTCAAGTGTAATTTACGTTTCGCTTAGAACAGCAGCAAAGTTATAGCAAGTTGTCATAATCAGAAGATTATGTTGCAACAGCAACGGCAACAGCAGCAGCAGCTGCAGCAACAACAGCAGCAACGACAACAAACTCACTTAATAACTTGGCAAAGCGTAACGGCAATTACACGACAGCATAACACAGCAAAGCTCAACAGCAGCAGCAGCTACAGCAACAACAACAAAGTTTCACAAAAGCAGCTTGTCCAGCAACAACAACAAAGCCACTTTGCGTTTATGCTAAAAACATGGCACGTCTTGATTGACAGCGGCAGCAACTATGGTGCCCTCCGTGTGTGTGAGCGTGTGAGTGTGTGTGTACGTGAACTTCTCGAGCAGCAGAACAAGCTTGTTGTTGTTGCTTTGTGGCAACCATTTCGGCCACATCATTTATTAGCCAAGTGGGCGTTGTTTGCCATTGTCATCGCCTGCATCGCCTTGTGTAGCTCCCGTCGTACATACGGCGTCTCCTCCGGTTGCCTGTAGGGTTCTTGGGTCGCTGGTCTTGGGTTCCTTCGCATACGTAACGAACTTAACCAAAAGTTGCCACTCACTTGGATTCATTTGCATAGTCTTCACTTCTAATGGTTGCCAACTCATTAAGATGTTTGACTTTTTGGCCAGCGAATCCACTTTTGAATTCGAATTTGCAAACACTTGTAGTAATACACAATAACCCATATTTGTCGCTCTGTGGCTTTCTTTACCCGAAATAATGGAGGAGCATTTTGAATCGTATTCGTTGGTACCGCAATGCTTGTTCAAGTGTAACTGCCGCTGGTTTTGTGTCGCACATTTGCGCTCAAGGTGCGATGGAGATCATGCAAATTATTTTGGCTTATATACGAGTATAGTTTATATCTATTGCAATACCTATACTAATTTAGTCAATTCTATTCTGCCGATCACATTTTGAGTGAGTTTGGTTTAGGTTCTCTTTTTTGCTATATATGAGAAATCGAATGCTTTGGCGTGCGGTGTTCGACTATTAAATACTCTGTAGCTTACTTGAAAATAGAATCAAAATTACGATTCAACGAAAAATAAACTTAAAATATCTATATGTAAAAATGTCTATAGGGTATGCGTAACAAGAACTCACATCAGCTGCGCAAATAAAAAATCTTAGTAATCGCTGACTAAATCAATGAATAGAAATAGGAGAGAATAATACACAAGGTTGTGTTTGCATTGTCTACTCACGTGATGCTGATGCTTATTCGGAAGGTTGTTCTATATTATAAACTGTGTTATGGTGTTGGTGAGCAAAAATGTATAAGAAATTACGCACAGATCCAACGTTGACGAATTTTCTACCGGAATGGCGCTGCCGGAATTCCAGTTCCCTATTTATATGACATTAGGGCCTACGTCTATGGCGTATGTATTATCTCACATAATCTGAAGTCGGCCGACTCGCTTGAATTATCATGAAAATATTTAAACAAATATCAGCTTTTGCAGCCGGTGTTTTTCCGTGAACACCCTTTCTGCGTTTACATAGGCTTTTATTTATTTCGAAATGGTTAATTAGTTAACTGGAATCGCGCCAGACTACCCGCAAACGCTTTAACCATCTATGCGGTATTATAAAAGTATAGGGCTTAATCTCGCATCATTTGTTGTGTCGACGACGACAACGACGCGTCATCAGCCGACTTTCAGAGCGAGAGCGAGGGAGAGTGAGTGAGTGATACGAGCGAGAGCTGATAGTACTGATAAGAGCGAAAGATCGGCAGACGAAATCCTCAACCACTACTCAACTGTTTCTCGAATGCAGCGGAAGTGTTTTCACAGCTGGCTCATCAGCTCATAAAGTATACGAAGCGTTATCGCAGCTTACCATAAAGGCGCTGCACACTTATCTAAATGGCTACTCATTTATTTTCTCAATGAGAAATGTACTCCCCGGAATGCTGCATCAATGCTATTCCGTTGTCTGTGGCTCGCATTTCGCATTTCGCATTGCTCATTTGACAATTTCGTTTTGTTTTGCTAGCTGCAGTTGAGTTATCTGTTCAGTCAACTGGGATGCAGTGAGTTATTGGATTAGTGGCAGACAGTGTGGGACGGATATGGTTTTACATTCGTGCATATTAGCTCGTAACATAAATTATGGCACAGCGCAGTTTGTGTACAGCGGAAAATAATGAGCCATAATTTCATTGGAAGCAAAAACGAAAGCGTAACTTCATAATTTGAAGTGAGAAAGAGAGAGAGGCAGAGCGAGACGCCTGACCCTGGCACTGAACTTCATAAATTTTCATTAGACGGAAATTGTATATAAGCCAAAGATTTTATTGTTGTTGTTGTCGGCTTGAAGAGGCCAAACTGGATTTTGGTAGCACAAGTAGCACATTGAGTTTATGTGATGGCGCTGCCTGAGTTTGGGTTAGCACAAACTTTTGAATTTATTAAAATTTACGTTGTGCTAAAAGGTTTTTACATTTGCAATTTTTTTTTTATTTAAATAATAAACGCCGCTTAGTCTTGTTAAGGAAACAGGCAAACAAGCCGACGACCCGCGATATTAGGCCAAAAATAAAATGGAGAAACCCCCTAAAAGCTGTTGCCTTAAGCACGTCACAGGCTCATGGCTTTGAAATACTATTTACAATGGACAAAAACACCTGGTCTACGTACGTGTGCGCAAACCAGCGTTGTTTGGACACATGTCCCAAAATATTGCCAATATTTACACACTAAGCTTCAATGCAAGCTTGACGCATATCGGAAACTCACAATACATTTCTTTAGAAAGAATATAAATATTTTATAAAAATGTCGTAAATATTTTCGACTATTTCCGGGAAAGCTCACTGTGTCTAAGTTCCGTTTCCGTTGAATTCGAACGATATGTCAGTGAAATATTAACGATCTTTCAGTAGCAGCAGTTAAACAAATCGAAACATCTCTTATGGTCAAAACTTTTTATTGCAATTCAAATAAATATTTTATATGTGTTTACTCTGAATACAAAAGGATTTTTTCCAAGAAGATATATATAATTGATTTTTATAAGGAGCAAATTCACCATAATTTAATATTAGGCTAAGGCTTTCGTTTTTTGTGTTTTTCATATGATTTAAATAGTTAATACATATCATTAAATATTTGCCTGCTTTTAATTTTCAATAGTTATTATTTCTTGTGCAAATCATAATTGTATTTACACAAATAAGTGTGCAATTTACGCGATGAATTGAATTGAGAATGTGTTTTCTTTTATTTTTTTGTACTACACTCAAATATTTTGCATATGAAAGCGTGATTAAAAATTCATAAGTATGCAAATATTTACAATGTTGGTAATATTTTTTTTGTAAGTATCGAACGCAATCGTAGTTGTTGTGCATGTTGTGTTATGCTCGATGGTGCGTGCTGCCATTGCAACGGAGTGTGTTAATTCTTATGAAACCGCACAAATCAATTGCAATTTGCTATTGCCGCCGTCGTCCATAGTGCGTGCTATTTGTAAGCGCATTCGAAAATGTTTTCGTTACAATAGTTTTGATGCGGTTTTTATTTATTTAGTACATAGCAAAGCAAAAAAAACAATAATAATACCAACAATAGCGAATAGCAAACAGAATGAATAAAAGTGAAGCAAAAAGCAAAGCTCGATTGTATGCAACGTTTTTGCTCCGTCGTTAGAACATGTGTACTGTTATTGGACAAACAAAATCAGCATAAAATATTATTGCAGTTATTTTAGTTAAATTTTCCACTCTTGTAGTATTTGTGCTTAATAAATGTGTGTAAATGTTGTAGAAAATTTTACTGGAAATAGCGCAAAAATGGGCGAGCGAAAGAAGCAAGAACTAGCAGTTACTCTGTATCATTAATACTTCGAATTATTTAAGACACTAAAATACCTACAAGTGTTTTCCCAAATTTGTTGGCCCTAGCTTCTATACGGCTTCGAAAACTTCCATAACTTCGTTAAACATCAGCAGATTGTCGCAGGAGATGGTATATTTTTCATTTTTTAACCTCTAGATTGATTCTCCATCAAAATATTAGGAATCTAAAATTTTCAAAAATTTTGTCCACGTATGCTACCTCTTGCCTTATTTTAAGACTCCTATAGGGGTCAGAAAACCCATAACTTTGTTCAAAATCTATATCAAAAGACTATGAATCTAAAATATTCATTTTGGGTACTGTCGGGCGAGCTCGAGTGTAGCCCCACCATATTTTTTTTTGGTTTTGCAAAATTAATTTATTTTATTGTTCAGTCTGCACTGTTTTACCCAACCTCGGGGTATAACACTGTTTGCTGTCTGTATTTGTTTAATTGCACACGATGTGTATAAACCAAATTTAGGGTACAAATTTTCGCGTACATATTTTCTGTGTACTGCTTTTATTGCCTTTATTCGTCGATTTATTATCGTCGCCGGCTAAGCGTATGCAACAACGTGTACATTAGGCATATAAATAGAAATGTTTGAGCGCAAATGTTTTATGGCTATTTAATCGCAGTCGACAACAATTAAACTAAATGCCCGAATCATTAATAATATGGAAGAGCACGCTGCAGAGCGGAGGCACCAGGCTGGGTGCCTCATTCGAAGAGCGATGGGAGAGGACGTGTTAAGAGATTTATGAAATGTCATTAAAAAATTAACACATGACTTAGTTAGCGGCACGACAGCAGCCGAGTGCGAGCGAGATGGAGAAGGAGACACTGTCGGCGTCGCGACTCGATGGTACTTACCTTTAATTAAATCATTTATGCTAATTTTCTGCAACATTGTTAATTAAATTTCTAGCTAGAAAAGCTTTAGCTACGGTTACGTCGTCAGTCTCTCAGCATGACTAATAGATGTGTTAGGCGCGATTTTTGTTGCTCTGGCTTGTGCCTAGATTGTTGTTGCTGCTACTGTTATAATTTGCAGTTTGTTAATTGGCCACACTCAAAAGGCCAACGAGTAATAGATACTTTATAGCTATTGGGTAGAAATCGAGAGTGTCAATATTTGAATATCAGTCTGCCCCCACAGCCAGTGTGTCTGAATGTCTGTCTCTTTGCCATCTGTCATTCTCATTCATATCTTATGACAATTACAATGTTAGTTGTATGCAAATAATCTCGCTTCTTGAGTAAATATGCGTTTTCGTATTCGGAAGTAGACTACAAAAGTTATTGCATTGCACATTTATTAATTAGCATGCCAACTAAGCAATTAAATTATCGAATGTTGATAATGATTTGTTGTTATCTAATGTCTTTACGTCATTAATCATCTAGCCATATAATTATAGCACTATATTACACAGTATTTGCTGTAACTCATAACGGATGTCAGCCTATTTATTTAAAGTGCACTTCATATGGTATCTTTGCAATTCAATTAAGCAAATCCAACCAGCCCAGACAAGGCCGGTAAAAGCGCAAAAAAAAAATCTAATTAAACACAATAACAAACTCAAAAAACTTCTCACTAAACAATCAACTATTTTTGTCAAGAGACTTTATCAGGCATCTGGCGTGTCAAATATCGCACTTGTCATTATATTAAAACAAAAACTACGAATTCCATTTTTGCAGATAACAAAAGAGTCAAAACAATAATAACGAAGTGTGAGACTCACATCACGTGCATGTCTGCGAATTACTAATTATGGGTTATGTCTTCTTTTTTTGGTTTTTATCTTAAGTGAATTGAATGTACGGCCGTAAATAGAAACAAAATTTGCTGTTGTCTAATTTGGGAAAATCTTCAGGGGAAAAACATATATTTCTATAGGTTCGTTGTAAGTTCATTAATACACGTAAGCAACAGAGGCTTGAGTGTTCGACTGAATGCACTCAATAAGTAGTTGAATAAGTTCCTAGAATTTAATTGTCAACCTTTTGGCTTGTAAGAAATAAAAACAAGAAAAAAACCCCAAGCAATCAGACAAATTGCAAAGTAATAAACAATTGTTGATGGGCTGCCTTGCCATAGCTGTTAATTAAAATAGACTTAAAAACAACAAACAGTAGTTGGTAGTAAACTTGGAAATGAATCATTGAAGCTTTTTGAACTTTGATAGCTGAAATGATGAACTTTTGAATGCTCAACACAGTATTAAAGCTGGGAGATGCTTAGGAAAAAATCAGATGCTTTTGATACTTTATAGACCGATGCAATGATTTTATGCATTATTTTATTTAATTTTAAGATGAAAACAAGTTATGTGTTTTTCCCCTTGTGCTAAATTTTAAGGTCTTTTCACAAGCTTATAATTTTTTGAAGAAACATGGAGATGGACCTAACGTTATCTACCAATTTCTTACATGATGAAAAAGTTAGATGAGGAAGTACAACTCTTATGTCTTTGATAATAAGTGGGAAATGTTTGATCAAAGATGTCTGCATATCATAGTTCGGCAACTGGTATTCACTATTATGTCAGCTGAAGTTAACATGTGTCTACATATATGGAGGGCCATGTTCGGCGCTACAAGATTTTACAGATTCTTTTTATCAACAAATTGAATTCTCATGTTTGCTTGTTATGCTGTTAGTGTCTGTGAGTGTTGTGTTCTGTGTGCGTGAGCATACGCGTGAAGCTGTCAAATATACACTGAACGAGTTGAGTTCTCCATTGGGCAAACCACTCACAGCCAGGGCCAGAGCCGGAGTCAGCATCAGCGTCGGCATCAGAGAGAGAGCCACAAATGGCTGGTTGCAGTGGGCGGTTGGGTGGCTTGGAGTAGTTGGAGTAGTAGACAGTAGCCATTGGTCACAGGCAGCACTGCTGCTGCCACTACAAATGACCACGAGGCGAAGGCCCAAACCAATGTTGAGGCTGTCGTGGCAAACGAAGTGCAGGTTGCAGCATTGGGGCTGGGGTTGAATTGCTCTCGACTGATTTTTATTGTGACAAGCGCACGCTGTTCGGCAAATTAAATGACCAAGCCACAATAATAATAATAACAACAACAGCAACAATAATAACAATAACAATTGCAACAACAATGAGGGCTGACAAGCAATTAAATGTTGTATGTTGCAAATGTGGCCAAGAGCAGACAGAAACAGAAAAATTGGTAATTGCAGCAGAATTTTATTACGGCTCAAGCTGCAGCAGCAGCAACACAGCAGCAACAGCAACAACAACAATACAGTGTATGTGTGCGTGTGTATTAACCCGGCTCGGACGTCCCTTTGGCGAAATTCAATTGACAGTGCACCACACTCTATGAAATTGTCGTTTTCCGTTCGTTATTAAATAATTTTCATTTTTAATGGGGTAGATAACCGTATTCCGATATGTGTATGTGATAAAAGTGTCATATAGCGGCAGTTTTATTGTTCAATTTAAATTTAATCAACATTTTTCCAAAGTCGGCAAAGTGAATGCCATAAAATGTGTGAAAAACATTGGTTAATTTGGCAGTTTTAGAGAGCATTAACAAACGCAAATGCGTAATGATCAAAAATGGCGTAAAAAGAGTTAAGGTTAAAATCTTCTATATATTTATAATTTTAGCTACCGCAAATGGAACGGCTTAAAGCAAATAATTTAATCTGCGTGTGTATTCACCAGCGATATAAAAATAATAATACAAAAGTCATTTAACACATGGCAGGGATTATGGTCACATTAAGAATGTAATTAATTTAAATTCATTAAAAATGCAAAAGAGCCACAAAGAAAATAAATAAATAACTGTGCATGCAGGCAGACGAGAGATAAATTTAAAGGGGAAAATTAAAAAGTATCATATAAATAATTAAACAAAAATAGCTGTGCGGATATCAAACAGTGTGAAATGACTGTGAAATACATTTTCAGCGCGTTCCCTGTAACGGACGCCCCACGCCCTTGGGAAGAGGGCGTGTCCATTTGTGGTAGACTCTGTCTTCTGATTATTTATATTGCACATATATGCAGTTCCCGGGCCTACTGAATTCTGTACTGACATAAATAAAATGGGTAACTCTCCGCAGTGTGTGTGAACTGCCCGAAGAAGCATGACCCAAGAAAGGAAATTAAACAATGCACCGAAGCTCAGATACGTTTGCCAAAACGAGAAGTAATAAATACTACTTGGGGTAAAGAAAAAAAGTGGTAAATTTATGAATAAATAAATATTCCTAGCTAAACAAACAGACTGGGAAAATCTGTGCATATATATTTTTCATAAAGCATGACATCAGCTGTCAGACATTGTGTCATATTTTACTGATTTATGTGTGCGGCTTAATGACGACCTGGTGACATTTAGAA
Organism: Zaprionus inermis; assembly: GCA_018151445.1. Taxonomy (NCBI): domain Eukaryota; kingdom Metazoa; phylum Arthropoda; class Insecta; order Diptera; family Drosophilidae; genus Zaprionus; species Zaprionus inermis. Next base: position 1,510,583 of record JAECXD010000640.1, on the reverse strand, counting down.
TACCATATCATATCGTATAACACACGTGTGCTTGCGAAATACAATACAATCCCAATTATATCAGATTAAACACAAAACTTATGATATTCTTCTGCAGTTTCGGGTTACCCAAAAACACAGCAAATATGATAGCATTCACATGGGTTAGAGTATGCCAAATAATATTTTCTTAACTGGCCAAAGGGCAGACAGGGCGAATGAACGAGGCAAAATGAAATTCGAGAATAAAATTTATCTGTTGCGATTTATGGCGCTGCAAAGACGGGAGAGAGATGGAAGGAGCGGCACACTTGCCGAGAGTTCATAAATAGCCATGTTGCATGCAACATGCACTCAACACAGGCCGCCCTGTGCACTTGAGTCGTTTCTCTTTCCCTTCCCTGCTTGGCTCAGCTTGTCTCGAGTCAACTTGACTCGGGGCAGGCTCTAATTTTTATGAGAATGTTGCGTGTTCTGTATGCTCGAAGGCGTTGCCTTCATGTCAACGACAACACCATACCACACACACTCACACACAGACACACATACAGCAACAGCCGCCCGCGCACGCACACTTACACTCTCAAGAGCGACTCGCACAGCACTGCACTCCGGGCTGGATGGCATTAAGGCAGGGTCGAGACTCCTACTCTACCGCCGCCCGGACTGAACCTGAGCTTGAGTCTGTGCATTGTGCAGATTTGCAGCGAAATGAAATCTGCTTTATCATGCAAAACGCAAACACCCCAACATGCACTCGTAAGAAGAGTGTGAGCAGTGGGAGCATTCTGCACATTACACATACGCCACGTGCGCTGCTTTGCCACAAAAAATGTCGTCAGCAGACGACTGTGAAAACACACACACACACAGAGCGCAAATGGCACAAGTAATGAGCTAGCAAAGGGGTTGCTTGTCTAACAGCTATACCCTGTATATACTATACTGTAGTTGTGTAGGGTGTTAACAAATGTAATCTAAGAAATTAGCCTAAAATTGTATATTTGTTTAAGCTTTTCTATTTGTTTTCTATTATAAAATATGCAGGTCAAATATGGACTGTACTATATTATAATTTTATTATATCAAATAATAGCGTCGCAGCAGCTGTGCAAAATAGAACAAACTGCTAGGCAGACGGCTCCCACAATGAGCCATTGTTGCTGTGTGTTGGTAACAAGCAATTCAATTAGTTGCCGGCAGCAATAACATAAACAACAACAATTGCAACAATGGCAACAACTACACTTGCAATCGTCTGCCTAGTCAGAGGGAAAAGGCAAAGTCAATGCAAGCCTGATAACCAGCAAAGGTTTTCCATTTTTTTTTTTTATTTTTGGGACTTTTCTTTTTGAGGCAGCAGCGGCGCACTCGAAGCTACCAGCAAGCAGGCAGGTTCCGGATACGAAAGAAGCAGCAGTAGGCGCCCTGCCATACATCCCCCTCCCAGTTGTCCCCTTGTAGTTGCTTTTTGTTTGATTTGGCTGCCTGCACTGGCTTGTTCGACTGTTTGACTGCCTTGGCGTGTTGGCCAACAAATTGCAGCCACAAGAAACTGAGTTTTTTTTTTTGGCTTCCGACTTGTTTGTCCGACACAGTCCTTGGCTGGCTTCGGCTTCTGCTGCTGTGCAGCCTTCATTGATTACTTTGTTATGGATTTTCTACGCCTGATTTGGTTTCAACAATTTCGAACCCAAACTATCTACGCCCTGTCTCTCTCTATCTCTCTAAATATCCCTCCCTCTATCAGTTTCTGATTGGAGCAGTAAAAGCGCTTAAAAGTTTCTGCACTCCTTCGCTTAATAGACTCTCTCTCTTGGTTTCGTTCTGTGTATTTTAAGCCACTTTGCGTGGTAAATTGCATCAGGACTCACAATAAAAAACTGCTGCAATTTATCACACAAAACACAAAGTACTCCCCCTCTCTATGTCTCACTCACTGCAATTGAAAAGTCAACTTATTGTGAGCAGTCTCAGCTCAGACTCGCGTGGGTTTGTGCTCAGCTCTTGTCGTATTATTTCTTTTATTTTATTAAAAAAAAAAAAAAAAGAAACATTCACAATTAAAATGCAAAACATGCGACGCTTTATGATTAGAGAGCGAATCGCGCTACAATTTTATGCACGTTCCGCTGGACTTGCCGACTTCATAAAGAACCAAAGCGGGAGCGAGTGAGAACTTTAACGAACTGGCCAGGGTGGACTACCCCAAGTTGCGTATGGAATAATTCAGCAGCAGACAAGCAAAAAGAAAACAAAAACAAAAAAGGCAATAAAAAACAATATTGCTGCACTCCAAAGAATTTCGAAATGAAAAAACAAGTTCCCAATTGTGTTTTCTTGAAATACTTTGGAAGAGAAGTTTCATAACTGTTATCTTATGTCTACAAATGAAAGTTTCTTAAATATGAAATACTTTATAAAACTTGAGAGACCTAATGCCAAATGAAAAATAGTTATAAAGCGTAATTATGTAAAGTTATAAAAAATATAACAATCATAAATTTTTATAAATTTAATAAATTAATTATTAAAGCCAATTGATTTCTTTACATATATAAATTTTACTTTTTTAGAGTTCTCCATAAATTTCATACATTTGTAATATTCTTTCAACTGAACATTTTCGTGCAGTGCATGTCGGCACTCAAAGATCGTTAGTCACTCGACTAGACTGGGACTGGGCCAGCACTTAAGCGAAATGACTGGAGCTCAACTTTGGCCAAATGCAACTGAAATGACAGGCAACAACAGGCTGCCTGCCTAGCTGGCAGCAGGCAGCAGGCAGAAGACGGACCGAAAGAGAGAGAGAGAGAGAGGGAGTGTAAAGAAGATAGGGAGAACGAGGATGCACCTTCTGCTTGTCGTCGTATTTATCACGGCTGTCGACGGCAGCCGTGAGTGCAGAGAGGGGCGTGATTTGGCCAGCATTTGCCGGAGGTCAGGTTACCTACGTGGAGTGAGAGCGAGAGCGAAAGAGAGCTGATTTTTAATTTGTGACTTGCTCTGTTGCTTGCGTAGCGTCGTGTTCATATTAATTGTTGTTGCTGCAAATGAAATGGAACAAAGGTAAGACGCCCTTTTGCCTGTTGTGTATCGAGTTCAATGCACGAGTAAAGCGAACTCGATGCAAATGTATTTTATTGAATTCCATTGATAATTGCCGGCTCAACATGCATGTTGCACAGCACTCTCTGCCTCTTTCTCTCTGTCTGTCTCTCTCTCTCTCTCTCTCTTTGCAACACAATCGCTGCACTGCGCGTTGTTTGTTCGATTGTAATTCGATTGCTGTGTTTGCATGCAACCAACAGCTCTAAATACGCTCCAATTTGGCCAGAATCGATTCGCAATTCAATTTGGGTCATACTATGCAATCAATCAGTACACGCGCCTGGCTACAGTTTAATGCTCTGCAGGGCAATCGGATACCCTTCTCCCTCCCTGCCTGTCATTCAATTTTTGTTAATAGCCAAGGCGATTTAACGATTTGCCATCGATTTGATTCAACGTGTAGAAACTAGTTGTGTTTTTAAAGCGATTTAAGACCGATTTTTAATGACCGCATTCGCATCATGTGACAACATCATCATTATCATTGTCTGCCTGCAAATTATATAATATTTGCCTATTAAGGTAAGGTGTTAACAATTGTTATAACGATGTGATACAGCGGTTTTAGTATTGTTTTTGGCCTTAAACACGGTCATCACGGCAGAACGAGTTCAAAAATTCATTAAAATCGCTTGGGGTTTTTTTTTCCGCAGCCTTTTCAATTATTCGATATGCTTAATTTGCTACTGTTTGCAGAGGGGAGTGCGCTAAGGGGGAGATGCTTAACCAGTGCACTGGGCAATCGTTAAGGTGTCAATGTTGCAAAGTTTTCTTTTTTTTTTTTGCAGTGCGAATCAAGAGATTAACAAAAAAAACGCGCGCTAAACTGACTGTTTGTCACGCGAGCACGTGATGCTATTGTGGTTACTGTTGTTGTTGTTGCAGTTTTTTTCCTTTTGTACTCGCACTGCTTGAAGAGTGTCATGCAAATTGAGTACTTAGCAAATTGTTGTAATTAAAAAACGCGCGCAGGAGCACGCAAAGCAGCTGGCACAGAAAACGCGCACGCGTTTTGCTAGCGATTTTTGCACATACGTAATTTACATTGAAAATTAAAGCAAACACAAACAGAGACCGGAATAAAAACAAGTAACGTAAAACGACAGCAGAGTGTTGTTTCAACCTTGAAATTTGATTAATTTGGGGGGCGTGGCCCAATTTTAAAACAAACTGGAGCTGCATGCTAAATCATAAAATGGTGATAAAATTTAATATCTCTTGTTCCTATAGTCTCTGAGATCAAGCTTATCGTATGGCTGTTGATACTGATCAAGATTATTTACACTTTCTGTATTCCAAGGTATCTTCTTTTACCCGCAGCTATTACTTTGCACTTTTTGCGCCTGAATCCAACAATCAAACCAATTTAAGTATTATTTATTTTATGAGTTTTACTAAGAAATACGATTTAATCGAAAGTGTTGCTTCGAGCGGGTATATTTGACAATGTAATTGGAAATCTAACAAGCATATGTATATGGTAGATAAAAGAGAAGCTGATTTATTCATTTTAGTTACATTTAAAGTGAGCTAAAATAGAAACACATTTAAAATTCCTCTGAAAATGAAAGCTTGTTGAACAATTTGCTAAACATTTATGGTTTGATTTTCCGAAAAATTTATTAACATGTAACAAAACGCAATGAATATTTGTATCGATATATTGCTTGTGTGTTTGTGTGCGTGTGTGTTTGCCGAATACATTCACAGTTCGTGTTCGACTAAGTTTGAATAGTAAGTAGCACAAATTAAACAAACGTAAAAATGTTTAAATATGCCAATTATGGAGCCCAAGTGCAGCCGATTGAGTATGCAAACCTGTATAAATATTGCTACATATGAGTGTCGTGATGCGTGGGCGAGTGTGTGAGTGCGGGTGGGAGTGTTAGTGTGGGTGTGATTGAGTGTGTGAGTGCGGTTTGAGTGGCTCCTTTGCGGTTTGGTCGACTGTCGCGGTTGCTCTTATTGTGCTCGTCCTTGCTGTCACATTTATGAAAGGTTAATCCCGGCTTGACTATCTGACAGGGTGACAGTGTGACACAGGGTGTTTAATTGCTCAATGTCAGATAGTTTGACAACGGGGCTTTATAATTGATGCAGCTCATTAAATGAGCATTATTATCACTGTTATCATTATTATTATGGGGCTCGAGCATGGGTTGTCACTTGCAGCACTTGTGCAATAAATTGCTACAGTTCGATGCGGCTGCTAAGATGCTGCTAAGGAAAATAAGGGGGAAGTAAGGCGGGGCAGGGTAGTGTAGAGGCCGACTTGCTTGGCTAGGCCAACATAAAAATGGTTAAAATGTAGATTTATGCAAATGGTGCCGACTCGCATCCTGTCGCCCTACTCTCTCTATCTCTCTCTCTCTCCATCTTCCTCTGCCTCACTCATCCTTCTTCATTTTTTTGTTGTAGTGCTGCTAACTCGCGTGTGTCTGTCTCCGTCTCTGTCCCAGCTCTCTCTGTCTCTGTCTGTTCTGCCCGCTGGCTGTCTGTTTGCCAGTTCGCTGCTGCTGCAGTCTCTCTTGTCTGCGTATTGAGTGTATTGCATTTAATATTTATTCGCTTTTATTTCCCTTTTCTGCTACGCTTTTTTCCTTCTTTTTTTGCCCCTTGCTGCGCACAGTTTTCAGTCCTTCCTATGCCAGCGTTGTCAGGTGGAAGAGGAAAATTAAAAATGCGATTGCGATTAAAATTGCATGACAAACGCATTTCAAAATGTTGCATGTTTAGCAGCAGCAGTGGCAACACCCCGTGACACACAGAGCTAGCACCACCTTACAGCACATCGCTCCCCCCCACTCGGGACTAACGCGCCAGTGTTTCATGATACCTTAAATAAATGTCGATTTTTCGAGCGCAGTGGGCGTGTCGCGTATAAAATGATTCACTTTGAATCACTCGAATGAGTGAGACTTCATGAAAGGTTCGTCTAGCTCGCGGCACATCAATTCACACTTACCTTTAATCAATTTCAGGTTTTAAATATCGACGATAGAAAGAAAAATGCGTCAACGTCGCAGCGGCCAATGGTATATGTATTGATACAGCTTATTTGATTGATCAATTAGCGCGACACCAAAATAATTCACTTTTTCTGCGAGCGAGATCTATAAATATATATATGAGGAATTTCTTTGTACCTTTCACCTCCAAAGCAATATCGAATATTACTGAAAACATGCTACATAAGTGCTTCTACATATTATTATATTTGTCTCGGTCTATATATACTATGTACTATATTCCTTGGCCAGCTGCCCAGTCGCGGGTACGGTGCTTGCTATATAGGAACGATTTCCTGTGCCAACGGCCGCCACACGCGACACCTGCAGCCTGTCCCCCTTCCTGTTCCTTCTCTCCCTCTCTCTGCTCTCTCTGTCTTCGTCTTTGTTGCAAGCAGAAGAAGAAGACGAAGTACAGAAGTGAGAAACAAAGCCACAAAGCAGGAGACAGATAAACAGTGAGCACTAAATTATGTGGGACAGTCTGAGGAGGAGGAGGAGGCACCTAAGCGGATCCGATGGAAAGGGGCTGCCCACGTGACCGGCTCGTGATTACGTTTTATTTAGTATTTTCTGTTTTTTTTTCTTTTTATTTTTTGCATTTCGTATTTTTGCTTATGTGGCCGGCATCGTTGATTATTCCACAGTTTTAGGGGCCATTTTTGTTTTGGTTTCTATTTTTCGGTTCGGTGTTTTTAATTGAATTTTTGTTTTGCCTAACGTTTCGTTTGGCTTTTTAGTTTTTCATTTTATTATTGTCGTTTTTTGTTGCTTTTATTGCATTCGCGTACTTCTCGCACACTGTCCGAATGTCAAATGATTTGCCACGAAAATGTTTATGCTATATTTATAATGGCACTAATTAATTTCTCTCGCCTAGTGTATTTACGATTAGTCGGGGCAATTATTACGGCGGCCACAAAATGATGTTAAACCGATTGAAAAGCGACGGCCCAGGCTAAACGAGCTAAACAACAACTACAATAATAATAATTTGCGGAAACTGTCACATAGCAACCGCGTGTAGCCCTAAACAAAGCGAGGGCTGCTGTCGTTGTAGTTGTTACACAATTGTTATTATTAATTTAACGGTCTGGCTTTTCAAACAGTTGTGTGCGCATCGGCAGGTAAACAATCCATATGGTATATATAGAGAGCTCGCTCTTTACCCAGCATGTAGACCGGAAAGAAAACCGAGCTTGACTTTGCCGAACCTGTCACGAGATCACTTTGTAAATATATATACATATATATGTTTTTAATGTCCCACACACGCACACACGCAGCCAGATGTAAAGTCTATGCTAATGCATAATTGATTTGTTAAACGGAATGAATGAATTCGTAAGCAGCTGGGGCGTGCAACATTGTAAGAGATTATTTTCGGTCTTTAAACCAGTTTAAAAGTTTAAAACTATTGGTGACGCTGTATCATGTGACATAAAAAAATATAAACGAAATTGTTGTGCATAAAATTAGTTTGCTAATCTGCATAAAGACTCTGAAAAAACACACACACACACACACACACATATTCGCATCGTTATTTGACTTAATCTGTTAAGTTCAGTTAGAACTATCGAACACGCTGAATAAGCTAAGAAATCATTTTGGGATTTCCAAACTCCTCAGTCTTAAATTATACTTTTCGATCGACCCACGCGACAAATTTGATTAATCCGTCTTCATTTTTTATTTATTCAAAAAATTTTCCACAACATAATTTCTCAGTTCGAGCACAGCATTTTACGAAACGAACGTAACATTTAATCGATTTAGTGACCTTTATTCAATTTCGATTTTTTTGAAAATTTCTGTCACGTTTTCCGACTGCGTAATAAGCCCTTTTTGTGGTGTATATATTTAGAAAAGACCTTGAAACATGGGGCTCACAGAAGTCTTTAAATATATTTGCGTTGGGAAATCGCGTGATTTCAGCGCACTTGGGATGATGATTCGTTCTAAATAAATATATAAATAGTACGCATAGTTTGGTGTTGGTGAATGTGTGGGTGCGTTCAGGTTGTGCACTCTTTAAAGTGGCTAGAAGCACACACACACACACACACATACACACATAGACATCATAATTGAGCAATTGTTGTAGTTACATTTTATTCGACAATCGGGTCTAATTTATTGTATGCTCGTCTCTCGCTTTTTCTTTTGTTTTATTTTCTGTTTATTCAAATTTGAAATCGTATTTCTATTTTCACTTTTGCGATCGGTTTTAAAGCGCGCTGCGTCTTGCGTCTGCGAGTGCCACGACGGGTTTGTTGTCATCGGCGGCTGCGTTTGCCTCTTGGGCGGCGCTTTTGTTGGCTCGATCTCGTTCGCCGCAGTCGTCGCCGTCGCCGTCGCCGTCGTCGTCATCATCGTCGTCGCCAGAGGTCGTTACGTTTACGTTAGCGTTAACGTCGTCGAACCTTCGTTCGTTTATGACGCTGACGCTGACGTTGGCGTTGGCGTTGGCAGCGCTGTTGCGCCGATGTTGAATTTTATTGTACAATAAATGACTGCACATCTTGGCCGGGGCGAGCCGGTTTTCTGTGGATGTGTGTGTGTGTGTTTCGGCCCTGCGAGATCTCTTTCTGCGCAGGTCTAGTCGATGCGAAGTCCACAGCGAGTGTATTGGACTTGGACTGGACTGGACGCTCGCATGGACGGACACACGGGCTGCAGTGTCAATGGGCTGGGCAAATATGAATGCGCTGCGCACGGAAACGGGCTAATAACGAGCACACTCAGCGCAGCAGCAAATACAAATTGGCGGCTTGCCCGTTGCACAATTAAGCAAATGCACAGAGTCAAGTGCAACGTCGTGCTGTGGCGTGTGTGCAGCGCATTTATTGCACAAATGCACAAAGAGAGGGAGAGTCAGAGAGAGAGAGAGCGAGCTGATATTTTTTTTATGGCTTTTTTGACAGTTCAAGTTGTTGCGTTCATTATCACGGGGGGAAACTCGGCTGAGACAGCCACAAATATTTGCTATTAATCGCTTCGTTTGTCGCTCAACGGCGTTGGCGGCAAAACTTTTGCAACTTCTGCCGGCAACTTCCGGCAACAACAATTTCTCAGTTGGCAGCGAGACAAGACGAGGCAAGACGGGGGCAAGCAGCAAATGCAGAAAACTTTATGCATTAAATGCAAAATAGTGTTAAATAATTTCTGCTATTTTACGATCATTTTTCATCGGCCTGGCTCTCGTTCTTTGGTGTCTGTGTATGGAATAACGGAAGTGCTACAAGCACCCTTCGTGACTTCTAACCTTCCCCTTCCCCTTGCTGAACTTGCTAACCCCTCGCACACTGCCAGCCTGTCTGCCGCAGCTTTTACTTTAAACCCAGAGGCAGACGCAGCGGCGTATTAGCTGGCAACCGCATGTAGATTTGTTGATAACAAGACACACGCACACAAACGCAGCTGCTGCTGTTGTTGTTGTTGTCGAGTTGGTGGTGTCTTGTGGGCTGAAAGGACGCGGCAACGTGCAGTTCCTGATGCTGCTGTCAAGTTGCGAATTTTATGCGAAATGTTTAGTAATTAGTTGCATCCGCTAGAGGAAATTACTTAGCAGTGGCACCACCCCTTATGGTTTCCATCCTCCCCCGCGGTCCTCATGCAGTAGCATAGCTTTGCCTCCCTCCCCAATCCCTTAAGACCGTTGACAGCCCTGAAGAAAGCCCATGCGTCGTATGCGCGCTGAATGTGTGAGTGAGTCTAGCTGCATTACTCATACGCCGCGTGTGCTAACTCTGGTTGGTGCCAAGCGTTAAATTAACTAATTAAAAGTTGAACGTAGCGTTGCTCTCACTCGCACACACCGCTCTCTTTCTCTCGTTAACCAAGTCCCCCGACAATTATTTGTAGCTGCAGTTTTAATTCAGCTAAAATATTTGCACGCACCACAACAGTCAGAGAAACGTCCCTGCAGCTCCTGCTGCAACACCAGGGCAAATGCATCAGCCCTGGGCAATGGCAGCAGCAGAAGTGGCGACAACAGCGAAACAACTGTTACACAATTAACACTGTCTTCCCGCCCCCATGCACGTTTGTCCGTCCAAAACTTTTGTGCGGCACACTTTGCGCTTTGGCCTAGTCGGGCTGGCATCACGTGTGTAATTAGCACCTGGCACCTGTTTGCTTTACGGCGTTTGCCCGGAATGACAAAGTTTGCATGTCGCGTCGACTGTGAAACCTGTCGAGTTCCGCGCTGCCAGTGTGCTCGCGATTTGACAAATGAAGCAGCAGCAGTAGCAGCAACCGCTTTCTTGCTTTGCAAATTTGACGTTAATTAAGTAATTGCGTTCAAAATGCTTTTTAATCTGTGTCATAACAGCTAAAGCTCAGCTAGACGCTAAGCTTGAGTTGAAAATTCACTTTGTATTTATTTGCGTTTTTGCTCGCACACTTGGCGCTTATCACACTAAGTTCCACTTGTGAATGAATCGGTTGAAAAGAATGTTAATTTAAGAAAAGAAGAGAAAACCGTTTTACGGTTTTTGCTTACATATCAGGCTCATTTCAAGTAATGGTTACACATGTTTCATAAACAAATATGACGTAAGCACACTTGGTTTCATTACCTGGCAATTAGATGTTTAAATTTAATCTGAGAACATTTCAGCGCATTAAATCAAAATAAAACTCTTTAAAATTTCATAAAACTTTTCAAATAAAATGGTATTTGTGCAGTTTTTGCCATTAAATTTTATTAACCATAAGTTTATTTTAAAGTTATTCCCAAAATTTTGCAGTGTCACCGTCCCGACTAAGCAGAACTAATTGAAATTTATTCGCCCGTAACGTTTGTTATTTTTCAGCTAACATAAATAATAAACAAACCAATTTGGCAAATTAAAAATGAATTTCTGGACTTTTAATCTGCAAATTTAAATTCAACTCTTGCTGCAAAAATATTTAAAAAAATATATATATTACCAGTCTCGCATTTAAAGATTGAAATATTATATATTCCCTCTACAGTTGAACAGAAATAAGAGAAATAAAAAAAAAATGAAACTCGAGATGAAATTTACTGTTGCAGCACAAAAGTATGCTAAGCGTTTCGAATTCATTTGCTGCCTGAAAGTATGCAATAAAAATGCACTCACCTTCGCTTGCGTACAAACCATTCGACGCGTTGACAACTCTGCCAGTATTTTTCATCGCCATCGCCAACCGCCACTTACCCCTTGTCAGCTAAACTCTTTCGTTTTCGTTGTTGCCAATTGTTGTTGCACATTGTGCGAAAAATATTGATTTCTGAAATTTTAATATTATTTCATGAAGTATTTTTCACACTTTCACTGAAAGTGTTGCTAAGACGTACAATAAAAACACAATCGATTTTAAAGAATTTAAGAATACCTTTCAGTTTTTATTACATATTATGTAGTTCGCTTTCGGATTGTTGGTATTTTAATTGTTACTTAACGACAATAATTTTAAAACATTTTATTTATATTATCTTATTTGTTGTTTGTTGTTCTTGTTGCTGTAGGTAGGTTCCATAGTTTGTTTAGCTTTAGCTAGTTTGCTGATGAGTTCATGTTTTGAGGCTCATGGAATTTCGGGTTACGTTTTAGTCGGCCTGCTTAGTAGTTAATTAATTTAGTTAATTTTATAGAATTTTTATTGTCCTTTAAATGGACACGATCGCTTAGCTAATAGTTTTTTCGGTTTTTTCTATTTGAATGCCTTAGACTGCTGGCGAGTTGTTTCTATGTGTTTTCGTATCTTTTTACTATGTTATATGTTAGTGTTTATATGCAAATGTTCAATTCAGAGTCTTAGAGTCTACGAAATGTTAGGAAAACACTTTCAAATATACATGGCGCGTAAGTATGTATGTTTGTCGGTCTGTCTGTGTGTGAGCTTACATACGCATCACTCGAACTCAACTGTTGTATATAGTTTAATGAAAGTTTGTATAAACAAACTGAAAAGTTTATAAATGCGTTTTATTTAAGTCGAGTTTAGTTTAGTTTTAGTTTAGTTGTCGAAATTTACAAATACATTTTTTTGCTTTTTTTTACGGACTGATGCATTTTTAGTTGCTACTACCAGGTTGATTTATATCTACGTCTGCGTCTGCGTCTGCCTGTTGTTTACTTTAGTTGAACTATGATATATGAGCACCTAATTGCTAAAAAGTTTTGTAACTAACGTAGTTTTGGTTACAACTGCGGGATCTCTTCGTCTAGCTACGAGTCCGGGTACGACGAGTTGGGATTGTTTACGCTTAGCTTAGGTTTGGTATAATTAAATACTTTACTTTTTGTTTGACTTACATGCAAAAATTCAATTCTTTGGTGGCTTTAATTTGCAATATCTGTTTGCACAATTTACATTTCTCTATCATATAAGTTATGTTAGTATATATATATATATATATATATATAAATATATATATGTTGTTTGCTGTTTATGAATATGTGTTTGTATACCGTAATTATTTGACAAAAATTCGAGAATAATAATAGATATTTATGTACATGGCACTAGTATAATGCTAAACGATTTTTGTGTTTGGTCTAGAAGATGATGAGGCAACTAAAATCGATAATGTTGTCCAAGACGTTAAAAAGGGGCTCAGATTTTAACGTTTTTGACTACTGAGAGTGAACAGAACATTGAATAATGAAATATGATGTGTGTTTTGTATGCGTAACTCATAGCACCATGTTACTTCGTTGTTAGCCATATAAATATGTATCAATATATATGTATATGGATTAGTTGTGAACGAAATTCTCAACCAAAACATGTGTGTACTCTATAGAACGATAACAAAAGAGTGATTAACAATGATTGTTTAAAACTTTTAAATCGTTTGTTAACTACGTTTTATTTATACTTTACTTACAGCTATAGCTCATGATTAATATGTCATTGTGCAGCGATTATAACTGGTATCGTCTTATCGTCTATAGTTATCGTTATCGTAATGTCTATCGTTATAGTTTTATGCAGTATTTTAATGCGCATATTGAATCTTTTGAGGGGGAGAAACCTTGAAATACATACACATATACAATTTAGCACTAAATTTACATAATTAATTACAGTTTTATTCGATAATGCTGCTTCGAAACTTTCAGATTGGTAACAAACTCGGGAGAGTATTACGCGTTTAAGGAGTTAAGGAGGATGCTGGGGGAAGGTTTCAGATTCAATGGATTTCGGATCGCGTAATTGTAGTGGAAGACTTCCGCTTAAAATGTAGGTAGTAGTTAATTATTAATTTTAAACAGTTTTCAGTTTTGTTTTTCGAGTTTGATTTTAGTTTATGTACGAAATACGGGTGTTTATATACAAATACAACATTTTGTATATATTTCATATATGGTATTTGATTTATTACTCGTACTTGAAGTATTCGTTAATTTAACTAAGTCTTACATACACAACTATAACAGAGACGACACATACGGTACGATAAGATAATGTTAAAAATTTTCTATACAATTTTGAATGATTAAATTTAACATTTGATTTCGTATGCAACTAGAAATTATGCTAACTCCATGAACTACTTATGCGCGATTAAACGGTATAGTACTCTAATATATTATAATTTACTGGCTGCTTCTCATTCATTAGATCTCAAAAAATTCAACTTTGATATATGCTGCACAATATGAATTTATTTTAGTTTATTCTCAATTTATTCTACACATGTTATTAGCAAAAAATTTAAACATTACTATTTATTTGAAAAACCATACTATATACTAGTATTATATTTGATTTTTGTTTTCTATTTGGTTTTGTTTTCATAATGAAATAATTTCATATAAGCATTTCAGTCATTTTGGTTTGTTGCCAACTCCGTCGTTTAACTAACTAAACTAAGTTTAACCTCGGGATTGGCTGCTCTAAGTAGTGACAAATTGATGTATACTATATGTAAGATTTATGTGCCCTTTTTGCACAGGCATTGGATTTGCTTTGGTTTTTTTTTGTTTTACGAAAAATGAAAATCGAATGGAAAAACAAATGGATAGATGTACTCGTGCCCCTGCCCTACTCGTGAAACGGTTGAAACTAAAGTTCTCGCATTAATCAATGCTCAGCGCATATGATTATTGAGGTCGTCGCATAATATGTTCTGTCAGCATGCCACAAATACGAGCTCTTAAGTGCACGAGTATTTATGACCGATCTTTATGGACCCTCGTGGTTATATGGCTTTTTATTATTAATTACGTTAATGAGCATTCTAATGGCATGTGTTCGAACAGCGGCTAAAAATAGTTTTCCATTTTCAACTGCACAAAAGACGCTTCGATGTTGACGAACCACTGCACATATATACATAGTTGGTCTGCCTGGCAGGCAGTCAAATCGTGTATATGCTATTAGGAAATCGATTTATAAGTATTGCAAGCGATTATCATCGGTTAAGCGTAAACAAAATGCAATGCAGCAGATTGCGAGGCATGCATTAACGATTTATCTAGATGCGACTAGTGTCTATATAATTTAGCGATGCACAAAGGTGCAATCCAATATTTATACGAACGCAAAAACTGATTACTATATTCGACTATTGTAAGCGGAATTCGAATTAGAATTTTAATTGAAAATGTCGCGATTGTCGGGCGTAATTACCAAGTTAATCGGGCATTAAATTAGCTTATGGCATTTTGTGCATTTGCAATCGGCAATAAATGCTGACAGAAATTTGTAATTACGCATATTCTAAATATCGCACTCGCCGCGAACTCAATAATTCAATTTGATATGCGAATTTGTGGCCAATGAGTATTTGTAGCGACTGAATGGGTTTTTTGTTTTTAAATAATTATTTTCATGTTTTTTTCGCACTGTTGGTTTGACTTTTTTTTTCCGATTTCATTTTCTTCTTGTTTTTTTACATATTTCGGAATTCCCCAACAATTTCAGGCTAATTAAGGCACACAAATCAGTTTGGGTAGCATGGAAATTTGCATTTAAAGTGCATAATTGAATTATGAGCATTAATGCAAATAAGTTTATAGTGTTTAATTATTAAAGCTGTGTTTGCTGTTGTACTGTTTGTTTTTATTTACTTTGTGTGTTTAATTTATGTTAATTGCGCGGCAATTACATGTGAAATGCACACAAAATGCCCGTAATTGTGTGATAAAATGTTGTAAGTGAGCGTTTTTGTAGCGGCTGTCGTTTGTTTTTTTTTTGTTTTTTGAAATTCCTACAAAGAGCTCGATCGACGAATGTGCAATATTGCGTATACGTCAGCGGCACCTTAACACCATGCGGCAGCAATTTTAGTGTTCGCTGTCGATGTGAAAATGACTTTCGATGTGCGAAAGCGAAAACAAAAGCTGGACAAAATTGTGTGTTCACACACACACACACGTGCGCACACATCCTGCCTGTCGCCTCTAAGTGCAGTTAAGTGCTCTAGGTGTGCGCCTGTGTTTGCCTCTGTGTGCGTGTGTGTGTGTGTGTCGCGCATTTTAATGCACGCTGTGCCTGCTGAATGCGCCTCGCCATCGATTTCAATTGTTTTCGATTCCACTGCCATTTTTTGTTGTGTTTTCTCTGTGTGTGTTCAAATTGTCATTTAAGTGCAGTTGTTGTATGAAAAACATTGCTGACAATGACATTGGGTAGGCAAGTGTGTGTGTGTGTGTGTGTGTGTGTATGGCATAAATTGCATGTTGATTGCCAGGAAAAGCCTCTGTCCTCACATATTTAAATGATTCGTTTTTGGAAACCTGACAAATTTGACTGTCGCATTATTTATGAGCATATTTTAACATTTTAAAGAGGGCCCCGAGACTAATGGCTGGCCAATAAATGTGATACACAGCTGGAAAATGTGAGAGGAGAAGAGAATGGAGGCTAAAAGCTGCCATAAATTCGGGACATGGAACAAGCCGCTTTACATTCGAAATTTAGGTGCAGCACAGCCGCAAAGTGTCCAAAATATGCGAGAGAATGAGTGAGCGAGAGATTCACAATTTATGCATATTTGTGCGGTTGCCAGGGGAAGAGGAAGAGCGAGAAAGAGAGATGTTTGGGCTGTATGCCAAGAGCTGTGCCTTGCAAGTGTTTCTGACTGACTGACTGACTGTCTGACTGACAGAATGACGTGTCATCTATTCGACTGCAGGCGAAAATTATGGCATCCAAAGTGTTTGGAAATGGGCGACTACAAACGCATACAGACACAGGCAAAACAATCATATATATTCCATACATATAAAGTGTAGTTTGCATTTGTGTCTGCCTATTAGTTGTGGCTTTTGCTGTTTGCTGCTTTCTCTGTGCTGTGTCGAATATCTTCTTCGGTGCTGAATGAATTGCAACAACAAGCAGAGCGACCCATCTTTATATCTATCTGTCTGCGGATTGTATCTCGCACTGCCTGGATTATTCTTGCCTTGAATATTATTTGTGTAAAATGGCAAAAGGCAACATTAAAAATACATTTTGCAGCGCAACAAAATTGTGTCTCAAGTAAATGGTACAAAAAATACAAAAAACATACGAAAATTAATTTGTTGCAACGTTTCGATGACCTCAATCCGAGTGCCAGACAACATGCGACTATATAACGCATATATATAGTCAATATATTTGTGTGTATGTACTTGATATATTGTCTACCTGCTCTACGACTTTCAGTTGCGTGGAAAATGGAAACTTTTGCGAGAGTTGAATTGGCTTATTCAGCGTGGTGCATAAAAGATGTTTGATTAACAGGGCGTATACGTGTTTGCCCAGCTCAAGTCGAGAGGGTGCGTCGAGTGTGAAACGTGTGTGCGTGGGGGTCGCAGGGTCGGTCGAGTAGAATGCAACTAAAAACGCGTAAATTGAAATTGAAATTGAGAGAGAGAGATTTCCATCAAATTCACAGCCGTTCATTGCTTTTAAAATGAGCTACAATGTTCGTTACTTTTCGAAAAAACAAAAACGAAATAATGAAAAACCGTACGGAAAATGCAAAAAAAAAAATAAAGTATTGAGTGTGAAAACCTTTGCAAATCTAACGCCTGTAATGCTGATACATGCCATGCCCATAGCCCATGGGTGTGCTGCCCATGGCACGTTCGGTAGCCTTCTCGATGCTCGCATAAACGCACCTGTAACAGCACACATAGGCCAAACATCACTTGAACAGAATGCGTCGGAAGGCGCGCCGGAAGTCCTTGTTGAAGATGGTATAAATGGCCGGATTGAGTGCCGAATTCATATAGCCCAACCAGAAGGCAATGGCAAATGCCGAATCGGGTATTTTGCAATGATTACTACATGCCGGCACCAGTATGTAGAGGAAGAAGAATGGCAGCCAGCAGGCAATGAAGCTGCCCATGATTAGTCCCAATATGAGCGTGGCACGCTTCTCTTTTTTCCGCGCAATGCGTCGTTTCTCCTTCTCCGGATCGCGTGGTTTCGGTGTCTTCGGTATGGCCGGTTCCAGTTCCGTTTTCGCCGCCGCCAGCTCTTTGGTCTTGGCGGCTGCCTGTGCTGCCGCCGCATTGTTCTTGGCCGCTGCCGCTGCTGCCGCCTTGGATTCGTTGCGTCGCTGTTGATTTGCCGACTTGCGTCCAAAGATTGGCTGACAGAGACGAAATTTGAGCGGCTTGACTACCGCACAACGACTGACAACGCCCGAGTCCGAGCTGGAAGGATCGAATTCACTCACCATGTCCGTATCGATGCCCACCGACAGGGCGCGACAGCGACCCGCAACGGGCGAGACACGCAACTCGTTGCCGCCGCCGCCGGCGGGCGTCGTTGCTGGCAGCGCACCAGTTGCTCCTGCTGCTGCTCCAGTTGCAGCACCACCTGCACCGCTTGCCGTGCCAACGGCATCACTGGCCACGCTGCCATTGTTGTTGTTCAGCACATTAATGGAATTGTTGCTGCCCATCGATGGTGGAACGGGCACATTTAGGCCGACACCGCGTCCCGTCGCTATAGTGCTGACCTGCAGTGTCTCCTTGGGCGAGCAGAGACCCACGCCAGCTGTGGCGCCGGCATTGATGTTGCCGCTGACGCTGCTGTTGCCGTTGGGATTAGCCGCGGCATAGGCAAGTACCGTTTGCGCCGCGACTGCTTCGAGTTCGCCCGCCTCCGAGGTGGATATGTCAGAGGCCAGATCCATAGTTACAGTGGGTATTTGCATGGGCAATGTCGCACTGTTCGGTGGTGTCTCAATGGTGGCTATCTGTCGCTGCTGATGCAGCTGCAGCTGCGTTGCGCCGCTGGAGGATGGCATCGGTATGGTACCCTTCTTGTTGTTGGCGGTGGTGAAGCTCGTGACCTGTCCAAGACACCGCAGTAAAATGGAAGAAAGAAAAAGAAGACGAGAGACGGGTTACATACATGTTGTCGCCGTACAAGGGTTTTCCATTTCGCCAATCCATTTTAAGTATGGTTTCGGGCGCGTTGGAGCGCAATGATTACACAAACAAAGGGCAGGCTGTGTGGCAGGTGGCAGGGGAGTAGCAGATTGAGGAGCAAGAGGAGCAGGTGTGCAGAGGGTAGGTAAGTGGCGCTGCACCAACAACAATTACCACTGGCAATTAAGAGCACCGAAAATGCCGACAAACGAGACTGCAGCGCAGAGGGAGCGCATGAGTTGCATGAGTGTGTGCCGGGAGGTGTGCTGTGTGTGCGGGTGTGTGAGCTGTGTGTGATTTCTCTGTATGCGTTAATCTCATGGTAACGCTGCAACTGCGCTTCTTTGTTTGCACGAAACGTTGGTCAAGCGTCGCCGATAGCGCAGCAACTCTCTTTCTCCCTCACGCTTACTTCACTCCCTTTTTCGCTGCCATTTGCTTTTTGCCATTTGCTGCCGCGTGCTCAGTTAATTGAAAATGCAAATTGTGCAACGAATTGGCCCTAAATGTTGTTGCCACTCTCTCTCTCTCTCTCTTTATTCGTAATCGAGCGTAATTTGGCCACTGTAATTGCCGTTACGTGTGTCACTCATTTTAGAGATTTTCTGGCACTCAATCAGCGAACTCGTCGCTTAACTTTGACCCGATAATTTGCAGTGCCAAAATCAACAGTAAGCCTTAAGCTGACGGTTGTGACGGAGAGTGCAGCGAAAAACGGAAACGCTAACCGATGCCATTTTGTTGAATAGCCTGGCACACAATGGCTGCCATCGACTGCCATCGCCAAATGAGCAAAAATGGGCGAACGTGGCCCAGTGCAGGGCGAGGTGGTGGTAAGTGCTGCGACAGCAGTTAGTGGCTGCAACACGTACGTGGCAAAGGAAAATTTGCCGAAAATTGCAGCTTAAATGCACGCGCTGACTTTAAGCGCCAGAATATTGCGCATACGCCACATATGCCAATCGCGCGAATATTACCTGAGCGCAGCATGTTCATTCAAATGGCAAAATTTGCATTTACAGTGCTTGCCAATTTCACTGTGGCCACACACACACACAGAACTGCTTACAGATACGCCGGTATATTGCGCTTCAATCAAGCTTCGCATGTACTATACTTTATGCATGGCATAAGTAATCCCCCGATTTAAGTCATAACTCACTCACCTGTTCGTTGTTTGTTTTGCGCGGATGCTTTTTAATGCCGCGTCTCGCTCTCGCCTTGGCGGCAAAATAAATTCGTATGTACACAAAGACCATAATGCAGCTGGGTATATAGAAGGAGCCCAGCGCCGAGTAGAGCACGTAGCCAATGTCCTCGCTTAGCTGAAAGTACAAAGAACGAGATGAGTGTGTGTGCGAGAGAAACGTTTAAATATTGATTTGTGATACGAGCGGTCAATCTCGTCTACTTTCTCCCCGCTCTCCCCCTCTGCCTGCAGCTGCTAAAAGATTGATAGCCAACAGTCTTAATAAAAATACAAAATTTTGAGCTCGAGCAACTTGCTGCACTTTAAGCCAGCATAAGTAAGTCTGTGGATAAAAGTATAATGCATAGTATAACAAGATTTTGTGGAAATCAATTTTCAGCATAATTGTAGGATTTTCTCTCTACATTAAGTAGTTTTTAAATTTTTCAATAAAAATGCAAAATTTCACTCGAAGTTCAGTCGAAGCAACTTGCCGCAATTTAAGCCAGCATAAGGTGGTATAATGCATAATATAACAAGATTTTGGTGGCTTTGAAATACAGCATATTTTCAGAAATTTTTCTCGACTTAATTGTTCTTAAATTTTGCCATGACTTGCAATCGCTTTGAGCAATCGTGGGAATAAAATTAATGATCTTTTGCACGTAGAAAAGTGGAAAATGCAGCCATTTGGGGATTTTGCTAGTTCGATTAAAGAACTTAAGTTGAATGCAAAACTGCCCGACTTTTGTGTAGCCCTGTCTGTGTGTGTGTGTGTGAGAGAGTAATAGGGAAAGTCTGTGTGAGCCTTTTATCCACTTACTGACTTACTTTGGGTACTTGCAGCTTTTGGGTTTGGGCCTTTGGCATTTTGAGTGAAGCCAGCAAGCACTTTCGCATCTCAGTTATTGAGTGCATTAGACTGATTTACTGTGAAAATGCATTTACCGTTGCTGCTACAGCTGCTGCTGCTGCTGTGACTGTGGCCGGAGCTGTGGAAAATGCTTTGTCAGTTGCTGCCGACTGCCGTGAGAAATGGGCGAAATATGCAAAGTGCACGATTTGCTGCGAAATTTCATAACGCTAAATGAAGTAAAAATATTAAATTACAGCACACACACAAAAGAGCAGTCAAAACGATGGAAGAGAAGGAGCAGGAGAAGGCGGGTGTGATGAAAAAGACAAAGTAGAAGAAAAACGTCACAGAAAATGCTCGCCATATTTTGTTGCAATTGCATTTTTGTCATTTATTTAAAGCTGGCGGAATTAAATAACGTCTCTGGTTTGATCCACCATTTCTTTTGCTTCTGCTTGTTTTTGTTTTCATTGCTGTTGTTGTTTTTGTTGTCGTTTTGCCTTTTTTCGCTCTTTTTGCGGTTGCTTGTGCCGCGCAACTCTTCACGAAATTATGCAAATTAAGTGTTTTGATGAAAAGCATACAAAGAAGTGCACTTGATGCCCGGCAGAGATTGCGAAAGAGACGCGGCTCGCGCCGTTTTTGGGGCCATTGTTGTTGCAGTCATGCGCTACAATGGCGTGAAAAGGGGTATATTCATTTTATGGAAATGTTGGTATGGATAGATACCATTATCTCTGTGTATGAACATTCAGAACTATGCTATTGCAAGAACTAAAGATATAAAGGTTCCTCTAAACTTGTCTTCCTCTATAAAATATTTAAAAATACTATTGAATAAAGGAGAATGCTGGTACAGGGTATATGCCAGTCGAGTGTGCACAAGCTTAGATTCTCCATCTTTAAGTTGACGTGCACAATGTAAAGCCGTGACTTCGCTTTGTAGTCGGTTTCAGGCAACTGCAGGAATTTTCCCTGAACACGCCAGAAATCGGTTAGCAATTCAGTATGGAGTTTTAATTTGGGTATGCATGAAGGCGGCATATCTGCGTATAACCACAAGCAATGCAAACTAAATTTATTTAACTTGTAATCCGCTTACTCGCAGCGCAGTGCAAGGCAGGCGGTAGCCAAAATTGAATTTTTGAGCTCCACTCTGTAGCGGCATTTGCCGGGCCTGCGGCTCAAGTGCAGCAGCAGCCCACGTTTTGGGGCTGTGACTGAGCCTGGGCTGGGCCTGGTTTATCAAAAGCCATAGCAGCGACTGCATAAACTTTATCCGGCTATGCTAGTATCCTCGGCTGTGTTCAGAAGCACAAAATAAATTTCACTGCAGCGTTGCGGCCTGGCTTTGCTGCTCAAGTTGCCGCAACAAAATAAGCATAAACTATTAAGCGTTGAGTATAATGTTGCCAAAATATACGACGTGTGTCTGTGTCTGTGTGTGTGTGTGTACATCAAGTGGCATGAGAAGAGGCCAACAGCCACTTAAGCGGCCCGACTGCTATTTCAGCTTATTGCCAAGAGGCGAACAAACCTAAGTCGCTGCAGAAGCAGCAGCAGTATCTTTTGCTGCACTTGCCGGCCATGTTGTTGTAGGTGCTGCTGCAGCATCATAATAAATCGTCTCATCATTTAGGGTTTACTCTTGATATATTGACAGCATTTGTCAGCAGCAACCCTAAAGAGGTAGCTGCCTTTGCTTCCTCATTCCGCAGCTCAAGCAGCTCGTTAAGTATATAAAATTATATGCAAGTTTTGCAGTACTTAAAGTAACATTTGCTTGTGCAACTTGTGCGAGGCAGCAGCAGGCTGGGTATTCTGGGTATTCTCTCTTTTACAGCTCATAAGTAAGTTCCCGCCCCTCCACGAAAGCAAACTTTTGGTGTAGGCAGGAAAGTTGCGCATACGCCGGATTGGCCGGCAAGTTGTCACGTCGTATATGCTTAACACCTGCGGGCTTATAGTATACGATAATGATGAAAATCCATGGCATGGCAAAACGTTTTACTAACGTGAAAAGCTGCGTAAAGAGTGTGAAAGGGGAGGCAAGAACGCCTTAAGCAAGTGCAACTTACTTGCAAGATTATAATAAATTGTCAACGGTGCGTGCTGAGCACTTTAGTGCGGGGATTTAATGTAATTGAAAAGTTTGCTCTCCTGGCTGCATTTGCTGAGCTGCCCGTTTCCTTCTCTCTTTTTTTTCTTACTCTTTTTTTCCATTTCAGCCATTTCGCATTTTCCCCACTTTTTCATGCCATTCTGTCGTTTCCCATTTGGCATTTCCTCATTTCGCATTTAGTCTACCCCATTTGGCTGTTGTTTTCTTCGTCTGAGCTGCATTTGCGCTAATTTGCAGATTTTCAAATTGTGCTCAGCGTTCTTTTGTTTATTTAAAAGTTCCTTTTGCGTACGGCAAGCTGAGGCTGAGGCAAGGCAGAGCGTAAAGTCCGTGTAAAGTGGAAAAGATGCGAGAAAAGAAAAATAATTATTCTGCAATTTTTAATTAAATGGCAATGGAAATTGCTGCTGTTGCCATCGTCGAGCTCTCGTCCCGTTCTTGTTGTTGCTGTTGTCCTCGTTGTCTTCTTCCTGTTGCCGCTATGCAGAACTTAAGCTGCTGGAAACAAAAACTCATTATGGGCGACCAAAATCGTTAGGGTGCCCAACCAAGCACAGACGGACGGACGGGCGGGCGGGCGAAGGGACAGAACGGCAGCGAAGGAGACAAGTCGATGCGACGAAATGACGAAATGACGAAAGAAAAGAACTACGTCGCATATTGAAGACTTAACTTCATAAGACAGCTGGAGCTAGAGAGCATACTTGTGCGAAAACGATATACCACTCAAATGAAATATAAATTTTAGCAGATCTAAAAGTGCTTTAAGTCCAGTATGTTGACAAGCTTAATACACTCGGTTACAGCCGGTACGGGGTATGAAAAAAGTGTTGATGAGCACGAGTGCCCCGCAAGGATGACGAGAACGAAATGGAAAGTGTTGATGGCAGCGCACAATTTATTGAAATGTAAACATCAAGCGGCACACAGAAATGACTGTAATTAAAAGATAAAAACGTTGTCCACGCAGCAGAAGCAGAAGCAGCAGCCGCAGCGGCAGTCTCAGCCACGTGGCGTATGAGTAATGCTGGCAAAAGTTGAACGCGTGTTTAAAAGTCAACTTAGCTGGCCGCTTATGTGTATTTATAATGCTTTGAAAGCACAACGAAATATGGCGGAATGCTGTGGGTGGCGAGGGGGTTGGGTGGACGGAAAGAGAAAAATTATATGGTGAAAATTCCGTTGTAAACACACAAAAGAATTTCAATCCGAATCGTTGCAGAAACTTTGCACAAAAAGTGAGAGCAAACCAGAGCGCGTAGCTATGTGTGTGTGACATGGTGTGTGTTTGTGTGTGCGAGTGTATATTGCAGAGAAAAAAGTGCGTTCTGCTCGAGGACATCAGCGCTCGCTGGCGCGCTGACATGGTCGAAGACGACGGAAACAAGGGCGAACGGCTGTCATCATCTGCATTGTTGTTGCTTGTGCAACGTTTTTTTTCGCAGACTCGCCTGACTGCAGCTACGCCGGGCAATCGGACCCACAAGGCCAGCCCCGTCCCCCATCCCCGTTGCTATTGAAACAATCAATAAATCTAAAGTGCGACTAAGGAGAGTATTCTCAAAGCTTGTCCAAGAGCAGGAGGAGAAGAAGACGACGACGACGACGACGACGCTTTGACAATGTTGTCAGTGCTTGAGGAGCCACGCGCTCTGCTGCTGCCTCCTGCTACGCCTTGCCAGCTTTACTTTTGCCTCCGTTCAGTTTCTTAGCTATACTTATTTGCATTGCCATTCTGCCATTGCTTCCCCTTCTCTTCTCTGTGTGCGTTCTCTGCTTTCTTGTTTGTCGCTGTTCAGTGAAGCAACCATTTTGTAGTTTGCGCTGCCAATTTGCCTGGCGCAGTTTCCTTTCGCTTTTGCACCAGACTTGACTTGGACTTGCACTTGCATTTCAATTGACTGCATGCAGCTCCCCTGTGGCCCCATTCCCATGCCTCCATTTTCCCCTCTTGGCCTTTGCCGCTGCAGTGCGGAATTGTCGCCCGTTGATTTTATTTTCCTTTTGCCATTTCGCATTTCCACAACTTTACGCTCGTCCGCACCCGCCATAAACTTAAATCGATTGCGCCAAAAGAAAGCTCAAATATGGCTACTTTAATGCGCCAGAGGTGAAGCAGGGGCACAGTGTGAGGAGAGCTCTATTGAATGTTCAACACGCGCCGCAGTCGGTGACAATTAAAGTGCCCCCCTCGATGCGGCTGGGCTGGAAAAATGTAAACAGATGCCACGAGAAAACGGAAATGGTTTATGGAATATGGTGTTGCCACGACTGAGGAATGCGCTATAAGAGGCGCATATTAAAGGCAGTCAAAGAGAAGAAAAAACAGCGAAAAAATCATAAATTCAAAATGTCTTAATAAATTAACGTTTTGCATTTTGGTAACAAACGTTTCGGAGCAAGCGATGTACTTCATTTTGATACCCTACGTAATTTTTGTTTTCCTTGTACGCTCGTTCGTTATTGTTGCTTAATTGCGGCTAACGGCATGGTTCATTAAATTGCAATTTTTTAGCCCAATGTCGTCGTCGGAGGAGAAGGAGGTCTGGCCTGGCCTCGTGCGCGCGCGTTAAGCCGCACGGAAATGCATTGGCGGCCCCAAAAAGTAGGCAACAAAAAGTTGCGCTGCCATTTTAATTGTGGCCGGCAGTTTCATGGGTTTATTATTTGATTTTGTGTTTCCCAACACACACACACACACACCCTCTCACAACAATGGCAGTAAGGACAATACGCTTCAGCCATGCCCACTAAATGACCGCTCTCTCCCCCTGGCCGCCTTGCCATGTTGCCTTGCTTGACACTTCCGCTGCGAAACGGCGTTTTTATTGTGCGGCCTGATATTTTTAATGTCAACCACTTTATGCTGATTGCCAGCCTGCCAGGCCGCGCAACTGCCACCCCTCCCCTCGCCTACTCGCCGCGCTTGCCTCACTCCACACAATCCCGTCCGGCTATGGTTCAACTTAATATTATCGTAAAAATAAAACCACAGCTCGCCAACTGTTGCTGCCGCTGCAAAACGTATTTGCCTATTGCAGCCGCCTGCCATTTGTTGTTGTTGTTGTTGTTGTTTTTCTTGTTGTTTCTCGCCTTCCTTAACCCTCTTTCTGCCCCATTTCTCACCCCTTGGCTCGGCTTTTTTTGTCGTTTATTGTTCCTGATCGTTCACAGCGGAAATTGCTTGTTGACACGCAGACACGATATGCAAGTGCGTGTGTGTGCGCGTGTGTGGGCTGACCTACTGCACGGCAATTTGTTCTCTCACTTAGTGGTCAACTTAAAGCGGCTTAAACCGCCGTCCCCTCCCGCCTAAATTTTGATTGATGTTTGTCCGTAGCGCGCGACTCGCTCTATAATTAGAGCATGCGATTTGCATTCCGTTTTATTAGATTATAGGCTGCCAGCGCGGGATGATGACTCTATTTTGTGCTCGCCGGAGGGGGGGATAGCCAAGCGAGCGCATAGAGAGAGAAACAAAGCGGGGGACTATTGATTTTCGCCTCAATTGGCATTTTTGGAGCATGCTAGCGAATAAATGAGATGTGTAATTAATACGGGCATTGTCTCACTCTAATGGCAGCCACATAAATATCACAATAAGCCAATGGGGCGAAAGCTGAGTGCGGGGCAGTCCGACGGGCAGACCAGCAAAATGGCAGAAAATTAATTTCCATATATGCCAGCTATGTTGTGTTTGTGTGCGTGCGTGTGTGTGCGAATGTGCGTTGCGGTTGAGCATTTAATATTTAATGTATGCCCTGCTCGCTCCGAAAATCTATGATAATATTATGCTTTTAACCACAATGTCGCATACATTGTTAATCATTTGCAGTTGCCACTGTGCCACATTGTAACAAATTGCTGCCAAACTGTTGTTTGGGGGCTTGACTTTAGCCCAAACACGCACACACACACGCACACAGACGCACTGGTATACGCTTGGTTAATTTCAATAGTAAATTAAATACAAGCATCCTCGAACTGAAGCGTAACCAAAACGTAGCCATAGTCAGTTCCATTCCTGGCAGGCATTTAACCGGCCTCGGGCCAGCCCCAATTGTGTGTGTGTGCGTGTCTATCAAGCCAATTGGAAATTTTAAATGATCTACTGCAGCGGAGCAAGTTTGGAGGTGGAATGGATTGGGCGCCCCTTCTACAGTTTACTCGCATGAACAAGTTGCTGGCAAACAGGAAATCCGTATGCGAATTTCGCCCTGTACGCAGCTCGTACTAGCGGCCTATTGAGCATTACAGGGCATAAAATAATTACAGTATTTCGCCCGGACTAACAAATCTTGTTGGTTGCACGCACAGACACGCACAAGCACGCACATGCACGCACATGCAACAAACCAATGCAGCAGCAACAGCAGCAGCAACAAGAGAGCTGCACAAATTTTAACGCTTAATGGTTATTGGCACACACACACACACACGCACACGCTGAGAGCATGTGGGAGAGCGAGATGGACAGAGCAGGAGCGGAGCGATGCGTGTGGGTCCGCAGGGTTGCCGAGTGTCCCTTGGACAAACAGCATGACACTTGTGAGCCGAACAAATGAACAACTGCGGGTGCGAGCCATGCACAAGTTGCCCATTGGACTAGTTTCAACGCGGGCAGAAGGGAGTGAAAGCGAGGCACAGTGGGGTAAAGAGGCGACTTGACCGCAACGACAGCAACTGCCATAGCTACAGGGCCAGTAAAAACCCTATGTTGCTGCTGTTGTTGCTGTTGCTGCTGCTGTTGACCATCTCTTAACAAGCAAAACAGTTTTGCACAGCTCACGCAATTTTCATTGTTGTTTTTGGTTTGTTTGGCCTGCTTGACCACCGCCCCCCCTATGCCACCACACCCCTTTCCAGTCTGTTGCTGCTCCTCGGGCCACGTCTGGCCATTATTTATGGCTTTAAATACATAACAAAAAGAAACCAGACCGTACGACCGACGTATCCACAAAACGTGCATTATTGAATTTCAATATTTGGGTTTTTTATTTTCCTTTATTATATTTTAAGCCAACGTGCGCGTTTCGCATTTTGCTTCGGGCACTTTGGTAAATTGCGAATTATATGGCATACACTCGTATATGGCATATTCGCTTACAAACATATAGCCAAGCGATTTATACTGTTTTTTTTTAAGGCAACTTGCATCAGAAACGCATTTGTTTGTTTGCGAAAAAAAAGCGTGCATTATTGAACATCATCAATCAGTTGACATGATGGATGTTTTCGAAAACAAAAAACAATAGTTATTAAAGTTTAAAAATATGTTTTTAAGCTGCTCAGTGGTAGAACTACAAAATGATTGCAGTGTGTGATTCTTATAATGTATTTACATTTTAAAATACTTTGATTAAATCTTTTAATCATAAAGTATTGTGATTTATTCCCATTTTAAATTTAAAAAACGAATTTAAAAAATTTATTAAATTGAATTTGTTTTTTTTTTTCGAATACCCCTAACATTCATTACCAGAGAAAATGGAAATTCAGTCTTTGACTGCTTTGCTGTCATTCTGTTTTATCTCTTTTTCTCGCATTCCTTTTCGCACTGGCATTGCGCGCATTGCTTTATTGAAATTGCGATTAAAAATGCTGTAATTGTGTAATTCATTCGTTGATCATTTATTTTCTTGCCATGACCAACGAGTGGTATAATTCCCAGTCTCCCCGGAATTTTCCCTTTATTTTTCCCGTTTTTCAAGCACTTAGTTAATGGCATTAAATGCATTGATTCTTTGTTTTGCTGCGCTGCTGTCGAAACGAATCGACGCGTATTGATTAACATTGGCAGCCGCGAGAAAGTCGAAACAATTGCAGGTTTTACTGTAAGTTATGCAACTGTGTGTGTGCGTGCTGGTGGCTGATTGTATGCGTGTGCCTTTGTTGTAATGGCTAATTAATTGCAGCTTTATTTCATGATATGTTCAACATTTTCGCATAACAACAAAATGTGCACGCTGCACGCAAACCGCGCGCGGTTGCCCTTTAATGCGTTGCCCCCTTCAGCTCGTCCGCCCGCTCGACTTAACGTTTTGTTATGTAAAATTGTGATAATAATTTAAATTTTAATTTTCATTAATTTTTAAACGGCACAAACTGCACGATAATGATGCCAGCATCGAACTGCACCTGCAGCCACTTGAACTAAAGTGTTCACGCACATGTACTATATATGTATGACTGTGTATTTACCCGTATATATGTATTGGTACTTGTGCATGTTTGAAATGCGTTTAGAGCAAAGTAAAGCAACAACTAATTAGAAGGCTAATTAACGTTATTAAAATACGGCAACGTCGTCTTCAAAAGTGGCGTTGGCGGTGGCAATAAACGCACTGAAATGATTACAAGTACGCAGCATGGCGAACGTGGAGCAAAGCAGCGGGTGGGGGGTGTAAGGTGGAGGGAGCAGGACATGTCTGGACGGGAGGAAATGTAACGTAAGGCAGCTGCCTGCTTGCCTGCTGTCTACTTTGAAGGGAAGCTGCTCATTAAAAGCACATTTCAGATGTTTACAAACGTGTTCTAAGACACTACAGACACAAACACACATACATGTGCACACACACACACACACACACACACACACACACTTACACATACATATGTACATACGTGAACGCGTTGCTGTCGGTATTTAAGCTGAGCGCGAAACTAGAACGCGGCGCGTAACAAGCGCCAATCCGGAAACGGAAGTATGGCAACTGTGGTGAATGGAAACTCTCATGTGTGTGTGTGTGTGAGTGTAATAAGAAGTCCACATATTCGTGTGTGTATGTATATCTGCCTGGGCATGTAAGTGAAACGCTTGAGGTCGCAGCCGAGCTTATTTTAGAAGCGGCATAGCCGCAAAAATCTCTGCTGCGCAATGCTATAAAGTCCCCTGCACTTTCCCCTTGCCAACATTTGATTGGCTCTAATGTCGGCGGCAACGTTGGTGGTGATGCGGTCAGAGGGGAGGGGCCACTAGCACTGAGCTAAAGCGAAAACTTTACTTTAATTGACAGCAAAAAGCAATTTGTCTCATTACAACGAACACGAGCGTAATTAAATGCCGCCCTCGGGGGAACGAGAGAGAGCGACCCCAAATAGAACGGCATTATTGCCAGTTGCCACACCCACTCGCCTCTTTTTCAAGCAGCTTTCGGTTTGAGCTGCTGCTCGCCAAACAGTAATACAAAAGCACAAAAGGGTCAGCAGCTGCGAAATCATCGTGGCAGCATCCAAAAGGGGAATGGCATGGCGGACATGCGATTTAGTTTCTTATTTGACACTTTTCGCTTACGGTTTTTCACTCGCTATACAATCGCACAGATTGGGGGAAAAGTTTTCGCCGCTGCAGACATCGCAAATGTCATTTAAAGGACAATAAAGTCGCGTCGCCTCGGTCGATCGTGTCTTTGGCCTGTGTCGCCTTTTAAAGTCAAGTTAAAGTTCAAATTACTGTTCAAATGTTTGCGGCAGTTGACGTTGTCTGCGATTTACCCCAAAAGTGACATAATTATTGCACAGCCAACTCACACACAGACACACAGCAATACGGCAATACATAGGCAACACGAAACACTGCACGCAATACGAGGCGAGTTGAAGAGGGCGTTGGAGCTGCTCTCAAGTGCTGGCCGGACATGTGCTCCCAGTTGAGGCCGCCCTCTGTCTTGTCCCGACTCGCCTATAGTTTATGGCAGGCGTGTGGCGCTGGCGTCGCCAGTGGGCAGGCAGGCCGAGTGTCGATTTATGGCGGCCACTGTAGGCTCTTGTTTCAGATCGGGGCAAAACGAAATGTATAAAAATGCCCACGACTGCCCTCGCAGCCTTCCCGCCCCATATTTAATTTAATAAAGCGAACAAGCCGAAAAAAAAAACACACACAAACTTTAAGCCATCATTAGGCGCGGTCGCAGCAGAAACTTGTGCGCGCTGAGCTAAGTAAATATTGAAATCTGCCGGAGGCTACGAAAGAGGCGCCACACAACAGCAACAACAAATGTCTTGCATACAAAATTTGTGGGCGTTGCTGAAGAGATTTGTAAACAACATTCTGTGGCATACATTTTGGGGCGACACGCCGCGACACACCCCCGTGCTCCGCCTCGGCTCAGCTCGAATGGATTTCAGTTTTTTTCGGTTTCGGTTAGACAGCAATTCGATATTTTGGTATTTTGTTGGGTTTTCTGGTTTAATTCTTTTTTATTGGGTATACGTTTCATGTTGCCGCCAGCCGTCGATAGATGGCGCTAGGGAGCCAGAATTTTTAGAATTTTTATGAAGCGTATAATGCGAAAAATGAGCAAATGAGATTAAAACTTTGGTCGACTTGTGACTTAGGCGGGTGAAAGATTGTCGTTACATATATATAAGTGTGTGTGAGTGTGTGTTTATGTGGGGGAAGGGAGTTGAGCGTATGTCTTCTGTTTTTGTTGTTGTTGGTCGAGCGAGCCTTGAACTTGACACTGTTGCGATGCAATCAAGCGTATTCACAAATATTTATGGTTGACATTCTGCGCGCAATCAATTTGCATTAAATGAAACATATTTAGACCGAGATACCGCAGGCTCGGTAGAATGAATTTGTGGAACATGCCGTTATTTTGCAAAGACAGACAGAGGCAACGAGAATGAGAGCGGGAACGAGAAAACGCGCTGCTAACACAAAAATTTATTACAACTGTCAAACGTATGGCCAGTAGCAGATACTTTACTGTTGTTGTCGTCGGGCGGCTGTCATGGCGGAAATATGCCATGGAACTGGAACTGGATCGAAATCTGAGAGTAACAGAGAGGGAGAGGGAGAGACACGGAGAGAGAGCAGCGAACGCTTTTTATTTCATTTTCATGCCCAGCAATTTAGCGTCGCACACACAGACAGCCGCACACACACACACATACACAGCCGGCTCGTGATTGCTTTGCACTTTTTGAAATGTGGCCCAACCGAACCCGCTTCCCTTCCCTCACGCTTGTGCCTGCTATGCGTAGTTATTTCTGATCATAAAATCAATATGCGCATACTAAAATTTTATTTCTTTACAATTTGTGTACGAATTTCCTTTTGCTGCCATTGCCGTCGCCGATGTTGCTGCTGCTGCTGGTGCTGCTGCTGCCACTGCGATGCCTCTGCTACAGCATTGCTCTGGCCCTTGCCCCACTCTGCCTACCTACCTCCCCTACCCCCATGTCCTGTTGCTTTATGAGTTGCCAGTTGCCGCATTGTTTTATTTTTGCTGCTGTTCGTTTTGTTCTTTTCCTATTTCGCTTTTGTTTTTGCCGCTTTGTAGTCCATTTAATTCAGGCTATGAAGGACCTTGCTCGCAGCTCGGTACGTCACATGTTTTGTCCATTTAGCTGCCAGTGTGTGTGTGTGTGTGTGAGTGTCTGGCAAACGGAATGCACTGCTTTGACATATTTTTATACATTTTCCATCAATACTTGTGATTGTCATGCACCCAGTAGGCTGAAGAACAGGATGTATTTGACATAAATTGCATAAGGATCGAGAACAGGCGAAAACAAATTATCTCATACAAGAATCAAATGCGTTTTGTCCCTTTTATTGCTAAGCAAAATCCTGATTTTACCATAATTACCGCTTTGGTTCATCAATGAATAACCTATCTATATAATCTATCTAGAGTTAAATAAATATAATCGAAGTTGCTGAAGTGCCTACATAAGTTGTACACATAATATCGAGCATTTCACTACTACTAAAAGGAATGGAATTCATGGTAATTTCCCTCATAGTGCTGTATAGTTTGTCTGTGTTTATTTATTGTCCGTATACGTTCGTTACGCATTCGGGCACATGCCCACATGGCGTATACTTAATATAGGTAATGGAATTGCAACGCCTTTGACACGCTTAATGACTTGCAAGTGTTTGCTTTTGTGAGTCCCTAATTGCGTCTAGGGACGGCACACAAAGCACACGATGGCCGGAATACGACGAAGAAGAGGAGTACGAAGTAGAAGAAGAAGCAGCAGCATAAAATGGGCACGCTAAGCGATAGGACAGCAACGTGAGATATTGCCTGGGCCATTATGTCATTAAAGGCATTCAATACAAATTGGTAATATCTCATTTATTTGGCGTTCTGCTTGGTCATTCGGTTGCCGCCTCTGCTGCCCCTGCTCCGTTTGTTGTTATTAAATTGATGCATGTGTTTGTGACAGGGATACACACATACACACACACAAACACACATGTATGTATGTGTGCATACACACAGATAACACGCACACAGGGATACTTAAATGCGGTACGTGCTGGCGGCAAGTCCTTCAAGTTCGCCATGCGGGCAAACAAGCAGATAACCCAAAGAGGGAGGCAGACTGAGTGCGTGTGAGAGAGAGCGAGAGACAAGGAGGGTGTGTGAGCGAGAGAGCGTGATGGCTCCGCAATCGTTTCGAGTTTGAGTGACCAAATGTCAAATCTACAAGCGAGTGTACACTTATTTCATATCCAGATTCCCGATTTATGGTAACGCTCGGTTTCGTGTACGGTTTTTCGGCGCTTTTCTGGCTCCGCTGCCTGCGACTTCACACAGCGTCGCAGCACAATGCTCTGACAGCAATTTCCGTTGACAGTCGTTGAAAACATGTGCCATCTACACTTGTTTTTCTTTTTCATTTTTTGTTGGTGTGTAGCATCATCTTCGCTGCACCGGATCGCACTTCACTTGCACCCACTCGAGGGATAAAGGCAGCGAGAGCGAAAGAGAGAGTGTGGGAGGAAGTGGGAGAGACTGCGAGAGTGCTGGCATTGTTGCTGCATTTTCCAGTTGATTGCTTTCCCTGCCGCAAGACAGGATCACAGTGGGATATCAAAGGAAAAGCAAAGCCCAAACAATGTTACATATATGTTTGTTTTGCTGCGTGAGTTTGCTGCGTGTGTGTCTGCGCTGTCACATCGTCACATCCCAGCTCTCATCAATTTCTGTCCACAATCCGTCCAAGCAAGCATCCATTCATCCCGTCAGCCATCCAGCATCCATGCATCTATCCATCTATCTATATCTATCCATGCAGCTGTCCGTCCGTGCGTCTCGTGTCGTTGGCCTCAATTACAATGTATCATGCCACGCACGTATTTTCGCTTGCTCTTTATGTCGGTGTAAAGAGTTTAACATGTGCTTCGATTGCCGCCCCACTCCCCCGCATGTGTGTTGCACGTTCGCGCAGCTCGAGTTGCAGCTGAAACTGACGTTGATTGTGGCTCTCGGTAAATTTGATTTAAATTATTGATATGTTTACCAGTGTGCCGAATAAGTAGCCCACACCCTCCCTAACAACCCCTCCCACAGCTCCTCCTGCACTTTATTCGCATGGCTTGGCCAAGTTTTATACTCGTGTGTGGCCAGCTTGAAATCCGTGAGTTTTGCATGTGTTTGCTCCCACACCTTGCCTGGACTAGGTACGTGTTTGTGTGTGTGTGTCATGTCATAAAACTTGGCCATAAATAAAATCAGTTGAGCAAGCGTAACAAGCTGACGGGATGTCATTAGGCGCGTCTTGTCGTTAGCCAAGTCGTCGTCGTCGTCATCGTCGTCCCCTGCGTCGCGGTGCGTGTTGACGCCTTATAACTAAAACGGCTTAGTGTCGGGTCGGGCTTATACGGCAATCATGGCTTATGCAGTGGGCTTAATTTCCTGCCCTGGTTGAGCTGAACTGCGGCTGCGGCTGCGGCTGCGGTCGCTGAGGTCTGATTAAAGTGGTTTTAGTGAGCGACATAAATAAGTAAATTAAATAAATAACAAAACAAAAGAAAACAAAACCAAACGCAACGAAACTTTGAGCCAGATTTGTGTGGAGCTGCGAGCAGAGAAAACTGAAATTGTAAGTGGGTACCCGGAATAGGCAACAATAAATTATGATCACAGCAAGCTTGAGGGGTTCACTCACACTTGCAAGCACACATGTGACCCACACACACACACACACACACTCGAACATACACTCGCACGTGTGGCCAGTTTAATATTTTATGCTAAACCACAAGACCAACTCAAATCTCATAAAGTGAGCATAAAACATGCAAATTAAAAGGACCGAACACGTTGTCCAAATTGAAGATGGAAAGCACAAGTCCGCATAAAACTCACACACACACATACACACACGCACACACAAACACGCACACATACCCGCGCACACACACATGCTCTTGCACACACGCACTAGCAAAATGAACTAATTTACACAAAAACAATACAATTTGCGAACCCATGTTAAGCCCGCCCTCTCATACTCCTCTTGCTCCTTCTTCTATTTCTGCGGCACACCTCTTCCTGCCCACTTCCTCTGCCGGCTTCACTCCATTTCTCATTCTCTCGCATTTTGCTGCTTTAACCCTATTTCCTTCAACATTCTCTACACTCATAGCCCAAGCGGCGCCACCCAGTTATTTATATCCCACTCTGTCTTGCCCGCTCTCTTGCCATGTACACATCAGCGTGTCTACACTGCGAGAAATATTTGTGAAGTTTAGATAATTATAGTTTACTTGAGATTGTAGGTATTGGTTTTTTTTACTATAATAGTATGGGATTATCCATCGAAATGCCAAAGTATATCCCTCAAACTGTGCGTAGAATAGAAATATAATCCTTATAAATATGTTTATAAAGCAACGCCTTAAACAAAGTTTAATAATTTTAAGGCAAAATCAAAACTCTAAAATACATTATTCCAGAATTTGTTCAGTCTATCCCTTAGGGACACTGAGATCTAGACGTTCGTAAAAACAGATAGACAGACAGACAGAAAAGAACATTTTGTAGTCTGTTTATTCTAACGAAATCAAGTTAAGGCTGGGCACACAATCTTCCTATAGCTACATGCTGTATAAAAAGGTGCGAATATATCATAATATGACATATATCGTAATATATAATATACTCAATAAATAATCAAAATAAAGCAGCTACCATATTTATTACAATCAGAAACGTGACATCTCAAATTGCAAGCACACAAGTCTTTCGCTCGGTGCACTTAGCCATGTGTGTGTAGTACGTATGACCACACTGTAAATCTAGCTGTCATGAAACCCAAAGCCAGTGGGCCACTTCATTTGGAGCTCAGGCTGGAGAAGTAGCGGCGTTTCGGCTTTCGCAAATGTTGCTCTTGTCTTTTCTTGCTTCTTGCTCAGAATAGTGTGTGCATATCAAAGGAGTTGCCATATTTTTTACAACCAGCATACCTAGTATATGTGGGTGTGTGTGTGTGTGTGTGCGGCAATCAATGCTAGTTGTTTATGGCAAAAGTCATTTATTTCGAGCGCTTTTTCTGTGTCCCACTACGCTCGTCGCATACCTTTTATTTCTTGAGGCGTAGGCCTGCGGGCTAAAGATTAAGTTTTTGCCCTACTAATTTGCCAGCTAAATTGTTGTGCGTGTGCGTGTGCCATTGTACGAATTTGTTGCCTTTAATTACTAACAAACATAGATTCAGTCAAGCCTGCGGCAGCTCCTTCCCTTGAGGCAAAACCAACCTCTTTTGCCTTCTCGACGTCGTCGAGGTCGAAGTCGAAGTCGAAGAAGTTAAGTGGAAATTATTTAATCAAATAAGGCAAAAAGTTTTGCCAGCAACCGCAAATGCGATGAGCAACAGTGCATACTGTATACATGTGTGGTGTATGCCAGCAAATGTGGGCGTGGCTGCACCCTTTGCCACTAAAATTTGCCAAACTAATTTATTTGATTCATTTGAATGCAGATTGTGCTCCACGCTTGCGGCTTATCTGGTTGTGCTTTTAAATGTTACAGTGAGTATGAGATGTGTGTGTGTGCCGGCTTGCATAAATTTTAGTTATTAGCGGGGCACGCCTCTTGGGCAAATACCTGGCGTTTAATGCAGCGCGAGACATGCGAAAATGTCCCAAATGCGGCTCGTTTCTTTTGCCTGATGCCTGGCGCGACGTCTGTATTTAAAATCCTTTGAGTGTTGCCGCTCTTCAAAATGAAATTAATGACTTAAAAGCTTTTTTGCGGTACACGTCACTCATAATACAATCAACGCGCGTTACAGCAGCGCAGCAACAGCAACAGCAGCAACAACAACAGCAGCAATAACGCCGACAGCAGCCGCTGCGCCATGCCCCTAAAATGCTGCTTCTGTTTTTGCTGCTGCTGTAATGGCGGCCATTTTCGAAAGTTGAAAGTAATTCGTGTAAAAGTTGGCAACAATCAAAATGCTTTTCCTACCTGGCAGCATCCCTCATCCCCATTAACCACATTTCTCTTCCTTTTCGACACGTACCTGCAACGAAAGTGAGAGAGAAAGGGAAAGAGGAAGTGAGTAAAAGGTGTGCAATTATTATTGTTTTATGTGGCAAGTTCATGCAAAAGAATTAAGTAACTGTAAACGCTATAAACGGCCAGCCTGCCGCCTTTCGCTCACTCCCCTTCGATTCCCCTCTGCCCCACCCTCTGCCAGACGACCTCAAAACCCGCAACGGTAGAGTGAGTTTTTATGGCTTCGACTGTCAACCGCGCCCAGTCGGCTGGCAATAAATTCTGAAGCGGACGTTAAACGTGCAACATATTCTGCCGGTTAACCCAACTCTCTCTCTCTTTCTCTGTCTCTCTCTCTCTCTCTGCCCCTGTCCACTTGAAATAAATGAGCATTTCGCATCGTGGAGCGCTGTGGCATCATATTTCTTGGGAAGCAGGCAACACCTTGGCCATAACAAAAGGCAAATTGTAACGCCATTAAATGCCCCAACACAAATCGTAGCAGGCTTTAAGCAAGACTAGTTGGAGAAGGGGGGTTGGGGGTGATTGTTGTTTTCCTTCGCTGCCCCCAACGCCGCTAAATCAATTGCAAGAAGTGTGCGAAGCGATTCGATGTCATGTCCTCGCCATGTTGCCCGTCTGCGAATGATGATGAGGTGAGAGCAAAGGCAGCAGGATGTGTTGGTCTTGTACGGCCGGAAATTGTGTGTGTGAGTGAGTGTCTGTGTGTGTAAAAGAGAGCGAGCAACACGTAGCGCGGCAATTCATTTTGCGTTGCGTCTTCTTGGCATGTCCAATCTTGGCGAGCGTTTTGGGTGCGTGCAGTGCGCAAATAAATCATTTCACTGCCATAAGTTCTGCACAATTTCCGGGTGCAACAATAGGAGGGGAGTGAGAACGAGGCAGGGAAAACAACAGTAAAATGGAAAACTATTTAAGTGGAAAAACGCAAAAATCGTTATAGCTAATGATTTTAATTAGCAAAACGACGATACATGTCAGCGCACGAATCGCTCAGTTAGCTGAGAAATATACTGAATTCTTGCCCGACTAGTGGGCGTGGCCCTAGGGGCGAAAACAAACAACGCTCACATGAATGTTGTCATAAAAAAGTTTTGCCGCATTTCGTATAAATTAAATTAAACACAAATAAATGCCAAGTCGAAAAGTGAAGGCATGACTGGTGCTGGGGGCAGCTGCATGTGGCAGCAATTAATTTAATAAATCAACAGAAAACTTTTGCCACGCTCATTTTTTTCACCCATCCCTATCCCCCTACCCCTCAGCCGACTCTGCTCGTGCCGCTGCTTGTGTCAACTTAGACGACCATTAAGCGACGAGCTTAACCCATCATTGTCACAGTGCCACTCGCTCTTGCTCTCTCTCTCTCTCTCTCTCTCTCTCTATCTGTTTGTTTGCTGAAGTTAAAGAGCTATCGATTATTATGCCTGACCATGTTCGGGCTTAGCCTGGTTCGTCTCTCCTGCTCTTTCTCTGTCTCCGGGTCTGTTTCAGTTTCAGGTCTTTTGTTTAAGTCGCTTTTGCCGCATCTTTAGCTTGCGCCGGCTCATTCAGCAACTTGTTCTAAACTTTGCGCAATCCTTAAAGTTTAATTACAACATTCGCTGCACGTGAAGCAGAGGCAGAGGCTGAAACTGAAGCAGCAGCACAGACGCCTCTCTCTCGCACGCGCTCTGTGAGTGTTCTAGAAAAAGTGCTGCCACTTTGGCTCACAACATTGTTGAGCGCAGTTCCCGCAGGGAGGCGGAGCTGAGGCGTCTTGGGAACGCTGCGGCCAGACAACGTTGCGTTGCGTTGTCTGTAAAACGGACAAGACTTTCAGTTTAATTTGAACAGGAGATGGCCCGGGGATGGCGATGACGACGACGATGACGACGTAGCCTACTTTCCAAGAGCAACAATAAGCAAGAACGACTGCGGCAACAACAGCAGCAACAGCAACGACAACGAGCACGACTCTCGCTCTGTTTAAGGCAAATAAAGCGTGCATCCTGCGTTGCGTGTCTACATTGTTGTCTGTGTGTGTCTGGGCGTGGGCGGGAATGCAAGGAAGGAAGGGGCTTGGAGAGCTTGCAACTGCCCCCAAAAAGAAGACGCAGCTAAATGCTGGCAAAACGCTGCCAGCGTTTGTTTTCTGCTCTCTTCTTCTGCTTGCTTTGCCTTTGCTGCACTCGCTGTGCTGTCCACTGCGCAGGCAGGCCCTCAAGCTGCCACGCCCCCTGCTGCAGCGTCTGTCTATTTGTCTATTTGTGCATTTACTTTGGATGCTGCAGTTGTTGTTGCTGTTTCCCTCTTAAATGACGGTAAACGTTTATCAACACACAAAACGAGGAAGGAAAGGAGAAACGCAACAAATAATCTGCTTGCGTCTGCTTTGCGTTTAATTAGCGTAAGCGTTGACAATTAAAAAACTAAAGCAGTACGAGGGGGAAGAGAGCGGAATCAAAGTCAAAGCGCAATCGATGCAAATGAAGCAATCGCAAGCGCGTTGTACATCGCATCACGTATACGACCCGTGTACAGTAATAAAAAAATACAACACAGTTTTATCCGCATGAAAAGCGCCATAAAATTGGCGAATTTTGCGACAAGCAAATAAATAAAACACATTTGATTCCGCTGCACTAAATTTGGATAAGTTTTCGGTGTTGTTTTAGTGTGTGTGTGTGTGTGTGTGTGTGTGTGCTGTATTTTATGGCACGCTAAAGTGACCGAAGTTTTTACTTAGTCCGCTTTCGCATGCGATAGGCCATTAAACTGCAAAATGACAGTGTGTCTCTTGCTCTCCCTCTCTCTCCTTCGCTCTTTATCACATATTTGTTTGGTTGTTTGTTTGCGTTACTTTTATGGCGGTGTTTATGAGCGATATGTGCGGTTATGGCAGCAGCAACAGTCGCCTCGCTCGCCTTGTTGTTGTTTATCTATGTTGGTGGAATGTTGCTGCCACCGACAGCGGCAACAGCTAACGGCAGCATGTGGTATGTATTGTCGCTGTCATTTTGAGTTTGTCAGTTAATGGCCCATCCTCTTCCGGCGCCACTAATATACCAAAAATGGTCTCGGTTAAGGCTTGTTGCAGTGTTGCACGACTTGCTGCTGCCTCTGGCTGCTTACGCAACTTTCAGGCAACTCTTTGGCAACCCCGTTAAAAACTTGCTGCAATATTCCGTTAGGTTTTTAAGCTAATGAAATGAATTCCCCCACAAAAAAAGAAAACTACACAAGCCAGCGAGGTAACATTGCATTGTGCACTGTGCGGCGATTGTTCTGCTGTTGTTGCCGCAGCTGCAGCTATTGACATTTGCATAGTTTGCCGGCGAAGCGCACTCGAGTGTTCTCTCTCTCTCTCTCGCTTGCTCTCTGTCTCCTTTTTTGTTTGGGGAATTCGTTGAAACAGCTGAAAGTTGCAGCTATTTGACAGCCGCGTCTAAAATGTGCAGCTAATACGCGTCTATGGCAAACTGAACTAACAGAGCCATCCGCTGGAGACGGAGACGGAGCCGGAGCCGGAGCCGGAGCCGGAGCTGCCGCGGGCTGCTGCTGCCAAGCAGAAGCCGCTGTTGGCATCAAAAATGGTAATAACCGAAAGGCAAATATTTACTGTGGCTTGCGTTGACGCGGCAAAAAGGATTGTGATGGCATTTGAGATTTAGATTGAGATGGCAGCGCGCGCTAGTAAATTGAAAGCAAACAGCAATCTATTTTAATGTGCGGCACGACTACGCAGTGCGCATAAAAAGCATAGCCTACATTTCAGCGGCGACTTCGAAGTGGCCAAAACACACACACACACACACATACGCGCGCGCACAGCGAGCGTAGAACGGCGACTGCAAACGCGCAAAACTTTTCATACAGCAAGTTAAAGCAAATGGAAAAGTTTTGCAAAAGCGGCGCCTGGATAAACAAAAGTTAATTAAAACATTTCTACGCGCTCCATCTCTGATCCGTAAAAGGGTTGTCCCAATTTTTGTAGCCAATTGTTTGCTTGACCGCAACAACAAATTCTGTTTCTCCCCTCTCGTTCACTCTGAAGTCTCCCCTAAGTCGTATTGAATAATTCGCATTGCATTTTTAATTAAAGCAAATTGCTAAAGAATCTCTGAGCTGCCGCTGCACTAACAAAATCAGCCTGGCAAGCCGCAAATCCCAAATTAAAAATTAAAATCACCAAAATCCATTCAGTTTTATGAGTCGCATTTCTTATGTGGTCGCCCAGAGAGAGAAAGAGAAAGAGAGAGCGAGAGAGGGGCAGAGTCAGAGGGAGGCAGGCAAAGTTAGAAAAAAAGGAAAACCAAGACAAAGTAAAAGTACGAAAAGACTTGGAAAGAGCGCAAAAGAAATTCATGGAATTTAAATTGAAATCGCAGTCGAAATAAAGTGAAATCAAGCGTTTAAATTGAGAGTGTGTTGCAAAAGTACACACACACACACACACACACACACACACACACACATATATATACGCACACTAACACAGACACATACGTAGCGAAAGTTAATGTAAGCGCTTGTTTACTCTGCGGCTGTCGAAAATATTTCACGTGCAGCTGTGGCAAAAAACATGACCGTCGAGACTTGACACACCGAGCGAGCGAGAGAGAGAGAGAGAGAAAGGCATAATCAAAACACAAGAAGTAGCAATAAACCAGACCAGTGCGAACAGTGTGCGCACAACCCCAAGTTGGTGAAGACACAGTTGTCAAGTCTGACGGGAATTAGGGCTTTAAAAATTCCCCTAAATACGCACACTTGATAAGCAGGAGGGAAGCTAAGTGACGGAACTGCTGAGAAATGATATGATACTAATAATAAGTCTAGGATATTTAAAGAAAAATTAAGACTATGCTATTACTGAGAATTTTCTAGGGTATTTTGAATGTATATCAGCTAAGATAATACAAGTATTTAATATGATTGGTTCACTTTATGCATATGATTTATACATAATTGATAAATTTCTTAGTTGTATATGATTTTTAAAAAATTTCCAATTTGTTTCGGGTTTTCTAAAACTGTACAAAACACTTGCCACTTGCAATGCACTCTCTCGCAGGGTATAGTAAATTAAAATCGTTTGCTAAAACCGGCAGCAGCCACTGCAAATAGCTGACATCTCCAGGGGCAGAGTGGCAAACAAGCCGGCGAACTTGAAGATTGTCGTCTCCGGCCCCCAAAATTGGGGCTTACCTTATTTTTAACTGCCTGCTACGTCAGTCAGGGTGGAGGCGGGACGACGGACATGACACAGCCCTCGCAAGCGCAAGTGTGCGTGCTGTCACATTGCAGAAGCTGAGGGGTGGGGGGGAGGTGGCAAAGGAAATGGCGGCAATGCAAATAAGTCTGTCAAAATCGAGCGCCTTGATCGAGCCAAGTCGCGCGCGCTCAATTTTGCAGAAAATAAACACATGGAAATTATATTTCACTGAGGGGATTTACGTGTAAATCGAACATAAATCAACACAACCCGCACAAGCTGTAAGACATCATGGTGCTCTAACTGTTTTCACTTTGAATGGCGACAAAGCGAGGCATACACAGAGAGCGAGAAAGAGAGAGACTGAGAGGTAGCGCAACATGGCTGCTTATTGTGCGACTGTGCTTACTGCCTCTGCTACTGGTCTAGGGATTTTCGCA
The DNA here is from genome assembly GCA_018151445.1 of Zaprionus inermis. Lineage (NCBI taxonomy): Eukaryota > Metazoa > Arthropoda > Insecta > Diptera > Drosophilidae > Zaprionus > Zaprionus inermis. Next base: position 1,468,061 of record JAECXD010000640.1, on the reverse strand, counting down.
TTCACATTCGCTTGACTCAAAAAATTTGTTTCAATTTCTTCATTTTCAGCGCGCCAGCTGGCAAGGGGGAAAAAGGTGATGAAAGAGGCGCGAGGAGGGGAGGCGGGAAAGCGTATTTCCCGCTATGATTACAAGTGAATCCAAATCTCAGTTGCGCATATTGTGCAGACAAAAGCATCGAGTATTTTGTTGGGAATTTGATTCAAAACAACTCGCGGGAGTAACTGTAATAAACTTAAATGTGCCGCAAACGCACACACACACGCAGACAGGGAGACAGGCAGGCGGGCAGGCGGGCAGACGGGCAGACAAGCAGGCGGACAGACGGGCGGGCAAAGTGGCAAAGGGGCGGACATGCGGCACACCCACCTTTGTGTCAAGCAGAGCAACAGCAGCTGCAAGCTACACACATACGTGTGTAGAGGAGTATCTGTATGTGTGTGCATGTGCGTGTGTGCGTGTGTTTATCTCTGTGTGCGAACGCGTGATTTATGCCCTCATAACTGCGCTCGCGTTGGCTTTTGTTTGCTTAAGCGCCAATTGAGTCTCACGTCCTGGTGACAAATCGATTTCTTATCACTCTGCGGTTTATTATGGCCCTTGGCGTGCGTGTTTGTCTCTCTCTCTCTCTCTCTCGCTCGCTCTCATTCTCTGGCCTGTGTGTGTGTGTGCGTGATAAGCTAGCAGCGCCATAGACGCGTTTTTTTAAAGTAAATAAATTTTTAATTTAATTTTTAGGCACTCGAAACGATTACGCGTAACTCGATCGACACACGACTGGAGGCAACAAGGCGACGCGCCTGTTTGGCCTTTATCAGCCAACGAAAGTTGTTGACTTTTATGGCAAATGGCTGGCACAAATGGCGGCAGCAGGTGGAATGGATTGTAGCTGGGCTGGACCTCGATGGGAGTTGGCGTGTGCTACGCCGCTACCAACTACTGCTCGGCCGCATTTAAATGCCTACGGGGCGCGGACCTCGGCGCGTCTTTGCCAGCCACTTGCTGCGGGCCAAGTTTTGTGTACCATATTTATTTTCATTTCACTCAGAGCTTAGCGACTCCGGTCGAGTCTGAACCGCGTCTACGTTTCCGTCTCTGCAGTTGTGTTTGTGGCCTGCCCTGCTCGACGCTGCCTAGTTGAGCTGGCATTTTATATTTGTTTTAATTTCCTTGCCATTTCCTGAACTCCCTCGCGCTGCCTGTATCTGCCCGGCCCCTTCGTGTTTACTGCCCACATTTGTCAGTCAAATGGCGCTGGCGCGAGGCACGTTAAATGTGCAGCTTCCTTTGGGCCTGTTGTCGGTTATGCTTGCTGCCTTTTAGTGTTTATTACAGTTTACTAGCGCCCACTGTCGGGGAAGTTCAGTTACTTGCAACTTCCGCTGCGCTGGCGAAAAAAGGCCGAGCGGGCATATCAAACGGAAACGTGCGTCTAGGCGTCAGTATACGGTCATAACTCAATGTGACTCGAAGCTTGCAGCGCGTGGTTAAAGCGTTCCAATTGAGCAGTACATTAACAGATTTTATTGACTGTGGCGAGTAGGGGCGAGTGAAATATGTAGAGAAAGAGAGAGATATAGTAAGGGAGCTAGAGGTGGAGAGCGTGAGATGAAGAGAGAGAATGAGAGCCAGAGAGAGAGATTCGATCAATCGATCGATGAAAAATAAAAAAAAACCTAGACAAACCTAGATAAACCTTGAAAAAAGACAGAAAAACCTAGGAGTTCATTTAGACAGAGAGCAAGAGATGACTATGTGTGTTAAATAGAGTGAGACAGATAGAAGACAGCAGAAGAAACAGACAGCGAGAGCGATAGAGAGACACACTCTACATGTGTATACGCAAAGACAAAAAGAGCTACATATATTTTAAAGTGACAGCCAAGTGAAACAGAGAGAAAGAAAGTGAAGAGAGCGTAAACGAAAGTCAAATTTATGGCTCGACTTTAAGGCAGGCTTTAACCTGCAGCTGCCACGCATCTCCTTTCGGGCCTTTCAAGTCCTTTTTCGGGTTTCCACTTTTCATGGGTTGCATGTCATTGTCGCAGTGTCACAGCTGGCGTCAGACACGTGAGTAGACAATGCCAGCAGGACGAGGCAGCAGGTCAGCACTGACGATAATCGTGCGGACGATGCTTGCCGGCTGCCACTGTTGTTGCTGCTTGTATTCCTCTTGTCCCACGGTTGATGATGGCATTTTATCGCCAATTATAAAACCTGTCAGTTTGACATTTTTATTGATGTGCAAAAAAACGTATTAAAAAGCAGAGGCAGGTAGCAAATACCTCTGCTTAAAAATGCCAATCATGCTGATGGCATGTTGCTGATGCTGATGCTGCTGCTGCTGCTGCTGCTGCTGCACGTGTAGCGACAGCATGCGGGGCCGCACACGAAGCTTGTTAAAACTGACAACTGGCTGAGTGAGCTCAGGCAAAAGGATAGTTCCAAGTCGAATGGACTGTGTTAGCTTTTAAGCCAGTGCCAAATAAGTTATATAGCAAAAACAGCTAAGAGAGAGAGAGAGAGAAGAGAGAGTGAGAGGGTGGTAAGGGGGAGAAAGAGAGACAGAGAGAGAGAGAGAGAGAGAGAGAGAGTGGTAGAGGCAGATGGGTTGAGTGATGGCGAGGGCAGCTGGGAGCGATTAAAAGGAAGCACTGTGTGACACGAAAACATCACAATCAGGCACAGCCGCTCACAAAAACAATTCAACGGCTTCTAAGAACTCAATGCAAAGTTACCCTGTAGTAAAACAAAATGTGTAATAAACATGAAACACAAGCTGCCGACAAGTTATAGCCGGCAAACTGCACGTGCAGCTTAAAGCCCTGATTCGTTAGCTCCATGGCGTGTAGGGTATAGAAAGTGGCGTGGCAACAATAACAAAACTATGATAAACAAGTGAAATGCTTGCGCCACGCATTCGCCTGTGCCTGTGCACGCACACACACACACACTTAGTCACTCACTCACTCACACATATGTGTAAATAAAAGCTGTTAAAATACGATAGCGCTGCCTATTAGCACAATAGACACGGCAGCGACAACCGCAGCGCGACGCAGGCAAAAGGCAGAAAAAACCCGACAGGATGGTGACACAGACACGGATTGGCAAGGCATGGGTGTGCGTGAGAGAGAGAGGGAGAGAAAGATAGAGTGAGCGAGTGAGAGAAAGGGGGCGATGCCACTAAGTTTGGGGTTCGGGCGTACTTTCAGCCCGGTTGGGGTGAGCGACGACCAATGCATGGCACGCAAAGTGTAACCACAAACACGACAACACGAGCAGCGGCAGCAGCAGCAGCAAAAACAACAATGAGAACAATGACAAAAACAGAAAGAGAGCGAGTGAGCGAAAGAGAAAAAAAAGAACTACTAATAATGCACGAGAGTTGACACGACGCAGCAGATGAGCTGTAAATGCAGAAAATGATGCTACATGTGCTCAAACTTATTTGACGGAGGTTTGCGAAAGTTGTTTATGTTCGTAACACAATCAGGCATACCCTACAACCTAGCCTGCTTACAGGGTATACAAGTACAAGCACATATGTAGCGAAAAAACAGACAATGCCGTAGACAGACAGACGGACAAGAAATGATATGTTGTGTCTTCTGCTTGTGCAGGCAGTGGGTTAGGAGTGGGTTGAGAATGTGCCTTTGGCTTTTCTTGCGTTGCCTTATTTATTTGTCTATATATATATGTGTGTGTGTGTGTGTGTGTGTGCGCGTGTACGTGTGAGTAAGTGTAGCAAGTTTATGATCAGCAACTGAGCTTGACGTGCAGCATACGGCAAAAGGGAAGAACTGAAGCTGAATTGGAGACCAACGCGTTATCCAGCTTTTGCCTGAAAGTAGCCCACACCAGCTGTGCCCTCTGTGCGCACTGTCCCCTGCCCCGCCCCTGCCGGCTCTGCGCGCCTGACTGGCTGCGAATTTCCTTTCCTGCGGCTGCCCTTTTTCGCATATAGTACCCAGGTTTGGCTTGCACGGCGACCACTTAAGCCGGTAGCTGTTTCATTTCCATGCCAAAGTGTAGTTAGTTTTTGTTTTCTTCTGTTTCCTTCATGCCATTCTTTCTTTTGTGCCTCATGAGTGCGCGAGCATTGTTAGCAGGGCGGCCGCCATTTGTGGCCACTTACCCACTGAGCTGAGTGCTGCAGCAACAGTACTTTAGCAAGGCGCTCTCCCTGGCTCTCCCTCTCTCACGCACACTATGCCGGCTTTTAGGATTCAAGCCAGACACGTGGCTGAGCTGATGCCCAAATTAGTTGACGGTCGGGTATGCGCTCGTTAGGCAAAGCTCTCGAAAAGCGCGCACTACGAATGCTGTTGCCCAATATCAAATTGATTTTATATCCGCCTGCAGAAGCCGCCCTTCACTTTGCAATCAAAATTCCTGTGTCGTTCAACACTTAATTCGTTTGTTTCCCCTCGCTCTCTCGCTGTCTCTTTCGGTCTCTCTGCCACTGTCTGCCTGTCTGTCTGCGTTTCCGCTCTTGTTATTGTGGCTTAGGGGAGCATCCACATTGCATGCTCGAATTCATAAAAAGGATAACAAATGCCAAAGCTACATGGCAGCGCTGCCGCCCGAAACTGACCCATTTCCGTCCATTTGTCTTTTTGGGGCGTGCCTGGCCATAATATCAAATCATATTTTAACATTTATGCCAGCCAGCAGCAGCAACAAAAGCGACTTTGCCCATTGTTGCGGAATTTTTTAAAGCGCCGCAACGACGGGCCGCCATTTTACTAATTTCATAAAGTCAAATGAAATAAAAATGCCGCAGACAACTGCGTGGCGACAGGCAGAGCAGAAAGAGAGATAGAACGAAAAAAGAAAGGATATTGCCTGAAATGGATTTATCGCTGCCGTCAACTTGTGCTGTGCTGTGCTGCAAAACTTTTGTCTGAACACGCTTCAAGGACACTTTGCGCGACGCTTTTAATGCAGTTCGAAGCACTCAAGCGCATTGTTTCTGGAAATGATCAAAGCTCGACAAATGTTATAATAATAATCATAATGTGTGTGTGTGAGTGTGTCGAGGACAAAGGAAGTATCCGGGTGGAGCATTTGAAAGGCAAATGAGCGCATAGAGCTGCCAACTGTCAGTCGCAAAACAGTTCCGAGTCTGCTCGCTTTGAGAGGTGCTAATGCATGCCGTGGGCCGGCGGGGACTGAGATGCTGGATAAGTCAACCCAAGGTGGAGACACTGGCGGCTTTTATGGCAACATTAAAGTGAACGAAACAGCAGTAGCGGCAACGGCAGCAATGGCTGCCGAGTGCGCTTCATTTGCGAAAATGAGTCACTTAGCATGTTCGGGCAGCGGGTCGTATGCGCAATGTGTGCGTTGAAGTACTTCAATTATGATGATTGATGAACGAAGCGTGTGCGTATGTGTGTGTGTTTGCCACTTTGGCATGCAAAATAAAAAAAGGAATTTAGCAAATGAATTGTTAGGTATGCGCAGCGTTGGCTGATGGTATTTGCGAGCGCCGCAAAGTATGCAACGGGCCGCTCGAACAGGCTGCCGGATGGAAGACAGCAGCACTAAGGTAGCTCTCGCTCGCTCTCCGGGCATTTCAAAGGCTTACCCAACGGCCAAATATGCCGACGGAATTTCAAAATGACTTTCAGCCGACTAACAATACGGAGCGAGCAAACAAAAACAAAAACAAAAGCAGAAAAAAACACTTGAAAAGGGGAACAACAAAAAGGGAAAATAACTGAATATTTATAACACGACGTGCCATTAAATGTCAATGTATTTTTAATTATGCACCCAAATGCCAATGCAAAAGAACCCAATTTGAGCCTGGCTTTTAGAGGCGCAAGCAACAGCAGCAGCGCGTCGGCAGCAACGCTTTCAATTATGCCACAGCAATTTTCACTTCGTTGCCGCCTGTCAAAAACTTTACACGCCCCGCTTTTTATTTCATTTCGCTTCGAATGAGCGTAATTAAAATTGACCCTTGGGAACTGACCCAGTGCGAGCAGAGCCAGCAATGATGAAAAAAAAATAAAACTGAGAAACCAAAAAAAAGGAAAGGTTTTGCTTTATCGCTGGGTGAATACCCTTCATACCTCTGCACCCACTTTGCACTCAGTTTCTTTTTACAACAGATTTATGATCAAAGCTTAAAAAAACATCTTCTAAGAAAGGTTGTAAAGCTGATATAACTTACATATTCTTATAGATTAAATACAATATTTTAGAAATATATATTGAAACTATACCCTTCAATTTGCTTGGAGTTCTAAGAGTAAAATGTAATCAGTCATTGTTTACATTGGCTTTTAGCTGGCAAACATAAGCGAGCTTCAAACGCCTGTTGATTTGACTTAAGCTTCCAACTAGCCAAAACTAATATACCCTATGGAAGAGCATGCACAAATGTGTGCATGGCTGAAAAAACAAAACTTTTACATAATTAACAGAAATGAAGCAGCTTGATTGCGCGACTCGAGAAGCGGAAGCTGCATAAATCTCCGTTTGCTCTTTCGTCCACTCTCTCCCTCTCCCTCTCGCTTTCTCTCCGTGTACTCCATTCCGTATTCAAAGTCGAAAAAGTTTGACTACGCTCATGTGCTAAATTACAATTGTGCTGCGATTCACTCAATATTAACTGCATACCCCTCCCTGCACCCCTCCCCACAACACTTTGCTCCCCTTGGAGCGTCGCATGTACATTTAATTTGTAAAGTTTAATTTTTATTTTGATTTCTCTCGAGAGAACATGGTCGGAAGACTGACAGCACTGCCATATCCCACTACAAGCTCCCCATCCTACACTCACACACACACACACACGCATACTGGGGAAGAGCGAGTGCTGCCAAGTTGCGACTGCCAACTGCCAATTGGCAGTTTTGGCCCGCTTGCCGTTGCCGGCAAATGTGATTTGAAAGTTTTCCCCTTGCGCAACAAATTAAAACAAGCAAACGAGAAACGAGTATCAAATTTTATTTATACCCAATGCATTTGAAAATGAAAATTTAATTAAGTGTGCGACCGTGTGTATGTCCCATACAAACACACATGCGCGTTTCTCGCAAATGTTAATTAAGCCCGCATTTATAGCCAGATTTAGCTAGTGAAATGCAAATTAAAACTTATCACTGGAGCGCATTGAGTGCGTTTAACCAGCAGCAAAATGCAATTAAGTTGCCCATTAGCCGAGGCTGACAAACTAGACTCAATTGCAGGCACTTGTGTCTGTCTGTGTTTGGTTTGGTGTGGGTGTGTGTGTGGCCACGCCCATTAAATTTTGCCCGCTCGCTTTTTGCTCTATTTTTGAGGCATATTAAATTTGCCATGAAATGGCCCACAGAACGGGCCCAACGACGACACTTCGAGTAATTTATTTGGCCCAAAGGCGCAGCAGGCCGGCGCTCGGCTTTATCCCTACCCGCCTCTCTCCCCTTCCCCTTTCCCTGCCCCGCTCCATCCTTGCCTAGTTCTCGGTCAGGGCCGACGACAACGACAACGGCGATGGGCACGATGAGGCGGCAAATGCGTTAAGACGATTTTATGTAAATGTTTTTCGTGCTCATGTTTTAAGTGTGTTTTTGCCTCTCCGATCCCGTCCAAAATGGCAGCGGCCGCAGCAGGAACAGCAACAAAAACAACAGAACCAGCAGCAGCAGCAAATAAGAAGCAGAAGATGAAGACAAAGGATATCCCAGGTTTCGGCTGCGCTGCCTTCATTGTGCCTGTTCATTTGGAATTTTATTTAAAATGGATTATGCCGCCTGCACGAGGGCGGCAAGACAAAACACGCTGACGACGAGTCGAGTCGCCTTAATACCCTCGCAAAGAAACAAAAAGAATGAAAGGAAAAAAAGCATAAACGGCGAAACAAGGGAAAATATGTTGTTGGAAATATGGTGGGAAAGTAAACATCATCAATAAGCAAGAAAATAGTATGGTTTGATGATTATTATTCGAGTTTATTTTTGTTAGCTGCCTTCCTAGCTGTTGTTCTTTAGACAATAATTAATTAAGTTAATTGAATGAATTGCTGTGCTTATCTACGTGTATGCGTGTGTGTGTGTTGTATAAGATAATCCTTTAATCAGTTTTTGCTTATTAGCTGCACGTAGCACCTTACTCGGTTTGCATCGTGCGAATGACCTTTCGCATTTAATTAGGCGATCTTTCTTTTCTAGCAGCTGCTTCTCTTGTGTGTTCACATTTCATTAGGTAACTGTCCTGCTTAACTTATAAAGGTGCACAGTGTAATCGCTTTTCTTGAATTACATTTAATTGGGTTTCTATCCAAGCCATTAGCGAACTTTGAAATTATTTTCTGAAAAAGTTCAAGTTTAGTAGACCTTTCTCAAAATGTCTTAAGCAGATACAAATATATATGCTGATATAATATAATAATAAAATTAATTGTCTTGCAAATCCAGTCAGCCAGTCGACACTCTCCATTGTTAGAGTATTTGCATTTTCGACGCCTTTCCCTGCGCACTCAGCTCTTGTTTTGCCTTTGTCGCGGAATTTCGAGGTGTTTATGTTTATGTGACAAAGTGCCGCAGCCCGAACCCGACAATCTTCTGAAAATATGTGGCTGTATGCGTGTGTCTCCTCTCCATCCCTCCCACTCTCACTCTCTTTCTCTATATCTCTGTATCTCTTCCTCTGTGTATGTGTGTTTGTATGTGCTTATGTGTGCGCCTGATGCGCGCGCCTTAAAGCGGAGCTTAGAGTTGAATTTAATGAAAGGCGAAATTGTTATTTGACTTCACCGTCAGCAGAAGCGCCGGCTATAAATCTCCATATTGCGTTGGGCCCGAGTCGCATGTGTGTGTGTGTGCTTGCACATGCGTGTGTGTGTGCGAGCGACTCTCATCGGGCAATTATCTATCACGCACAGGCGAGAGGGGCATACGAAGGGGCAGGCCGCCGGCACAGGGTACTGAGTAAATCAATATAGTCCGCTTTATACGGCACTGTTTACGGCGAATAACGCATTAAATTGTATGGCTAAATTTCATTTGATTGTGAAATCGTGCGAGAGAGAAAGTGACAGAGTTAGAAAGGAAGATACATGGAGACGGAAAGAGAAAGAGAGAGATAGAGAGAGAGGATGAGTGAAAAAGTAGCTGCCTCGAGTCGGCATAACTCTTTCATTTATTAACCATTTCCTGCGATTCACGAGACTGCGAGCCTGCCAGCTGCTCGCTCACACTCACAGCAGTTCCATGTCTGGCTTTCTCTCTCTTTCTGTCTCTCTTTTGCAAACTGCGCTGTGTATCGAACCAACAAAGGCGCCGACCGGCGTCGCAGGCGTGGCAAATCGTTGACAATGCCAGCTGGCGTGATAAGCCATTCATTACGATTATTACGCTGGAAAGCATGTGTGTGTGTGTCTGTATGTGTGTGTGAGTGTGCCAAAGGGTGTGCATGGGCATAGGTTGGAACTTGGCTGGCAAATAAAAAATATTGCTGATAGGAGTAAAAATTTTCATACTCATTTATTTTTATTTACTGCGCGCAATTTGCACATAAAAGCCGAGAAAAAAGACGACATGGCCGGGTACGCCTTCACACCAATGTTGCCATGCCATGCCATGTGTGTGTCTGTGTGTGTGAAAGGGTTCTCAAAATCTCTGACTTTGACACAAGTGAAAATATCGAAAAATTATGCGTGGCTATAAAGGCATCGCACGGCGATGGCGTCGATGTAGATGGCATTGTCAATATTTAAGTTTTGACATTGTTATGACAGCAGCAACAGCAACAACAGCAACAACAACAACAGCAGCAGCAGCAGCGGCAGCAATACGGGCATCGCTTGTCGTTTATAGGGTAGATCGCTGTGAGCACATGTGGGGTTAATTTATGATGTTCATGTATGCAAATGTTGTCATAAATGTCGTCGATTTTTTTGGATTTCGTTTACGAATTATGAGTAGCGTAGACGATACGCAACTGTATTGTGTGTGAGTGTGTGGGGGTGTGTGGCATTGCTATAGGCTCGTGCTTAATTCCAGAATTAAGTACAACAAACTGTCTTTAATTGAGGGTATCATAGGCGGACAGAGCGCGCAGTTTTGGGGCGCGAAATGTAGCAAGGATTGGCCGTAAATTTCTTGGCAGACGCCCAAGCCGACCGAGCTCGATGAAAATTGCCGCCTGGCGCCGGCGTCTGGTTAGAAAGTGAACGATGCGGCCACGAAGATATCATTTGATTTTCAGCAAAGTGTTGCTGCGAAAATCACAAGGCGGCTATGCGGGGCGGAAACGCAATTTGTGTCATATTGTCGCAGTAAAAGTTCGAGTTGAATGAAAACAAGCGGAAGACAAAGCGCGCGTAATAGATGAAGAGCGAAAGAAAGAGAGGGACAGTGATAGAACCGGCTAGATTGTGCGAGTGAGAAAGCACCGGATTAATTTGAACTTCGACTCGGACTTGAAACGTGCATTTTTGCTTTAATTTGCGATTTTCCGCTTGTTTTGCCAATTAGGCGCCAGTTGACTTTTCCTACACCTCCTCCTCCGACCGCCTGTGCCGAAAATGTTGCAATAAATTAACTGTTTCTTAACTTTTGTTCGCATTTGAGCGAACTTGAACTGCTGTCGGCAGCGTTATTTAAAGTCGGATTAAAATTGAATCCGTCTAAAGCGCGAGAGCAAAAAGTTTTAGCTTTTAGCGGTAGACAGGTGTTAGAAATACCCTGTATTATATAGAATAATATTTTGGAAAATATTGAATGATAATAAAAATAACTCTTTGATATATTGTATATAGACATCTAAATACAGAAGTAACACTCATTAATATGTAGAAGAACATTATAAATGAGTTTTTATTAAAAAATGTATGAATTTCTTAAATACAAATGTAATAACATAATTCCTACGTGATTGTCTATACCCTGCAATATAAAGCTGAAAAACTGAAGCGAATCACAAGTTTAAATGAATTATGAACTTACAGAGTATTTCGCAGTCCTGCAACACTCCCATCTGCATAAGATATTCTCTTATTTTTATTTTGTTGGTCGCATTTGTTTGCCAACTTTAATTTACTTTGCCCAACTCTCTGCGCTGCCCGTAGACGGAAGGGAATGAGATAGAGAGAGGACGAGAGCGAGAGCGAGACGACGCTCGAGCTCATAAATTTCAAATCTGTTTCAATTTTCATTGCCCTTTGCTGTTGTTGTTGCTGTTGGCATAAGCTTGTTTATGTTGCCTGGCAAGTGAAAGTTAATACGCGTGCGAAATTTTCAGGCGCTTTTAGCCCGCGTCTTCCAAATCGCACAAGCAGAAGGAGAAGAACAAGCTGAACTTTTGCAAAGGAATTATTCTTCATATGAGATGACATCAGCGCGCGTATAAAGTTGCATTCCTGGCGTACGTGTACGTGTGTGTAATGGGTGTGTGCGTGTTTGTTGCTCCCTGTATCAGTGGTAAAGTTTCACGACCAGCAGCAGCAGCGACGGGTACTTTGTGCGATAACAACAGCAAGAACAAAAAAAAATGAGTAACGGCCCGCAGACTTTGCGTCTTTTCAGCGCTCAAGGCTGCTGCGGGCAGAGCAGGAGCGTCGGACAGTGTAGAAGTAAGGAACTGGAACTCGAGCTGCGTAAGAATGCCATTTGCCATGCTTCTTCTCCTACGTGCTGCAGGCAGTTAAAGGAATGCAATAAAAAACTTTTCAGACAGCCATCGGGTATGCAATGCAAATTCTATGCGCAATAAACGCGCGACTTCAAAAACCTTTGCAATCTCTACTCCCCTACCCGCCCTCCGCACTCCCTCTTAAAGAGGAAGCAGATCCATGGGGCATATTAAAAGCCATATATGTATGTAAGTACGCAGCACATAGCCCTGGCAAAACAATTGACTTACTTCGGTGTGCCAACAAATTCTGGCACTAATCCGAGCTTAGCAACTTTGCTTTATTTTAATCAAAGCCAAAAAAAAAGAAAGGAAGAGGCAGCCAGGGGCGACGCAGCTGGCTAGTAAGCGGAGAAGCAGCAGGATGGGGAGGGTAGGTGGGAGGAGAGGGATGCCATCCTGTAACCTCAAAATTGTACGCACTTGTAAGGCAGCTACGTGGCGCACTCGACACAATGCCGACAGTCGGAGGCAATAAAGGGCCGAAAGCAGCCGGAAAGAATTGCTCAGTAATTTAATTTAAGCATGCGGATTTGAGCGGGTGTGGGAGCGACGTTTGGCCCGGGCGCTGTGCTCGGGCCTGGCCCAAATGCGAGGCGTCAGTTTAGTGTATGCTGCGTGCTCCATAAGCGCAAATGTCAATATTTGCCTATGTTCCACATTAAACCAGCCACCAAATGCCAAAGCATGTACTGCCTGCCTGTCTGCATGTGTGTGTGTGTGTGTGTGTGAGAGTGTATTAGGCGGACCTTTAAAATATAGCTGTTTTTTTTTTTACTTTTAGGTGACTGATCCCGCGGCGTTAGCGGAAATTAGCAAACGATTTAAGCGAGAAGCACAGCAGGGAAATTTGAAAGCGAGACAACACTGCGTATGCGTGTTATTTGATTTTTCTTGACACACTCACACACACACACATGCGCATATTTTGCTTAACAATTTCCTGTTCTAAACAAATCAAGGATGTAATAACGCAGTTCAATGCGCCACGAGTCGCAGAGAGAGAGAGAGAGGCGAATAGAGACAGAGAGTGAGGGGGAGAGGGACACACTTGCCACAATGTGATTGAAAGTAAATGCTTGCGATTAGAATCTTAAGATCTGCCGGCAGTCGGTAATGGCCGAAAAGTTGCAAAGAAAAAAAATATTATAATAATAAAAAAAAGAAGAAGAAAAAAAGCGGCGTATCCTTTTCTAGGCTTCAGCTCAAGCACTGTGCCCATTAGTTGCTTTGCTGCTGGGGCTATAACTACGTAAAAAGTAGAGAAGAAATGGGTTTGGGAAAAGGCCACACACACAGAGAGACACGCACACACATGCCGACAGCTTGCAGGCTTGTGTAAGTACAGCAACAATGAGTAGTGGCACAGACTTTAAGCAAAGCCAGTCAAGTGTATGAAATGTAACAAAGACCTAACCAAAATTACAAACACACGCACACACTCACGCAGACATGCTCAAATGCCACTCACACGTACTGGAAAATAATGAGAAAATTTCAAAAGTGCGCCCAGTCCACTTTTGATATTTTGTTTTCCCTTCATGCCCTCGGGCACACAGCGTACGTACTCGCCGTACTAGGCTCACAATGTCAACTTAAAGCCGGGCCAAGCAGCTGCCGCTGGTCATCAGCCTCCTCACTCCCTTCCCGCTCGTCATTTCACTTTCCACATGCCACTTCGTTTCGCTTTTTAAAGTGCCCGGGTTGGGCCGTGGGTCGACGAAAACCGACGCTAATGAGCTACTTAGACGATGACTTAAGTCGTTATTGCGTGGGCGTTTGCACATCGTGACATTACACATACGCAACGTTGGCCGGCATTAGGCTACCTTTAGGCAAAGGCATCAAAATGTTGATGTGATCCCGTTCCATTCCGCACTATAAGTTTCTGCCAACGACAACGACCCTTGGGGTGGGTGGGGGTTGTGGCGGTAGGAGACGGCGTTGGCTTGTGTTGCCTTCTCTCCTTTTGTTTCGTTCTGAACTTTAATTCGCTTGAACTTTTCTTATGTGTGCGCGTGGCCCATTGTGCTGACCCATTGTCCGTAAGGTTAAAGGGCATATAATATTCGATTAATATTTCAATAAACTTCGCGTGTTTGTTCTCCTTGCGGATTACAATAAAAAAAGGGTTTATTTTTGTGGGTTTTGCAGAGGGAAGAGCAGCTGCTGCACATAATTTTTATGCTTTAGAAATGCGTATGCAAATCGCTGCAATGAAATGCGTGAAAATTGAAATCATTAGCCTGCTGCTGCTGCTGATGAGCATGACAATGGCGGCCTGGCGAGCCCGACGCTGCAGGGGATTCATTAGATGGCGACAGTCGGCGTAAATAACGCAAAACCACAGCAGGTCACACACACACACACATACAGTGAAACAACCCATGCGTAATTGCCAACACCTCATTAGGCAAAATGGCGCACAAAAGCAGCGGCGGCGGCAGCGGCAGCGGCAGCGGCAACGGCAACTTTGCATTAATCAGCGCCAACGGCAACGGAGCGTCGGAGCGCGAGTGGGAAAACTTTCAGAACTTTGCAGCCTCATCAGCTTCAGTTCAGCCGGAGTGACTGCCTCTGCCTATGCCTATGCCGCCTGCCCCTTCAGCGCCTGCCAATTAAATGCGTCTGTCACAATGTTTACAAAACATGCGGCACGCACAAAAACAAAGCCAAATTCCCGTCCTCCCCTCGCTCTATACACGGTCGGCTTTTTGCCTCCGAAAATAGTAGCAAATTCAGCTGGAGCGCTCAAAATCAACGACATAATTCTCTAAAATGTGATTTTATTAATTAAATGCGACAGGCAAGTGTCAAATTAGCGACAGGGCGTGGTCGTGTCTACTCTTTGCAGCCACCCAGCCGCACCCCACCACCTCTCCTTGTTTTCGCTCGCTTTACCCTTTCGCTCTTTGTGTGCTATGCGGCTTGTGCTGCGGTGCGGTTCAATGTGCTGCGAATGCCAACGATGGCGACGGCGACGACGGCGACGGCGACGATGGCGACGACGATGACGCCGACAGCGTACAACAATTTTAAACATGTCAACATGGTGTCATAATTAAAATGTTCGCCTGTGCATGTCGCTGTGTGTGTGCGTGTGTGCGTGCGAGAGAGAGAGAGGGGTAAAGTGGAAGTTGTCTGCGTGTTTGCTTGTAGTTTGCCCCACAGTGTGTGTGCTGCTGCTACTGCTGCTGTTGCTGTTCGATTTGCTTGCAAATTGGAGGCTGAAATTCGCGACCCCGCGACCACCTTCTAGCCTGATGGCGTTTTACTTGGAAAACTGCCAGCGTCGCATTGTTTGCTCTCCCAAACGGGCGGCATTTTTAATGATGGGTAGTCAACCGATGAGTAGAATGGAGAAAGGGGTTAGAAGAGTGGAGAAGGGAGCGGGCGACTAGAAACTCCCAGGGAATTGTGTGCGGGTTCAGCGTTTGGGGTCTTGCACAGCAGTTTGGATCGCATTGGGTTGCCCGTTGGGTTAGCTGATTGGTTTTGCGTTGCGGTTTTTAGCGACGTTCTGTAGCCCATTATTTGGGCCTAAGCAGAGAGCGGGGAGTGGAGGTGTGGCGGCCGGAGTAAGCTATGAAGACTTTTGCCACTAATTGCGCTGCTGCGACGTCATTGTGTGCTCTTACAATATCATTAACTCGGCTTATTTATAGAAATTATTAGTAGAAATGCTTTCAATTTCTCAATAATTTCAATGCAAATATTTTGGATTGTGCGAAATATTTGGAAAATGTGAAATTATACAGGCAATCAAATGATCAAAAGAACCGCAATACACAGTGCATAAAAACAGTATTTAAATGTTTCTCTCTCCATATATATATATATATATATATATATATATATATATATATATATATATATATATATATATATATATATATATATAAATTGTTTTAATACGTTTATTAACCTGCTTCGGTATTATTTACATTTTTTGCTGTCTATATGCACGACATGATTTATTTATAGCTGTTTTATGGCATTATAATTGGCTGGAGTATAAAAAGCTTTTTACCACACATTTTTGCAGAATTCGCATAATGAATTTCTTTAAATTTGAATAAAAAGATATATTCTATTCTGAAGCGACAGATAAAGGCAGGGAGACAGGGTGACTGGAGAGACATAATTCCAAATAATAAACACATTGAGAGGCTTTCAATTTTATCTTGTTCTATTTGAAACACTTTTTTCGCTGTGTGTATGGGTCTTCAATTTAAAGCATGTCGGGCCAGAAAGCTATATAAAAATACTGCTGGCCAGCTAACTGACCTGCTGGCAAGTTGAGCTGGGCTGCACGTTATCCTGGCCACTTAGGCTTGATTAATGTGTCGCATTTGCTGCCGGCTGCCGGAGAGGAGCAACAACAGCAACGTGTCTCCGCACACCGACCGATCCAATGCCCTGAGCGCTGCTGCACACACACGCCCGGGGAAAGAGATAAGTAGAGAAGGGGAGCCGGGGAGAGGAGAGGGAGAGCGATTCCTGTGCCCGTAAATAACAGTGGCACTGTCCGGCAAGCGTCCGACACGTCCACGTTTTGTACACTCAAATGAGCTGGTTTTTATTGTCTCAAGGTTAATTTGAATGGCAAAACTTACGTAAGCGATTCCATCTAGTATATCTGACTGCCATCTATTATTTTATTTTTTTTTTCTTCTTTACACTCCTCTCTACTTTATTATAATTTGAAATATTTATTTATTGTGGCTCCCGTTTTATTCTTTTGCACGCATGTTTTCTGCCCTAAGCCCAGAGATAAAAGGCATACTCAGCCTGTGTGTAAGTAATATGGTTGTGGTAGATCCAATCTCTTCACTCAGTATTTTAAACAGAACCGATTTCGTCATATCTAACCTTTTAACTCTCATGAAATGCTCCAAAATCAACCGATTTTAGTCGGAAATGTCTTTATACTTATATTTTTACCACCAAAATGATTAAGTAACAAAATTTGAGTAATATAAAATTTTTTTTTTTTTTTCCAACTTTTTCCATGCTACCCCCTGTCAAAAATTTCAAAAATTTAGCTTAAAATAAAAATTTTCTTTTAGGTTTCTAATTGATTATGTAATTCAAAAATTGTATAAAAATCGAACCTAGAGCAGTTTTCGAGTGAAATTGCCAAAACTAACGCGATTATGCTTGTAGTGTATTCAGCAGTCGCATACACCCATCGTTTGTTTACTTTGCTTATTTTTACTGCTCTTACTACGCAAAGTGGATAAAAAATTAATCAAAATTCAGTAGATGTTGCGCGATACAGGAAACTGGAAAATTTCCATTGTATGTGTATCACTGCGATTGTAATAAATAAAGCTGCGGTTAATCTCGACAAGGGGCAACATATGTTATGTTTTCTCGCGTTTTTACTAACCATAAATTACATTTAAATTCAATTAAAGAAGCCCCACGGCACGAGCTCGAGCTCTGCGATGGCTGCAATTGAGTTTTGCGCTTAAGTTTCGATTTTATGCCTCAATTTCTACACTGTGGTTACATAAGGCGTGGGGAAAAGGGGCGAAGGAGCAGGCGGAGGAAAGGGTGTTCGGCGTGTGTGTAAGCCTGTCAGTCAATCAGTCACTGACACATTGATTGAATGCAGCATCGAGCTGAACCCTGCAGCTCAGCCAACTGATGCCAACCGACTGACTGACTGACTGACTCTGTCGATAGAACGTAAGAACGCACAAAAGTTGTGGGCAAAAATTTAAAGCATTTTCAAAACGGAGCATCGACAGAGCATGGAGCTGGGTGCAGAATGGGTTCGGGCAGGATTGGGGCAGGGGCTGCAAAATTTTAGCCTGGTGGCACGTTGCCCATGTTGCTGCTGTCAAGGAATTTCTCTTGTGAATTTTCCAGGCAGCATGTTACGGAAGGGCGCAACACATTCATATTGGGGCAAGGGCAGGGCGAGTATGTATGTGAGTGTGTGTGTGGCAAGAAAAATGTAAATGTATGCAGGCATTTACTTAGACAAGCGACGGAACTGGAGCTGTAGCTGGAGCTGGAGCTGAAGAGCGCTACCCGCATGATAACAAGCATATCTCTCGGGATTATTGCCTAGTTTTTTGGGCGCATGAGATTCAGTAGCAGCCAAGCAAATTAGACACGCAGTCGAGTGAGAGAGAGAGAGAGGTGGGGAGGGGCAGAGGCAGATAGGAAAAGCTACTCCTCATATGCATAAATATTTGCGGGCTTGTGCGTTGCGTGACTTTGCGACAATTTACAATAGGAATTCGCAAATGAAACGGGCTGACAATTGTGCACAGTGCGAGGGGACAGTTGGCAATTTGCATAGCCAAGCCAGGGGCGCAGAGAAAGAGACAGCCTGCGAGCGTGCGAGCGAGACACCGGGTGTCTGAAGCATTTTATTGTTTGCGTATACGACAAGTGGGCCGGCGCGACTTGGCGTGCCGCGTCAATTGCCACGTCAATTGGCGTCAATTTCAAAAGGCGATTGTATGCTGCCCCCTACTTACCTGACACTTTGGCAGCGGACCCTCGGGCATCTTGACCTTCCAGCCAAGCAGCGGCGGTATACAGATGAGTGCCGACATAATCCACACAGCGGTGATCATGACAGCAGCACGGGCGGGTGTACGCGATTTGAGATAATCAACGGCCTTCGTAATGCTCCAATAGCGATCCAATGAGATGAGGCAAAGGTTCATAATCGATGCGGTGCAGAGCAGCACATCCATAGCGGAGTGTATATCGCACCACCAAGTGCCGAAAATCCAGTAGCCCATCAGTTCGTTCGCCAGCGAGAAGGGCATGATGATGAGGCCCAGAAAGAAATCGGCCACCGCCAGCGACGCAATGAACCAGTTCTGTATATTCTTCAGTGACTTCTCGGTGGCTATGGCAATGATCACCAGCATGTTGCCCACCACAATGATGATCATCAGTATGGTGACAATAATCGAGGCGATCACAATGTGCGTTAACGTGTAACCACTTGGATAGCGTCCATCCCAGTGCAACTCGGTCGCATTGCTGTTGTTGCCCAGCAGACCGAAACCGCTGCCCAGGCCACTCAGGTTCCCCGTCGACTGATTGTAGTAGCTGCCCGCCAGCTGCAGACTGTTGTTGTAGAAACTGCCATTGAGCAGGTAGATGCTATCGTTAACGGGCGGATCAAAGAGATTTGTCAATTGCATTTGCCCATCGACGGTGATCAGGGGCGGATTGAGTGTGGCAGCGATGCTGCTGCTGCTGCTGCTGATGCTACTGCTGCCATTGATCAATGTGGTGGCAGTTGTTGTTGTTGTGCTGCCACTGCGAAAAACCGCTAGAAAATCATCGGTACTGATGTTGCCCGTATTGATGTTGCCCTCCACTTTGGCGTAGTCCATGTTGCTCAATTGTTGTTGCTGCTGTTGCCGTTGATTCGGTTGCTGCTGTCAAGTGTTGCTATCTCTGTCTAACGCTTGATTGGTCCCATGCCGGCGTTACGCTTTCGATATTTATAATTAAAATGCTGCCGACTATTTAGAAATTCCTCTTCTCGCGTTCGTATCGTATGGTATAAAGTGTTTCGCTCAAACACGCAATTAATTCTAGTAATTTATCTAATGCCTAGCATAGTTTTGCGATTTGCAATAATATTATTCGATTATTCGATTATGTTTTACCCGTTTTGCACCGAAACTTGTGTTTGCTGTTGCTGCTGTTGCTGTTGCTATGCCTGTGTGTGTGTGTGTTTAATTTGTTGATGAGTTGAGGAGCACACACACATGCACAGACTAATATGTTACAGTACACAGACGACTATCGATAACGTAACGATCGCGCGATAGACGACAATAGACACAGACACGGACACATACGCATACGCATACGCATACGCATACACATGTACAATATATAGGTATAGGTATAGGGAGTATCACAAACAGATACAGTTACAGCGATATAACGATAATGTAGAGAATGAGACGATAATACGATAATAGAAAAAGACTGCACGCTAATATATTGATTGACTATATACAATTGCAATCGGATCTCAGCGCGATCCCCATCGCGTTCTTGTGTCTCGATCTGGAGCTCATCGATCGCGCTGCCGCTGCTGCTGCTGCTGCTGCTGCTGCATGCGCTGCACACTCACATTGCGCTCCGACTGTGCCGCACCGAAGTCACCACGGCAGCAGTTGCATCTCTCACGCGCAGCGAGCGTGTCTCTTTGTATCTCTGTGCCTCGTATCACGTATCTTTGTATCGTTTGATTGAGTTTAATGCGCCGGTTGTTTGTTTGTTTGTTTGCTTTTCTTTCTTTCTTTCGCTCTTTGTTTATTTATTTCGCACACTCGAGAGTCGCGGCGTGAGGCTGCACTGTACTGCTTTGTTGGCTTGACTAAATTTGGCTAATTCCGGCTACTTGGCCAGCTGACGCGTCCGCGGCACGTTCGCCACGCTGGAAATGCACATCTTAACTGAACTTGCTACCAAAATTTTGTGTCTCGCAGCTTCTGCCGCCGCTTCGGCTGCTTCGGCCGCGCTGTCGGCACCGCAGTCGTCGTGGTCGGTTCGGAAAATTCCGGGAAATTCGCTCAGCAAGGGAAATTTACTCTTTGTGGTGCTGTGTTTCGTTTTCAGTTCGTTTCGCGCGTTTGTTTTGGTCTGCGTGCGAGAGTGCGAGTCTGCGAGTGTGTGCGAGTGTGTGTGTGTGTGTGTGTGTGTGTGTGTGTGTGTGTGTGTGGGTGAAGTTATGTTTTGTCCCAGTACCCTAAACCTAAACCCAAAGCCACAGCCGAACGCAAACCAAAACTGAACCCATTTGTTGCAGCACTTTTCACGTTTTTCATTTGCCTTTGCTGCACCTTTTGGGTTGCCTCAAAGTTTGCTCGTCCTATCTGTGTGTGTGTGCGTGACTGTGTGCGTGTGTGTGAGTGTGCGATATAAATGTTAGCCAGGCCAACGATGCCCATGTGTGCGATGCGGCCTTTTGTTTACATTTTTTATTTTAACCCACATCGCTGGCTTTTGTTTTCACGGCAAATGTTGGCGCTGAGCTGAGTGGGTGGGCGGACAGCCGGGGCTGCGGGTGGGAGTCACCTTTAAATACTCCTCACGATTTGCGGGCTGTTAAAGGTGGCAGCGGCAACGGCAGCGGCGTCAAGTCGGCTCAGCTGTACCAATACGGGTCGAAAATGAAGCCATCAAAAGGCGTGCGGGTTCTATATAAACTTATGTATGTGCAACACATACGTCTGTATGTACGTCTTTATATGCCTTACTGTGTGTGTGTGTGCAAGGTGTGTCGATGTATTGGTAACATATCACGCACATTATGCCCGATAGTCACGTAGGATTGGGCACATAATTGAAAAGCCAAGTTGAGCGCATCTAACAGGTTGTTCTGCTATCCGCTTAGCAGTTGTTGTTGTTGTTGTTGCTGCCGCTGCTCGCAATGAAATCAGCTAGAAATTATTATGATAATGAAAAGTTGAGCGAGCGCAGCGCGCGCACACACCCACACACACACACACACACACACGCGTGCTCTGCTCGGCTGGAAGTTTTTTATGAGCTGCGCGCCGCAAAGTATGCAGCATAGCGTGGCGCACGAGGCGTATGAGTTATGCGAGTTATTTGATTATGTTAAGCATACGCTGTGCTGCCGCGCATAATTTCAAATTACATACGGCATCAACAGCAGAGCGGCATCAACATAATAAATCTGCAAAAGGGCCCGTCCGACTGACAAACAAGCAGCGACTGCGCTGCTTTATAGCGCCGACAACTTATTTGACGTGACGGCCGGCAAACACAGAGAGAGATAGACAGGCAGGCGGGCAGGCGCACGCGTGTGACAAATGCCGGAAAGCATAAGCAACAACGCAGCAGGCACTCATCGTTGGCGGCTGACAGAAGATTGCTTGTCAAGCGTTGATTATATTAACTGCCTATGGAGTACGCACACACACCCACACACACACACACACATAGACTGCTACTGTGTGCAGCCAATCAGCAACGCAGTCACTGCACACGCCGGCAGACAGGGCGCATCAAATTGCGCATACGCCGCCTGGGCTGCCCAGTCTAACGGCAAACGGATAATGCGCAAATCTCTCAAATGCGCATGCATTAAATTACTGCCAAGCAAACACATGTATTGGCACACATACGCATGCAAACACACGCGCACACACACGCATGTGCATGCGTGTTGCACGGCCCTTTGGCAGCTGCAGCACGCGCAGTGTGCAACCGCTAATGGGGTCGCGGCTGCGTCGTCTTGCGGCGTCTACATTGAAGTCGAACTAAATCTGATTTTAATTCGCCGCACGTTTTTGCATAATGAAATCCGATTGTAGGCGGTTGGGAAAGCAGAGGCGTGGCATGGCAATTCGACAGCTTTTTGCACTTTCTTTCGCGCTGTCACAAAGCGAGACAGTGAGAGAGAGTGAGAGGGAGAGAAGTAAAATATTTCTCTGACTTGAAAAATGTGCAAAATGCAGCGTGCCCGCCATACCACGCTCGCTCTCTCTCGCTCTTCCCCTCTAATGGCTGCGCATATTTTATGTGCGCTTATCATTCGCATTAGCTCGCAAATTGTTGCTAAAAGCTTACCACATGCCACATGCCACACCAGAATTGGGCTAACTTGCGCTTCGTTCTGCCAACAGGCAAATGGCAAATGGAAAATGGCAGCAACGGAGCAGCTGGCGGAGCCCAGGAAATTGCGTTACTCATACGCAACGTAGCGTCGCTCTCGATGCATTATCTTAATTTAAAAGCGCGTTACCGCGTCAGCAACAACAACAACAACAACAGCAACAACGGCGACGGCAACGACGACGACGTCGGACAGCCAGACAGGCAGCTCGTGTGCCGTGTTTTAGTTTCATTAACTTGGCTGAAAACTCGTTTATCAAACTGTCAGCGGCAATTATTTATGCCCCCCTCAGCAGCAGCTACCCTCAATGCCCCCCTCTGGCCCAGTCACCGTGTCTGCCTGCCGCAACGCATTCATCTCTCGTTGCGGTTCATGTGCAGGCGCAACAAAAATTTTACAAAATTATCGGTGCGCAGAAGAAGCAAAGTGCGTCGCGAAATGCGTCTCAATTTTCCCAGTGAGTGAGTTTGCCTACACGCAACCAGCTCGCTTTTTCTCCCTCTCTCCCTTCCCCCGTCTCCCTTTCTCTTTCGCTCAATCAATTGAAAGTTAAATGCGCAACAAAATCAAATTAATGGGCAACCTTTCGTGACGATAAGATCGCAAAATCGTGACCCTTTTGCCTATTTTATAGGCAAACCATTTAAAGTTTTAATCTGTTTCACTCTCTCACTCGCTCGCGCGCGCCCTTTGACCCGCTCTGCTGTTTGTGGCAGCAGGCTTTCCGCTTGCCCATTAGTTTGGTAATTAGCCAGAAGCAACGCGCTCCGGGCAACACGTGCGCTCAATGACAACTGTCGACTGTCGGGCGGGCGGCTAGAGCAGGGCAACGCTTGTAGCCGTAGCTGACATGACCTGCATGTGCATGTCACATGCGCTTCGGGGCACTCACACACACAAACAAGACAAACAAACAGATCAACATTTGGCAACGGAACTTGCTGCTGCTTGAAACATTTCTCAACACTGCCAGAGCCATGTTCCATCTTGCTACTCAACTGGATTGCAGGAAGTTTATTAATTAACATTCTCCGATCTTGAACAAGCAGACTCAAGAACAACAGCCGGTTGGTTGCCCGGGAAAGGGAGGGGGACGGGGATGTGGATGCAGAGTATGCCATTGTCAGTTGTCATAAAATTTATGCGCCTAATTACTCGCCGTTTGTTTGGCAACTTTTCACGGCCAGCCACGCGACATCATTTATTATAATTATACCCTACAGACATTGGAAATGGCGGCAAACGGGGTATTTTAATGAGGAATGAAAAGCATAAAGCAGACGTGACATACCAAAAAAAATATATATATTTATATATATTTTATGCTTGATACTGATATTTTGCAACTCCGATCTCTGCTATTAAAACTGCTGGAACAGGAAATTTGTTAGGCAAGCGCCTGTATAGCTTAGGCTGCTTTGAATAATTTTAAATATAATGCACTGTTTTATTCCCACAAATAAATCAATTTTGTTCATAGTAGTAAAACACAGTAAACATTTCGCTTTTTTCTGCACCTTTCACAACCTTTTCTGCCTGCCGTGCAGGGTATAAGTCAGTGCAGTTCGTTATGCTGTTCGTACCTTACATTTTGTTAACCAAAACACACACATACAGTAAAGTAAGCGTTTTATTGACATGGCACAGTGGAGGTGAGGGGTCAATGCAGTCAATAAGGAGCAGCGAACAGTCCAACGACTCGTGGGCAAAAAAAGCGTGTCATTAATCTTGCGGCGAAGTTGTGCAGCTAATTGCGACGCATTCGCCAGTCTGGCACAGGACAAGGTCATTTGCCCCGCAGCGAGGCGCCACTCCAACATGCGTAGACATTCTTACCTTCCCATTCCACCACTGCTATCATCCTTCTCTCTCCCCGCAACTGAGCAATCATAAAAGGTCCTTTTCGGCCATTAATGCGTTTAATGTGCCTTGCAAACAAGTCGAGTTCGGCCGAACAGGTAAAATGCTGAGAGTTATTTATGTTGCTGGCTAGAAAAACCAAAAAAAAAAAAAAAAAAAGCGAGAAAGCCCAGAAATTTGCCTACATATTACACTTGGAAAAAAATTTTAATTAGCTGCGCCGACAAGCAAAAAATAAAAAATTAACGGCGAAAAAGGGAAGCGAAAAAGCGCTGCGCACAGAAAACAATGCCAAAGGGGGCAAACCAACAGAAGCGGCGCGGCACAAAGGTCGCCGTTGTGTGGTCGCCGGTCGCGAGCTGAGGCCGCCTCGCGCTGATGATGATGCGGCGTGTCCGGTGCAAAAGCAGCAACGGTAAAAGCGGCGCAGACAAGAAAACTTGGACTTGTTCAAATGGAGCAGCTCCATCAAAAATCTGCGCCAGTTTTGAACAGTTGCGTTTTGCTTTTCCCGGCGTCAGTTCTCGTCTTCTCGCCCGCCTTTGGCCTTTTTCATAGTTGAGCCTGGGCCTCTGCTTTTGCCTCTGCCTGTGCCGCTGCCGTTGTGTGCTTCCTTTCCTTCTTTCTTTCTGTGGCCGCTGCTGCTGCTGCTGCTGCTGTTTTATGGCAAATTTTCCAAGCCGACACGAAAATTCGCAACACAAAGCGCCCGCGGCTCTGGAAACACAAAACCCTATGACTTAATTAGAATTTTGTGTAGCTGTTACCGTTGCTGTTTTCGATACCCTGCAGCCGGGCAGTTGCAGAGCGGCATAACTTTTGTGTTGACAGTGCAAAATTTATTGGGAGCAAGAGAAGTAAAGCATGGAACTTGTTATTTTCAGAACGAACATGCTTTATATTTTATTAAATTATTTTAAAGACTCTGTAATATAATTTATTTACACTGAAAGAAATCTATAAACATTTGCAAAACGTAGTTTTTATCAGTTTCAACTAAAAAATCGTTCGTTTTTGCAATGTTGACTATGGTGACTAAAATCATCGATTCTATCGAAATTCTAAGCAAACCAATTTTTATATTTTGCAGCTTTAGTCTTAAATGTATTTTTTATTTTATTTTGGACTGCAGGGTATCTACAGCTCATACTGCTTTTGTTTGCATACTCCATTTTTGGCAATTGGCTGTGCGACACACATTAGACGACGCAGGCAGCAGCAGCAGCAGCCTCAGACGCCCCGCGGATGGACGATGGAATGACATGCGAACTGCATTTGAGAGGAAAATGACAAAAGAAGAACCCGAACACACTGTGCGGAAATTACAGAATTGTTGGCTGCGTGTGTCTATGTGTGTGTGTGATGTGTGCGGGCATTTGTGTAATCACCAAAACGTCGGTGAAAGATGATTCCAACGGCAGGTGTAATTTGTGGTTGTCGTGTTACTCCAGCACAGATTGCAATTCACTCGCTGTCATCGGCTATAGGTAACACTATTGGGAGGGGGAAATTGACAACATTCTATAAACTGATTACTATGGTAATACTCTCACTATGAAGTTCATCAAAGCGTATTTTATTATATTTATATGCAATGTTTTGTTGCCCCTGTTGTTTCTGACAAGATTTGCGTAATCAAAGCAAATGCCGCCAGCTGCGCAGCCAGCAGGGGGGGTGGCAAAGAGTGGGGTTGCAGAGGGTTTGTTTGCACTAGTTTGCACAGTGGGCGAGGGGTATACACACAACAAAAAAAAGTAAAATGCCCCAAAAGCAAACTAATTTTGAATATATTTGCATAAAGTGTCATCTGTGCAAGTTTCAACTGTGGCCATCGAGGGGCTGCTGTGAAGTTATCCACAGCCCTTCCGCTCCCCTCCCCCACAGCTCTGGCTGCAAATATTTGCATTTTTTTGGGTTGTCCTCTTCTTGTGTGCTGCATAACAAACATTCCAAAAAACTAATGCGTGCAACAAAGTTCTGAGTGTTGCAGCAAATGTAAAACATTTGGAATTACAAGCAACGACATTAAATGCTGCCACATGCTGCAGCTGCCGTTGCATTTGCAGCTGTTGCAAGAACCGAGCAGGGTCCGCATTAGACACGCTCATGAGGCCAGCACAGCCCCGGCACGAGTGACTGCAACGTTGTGATTGCCTTCAATTGATTTTCAATCAACTTTGCCCTCGATTGCGGCTCAGTCTGTCTGATCAAGCAGAGTGTGTGTGTGTGCATGCCTAAAACTGGCACTCCATTTGGCCTGCCTTCGGCCTTGTGGACAATTTGTGTGAACGCAGCCAAATCCGATCCATCCAAGCCATTTGGTCAGCACATTTATGCCAGCTGTTCACAGTTAGCTTCATATCGGCCCAGTTATTTGGCTATTGCTCATTTGGCAGGCAGAGCACCTACACAGGCGCACAGCGCACTTTGCCACATATTGCAAATTATTTGCTGCGGCAATTGGTTTGAGTGTTCGTGGCAGCAACAAAGCAATACTATACTAAAGGAAACTCTGCACTCTGAACGCAATCGAAATCGCACAATCGCCCATCGCTGGAGTGAAAGTAAATTGAATTCTCTAAATAACTGCAACCGCGCATGCTGCAACTTGATGCGGCACTGCAAACAAACAAAAATTCAATTGGAATCGAAATTAATTGCATTGCTCAGGCGAAACAATGCGAATGCGCAAAGCAATTTAAATGCGTGTGAAGCAAGCCAATGCAGGAGAGAAAAAGAGAGTGAGCGAGGGAGAGAGCTGTGCCTTAAAGCTGGCTTAACGAAAATTTCGTTAATGTGGCCAACGTATTTAACAACGACTCCACACATCGTTAGCCGGCAAAGCGAAGAAAGAAAAAAAAACTGCAAAACTTTCGCTTTGGCGCAGTATTTAATGAACTTCCTGCTGTCGATTCAACCTTTCGACTTATGACCCCAACCAACATTTCGTTGGCCATGGCCGTGGCCGTCAGCGCCGTCTTGCGTGGGTCAAGCAGCTCACAGCTTCATTTGGTGCGAAAACTTTTCGCATACATGCATGAAACGTGCTGAAACTTAATTGACCAGGTGTGTGCTCGCGCGTATGTGTGTGTGTGTGTGTGTGCTCACTTTAATGGGAATCCAAAAGTATCCCAGACTTGTGAAGAGTCGAATTTATTGGTTTCCATTATGGATATCTCTTTTTTCTTTTGCTCTACCGTGCATAAGTCCCCTTGGCCACAATTAATTAACTGAGTAACATTGCAATCAGCTGAAATAACTGGCGGCTTTTCAAGCAGATAATTCGCCAGGTAACACTCGACCTCCATCTCTCCCTCCTCTCTCTCTCTCGCTCTATTATGCATTCCCTGGCCTTGCCACAAACTGCGTAAACTGACTCTGGTCAGCACAAAACTTTGACCATTTTGCGCCACAAAAATGCCAACTGCAACTGAGTCAAATGGGCTGCATTAGCAGCAGCAGCGGCAGCAAGCCAAAAAGCCTCACTAAGTGCGGCAAATTGCTTACAAATTCACTTTATGCCAATGCACAAAAGTATTTTCCTGCTACGAGAACCGCAAAGTTGAAGCAGGCTTTTACCAAGTTGGTCAAGAGTTGCCTGCTATTCTCTTTCATAATATATTCGTAATAAATTCAAGTCGAATTAATTGAAACGAGTCAAAGTTGAATCAATGAACATCGATTTATAAAATAAATAAATACACAAGAAAAACAGATGTAACTAGATTTTTGGTTATTGAAAATGTTTTTCCACAACCAAAAAAGTGCTATAAAAATTTAAAATACAGCGTCCAAATAAGTTCTATTACAAACTGTTGACAGCAGCAAAAGCTAACTCTAGGCACATTTTATATGCGTTTTATCTAGTTGTTTTATTTCGTTGCGAGCATTTTTAGCCCGGTTGATAACTTAAGCTGCCAGCATTAATTATATTTGTAATTCAATTTTATTAATTTGCCGGCATTTTAATTGAAATTAGACCGTGCTGCAGTTATGACTTGCGATTCGTTGCATAGACAACATAATTAGCGAGGCGCGTGCCGAAATCTGCATTCACATCCCCACCCCCACGCCCCATTCCTCTTTGTGTCTCTCTCGCTTAATTTGAATTTCAATTAAAGGCGTAAAGAAATACGATTCGGCGATCCGAAAAGCTACCCAAATCACCGGCATCTGGCCCTAGAGTTTCATATCGGACGCTTCTGCCTCTCGCCCCTTCCGCATTCCGACACCTGTCGCAATTTTTGTTGGTATCCAATTGGGTCGGTCAGCTGCAAAAGGGTCCACTTTGCGTTGGCGTTTTGTGTTTCACGCGCTTTGTAATTGCAAATGTCCAGAGATAGCATCGCTTCCAAGCGTCAGGGGATAAGAGACCGTCCGGTCGCCACACTCAATTTAAAGCAAATCGTTCGCTTTGTATTTGTGCGCACATATTTCAAACGTTTGCTGCTTTCCTCTCTCGCCTGGACACTTGTCAGTGTCAGGGGGATGAGGGCGAGGTGAAAATGCAAATAGAATTGAATAAAGTCATTAGGAATTATTTGACAAACTCTGGCGAGCTGCAATCTGAGGGAGACGGCTCATCAAGTAATTGAAAAATGCATTGAGCAGAGCTTGGCACAGGTTGATAAGATGTCGGAGTCGCAGGGGTGGGGAGTGCTAACCTCTAAGGCCCAAGGTAAATTGTTGGCAACTTATCAGCCAAATCGCCTATGCCCACGCCCACGTACAGTGGAACCCAAAGCGATAATGTAATGTAAGGCAATTTGTGCCAATAAATCAAATTGTCTGCGAGCGAGAGTCGACAAAACTTGAGCTGATGCTGTGGCCAGGAGAATTGAGACAAGAAATGAAATCAAACTCGAATGCGGAAAGCCAAATGGGAATAGCAGAACAGTGGCAGCAGAGGCATTTGTATTGTTGGCAGTTGAGCGGATGCTGATGATAAACTAAATCAACGAAAATTGGCTTACGACGTTAAGAATTTGAGTTATTGCTCGGCTGCACACGCGGCGTATGCGTAACATGTCATTACGCCTGCGACTTCCAGCTGCGGTTCACTGAACGACATTATATATAAGTAGTAGCTATAGAGTATATATATATACCATAGACTGTCATAGCTTGCGTGACTTCATTCATAATTGCGGCTGATAAGTTTGGCAAGAGAGAGAGAGAGAGAGAGAGAGAGAGACAGGAGAAGAGAGAAAAAACATGTTAGTTGTTTGTCGCTAGCGAGAAATACTTTCCTGTCGTAAGTCACAAAGTTTGCCAAGTGGGGCGACGCAGGGACTCGGAAGTCATGCGAGTGCAGTTCATGCAAAGTTCGAAAGCATCCGCCAGCAGCAGATGCAGCAGCAGCAGCAGCCTTATCTCTTGAGCCGCAACGGCGACCGCCCTAGCGGTTTGTGATAGTTCTCAACTTGCCGATGAAATGAATGTCAGCTGCAGTCGATGCTTGAGACGAGTAAGAGTGTGGAAGAGGTTGAAAAGGGGGTACCCAAAGTAAACTATGGCAAATCTTGAGCTTATAACCAGACGGCAAACACACTTCAAATTTGGCTTCGCTCGCTCGCTCTCTCTGTCTCTCTCTAATTACGTCGACTGCAGGCAGCCAGCATGACATTGTCAGGGGGAGATTAACAAAAATTGGGTTAAGTACATAGGCAAATGCAAGTGTGTGTGCGTGTGTGTGAATCGCATCCAAGTCAGGCATAAATTGAAGTCGTAGTTTCGGTTAAGTGCCTGCGCTATCGAAACATTTGCTACTGCGTTAATTGCTAAAGCTCGTTCCGCATACGCGCACTAATACACTCGTAAACTCACCGCCTACTGTGTGAGGAGTGGGGGGGGGGGTGGATGGGGTGTGCAGGAGTGCCGACATATCCGCATCTAATGGATTTTTATGCGCCAACATGACGACGTGCCGCCATTTAATCTACACTCAATATGATTTCATTACACACAGCAGGAGTCGTACTCTCACACACAACGACACACACACACACACACGCTGAGCACACACTCGTGGGCATATTTGGTGTGCGGACTTGTGTGTATTTATGCGCCATAATCAGCATTACGAGAGCCTTTTTAGCATTGTGTAGTCCCACTTACTAATGATGATGAAGTTGTGCTTAAACGCCTGAGTCGCAGTTGGCGATGGCAATGGAGGTGGACTGAGCCGGATCTGGCCGGCACTTGTCACTTGCCACGCTGGTCAGAGTTGTACAGCACTTGTAATGAAAAGTAATTTGCCCCGTATTCGCTTGATTGTGTGTGTTTTGTTTGGGTCTTGCGTTGTTGTTGGCGTCCGCGGCGGCGGCATTCCAAAGATGAAGATGTCCGGGGAGCATCGCAATAATTGCGTACGAAATTAATGAACGTGATTCTGTGTAGAAAATTTGATTAAAGCGCTCATTAATTCCAATTGTAGTATAATTTGCGTGAGTTTACCACGAATTGCGCAAAACACACTGCAAGAAATTCCAGTTTTTTTTTAGCGAATATAACGAAAATCACAACTCAAATAAATGCAGATTTTCATAGCAATACGAGTATTTGGCTAACTCTTTTTTGCCGTTGTTATCCCGATTTATTTAAATGTATCACTCTCTCTCTCTCTCTCTCTCTCTCTCTATCTCTCTGTTGACTAAAAGTTAATTTATTATTTCATTGAATATCGGGATTTAATTGTGCACTGCGTTTTGCTTTGGCATTTAATCAAATAAACCAAGCTTGGATATGCAAACTGTCAGCGCGTAGATGAATATTAGATGAATATTCAGTGCAGTTTGCATTCGAATGCACCATGAATATATGCAAATGCCAGCTGCTGTCTGTGTCTCTATTCATGTGCATGTGATGTGTGTTCATAAGCATTTATGCTTTAATTGAAATTGATAGCAGCATTATGAAATTTTGGCATTTATTTTTGAGCAATTGTTGCCCCACAGAGAAAACTGGTCAAGTCAAGTCGGCCAAAAAATAATAAAGTTATGCAAGCAAAGCAAATATTAGAAAAAGATAAAGAGAGAGAGGGAGAACGGGGAGGAAAACATTCTCACTAAATGCAAAGCAAACAACACGAACAATTTGATCAAAGCTAAAGTGTGGGCCGTGTAGCATTTGCCCGGGGCAATATTTGAGACATGTCTATATGCTCAACGAGAAATATCGTGCAATAAATCCAAACTTGAATGGCAAAAGACATTCGGACGAAAGGATTCGTATGCCCCGAAGGCAGGCGCAGCAGCAACTCAAACCGTTGAAGTGGGGGAATGAAACGAGACGGAACGCGATAGCGCAGGCTATTCGAGCTCATTATTATGCATGAAGTCATTGACAGTCTACCACCTGCAGGACAAAGCAGAGCAGATCCCAAACAGAGGCTGTCCAACACACACACATACACGCACACGTGGACTAACAGGCATGTGGTACGTGTATGTGTATGCAGGCAACTTGTGGCACTGAAACGGAAATTTACGCTGACATGAAAACCTCGCCGATGGCATCTGTGAAACGCAACATCCGTCGCAGGCATTACCAGCGTCGACGCCAACGTTGCCGCAAAAGTTTAAGTGGCCTGCCTGGGTCCTGACTTGTTCATCCTGGAACTGGTTCGTCTTGTTCTTCTTCTGCCCAGGTCCAAACTAGTTGTTATTCAATGCAGCAACCGGAACCTGATGGAATTGACTTTTGTGTCCCACCACAGTGCCGGGTAATGTCTGGTGCCGTGGCGTGTCGTGTCGACTCCTGTTTAGACGCTGCGCTAACGCGTTGAATTTGTCCTGGCATCATTAAATCAAATTGAAACCCCTTTGCTGGCACTAAAGGATTCGGGACTTTTGATTGCTAAAAATACACTCCCCCAACAGACACACACAAACACACACAGCAGACATTCAAGCAGTATGATAATCTTCGAGATTCGGGCGTGTGTGGGCGTGTCCAGGCATTCGTCTTACGCCCTGACGAGCATTAATCACACTTAAGTTAGGCAACCTTACGCCATGATGCGTCGCCGGGCCGACTAACGGCTTCGGTTTTGCGGCAAGATGGCTTTTAATTAAAATCTAACGCAAGCTAAATTATTTATTTTAATACGCTCACGGCACGATTCACCTGCAATTACAGCCAATCCTGCCAATCTCTGCCAACATGCCAATCTATCTCCTTCCTCCCGCTCACTCTCACTCTCGCTCTCGCTCTGCTTTTGATTTATTCGATACGAAATTGAGTTTTTGTCCGCCCATGGAAAACTGTTGCATACTTTCGAGCGCAGCTCGTAAATGTATGAATAAATTTCGTCGACATTCGCCCATTGAACACCCTATGCTGCTCTTTAACATACAAATTTGTGCAGTTCGCAAAAAAAAAAAACAAGCAACGCAAACAACTCGAAACTTTTTACACTAGTTTTTGTTAGTGTTTTCTGTCACTTTACGCTGTTGCAACAAATGCGGCCAGCACGGAAATCGTTGTAGCTGCTGCTGTTGATTTTAGCTTTTGCGAGTTTTTTAGTTGCACAAATATATATAAATATAAATATAAAAATGGGTGCTGCAATTGGCCCTAAAAAGCGTAATTTAATCGCTGCGTTTGCAAATTGTTTTCGCTGCTCCCGAAATAGGGAATGCTCGCCTTTATGTAGGGTTTGTAACTCTTGTAAAAAGGTTTAGTATTTTCACAGATTGATAATATCAATTTATAATTTTGAATTTGCATATGATATTATTCTCTCATTGCAGCGGTTCGTTTATGTTATCATCCCGAAAGTATGCTACAGAAAAAAGTTCCCCAGCAGCTGGTCTTTCCTATTGCAGCGTAAAAGTATGCAGCACATTGCAAACATCAATATTAACGTATACGCAATATTGCTTCTGCCTCAAAAGTTGCAGCAGGGTTATCCAACTTGTTGACATGCCCAATCTGGCTTTCTCTTTTTCGTTTCCTGCAGTTGGTTTCGTTTTGTTTGCAGCGCGTTCTGCCGTGCAAATGGGGCCCTTTCGCTGCAAAGTTTTGCAAACTGTTTATGCAAAATGTTTCATTTTCGCGCATAGTTTGCATATTTGCGCAATGATTTTGTGGCCTGGCAAATATTTGTTCGCTTGTAAAGGCAGTGCACGTGTGGGTGTGGCTGTGTGTATGCGTATGTGTGTGTGTGCATGTGGTTCATATGTTTATTAAACGCCTCAACTGGTCTTATTAGCATATTAGCATATTGTGGCGCTCTCACGCACACATACACACAATCACTAGCCGCACACAACGTGTCGCCCATAATCGAGTTGATTAGCGGTAATGTTTTCAACTCAGCGCTGCCAGTGTGAGTGTGTGTGTGTTTATTAAAATTGGTTAGACCATTTGACGGGCTCTCAGTCAATAAGGCAGTCGATTAACTAGTTCAGTTTACATTTTTATTAAGCGATTAGCTGCATGTTTAAAGCAATTATGTAACTTTTTATCCCCTGGCACGAAAACAAAAGCAAAAGTTCAGCTTAAAGTGCATAACAATACTGTATACTATATACACAATGAGTTCCCTCCCTCAAACTGAAAGAGGATTATTGATTGGTATTAGGGAAAGCTATACGCTTAAGACAAAGGAAAATACAAATATGCCCATGGCGAAACAATAATAAGAATGCTTGAGATTCCAGCTGTTGTTTTGCACACAACAAGCAAAAAGGGACACCCAGTCGAGGCGATAGAATAAACCGCATTAAATAGGGCTCGCCCGCAGAGAGCGAGAGAGAGAGAGCAAGAGAGTGCGGTCGCAAAAACAAAACCTGCCCTGGAGCCAGAAAGTTTACACAAACAGAAAGTTGATTCGAAAATATTTCAGGTGAGCAGCAGCATATCTCGGCAAGAGAGCAGCTTCAAAGTTCGGCCAAACTGGCATATGTTCTCTGACCAATTCGAAGCACTGAGTTGGCCAATTTGCAAATCTGGCAGCAGCAGCAAAAATAAATTCAATGAATTTGCTTGTGGGATTTAAAACTTGCAATTGAAATCATTCACACAAACACACACACGTACACACAGAATGAGCAATAAGCCCAAGCGTAAGCGAAAACAATAAGCAAATTGAAATTGCCCTTGCCAAACATTTGGATTGCGCACTGATTGAAAATCATAAGCTAATCGGAGCAGTGGGCGTGGCAATCAAATTGAATTAGAGAGCCAGAAAGAAACAAAATGGGGGCGGTACTCTCAGACAGAAGATATGGCAAATTTTAGTTGCCACGCAGCATTATCTGGCCGACGTAATCTGACAGCAGAAATCGCGATGGAACGGGCAGGGGCAGGCGCTCTCGACCATGCCGGATTTCAACTCGTGCGGCAGCTTTATAAACTTGCACTGAGTCCCCGAAAAACTTATACACTTGCTGGCTGGCTGTTGTTATCTTTATGCTGTTGCTGTTGTTATTGTTGTTGCTGGCGTTGGGGGTGTGTTATAAGCAGCGAAGCTAAGGCGAAAACTTCGACCACACCTACTCGACCAGTGCGAGTGGCTAATGCCGGCATAAAATGCGACTTAACCAAAAGAAAGAGAGACAACACGGAAATTAAATTCTCGCCAAATTGCTTTGCTCCGCTGCAGATGCAACTGCTGCTGCTGCTGCTGCTGCTGTGGCGTCTCCGACTGCTGATTGGAATGGAAACGCCTTGCCCCATTGAGCAGCGTCTTATTCCTATTTATGGGATTGTGAAATGCAAACGAACGTCGTGATTAGGAGCGGAAAAAGAAAGTTCACCGAGCTGGGAGTTTTGGCTGAGCTTAGTCCCCGCTCAGCTGAAAGGGGAAGAAAGATAGAGAGGAAAGAGCGAAAGAGAGCTAAGCCAGTCGACAGAATGATGTGTTTCAGTCATTAAGCGTTTTTGCCGGGCTCTCATTAAAGCTAAGACCCAAAGCAAAACAGGCTAAGAAAAGCGCAAAATCGAGCGTACGCGACTGCGCAATACCCTTTAATAGCGCGTATACCACAGCTGCCTAGTTGCATTGCTGCTATAACTTTTGCCTGCAGGGTATAACAATTTAACGCAATTGCCGCTTACCCGTTGCCTGTCGCCGTTTTGCAGCCACAAAGGCAAACGACGAATTGCCCGGCTCAACTAAACGACAGCGGATAAGGAGCAGGGGCAGGAGCAGGAGAGGAATGGGCTGCGCTGAGTTGGAGTGTGCTGTTTGGGGGGATGCACAACCCTTTTAGGCGAGGCCATTGGAGCGCAATTATCAAAAACTTTTGGGAAGCAGCTAACAGTAAAAACTTTCTAGCGTCGTCGTCTGCCCCGACCCCACGTTGCGAAACAGTTGAGCTGAGCCGGGCGCGGATGGGGGCAGGCAAACGGGGAGAGCAGAGCGAAACGCAGCGCGTCTTAATTCAGGCGATTTACATGAAACTTTGCAAGCCGATTAGGCGATTAATAAGCTTGTCAATTTGCAATTGTTGCCAACAGTTGGTGCCAGAGTTATGAACTGCCCGCTGAAGCTTATGGACTTCTCACAGCGTCGCAGATGGTGAAGGGGGAGACGAAGTCACAGCCGCTGAGTTTATTGAATGCCACTCAAATACGTTCGCAATTAGGCTAAAAGTTTGGGCTGGCTGTCGGCCCAAGTAGTTGCTCGTTGAGAGCGGGCTTACTACACAGACAGCGTAAACAAACGATGAGCAGGCGGCCCAGCCAACTGCTCAGTTCGCACCTGACGCACAGGCAGAGATTACTGCTGGCTCCGACACCGGCAGCCGTGTGCGCAATGTGCTATCAAGGGGCTCTTCAAGTCTGTACACACACACACACACACACACTCGCATGGAGACTCGCATGTCGTTTTGTCTATGTGCTACTGCGGTATGCAGACGCATTAGGTAAGCCTGTGTGTGTGAGTGTGGCACTAGTTGGCCGCGTCGCAGTAGCTTCGCTTCTTCTGCTTACTTGGCTACACATCTTTTTATGCGCGCCCCGAGAGCAATTACCAAGGATTCCGCTTTTGCTGCAATAAAAATTTAAGACGCCCAACACGACATGGAGCTGGGCAGAAGAAGCACAAATTGAAGACTAAATGCAAAAATTACACCTGAGCGTAACATTTTGGGTTAGCATAATGCTCTCTCGACTTGTGCTTTAAGCCATATGTAGTGGTTTCAGCCGCTGTTGGCCAACTTTAAGCAATGGAGCTTGCAATTTGTACACAAATCCATTGTTTGCCATCAAAATACAATGCATATAGCGAGAGGAACAGAAAGAGAGAGACTGAGTGTGAGAGTGAGAGACAGATAGAGCCCATAAATGATGGGGCAGCACTTCATTGCTATGCAGGCGTTCCATTTGCATTTCACAAGAGTGCGAGAGGCTT
The DNA here is from genome assembly GCA_018151445.1 of Zaprionus inermis. Lineage (NCBI taxonomy): Eukaryota > Metazoa > Arthropoda > Insecta > Diptera > Drosophilidae > Zaprionus > Zaprionus inermis. The sequence continues at coordinate 1,431,564 of JAECXD010000640.1, read as the reverse complement.
TTACGAGCTGCCAGAATAGCATGCAGGAGCAGAAGGGACTGAGTGAGCGGGCGAGAGAGAGAGAGATAGTGAGACAGAGAGCGAGCGAGAGAGAGGGTAGCTTAGCCAGTGCCACAGTAGCAGGCGTAGCAGGCTGGCAGAAGAAAGGTGTAGATAAATCTACATTTTTGCAACCGCAACAAGGCGCACTTATGGTGAAAGAGACAGTGAGTGTGTGTGTGTGAGCGAGAGAGCTGCACACGTAGACGCCGCATAAAGTAACTTTTTTTATTGCGTCTTCATAAAAGCAGCGCGCTACGAACTTTTCACTGAATTGGTATTCAAAGTGGCAGCACAGCAAAAGCCAAAAGAAACACACACCCAAAGAGGCAGACAGAGAGAGAGAGAGAGAGAGAGAGAGCGAGAGAAAAAGAGCGATAGAGAGGCATAGAAATAGAAATAGAGATCTAAGCAGCAAATCCGCAAAGTAAAAGGCATTTGTGGGCGTTATACAGCCTGAGCGGTGGCGAGAGGAAAAGCGTAGGAAAATTGAAAGACGTATAATGAGCTGGCATGAAACAAAAATCATGCCAAGTTCATCAAATCAATAGCACACAAAGAAATAAAATGCGAAAATAAAATGGGAAAATGGGAAATGGAAAATGGGGAGTAATGTAAGCTGCCAGTTTATGAAAATATGAAATATGACCCGTCTGCGGGCTGAATTGACCTTTTTGTTTGAGCCAAAAACCAAGGCGAGACGTTGTGAGCGCAGACTTTGCATCGCCCCGTACCTCTCCCCCCCCTCCCTCTTAGCCACTGCTTGCCATCTGGTGATCCATCAAATTTGCCTGAGCTCACCTGTTTTCCATACAATATGCTTGCAAGTTTTTCTTTCTTTTTGCCTGCCCCTGCCCCTGCCCCTGCTCCGCTTCGCTTTGTTTCGCCTTTGATGCGCGTTTGTTTTAGAAATTTTTCTCGCATTTAAATGGCTCATTCCCATTTCCATTTCGCAGCTGCCAGCATGAGAACAAAAGCAGCCAAAAAAAAAGGCCTGGAAGTTGGGGATTAAATTGAAAATGCCAAGCGGCAAAGTTCTACCATAAAAGTGGCACATAAAAGTGGCATAGAGCAGCGGCAGCAGCTAGGTCTCGCACTCAGTTTTAGTTGCCAAAAAATCTTCTCTAATTAAATTGAATCGCTTTTTGGCAGTTCTCTCTTTCCTGTAAACTTTTTAATGCAACATTTGAGTTTTACGTGCGCGCAGTCACTGCTGCAACTGAAGCTGAAAAATGCAGCACACATTTCGCTCCTTTTTATGGCCACAACTCGAAGTTGGCTCTCGCCAGGATTAGGTGGGGTGTGGGGGAGGGGGGTGGAGGAGAAGCAGCTACCTGACTACAACTGGCCCCAGACAGACGACTGCAGTTGTGTGTGTGTGTTAGGTCTCACTGCTTGACCCACTTAAGTGCAATTTGGCTTTTCAACGGCAACTCCGAGGGAGGGAGCCAGGAGGAGGTGGAGGAGGAGGTTGCAGACACTGAGAGAGTTGGTAAACAAACCGCCACAGGAACCGACGCCTCCGGCATTTCCAATGTCCGAAGTGTCTTGCACGGCACACGCAGACAGTCTGGCCCGATTACGGTGTACTTACTTACGGCTACCTGGCAGTCAATTAGGGCGATGGCCAAAACGCAAAGCAAATATGCCGCACAGTCTCGGCCGCAGTCGCAGTCGCAGTCGGTGCTGACGTTGGCTATGGCGTCTCTGTTTCAGCCACAGACCAATTAAAGCTAAATTAATTTCGATGCTGTCTAATGGCAGCTTGTCTACACAAACACACAGGCACACACCTACACACACAGTTTAAACAAGCACTTCTTGGCCAAGTTGAAAAATTAGCTTAACCCACGACGCCCGCTCGAACCGCCCTAAATATGCTCATAATCCCAACAGAAACTTTTACATTTGTAATTAATATATAACTAGAAGGCAGAAAGGCAGCAGGCAGGCTGGGGCAGGGGAGCAGGCAAGGGTGGAGGTTAGCAAACTAAGCTAACTTAACTTGATCAAAGGTCCAAAGCAAATGTCATTGGGCAAAACTTTTGGCGTTGGATTATTCTGATGTCACAACTGGCCGGAGATGAAGCGGCTCATGTAAATTAAATTACAGGCCTGGCAACCCAGCAGGACGTGCGCGCTGGACACACTTCCTCACACACGCATCCACACTCATTTGGGATTTTAATGAACGAATGGCATCGAATGAATTGAATGGCAAACGAATATTCACAGCTGAAGCAAATTATAATGAGTTCTTTCTTTCTTTCTCTTATCCTTGGGCATGCATCAACTTTTCGGACGAGTTTACCGCCCACTCCCTCTGCCCCTGCAGCCTGCCTCTGCCCCCAGCCGCTTCCCTGTTGTTGCTGTCATTGGTTTTTGCCGACTATCGGATTGTTTGTTGTCGCCAGCCATGTTAATTGCATGTACAACATTGATGCCCATGCGAATGCGAATGCGGAAGGGACGTGGATGTGGATGTGAATGTGGATGGGAAAGCGAATGCGAATGTGAATGTCGATTGGAAGTGCTGAAGCTGATACGCATTTCTTTAGCGGCACAACATCGTGCCCATCGTCGTCTCTTTTGGCTTGCATAATACGATAGTGCACACAGCGGGCGGGAGAGAGGGGGAGAAAAAATGTGTGAGAGTGAGTGCGGAAAAGGCACACATGAGCTGGCAAGCAATGCGAATTGGTTTCGACATACACACAATTTGCATAATTGAAGTGAGCGAGAAAATTGCAGCGCATGTGAAATGAGTATTTTCCCCTTTTAAGCGAGAAACATCATTCTCACACACACACACACACACACAGAGAGAGAGAGAGAGAGACGCAGTCACGTAGGTGTGCACTGCAATGGGTTCGGGCTGCAAATAAAGACATTTCCTTCGTTTCGCCAGTTATGGAGTATCCCCAGGCATCGTCTCTTCAGCCCTCTGCAACTGCAACGTCTGTCATTGATTGCAGTCGAAATTGATTTTGTGTTAACTGAATTGCACTGACGCACTGCGTTAATAACCAAATTATGTGTAAACAATATTAAGGCAAACGGTTTGAATTTCTCTCAGGCTGTCACAGTATTGTCACTTTTCGCAGTCTTTGCAGCAAAACAATTTTGTCATTCTCATTCGCACATGCACAGCTAAACCACACACACACTCACACATGCACAAAGACAACGGCAGCGGCAAAGGCAAGGGCAAAACACAATTGCATATTAATTGCATTCAATATGCAATTTGTGCCCGGGTCCAGCCACAAAACATCAGTTGCAGCCGCATTAACTATGCAAACCGAAGTCAAACTCGTTGGACAACCGAATGACCTCAAAGGAATATCAATATTGCATGCTGCATGTTGCATGCTTCACATAGCGAGTATTGTATGTGTGTGTGTGTGTGTGCCCAAAGCCAACCGCGCTGCCTTTACGTTTATTGCCACAAAACCATATTTCAGCTACTTCACTTAATTACCTGCGACCGCAGCAGAATCAACTTGTGACAGTTGCGCGAGGTGTGTGTAGTTTTAATACTCTTAGTGGTTGGATTAATTTATTTGAAGTTGATTATACTCACAGAACAAGGCTTAAACGCTTACTCAAACAGAAGAAGGCACATTCGACCCTCAAAATCTATATCTTGCTTACTAGTATAGATATCCAAGTCTATATAGTTATATCTCTCTTTTCAACTATTTAAGAACTTATATCTGAGAGGCTCCAAGGGCTAGAGTTACCACCTATATATAGGCTTTTCTAGTCTACAATACTCCATAAATATATAAAGCGCTCTGCTCCTCTGACAAGCTATAAGTATGCAGAAGCTGATAATACTCTTAAATCTTAGCAGGGTATAAATAGCCTCAACACGAAGCATACTCAAAGCGTACTCGGGGGAACGCAAGCGGCCAACAAGCAATGCCCCCGGTGCCAGTGCAGAAGAAGTTTCCAACTACTGTTAGGTCTCGCGGGGAGGCGCTTGTGCCGGCACTTGTTAATGTATATAGCATATGTACACTGTGCATATATCGTATATGTGCATGTATGTCTTGGTTTGTATGCGCGCCATTATTGCAGTTAGCCAAACTTGTGTATGTCTTATCAAATATTAACAAGTTACGGAAATTTGCATTCTCAAATGCAACAAAAGCGCACGACAACAACAGCCCCAAGAAAAATAGAAAGAAGACGAAGAGCAAGCGAAAAAGAAACAGAATTTCAACCTAGATACAGTTACAGTTGCCAGCCGGCGGGGAAAATATCGTGGAATAGGCACGTCCACATAAGTTTGACGTTTTTCAAGCACTTTGGCCCAGAGAAGTGAGCAGAAAATGTTAACGAAGCATCGAGGTATCGGCCAGCTTTTGAGGTCTGCGACGTCCCGTTGTTTTCTGTCTGTCAAATGCAAACATTAAATTAATATTTGAGTTTCGATAGGCTTCAGCTTAAAGTCCGCTCCTCATTTGCATCGGAGCCTCCCGCGAATTGTTTATTTCTCTTCTTGTTGTTCGTATTTTATTTGGTATTTTTACGTGTTTCTGTCGCATTATTTATAACAAAACAAGGGACCCCCTTCGCGCAATACGATGCCGAGAAATGAAAGTTGCCGGGTTCGCGGTCTTGGCCACATAAATCACTTGCAGGCAAACACGCTGGCAACTTTGTTGCATATAAATTTGCATAACTTTCGCTTACTTTCCCTGCTCCCTTCTCTCCCCCCCCCCCCTCTCCCTCTCTCACTCTTTCCACGTTCGTTTCCTTCTTTTTTCCCCCTGCCTGTCACTTTGCATTTAAAACTTGAGCAACTTTTATAGCATTTGCTACTTAGTTGGCCAAGAACTTGCCGAACAGTCCGCGCCATTGGCCAATGGCAGCATTGGCAACAATTGCAGCGTGTGGAAATGCAGCAGCTGATTGTTTAAGTTTAATTTGCATTTTGCCACGTTATCAATTGAGGGAAACCACTGCCGATGCACTTCGGGGAACACTTAATCTATGAGAGCCAACACGCGCGACGCCGTCGCCATTTGTGTGTGAGTTGCAGAGCAAGTGGCAGAAATAAGCAATAGATTTCATTTCCAAGTTTTTGTTTGCACTTTCTATTTGCCCTCGCTGTGGGAACATGTGCAGCCACGCACAGTGGGACTAGGACTGTCACAAATTTGCCAAGAATAGGAAGATAAGCAATCGAAGGTAAAAATATGACTTCTATGAATAATACATATATTTATGACAGTTACAAAAAAAAAATTAAACAAATAAGACACTGAAAAAAAAAAAATATTTATATTTTATTATCATTATCATTTCGTTTTTGTGAGCTAAGAACACTTTGCTTGTTTATTGTGCCCACACAGCTTGAAATAATCTCTCAAGTCTCAATTGTGCTCGCTCTTTATTGTGAATAAGTTGAGAACACTTCTGGCTGCCTGCTTTTGACCACTGTATCTCGACATGCACTCGAAACAGATAAAAGATAATGGATAACGGATAAGTGATAAGTGATAAGCTGCACAGCTAACGCAACAATCGTAAATTGATAATCATCTGCATGTTGCGCGAACACGCAAATCATTTTATTCACCACAGCACACACCGTAGGTGGCGCCACCTAAGCGTACCACACGGCGGCAACAACTGAACTTGCAACGCTGCAGCCGTTGATCACATAAAAGTGGCAAAACCATTCACATTTAAAGTTGCTTTTCTAATCTTCATTGCGGAACACATAATGAAGAGAGAAACGTTATTGGAGATAGAGAACGAATTTGTATTTTAATTTTATTGACTACATTAAGGAGAGGTACAAGATAATAATGTAGACAGCATTTTTTATGAACTTCTATTATATTTAAATAATAAACGAAAAACGAAAAGCTTCTCAACTCGACACCGTGGCGCTAAAAACTTTGCGCATTATTACCAAAAGAGATTTCAATGGTAATTTGCGTGGCGAACTAAAAAGTGCATTTAATTTAATTACGCTTTTTGCGCATAAAGCGTAATGCAAGCCGGACAATGCAATGGGGAATGGTCAAGCAGATTATATTCATTTTTTTTGGATTATGCACAAAGTAGAAACGAATTTATATAACTCCCCGGTGACAGCGGCGAAATGAAAGAGAGTTGTGAAAATACGAATAATAAACTCAATAAACTTGCAGAGAAATAGTGAACTATATATATTTAATAATATTCGCAGTATAGTGTAATATACTAATGAGCATGTTGAGCGCGAAATGAATGCAAATTTGAGGTATAAATTCAATTAGAGCGAGCCGTGGCTAATGAATTTATGCGCCAGCGTGAATAAAAGGCAATTAATGAGTACGAGGGGAGTGGTGAGGGGCGGGAGGCGTAGGGAACGTGTCTCGGAATAGATCCGATTACCACAAAAGGCGCTGTTCGCACGACTTGGCATTATCAAGAAATACATGCGGAAATAACTACTCATTAAGCGCGATGGCCACGTAAGCTGCCAACTACAAAACTACCAACTGCCAACAACGACAACGATGGCGATGGCGACGGCGACGGCAATGGCGTTGGCCAACTGCAAGCTGCAACAACAAGAGCAACTACAACAATGACTGAATTCAGTGTGGCAATAGAAATCATTACAATAAAACCTAATGGCGCCCAAAGCAGCAGCCGGAGCGGGCTGCGCAGTGGTGTAGGAAGGTGTACACAAGAGGACAACGGGAGCGGGCGCGGGATGGGGCCTGCAAAAGAAAGTCATTTAGTGGCGGCTGCCAAACGAGTGTGCAGACAAATGGCAGACACGTTCCGACCATCATGGAAAAGGCGCATGGCAGGCAGGCGGGCGGAGGGGACGGGCAGGTTGGCGGCACAGCTCACGCTCAGGCAGACAATCAAAATCCATTCGAGTCGGAAATGAGTGAAATCAACATGACACTGGCTACCCCAACACACACTGAGTGTGGATGAGTGTGTGGGGCAAATGTCAAGGCTTTTGAATGGCTTTAAAATAATGCGAGTACTCGCTGCGGGCTGCGGGTACTCATTCGATTTTGTACGCTGCAAATTCCACAACAACTTTGGCATGCGAGCGAAATATGTTTTGCTATTAAATTGTTGCTTGGCACGCCTCTAAGCCACAACGCCCGCCATGCAGCGCCCGCTCCTGCCCCGCTCGCCCGTTTCGCGTATGCCGCCTGCTCGACGCATAATAATTTCTGGCTGATAGATGCTTGGGTAGCCGCATGCGAGGCATCGCGCCGCTTTGCCATCGGCGTTAGCCTTTCGCATCGCAAGGACACACGCCGCCACCTCGAACGCATGAACCGAATTCCAAAAAGCAAAACTGGAATTTTTATTGCAAATTGTAAAATTTTTACTAAAACACAACAGAGCGGCGAACAGAAGACCTGAGGACAGGCTGGCGAAAGCGACAACGACAGCGGCAACGAAGCCGCAACCTGCCTCACATTGTTTCTTACTCCGCCTGCGCCTCGGCTTTCTTTTCTTCGACAAATTTCATTGCCAATGTACCGTAAGCAACTGCCTGCCATTAAGACCATTAAGCTGGCCGCCTTTGCCATCGAAATCAATAATATTTGCGGCTTCAATTGTCACGCACACGCCGCACGCTCTGACGAACAGATGCTTCCTCGAACCAGCTTAATTCCAGCCTATTTTGTTTGTTAAACATGCCACAGAGCAAATGACCCAATTGCAAATCCTTTTGGCATATTGAATAATTGAGCTGGGCAACTCCTTCGTCTGAAAAAGCCGGAAATGAATCATTCAAATGCGGCATTCAAATGTTTCATTTCCTTCGAAATCACAGTTGACTTGCAGACTGGAAAAAGTGTCGCAAAAAGAAAGAAGCCAAGAAAAATCAATGTGAGTAGGGAAAAATCTGCATTTTTGTAATAAAAAACTTTTAGCGACCGTTTGATCCCAGGTTCTCAAGCTTCCATTACTCGCCTCTCCCCACTCGCACCTTGTGATGAAGTCAGCGAAAACGTTGACGCTTTGAGCTGCCATCGAGTTTGGGCACGTTCAAGTGCAACCATTAAATAACTTTTGCTTCGTTGCGCTCGAAAATCCGTCAAAATTAAAGACGTACGCAGCATAAAAAATAAAAATGAAAATAACAGAAAAAATCAGAAAATCACCAAAATGTCAAAACAAGTGGAAAATCACAAATTACGGCTTACATACAGAAACGTGGCCGGACGAGCAGCGGGCACACGGACACGGGCGACTTTTATGCTACCGTTGGTCGTGGCTGTTCCTGTTGTTTCCGCTGTTGTTGTTGCTGCTGCTGTTTCGCGTTTCATTCATTTTCATTTAGGCAACGCTTGAGAATGTGTATGAGCCGTATTTAAGTATGTATTGATTTACTGTCGCTGATACATCACGTATACGCCACCATCTCTCACTCCCACCCGCTTTGTTTAACTAATCACGGACAGTGCGCGCTCAAAACTCATTCACTGCGGGTCGCTGCGGGCAAAGGCAGCTCACCAGGTCGGCAGCTCTTCCACTTGACTGGCTTTGTATACCTCTGCGAGCCAGGCGAGCCGGGGAGGCTGCCGCCGGGAGAGCAGCACCAGCTGTATATTTTGTGTACCTGAGCCGGGTATTTCGTAAAGACTTCCGTTTTTGGAAGGTCCTTATATCCTCTTACAATTTCACTTTTTCCGTTTTCCGTAATTTTGATTATTTCCCAACTACAGATAAACTTCCCCTTTGTCCCCTTTGACATCGCCCCTCCGCCGTTTGGTAGGGGTTCCTTTGAAAGCAGCAAGTCCAATTAAAAATCAAGTTGACATTTGGCATGGCAAATATAAAACGGGGCGAATCGAGTTGCTGATGGGGTTCAACTTTGTCGGGAGGGAGGGAACTCGTAGTTGGTTCGGGGAGGAGGCAGGGGGCTGTGTACGCCAAGGTTAGGGTGGCTCAACCAATGGCAGTCGGGCCGCATCAACTGTCGTCATTAGTGTTGTCCCTATTCGCACACCGTGCTTTTCTTCGTGCATTACTTGCCAATTAATCATACGACACGTTGTACGCAGGGTTCGAGTGGCAATGCACTGTGTAGCAGTTTCTACTTAGAAATTTACTGTGCATTTAGTGTAATATATATTTTCAACTCTGCTACTGATCTCATTGCAGATATTTATGTTTACCAATTAAGATATAACATTTGCGCACAAATGACTTCAACAGGCATAAGAACCTTTCGTTTTGGATCCTTCTTTCCTCCCACTCACTTTCTTCACTCTGCAAAAGTCGAGTTATATCTTTTTAATGCCTTCGTTTCGATAAGAAAACTTCGGATATGCACGCTGCGCATAAAATTGAATTTTAAATGAAGATTGATTTTTGTCATCGCCCTCTTGACATGTCGTGGCTGCGGAGCGGCAGGGGATCACTTGTCAAACGGGACATTGTTGCTAAAGCAATGGCGACATTGAAAAATCTAAAATAAATGCCGGCCCACTTGTAATTAGAGACAATGAAGCCCCGTTTCGCATTTACTACCCGTCGCTCGCCTGTCTCATCTCTTGTCACTGCTCGACCCTTTTGCCTTTTCTTATCGAAATTAATTCAAATACGAAGACCGAAAGAAAGTGCGAATAAAAAAAGCAAAAGCAAAAAAAAAGAGGGAGAACACAAATAATTAAAATTAATTATGTGGAATATATTCAATAAGTTGGAAATTATGCAAACGAACGCAGAGTAAACGCCTCGAGATAACGCCAAGTGCAATTGCCTGGGCAGATACTTGCGGACGAAACGAAAATAGCTGCCCCTACTTAGCATTTGATGGACGAACGCAAACCGTTGGATGGATGGATGAACGGGTAAATGGATGGATTGATGGATAGATGAATGGTGGGATTGATGGATGAATGGACTGACTATCTGGCTCGTTGGACAATTGGATGAGCCGATGCACGAAATATTTTCGAATTTTCGAAGCAACAAGAGAAAAGTAGACGGAAAAGTATCACGAAAATGGGAACAGACACAAGCTCGTGTCGTCGTCGAGTTTTTCGGGCCAGAAGAAGAATCTCTGTCGACACAATTTCCGGCATTTCGTATATAAACTGAAAGTATGCGCCGAACGGTGTTCAGTCCACAGCGGTTCGTTGGCCCATGTCGCGAGTATTTTCCGTCTATCTCGAGAAGTAGCGCGAAATTTACCTAAAATAAACATAACATAAACCGAAACTATTTGGAACTATCGGCTGTGTGAGAACATTTCTTCTTTTGTTTGCATTTCGTCGACGCGTGAAAAAAAACATGAAAATTCAATTCACTGTGACGTTTCTCTGCATGGCACTTGTCTGTCTCGTGTCTGTCATGCTGCTGACTCAGACGGTACAGATTGTGGCAGCCGGTTCTGGAGATGGACACTGCAAGGAATTAAGTAAGCGGCAGAGGGGAGTGACGGCGGTCGTGGCCAAGTGCGCAATTAATGCCAGAGAAACCTATAAAGTGGATCATAAAATCGCGCTTAATTATTTTGATTAAAATCACTTTGAAGCATTGCAAACTGCAGAAGCTATAAGGAAATTATTTCATATAAATCAAGAGAAATATCTGCTGGGGAATGGCCATAAAAATGTCAAATAAACCACTAAAAATCTTTCATCTAATCCAATTTTAAAACGATATATCAGACTGATAAATCAATTCGAAGAGTTTTACAAATATTTAAGATTCACTTTTTATTTTTTTATATATGAAGTTAGTTTTCATATTGACTATCTTCAAGTTCTGATTAATAGACATCCAGATCTTTTGACCTTTACTTTCCAAGAAAGCCTACAATTATTTAAAATAACGTATGCGTAAGTAAATTTGAAATTAAGAAGCCGGCACAATTTCAGCAAGATAATTTCAAATTATTTTCCCTGGCCCATTTTCAAACTAATTTCGCATTTGTTGTTGTCAGCAAATATTTGTTCTCATCACGAAACAATTATTTCACCAAATGTCTCGGGGACTGTTCCGAATATTCCGTGGCGATTCATATGAGCATTGCCAAAAAAAGATTTGCCAGTCGCGTTTTCAATAGAAATAATTTTGCAAACAGGTATATTGTCTTTTTTTTAAATTCAAAATGATTCTATGAAAATTGCGTGCGTAATGTGCCGCGAATTCAGTTTATAATTGCAAGAAATGAAACATAATTCACTGGAGCACAAAATCACATCGTGGAACCGTGGGACAGCTGGATGAATCCATTAGCCAATAATTTGCTCAATTTAAACTTTGCTGATTTGCTTAAATTGCAGACAACGTCAACTGCTATGTGGGCCGCAACGAGGGCAACTACTGCAACAGCAAGGACCAGACAAAGGCGCTGACCCGCTGGTACTACGACAAGAAAGGAGTCTGCCGACCCTTCAGCTACCGCGGCTGCAATGGCAATCGCAATCGCTTTTGCACGCAGGAGAGCTGCGAGGCGCGCTGCGGTGAGCAGTGAGCTAGATCTGGAGTTGGTGCAGAAGTGGATCTACACTGGTTCTATCCAGTTAATTGTCCACCTTAGTTGCTAAGTTTGTATGTATTTGTTTAGGCTAAGTATGCAGCGCAAATAGAAATCTCATAACCCAAATGGCAAATCAAGTGTTTCTCACCTGTGATAATTGCTAAATGCCTGGCAGGGAGGGCGGGGGCATGGACAGTGGGGCAGACAGAGTGTTGTAAACGTGGCAGAGCACTTTGCAAGTTCTGCAAGTTGTGAAAAATGTGCAAACTGTCAAAGCGCTGACGCCTCGAGTATCGAATAACACGCTGACATGGCCCATGACAGTGTCGCCAATGGGCCAGTTGACTTTGATTTTGATTTTGATGCCGCTGACGAGAAGACATCGCTCTACATATGAGTGTCTGTGTGTGTGTGAGTGTGTGTGTGTGTGTGTGTGTGCTACTCATAGCGCTGACGCACTGCAAGACAATGCTGGTTCGGCGGCGCAGCCGTTTCGTGTCGAGGCCACATCAAAGAGCTGTCTGAGCGGCCATTTGCTGTGCCCGCTGATCGTCTTACGGCTAATTAAAATAGTTAAGGCGCAAGTAAGCGTACTTACAAGTCCATGGCCACGCCCTCAGCCCACCGCCCACAGTTTGGTCAGCGCACACGCGCACTTTGAGCTGTTGTATTCGCTGCCTCGGGCGGGGAGCATTTTAAGTGCGGCGGCAAAGCTGTATGCAGCAACTGTCAATCAGCGAACATAACGGCACATCGACAGCCATTCACATGACACGCCGTTGACGGCAGCACATTAATCTGTTTAAATGACAGCCAAAGAGCGGGCAGAGTGGGGAGAGCCGAGAGGCAAAGGCAAAGACAGAGCGGTAGGGGTAGCTACGCTACGCTTTTAATTGCACCTGTTACGCACTAAAAGAAAATTCACACAGTGAAAATAATCGATTGGCTATTGAAAAGTTTTGCTTTGCCTCTGGCAATTTGCATGAAATTAGTTTTGCCTCTAATTAGAAATTCAAAACGCGTGAGTAGCTTGCCCCGACGCATGCGGCGTATGCGTAATAATTGAAAAAAGGCGACGCAGTTGAAGCAGGCAGCATGCAGGAGCCGCCCACTTTGTCATTATCTCAATGCCTAACAGGCCTCATAATCGGCCATAAATAATGCGCTGCGTCAGCAAAGAGAGGGGGAGAGCCACAGAGACAGAGAGAGAGAGAGAGAGAACGAGGGAGAGCGAGTGAAAGCCTACAAAATGCGGCGAAAATCTTTGGCATAAAATTTTAAAGCAGCAAATCTTGGAGAGCAACAAATGCGTGTAATTTGATTATTTATCACAATTTTTACATTTAACGACTCAATTGAGTTTTATGTGCCCATTGTGCAAAACAGAAGAGGGAAGAAAATAAAAAAAAAACAAACAAGAGCACGAAACAAAGCAGCAGAAAGCGAAACGAAACAAGAAGAGAGTGGAGAGAAGAACGTGCAGAGCAGAAACACATCAGATAATGACAGTTGTGGGCATCATTTGCAGGGAAAGTTCACCAAGTAGACGAGACCCTCGCACAGTCTCGTCCGCCCCCTCGTCCACATGCTGCAATCCAATATGCCAGAGGTCAGACAGTTTGGGAGGCATTTGTCAAAAACGCTCTCGCGTCCGCAGGGCGAACGTCATGGCAAGCTGCACTCCATAAAAATGACGCCGTTTCTTTTGGTCAATCAAAAAAGTTTTCATGTTGATGAGCCGCCAGATGAACTCAACGTGTGCGTGTGTGTGGTGTATGTGTGTGTGTGTGTTTGTGTTTTAACTCCCAAAAAAAGACATGCACGTATATTTCTGGGGGCTGCTTGAACTGCTTTGACAAAGCGCAGAAAAGTGTGCTATGCAAAACGAATTGCTCAAATGAAAAATGAAAATGTATTTGCAAAATGCTGTTGCCTGCCGTTTGTTAGAATACTCTGTTTAATCCTGACAGGCAGTAAAGGGTATATACGTTACAAAATCGAGAGGTTTTTATACGATTTCTGCAACTTTAGGCTGTCTTCCTCAATTTATTATTATGACTTATTTATAATTTCTCCACTTGTTAAACCCAACAGGGTATGTCTTCGTTGAGTGCATACCGTATGCAATTATATGTTTGACATTGCACAAACGAAAATCTGCCTGAGGGCAGGTTAAAGCCATGGACCCTCGTTTTACTCCAAAGCATTGCATAAAACGGCCAAATTGCTTTTGTTGCCACACGCGTGCAGCGATTCATTGAAAGTGGATGCAGATGGAAGCCGAGAGTGGTAGGGGCAGGGTGGTGGTGGAGCACCCCAACGGGAGAGTGGAAAAGCGAGTGCATTCCTTTAGCCCCGACGCCCATGTGTTCATATAAATTTTGTGTTTATTCGGGTGCATTTCCACTGCGGCGCACATTCAGCCACAGCCACAGTCGCTCACGTTGAGTGGCTGTGCGACCTTGCGCGCGCACACACACACACACACACCCCGAAAACCCACTCTCCCACACGCATGTGGTCCTGAAACTGCAACGCGACAGGACTGAGCTAGGTCATAGTATGTGTGTACCCCACACGGGTTGGCTTTGGGCTTCATTTATGTGGATCAAATAATGTTAGTTTCTCTTGCCCAAGCGCCGGTTAACCGTAGAGCATTTTGTGTGCAGCACACCGACACACACACACACATACGCACCCGCACACAGAGTCAGCCGGTTGAAACTATTTTTCCGTTTAAATAATTTTCAGAAGCTTTGCTGTGGCTGAGCCTTAGTTATGTCATTGAATTTTAGTTTGATTTTCTTTTACTTCTTGAAGACGCCGATTGAATTAAAATTCCTGTGTCAAGTTTTCATAAGATCGCAGGATGCAGGGGGAGGGAGGAAACAAGCTACAGCGGAGGGGCCGGACAGAAGTACCCTAGCAAGCTGTAGCGAAAAGTTGCCACGCAATTTATTGCCATCGACTTTGCAGCGATTTAAAAAGTTTGTTCTACCAATGTTTGCCAGGGCGGGTCAGCACGGAACCCCAATCCCGACAGCAAACCCCAATTTCAAACACGCATCCTAGACGCCAGCCCAACGAGGTGGTTCACCCTTTTGGGCCAATTTCATTTCATCTCTGCTGCCTTTGTATTTTCACACAAATTGGTTACTCTTTCTGCTTGATTTCATGCACAAACTGAAGTACAATTCTTGCAGGTGGCATACAGGTGCACAAACGCACGCACACACTCGCACACACACGCACTCACACTCGTGTCGAGCTAAGCGCTGGCTCTCGGGCCACTTGACTTGTTATCTGCACTTAGCTGATCAGCCGAGCAGCCAACTTACACTTGTTGGCACTCAAGCTGGCACACACACGCACGCTTGCACACATCGCACACACCCACACAAACACACACACACATCCCAAAGGCTCACTTTATTTGTCTAGCTGAAATTGTGATTTTTCTAGCACGGCTATCGGTGCGTATACGCAACGCGACGAGTGTGACAACGAGCAAAAAGTGCAGCGTACTTTTGGGAGCGGGCAGCGAAGGCAACACAGTGTTGCAATATCTCGCTCGACCCACCTCTCCCCCCTCTCCATGGTCTGACATTGTCTCGCCTTACACGCAACTGCATGCAGAGCTTACATCGAGAGTCACTTGCAACGGGGATTGTAATGGAAGTGCCACTTCTTGTGGCAAGCTTCGAGGGCAGTCGAGTGGATTTATTCGCTTTGCTGCTCTGCTGTTAGTTTTGTTGTCGCTCGCCGCACAAATAAATTAAAATACATATTTATGGAAGACATACACACGCACACACACACACACACTGAGCTGGATATTAAATTAAATATAAACCTGCATCGAATAACGTCAACATGCTATTTCTATTTAAATTTCGAATCGGGCCAGCATAGCTGCACGTACGAGATAAAAAATACAGACACACAGACATACGCATGCATGTAAAAAGGTGTACGTGTGACTGTGGGCGTGGCTGACAAACATATTGCAGCCAGTGTTGGGCAACAGCTCAGACGCAGGCAAACGGAAGCGAGGGTGTTTATGTATGAATGAGTGAATGAAAGGCTGTTGATGCCTGTGTCTGTGTGTTTGCCAGGGAGAATGTGTGTGCGTGTGTGTGTGTGTGTGCGAGAGTGTCGCATGTCAGTACGTGTGAGTTAGTGTCAAGTCAGGGACATTTAGTAATTCCGCAAGCATATCAAGGACAACGTAATCATAAATACCAAAGACAAATGCCGCACACACAACAAGAACAACTGCGTGAGCTGTCGCTGTTGCTGTCTCTCTCTCTCTCTATCTCTCTCTCACTCTCTTTCTCTGACTGTCTGTCGCTCTGTCTGTCATGCTGTGTTTGTATGTATGGAATTTTTAACTTCATTATCGGGGCTCAGGCTACCCATTTGCCGCTACGCGTCGCTGCTCATCGTTGTCCTCGCCGTCGATCGTCCTTGCCTCATTGTGCTTCTGGGCGGCGCATTGCTCAACATCTTTGGCGACGCCAACGCGCAATGGCATGCATACCTAATGCCCAGTGATGTGCACGCTGGAGACAGCGGAACAGCTCCTCGAGCAACACCCACTTGAGGCATCATACTTTCCAGCAGCAGCGGCAGCATAATCGTTCAGATCTTTAAAGTTTCCTAATACAATTATTTAATTTGACCATTTGCGAAGGTGAAACCGTGTGTAGGCAAGGTTTAAAGCCGAAACGCTTGCTTGCTACAATGCTGGTCATAAATTGCGCTGCTGTCCGCCAGCGTGTTTTGTTATTTATTCGACTTGAGCACGTTGCGCCGCGTGGCAGTTGGTGCTCGGTCTTGGACAACCTTTAAATGACATGCCACGCCCCCACGAGCGAACCGTTGTACAGCTGTCAGCATTCATGCTTTCAAAGAGTCGGTGGGCGAAATGGGAGGGGGATGGCGGCGGGGCAGCTGCGCTCGCCCGGGCGTCACCAAAACTGAAGCAGCACGCGATTTATAGCGCAGCTAAACGAAAGTTTTGCATTATACGAAATATTTCGGGCACGTTCCGCAAGCGAAAGCGACTGACTGTTCCTGCTCGCTCGAAAATTTATAGAGCCTATTTATTTGTGCGTATGTCAATGCCAAGTGTCAGAGTGAAGCGTCGCGAATCCAGGAGCAGCTACGCCACGTTGCGTATGTGTGATATTTTTCTGCTCGCTTTGCGCTCTCTTAAAAGTGAAATTTAATTAATTATGTTGCGCCGCAGCGTATGCAATGATTTATGACTGTATGCGTAGTGGTTACTGTGGGTAGAGTGGGTGTACTCACTGTCTGCTCTCACTCTCTATCTCCCTCACTCCCTTCCCCTCCCCCTCTCTCGCTCACGCTCTCTCTCCCACTGTTTGTGCAATTTTGATGGGCAGCTTCAAAAAACGCAACATGAGAATTTATTTCAAGCGCATTTGTCTGGCTGCGCGCGCGGCACTCACATGCAACCGCTCTAGCACTCACTCTGGGTACTCACACACGCACACACACTCGCGCATTCGACACTGACACCGAGACCCATACACATTGGGAGCATTATTAATAGTTCTGGCTGCGGTGGTGCCGGCAATATCCTGTCAAATTAATTTCAATTTAATTAAATTTTTTGTTCGTTTTCCTTGCGTTAGCTAAGCAAAATAAATGAAAATTTCTGTCAAATAAATGTTAAAAAATTGACTCATTGTGGCGTGCGCGTTCGATGTGCGAAGGCACAAAATTCCAGTTGTGCTGTGCCAGTTGCCTCCCCTTCCACCCCCCTTCATCTCGCGTCATCTTGTTGTGTTGTTTGCGCGGCGATGCCAGCGAAAGGAATCACAGCTGCAGAAATATTTGCAAGCATTTGTTTCCCACACCACACGCTGGATGAGTGTGAGAATGTGTGAGTGTGTGTGTGTGTTTGCGCAATGTTGAAAACTCTCACGCTTGGCACTAAAGTCATTTTTCGCAAACATTGCCACGGCGCGCTCGCTCGCTCGCTTCAAGCCATTTGCCATTGAAATAGTTGAACGTGTTGTTGTTCTTGTTGTGTTGCGTTGTTGTTGTTGCTGCTGCTGCTGCTTCTGCCCGAAAACAGCGTTTCGAAAATGCGCTCATTTATCAATATGTCAGTTGTTGTATAACTATTAATGCTACCCCTCAGACCTGCTAGGCGCACTCACCCATTCCAGCGGCACGCACGTGTCGGCAGCCTTCTTTCCTACTCCCTCTCTCACACACACCCTCCCCCTCCCCCCTGCAAACTTAACGCGAAACTTAGAAAGCGTCAAATGCGCTTTAACTAATTTCGCGCAATTCATTTTCATTTTCGCATGCATCTTGCTGCCAAGTGTCGTGTTGCGAAATTAATGCGAAATGCATTAGCATTAGCCCGGCGAAATGAGCGTTTGGCAGTGCTTAATGATGGCCCGAAACTCACTCAAGCTTTCTCTTGCGATAACTGTTCCATATTGTCCCAGTCTTGCGTTAACTGCAACCCCTAAACTCAACACATATCTCTGCATTCTTCGCTCGCTCTGGGTTCAACAGTGCGTATGAGCGATCTTGCATGATTTATATACCGTAAGCCCGTCATAATCGATGCAGAAATCAGTGTCAACTTTTGGCCACAGCAAATAAATCTGCCCAACTCTAAGTGCATTACCTGCTTAATAGACTGAACTGAACTCGACTCCGGTCGAGGCCGCGCAGTGGCAAATGAAATATGTTTTCTTTATATATGCATGCATGCTGCGTGTGTGTGTGAGAGTGTGGGCTCGAACGGGGTCGAATCGACTCGCTGTCATTTCTGACACTTTGGCTGGCATTTCAGTGCTGCGCAGCAAATGATGCAAGCACCCACAGTCTGCCCCCTTCTCTTTTTACTTACTTATTTCTCTCTGCGTGCCACACGCGCGCTGCACAAAATGCGAGTTGTCTCTTTTGTATATTTTTTCATTTGCTTGTCAAGCTCATCTGCGGCACGGAGCAGCAGCAGGCAGGGCGCTGGGCTCGACTGGGCTCGGCTGAGCTGTCATTCGTATGACAACCAAGAAAAAATGGCAAAAAAGAAATACAAATTATGGCAAATGGGCGCAAATTTTAATGAAATTCAACAACGAAAAGCAAATAAAGTAAACGAGGAGAGCGCGAGCGAGACAGCAAAAGGTGAGATGGAATTACACTCTCTGTCTCTCTCTCTCTCTCACACACACATTCCCATACTCACACGGCGAGATGTCAACAGCGAAATATTAAAAAGGCACTGACAGCCAAACAAGGATAGTGCCACAACGTAGCCCCCGTACAAGGCCCTGCTGGCGCCCCCAACAACAACAGCAACAACAACTGCAAAAATAATATACGAGAGCTGCGCTGTGCTGCGTGATGATTCCGAAATCGTTTTTCCCACCATTAAACGTAACCTTATTCGTTAATATTTCAACTTTAATCTATGAAATATTCAGCGATTACTGCAATGATTCTTTAATGAGTGGCAAGGAAATAACAACAAGAATTCAATAACAGACACAACACAAACACACACACACATATATAAGTACACGAATACTTGTGCAAATAAATTGAATAAATACGCATCACATTGCCTGCGGTGCAAAGCCGCATTAATTCATGAGGTTGTTTGTTATTGCCATTTCCGGTTTGCAACATCCGCTTTTCACGCACTTTGCTTGACAGCAAACACACACGCACACACAAAACACTGATACACTTACACGCTCACATAAATCGATGTCAGACTGAAATCAGTTTGCCGACTTACATAAATTTCTCGCCAGCGGGCTCATATATTATAAATATTTGAAACCGATTTTAATTATAAAAATACACTATGATATATTGGAGACTTTCCTGTATATTGAAATGGGAATTTAGACAAATACGAAACTGAAAATATAAAAATCAAACTGTGTATACATTTCAATTGGGCATCAAATTCATCAAATTCAAATTAATATAAATGTCAATTGCATTTAGCTTTATACTGATTCGATTTAATAAACGAAAGAAATAACGCAAACTTATTTCTTAAATTTTTAAAAGCTTGCGAATATTTAATACAAAATAAAAAGGCTATAAACAGGTGCGCCGCAAGTATAGGCCTGGCTTTTTTGCACTTACAAATGGCTGATGCGATCCCACGGCAGTTTGTTATCGTTATTAAAAATGGCGAACACCGAAAGTAACTGAAATGAAAAACAAACATTTTGACAGCAACAACACACAACAACAAACAAAGGAGAATAAGTAGGTCGCATCTGGCCAGCGTGCTCGACCAAGACATATGCTATAAAAACCAGCTGGACGATAAAGGTGCTTAAAAGCATGTTTAAAAAATCAAGTAAAATTACAAAGTTTAACTCAAAGGAATTCTCGTGCAATCACGCTGATTTCTTTTCCATATGAAATGCAGAAATGCTTTTTAGCAATGCATTTCGACTATCGGTTCCGGCAGGGTATAAAAAAATAATACAAATATATGCGCAAAAGGCAAACAAACATGCCGAACACACTCGACAAACAAGCAAAAATATTTGCTGAAACGCATATTTACTTGCCAAAAAACAGAGCCAAACGAAATTGGTTGGCAAACAGCGGCAATTACAACAACAGCAGCAAGTACAGGGGGCCAAATCGTTTTTCGTGAAATCAATTTGCATTGGCAACAGGCTGTCCCAGTTGCGCATAATGCAAAATATGCAGCAAACAAATCAAAATTAACAAATACAAATAGCGGGCGAGGAGTGGCGCAAGAGTCGCTGAGTCGCGACTCTCGGGGCACCGCATGGGGGCACTTCAACATGCAACAACAGCAGCAACATGGCGCCCCGGAAGGCAGCGCAACACTCCTCGTGCCGCGCACTCCTGCTGCGTTTGCCTGAGCCACTGTTAAAGTTGCGTCGAGCAGAAATGAATATTGAAAATGCCGAACAAGAAGCGCAACAGCACGAGCAGCAGCAGCAAGACGTGTGGCGGGAGGCAGGCGGCAGGCGGGCTGTGGTGTGGCGGAAAGCGGTGTTAGCGGAAGCGAGTTTGCTTGTTTAACTAACCTCAATTTGGTAGCGCAGTTTGCGCTGCATTGCAAATTTCGCAGCGGGTCATGCATTTTAAATGCAGCGAGGGTTGAAATTTTACCTAGAACTGGCAGCTTAAAAGGGCAGCCCATTGCATTAACCGATTTTCGTTATCGTAGCTTAGCCCGAAGCGATTTAAATGAATAAACTATGCTTTTGCGCTGTCAGGGAGTATATTATCAAGTAAATACCATATGTATTCTTTAACAGCAACAGCAGCTGCGTTATTTGAACGGGTTTTCCGGCTACTCCACTTATATGCTTATATGCTTCAGCCCAAACTGAAAACGTTTCGATTTTATTCTGAATCGATTTGTTCGAGTTATTTATTCTTAAGTGTCTGAATAATCGATTAAAGCATATTGCTGCCAGCTCCAGCTTGAGCCTCATTCATCGAGCCACATATCGATAACTCTACTATCCCTCGATATTTTTGCTCTACATTTTACAAAAATCTCTACTATATACCCATCACATTGCATCAAAGTAGAAGCACTATAACAACAATATAACTGCTCGATTGCTTTCAGTTTCAGTTCTCACTTAAATTTGCTTTTCCCCGCGTACAAATCAATTAAGCCCGAATGGAAACAGTCGCCGCTGCGTCGGCTGCGGGCGCAGTGTCAACTGTTGACCAGCTTGGCCATGCTTTCTGCTTTCTCGCAACTGCTTGTTGGCCAACACACCTGTGCAGCGGCACAAGGCCAGTGCGGCCGCTCAAGCCGCTGTGACCGCAGTGCAAATAATTCACAATAAGTCCGCAAAGGCCACGTCGTGGCGTGCTGTGGTGCAGTGCATCAAAGGATTTGCCTCGGTCGTGGCACGTGTCGTTATTTATGATTATAACGTGGGACTGCGGTTAATGTATTATACCTCAACTGTTGACACGTGTTAAGGCTGCGAGTGTGTGTGTGTGTGAGTGTGCATGTCAACCCTTTAGGGTCGTTAGAGGATTTGGGATCGAAACTAATGTGTTCATTTAAATCGTATATTAATGCCAGATCTTAGCAGTTTGCCAATAAAATGGCAGAAATGCGAAAAAACGAGCGAGCAAACTTTGACTATTTTTTCGGTGTTTTTTTCTTTTGTTGGGCTGCAAAAAGTTTTCGCCGACCTCATCGATGAGCTGATAAGTGGCAATTGAGGCGACACACGTGTGTGTTAGTCTCTCCCCCCGGCTCTCTCTCTCTCTCACTCTCACTCTCTCTATCTTCCTCTCCCTCTCTGAGTATGTGCTGCGGCCTGCGTGAAGTGGCAAAGTTGAAAAAGTTATTTGCATGTAAATTTGTTGTTAGGATGGCAAACGAAAGAGGGAAATAATAAAAGCAAAGCAAAGAAAGCAGCAAAAACTTTACACAGCACTCAAATCGTTGGGGCAGCAGCAGCAGCAGCGGCGGCGGCAGATAAGGGCAGCTTTGATACAGCAATAAAGGAGTGTGGGAGAGGCAGAGTTGGTGCAGCAGTGCGGAGGTGTAGGCGGGATGGGGGCACACTCTGCCTAATGACTGAAACAATTGACGGCAAATGAGAAAACCCAAAGAGCTGGCAAAATGAAAAGTGTTTCAATAGGTCTACGCACAATTGAAAAGTTTTGCTCACGCCACGTGCTAAAGCCTTTTACGCACAGCCTCTCACACACACACACACACACACAGACTCCACACACACTTGTAGTGCTCTGTTCAACAACAACACGTTATAAAACGTTGGCGCATTATTTCCGTTTCCGCTCAACTGGCAAAATTCATTAAAGCTCTCGAGCCGAGTCACTCAATCTGTCAATCTGTCAGTGCAGCCAGCCAATGCCTCAATCAATGCCGCTCTAAGCAGCGCTCAATAACTTTTCATTAAGTTCAGTCAGTCAGTCAGTCAGTCAGTCAGTCAGTCATTCAGTCAGTCATTCAGTCTGTCAGTCAGTCTGACAGTCCATCGAGCAGTCGAACAGTTGTGCGACTTGTAAGTGTTTTGTAAACATGACTTGTAGCTTTACCTGGCCAATATTTTCTCTTGGCTTGCAACCTGAAGTGGCACGACCCGCCTGCCCCTCCGCCACCTCATGCGATATCAATAAAGCGGCCGCCGCCGCTTCTCAATCGCAGCGCTGCAGTCCAAGTGAATAATTCATGAAGCAGCGAACAATACGGCATTTTGCCCTCGCATTCGCCATTTGCCGCGCAGCGATTTGCGATTTTGGCAATAAAGCTGCCTGAGCAGCAAATGTCAAGCGCGCCTCGTCGCCTGCTTCGTCGTTCTGCTGGCCAAGTGGCCAACGGCAGCGGACAAAGGGCAGCGCAATAAGCCGAATTCGAGTCCGCATTCGAATCCGAATCCAAAATCCCAATTACAATTCAATTCTGCGCTCTGCAAACGTCGACGCACTGAATCAGTCAGTCCAAAATTTAATTGAGCATTCAAAGACGCATTGACACGTGCGACAGCCGGCGCTGCTGCGGTGATCGGGCCCAAAAATGCAGGCCGGCAGGCGTATGGAAGGGGGGAGAGCTGAGTGGGAGCACAATCCGCAGTAGAACATGAATTCCAAGCTCAAATTGCTGCTGTCAGAGACGTAGAATGCGAGCTAGTACGTTGCCTGCCAAGATTTATCCCACAGTTTGTGTTTGTCACTCAGTTGTGCTCGCCTTGCCTTCCTCGCCCCTCGTCCACGCCCCGCCGGCGAGTGTGCTGCAGGGCAATGGACGACAAGGACAACTTGTTATCGTGCCTGTCTCCACGAGTCCGGCTTGATTGGCAGCTCAGGTTACAGCACGCCAGCACGACTAGCGCAAATATCCTTGTTTCGTTTACCGTCTATTTCCTCCCCACGTCTGCTTTCTTGCCAATTGCCGGACTGTCACCATAAGCAAAGCGTTGTCAGAATTCTACTTGCCGTTGCCGTTGCTGTTGTCGCAATCTCCCAAAGAGGAGTTGCATTTACAGCGATGGGCAAAGACAGCGCCAAATCTTCAAAATCGCTATGATGGATCCCAGGCTCAAGTCCGTACTCGAATGTAAAGCGCCGCTTGCGAACTTATTCAAATGGAAAACGCAGGAAACAGAGAGACAGTGAAGTATTGCCTGTCCCTGGCTGAAGACCTTAAATGTTGTTTAAAATAATCTTGCTTCTATGCTTGATTAAATCTTCGGGCTTCTAGAGCTTACAGTTTTGAAATTTCGTATAGAGACTCCAAAATGTTTTATGCAGTTGAAGTATATTTACAATTTTTGTCATCTCCTGTGTAGCTTATAATATCATAGTTTCAATATCGGTATAAGACCCATCTTGCTCGTATTTTCAATAAATTCATACAGCTTTCACAACTACATACATACATACAGTTCTTGTTGATTTAAATCAACTAATACACTATATAAACAACTATATAAATATCTCTGACATTAGAGAACTTACAGACTTGAAATTTAATACATAAACAACAAAATGTTATATGTAGCACATGTGTATTACAATTCTTGGCCAACTCTACCGTAGTTGGCCTAATATTGCAGCTCAAACTCACACTGACTCAGCCTCAAATTTCGTAAACTTTTTGGGCCTGTTATTTGCGATCTTTGTTTTTTGCATTTATCCAAATGATTAGCACACCCAGCCCACAATCCTTCTTTGTGGATGCCCCAAAAGGCCGCAGCACGTAGCTTTCGAACTAATTAGCAACATAATTAAAAGACATCGCTTCAAATCCCGCAGGACCACTGACTGATTATTGGCGGAAATAAGTGGAAGTCAACTGAGTTTTGTGTCGCCTTGGCCAGAACTCTAATTGAATCACGTGCGTGGGTTGAGCAATTGCCACGGGCGCATTGCAAATGGAACTGGGACGACGCCGATGAAATGCGGATGAAGCTGATGAAAGGATCAGACAGTGGCAGTGGGACTGCGACTGGGACTTAGTCAATCGCTGACGCTCTTCTTGGCCAAGTTATGCGTACTCTGGCGCCATTGCCTAGAACGCAATGGGACAACAACTTAATCGTCGTCTCGTCGGCATTAGTCACACTCTAAGCGCGTTATCCTTTTACCCAGGCACACACACATCTCTCTGTGTGTGTGTGTGTGTGATGCGCAATTCCACACGTCATTTGCAAGTCCCTTTGATGGCCACGACAATAAAGACATTTGCCAAGATTTCGCTGCGGCAGGGAGAACTATTGACAAGTAGTGCAGCCTCACTATGCCAGACTCCCTCTGTTGCTACTTCTGCTCTCTCTCTCCATCCTGCAGCAAAGGGATAATTATGCCATATGCCATTTGCTGATTATGTGTTGCGGGTATGGGTGGGGTGGGTTGGGTTGGTTGACAGGGGGCGCCACATGCATTTAAATTAGCTGCATCAACTACGCAGCCTAATTCGAATCGAAACGTGCAACGTTTAAGGCTCATCTCATCAGCTGCATTAGCCGATTAGGCAGGCGATATTTATGTTTGCCTAATGCTGCCCTAGGTGTGTGTATGGGAGTGTGAGTGTGTGAGTGCGTGTGTATCTATTTCAAAAAGCTAATTTTACACGTTTGCATATCACGTGCTGCGCGCCGCTTCGTCATTGTGTTTCCAAATGGATAATGTCATCACGGGGTGAGAGTTTAAACGATGCTTGGCTAGCCGGGGGGCAGAGAGGGAGACAGTGGTGAGGGGTGACACACAGTTCGCAGGACGCCGACAATAGCATTGCAATTTAATTAAGTCACGCAGCATTTCGATTGCGCTGCTTTAAATTGAATGTGAATGCGCATTTGCTGCGCTGCCTTAATGAAGTTCGACTTGCTGCTGCACGATGCTGTCGCTAATTGGAAAGTTAAGAACTGACAGAAACACGCATTATCTATATATACAGTAATGCCAGAAAACAGCAATATCCTTATAGTGCAACGTTTACTCGAGTAATCGACAAATTTCACCTTTATAATTGATAAATAATGCAAATATGAAAAGATATTCAAATTAATAATTAAAAATAAAAAAAGTTGGTGGGTTTTCAAGGCCCTATAGAGGAGTCTTAAAATTAGACAAGGGGGTAGCATGAGTGACCCAAATTTTTGAAAATTTTTGACTCAGAATATTTTGATGGAGAATCCATTTAGAAGTCAAATAATGAATGATTTTTAACGAAGTTATGGGTTCTGGAAGCTTTTTAGAAGTCTTAAAAGAAGGCAAGGGGGTAGCATGGATAGTACAAATTTTTGAAAATTTTAGATTCATAATATTTTGATGAAGAATCAATCTGATGATTTTTAACAAAATTAGGGGGTTTCAAAGCCCTATATAAGTCATTAAAGAAGTCTGCTAGTTACATACATTTGTTCAAAGTTAGTATACCCTTTTTCGAAAATGTTCAGTGGTCGAAGGGTATTCCGATAATTGAACTAAGAGGTAAGCCACTCAGGTGTTAAAAACATAAGCAAAATGTATTTTTATATTATAAACTTTTAGTTTTTGCGCAATTTATGATACTACAGCAATTGCATCATCAAAGTTTTGATAGATACATTTTTTCCAATTTTCCAAGCGTGTGCAACCGCTGCTCGTTGTTCTGCTATTGACCCAAATGCCTGCAAATATTGCAGGGGCAACGAACCAGCATTTTTTAAATGCCATGCACATATATTTATGCCCGTGTGTGTACACGTACTATTTGCTGATTCAGCTGTGCCTGCTGCTTAACTCTTCTTTGTGCCGCACACACGAACAACAGTAACAACGCGGCCTGGACCCCCGGGGGGCAAATATGTGAAACAGGACGAAATTGTTGCAGCTTGTAAGGTTGCAGGTTGCCCAGTTGGCAGGTGGCAGGTGGAAGGTGGCAAGGGAAAAGGGGAAAAGGGGCAGCTGCTGCCGCTGCTGGGTGCCTTGTTAGCTGCTTCAGTCGCGCCGTGTTGCATGTTTGTTAGGCAGCCCGGGCAAGCGTAAGACATTTGCCAGCTTGCCTTAGGCAAGTGCAGCAGGGCAGTGAGCGAAGGGAAAAGAGCCGGGGCAGGGGGTGTGGAAAAGTGGCAGCAGAGCAAGCAAAAGGAATAGAAATACACGTAGTAATGCATGTTGTTTTTTTCTTTTGCTGCGCTTTCAGCGCTTTTGCCGCGTTTCTTTTTATGCAATTTGCCTGGCAGACGACTCGTTATTTTATTGTTTACCTGTGCAAACACAGACCTACACACACACACACACACATACACACACACGCAAACACACACACTCATACTCGCACTTCCCCCCGACAAACATAAGCAGCACATAAATTTGCCGCTTCGCTTTCTTTTTGGCAGTTGCATTCGTTTTTGCTGACACAATTTTCCGATATGTCGCACATACGGAAAACTGCGTGTAATTTCCAACGTTGATGATTTCCAAGCGAAATTAGCGTGTAAATAAAAGAATAACAACAGCAACAGAAAATTTAAAAACAATTTCACCTCTGGTTGAGTGCAACAAATTGATGTGAATTGAAATGTGTTTCTCGTGTTTGCGTTGACTTCAATTATTGCACGAGCAAATTGCCAAAGCGCCAGCCCCCCGTACGACCTACCCCGCACTACCTCTTCGCCCGGCTATAAAATCCTTTTAGCGCTAATCAAGTCGACACACTTTCGAGTGGCCCTCTGGCTGTGTCTGTGACTGCGACTGCGACTGCGACTGTGGCACATGTGAGTTGCAAAGTCGCCAAGTTGCAGGGTTGCGCGAGGCGATTCATTCGCTTATTTCGATACAAACACTCGAAAGTATCCACGAACAGGGAGGGGGGGGGAGGCTGAGGAGATGGCTGCTGTGTCTGCTTAAGAGCTTAAGTGAAATTACACTTGGAGCAGAGCAATTTCGTTCACACAAAATGCTCAAGCTGGGAGGGGGCGTGGCAATTGTAAAATGCTCGCTAAAAGCTTTTGCTGAACCCGCTCCGCGTCAACCCTCGCCCTCGCCCTTACCCTACGCTCTACACCTCCTCCCCACCCCGAAGTGAAATGAGGAAAATTTGGAAAAATTGTAAAGTGACATTGCGATAATCGCGTAATCGATGAAGTCTGTCATTATCCACGCAGCGCGGAGTCTGACACACGCTGCCAAAAGGCGAGTCAATAAGTACACTGCGAGAAAAAAACACTTAGGCGGCAAAATTGTTTGTAAAAAACGCGGTAGGTCGGGGAAGGACCATGGAGGGCAGGCCAGGGCGCCAAGCGACGGGTTGCACGTTCAGTTTTTGACGCTCGACGTTGTCACGTTGCAGGGCCGAAAAAGAGAGCAGAACAAGCAAGAGGCAGACAGACAGCAGGAGAGGCAGCTAGTGCAACAGAGAGAGTGAGAGAGAGAGAGAGAGGTAGCTAAGGGCAGCTGGGGTCGGCAATAAGTGTAGCTCTACCAAAAAACTTGATGCTCTGATTTTGATGTGGCCTGAGGGGTGGCGGGGCGAACAGATAAGGGCAGCAGGCAGATTCAATTTGACAGTTGCAAGAATTCAATTTTCTTGTCATCATGTTGCGGATTAGTTTCGTGCTGCTGCAGGGGCGTAAGAGAGAGAAAGAGAGGGGAAGGGAGCGCTGTGATGTTGAGCGAGCGAGGTGCCGCAGTTGAACATCATTTGCAAAAGTGCAGTCAGCGGACAACGGACTGTACGAGGCAGGCAGAGGCACAGAGGGGCAGAGAGAGAGAGAGAGCGAGAGAGAGAGGCGGGCAGACAGCTGGGAGCAGGCAGCAGGCAGCAAGTTACCAATGCACACGCACAAATGAGAAAAGTTGCAAGTTCTGAGAACTGCAAAAAAGTTTAGCAGCTGCCACAGCCGAACTACAGATCAACGAGGGACGCTACGAACGTTGGCGGCAGCGTGCGGCGTGCAGCGTGCAGCGTGCAACGTGCTGGGTTGCAATCTGTCTATGTGTCTGTTCGTCTGTCTGTCCGTCTGTCTGTCCCGCGCCTGGACAAATAACAAAGTTTGCGGCCAAGTCATGTGCGTGTCGCATTGCAATTGACGCACAACGCACGAGGCACACGCAGGGGGGGCTGCCTCAGAAATTGAAGAAAACATTTGAGAAACTTTTTAAGTTGCACGCGTTGATCAGCTGCAGGGCGTCAGTAATAAATAACAAATGCTAAGTGAGAGCGAAGAGAGAGAGAGAGAGACGGACTGCAGAGTGGATAAGTTGCAATTTCTAGATAGTTTTAGATCAAAGAGAAATATGAGCTGCAAATGGTATTCAAATGGAGTAATGTGTCTAAAGAATTGATGCAGATACAGTCTGTATATTCTCTTTTCTTATAACCAGTTTAATGCCCCTTCGTTTGTAACCAAGTTTATTTAAAGTCCTGTTTCAATTGTGGTTAATAAGCTGACCGAAATGCATGCGGGCATTTTGTGTTGATGGAAGTTTAAATTGTTGTACGATTAAATTGCTGAAGCCACTGCTTGTGCTGTCTCTCTCACTCACTCACTCTCTCTCTCTCTTTTTGTCTTCCTCTTATCTCACTCCCTCTTTATCACTTTCGTTGCTCCGTCTGCGCCTTTCACTTGACATCAGAGTCGTGCGGTCAGTTCTGCCAGGCTGCCAGCCCGGTGAAATGTATATCAATTAGGCCATTCTTTTGGCCATGTCAACGACACTCGGCATCTCTGTCCGCCCTGGCTGCACTTTGGGGCAGCCACAAGCTGTCGGCAACAGCAGCAGCACCAACAACACCAACAGCAACGATAACGACAACGACAACGACAACGACAACGACAACGACAACTTACAACAACAACCAATTAAAGAACAACTTAAACAAGCTGAGAACGAGTTAGGAGCCGCCTCTAAGCAGGCGCTCGTCTTGTGGGTACTCAAATTTGTCACGGCCCCCAAAATCCTTTGTGGATGTGGTCGAAGGGAAGCGCAGAGGCTGCTAGGCAGAGGAACTAGGCTAGCCAGGAAAAAATATGAAATGTCAACTGGAATGACTTATAGACTCCAGAAACGGGTGATCCATCAAGCGACCAACTGTCGTAACTGCTTAAATACTTAATATGCCAACAACAACAACTACAACAACAAGCAGCAGCAACACAACAAACTGAAATAACAAGAGACACAGTCAAAGAGTGGAAAACAATTTGCTGCCTACGGTTGTGCCTAGTTCCAACTTCCTTCAGCTCTCTCTTACCATCTTCAGACTCGAGCTGATGGATTACAGGCAAAAGGCGGCAGCTCACAGAAAGGTGTGGCACACAAAGCAGGCAGGAGCACAGTGCGAGCGCGGTGGGATGGGGTGGCAGCAGCACGATTAGGCTTTTGTTTGGCTTCTTGTCAAATTTCTATGGCCACACCCCCGACCCAGCTCTGGCTGTGGCTGGCTTTGTGAGTATCTGCGGCAAAGTGATTTGTGCCCAAAGGATTGAGGAAATACGTTTAATGAAGTGAAGGGTTCAATTCAGCCAAAGGATTGCCTTTGCCCGGGCGGCTGGCCAGAATCGAAGCGGCTTACGTAACCAGGCACAAAAGAGGAGGAGCACAAACAAAGTGGGCGGAGTCGGGTTCGAAGAAGAGAATAGCAAATCACATGCTTTTTATTTTGTACAATTGCGAAAAGTATTCGACAAATTTGTTGGTTTAAAGCAGCTTCACCGCTTAACTTGGCTTTAAGCAGCTGCGACTGCACACTCAACGCTTGACTTCAGTTTTTCTTTTGCCAATTACGCTGCTGCCATGTTGCCTTTCGTTGACCTTCACACATCCACACGAGTCCCGTTTCCGTTTTCCGTTTACGTTTCCGCTTGCAATGTGCTCGCGAGGCCGCGTCAATTTGCCAGCTCCAGAATTGGCAACCGGCTGGCTGGGGCTGTGCTTGCAACACAGGCAACATAATCATTTATCATAACAAATGGCATTTCTCAAGTGGCGTATGTGATTGCGCCAAAGCCAGCCGAGCAGCCGAGCAACTTGAAAATCAAGGCCAGCCAAGCGATCCCACTCGGCGGCCCATAAATCTGCAGGCTGTGCAAAAGTTGCGGATATACGAAACGGCTATGGCAACCATTTGTCTAATTTTAATGGGCATGCTAATAGACCCATTGGCTTGTCCAAAGCGAGCGGCCACTTGGTCAGCCAACACCTGCGGGCCTCCAAGCGGGACCGGGCGGGATCCAGTCGGTACCAGGCGAGACCCGGCGGGCACCAAGGCGGGTCAGCGGGCCAGTTGACTTTTAATTTATGTGCGGCCGAAACTTTTTGGCTCATTAAATACCTCAAAATGTTAAATGACTTACGAGCTGAATGCCACAAGGAGCCGCAACGAGATGTTGCAAACGATTGACTGCCGTCTGGAACGTGCTACAGCTGCGTCCACCTCCGCTCCCTCTCTCTCTCTCTCGCTCTCTCTCCACTGCGGCAGCCATTGCATCATCATTTGCCGAATTGCCGTTACGTGCGGCATTATCGGTCGAGCCACGAATCGCAGTCAGCAATCTCAGCAAGTCGAGCCACTCCGTTTGGCGATATTGATGAATAGGCGAACAGCATGGAGAAAGCCAGAGTAGGAGAGAGAGAGAGAGTGAGAGCACCGGAGCGAGAGCAACGGAGCATGGCGGGGAGCCTGGTTTTTTTAATGAGACATGACCTGTTATACTCTCGTTTTTAAAGAGTATAAAAACTTTATGATACAATCGGTGTAGAGCCATCAAAATGCACTCAGACAGACATTAGAGAAACTGCTTTATAGCACACGCATACTATATGCAATTTAAATGCACTTAAAGCCAGATGTCTATATGATATTTGAATGCGAATTACGTAATACAACTAAGTGCAATTAATTCATTTTCGATACTGCATCAAAATATTATGAAATAAAAACTTAAAAAAAATTGACTCTTGTTAGAGTGTTAATATCTTTTTGCTCCAACTTCGGGCAGCCATTTTTTCGGTACCTAAAAGTATGCTGCTCAAAAATACAAGCTTGACAATTTTATGCACTTGCATTTTAATTTGCGCATTTTCTTTATGAATTTTTATTTGATATTTCATATAAGCATAATTTGCAGCTGTGCCAAATATGTAAAGAGTATTCACATGCTGCTACAGCATGCCGTGCTGTTTTATCTCATCCTCATTTGCTGCTGAATAAATTCAGTTTACGTTTTCAGTTTTGTTTTCTTTTGCCTCATTACTCATTAATGATGCGAATCTAAAAAAGCTGGCAGCACATTTCACGAGCGGCGAAACTTCGTTTATTTGTTCGCTTCCAGCTGACACCTGACTCGCTGTCGGTGCAGCAGTCAGTCGGAGAGCTCATTTAAACCACAAACGGAAGTTGATTAACGGATTGTTCATAATTGCATAAGCATTTTATGATAATTTGCAGCAATTTTGTAATATATATTTGTTTGTTTAAATTATTTTTAATACATAATTCAATTATATTGCCTTTTAATTGTCGTCATACAGTTTAGTAGCATCAAGAGACCACTGTGCAAGGCAAATGCGGCGCCTGATGCACTTGCACACTGCGCAGGCAGGCAGAAAGGCACACAGGCAGACAGACAGGCAGGCAGAGCGACTAGCGGGCCGACATCTAGTCGGATATGGGCAATTCAATCATGGCTGCGAACCGCACATAAAAGGACAACCCAACTCGGTTGGCCCCACTGACCAACTTGAAAGTGCCAACATATTCTCTACTTCTCTCTTTACCTCTCTATTTCACATGCAAGTGTGTGTGTGAGTGTGTATGCGATCATAAATATTTATGAGTGTACTCTCACTGGGTGCTCGAACCGTACTCGGTTACGCCTCGTTCATTGCAATGGCGAATGCATTTTAATTCATTTATCGCACCTGAGCGGGCACAAATAAAATCCTGGTAATGGCGTTTATTTAGAAATGTACGAGCTGGCTTTGACCCGGTAACACACACACACACACATACACTCACAGTTGTAGACTGCAGCAGAAACACGCTTCCGGCAAATTTAATTTAAAACGCAAACCCCCGAAATTCGTTGAACCTCAATCAGCGACGTCGCGCACTGCAAACGCCCCGCTAGCCATTGTTCGTTATGGCCAACAGCAGCCACTGCGTCTAATTGTGTGTGTGAGGGGATGAGTGTGTGTGTGTGTGTTAGCCAAGTGCTAGCATGCGCATGTGGCCAAAACTATGAAGCTGCTTTTGCTTTCAGCCAGAGCCAGTGCCAAAGCCAAAACCCAAACCGGAAACAGCATCCAACTGGCAGCCATCTCTGCGTCTCTCGCGGCCAACTACTACTACTCTCCCGCTGCCCGCTCTTGGCCAACGTTGACCCGCCTGGTCAGTTAATGCAGTTGCTGTTGCTGCTGCTTTTTACTGCTGCAGCAGCAACTGTTGTTTTTATTAGTTTCTTCTTGTGCGCTGCGCTTTGCGTTTGCCGCGCTGATTGTTGTGTTGTAAATTGCATTTGCGGTCAACACAAAGTGCACTTTCTAGCGGACAACAACAGTGGCAGCAGCAGCAGCAGCAGCAACAGCAGCGACAAAGTTGGCAATAACAATAACAAAATCGTTGTCAACCAGGCCTCCCATTTTGTGCCCCAGTTTGGTATTTTTATTTTTCTCTTTTTTTTTCACCAGTTCTGTCTGTTTGCCATTTTCGTCGGTTTTTACTTCTCATTCTCATTTTGTTGTTTGTTTCATTTAAATTGCCATTAGGTGCGGCTTTGTTTCAGCTTCCCCTCTCTCTCCCTCTCTGCCAGTCCGTCTCGGTCTGCCTGTGTGTTTGCTATCAGCATGTCTGTGTGTGTCTGTGTGCCCATTTTAGCAACCACAGCATTTGGGTTAGCATTACCTTCGCACACACACACGCACGCGCCGCTCATCTCCTCCGCCCAGCAGTCTCACATTTCCGGCTATCTCTCTCTCTCTCGCGCGCTCTACCATTCAATCCCTCTCGTTCTGTATTTAGACATTTTTGTGCTCAATAATTTTCACTACGTTTCTGCTTTTTTTTCTTTGCGCCCAACTTTTCCAGCATGCACTAAAAATTCAACAGTTTTCTTTCTATTTGAGCATCTAACCAAGCTTTCCCTGCATCACCCTTCCCCCCCCTTGCTCACTGTTGCTCACTTGGCAGTCGGTGTTTTCATTTTTTTTCGTTTGCTTCGAGGGCAGCAGCTCTCGGTTTGTTTTTAATTAAAACAACAATGTGCCATCCCACTCGGGGCATCCCTTTAGCCCGCTCTAGCGCGCTAACCCTTCGCTCCACACACGCACACGCACACACACACGCGGAGATACTCACACATGCATATAGTATTATTGTATTGCCCGGTCTGGTCGGAACTGTTGCTGTGTTTTGCTTTTTGTATGCGCTTACAATTTCATTTCACTCGTTTTTTGTTTCCTCTATCCATCTCTCCTCTCCTCCTCTCTCTCTCTCACTCACTCTCTCGCCTTCTGTCTGCCGGCGTTTACGTTTTGTTCCTGGCTGTTTTGTGTGAAAAGTGATAAGTGAAATATGCTTTTCAGTTTTCAATTTAGCCGTTCAATGCAATTCCAATTTGATATTGCCAATGGGGGCGTGCCGCACGACCATAGGAAGGCGAGGGGCACTCGATAGCGTTGTCGGAAGCATAATAATAGTCACATTGGTTAGAAATAGAAATAGAAAATGACTGTCAGTTGGTATTGTTTAATTCGTATGCACAAAAATGCAGGCATCGCGTTGCCCGCAAAGTCTGTCATTATATGTTGCATACGCACAGGGGCATTTCGAGAGAGTCGTACGCCATTTGCATTTTGCTGAGCGTGTGAGTGTGTGAGAGTGTGAGTGTGCTTGGCGTACGTTCAGTTCGCTGAACTCCCCAAGCACAGGGCGTCCAGTTCCCCGCACCACGCCACCCGCTTCCTGCCCCTTGGGAGCCAATTTAGCATGCGCCGCACGTCGCGACGCTTCGGACACCTCACGAGCACTTGACACTCTTTGTGCAGCACGATCCCGCCCAGCTGCCTGTCCAATATTTCTAATGCCTTTGACTTTGCACCACCAGCCAGCACGAGGTGGCAACTGGGCGTAGTACAAACATTTGCCGGGTCAACAAAAGTCGACTTGGGATAAAATCGCAAACGCTGCACAGTGTGACTGGAAATTGTTTTCTACATTTACCAGAAATATTGGTAAATACATTTTAAGCATTTTAAACATTTTAAGCTTTTATTGAAGTATAGAACTTTTAGCTGAGTGAAGTTAAATATAAAATAAAACTAACACAGTCGTTAACAACGTTTATAAATCTTGTAAATTACTTTATTTTTAATTTAAATTTATAATAAAAATTACCTTCACTAAAGAGGTATGTATATTACGTTTTCATTTAATTTTATTTTATTTTTGAGTTATATTTAAAATAAAAATGACTTACATTTAAGAGATAAATTACGTTTTATTTAAAACTACATTTTCTTAAGTTACAAAGCAATGAACATTATTTGAATAGCTTTCAATTTTGATATATATTCATAGCACCGTCCCACTGTCAGCTGTGAATTGAGTTGGGGCAGCGTTAAAGACCAGCAACAGGCTCTGAAGTGCACTGCACAAACACACTCTCTCTCTCACCCACACACACACACACACACCCACTGCTGCAGCTCTGCTGCTACAACGAGAATCGCAGAAAATAGACTGTGCAATTTGGTGCCAGAATAATTCCCCGCTCCTCCCCAACCCCACAGAAGCCGCCCGCCGGACCCGTACCCGAACCCGAAACGTAGCGCGTCGCCTCGTAAGTTCGTGATGGGAGTCTTGTCGCAACATTTGCAGGAACATGGCTCATTTGTGTTAATTTGAAAACGCTGACAGGACGTGGAGGACAAAGGACTCCATAATGAGACACGCTCCCACACACACACACCCACATACACACGCACACACCCTTTCTGTCGACTTAGTAAGCGTATGTGAAATTTCAGACGAGACGAAAAACGAAATTATAATTGTCAAACTGTAACTAACCCACCAAGCAATTGGGACAACATTAAATTTTTCGTAAAATCAAAAAGAACTTCACAAAATGTCTTATCTAAAAATTATTTTTATTTGCATGGGTAAGTTACACGTATTTTGAGATCGTCATCAATGAATCTGTTTTAATATTTCTCCTTATTACGTCAGGCAACTCTTGTAGCTCGCCAATGGCCGAGGCTATTATGCAAAATCTTATGGTGCAAACCAGTCTGTATTGGGAAGTCGATAGTGCTGCACTGCGTGGCTGGAACATCGGAAGGAGACCACACAAATATTGTTTGCGCGTCCTGCACGAGCACGGACTTCGCTCGAAACATTTCTGTCGTTTGGTAAATGTGAAACAAAGTGTCGAGCAAATTAATGAATAACTTAAGCTACTCTGTCTCCTTCTCTGTCTCTCTTGCAGCTTACGAATCACGACTTTTCATATTTCGATTATATCATACCGATGAACAAACATGTACACAAGGAGCTGCTTTCGTGGGCGGCCTGTAATCATATCACAGATTTATCCAAAATTATTATGCTTGGTGCATTTGGCAGGAGTTTGAACGGCAACTCAGTTGTCGAACTAACTCAGGTAAGACGCTCCCACTAAACACCCTAGCCTAACTGAAAGTTCAACTTTCTCTCGCAGACAAGCAAGCTGAAAAGCTTTCGAGCAGGCTACAATAGAATAAAATTATTGTGTAAACAATTGATTTTAAGCCAAAACGTGGAAATTATCAAATACGATTTTCCAAGTACCGACGATGAAGAAGAAAGTCAAGAATTTCATCAAATAGAATCGATTGAGACCAGCGAAAATAGTTCTCCGATTCCCATGGTTGGGCCAGTAAAATGCAACTCGAAAATATCGCTTTCACACTATGTTAGCCAAGACGAACACATATACCACGGAGCAAGCAAAATGTGTCAGAACTGTGGCCAGAAATATCTATCAGCGCTTTAGGCGGGTTTCTAACCTAACAACTGTATCTACGAAATGTAAATAAATTTAATAATGACTTTTATCCGACACGTGTCCGTATCATCGACATTGCATCGATCTTCTGCTGCATAATTTGCCTAATTGGCTTAGCAATTTGGCTATATGAGGCGCGACGGGCTCTGCGCCAGCTCTGTTTGGTCGTGGTTCTCGAATCCATCGCATCGCAGCTGTCAAGGGGCCGAGTCGAGCATGGCGCGCGGTTTGTTGCCAGAGACGTTTGCCGTTGCCATCGCTCCCAGATTCGAGGCGCAGTCCAGCGGCAATGGATCCGTGCTGGACAATGTGAGTATAGATTATTTACTCTTAAATTCTATTGCTTGATCTGCTTGCAGGTGCTGCCGGACATGGCGCATCTTGTCAATCCGTACTGGAGTCGCTTTGCTCCCATGGATCCGACAATGAGTAAAATTCTAGGCCTATTCACGCTGTGCATCCTGATCATCTCGTGCTGTGGCAATGGCGTTGTGGTCTACATTTTTGGCGGCACTAAATCGCTGCGCACGCCCGCCAATCTGCTCGTCTTGAATCTGGCTTTCTCCGATTTCTGCATGATGGCATCACAGTCTCCAGTGATGCTGGTCAATTTCTACTATGAAACCTGGATACTGGGACCACTCTGGTGTGATATCTATGCAGTGTGTGGCTCCATGTTCGGTTGCGTCTCGATTTGGTCGATGTGCATGATCGCCTTCGATCGTTACAACGTGATTGTTAAGGGTATCAACGGCACACCGATGACCATAAAGCTGTCAATCATGAAAATACTCTTTATTTGGCTGATGGCAACATTTTGGACAATTATGCCGCTTATCGGCTGGAGCAGCTACGTGCCCGAGGGTAATCTGACCGCGTGCAGCATTGACTACATGACAAGGCAATGGAATCCGCGTTCGTATCTCATCACCTACTCGATATTTGTCTATTACGTGCCGTTGTTTCTGATCTGTTATTCCTACTGGTTTATTATTGCTGTGAGTTGACGGAGGTTTGCTCCCTTTGTGTGCAGTTTTCTTACGCTTTCTCCGCTTGCCTCTAGGCCGTTGCAGCCCACGAGAAGGCCATGCGCGAGCAAGCCAAGAAAATGAATGTGAAATCCTTGCGCAGCTCTGAAGATTGCGACAAAAGCGCCGAGGGCAAGCTAGCTAAGGCATATACGGCTTACCAATATTTATTAAACATTATAATAATCAACTGTTCTTCAAAGGTGGCTCTAACAACCATTTCGCTCTGGTTCATGGCCTGGACACCGTATCTGGTCATCTGTTATTTCGGCCTGTTCAAAATCGAGGGCCTAACGCCGCTTACAACCATATGGGGTGCCACATTCGCCAAGACCAGCGCTGTCTACAATCCCATTGTCTATGGCATAAGGTAAGTGTGCTTAGCCAATTATTGTGTAGCCTAGTAAAAATCGTGTGTCTATGCATTAAGTCATCCCAAGTATCGTTTGGTGCTCAAAGAGAAGGTAACTATGCCTTTACACCTATTTAAAGTATATATTAAGACCCTCTCCCGCCCACTTTCACAGTGTCCCATGTGTGTCTTTGGCAACACCGATGAGCCCAAACCAGATGCGCCGGCTTCGGAAACGGAAACAACCTCAGAGGCTGAATCGAAGGCCTAAAAACAAGAAGATACAAATGAAATTTAAGCAATTGCCTAAAACAGGCACAAAAATGCAAAAAAAAAGAGAATATGTATTAAAGAAGCATCTTGAAACTATCAGAAAATGATACAAAAATGTAAAAAATATTTAAATTCAAGCAGGCATAAAAGAAAGAACTTATTGTTGAATTTGAAACTTTATTTGAATTGAAATGTTCAATTCCTTGGCAGGTGAATTTCCATTGCATACTTCTAGGATCGTCGCAAATTCAATTAAAGCAAAGCAAAGCTGTGCGCTTTTAATTTGAGTCTGCGCTGAAAAGTATGCAACGTTTGTGTGTGCTGTCATTTCGTAAAAGCAAAATTCAGAATTTATGCAGTTATATTTATTAAAATTGAATATTTGACAGCGTGTCACGGCTGTGCCACACTGCAAAAATAAGTTAAGAGTTTTGCTCTTCATTCTGCTTGGCTGCGCAAATCCCTTACGTCTTCAACTCCCACTCCGGCGCACATTTTCACGATATTAATGTCGCTTGCTTTGCTTTGACTGTTTCGTTGCACGTCTAATGATGATAATTACTCAGTTACATACACCCCACCCCCCATCCTCTGCCGCACATTTAGAGTAATGAGCACGAGACGCACACACACAGACAACGACACACATACGACGAAAGTCTAATTAGAATACACAACAAAGCAAGCAACAAAGTGAAATTTCTAACCCCGTCAGCACATCGAGCACATCTTGCTACCGCAATCGAGTGCTGACTCTGACAACGCCACTCGACCGAATGGGCATATCAAGTACGCAGTATATCGAATATCTAGATTAAGTTCTCGAATCTTGATTAAGCTTTTATTGTTCCTACTGTGTGGCCCAGCGGGCAGCTGCTGCTCACCAGAACAGACCCAGACGAGCTGCACCCGAGTTGGCCCAATGCTGACCGGCCAGTTCGCCCACCGATGCCATGGCCAAGCCCCGTGCAATGTCCACACATTTCTTATATTCCGGGATTTCTGGCACAGTTGTCAGACCCTTCTCGCAGTTCTTCAGGCCCAATCGCAGAAACTCCATGACGCTGATGCTATGCTCGCGTGCCTCCGAATTGGGCGGCAGTTTGTCGTCGATCACACGCTGCACAGCCTGCTCTGCTGCTGCGCCGGCCAAGATGGCTTCCTTGATGGCCACATCCGTTGCATTTTGTGCCCGTGCCTGCCGTTGTTAACAAGTTTAACCATTAGCTCTGGCATGACTTGACTGCTTCAAATTTAAACTCACCGCACAGATCAGCAGGCAGATCACTAGAATTGACGCAGTAGGCAACATTCTTGCTTTACGTACAACTGAAAACTGTTCAAACCTTGGCCAGATTGTTGTCTATAACGAGCGATGATCTATTTTATCTAACCATTTTTTATCTTATCTCTGGCACGCTAATGAGTTGTAAAACAGCAAATGCTGTAAACGCCGCCAGCTTGTCAACAGTTTCAACCTAATTACATTTTATGGCATCTTGCGAAACGAATCGGCGATCAGATTACTTATCTGCGACGCAGTGTGGATGCAGCCTGTGGCACTTAATACATCTATTTCAGAAGCTAAGTCAAGGTAAATAGGAGAGCGTCGATAAGAGGTGCGAAAGATAAACACAGACGAGTCGCTCGACATTTAAACCGGATGTGAGTCACTTGGCAAGCGGCGCACACACACACACGCTGGACAAGACTTGCTAGATTTTTGCTTAAATTTTGACCACTTTTCCGTGCCACATTCTCTTCCGCCCCTCGCCGCACTCGACGGCAACGAGCCCTGACAGAATACAGCCGCAAAAAATGGTTGCCTGCTTTTCGGGGGCGCAAGTTTTGCATACAAATCCGCAAACCCAAACAAATTTACATACATGCGCTTATGGCGCAGCGCAGGCGACGGATATATAGACGCACTACCCCAGCTGTTTCCCAACCGATTTTAGCATATATTTTTTGACTGGCTGAGGCCAAATGCGGCGGCTTTTATTTTGTCCACTTTTTAAAGCGCTCGAAATGGCGCAACTTTTGCATTAGGCAGTGCCCCGGAAATAGGCGGCGCATGGGCGTGCCCAAGAATACCGCAGAGCTGGCTAAAGTTCATGCCCCACACGCACACACACACATATATTCATTGTAATGACAACAGAACGCAAGTTTCAATCTTGAGGCAAATATTTCAATTAAGTGACAAAACTTTGCACTCTCCTGATCCTTGTAATTCGCCTTGTCATCCTTGTGTGTGTTGGGTAGATTGTGTGTGTGTGTGTGTGTATGTCTGTGTGTGTTTGTGTGTGTGCATGGCCAGCGGCTGTTTCAAAATTTACATTTAATTACATATTTGAATTTGAATGTGCTTTCCCGCATTTGGGCCGCCAACGAGGCGTATGCGTCATTTGGTTGAATCTTCTCCACAGTCCTTGCCGCACCCTGCCCGACGGTCATTTGCGACGGTCATCTTTGGCTCGTTAAGCCAAACAATTTAATCCCATACTTATGCCACAAGCCCGTTCCATTCGAAACGAAATTCGTGTGCAAAACGACGTGACATCAAATCAAATTGGGCAAACGAGACGGAGGACACTAGATACTACTGTCGGTGGACACAATGGAAACTGCATTGGGCGCACACACATTAATCAACATGGGGTAATTTTCAATGGTTCGCTTTTGGCAATGCGCTCCGGAATCATGCACTGGAAACATTTTTGGCAGGACGACACACATAAAGTACACGCAGAGGCAGAGCGGGAGAGAGAGTGGGAGAGTGGGAGAGTCCAAGGCGGGCAAATTGATGAATGCATAGAAAGGGCTGCCGTCGAAGCCAACAATTCGCACAATGTTCGCACAAAGCCGCGCGGATGGGGGTGAGCAAGTGGAGGCCAGAGCACCGAGAAATGCCGCAAAGGCGAACAAATAAAGTGAAGGAATTCAAATATTTGGGCAAAATGCGTCAAGTTTTTTGCTCAGCCCACTCTCGAGGACATTGGAAAGCGCCACAACATTAGCGCGACTCCGACCATGAGAGCACCGGGTGTGCCGGCTCACACAGGGAATCCTAAGCAGGGGCAAGCGTAAAATATTTGCACCCAATCCCCCCGAAAATCGCACAACTTGCAGCTGAGTGTAACAGGGTGTGGGGGGGGGGTAAGGTCTGGTAAATTTCGTAATAGCTGGAAATTTAATAAAGTACAGATATGCAAAATACGTCGAGTGAGCCATGGCTCGCCCGTGGCCACATCAAAGTCTGCTCCCGGGTCAAGGATGTAACCGGCTACCCCCCCGGCTCGAGTTTACTGGTCACTTGGCGTCGGGTTGCTTTTAAAACGTTTATTAAAGTGATTTTATCGAATCTATGTTGGTGTATTGCACTTTGGTATTCTCTCTGATTGAGGTTGGGCTTAGGCTGCGGCGGCGACGGCGGCGGCGGCGCGAGGAGCCGCAGTCGAGGAGGCTGCCAGCAGACGTGCCTGCCACTCGTCATCGATTTCCTTCAGCGCGTTCTTGGCGCTCGTCAACGCCGGCTTCACGCAACGGATTTGCAGCCATGGCAGCGTGGCCGTATTGCAGTTGGCGAATCCCAGCTCGGCGTCTGCGAGTGCAGCATCTACACGTGCCGATAAATCAGTCGGGAAATCGGGCTGGTTACGCAGACGCTCGGCCTCTTTTTGCAGCACAAATGACTGGAAGAACGAGGAGACGGAGAAGCCTCCAAAGCCCACTGGAGCAGGAGCGGGAGCAGCAGCATTTGGCGCGGCAGCGGCAGCGGCACCGGAAGCGCCCGCAGCGGCAGCTCCGCCACCGAACAGTCCATTCAAATATGGATTGTAGGCGGCAGCAAAAGGATTGGCAGCCGCGTAGGGATTGGCAACGCCAAACGGACCGACGGGTTGCGCCTGCAAAGAGTCAAAACAGTTAACAAATGTCGCTGCGATCACAAATCTATATATATACGATATGTATGCTCAATTACCTTGGCACCAATGCAGGCCACGCTGGCAACGAGCAGAACAATTGCGAATTTCATTTTAATGCGATTCGATTTCGTTTTCTTCTGAGATGGCTCAGTCGTTGTAGTTTCAGAGAGACTAATAACTGGCCAGACTTGGGAAGGCGTTTTTATACACATTAGAAAACAAATTTGCCATTTTTATCTCGCTTATCTCGCCGTATTGAACTGATTTACATGCTCTACTGTTTGCTTACTAAGTGTAGAATAGTAATCCCACTCAAAGGGTTATCTTCAAAGATAAAAACAAAAACAAGGCGCCGACTCATCGCAGACGTCATGAATGCGTGTGAGTTTAGTTATCATTCTTGACTCTCTTTCGAAAACAAGCATATTTATTGCAGGGGACAACGCCTACGACTCTACTCTGATGGGAAATCCGCACTGAGCAGGGATTAACACGTTCAAAAATAACCGGATGGCGCTCTGGAATTTCAAGATAAAATTACAAAAATTATGTTTCTCTAAATGAGTGCACTGCTTGTTTTTTGGCTAACAGACCGTTAACAATTGCTGATAACGCAGGCGCTGCACTGCTTGCAAATCTGTGGCAGCAACAAAGCAAAATAAAATGTTATTAACAGAGAGATTTATACTGGCTG
Source organism: Zaprionus inermis (assembly GCA_018151445.1). NCBI lineage: Eukaryota > Metazoa > Arthropoda > Insecta > Diptera > Drosophilidae > Zaprionus > Zaprionus inermis. The sequence goes on along the minus strand of JAECXD010000640.1, from coordinate 1,388,739 downwards.
GGAGCGCGGTATCGGTTGCCTCACACACTGCTTCGTATGTTTTTGGTGCTATTCCTTATACGAGACGCACGATGGGATATTCTAATGCGATCCCGCTCGCGCAATTCATCCAATTTGCTTGTTATGAGACGGTTATTTAAAGGTTTTTGGCGACAACAAGTTAACAGTCTACCCAGTAAACATTCTGTTAAAGGTGGATAGTAAAATGTTACAAGTCCGGCAATATGTTTTTGCGCATGAGTAACATATCAATCAGCTTTCAAGCATGAAGGCAGAGCACATCGGCAGCCCTGGAGCCTGTAAATTTATCGAAATGGGAATAAACCATCGAAAATTATAATTTATATATACATTTAATTATATTCAAGCATTGGTCTGTAGAAAATAGCCTCTAATTTACAAATAAATAATTGTTTAGACAATAAAACTATGCAGAAACTATCAACGAAAGCCTTTCAATGACAATACTAAAAATAAAACAAACACTCGGAATTATTCAAATCGATAATGTTGTTTATTTGTTCATTGATTGATAATTTGTAATAATCAATGCGCATTTATTTGAAATTTCCCGCGACAAATGCGAATCAGTGGAACAGCTGTTCGCTCATGCGAACGACTTTTGAATGAACTGCCACAACCCTGGCAACTGTTCGCCTGTGTTGGCAAACAAAATTGTTTCAGTGATAAAATTTTTGTACACAGTCAAAATATCGATTCAGTTTGGAAGAGGAAAAACGACCCCCGCGTCCAGCACAACCAGCCCCAAGGCAGTGGGAGAAATAGTAGTAGTAACGACAGTCAGTCAGTCCTTCAAACATTACGCAGTCAATCGTCGGGCACACATCCAAGGTTCTGGCAGTTCACAAAAAGAAAAGAAAAAATAATAAATAAAAGAAGATAACGCCAGAACGTGCAGCGCAAACGAAACGAGTGAAAGTGCGAAATCAAAATCTGAAAAGACAAAATCTATGTAACTGGCATTCGTTTTGCCACAGTTTCTTCCAGTAACATCCACAGTCAGCCCGAGCAGCACCAGCAGCAGCAGCAGCCCAATCACCTCCAGCAGCAGCAGCAGCAGCAGTAGAACCCAGCTGCGAGCGTATCCACCCCCTACACTAGAGTGCACGCCGCGTAAGTCATCCAAACGTTATAAATAGATATATAGCGTATATTAATATTTAGGCAATAAAATCAAATAAAATTGGTGAACAAATCAAATGGAAAATTAATTGGCAAGTCAACTAACTCAGCTAAACCCGTTCACAGCAACCGCGTCGTTGACATCTCAGCATCGACAACAACAGCAGCAACAACAACAACTTGAGTGCCTGCAGCGTCTGCAACAACAACAATTAAGGCATCACGATGGCTTTCGCCGGACTAAAGAAACAAATCAACAAAGCGAATCAGTATGTGACGGAGAAAATGGGTGGTGCAGAGGGCACCAAGCTCGATCTGGATTTCATGGATATGGAACGGAAAACGGATGTCACCGTTGAACTGGTCGAGGAGTTGCAGCTGAAGACGAAGGAGTTTCTGCAACCAAATCCAACGGCGCGAGCCAAAATGGCTGCGGTCAAGGGCATCTCGAAGCTATCCGGACAGGCCAAATCGAATACGTATCCACAGCCCGAGGGTCTGCTGGCCGAGTGCATGTTGACTTATGGTAAGAAGCTCGGCGAGGACAACAGCGTGTTCGCGCAGGCGCTCGTCGAGTTTGGCGAAGCGCTGAAACAAATGGCCGACGTCAAGTATTCGCTGGACGACAACATCAAGCAGAACTTTTTGGAGCCCCTGCATCATATGCAGACCAAAGACCTGAAGGAGGTCATGCATCATCGAAAGAAGCTGCAAGGCCGGCGTCTTGACTTCGATTGCAAGCGTCGTCGGCAGGCCAAAGATGATGAAATTCGTGGTGCTGAGGATAAGTTTGCCGAATCATTGCAATTGGCACAGGTGGGCATGTTCAATTTGTTGGAAAACGATACTGAACATGTTTCACAGTTGGTAACTTTTGCTGAAGCACTTTACGATTTTCACTCTCAATGCGCCGATGTGCTGCGTGGCCTGCAGGAGACGCTGCAAGAGAAGCGCGCCGAGGCGGAGAGCCGGCCACGCAATGAGTTTGTGCCCAAGACGCTGCTCGATCTGAACTTGGACGGCGGTGGCGGCGGCCTCAATGATGACGGCACGCCGTCCCACATTAGCTCGAGCGCCTCGCCGTTGCCCTCGCCGATGCGCTCGCCAGCCAAGTCAATGGCCGTAACGCCACAACGGCAACAGCAGCCCTGCTGCCAGGCACTCTACGATTTCGAGCCCGAAAATCCTGGCGAATTGGGCTTCAAAGAGAACGATGTTATCACGCTACTCAATCGGGTCGACGATAATTGGTATGAGGGCTCTGTGAATGGACGAACCGGCTATTTCCCACAGTCATATGTCCAGGTGCAGGTTCCATTGGCCAACTAAGCGCCACAGTTGCTAGCAAATTAGATGGACAATGAGAATGCCGAAAGCAAAATAATTAATAACTAAATAATTAACTGAAAAGAATGTTGGTTTCGTCGTCATCGGCGCTCAGTTTGGCAGCACATGTAATCACATCCATACAATGTAGTTCATGAGCAATGAAAAATGATATATGAATATGGTTAGAGTTACGATTATACAGTTACAGTTACGGTTACGGCTTAGCTAGCACAGCACATTCATTCGTGGCCATAAGCAGAAAAGGCAAATTGCGAATCGCCAGGACGCAAGGGGACGCATGAGGATCAAAATTAAAAGCGAAATTATACCAGTTGGCAAAACAATAACTAACAAATTAATTACTTAATTACAATTATATTATTAATATACTACTGAATAACTAAATTTACCAAAATGTTACAAATCGATTAGAAATTTCCATGCGTTTTCAATTCGAAAATTGTCAGTAATTGTTCTCTACTTTGTATTGCAAATTTTAATTCAAACGTAAACTCGAAAGCGACAAAACACAAATACCAAAAACAAAAAATTCGATTCAGATTCTGCAGCTAAAGATATTCGAACCACGCAAACACAAAAAAAAAGTATTTATACTCAAAAAAAAACACACACAGAACTTGGCGGCAAGTCAACTCAAGATATAAATTAGTTAGCGATACGTACATACATACTATATGCATATACCTACCGGAAATAACTACATATATCGGTTGCAATCTTTCTGTTCTGACATTCTCATTGCTTGATTGATTGTAATTTCTAGTTAATTTCCATTATGCGCTCTCTTTACGCCAGCTCTTTCTATACCTTAATGAAAAAACAAAAAAAAAAATGATAAATACCTAAAACTACCTACATCATATACCTAAGTGTATTCCTATATATTTATTGTATATCCTAAACTGATATTTGTGCAAAAACAATACTCCCCACACTCTATCCCTAAAAGGCATATGAAACGATAATGAAACGAAGAAAAGCAAATGAAAACTTCAAAATGAAAAACTAATTGTCTTAATGTTTGTTGTAAAATTTAAAAAATTAATTCAAATTCAAGGATGAAACAACAAGATTTATATCCTACTTTTTTGCTCCTTTTTATGTGTGTTGTTTTTTGTTATTTATATACATAACTATTATATAAATCAAATTATATATATATACATACAATATATATATATAAATATAGATATATTTATTAAGCATATTATCTACATGTATATTTACTATTATGTATTTATTATAACGTATACTGAACAGCAGCGTAAATACAAAAGTTAATAATAATAATAACAACAACAACAACAATATTGATAACAATAACGATAACGATAATGGCAAAATAATGAACAACAACGTATGAAACGGAATCCTCCTAAGCAAAAACCAGCATAAAACTAGTTAAAATTTGAAATTAAACATTAATTACTGATATTTAAACGTTGATAATAACTATGTATAAACATAAGCGAAACCTAAACGTAACGCAAAACCAGTCAAGTCGAAGCATAGCAAAAATGAGAATGAGAAAAAATAACTAACCGAAAGCAACAGCAGCAGCATAGCAACAAAACAAATGTGTGTTTACTAACAGTAAAAGTAAAAGCCTAGATGAAATAGAGTAGGGTACTACTACATACCTAATTATGTATCTGCATCATCTGCAGCGCAAGGCAGACGAGTCTGGCCCCATGTGGGCGTATTTAGTGCGATATATACGAATGTATATATAGGTTCGAGCGAAGGTATACACAATTATATATTTACTGATAATAAATTAGTTAACGAGAAGAACATTTTCATTTGCCCGTGCGAAAATACCGAATATAAATTACGCGATCCACACCGAATCGCTTGCCAAACATTTCCAAAGACAGACAGAGAGAAATATACAAAGAGATTCCCAAAAGGCAAGCGAGTTTTTTTCCCATTGGCAAACAAGTTAAACAATAATAATTGTAATTATGCATTTGTGTGGTGGAATCAAAAAAAAGATTAATAAAATCAATAAACATTATGATATATACACGTACATACATACCCTACAAGCTAATTGCATACATAAAAGCAAATAATATGACAACAAGAAATTAAATAAGTAATACGCTAAAAAAAAACAAAACTGAAGCCCTAATTTACGCAAATTGATAACATTTAATTTTCAATGTGTCTTTCGTTCAAAATCATAAAACAAAAACAGAAAACCCAATTTGCGTTTTGTTATTTGCATGTTGACCTTAAACGCGAAACGTTCCGCACCCGCTACCGGCACCCCTTGCATTGACCTTGGCCCCAGCCCCAGACTCGAGGTCTGTGCATGTTGCGTAACATTGATTTGGATGCTGCACGTTGCTCGCTGCCTCGTTTGCCTGGGATGCATCGGGATGAGGCACGACACAGCGACGACGCCATCAATAAAACCAAAGAGATGCCCGAGAGGGCAAGGGTGGCATGTGGATTTTCGATTTTCCACAGAAACACAATGAAACAGACAGACAGAGCAGCCAACGTTCGCACATCCCCGTCAGGCATTGCCTGCCTCCCCCCTTGGCATGACACAGAAACGTGACGCAACATTGTCCCTGCGCTCATCTTGTCATCATGCGTTTAGACCATGTCGTCATTCTCGAGGATTCCGGGTGAGTAGGCTAGTCACTCCTTAAGGGGGTGCGAGAGACAGCTAAGAAAGAGTAAAGGCTAAAAATAATTTATGGAATTAGTCGATTGTTGGTTCTGTAACATGAAATGACGGCATTGCCGACTTGCGACAATATTATATTACGCCAGATACTAAATCTCAATGGGCTGAAAGAGATGTGCTGACCTAATAGCAAACATAAAATAAATTCTGAAATAAAAAGTTGAAAGAAATGATATGCAATCAAAGGATACATATATGTATTATTCGAAAATTCCTGGTCATTTGTTTGATGTAACTTGTTGCATTGCTAAAATCGGTTTTCCAACCTGCAGAAAAATTGTTTAACAAATTTTTAATTTTCTTTTACTTGCTGTTTATTTCCTATGTTTATAAAATGTTCTTTTCCACAATCCCCTAAACGGTTTGCACGATTTGTTTATGGTTAAGGAAGTGCAATCCTTGCTCTGAAAATCTCTAAATTCATACAGGCAGCCGAACATGGCTTTATCGACTCGGCCCTGTTCAAGAACATATATGTTTTGTATATATATTAATAATAAAATATAGTCAAAAATAAGGAAATTGTAACCATAAGAAAACATACTTTCCTCACTTATTAATTTATTGCATAAGTCGCAACTCCCAAACCTTTATCAAACTATTAAAAGACTTATCAATTTGGCAAGCGGAATTAATGACGGAGCAATACCTGCAAAAAAATTGTTTAAAAAAAGCTGGTCTGAACTTATCAGCATCTTCAATTAGTTTTTATTTTAAATGCGATTAGACTACAGATGTATAATAAAAAGTATTTGCTTGTCGAGAACATAAGGAATACTTCATCGAGTCATCGAGGCAGGGTGCCAAGATAGCTCTAGCCTATGGCATACTTTTCGTACTGGGTGAGGAAATTGAACTTGGGACGCTGTAGTGCCTCGTGTCCCAGCGTAAGGCAGACGGGATTCTGCTTGTAGACACCCTGCGCCTGGAGAACAGCATGTGGTGCACAACGCCAGGGATCGCCAGTTTCGACCTGCCAATTGAAGAGTTTCTGCTTCAGTTCTTTAAACGTCGCGCTGTACTTGGGCCTGTCCACTAGATTGACAAGTTCCAGAGAGTCAGCCTTGATATCATAGAGTTCCCATTCGGGTCGCTGATAATATTGCCTCAGGGTGCGATACCAAGGCAAATGTTTTCGATCAATGGTCGCATTGAGAATCTGCTGGAACGTGGGCGATGTGTAGAAGTCTTGATCAATGGGAAAATCGGCCCAATAGTTGAGATTGTGTATGAGCTTGAAGCGTCGATTGCGTACCATGCGCATTGGATATGCCATTGTCACTTCGTGATAGTTTTGACTGCCGAATACGACATCGTTCTCATTGACCTGCGCCTCTTGCTCCTTCTTAAGCACCGGCAGCAAGGATTCACCAGTGAAATGAGTTCCATTCGGTGGCAAGAGCTGAAATGCATCCAGTACACTGGGATAAAAGTCCAGCAGGCTGGTCATGTGTGCGCATGTTTCATTGCGACGATCGTCCGATCGAGGCGAGCTTATAATAAGCGGCGATCGTATGCCATGCTCGTAGAGATTTGTGCGTCCACCTGGAAACGGTGGTCCGTTATCCGAAGTGTAGACGACAAGTGTGTCGTCGGCCAGTCCGGCAGCCTGCAACTCGCGTAATACCAATCCGACACCCTGATCCAAACGCGATATTGTCATATACTGTGCGGACAGCTCTTGACGCACAACATCCGTATCCGGCAACCAGGCGGGCACCTCCAAATTGCGCCAGTCATAGTAGATCGGCTTCCAGTCCGGTATTGTGCCCATACCTTCCTCGCCGCTGCCCCAACGCTCACAGAACTCACCGTATTGCGGTGTAATATGACCACAACGATGCGGATCATGGAAACCAATGAGCAAAAAGAATGGTCTCATCTCACGCTTGGCCTGAGCGAGAAACTGGCGTGTGTATTCCTTGATCTTGGTAATATTACGTCCGATTTGATTGATCGAATGTTGCTCCTCCGTCTGCTCAAAATCAAAATGGAAATTGGCAGCGGGTCCGACATTCTTCTTGCCAATTACGCCGCTCAGGATGTGTCCGCTGCTAAGCTCGCGCAGCACATTGGGCAGTGAGCTAACCTCTGGCAGCCCATTGAAATTGTGCACTCCCTGATGCAGTCCATACATGCCGCTGGCATGACTAGGCATCCCGGTCAGCAGCTGGGCGCGGCTCGGACTGCAGCTGCTTACCGACGAGAAGGCGTTGTTGAACAGCAAACCCTTTCGGGCCAGTGCATCCAGGTTGGGTGTCTGACAGTATTTGTTCAGATACTCTCCCATCTCGAAGCCGGCGTCGTCGGCCAGCAGTAGCAGTACATTCTGTGGCTTTTTCTCCGCGCAGCAAACAGTTTGCCAACATGCCAGCAAAGTTATACACAAATGTCGCCAATTCATCGCACGAAAATCGACTCTACGTCTTTCTGTCTAGTCAATCCGACGACGCACTCTGCCCGAGCCCAACTGATCAGCAGAAACTTCCACATTCGTATTGAGTTCGCTCTTCTCATTTTTCTCCCGGCTCACGCGCTCATTCAATTCCATTTATTCCAATTCCAGTTTCAATTCCCTCTCCCGCAATGCAATACAAGACACGTTCATGTGTTCGTGCCGCTCTATATACATACATATGTATATGTATTTCCCGACCTGTACATTCACTTTGAACTGGCTTTCTTTCAACGCGGTCTGCCGGCTTCGAAATTACTCAATTCCTGTTGTGTTTCTATGCCATTTAACTACAAACTGGGCTTACATCGTTAATCAAGTCATTTTAATTATCGAATTTCAGAAAAAACAATTTTTTCATGCCTTAAATTGCAATGCGAGACCTGATTGAAATAAGTTATACACTTAAATTATTAACTTTTGTAGCAGGAGACAAAATTTCTTAATGAAAAATATATGTATAGATATTTATATATATAATCCCTTATAACCCATTTCTTCTTGTCTACACTTCAAATACACTTAATATTTTACAAAGTTTGTTATTTATACAAATATAATTTAATTTTTTAAGAATTTATTTAAAAATTAAAATTAAAGCATTAAATTAAATCAAATTCGCCCCATCAAAATTATATGTATGATTATATATACAAAAATTAAAGCGAGTTTAAAGTTTTTTTTTTTTTTTTGTGTATTGGAGAAAAATGAAGGAAAGCTCTAAAATTTTCAATTTTTAATCAAGTTTTTGTATTATTTTTTGCTTGTATTAGATGAGACAGGTTTAGATATATATACAATTTTTAAAACTGATACTGACTGAAATTCCATATAAGATTGTACATTTTTTGTTTAGTATATTTGAATGAATAATAATCTTTAGTAAGCTTTTGTGTATGTAAAGTTGAAAGCTTTCTAAAGCTATGCATTTAGCGACGGTGCTAATTTTTTTTACTGTGTATAGCACAGCATTCGAATAACAAAAACGCCAGAATACAGATTTGAGAATAATTAGTATTGATGTGTTCCATTTCTTTTTCTGCCCATTTCTCGCAATAAAGCTCGCGAAAAGTAATGCGCAATTTGCACACTTGCTTACGCTTCTTTTTTTCTTAGTATGTATGAGTCATGCTAGTCCCGTGCTCAAACCTTGCACTTACAAACATATATTGCAAATGAATATAGGCAGAAAATCATTTATATAGGATGTCTCTATGTATTGGATAATATACTCAAGATCCACATACGACTTTCTTTGGCTGTGTTGACCCACTTATGTGGATTGTAAGCAAACGCACATCTCTAACTCTAGCAACACGCCAAGGCCAGGCCATCAGCTGCTCTGCTGTGCTCGGCAACGGGTAGCAGCTGTTGTAATGCGTGGCAATTGTTGCATCAGCCAAACCGGCAGGTAGAGAGTAGCATAGTGAATGCGCGCGTGAGAGAGAGAGAGAGAGAGCGAGCATAGCGTGAGAGCAACTCTCACGCATGCTGCATGCCAAATTCGGTTCGTTGTTGTTGTTGTTGTTGCGGTACAAAATAATCAGTGTGTTGTGCGGACAGAACACCTGGCATCCTACATTAAATTCAAATTTCTACCTTATCGGAACAGAAATAACTGTTTTCCAGCGAAAAGTTAATTTTCTGCGAGTATTTTAGCTTATCGGCAAACTGATAGGATCGACGCCGCCAGCGAATTCGCGTAGCTTGTTATTGATATGTATTGTTTAGGACTTAAAGTATCGTAATAAAATACCTATGTAATCGGTATAGGCGCACGCCAAGTCTATGATCAAATTTGTGCATAGAAACAATGCCCTGGCGGAGTCTTTTTTGCGGGGCAGGTGCTGTAAAAGTCACGGCAGCCCGACCGGATTTATAAATAAATCTATATTACCTTTGCTCTTATAGAAATCAGTTTGGGGGCACGGCAAACGAGAGCAGACTGCTGTGAGAGAGAGAGAGAGAGGAAGAGCGAGGGCAGCGTGCTCCTATGCTGCTGCCAACTACGTCAGCAGCGTTTATCAGCTGGCACAGCGACGCCAGCGTCAGCCAGCGTCGACGTCGACAGCCAATGAGTCCAGTGACTGGTTGAGGCGATTCACATCCGCCGTTAGTAACAAAACCTTAGTCGTCGTGAACAGAGAAACTTTTTCATATCGTATCGCAAAGCGAACTCAAAAAAACTGCGAAAGCTCCACTCCAACAACAACAACAACAATACCGAATCGTAAAGCTGTGCAAATTTACGTGAAATTCGTGAAATAAGCTCGAGTGTCCGAAACACTGTTCGATTTCAAATCATATGTATTTACGGCTACGGTCTTAATGGCATCAACGGCTAAAATACCATACAAAGATTACTATTTAATAGACCAATAGATTTTCATCGTTTTTTTGTGTGTATCAAAGCGAAACCAAGTGCAACACAAGAGAAGCGTGTAGAGTGTGTATAGATTTGCGAGAGACGCAATCGATCATTTAACTTAAGTTTTATATTGTATCTGGTATATACGTAGCTTGTATCTAGATACGATCTTCAGCCTTGACTTTAGTTGTAGTTTAAACGACAACGACATCGGGATAAACACAACAAGCGCGTGCGTGAAAAAAAAGACACAACAAACGGGGAATCGCTCCAGTATTATGTTCTCCGTCTCTTCGGTTGCCCAAACAACAGCAACAACAACAACAACAACAACGAGTGCAAAGAGAGCGCGCGTCATCAACCACCGCATCGAGCGTAGCATCAACGTCATGCAAGTGTCGCCTGTCGTTGCCTTCATGTGTTTGCAACATTCGCAGCAGCAGATTCCCATGCTAAACAATTTTATGTGTATGCGTATGCGCGGCTGGCATAGCACCAACAATAATTGCTTTAATACTCTAACGGTTAGCGGCACCACGCCCACCAAAACTCTACTGAAGCGCTCCAAGGGGCTGCGTAAAAAGCGCGACATTCTACTACGGCGCAATATTCGTTGTTTTCGTTTTTGAGGCTCCAACTGCAGGAGCACAAGTGTTATAAGCAGAACTCAATTTGCAGAGAGAGAGAGAGAGAGAAAGAGAGAGAGAGAGGGCAGAACAAACGGACAAATTGTATTGGGATAACTCGAAACAACATCGTGACACGATGGGCGGTAAGTTTGCTCCAACGATCTTTACCCTGATTTCATGATCATGATCTTCACTGCGATAATTACTCTAGTTATTCGTATAATCTTTCGTGCCATAAGTCTGTTAAAAGAACAAAGAATCCAGTTAAAATTTGTTTCAAGAATCTAAGCCCCATCTGAAGATCTCTAGTACCTAGCACACGCTGTAGGCCATTGACTCTTGGCGTCGTCGATAAGCTAGCACATGCACACCCTTCACCTTCAAAACTATGTGTGCACCCTACAGTGGGAGCTTATTAGTACAACTGGTACACATAGTAATTTATTAAAAGTTCAAGATTAACTTTTACTTCAGTACAATATTAAAAACGATTGATCTTTATAACGAAAACCGAATGAGGTATTAATATTACAGTTTGAAACATTCGGATTTCGAATATACACATGTATGTATATATTGGCACTATAATTGAAAAATATTAGTTTTCCACTAGGTCTTATAGCTTTATCTTATATTGTACCTAAATTATTATAAGCACATACCCTGAATATAGCATAATATATTTCCGTTGTAGATGTTTCAGTCATAGTGATTTGCGTACTTATATACCATATATTCCTATCTACGATTTGTTATCTGCACTGGACTGTACTATCTCAAAAATTGTACATGATTTTAGTACTTTCGCGCAAGTGACTACCATAAGTGCTCGAGCCATCATATCTGTGTATGTCTATGATAATAAGTGCAAATATTTATATATACATGCACTATATACTATGTACATTAGGTATTACGTGAAAGCTTTTCATTGACGTGGCCCTTGGCACAGTAAATCTGCGCGATCATCGTGGCTTGCGAATTCGTCTAAGGTTTTCATATCACAATACTTGTTCATTGTCTTACTACCAATTCGTGGGCCGACTGCCAATAGCTTTTGGTTTCTTCTTCTTTCCGACAAGCCGTGCCAGTCTACGATCAGTGCCAAAAAAACCCCCAAATAAGATACACAACCAGATGTACATACATATATATATATGTTTGCATAGAAAATTTGGCATGTGGCTTTTCTATAGTAGGCGAAAATTTCCAAGAATCGCGCGCGCACCTTTTAGACCGAACCGATAATTAAAGTGTCTGCATGCCCCTCACTAGCCTACCCCTTCATTGGCGCGTGGAATATGTACAAACATGTGTGCATACAGATGTATGTATGTACATTTGCAGGCAGGCACATACATAGTATAAAAGTCACATGCATGGCGAGCTTTTAAGCTTGGTCATTTTTGCGTTGGCAGCATGACTCATCTGTTTTTTTTAATTATCGCTCACTTTGTTTGTGCGTGAGAGTTGAAAGCTTCATAGCTTTGAGAGCGTGTCTGGCGAGCTTTTATCTTTACACCGACATGCTAACTAATACACTGAACACGTCGCTGACTAATCAACAAATTAAAAAGCTTTATACGAAAAGTGCTTCACCGAGAAACTTTTGGCAAATAGCAACAGCTTACAAACTACAAACTGTAAGGTTATGGTTCGTAACGCTTTTTCAAACTGGGTATTCCGAACTTCATTTTATTGTATTGCCGTAATGAATACAAATTGTCTTGTATACATAGAAATAAACAAAACTTAGAGAAAGCTACAGGTTAAGATCTTGAACATCCTTCCACACTGATTTGTCTTCCCTTGGTTTTAGCATTGGGTAAACGTTTGCGTGTACAACCATACATGTTATTTCTAGTCTTCATTTATATTTTATAGTCCACCTGTTTCATGTCTGTCGAACTAAACACGCGCAGACTAAGCAGCTCAGCTGTGGATATTTAATTAAGTTGTTATTGTCAAAAGCCAATTGCACGAAAGCGCATTGAGTTCGGAACAAAAATCAATACAACTTTTAATTATAATTAAGATCAAATGTTTGTATAACATCAAAATTCATTGCGCAATTGCAGATGGGATTTTTCTAATTGCCCGATCTATTGCTTCTGAGAAACCAAAGCAAAACAATTAAGCAAAGCAACCCACATAGCGAGACAGAACTGCCTGCATTTATTCTGAATTCATAGTAACATACCCCTTGCCTGCATATAAACACACATGCATACACCTTAACCCTATGCCCATTGTGCGCCGCTTTCAAAACAAAATAAACATGCGTACGAGTAGTTTTTTTTTCATATGTACATACAAATGTACATATTGTCCAGACATGGCAAATGTAGATTCATTTTCTGCAAAAATGAATACTTAACTCATACATATATTTTGTTGTGTGTGCGTAAATCGCCGGCCGGCGGACAGAGTGTGCAACGCACAACGGGTTTCAGTCAGGGCTAAGCAGAATATGGGTAATGCGTTTCTACTAACATTGTGACGTCACAACTGCAATACGCTTGTTTAATAAATACTGACAAATAAAATACAAGCTCACTTTTCATGTGCATAATAAAGCATATTTATTGTATATTTTTCTATATTTAATGCATAGTCCTTGGTGCGCAGAAACTTGCAACGATCAATTTAGTCTCGTTCCCATGACGTAACAGCATAACCAAAAAGCAGCGCACAAATTGCAGAACCTTCTTGCTGGCAAGCTTGCATGCGAGCAGAAAAGCTCGCTCACCGCTCTCACTGCTTGTGTAGAGCGCGAGCGCGCTTATCTGTGTCAGAGCTTTCGTGTACACACACGCGCGCACACATCATCTGACGACGGCAAACTGGTTGAGTTTGTGCTTTTTGAATTTCACAACGAGACGTAAATGCATGAACATGTTTAGTTTTGCATTCGACCACTCGTTATGAGTAACTTTTTCAATCCACAGTGGATGCTACAAGCAAGCGGTTGAGTCACTTACTCATCGCTGTTCAGTTCTCATACTTCTGCAAAAAGTGTAAAGTGAAATATAATAAGTGCAAAGAAACTCCTAGCCAGAGGATAAAATATATTAAAAATAAAATTCAAACTATTGTTGTTCTTCGCAAGGGAAACAACAACTGCGCATTTCAATAGACGTGCAATTAGTTTGTGGCCAAAGCAACGGCAAATCGCGTACAGACATCAGTGCGGTGGTGTGAGGAGCCACCCAGTAGTAATAAATTGCGTGCTAAATAATATCACCAAGTGAATTTTTCGGTCGGGTCTGCGACAACCGGCCAACTGTGCTTGAAGACACAAGTCAAAAAGAGAATTGTAAGTAAAAATAAAAAAAAAACGTATTGAAAAATGAAGATCAGCGGTCATATGCCAAACCATTGTGTATGTGTCATACTAAATGTATGTATGTATGTATGTGTGTGTGTGTGTGTGTGTGTGTGTGTGTGTGTGTGTGTGTATAGTAGGTGGATATTTATTTATTATTTGCCAGCAGAAAATTCCAATGAAAGCTTTTACCGATATTAACATTGCGACCGGTCGCCGCCATATTGAAATTGAGTCCAGTGTGCGTACATACATACATACATATAAATAGTGTACTGATACGTATATATATATATGTATATACTTTGCTATAGCTACACGTACTTACATATGTTTATGTATGCTAACATGCTTTCAATACCATTGATATGTAACTAATTCGACTTACTAATGATTACATACAGACATATGTGCATATGTACGTATAGAGCGAGTCAGACGTCAGCAGCTGACACATCACACACACACACAAACGCACGCGCGCACTTACACCGATAAGAACTTGCGGGGGTTTTTATTTTCGTGACTTTTTATTGTGTATGCTTTAGTATAAATCTAAACGAATACATACGTTTGTAATTACTTGATTGCGCGTCTGTGTAAACGAAGGGGTGTGCGTTGGAAGGGAGGTATTAGTGCAGGTATTTTCCACCAATGAACAATTGCTTTCTGCTGTTGTTTTTGGACGCGCACGATTTGATATGTCATCGAGATTGCGATAGGAGGGAGCCATTATCTACGGGACCACGTAAGGCTTATACTGACATGAACGTGCGCGGCCTGTGTAATTTTCCAGTTTGCCGCGCACGCAAAGTGCTAGATAATTGCTCTAAGCATTTGATTTTAGCACTGGGGGTGCGGGACACAATACACAACAACAAGAACCACAGCTACTGCGTGTACAACAATAACTGATTAGGTGTCGTCAAGCCGTAGGGAAACCTGTTGCTGCCTGCTGTTCGGCAGCCATTTTGCTTACAGTGCCCGCCCATATATGGCGTTATTGTGAAATTCATTTTCAGCGTTGGCCTTGTCTTTCGGTCAATAAAGCGAGCACGTAAAGCTTATCTCGGAACGAATTTACAGTGTGTTTCAATTAAAGGAAGTTTTTGAAGCTTCAAATACATATCGATAAAATCAATAGATAATGGCAGTTATCGATAACACAAGTACCTACCCAGTTTACAATAACAATCGATGGCCATATACATACATACATATATAATTCCTACATTCTATACTCGAGTATCGATCGTATATTTAATGAGTGATTTTCTTTTTCTACTTTCAGTCTAAAAGGAAGTTGCATCGACGACTCTTTTAGAGCTTGTTTAGAGTTACCCTAACAATTTCATTGTTCCTCTCAAACGGTCAACTAAAAGTAAGTATACAAAGTCCTTTAGCCCAATAGATATAAGTCTCATGTTTGCTTGAATGAATCGAATACTACTCTATAGTTTTTAAGTTGGCAATATGAAAAAAGGAGTAATTCCATAAAAAAGGAGAAATTCCATAAAAAAAAGGATTAAATCCATTAAAAAAGGATAAATTCCATTTAAAAAAGGAGTAATTCCAATTAAAAAAGGAGTAATTCCATTCAAAAAAGGAGTAATTCCAAAACAACAAAAAAGGAATAAATCCAAAAAAAAAAAAAAAAGTGAAATGTATAAAAAAAAACAGTGTATATATTAATAACAAAAAAATGGAACACTGGGAAAAAAGGCAAAAAGGAAAACACTTGGAAATAAATAAATAATCGCCACATCGCACACCCCACACAACTAATCCATTTACTGTAATTTCGCTGCAAACCTTCACCTCTTTGCTACTATATAACTCAATGATTGGAGATATCAAGACGATTTTTAAGTCACCATGTTGATATCTCTGATTAATTGAAAATATACCTACGATCTGGTGTAACATACAAATCTACACAACATTTCGTACATTGAATGCAAAAATGCAAGAATCCATTGGGTGGTACGAACCCTGAAAAGGATCGTGCTAAACCCGCAATCCACCCACGTCGTCGTTCTGCGTAATAACAAATTCTTTTTTCTTTTGTCTATTTTCAACACAATAAAAACCAAACCAAAACTATAAAATGTGCTTGCTCCACTCATCGGACATATCCTGAAACCTAAATAAAAAATTATACAAATTGAATAATTGTATAAATTTTGAAATCCTGTCGTACCGAAACCGAAACGAAAAAATGAAACCTTGAACCGTTCACCAAAAAATAAAAAATAAATATATATATATAAATTATTGATTTGTTTATGGAAATTTGCATCGAATAGCCACGTTCAAAATGGCATTCACATACGGAATCCAAGCCAGCCAAGGGCTCAGCAGCGAATCTAGCAACAACGATAACAACAACAGCAGCAGCAGCAACAACCACGTCGAGAATATCAAGAGCAACAACACCGAAAGGAACGACACCGATTCAGCAATCACCGGAACCAACGAGAGCATCAACCAGAAGGGTTACCGAAAGTCCCAAGGATATAATATTGATGATCCAGGAGCCAGCACGAGTTCAGGGCACAACATACAACGAAACCTCGATAACTGGAGATTTAAATTATCGAAACGAGAGGACTTGCTTGCCAGATTGCTGGAGCTCGCCAACGAGAATCGAGAGAACAGCATCTTCGAAGGGGACTACAATACCGATCGTTATCAATACGCATCCAAATCCAAGAATCATACTGATCAAGGTGCCAGCGTACAAGAGCAATCAAAGCAATCAGAGCAATCAAGGCAACAAGAGCAACCAGAGCAACAGCAACAAGAGCAATCGGGCAGAGTCAATAGCGCCTCGAACTCGGCTAATAAGAATACCCTTTTTACCAGGGCCGGTACCAACACCATCTTCAGTGAAACGTGCAACGCCAGCGACAGCATCCCCTATCGCGACACAAGCCTCAGCACAGACTGGGATAATATACCCACCCGAGAGGTGCTCCAACAGCTTATACTCTCAATTAAACCAAGTCGCGAGCGACCCGATCTCGATAGGTTCACCGACTTTGTCAACGAATTTGGTGACGCCAACGGTCAAGGTTTCGTGCCAGAGCCAGAGCCAAACATTGGCTGCCATGGCAGGTATACAGCTGACAGGTGCCGATATGGAGTCCCGCCAGGATATGAGTGGAGCAATGCCTACTGCTACAGTTGAAGAGATAGATGTTCCGGTGTTCATTGATGGTGAGTACTGTGTTTTGTGTGTGTGTGAGTAATTCGTACCAGCACTCTCTCATTACTGTTCGAATAACGAAAGCCCGAAATGTTAAACAAAAAACAATCAGTTAGAGATTGAGTCAGAGATAGCAGGCATCGAACCGTGTCCGATGTCCGAGTAGCATCGGATGACGTGTTCTGCCTATGACATCGAGGTACATTACCACGACGAAGACGAAGAAGAAGATCACAGTGCAATGACCCATTGAAGAATGGATGCAGAGACAGTTCATATGCGTCGAGAGCAGTAAGGTTCTTTACGTCAATGCCGGATCGGTTATGGGTCGGACGAAAGTCCAAAAACTCAAATCTTTTTGGCCGCATCGAACTACATGATGAGTACATATGGACACAACAATCATTTCAGTTCCATACATATTTCCAAAAGTTAGCAACAGTTTCAGTTTCTTTTTTTTACCATTTTTTATTTGCCATTTTCTTTGCATAAGAAAAACTTTTACTTTTCAACTCTTTATTAAAAACACTTTTTTGAGCTCTTGGTCCTCATAAACCCCATACACAGACTTATACAGATTAGTCACAATATACACTTATATGTATTCTTTGTTTGGCAAAAGCAAGACATGTTTTTTAGACGCTTTTTTTACACTGCAAATAAGCCATTTTTTCTCTTATCTTACCACGTGTACCACATTATCGCAGGGGGTGCTACCTAAAAAAAATAAACCCCAGAAGAGTATGCAACACTTTTTTGCTTCAAAAATTGTTTGCATAGCATACATAAGCTAACATAGATACTACTAAAAACTCAATACACAAAGAGAAACGTACGAGCCCCAGTAAATTTCTGTATTCGAATTATGATGCAGTCTTTCAATACGCATAAGTATATATATCACATATATACATACACATATATATCGACAAAAATGTGACTTGATCAAGGTACATTTTTCTTAGAAATAGCAAAGTTTCGCTCTTCGCCTAGGCTCCAATCTTCTTTCTAGCGATTGTCTACTGTTCTTTGTTAGCACGCTTTTTCCACTCGTGTTTTATACCCAAAAGCGCAGACGCTTATGAGTCATGAGTGTGCTTACCTTGCCCAACAGTTTTTTTTACAGTGATAGGAGGCAGGAGGAGGAACTGGACTTTGTATTATAATATACATATATGTCAAGAAATGTTTGCGTATGAAACGCTCTCTTCTAATTCCAAGAAACTTTAAGTAATATTTATGTTCATACCATGTATGTTCATGTACATTCATTTGATACTCATACATATTATATAGAAACTTTCAACATAGATATATGTATAGGAGGAATCGTTTTGGTAAAAAGAACTGCTTATCAGAAAAGTAGGGTTACATTTTCCATAAATGGGCAAAAAGTGTATTTAGAGGAAAAGAGGAAAAGAATATAGAATTATCAAATACCGTTTACCATTTATGGGCACAGGCAACTGTTGATAACGTGTATGTAGAATACATGTAGCCCTAATATTTATATTGTTAAAGTGCATGTATCATTGTAGGAAATACAAATTAATACTCGTATAATATATAATGAGCTCAATTTCGCTCATAAAATTCCGATGCGCTTCGACTTGCAGCTTAAGTCACCTGACCTATGTACATATTTCTTTAGATACACGTTCTAAATATCAACTAAAGCTTGTATACGTATATTACGCATACGCACTGCAATTTCTGTGTGCTTCTGCATGCAACTGTAAGGCACTCGGAACTATATACTACATAATATAAAACACATATATATATTATATTGTCAAATTGAGAGACACGTGTTATTTCTGCGGGACATTGGCATTAATTTTTCATAGATTTTCAATCATTGTTGTGAAATTCGATTAGCGTGATATGCAGAAATAGTGGGAGAGAGACAGCACACTCTGCACTCTCTGAGCGAGAACAGCAGCATATCGAGATCCATACTTGTATTAGTGATGAGCGCGTCGCCGCGATCAAAACACATGCGGCTGTCTCTTTCGCACGAAACTAGAGAGAGGCAGTGTTTCGGCGGCCGGTGGTTTTGGCTCTTACGCACGTGTGTGTGATGCGCACACATATATAATGCATTGCGTATACGCGCAGTGTTACCAACATATTTGAATATAAAAAAACTATCATTATGTTTTTTAAATTCAAGAAACAAATATTAACTGGGTTTTTGTATAGAATTCTGCCAAGCAAAATTATTTTTAAACGCTGTGTTTCTCGCTTATCATTCTTTTTATGTATACTTTGCGTAAAAACAATTCAACCATACACTCACATGTGAAACAATGTGCAACAAACATTTTGGGCATTTTTTTGCTCTGATGAAATTCCAACTGCACATGTATTGGTGCATTAAATCTTCAAAACTACGTGTATTTAATATATCTACATTGTTATTATTGGTGGCTAACGCAGCAAATTATGTATGTAATTGTCAAAGAACAACTCGCACAGTGAGATGGAGAGAGAGAGAGAGAGAGAGAAAGAGATGACCAGAGTATATTAACACTTGTTGGTAGGCTTCCTGCTGTTAGTGTGGGTCAGGTTGGGCATTGGTATGTGTGAACTTGTTTGAGTCCGCTCACACTCTCGCGCTCTCGTTCTGGTGCCTCTCTCTCGATCGCAAACAAAGTGCTCACTGCAAGTAAGCGTGAGCTCAGTTACGGTTCTGGTTTTGCCTCGTAAGGGTCGCAGATTTGGAGTAGCTCGTGAACAATCGTTCCAAATTTCTTTAAAAGGTGAATATTTGAAATTTGTAATAATTTAATATATATAATCGATATCAAATTGAATACTCTGAGAAAAGTGAAAATTTTGATGAGAATTGTTTATTTCTAGATGAAAAATTATAACATTTTTGACGGATTTGACAATTTTATGCCCGTCTATGTTATCGCTTTTGTCGATGTTGTCGCCGTTTTCGCTGTAATTCACCTCTTCCCTGTGAACTACGCACAGTTATCAATAGCATTTCGCGCTATGTTTGATTTTTCCATACTTTGGATACACTACTTAAGCACACAGTACCTTATTTTATAAATTTGTGCTAATTTGCTAGAACAGTCCATAAAAAAGCAAATATATATTAAGCCTTTGCTGTGCCAAACAATATTAGCCGGCAAAATTGTTTTGGTAGCCGTTCTTTCCCCTGTTACAGCAGAAACTGTGCAAACCAAACATGAACGATCTTGTTCGTCATGTGTGCGCAGCGCAAATCTCTTTTCGGTCTTTTTTCTAGCTCTCTCTCTCTCTCTCTCTCTCTCTCTCTCTTGTTTTCCTCTTCTTCAATTTTCGTACCGGCTGATTTTCAGCTGACTAATTCATGTAAACAAGTTAGGGACTAAATGTTAACGTTTATTATTTTACTTGGTAACCATATTTTATCATATATTATTTTATGAATTTTAAAATTATTTATACAAAATGTTTACAGGCAATTCGCATTTTGTTTGCAATTTACAGGTTGTCTATGCTTCTCTGTTTGGTTCAATGAATTTCACAACGAGCAAGACAGCAATATCGGCGGCAACAAGTTAACTAGCTGTCTCTGTTCCACTTTACTTGTACACTCAAAAGTATGCAACATTTTGGTAACCAATCGCGATAAAAGTGCTGCTTACTTTTGTGTGTTATCGATTATCCGATCAAATTTATTAACAGACTGTTAACTTGTGTTGTTAAATTCAAGAAGTGCAAACGGTTAACCGTAAGCAGTTTTTCTCTTTAACAACTCTGTTAAGCTAACAGTATTCTGTTAACAAGCAGTAATTTCAAACGAATGTTTTTGTTTTAACGGCATTATTTTTAAACTGAAATGAATTGGGCGGGTGGTCATTGCAAAGCCAATCGAGGAATTAATTTGAAAATCAACTTGAATAACAACTTAATAAGAAACACACACAATCACATCAACTTGAGTGCAACATTTTGCATTTACGACGATATTAATACATTTTTATTATATTCGTAGAATACCTTCAAAACATTGAAGCATCGTCGTCAACGAGCTGCAGCGGTAAAAGTGAAGAGAACGGAAAAGAGATTTGTACTGAGACGGATATAATTGACTTTGACTTTGATATAAACTTGTTTGCCGAGGATCTAATTGGGCGCAAGGAAATGGATCAGTGCAATCTTGATCTGGAGGTGAATTACAGCGAAAACAGCGACAACATCGACAAAAGCGATAACTTAATGGATGAAGTAAAATTTCCACAACTATTGGGGGAGGGCGAGGAGGAGGCACTCGATATGGGTTGCTACCTTAATGGCATCGAAATCAACCTTGAAGATCAAATGGATTATACTAACATTTTGACAAGACCAGACAATCCAATGCTGAGTAATTTTTCCCAGGGCTCCATTTTCTCATCCAGCCAGACCAAGTTCATTGTTGAGCTGCCGATGCTGGCTGACGAGAACAGCACCGACACACCGACATACAACTGCAGCCAAAACTCACTGGGCTTCGGCTTCGGCCAGGGGGAAGCGACCAACGATGTTCAGGTTGGTCTAGCCGTACAAGATGCCCATACCAACCTGGGTGTGGGCGCCAAGCGCTCAGCTTCCATTGCTGGTCTAGTATCGAATGTGGAACAGATGCCACAGAAGCGCAATAAACTCATACTCAACATCAACAAATCGCACACTCAATCGGAGACCATAAACACACCCGAAATCATCGAGCAAATGCTCAACTTGGATGAAGTAAGTACAGCTAGCCAGCAACATCAGTCCAGTTCAGCCCGGGATGTCCTACTAACTATCTACTTTTTCTTTTGCAGCTTAATTCAACCAACACATCAACACAGGAAATTATCTACCACGAGCTTCGTAGCACAGAGGAGAACACCGCCTCGACGTCTATTGTGGACTTCTCGCCACCCAACACACCATACAGTGCGTGCTCAGTCAGCACATCTCTCTCACACAGCTACGCAACAACCACACAAATTACAGCACCAGTATCACCAGCATTCTCTAACGCCAGCACATCACAATTCAGTGCCACAACATCCACCAGCGGCGGTGCATCCAAGCGTAAGCGAGGACGTCCCGCCAAGGACCACTCCGACGGTCCCGATCCGGAGGTGATGTCACGCATGACGCCTGAGGAACGGAAGCAATACTGTGATCGTATGAAGAACAACGAAGCCAGCCGTATCTCGCGTCGGAAAACGAAGAAGCGTGAGGATGAAGAGAAGCAGGAGGAAGATCAATTGCAGGAAGAGAATGTACGACTGACCGCGAGCCTCAACAAGCTAATGAACTGTAAGAAGCGTTACGAGGATTACCTAATGCAGGTGCACCACAGACGTAGCAACTTCGTAAAGCCCGAGCCGGAGTATTGAGATTCTCATAGCCATGCCATAGCCACCAAATCGCCGTACCTCTCAGATGTCGCATATTGCGACACCCAAATTGAATAGTTGTAGTGCATTTAGTCGTCATCCAGTCTTAAGTTAAGTTTGTCGTTGAAATCGCTGTAGTATGTGGCATCAATGAGCCACACAAAAAACAAAATATCAGGAAATCATTCATTTGATGCTGATGAAAAGCCCCTATATGTAATATCAATTATAAATTATGCATACTTAAAAAGTTGCCTGGACACGCAACAATTTTATATATATTTTTTGTAATATTTCCTTTATTATGTTTGCAATTGTCAAATTTTATTCACATGATTTTATACCTATGTTATATGTATGTACTAATTGTATTCGACCACGATCATACATAAAATCTTAAAACTTGTGCGAAGAGCAAAAAAAATACAGAATTGTGTGTAGTACGATCAATTACAATTACAAATGTATACCTTTTTACAATGAATACCACAAAAATTGTTACACAAAAAAAAAAAAAAAAAATTATATATCGTTAATGAAAATGCATAATTCTACTCCACGTATATTTTAGCCTTACGGCATACAACTAATCGTTTAAATAAAGTGCATGTCCCGAGAAGGTCGTGACAAAATGAAATGCGTCTGTTTTTCATTCGCTCGGTGAGAGAGGAAGCAAACGGTGTGATAATGAACTTGAAGGCAAGGTGACTGTGTACTAGCCAATATTAAGTTTATTCAACAAATATTTACAGAATTGACTATACAATTTATACAAACTAGTGTATTGCACTGACAATTTTGTGAATCGTAACATATGTATGTTGGATAGCCTATTGCATAGACAATTTAGGACTATACAATCGTTGTTAAATCATAGACTCGTTTTGCTTAAACCATCTCCACTTAAGAATAGATACTATGCGATTGTTGGGTATAATCCAGCGCAGCGATGAGATTCAGCCAATTTGACGTGGCCGAGACTAAAGTACAATTACGTTGACGCGTTGGCAGTGCAATTTGTGGGATTTATCTATAGTTGCACTTGAAATGATGTTGATGTTGTTGTTGTTGTTGCGCTTCAGCGAATCGTTATTTGTGCAGTGCACCGCGCGCAGCATGCAAAAGTCGATCATAGGGAACTTGCTTACGCAGATTCTAGGCTATTTTTGTAGTGTAGGTATCGTAAGCCTTGGAACGCCTGAGCTGAGGCGTTAGTAGTGTGACAAGCGAAGAGCAGCCAGTTGCGGGGCGTAACTTTATAGGCGAATCGCATGAAGATGCACGAGTAGATCGTCAGAGCTGGCAAGAAAGAAAACATAGATTAGTTTAACGTAATCAACACATAGGAGAACTTTTTTCAATTGTCACTATCCGCTTATCAGCGTCGATTCGACCGACACGTGCCTGTCTGCGACTGTATCGTGCTTATCAGGACCCTGATTCTGAATAGCATAGAATCTCGACTAATAAACTAATCTGTCCATGCAAAGCAGAAATGATCTGAGCAAGTCTCGAGTGGAATGTTTTTGGGCAGAACAGGTTATATTGCTGGTTTAATGCGAGTGTACATTGTAGATGGCCTTACCCAGGGTCATTTTGCCAGATATGAACTTGGGATGCTTCTGAGTGTCAGCAATGGCAGCTATTGGAATACCCCAGTTGGCAAAGGGTCCCCAAAAGTGGGTGCTCATGAAATAATTTCTCCACTCATTTGATGAGCTGGTGGCCATTGTGCGTCTGATGGACATGTTGCTTGTTTATCGGTTAATTACTGGACAGCTGGAACTGAAAATTAAACGATGTGCGTTGTTGGCAATGAATGTTCAAGGTCTTACGGATTGTTGTTTTTGCAATGTCTTTGACTTGTTTTTCGAACTAATTTAATAAAATCTATCACAATAAATTTAAATAAGCTTAACAAATGTTATGTAAATCAACTGTTGATATACAAAAATATAATGCGCAGTACTGATACAACACACCAAGTTGTAGGATCGAAAATAAACTAATAATAAAAAAAAATACCTTGAATTGGTATTATGTAGCACATTTTAATATGCCTGCTTTGATACGGCAACGCTTAGAAACCATGCTGTTCTCTGGCAGCTCTGATGGGCAGCCATGTGGTCATTACATTAATGTATGAAGTAACTGTGACTGTTACTATTGCAAAGCTGCGATTTCTGTTCGGTTTTTTTAAACTTGACTAACACCAAATTATTTATTCAAATATGTCTTAATACAATCTTATAATAGTTGAATTATAACACAAATATTTTTTTTGTCCGCAATATAAAATTCAAGTTATTGCTAAAATGCAATATTTGTATTGAAAACATTTCGATCTAAATATAAAATAAGTCTTAAATGTCGCCAATCTGTAAATGAGGAACATTACACAATTTCCTCTTTTGATTGTAAAAACTAAGATTCTATCCCGGCTCCATGTTGTATTTATGAGTACTAGTTGTATTTAATATTTGCAGAGCAGTCAATTACTAAAAGCATTTTCAGGTATGGTTCGCACTTGACTTTGATTATCAGTGCACCAAGGTGGGTATAAAAAGATGCAATGGGGCAGCATTTGGTCATCAGTTTGGAAATATGAAACTTCAGCTAACAATCTGCTTGGTTCTTTTGGCCACCTGCACCTTGGCCGATGTCTACAACGGCGATGGCCAGCCCGGTTGCAAAACGCAGGAGGAGCTCGATATTGGCGTATTTCGCGATAATTGGGACCCTACGGCGTACTGGAAGTGTGAAAACCTCAACGAACCCGCTGCCAAGTTGCGCTGTCCCAGTGAGACTGGCTTCGTTGATAGCCTGAAGGACTGCGTCAGCTGGGAGGACTGGAAATGGGAGGTACCAGTGCCCCCAATCAGCGAGGTTGAAGAGTAAACGAAAAATGCACTTTACCACGAAAGCTAATCGAATGGCGACATTTAATTATTGTCATTGAATTGAGTATAAAATAAATGCGCTAGGCGGCTTATTAACGCAATGGAGAAGCTTTAATGAATTATTTAAAAAAATTTGTTTGTGTAGATATGGATTAGTCTCGGGTTCGAAGACCCCAAATGGAGGTGCGACGTGTGCCCACCGTTGGCCGTCCCACCGAGCTGTGAATGAACTTGTTAATGCCGATTTTCGGCATTTGCTTCTCCAGCACCTCCATGGCGGCATCCGAAAGCATGCCGAATATATCCAGATAGGTAAGGGACGGCATATTTTTTAAAGTTCTGCAAACACAAAAATAGTTGGAATTGTTGCGTTAGGATAGAGTTACGGCCAGACTTACATGAAACTTGTAGCGGGAATGAGATAACAACGCGAAACGGACAAATACTCGAGGCTGGAAAAGTTCATGATTGCGTCTAGCGAGGCAGACGTGAGACTGTTACAGTCGGATAGATCCAGTTCCAACAATTGGGGGCAGCGTTTTTGTAAGGTGGCGACATCTGCAAATAATAAGGACTACATCAAATTGATTCGAATATACCGAGCTGCTGCTACTTACGTGAATCGAAGAGCACCCGACGACAGCCGGCTATATTAAGGCGTATCAGATTGGACGTTGTGTGTGTTACCAAAGCGGTGACTGCCTCGGCGCTTAATTCAGTCCAGGATATATTCAAGCTATTGAGCTTGGTCAGCGATGTCATCATCTGTCGAACACCGACATCTGTTAGTCCACTGGCCATACTCAGATTCAGTGTCTCCAGCATAGGGTTCTGTGATATCTCAAAGCAAATAGAATCATTGACTTCTATGTGCTCCAAGCTTAGTTTCTTCAATTGACGACATTGTGAAAATAGAACAAAAAGTGCTCTCTGGGATATCGCTGCCAGACTCAAGTCCAAGTATTGCAAACGCGTTTGTTGTATGTAGGGTGGGCCGGCTAAAAAAGCTGGATCCTTTATCTGCGAAAATGATAATGATTTGGATTTGAATAACATGAATATGCGACAAGATTGCTTTCCACTTACAATAGCCTGGGCCAGTCGAAGTACGGGCACACCGCGACGCACAACCTTCTCCAGAGACCTGGGACTCAACGTACGCAGTCCCAGATCAAGGCGAGTCCACAATGTCTCATCGCGGGCACAACAATTGAAGCGACGACAAACGCTCGCAATGCGCAGCAGTGTCTTCTTCGGCAGCCATTTGAAGATGTTCAACAATATCTCATCGGACAGTCTATCGAAGTAGTTGATGCCGCTACTGATGTGGGCGCTCATCATTGGCAAGCGATAAACAAAGAAGCTCTCGTTATCCGAGGCTCGAAGTATCGGGATCGGTGCTTGTTTCCTTTGCTGCCGCAACAGTGCCTGTTTGCTGGTTGAGGGTAATAGACTAAGAGATGTCTGATGTTGCGGTGGCGGCAGCAGCGACTGTGCCATCGTCTCAGACTGATTATTGCAGGAGACTGTAGCCAGCGGGTTTCGAGTACGCTTACTAGGCGAATTGGAATTGCTGCTGCATTCGGTGCTACTAAGGGCACTATGCTTGGCCGGCAATAGACCAAGTCTTTCAGCAGATTGATTGATCAAAAAGCGCTCGTGAGGATCATCAGTAAATATTCGAAATGTGGTCGTGTTGGTGGCACTGCTGCTGCTGTCCAGTGTAGATGTCGTCGAATTGAGACTCATCCGTGTCTGCTGATGTGTCATACGAGGTGCATTGGTGCACGGAGTTGTCTCGTTGGAGTTCTCGTCGCTGGTCGCGCTCACTGCAAGCGCAATTGCCGACATGGCCGATGAACTGCTCTCCTCGGAGTCCAACATCCCGATGCCCATTTCTTCGAGCGCCTCGAACGTAAGCACTGATGGAGACGATGTGTGTTCGTACAGTGTCGTTTTCGATGCGGAAACAGTGACTGCAGCAGCGCTGCCAGCGCTGGTCTTACTTGTTGAGCGTTTTCTGTAAATGAACAGGGGGTCGAAGGGGCAGACGACGATGGGTAATTAAAAAAGAGCGTACTAAGCGTGCACATTGATAGCAGTTGCTTGGTCAGCATGGGTCAAGCACCTTTCAATTATCTGTATATGATATGTATATACGGTCCCAATTTCCCCTTTCCCATTGCTTTCGCAAGTTCTGTGACGTCACTGGAATAGTTCGCGCCTTTTGCTGACCCGGCAAACTGCATGTATGCATATGAACGAAGTGTGTGCAGGCGGAATGTTGCATTCATATTCACGCATATTTACCTTGAAACTGGACATAGATTTTCAATGTTGTCGGCTCCCTTGTGCTTGCGATTGCTCATATTTATTAGGAAATTTCTCTTTTTCTTATGCACAAATTACGCGCTATTTTTATTTAAAGCGTTGCCATATGCCGCAGTCCCATCATTTGGTTAGGCGTTGCCACATGTTTAATCATATGTTGTTTGCCAATACTTATGGAGTTATACAACACTAAAGTGATCTGAGGGAAAACACAACAACAATTTCTCCAAAAGGCAGGGAAATTGAATTTTAATTGTCAATAAAACATTTTAATAGAACAAATCGCAAAAATTGCACGACCGGAAAGCAAACTGCAAATGATTCATAACCGCATCGAGGAGGACGATCGCGATAACAACGCTAACGACGCCGAGGTTCCTTTTCGCAGAGCAACTTTCGCAAGGTAAGTGAACACTCGGTGCTCACTTTTGTTTCCACTTTCTTTGTTGTCGTCTAGGCCTCATAACAATAAAAAATGAAAATGGCAATGCAGGACAAGTGCATGTTTGTTTTGTTGTTTGTGATTAGTTCGCAGCCAAATTCTTTTTGTGTTATATCTATCAAAATATATGTGCGTGTGTATGTGCCTAAAAGTTAACTGTCTGTTTTTTTTTTCTTACCATAGATCCCCCAAGATGAGTATACGCTCCCGTGCCCTTGTTTTCTCCACATTCTTTGGCAGCTGCCTGGCAATAGGCCTGTTGCTCGTCAGCGTGACCACCAACCATTGGGTGCGTGCCTATCCGCGGCGCAAGAACTTGACGGATGCCAGTGGGGATGTCAACTTTGGTTTGTTTTACGGTAGCCAGTACTTGGACGTAGGAATCGGCGTGCGCTGTTACCCCGTTGACGGTGAGTCATGACTGCAATTGGCTAGACTATCAACTAACTTGTTCAATTCGATCGATTCTTTACAGTTTACTCATTTATACGCACCGAACATGGCGACAATAGCTTCTGGCTATGGCTGATCACAACACTCGGCACCGGATTCGGACTGCTGGCGTGCGCTGTAGCTGCCATTGCTGCCGTACTGAAGTCCGCATCGGCAGCTAAGAAAGGTGGCACCATGGTACTGCTGCTGGCGTCCAACATCTCGGCCGCTTGCGCACAGGTGATTGCCTTTGGTGCCTGGCTGGTGCAATTCTATCAGTACCTCATACACAATGTGCTCATTGCCGAGTATCAACAGCTACACTGGTCCAGTGCCGGCCTGGCCTATCTGGGCTATAGCTTCTATCTGGTTGTGTTATCAACAATTGTGATACTCATAAACATTACAATATTATTGTATGCAAAGCGTCGTGAGCATCGTGATCGTCATCGTTTGGAGCCACTTAGCAAGGACAAAAATCAGGCGGCCATAATGCTCTACTAGCACGCATTAGCTCCATACATCAGAATCCTCAAGTAACCTCAAATAAAAATGTTCGATGAAACCGATGCAAAAGCGAGCATAACGTAATCTCAGCGGCCCAAATGCTTGTGCCTTACTTAAGAATGCCCTTTGTATGCCACATGATAAATACTGATTATGCAACATGCATAAAGTATACATGTATTTATACATAATCTTAATATTCCTTAGTTTGTAAACCAACAAAAACATATGTATTTCAAGTCTGATAAGCATTTGTATTGCACAAAATCAACTTGATGGCACAAAAACACGATACTTATATACTTTATACTCTGTATTTACCCAAGTATTTGAAAATTTACTCAACCCTATGCATTTTTATACTCGAATATGTACTATACTTATCTATTGTGCGCTGCTCATGGACAGCCTTTACATATACAAAAACAGATATTTTTATATACGTTTTATGCTTAAACAAATAAAGCAATAGTCATTATTAAGACACACACTGAGCTTTTTAAGATCTTGCTTTCCATGCAATTGGAAATATTTAAAAAAGCTGTTGAATTGAATATGAAAGATATTTTTATAATGATGCGAGCGCGCTCTACTATATCTTTCGCTATTTGTTTTTTAATTAATACCAATATCCACCAGCTGTGGCTTTGTGCTCGAACAACCCCACGGGAAATGGAAAATTGGACAGTAGCACACGCTACGCCGCGGGACAACTTCCTTGCCAAGAAAAAAGAAAGAACCGAACTCGGAGAAAGCCTCAGTTGAGCAAGGCAAGCAGTCTGTGTGGCAGCATATTGATGAATTGCTCAATACTTTTGACTTCTCGGGCAAATGTCACAACAGTTAAACTATCCTAAATGTAATTACAGTGTTCCAGCTAATTGCCGAGCCTGCAGGAGAGGACCACACCATGGCCATCAAAATCCGAGTGTCATCGCATTCAATTTTGGCAAACAAATCAATTATCTTTCTTTTTTTTTCTTCGTCTGTTCAGTTCTTTAGATTTTTTTTTAAACTTGTCCTCATTCTGAGGACCCCTGACTGATGGCCGTTTCCTCAGCCAACGAAGAACGATCTGTATGCGGCTTTGTTCTCTTTGCACTGTGGCTTCCACTTCCACTTCCACTTCCTATTCCTGTTCGATCTCATGCCCAGACCCACAACAGGGTGCTGCTGCCTGTCTCTGCTTGGGCCCGATCGAGCCAATTATGTCATCATTAGTTTTGATTAGTTTGTTTTGCTCATGTTGATGGGAAACTGCACGAGCATAGGGGAATACGTTAGCTATCCCTACAATGACGTTTGTTTTCATGCCATTTTGCGGCACTTCCGGCACCACCTACTGTTTACCTTTTGGCCTGTTCTTGTCCAGCTGAGCGGAGCCGTGCGCTGTTGTTTTGGTTGATTTCGACTTCGATTTCGATTTCGATTTGAATGCAATTGCATAATAATGATGAACGTACTTTTAATTGAGGGTAAGCCGGAGTCCACACCAAAACTCAGGCTGTCCGTCTTGTGTCGCGAAGGGAAACGGAAAAGCTAGCCGACTCACATATCTCACTGCGGTTGCCTTTATCTGTCCTGTGGCTTATCTGGGCAAACAGATTAGGACTCGTTGCATCTACCATGTGTGTGGACTAACCATGTGAGTATTTAAGATCTGCATTTCTTTCGGTACATTACGCAGAGTTGTGCAAGTCCCGGCGTTAGGATAAGGCACAAAATTGCATGCATTCTCAATGCAGATAGAGATAGAGAAAGGCAGAGATGGATAGAGATAGATAGATAATGTTGGAAGATGGTCATTAGCCGGATCGTTGGTCGTTCAGGCAGAGATTAGACAAATGCAGACAATCGACTTATTAAGAGTGTTTATGCAGATAAACGCATCGTTTAGCGTGTGGACGGGACATACCCACTTTTCCGCCTAGGATTAGCCGTGCTAGACTCTTGGAAAATACGATTTGAAAATCGCCGGAATGCAAATGTTGGGCAACCTCGTTGTGCCGATTGAAGTGTGGCTGGCCTGTACAAATATAATTAGCGGGAAAGTCTCATAATCGGAACGAGAACGACGAATGCGTCGAGAAATACCGAACATGCCAGCCACACACGTTGAGCTGCACGTCGAGCGACTACCGGGAAATTGTGGCACTTTACGCGGACCATTGGAAACAAATGAATTTCTCTGTTCGAATTTGTCTGGTGTTGCTTTCTTAGTTTTTCAATTCATTCTCTTTTTTTTTATAGTTTTCTCTCCCTCGCCGCCATACCCCCTTGCCCTAGTGAAAGCATTTCTAGCAAACCGCAAACATGCGAGCCTAAGAGGGCCCAGACAGACTGTCTGCGTTGCCCAGCACGGTTGCTGGCCAATAAATTTCCCAATTAAATGGATCCTCTGACACTTTGTTTAAAACGTCAGCGCACAGGCTACGCTACTGTGACTACCCCCTGCCAGCCCTCGCCAGTGTTTACGTCCCTCTCGCTCGCGCTCCCGTGTGCGCGTGTGTGTGTGTGCGAGGGATGAGGGTTGTTGCTCGGGGGGTTGAAACCCATAGACGCACTTTGCTTGGCCGTGAACTGGCGCTGCGAAAGGTAGCAGTTTCCTCCATTTTTTATTTTCCCATTTTCCTCATCTATTTCGATTTTTTGCTCTCTTATTGTTGCATTTGCGAAATTATGTCCCGTATATTTCTTTATTAGTGCACAAAGAATATTTCAATCTCTCAGTCCACAGTAGGGCCGCACTGTGTGGCCCAAGTCGAGAAAGTGGTTCGCCTCGCCCTGTTAGTCCTTGGCAATTATCCAGTTGCGAAATTTGTGGACCACCCGATGACTTTTGTTTGGCCTTTTTGTGGTCATGAATGGCATATCGGCCTGTGCCTCCTACGTGGCAATTGTCCCAAGACGTCTGTGGGTTATTGATAGCCAAACTACTTTCTTGTTAGGAAGTGACTTCACTCGCATCTTCTTCTCGGCACAATACGCTCTTGTTTCTGATTCTATTTTGGAGCAAATTTTGAACTCAATTCAAATTCCTGAGAATTTCTGCAGATTGAGCAGTTTTTGGACATCTTCATGTGAGTTGGATATTGTACGAGTGCGTGGGATTTATATACTCGCTATAATAACCATATATTTATGGATTTTAAGTGAGAAACGAATGGCAGTGGAAATAAATCATGTTTCATGTTATATATACAAATTATTGGTCTCTATGGAGTTTCCTTTCTATGTATATAAATATTTTTATTTATTCAGATTCTAATTCATGCAGAAATTTAAATTATCCTTATATATTATAACAATTATATTAAAATATACATATCAAGCTTATATATTTTAAATCGAACCCTTAACCGACTTCACTTGAAATTTAAAATACTTTCTTCACTTTACCTCCTAAGATTAATGGGGTTTGCACTTGATATTATCAAGAAAGAGACGACAAACACTGATCTGAAATAAAGATTTTCATTACAATGCTTTGAAAATAATCTGAATTTCTGGGAATTCAAATAGAAATTTCTCGCGAGACATTATTGATATCGCTTATTATTTACAGATAATTATAGTTAATAGTACAGGGTGCAAACGACAAACAATCTTCAGATCGGCAGTTTCTCTTTGACACTCGATAGTTCAGCGACTGTCAAAATGATTGACATAAGCACACAAGCGTATATGGATCACGTATTTCACATATCAACACTTCAGATTTAAAATGGAATCAAGCGAAATTAATTGCCTGCAATTAAGGCACAATACTTGGCCAACATTTTGTGTACCGTATCAAAAAATAAAAAATTATATTGAAAAATGTTCGGTACTCGTATTGGAACTTGTCGCTGGGTAGCCCGGCGCACGAGTATCGAGAAGTGTTGCCGCTGTGTCTGCCGTACGAGAGTATTAACAAAGTCAATGAAACGCATTATTGGTTCGATCATTGTCACAATGATGACGGCGACGTCGCACTGTCTGGCAGAAAAAATCTTCTCAGGACTTGCCAGGACACAGGGACACAGGTACAAGACCTGCACGCCCCTATCAAGCGACCGTTTTGCCATTGTCTCGATGGAAAAAAAAAGGTTGAGTAGGTGCCCAGCGGTCTGCTACGGTTTTCGAAAATTGCAGCTATTGTGCGCACGTAGAAGTCACATTGATATTGACCAGCATGGTATGAGGTATGGGGAGGGATCGCACTATCGTACTATATACTATATAATAAATTCGAACATTTTGTCAGAACAGACTTTGTGTGTCTGTTGCTCAGGTGGGCCGAGCATTGTTCGCATTGTGAATGATGCAAGCCGAGTCGGCTGAGTAATGGCAACGATACGTGAACAATTGCAATGCGATTCGGGTTTCGGTTTGGTTGGGATCCTTTGCCTAGCCAAGAAAACTGTGAGAAAACTCTGTACAAAGCACAAGGTGTGCTCGCATAGTTTTTGATATAATCAATACATTAAAGTCTACGACAATTGATTCTGCTTGAAAAGTCGCCAATCTTTTCTCCTTCTTACTTCAATGGATTTTACATCTATCGATTTTATGAATGAAATTTTCACAGATTTTTGCCCAAAAATGACTTGTCTGTTTTAACCCTTTAAATGAAATTGTGCGAATCTGCCAATGCATGCAAACTGCAGATTTCGCTTTGATTTTCGCCGGCATGACAAGGATATTTTGCCCAGTTAAACTTGGGTTAGCGGGAAGTGACAGTCATTAAGGACTGCAAAATAAATGCATATATCATTGTTAATTGCCCGAAAATGTTGTAGTAAGAGTATAAATTGAAGAAAAGCATCAAAGGTTTCTCCGATCAATTTGTGAATAAGAATATATAGTTTTTTGTTGTTGATTTTTTTTTTATATTTGTTTGTTTTTGTGTAAACATAGATTTCTGAATATTTAACTAGATAGACTACGTATTCTAAATGTAAATCGTATATTGCTATAGTAATCGCATTCAGCATGTATAAAATGTGAAAAATCTTCGTTCTTATGGGCTAAGTTACAACTATATATATATATACTATATATACTAGGCTTATCGCATGGGACTCTTAATCGCTTAGCATATGAGAAAGGATCACTTAAGGACTTATTTACACATGTGTGGGTTTTTTCGACGCTTCTACCTCGTCACGTAGTGGAAGTGTAAATACTCATTAAAAAATAAATAGCTCAATATTTGCATATATCGTCAGATCTGTCGGTCTGTCGGTCTATTGGGTCTGCTCCTGAGATTGAGGTAGTCTGTGCGAGTGTGTGTCGTCTCGCTTGTGTGTGTGTGTGTGTGTTTTTCTATGAGTATATTTGTTGATTGCGCCAGTTTGCGCCAGGTACGTCTGAGGTAGATGCTCTTGGCCGGTTTAGGTTGCAAGTTATTGTGGTAGTTGCTGTTATCGTCTTCTGCTTGTCTCCTCGAACTCCTCCTTCGCCTCCTACTTCTCCTCCTCCTCCTCCTCCTCCTCCCTTTGTTATTGTTGCGTTTTTATAGCGTGCAAGCGCTTCACAGTTGGCTGAAGCTGTGTGCCCGTCGTGGCAGCGTTTATTAGTAACCATACAGATACGGATACATGGGCATAAAGATGGCCGGTCCCAGCTGCCGCTCCTGGGGCATATGCGTCTTCATGTGCTTCTTAAGATGATCGCGACGGCCGAACTTCTTGCCGCACGCACTGCACGGATACGGTCGGAGACCGGAATGGATGCGCTTGTGCCGTGTCAGCTCCTCGTTGCGTGTGAAGGTCTTGCCGCAGGTTTCGACGTCGCATTTAAAGGGTCGCTCGCCTGTAAAGCAAATTGAATAAAGGGAAAAGTTAGTCAAACCATTCGAATATCAATGGGATTCATTTTAAACTTACCGGTATGGATGCGTATGTGTCCCTTGAGCTGGCCATTGTTGGAGAACGCCACATCGCAGTGCGGGCACTTGAATTTCTTGGGACGCTGCTTGCGTGCATTGAGCGCCTTGAGCTGCGCATCCTCGGCCATGACGCGCGCGTACTCCTGCTCCATCAGGCCCAGCGTGAAGGGATCCATGCCAAAGGCAGCCGCTGCCGGTGTGCTGGCAGCTGCTGCGGCTGCTGCCGCCGCGGCATAATACAAATCGCTGGATGGCATGAACGGAGCCGGCTGTGGCGACAACTGTTGTGGCGCCATGGCGGGACTGGAGACTGCGAACGCTGGCTGAGGCGTGGCATCCCGCAGCGGGGTGGAGGTGCGTGTATAGCTGCTGCTGTTGTGTCCATCGTCGTAGCTGGACTTGCTGCTGTTCGACGAGCCGCACGACGAGTTCGACGACGAGGAGGACTCACGATCACTGTCCTGGCTGTAGCAACAATTGTTGCTGTTGCTGCTGCTGCTGGGTAGCTCCGTTTTAATGGTAACCGATGTGCTGGCTACGGGTGCCACGAGGTTATCTGCCTCGGCATCACGTTCGCGTTTCACGGGCCTGGCTGGCGGAGCAGGCGTTTGGCGTTGCGTATCCCAGGGACGGAACAGGCGCGAATACGTTTGCGGTGGGTGCAAGTTAATTGTCGACATTTTCGTAGTTGTTTTTTATTTTTTTTTTTTTCGTTTGAATTTTGGTAAATATATATAGATATATGGTTTGTTTGGGCGGAACACTTGGCGTGCAACACTTGGCGGAGTGGCGGGTGCTGTGTGTGTGCGTCACAAGATCTCAACTCGAACTGAACTCTCTCGGTCGCGGGCAGCACAATTTAAAGAGATTCGTTCATTCAGCCGACGAAGGTCCTTGCCAGCAGGCCTACCTAGCGGCCTACCTAAGGCAGGCAGGCACACACAGGCATAGGCAGGCACACACACACACACACACACGCAATCGGGCACTCGTCGCTCGCTTCATTCATCGATTTGCTGCCTATCTGTCTGCGAGAGCGAGAGGCAAGCGCTACGGGGTTGTTTTTCGCACCGCACACAACAATGGCCGCTCACGCAGACTCAGCCACGCACACACTCACACTCACACTCACGCACACACGCTCCGACTCGCCTGCAGTACATAATGTATTGCGAGTGTGCGAGCACATCTAATCGCCTCTCGAAATGGCAGCTTCCTTGACTTTCGCTTTTAATGTGTGTATTCTCAGGGACTACTATTTATTCGATATATATATAGCGTATATATCTATGCCCTTTTTTTTTTTTTTGGTTTTGTTACTCCCCTTGGGGTGGAACTTTAAGCAAAGTATTCATGATTATGAATTTTACGCTTACCTACCGACAAACCCCCTTCGACGCAATTTGATGAAAGTTGTTGTCTCTAAAGGCGCAACTTGGGCTTGGCCCAACTTCCCTTATCCCCCGGCCCTACCCGGCAAACTCAATTGTGTTGCTCTTCCCGCTGTGGCTAACTTGGTTATCTGTGGGTTGTTTCGGGGCTTGCCTGCGGCTGCCCCTTGCGTTGCCAATTTATTATTGAATTAAGTGCTTCTTTCTCGGGGGTTGGTCGCGTCTTTTTGCATTTTTGTAGCAACTTTCGTTGCTTTAAATATGCAAAATGTGTATCCCAGTATTCTATAATATATAGTAGTATGATAAAATTCTGTGTGTATGTTTGTAGGATGTGTAAACGGAGCAAATTGTGTCTTCAATATTCAGTGCACACTCTGTGGGGTTTGAGCTAAGGTTTGAGCTTGTAAAGCGGTACAGTTGCTTTAAGTTTATCGCCAGAATGCCAGGGGGGGATGACATGGATAAATTGTTCGTTACTTCGCCGACAGTCGACGGGGAGGCATGTGGGCGTTTGCCCCAAAGACCATGCCTGCACGGAGATTGCCTGGTGAGATACGCAAGTTGTGGGTTAGTTTCGGGTTAGATGGATAAAGACAATCGGTGAATGTAATTGGAATGGGTAGAGCAAAGTGGGGGAAATTTAAAAGTTATCTATAATTGCGGGGGAAGCACATGCGTTGGGTATATATCAACTATAATATATAATATAAATATATATTAACTGATAGTTCAGAGTATTTTAAGTTGAGATCTCTGAGACAAATATACAACATCTTAAGGAGTTTGTATAATATCTTAAAGCCTTAATATTTTAATTATTAACTAACTAAACTAAATATTTATTAGAAATATCTGCTACTTAATTTTAAACATGCTCCTTCTTCTCATAAGTTGATTAACTCTCTTTCTCATTATCTTCTCAGCTTTTTATCTTCCTTCTCGATTGATGAAAAGGAAAAGTGTTTTTCGGCCGCCATTTACAGTAACGGTAACAGTAACAGTTACGTGGCACTAGTCACACTTTCTACGAACTGTGCTGCGGTGTCTTGTGCCACCTAAGCCTACCGCTGCGTCATTAGAAACAAAGGGAAATCATTAGGATTAAGTGCAACTGCTTTGTTCGGGCAACGCTAATGAATGCAACGGGTGCAGCATCTTATCGCACCGCCGTACTCGGGTTACATTGGGTTGGGTTGGGTTTAAGGGCTGCGCCGGTAGGTGGTTTTAGTACCTGCCATAAAGTTTCGGATGCGCCACATTCCGTTTCATTCACGCGGACTCATTCATAAATGCGTTTTGCCTGGAAACTGAGCAGCGTCGATTGCTTGCTTGATCGATCGATCAGGTAGGAGCGGGCTTAGAGGTGTTTGGTAACGCGGTATCGGTTTTTAGAGTTCGGGTGGTGATGGTGATGGGTTGTCCGCGCCCGGCAAGGTCGTAAAATCCACAAGCTTATTTGCGTAGGCTGGCACTTAGGCTTGCAGCCGCCTCAGGTCCGAATCGGGCTTGGGACTTTCCGCGCATATTTGTCAAATAACGCACACTGGATTTTCCACGCATTTTCAAAAGCAGCGTCGTCGGCGTAGACGTCGCTGCCATAAAGCAGCACCTACCTAGAACAATGCGCCGCTCATAAATGCACATAGAGTGTGCTATAAAATAATTAAATCTAGTAATAGGCCGCGGTGCCGCGCAGGAATTTCATTCATGGAATGCCTGCTCTGTGTGGTCATACCTGCATATAATTAGAGCAAACATCCGCAACAATTGGGATATGGCGTCATATCCATACTTTGATTAATGAGGAAATTTCACAAAACTCACGTAGGCCGACGAAGAGAACACATGGAGGGCGCACGGCGCCTCATTAGTTGGCGACGCTCCGGTCGAGGGGAAAACACATCCTAACCAAACTCGCGAGAAACTAACGTGTTTATCGTATTGCGACGAAGAAGCGAGATAAGCTAAGCGCGGCTCTGTCTCTGTCTCTGGCCCGGCTCTAGCCCCGGTGAATCGCCAGAGATTAGTTGGGTACTCGCAATCCGCGCACAGATCCAGATACATCCGGCTCTGTTCGGTTAAGCAGGAGCTAGATCACCACCTCATGCTTATCAGAGCCTGGACTTGATCACTCCAAGTAATGGACTAGGTGTGATCTTTATAGATTTGTTATAATCGGGATTAAGCTACGATTAGAGCCTGATCAATGAGAGAGAGCACGAGCCGGTGGGATTAAACGGGGGGCTCCGATTTTGGCAGGTCAGCGTGCATGCTTAAGCGAAAGGGATCAGTTTTCCTCAGCAGCTGGAAAATCAGCGTAGTGAGAAGATGCAGCATTAAAAATTAAATTATAAAGTACATCGTATTTATTTTAAAGTATATTTTATTACTAATTTCTGTATAAGGAAATCTCAAGTGGCTTAAAATAGAAACTTGATTAAAATAAAAATACAAATAAAATACAGTTTAATTACTTTTTTTTATAAAATTAATATATAATTCAATATAATGTAGTACAGTTTTAAAAATGCTTAATATTATTTATAAATTTATTGCACATTTTTTCAGGGAATTAAATCAGGGTATCATTGCGTCGCAATCACTTGACTTAGCACTTGAAGCTTTGCACTTGACCAGATCCCGACGCAATTGACCGATTGTTTCTTTATCAAAAGTTAACGTTATTTCATCATCTATGCATTCCTCGCGAGCAGTCAAAGCTCACGGCAAAAGCTTCCGATACAGAACTTTTCATCGCGTATGTACGACGTTAGTTTGCGGAGCGTTGTGCGTCGTACGCTCAGTTTGTTGTGGAGCGTAGTCGAGGCGTGTGCTTAGATCATTTCATATTCATAGTTTATTTTTTTCGGAGATCTTTGCAATATGTTGCTGGAATATCTGGCTATTTTTGTAGTGTTGCTGGTGCTGATCTATCGCTGGTCAGTGTCCAGCTATGGTTTCTTTGCGGAGCGCGGAATCGATCATGATAAACCGTATCCGTT
This sequence comes from Zaprionus inermis, assembly GCA_018151445.1. NCBI lineage: Eukaryota > Metazoa > Arthropoda > Insecta > Diptera > Drosophilidae > Zaprionus > Zaprionus inermis. The sequence goes on along the minus strand of JAECXD010000640.1, from coordinate 1,349,305 downwards.
TGTGGGCAGCATGTGGGATCTGGTTTTACGTCGGAAATCTATGTTCGATCTGATCATCGAATTGTACAACAAGGGCGACGGCAAGTGAGTAGGCGGAGAAGCATTTTGCGTTATTCAATTGCGATGAAGGTCAAAACGTAATTCCATCTGCTATATCAAATAATAAATATATCACTGAAACTGGGAGTGCCGCGCGTTGTTGTTTATCATTAAATAATTACATCACGTAGTATTGAAAAAATATAGTATCTATTTGATACTTGATTGCCGGGTTCGGCTTAGCGCCGGACTGTTTATAATAATTATACATTAATTTAGTATTTTTTTTCATGTTTCATTCATGTGTGAAGGTAATCTAGCATAATAGTGTGTGCATCTAAATCATCTGGATTTGCATTTGTCCAGTGAATATTATAAACAAAAATATTTACTAGTAATTTGCCAAATGTGTGTATAAATTTTAAGTTTCTGCCTTTTCTGCGACAATCTTATCACTAGACTATAGAGCTTTTTACATATTTAATTGTTGAGGTACTATCAATATATTGTAGAAACCCGTATTATTTATCTTGCGTCGAGTTTCACAACGTTGTTTGATTAAAGATAATACATAGAAAATTTGCAGACAGTCTAAAGTTTGATAAATGCAATTTATGATAGAGAATCAATAGAAATATGTTTAATCTAATTGCTCATGTGGTACTAATCAAGTTTTTTACGGAACTGCGCTCGAGTGTATTGTTTTGATTACTTTACGCTCTTTGGGATTATTGTCGCAAATGCAAAGAGAGAGAGAGAGAGAGAGAGAGAGAGAGAGAGAGAGAGAGAGAGAGAGAGAGAGTACAGAGCGTACAAAAAACTCGGAGCACTCGTAATGTTGCTTTGAATGCAGCGAGTAGTAAGCGTTGTTCATTGCGGTCTACTTTATATATTTATTTTAAGAGACTAAAACAGTAGCAGTATGGAATTCTATTTTTAGGTTTTGCCATTTCTTTTCATTTAATTAAATAAAAATAATTAATTGAAGAATTTCGTCAATTGAATCTCGCTTGCTCAACAATAAACTTGGTGTTCTGTCAGTTTATTAAGAGCCGTGCAAATTGTTTTTGTTTCGTCTATTAAAAGCTTGATAAGATAATAGAACAGATGGCCTTTGTTTTGGCTTGTCGGTCATTGTCACTTTCCAAAAAAACTCATCTAATCTATATTTATACAGGGTATATGGCATCTTTGAGCAGCGTACGCCGCTGCTGATGATACGAGATCCGGAATTGGTCAAACAGATAACGATCAAAGATTTTGATCATTTTATCAATCATCGCAATGTATTTGGAGTTGACGAAGAATATGGTCCACATGACATGGATAATCTGTTTGGTAGCTCGTTATTCTCCATGCGTGATTCGCGTTGGAAGGATATGCGAAGCACACTGAGTCCTGCCTTCACGGGCAGCAAGATGCGTCAAATGTTTCAGTTGATGGATCTGGTGGCCAAGGAGGCGGTTGATTGCTTGAAGCGCGATGAAGTGCCCAAAGATGGCCTCGAATTGGACATGAAGGACTATTGCACGAGATTCACCAACGATGTCATCGCTTCCACTGCATTCGGATTGCAGGTGAACTCGTTCAAAGATCGCAACAACAGATTCTACATGAACGGCAAAAAGATGACCAAGTTTACGGCACTACAAAACATTAAGTTCGTGCTCTTCTCCACAGCAAAGCCACTCTTCAAGGTAAGCATAAACTTGTTACACCACTACTGAAGGATCCTGAATTTGCCATTCTTTTTCCACTACTCGTGCAGCTGCTGAAGATTTCGCTGTTCGACAGAGAGAGCACGGAGTACTTTGTGCGTCTGGTCCTCGATGCCATGAAGTATCGCCAGGAGCACAATATTGTACGGCCCGATATGATCAACATGCTGATGGAGTCGAGTGGCATGATACAATCGGATAAGTCGAAGCCAACGTCGACTCAAAAGTGGAGCGATCGCGACATCGTGGCTCAGTGTTTTGTGTTCTTCTTCGCGGGATTCGAGACCTCGGCGGTTCTCATGTGCTTCACTGCCCAAGAACTTATGGAGAACGAGGATGTACAGCAGAGACTATACGAGGAGGTGGAGCAGGTAAACGAGGAGCTAAACGGAGGCCAGCTAACCTATGAGGCTCTCGTAGGCATGAAGTACTTGGATCAGGTGGTTTCCGAGGTACTACGCAAGTGGCCTGCAGCGGTGGCCATCGATCGTGAATGTAACAAAGACATCACCTATGAGGTTGATGGCCAAAATATCGAGATAAAGAAGGGCGAAGGAGTTTGGTTGCCTGTCGCGGGCTTCCATCGCGATCCTAAGTACTATGAGAACCCCGATAAATTTGATCCGGAACGTTTTAGCGATGAGAACAAGGACAAAATCAAACCGTTTACATATTATCCATTCGGTCTAGGACAGCGTAATTGTATAGGCAAGAATCCGACAGAAATGCAATCAATCAGATAAATATTAAATTATATTTTTGGGTTTTTGTTCGACAGGATCTCGCTTTGCTCTGCTTGAGGCAAAGGCCGTCATCTATTATATGGTGCGTGATTTCCGCATATTAGTATCTAAGAAGAGCACCGTTCCCATGAAGCTTTCGGCCAGCGGCTTCCAGTTGGAGCCGAAAAACGGTTTCTGGCTGAAACTCGAGCCTCGTAATTGAAAAGGATGCAAATTCGCTGTTGACCTCTACTATTAATCATATTATTTGTATTACAATAAATAAGTGTGTTTGAATTTGGTCTAGTTGGTTACTCAGAATTTACTGCTTGATTCCTCCAAATAATGTAGGGATCTTTTTGGATCTGCTATAATCGGTATTTAGATATGCTTACATTATATTTATGATGCATGATTAACTACAAGAGGTAAGTTGTCCTAGGCAGATGAAAATTCTTTGAGTACAATTGAAGCAAAGTAAAGTTAACTATAGCGCAATCATAGTATGTATACCGTAATACTAAAGCCTTTATCTATAAGGAATATTTAGTCAAGCTGAAAAAGTAAATATGATGAGTAATATATGATGTGTATATTGTAAACGATAGGTTCACTGTTTGCTTATCTATATATGTACTTTTCTAATCTGTTTACAAGGTATTCGCGACACTCAAAAAGGCTTAAGAAAAAAACTTGTTGTTGGAACTAGTTTCTATTGATTGAAAATAAACATATCATTTATATAAATATTTTTTCTGCTATTTATTGTAATATATTCGCTAAATTTTCATTTTATCAGCGAACCAGTTAAGTGTATCTAAATTTCAAAGATTGCGTCGTTTGATTTGAGTTTGCTGGCACTTGATGAAGTTCTGCACTTGACCTGATCCCTCCGCAATTAACTGATTGCGAATTGCAATCTTGTATGTGAATGTGTGTGTAGAAATTTAAGTTTATTTCATCATTTGTTCATTTCTAACGAGCAGACAGTCGGTTGTTCGAGCGTCTGGTGCACAGTTCGTTGTGGAACGCAGTCGTGGCGTGTGCTTTGATTATAAATATAGTATATTATACAGTTCGTTTGGATATCGCTGAAAGTCGCAATATGTTGCTAGAATGTCTGGCTATTTTTGTGGTGTTGTTGTTGTTGCTTTATCGCTGGTCAATAGACAATTATAATTTTTTTTCGGAACAAGGAATCGATTATGAAAAACCCTATCCCCTTGTGGGCAGCTTGTGGAAGCTATATCTACATCGGAAAACATTTTTCGACTTGACAATCGAAATGTACAACAAAAGCTCTAGAAAGTGAGTAGGCAGGCATTTTAGTTAATATTCCAATAAAGTTAAGAGCGTATCATCTGGGATACACGATTGCTTTAATGCTTCCATACATGCTAGCTTATCGTCATTTGTCTGCAAACACTACAACGGGGATTGGCTTGGGTATTTGGTATTAATATCTAGGCTGTGGAATAATTGTGTAGGGGATAGAGATTCTTACAGTTCTATTGTGAAATAATAATAATAATATCATAATCTTAGTACTTTGTACTTTATATATATAATTTATATCTTATATATAATATATAAGTGTCATTTCATTGTTTTTCTATGTTCTTACAAAATATCAACTCGGAGTGTGTATTTTACATTCCATAGTATTTGCCTAATAGTCGATAATGGATGATAAAGAGGAGCTTGAAGAGCTTGAGAAGTGCAATCTATTATAGTGTACCTAAAGAGCTATAGTTATTTAAAATTCAATTTATACGCAATCATGTTTAGATAAGAAAGAGAGAGCGCGGCAAAGAGTAAGCTATAAAGAGAAATCGAGAGTCACCTAAAAGGTATATTATCTTTTTTACAGAGTATACGGATTCTTCGAGCAGCGCACGCCGCTGCTGATGATACGAGATCCGGAATTGATCAAACAGATAACGATCAAGGATTTTGATCATTTTATAAATCATCGTAATATCTTTGGAGTTGACGAAGAATACGGTCCACATGACATGGATAATCTGTTTAGTAGCTCGTTATTCTCCATGCGTGATTCGCGTTGGAAGGATATGCGAAGCACACTGAGTCCTGCCTTCACGGGCAGCAAGATGCGTCAAATGTTTCAGTTGATGGATCTGGTGGCCAAGGAGGCGGTTGATTGCTTGAAGCGCGATGAAGTGCCCAAAGATGGCCTCGAATTGGACATGAAGGACTATTGCACGAGATTCACCAACGATGTCATCGCTTCCACTGCATTCGGATTGCAGGTGAACTCGTTCAAAGATCGCGAAAACAAATTCTATATGAGTGGCATACAAATGGGAAAGTTTACGATAGTCCAAAACATTAAGTTCCTGCTTTTTGCTTTTGCAAAGCCGCTCTTTAAGGTTGGTATGAACACATTTTATATACTCTTGATTCTTGAACCTAATCTAACTCTTTCCTCAGCTGCTGAAGATTTCGTTGTTCGACAGAGAGAGCACGGAGTACTTTGTGCGTCTGGTCCTCGATGCCATGAAGTATCGCCAGGAGCACAATATTGTACGGCCCGATATGATCAACATGCTGATGGAGTCGAGTGGCATGATACAATCGGATAAGTCGAAGCCAACGTCGACTCAAAAGTGGAGCGATCGCGACATCGTGGCTCAGTGTTTTGTGTTCTTCTTCGCGGGATTCGAGACCTCGGCTGTTCTCATGTGCTTCACTGCGCACGAACTAATGGAGAACGAGGATGTACAGCAGAGATTGTACGAGGAGGTGGAGCAGGTAAATGAGGAGCTAAACGGAGGCCAGCTAACCTATGAGGCTCTCGTAGGCATGAAGTACTTGGATCAGGTGGTTTCCGAGGTACTACGCAAGTGGCCTGCAGCACTCTTCATCGATCGTGAATGTAATAAAGACATCACCTATGAGATTGATGGTAAAAAGATTGAGATCAAGAAGGGCCAAGCCGTTTGGTTGCCCGTGGCCGGCTTCCATCGCGATCCTAAGTACTATGAGAACCCCGATAAATTTGATCCGGAACGTTTTAGCGATGAGAACAAGGACAAAATCAAACCGTTCACATATTATCCATTCGGCATAGGACCTCGCAATTGTATAGGTAAGTATCTGACTAAAGAAAGATACAATCTAATAGGCAGATAAGTATTATATTGTATTCTGTACTTATTTTTCAGGATCTCGCTTTGCTCTGCTTGAGGCAAAGGCCATAATCTTTTACCTGGTGCGAGATTTTCGTTTTCTGGTATCCAAAAAGAGCTCCATACCCATGGTACTGGGCACCAGCGGCTTCTCGTTGGCTGCCAAAAATGGTTTCTGGGTGAAGCTCGTTCCACGCAATTAAAAATGATCAAATAGTTGATTAAACGGTGCTTACATATAATTTTTTTTACATTTTTTCAATTAAATAAAAACTCTGTATTTAAATTTGTTATTCGCCATGTGTTACCAATTTTTTTTATTTAATAAAATAGTAAAAATAAATAAATAAAATAAAATATTTATAGAGATTTATAAATATCTGTAAATAGATGAAGCAAAGTTTCGAAATCATGTTCATATTCTAGTTCCATTATGTAATAGTAAATCACAGTTATGCAGATTTTCACTGCGCAACTTGTTTTCCCATTTCCCCCCATCATTGGCCACAAAATTGGCGAAAACCCAGAGACTCGCTGCGATGCTAAGAAATTAATTATACAGATTCGTTGCCCTCGCGAAGCGTCGCATTGAAAGGCGCTTGGCGGGGCGTTGCAAAAGCAGCTGGAAGCTGGGCTAAAGCGAACCGGTGGCCATGTTATGGGTGTGAATGGCGACGTGGATGGTAGGAGGGGGTAGGGCGAGAGGCGGTCTCTCACAACGGAAGGCCGCACTTTAACGCGAAGACATAAATCAAATTAGTTTTTCGAGCGAATGCACTCGACTAATTCGAGCAGCGAACGCGCCAAGAGGTAACGCGCGAATGTTGCTCTTTTCGACAGACAGACGCATACAATGGTGCTGCTGGCAGGGATAACAAAGGGATACTCTACACACACACACACACGCACTCTACACAGATATCGATTAATATTTATCCCGTGACACAACGCCACAAAAACCGCGGCACTGCGGCCGTTGGTCCATTAAAAGGCGCACAAAGGCGACGAATCAACCCCGTCCACAGACGGATGCCCCTTCCAGCGTGCCCTGGACAATGGCAGACGACAGTGAACACGCGCGTCCAAGTCGCAGCCACTCGAGTGGCGACGACTGATCAATGCTTTAGTTTTCCCACTAAAACTCGGCTGCGGATACCCTGGGCGCACGCTCCTCGTTTCATTTGGGGCATGCCACAAGCAGACAGGCAGGCAGGCAGACGTTCTGGCAGCTGAGCGTGCTCTCTCGCTCGCGCACACATGTGCCTGCTCATGCCTGAGTGTATGTGTGCGTGTGCGTGTGTGAGCGTGTGCGTGAGCAGCTGCCCTGCAAGCAATGGCGTTTGCATGCGTTCGCCCCGCCTATCGCGCGCGTTTTGTGCGCGTTTTTTGTCGCCAGCTTAGGACCGGGCTGCAGCCGAAAACATTTGCAAAGTCAAAACAGTTGAGAAAATCCTTGTTTGAAATTGAAATTTCGTTACAGTTACAGTCGTAAATCGCCGAAAATACACTTAACCTCAAATCCAATAATCCGCTTGTAATGCAAACGTTTCATTCAATTGCAACTCTCCGTTCCGATCGTTTCCATTCCCGTGCCCTGTGGCGTTTTTCAATTTGAATACATATGTATGCGGGTAAGTCCGTAAGCACGTGTGTGTGTGTGTGTATGTGTGTTGTGTTTGTATGCAAAGTGTTGACCTCGCCGGGTAATCGTTCTATTATTAATGGACAGTCGCCCTCGAACAATGTCACAGTGGTCGATCGCTACTATCCGGCTACCGGCTAGATATGATTTACCTGCCTACCAGGATTATCGGGATTATTGGGCTTACCACACATTTGAAAGGCACTGTAAATGCAAATATATCAAGCGGGTTTCGCTGAGTTTTCAATACGCACTCTATTATTTTCAAAATAGAAAATAAATCAACTGAAATGCTGAAGTTATCAAAAATTCCAAATGGTTTTCAATTTCGCTTACAACTTTCTCTTGGTTTATTTGTAAAATATTGTATTGTTTTCAAGAGCAATTATATTTTGTTTGTAACGTTTTCCCATAAAAAATAATATAAATATATATTTTCATATTAATAATTTAGAATATAATTTTCAGAGTTATCAAAATGAATATCACAGCAGTTATTATTAATAAAATCCAAACTTTCAATCGGTTTTCTTCTTGTTCTATCTCTAGCATTTGTTCTTGCTCCAAGGGCATTTCAAAAATATTTAGGAACAAAAATATATTGCACAAAAAATGTTTACAAAAGTTGTAGTTTGTACATTGAATACAAGTCCTACTATATTCTTTAATTTTTCCTCGTTTGATCTTTATCATTTGCTTTAATAATTAACAAAACTTTCTGTTTCGATTTATAGAAATTATTATATTTTTAATGGAACTGAGTTTTGTTTACATACTTTAAGAAAACTTCATGTCTAGAACTTTATCTCCCAAAATTTATATTATATGGTAATATCTCAGAGTCCACAGAGCGAAGAATATAAAAATAAAAATTATACAGCCCCAAGTTTTACATAGTCCCTCCGGCTGTCCACGTTCTTGGAACTCTCGTTGCTCCGGAATCATTTCGGCTTTTTCGAAATTCCGACTGCAGACAGTGTTTAATAATATTCAAGTTTTGTTTGTAAGAAATATAGTATATAGTAATAATGCAAGTCCTACTATATATTTGAGATTTTTTGTATGTTTGATTGTCCCGACCATTTACTCAGCTCAGAAGTCGAATTTGAATTAGCGGATTTGATAAGTCACCACAATAAACTATAAACTGTATTCAACAATCGTCAGGGGAGTGCAATGATCTGTTCTTGATAGTAACATAATGATACTATTCCAATACTAGACAATATTCAGAAAAGCGGAGCTGAATGCATAAAACAAGTCGGAAAGGCTACAGTCGAGCTGACTCGACTGTGATATACCCGCTACAATTCTTCGGAAAAACACGTGCCAAATGTGAACAATGCGTTCTTGCTTTTTATTTCTTTCCGTCTCTAATTTGTTTTGCCTATGCAAGTTCCACTCGATTCTTATTGGATGTTGCCCTTTGCTTTTATTACTCTGCAGTTATAAATTATGCATGTGTGATAGAGACGCCTATACATACATACATATATGCTGCCTCACAATACATCTCAACATATCTAATTAGATTTGTCGTTTGTATTTTGTGTTGCTGCTCAATGTCTCTTTCGATTTTAAGTGGCTTTAAATATACTAAAAATTTATTTTGAATTTTGCAACACACTATAAAATAAAAAAAAAATATAAGATACAAAAAAATAAATTTAAGTCGCCCAGGCACACCCAGGAGTTGAACTCCGGACGTCTCGCTGAACAGTCAACTACCATCACCACTCGACCACTGCACTTCTTTCGCAATAACCGATAAAATTGCACCATGAATATTTTCGGTGCACATAATTAAAAAAAGTTGCCACATAATTTAAAAAAAGTTGCCACATAATTAAAAAAAGTTGTCTGCTGCTGGTGTTGAACTCGGGTACTAACATTAGGAAAAACCGACACAGGCACATGGCCACAAGGCAATACTATTTCTTGAATATCTTCCTTATTTATCGGCCGATCTTATTGAAACTTTCGCAACACGCCCGGATGGTGGTTTTTATCACATGGATAAAAAATGAATGCTGTAGAGCTATATTTGCAGCTATTATCGATTTATTATCGATTTTTGGGGGCGGATGGAGGCGTGGCAAAAATCCAAAATAAACTTGATCTGCGGGCATAATTAACACATATTGTCTTTAAATTTGGTAGCTCTAGCTCTTATAATAGCTGAGATCTAGGTTTTCATACGGACAGACAGACGGACAGACGGACAGACGGACAGACGGACAGACGGACAGACGGACATGGCTATATCGACTCGGCTGTTCATGCTGATTCAGAATATATATACTTTATGGGGTCGGAGATGTCTCCTTCTGCCTGTTACAAACATTTTCGGTTGGCACAAAGTTATAATACCCTTATACTCTTCGAGTAGCGGGTATAAAAACTGAATTTTTCTGATTTAAATATATTTATACTCTTTTCTTCGGCCTCGTAGTTTATTTATATTTATATCCTCACCTTTGCTTTTTAGGGATTTCTTCCGTTCCGAGACATAACAATAGAACGTCTATTCAATTTGCCATGCGACACGCTTTGCGTCTTATGACGGATTTGCAGATCGAAATCGTCTTAGGACGAGCGAAAGATTTGTGCAAGCGAGCGCAAGGAATACGTGAAAATCTGTAACAATCGACGGCGGCACGCTCCCTCGGGCCAAAGCCCATTGAGCAGAACCGGAGCAGACCCGCTGACGATGCTTGATCCTAGCCGTAGCTAGGCTATGGTATCCTGTTGAGATGCAGCAAGGCAAAAACATAAGTGGCTTGGCCAGCCCGAAAGTCAAATGCAAATTGAAATGTACCGAAAACGGGACAAAGACCAAGAGTTCTGCAGAAAGTGGACAATGCGCAGAGGATTCTTAGGCCGTTGCCGGTTGCAAAAGCCTTTTCACACTTATCAATGCGCTGCCGGAGTGAATGGCATGCAAAGAGGATCGGTTTGCTTTGAAACGGCGGCAAACGGTAGGACGAATCGACAATTGGTCAGACCGGGAAAATGTGCCTGAGGACGGCGACTGCGGCTGGTCAGCTGTCAAGTGTCTGTGCCTCCGCTCCATAGTTGAGTGAGTGAATGAATGAATGCTGGTTGAATGAATGAATGGTATGTATGAAATTGTATGCATTCATGGCTGGCAGCCTGTATGAATGATGAACTGCGACCTCGACTCACCTATCTGGCTGCCGTAGCAGTAGTAGGTGATGTTGCAGCCCTCAATGCGATCCACTCGAGGGCTGTGCAATTGTTGCGTTTGCCAAATATTGCGGGGGAAAATTGCATGTGATTTGATTGATCGGCGACGTTCGTGCAATTTTCCGAAATTCTGCAAAAAATTACACTATTTTTTTTTTTTTTTTTTTGTATAAAAAGAGAGTTGTTGCATTGAGTGCATGCCAAATTGATTGATGGGCACATATCGTATTTTAAGCTCACATTCGTTTGTGGTTTACCGTGACTTTCGATCGCAGCGCGTGGAATTTTATCTCCGGGCTTATGTAAAACAAATCACAGTGAAACCGCAGAAACTACTGTAAATTGACATCATAAATAAGCATTACTTCCACCCTTCTTCACATGGGCCAAACCCAGTGACAGCCCTCGGGTTGCGGGTTTCGCGCTTGGGCCGCGCTGTCAGGGTTGGCTCAGCCCCGCTCGGGGTTGGTTGGTTGGGTGCGTGAAAAACCCCGAAAACGCTTGAAAGATGCACGAAAAAAAGGGGGCGAGCACGCAGCCATCAACACGATTATTTCGCATAAAATAAATTGATTCCTGTTAAAAGTCAAGCATGTCCTTTGATGCCACCTAAAGGAACCATACAAAGACACACAGAAACAGAGACCGACAGGGAGGAGACAAAACTGAAAACAAGATTTGGAAAATGCTGAAATTTGTCCACAATAAGTTCTTTATTGAGTCGCCATAGACAAAGGATTGCCAGGGTATCGTGAAGTTGCCGCCGCCGACGCCGCTATAAACCACGATACTCGACGAAACCCGAAACCGTGCTCGAACCACGAACCTCGAACGCAAAGCAAGTCACAGTCAAAGCCAAACCTAACCGAGCCACTCGACTCGGCGAAAACAATGAGACAATGCCCAGGTCGAGAGTGGTAGAAAGGGAAAACTGTGCCACGTCTTGGCAGTCGCATCTGTATCGTCGTAGAGGCAGAGGCAGAGGCAGGGGCAGAGGCAGGGCCGAGGCCAGGGTAGGCAGACCCGACACCTTTGCCTTGACACCTTCTCTCCCTCCGCGCGGCTGCCATTCGATTCAATAGAAAGTGGCATATAAATAATGATGAGCGAGCCAATTTCGGGCAGTTGCGTCAACTGTGAAGTCGAGCTGGATCTATTGTTTTTCCGCTTCGGCTTTGTCTGCGGACAGACATATAGTCTAACAATTCTTAACGTCATGTCCTTAAGTGCGGTCGCCAAGGTGGCTGGCAGCTCCTCTGCCCCGTCCCCTATCCCGTCTTCATCTTCTTTCTCTTGCCCTTCCCATCGCCAGACACTCGGTCGCCGCTTAAATTGAGCGTATGAAATTGATTAGCCAACGCATTTTAGTTACAATATTTGTATTTAGTTTATAAACTAATTTGAAAGTCGATCGGGCCGCGTGGCGTGCGTGAAGCATGTGTGATGCCACCTACGAAGTGCGAGGTTTCATTCATTGCTTCATTGTCAGCGCGGAATACCCCTTGTCTGCAGGATCGCCCCTACGTTTAGCAATGCGTGATTGAGATTGTGATTCGTTTGGGAGTAGCTGAGACGAATTAGGGTTAGGTGTTGGCTTGAATGGAGTTCTATATTTGGAAGTAGCAAGGAGCATGAGTAATTACTGCATCAGGTAGTTAGGAAGGGTGCTTGACAACTGAAAAAGGTAAAAAGGTTATATATCAGGTATATTTGATTTATTTGTCTGTACGAACGCCTATAACTCAGAGCTTATTGGAGCTAAGGCAGCTATACTTGGTGACAATACTCGCAAATATAGCAGTTTCTTAAAAATAAGCCAAGAATTTAGCCACGCCTTCTCACGATGTCGGAAACAAACATAACTAAACTACTAGCGTTATTTTAAAGCTAGGACGATTATTTTTAGACTGTACAACAGTTACTTCTTAAATTATAGCTGAATCTGTTAGCAATCGTATAATAAACTTATAAGTTATTTGGTCTAATAGTCAAAATTGTTTATCTTATCTTATTGTTTTATTGTGAGTCACTTAAGTAAGTTAAATTTATAGAAAGAACAGAATTCAGATTTATTTGTTTAGAAATAAAATACTCCTAGATAAGTTACGTATTGCACATACCTGCTCAACTATAGGGGAAATCGAGATGAAAGCGGTACTTATAGTGTCAATTACAAGCTCTTCGAAATTTCCCAGGCCCCCGACAATGGGAAGAGTAACAACAATGGCAACGGCTAAGCCGATCATTTGCACTCTCGATTTGTGAATCACAGTCATAATTCCGCTTTAGCTGACAATGTGACAAGACGGAATTTCCAGGGAAATCCTTTGACTTGACGACGCCTTTTGGAGGAGCTGACTGCGATTGAGCCATATAACACGCAGCAGTGCAAAACCTGTTACAATTGAATGGCAGCCGGCAGCGGCATTATTAATTGGCAGAATTGTCTACTCGCATTTTGGGAAGGTGTCAACAGGTCAGTTCGTCATTGTGTTGGCGATTTTTTTTTTATTATTATGTCTTTGATGGGATGCGATGAGCGAGTGCTGGTGCATTGTTTTTGCAAGACAGGCCTCCAGGCGGCAGGATCTAAGGGCTGGCTGGCAGCTTGTAGCAATGTCACGTTGCACATCAGAGAGGCCGGCGCGCTCGGGTCGGCCGCAATCTAAAGGATAATGTGGCGAAATCCTGACAATCGATGTCCTTTTGCCCTGCCGCTACACTTCAAATGCCGCCGCATCAGCGCAGCGACATCATTGAGCCATCATCATAGCCGTAAAAGACGTTTGTTTGTTGTTTGCACAGGCACACACACACACACATGCAGAGAAACACACATGCATGCGAGTGGCTGCACTTGACGTTACGGCCGGGCCGGGGGAGGGCGCATATAAATAATAATCAAACAAATATAAATGCGACTCGCGGCGCGTTGTTTGTCTCTAATGCAATTTCTCAACTGGCCTCAAGTGAGCTCAGGGATTTTGTATTGTTCTTATACGGATGGGGGCGGGGGTAGGATTTGTAATCAATTTCAATTAGCTTTCATGCTGCGTGCTGCCATAAGCTGCGCATAGATGGCGCTGCAAAGGGCAAGCGAGCGAGCGAGTGAGCGGGCCAACCCCCCAAATAGTGCGAGTGGAGAGGCGCATTCAAGTGCTTCCTAAGCGCCATACTTGCTTATTTCCTGAAGTCTCTCGTGAGTGTGAGACTCGTGTCACGAGTGTGGTGAGTTTGCGACAAGCGCTTGGGCATTTCGCAGCACTGGCAGAAATTAATGTACTTGAATTAAGCATAGGCAAATAATTGATTTATTTATAATTAATATTCGAATGCCAAATTCAATTTATAAATATTCTTTTATGAATAAAAATATAAATTTATATAAATATATATTTTAAAATTATTTTGCATAGACTTCTTAAAATATGAAGCAAATTTGCATATAAAAAGTTTGTTTTTTTTTTTTATTAGATAGTATTAGTTTATTTTCTTAGTTCAAAGTTAAGCGCAAATTGTTCTCAGTGCATTCTGCTGTTGGAAAGTTCGTTGCAGACTATGCGACGTCGTCGCAAGTCGTCAGTTTGCTCTGAACCGTCGAACGCAAAGCTCTGCTTGCTCGTGCGCGTCTCGAATCCCATACACCAACTCACTCACTCACACAGAACACACAAGACACACTCACACACAAATACACGCACGCTGCGTGTGTACGGTTAGCCAAGCCACACGCACACGCACGGCGAACCTGCATGCGAATTTCTGAATTGAAACGTGAAAATATCAAAAAAAAAAAAAATTTACAAAAAAAAAATAAATAGCAAATCGAATAAAAATAATAGGAAAATGCATGACAAATAGTGATGCGATTACGTTTGTGGGCATTGTCGCCAAGCGCCACAACCACATTGTCGTCTTAGCCAACATATCGTCGCATGTTTTCCAAAGCAAACGGTTTTCTTCTGTATCTGTTTTCCGCAAACACCCACATTGCAAGCAAACTAACTAACTGAACTCGACGTGCAGCGTTTAAGCCAAAGTTCATAAAGAAATCGAAGAGGAAAACTACCAAAAAAGAGAGTATAAGAACTTTACCCAACTACTGCAAGGAGCAACTGTAAAAATGGTAACTATGCTGTAAACTGATTATGAAATTACTACACTGCACGTGCGTGTGTGTGTTGTTGGTGTATGTGTGTGGTGTGTGTTTGCGTGTGTTGGTGTGTACACGTTAAATGCGCTGTGCAAATTGTTTACAACACGAGGCGCAAGTCAATTGCATTTTCATTGCGGCCTTCAATTGTCTGTCAAACTTTTCTGCCAAACACAAAGAGGCGACCGCAGAAGAGACAACAGCACTTTTGCTTTTCTTTGCGACTGTGGGGGGAGCGGGGTCGACGCGAGGGGACGTGCAGCGAGGCTGGGGATGTGGGCAGCCAGGCAGGCGGAGGGGTGCAGCGGGGGCGCCATCTTTTGTTTTGAGCCGTTAAGAAAATATGATGTAAGCTCAAACGCGCAGCAAACACGCCTTCTGCCGCCCTCCTGGCGTCTCCGTGCCCCTCGCTCGCCTACATATTTAGTTAGCAGAGGCATTTATTTTTACAAGCTGTGTTGTTGCAGCATCCATGCGAACTACACATAACTGTAACTGTAACTAACACTCGCGTCTCGCACTTCACACCACGCATTGCTCCCACTCTCACTTGCTCTCTCTCTCTCGCAGCGATTGCCAACTGCGATGCGTATGAGTAAAAGCTTGATGGCGCTTGCGGCGTCGTGGGCGAGTGAGCGAGAGAGATAGAGACAAGAGAGCGCAGGGGGGTCGCTCACAGGCTGCAAATCGATATTGTGCGGCATGACCGAGTGGCCCACAAGGCGCGCTACTACTACGTTCGCCTGCCTCACTCACTGCCTGACTGCCTGCCTGCCTGCTTCAACTCCCCACATCCCACACTCTCCCCACACACAGTGTGGTGGCTTTGTCAGCCAGCCAGACGCCGCTGCTGCTCCTTTTTGTACTCTCACCCCGGCAGTTGATTTCGTGCTCGTCACTTTTGTGGTGAAAACTTTCATTTGCTCTCGCTCACCTCGCTCGGCCCGCGTCTGGTTTCGCTCTCTCTCGCTCTCTCTCCCCGCTCTCGTTGCTGCCATTTGCGTCAAATTTGCGCTGTTATCAGAGCGGCAACAGCAAACAGCAGCAACAACAACGAAGAACTCTGTCAATGGCAAACAAATGTCTGTAATGCTGCTGAAATTTATTCAACGACATTTATTGTTGTTGTCGCTTATGTAGTTTGTGTCACGATTTGCGCATTTTGTCAAGAGAGTTGAATCCAGCCAGGCAGCACATGATGTCATACATGTACGTGTGTGCGTGCGTGTGTGCGTTGAGAAGTATGCAGCATTTCTTGGCTTGCCGTCGTCTGTTTTCTTATTTGCCCGCGTCGCTTATCGACTTGCCTATTGGGGAAGGGGGGTGGTGTGTACAATTGTGTGTTTGCTTGAATATTTGTTCGCTTAATTGCCTTGATAAACACAAATCGCAGCATGTTGTTTGAAAATCACTCTCGATCTACATACAAGTCGCATACGGTCTGCACATTTGGTATTTTTTTTGTTATCGAGTCTGTTCTTTGCACTTGTACGAAGTGTTGCAGAACTAAAGCGCATATCATGTTGCTGGCAAAGAACTCGTCGCCAAGTCTGTTGCACCTACTTGCGTATGCCTATGCCCTCGTTTACCCCTTACTTTTCACCTATGCTTAAGGCCCAGTCTGTTGCTCTGCCTCGTATCCGATTTCACGTCTTTGCTCTCTGCTGGAGTGAGTTGTGGCAACTGTAGTCGCTGGCAGTAAAACTTAATAAGATTGCCACGAGCGCAACACGCTTATTTGCGCAGACACACAGTGTAGTAAACATCTCCATGTACTATGTAGTGTATATTGCCATGCACCACACCCTGCTTGCAGCACTCGAGATACTCATGAATAACTAAGCAAATCACAAGGCATATAAAGTAATGTGTTTTAAGCTGCAGAGCTTGATTAGGGCACACAGCAGCAGCTGGCTAATGCAGATAACATTTTTCAGTTATTTCCGCTGGATATAGCCTTGAAAAACTTGAATTTGCTTAAAATACGCTAAGTTTTACGCAATTGAGGCAGAAAGAACTGAAAAAGTTTTTAAAATTAAATGTAAATATCTTCAAAGTTCTTCAAAGTGTAAGAAAAGTTCATAAAATGAGAGAAAAGTTATTCACATAAGTAAAAATTTGCTTCAAATTATTGAAAAACTCATGAAAATGAGAGAAAATTTCGTATAACTAAAATAATAGCTTTTAATATATAAGGGTAAAACTTAAAATGAAGGAAATAAATATGAAAAAGTGCTTAAGAATTTGAGAAAAGTTCTTAAAATAAGAAAATAGTTGCTTAAAATGTAAGAAAAGCTGGAAAAGGTATTCACATCAGATAAAAATTGCTTAAAATTACTGAAAAACTCGTGAAAATGACAGAAAAGTTCTTAAAAATAAGGGAATAGTGAATAATAAACTGAAATACTTTAAAATGAGAGAAAACTTCTTAATATACGAATAAAATGCTTAATAATTTGAGAAAAGTTCTTGAACTAAGAGAAAAGTTAATTCAAATCAGAAAAAATAATGTTTAACTGAAAAGTTCTAAAAAGTATTATATCAAAGAGTTGATTTTTATATATTCATGGAGTATATAGTCTATACATCATATTTCTCTACTAGAGTTCTGAAATACTCTTCTTTATTTGTGAATTAATTTATTCTTTTAATTAATTCCCAATGAGTATATGCAAGTCGAGCAATGCATCGGCTTGACTTGTTTACCTAGGCACAAGTCTATTTACGTCTGTGCGTGTGAGTGTTTGTGTGTGAATGAACGAGTGCTGTGTGTTTGTGTGTGTGTGTGTCTCCATTAAACCTTATCAGAGACGACGCCTGCAGGCGAATGAGCTGCGCGCCCTCGATGTGGGGCACATAAGCCGCATAGTCTTTGCAGCTTTGTCTTTGGCACGCTTTGTATGCTTAGACGAGCGCTTAAGCAGCCTACAGAGGCAGCAGCAGCAGCAGCAGCAACAACCCGTAGGGAAAGGCTCAGGGCAAAGTCGAGACTAATGCAGTCGCCTCACACCTTTCGCGCACAGATCGTACGCCATCGTTCACGCCGTGCCCGCATGTGGAACATGGGGCTGCTCTTCCTGATCTACTACTGCGTCAGCATCTACTCGGCCAAGGGTGATGAGAAGGCCGAGATACCCACGGATGTGGGCATGCTGCCCGAGGCGCCCGACGCGGATATACCCACTGCGAGCGTGAGCAGCACCACCAAACCCAATGCGAGCAGCGAGGTGAGTCACACCACGAACTTTATACAGTATACCCTGTGACATACCCTACAATCGGCTGCAGGCAAGCGATGCTGTGCCGGATAGCACACCGGCCACACACCTGCACGGCGCCGTGCCCACCTGGCGACCCAAGCGCGATAACTGCACACCGCCGGCCATCGAGCAATTTCCGCAGCCGCTGATGAACAAGTGGGCGCGCCAGCACGGCGGCCTCATCCTACACATACTGGTTGCCATCTTTACGTTCTTCGGCCTGGCCATTGTGTGCGACGAGTACTTTGTGGCCAGTCTGGACAGACTGTGCGAGGGTGAGGCTGCTCCGATTACCAATTGTCAATATCCGCATTAATCTGTATATCAATGGCATTTTGCAGAGCTGAAGCTGTCGCCGGATGTGGCCGGTGCCACGTTCATGGCCGCCGGCAGTTCGGCTCCCGAACTGGCCACCGTTGTTATTGGCGTGTTCTTTGCCAAGGACGATATTGGCATCAGTGGCGTCATCGGTTCGGCCGTGTTCAACATTATGTTTGTCATTTCGGTTTGTGCCCTCTGCTCCGGCACCGTCTGCCAGCTGAACTGGTGGCCGCTGGTGCGCGATTGCTTCTTCTACTGCGTCTCCATACTGGTCATGTTGATAATCATCTTCAATGATGTCATCTCTTGCGTAAGTCGTCCATTAAAATTGATGTGCCTCTTATTGTTTCCTCTTCGTTTCTTCGCAGTTCGAGTCCGTGGTCATGTTGCTCTGCTACGTGGGCTACTGCATTGCGCTGCACTTCAATACGGAGCTGGAGCGCTGGGCACTTGGCCTCAATCTGCCCTTCAAGCTGCCCAGCAAGGAGGAACAATCGGCTTTGGTTACCTACAAGAATGTGCCCGAAAGCTCCTACACGCAGGGCACAACCGCGACCAAGGAGACGGATCCGAGTGCTCAGCAGCAGCAGCAGCAGCAGCAGGCACAGTCACAGGGTGACTATCAAAGCTACAACGATCCGAATGCCAGCTGGGATCCGAATGCGGCTTGGGGTGAAGAGGGTCAGAGCCAGTCGCAGCCACAGCCCCTGGCGGCCAGGCAGACGAACCAACCGCCGGCAGACGATTGGGGCATGAGTCAGTTTAATCAGGGTCAGGGACAGGAGAACATGGGCTATCATGCGGATCAGCCGGACGCGGTAGTGACGGGTGAAGCGGCAGCTGCAGCAGCTGCGGCTGCGGGCAAATCGCAGGTGGGGACAGCAGCGGCACCAGCCGGAGTCGATTACTACAAGTCGACGGACAAACAACGCGAACCACGTCCCGATCCGCTGGTGCGACCAACCGAGGGTGGTCCACTGGCTTTGATCGCTTGGTATGTCGTTTATCCCATACATTTTCTGTGCAAGAAAACGATGCCCGATTGCCGTCTGGAACAGTATCGCAACTGGTATCCCTTCACGTTTCTCATCTCGATGGTTTGGATATCGTTCTACTCGTACTTTATGGTCTGGATGATAACAGTTATTGGTTCCACACTGGCCATACCCGATACCGTGATGGGCCTGACGTTTGTCGCGGCTGGCGTTTCTGTGCCGGATGCCCTAAGCTCAATAGCGGTTATCAAAGAGGGCTACGGCGACATGGCCGTATCGAATGCGATTGGCTCGAATGTCTTTGATATACTAGTGTGCTTAGGTCTTCCATGGTTCATACAAACGGCCATCATTAAGCCCGGCTCGCACGTCAATGTCATATCGAAGGGTATGTATCGTATACGTTTTCCCCCCTCCCCCCACGATATCTCCCTTGGTGTCGCCCCTTCCCCTCTTCTGCTTGTTTTGATCGTCGTATTGCCTGGCATGAGTTGTTGTCCTGACTTGATTGTCATCTAGTTGGCGTAAACCGTAGCTGCATTGCTCCACTCGCACATGAACTAATCCTTTCAGCTGTGTTGCTCTGCTTTCAGGTCTGGCCTATTCCACACTGTCGCTATTCTCCACCGTTGTCTTCTTGATACTCTCGACCCACTTGAATGGCTGGAAACTGGACAAACGCCTGGGCATCATTCTCATGCTGTGGTATCTCTTCTTCATCACGCTGGCGGCTCTCTACGAGATGAACGTCTTCGGTTACATGAACCCACCAGAGTGTCCCAGTAAGTATTGTTTTTTTCGAGCTATGTAGATATTGCTTGCTGATCGGCGTCGCAACCCGACTCGATAACTGCTATTCTGTGCGTATGAACATCTATATCTTGAAGACCTTAAGAGATAGGACTAACAAATTGAATGGCAATATGTCTTATTTTAGCACGCAGATTAAGGTTGTCTTAGTATTCAGTCAGCGCGCTCTCTGCCCTCGAAAATCCAATTTCAATGTTTCAGAAAGAATTTAAGTGGGCTAAATAGTAATTTTATGTTTGAGGGGTATTTAACAGTCAAGTATACACGAGTATAGCTTTCATATGTCTTGAATAACTTTACTAGCTAGTCGGCTATAGAGCTATATCTTTGGTTTTCTAGGCAACCCTATCAAATACGACTCTAATCCCTTTCGTATCTTACATTCCGCAGGCACATACTAAACAACTGTCTACCGGAATCAAAAGTTCATATAGACGAAACGCACGTAGAATCGCATCACCAGCACCAAATACGAATACCGTATGCATAAGATCATACAAAAATATAACCCCACAAAATGGCGGCCACAACTACATTCAAAGAGTCCCGACAACAGCAGCAACAACAAGAACAACCAATAACGAAAGCATGAATACGATATATATACTATATGTATTTGTACATTTACAGTTAAAATTAGAGGACAAATTTATTACTCAACGCGCGTTTTACATGGATTTTTACATGCACCAATCGAAAGAAAAGTAAACCGAAGAATGAATATATATACAAAACATATATATCTACATATACATAATATATATATGTATATATATATACATATATTATAGGCATATGTACTATGCGTATGTATATCTAATTGATATTTAGGCAGACGCAGGCAGCCCATATACAAACCAATATATAGCACTGTAGATAGGGTGAAAAAAACGTATTAATCTAAGTACAACAAGTTAAAAGAGAGACGGCAAGTCGATGAGGGAATTGCTGACACGGTTTAATGGAACAACACGAATAGTAAAGGAACAACGCAAAATTTCACAAGAAAACTCTCTCACACACACACACACACAAACACAATACAAATACATACATCGACAAACACTTCGAAATCGAACAGTGTTCGGCATTGAAAATTTTGTTAATACTAAATTTATACAAAATGTTATTTGGTTTGTAAGTTTTTCCTTTTCCGCCTTCAAAAAATACCCACACTATTCCCGCTGCTGTACCGAAAATTGGCAACACGAAGAGCTTACAAATCGGCAGTGTAAGTACCATACGTCTGTCGATGTCGATGATATAGAGAGTTTCAGAGAGATAGGGAGAGAGAGAAATATCGATATTCGAGGTCCAAAACGAAAGTCGAAAGAGTAACTCTCTCTCAGTCAGCAGTGAAAACAATGAAAACAAAATCGAATCAACGAATTTTAGTTATTATTTGTTATCAATAGATGTATTCCAAAAAAAAATACCCTATACTGATAGATTAACTAAATTGACTATAGCCATGTTAATCTCCAAACTACGTAACGATCTCAGTGACATGCAATGCTATAGTCCACGATTGACTGTATGTACAGGGTATTTGCTGGTCGAGCACACTCGACTGGAAAATTGTTCTCAATTCGTTAAAAAAACCAATCAAATGCAGTTGGTAAACAGCAAAGCAAGTTTAAAGTAATATTTATGTAGATATTTTTCATACAAAACATAACGGAATCGAAAGTATATTTTATACGTTAGATGATATGATATGAAATAGCCAATAGTTTGATTCAACGAGTACGTCCTCAGTTTCGCCATAGACCGATTTCATTTCAACGAAACAGAAACAGAAACAGAAACACGATATTCACACACAAAGTAAATTCAATTCAAATTTATACTCAACATAATGGCAATTAATGGCGTCAATTTTTTACTGTAAATATATATTGATTCTATATGTATACAAAATTAACAAAAAAACAAAACAAAAACACAAACACACCTAAACAAATCAAATAATGTAAATTTATAGTCCATTTTTGGTGCGAGTAACGTATAAAAAAAAAAACACATGAATAAATGTGGTAAATTTCTATGATTTCCAGCTTATATTTGATTTGTTTAAAATTGCATGTTATAATCGAAATAAGCTCTTAAATTTACTAAAACTTAATTATCGTTTAGAATCATGTGTATAAATCGTTAAGAGAACAATACGAAAAGGAAGTTTATCGTAATTTCGCTTGATTTTAGTTCTAGTCTATATCTTCAAACTGTTTAACGGCGGTGCATTTACTGTTATGAATCTCTATGTATAATATATATATATATACATATATATTAAAAAAAAAAAATAATATATTACAATTTGTTAATGCATTACGATTTGGTTCGCGAATAGCCCAGACTATTCGCCCCTAACCAAAAGCTGGTTGCTTGGTTCCAGACCAAGTTCATCTCAGATGTCTGGCAGACAGACACGACACTGAATCAGTATGATAATTTAGCTGCAAGCAAAGTACACACACACACACATAGCCACACACACACTGCAAGTACTCGTACGATTGTTAGGCTTAAAGATACCCGAGTATGGTAGATGCAAAGATACAAATAGCTAGAAATACTTAGATGGCGAGCATTGCACTAGATACAGACCTACACATATACATATATAGAAATGGACGCGCTCAAAACATAGTGACATATACATATACGAGTTTATCGAAGATACACACTCACTCACACACACACACAAACTCACGCTTCGAAAGCGTACAGCGAGAAGGCTAAGTTGGCTACATTTTGTTGAAGGCGCCGACACGAGATCCCAGTAAATAGGTACGAACTCTCCTCACTCCGGAACACTTGTCAGGCCAACTTCCTTGGAACTAAGTAATTACAAATACTATATAAATAAAGTAAACTAAACGTTTAACCAATACAATAAATGTACGAACAATCGCCCAATAAAAAAACAATTCCCACTAAGCCACAACACAAAATAATACGAAACATCTAACATACCGAGACCTAGAAACGGAAAGCAGCTTCGGGCATTTTTCGACACCACAAGGTTCTTCCCCGCCCCCAGCTACAAAGATAGAAGTACTTAAAAATAATGAAAACAATTACCAAATACATATACTAACAAACCATATATTGTTACAACCGAGACAGGAGCTCAGACAACGGCAACAGATACATAGATAGCGAATATATAGCGATTATATGTGTATATCAAAACATTGACACTCACATACAACTATTTACAATATACACTCGAAGAACTAAACTTAAATTGTTGCGAATCAACGTTATTAACTATTTCAATTAGTCGTTCAATTCAAAGTTTACCGATAGTCGAAACCGAATTCGAAATCGATGCAGTTGCAAGTTTATTGACGTACAAATTACTACGCGAGTGTTTAATTCGATTTATTTCTCTTGAATAATAGTATCTTCAACTCTAAATCAAATTAAATCAAATATACTATATATATATATGATATACGTTATATTTCGTGTTACTTTCGACTGTGCAGGCAACTTCTAATCGATTAAGTCGACTCTATATACTCTAAACACGATCTATGCATATAATATAGTTCTACGTGGTACTAACCCAAGAGTCACACACACACATACACACACACCTACACACGCACACACCTATATACACACATGCAAAGATGTACAATAAGTGTCATACTATATCTATCATTTGTGTTAACTATGACTATAATTGTTTGCGAAATTTCAAAGATATTTCAGATATGCATAATATTTATTTACCACGTATACATACATACATATGTATACATATACATATACATACATAATTAATATTAACAAAAAAACAAATATAAACAAACGAATAACAGAAATTACCAAGATTGATTTGTGACAAGAACAAGCATTAATAACTATTGCTATTATACACAACTGTTGATGTTATGTTTAGTCTAATAATGGATTTAAAAAAATAAATGAATATACACACGCAGCCATCATAAATTGTCCCAATCACTCAACGCCATGAGCCTGCCCCGCGTCGATATCGATAAGCCCAAATACGATCAGAGCACATATTTCGGGCGTGTCAGGCATTTCTTTCTGGTTACGAATCCTTTGAATTTGCGGGCCACGGATGAAGAGCTGGACGCGGCACGCGAAACAGTCGAACGATATAGGGCCGGCAAGGATGTGCCCAATTGCCAAAACATTGCGTGTGTGTGGAAAGCCAAATATCTGTACGATTCGGCCTTTCATCCGGAGACGGGTGAGAAACAGCTGATCATTGGACGCATGTCGGCGCAGATGCCAATGAATACATTCATCACAGCGGGTATGCAGAATTACCTAAATATAAGGAGTTATAGTTCATACTCCTACCTCCCACCCACTTAGGAATGATCATCTTTTACAAGACCACCAGGGCTACGGTGTTCTGGCAATGGTTCAATCAGACCTTCAATGCCACCGTCAACTATACTAATCGATCGGGCAAAACGCCATTGAGTATGACGTAAGTACGTCCCGAGCCCGCAGAGATTCCGATTCAATTCTGCAATCCCTAGCACAGGCAATTGGCAACCTCGTATTGCCTGGCCACAGGTGGTGCTTTAACCACTGCACTAAGCCTGAACAGTTTGGTGAAGAACATGAATCCTCTAATCGGTCGTTTGGTACCATTTGTGGCCGTTGCGGCGGCCAATTGCATTAATATTCCATGTATGCGCATGCAGTGAGTAAATCGTGGAGCAGGGGTTGGGGGAGGGGGAAACTCCTTAAGCGATTCGATTAAGCCAACTTCCTTTTCGCAGAGAATTGAAAAACGGCGTCGTCTTGCTGGACGAGAATAACAACGAGGTGGGCGTGTCGAAGAATGCCGCATTTCAGGGCATCTCCGCCGTGGTAATCAGTCGAGTTGCCATGGCTATACCCGGAATGAGTTAGTAATCGAACGTTACATATCTGTTCGTATTATATTGAGTCATTTAATTGCAGCCATGACACCCGTGCTCATATCGCGACTGGAGAGGGACGGCTTTCTTAAGCGTTTTCCTATTTTGAATGCGCCAGTTCAAACGTTCTTCATTGCATTTGTTTTAATATTCGCTACGCCATTTTGCTGCGCATTCTTTAGTCAGCGTGCTGCCATAAAGGTTTCGGAATTGGAAGAAGAAGCACGCGTAGCTGTACAGAAAAAGCGTCCCGATCTGGATACAGTTTGGTACAATAAAGGCTTGTAGGCTGATAATACCGCGCAGAGCACAAATTAACAGTAAAATTCCGGTTTTATGCAATTATGATATTTGCATTATTTTAATATGGTTTTACATTTTGTATTTTCGAAAAAAAAAATACGGTTTATACTTTCTATAGTTGTTTTTCTTCTAATTATGGCAAGTCCGGCAAGTCGCGGCAGCACAACAGGCTGCCTTTCAAAGCTTTGCCCGCAGCACTCAAGCTCAAGTGTTAAAGAGCTGCGCGCAGCGAAAAAAAAGCTCACGCTCTCTCTTCAATGTCAGCGTCGCGTTTACCACGACGACGCAGCACAAAAAAAAAAACAGTCGAAGCTTACGCAAGGTGATAAAAGAAACTAGAAAGAGCAGGCAGCACGGCGAGCACGACGAACAGTGTATACACTATACATATGTTTGCGGAAGTATGTGTTGAGTTGCCAAGCTAATTTGTTGAATTGGGCTGGATAGTTACTCAGAACTTGAGTTGATTTATATAACTCACAATTTACTCTCATTTTGCGTCGCTCAGTTGACTCTCTCGAGCACGCACGTCACAGGCAGCACGATGTGCGGCAGTGCCGATCCCTTAAAGGGCACTCTCAAAGCTCTCTGGAGCGGCAGCTGATTTCGGTCGTCGACGTCGCTGCCTCGCTCAGTCGTCAGTTCACTGCCAAAGTGTTAGCAAGCGGTGCGTCTGGGACGTGCTGGAACGTGTGTGAGTGTGTGTGCGTTTGCATTTACGCGAGCTGTGGCGTGCGTGTGTGTGCGTGCGCGCGATTCTGCCTGCCAGTCTGCGTGTGCGCGTGTGTGTGTATAGCTGGCGTACGCGTTGAAAACTTGAACTGCCAAAATTGAAATAAATACACGCACACGCACACGCATGCACAACCTGTTCTCATCCCGTTAACGAATCTGAGAAAGCGAAACCGTCGCTTGCTTGATCCCACTCAGCTGTGCGCCCGGCAAAAGTCGATACGATTTATGGATTTTTCAATCCTACGCAGCATTCAGCCTGCGATTATGCCCAGACAGCTAGAATTATTATGTAATACGAGCAGAAATATGATTGTTTTGTTTGGAATGCACAATCGAACTGTTTACCGTAGCGTCGCAAACACACACACACGCACGTGTACTTTGTATACTGTGTGTGTGCGTGTGTATAGAGTGTTTATACTGCGCGAGAGAACTCGACTTTTGCCTGTTGGCGATAAGCGTTCGGCTGGGTCAGCGCGGGCATTGATAAGACTCACTCGCACACACACACACGCACACACTCACAATCTATACCCATTAGCCGGCTGACCGAACATTACAATTTGGCAATCGCTCTTGGCACCACAACTATCTAATCTCAGTTTGAAATTACACCTCAATTATACCCCCCGCAACAGCAGAGCTTAATTGGCACATATCAAATCGGGACATATAATCGGGATATATATATAGAACGCGGCTTTATAATGACTTCGCTGCCCCGTGTGGATATTGACAAACCGAAATTCGATCAGGGCACGTATTTGGGGCGTGCCAAGCATTTCTTTCTGGTCACAAATCCCCTCAACTTATTCGTTTCCAGTACGCAGCTCGAGTCGGCGCGTCAGATCGTGCAAAAATATCGCGCCGGTCAGGATGTGCCCGAGTGCAAGTCGGTGGAGGAGCTGTGGAAGGCCAAGTATCTATATGATTCGGCCTATCATCCGGAGACGGGCGAGAAGCAGCTGATCATCGGACGCATGTCCGCCCAGATGCCCATGAATATGTTTATCACAGCGGGTAAGCTTGCTGCGTACACGCCTCGCCCGCTCGCACGGGCTGAAATTTTGTTTAGCAATTTTCAACAATTTGCTTCCGCGCTTTTTATTAATAAACGCGTAGAGATGCTTTTTCTTTTGCCCATGTATGTGTTATCATTGTTGTTGTCGTTCAGGCATGATGACCTTCTACAAGACCACCCCGGCCGTTGTCTTCTGGCAGTGGTGTAATCAAACGTTCAACGCCATTGTCAACTACACCAATCGTTCGGGCACTACACCCATCAGTCAAACGTAAGTTCACCTCATGCCGCTGCCGCTTTCGACGCACTTGAGCTCACTTTGAATCCTCTGAACTCACCACAGGCAACTACTCACCTCGTACTGTCTGGCAACGGGCGGCGCACTGGGCACTGCGCTTACGCTTAATAATGCGGTGAAGAACATGAATCCTCTAATCGGTCGCCTGGTGCCGCTGGTCGCGGTTGCAGCCGCCAATTGCATCAATATACCCTGCATGCGCATGCAGTAAGTGCTCGAGAGTTGTGCAAATTACGAGGTATACAATTGTAAAGCTTGTTTTTGCTTGCAGGGAATTGCAAAATGGCGTCGTGCTGCTGGATGAGCAGAACAACGAGGTGGGCATCTCCAAGAAGGCCGCTTTCGTTGGCATTTCCGCCGTGCTGGTCAGTCGCATTGCCATGGCCACGCCCGGCATGAGTGAGTATTGCATTGGAAATGGATAAAATTTGTATTATTTTAATTTGATTTACTTTCGCGCAGCTCTGACGCCACTGCTCATGGAGACGCTGGAGAAGCGTGGCTTCCTCAAGAAATATCCCCGTTTGAATGCTCCCATTCAGACACTCTTTGTCGGCTTCGTTCTGCTCTTTGCCACGCCCCTGGGCTGTGCGTTCTTCAGTCAGCGTGCTGCCATCAAGGTCGACTCGCTGGAGAGCGATGTGAAGGAGTCGATAAAGAAGAAGAATCCCGACCAGGAAACAGTCTGGTACAACAAGGGCCTGTAGGAGAGTCAGAGCAAACATTTTCAAGTGGACAATAATTTTTGCAAAAGTGATTAATTTATTTAATCGATATGCATTTATGCGAATTGTTTTTAGCATTTAATTGCGTTTAATTGTAATTTGTTTTGTGTTTAGGCAACGCATTTGACATATGTAAATTAGTTGAATATTTTTGCTTGAATCGTAACAATTTAATTTAGCAGTAGCGTGTAAAGAAATACACAATATCATTATTTAAATAATTGTTGTTAACTGAGTGGAAAATAAATGCAAAACATTTTAAAATCACAGCTTGCAGCCCTGCAGTTTTATAGCTGCCAGCTTTAGTGCGTACACTTTAAGCGTAGGCAAATGAAAAAAAATACCATATCTTTATTAGAGCGCATTTGTTTATTGTGTTATAATAAAATAGCATAAAAAATAAAATTAAATTAATAGTGTTCACATAGTTATAAGCTAGAGTTTTAATATTTCCAAAAAACACTTAGAAATATTTGTAAAAATACTGAAATAGCTTAAAAACTACTATCGATATATCGATAATGCTGTCGTCAGAAAAAACCCAAAAAATACCAAACGCGTTTTGTTTGAGCGCATTTTACGACGCAAACGCCAAATGTTTTAAACTAATTAATTAATGACATTAAATGGAAAACGCGCCGAAAGTAATCAAACGGCGCTCGTTAACGCTAGGCAATCGGCTATTGCAGAAACGTCACAGTGGTAAGTTGTGTGCCTCGAGAGCAGCGCTTCCGAAGTTGATAAGGTAAATAAATAGTTGTGTTTGCAGCCTCACCACAGAGTCGCGCTTGCGCCAGCGCAACACAGGAAGTCGGACGAGATGCTGCTGATAACTCGTTGTGCGAATCACCCACAGCGAAACGCGTTGAGAATGTGGAGAGCACTCCGCCCAGCAAGAAGATGCACAGCCTGGACGA
Organism: Zaprionus inermis; assembly: GCA_018151445.1. Taxonomy (NCBI): domain Eukaryota; kingdom Metazoa; phylum Arthropoda; class Insecta; order Diptera; family Drosophilidae; genus Zaprionus; species Zaprionus inermis. Next base: position 1,320,371 of record JAECXD010000640.1, on the reverse strand, counting down.
CAGTCTAGACTTTTCGCCGCACAACCTGTCGCCCAGTTTCCTGCTCTCGCAGACGCTTGTCACGGGCAGCCCCGAGGTCGGCTGGCGCTGGAACTCGGAGAGCAATGGACGACGCGGCGACAGGGTAAACACCACCTCGGACAGCGGCTTTGATTCCGAGGAGTTTGGCCCGGGTGCGTTCAAGCAGCGCGATCGCCGCAAACAGGTTCGACTCGATGCCGCCAACGAACACAGGCGCAAGCAGCTGGACAACAAAAACAGGCGCGCCCAGCAAATACGTGACCATGAGCTGCTCAAGGAGCGTTGCAACAAGCTGCACAAACAATTGGATCAACATAGCAGAGAACTGGAAGATCCATTCGTGCCGCCAATTGAGTTGCCTGCTGGGGCGCCCGCTGTCGGTTCCGATGCTGCCTTGGCCGATTTTCTTAACGATTCGGATACGGATTGTTTTCTGCTTGAGGCGTCGCAGCAACTGGAGTCTCAGGTGCCGCCAAAGCAGCCTGTTGTGACAACACCCACCAGTCACAGCACGACGCACAAGGAGAAACGTTCGTCGTTCTACATGAAGTTCCTGGAGGATGAGAGCGAAACCGAAGATTGGTTTGTTGCCCTCGACGAGGCCATGCTGGAAGCGACGCAACCCAAGAAGCTGCGCACATCGCTGCAACGCTACAAATCGATGCCGAGCAAAACTGTTGCCGATGCGAGCGTAAGCAACGCCGTTGTCACCACGTCCTCATCCGGCAATACCACTTGTACGGTTGTCAACGGCAAATCGGATACGCCGCGGCACATCAAACGTCATGCCAGCTCCCATGCACTGTCTCCCGCCATATCAAATGGTAAGTTATGATGATGAGATTAATAATAATCTGATAATACTACAACCTGTCTCCGTTTCAGCGCGTGGAAATCTGTTTGGCAAGCGGAAATAAATCCCTAAATAATGTGAGATATATTTACTTATGTATTACCAGCTTTACCTCAACGTCAGCATCATTGTCATCATCATCATCGCCAGCAGGATTAATGCTACGCTAGAGTTTTGTTACTTTTCTGTGCTTATCAACGCTTTTGCTTGAACACTTTACAACATGTATACGATAATGGAATCAGGACATATTTAAGCTTTGGCTCAATTAACATCTAATTGTAATTTAAAGCTGGTCCTCAACTGGCGCTACGCTAATTGCATTGTTTACGGTTCGCGCATGCGACCGGCCATATGCTTTTTATCAGCGTTTTTGAGGAGCAACCGCGACGCCTGTTGGCGGCTACCTGTTTTCGCTGTCAGCCTGTCCTTTGGCCGTCCTTTGACGTCAGGCCCAAAGTGCTTGAATAATTGAAAGCCCAATTAGACTGGAAATGAAATTACTGCGATACGTTCAATGTTAACGCCGCGCTGCAACACGTATTCGGCATAAAGCGCAACGAGTGTTTCCATGCCAATGTTTGTTACATTCAATTTAAGTTAATCATTTTTAAACTAGTTTCTGTTAAATTAAAATTGTATTTCTTTAGCTTTATTAAAGTTTGTTCGCATAGAGTTTAAGTGAGTCAGATAGAGAGAGAGAGTGAGCTTTCCATCATATAAGATATGTTAGCCTAAACTAAGCCTTTCTGTAGTACTGTGGTAAATTAAAATAAATATGTTTAAAGTATTATAGCTTACAGTAAATGCTTATACTGTTATTTTGTAACTAGTCAGCCGAGCGAGTGTGCGTTAGCATGTGCCAAAATGCTTAACGTTAATGTGAACGGGCGTTTAAAGGGCTTATTGCGCGGCTCTGGGTCGCGTTTCTTTCATTCATTTGGGCTAAGGTCAAAGTTGAAGCCCTTTTCAGCTATTATACGCGCAAAAGGCAATTCAAACGCGCACATACACAGTTGTTTGTGGGGCCGAGGGTGTGGGTGTGGGCGGGCGGAGCACATTTCATGAAATGCAATGAATCTGTGACATAAAGTATGCTTCCATATGTTGACGCTGCGCAGCATAAACCAATCGCAGCCGAGCAACAAGCCAGGCAATCGCAGGGAATAAAACAGAATCGGCAGCAGCAAAAGAGAAAGTCGCAGCAGTGGGGTGGGTGGTAGGGGGGTGTAGGCGAAGGCGCTGCTTTGGCTACACGCAAAACAAAAGCCAGCAGCAGCAGCAGCAGCGGGTCAGCCGAAATTGGTGACGTCTACAAAACGTTTGCAACGCGCAGCAAAAGTAATAATAAAGCTAAAGACGAGCGCCAGCAGAGCGCGAGCGCGAGCGAGCAGAGCTTGAGCCGCTGAGCAACGGCAGCAAAGGAGCAGCTGAGCAGGCACAACACACGTTTGCAGGCAACGAGTGCGAGCAGCGCGACTGCTGTGTGCGTGCGAATTGCACTGAGTGCGCGGGGTAGGCAAGTCTAGTATTCGAAGCGAAGCGAAGCGAAGCCGAAGCTTTCGCGCGACAGCTTTCGCCCCAAACGAGCTTTCGAGCATTGCGGCGCCTTTCGTATATTCATAATGGCGTCCATTGACGACGCTGGCAAACAGTTTTCTGCGCGCAACGCCAAAGTGAGGTTCTTGGCAGCGCATAACTAACCAATTCCTCCGTAGCAACGCACCCGACAGCAACAACAACAACAAGCAGCAGGAGGAAAACATTGAAGAGGAAAACAACAATTTAAATTAAACACGCTGAAAGTGTTTAGTTTTGTGGCAGTCAGAGAGTGAGAGAGAGAGCGAGAGAGCGCGCGACTGCAAGCCGGCGGCAAAGCAACATTTTACAGTTATTTACAAACAGCCTGAGAGGAGTGGAACGTGTCACAGCACGTCTTTTGCACCGTGTGGCCAGTGAAGCGCGGCCTTTATTTTCGACACTCGCCAAGCAAGCTCCGTCTTCCTTCCCCACACGGAAAAAAAAGTGTGCACGAATTTGTGGCGCCAGCGTTGCCCCATCGTCGCAATTGTGAACCGAAGCGCAAACAACTAAAAAAAAAAATCAAATAAAACGGAGAACAGCACAAAAAAGTAAAACACACACACACACACACACACACAGCGACAACTCGAGGAGGAGCAACGCGTGCAATGTTCATGGGGTCAGATGCATGGAGCATCGCTGCTACATGGCGACTCTTGTATTTCGGGATGCTGGCACTGGGCATGGTGCTGCCACTGCTGCTGCTCTCGCAGGTGCATGCGGGCGTCGCAGCCAGCAGTGTAACCGGCGGCCTGGGTAATCAGCCGATGTTCACCAGCTCGTTCCTGGTCCGTTTCCGTCAGGGTGTTGACAATGAATTCGCCCACAAGGTGGCCGATAAGTATGGCTTCGACAATCTGGGACCGGTAAGTAGCCGCGATGCGTGGCATGGGTTGCCTTAACAAACCAAACAAGTTGCTCTCTCCGTGCGTCAGACAGTTCCATCCAGCGCATCCAACGTTGGGAAAAATCAATTATTTCATGGTCCGACGGCGTGGGCAGGTTTCGAGCCTAAAGACGCAGCCAGCAACCCGCAGCAGCAGCTTAGTCGAGAAGGGGCGCTGCTGCCTTTTGCTAATTGTGACTGCTTAAGTGGGTGTAGGGCTGCATGACAGTGTGTGTGTGTGTGAGTGTGAGTGTGAGTGTGAGTGTGAGTGTGCACGCCCCTCTGTGTGTGCGCGCCTTGATTGAGTGCGGCAGGACGCGTGCCTGGCATACGAAGCTATATAAAGTCGGTAGCAAACTTCCGTCCGAGTGCCGCGCAAAATTTCCATTGCATACTTTCTAGCCGCAATTTAGACCATATTTCATTGCACGTTGGAAACGGGCACAAGGTCAAACTACAACCGCGTCAGGTACACACACATTCCCGGACATATATATTTATATTAAATTTACGCTTTTCATTTCACTGTTTGGCGACTGTCATCGAAATGCAGCTCATTTGACTATGACAGTCGAATATATAGTATATGACTATATAATATGGCTGGGAATGTGTCAGCAGTCTTGCACAATATCGCTGGGCAAACAGTTGGTTTGCTTATGACAGTTATTTCATCTGGTTCGACGCACACTTGTTGCGTGATATGCATACCAGAAATATCTATACAAGACTCCATTCAGACTGGAATTGCATAGCAACATTATAAAGCAGAGGAAACATTAATAATGCTGAGCCGATCCTAAGTGAATAAAGCCAAAGAAATTCACCGAATGTAAAGCAAAACAAGCTGCAAAACAATTTACATGTAGCTGATTCTCACTGAACGATAAGTCGATCACGTAGAACTGTCTTTAAAGAGCAGAAAGTCTGTGTATAAGATCAATATAATCCGAATTTTTAAATGTGTAATTCCATCGCTTTTTCTAATTATCTTGATTTTTCGCGTTCACACTTAACTCTCTGCCTGCGCTGCTCAGTCAATATTTTGTGGGCGTGTTAGCCATGTTTCTTCTTAATTAACAATTGCAGCCAAAGGCGTTCGCGCTACGACTAATTAATAAGCTGCATGTTGAAGCCTAATTGCGTAGTCAATAACATTCCATGGGGGTCAGAAATGGCGTCAATAAAAGAAATATGAAGCAGGCGCCAAATCCAATTAACTGCTCCTCTCTTCATTATATAAATTGCTGATTTATTTGTAAGCCGATACGCTCAGAACACGCCGAGCCAGTTCAGACGAGCATCCGACCTAACCTTACCTGCAGCTAAGGCTCTCTCTGCCTTACGCCAGTTCTCCATAAATAGACGTAACGGGAGCTGCTGCCCTAGTTGCGCCATAGACACAGCTGCATAACTGCAGCACTGCGACGGCATGTGACAATCTGGAAATGCGGCAACGGGAAAATGTTGTTCAGGCAACGTCAGCGCGCATTGCACAACACGGTTGCCCATGGGGAAGTGTGTGCAGGGGAAGAGTGCAGTCTTGCCGGGTAGCAAACCTAGCTCGGAAACAGATGAAAGCGTTTTGAGTTTAATTACGAACGGTTGTGTGACACGAACCGAACTGAACTGCGGTAACAAACGCGGGATTACCTAGAAATGCGATACTTTAATTAGGTGCTGCGACAGACTTCTTTTGTATTTTCATTTCAATTTCTACATTTCTTCGCATCGCTCGACACGCGGCACTTTTGTATGACCTTTCTGCGAAAACATCCGCGACAATCCCAATGGCTTTTTCAGGAATCGCGACACGTCGCATCGCATTTGTTCTTTATCTTTATTTTATATTTATACAACACTTGCTCAATTATATCAAGGAATTTACTTGTTTTACTTTTTTTTCTGTTTCTCCAGTTAAAATATTGTACGTCTTTATATATTATTCAATATATTCATATATTTTTGATTACATCTAATATCTATATACTTTTTTCATAGCAAATTTAAACTAGATTTAAATTGAATTTGCAGTTTTTTAGTACCCTTAGTTCCCTGATTGCATCATTTAGTTTTCCCGCTCGTTTCCCTTTTCGAAATTGCCGGACTCCCCAACAACTTTGACCCTCCCCCCCGCAGCAGCAGCTTTCGTCTCTATCCCCATTCGCATTTGAGTTTAAACACTCTTTTATTATCCCAACCCTCTTTGGAAGCGATTTTCGTATTTTCAATTTGCCATTTGCGCGTTGTCCCTTTTTTCCGTTTTACAAACTGCTGTCACACATGTATTGGTTTTTTTCACTTTGGCTTTCAATGACCTTTGGGCTCTTAACAATGTGAACCGTTTAAATAGAACATTTCATTGGTTTTTTTTTACAACTGTTTAGCTCTAATTTGATAAATTATAAATAAAATACAATTTCATTTATTAATGTAAATTGATTTTAATTTAGTTTACTCTACGACTGATGCCTTTGATTTTATCACGCGTTTGCTCATGTTACCAACTGTCGCGCCTCTTTAAGGCACTGAATTCTTAAGTGCCACTTAGAAATAGATCAATTATTAAGTAGACTGGACATTTTTCGTGTATTCGTTTTCGAGCAATTCATATTGCTGAGTAGAATTTCTCTTGCCACCTTGATTTAAATATAGGCAGACAAAACGAAAGCGAGACCGTTCAATTAGAATGTGCTGTTCGACATGGATTTAGCTGGATTTCCGGTGCGAATTCTCATACAGTTTGCGTTCGATAAACAGCAAAAGTCCATCACAGACTGCTTTTCGGGGGCGTTAGGCAATAAAATTGTTGGCCACAAAAAAAGAAGAGAAAATCGAAATCTGTTGCTCTTACGTCAAACGTTATCAGACAAAAAAAATCACACTGTACAACAGCAGCAGGAAAAAAAAAAAAAAAAATACAGCAAGCACTTTGCAAAGGCAATGCGGTTTGTTTTTGGTGGAAATTGGATTGGGTAGAGGCTCATGCTTCGCTGGCGGTTTGAATCGATATTACGTATACGCGACGTATGAAGTTTCACAGGCTTTTTTTTTGTCTGTCGTCGCTGGCGCTGAGCGATACATAGCGATTTTATTGCATACCATGTTACAGTCTTATCAGCAATAAAACCCTAGATTACCTTAGATTATGGCCAGCGTAGGCAGGCAGGCAGGCAGGCACGCATGCATGCATAGTGTGTGTATATGAAACACATGTATATTTCGATTAAATATCATCAAATACTTAAGTCAATTTCTTGCCCTGCTAGGTACATATGTTTGTCATTTCGGGTGGGCGGCACAGGAGCAGGGGCGCGACTGGACGCAAACACAAACTCAGCCGCCTGTTGCCTTTGCAATTTTCTGCTTGCTGCTTTTTTGCGCAGCACCCCATCCCCTACTGTCTGCCCTCGCTTTAATGACCCACAAACTCTGCTCGGAAAGCGCTGTCGCTGTCGCTGCTAATGCCTCAAAGCGGATTTTTTTGCCTCCATGGCGTTTGTCTTTGTGCTGCTTAAAAGTTTAAGCTACAACTTATTCTCTGCCGCTGGGCATGCATTCTCGTTGTCTCCTTTGTGTGTGTGTGTGTGTGTGTGCAGGTGTGTACTTTTGCTGTTTGGTGTGTGTAATAACTTAAAAAGCTAACAAACCCCCGCCCATGGCCTCTATCTGTGTCTGCTCTGGGCCGCTTATCAACAGCTACTGCGCCGCAAATCCTTGCATAAAGCGTTAACTTGTTGTTTGCCAAGCAGTGCTAAGCCTTGGCAACAGCCTCATTCGCTGGCAACTTGTTGGCTACACACACCTGCTCGCGGGCTAATGCTTGAAATGGGTTTCAAATCAGATACGCAGACAAGAAGACGTCTCCCTCTCGCTTTAATTAAGTTTGTTTTCCCAACTGAGGCTGCAAACTTGTCGTTTGTAGTGCAAGTTTTGATGCTGTTGATAAGAAACTTTTCAGGCAGATGTCGCCTTTGATTTATATAGAAAAAATGGTTTCGGAATTTTATGTTATGTTATGAATATAAATTTCTATAAGGTGGGTCTAATTTGACAGACAAGAGGTTGTGCTGCTTTTTTTGCTAACTGCAACAGCTGAGTTTACTTTCAGTTTATTTTATATAGCATATTCCAATTATAACTATAATAAACTTAATATTGAATCATTGGTTGTGTCACGTCAAATCCAGTTTCCGCTGCAAACTTTAAATGAAATGCAACCGCATAACTTTGTCGATATAAACTTGGTCAGGGCTGTCGGGGCTCATTACAAATGCATAACTGTGCGTTGCATTTGCCATTTTCCGCATAAAATATGCAGCGTTCATTAGTGGCTTGTGCCGTCGCGGGACTAGGACAGCATAATCTGTGAATATAATTTATTTACAAGTATAAATTATATTGCCATCTATCCTGAACCAGACGCTGGCACGATACATTGGCCAATTTATTTCATTTTCTCATCAAATTTCGTTCGCAATGCATCTTCAGTTGAATGTTTTCGTTTCATTTATTATGCGAAATGAAAAACGAGTCTGCACACAAGCACACACACTCTGGGTGTGTGTGCGTGTGTGTGACCTTTCGGTTTGCCGTTTGCAAATTAAAGGCAAGCAGACTGTGGACAGCGGACATTTTGCAAGCAATTTGTAACTCAAGGCAAAAAGGAACATATGTTGGCAAATAGAAGACAAACAAAGGACTTGACGGAGACAGCGACAGCGACGGAGGGTTATGCCTGAAAATCTTGGAGAGAAAAAACGGAAGAGAGCAGAGGAAAAATAAAAAAAAAAACTGTAGAGAATGGAACCGCAGGCACGCACAGCGCAGCACACAACACATTATCACGTATACGCAGCGTTTGTGTGTCCCAGCTCGCTGCGAATTCCACAGTATACGTATATATATACAAACATATATATACTTTTTTCTTTTTGCTGTATTTTCTTGCCGTTTGTTTATTTTTAGAATCGTAAAGCAGCTCGCAGCGTTGCTGGACACGAGCCGAGTTCGATGTTTCGATAAAACGTGGTTTACTGCCCCAACCGGTTCGAGGCGAATGTCCGCTTGCGAGGCAGGGTATTACCAAGCTTATCGCAGTTGGAAGAAGCTGCACAAGAACTAGTAGTTTGACATCATATCATATTTATTAAGGTGTATTCATCGTGTCTTATGTTTTCACTACCAAGTCAAACATGTCTTCACCTGCACAGACCTGTCGAGTATCTCAATTTCGCACGCGTCGCTTCGTTTCGTCGCCTTATGGCCAAAACTGTTGGCCAAACTTTGATGGCAAACTCGACTTTTGGCAAATATTTGCAAGTTCGGTCTCGTTAGCATGGGGGGCGGATACGGATATCGTTTTACGGTCGCTACACAACTAGCATATCCGTATCACTTTAAGCAAAGACAGCACCCTAATTTAGCCCTAATGCTTATTAAAATTGTTTGGCCTTGCCCTGCCCAGCCGGGCTTGCTCCCAAAGGGAGCAAAACTATTTTAATTAGATTAGTTGCAATTTTTTTTTTTGGGATTTTTTCAAAAGTCAAATTACGACCGTTCATTAGGCCCTAATTGCTGTATCTGATATTTGCGTTGTGAAATTGTGAGCCGATAATTTGCCTGGGTTCGAAAAACTTTAAATTGCACGCAAGCTGGAGCTTGCCAGAAAAATGCTCTAAAATTGCTGACGTTTACCTAAATTAAGGCCAAGTTTTGGCTTCCCTTAAAGCATATGTCCCTGTCGAGTTCAGCCGAGTTCGGTTTGGCGCCTCGTTATAACGTACTCACAGCATTATTTTGCAAACATTACGTGTGCCACTTGGCAAAATGTCACAGAATGTCACAGGGTACGGGGCAAAGGGCAGTGGGCAGAGAGCGGTGCCAGAAGTTTTGTTTGCCTCGGCGGCAAATTACATTTCAATGTAATTGTTTCGGGCGCAGGCGGAGAAAATTAGATAAAATCATTAAATTTAATTAGCCAGCAGGCGACTGGGCTGCCTGTTCGCGTGGTCTGGTCGGCGAGTATGGTGATTTAATAATTCTCAGTTTCCGCAGCGCAGATGTTGTTGAAAATCACGCATACGCAGCGTGAGCCCAGCCAGAAGCGGCAGCATGTCAATGTCAACAGTGCGCTAGATAATTATTCCGCCCGCTGTTGCGGAAAGTGTCAGCGTCTTTGCTCCAAATAACAAACGGACTTATGCGATTATTGTGGGTTGGGTCGACCAAAAGGCCGAGCTCATGCTTCATGCTTCCACGCGAATGTCTCTCTCACTGTCAGTCTGTCTGTCTCTTTCGTCCCCCCTCTCTTTCACTTTGTTTGCATCAGTTGTGTGCAGCGCGTGGCCTTTGCTTTGGCTTACAAGTGACCCAGTTGCGAAATGAGTTTATGTTGCCATTTACTTAGCAGCTCACAGACCACTGTGCGCGTGTGTTAATTAAAAATGCTGCCCCGCTTGCTATGCAAACTGCGCTGTCAACCACTTGTTGTTGTTGTAGTTCTGGTTGTTGTTGCATCCGTCGAAAGCTTGCGAAATTGAATGTCATGTTCAGTGGCAATTCGCTTCGCGCGATAGCGAAAGTTGCATCTATTCACCTGGAACATTCCATTCAATTGCGCAATCGAGACGAAACTTTTTCATCGCTTTTCTCGCATGTCAACAAGTTGCCAGCAGCAGCGCCAGCAACTTGGCTAACTGAGCTTGACTTGGCTTAAGCCGCAGTCAACAAATCAGAGCTCTGATTTGAGTTTTAGCAGACCCCCAGGACAATGACAGCCACATGCCAGATGCCTCAATCAAAGCCTATTAGCTCTCCTGCTGCCGCTCTACGCCCTCTTCCTTGCGTCGCATCCTGTTGAATTATTCAGCAGCTCGTCGTGCTATTCATTTGCATTTCTCTCTCATTTGGCACCTGCCTTGCCGCAGTCTTTGTCTCTGTTGTCTCTCTGGGCCTTGTTGTTGCTTGCCAATTCATTCGTTTCTTTTGCACCATTTTGAGTCTGTAAAATTTGCATGCCACTTATTGCTGCCACAATTTACATAGCTTCGGCAGCTGGCAATCAATATTTGCCTCGACAAACACAGCCAACTTGGTCGCATATGCCGACGGACTTTTGAATTACAATTTGCAGACAGTTGGCAAAACAAGCCTGCCTGCGTCTGCCATTCGACTTTGCCCCCAACTTGCGATAAGCCAGAGCACATTTCTGATTTATGGTCGATTGATTAGTTGCGAAATGTTTGGTAGTATTTGCATTGTTTATGATATTGGAACGAGTTATCTACAAATACATAGCCAGTGCAAATACTGTCGCTTGTCTGGCTATTTGATAGAGCCATATCTGGTGCAACTGATGCAGCTGCCGATGCGTGTTGCCTAACCAGGTCAAGTGTAAATATTATAAATATGGAAACGGCATCAGTAAGGGTAATAACAAACACATAATATGAAGTTTTTATAGTGGCAGCGTAAAGATAATAAAGAAATGCTTACTTTATGGCACGTACTTAAATGTACTTTATTATTATAAAATGGTAAAAATGTTAAGCAGAGTTCAGAGACTTTATAAAAATATGAACATATGCGCAGCATTTATCTGCCCAAATTACAGAGCATGCCATTAATATTTCAGTACTTTGCATGCATATGTTGAAATCAAATGAAATTTGGCTTTTTATATGAAAATACAGAGTAACATTTGCCACAAACTCCTAAAGTATTACACTAATTCCCTTGGCATTTAAAAGTTATGCTGAAAACAGAAAATTCTCTTTCACAGTTGAATTAATTTTACCGACATTTCTGTAGCATACTTTTCTGCGGCAGATTATGATTAAAAACAAAGTTTTGCTTTGTTGAACTTTTATTGCATTTCGCAACTATTCAAAAAGTTGAACATTTTCAATTTACAAACTGAACGCAATAAATGAGCATACCTAATCCCGTTGCGTATGCACAGACGTAATATGCCGTCATGGCAAAAATAATAAACAGTTGCTATCTATTGCACAATTATCCGTTGGCAAGTGGATTACGTATCTGTCAAACTATTTGCCACTGTATGTGTGCAGTAGCCAAAAAAAACAAACGATGCTGGCTACTGATAAAGTGGCCAGTAATAGTATAGATAATGCGACAGTCGTGGGAGTTGTAGGGGTGGAGGATGTCGCACAGTTGCTGCTGCTGCTCTGGCGGTGGCATTTTGATTAATGGATTTCCCCCCTAGATAATGCCCTCGGAGCTGGTTGCGTAATGAAAATATGTGAGCGCAAAAGTGTTGCATACTTTTTTGGGGCTAAGGCGAATGAAACAAAATTAATGCAAATGTGTCGCTAGCAGAATGGAAACTAAATGGAATTCGTAATAAAAAGACAACTAAATGGAATTCCTAATTTGTGCCCGCAAAACGAATATATTTATCAAGAACTTTACGCACCATGAATCAGAAGTATTACTATGATATACATAAACAGCAAAGGAGAGAAACTAATGGAGTCTTGCTCTAGTTGACTTTGAGCTCTTGTCGAGCCTTTGTTGTTGGCTTAGTTAAGCTGGCAGCTTCACACTAGGCCAACTGTAGCTCTGCAAGATCACATACATAAACTGTTCTGGAAAAACATAAACATATTTTGCATATGCAAGCTGCGTTTTTTGCTGCAGCGCACTGTTTGCAGTTTGTTGGGCTTTTTTTTACTGCTTTAAGCCATAAAGCTATCGCTGCTGCTGCTGTTGCTGACAGCGCGTGAGAGATGACATGTCATCTGCGCTCGCCACAATGCGCTCGCCCACGCTCAAGTCTTCTTACGTTGTAAGCCGTCTTTTTTCTACTGCCGGGCAGGCAAATTTACATACGCAGAGGCGAGTGTGTATGTGTGTGTGTTTGTGTTGTGCTCAACAAGTGAAGCACTACCCCCATCGAGCCGCAGCTGCCCCACATTAACTTATAAACTGTGATCTGCGATAAATGAAATTTAGTATAGACGCCATTTTGCCACTCACACACACACACGCACGAGTTTGGCAACTGCTGCTAAGCGCGCGTGGGTGTTACTTAGTTTAAGTGTCTAACACGTAGCGTGGCCTTAAGGCTGCCGTCAAGGCGGACGACAGATGGAGGGATGGGGGCGTGGTGGGTGTAGCCACATGTCACCTAGCGGCTGCTTGCCAGGGCTGGCTTTGCTTTGCTGCTGCTGCTCTCAGCGTTATCACACGCTGTGACACATTATATTTATAATATGTTGTGTACGCCACACTCGCACACACACACTCGCTCACACACACTCGCACACACACACTCGCACACACACACGCACACACATTGATACAATGACTATATTGAGTGGCGCTGCTTGGCTGCCTTTGTGTGCGGCTATTTCTGTTTCGCTCAACCCACTCGACGCGCTGCGAGCAACTTTTATTTATTTATTTCACACACACTCGCTCTCTCTTTCTTTCTCTTGCTTTCGTGTTTTTTTTGTTGATTTTTGTCTATCTTGTGCGCTCCTTTGCCGACACCATATGTTTCGTTTATTAGAAATAATGCAAAAATTATGCGGTTTTTCTAAAAATATGCGCTCTATTAGAGTCGCATGTGGCAACCCGCTGCCAGACGCTGGGGGATTAGTTGTTTGTGTTTGCCACATTAATTCGTGCACGACGGCCCACTGTGCGTATGAGCAATCTCACAAAAGCCATCCAGCTGTTGCGCTAGACAAACGCATCAACTCCATGCTAGATTATTGACAGCGCCGCCAGCATGGTTTATGATTGACAGAACCAACTGGATTGATGACCCTCGAGCCACGGCAACCGCGACTGTCACTCGAACTGGGACTACGCGCCTGTCCGAGCAGGCCTGTCTCCATTTCTTGGCTCTAATTTGGCTAAAGTAAAAACTTAATGCGACATCGCTGCCTGCTGCTGACGCGGCACGCCAAAAATTTCATGAATACTTAATAAGTGACTCAATTGTTGACAGACTTGGCAAACCTTGGTTTTTTCACCGCACAGGATGTCAAAGGAAATATGATTTGAAGGCAATTTCGAGACATTATTAAGTTTCAGTTCGTCTTCATTGTGTGCCAGACAATTCGGCTTTGTCTTTTGGCCAAGCTTATTGCTCACAATTTAGCCGAAAAGCAGCCACATTCGGGACAAGCATGAATAAATAAGGAATTGGGGATTTTCACAAGTCGTCAGATGGAAAAACCCTTCGTCAGCAAAAGCAATTTCAGGGCAATTTGCATAGAAGCCACAAGATGCGTGGGTACTCGGATTCCGGGGAATTGGAACCCACTTTCATTCCTTGGGAGTGCACTCGGCGTGCTTGATTCAAAGTTTTGTTAAAAATAGACATAGCTAAAAGTGAAATTCACCGCTCTCCCACCTGTCACGGGCGCGACGAGGTTTTCCGTTTCGCTTTTCTTCGTTTCCACAAATACGAAATACAAAATACGAAATACGAAAGAAGAAATCCCGTGGGCAGTCGAGGAACAGCTGCTGGCGACAGATTTTAATTAAGGACGAGCGAAGCCAGCAAAGTCGCTTCCGTAGAAAGCGTAGAAAGGCGGGGCTGCTCGCTTTGAGCAGCGTCGCTTAATTATGCATAATCCTTCATGCTGAAAAGCATATGGCAACACGGCAGCTGCTGGCCAACAGCTGTTCGATTCCTCAACGAGTCTCCAATTCCACAATCAAGCAGTTGAGCCTGAGCGGCTGAGCGGAAAGATAACGCGCCCACAAGGTCAAACTGCACCCGAGGGGATTAGGACGTGCCCAAGTGCAGTTGACATTTGCAAGTGAACTCGGGGAAAGGGCGTGGCCACAGATCGTGCTGCTGGTGTGTGTGTGCGACGGATGGAAAAGCTGTTCAAATCTTTTTTGAATGTCTCATCTCGTTTGTCATTTAAATGTCAATGAAATTTCTGGTTTCAATAACAGATCGATCAAATCAAAGAAAATAAATGATGCTTAGCATATCAATAAACTGTTTTATAATATAGAGTTACAATTTCATAGGAATCTTGTAACTTGGCGGGAAATTCAATGGAAAACAGAGGGAGAAAGAGATATATTGCTCGGGGAAGCTACTAAAATTTTAGTATTTTTTTTATTTTTATCATATTTCATTTAAAACCAGGCTGCTACTGCGCATAGTATAATAGGGTCGGTCATTGGGGCGTTGTTGGTTTTTTTTTTTTGGGGGCACAAAGCGAAAGTTTTTCATGCGACGCACAGTGTGGGAATGGGCGGGGGCGCCGAGGGCTTGGCACATGCATCCCGCCTGTGTAACTCGATATGCTGCTTATTGGAATTTTCCGAGAACCAAGAGGCGAAGCTGTAAAACTCTCAATTTACCAAAGCCTGGCCAAGGCTATGGGCTAATAAACGTGACGATGATGAAGTTGTTGTTGCAGATGAAGCTCGAGCTGAGCGTGTAGCTGCTGCCCATGACTGGCAATTTAAAGCGTAATTATGGACACACACATATACATGCATACACACTGAGCTGGAGTCAATTACAGCTCAATTATGGTCAGCAATCACAAGCAGCGAATTAATGTTTTAAGCTCAATTAGAGTGCGACCAAAATGGAGGAGGGAGGAAGGAACTGAGGCAATGCTACTTCAAACCGACTTTAATCTGCTACTTTCTCTTTTCTCTTTATAGCTGGCCGGAGCCGATGGACATGAGTATCACTTCAAGCATAGGACTTTGCCACATGCACGCACACGACGCAGCCTGACGCACACGCGTGCCCTGAAGAGCCATCCTTCGGTGAGTATAATCGTAAATCATGGGCAGCGCGAGAGAGAAGGATAGAGAAGGAGACTGCACTGTGCCTGACTCTATACACAGTCAGAAGTATTCCAGCTACGCACGTCGCTTCCATTGCCAACTCTTTGCAATCAGTTGGCAAATTGTTAGTCAGCCTGCAGGCACATGGCCCGGGAACGTGTCATGGGGCCATTGTCGATAATTACTATTCAATATGCAATATGCAGCCGGGCATCTGGGCAAATAGAGAGGGAATTATGTAGATTATGATACGACATGGTTAGACCCTGAGGTACAGCAAATACTGCAACATGTTTGCCTGTCAGTAACACGAAATTAGCATTTCCCCCACACACACACACAGTGGGTACATCACGTACGCATAACATTGACCTACAATGGGAGAGGGTGGGAGACTCGGCTGGCAGCCGTCGACAGCTGTCAGCGGGTTGCTTGTTTTTATTGAAACACTTCAAATGTCATTTATCGCACGCTTCGTTTTCTTTTATCTTCCTTGTACTGCAGATCAATACGGCCGTACAACAGCCCGGATTCAGGCGAGTCAAGCGCGGTCTGCGCCCGCAGATACCCGCCATACATGGCCTGCACTATGCTGCCACGCTGGGCGAATCGAATAGCATCGATGTGGAGCCAACCGATCCGTATTTTCCCATGCAATGGTATCTCAAGAATACCGGACAAAATGGCGGCAAAGTGCGTCTGGATCTGAATGTGCAAGCGGCCTGGGCGCAGGGCATAACGGGCAAGAATGTGACGACGGCCATCATGGATGACGGTAGGTGCAATCAGTGCAGTCAGCTGTAAGCAGTAACCACATTGTCTTTCTCTCTCTTCCCTTCTCTTTCTCGCTCGCTCGCTCGCTCTTTGCATCGGTTATGCTTGCAGGCGTGGACTACATGCATCCCGACTTGAAATTCAATTATGTGAGTAGCTGGTAAAACTAAAATGGACAAACTATGCTGCATGCATCTGTGTGTGTGTGTGTGTGTTTGTGTGTGGTTTATATGAACTGTGTGTGGGTTGTGCAAGTGCATTTCAAAATGATATTTACCCAGTGTGCACAGTGCGCATCCGAAAAGCTATTTGTGCAGCTGCCCACTTGTTGGTTTTGGCTTTGGCTTCGTGGCGACGGGGATGAGGCGCTGTCGCTGCCACTGACATTAATTAAACTCTTCACTGAACCAAATGAGCATGACAAGTTTTCCGAAATTGAAATTACTTTTTCAATCTGTCGATGTCGAGGATGATGACGACGATGTGATTCATGTGTGGGAAGCCTGAAATTGATTGAGAATATGCCAATAACTGTGAGGATAAAGCGCAGATTGAGTATACGCAAATTTTCAAATGAGCTTAAGGCCGAGAAATATGCAACATTTATGCAAATTGAAATTTTCTAGTGCATATCCAGGGGCTGTGTATGATAGGTTAAAGAAAAAAGGAGCTGGTAAAATTGTATAAACATTTTATACTCAATATATGTTGATGCGGCATTAAACTCGGTCTCAAATCATGTAGAAAATATGCTCTGCCATCTTTTTGCCTCTATTTCATGTGCCATAAAAACCAAGGCAAATATATGCATGTATATTGTGCCATAAACATGCTCGCTTTTGGTCTAAATATGCAAATATGTACAAGAATTTTTTGACAAGGCCATAAGGCTTACTAAAAGCCATCAACAATTTTTAGTAATAGCTGCAGTTACATGGAAATGCACTTAGGCCTACAGCAACTAATCGCACAACTAACCAACTAACTCTCACTCATTCTCTGGTCTATGTCTCTAACTCTGTCTCTCTCTCTCTCTCTCTCTCTCATACAGAACGCAGAGGCCAGCTATGACTTTAGCAGCAACGATCCCTTCCCGTATCCACGCTACACTGACGATTGGTTTAACAGGTAAGTGCTGGCGGGGCCTAAGCTGCTTTGGGGCTTAAGCTGAGTACCGGGCGAGTGTACCGAGTGTTTGATGAACTGGCCAAGAGTATTCGCTAGCTCTATCTATCTGTCTCTCTATCTATCTTTCTCCCTCGCTCGCTGGGGCACCCCACAAAAGGGAAACTGCCACTCGGCAGCTGTCAACTCATCATTTTGATATACGTGTGCACAGTAGCGGCTATAAAAGAAAAACAATTTGTAAAAGTTTTGTCCTTATTTCGCATTTCGCCCGTTTTCTTTCCGTTTTTGCCTTTTTTCAATTATGCTTTGTGTTAATTGTGTTTTTTTGATGTCGCTTTTTATTTACATTGCATTATTTTGAACCGGTTTCAAGTTTATGTTTTTCTCTTTTTTTCAACAAAGTTTTTGTTTCTGGGTCCTCTCTCTTTGCACAGAATGGATGGAAAGTTCCGTACACAGCACACACACAGACACACACGCACACACAGGCACAGAGAGACACTCAGACATATACGCATTTGAATACACTGTCAAGCGGGCACGCTAAAATGCCCCGAATCTGACTAAACATATTTATGGCATGCCTGGCAATTCTCTCTCTCACCATCTCTCTCTCTCTCCCTTTTCTCTCACTCCTTTCTCTGTCCTTCAGCCATGGAACACGCTGCGCTGGTGAAGTGGCTGCTGCCAGAGATAATGGAATTTGCGGCGTGGGCGTTGCTTATGACAGCAAAATCGCAGGTAAGTGGCTTCAGAATGGGGCTAACAGCAACAATAGCAACAACAGCAGCGACAACAGCAGCAACAACAGCAACAACAACTACAACAATGTTATCAATGACAACCGCAAATGTATCAAATGCTGCTGCTGCTGCTGCCGCGACAATTCATTAACAGCGCGTGCTCCCCATGCACTCTAAAAAATTGCATTATGTATACGCAGCGTATGCGCTGAAAAATTGATTTGCCCAATATGTTAGCGTGTTCGATGCCGGGGGGGGGGGTGTGGTACATTCTCGCGCAACAAGTCACAGCACACTGCACAAATCCGGAAATGTTATCTGTCATTTTTATGGCACCTTCGATTGGCCGGGGAAATATCAAGTGAAAATCGGAAATATGTGTACTTGATAAATCTTAAGGCGTGGCACATTTACGATTGCCATAAACGTGAGCGAGCTCCAAGCGTTGACGATAAACGACTATAAATATTGATTTATAATTTCCGCCATTACGATATTAATGCACTGCACACACACATACATACACAATCTGTCACACTCCACAGGCATACGCATGCTGGATCAGCCCTATATGACGGACCTCATCGAAGCCAACTCCATGGGCCACGAGCCGCACAAAATACACATCTACAGCGCCTCGTGGGGTCCCACAGACGATGGCAAGACGGTCGATGGGCCGCGCAATGCCACCATGCGTGCCATTGTACAGGGTGTGAATGAGGTAAGGGGGAGGTAGGATGAGGATGGGGATTGCATGCTCATTAATCGCAAAACCACCTGCAGGGACGCAATGGACTGGGCAACATCTATGTCTGGGCATCAGGCGATGGTGGCGAGGAGGACGATTGCAATTGCGATGGCTACGCTGCGTCCATGTGGACCATATCCATTAACAGCGCCATCAACGATGGCCAGAATGCCCACTACGACGAAAGCTGCAGCTCCACGCTGGCCTCCACGTTCAGCAACGGTGCCAAGGATCCCAATACTGGTGTCGCCACTACAGATCTCTATGGCAAATGCACGACAACCCACTCGGGCACCAGTGCGGCGGCACCCGAAGCAGCAGGCGTCTTTGCGTTGGCCTTGGAAGCGAAGTAAGTGGGGCGGAGAAAACTCTAGTTGCCTTCTCTATGCTAATCGCATTTGACACCCACAGCCCGCAGTTGACTTGGCGCGATATCCAGCATCTGACTGTGCTGACATCGAAGCGCAATTCGCTGTTCGATGCCAAAAATCGTTTCTACTGGACAATGAACGGCGTCGGTTTGGAGTTCAATCACCTCTTCGGGTTCGGTGTGCTCGATGCGGGCGCCATGGTGACCCTGGCCAAGCAATGGCACTCGGTGCCCGCACGCTATCACTGTGAGGCCGGCGAGATTAACAAGGCGCAGTAAGTGTGTCATGCGGCCCATTCATACCGTGTGTTCGTACTCAATTCGAGTTAACCCACTTTGCAGGCCAATCATTATGGGTCGTTCGCTGTTCTGGGAAATCAAGACAGACGCCTGCAAGGGCAGCGATACGGAAGTGAATTATTTGGAGCACGTACAGGCGGTCATTACGGCAAATGCCTCGCGGCGCGGCGACCTCGAGCTCTTCCTCACCTCGCCCATGGGCACAAAGTGAGTAACTAATGTGTGGCAATCGATAAACGCTAAACTAATCACACACTGCCATTGCCCAGATCCATGATTCTGTCGCGACGCGCCAACGACGATGATCATCGTGATGGCTTCACCAAGTGGCCCTTCATGACCACCCACTCGTGGGGCGAGTATCCACAGGGCACATGGAAACTGGAGGTGCGTTCCGGACAACAAACCCTAGTCAGTTCAATTAAATTAAAATGTATTTTTCTTTCGTCGAACAGGCACGCTTCAATTCGGCTCAAACGCGTCTTGGCCATTTAATCGAATGGTCGCTGGTTCTGCATGGCACCAAGGAGGCACCTTATCGCACACTCTCACCCTCCTCACCGCACTCCAAGTTAGCCATTGTGAAGAAGGCGCACGAGGACAAGAAGATGAAGTAAAGAGATTCAGAGAAACAGAGAGAGAGAGAGAGAGAGAGAGCGAGCGAGCGTGAGAGGAACACGAGATATGTCGTCCATAAGGCAGCGCGAATTTTATCCCTGAGTTCATACAGAACTCAACTGCTGGAAAGGAGCTGGCTGTGTTTTGTTCATAAAAAAGAGGGATTGATTGACGAATTGATTTGAGTTCCGTGGTTTCTTTAATTTTCACAGTATTTTCGTAAAACGAACTCAAAGTTCGCTTATTTTATTTCCGGATTGAAGTTGGGGGAGTTTCTGAAATGCGCACACGTTAAAGATTAGTTTATATACGAATTTAGTTTTCTATTTCATTTGTTTCGAACAACAGAAAGTAGTTGACAGCAGACCCCGTAGAAACTATCAGAGATAAGTGGCCAGAATAATTCGAAACAGGTATAGCATACGTGTATTACTCTAGTAGTATTTGAGCGACAGAGAGAGGGAATCATTGAGTACACAACAGTTTCCTTCAAAAGAAAAACAAAACAAAAACCAAAAGAAATAATTACAAATCTAAAACGTCTTGTAAATGTACTATATATATATATATATATATATAAATATATATCTCTACCTATATGTACTTATACATACTACCTACGCATATGTGTGTATGTAAAACTGTGTCCTATGCTCTTTAGACTCTAATATTTATCTAGTCTATATATTTTAATTTCCATATACAACTCGAACTATATACGAACATTAAATGTTGAACTTAACGTGGAGATACTTAAAAGCTGCACACTGCTTCCAAAAAAAAAAAACAAAAAAAAAAAAAAACACAAAAAACAGCAACAACAACAGATCTGTACAAATATGATTTACTTACGGTTATTCGTTAGTGATTTGTGAGTTCTTTGATTGATGTAGTCAGTGCATGTAAATTGCATACGCAGTTTTCAGTTTCTTTCGGGGGCCAAAGAAATTAAAAATAATAATAATAATAATAATAATGAAAGAGATAATAAAACAAGAAATGCGCATTGAAAAACACTGTTTATTATGAGATTAACGAGGTAATGAACATGAGTATAGCAAAAGTACAATTGAGCGGAGTGTTGAGAGTGTGTAAGATACTTACGGATGCATTAGCGGAGATTGATTTGTTTGACACTATAAATTGAAGCACATTGTTAAAGTTCATGGGAATGATATACATCACAAAACCACACTCACACACATAAGTATACACCCTTAAATATATATCTATATATGCGATAAATATATATATGCAGTACATACGAAAATCGTGTAATTATTAACCAAGCCGATGCTGAGGATTGAGCGAATAAAATATATAATATATATACAATAAATTTACATATAACATACATACGAGAACAGTGGCTATTTACGAGTACATATATCTATATACAATACATGCATACATATAAATAAATGTATAAAATATATACATATATATATATATATACACATATACATTCATATATATCGATGTAAAGTTATCTTGAATGTTGTAGATACACCGCACTAACACAAATAGCACCAAAACCAGATACATAGCACCCGAAGCCGAACATCGCACACAGTTTATGCCGCGCGCAAGGTTTATATTTTGCATTTGACCGATCTCGATAGTCAAATTTTGCGTTCTCATGCAACTGTTTAGCTTCTTCTTAACACAAATGAAAACATGAAAAAAATAAATCTATTTAATTTTGTAAATAAAAGTTGGAAAACGGCAAACAGAGAGAGAGTTTTGTTTTATGCGAATTCGCAGCTTTTGTTGCAGGAATCTTATATGGTTAACAACCCGAGAGCTTTATGCAAGGCTCAAGTAAGCCAATCTAAGCAACTGTACATACCGAAAGATTCGTAAGCTTCGGCTGGGTTAATGCCTTGGCTTACTCCGAAAGCTTTTACTCTACAGTCGTTTTAGCTTTTTTTTTCGCTTGTCTTTAGCCGTTTTAGGCACCCTTGCCATAATTGCTTTGTTTTTTCTGCTCTACGTTTTGTTTTTGTGCACGTCGACGAGTGTTTGCCTAATATGGCCAAGGGCAATTAATTATGCAGCACTATTTTAGCCGGGCACCTAGTGGACATGCTCCCAAAATATAATTAATTAAAGCCAATTAATATGCCACAACAACCATGTAATATGGGCCGCTTCAGCTTTGCCATAGGAAACGGAAATATTCGCACTGAATGGCATCATTTTGTACACATTCATGTGAGCGTGTGTGTGTGTGGAAAGATTAACTGGAAAATTTAATGGTAAATTTTATTATGCTGCTAAACTTAAGTTGATAAGTTTATAAGTGCATGGGCAAAATAAGTATATTAGTTGGGATTACTTTAATAAGACTTAAGTATTTTTTTTGCTTAGGAAGCTGAGAGTTCAATTTACTACTAAAAGTCTTGATATAAATCTAAGGAGACTTGAAAATATTAAAGTTAAATATGCGACTCAGTCAAATGAGTGGAATGATTGTGTAGATACAATCTGAATAATTTCGACAAGTTTAAATACCTGTAAACTCATCAAGCAATATAGAAAATGTCACACTCAATGCAAGGCTGCTCTGGGCTATATAAAAAAGCCTGCTCGATACACATACATCGCCCATGGGCGCCTGACGAGGCGTGTAAAAGTAAAAGTTTTCGTTGCCGGAAATGTTTATTAACTATAAATTGCGCAACGGCAACAGCGACGCCGGCCAAGGCAAAATAGGAAGGAAGGAAATGAGCAAACATCGGACGCACCCGCAAAAACAAATAAAACGTACGGCCTATACGCGGTGAATGGGGCCAAATGGTTGTTGCCAGCGTTGGTGCGACGCCAGCCGGGCTCTTCATAAATCATTTGGCTGCGGGCATATGATAAATTGTCATACTAATTGTTTTTAGCGCTCAAGACGGACCTGGCCAGCATCTTGGTTGGGGTCGGCTTCGATGCTCGACCATGACGATGACGATGGCGAGATGACGACGTTGCGTTGAGCCTGTCGAAGTTGCCTGGCGGCACAGCATTATATTAGGCACTCACTTTAAAATGCCAATGAATGCCAAAATGCTAAAATGGAAAACAAAAGCGACTTGCTGCCACCCATTTACTGACTGCCTGTCAAATTTTGCATATCATTTGAGTTGGCCTCTTAAACGGCAGCCTCTTTGTCTGCTCTTGGGGTATTAACAACAGTTAAAGCCTGCAGATTTCAGGCAGGATGTGAGCGGGGTAGCTGAAACAATGCAATGAACGGGCTGCAGTTATCATCAATCATACTTAGGGCGAGTCACATGTCCGTTGGGCACACGCGGCGTATGCGCAATTTAACTGATGGGCAACTTTAATAGCGCAAATTGCCTAGCAGACGCGCTCGCTGTGCGACACAGGAACGACACGTATACAGTTATGCCATGGCATGCTGGTGACTTCGGCTAGTTGCTTGTCGCAGACATGCAAATAAGTTGGCAACAAGTAACAAGTTTTTGATTTATGATACGTTAATAATGACAGCGGGTCAGTTGGGGCGCAGTCTACGTCGGCGGCGGCAGCGGCAGCGGCAACAGGTTTGTTATCGTGTTTGTTATGCGCTGCCGTTCGCTGTTGCTTGCAAACATAAATTGTTGTTGTTGTTGTTGTTGCTGTTGCTGTTGCTTTTCTTCTTGTTGTCGCTTTTTAGTTTTGTTTATTTGGCATGGCTTTTTCGGAGTGGGACATGTCTGCGAGCCAGAGTATTTGACACTTTAATGAACTGCCTGGGGTCGCGTGTGTCGCAGTCGACGTCGCCGTCGCATCGCGAGCAGAGTTCATTAATATTAATGCCTCAGCTTGCTGGCCAACCAACCGAACGGCCAACCGTATTCGCTATGACAAAACTGGGCTAGCGCACTTTGACCTGCGCCAGACACAAATGCCAATCGCGGGTCATTTGTAATTTGTTGATAATTGCATTTTAATTGAGCCGCGATAAGAGCCTCCATGCGCTGCCACTGTTCAATTAGAATTGATTTTGCCCAATCTGATGCTAATGTTCGTGATTTATCTATCCCCATATATATATTATAAGTCCGCAGTAAGTGTGTGCGTAATTACTGCAGTTGTCTGCCAAACTCGGAGCGCTGCACAGCAGATAATGGTTTATGTGTTTAGTCCGTGTAATTGCCGTGATTAGCACAGCATATGCCATGTTTGATGTATGTGTGTGTTACTGCTGACGTCATGCTTTATAGGACTCTGGGCTGCTCGGCTACGCGTGCCTTCAAAAATTTTAATTAAGACCGCACACGCCGATATCAATTACCCAGTCCACTTGCGATTTCTCGGCTATCGATAGTCGGAAAATTTCCACAGCCAATCACAGTGCGCAAAGAAGAAAATCTTATAATTTACTAAAGTAAAGTAAAACGCCCGTCTATTTTGTGGCAGGGTATATGGCAAGGGTATATTGGGTATATAATGTAGTTTGTCACTTGAAAAACATTTCAAAATTGACTCAATCAAAACGTGAAATTAAAATATTTTCTTTAAACTTTTTCCCAAAGAGCATTTTGTCGTCGTCGCCACCTCAGAAACTTGTTTCCATCTTGTTGCCATTTGTTATTGTTTTAGCTTAGTTTTGTTTGCGTTTTGGCCTACAGGTAAACAAGCCCTTGGTATGGGGAGCCAAGGGAGTTGCAAAGAAAGAAGCAAAACAATCACCTGGCAACGTGACCGTAGGCCATGTTATTTAACTTTGGACACGCAGCTTTTGGCGGTTGCTCGTATCGATGGTATGACAGGTTTCACCAACCATAAACTGTCCCGAAAACTTTCCGGTGGGAAAGTATCTTTCTGGCAACATCGTATCTCTGTTGTTGTTTTTTTTTTCGTTTCTTGTTTATTTTTTTTTTTTTGTGTTTTCTTCGCTTCTTCTATTTGTTGGCCCGCAGCAAAAGTGATTAAATAAAGCGATGCTGGGCCCGAAAATTGTGACACAATTTTATTATATTGTACTTAAATAAATTGTCAGAATTTATAAATGCAAATACGGCACCAGTGGCCAATGCCAGCAGTGTGTACAGTTTACACAGCCTGCTCAAATACACAATCAGTGGGCACAGTGGGCAGTCTCTTAAAAACTTTAAGAAATGTTGTGGGAATTTTTTAAAATTAATTATTGTTATTAATTAGATGTTGAATTCATTAAAAAGGGAAGAGGAAAGATTTCTAAATATATAGATAATATAGGAGCCACTTCTTAAAGAATTTAAAATAATTTAATTTATTTATTTTTTTATTTATTTATTTATCTACATTAAAATCTGTTTTTATATTTATATTAACTAATCTCAATGCATTTCTTGAAAGTTCGTAAATATATATGTCATATTTTAAACTGGTTTTTGTAGCTCACACGCCACTGTGCTTCGCCGACTGCCCTGATGCATGACGCCTCATTATGCGCATAAATAGGCATTGTCCGTGGAGCTGGACAGAGAGAACGTCTAGCCTGTTGCTCTTCCGGGGAATAAAGAGAGCGGGGGGGGAGGCAGCTATATGATGGAATTGCTTGCTTATTTAGGTCTATAAATCTGAGCAGCAGCTGGAGCAGCAGTGGCCGCTTTTGCCTGGCAACATCCTTCGGTTCGGCTTGGCTCGGCTTGGCTCTGGTCTGCTCATTTATGATGAATTTGAATTGACAGCTAAGTAGCAATTTGGCTGTGGACTGCCTGAACCATTATCAATTAGAACGCATCGTCTATGCCGCACACACGCTCGCACGCACACACACACACACACGCTGAGGAAATCTCATGTACACGTAATCAGATTTATGTGAGGCAATCAAGACAATTATGCAGCAAAGCCTGGAAACAATATTCGGGCAGGGAGACAGTGCAATAGCGTGTGTGCTTGTTTGTATTTCTTGTTAAATATTATTTATGCAGTAGTGTTTATGTAGTGCAAGTCTCCAAGGAGCCATTTATGCCTAATTTAAGCGCATTTGTTGTCAAGACAATGTGCCAATTTGTTGCCCTTAGCCAGTTTGCCCATTGTTGGTTTCTGTCTTGACCATGAGTTGCCGCACTTGAGTTTAAACAGCGCAGCTTAAATAGTTAAGTGTTGCTCGGTTGTTCGATTGCTCTGGCGCTTTCGCAGCAAATTCCACAAATCGAAAATGAAGTGAGGCCATCAAAAACATATTGCCCCGTTTATCTGTCTATCTGTCTGTCTGTCTGTTTGTTTGCTCTTCGCTCTGTCGATTTGCTCGTCTGCCTCTTGACTAATTAATTAATTATGCATATTTCCGCATAGTGCGGCCCGCTTTGTAGTTCGCGGGCTGCCAAAAACACGAGTAGTTTGCCTGCTCCGAGTTTATGTAACTGCGGCACAACCAACGCCCCACTGGGGCAGCCTCGAGGCGCAGTGTTAACGCTTAAATGCTCATTTATCTCTGATTAACTGCTGCCGTTGTTGCTGCCGCTGTTGCTGCCGATGCTGCTGCTGCCGAGCGCGTTGTTGCTGCAACAGATGAAATCGAGCAGCGAAACAGCAACTGAAACCGAGGCTGAAATTGAAACTGAAACCTTAGCCAAATCGCTGGCATATTGTAAGAGTTCGCATCATTTATCATGGTTACAATTTTTCAAATTTTCACTCTTCTTCCCTTTTTTTTGGGTTTTGGGCCACAGCAAAATGAAATAAGCGTATAAAAATCGGCAAACACGCAGCTCAATACGTTAGTTAGTAACTTAGAGTAGTGCACAGCGGTCCGGCTCACACACACTCGCACACACACACCCTAAACTCATGATGCGTGGACTTGTGGTAAGTTGCAGGAAACCCCAAACCAGCTGCAACACTGATAACGTATCGCATATCGCATATTTTGCAGTTATTCGCTTTGTTCGCTGCCAGCGCCAGTGCCGGCAAACTTGGCTATAATTATTCCACGGGCAATGCCGACCAACGCTTTGCAGGACTTATCGATGCGGAGGCAACGGGATTTAGTGCCGGACAGCAGCAGCGTAGGCAACACTTGCAACAGCAACAGCAGCAGCCGCAGCAGCAGCAGCCGGAACTGGCCAGCGATGAGTTCAACAAGGAGTTCTTCACGTACACCGCACCCGAGGAGGACTTCGCCGATCGCGAGGCCACGCAGCACATTACCAACATGCTGAAGCGTAATCTGCGTGTGCTCTTTATCAAGTCGCCCGAGCATCAGGGCCTGACCAACGCCGCCCTGCAGCTGGCCAAGCAGTCCAGCGAGCAGCGTACTGCCATCTACGTGCTGACCAAGCAGGCGGATGTGGGTGAGCTGGCACAGCGTTTGCAGCAGGAGCAGCAGGGCCAGCTGCACAAGCCCGAGGTGCATTTCGTCAAGTATCGCACGCCCGAGGATGCTGTGCGTGCCCAGCAACTGATTCAGCAGCAGTTCGATGCGCTGGGCGGTAGTTCACGCAGTTCCGACGAGGGCGTGGCACCCGTGCTGGACTTTAGCTCGGCACCAGCACAGTCGTCGGCACCGGCACAGGCACAAGCACAGGCATCCGCATCCGGTGGAGCCAAGTATTTGCCCGCAGCGTAGTTCATTTAATAATTATATATAGATGTACATACTATCATACCACGCACAAATTCATACACATCAACGACGAGTAATGACCCCCCCCCCACACACACACTCCTAGCTTGCCTTGGTCAGTTAGCATAGCCGTAGTTCTTGCTACCGTTTGGTATTTTAATAAAATAAGATTCAAGTTTCAAAACGCCCGTGCGCATTTCTCGGAAATTGCGGGGTTTTAATTTCCCTTTGATGCTGAAAGCACGCTCCGTGCATGTGGACTCGCTTACGTTGATGAGCGGGGTATATCATACATTACCAAAAGAGCTGGGTTTAAGGCCAGGCTATGTGAAATCTTTAATAAGAGAAGCATATTTATTATTTGCTTAATTGAAGTTCAGCTTAAAATATTGTCTTAATTGGATTATAAAGATTAATTAAAGATTGCATTCAATAATTTCAAAAAATATTCCACATTTGAAATTTGCAAAAAACTTAAGAAATAAATATAAATTAAATAGTTAAGACATCTTTCTGTATTAAATTCAAGGAGCACAATTTCTATTTCACATATAGTCGAGCATTCTTTTGTATTATCTCATAAACAAATGCCAGAGTATGCGAAAAATAAACATTTCGGATTCTCGTTAGTCAACTTAAAGCAAGCATTATTTGCCTCGAGGAATTGTAGGAGATTTGCTGTGCGGGTTTGTCCTACTGTGTAGAGTGTTTGTTCCTTGGTTTTTGCAAGCGGAAACATAAAATTTGATTAGCCTTAGGCAGAACTTAGCTTTGAACGTAATTTCTATACTAAGTTTACATGAAACTGAATAAATGATTTAGATGGTAAAGGTAGGATACCCTGGGAATGTGCTGTTTGCGAACGAGTTTCAATAAATGCTGAGTAGGAAATGATTTACAGTCAATTATTGAATACTCTGACAGAGATTATTATCAACAGGCTAACTGTCATATTTCACTTTTAATGGCCAAGCTCTCTCCCTCTCTTTCTCTCTCTGTATCGCTGTTGGCCAAGAGACAAGCCTGCAGCACTTATGAATAATTGAATAAATGCCGCAATCAGTTCGAGCAGGCATTGAATAGATTGCAATGATAATGCACTCGAGGCGAACTGAAAAAGGGAATGTGAAATATTTGCCATCGTTCTACATTCTTGAACACATGATGTTGGCTTAAATGAAATACCATTTCTCTGCTCAGTTCTCTGCTCAGTTATATGCCCTTTTAAAGGTGCAGATGACGTGGAGCTTCAAGCTACGAGCTTCGTTTTGTATCTGTCGAAACGGTTTCAATTTCAATTGCTGGGGTGCGTGGAGTGGGCGTTAAGTATACGCGTGTGGGTGTGTCTGTGTATGTGTGTGGATGGGTGAGGCTTATTACTATTATGTCGGCACTCTAAGGCAACCGAAACACGTTAACGATGGCGTAACTTAAAAGCAAAGCGAAATAAAAGCAAATAAAGGCGCGCAAATAAAAAGAAAATGGTCGAAGTACGAAGCACAAAATGGCAGACAAGCATAAGGAGTGAAAGAGAGAGACAGAGCGATTTTGCTGTTTTATATTACGCCGGGTATGTACGTATACGATACTTATATTGTCTATATTGGATTACTGTGCGATTTCTATTCAATTAATACAAATGAGCGGCAAAATTGCGGCGCTTGTGGCTTGAGCCGGGCGCAGTTCATGATTTGCTCCATAACTAAGGGTATGTCGAGCGGAAAGCGTAAAGAAAAACACAATTTTTGCCCAGCACCGCGCGCCGTTTGCAATTTAATTAAACAAACACTTTGCGTTGCGGTTTCCAGCAGCAGCAGCAGCAACAACATCAGCGCCAACAACAACAAGAGCGACAGGCAATGGCGCAATGAAGCAATGGGCCAATGGGACTTGTAATTTCCAACAACAGCAGCAACAGCAACAACAGCAACAACAGCAACAACAGCAACAACAGCAACAACAGCAACAACAGCAACAACAGCAACAACAACAAAAAAACAAACAACAAAGAATTGTTGGCCAAGTGGCGACGTGTTGCCAACAGCTCTAATCCGTCGTGAATAATTGTTATTGTTTTGGGAACTCGCAGTGGCAACGGGCAGTGTAACCTGGCACTTCTGTTCTACATTTAATTGCCCAGGATTGAGGCTACATATCGACTAAAATACCCTTTAATGTTTTGCAAAAATGTAGTGTAATACAAGTATTTAAGTATAATGCAAGAAGCTTTTGTTGGAGAGAGCGAAAGGGAGAGTGCCAGAGGATCGAACACGATCATAAAGAAAATGTTCATAGTTGCTGGAATATACTTAAGAGAAATGCAGGATAACTCTTTCGATTGATTAATTCCACAGCATGTTGATCGTGCAAACTACCTTGTGTTTGAATAGGCAGTTTTTATTTCTCCAATTTACAAGAAAAGATCCTTGTTCTCTCTCCCTCTGCAGTCCCCCTCTCTCTGCAGATACCCCTCTGCAGACAGGAACTCGATGAATCGATTCTACAAATAATTTACTTCCAACTCTACCTACCTGCTCTCTTTTTTCTGATTTATCAGCATTTCTGACAGTTGTGTGTACTTTCTTTTATCGTTTTAATTATCATTCAATATTCATTGTCACAACGTATTCATATTAAAAATACCTTGAGGTATATACACACTGATGTTCGTGACGTGTCGTGTCCGAGTTGTTCTATTTGTGCACGGGATTAAAGCCGCCGGCCAATGCGAAGCTAAAAAGGACATCGAATATGCTTGCGTGCAAAGGCTGCGCCGCAGCTTATGTCGTTAATGTGTCAAAAGCTTTTATGGCAACAAAACAAAAGTGTGAAGTAGAGCAAACGCAACAAAGAAATCAGAATTAGGCAGCAAAACACACACACTCTCTCACTCTAGTTCTCTGTCTGTCCTTCCTGTTGTCTGTCTGTTTCTTACTGTTTGACTTTGCCATCTGTTGACATCATTCACCAGCAAGGGAAACGGGAGCAGTTAAATGCGAAGTTTGTTTCGAAAGCAAAAGTTCAGCGAGTGCGCGATGTCAGGACTTAAAGAAGTGCGACTGCTCGTAGGAGTGAGAAAATTAGAAACTATAATGACCTACATAATTATAATAATTGCTTGGAAGTAGTCTTATATTTCTAGTTAAAATTAAACGTATTTTTTCCTAACATTATAAGTTTAATTTGTAGAAATGTACCTTGAAGCAATTACTTAAAAGATTTCATGGTCTAACTGCAAAGTTTTAGCTAAAAACTGAAAATGTTCAAATAGCAAAACAATCTTTATTCGTACTGATTGTGAATGAGTTGCGAAATGTGGCTGCTCTGAGCTTTGGCCAAGGTGTGTGCCTATTCAACGCATATTGACGTGTATGTGTGCGTTCCTGTCTGTGTTTGTGGTGCCTTTGTCATCTTACAGCCAATTAAGCCACCTGAAATGGAAGAAAGGCAACAGAAGAACCTAAGACGGCTAAAAAGACAAACGAAAACCGGTGAAAGCGCAGCCCAGAATCGATGTCTGTCGGCGACGTTTACACAATGCACACACCATCAGCATACGTGACTGTCTGTGTGTGCGAGTGTGTGTGTGTGTGTGCGTTTGAGTTTTGATGGTCTGGCAGGATTTTGTTGGGGCGCAATTCTATCATTATATCCCTTTTGTTTTTGATGCGCAAATTGATTTTGAAAGTTGATTTCGCTCTCTGCTGTCGAGCTAATTGTGGCCCGTCTTCGGCAATCTTCAGTCTAACTTACACTCACACACACACACACACACACACACACACTGACTGACTGACTGACTGACAGACAGACAGGCAGAGTATTTTGCGCTCTGATTGACTGATTACATGACTCGGCTTGCTGCCAATTATATTCCTTGTACAATGTTTCAATTGGAAAATGCCGCGCGTGGCTTTTATCGCCTGACAGGCTTATCAAATATGAATGAGCTCACCAAGTTGCGGCACCCTGTAGACACAGCTGCCGGGGGAGAGAGTGCAGGGTGCTGTTTGGTGGTGTTGATTATCTGTTGCCGCGGCACGCCCACCTACAACCGCAGCGACATCATCATTATCACATTTGCATTGCGGCAAACGAATTTCCCGGGCAATCGATGCAAATCGATTCTGTTTGCCCCATCGACCAATCGTCGCCACTTATTGACTGTAATTGTATGGGGGAGTGCGAGTGTGTGAGTGTGCCTGGCAGCCATATTATTATGTTGGCCTAATTTGCTTTGCAACCTCTTAAAGCGCCACATTGCAGACGCAGGAGAGCGGCCCCACAATCATTTGTGACCGCAATTCAACCGCAATTTCCATATCGCGAGCAAATACAGCTAATAAACCAGCAAGCTTAAAGCACACACTCACACACACACAGTGTAGCTGTGTGTAGCTGTAATGGCAGGGTATGTCGGGAGTCCGTCTAGAACGAACCGGCCTGGCATGGTTCGAGCATAGACAGCGCACGAACGAAAACCAACACAAAACGGAAATGAAACTTATTAAAAGATTTGAATCTAATCGATTTTCGTCCTTTACGGCAAAATGAACTTTGCCAGTTGCCAGTTACCCGTTGCCAGTTGCCAGTTGCCAGTTGCCCGCTGCCAGTTGCCAGTCGTCAGTTGTGTGGGGCATTAAAGTGGAGCGGTGAGGCAGCCTTTCATGGCTTTTGCTGGCCATAAATTTAATTGAAAACCGAAATGGTTCTCTGTCTGTGACAGTATCTAGGCGAGGCAAGGCTAAAGAAAGGGGGCTTGCGGTGTGCCAAGCGAAGGATTGCATGTCCACTGTCATGTGTGAGTGCATGTGTTAGTAACTGTCTCTCTGTATGTGTGTGTGTGTTCGCTTGGCTTTTATTAAATTTACTTAAGCGTCAAATAACTCATACAAATCATTGGCTTTAAGTGCAGAATGAGAACGTGCCGGCTTCACCTGCACGCGCAGACAAATGCGATTCAAAGTAATTTGAATATCCAATTGAATGTGTGCACTTATCGTCACGCATACACATACACACACACACTTACACACAGAGAAGGGCTGAGTACACACATTGGTAGGGACACGCTGCCTGTGGAGAGTCACGTTTGCCAACTGGCAAGCATTTAACATGAATGCTAACCCATGCACAGCATCAATTGTCTATCTGACCATGGCCGGCAGCAGTAGCAGAAAATCGTTGGTCCATAGAAGCACCAACTGGCAGACAGTTTTCCCCCTTTTCCCCTTTTCCCACTCACATCTCGCACCTCGATCGAACTTGCGCTGCGCTGCGTTATTGAAATTCGTCCAAGCAGCAAAAGTGTTTGAGTGCATTCAAGCATTCACACACACACACACACACAGATACACATATTCACACACTCATGGCATTTGCAGCTGCTGCTGGCTTGGGAAACTCAAATTACGACACCAACTTTAGGAATTGCATTTCGGTAGCAGAAAGTGTAGCATACTTTTCAGCGCCTACCGCCAGACTGTTCTCTCCCTCTCTATCTCTCTGTTTCTCTTTTTGCGTTTTGAATTAACTTTCCATGCTGCCCCCGACGAAAAGTCACTGGAAAATGTTATCGTTTAAGCGCTGCGTAATTCGCATGGACAAATTAAGTGCCAATCAGACTAAAAAGCGAACAAAATTGACGTTTTGTTTCACTTTGCTTGTGTTTTGCGCATCAATTTTTGAACAATTTTATCGACACACAGTCAGACACACACATCCACATACCTACATACATTCGTTCGACTATGTGCATATGAATGGGAATAAATAATTGAGGTGATTTTCATGGATATTTAACTTTTAAACAAAACCAAAAGAGAATTTAGTACGTGCTGTGTTTGCGCAGATATTGCCGGTTAATCCGTAGTCTTAATTGTTCACCAATTTAATTCTCTTTAATGCCGGAAAATGTGCAAGGTTTTTGTTACAGTACGAGAAAAAATTCAGTGCACTTTTGTGTATGTGAAAAAACGGTATATTGCCTTAGCTGTAGCGTATGGTTGAGATAGCTCGATTCATGTGAAAACATATTATCGTATATTGATTGACTGTAAAACGTGTAATTAATTGTTTGTTAATTTGTATACAAATTAAATTGACCTGTCATACAATTTTAATATTGCTCTCTTATTAGCTCATTGTAAATTAATAAATGGCATAAAATATGTATCATTTTTTCAACAGCAATTAGCTCATTAATTACACAGGGCTTTTTTTGCCTGCTGTTTTTTCGGAAGGGTATATACAGAGAGCGTATAGAACATATGTTTCTACCCTTTATTATTTGTGGCAGTCGAGTTAATTTGACCTTATGCTGTGTCGATCTTTTTGACCAGTCGAATAATCAATTTGAAAGCCAAGCATGTCTGTTATAAGTCTCGAGATTATAACGTGATTGTCACGTATCGAAAGCATTAGAAATTATTTTAAAATTACCTAAAAAATGTTAACTAGGTGTAGCATACTTTCAAGCTTTACCTCCCGATAGATCTTTGATAGATGAACTAGAAGCCTTAAAATCATATATTAACTCACATAAACTTACCTAGAATATCGAGATCTCTGGGAATAGTCGTGAGAAATGTCGACGAAGTTTTTCTACGATTTTTAAATTCAGCGCAGCCTTCTGATTTCCACCGAATTCGATTCAATTTATTTAATTAACGTCATATAATGGCAACAAGCGACAGCTGCATGAAGCCCGCACAGGACACACACACACACACAGCACACACAGCACACACACACACTTACACACACATGTGTGCACTGACTCAATCAGGCGCTGCCTGTTGACATACGATGAAGGTGAAAGGAAATGCTGGTCAGTGTACTACAAGGCCAAGTTTGGCGTGTAAACCTTTTGTTAAATTTGTTAAATTGCAGTTGAACAGACCGAACACAACTGGCAACACTTTCGACCTGGTTTTTAAAGAAATCGATTTTAATTGCAGTAAGTGCAGCACTTTAAAGGATATCATTGCATTCATATACATGTCTACAGCATGCACTGTGTAATATACAATATTAATATCGGAAATGATATGCACAAATACAGCACATTCCATTTTGGCTGCTGCTCTGTTTTGTAAATATTTATTGAAAAATTTTGATTGGAATTTAAATTGAATATTTGCCTTTCTAATTTGATGCCCGACTGCGCTGCCGTCGCTGCCCATTTGCCCCACTTGATCACGCAGCCTTATCGAGTGCATTTATCCGCATTTAATTGCCAGCCCGATGTCATAAATGGCAGCGCGAATCACATAAATGCGGTAATTAGCCCAAATTGCGTTGCGTATACGACGTGTTAGCGCCTTGCAACCTTTGCGTGCGTATTTCACGGCCTGCGGCTTTAAAGTCTTTTATAAGAGCTGAGTGTGCTTGAGTGTGTGTGTGTCAAATTGCAATAAAAATGCATATACTCGTTGTATGTGTGTGTGTGTTTTTGAACGCCTGCGGCTGTCTATTTGCATCGATTGCCGAACAACGCATTTGCATGTACGCGCGTGTGTGTGTGTTGAGGCAGGGGGAAGGGGTAGGGGCAGAGCGAGGAGGTGTGTTCGTGCGTGTCTGTGCCGCGTGTGCAGATTCCAGCTAAGCCGCATTAACGTCATTCAAAATGCGCGTCTAAGCCGCAGGGCTGCCCAATAGCAAAGGCGATTGGGAGTTGCTGCTTCCCGCTGGGAGTCGGAGCGGGCGGGGGTGCGTTGCGGGCAAGCACGAGTGCACACGCTGCTTACACTTGAACGCCGCCATCGAGTTGTTGCTGATTTTGGCTGAATGCGATGCACACAAATGCCACACAATACAATTACGGGGCGGCAGCAACATCGACACGAGCGTGGCACAGCGCAAGTCGTCGCCATTTGCCCGTGTTAAACACGTATTCAACACATGCTCGACATGTCGTCTCCGAATGCGGGTTACAGCTGTGTTGTGCATGTTGCATTGTTGTTGCTGCTGCTCTCTCTGGCTGCCGCTGCGGAAGTCAGTTTGTATAGCTAGAAATCATTCTGGCGCTGCGAGACCGGTAACGCTTTGCTTCGTCTCACTCTCTACGCTGCTCAAGCATATTCTGTTGCGGCTGGCGTTTTCAATAGTTCCGCTGCACACACACACACCACGTATAGCGAAACAGAGAAAAAGAGAGAGAGAGGGCAAGAAATATACTTTTCGCAGCGCAGCTCGCTGCGATTTTTGCTTTGTTCGACAGCATTTCAATTACTACAAATGATATTTCTGCGCTTTCTCATGTGCCTGAGTGTGTCTGTGTGTGTCTCTGTGTACCTTTGTGAATTTTTGCATGCATGTGTGTGTGTGTTGTGTGCACTCTGCGGTCCGCCGTGACCCGGGGCTGCCACCTCCCCGGAGCACTTGATTTTCATCGTCTCTTGCACCTTTTGAGCTCATTTATTTGATTTGATTTCATTATCGTTTCAATTTTGAGAATCGCTTCATTGCCGCAGCCTAATGCGGCATGCTACGAGCGCGAGCTGATTAATGATTACCTGTATTATCCGTATTACCTGTATTGCCTGTATTACCCGAATGCGACTTGTTTACTTTCATGTCGAGCCTGGCAATCTTGGGTCCCTTCCGTTATTAAGTTCAATTGTGCGTGAGTGCCATCAAAAGTTGGCCCTGCGATCCTTGCGCCCTGCACCTGCCCCCCTTCTTTTGACTTTTAATTATATATCACAGCTCACACACGCCCAGGCACACTCCCAGGCACCCACACGTACACAACCCACACACACACACAATGTCAAAGTGGCCTGTCAACAAACGTTGACCAGTCGCCCGAACAATCGGCCGGTCATCGGACCAACTTTTGATGAGGGTTGTCATCGTCAGCGTCAAACAAATGAAAACATATGTAGCGCTAAAAGCAACAGCAGCAACCACAGCAGCAGCAGAGCAGCAGCAGCAGCAGCAGCAGCAACAGCAACAGCAACAGCAACAGCAACAGCAACGGGAGCAGCAGCGGCCCAAACGAGTGTCCATATTAATATCAAATGAACTGTGAGCACAATCATGATGTGCCTGTGGTCCTGCGACAGCACGAAACTTTGTCATGTGACAGTCCCGCCAGGCAGGCAGCCCGTCAGTCGGACAGCACATCAGCCCGTTCTCCCATCAGCCCGTCAGCCTGTTGTCCATTCAGTTCGCATTGCTAGGGTTGGGTTCGGGCTCGTTATAGTCGACAGCGCCGTCTCGAATTTTACATGTTTAGTTCGTTTGTTGTGATTGCATTATAAAATGCTTTTAGCTAACTAACAAGCTAGTCGCAGGCTAACTAGTTAATGAACTTGGCTGACT
Source organism: Zaprionus inermis (assembly GCA_018151445.1). Taxonomy (NCBI): domain Eukaryota; kingdom Metazoa; phylum Arthropoda; class Insecta; order Diptera; family Drosophilidae; genus Zaprionus; species Zaprionus inermis. The sequence goes on along the minus strand of JAECXD010000640.1, from coordinate 1,283,665 downwards.
GTGCCAGCATTGTCAGCGTCATCAAAAGATTTTTATATGATAGCCCAAAAGAACTTAAATATTAATAGGAATGAGTTTCCTGGTAAGTTTCAGATTGTGAAATGGGAACTGTGAAGTGGAGTTGTAAAGGAAACTGTCAAAGGAAACTGTAGGACACTTTTGGATTTGAGTTTGTGTTAATATAGCACATACTTTTTATAAAGAAATCCATTAAAATTAATATACAAAAGTTGCTGCTTTAATTCTTTGGAGTTTTGACTAGGAAATTCTGAAAAATGATTTTAAATTTTTCAAGTCGGATTTAAATTCAGATATTTCAGCTTTAACTCCGTTTAATTACTTGCGTAATTTTGCTATTGTGAAAATCTAAACGTAGACAGACTGCAGGCAGACTAGACCCAGGAAAATACAAAGAAATTGAATCTAACGGCAGCTGTAGAAAGAGAAAGAGAGAGAGAGAGAGAGAGAGAGAGAGCGAGCGATGCACATTAAGCTGCCGTGTTTGAACAGCAAAAGAGTTTTCCATTGCAAGAGATGTGTGCAGATAATTGAGAATGCCTGCTCTTCGGCGAGAGCGGGAGTTTCATTACCCCGACTCGCCCGCTTTTCCCTTTCTCCGACTAGCCTGCACCACGCCCCGTAGATTGCAGTGGGCTGTGCGTGCTCGGGTGTTTGTTTAGTGTGCATAAATAAAGCAAACACACGGCAGCACCACGTACACTCACACACACCCACGCGGCAGGCACAATAACTCACACACACACACACACACACACCCGCACACCTAAGCACACACGCATTTGCGACTGGCGTAACGTAATCAAAGCGTATCGCATAACGAACTCGGGCAAACGAATGCAGGCTGCGCTTGGAATGAGCGAGCGGAAGGTGGCGGCAATGGAAAGCGCCTGGCAGCCTGTGCCTGTGCCTGTGCCTGTCGGCCTTTCTGGACAGCGGGCAGAGTGTTGGTCGAATGGCCGCTGGGCTCATTCAACTGTTGAGTGCAATTGTCGGTTATTGGCGCCCGAGTGCACACACGAATGCGCCTCGCATGGCAAGCGAGGCAAGGCGCAACAATAGGTTGGCGGGAGGCAGGCGAGGTAGACTGAAACATTGCCGGGCGAGATGAGACGCAACACCTGCAGCAGCTGAGAACTTGTCAGCAACTTAAACTGAGTCCAGAGGCGACTCAATTAGTAGAAGTTGGCAAGCGGAGTGGGGCGAGGCCGACTGCCCTGTGCCCTATGGGATAATCAGTGTAAACTGTGGCCATTTATGCATATGAATTTATTCAAATCAGAACATGGGCCCAACGACTCGCCCAGCCCGTGCTCGGTCCGTCACTGCGTCAGCCCGGTCCGCCCGGCTTGCCTGGTCCGCCATTTTGTTGTGGCAGCAACACGACGCCAAACTATTTTGCATTTAGAGCGCGCGCAAAGCCAGCGACGACTCGTGGCGCTGCGGGGCGTTGTCGGTGCTCGAAGCAGAGTCCAAAATACGTGCCCAAAAGCCACGTGCAGTTTGTTGTGCGCATATCATGTTCTATGTGTGCTAAGTGTGTGTGTGTGTGTGTGCGAAGGCAGCTTTGTTCACATGTTTTCACTTGCTGCTTAATTTGCATTTAAATGGTTTTTGCACTTAGGCTATTTCCCGTGTAAATGAGCTTTGTTTTTCCAGCAGTGTGGGCGGCTGTTGTTTTTTTTTGCTACTACTTCGCTCGACTAAACATGCCAACGCCAGAGGGCCAGGCTTTTGTTCCGCATAGGCTCAACTTGCATCGGCAACGCCGAGTCCAATTTTCCAACACATTTTGTGGTGGCTGCACATGGAACATTTTGCTGTAGGCGTGTGGAGTGTGCGAGCAGAGGCGTATTCCTGAAGGGAGCCCATGCTCGGCCGCAGTCAACGACCTGAGCCACAAATAGAATAAATATACATGCAGATATACACAGATACAGCTTTCTATAGAATTCCATGCAAACTGTCAATTGTTCTTGCACATTTGCATTTATTTATTAATTTTCGCATTTATTTATTTACATAGCTCATTTTTGTGCAAATCGTCAATTAAGTCATGCAGAACGCGTAGATATTTTCATGGAAAACAGCGAAATGACGCAGAATCTGTTGTCAAAAACACATTGCGTTTTTGCATTTTTGGATTTCCATAAACAAATACGACATGCCCTGTACAAATATTTATCGTGTTTTTTTCGACTATTTTTCGCGGTTTGTATTGCGAAATCAAACCGGAAGAGAAGCACACATAGAAGGTATATGCTTTGGATATGTGGTACATTGTGCTCTGGCTGGGATTTATGCGTCTGACATTTAGCATACGCCACGTTGTCAGCCCGTCAGCTTATCGATTGCTCGCAGGCGGAGTGGGCCGACGTTAGTTTTGTGTGTGTGTGTGTGTGTCTTGGGCGGCACATTCAGCAAATTAACGCTTGTACCTCACAGCCACGCCTTTTATGACTTAATTGCATGAGCAGGATACACACGTTGAGGGGGAAGAAGCACAGAAAAATAAGTATGTCAGCAACAGAAACGAAACGGAGCAGCGAACCGACCGTGTACCCATTTAGTGCACTGTCAACTTTTGTTGTGGTCACTAATGATGACAGCCGGCCAGCCAAACATAGGCACACACACCCATACACCACAACACGAACACACAGCAGACGACAGACGACAGACAGCTGGCCTTGTGGCTGGCCTGGCCGGGCTGACTGTCCTTCTGCCCACTGCAAAATGCACAAAATCGTCCTCGCTGCGCGATTGTCACAATGCCAGCATAGTCAGAGATAGTCCACGCCTCCCGCACCCATGCCTCGTCGAAGTCACAGCCCGGGCCGTACGTATCGTGCAGTGACTTTTGCTGGCAGAGCACGCGGCGGCGCCGTGGAGCGTCTAAAACAAGCTGATTTGATTGTTTGTAATTAAAAGTGGACGCAAGGAAAATTAAATGACTATCTACAGGATGCACAGGGCATTCTCTGTGTGCCGTACATAGCACCCCCTCCCACCCCACCACTCTCACTCTCTCTCTGTCATGCTCTCATAAAACTTTATGGCACAGCGTAGTTAATTTAAAAAGAAGAAACCCAATAAAACTGTAATCGGTTAATGCAGGAGGTAAGCAAGCTACTACGTGTTACTTGTCTCACTGTGTTGGCCAACTGAAATTAGCCCGGAGTAGTATTGGTCAGTTGTTGTATTCCTGGCAACAGCCTAATGGCTAATTGATACGCAGCCGTGTCAGAAGGTTTACCCCGTAGGACTTAAGCTACTTAAAATCCCCGAAGCAGAAGCAACAAAATCGAAGCACAGAGATCGACGTATGTCAACATGTGTATTAACGGCTATGAGTAATTGACGGATAGACAATGGCGGCTGGCAGAGGGGAGGCAAGTGTAAGCGACACAGCCAAAGCAGCCAGAACTTTGCCGAAATCCAGTCGATACTCTGAGGCGTAATTAGATCAAATAATTGATTGCCCTAATGTGGCCTTTAGGCCTGGCTGAATAATTTGATATGGGTATTTGTCAGAAAATATATTGTTGATTGTCAGACACGCTACTAAGCTTTAAATAAGCGAATACCTCGTTTGTATAAAAAATGCATTACTGACAAACAAATCAAATTAGAGTTTGATTAATATTTGAAAAACAAGGGCCATATCACGGAAATTCTTATTCGAGCTTGTATTTCTTGTTTTTATTTATTGATTTAGATATAATAGAGAAAAAGATACATTCATAAATATATAAGGCATGATGATCTTTTTCTATTTCAAATAAGTATTTTTCTCGGGCTTTAGAGAGCGATTAAAAGTGATGAAATATTGATAAATTATCCTTTTTTATCCATGAAATTTAATTATAAAATAAAGCTCTAGGTATCCACTCTAAAACAACAATCATTTAGCTATAAAAGCATTGAACTTAATTAGTTTCAATAATTCGAAAAACACTCCGCTAAAATGGCTATCAAAATGAGCGAATTAATGCAGCTTTTCCGCTTTTATTTAACACATAACCGCACCGGAGACTTTACGAGATGCGGAGGAGATGTCGCAAGAAGACCGCAATTGCGTTAAACCGCAACCGCAATAATTAAAAAACAACTGTGTAGCACGTAGGCATACAAACATACATTTATATGGCTGGACATGTGTTATCATTTGCCTGAGATCTCAATTGCTTTCAGCACAATGTGCTCATAAGCTGATTGTCTATCGGACAAATAATACCATAAGTACATATTGTTTTGGACTGTGTAGAGGCTTTCAATGCGAGTTGTAGTGCCACGTTTAATGCATTTAAAACGGCCACTTTGCCTGCACACAGGCACAGAAACAGTTGGGTCGAGTGAAATTGATGTAGGTGAAGCACACACACACACATGCATACACCCTCGCAGGCAACAACAGCTAATGGACAGCCTGTTGCTTCACTTTCCACGCGTGCCGGTTCCAGTGCGCACTAGGCCAAAGCCTGTTGCGGTAGCGCAACAACTTGTCGGATAAGTGAGCGGATAAAAAGCTGCTCTCATTCGCGAGAGCTTTTACGTGCGCGCGCTCTCTCTCGACCGTTCGGTCGTGTTCGACATTCGTTTCGGCTCGTGCGTTTATCCTGCAGCAACACGGGAAACCTGACTCCCCCGCAAATCGTGTGCTGCCTCGTGCGCGTTGTAGGTGTATTCTCGCGACAGCGACATCGACATCGATATTCCAGCCTCGCTTCGCTTCGCATTGCCTCGGCTCGTCGAGGCACTTTCAGTCTAGGATAAACGCTTGCGACAGGCACAACAAGTGCACGCGTGCGAACAGACCCCAAGCTGGATAAGTTTGAGTCCCCAAAAAATATTCCCAGCTGTGTAGCCCAGTGTAGCCCGAAGGCAGCAGCCGCAGCTTGTGTGTAGTGTAGTGTTTAGTTCGTGCTCTGCTCTGCCCTGCCGTGCCCTGCCGTGCCCTGCCGTGCCGTACTGTCAATGTGCGAAAGTGAAAGTGAGCTCGCGCCTCCTGTGCGGCTGTACGCGTGTAGTGTGCGTGTGTGCGAGTGTGTGAGCACATGTGTGTGTTAAAGTGTTTTCACCTGCAAAGTCTTGGCAGAATTGCGGCACTTGTCCGGCAAGCACGCTCGTCGCGATAGCTCGCAAATTTAATTCCCGTTAATTTCTGCGAGCTGCGCGCGTCACTCAGCCCGAGCCGAGCGAGTGAACATGTAACTCCCATTACAAATTCAATGTAGGCAATCAAATAATAAAGAAAAAGAAGGAAAAAAAAACGAAATACGAGCAAATAAATGCAGTTTAGTGCGCTATTTATCAATATCGTTAGTTGTGTGCAGTGAAATTTTCGAAAAAAAAAATAAAATTGGTGCCAAAGCAGAAATCATTTTTGTATTAGCCAACGCCACCGATTTGGTCAATTTAATTACCCAACACTGGCCCCAGTTGGAATTTTTTGTGAAGATAATCAAAGCGCAATAGCGCAAAATCATTTTTACAACGAGCATCGCCAAATTGTCGGTGTCTATTTAAAAGATTAAAACGAAAACTAAAGCAAACGAATTCAATAGAAACCAAAAGCATTGGAAAAATGTTTAACTCTTGGATAATTGTTTTAAGTCTAGGATTACTAGCTACTAAGCCAATAAGTAAGTTTCTATGTATTCAACCGTTTTTGCAGGCAATTCCATGTTGAACTCACAACATTTGATCTCATGCAGCTTGCGATATATTTTAAATTAAATTCGATGAGTTGAAATAGGTTCAAGTTTTTGTTGGGCTGTCACAATTTGTTTTGCTTGGATAGGGACAATTAAGGAGAGTGTTTCTTAAAAAATTGTTGGGCTAGGTCAACTGACGTGTGCGTAATTTGTTAAGATATGTTTCGCAGTTGGCAGGGCTTAAAATGTATTTTTGTGTAGACAGAACATTTTTCCTGTGCAATTCTCTGTGCTTTTCCATTCAAATTTTTATGAAATTTTAATACCTTCAGGCAATTACTAGCATGTTTCATAATTGCTAAGATACCCTTTGTTTGGCAACTTGAGCTGGCTGATATCGGTTAGAAGCCCAGCTGAGATGCACGTCCAAAGCAGCTTAGCAGCACTGTAAAACATTGCACAGCTTTCTCTTTTTCTCTGTCTTATTTTGCAATATTTTCGCATGAAATTTAATTCGATAACTACTCAAGGGCTTAGCCACAGCAGAGCACAGTGAGATGGGCAGATAGTTTCGGCTCACTTGCATATTTATGCAATTTCTTAAAGCTTAAGTCATCTTAAGCTGCAACCGAGAGAATTTCGCATATTTAATGCGAATCTGCAAATTTGCCATGCAACGAGGCATCCCGGGCCGAGACCCGAACATCGATCGTTGCTGTCGTCGTCCTAGTTGTCGTTAGGCAAGCATTTATTTATAAATTTCTGGCATTTGGGACTGGCGCATGCATATGCAAAGCTGGACGGAACAAAGACTTTCCGGCTAATTGCGAATGGCGCGCAGGCATGTAACGTTACTCGGAGACGTGTCGATTTGGTCACGGCGACCTTGGTCAATGGAATGTCACGCAGACGGTCAGGTCAGGCGAAGCACAACCCTCACCTGTTCGCTTGCTCGCCTGCCCACCTGGCCTGGCGAGCGAGAGCAGCTGCTTCCTGTTGGCCTGCTGCTGCTGCTGCTCGCTCGACTCGGTGTGTTTTTTTCATAAGCTTCATGAATAATTCAGGGCGCACGCTTCGATTATTTACTTCATAAACATTTTGCTACGCTGTAGTTGAGTATATGTGTGCGTGTGTGTGTGTGAATAATTCCAACTATGTGTGCGTTGGTTATGGCTGGTACAAGTTTTTAATTTTAATAAATTGCTGCCATATGCAAAAAGCACAACTGAAACATAAATCAAACTTTACTTATTTATAACGTGGCTTGGCAAATTAATTGAAAATGCGATTGCCAGCGATATTGTCAACTCATCGATAGATGTGTTATCGTGTGAGTGTGTGCTAACTCGCATCGATTACCAAGGCAATAAGCGAGTTGGGGCGGCACACACACATTAATTACGGCGCTCGAAAGTATGCCACAAAATTAAATTTAATTACAGCTTCATTTCGTCGGGGTGGCAAGTGTGCGGCAGAGTTAGCACGAGGAGGGAGGAGCCGGAAAGTTAATCAAAAACTCAATGAGCAGCTCGTAAAAGACAACAGTCGCTCGTCTCGGGCACCCACTGCCCGCAGCTCGCACCTCGCATCTATTACACGTTGTCGAGGCAACGTAATCGCTGAAAAATTAATACGCCATGGAAGAAAGCAGCCGAAGGAGAGCAGCAGAGGTAGTGAGAGTGGGAGCGAGAGTGGGAGCGGGAGTGGGAGCGTGAGCTGTTGCGGGGGCACAATCAGGCAGCGTGAAGCAACATGGATCGGTGTATGTCGTAAAGCACGTTTGGGCCATATTACACCGCCAATTGCTGAGATACGACGGCGACGTTGCCGCCGTTGCCACAGTAAAATCAATTTCAAGTCGTTAAACGAAATGAACCTTAAGCGAGAGAGAAACAGAGAGTGAGGGAGTGGAGTGGGGAGCCACGCTGGGCAGATTTGTTGCGAATGTTAAAGTTACCCTCGCACACTCCCACCTTACTCCCATTAGCAGCCGAGAAATTTAAAAGGCGCAAATGCTGATGCGATTAGTATTGATTTTCGGAGCGCATGAAATGAAGCACAATTCGTAAATATATCGCGCTTAATGAGCAAATGGTGTCGATTTCCATTTAATCGGGCAACTGTTTACTCAGCTCTTTAAGCGAAATTCAAATTAAGAAATTGAAACACAACACAAATCAATTTGGCATCATAAACAGGCGAGGGGCAGCAGCTACAACTCATTTACATCCGTCCCCTTCGACACGTACCACCCTGCGTATGCTTAATGTGCTCATGATGTCCATGTGAAAGTAATAGTTGTAGAAGGCGGCGCCAGCAGCGAGTTGAGAAAGTAAAAGAAGAAGAAGAAGAGGCGCCACAAGTATGTGCTCCATGTGCAACCTCAATGGCAGGTCTGGCCAGCGGCAATGACAAGTTGTGCACACACAGACGACATGCGAAGGGCGCAGAAAGACGGCGCGAGAGAAAGAGGGAGACTCTTTTAGCCTGCAGCCAAGTTGACAAACTGTGCGCCAGTCTGCCTGCCTGCCTGTCTGCCTGTCTGCCTGCCACGCGCCTGGCCACACAGTTGACTCCGACAACAACGACGACACTGACGACTTTGACAATCCCAACGAGCCCGTCCGCCCGTCGACCCTTGCCGTGATTTCGACATGACCAAAGACGTTTTTGGCATATCTAATGAAAGCGTCAGCTCTGGCGCGGGCACACTTTAATGTACTCGACACTCTACTTTAAAACTTGATACAAGCCAAGCACATGCCCCCACACACACATACAGGGAACCGTATAGAGTAGCTGAGGCATGTCTATAAATTGCCGGCGTATTATGCGCCCCGGGCAAAGTTTTACCTGCTGCCAGCTTAGCTGTGTAGTCAAGTTGAGCGACTGAAATCAGCTTAAGGTAAATATTACACATGGCAGTCGGTTTGGTTATTGGGCCCGGAGCACCTACCTCATTTAGCCCCCGTCCACCCTCCACACCGTCTGTCAGGCGCACAATTTGCGCCTGAGCCGCACTTGGCAGACGGCGACTTGCAGCAATTTTGCACAAATTTGAAGCAAAGACAATCAAAAAGTTATAAAACAAGCTTCGGCGCAGCGAAAACAATGCGTGGGAAGGAGCTTGGCAAGGAATTCCGCAAAGCCAAAGCCCAAATGCCAAATCGCCCGCGTAGGCAGCGCAAGACGCAAATGATGCTCGGCTCGGCGAACGGCAGGAACAGAATACGGAATGCAGAAGAAGACTGGCATTCAGGCGGCGTACGGGGCGAATGAGTGACTCTGCCTGTGTGTGTGTGTATCGAGCTGTAAAAACTTTTGGGTAACTTTCGCTTTCGCTTTCATTTCTTTTTTCTTTTTTTCTTGCTTTTCGCTTGCGCTGTTTCTGTTTTGTCGGCATTCTTGGCTTGTTCGTTGTACCTGCTCTGGCATTGCGCATACGCCACGTGGTGTTATTATCAGCCGCATCAGCGGCGCCGTAAAGTAAATGCAAAGTGTGCAAAGTCTATAAACGAGCGTCAAACTTAAAAGCCCCTGGGTGACGGCGGCGCCTTGGCAAGGACGTTCAGCTACATCTCCGCTCCGCAAATACTCCGCTTCTTCCAAACCCCGGCCAACAGTCTGTGACTGTGACGGATACTGTATAATGTAGAATGTAGAGTGAGAGTGGAAGCGAGATGGCAGCCGGAAAAAGATATGTACGTAGACGTACAAGTTTATCGGCGCTGGAACAACTGAGCCTATCAAAAATAAAAAAAAGTTGCTCATACAACAAATTGTCACTGCATTGGGCCGCCCCACGATGACGACGACACGAGAAACGAATTTTATATTTCAACGTTCGCTATTATTTGTATTATTTATGATGTCTTGGGTAATGTCGTTAAACTGAGGCCATTAAAAACACAAGTCGTATGTGTGGGACACCCGTCAGCTGCCTGCGGGCTGGCGCGGAACACGGGCAGAGACCGGAGCAGAGTACAGGAAAAAAAACTTCAACAAAACAATTATGCCTAAGTGCGGCCCTCAAATATTCATGAGGCTGACAGGAATTCCTAAGCATTCCGGATCAAGAGCACAAATTTTCAAGCGCAATTTGACCTCTAGTTGTAGAACAGCACGCGCTTTGACTAACCAGTAGAAATTGCAGGCCACCTTCCCCCCCCCACCCATCGACGAGGGCGTTGGCTTGAGTAGGCTATAAAAAAGATGGAGAAAGTTCAGCATGACACAGACGATTTCCGGTTAAGCAGTCGCTGGCTTAAAGAGAAAGCTTAATTTATTATAGAATATTTGATAATTTATTTAGTTTATTTTGTTTTGCGAAGAATTTTGGGTATCAGTTAATACATTAATCTTTTCTAGGAATATTAAATTCTCTCTCTCGAGCAAAACTTTTAATGCAAATGCAAATTCATCGTAATTTCTTTTGCTCTTTAGCTCTATCGTTAGTCAAATGGAGAAAATTGAAAACTATTAAAATGTCAGCAAATAATTACGCATGGCAGCAGTTGGATAAATCTGATGGCATCTTATTGCCAAATCCGCCACTAAAACGAACTCAGCCAAGAGAAAGCCAAGCAACGAGGCGTTGCCTGCGAAAGAAAAGGCTCATAATGCGACACTTTTCGCAGAGCGCGCGATTTTCACCAGTCAACGAATGTTTTCTTGCTCGCTCGCTCTACCTCTCTCTCTCTCTCTCTCTCTTTTTCTGTCTCGTACTCTCAGTGTGGGTGCGGTGGCCAGAGAATGAAAGCACTTTATCAAAAAGGATTTACGTAGCACGGCCAGGGGACGCGACTGCATTTGCCTTGGACTTGGACGTTTTTTTCTTTTCGACGACTTCAACTTCCACTGAACTTGGTTTTTAGTTGCTCTGACGGTTTTGTAATAACAATAAACGCAAGAAAAGAAATCGATTTACCATTTTTCGCTAAATTTATGGGTTTATTAAGAGCCGCAGTTATTGTCGCCCCGTTGCCGTTACCTCCGCCGCCCTCCGCCGCCCTCCGTTGCCCTCGGTTGAGTGGGTTTCATCATGCCAAAGGTCGTGAGATTTTTTTATTTGATTTTTAACTGGATTCATGCAAGTTAAATTCTTTGCCAGCGACGCTTTGATGTTGCTGTTGTTGCCCATCTGGCGGTTTTAATGAGCCCTAATAAGTCTGTCGGGTTGGGGGGGGGGTCGAAACTGCAGCATAAATCCCGGCTAATTCAACCCAAATCAGCATTGCCGGCAGACATTTGTAACTGGCAGACCCGAAATAAATTTGGCCAGGCCATAAATTGGCAAATAGCACGCGATGGGTCAACAGCAGCGGCAGCAACAACAACAACGATGCGAGAATGCTGTGTAAAATCGAATTCGACTGGCCAAATGTAAATTGACTCTGCTGGCAAATGACAAATAGCCAGCAGAGCAGGCCAAAACTCCCCCCAACCCGTACTCCCTTCTCTTCTACGTTGCTGTGCAGCGAAGCGTTAATTATTCGCCCGAATTTACAATGAGGCTGAGCGCGAGAGAGCGAGAGCGAAAGGAAACTACGCTAAGATCCCGACTGCGATCCTAAAGTCCACATTTTGATTTTTGCCACAAAGTTTTCGGGATTCGGTTTTGGGAACTTTTAACAAAGGTCGAGCGCATTTTAAAGTCAAACGCTGCCGGCAATTCATGCAAAATGAATGAGCCGAGGCCTGCTGGTTAGCAATGACAAGTTTTGGATTTAGGGGATTTCAACGGACGCCTCAGCAGGCGGGCCCTTCCGTTATCACCTACCCACTCTCCTCAGTCCCTTCGGCCGCTTCGGTTCAAAGGCTAAATTGATGACGCATAAATTTGTGACCAAAAACCGAAATCTGAAAATCTGAAAATCGGAAAATACTTTGTGCACAAGTGTGGCGTGTGGTCAAGCCAAATAAACGACAGCAAAATGCCTAGATGGGGTTCCCCAGTCTTCTACAGCAGCATTGTTGTTGTTTCTGGTACAGTACCGTGCAAAGTTGAATGCCGAAACTCTATGCAGTAGGAAATATGATAAAGTGCGAGATAATCGAGTTGAACTATCAAATTGACTTGAAGTTGCACGAAAACTTTTGTTCAAAGTTCGCAAAATTTACTCAACATTTCCTCTAAATTCTGGGAAAAAAATAGAATATCTTTTTTGTTTTTTTTTGTTTTTATTTGGCTATACATCTATAAGCTTTTAACGGCTAATATCTGTTTATGTTTTGTACACAAAAACAAACTTTGTAATAAACACAAATGATATGCTGATAATAAAGAGGGCTCAGTACAAAATTGTGTATTCGAAACCTTTTGTTAATTTTATAGGTTTTTGTTCCCTTCAAAATTTTCGAACCGCTTTTACAGCGCTTTGGTAATAATCGAGCGTTTTATGGCTGGTACGAATGGTGTGGTTTTTGGTCGGCTTAAAGCTTAAAGAGTAGCATGATACTTGCTCAGCTCTTCGAGCAGATCAGTGTGTTTTATTCGTGCAAATTGACCCGAGGCGTGACATGAAAAGGTTTTGTATAAACCGAATGTGGTTGTGTAATCCTTCCTGTTCGGAGGCAATTCGCAATCTCGGATCAGATTGAAGTGTGTGGTGTGTGGAAGAGAGAACACTTTTTAGCACTTTTAAAGTGCTTTGCCAGGCAGAGCTGCGAGCAGTCATAACAATTTAATCACAGCAGTCGGAGCAGGGAACGAGTACCAGCTACGTCTGCATATGTATTTTATTTTATTGCTATACACACGCACACACACGCACAGAGAGGGACATAGAAGTTGCCAGCAGAAGGCAAAATTAATTAAAAACATTGGCAATGCGCGCTCGAGTGTGTGTGTGAGTCGGTGTGAGATTGCGTCTGTGTTTGTGGCTGTGTGTGTCGCGGCAAGAGAGGGAGGTGGGAATTAAAACAAAAACATGTCTAGGCACTAAAAACTTTATTAAGCCTTCGCAGTGAGGCAAAAAATGACACATAAAATGGCCGAAAAAAAGCGAAAGAAAAGGCAATGCTGGGAGCGAGTGAGCAAGAAAGTGAACGGGACAGCGAGAAAGCGAGGCGCATACTGAGTGAAAAGTTAAGCATAGGCGGAAATGTCACACATACAGGCCGCACCCATACCCGCGCACACGTACACACACACAGGCGTAGAAGGATATAACAAGCTGGCAAACAAACAAACAATAACGACAGCAAATGTGGAAACAAAGGGCTAGCAAAGTTGGCTGACGACGACGCCGGCAGCGACTGCGACTGCGGCAGAGAGTGTGGCGCGAGTTGGTCGGAGGAGGAGGAGAAAAAAAAAGTAAACTACACATTTTTATTATGCAAAAGGGGACGCAAATGAAAGGCAAATGTTTTTGTTTTTCCACTCGGCTGCTGGTCCCTTGCATGTGCCGTCCCCTCTCCCACTCTCTCCCCCATCTCTCACGAGCTGTCTGTCTGCCTGAGTGTGTTTGTGCAACTTTCTATGCGTCTGTGTGTGTGCGCGCTCACTCGAAAGTACGTATTGTTAACGGGTCGCATAAAGAACTGCCAAGCGACTGGCTCGAACAGGCGCGAGCTGCTTTTGTGACAGTGCGAGCGAGTGCGTCGGGCAGGGGGGTGCGCGGGGCAGAGGGTGTGCTAGAGACGCCCTAAAGTAGGCAATAAAACACTAGCTGTAGCTGGTGAAATCTAGGCACGCCCACACGACAAGCCGACGACGACGACGACGACGACAACGAAATCGGCAGCTGTGCGCTGTCGTCTTGTGTTTTGTTGTCTAGTGTCGTGTTTGATGAGCAACAGAAATGGGCCAACTAAAGTGTTATTACTGGAAATTGACTGGGCCGCATGAATTGAGTGCGACAAGCAGCAGCAGAAAGCGTGATGAAATTCGCAAAAAGGGTCAGCAGACAAAACAACAGCAAAAGAATGAACTGGAGAAACAGAATGCGTGTATTATGGCAACAAGAAGCTGAACAATTTCTACTGCGAGCTTGCGAATATACCTTAAACGATATATATATTGCGAATATACTTTAAACAATACTGTGAGCAATACTTAACTTAATGACTGTAATTAAATATTTGCATACTTGCATTAATTTTGTGGGTCCATCTATATGGGGTTACTTCTGGCCTGATATTTGTTAAATAATTACGGCATCTCTCGACAAGCGATGCGCGTAATTGACTCAAATATTTACCTATTTTGTAGACTGCAATTACTCTGAAATTACACTCAACCATGTGTGTGTGTCTGTCTGCCTGGGGTGCTTAAAGTCTGAGTTTGCTTTAAATTTATGGTATAATGCGGGTTTAGTTGACGTAGACAGGGACCCGGCCGATGTGGTACGAGTTGGAGACGCGTCTGACAGCTGCCTAATTAATTTGACTGACTCTTCATGTTGAATGTTTTGTTGCTGTTGCTCTTATTGTTGCTGCTTTTCTTGTAGTTAGCTCCTAATGATGTGGCTTATGTGCGTGTGTGTACATATTTCTACTTGAGGAAATCCAGTCATTTATCTAACCAACTGCGCCAAGCGAGCAGCAGCAGCAGAGTCGGCGACCTGCCCAAGTGGCATCGTGTGCTTCTGTGTGTGTGTGTGGTTGGTTTTACATAGAACAGTGATGATTTTGCGGCTCTTAACAATGTTTAATGCCTGCAGTTAATATGCAGCAGGTGACTCGGCAGGTGGATGCCACAATCAGCTGCCCGGGCAGCGCTACTACAGCTCGTTAATGAGCACATAAGTTGATGATTTAGCAGCTGTTCAGGCAGCTAGACACACGCCCGCATACATACTCGAGCAGAGCGGGGTATGAATAAAATATCTCATGCATCAAATTCAATTAATATTATAAATGCGATGAGCTTATGAATATGCGCATCGAATCCGTTCGCTTGCCTGCTCGCGATACTTGACTTGCCGGGAGCACGCTGCGTATGCGTAATGCGCGTGTGCTTATATGCTAGCTCTTTGTCGTGGCGGCGGCGGCGGCGGCCTTATTAATTGCCACATTTGTGCATTTTAAGCATTAGCCTGGCTTTAATTAAACGGAAGCCAGACAGCACGCAATTTCTCTTCGGCATTCAAAAATTCTGAGTGCCGTCTAAGCTGCTTAGTATGCTGCGAGAGCTCGGCTTCGTTATGCCGGCTTTGTTAGTGTTTGTAGAAGCTATCGAAATTATTGTTGTTGTTGCTGCTTCACGCAACAATTGCCAGAGCTCAAGAGATGGCAATCAACGGCAGCGTCAACGCTGGCGGACCACAGGCACAGCACAGGCATAGGCGCAGTCAAGTCTCGGAGAAGGCCCCAAGAAAAAAGCAAAGCAGAAAGTCAAATATGCGTCAATTGGCAGCCACATGCGCACTCAAGTAAACACAATCCTTAAGGAATTACCAGCAAAGTAATAGCCCAACAACAACAATAAGTTGGAACGGAAGCTTGGGGAGTCCACAAGCAGTCTAAATCGTAGCTGCTTAGTTATAATTGGATTTGCGTAAGCAAAAAGGCAGCAGTGTAAGGAGAAGCCGGCAACAAAAAAAGTATAAAACATAAATAATATAATATACGAATAAATGATTATATTATTATTACGAGTTGTGTATGAATTAACACGTTCAACTTTCAGCTAAGCCGGCACAACTTTTTGCTCTCTAAACTAAAAACAAAGCGGGAAATTTATGCAGCGTCGAGTGGAGAAAATGCGCATCTGGGAATAGGCCAGGCAAAAGCGAAAGGTCCTTGAAGAACACACACACACACACCCTGGCACGTTCCCTCTCTCTCTCTCTTTCTCTCTCTTGCACACTCGGCAAAAGGGACACACTTGAATGGCTGGCACTTCTGGGCTGGTAATTGCGGCCCCAATGCTAATGCCACCTTCGGGCACAGCCAAATGAAAATGCGTAAATTATTGATTAGAATCACCCGAAACAAAAGGCCGACACACACTACAAACATACCCAGCCGTGCAGCACCCGCTCTTATACGATGGTTCCGACTGATTGTTACGCCTTTTTGCTGAGTGCTTTCTCGGCTGACTGCATATAAAAATATGCTAGCCCTTGGCATTGGTCCAGCTTGGTCCGCATCCGGACACGAGTCGCATAATGAAGGCACTTTGCGTTGATTTTTAAACTGCTGCCCTAGTCCTAGTCCTCCTTCTGCTTGGGATTTGGGTTTGTCGGGCAGCATCAGCTGAAATGTAAATGCAAACACAAAGCCCAGTTGGCATTGGTTGGGCAATAGAAGAGAGAGGGAGAGAAAGAGTGGGAGAGAGAAAGTCTGTCTGCCGTTGTTCTCCCTTCCACTGCGCCCTTTGTTTCAACAAGTTGTGCTCATGGTCAGCTCCTTATGGCCACTAAACAAATATGACTTTATTATTGTGGTCGTGCGTGCCGCATGCTGAAAACTGCGTCATTTGGTGTCATCTCTCGACACAGGTGACTGTCAGCTGCTGGCATCATTTGTACCCTGTGTATGTCTGGGTGCCCGCTCAATTCGCGTGCCAAGACGTGTATGCTTCCTGGCAGCAGGTGCTGTCAAATGTCATCAACAACGCCTGTCCGGCCCTCTTAAATTTGCTGCCAAAAAGCGAACACAAAAAAAAAACACAAAAATAAAACAAAACAAAACAACAGAGAAAAAAAAGCAACTGCAAACTCAGGCCTGGCTTTGGGTTTTGGTTTGGCTTCTGGACTGCGGAGCATAAATGTCAATATCATCAGAGAGCTTGGAAAACGCCGCAGGTCTTGCGGCTTCCTCGCCTGTCGCCTTGTCGGGGCCAAACCCTGGCTGCCGCCATGTTTGTGTCGCTGGGCTTAATGCCTGTGTAGATTAGAGATAAGGACAACATCAAATACTGGCAAAGAATTTGCTTGGGCATATTACGTATACGTAGCACAATATTGCAGCTGAGTTTGTGGTTGCTGGGAATTTGATATCGGTCGCACGAACGACAGACACAACCGTCAGTTGGCGGGACGGTCCGTCGGTCGGAAAGACATTCGAACCTGCGTACAGACCTTAATTAATTGTTCGGGTGACCGGGCTAGTGCGCTGAAAGTTTTTAAATTGAAATTTTCCATTTGCCCCACAGCGAGCAACAATAAATACATTTCGCTACTGTTTTTGGTATTTTTCCGATTTTCACAGATTGCGCAATAAACAAATCCCCCGTTAACCGCACGAAAAATATGCGCGAAATTTCGCTGCAATTGTCGCACTTGTTTTTCCGCTGTTTCGCTGTGGCATCTATCAATGGTTTTAGTGCATTTTTCGAGTTGATTGCGACGTGTTTTGGACAGAATTTAGGAGAATGGAGAGGATGGGAGGAGTGGAGGGGCAGGGAAATAGTATGTATGTTCGGGCAGCTGCTGCAGCAAATGAGCAGTTGTCACTCAGCTATGCAACACGAAGCTGGCATTAAAATTACGCTGCACACACCGAACACAAAGTTACACATTGCGTATACGCAATACAAAATTGCGCATTCGTCATGTTGGTCATCTGGCAAATCGAGTAACAAGGGAACGGGCGGAAAAATGAAAGAGCAAATGAAACTGAAACCGAAAACGAAAACGAAGCTGAAGCTGAAGCTGAAAACGAAACCATTCGCGCAACTAATTTGCAATGTTTGCCCGCCTGTTTGCACTCTGTCTGTTTTCTGTTGTTGTCGTTAGTGTCGTTGTTGTTGATGTTGTTGTTGCTGCTGCTGCCGGCCAACGCATTAATAAACAAGTCGGAAAGGCTACAGTCGAGCTGACTCGACTGTGATATACCCGCTACAATTCTTCGGAAAAACACGTGCCAAATGTGAACAATGCGTTCTTGCTTTTTATTTCTTTCCGTCTCTAATTTGTTTTGCCTATGCAAGTTCCACTCGATTCTTATTGGATGTTGCCCTTTGCTTTTATTACTCTGCAGTTATAAATTATGCATGTGTGATAGAGACGCCTATACATACATACATATATGCTGCCTCACAATACATCTCAACATATCTAATTAGATTTGTCGTTTGTATTTTTGTGTTGCTGCTCAATGTCTCTTTCGATTTTAAGTGGCTTTAAATATACTAAAAATTTATTTTGAATTTTGCAACACACTATAAAATAAAAAAAAATATAAGATACAAAAAAATAAATTTAAGTCGCCCAGGCACACCCAGGAGTTGAACTCCGGACGTCTCGCTGAACAGTCAACTACCATCACCACTCGACCACTGCACTTCTTTCGCAATAACCGATAAAATTGCACCATGAATATTTTCGGTGCACATAATTAAAAAAAAGTTGCCACATAATTTAAAAAAAGTTGCCACATAATTAAAAAAAGTTGTCTGCTGCTGGTGTTGAACTCGGGTACTAACATTAGGAAAAACCGACACAGGCACATGGCCACAAGGCAATACTATTTCTTGAATATCTTCCTTATTTATCGGCCGATCTTATTGAAACTTTCGCAACACGCCCGGATGGTGGTTTTTATCACATGGATAAAAAATGAATGCTGTAGAGCTATATTTGCAGCTATTATCGATTTATTATCGATTTTTGGGGGCGGATGGAGGCGTGGCAAAAATCCAAAATAAACTTGATCTGCGGGCATAATTAACACATATTGTCTCCAAATTTGGTAGCTCTAGCTCTTATAATAGCTGAGATCTAGGTTTTCATACGGACAGACAGACGGACAGACGGACAGACGGACAGACGGACAGACGGACAGACGGACAGACGGACAGACGGACAGACGGACATGGCTATATCGACTCGGCTGTTCATGCTGATTCAGAATATATATACTTTATGGGGTCGGAGATGTCTCCTTCTGCCTGTTACAAACATTTTCGGTTGGCACAAAGTTATAATACCCTTATACTCTTCGAGTAGCGGGTATAAACATAATTTCGCTTAAAAGTAATTTAAGCACTTTTATGTGTTTGCCAACAACGGCGACGACGGCAGCGACTGCGACTGCGATGTGGGCTGCCTTGCGTTTGCTTTTCATTTCTATAATGGTCTGCGCCTTTACGAGCCAGGTACACAGGTCCAGGTCGCACTCACTGGGCCGGTAACTGAGGACAAGCCACACACACACACACACAACCTCACGTACATAGTTGAGACGGAAGTGCAGAAGACTGGGCGGGCGGGCAAGGCAGCTTTGGCGGCGCATGACTAACACTCGTTATGAGATTCATGGCCTACATGTGTTTGCTCCACGGCCTTGTAAATGGGCACTGGGCGTGCTTTATGCGCCTGTATGCTGTATACGTGCTGGGCGCATCGATGGGCGTGGCAGCGGCGCTGCTAGTGGCTGTGGCTGTGGCTGGGGCTGTAGCTGTGGCTGTGCAGCGGCAACGGAGCGTGCCCTTGAAGCCATTTTCTTATGTACTTACTTATAAACGGATTTTTGTGCTGTCCTGCTGTGTAAGTGTGTGGGTGGTGGGTGTGAGTATGTGTGTGAGAGTATTTGTGTCGGTCTGGCTGGTTGTAGTTGCTGGCCGAGCTGCCGGATGTTCAGATAAAATGCTCAAAACGGGATGTTTGCTTCCTTTTGCTGGCGCTGGCACTTGCTTGTTTTGACCATTACATGGGCTACTTTGGTCTGTACCAGGGCGCCGTGAACACAGCCAGACCACGCGACTTTTTTTCTGTATGTGTGTGCGTGTGTGAATGAAAGATATTTACGCTGCTTAGTTGCCTTGATTTCTTTTTGTTTTCTGTTATTTTTTCCAATGCTTATTTACTCAGCCTGATTTTATTACATAAATGTGATAAGAAATATTAAATTGAAAATTGTTGGCCAAGATAGACGGAAATGAGTTGGCTACAATAAGGTGCAATTGTATCTTTTGGGGCCTGCAGCAAACAAACGATATCTTTCTTTTACTCGGAAAATGCTTAAAATTCCACGAGCAGCTGAATGACTTGGATCGACTGCGGTTAGCCTGGGCTTAGTTAGGCTTGCATAAAAACAATAGCTTAACTACAGCGAATATACACTCAAGGGTATGTGTGTTTATGTCTGTGTGTGTGTGTGTGCTGATATTCTTTTATATTCTTTTCGCACCCAGCAGTTGTTCAGACCACTTCCAAACCAAAGACGGCCATTTTTCTTGGCTCTTTTCGCTCTGTTGTTTTTCCGTCTCAGTGTGTGTGTGTGTGTTTCTGTCTTCCCGCTGTGTCCGTTACATATTTAAATTTCACGCGCGCATACACTGGCAAGGATAAACGGGATTTATATCCACTAATGCCTGTGATTTGTTCTATAAAATTACTTTATGCCGCCGACACGTTGCGCGCAGACCTTGTCCCTTTTCCTTTTCCCTTTGTTATTGCTTTTCTCTCATTTCTCTTGCCGCAGCCCAAAATTCACTGAACGAACACAACGACTTATGGCCTTATCCCTTGCCTTGCTTAAACACAGCTCCACCCCAATTTTATTCCGTTTTTCTTTATTTCTGTTTTAGTTGGCTTAAGTGGTGTGTGCGGAGTGCGAAGCCAAACATTTGCTTGGCATGTTGTTGGTTAAGCCCATTCGACCACACGCGACTCGAGTCGGGCGGCCACAATGAGAAATTGCGTATACGCACAGTCGTCTATAATTATAGCAAGTCATCACAGTCGATACGATATTATCTGGCATATGATACCAGTTGACAACCACAAATCGAAACTGAACAGTTTCGTCGTCCACAACCGCAGGCACGCAATAGAATGCAACCAGTTGAGTCAGTCTGCCAATCCGATACATCGACTGCCGTCTAATGAACTTCGCATATTGCATATCTCAAGAGTTTTGCAGATATTTCGATTAGAGTGTTATTGTTAGTGCTCTTGTGGCAGGATTGTCGGATTCGTGTGCCAATCAAGCATAATGATTGAACATTATATTGAAAAGCAACAGCTTTTACCGAGCCAGTTAACAGTTGGACAAGCCAACAGGCAGGCAGACAGGCTGCACAATAGACCTGAACCGACCACTTCGGTTTAAGGGCTGTAATTGCGTTCTGCGCTGTCATTGCAACAGGCGTGGCTAGTGGACAGACGCACACACATTTCACTGACCTTTTCCACAACTATCAACCACAAAAAGTGGATTCGTTTCTCACATTAAGCGCTCGCTTCCGTTTCCTTTCTCTTTTTCCATTTAAGTGTGAATTGCCTGTGCGGAAGCCAGCTGGTAAAGTTCAAATATTGATTTAGCAATCAATTGAAATTATGAATAGAATCGAGCAGCAAATGCTGTTTATGTTTTTCCGCTCCTCCATTTCCTTCCTCACTAATCTCTTTCCCATTCTCTTCCATTGCCTACACATTGCTCGCTCGCTCTCTCTGTCGCCTGGATAATTATTATGCTTGTTGTTTCAGTTTGTTGAACTAACTTATTTATGTTTCCGCAATTAGTGCTTAACCAGGCACCCAGTTGACCCCTTTTTAGCCAACCGAGCAATTCTTAATACTTCTGACTAAAGCGTTGCCGTCGTCGAGAACATCCTGCTTGACGCAATCAATCGCAATTTAATGGATCTTTTATTAGACTAAAGTCGCATAATTGCTATTCAACGCTTGAAAACGGCTACAAACTTTCGGCATCAATTGAAACTTTCCTTTGCAGTATTTATATCATAATTTTCCTGTTTTCCGTTGACTGCAACAGTTTCTATGAGAGTGCAGAGTGATACTTTAAATATGATACGCTGCTCCGGATAGTATGCTATGAAAATTTATTATTTCATATTTTAGAGAGTTAGAGCTGGAATATGAATCTGACATTTAATAAAAACTTGTAGCCTTCGAGATTTTAAGCTCTCTACGACGTCTTCAATCACCCATTACTTAGGGTGCTTTTTAAAATGCATTTTCCCATTGAAAATTTAAAATTTACTGTCTGGAAAAAATGGTTCTTCAGCTCAGCTGAATAGCTGCAACAGTTGTAGGCATGTGCCACGCCCCAACTGCTTGATTAATGTTGATTGATTGATTATTTGCGTTCTGCTGACATGCTGCATGCTTTATTGTCGCTCGACTTGTGGAAAATCATCAATTTCCGCTTGTAAAACACGTACACCACGTACAACAAAACGTTGTGCGCTGCCGTCGCCTGTCTGTTTTTTTTTCTTTTTTGAGCTTTTGCTCGCAGGGCAAATGGCAGTGGCCCGCAAACCTCCGCACCCAGCAGCACGCTCCCACTCCTCGGCTTTGTTGAAACAGTAATGAATATTTTTCTTCCTCTGTCGTTGGCAGGCAGGCAGCAAGTACAGCGTGCGCGGCGAATACAATAATTGCGGCTGGCGAACATCTTGTCAGCGGTCGCTTTGCAGAACTTTTTGCTTTTCGCTTTTTGTGGGGTGGCTTTAAACCAAAAAAAAAATAATATTGGACAGCTGCCAAGTTTGGTCATAGAGAAAAAATTGATGTTGAGTGTGGCGACATTAATGCCAAATATTCGACATGATTATCCAGGCGAATGGCAGGCGGAAAGAAGTCAGCCGACGCGCGTTCGAGTTGCTGCCCCTCGAAGCGAGCGAGTGTGAAGAAAGGCTGGAGGCTGCGGTTTGGTGTGGTCTGGTCAGCTGGACATGATTGAATTTTCGTGAATTACGGCTCGTTCGCGTGCGGCACGAACACGTATAAGGTCAGAGGCAAACACACACACGCACAGAGCACGACTTTGCTGTAGGCCATGGCAGTAAACCCATGCGAAGGCTTGGCATGTGCGTTCGTTATGCGCTGCAACAAGTTGCCAAACCAAACGACCAGAAACGTTGCCATATTTAACTGTCGACCGGGTTGGTCCGCGGGTCATGGATCGCGGGTCGGCGTGCCCGTCATGCACTTGACGTGCTTCATTTCATTCGGTGCCATTTGGTTCCATTTGCTTTTCTTGTTTTCCGTCTTTGCCATATTTTTCGCGTAGCCAGAGCATGTTTTTTACTTACTCAGTCGTTGACAATTTGCGTGACTGTCGACAGCCGCGTGGTGTGAATAAATGAAATGAAATTTGCGTCACTTTGTAGGCAGTCATACCTCCCCTGCATGCCCTCCCTTCACCCACCTGCTCACTGTAGGCAATGTGCTTGCCTTTTGCCATTTGCCACTTGGTAGTGTCTTAATTATGATTGAGGAAAGCGGAAATACCCGATGTCGCTTCGGAAACTCATTTATCGATTGGCCGAACATCAATTTGCTAATTGTTGCAGCTAATAGAAATTCGTTCTACATCAGCGCCAGATGATTGCAACATGAGAGTGCTCTCAAGGTTATTAATTAGCTGGTATCCAAAAAAAAAAAAACGTATTGGGGAATAAAGTGCCAGAAACATATCCGACTACAGCTTAATTAAAATAACTTTGCCAAAAACTCGAAAGATGTGTAATGGACAGAAAGAAAGCGTAATTACGCACCTGCAGAAGGTATTTCGTTTTTGCACAACAGTGTATAAAATAAATATGCAAATATTTGCTTGGTACGTATACGTAATATTCAACAGGCAAGTCGAAGAGAACCTTGTGCAACTCTTCGCGCAGGTGTTGCTGTGCAAAAGACTCGTGTGGGTTAAAGAAAAAAATGGAAAAGTAATTTTACCTACGTTGTTGGCCGCACTCGTAGCCAGGGTGAACCTGAGTCCGTAGCCGGTGCATGCCACTCGTAAATATTTGACACTCACTGACTGTCCCGGAGCGCACACATACACACAAATATACACATGCACACTGGGGCACGCACACCGAAGCATTTCTGGAATGCAGGGAAAAAATTGCTCATGTGCACTTTGGCAAACAAATTAAGATTTATCGGGCAGGTCGAGGTGACCGACTCTGGGTCGACACCCAGTGGCCCAGCCAAGCCGCAGTTAAAATAGACTGCATATTTAGTTGCTGCTGTGGCTGTTTTTGTAAACTGAATTTTATTTTCGCGTTTAAATGGTATTTCAATTAAACTGCACTTGGGTTGATTGGATTTCCCCCCGCAATGTAACTTTCATATTCTGCGCTTGTCTTTACTTTAGACTTACGCTTATTCTGGCCAACTCTATTTTTTTTTGTAGATGGACAATCGGAAGTGAATGTGCAGCTGGAGGTGCCGAGGTATGTGGAGCGCGGCTCAAGCGCCACGTTCAAGTGCAAGCACGATGTCGAACCGGCCATACTGTTCAAGGTGAGTTGGAACGCGATTCATTGAATAACTATTTCTTTAAAAGTGATTTATTTTGCAAGTGAATTGCCAAGTTGAAATTGAAATTCTGTTTGTTTTGTGATATTAATTATGGTCAGGCATGTCGAACTAACGAGGTAACTTTTAAAGAAGTTGCAAAGTAAAATGGAATTCACTGAAGCAAAGCCTCGAGTGTTCACCATTTTTTTGATTCAATTAATTCTGCTTTAAGCCTCTTATAACAGTGTCGAAATATATTAGAAAGCACATACTCTGTGAGTAGGCGATTACCTGAATTTAATTTTCCGCCAATAAGCTGCTGCTACTTTTCCATTTCTCTTTCCATTGCGCCCAACTAAGGTTCATTTCACATTGCCAGTTGACTCGAGTTTAGTTGTAGTTTTTCTTTCGAAGTACACAGCAATACATAGCCCGCCGAGTTTGTCGATTCGTGCGTCCTAAGCACCATCAAACCGTACAAGTTGTGGGGCACGAAAATGTCATGGAGTATTTAAGAAGCGTACTCCAAAGACATATTGATTTTTTTGCGGCAAGGTAGGGCTAGAGTACACCGAGGCACGGACTTAATTAATTCGCCTTAAAAGAGAAAAACTTGACGGGAAATCGAGCAACCAAAGAATCGTTTCCAACTAAGAGATACATACATATACTATATATCAGTATTGTATAAAGATACTCCATTTCACGTTGATTTTTTGGCTTCAGCCAGTCATAACTTTGCCAGAAATCATTTGATTTTCCTCCGGAATGACGTTTTAAGCATGGCATTGTTCCTTAGTTAATTCGGCATTTCAATATTATCGATTTAAGAAGTTCGAACTTTTTCGATTTTTTCCATGCTACCCCCTTACAAAAATTTCGAAATTTTTTAAAAAATTTAATTCCATTTTTTTTTGCCTAAAATCGATTAGAATATTTCAAATTAGCATAAAAATCGAATCCAAAACAATTTTGGGCGTAAATTGTGAAAAATATCGATAATAGACGGATTTTCCCGCCAAATACATAATGTATACGACTACAAAACCGCCAAACTTTTTTTGGGTACAAATTTCTCCGTCATGTTTTGCAAAATTCCTGCAAAATACACGCCGCACTTGCCGTGTTTACATGCAGACATTACTTTATTCGGCCAGTTGGGGGTTTTGCGGCCACTGCGCCTCGCCGTGGCTAATTAGTATAATTGACTATATAAGCGGGTCCGCTTGCCGGTGTTCTGGCAACTCGTTTTGATTCGAATTGTTGTACGAATTACGAAGCGTGGCAAATTCTGTGGAAGTGGCACTAAAAAGGCAATTAAAACGCGAAATGCGAACACGGCACCGAGTAAAGGTAGCCAGCCGTGTGGCTTACATATGTTCGAGCCCAAAAAAAAGGAATGCACACACACATACCTGAACAAGTGCAGCTATATTAATTTAACTAATTACCCTGGATCCAGTTCTGGTGGCCATTAATGAGCTTTTGATTTGACCAAAAAAAATAAAAAGAAATAAAAAGAAACAAAACAACAAGCGGGTTGGCTAATAAACACAAAGTCAGGCCACAGCACACGCGGACACGCCAAAGCTAACACATGCCAATCTCATGGCTGGCTGGGCAGCAACAGGGTAGGAGAGAGCAAGGGAGGCGACCATAACAATAACAAAAGGAGCCACGCTATCCCCAGCTGAGCGCTTGCGGCGTAGCCAGTCAGATACGTCGCTTGTCGCTTGTCGCTGACGCGGAGAGTGGTGCGTTGCGTTTGATTACTTTGCGATACCCACTCTGGTTATTGTTATTATTACGACACAGCGGACGCGGGGTTCGCGTTCACAGCCAGATGGAATTGTTTCAAAAATTTCCACAAGTGGCTGATAAAATTTGATGGGCCCTCGAACGTGACGAACGAACGGTCGGTCCAATGGCCGAATGCTTCACTGCTTTGCTTGTTGTATGTTTATGTTTGCTTTGTCCTGAATTTTGGGAGCGTGTGCTTTATCGATTGTTCGCACACAATACAAACGATGCCCTGCGACACATACACACATACACACACACACACGCGCACGCAGTCACGAAAACACGCGCAATACACGCACAGGTAAACACGCGCAACTAACGTCGCCATTTGCGAGTCCAAATTACGCATACGCCTCGTCAGCCGCAGGCACTCTCAATAAGCACATTAATATTATTAAGTTGCATGCAATCAATGCATCTCGTGTGTGTGTAACAGTTATTGTATATGTGTGTGTGTGTGTGTTTCATGCCAATCAGCCTTTGACCCTCGCGCTTCCCCCCTGCCCCAAGCAACCGCTCCACATTGTTTGATAAACTACGCAAGAATAACATACAAGCAAATTACTTTTGTCATTGAAGGCAACCAGGGTAGGGGAGGGAGCGGCTCGAGAGTGGTAAATGTTGTGCGACAAATTAATGCTCTGCGCGTAATTAAAAACTCGCGACAAGCGACATTAAGTTGTTACAGTGGGAGCTTCCGGTCTGGCAGTTGCACCCTTCCCTTTAGCGCCCACATCAAAACTAAAATGAAAAACTTGCTGCAATTTTAAGTTGTGCATGAAAATTAATTTCCATTTGCATTATGCATTCGCATTTGTTATCGTTGTTTGTCACTGTAGCTGCATTCGTTGTTGTTGTTGTTGTTGTTGCAACTGTGTAACTTTTGCAGTCATGCTTGCGCTTGCACATTCATGTCGCTCGCACAGATCTCGTTTTTAATTACGAAGCCAGTGCAGCATCCACAATTGCATTCGCCCGGGGGAATCTTTGCTGCTACTGCTGCTGCTGTTGGCATTTCAATAAAGCTTTCTATTATTTACAGTTATTTAGTTTAACGCGCAATTTAATTGTCGCCCCGCATAGTATGCTCCACTCGTGCCAAGCTGGAATTCCATTACGAATTGTTGCCCTTTACTTTTGTCCTTCTGTATTGAATTTTCAATCACATATATGTAATGGAAATATTATCTCACTGATATTATTTATAAGCCGACGTAGACCCCCTAAACTGACAGCTGACAGCGACGAATTGCAGCTGTTACTCAATCAAAATCAAAGTCAGCAACAATCACACAGTTACGGAACATTATTTTAATATTGGCAAATGAATTATATCCGATTGCAGGTGACATGGCTGAAGGTTGACAAGGGAAAGTTCTTCGAGTACATAAGCGGTCGCAATCCGCCCTTTCGTAATTCCACGATTGAGGGAGCCGAAATTGATGTAAGTATGAGCAGGGACAAATGTGAATGCCTGACAACAAATTATTTAATATTCAGCTAAATCGATTGAAGGAAAAGTAGCATTCTTTTCTAAATATAAGCGGAAGCATTTTGCAATTTAAATGTGGTTATTTCTAAGCCTAAAGAAATGTAACTCATCTAATTATATAGCTTATTTCTTAGGAAATATCCTTTCAATTAATTGCTTCTAATTGGAATCATGTATTCTGATAGACACTTTACACGCGTAAGGCTAAGTTTATAAGTTGATTACGTATACGGCAGTTATGACTCAGCTAATTTCGAACTGTAATATCAATTATGTGCAATTATCAATGATATGTACATAATTCTTGTGCTTGCATAAGTAAATTGAAACGGGCTAATTATAACGCACTTAGGTAACAAGTTTAATTTAAATTTATTTCTGCTACACAGTGGGATAATTCCAACGAGACGCAGGTGACGCTGAAGGATGTGCAATTCGATCTCTCCGGTCAGTTCTACTGCGAAGTCTCTACGGACACGCCCATATTCACCAAAGCCAGCGCCGATGAGCTGATGAGCGTGTTCTGTGCGTACCAACTGCCAGCTTCATTTGCCAATAGACGGACACTAATTGTTGCTTCTCTCCTCTCTCTCCCCATTCTCACTTTACAGTGCCGCAAACGGGTCCCCCCTCTATCAAGTTCCGTAAGCGCACTCCGTTTGCCATTGGCGAGAAACTCTTTGCACTCTGCAACACGACACGTGGCCGACCTGCGCCACACATCACCTGGCTAATCAATGGCAAAAAGGTGCGTATGCGTGATATCTGACAATCAATGCACGTTTGCTTGTCTGCGTTCCTGTGTGTGTGTTTGCGATTGTGTGATTCTGATTGCGAGTGCATGCCCTGTTTGTCGAAGTTTGGGCTCGGTTTGAGTTCGCGTGATTCGGTTTTATTGTGGAATTGTTTTCGAATTGTTTGTAGTCTGCAATTGCATAGGGAAAGGAAGAAGGCAAGTTGGGGCCCGAAAAGGTCGATGTGGATACGAAACGACTGGCAGGGGACGTGAAAATGTCAGTGGCGCTGCATTAAGATTAACATCAGTTTAAGCCATTTTATAATTATGGCCTACATGTTGCGGCGCGCGTGGAGCTTTCATTTTAATTACCCAAACTCAGTCCCAGGCACGGGCCAAGGGTCAACCATAGTGGTAGCATCTGCTCCTCGGCAGCGGCAGCGACAGCAGCAACAACAATGAAAGTGAAAAAGGAAATGAAATATAAATAAATTTATTATATCTGCCGCTGGCGCACATGGAATATGGTAAACTCTAAAATGAAATTTATTCATAAACGCGCACCCAGGCGGCCGCCGCGCAACAACAACTGTTCGGTCAGTTGTGTTAGTGTGTATGTGTGTGTGTGTGCGTGGGTTGAACAAGTTGTGCGGGTGTGGGCTGTGCATACTGAATGAATGGCAAGTTGAATGCTGCAGTGAATGATGTTCGAGTTGTCCGCTGTCATGATCCATTTTTAATTTGGCAGCGTATGCCAAACTTTGACATTGAATTGACATTGTGCTGCTCTTCATTTACAAAGGCAATTTAATATAATGCAGAGTGGCTTTATTTGTACTTTCTCGCCCTCTCTGTACCAGGTAGAGGAGAAGTACGTTCGCACGCACCACGTGTACTCGTTCAACGGAAAACATCAGCGTCGCACGCAGCAGCAGCAGCAGCCGACGCAGCTGACGCAGCAGCAGCTGCAGCAATACTATCAGCAGCAGTACTACAATCAGTACCAGTCGCAGTACCACATACCTCACTACATCGATCGCTACGACAAGAGTCTGCGCTGGGGCGGAGCTCGACCGGGCGGTAAGTTATGGGATTTACTATACATAGTATGTGTGCCATTTAAATGCCTGCCCAGGAGTGTCGCCTAGTTCCACTTAGTCTGTCTGCTGCAGAAGCAGCTGATGCTGTTTACCGAACTAGAAACTGCTACACATTAAGTCGCGATTCTTAGTCGATTCCTTGAATTTTTTTGTAGCACTGAGAGAAATTATGGCAGCACTAAAACACATTTTATAGACATTTTTAATTTTTGTTTATATATTTTGTTCTACAGTTTAAAACTAGATTTATGCTTTCTATAAAACATAAAAGAGTTTGCATTAAGTTTCTTAAAAGTTTTCTTGCTTTTATTATAAACGTAAAACTTTATTTTCATATGTTTCTCATTTCACATCAAATGGCACTAAATCGTTTTTTTATGCAACATTCAATTTGATCGCATAATTTCATAGTATAACATGTCATATATTAAACTGTTTGCCATATAAAAAGTGTATTTATTCCGAATCATAGAATTCTATGTGTGCTTTTCTGAGCTTCATCCCATTCTGACAGTGTTCATTAGAAAAGTCCATGTTGGAATCTTTTTAACAGTTGATTTTCACAGACCTTTTAACTTGGCAGCCTGACGGCTGCATTCCACCCCCCGTCAATGTCTAACTGTCTGACTACAATACACACATACACACACCCACACACAGTCGTAGAAAGAGAGAGAGTCAGTGAGTCGTAGAGACTGCGTCAAGGTCTGAGTTTGTCATTGAGTGCGGCGCCAGCATCCGCATTGGCAGCTGACGGTGACAGCAACGTTTACTTTAATTAGCCCAATTGTTGAGTGGACTCTTGCGACATTCTGATTGCAGATGATTTCTCGCACTTTGCGCCGCATCACGGCCACGACGGACATGGCCATCATGGCGGCGGCATGGGTAGCATCTATAACAATCCGTTCAGTGCGCTGGCCAATTATAACGATCTCGGCGAGATACACGAGATACATCAGCGCAATTATGATCTGACCAAGAAGCATATGGAAATGAAGAAGCAGCACGAGCTGGAGTTAAAGAAGCACAGGTGAGTCGAGCCCGTTAATCAACCGTGCCGCGTTGGAATCTGTAAATAATATTAACATTTTATTTATGAGCTGCACAAATTAAATAGCAGCAGCAGTAGCAGCAGCTTTTTGCCGTAAGCTAAGCAGGCACCTGAAAGTATGCAACAAAGTTTTGCACTCTTTCACACACACATACACGCAACATGGCGTCGCTTCCTCCCTGCGCCCTGGCTCGACTTAGGTTGAGGCAGTTGCTCGATGCCCAGCACAAACTTTTCATATTCTTATCAATTTTCCCAGGTTGCGTGTGTGGCGTGTTTATTAAAGTTTTCTTATCTATGGATCTGAAAGGATTTAGCTTGTACTTCGACTACGGCTTGGGCCGTCGGTTGGCTGGGCCGCGATGTTGGCACATTGTTAAGACCGTATGCCTGACGTGGCCACACCCCCTGCCCCCGTTCGCTGCCTCCTTCAGCATGCTCTGCCTTAGCCTGTGCCTTTTGTTGTGGAGCGTATAAATAAATTTTGTGGCATGGAGCACCGCATACCGCACACTCCGCACCTCCGCACACCTGCTGCCTGCCGCCTTCTGCCTTAACTGTTGGAAATGTTTACGTGGCGCGATTGGAAGTGAAACGTAAATGAATGCAATAAATTATTTACGCTCACCTGTGATATTAAAAATCAAGAAGGAAAACTTTTCCAATATACCAACTTTTTCAGCGCAACTTTCAAAGCCATGAGCATGCGTGTGTGTGTCAGTGTGTGTGTGGCACTTTGAGTGTGTGCGAAGTGAAGTTCGTGGTGCCAGTTTAATGACAGGCACAGCCACAATTCGCCTGGCTGTTGCCGCTCTTTGATGTTGTGTGGTCGTGCGCCACACTCGCCACATTACTCATACGCCACGTGGCAGGCACTTTTGGCCTGACATGGAAACACCAGCAGCAGTCTGTGCAATGTCAGGCCAGAAGACAAGTGTAAGTCAAGCTAACACAAATGCAGCATGTACGCTCTCTCGCTCGGTCTTCTCCCTCGAGCAGAGTTGACAGAGTTCCTGTTCTGACAAGTTCCGCCAAAGCTCCGGCTGACATGCAGTGTGTGTACCCAATCGGCACAGTTTTTGAATTTCCGTCTTTGCACTGCACTGGTTTAATTTGGCATTAGGAGAAAAACCATGATTAACTCTCCAGCCATTTCCTGGGCAGGTAATCGGGCCACGCTAATTGCATTTGCCGTGCGCAAAATTAAAATCAGCAGCAGCTGCAGTAGAACGGAAAAGCAAAAACGTTTCATAAATAATTTGCCACAATTCAAAATGCAAGTCAAACGTGCGTGTGTGTGTGTGTGTGTGTAGGGGGGAGGGCAAACTAATTTCGCTGAAAACTTAGCGTTAATATGCAATAATTTATATCCAAAGTGCACGAGTTGCTCGTGGAGAGGCGGACGCGCGCAGCGCACCTGGAACGTGCATGGCCCGAAGCCTTGAAACGCGCCAAACAGGGTGTCGAGCAGCGATTCGCTCGATTTGCATGAGGGGGCGAAAATAAAATTCACATTCATTAAACAACAAGTGTAAAGGCGTCAATTATTGAACGAACTGCAGCACCCGTTATACGGCTTATTCATTGGGCGACTTTATGTGTGTGGGTGTGGGCGTAATTGCAGACACGCCCACTATTAAAACTTGTGTGCATATTTATGCAACACTCTGACACGGAGTAAAAAAACGATAAAATGCGCAAGCAGCACGGCACAAATAACGACAACAGCAGCAGCAGCAACAGCAGCAACAACAACAACTTTAGCAGCAGCAGCTGCAGCAGCAGGCGGCAAGTAACGGTCACGTTTATGTTTACAGCAATGTGCATAAATTTCAGCAGTTGCATTTGTGCGTGTGTATGCCTGTGTGGGGTTTATGCGCCGAACCAGCCAGATTGTATACTACAATGTTTATTAAGTTTATACCACATCATCCCATACACACACACACACGCGAATACAAACACACACACATGCACGTCTGCATTGTTTTGCCAGTATATTGCAGCGGTTATTTATGCAGATGGAATGTCAATGGCTGCCTCGATCCGCCCCGCAGCATCGACCTGCCGGCGTTCGCCCCATTGCGTATACGCAGCGTGTGCTCGGGCGGTAATTAACCGCTTAATTTGATTAAATAGCGCGAGTGAACTGTGTGTGTGTGTGTGTGTGTGTGGCAGGCAGTCAATATAAGCAATTGTCACAAGCCATTAGGCAGCTGACAGAGTGTTGGCCATTTTGCGTTACGGGCTTTGTGTGCAGCCGCCCGCGATGGCTTAAAGAGCGCAGCGTGAGAGCATGAAAAAGTGTTGCCAGAAATGAGAATGAAGGGAGAACAAACAACAATGGGAGGAAGCACCGCGGCATCGTGGGCCATAAAGGCACATAACACGTACCGTTGACTGTGCACTTGTGCTGAGCTCAGATGGGCGTAGCGGGAGGGGCGGGGCACTGGGGCGTCACAGGAAACTCAACCAGCCAAGGGCATATGAATGGGGCATTTTATACAGTCGAAAAGTAGTTTACACGTTGTTGCACAATTTATGTTTGTGCAACACGTAAGACTTTTGTGCCAGACACACGCACACACACACACAGAGATAAATGCATGCCCGAACACACACATGCACACTCACACACAGACATATGTAGCCATTTGTGTATTACACGCCGTGCGTGCTAAACGTGCTGCTCGCTCCCTTTTATTTCTTGCCCTTTCTAACACTTGCTGAAAACAAGCAGGCCTACAAAGAAGGGCAGGGGGGGGAGAGCGGCGCGATGCAGTAGAAACATACAGCTTGCGGGCTTGTTGTACAAATGTTTTGTAATGGGGCTGGCATTCCAGACATTTATTCGATTCGATTTAGTGTGCATGCTAAGGGAATCTTTGCCATAGGTTAGGTTTCGGTTTTCATTTATTACTCGTATATTTTTCAGAATTTTCCATATGCAATGCGAAAGTCAGTTGCGAAATTGGGCAATTGTTTTTTAAGTTCTCTGGCTAATATGAGTTTTTAACTATTTTTCAAAATTTCTTTTGAAACTTTTGCATTTCAAAACTACACATAAAACGCAAAACGAAGACAGTTCTTTATTTTAGCCTGCAGAGAAATGGAATACTCAACTGAGATACCAAGTAACTGTTTTTTTTATAACAATCATAAACAGATATTTAATCAAATGCAGATAGTTTCGAAACAAATGTCATATATGCCAAATGGCGAATAACTTCGGAGAATAAACAAGAAAAACGAATAAATTTCTGTTGCTCCGCTAAATTTATTTTTTCTACGCTTGCTTAGCGTATCTGCACTGTCGACTACACCGCCTGGTTAGCTTCATTCGGGCCACGCCCACTTAGTTTTCTCATTGTTTTCTTGTGTGTTGGATTTTTTTTTTGGCCCGTCGCGTCGTCTGCCTTGAACAAACCGAGAAGGCGCGCCTTAAATGCAGCTTGTAATTTTCATTTAATTTTCAGTGTGGCTTTCGGTGACCCCACTGACCCCCATTGCTCCTCTGCACCGCCCCCTCCCTCTGCTGAGCCGTCTCGCTGCTTTTTCGTGTACTAAAATTGCCAGCGAGTTGACCCTCAAAAGGGCGGCCATTAAATGTCGCGACTCGCGACTTGAGGCCGCCGCAATTGTTGCCGGTTTCTGTCTGTGTGTGTGTTTGTGTGTGTCGGTGTATTGGTGCGGCATTCTGGCTGTAATTAGCTGCTGCCTGGCACCGATCGCGTGTGTGGCGATAATCCTTCTGGGCTGGGTCAACAGAAGCCGACGCGAACGTGCCATAAACGGAGGCACTAATTGAGGGAGCTGGTAGAGGGAGCAAGTCATGGATTCCAACTACGATTTGAACTCGCATCGTGCTCTGCCACTGTCTGGCACTGGGTCAGTTGCCGCGGCCAATGCCAGTGCGCTTTTAGTTTTAATTGCAGACAGAGAGAGAGAGAGAGAGAGAAAAGAGTGGGGGATGAGGCGTGGCGGGATAAGTGCCTGCCTGATACGGGCTACAAGACGCTGAAATGGCGTGCCCCATTAATCACAATGAGAGTAGCTACAACAACAGGGAATGCGCATTAAAATTAAATTTGTATTTTATAACAGAGAAAACTAAGTATTACAATTTGGCTAATTTGTCGGAGAGCGCTGCTCCCGACTCTCCTCCTACGCTTCTCCTCTTTCGCCTCCTTCTTCTACTTAACCTTGTTCACCGGCAAGTAGGTGGCAACAGGCGTGGCCACTGGTGCTGGCGGAATGTAGGCATTAGTTGCCTTCAACTCGCCTACCACGCCCACTCCGCTGGCATCCACACTCCCGATGGCTCCTGCCCTACGCTCGTCTATCAGCAGCGGCTGCTGCCCATGCGACACCTGCTTGCTGGCAAAGTCCAGCACGGGCGCTATGCCGCCATTGTGGGTTGTGGATGAACCACCCAGACGATCGTATTCCTGCTGTATGGTACGCTGTGCATTGATGGCATCCTCCGGCGTGCGATACTTGACGAAGTGCACCTCCGGCTTCTTGGCACTGATGTGATTCAGATTCTGCAGCTTGTTGGCCAGACTGGAGAGATCGCCCTGCTTGGTCAGCACATAGATGGCGGTCTGTTGCTCGGCGGCCTGTTTGGCCAGCTGCAGGGCAGCATTCTCCAGGCCCTTGTTCTCGGGAGCGCGTATGAAGAGCACGCGCAGATTCCGTTTCAGCGAGGCAGCCAGATCGCCCACGCTGCGATTATCCTCGAAATCCGCCTCGGGTGCGGAGTAGGTGAAGAATTCCTTGTTGAACTCCGTGTTGATGTTCGAGTACTCGGGTTGGTTGTTCGCGGCGTAATCCACAGTGCCGCCGACCTGAGAGCCGCCGTTGAAACCATCGCCTACGGATAGAGAGCTGCCCGAGAGAGAGCCTCCGGAGAGGGAGTTGCCCGAGAGAGAACCTCCGGAGAGGGAGCTGCCTGACAGAGAACCGCCTGACAGTGAGCTGCCCGACTGGGAACCGCCTGAAAGCGAACCGCCTGAAAGGGAACCGCCTGAGAGGGCACTGCTCGCCAATGGCCCGCTAATGCCCGCACCATAGTTATAGCCACCCACATCCGCATGGGCCGCAGCCAGCAGCGTCAAGACCTGCCAGAGAAAAGAATCCTAGTTTAAAATCCGCAAAACCTTAAGCCATGCAATCTCAGCTCAACTTACGATAAATCCGCGCATTTCCCTTTTTTTTCTTGTGGTGTCTGCTCGAAAATCCAATTTCAGCTGCAGTGAGAGTTGTCACCTTGCGTTGGGATGCCTCGAGCTATGGAAGGCGTGTGATGCTGCCCATGCGAACGATGGGCGTTTTTATAACCCGCAGCAATTAAACGAAACCCCGCTGGAACCGCACAAGATTGCGCAGTCGCCATAGCCATAGCCGTTGTGGTTGCCGTTGTGGCTGCTGTTGCCGTTGCCGTTGGCGTTGCCGTTTGCTGCTTATCCGCCGTCTTGACCATCTTGGCCATTCATTCGTCTCAAAGCGCTGAGCATCGAGAATGACGTAAAATGCAAAAGCGGCCAACTGTATCCGCCAGCGAATTAGTTTGCATAAATCAAAAGCAAAATCCAAATCAAAATCAAAATCCATTGCGAATTTCGCTGAATCGATCGATGAATCGAAATGGAAATGAGAATCGAAAAGCGAGACGAGCTGTGTGCTGTGAACTGTGAGCTGTGAGCTGGGAATTATGCATTGTCACTGGCGATGGGGCCAGAGTTATAGGCTACCGATGTGGGGCAATGCCAACAAGGTGCTCGCCTGCCGGCTCAGGTGGCGGCACAAATTGGAATTATTTGTTGGCCAATTAATTAATTAATTATACACTTGCGTTAAATGATAATATTACAAACAGGAATAACGACAATAACAATGTAATTTGAATGGCAAACCATAGTTTGTTGCCGGAGAGCAAATGATTCGGAAATTGAAATCAAACAAATGCACGCTAAATATTTGATAACTTTTGTCATCGAATCAGTTTGGTGAGAACCGACAGTCACAGAGCCACAAATCAATGCCACAATGGGCATTCGCGCTATTCGCTATTATTGCCTACTCGACCACTGTGCGAATCAGATGGCAGTGGTATTTCGTAAAAATAGCGAAAAATTCAAAACCATAAAGACCCAAAGCATTTATGCAAATTAACTAGCGCCGCTTGCGGCATGAAATAGTTTAGCATCATTTCGGCTGGTTATACCCTATGCGTGTGGATTGATCGGGTATGCCGAACTTGTGTAAATTGAAAACGAATCTAACTTGCATTCAGCAGCTTTTAATTGATGTTTTCTGGCTACTTTGCAAGCCAACTTTACCCAGAGCATCTCGTGGTTGCGCACACCCAGCTCCAGCAAAATTAATGACTATAATTTGCATTTAATTAGTATATGTAAATGGTTGAATTCATTTCTTGTTGACTTTTACTGGGGGCTGATCATAACACTTTTGTCACATCCCATTGGAGTCGAATTTATTACCCAATGTTAAGTTGACACTTGTTATTCAGATAGATGATAACGCCATTAATGAAAAAGTTTCCTCTATGTTTACAGCCAATATGCCGTGTGATTAAAGATGTCAGGCTGTCGCTGGTATCTAATTTATTAACTAATTAAATATTATTTATTGCGTAATTCAATAGTTTATTCAAATTAGTAAAACAGCCTAAAACACGCATATTGCGACACGTGGAGTGGCAAAACTGTTGCATACTTTTACATGCTCGCGCTTATTTGGATTGCGCAACAAAATAGTATTGCATACTTTCGAGCGGCTGTAGTTTGCCATGCCACAGTGCTTGCTAGCCGTTTTTGACCAGCGGCCAACTAAGAGGTGTGCGCTTAATTAAATATATTTAATTTAAAAATATGTTGCATTTAAGCCAATCGATTAGGTATACAACTCATTGCAGTCTTATCTGCACTTAGCTTAGTTGATTCCGCTTTAATCGTTCACTTTCCCCTTTCGTCGCTTAATAAATTACCAAGTTGACTGCTCGTTTCGTCAATAAACGTGTTACAGAATTTTTAATCGAAACTGGAAGTGCTTAGCATATTCTCATGTTGCAGGAAAAAAAAATACAAAATCGAGCACGTCATCGTGCCATGGCAATGCTGCTGCACAGTGCGGGTAAAATCAATAGAAATGCAATTAAGTTAATTACAAGCATGTGTGCTTCAAAACTGACATATGAACCGACACACACACTCACAGGCAAATACAAATGCATACGTCCATAATGGACGTATACGAGTATTAACGATAAATGCGCAATTAAGCAAATTATCCCATCGGTGGCCACAGGCAGTCAACTTGAGCTGCAGCAGGACAAAAGGACAAAGCAATCGCTTTTTGCAGAATGCACGATCTGGAGGCGAGGGTCAACAATGTGCACAGCATGGTAAATTGCGATGGAATAAAGGAATCAATTGAACTGACTTTGGCTTGGCAAACTTCGAGAGATTTGCACTGCTCTTAGGAACCGTAACGCTATAATAATATCATAAGAATTTTGTCAAGAAGAATTTAGAGCATATATTCCTGGAAAAATCCGAAAAGCTTTTAAGCTACCGAAATGTGTTAATGACATTTAACTAAATATTCTAATATCGATTTATGAACCGCATTTGGGTCACATGCAAATGAAGGAATCCCCCCACAAACCAGAACCGCATGCTAAATGGAAGCAACAAAACATGCGCGATAATTTTCTTCCTGAATTGTGCGAAAGTGTCAGTTAAATGAGCATGTTCATGCATACGAAAGCGCTTTCAAAAGCAATGCAAAAATGGCAAGTTGCACGGGTCGACGAGGACGACGGCACGCGAAAGCACTTTACGGTGCATAAATTATTCAATGAACCGAAATGCCGCGCCGCGACATAAAAGAAACCTTTGCCTGTCAGTGTCAGTTATACTTTGCCAGCCTATGGTATTCGCTATCAATGTTGTTGCCGTTGTTATTGTCAAGCTTGTCGACGACCCCGGTTGTCCGTGTTTTCAAGCTGTGCCACAATTTATAGCATACTTTTACGCGCGCACACTTAATTCAAATGGCGAATCATTATGCAGCACACTTTCGCGTATATGAATTGAGAGCCCATTGAAAACGGCTTGACGATGAAATTTGCATGCACAACGAGCGGGTGAGTGAGCTGACGACAGCGGTGAGGGGTTTGGGGGTAGAGGTGTCTAACAAAGTTTGCAAAGAGTTGAGCTGCTAATCTCTTGGTGCTTGCCTTGACCGCACTTAATGCTGGCCTGGCCAAGTTGTGGTTAGTTCAACTTCCGGTTTTCGATTACGGAGCTCTTTTAATATAAGAAATTCATGGCATTTGGCACGTAGCTGTTGCCGTTGTCGATGTCGATGCCGGCGATGCCCTTGTTGTTGTTGTTGCCTTATTGCTATTGTTGCTGTTGCTGCTACTGCTGCTGCTGCCCGTCGCCCACTTAAGTTGCTTTTCTTGTTTCTCGTGATGGTCCTTGCTGTGGAGAAAAGGGGAAAAATGGACTGGTTACAATATTGAGTTGCTGTGAATATGTATGTGTGTAGTTGCACGGGCAGAGGCGCTGTGTCGGCCCGGGGAGAATCTTCGTCATAAATTTCTAAAAGGTTTTCCTGCGATACGCCTTAGTGTGGCCTTAGCTCATTTGCTTGCGTTTGAAAACTAAATTAGGCTAAGGCGTTTGCGGTCGATAGACACATAAACTGCCAGCCCGGCAACAAATATCATAAAGCAACAGGGAACAGTTCTGTCTCCCAGCAGCAGGGGAAATAGAAGAGGGAACTGGGAGCTGGCTATATGACACACCAATTAATTAAGCCGAATTTCTCAAATTATCGCCTCGGGCCAAGAAAACGACTTTGCATGACAGCGCCAACTAAAAATATTCTCCACTCTCGACTTTATATGCAGACTTATGTTTAAAGAGAGTGCCGGCATTTTCATAACTAGCTGGGGCTTGGCGAGGGTGCCCGCATTTCCGCTTGATTTGCATTACTCGGCAAGTTTGTTATGTTTTGAACTTGAGCATCCTGCCAGGGTTGCCAACGTTGCCACCACTGCTCGTGATGTTTTCGCTGCTGCTTGTTGCTGTTTTCCTGCAAAAAGTGCGCTGCATAAGGAATTTGATTAAGACAACAAGCAGGAGCTGAGGCAACTTGCAGTAATGCTGCAACAACGGCGAACAACCACGTTGATGATGTTGCACAATTGCAGCTGTTGCTGCTGCTGTCGTCGTTGTTGTCGCTGCTGCTGTTGCTGCTGCTGCTGCTGCTGCTGCTGTCGAAGGCTTAAGCGGATATTGTGCATTTGCTTTGAGTTTTGCCCCGGCATTTGTTTGTGCTCTGAGTCAAACTAGCTTACAGTTGATGCTGTCTGCCAGGAGCTGCTGCTGCTGCTGCTGCCACTGCCTGTTGTTACTGTTGCAGCTGCTGCTCACGCCTGGTATCGCTGGCAGTTCTTTGCCCAATAGCAATATGATGCGATTGTTTGTTTCTTGTGCGTGGGCAAGCTCTAAGCAAACTCGGTCACTCGGCTGCCTCGACTGACAGTGGCTGCTGTAAGTAGTTAATACACTGAGCACAACAGCTTTTGTTGTCTGAGAGTACTTTATTTGTTAATACGAAATTCTTGTCGAAAAATTACTGCACTCAAATTAAGCTTTCAAGCGTAGCGTAATTCAACAGCCGCGTATACCCAACGCCGCGCACGACTTTCTTCATTTTCTTGGCGGAAGCACTTCGAAAGTAGAACACACAAATACACTCAAAACACCCACAAACACACACAAGTGCACAAACACTATTACTGTGAGCACATTGTGCTGATACCTTGCGCTGCTTGTGCTGCTCCTCTGTCTTCGTCGAGGGCTTTGTCGATGTTGCTGCTGCTGCTGCTACTCCTGCTACGGTTGTTGTTGCACTTGAAGCGATATAATATTTAAATATAATTTTGCACAAATTGTGAAATAGTTTGAAAATTTGAATAACAGCCACAGCAAATGATTGCAAATGATTTAATTGCTCAAATGAGACGGAAACGAGCGCATTGTTTCCGCTCGCAATGCGCATTGAATAAGCTTAAATAAGGTAGAATAGTCGAACAGTCGAACAATTGAGCAGTTTCACAGTTATTGCGAAACCATATCGAGTGGGGAGGGGGATAAAGGGGGCGTGTGGGCATTAAGTGTGAAGCGTGCTTTAAACTAACACACCCTGCTGACAAACAGCACATTGAATGCATAAAACTTTATGCGCGCTTGCCATATTATTTTATCAAGTGTTGCCGCACGCACTGTGCGTGCGAGTGTGAGTGTGCAAGTGTGTGTGCGAGTGTGTGTGTGCGTAGGTAATTTCGCAGTCATTTTGCATTTGTAATAAAGCAACACGTCGTCGCACGCTCGCACGCACGGCTGAGGTAATTACGAGGTCTGCGCCGGCATTGGCATCGACAGCGACAGCAGCTCGAACTCATTTGTATGCCGCGCAGGCTTCTTATCAAATATGAAACAAAGTCGTAAAGGATAATTGGACTTACTCGTACTTACCCATCTTCCTCTCTCTGTGTGTGTGTGTGTGCAGCATTTGAATAATGCAAACTAATCAGCCTGCTATGCCGGCATCCATTAAAAAACGTAAAACGCAAGCATTAAATATGTATTCACACTCACAATCCGCGCCCGCTGAGGCGCAAGCATAACTCAATCGTCTGTCGATGCACTCGAATTGACAGTACTCAAGCAAAATAAATGTATTTGCAGCTTATTCGATTCGGCTCGATTCAATTATGCCAAAAATTAGTTAAGTGAAAATTTTGAAAAACAACTTTCTCGTACAGAGACGCAAACAGATTTGCCGGGGCATCCCGTGCCAGATTGGACTCGGCAAACATTTTCCTGCTGGAATTTAGATTGCTACGCGCGCTGCGTGTCCGGCATGCGAAAAGGCACCCTTGTTGGGCTGCTCGTGTTTTCGCACATCAATCATAAAATGCAAATATTTGCGATTTTATTTGTGTGCAAATTGCTGCTCGACTTCCTCTGCCCCATCGCCACACTCCACACTCCCCGATCAACTGACCTTTTTCTTAAATTTTGTCTTCGTTTTTTGTGTATCTTCGCCACAGAAATTCCAACCGCAAGTATCGTCGTCACATCAACGAGAATGCCCTGGGCATTATACGCAGCACCTTGAACAGCGGCGGCTTCGGGCCGCAGGCGCCGAACATGAACAAGGAATTGGGCATACCATCGAACGCCGGACCCATGAATCAGCTGGCTGCCGGCTATCAGCGTCCGCTGCTACATCCGGGCGGCAGCAGCGGCGTCGCAGCGGCAGCGGCTGCAGTGACCGCGGCTCAGCAGGAGAAGGGCATGTTCAGCATTAGTCAGGTGAATCTGGAGATTACCGAACAGCATGTGGGCAGCAATGGACGCATGGAGATCACATGCCTGTCCACGATACCGGCGACGGTGGGACAGGGCGAGCAGTATGCCGATTACAAAACGTTTTCGGTCAAAGGTGAGTGAGCGGCCCAACGCGGCGTATGCGTGATGTGCATTTAAGTGGCACTCGCGTTACATGTATATGCCCTGTAAGCATGTGCGGGCGTGGTCGTATGCGTATTTGTATGTGTGTGTCATGCCTGACAAGCATAATATTTGTTCTTGGGGCGTTGCTTTATGAAATTTGCGAGCAATGAGCTCATCAAAAATGCGCTTGCCTCGCCCAAGGTGCCTGCGGATTATGATATTTTAGCAGGAATCTCAGCCGAATTTACACAACATAAATTAGCATTGTCGGGCTGCTGCTACCGATACCCGCGCATCCGCTGCTGGATTATGCGAATGTGTGCGTGTGCCCGTTGTTATTGTTCTCGCGTCAGCTACCCTCGGCCCGGACGGGATTCGCTTGTTGACAGCGCAGCAAGCCGCAGCATTCGGAAACAAGAAAAGTCAACGCACAACGCAGCGGTTTGTTTGACATTTTGAAATGCGGTCGTAATTTATATTTTCGAGTGTTGACTTTGTGGCTCCTTCGCGTCTTCTGTGCGCCCTGTCACGTCTAGTCGGTTTGCCTGGGTTTAATTTTCGCTGTGCGGCCTTGAAAACTTAATTTATATATTCGCTTCCTCACTCTCTCTCTTCGACTTTCTCTCTCTCTCTCTATGTGCCAAAAGCCAGTGTTGTAAATTGTCTCAAATTGTATGAAATAATTCACACATTACCAGGCCCATGACTCAAGACGGTCGTTGGCCGCGTCGCCTTGCGGCCAGCCTAGTTGCCTGAGCCATGGGGCGTATGCGTGTTATTTATGTTGCGTGAAGTGTGTCGTTTGTTTTGGCCACTTCAAGAGTGTGCCAAGTGTGCTCCACACTCCCTAATTGTTTCTTATGCTCTGCCCCCCCAAGGGTCTGCCAACATTTCCCCTCCGACCTTGTCTTCGCTTTCGGCCGAAATTTTCTGTAATTGACTGTTCGAAGCGGCAATGGGAATGCGAAGAATGCGAACAACAAAGTAGTATATTGTGCAAAGTATGCGCGGCGCTTTTCAATTTTCCACAATTCTCTCTTTTTTTCTTTCTCTTTCTGTTCACCCCATCACGTGCTATTTAGACATGTTTGAGCTGCATTTGCCCTCTCGCTTTTTGTTTACAACAAGTTGGCAGAAACATTTACATTATTCAGTCTCATCCGCCCTGTCAATCTGATGCTGTTTTGCTGTTTTTTTTATATGCTTATCCCTTTGCCAACGGTTGACTTTTAGCTACTGTAATTAATTTTGCTTAGCAACCTTCACCGCTGCCCCCGAAATACATCTCTGTTCCATCTCCCCCCCACCCCACTCACTCGTGTCTCTCTGTCGACTCGTGTGTATTGTTTTCGAGTTTCTAAAGCTTTATTTATAATGTGCTCCATCTCTTTTGTGACCTTTGCAGTGGAGGTAGAACGGAATCAGATGTCCTCCACGTCCACAGCCCCGCCCAGCATTGGCATGGCAGCCCTGGGCAACGGCAACGGACACGGTAACGAGACCTCGGCCGGCTGGCGGGCGCGCGCCGTCATCCTGACGCATCTGTGGTCCCTGGCGCCGCTGTTGCTGTTCGTGTTGCTGCCGCTAAGCTACTAAGGAGCGTCTGCTGTTGCAGGAGCTGCGCAAGAGGAGCAGCTGCTATCAAATTGAAGGAGCGAAGACCACCGACGCACACAAGCACACAGACACACACACACAAGCCACACACACACACGGCATAAAAAAGGTACAGTAATCCAAGCCAACAAGGGCAGCAGCACAGCAACGTTAGCTTAACTCACACACACACACACACATACACACTCACACTCAGTGCTACACAAATTCTACACCAATTTTAAATTTATTCGCACAGTGTAAAATTAGCCGAGTGCATTAAGCAGATCGGCGGAAAGCGACGCGATTCATGCGAAATATTTTCGAGGCGAGTGCATAAACAATAACAACAATAACAACAACAGCAACTGGAAAAAAACAATCCGCAAGTTACTCTATAAATAGTTGCGATGCCGCCGAGCACAACTGAGTAGGGAAAGCGAAAAAGAGGAAAATTCGAGAAAATATTTGTAATTTAATTGCAGTCAGTCGAAGCTTCGGACTATTTTGTAGCGTAGCGAACCTTTTTTGTATAGCCCACTGGGCATTCCCCATGCGCGGGAGTTGATTTTGTATTTGAAGGTCGGCCACTTGCAGCTGGCTGGCC
Source organism: Zaprionus inermis (assembly GCA_018151445.1). NCBI lineage: Eukaryota > Metazoa > Arthropoda > Insecta > Diptera > Drosophilidae > Zaprionus > Zaprionus inermis. Next base: position 1,239,877 of record JAECXD010000640.1, on the reverse strand, counting down.
TGTTTTTTTGTGAATCTAGATTAGCCCTAGACCTGGGCCAGTGTGTATGTACCTTGAGTGCAGCAGAAAGTTACACAAACAAATGATATTTTTATGGTATTGGGCGGCGAGATCTAAGGCAATGTTAAAGGCAAAATTGAATTTAGGCCATGGCAACAAAGAGTAAAAAAAAAAATTTGAAAAAAAAACGAGAAAGTTAATTAACCACACCACCAAAACAAGAACACCCCAGACCACCCTCATCCTGCTCTGCCACCACCCACAAAAGAAAATTAAATGTTTAAATGTAAAATAATTAGACAGTTAAACCGAGAAGCTTACAAATACAATCAGTGTTGAAAACATTTTGAGACAACAAAACTAACGAGAGCAAGAAAGAAAGAATGAATGTTAGAAAGAACGAAGACGCAAACGAAATGAGTAGCGAAAACGAATTACGAATGAAAAGGCGCCGAAATGGGCGCAATCTGCGGCACGTGGCAAATCTGAAAAAGGGTCAACGCGAGCACGGGTGAGCACCCCTTGTGTCCCAAGTGTCCTCGGTGGCGGGGAACATGCAGTTCCCGGCTATTCCTGGGTATCCCTGGGTATTCCCGGGTCCAGTCCCGGGTGTCGGGACACTCAATAGCGACACTTACACAGCTTATTTATTCGTATTCATTTAGCCTTAATTTGCGTTCTGCAAACGGTTCACGGCAAACGGTTAACGGCAAACGGTTAACGGTAATTGCCGCCATGGCTCGTCTTATACATATGTATGTACCGTGTGTGCGAGTAGTCTTAGTTAGGAAAATATTTTCATTTGCCGGTGGGGCGACGATTCTTGGCGAAAGCAAAGATATTTTATGAATGTGTGGGTATATACCACCATATAGATATGAATGCCATATACGATATACTACATATACTATTAACTAGGATATTTTTCAAACGCGCTTTAAGTGTCTATTGCTAAATAAAAAAAAAAAATAAATAAAAGTAAACCTATGAACGCGTAGCATACCTTGTAACTAATTATGTATAGTTCTTAAGTCAAAGAAACCAACACGAATCCAATCGATTATCGATTATCGAGACACCCAGCACAGCGCAAAGTAAATATGTGTAAAGCAAGTAGAAAAATTAGTTTATTATTAAATACCACACACAGACCTATCCGTAACTAATACATATGCGTCTACATGAGTGTGTAACTACTTAGCTGTTAGGCAGAGATTTTTAACTCCAACTACGAAAAAAACCTAAAAAAAAATCGATAAAAAATATGTAAATTATATATAGAATTATAACGCCTGCAAACATTTTCCTACAGTTTGAAAACAACAACAACAAGAGAAGCAACAAGAAAATAGCTAAGCTAAACGAAATTGAATAGGGCCGCATAGACTTATCCGGCAAATAAATAGTTAAAACATTTTCTAACGGTTGTTCAATATTCGATTTAAGCAGTAATTCGCCCTAGTTTCAGATCAAAGTATCAAACCCAAAACGGAACTGCATTAGCGTGGTATATACCAACTGACACGAATGCTTTATCAAACTACATAGAACATTTTTTATAGTATACATTGAAAACAAGGCAACATATGATTACAACAAACAAAAATGGTATAACAAAGTTCATATTATATATATTAAAGATATGGCTAAAATGTCTTATGCAGGTATTGACGTCTTCCTATGCTACGCTGTCTATTATTAACTGAACAAAGTAAAAAGTAAACATTTATAAAATATATATTAATTAATTAACTAGACGATAGGTATATTCTAATGTATGCATACATATATTGTGTGTTAAACCGACGAACGATCAACCGAGAAACGGACAAACTTGGATTCAAAACCCAGATAGTACACTCAGATTATACAATTATAACAAAATGAAGAAGGAGAACATTTATACATAAGCTTTAACTGATAATCGATTTATGTTTTAAGTGAGAATCTATGGACTTTTACTTTTTCGAGCACATTATTTACATCGATTCATTGAACATCTTTTGCTGATCTATGTATCATTTTTTATCTCAATCACTTTACTTCCATCGGTTCAAACATTTCAGTATTCAATCAAGAGCACACACAACAAACCTCTATACATACGAATAAGTCATTGTTATCATCGTAACTACGGGCAAACGTTTCCCACCAATCTATGTAATATCTCCAAAAACTCTCGACTTCATTTCAACTTACCTACCACAAGCTCATATCTGATAAATCTTTAAATATATCCATTTACATATGTGCATGTGTATCTGTGTGTTGTGTCTCCGATTCTCTCATCCGATGTCTGATATCTGTGTGTTATAATTCTTCTGATCTAAGTCCACATGCACTGATCACGTGTCTAATTGAATATTCACATATATATATACATATATAGTTACAGTGTATATACATGCATGTATGTATACTATAAGTGTGTGTACGAGATAAATCAATTAAGCGTTCTATGAACATTCTATGAAACATTTAACTGTCACAGCAATTCGCAAAACATATCATAAATGTTGTACAATTTTCTGTGTTAAAGTGCAAAAGGATGAATGCGAAAAAGCAGATAAAACTAAAAAAAAAAAATACAAAAAGAATAAGATTATAAAACACTTCATAATGCCTTGCCGGGTGTCTTTGGAGAAATGTTTTCTGTTTAAACATTAAACGTTGACGTGTAAATTTAAAAAATTTCTATGGTTTGAGAATTGGGAGGGATGAATTGAAAGTTAATCGAAAAACCATAATAAACCACAAACCGCAACACGACGCGCAAAACAATGGCAGCAATTAACCGTTAAGCGGCAGAGATAAATGCAATTAGCATAATTTTATAGAATTTTAATTGTTTAATTGCGCTTTGTTTGGCCCATTGCTGCCTCCTCATCGCAACACTGCGAGAAAATATCGATAGAGAAATCATCGATAGGCTCAGTTTTACTTGTGGTCAGGTCAGAATCAGGATCAGGATCACCACAAGCATTTCAAGTGCACTCCGATAATATTTTTGTAATCTCTGCAGTCGGTACCTACATAAGTTCGCCTACATACAAATAACAACACACATACGATTCTTCCAATTACACATATCATTGCATATTAATGGAAAATATACACCTACATATAAATATAGAAAATATATCTTGAAATTGTGAGAGTTATACAAAATGAAACGGCAAAAACAAACTAATTGAATTAACCTAAACAATTAACTCGAAATTCGCGCGCATACATCATTTATTTAATTTATCGAATATAGATATAAAAGATATATACATATATATATATACATACACATGACATGCTTATACACATGTGCGAAAAGTCATTATTTTATCGTTAATTTATTGAAATTCGTTAAGTTTCTCCTCTGTTGTGTGAATACACGGCATATTGTAATAAATATTGTAATATACATTAAGGTCTAGGTAAATAGAACTACGCATACAATGACGAAATTGTTGTACCACAAGACGGACACAAAGCGGGATGGCAGAAAGGATTTAACTTACGTAAATACAATATTTATTTATAGAAAAAGACATACCAAACGAAATGAGAATTAAACACGTGTAAAAACCAATGCAACCTATGCAGTTACATGGGCGTATACATACATATATACAGTACTATATACATATATATATATACAAGAAATCGGTGTGGAATATATATGTGCGTGTATGTATGTACTTAACTGTAAACACTAAGTACGTAGTATATACGAGTAAATGTGTACAATTCAATGTCGAACAGAAATGATTAACGATAAACCATAAGAACGATGAACAAGAAAGATTAAACAAATCTCAGCTCTCAATATGACGCCTACTGCTTGGCTAGTCAGTTTACTACACAGAAATTGAAATTTATATATATATATAAATAAATATATATATATTTAACTTATAAAATATGAATACGATTATTTGTGGTAAAATGAAAGAACTAAACATTACGAAATAAATGTTGAAAACTGAAACGGGCAGTGAGTTTTATTGGGGGGATCGAAGAGAAGTGTCAACCACAAAAAACAACAACAAATCAGTATACCCGCATACGCACACGCATACAAACATTTACATAAGGTCGTGCCCGTTCGGGAATGCGGGAACTTGTGTAACTTTCAGTTTGACGAATATCCTTTTAATCCTTTTAAATGTGCATGGAAATTGAAGCAAGGAATCGCCCAACAATGAGATGCGTAAACAAAAGGCAAACAACGCGTGGGGTGGACGCAAGGGCGCATAAGGTCAAAAGTCGGAGAAAATTGCAAAGGGAATGCGGTACGGCGAGTGCGAGCAAATGTTGTGCAATAATCAACGAAAGGATAAACTACGAAATAAATGGCGAATCAAGGGTATCTTGGCCGTAAAACACATCCGGCCAGGGCCACGAACAAAGCCGGAGCACTTTTCTTTTCTCGTCTCTCTGCCCTGCTGTGTGTCTGTCTGTCTGTTCGTCTCTCTGTCTGTCGGTCTCTTTGTCTCTGCGTCTCTTCGTCCGTTCGCTTTTACTGCCGTCTCTGCACGCAGGCTGGCAAACTGTTGTCCCAGGGCGATACAAAGGTGCAACGAGCCTGGCTGCCTCATTACGGAATCAAAGCCGTGAGCTCTGCAAATACAACACACAGCAAAAAGAACACACACACACATGTGCGTGTGTGGGCGGGTGCTATGTGTGTTCAGTCACAGATGTGTGCTATCGATTGAAAACTTGTGTGACAGACAACCAGACCAGGCAGATGCCAACTCTGAGTGGGAATGGGCAATTAACGCCTGGGCGGCACATCAACTGATTTCCTGTGGAGCCATCAAAAGGGCTGACCTGCCCGGCCCAGCCCTGCCCTGCCCGGCTGCCTGGTGTCTTGATTAAGGTATAAATATTAAATTAGCCACGGCCAGAGTGGTAGTCGGCTTTGCTGCTACTGTTGCTGCTGCTGCTGTTTCTGTTAATGAGGCATGTCTGCGAGTGAAAAAGGCAAACAGGATGTGGCCAGGAGTCGACTGCGCACTCCGAGCAGCATCGACGCTCTGAATTGCTTAATTATACATGGCAGCGCCTAAAAGTCGACTAATTGATATGCAGCAGCCCGCCAAAGGGCAGAGCAGCTGAAAGAGCGACAGACGGGTCGGTGTGTGGTGTATGCAGCATTGCTCATGGAGCTGAGTGTGGCACAGTTAATGAGCCAAAACTGGCAGCATGTGTGCCAAGTTTCGAGCATCAAGCCGAGTGTGTCGCTTTGCATGCACACCCTGAAGCTGCAAACCATCTGCCCCTGCCTTGCGCAACGCAACCCGAGCGGGAGCTAAAGGAATAACTCAATTTTCATAGAGTGGCTGTTGCACATGGCAAACCAATAAACACTTTTTGCAACAAATTTCAAACTGTGCCCGCAGCAGCGACAGGCACAGTAAAACTTTCTGACAGCGACAAAATGGCATACAACTGCCAACTGCCAACTGCCAACTGCATTTGGGCATGGACTCTTTTGCACCTGTGTGTTTCAGTGTGCGGGAATGGGTATAACCACCGGAAGCGCTTACCAAATTAACAGCAACGAGTGGCTGCAACTTTGCTGCAGCAGCACAGCAAAGAAACTCACTGACACCGAGGCAAAACAATAACAGCAACAAAATGTCTCGAGCACATTTCAATTTGTGCGCAATGCACACACGCACATACACACATACTCGCACGCACACACACTCGCACGCACACACACTCGCACGCACACACACACTCGCACAGTTCTACACACAAAGTTGCCGCCTGCATGGGGACAAATGCCAAAATATTTAGTTTTACAACAAAACTTTCGCATGGCGCTCGCACAATCGCAGAATTGAAAAGAAATATTGGCTGGCAGCGCCATCGAGAGAGCGAGACACAGAGATAGAGAGAGAGCGAGGGAAAACAAATACTGAAACAGCAACAGAAATAGTGGAAATTGAAACAGCAACGGCAACAGCAACTGAAGCTGCACGCGAAGCGGCCCAAAGTGAAAATAAAATTTCTGGTTTCTGTTTCTGCAGCAGCAGCAGCACAAAGTTTTTAGTTATTTGGCGCGCTCTGCCTTCGGTTTCAGCCAGGCCTGGCGCACCGCAGCTGTCAGCTACTGTGATTGAGCGCCACACGACGCCCGTTCATGTTTTGCATGACGATTTTGTTGCTTTTTGTTTTTCTAGATGTTTTTTCTTTTTTTTCTGTCTCATATAAGTCCAGCGATTTGTAAGCGGTTACAGAATATGGCTTATATGCGGATGATGCAAACGCTCAGAGGGAATTGCAGGCGGTATAGCAGCGCACACATGTTTAAGTGAGCAGCCTGAAAGTATGCTCCAGTTTTTAAAGAGCTTAGCGCGAGTCGAGCATGAGAGTGAAAAAGTAAATTTAATATTTAATTATATTCTGTATGGATTATTAGCATTTTTTGCAGCTATTCATATTGATGATTTTTTTAATAATTTATTAATTTAATTTTCTTATATACTCTTTATTTTCTTTCTGCTTTGTTTTCTTCAACTTGAACTCCAATCGCACTCAACCTTCGGTATACGCACTGCTTTAATTCGCAAGCTATAAATGTTTCTCTGCTGCACTAAATGTACTTTTTAATACGAGCATTTTTTAATAGGATTTAAATATTTTATAGTTGGAAATTGCAAAAGTTCAAGTCGCGCCGTGTTGCTGAAGTCTCTTCACGCAGTCGACAGTTGAGCGCGCGCGAGCGCGAGCAGGTTGCCGTTTTAATAATTTATTTTGTGTGCTCAGCAGGCTGCTCATTAACACACACGCACACACATGCGCGAGAAAGTAAAGCGCGCACACACACAAACGCTTAGTAGACAAGCTGACACTATGAGGCACGCACAAAACACGCACTCGGCAGCGACTCACCTTGCCTCAACTTGGCTGACGCTTTGGCATCGGCTCGGTCGGTCGGTTGCCTGCCGCATATCACCTTAATTACAGGCAACAGTCTGGGTGCAGTCACACGGCAAATGGAAGGCAGGCAAACGGCTTTTATGCTTGGGATCTCATTGCCACGCCCTGCTCGCCCCGGAGGCGCTCGGCCCCCCCTGAGGTACGTGCCATATTGTCGTTTGCTGTTACGCTTTAGCGATTTAGCACTGTACTTGCACAGCAGCAGCAGCAGCAGCAAACGGATTCAGCTTGCACTTGACTGCTGATAAGCGTGTGATTTCCACACACACACACACGTGCACAGACAACTACTCGCACACACACACACACACACACTGTAATAGCTGCCGTCACGGCCATGAATACATGCGCCGTTGAGTTGCGTTTATGCCGGTTTTATGTTACATCTAAGTGAAATTTAAGGACTCCACTCAACAGCATTCCAAATCCACTGCATAGTTCATATGCCGGGGGTGAGCAGCAGCGGGAGCGGGGCGTGGTTTGGGAATAGGGTCGGGCGTATGGGTGCGGCCATTCATATGATGAGTTTGCCTACTACGGAAGCAGGAAGCCATCAAGGCAAACACACATAGCTGCCAAACAGATACCCTTCTACACACACACACAGACACACACATTCTCGGCCAGTTCTATTAGGGCAAACAGAGCATTACGGACCGTGTGGCCGTGTGGCAGCATTTGCAGGTGCTGCAGGACGTTGCCACTTATTGCGACCACAGTTGGCAACGAGCTACGCTTCCGGTTCCATTGTGCAGCGGTTCAGTTCGTTTCGATTCTAATAACTCCAATTACAAATGGCGGTCGCTTAAAACCGTTGTGCATATGTGAGCGTGTTTTTCCCCCTGTCTGTGTGTGTGTGTGGGCTGTTGGCTCAACTTGTTGCAGGGCTTTATGACATGCCTGCCGCTTTATCCATGCTATTATTTCAAGGATTAACTGTGAAAGGACAACGCACGAATGCGCAGCCAAACACCGATGGCACTGGCCATGTCGCAGTCGCTGTCGACGCCTCTGTCGGCGTCGGCGCAGTTGCCGCTGGCTAGGATTTGCTTTGGAAAACAAATCACACATAAAACGAGGCGCAGTCGGCGGCGGCGGGCTGTGGGCTTAGAGAATGTGTCCAGCACAAAGGGATGCCCAATTAGAAGGCAATGAAAGTTGGCTGGAAATGAGCATGCAGACGGGCACGGGCGTAGACCACAGCTTGGGGCAAACAATTGAGCACACAGTGGCAAATTTGTCAGCTAACAAATTTTATTCCTTTACGGTTATTTACAAACTAGTTAACTCGATGGCTCGATGTGGTTGCGTGGGTGCAGTGTGGTGACTGGGGGAGGTGTGGGTGCACGTGTGTATAGGAATTGTTACCGTGTGCAGTTTGGGCGGGCATGGGCACGCTTACTTCACGCGAAAGCGGCGCAGTGCGGGTGGCAGATAATCCAGTCCCGATCCCAATTGCTCAGTTGGCAAGCTGGGCAAGCGCGGTGCACTGGCCTGATTGGCCTGGGATGCAGTCGGCGAGGCAAAGTTCAGCACGGGAGCGCTGCCCTCGTTGGAGATGCGCGATGCGCCGGGCAATTGATTATATTGATTCTGAATGGCCAGTTGGGCATTGGCCGCATCCTGCGGCGTGCGATACTTGACGAAATGCACCTCGGGCTTATTGCTGGAGGTGGACTTCAAGGCGTTCAACTGCTTGGCCAGGTTGGTGACATCGGCCTGCTTGCTGAGCACATAAATGGCGGTCTCCTGCTGTGCCGATTGCTTGGCCAGCTGCAGTGCAGCCTGCTCGAATCCGCGGTTCTCGGGCGTGCGAATGAAGAGAATGCGCAGCGACTTCTTCAGCGAATCGGCAATTTGCTGATTGTTAATACCCTCGTCGAATTGCTCCTCGGGCGCGGCATAGGTGTAGAACTCCTTCTGGAACTCCTCGATCAGCGGAGCAGGCTGTTGCACGAGGCCACTGGGCTGAACGGACGGCTCAATGGGCAGCGAGAGCTCAGCCTCGCCATGCTGCGGCAGTGACTGAACGGGTGTCTGCAGCGGCACCGTATCGAGAGCAGGCAGCAAACCGTTGCCGGGCACAAAGGAGAGACCCTCATCGGCATGGGCAACGGGCTGGTAGTTGTAGCCCAGCTTGTCGGCACTGCAGGCGGAGGCAGCCCAGAGGCAAATCAACTGTGGAAATGAAACGGAGGCTTTAGATTGGAGCAGCCGATGACGGCCGCGAGGGCTGCTGTTGTGAATGAACTTACAATGAATCCACGCATATTTCTTTTATTTCTCGTAACGCACAAGCCAAGCTGAGAGCTGAAACTAATGCTGGCTACTTGCGGGGCAGCTGCTTTTATAGGCGTAGTCGACTGCAACGCGCCCATTGCACACCCCACAGCCCGCCGCCGTTGCGTGCCGTGCGACCTTCGTGGCGTATGCGATATTAATTTGTTTTCTTGGCCTGTCCGAAGTCATTAAAGAGTCGCATGTATTTAAATATATCAGTCAACATAGGCCTAGTCTAGTCTACGCTCTGCTGGCCATTTATCTTAGCTTCAACGCCATCGCATTTTGATTTAAATGCATTTTACGACACATATAAATATGCATGGGCTACGGTCTGAGCCCCCTCCCCGTTGCCCTACCGCCTGCGCTGAGCCGGAAAAAAACCAAACATCAAATCCGTAGACCAAGCCTCTGCCAGATTCCCAAATTCACTTTGCCACTGTGTTGAAAAACAAAAAACAAACAAAATATAATAAGCAGCTACCGATTCCGCGCGTTGATATCCGAGTACTCTGTGGGCTTTGCGGTCGGCAACTGACCCAGCAGCTGCTAAGATGCTAATTATAATTCTCATAATTTCCCCGCCCTTCCCAAAAACTTCGCTTTTATCTATGTGCCTGTCTGTGCTGCTGACAGAGACCGACCATCTATATACGCTGGCCTCTTCGTCAAATGAAGTTTCTTAACTAATTTAAACTTTTTTGCCAGCTGCCGATGTGAACAACAACAACAACGGCAGCAAAAGCAGCGTATAATTATTCCTATTATAAGAATGCAAAATTCACTGCGTACAATTCGAGATATTTGGCAGCATTTTATACACTCGAAAGCCTACAGATTTGTATACTGTATATATAATTCGAACTTCTGCATTTATATAATACAGTATTAAAAAGTAAACTTACCCCAGTCACTATAGACCTGACTGCCTGCTGTCTGACTGTTTGGCTGTCTGTCTGTCCGTCTGCATATCTGCCTGCTTGTCTGCCTGTCTGTCAGACCATATTAACGTGACGGTAAGACCTATAGCTAGCAGATTTCGCTCTATCACTTGCATAAGCTGCAGCATCTCAAAGTTTAATTGCAAATTTGGCCACGCCTATGGCTAAAACTCTAATTAAATAATCGAATCTTGACTGCAGCTGTAGAAAGAAACAATACTAAAAACTTTAATAATCCCACAGTAACTCTACTGTTTAGTTTTGAACAACCTTTTACCCCACCCCCTCCCTTTTCGCTTAGGGTCAAACCACGCCTAATATGGCAATATCAAAGATAAACACAAAGAAAGCAAAAGGCCATCTGAAAAAAGAAGATTGGCAACACGCAAACTTGGCATCTGCTGTTGGAATTTGAGTAGGCTCCCCCGTTCGAGGTGGCTACGTAGTTGAACCTTGGACACACCTGTGCGGATATGGCAGCTGGAGCAAGTCATGAGCCTCCAGCCAGGATTAAAGCAGCCGCGTTACTTGCAGCGTTACCAAGAGACGACGACGACGAACGGGAAAATGCTGGCAGCTTTGACGTGACTGGCAAACTTTTTGGCAGGCGCCACTAACGAGCTTCGTTTGCTTGGCTACGGCTCCGGCTACGGCTTCAGCCTCAGCCTCAGCCCAGTCTCAGCCTCCGTTTCGCATGTTGTTCAAAAATTCTCAAACTAAAACTTGCTCAACAGATTTGCAGTGCCGGCAAGGATAGCGTTTTTTACGGCTGCACTTCACTGCGCCACATGGCGCAATATGCATGACTGTGTATGTGTGTGTGTGTGTGTGTGTGCGTGTGTCTGTGTGACCTTTGACACTAAAACAATTTGCTGAGCAACATGATGTCAGCCGCAATGTTGCCGTCGTCGGTGCCATCGCTGCCATAATTCAGCTGAAACATTCTTAAAGCTCCGCTTGTCGTTAAACTTAACGGACGGATGACGATACGCCCTCACATAGTGGGGAGGGGGGGGGGCTGGCATGGCTGGGGGGTTGAGTGGGTTGGTTGGTGCTGCTGTTGGCCGAACAGGCTCTGCCGCGGCGCATAGCTCATTAAAAAGTTTGCCAGCGACAACGTCGACAGCGCAAGACACATTGCCTAAGAAAATGTTTGCCTTGTGACAAGTGGGGGGGTAGGTGGAAGGCAGCAGCAGCAGAGAGGGAGGGAGGGCGGTCAGGGAGTGTGCTCGGCACCTTCATGATTATCCAAGAGATACTTTGAAGATAATCCGAAACAGTCAGCGCGCGAGACTGTGCGAGCTCAAAAGTGAAATGTTTCGACGCGCGGCCGACTGTCATTAATTATGCATAATACCAGACCACAGATACACAGATACACAGATACTCAGATACACAATAAACCAGATAGCCGACTGTCATCTCTAGCATTAAATGTTCCTTTGATTGAAATAAATTCGGAAATTATTCTGCAAGCCGCCAAGCAAAACTGATGAGCTTCACTCTGCACTGAAATTGCGGCACAATGTTTTAATTAAAGTTAATAGAATTTGTATGCATAGTTTGTGCCTCAAAGGGAATAAAACAAGCTGCGAAATTGGAACTCTTTGCAACAACTTTTCTAGTAAGTATACGGCAAGCTAATTATATTATTTAATCGAAAACAAGTTAAGAAACAATCTAGCCGGGCAGCTGCTCATAGAATAGCCTAACATCTATGCGCTTCGACTCTCTGAGAGTAATATTGATTTTACAGATTTTACCCCTTGAAAACCTTTTTAACATGCAAAAAAATCGTGCTTTTATTTTTCTATTTTTATGTCTATTTAAATTTAGCAGTCTTTGGCACAGGTCCATCTATACTTAGCCCTAACGCCGCTTGGCCGGTGGCAAATACTGCCTGAAGAGTGCCTGCAGCTTGGCCGCCTCCAGCTCGTTGACCTGCTCGTGGGTCTCGTAGTCGGCTCCTTTCTTGGGCAGGATCTGGAACACCACCGGTTCGGTCTGTGGAAGCTGCTGTGGAAGCTGCTGCGGCAGTGGTATTAGCTGAGACCGAGCCTGCTGTAGCAGTGGCTGTGGCCGAGCCTGCTGTGGCAGTGGCTGAGGCTGGAGCCGAAGCTGCTGCTGTTGCTGCAGGGGATTCAGCTCGATGACCTTGGCAGTCTCCACGGCATGGCTGCTAGTGCGTCCCGGCAATCGATCGTAGCTGCTCCTCAGGCTGTTCAGGGCACGACTGACATCCGTGGGCGTGCGATATTTGACAAAGTGTACGCTCGGCTTGTGGCCCAATTGCTGCTCGATGGCGACACGCTGCTGCTCCAGAGCGGCTGCATCCATTTGCCGCTGCAGCACGTAGATATCCAAAGCATTGTGCGCGGCCAGCTGCTTTGCAGTCAGCGTAAAGAGATTAGTTTCCGGTGTGCGGATGAAGACCACCTGTTGTGGCGGTGTAATCGCCTTGGCCAGCTGTCGCGCTGCCTGCAGCTGCGAACTTAGATCCTCCTCGGGCGGTGCGCTGTAGCTGAAGTATTCCGTGACCAGCGGTGGCGGGCGTGGAGCGTAGTCGTTGCTGCTGGCCGGCAGATAATAGTTGTTCAGTTGGGCAAGGGCATGGTTGAGGCACACGAAGAGCCAAAGTGTCTGCGGGATAGTGTGGTAAGTCGATTATCCGTACGAGTGTGCGGGCCCGCCTGCCCAGCTCAGTAGTTTCTCACCGTCAAGGCTCGCATTTCGCCTGAATCTGAATCTTGGGGATTCCCTGCTCGGTTCCTACTGCTTATCTCGTCTTTAGCGCTCGAAGCTCGGCTTGTTTATAATCTAGTCACAGCAACAAAACCATCCTTATATACGACACAAACAACAAAACTTACTTCTCGGCCGCGTTGGCTTTGTCTGCATTTTTATTTTTTGATTTTGTTGTATTATTTTTTTTGTGATTTTTTTTTTTATTTTTATGGACTTTTAAAAGATTTTTGCAAACGCTTTTGCTCTGGTTTTATGTGTGCGTTGCCTGCTCCGATTATCCATGTTAATGTCGTTCAATTTTGAAATGCAAATTTCCATTTCCATGGGCTGCCCAAGCACCAGACAAAGACGCAGACGCATCTCGGATTTGACCTGAGAGCGCGACTTGAACTTGAAATCATTCGCATAAAATTTACAAATGAGCCCCCGATTTGAATTAGTTATTCGAAAATAGACTCATATGCGATTTCTGTTCCCCGCCACAGCTATAGCCATTTATAACCTTCCCGATCCGCGCCGTTCCCCGGCGCTTTACTTTCACCTGAATGCGATTTTATGAGCGCGTTTTATGGCTGCCGATTGTGTTAATTTACACGTCATTTTTGATTTTTTCAAAGGTTTTTTAAGGTTTGCTTTTTTTCTCGTTTTGTACTTAATAAGCTTACAAGCCAACGAGCCTCGCTCCAGATTTTATACGATAAGCTGCTTAACGAAATTTACAACCCAAAGACATCGCAAAACAGCAACACATCCATTCATCGTTTCATTGTCCGGTTTATCGTTTTTTCTTCTTCTCTTTTTAGCTACAAGATACATCGATACATTTAGCGCAGTCTTAGGGAACTAGGTATATTTTATGTCTTAATCTACAGCGTTTTCGGCGAGTGGGCGCGCTTGCGTCGCTTCTGAGGTGGCAAATAACTGCGCGATATGGGAGGCAGATAGCTTCTCGCCGGCGTGCTGGTGGGGAATGCGATGCGACTGCCGGCACGATGTCGCTCGTTGGCTGTGAAATCGAAGTGCCGCGAGCGGGCAGTACGTGCGTCCAGATCGTAGGGACTGGGAGCAAGCTGCTGCTCCACAAGCGGCACAGGTGGCAGATCAATGAGTCCAGGTTGGTAACTGATCGGTGAAGGAGTCACAAAATTGGACACAGGCGGCAGGTAGCTGGGAAGAGGCGCGGCAGGCGGCAGTGCGGGCTCTTGTGGATACAAGGGTTGCTGCACTTGTGGCGTATACGTTTGCGGCGGTAACTCCTGAGGGGCAGCCACCTGTGGATAGTAGGCGGGCAATGCTGTTGCCTCTTTTGGTGGATAAAAGCTCTGTGACGTTGCCAGCTCCGCTGCCGGCACTGCCAACGACTGCGGGGCATAGTATGACGGCGGAGCGGGAGGCAGCTGCTGTTCCGACGACTGCGAGTAGCTCAACGAGGCGGCGGCAGCAGAGAGGGCTGATAACGGCAGCTGAGATGCTTGGGAGGCAGTATAAGCTGCCTGCGAGTAGCCCATAGCAGACGAGGAGGATGCTGAATATGCCTGTGCAGCTTGTGCGTCCTTGCCCAGCACATAAGCTGACTGCAAGTAGCCCAAAGAGGCAGGTGGCAAGGGCTGCGGCTGAGTCTGTGGCAGGGCTGCCGCCGCTGCGTACTGCTCCTGAATGTGCTGCTGGGCATGCGCAGCCTCCGCATCTGTTCTGTATTTGACAAAGTGAACTTGAGGCTTGTGTTTGTGGTGCGCTTGGAGCGCGCTCAGTTTGCTTGCCAGTTCGTTGGAGTCCGTCTGCTTATTGAGCACGTAGATGGCGGTCTTGTCCTCGCTGCTCTGCTTTGTCAGCGCATTGAGCGCGCCGAGCACGGCCTTGTTCTCCGGCGCCCTGATGAACACAACCTGCAGATTTTTTTGTGTTACATCGGCGATTTTCTGCTCTACCAGCTCGGCCTCGTCGTCGGAGTCGTAGGGTGCTTCGAAGGCATAGAAATGCTTGTGATAGTCCGCATGATCTTGATAATGATCTGCGGTTTCGTAGCCAGGTCTGGCAATATTCTGCTCATAATGGTAGCCCAGCTCGGCCGAGCAAAGCGCTAAGATGCTAAGAAACTGAAAGATCGAAGTTTTTAAATTGTATCCAGATTAAAGATCTGCATGGTCAGTTTTACCGCAATTCCTCGCATGTTGTTGCCACCACAAGTCACAGATCTCTTTTGTCCACTGCACAGTCAAAGTTGAAGCGTTTTATAATCTTCGCTCATAAGCTTTGCCACCATATCGGGACTAATGGTGGAATCGACTCCTCCATAAAAGGAAATTAGTTCAATGTTTGATGAAATTTTGTTAACGGCTACAAAATTCGCTTGACCCCAATAGAGATTACAAAATACGATGTGAAATTTTGTCATTTCGTTATTTAATACATTTCATTTCGAAAATTGCAAATACTAACTAAACAGATATGGATAACAATGGGAGCGATGCGTGGGAGTCAGTCAGTCAGTCGGTGTGGTAGGTCGGGTTTTATGGCTTAGACACGTTGACGCAGCAACGAAGCGGGCAGATACGAGTTCTCGGGCTGCTGGGGAATTGGAGCTGGTGCCGGAGCAGGTGCACGAGAGGCAAAGTTGAGAACGGGAGCCACACCGCCTTCCTGGTGCGATGAGACACCGCCAAGCTGATCGTATTGCTCCTGGATGACACGCTGAGCGTTGTGAGCATCCTCCGGAGTGCGGTACTTGACGAAGTGCACCTCGGGCTTGTTGTTGTTGTTGGTGCGGATGGTGTTTAGCTTGTCGGCCAGATCGTTGATGTTGGCCTGCTTGTTCAGCACATAGATGGCGGTCTGTTGCTCGGCCGAGTGCTTGGCCAGAGCCAGGGCAGCGTTCTCCAGGCCACTGTTCTCGGGTCCCTTGATGAAGACGACGCGCAGGTTCCTGCGAAGGTTGTTCGACAGCTGCTGAGCGTTTTCTGGAGCCTGGAAATCGCTCTCATCGGCAGTGTAGGTGAAGAACTCCTTGGTCAGCTCAGCGGGTGCCTGGTACAGTTGCTGGGGAGCAGGTCCGGCAGAGATCGAGGATCCGGGGGCGGCAGGAGGCACGTAGCCGAACTGTTCCTGACCCTGTGCAATGCCAGCGCTGCCAGGTGTGAAGGAGAGACCACTGTTGGCATGTTCCACGGGCTGATAGTTGTAGCCGAGCTTATCGGCGCAGGCAACAGCCAGAAGTGCAGAGAAGGTCTAGAGAGGAATACGAATTTGATGGGTTGTTCCACTCTAGTAATCCTCTAGCTCTACTCACCAATAGGATCTGCATGCTGAAGGATAATACTTTGTGTTCGCTTAGTCGAGTTCAACTGAAGTCTGTTGAGATTGGCAACACCTACGCTTTTTATATGCGCCCCCCATCGCATCGTCGCCAAATGATGTGACATTTCGCAAAACGATTAATTGACCCGAGCGCTTTTTTATTAGTCCTCTTTGCATTTTTGCACCACTTTTTTATCGTTTATGTCATTTCAATTCGCAGCTCACTTTTTCGATTTCGCATCTTTCACTGCATATTTTATTACCATTTTTATGGGCTCCGATTCGTCGCTTCTTCGTCGGGTCAGTCGAACATTAACTGCAACCACTCCACTCGTATTCAATATCAATTTGAGGCTCTTACCTTGCTGCCGCGGCGCCAGCTACGCGATAAGCGGGCCAAAACTGCAACTTAGTCGGACAACATTTTTTGATATTTGAATAATTAAAGAAAAGCTATTCATCAATGGAAAACTTGTAAGTTATACACTACTTAGTATTATCTTAATCGAATTCAAACCGAAAATATTACGCTATCTAAAAGGTTGTTTACCAAACTGAAAAACTTGTTTCTCTTTAGGTTAGCCCTCTGTCTCTGTGATATATACATATTTCTATAATCTGTTCCGGTTGATTCAATATCCAAATTTGTCAATAATGCGTAACTGAAGACTGGTTTTCTATGAGATTCTGTTTTCTCGAATTAGCCAAGCAATTCATAAGCAGTAGTAGTATTAATATGAAATTGGGAAAACTCATGGCAAGTTGACTGATTTGCAAATATCTCTGTGAATCGATTGTTTGCTTTGCTGCGATACTATTGCGTGTACTATATGGTATAAATTATTGTTAACGATTTTTCTAATAAAGTTTGGTGACTCTTTGTTGGTTTCTGTTTTGCTTATGCAAATCAAGGGTAGTGGGTGCTCTTGAATAGAGCGACTATTGTCGTGGGGGCTATTGAATACCGTGCTCGGATCGTCGGACAGTCGATTAGTCGATTGGTTGGTCGATCGGTCTGTTATCATTCATACATAATGTATTGAACTGGCTTCGACTGGCCTAGTCAAGATAGTTCCGTCTTGCAGTTGCCATAAATTTGGGTACCAGTAGTTTGTCTAACCTTTTACTTCACGCAGATTAACATTTTAATTATTATCCAAAAATTTTCGTTGATTGTTTTGCGCCTTTTGTACACACACGAAAATGTAAATTTTTTATCGATTTCCACTTGGCGGCGATGCTATCGACACCACGATGGAATTTTTATGGCATGTAGTAAATATGCTGCAATTTCTGTGGTCTGACAACAGACGACTCTATCCATCTGGTCGGACACATAGTAGACAATCAAGCATCATGGATACGTTTTAAATAAGAAGTATATTTCAATCGTTTTGACAAATCAATAGATAACACAGAGTCAACAAAAAGATAATAGGATTAGAATGTGGATTCACTGGATCGCAGTCACAGCAATCGCCTAGTAGCGGTAACGCAGACGACGCAGCACCGACGATGGCAGGTACGAGTTCTCGGGGATCTGTGCCTGTTGCTGACGGTACTGAGGAGCTGAAGCGAAGTTCAGCGCGTTGGCAACACCTCCGTTGTGGTTCTGGCTGGATCCGCCCAGAGAGTCGTACTGCGATTGGATGGCACGCTGTGCGTTGGCAGCGTCCTCGGGAGTGCGGTACTTGACGAAGTGCACCTCGGGCTTGTTGTTGGTGTTGCTGCGGATGGCGTTCAGCTTGCTGGCCAGATCTCCGATGTCGGTCTGCTTGTTCAGGACATAAATGGCGGTCTGCTGGTCGGCAGCCTGCTTGGCCAGAGCCAGGGCGGCGTTCTCCAGGCCACGGTTCTCGGGTCCCTTGATGAAGACAACGCGCAGACCCTTGTTCAGAGAGCTGGAGACGCGTTCCAATGCCTGGGGCTCATCGAAATCTTCCTCGTTGGCGGTGAAGGTGAAGAACTCCTTGTTCAACTCAGCAGATGGGGCTGGGGCGTTGTAAGAGACAGGGGCATCAAGTCCAGACAGTCCTGAGCCTCCCAGACCGCTAAGTCCACCGAGTCCAGAGCCACCGAGTCCAGAGCCACCGAGTCCAGAGCCACCGAGTCCAGAGCCACCGAGTCCAGAGCCTCCGAGTCCAGAGCCACCAAGTCCTGAGCTTCCGAGTCCAGAGCCACCAAGTCCTGAGCTTCCGAGTCCAGAGCCACTGAGTCCTGAGCCGCCCAGACCACCGAGTCCACCCAAACCGGAACCGCTCAAACCACCTAGTCCAGAGTCACCAAGACCACCGTCCAGGCTGCCAAAGTTGCTGCCGCTGCCAGGAGCGAACGACAGTCCCGAGCTGGAGTGTCCGACGGGCTTGTAGTTGTAGCCGAGCTTGTCGGCGCAGGCAACTGCCACAAAGCACAAGACGACAAAAGCGCGCATCTTTTTGTTTATTTATTTTTTTTGGAGGGGTTCTAGTTCTACTCGGAGCTGCGAGCGCAGAATGATGCTGACCAAGAGGTGAAGTGGCATTTTTATACTGACATGCATGGCAGCAATCTCAGAACAAGTGTTCAGCAACTATGCTGGAGATCAAGATAAGGTCCGCCCATTATGTTGTCGAACATGTTTTTTTTTTCACGACGGCAGCGGTGGCGGCGGCGGCGGCGTTGATTAAAATTTGATGAACTTCGGCTTACAAAGAAAATTTTTATGCAAATCAGGCAACGGGTCTTGACGCTGACAGAGCTGGAGGCATAGACAGCGACGGCGGCAGAGACTGCGTCAGCGGAGCCGGAGCAGCAGCAGCTCCAAATTGTTTAGCCGTTCGGTAGCCGAATTCTTTTGTTCACTCATTTTGTTATGCAAATCGAAGCCGCTGCGATTGAAAGTGAAGCTGCGGCTAATGGCCACAAATATTTTTGGAGCAGCAGTCGGACTTAATAATATTAAATTGCTCGGCTCAACAGTTTTTGGTCATTGTTTGTAATTTGTCAGACAAATCGAAACGTATCACAGTTTGAAAATTGCGTGGAACGCCAACACAACAAACATATGTAGAATGCCTTATAAAAACAAACGACATATGTGAAACCGGCAAAAGCATCGATACGGAATTCGAGTTGGAAAAAAGCAGCATAAAATGCTGTTAAAGAACTTGTTATATTTCTGATTTGCAAATTTTCATAAATAGCCAATGGCATCCTAATTCAACCCGTTGAACCCGTTTGCCAGACACAAAAAAAACCCAAATCCGTTTTCAACTTTGAATTCAAATCATTTTCATAAATCCGAATTCCTAAGCAAGAAAATGCTCATTCATGTCGACTAGAAAAAAACTTAAAATAAACTTAAAAACAAAAACTATGTAATCATTTGAATGAACTCTAGTCGATTTGTGCGAGTGACTGGCCAGTAAATACCCTGTTGTCAAATATGAAGTATTCATACCATTCATATCTTATTTTTTAAATATCTATATCTAAGTACTGGTTTTGATCTCCCTTATCGATAAAGAGTGTAAACAGGTAATTTAAAAAATATAGGACAAAAACACTTTAAGTTTTATATAATCCAGTTTGCATTTTTAAATGTAGAATTACTATAATCCTCTGTCTCGACTCTATGTGCAATTTGTACAAAATTTGCAATGCCCGTAGGAAATCAAAGGAACTGAGATTATCACTTCCTCAACGTTCTTCAATTTCGTTTTAAAATATTTCTTAAATTAAAATAACTATATAATCGTCTGTTACTTTATTGAGCATACCGCATAAACCATTTGTTGGAGTAGGGGGTATACATAACGTTTATCATCCAAATATTTGAGAATTTCATTTAACACTATTTCTTAAAGTCAAATAACTATATAATCGTCTTTTACTCTTTAGGTGCATACCCCATAAAACATTTGTAGAAGTAGAAGGTATACATATCTTTTATCAGCCAAATATTTGAGCATTTGAATATTTTAGGTAAAGAATTTTATTTTCGAAACAATAAATCAACAATAACAAAGATATTTATATAGATTATGAAAACAATGCTCGATCGCAGCGAGATCAGATCCGTTTCCGATCTAGAAACGCAAGCGACGCAAGATGTTTGCGGGCAGGTAGGTGCTGCCTGGGGTCACGGGAGGAATATACGAGGAAACGGGTGCCGTAGCCTCGGGCTCAGTGATCTGTGGGCCAAAGTCAGCGGCAGACGAAAAGTCATTGGGAATCGAAGCAGGAGCGGGAGCAGCAGCTGCTGCTGGTACTGGAGCAGACGAGGCAAAGTTCAGAGAGTGAGCCACTCCACCGTCTTGGTGAGCTGATTTGCCTCCCAGCTGATCGTATTGACCCTGAATGGCACGCTGTGCGTTGGCAGCATCCTCGGGAGTGCGGTACTTGACGAAGTGCACCTCGGGCTTGTTGTTGGTGTTGCTGCGGATGGTGTTCAGTTTGCTGGCCAGATCTCCGACGTCGGCCTGCTTGTTCAGCACATAAATGGCAGTCTCTTGGCTGGCAGCCTGCTTGGCCAGAGCCAGAGCAGCGTTCTCCAGGCCACGGTTCTCGGGTCCCTTGATGAAGACAACGCGCAGACCCTTGTTCAGAGAGCTGGACACTTTCTCGGATGCCTGGGGCTCGTCGAAGTCCTCCTCGTTGGCGGTGTAGGTGAAGAATTCCTTCTCCAGCTCGGGCTTGGCGGCAGCATAGTTATCGACGGATTGCTCGGCAACAGGTGCACTGGGCTGGAAACTGGACTCGGGAATTGATGACTGACCAATGCTGCCGATGTTGTCGGAACTCGATGCTGGACCGAAGTTATCGCTGGAGCCGGACGTGAAGGAAGGCGACAAGTTGCTGGATGAGCCTGAGGGGGTGAACAGAGGTCCCGAGCCGGATTGAATGGAAGGCGATTGAATGCTGTCCGAGCCTGCAGGCGCAAACAGAGATCCAGTGGAGGCAGGTGCGAACGAAGGTGCCAGATTGCTGGAGGCACTACCTGGCGCAAAGGAGAGGCCCGATCCGGAGTGGGCCACCGGCTGATAGTTATAGCCAAGCTTATCAGCGCTGGTCAAAGCCGCCAGGCAGCAGCAGAGTAGAACCGAAAAGTGACGCATCTTTTGCTTTGGAGACGATGGAGGAGTGTGATGCTTTATTCGGATACTACGATGGTTTTTATGCAGTCAAATTTGTAGAGCATTTACCGTTATGCAAAGTAACTGAATAATCCGCTCGAATTATGCATTAGTCCGAGTTCCGAGTTGACTACCGGCTTGTTGAATATGCAGCAGAACCGCATGATTAGACACAGGCTTCGGCAGGGGCCGCCGCCGCCAGTTCCACTTGCTATCCATGCTACCATGCGCAGAGATGATCGCAGCCGTAGAAGACCGTAGAAGTTCGCGGTGGATCGATAAAGCTTGCAGAAGATCATTATAGCGATGCGATCAGCGTCGCCATAAATTTCATATTAAATTCAATATTCTGCATCTGACAATAATTTTCATTATTCATGTTTGCCGTTTCTTCTTCTAAATAGATAAAACCTTGACGCGATGTATCTGTTTATCGCCATAATCAATATAAATCTAGCTATAATGGGTGGACTGCCATTGTTGTTGTTGTAGGTCGTAAACCAAATACGGTGCGATTCACTACAAATACGCGGTGAGTCTGAAACAAGTATGTGCAATAAACGCGGGACTCGAAGTGTTACCCAAAATCGCTCGAAAAAAGCAAAGAAACATGCAAATTAGGCGTGCCCCATCGCATTATACAGAAAACATATTTTAACGATCCGCGAAATTATTATTGAGGCTTTTGTTGCGGCTGAGGTTTTTTCTTTGCTTTATGCTAATGTTGCGGGTGGAATCGACCTTCCAGTTCGACCGGCATTGGCGCCGGAAGTGCCGACGACAGCATCTCTAAAAATAGACACCATCTTGTTTAACTTCTCTTTGCCGTTTGTGCTGCTCTTTGCATCATCGTTTAGCTAATTAACCCGACGAACTGCAGCCTGCGATGTCATCGCCAAATAAGTTAATTCGATAATTGGACATTTAATAAATTACTTGGCGCCGCTTATTAGGCAATCGCATCTAACACCAGCTGCACTCCCCCTCATTTGCATCCCCAACAGACTCCGAGGATGATCGTAAACTTCCCTCAAAATCTATGCAAAAACATTGGCAGTCCGCTTGTGGCAGCTCATAAAGATGCCACTGCTCCTTTCATTTTATTATTTATTACTAATTTAATAAACAAATGCAAATTCTGCAGATTGTATAGATAACTCAGCGACTGCAGTGCCTGCTATTGTTTGACCATTTCGGTCTCTGCAGGGCCGATGCTGGACTCGATATCTTCTTCGATCTGCAGTTATAAAAGTTAAGACTGCGCTTTGCCAAGGCAGATACTCATAATCGTTCAATTCAACAGCTCAAGCAACACTCAAGAAATCTCAATCTCAGGATGCGTGCCTTCGTCGTATTGTGTCTCGTTGCAGTTGCCTGCGCCGATAAGCTCGGCTACAACTATAAGCCGGTGGGACACTCCAACTCGGGGCTATCATTCGCTCCCGGCAACGGTGGCATTGGAGGAATCGCTGGTGGCATTGGCGGTCCCATTGGCGGCGGTTCAGGCTTGTCGGGTGGCTTTGGAAGCGGCCCTGTTGATATTCTTGGCGGTGGCTTGGGCGACTTAAACTCTGGTCTCGGTGGCGGCAATCTTGGCGCCGGTCCATCAGGTGGTCTGTTCAGCGAGAGCCGTGAAGCTCCTGTATCGTACAACGCCCCAGCTCATTCTGCCGAATTGGACAAGGAATTCTTTACCTACACCGCCAACGAGGAGGACTTCGATGAGCCCCAGGCATCCGAGAAAGTATCAAGCGCATTGAACAAGGGTCTGCGCGTTGTCTTCATCAAGGGACCCGAGAACCGCGGCCTGGAGAACGCTGCTCTCGCCTTGGCCAAGCAGGCTGCCAACCAAGAGACTGCCATCTATGTGCTGAACAAGCAGGCCGACATCGGAGATCTGGCCAGCAAACTGAACGCCATCCGCAGCAACACCAACAACAAGCCCGAGGTGCACTTCGTCAAGTACCGCACTCCCGAGGATGCTGCCAACGCACAGCGCGCCATTCAGGGTCAATACGATCAGCTTGGAGGTGCCTCATCCCACCAGGATGGCGGTGTTGCACCTGCCATCAACTTTGCATCGCAGGCACCCGCTGCCGTGCGTGAGAACCAGCACTCTGCTTCCGCTCCCGGTCCCAGCTATCTGCCCGCCAACATTCTGCGTCGCCTGCGTTTCTAGTTTCTGTTCGATGTACCTGAAAGTATCTGTTGTTAAAAATTAATAAACGAAATAAATTAAAAGTTGTATTTGAGGTTTTTCATTTTGGCCCAGTTCTCAAAGCATTTATATATCCAGGATATTTAATAAACTAATTTTAAGCGGACTATTCAGACACAATCCTGTATTTAATTGGTATGGGAATGGTATATTATATTATTAGATTTCCTTTTCAGAGTTCCAGCCATTGAAAGCAAAAGTTTCTTAAGAATTAAAAGTTTTCAACACAACCCCCGGAAATATTTGTGTTAATATTGAACTGTAATTTAAATATGGAATAGTTTTTCCTGAATTATTAATAACGCTCTACTCCCTGCTCTAAAATTATAAACATTCAAATGACACAAAGCCTAGGAATGCTTACCTTGAATAAAATAACGATGACGCGACTATTATATTATTTAATTGCCTTTGATTGGACAATGTTAGCTTTAATTTTATGGCTAAAGCAATAATCTCGAAAGTTGAATACAATTAAGAGGAAGAACTGTTTGTGCTGTTTATGCGCGCTTATCTATATATTTCATCTTTATTCATTCTATGCATATATTAAATTCAGCTTATCTACTGATCTTTGCAATCGAAAGAACATGCATTTTTGCCATGTTCTATACAATCTCTATATATGATATTTCATCGAATATTTGCAATGCAAAATCATGTCGTGTCTTGGAAAAGGAGCACGCAGCAAGTCCATCTCTAAAAGGAACTAGTTTGAATATGACGTCGAGAAATAAACAAGTATCGATACGGGGCAATAACCGAGCTTTTAAGCCGAGAGCCAATCGTCTTCATTCACAGAAAGTGAAGACACAAAAAACATTTCTTCCGGCAATTTTGTCACGATTTCAGGCAAAGTGCTGTTTCGTCATACATAAATTATTATCAGTGTTATATTAGTATTAGCGGTGGGTTCAAAGGCAACAGCCGCAGCTCAGCAGCTCTAAATTTCCCATTTTGATTTTATTCTCTATTCCTTAGTTTTACTATAGAAATATGCTTGTTTCGGATAAATGCGAATACCTGTATTATGGCATTTACGAGCTGTTTTTTTGGTTAATTGGACACGGTCATCTTTTTGAGAACAAGTTCGATAGTTTCACAGCAATTTCTCTGTATATGCAGAGATGTAGAGAGGGGAAACGGCTGGCAACTGTCGTGGGGAACCGGTCCACGCATTCCCGTCATCTGCACTCATCAGACAGCACAGAAAGTTGGCGAGCCTGTCTTGTGGGATAGTTTTGCATAATCGTTTCATAAGCGCACCACTTTGCATAAGATACCCGTTGAATTATGTGCCCGTAAAGAACCCATCCATTGTTCTAAGCGCGATCCCACTACGAGGGCGGTGTATAAAAGCCACGTTCTGTAGCATCAGGATTCAGTCTTAGCCATTGGCTGTTTAGAACACATAGACATAAACCTCTTTCTCTCTCTCACCATGCGTTTCCTTATCGCACTCTGCCTGTTCGGCGCCGCCTGCGCTCAGTACAACTACGGACAAGGACTTGACACCGGATCGGCCAGCAATAGCATTCCCAGTGTCTCGTACGGCAACAACGGCAACAGCGGCAGCTTCGACAACTACGGCATCGATGGCTCCGAGAGCAGACCGGGCTCCTCATATGCTTCCTCGGGCGGACTGAACAAGGAGTTCTTTACCTACGAAGCCGATGAGAACGATTTCGATGATCCCGCTGCCAGCGAGAGGGTTGCCAACAGCCTGAACAAGGGTCTGCGTGTCGTTTTCATCAAGGGACCCGAGAACCGTGGCCTGGAGAACGCCGCCCTGGCTCTGGCCAAACAGGCTGCCGACCAACAGACCGCCATCTATGTCCTGAACAAGCAGACCGACATCGGAGATCTGGCCAACAAGCTGAACGCCATCCGTCAGAACAGCAACCAGAAGCCCGAGGTGCACTTCGTCAAGTACCGCACTCCCGAGGATGCTGCCAACGCACAGCGTGCCATTCAGTCGCAGTACGATCAGCTGGGTGGATCCAGCCAGAACATTCATGGAGGTGTTGCTTCTGCCATCAACTTTGCATCCCGTGCCCCGATTGCCCACTCGAACGGTGGACACGGTGGACAGTTTGCCGCCAGCTCACCCTCGAACTCCTACCTGCCCGCCAACATTCTGCGTCGTCTGCGTCTGCGTTAAGAGAGAATGATGAGGATGAAGAAGAAGAAGTGTGTTTAATGCGAATTTCGCCAATGTCGCTGGACCGATTAGTGTTATTTTTTGCATTGTTCTATACGAAGAGCACACAATAAAATCGAAAACTGAAACTGAACCCAAAAATGATTGCCCAGATCTTGTTTCGAACCATCATATTTCTTTTCGCAGCGCATTCCAACACGTTATTGCATTTTTATGCTCATGATTTTGATTTTATCACTTTCCATATAATAACATTTATGCAAAGCCAAAGCCAAAGCTCTCGGCCCAAGAGCGCGAACACAAAAGACGAGCGCGCTGCCGTTTTGTAGGCGGAAAAAACATTTAGCGACGCCGTCGCATTGTTTAATGAGGCAGCCACACTGACAGCCTCGAAGACAGATTTGTATAAATAATAACCCACGGTGCGCAGCTAGACAGAAACCAAACAATCGTCAAGCCAAGAGAACCACTGCAGCAGAATCTAAGATGCGTGCCTTCATCGTAAGTTCTTCCTCGTCATCCTTCTCAGCAAGCGCAAGGATATCCTAACTGAATCTCGCCTCCTATTCGAACAGGTTATGTGCCTTGTGGCAGTCGCCTGCGCCGATAAGCTCGGCTACAACTATCAGCCCGTCGGACACTCCGACTCCGGTTTGTCCTTCAGTCCAGGAAGCGGCGGTAGCATTGGAGGTGGCCTCATTGGCGGTGGCAACATCGGCGGTGGCAGCCTCGGAGGTCTAGGAGGTGGCAATCTCGATAGCGGCATCGGCGGTGGCAATCTCGGAAATGGCATCGGCGGTGGCAACCTCGGAGGTGGAAACCTGGGAGGTGGACTTATTAGCGGTGGCAACCTCGGAGGTGCCAACCTGAATGGTGGTCTAATTGGCGGTGGCAACCTCGGCAGCGGCAACCTCGGCGGTCTTTCCGGTCTTGGAAACCTCGGTGGTTTGTCTGGAAGCGGTCTGGATGCCCCCGTGTCATACAATGCCCCTGCCCCAGCTGCTGAGCTCGAGAAGGAATTCTTCACCTTCACCGCCAACGAACAGGACTTCGATGAGCCCCAGGCTTTGGAACGCGTCTCCAGCTCTCTGAACAAGGGTCTGCGCGTTGTCTTCATCAAGGGACCCGAGAACCGTGGCCTGGAGAACGCTGCTCTGGCTCTGGCCAAGCAGGCTGCCCAGCAGGAGACCGCCATCTATGTGCTGAACAAGCAGGCCGACATCGGAGATCTGGCCAGCAAACTGAACGCCATCCGCAGCAACACCAACAACAAGCCCGAGGTGCACTTCGTCAAGTACCGCACTCCCGAGGATGCTGCCAACGCACAGCGTGCCATTCAGGGTCAATACGACTCTCTGGGTGGAACCAGCCAGGCTCATGATGGTGGTGTTGCCCCAGCCCTGAACTTCGCTTCTCAGGGTCCAGTGCGTCAGGCTCAGGCTGCCGCGCCCGACAACTCGTACCTGCCCACGTCGATCTTCCGTCGTCGTCTGTAAAGAGTTCCTGCTTGGTGAATAGGGAAACAATTTCCCTAGTGAATTGTTGAGTAATTCTACTGATTGTTTTAAAATTTAAATGAATAAAATTATATATCGATTGTAAATTTATAACTCTGTGATGGGAGCGTGGGAAAGGGCATGAGTCACAAGTAGACAGTCTAGGTGCAACAATGGCAACAATGACAAAAGAGCTGGACTTAAGTTCGAAGTTTAATGTATTGTATTCTGTAGTATTCTAATGGGGTAAACAGGTGCTTGAATAAATATATTATGATTCAATTATCAAAGCTTAAGCAGTTTAATTTATACAGTATATTAAACGCTGACTGAACTTTTTCATTGGTCAGAATTCTTTTTCTAATGTTTTCTCTTAAGTAGATTGTTGCGTGCCATCTGTTTAGTCTAATTGAACGATTGATTCTAGAGTGACCTTCAATGAAAGTGTAATTTCTTCATTTGCTTGTTATGAATAATTATGCAGTAAATAATTTATTTTCTGTTTTATTGTATTGCATTATTTCCTCTTAAGGATTAAGTGCATATTGAGTGGATTAATGACAGTCGGCATTGTCAGACAAACACCTCGTTTGCGGAATTTCGCACAGTGGCGGCATATCAAAGACATCGACTAAATACACCCCCTAAATACTGCGTTGACGTCATGCCCATAAATCAATAACTTAAGCACTTGTCAGCAGAGTTGGTACAACCAAATTATACACTCAACCGTTCAATAAATTAGAGAAAAACCCAACTGCATATGTCCTACATAAAACAAGCTCGTAGCCTTGTCGAGGAATTTGATAGATATATTTATTATATATAATAGGCAATTATGACCCATCTTTATGACAGCGATCTGCATATAAACTTATTTCGGCGTGCTTGCAACATATTAATTTTATAATTTTATATTAATTCTTGTAAAATTATTGAATAAAAAACACCGAAATTTGAATAAACTAAAACAATCAGACGCAGCCGTCGTCGTCGCAGTCGGAATCGCAGCGGTTGCCCATTGAAACTCAACAAAAATTCCAAATCGACCATAAAACCGTGGAGCCAAAAACCTTTGTAGGCGGCAAAACACAGTGGCATCAAAGTGATTTCTATGCATGCCAAGCCAAGGCGGCGGTTTTGTTTTTATCAGCCTCGCACATAGATTTGTATAAATAATAAAGATCGAACCGAGCAGAAGACAGAAGCAATTGGTGACTCGAAGTAGAAGAACCAAAAAACAAATATCAAACAGCAAAATGCGTGCCTTCATCGTAAGTACCAAAGGATCTCACACAACTGCAACCGAGCATAGCTAATCCTCCACGGATCCATCCCTCCTACCCTAGGTTATGTGCTTAGTGGCTGTGGCCTGCGCCGATAAGCTCGGCTACAACTATCAGCCCGTCGGACACTCGGGATCAGGACTCTCGTTCACACCCGGCAGCGGAAACGGAGGCTCCCTCAGCGGTGGCTCTCTGGGCGGCCTCGGCTCTCTTTCTGGACTGAGCGGTGGTGGCCTAGACAGCGGCTCCCTGGGCGGTGATGACTTCGGAATTAGCGGTGGCAGCCTCGGCGGTGGAAGCCTGGGAGGTGGCAACCTGGGAGGTGGCAGCCTGGGAGGTGGCATCGGCGGTGGCAACCTCGGAGGTGGCAGCCTGGGAGGTGGCAACCTGGGAGGTGGTAACCTCGGCGGTGGCAACCTCGGCGGTCTTTCCGGTCTTGGAAACCTTGGAGGTCAGTCTGGAAGCGGTCTGGATGCCCCCGTCTCATACAACGCCCCTGCCCCAGCTGCTGAGCTCGAGAAGGAATTCTTCACCTTCACCGCCAACGAACAGGACTTCGATGAGCCCCAGGCTTTGGAACGCGTCTCCAGCTCTCTGAACAAGGGTCTGCGCGTTGTCTTCATCAAGGGACCCGAGAACCGTGGCCTGGAGAACGCTGCTTTGGCTCTGGCTAAGCAGGCTGCCCAGCAGGAGACCGCCATCTATGTGCTGAACAAGCAGGCTGATATCGGAGATCTGGCCAGCAAACTGAACGCCATCCGCAGCAACACCAACAACAAGCCCGAGGTGCACTTCGTCAAGTACCGCACTCCCGAGGATGCTGCCAACGCACAGCGTGCCATCCAGGGTCAATACGACTCTCTGGGTGGAACCAGCCAGGCTCATGATGGTGGTGTTGCCCCAGCCCTGAACTTCGCTTCTCAGGGTCCAGTGCGTCAGGCTCAGGCTGCCGCGCCCGACAACTCGTACCTGCCCACCTCGATCTTCCGTCGTCGCCTGCGTCTGTAAGGAGTTGATGGAGTTTGATGGCTAAAGCGCACGAACTTTGTTGTTACCAATTGTTGAATAATTTTTTAAACTGAATCTGAAATAATAATTTTTTAAACGAAAGTCAAAGATGTTTACCTAAGTGGAATGTTATGTGGAAATCAATCAATATCATTATAGTCGGGGATACAAGTTGTTTTCACTTTCGGTATTCTAACAAGTTTTGGCGATGAGAATGAATTTTCGCAAGTCTAATTCGATCTAACGACATCGAACTCCACTAATAGTGATCCGCTAATTTGAGACTAGATTAATGTTGACTCTAGGCTAGTCGAAGGTCACCCGGTAATCAGATACCGTTAGTCGACCCGATTTCCATTGTCAACTCGCTGCGTGTGCCACGTACAATTAGAAAGGAATCTCAAGTGCAACCCACACAAAGATAGAAAACTATAACTATACACACACGAACACACACAGACAGACAGACATTGCCGGATGGATAAGCTAGAAAGATTTATGTTGCGATCGAAACCAGATTTGCTATAAAGAAGACGCTATAAAAAACAAATACAAATCTAATCATTAATTTTATTGTGCTGACGATCACTTTTTTGTTGAAATCATTAACAAATACGTGATTCTGTATTAAGAAAAAGAAAGAGAAAGAGCGAGACAAAAGAGTCCGTCAGTCGACGGGGTTGCGTGTGCTTAGCTCAGTTTTATGCATAAATTATAAGCCAATTATAGGTGAATCACGATCAGCCAATCCGGCGATCGGAAACAGTCGCGACAGCGTCGGCGGCTCGATTGAAGCTGTCCAAAACAATGTGTTAAATGTGTTAAGAGCGAAATTATGTTAACAGATTAACAGCATTCCAAAAACCCACCGGCCAATCACAGTTCGTCCAATAGATCGTCGTAGACGTCGCTGTCGCCGTCGCCGCCGCCGCCGCCGGAGTCGCAGTTACGGTCGTGATCGTGATCGTGAGCGTAGTCGGGGTCGGGGTCTTCCGCCAGCATCGGGCATCAAGAAATGGCATGAAAGTGAACGCAACGGCTTAATTCGACTAGACCAACTGGTCATTAAGTCAACCAGTCATCTAGCCAAGTGGTCAAGTGTGGTCTAATTATAGCCCCCGTCGGCGTTGGCGGTATAAAAGCTAAGTTAATATAGTCACCATCAGCATTCTACCAGAATTGTATAGAACGGCAAGATGCGCGCATTGATAGCTTTGTGTTTGGTAGCTGCTGTGAGTGCCGGCCGTTTAGGCTATAACTATAATCCCGGCAGCACGGGCAGCATTGGTAGCATTGGCAACATTGCCCCTGCAGCTTCCGAAAATGTTGGCAGCATTGGTAACATTGGTTCTGCCTCCGCACCTGGGCTGGTTTCGGTCTCGCGCGGACTCGGCGGTCCGGTAAGTTATGAGGCCACGCCTCAGGCCGGCGTGCACAAAGAGTTCTTCTCCTTCCATGCCAACGAAGCCGACTTCGAGGATCCCGATGCGGCACGCAAGATTGCGGCCGCGTTCAAGAAGAGCGTGCGTGTGATCTTCATCAAGGCACCCGAAAATCGAGGCTTTGAGAACGCTGTGCTCGCTCTGGCCAAGCAGGCTGCCGAGCAACAGACCGCCATCTATCTGCTGCACAGACAGCCCGACCTCAACGAATTGGCCAACAAATTCAACGCCATCCGTCAGAACAGCAACGCGAAACCGGAAGTGCACTTCGTCAAGTATCGCACCCAGGAGGATGCCGTTAACGCACAGAAGGCCATTCAGAGTCAGTACGACTCATTGGGTGGCACCAGCCAGAATATCAACGGAGGCGTTGCCAACGCCCTCAACTTCGCCTCGCGCCCGTCGGCTCCCGTTGGCGCCGCCCAGCCCCAACAGCCCGATGCTAACTATCTGCCCTCATCAATACTGAAACGCCTTCGTCTGAAAAAGTAATTTGTTGGTTCGAATGATAATTAGTTAAATATAAATGTTGATCGATTTATAAATACAGTAATAGATTCCGAAAATATACAGTATCTTGTTATTTTAGTGGGATATAATTGCTCTAAGTAGAGTAACTGGGAAAAAGTCTATTGTGACAGTTATTTTCTTATATGTAATTGGAAATAGTTTGCACTTATTTTCTCTTTGTTAGTCTATTTCGAATGCTTGTACCGGCTTTGTGCTAGTTATTTTTTCTTCAGGGTCAGCTATTTATACGGAAAAATATATGGAAACGTTGTCAAGCCTTAACACTTTGTCGATTTATAGGTAAATAACGAGATTTCTTAATTTAACTGTGATTGGCTTGGAAATGTTAAGTGTGCTATGTAGTGGAAATAATATGAAACTTATTCAAGGCTTGAAGTTTTAGGGAAAATCACGCAAAGGACTAAGGTATAAACTAACAATGGAGAAAGGTTATCTTCGACATGCCGAGGGCTTGAGCCTTAAATCCTTGCAACTTTGCCAAAACCCTGACGAATTGTTCTTCTGCTAATAATTCGACCATAAGATAGATAGAAAATTGCATGCGAATCGTTTATTTTTAAAAGAAGCTGTAATATCCACTTTCCATTGGGATAGATATTACTAAGCCGAAGTCGATGGAGGAATACAAATAATCAGTAAGCAGCTAATTTGTAGGAAATTGAGTTTATTTAAGCATTATTCAACAAAAACTAGGATTAAAAATCAGTCAAAGATCGCGGGCATTTCAATAAATTGATCTAAATCTAACTGACAATTTAAACACGACGGAAGATCGAGGTGGGCAGGTAGGCGTTCTCGGGCGACTTGGCGGCAGGCTGACGTGCAGGACCCTGAGAAGCGAAGTTCAGGACGGGGGCAACACCACCGTTGTGAGCCTGGCTGGATCCACCCAGAGAGTCGTATTGACCCTGAATGGCACGCTGTGCGTTGGCAGCATCCTCGGGAGTGCGGTACTTGACGAAGTGCACCTCGGGCTTGTTGTTGGTGTTGCTGCGGATGGCGTTCAGTTTGCTGGCCAGATCTCCGATGTCAGCCTGCTTGTTCAGCACATAGATGGCGGTCTCCTGCTGGGCAGCCTGCTTGGCCAGAGCCAAAGCAGCGTTCTCCAAGCCACGGTTCTCGGGTCCCTTGATGAAGACAACGCGCAGACCCTTGTTCAGAGAGCTGGATACGCGTTCCAAAGACTGAGGCTCATCAAAGTCCTGTTCGTTGGCGGTGAAGGTGAAGAATTCCTTCTCGAGCTCAGCAGCTGGGGCAGGGGCGTTGTATGAGACGGGGGCATCCAGACCGCTTCCAGACTGACCTCCAAGGTTTCCGAGACCGGAAAGACCGCCGAGGTTGCCACTTCCAATGCTGCCACCACCGATGCTGCCACCGCCGATGCCACCACCGATGCTGCCACCGCCGAGGTTGCCACCTCCGATGCTGCCACCACCGAGGTTGCCACCACCGAGGATGCCACCGCCGATGCTGCCACCGCCGATGCTGCCACCTCCCAGACCACCACCGCCAATGAGACCACCGCCAATGCTGCCACCACCAATGCCGCCGCCAAGGCTGCCACCACCAATACCACCACCAATGCCGCCGCTTCCAATGCTGCCGCCGCTTCCTGGACTGAAGGACAGACCGGAGTCGGAGTGTCCGACGGGCTGGTAGTTGTAGCCGAGCTTATCGGCGCAGGCGACTGCCACGAAGCACATAACCTGCAGAGAAGAATGAGAATGGGAATGAGATAATCCTTGAGTGCGACTGCAACTGAGTCCTCAGCGTGGGTACTTACAATGAATGCACGCATCTTGAAGTGAAGTTCTTTAACTTTGACTGTTCGTTTGTTTCTGACGTTTGAGGTACCAAAAGGTCTACTATTTATACGAAAACCATCGAACTGTGTCACTCGACTGCGCTCAAGTTCATGCAGAGATCGAGCCGCGATGGTCGCCATGATCTCAGCAGTTGCTGCTGCTGGTGCTGCTGCGTCTGCGACTGCTGCTGCTGCTGCTGTTGGGTTGTTGTTGCTGCTGTGCTGCTGCTGCTGCGACTCTGGAAACCTGTAGCATTTAGCGATGACTTCTTCTGCTGGCTTTGTCTAACGCAGCGTCGCAGAGCCCTGAAATAAAAACAAAGCCATCAAAAGTGCCATACAAAGCGCATCGCTGCGCGAGTCGGGCCTATTCTTGCAAATATCTCAGCTGGCATTATGCAAATCGCAGACGCAGCCCTTGTGCAAGACAACAACGAGCCAAAGCACGGGCATGTTGAATATATGTACACTTATTATATATAATTATATGTTATTTAATACATAATTAGCATGATTTGCATAAATAGAAATTATTTTCTTCTATTTTGTATTTTTTTTTCATAGAAAACTAGTCAGCTTTTGAGTAGGTGTCGATGTTGTTGATACCAATTTGAAATTGGCGGTGGCGTCGGCGCTTCAAAAAAACAAGTTCGAGGTGATGTTTAAAATTCCCAGTCGGTTTCAGAGATTTCTAGTTTGGGAATTCCCATTCGATTATAGCGTCTAGTTTGCTATGAATATCGGACTTTGCTACGTTTGATTGTCTACTATTTTGTAGATGGTTTGTTTTTTTCTCTTTCTGATATTGGACCCCTGAAATTTATCAAGTTACATTTGCAGGAATGCGCGTGTGTTAAACAAAACAATGGCCTCAATGTCTATAAAATGGCCAGAAACAGAAATCAATTTTCGTATCGTATCTTTCGCATCCGTTTAGATCTCCCCTCCCCCTCCCCCTATCCTAAACTTCTTCACGCAACCGACCCCACTTAAAACGAACGCGTTGTTTGTTAGCCCGTTTCGACTGTGGCGCACTGCCTTATTGCCAAAATAGAAGCAATAAAGTTAACAAGCGTTGCGGCCTTCGTGTTTTTACTGTTCGTCACCTGAAGCGATGCGACGGTAATCAGCTGGCGCCAGGCGACCATTTAATCTGATCAGCGATTATCACGTTTTCCATCATGCTTTATTGATATCATAAAAATTATTGTTTTCTGATTTTGTTCGAGCCCTGCTATAGATAAATAAATACCAACAACATATTCGAAAATATGTTTTTTTTTTCTCCTCTCGTCTCGTACCGAATTCATTTGCATAATCCGATTGGAGATCTTGGACTCGGCCGATGATTTCAGCATTAGCGATAGATCCATAACTGCGATAAGCCGAATTGATTTGCAAATCGATGGCGCCACAATCGCGGATATGTTAAGCTATGACTAAGTCAAGTCACATTGAACCCCGCAGCGAAAAATCACTCAAATGCACAAAAAAAAGAAAACAACTTGGCACACTCACTCTCAGATTTTGACAGATTGAACGTTTCGCAATAAAAAAGAATTCATTCTTGAAACTCTCTGATGAATCGCTCTATTCAATTCATGAGTTTGGTTGCCCTCTCTTACCCCCTCCCACCTCTCACACACTCTGCTAAAAGAAGTTGTCAATCAAGGCACAAAAATAGGCAGAAATAATTTGTGCTTGTCTTGGTTTTTTGTTATTGACTCCACCCCATATAGCGCGTATCAAATAACCTGCGACGCTTAGACGCCGGCGCCGACGCCGTTGCCGACTGCGCTGCCAGCGCCTATCGCTGGTGGCAATGTCATATGCAAACTAAACAAATGTAAACATATTAAAATAAACCAGCTACAATTTCAAGGTCTCGGGCGCCACACGCTCATAAAAGATGCACGCAGCAGCAACATAAAAATCCAAGAAGAGATACCAAAAAAAAAAATAGAGAAAAACCGTCACCAAATAGCGCAGGCAGCCGCAACGCCCAACAACAACAACAGCAGCAGCAGCAGCCACAACTGATAAAAGCGGTTGGACAACGTTGGTTAAGGGGCGCATCAATAAATAAATAAAATGCGACCAGGGCCCGTCTCGGGTCGCGGGTTAGGCATCGAGCCGAGAGCCGCATTTTATGCAAATGCCCCACGGGTCAATCGATCTATTTATTTGCAAAGCAGGCAAGCAGTTCTTCAGATTCTTTAAGTTTTTCAAATCTTTCAGAAATTTGTATAATTTGGTCCTTTTAATTTATGTCGCAACGGGTGTTCTGGCTGCAAGGCGGAGCCTTTCAAGTGTCGCCATCGCTGGCAGATCGAATCAGCCGCCTTGCCATAAATTGGAGCATTAGTCAACTAAGCTAAATCATCGAGTTTATCTAAAAAACTTGCAAATCTCTTGTCAGCATCATTCGAGTGCCAGTCTAACGAGTTTGTTTAGTTCTTTCTTTCGTTCTTTCGTTTTGCATAAATGTTTGTGCCGCCGCCGCCGGCGATACCGCTGCCACTGGCTAAGGACTTCTCCATATAATGTGCAAATGTTTCCGCATACCACAGAGTTTAAAACTGAACAATACGCGCAAAAGAAACATGCAAATTTTGTTAAATT
The DNA here is from genome assembly GCA_018151445.1 of Zaprionus inermis. NCBI lineage: Eukaryota > Metazoa > Arthropoda > Insecta > Diptera > Drosophilidae > Zaprionus > Zaprionus inermis. Next base: position 1,203,987 of record JAECXD010000640.1, on the reverse strand, counting down.
TGCCATGCAAATAAATTATGGCAATTATTGCAGGCAACAAAATAGAAAACATATAACCAAAACCAAAACCGAAACCGAAACAGATCCAAACTGAGCGAAGCCCAAAGCCGAGCTAAGCTCGTAAAATATAAAATTTTAATAACTCGTCACCTGCGACAAAATGCCAGAAAGCAACAACAACAACAACAGCAGCAACAACTAAAAAAAAAAAAAAAAAAAAAAAAAAATACCCAGAGAGAAACAAGAAAAAAGCGATATAAATAAATAAATCAAATTATTGCCACTCTGGCCAATTTATTTATCAATTTGCCAAAACGGTCAAAGCGTTTTGTGTAAACAATCAAGTATCGACGAGGCAACCTGAGGCATGGCGAGGCGAGGCGAGCAGCTGCTGCTGCTGCTTGTGATTTTTTGGCAAACAGACATAAAAATTATTTATTTTGGAGATGAGCATAAAAGAAATGCGATTTGGCCATGTCGCTAGAAGTGCCTAATGCGAGGAAATCAAGCGTTGACATTACGAGCACCGCAGCAAATTGATGACAAAGTCAAAACACTTGCAGCAAGTACAGTGGGCAAACAGTACGCAGTAGTCTGCCCCGGCTTTAACTGATATATTCTACTTTAGTCGCTCTCTCTCTCTCGCTGTCTGTCTCTAGGCACATAAAACATAAAACGCAAAAAGTGCGCACATAAATTCGCAGCTTATTGTGAGCGTCTCGCGGCGCCCACAAGTAGGCAATAACTTATTTGTGCAGAGATGAGTCCTGCAGGCAGGCGGGCGGGCGGTATGTAGCAGCTAAGCAGCAGCCGCTGCGCCGTTAAGCACGTGTACTAGTAGTGGCAGTCGACGGCAGTCGTAGCCGGCTCACAGCTGACACTTGTGCCCTGCTTTTTATTTTAATTGCAAACATGCCTACACATAATGCCCACATAATGTCCTCGCCGTGTCTGTTTTTCAAACTCGTTGCTGAATAAGGACACTGGCACTTTACGAGCACGAGCATGAGTACGCGCAGCAGCAGCAGCAGTAGCAAAAACAACAACAGCAGCGTCACAAGTATCTTTAATGACAACAACAACGTGCGACTTTTGCATGTGCAAATTGTCGTTTAATTTATTAAGCGAACGCGACGGCTTTTAATATAAACATAGAAAACACTAATTACGCACACACACACACACACACACACTGCTGTAATTAGAAAATAAAGCACCCACTCAGGCACACACACACTGAAAGTCATAAATTTCTTTTGGCGCACGGTGCGTATACGTGGCGGAAAATCATCAAAATATACGTCGAGCGTAGCGCACTAACAATAAACGTACAACAAGATGACATAACTAAACCAGGCAGGCGGTCGCTGCATTTGCCCGTTGGCCGCTCGCTCGCTCCGTCGTTTGGCCGTTGGCCTCTGGCACGGAACGGGTTAACAAGCCAGACAACTTTTTTGGCTGCTGCTGCTATTTGCCTATCACCTGGTTTGTTGGCCTTTTCGCTTTTGTTCGCTCTCGCACACCCGCTACGAATTTAATAGCCGATTTGAACTTGAAGATGTCGCCACATTGATTTGCATTTCTAATGAATTCAAAACGAGAACTCACCCAAAACTGCAGGCAGCAAAACTTGCGTAAAGTTTCAAATTTCTAGGCGGGCGAGAAAACTGAGCGGGGTATTTGGATATAATACCAAAATGAGGGAAGAGCTGGTCTTATAATATTTAATTTTTCAAGCTATTTTCTCTTATTATTAGGCCAAGTTCGAGGCCAAGAGAACGACACAAATAGGCAGACAGAAAGGAAGAACGACAGAGAGAGTGTGAGCGGAAACTGAAAAGAATGTATGATACAATTGGGGAAAAAATTGTAAAATTTTATTTAGTCTTAAGTATCTGCACAAGTATCTTCTATTAGGTTTACTTTAATATGTAACTGCTTCAAGTATTTTAAAAATGACACACAAATAACCCAAGAAATTTCTCTGACAATGTCACTAACAGCTTCAGTTTTAATTAAACTCGACAAATTGAATAATAATGTTCGCAAAAATTTCCCTGCAAATTAATTGTCAACTGCTGTTTATGGCAACTCTGGCTGGCTTTATGCGAGTGAGTTGCCAAGTGTAATATTGTTGCAGTTCAGTTTGTTTGTCTCTCGGTCTGTTTGTCCGCGTCGAATTATGCCAGTTACCTACGGAATTCATGCTGTGTCAGCTCATTTCGGACTCTGACACCCACTGTGCAGCGTGGAGCGAGGAGAGGAGGAGTTGGAGTGGCAGGGTATTCCGACATTAATGCGGATTTAAAGTGTGCACGGCGAGTGGCTCGTCGAGTGCTTTGCTTAATGTTTTTGTTTGCTTTGCTTGCCCCAGACCGGGCTAGTCTTGAAAGTGTCTGCACACGCCGCGTATGCTTGATGCGAGCCCGTCTACTATGCCTGTCAAATAGTCGTATTGGGTATTCTGATGTCTCCACGCAAACTACGACTAGTTGTCCCGCCCACTCAACGTTTATGCGCCGCACATGACAATGAGTTCAGGCTCTATTTTCAGTCAGAACATAATGCGCATTACCCGCACTCGTCACGTCACCGAACGAGACAAGTCCCCGACCCAGTTCGGGCCCAACTGGGGGCCCATATTAAGTGCTGCCATGTATTGTAGTTATATCAAAAGTGACTTTGGCACGTGTGCCGTCCCCAGTTCGTCCAGTAAACTTTCACCCGGAGTCCTTCTTCCCGTGTCTTCTGTCTCGACATACTATACTCAGTTTGACGAGCGGCCCGATTCGAGGTGTGCGAAAATGGTGAAACTAGCAAACGATGTAATAACAATTCCTGCAACGTTCTCAGCGCATGTTTCGCCGTTTCGTACTTCGTTGATCTTTGTGCGGTTTAATCAATCAGCGAAAAGTTGCACGTGCTCTCGGCCAGTCGCACACACACACACACACACCCCCAACCAGGCACCACTAAGCCGGGATAATTTATGAAGCTGAGAGCGGAGAGTCGAATAAATGGAAATCGTTAGCTTAGCCGATTAGCAAAGCTGACTATTGGAAATTTCATAAATACCCGTTGCCATCATATTTTGATAATCCCAAAGTAGCAAATGGCAAATGCTTTTCAAACTGTTTTCCTTTCGATCCCTGTCTGCCTGCCACGCCCTCGTTCTACGTTCTTCGCTTCCGTGTTGGGCTCTACATTGTGCGTACGTGCGCAGGTGACAGAGCTGTCAGCCCGGCCCCAACTTGCTGACAGTTATCTATGCAGAGCATATATGCCTGCATATGTGAGTGTGCATATTGGCAGCTGCTGAGTGTGTGTGTGTTTGTGTGTGGGTGTGGTTGCATACTTTTTGCTCTATCAATAAGCCTCGCCATGGGTCGCAGTTGGCCTCGGCGTATTTTAGCGTACGTCACGTTTCAAATTTATTACGCAAAATATTCTTCAATTTAGCGATAGGTAACCTAGCCCCTCTCCCAGCCTCCCTCCATACTTCCCGCTCACTTGCCCTATCGACCTCGACACCCCTGACATTTGGCAAGTGGCACCTGCTGACAGCATATTTCAGTTTTGCTTTTGAAGACGCTGACGCGGTCTGACGACGCTTTAATTGGCACAACAATTTCGAAGCAGTACGATAAATCTGTTTGAAAATCTACCACGGATTAGGGTATATGGCAAGTGGTTGCTAAGGCTCTGCTTGAGGCAAGTTTATAGAGGTTCGCATGAATTTGAGTCTAATGCGCGCGTTTTGCAAATACCGAAGACGAAAGCCCATAAAAGCAATAAGCGCACATGCCCATTGTCTGATTGTAAAGCAAATAAAACCAGAGCACTTTTCAGGGTATACACACACACACGTACTGGCTTATACGGGTATCTATGTGTGTGTGAGTGGGAATAGAACGCTTATCAATATTTGCACAGTTTCGGCAGGCGCGAATTTTCGCCGAGTTGGGCTGAAAGGCAAATAAGAAATTCCAAAGTAATCAAAAACTCATTGTGCCAGCCCTCTCTCTTTCACGCTCTCTCTCTCTCTGTCTCTCTGCCCGACTGTCAGCCTGCCATCTTGCTCTGACGGCAACTATATTTTTATGGGCTTGCTTTGGTTATTGCAAATTGCAAAAGCAAAACGCCTTCGCACACATTGCCACTTAACTTGGCATTCAATTGCCGTTAAGCTGCCTTCCCCTAATACAAAGCGCCACAACAAGTGAAGGAGAACAACAACAACAATAGCAGCAGCAAGAACAACAACAACATCAACAAAAACAACAACAATGAGGGCCAACGACGGCAACAATAAGCACGCCTAACGCGTTCGCTACGCCTCGCAAAGTTTTTAAAGAAAATTTTGTTTTTTGAGGCAAGACATTTTTATGTTTATAGTAACCGCCCCTCCCCATCCGCGACACGCCCCTCTCTCACACATTGACACTTGTTACAAGTAGCCGCAATGGCATTTTGTATTTTGTGTTTACGCTCTGAGTGCGAGTGTGTGTGTGTGTGTGTATTGTTTTCTGTTGTTTTTCGTGTTCTTTCTGTTTTTGTGCTGCCCATTGAAGCGCTTTTCTATTTATTTATAAGAAAACTTTGGCCAGCAATTTGCGAGTACATAAAAGAAATTTATTTAATGCGCCGCTATTTTGTAAAGTAGCCACTTAAACTTAAAGCTGCTTTCGACTCTCACTCACCCTGCCGCTCTCTCTCTCTCGCTCTCTGCAGCGTTCGTGCGCTCTACGTGACACACTCCATTTTAATAAGCAGTTAAAAAATGTGTTGCCTGCTTTGGGGCGCCCGCTCGCTCCCTAATGAAATATCCGCTTGTCACATAGCTGATAAAGCTGCCCGAATTTATTGCGCAAGTAAATTGCTTAGCTTCGGTTGGTTCGGCATTTGAATTTGATGTAGCCTCGCGCCATGCGCATTTGATAAGTGAAGTGAAGCCGTGTGCCGCGATTGACAGACGGTAATGACTCCATTTACGGCCAGCTGAGACTTATTGCGACTTACTTGCCAGCACCGACCGCACCGCGCAGCTGTTCTGGTCACTTTGGTGGCTGGCGAGTAAATAAAAATTTATTGATTCAGGCAATTAGTGTTAATCGAGTAAATAAACAATAATTCAGCATGCGTTCGAACACATAAAAATCAACCCTAATGGCCCAACAATGACATCGAATTTGCTCTGTCTGTATGTGTGTGTGTCTGGGTGTGTGTGAGGGTGCCATCAGCGCAGCAGCAACAACAACTGACATAAAGAGAGCATCATTATTTGTATTGCTGCTGAAAATTGCACAGCAACATTGCGTATACGCAACGTTGTGCAACTTAAAGTCGCTGCATGCAACAAAGCGTACGAGCTGCGCTGCAAGTGTAACGGTAGTTGTCATAAGTGCCACTAAATCTGAACTGCAAACTGACCACTGCTGCTGCTCGTGCTGGGGCTTGTTTTGCGTCTCGTCTTGCCCACAACTTGCACACACTTGTCTGTCTGACCAAGTTGATGTATGCAAGCGTCTCCCTCTCTCTCTGTGTGTGTGAGTGTGCTTGTGTGTGTATGTGTGTGTGCGTGCTGGGACTAAGTCCGGCTGCGAGCCTTGACAAACTGAGACGTGCGGAGAAAATACAACTACATGGGGGCCGTAATTTATATGCAGACATGGACAGCACATTGAGAGACAAACTGAGACTCGGTAAGGACACAGTGAATCGAAGCGCAGCGCACTTCTCGCACCCCTCCCTCTCTCTTTCTCTCTTTTTCGCTCGCGCTGCAAGCAAACTTGGCGCGTTCTATAATGCCATGCAAAACTTTTGCGGTTGCTCAATTTAAAAACCCTACACTAAAAATGTCTACAAAATGAATTTTTATGATATGCAAATGTTGTCCGCACGTAATGTGCGCTGAGTCCAGTTGCAGCGAGTGCTGTTATTTCTGCCTCATTCTCTCTCTCTCTGTTTCCCGTTTCCTGCCGCTTGGTCATATGCAAATTTCCATTAAAAATTTCGCTGCAATGTTGTTTTTATGTCGTGTGTGTGAGTGTGCGTCTGCATAATAGTCATAAAATTAAACAGAAAATAACAATTAATTTCACGGCTGCAGTTTGCACCGGTAACTCAGGTGACCCTTGACCCTGTGACACGCACTCAGCGACAGACTTGCGGGTCGTCAAAGGCGTCGTAAGGGTATTTTTTATGGCTGCCACAAACAATTGATTGGCTAAGCAACTTTGGCAGCGAAAGTACCTACACGTAGTAGGGAAATGGTTCGCATTAAAGCTGCAAATCTTTATGGCGAAACCGCAGAGCCATGAAATGACAACTTCAACTCCAATTGGGCCATTTTGCCCACTCCGCAAACATGAGTAATTCATGGCCTAAGTGTGTGTGTGTTGGGTTTAAAAAGCAGTTGGCATTTTTCATAGCCCTGCGTTTACCTTCGTCATGTGACCTGACAGGCATTTGGCATTGTTGCTGCCTTTTCTGCTAATTAAAGAGAATTTATGAATTGCATTTTTTAGCCAAGGTGTCAGTGGCAGAGCAGGCCGAGCTCGCCTAGGGCCATGTAGAGCTAGCATAGCTGTTGCTGCTGCATATTAGCCACACTCCACGCTACACACACAGCCTGCAGAGGACACAGGTAACAGGGCTTTGTGGCACGTCAAGAGCAGCTGCCTGCTGCAATTTAAAATAATTAAAAGCCAGCTGCCGGCCAGAGAATGAATGAAATATCTGGCAGGCACTGGCGAATGCATGAAATGCTCGTACGAGTAACTTGTACATGGTACCACGACCCCGCAAACACACCCACCCAGGCCCAGAGAGCCTTGTGCAACCGCAAGAGCGCGCTCTCTCCTTCTCTCTCACTGTGGGTGTGTGTATGTGTAACAAGCCTGGAGAAAACAAATGAATTTCATTTCCGGCAAATTTGTGCAAACGAGCGAGCGAAGGCAAAAAGATTTCGTACAGCCGCAAATGCCAGCGACGAAAACTATGAAAATTGCTTAACTTAAGTTCGCTGACAACTTATTTGTTATTGTAGACAAGGCCGGGCGGGCCGGGGCGGTACTGGGCGCCGGCAAGGCGACACGCCAAAAGCCGCAACTAATTACAACAAAATTGTCATTAGTTTCAACTTGTCGGCCGCACAACGAGCAAAGTTTTTGTTCATGTTTTGCCACTTAGTCGCGGAGCAGCAGCAGCGGCAGCGGCAGCGACGTCGCGACGCGACGCGACGATGGCAGCCGTGACGCCATTGCCGTTTTTTTGCGCGTTTCCGTTTCCGTTCGCATTGGCCGCGGCGCAGCCGTTTGGAACACTGCCAGCGCAACATGCACTTGACTTTTATGAAAGGGACGCCAGCAGGAGCGAAGAAGCAAAAGCTGAAAGCGAAGAGAAGTGAAGAGAAGAGAAGTGGAGAAGTGCCGGCAAGAGGTGGGCGGTCGGATGCATTTATAGAGTCATGCAGCTGGTATCCTGCAATTGAATGGCCGCCCCCGCTGCTGCTCCCCCCGTGGCACTCTCCTTCTGCTATCTGCAGCTATCTGACTGGCAACAGTTGGCATTGACCATATTAGCGTGCCAGGCACAAGGCGAGCTCGACCAGACTGGGGTGTGCAAGCAATGCGGGTCGCACGGCTCGTTGACAAATGAATTATGCTTTCGAGAAGGTGCAACAAGTAACGAATTCGTTGCCCACTTGGCGTAACAACAGCGTAATCCCGTCAGAGAAACTCATAAATTTTAATCCAATTTTCACGGAATTACGTAGGCGATTACGTAAGAACTCGCATTTGAGAGTCCATAAAGCTTTAATGTGCGAATTAAAAATAGATTTTGTTATTTCTTACAAGGACTGCAGTCTACAATTTTATTTTCATTTGAATTTGTTTCTATTTTTGCAGCATTTTCATTACTTAGAAAATTAACAAGTATGCATATATATTTTATTTTTTTATTTTTACTGATTTTGTTTGCTCTAATAAATAAAATACTGTTTACAATCATTGTAGTCCTATTTTGTTTGCATCCTTCTTTGTGCAAAACTGTGTGGGTTTGTTTTGCGCAATGTTGTTTTCATTCTATGAAAGACACAAGGAGCTGCCCACAATGCCGACTGTGCTATAATTAGGTACTGCTCGGCTTCTTTAGGCACTCACCGTATCGATGCTTAAAACATTGACATTTAATTATTCACTAGCGGGTATCACACTTCAAGCCGGCGCTCACTTGAATATTTTAAAGACGAACGATTCACTCAATCAAAATGATTTATTTTACGAGCAAAAACTGAGCTGAAACTTGAAGGAAGCACAACCCGCACAACTTGCTGTGACCCACATAGAAAAGCATCCAAGGGGAGGGGGGCAGGCAGGGAGCTGCAGGCATGCAAAACCCAAACAAGAAGTTTAGATGTTGAAAAATGGGACGGGGCTACAGATTGTCTTTGGGCTGCGTAGGCGGTGGCAAACTTTTCCCTGCGGCTTTGTGTGTTTGTGTGCGTCGCGTGTGAGCTTAAGACGCACTGAGCACAATCCATCATTACGAGGCCAAGATACATCAGTGCAGCAGTAGCAGCAGCAGCAGCAGCAGGAAGCAGCAGCTGTTCGCTCTCACTGTGCTCGATCCGCTGGCAGACAAGCGTCGAGTGCAGCGACAATATTTTTCAATTTTCCTCAGCAATCGAGCGTTGATAACAAACTAATGCGGGTTGCCGTTGTTGTTTCTACTTCTCCTGCTGTTGTTGTTGTTGCAGCTGCACTCTGTCAGGTCACAGCAAAAATGCCATTCCCAAGTTCATTTATGTTGGCGGAACAGTATATTACGCATACGTCATGTGCGCCAAGCTGCAGAAATACTTTTCCGAAAAGGGAGAAGCAGCATAGGTTTAAAGCATTTTTTATCAGAATATACTATATGTTCGTTAGTATATAATACAATTGCAGTACTTATGTGCTCATAAATAAACGAGGGAGTTCATCAAAGACAATTGTGTGTGCCAATGTTTGGTTACAGCAACTAAAAACTAAGTTCAACTTGTGTAGCTAAGGCAACAATCAAATTAAAGCAGCTCCATTTTTTTTTATAATTGCAAAAAAATTCAAAAACTAATACTTTTAAATGCCAAGCTTTATTTGCATTCGTTTTAAGCACTATCTGTGATGTTTTAATTAAAATGAAATGACGCACAAAATGTGACGTTTAAATACCCTGAAGTATTTTTGATTTCAATGCACATATTATAAATATTCAATAAAGATAAGAGCTTGCTTTCAACTGAGCTTGTACAACTGCACAGTTACTTCAGAAATAAAAGAGTATAAAAATTGGCGAGTACTCTGCATATTTAAAGTACGATTTATGTAAATGTATCAGTTCGAGCTTAAAATGATTTAAAGGCATGGCCCGCAAGCAATCCACGTTAAACAGGCGGAGGCCAAAGAGCAACCGCTGCCGGGCTAAATGACCACAAGCTGCTCATCAGGCCGTAGCCGTGACGTGGAGCTGCTGTTACTGCTGCTGCTGTTGTTGCGCTGCGTTTATTAATGAATGTGCGTCACTCAATCTGCCACATGCGGCAGGATGCAAGTGCACTGCAGATCATCACAGTTCTTGCCACACACTGTTCTCTCTCTCTCTCTCTCGCTCTCACAGTTCCTTCCTGCACGACTCCGGGCTGCCGCTGCAGCTGCAGCGTTTCCTCATTTAAATCTGTGGTCCACGATGATAATCACAAACCGAATGTATGCAAATTGTGCCCGCAACGCTTTCGACGTACTTGCCAACCAATTTAATCAGATTCTTTGTTGCTGCTTGTGCGCCAGTCGAAGGGGAGGGGGCGTCCAACCATCTGTACATACTTACACGCATGCAAATTAATTAACTGAAGTTCAGCTGGTCGGGAATGTAATTGCTGGAATTTAATATGGGATAATTGAAAGATATTTCACGGCTGCGCTTGCGGCTGCCGCGACGATGATAACTGTCCAAAACTGAAGCTGCGATTGGGCGTCACGCTACGATTAATTTGCCATATTCAGAAATATATAGTATAATTTAAGTGACATGTAATTGGAGAGCTAATTAAATAAATAAAGTTGCGGGAAATACGTAAAAAACGCATTTTAATCTGCATTTTCAAAATATATCTGCAATCGATATGCAGGGCCGTCTTGGCACATTGCGTTGATTAAAATCCATTCAGGTAGAAAGTTAGAATTTCCTGCGCAGTGCAAACGCTTCTTGCATATTTCGTTTATACATTAATGAAGAACAACAAATGCTTATTCATGGTCAGATAAGTTGCCAGCTTCTTGGCATTGTTTGGCACTGCTCCTGGCTGCTTCTTGTTGTTGATTCCTCATTAACTGATCCCCTTTCTCTCTTTCTCTCTCTCTCCCCCACTCTCTTGCAAACAACTGCACAAACAGAGATAAACTTCAACCTGCGGCAGGTTCGTGAAGTTTTCCTCGTCGTGGAATTTCGCTTGGTTTCTTTTGGGCTACTCTGTTGTTTGCCTTTCGACTGCACTTTAAGCAGCCCAAGTTCGTTAATGCGAATACGTGAGTGTTGTTCAAATTCCAAGAGATACACTAGGGCAACAATGCTGAGACGAGCTGTCTAGTCTAATTTCATTGCCCGGACTCCACTGGCTCCAAGGAGCGCGATTGGAGCCCAAGCTCAAGCTCAAAGTTCAATATGACACACCTTATATAACTCCGCGGCGAGGCGCAGGCAGAGGCAGAGGCAGAGGCTTATGGGGCGGCATTAATAAATTCTGCACGTACTGAGTCCTCCATATAAATCTGTTTCGAACATATCCTTATCCTTGAAAATTGCAATTGCAAAGCAGCAGCAGTAGCAACGGCAACGGCAACGGGAAAACGACTTAACCAGGAGAAAGACCGAGGCAGCACAGGCAGGCACAGTGGGAAGCGAAGGAGCCAAGGTAAGGAGCTCGTCGAGGCAGCGGCATTTTCCAGGCATTGAAACAATAAAAAGCAAAGCTTCGCGTTGGCTTCCAGGCGAGTGCGATAAGAACGACGACGAAGCCAACCGATGCCAACCACGACAACGACCACGACGAGGACGAGGACAAGAGCGAGAACGAACGCTGCCCCTGGGGACGTGGCCCACACAGGCGGCAGCTAATAAAGGCAGCCGCCATTTGGATAAGCCAAACGGATAAAACTGGCCTTTTTAGGGGCAATGTTTTGTCCTGCTGCCGCCGCTGCTGCTGAAACTGTTGCAACAATTTCCGTGGCATTCCAACGCATGCGCTGCGCACATCAGCCAGCCAGGCAGCCTGGCAGCACCAACAAACAGCAACAGGCTAAAAGCGCAACAATAACAAAGCCAACACCAACAACTACAACTACAACGGGCAAGTCGAGCCAAGGCGGCGCATTCTAAATTGCAGAACGGGAATTGCATTTTTATGCGCTGCCCCAGCTGTCAAACGAGTTGTTCATTGTCCTCGTAGCCCTTTAACCCATTTTTATAGGGCCTTGTATCCACATATATTACTATACTATACTGCCTTATGGTCCCGTCTCCCAAGCCGTAATACGTAACGGAATTTGAAACGGAAATACATATTGCAACGGATGTGTCAAGCGAGTTCGCAATGCGTTAGGGCGTCTGCTCAGTAAATCTCTAAGCCGGGTAAATATTTTTCAAGAATTTAAAGTGCATTATCATAAATTGTCACTTGGCTAACAATGTTCTACAATTGAGTGCACTAACAATACTGCACAAAAACATAAATTAAATGTAGTAGAACAATGGACGGCATCGCATTGGGTATTCGCATTGCTATGCGGGAAATAAACAGTTTAAATCCGCCCACCAACTCAATTAGCAGGTCTCGAAATGAGCAGCAGAGCTTAATTTAAAATAAATACAATCCACAGTCAAATACTAAACATACATAATTAATTATTCATACGAAAATCTGACTGGCCGCAGATAGCGTAAAATGCACTGTTGTTGACAGGCGAATTAATTGCATGTATTTAAATCAAATTACCGTGTAGACAAACACATTTTGGTGGACAGCCACGATTTGGGGAATGTTCGGCGTAAATAAGCCGGAACGAGGTGACTTATCTGTGCGACGCAGTCAGTCAGGCCAAGTCACTTGAGTAACTAATTGCAGCACAAGTTGCGGCAATTTTGCCAACTATCAACGGAATAGAATAATAAAAGAATACGCAATTATGCAGGATCACAGGCGACGATGGTCGTGCGATGGGCGTTGTTAAGGTTGCCTCACCTTGGTGATCCTTGCTACAATTTTGCCAGATGCTGCTGCTGGTGCTGCGCTTATTTAAAATTTATGAAAACGCATCATCTGCACAGCACGTTCTTCTATTTGCCAGATAACTCAGCAGCTGGCGCGGTGGCAAACAGCTAGGCGAGCATGCCCAAGGACTTGCCACACCTGTGTGTGTTTGTGTGTGTGTGTGCGTTGCACAAACAAACACTGGACATTTTTCACCAGCTTCGACGACTGGCAGCAGCAGCAGCAGCATCTTTACTGAATTTATGTGTGTAATGTGAAAAATTTCATACAGCAAATGCTGCAAATTTTTGTGCGACACCCACACACATACACGCATACACTAGCTTAATAAATGCGTATGTGTGATGTGCATTATGTGCTCTGCGCTTAGCTAGCGACATTTTTGTGTTAAACCAAGCATAATCCCATTAAATGTGACAGGGGACGACAATTGGTTGGCAGTTTTGTGTCGCAGCCAGAGAGCGCGTAAAGACTGCGCACAGACCCGTACCGCGTGTCATCAACATTGCCGGATCGTTGGAGTGCATTAAAGTGCAACAAGCTGCATTTGTTTCTGACCCACAGACGAGGGCCGCAAGAGAGAAAGAGAGCGAGAGGGAGAGCGGAGGGCAATGCATAACAATAACAACAGAAATGAGATTTTGATTAATGCGCAGCGCAGCGCAGTTGGTTTAGGTGCTGCAACATTACCAAAATGCCCGCAGCGTTGCAGCAGCAGCATCAGCATTGGTAACTGCGTCTGCAGTTGAAGTACTGCACAAATGCAAATGCAAGTGGCAAATGCAGGAACAGACTCACGGGCATGTGCGGCACACGGAGCGGGCCGGTCTGCATTCATTTGTCTTGCTCAGTGCGTCAGGCGCTGTCGCTGCCGCTCCTGCTGCAGCTGCCCAAAGCAGCCGCCATGCACTTGCCACTTGCACGGCAATCCGCAGCCGCCTCCCCCTTCTAACACAGCATGCAACAAGGTTTGCGTTAGCAACTGCATTTGCTGCACTGTGTAATTCAATTGGTCGACATTAAATATTTAAAATGCTGACACAGGTTTCCTTTATAATATGCATGAGCATGACGCACACGCACACACAAAGAGAGAGAGAGAGAGAGAGAGAGAGAGAAACGTGCAGCGCGCTGTGCACCTGAAATCGAATTATGCACATTGCACATACGCAACGTGAGCCAAGCTACGCCGCGTCGCGCTCTGCTCGTCGGTGTCGAGCGCTTCCGTTTGAAAGTTACCTGCTGCCGGCCAAACTTGATGTTTCTCGTTTCTCGCTGGGTTCCTTTTTTTCTCATTTTCTAAGCACACACACAACAAACTGTAACGATTTTTACATTAGCAGCGCCTCACCCCATCAGGCATGAAGCCCAACCCCCCGCAGCTGGCTGTCAGGCAGGCAGCTGTCTATCTTTTTGACTACCATCTCAACTCAGACTGCCGGAAGACATTTTGTTGTGCGTTCTTCTCTAAAGCGGCAGCGCCTTCCGTTTAGCTGCCAGCCGCGGCTGTCCTTGTGCTGTCCCATCTGTGTGTCAGAACATCAAGTGTTACACCACACACACGCGCACACACACTCACACGCGCGCGCAGCGTCTCCCAGAATAGACGCGTTTTGTGTTTATTGCTCGACTTTAATTTCCTAGAAAATATTGCAGAAGCAGGCAGCCTGAAATATGACGGCAAAGATGTGGAGCTCCGTAGGCGAAATAAGGTATGCTAAAGCTGCACTTGACTGCGGAATATCCTGCGTTATACCGTACCTTAATTTATAGTTTATTGTTGAACGTAGCATTTTAACAATTTCAGAATCTAATGAAGAATAATAATAATAAAGAATGTTTGAAGTGCTGAAACTGACGTTTTCTATTGCTGTGAACGGTTGAATGTTTCAAGCTTTTGCTGGGTATAAATAGTCGTATATCTGCTGCTAACTTGTGTTCTCAACCTCGCATTTATAGATACAAATAGGCATACTTACCCAGCATATATGCGCAGTACTTTATGCAGTATTTTGTAGAAGGAGTTTAAAATATTTTGCACTTACCTTTTATATATTTTTAAAGCATTAACTTGGCATAAAATGCTGAAATAAATCACAAACTGCGCTCAATTCTAGCCAAGCCTAGCTGCAAATTTGTGCTCAACATAAAATACTGTAATAAATACAAATATTTCCCCAACATTTCCAGCCAAGCTTGATAACTTACCACGCACTGTAAATAAATGCCTGCCATGCCATTAATCAGGTAACAAAACAAAGCACATTTCAATGGAATATGAATGCTATGCAAATTAATCAGACCATAGAGCAGTTTGCCTGGGGATAATATGGCGGCGTATCCGTGACATTTGAAAAGTTTTTCCTTTAAAGGAAAAGTGAAATATAATACCCAGAAAACCTTTTAGCGAGTGCAGCACGTGCCCGACTTTTGCTGTCATGCGGCCATCTCGGCCTACGCTCGTTTCACAGAAAAATATAACAGGCACTGTATGTTTGTGGGACAATAAAACGAAAACTGGTTTAAAAATAAAAAATGAATCGAATTGTTTATTACATTGCAACAATGTTTTGTCAGTTATTATAAAAAAACGTTACTCGCTCTCATTCACTCGCTTTACAGGCTAAAAATATATATCATATCATATGTCATATAGGTATTTTATCATTTTGCTCGTATTGGTTCGCTTTACAAATGGTTGTTTTTTGTTTTTTTTTTATGCATTTAGAAACTGACTACCTATTTAATTGTTATTGTTGTTGTTGCTGTTGTGCTTTGTATACAAAATAAGTCTACATCAACTAGAATACATATGTAGTTTGTTTGCTGTAATTGTTGTTGTTGCTTAGAAAACTATGTATAGCTTAAGATTAGGATCGGAATGCTCATAGTTCATACTTGAGTTTCGTAGGACCATCGGCTGGACGCATTTTTCGTGTAATCATTTTGATTTTCAATTTGATTTCAATTCTGATTTTCTCTTACTTTTTCTGCTTGTGCTAAAACAACAAAAATGGCATTAATAAAATAAAAAATTTTGCACTTTTTGAAATTGATTTAGCTTTAAGGAATCGACGGGATGTTTAAATGCGATGTATATGATTAAATGCGGAACAAAATTAAATTATTTAAATCAATTAAATAAGATTTTTGTTATTGTTGTTTCGGATTGATCGCAATTAGATGTACAGTTACTTTCAATTAACATTTCAGTTCGCATGGGGGGAGGAGAGAAAAAACGCTCGGTAAAAAGCTTATTAAATTGTTTTTTTTTTCGGTTTTTTTGCCTCGCTTCGCATCGCATCGATTTTTATTTTTGTTTCTCGCTTTGCTCTTTATTATGATTAGTAACAAATGAGTTTTTAAATGCAACGACACGTTATTTGCACAATTAATTATAATTATTATTATATGCATATGTATAGCTGGTATATATACATATATGTACACACACACACACGCGTGCAGGTATGTGGTGTGAGGCGCACCTCTTTAACGCGCGCGCTGATATGTGAGGGGAGCGTGGACGCGACAACGGGGCGTATGTGTGATGATGAATGCGTGAGAATACTCTGGTTTGTATGTACGGTTATGTACACAGCAGTTAGGTATGTATGTATGTAGGGTATGTATGCATGTGGGTTATGTATGAGAATATGTATGAGAGGATGCGGTTCTTGCATTTTCAATATTCAACTTCCATACAGACCATGTGGTTGTGTATGCGTTATTTGCCGCGTTCTCTTTCTATTTCTTCTTGCCTTTGCGCTTGTTTTTGCCTCGATTGTTATTGTTGTTGTTATTGTTGTGGTTGTTGCCCTTTGTTTGTTTGCTCGCCTCGGGTCTGGGTATACCGCTGGTCACAATATTGGAGACGGTACGCGTGGTGGTTACAACGCTCGAGCTCGGCTCGCAGAGCAACGTGCCCCCCGCACCGGGCAATGCCTCCGTGGTTGTTGTGGTCGTAGTGATGGTTTCACCCTGCTGCTGATCGAAGATTTGTCGCTGGGCTGCGCCTGCACTCAGCAAACGATTGAATATTTCCTCACCCGACTCACCAACAGCAGCACCTGCCCTGGCCTGACCGCGTCCGGATTTCTTCTGCTTCTTTACCACCTCGGTAACCGTGACGACAGCGGCACTGTCGCTGGCCGCCGGCAGCGTATAGGTACGCTGCGTTTCCACTACCTGGCTGCCCGCATCGGCACTAAGCAAATCCTCAACAGATTTGCGCAACTGTTTTGAGATCTCGGCCAGAGCACGCTGCTCGGCCTGCAGCTTGGCGAGTGTGTCGCCGGCGTCAGCATCGCAAGTGGATGCAGAAGATTGCGTGGCCACCGAAACCGCCAACGTTGCTGCCGGCTGCTCATCGGCCTGCTTTATGCTTGTGTACGTCTGCGACTTTTGCAGCTTGCCACCTGTGGCAGCAAGCGTATTGAGATTCTCGATTACCTGCGCGCCCTGCACATACGCCACATTCAGCTGCTGCTCCTCATCGGACTCATCGCTATCCTCGTCTGAAGAGTCGCTGCTCTCCTCATCCTCATCGTCATCATCCTCCTCGTCGTCGTCGTCGTCATCGTCGTCTGCGCCCAATTGGCTGGCCAGTTTAGCAATGATGGTATTGCGATTGCTGTCCCTCATCAACTCCTTCAGCAGCTGCTGATTACCATTCTTGGCATCGTCTCGCGGCGTCGCTGTAATGCCAAAGTCAACAACATCATCCATGGCATCACCATAGGCGCACTCATCATCGTCGCGTGCATCTACATAGATATTCTCACCCTCACCCTCATCATCCACATCGCCGTAGTCGTTCGCGTCCGCGTCCGCGTCCTCGTCGTCGTCCTCGTCCTCGCTGTGCTCCTCGAGGCTTTTTTGCAAATTCAATTTGACGCGCTCGTTCTCCAGCAGCTCCTCGAGCACATTCTTCATTTTTGCATTTAATGACAGCTCCGACTTGGCACCGCCGCCGCCAGAGGCTGCAGGCAGCACAAACGTCTCGCTGTGCAGCAGCAGCGCGGCAGCTGCAGCACCCTGTTCCAGCAGTGCGTCACGGTCGTAGGGCGTGCCGCTCACTTGAATGGTGCGCGCATTGCCGTCGCCGCCAATGACAGGGTTAAGCACCTCCACAATGGTCGTCTCCTTGGCCAGCGTCTGGTGCAGCGACAGCGGCGCAGCCTTAATGCGCACCTTGCCCGTCGACGAGACGCTATCAATGGACGATGGCCCGTAGGCATCGGAATCGCTGCGCAAAAACAGTTTATCGCTGGTCGCCTGCACGGTGACAATCGAGGCGGTGTCCTCCTCCTCCTCATCGTCGTCATCATCGGGATAATCATCATCATCATCATCATCATCGTCGTCGTCGACATCAAGCTCAAATGGCGGCTGGGTATCATCGAGCGAGCCCGACTCATCCGACTCGGGCACTTGCAGTTCCAGCGATATTATGCGCTCCTTGCAGGTCTCGACCTAAGTACACACGGGAATGCGAGATACGTTGTGCAATTGCATCATGGCTGGACTAAGTAACTAAATGAAGGCAACAATAGACAAGCACCGAGAACCAAGCACCAAGCACACCGCAGCTGGCTCCCAAAGGGACCGAGTAACCAAAAGGCATGGGTAATAATCTAGGTACATATAATAATTATAATGGGTGCAGTGTGGAGCGTGAGTGCAACAGAGAGAAAAGTTGAGAGTGCAGCGCGAAAGAATAACAGAATAAGAATGAAAAAGCAATGAGCAAAGTTTTCATTTGATTTTCCGCGCACTTCTACTTCGCTAATTTCGAACGTTTAAAGCGGTTTTCTTTAAAGATTCTCTACGATTTGGCTAGCCGCCTTGTCGTTTATGTAATATGTGTATAATGCAAGCATGAAGCACAAATATGAAGTTGAAATACGAGGCATGCATCCCCTAAAGTGGCTGCCACTTGAGGCCAGGCCGAGACCAGGCCGCAGCAGCTTGGCAAAGGCAAACGATTACTGGGCGTATGCGTGATGCGAGCGAACGCTGACAAACGCAGAGCGAAAATTGCCTCGTACTCAAAGCGAAAGGATGCCGGCAAGACGATAAGCAGTAGGGGAAAGATGGAGGGGTGATGGGATGCTAAAGGGGCAGAGGGATTGAACAACGCAGCTTGCTGCTGACAGGCGACGCCGTACTGCGAAAATGGCTGCAGGCGTCCCGCAGTGCATTCAAACGAATTTTGGGGTCAGCTCCGGGGGCTGCCGCTGCAGCTGCTTGGAGCAAACTTTTTCAGCCTCTCGAATTACCCCCGGAGTGCAGCAGCAGCGAGAGGCAAAGATGGGGCAACGGGCGGGGATTGCAAGCGAAACTTTTGTGCCGTTGACATTTTAGCCGAGTCTTGTTTGTAGCGCTTCCTTCCGTCTACAAATTGAAAAGCAGCGCCGGAGCGGAGGCAGAAAATGGACCGCAATTTGAAAAGTCGTGACTTTTTTTTTTTTTTTATTTGGCCGCCGCTGGAGTCTATAAAATGCCGTCTTGCAGCTGACTGGGTTTTTATTTGCGATCGAAATCATTAAAATGACGACAAAACTTTTGCTTTAATTTTAATGGAGTTGGCCATAAAAAAAGGCAGCGCGTCATTATAATGCGTTTGCATACTTAAAACGAATCAAGAATCGCGGAGAAGCGTAAAACTCGACGCCGATGCTTTATGGACACGTGACAACAACACGCTTCCTGACCCTACCCCAAAAATAAACAAACAAAGCACTCACACTCACTCAGGCACACGCACACACACAGACAATGAAACCGGTGAAACTCTTTGAAGGTTAAGCTCTAAACTGAAGGTAGACAGTAGCGGGGCAAGGACAGAGTTGGGGGAAGGGGGTGGGGTCTCTTAAAACCGCGGCACTTAAAATACAACAATAACTGGAAATGATTTTGCTGTCGCTCGCGCGCGCTCGGAGCGATCTGAGGGGCAAAAGGGGAAAGGGACAACCTTTTGGCTGCTTTTCTCGTAGGTGGCACACAAAAGTAGCTTATTGTCCTTTTTATGCGCTGCACTTCAGCTGGAGCAGCAGCCCCATCTCGAGTACCCCTCAACAGTGTCACCCCCCAACCCCTCCTCCCACCGGCAAGGTGGGCGCGCTCTGTCAACAGAAAAGCCACTAAGAAACCCAAAAGCTGTGTGGATATTAAAATTTGCTTTGCTCCACAACAGAAAACGCAGAAATAACAAAGGCTACAATATAGAGTAGTCGACTGAATGATACCCTTCTGCCAATTTTTTAAAAATTAGTGTGTTTATGATCGAATTGATTGGGAATTTGAAGGAATTTGGCAAAGACTATTGTACTATGTGTATATTACGAAACAGAAAGCTTGAGCTTCAATACTTTACTTAATAAGGGCAATTGGTGATTTTCTGGGGTGGTGGGCGTGGCATCCAAAATTGTATTTAAGTTTTAGCCGCTATTGGTATACAGAAAACTTTATGCCATATTTTGTTTTTCTAACATTTTTTTAAAGCTGAGATCTGTGAGTTCAAACAGACGGAGATACAGACAGACAAACGTATAGGTAGACGAATGGACAGTCAGACAGACGTATAGGTAGACAAATTAACGAAAGGCCGACTTAGCTCATTAGCCGCGGCTTTGCTCAACATTAATATTCCCTTTTTTTTAATGCATGTAGGGTATACTGAGAGAGAAGTGCGAGAAGACAAGAGACAGCAGTGAAAAACAGACTGGAGACATTTTACAAGATCTGGCAGAGATTCGAGTGCCTTTGTAGAGGAAAAGACTCTACTCGTCCCACGACCTTCATAAAAATGATGAGCTCTATAAAATAATTAGGCGTGTATCTAGGTAACTTGATGAAATGTTTACGGCGTTTTACGTATATACATTGTGATTTTGAGAGTGTAGGTGCGGCATGGTGCATATTAGGTGGATGTGTGTGTGGGTGGGGTGCAAAGTGGAATGTATAACGTGAAATAGCTACGAGAACGGCACCGCATAACGCTTACGAGTACAGAAGCTTGTACTATCATCAACCAACGAAATGCAAGTACGCATTTGCTAAACAACAAACTCAATTTGTGGTGCCAATTTGAAAGAAAAATGTAAAAACAATATAAGTATATGATACAATAATTTTGTGGTATTTTTCACTTGACTTAGCTAACCTCCGTTTCGATGATTTTCTCAATGTACTCAACGGTACGCAATTGAGGCTGCCCCGTTATGGGGTCTGGCACCTCCTCAGTACGTCGCACGATTTTCTCATCGAGTATTTTCTCGCGTTCGCGCACGATGACCGGGCCATCGCTTGATTTTATGGCAATTTTTGGAAATACTATTTTCGGCTGCATGACAAAAGTGGTGGGTGGAGGTGGAATATAGTGGTACACAGAAGAAGAGACAGAGAGAGAGAGAGAGGGGGGAGAGAAAGATACAGAAAGATTTGTAGATAAATAATGATTATCAATGATTGTTTGCAAAGAAATTTCAATTTCAATTTTCATTTGTTTTCTGATTTTTTTGAAAGAATTTCTCTAGCGCACTCTCTCTCGTTGGCAACGAATCCTGTTTTTAGTATATAATTTGTTGCGGTTAGTAAAGCAAACCATGTAGTACTATGGGTTGTTTTTTTCGTTAGCTGGTTAAGAGATGCATCAGCCGAAATTCCTCAGGCAGTTGACACGCATGTTATGGGCATGGTATTTGTTTCGATTGTTGGGGGGATTCGCTTGAAAGTTAGGTTAGTTTGGGGAAAATGATACGCGGGTGTGCACACGTTACACGCTTACCTCGCTGGCCTTGGACTCGTGTGTAATCAAATCATCGGTGACTTTGCGCATATTACGTATGACATCCTGTGCCTCGACAGCGCCCTGTTCCAGGGATCGCAGACGTGCGGCACGCCATGAGGCGCGTTTCTCGGCGCTGCAGACGTGAAAAAAAATAAACAATATTAGAACGGAACCGGCTTTATTAAGGGGTACACCTTGATAGAGGGGTGCCTAAAAAAAAACAACCAAGATAAAGCTAAAAGTTTTGCGCAAATAATACTGTGAGAAAAGTCTTTGTACAGTGTTGAAAAGTGACTAAAACAGACACCGCAACAAACTAAGTGTAGATACACTAAATAGATCGAAAGAGATTTCCCTGCTATTTATACAGTATAGTTAAACCGTTGCAAGGTACATAGTTGTAGGTGTAGGTGTGTGTGTGTGTGTGAGTATTTGTGTGTGCTACCGTGTGCAAATCATCCTGTGTTTGCTGTCAAAATTAAATGGCAAACGGATGTAAGTTATGGCATAGACTAAAATGGGAAAGACAACGCGCCTACGCGTGTTTAACCTCTGACCTCTGCTGCTCTGTTCACTGGCTCTGCTTGACAGTCAACTCTCTGACCGCCACGCAGAGTACAACTTACTTCAACAGGGCACGGCTTTTGCCCGTAGGCGTCGTCGGTGTTGGCGGCTGCTCCGGTTCCTGCTGCTCCAGTCGACGCGTGTACTCGTCCAGGCCGAGACCCGCCTGGCGTGCGGCTGCTGCCTGGGCGCGGCGTTCGGCCTTCAGTGTACGCACCGGTATGCGGCTGCCTGTGGGCGTGCTGGTATGCCCCTCCTCTTGCTCCTGCTCCTGCTCCTGCTCGACCTCCTCCTCCTGTATGGCAGGCTCTTCTGGCTGTGATTGCTGCTGCTGCTGCTGTTGCTGGCGAAGACGTTGCTGCTGCTGCTGTTGCTGCAATGCGGGCGGTATGACAACTTTGACCTTTGGCTTGGGCAACAGCGATGGCTTGGGCGTCGTATCACTAGCAGGCGTACTAGGTGTGGGCGTGGCCTTGACATTCAGCCGCTGCTTCGGAATTCTGCTGGGCGCGTGTGCAGCCTGCGCCTGATTTTGTGCGGTTCTGTCATTTTTGTGGACACAGAAAATTTGTTTTCGTCGCGTGTTGCAATTGTGCAGAGTAAAACACACATATATAACGTATGAGTATCAAAGGGTAAATTGTTGATTGGCCAAAAGAAACGAATGGGTTTGAGTTTGAGTGTATGCGTGTGTGTGTGAGTATGTTGAATGCGGTTAGCACATGATATGAAGAGGAGTTACGTAAAAAAACAATGACGTTAATTCATTTTAGTCACAACTCACGAGTACTACGTGCCTCGGGCTGCCTCTGTGTGTGTGTGTGGCATGCAACAAACTTTGGCATAACAAGTCAAATTTGTTGTAATTAAAAACCAAGAAACACATTGCCAACTTCCTGCCACCCCGCCCGCCGTGTGTGTATGTGTGGTCTCTCCGTAGTCAGTGGCAAAATCACTTTTTGAACAACTTTGCCAACAAGTGCAATAACATGGCAGCTGGAGATTAGCGTGTTAAGCCAGACACAGCTGCAGTCGAGACACTGGCTTGACTAAGAGGGGGGACCAGTGAAGCGTGTAAAGGCAGGGCCGAGGGGACCGAAAGGAAGGAAGATGTTAGACACAGCAAGTCTGGCAGTTGCAGTCGAAGCAACAGACCCGTTGGCTCGAGTCAATCCCGCCCAGACGACTCACGGCTGGAGGAGTCGTAAAACTCACGCTGCCTGCCACATGTGCATGTCTGTGCACGCATGAATATACATATATACAGATACATATATATATAGATATATCTGCATATGCTCAACTATATGCAAAATTAATTTTAAAAGTGTGTGTGCTCGCAGCAAAACTATTTGCAATAACGTTTCAGCTGCCAGTCGCATTATCTGTTGCCTCAACTTTTCGACTATTCTCTCTCTCTCTCTCTCTCTCTCTCTCTATCTGCCATCCCTTTCGCCTGCCTTAGCTGACGAACTTTGTGGCCTGATTTTTTTTTCTTCCGTCCCAAGTGGCTTTTGTCTTAAACAAATTGCTCTACACTTACAGTTCAAGTTTAATCCCAAATTATTCCCAGGCAGCTGAGAAGGCGCTGCCGGCAATAGAAGCTACAACTTCTGCTTGAGTGATTTATGTTTTTCAATTTTCACGTGCCACCCCTTGCTCTTGCCCTGGTGCAACTTAACTCAGGCGGTGCGTGCTGCTTGGCTAACTGCACTACGCAAGTGTCATGGCTGAGAGGCGCATAGAAAGGCGGCTAGGCTTGACCGTACCGTAGAGAGTTGCACTTGCGATACATAGATGAAGTGTATAGATGGGCAGAATAATTGAATTTACTTTCAATTTAAGTAAGTTTATTTCTTTCTTACTTTGAGGTAGCTCGCTATAATTTTTTGTTTTAGATATATTCCTCTTCGAATCTGCCCAATTTCAAATTTAAATTTTTCAACCTTCTATAGGTATCCCTAGGCTTTATATAAATCGCTATAATTTTTCTTTTGCAATCTACCCAATTTTACACAGCTCTTAAGATATTTAAACTCGAAAGTATGATTCGTTTTGCAGCTGACTTTAGTTAGTTTAGCATATCCTGCTTTCCTTACTGACACTCGCTATACTCACTACTATATATTCCCCCACCAATCTACACAATCTCACAACTTTTCTAGGGTATCTAAAGTTGGGTTAAGCACAGCTTAACTGTTTCTGGTTTTTTTTGCTCACATTTTTGCGCTGCCATTTGCTCGGCTCGTTTTATTCATGCATTTGTCCTTTCGACTTTTAAATGAACTTTGTGCACTCCTCGGGGCTACACTCGAGGGATCAGGGCTGGCGAGACATACAGAGAGAGAAAACGAGAGAGAGTGGAGGGGGAAGAGTTCCGTGCTGAGACCGACTGCAACCGGGGCGTTCTGTGTAGTATTTAAACGCGTTAAACTTTTGCAATTGACAGATTTATGTGTGAACTTTTACGAGCAGTTGCCGTTGCATTTGCCGCTTCCTTTCCCCTCCTCCTCATCACTTATCCGGCGAATTCGGCATCGCATTGGCCAATTTGCGAGTTAAACAATAATCAAGCGCGCACAGTAAAAGTCAATAAAAACAAATTATAAATAAAATATGAATAAGAACCGTAACCGTGTGGCATGATTGGTTAGTCAGTTCCATCACACCTATTATATTGAGTGCTATATAAAGGATATTACATTAATTTTATATTTATGATAATAAACTGCAAACAAACAATTGAAATTGCATTTATTCATAGACATCTGCTACACCTCCATTTCGTTTTTCGTTTTTTTTTTCTTTGCTTTTATATTTCTCTATTTATTGGATGCAATAACAAAAAAATACATTTATCATATATATGGCACACATGTTATTCAGAAATGCATTGGAAATGTTTGTGAGAGCATAAATTCTTGATGGCAATGTGAATGTCGATGCAGATGACGAGGATGTTGATGATGATGACGATGCGTAGTTTCAGTAGATTAACTTAGAAGCTATAGTATTCATACATGGTTCGAGAGTATACATAGATTAGTTGGTTCTCTTAAGTCTATGAGTACAATATATACGTGTATATATATAAATATTTATAAAATATATGTAAAAATTCAACGCATTTTCAATCATTGTAAACTTAACGTGCACAAAAGTGGGAAGAATATCTCATGGGGAACTACTACTTGGATATTGCCGTAAAACTAGTTGAAAACTTAAGGCAAAAGATGTAGACAAATTTCAACAATTTCATTATCCCTGACAAAGTTTGAAAAGGAAACTTGAATAACGGAGAAAATAGCTTGAAACGCGGACAGATACATTTAGTATATTAGATGTAGGCACTCTTTCTTATTTTTCTTCAAATCCTCCCCATTAGGAATATAGTACATAGTGTGTAATATAATTATACTTAGTCTGCTTGTCCTGCTCTAAAAATCATTATTTTTAATTTTATATTTTTCTCGCTCTCTTGTTCCTCCTTCTCAAAATACAAAATGCGTGTGGTATATGCTAATAACATGGCTCCAGGCGTTGGAGTGGTTCTATGCGGCTGGCCGGGTGTGTGCTGTGCTGTGCGTGAGTTGTTTGAAACACTGAAGGTGTGTGTGTGCAGGTGTGTGTGTGTGAAAAGCGTTTTAAGTGGTGCTGGGTTTTTTTTTTCTAAAGTGTTGTCGGTATTCAAAAGGAAAATTGTGCGGGAGGAGACGAGGTTGAAATAAAAGTACTTATAAAAGACGGCATTAACACTATGCTTATTAAGTGGGCGAGTGGGCGTGGCAGCTGCTGCTGCCTCTGCTGTTGCTACAGTTCTTCATTAAAGTAGTTGATTAACGTACTTAGTGTTTAACAGTTACAGTATAAAAACGTTGCTGCGTATAAAAATGTGTATGAGTAGTTTATACCATAGTGTAGTTTGCTTAAAGTCGATTTCTCTCTAGTTTAGTTTAGTTTAGTTTGCTTGCATATCGTAACTTAGTCAACAAACGTGTCACATTCTCAATACAGTGTGTGTGGGTGTGTTTAGTTTTGTTTTAGCTTCTAAATACTGCTTCAATTTCGTCAAGTGGATTCCTGAAAAAAGTTTTTCGTTTTAAGAAGCAGAAAACAGAAAGTTTGTTTTTTTTTTGTGATGTACAATTAAGCAGGGTGCTGCTGGGCACACTTTTTTTTCGGGGGCAAAATATAATTGACAAAAGAATAAAAAAAAGATTCGACAATAAAAGAGAAAAAATTATCGTTCTGGCTTTGAAAAATCTTCAACTGCTTTTTTTTTTGGTTTTTATAGTGCCGTTTCCTTATACCCTGCTCTGCTCATCCTCCCGCTAAACGTTCCAGGAGGTTTTTCCCAAACTTTAATTAATATTTATGCGCCAAAAGCAACAAACAGAATGTGCTTAACAACAACAATAGCAGCAAAACGAGATGCTGCCACAGAGTAAAATAATAAAACTGGAAAACAAAAAAAAAATTGTTTTCAGCGAAACAAAAAAAAAAACATCGAAAAAAAAAAAGAAGAAATGAAATAAACACAGAAAAACCGAAACAGAAACAGATACACAAACACACTAAAAAAAGCATCATTAACGCCCTCATTTTAGCTTAAGGTCAAATTATGCTTTTATATTGGAGCCACGTCGGTTGTGTGGCTGTGGCTGTGGCTCTAAACTGCTATTTGCATATGCGACGCGACGGTGGCGGTGGCGACGCGGTCCATTTGTGGAACGAACGTAGCGCCAACGCCATAAAATATAAATTAATTTATGCGCAATCAACAAAACATAAATATTTTCATCTGCATAAAATCACAAAAGCAGCGCGGCCCAAGAAGCTGCTGCTGCGCGCCGATCACAAAACAACAGGCAGCGCGTACATAAATGTAAAAAATAAATAAATAAATATATATATATATATATAGATAAATCTATATGTATATATATGCTATATAAAACAAAAAGCAAAATCACAAAGCTGACCAATTGTCTTGGCGACGCGATCAATTCAAGGGCGACCGCTGCTGCGCCAAAACGTCAATTGAAAGCGAGAGCGAGGGAGTTGCTATCATCGATAAACGATACGCGATACCCGACGAGAGACCCGATCGACCGAGTGTGGATTCGGCATAGTTCGGCGAACGTCAACTAGAAATAGTTCATAAATTATCAAACTATAAATTAGCCGATTAATGCACAAATAATAATTCGATTGCGTTTTGCCGCCGTCGCCGTCGCCGCGTCGATTCGATTTTGTCGCCACGGAAGCCACAGCAACACAGAAAAAAGAGAAGAAAAAAAAATGTGTATATAGTTAGAAATAGAAACCGAAACATTCATAAACACGGATCTATCTCTCTGGCAATGCCTTTGTGCTAAACCAATTTTATAGATTTAAACGAGTTTGAATTTGAATATAAATACAAATTCGCATTGAGAACATTGCGTTGCCGGCTAATTTGCGGCGATAGCATTATTATAGTCTTCGCAGCTTCCCATTCTCACCATACCCCCTCCCTCCGTTCTCCTACTACTGCGTTTCATGTTTTTGTGGTCAAGCCGAAATGTAAATTTTTTTTTTTTTTTTTTAGAAATTCTTGCTGGGAAATTTTAAATAGGTTATTAACATGTTTATCTTCTTTCCTTCGTTATGAATTCCAAGGCCAAGCCATACCATAATATAACACACATTTAAATTTATGCTAAGTTATATGCTATATGGTTTTTGTTATCCGTTGTGTTGTAAGCCATTTGGTCAGTCGGTTTGGCTTCGGCTACGTTAGCTGAAACTGCGCAAAAAATGTTCGAATTTCAAGGGCATGGATTTCTTAACAATGTTTTGTAAAAATAGACAATAACAAGTTATTTGTTGTTTTTTTCGAGTTTTACAGTAATTTGAGTGTATGGAATGATGCGAAATCAGTTGGAAAAAATATTGATGATGATGTTGTCACGAACGGACATTTTGTTTTAAGTAAATAATGGTATGTCTGTTTTAGCAACTTTTCAAAATGTTGCATGTTTTTCTTATACGTGTGTGGAAAGCATTTTTATTTCAAGAAATGTTTCGTTTTTTTTTTAATAGATCAAAGTGCACGGTGTAGAAGGGAAAGGCCCCGGTTGATATTGTCATATCGTGTAGCACGGCTTTAAGTGTCATTAAATGTGCCGTTACCAACGTTGTCTGTAATGAAATGTACATAAACATTTCAGGTTAAAATTGTTCTTTGTTTTGCTTCTCCCTTGTTTTCTCGGTCTATGTAATATTTTCATAGCCTCTTCTTCTCCTTGCATTTCTTACACATTTAATTCGCAAACTCACGGACAAGACACACGCACACAGTTACTTATTTTCATCCCTCGACGGTTTCCGATGTCTTAGGAACTGGGAACTGTTATTTTATAGCCGCTAAATGATATCTCGTGTTGTCACCCTTCCATGTAAGGTTTCCCCTGACAGTAGACACTGTCAGGCTTGAATACACTTAGAGAATGAAATCAGGGAGAATGCACTAGCGTTTCCAATTCGATAGCAGCTTGGATTATAAGCTATAAATATCCGGCTGATATTTCTTTATTCTATACACGGAATTAGTATGACATTTTTTCGATTGAAGGTTGCGTTTTTAAAGATTTTTTTTTGTTTTTTCTTGAATCTTATGAATCACATATGGTATTGTTATTGTCTCAATATATTGTCATTAGCTTTTTTTAGACATTGTTTTGTGGTTTCTTCATGAACCTTGATCGAAAACTGAATTTACTATGCAAATTCGTCGTGCTCCTCGGCGGGCAGGGTATTAACAGTTGTGTCCTATGGCAAAAGGTTCTAATTTCTTTTGTATGGGTTTTTGTGCTGCTGCTGCTGCTGTTGTTGTAGTTGTTGTTTGTTTGTTTATGTTTTCCTGTTCTGCAACAATGTGAGGGCTAAAATTGTATTAAATTACATTGTTGTTGCTCATTACATAATGCTGCCGGAGAGACAGGGAGCGAGAAACAGGGAGCGAGACAGATATTCAACAACTAGAAATGCGCCGTGGCTGAGGACACGCTGGGGCACACACGGATAGCAAGGCAGATCCCGTAGACAGGCACATGTGTGTCTGTAGTACGTTGCCTGTTGATAAGCTGGCAAAGGAGGTACTACTTACACATACATATGCATGTTATGTGTCGCTGTAAGTGAGTCGAAAAGAGCTTCAAGTGCTGCCGGCAACGTGAATGACATCAGCGCGCGCGACAGTTCAGTTTGCAGTGGGGCGCGAGTTGTCAGTTTGCTTTGAATATATACAAAAAGATGTGCATGAACACATGCAGATACACAAACATATAAACGTACAGTTACACCTCGAGATACACCTATACCTTTTGAATACATTTTTGTAGCTATATAGCTTTCGCTGTGCGTCGCTGACAGCGCAACAGTTTAAAGCGTCTGGCAAAAGTTGCCACGCTACGCGCTGCGGTTGCTACGTGTTGCATGCAACACGGGCTGACAGCTCCAGGGATTTAGACGCGTTGCCACGTCCCAAGAAGCCGCAACCTAAGCTCACACTAATTACACTTTTGCCAGAGCGGCTTTAATGCGTGCTTTAAACGTCTGGCAAACGCATGGCATTACCAATTCCAGCCTAAAACCGATTGAACTTATGAGATTCGTGTGCTCCGCGCTAGTCTAGTTTGGGTTTATACTGCGTACACCCTGCATTAATATTAAACAACGTACCGGGCTGGCTAAATTATGCGTACCTGCGCGTACGCGCGTCCTTTACCCACGCACAAGCCTGCTCCTCCGCCGATTCCGCCTGCCGTCACCTCTGGGGCTTGTTGCCCTTTGCCGCGGGGCGAATTCGGTGGGCGTTGCGTGGGAAAAGCGGACGCAGAACGCAATTTGTGGCTTGTTTTGAATGATGAAGTTATCCAATTGCAAAAACAGCTGGCATTGCGCCGTGGGGAATTCAATTTCGTGGCCGTTTGCCAGGTTATGTGAGGCAGACGTCCACAGTGCGTATACGTGTTGCGTTGGAAAATTAACTAACAAAAGCGATGTGTAATGCGAAAACAATTTTGAGCTGCATTTTCGACTCGTATTTTCTGGCCAGCTATGAGAGACAGTGTTGACGTTTCGGCTGTGTTTGACTTCAAATCTAGCGGGATTGTTTTTATTAAAAATTTTACTCATATTTTTTGGCATTTTCTTGCATAGATTTGTGTCAAAAACGTCAGTTCGTTGCTCGCATTGCTTGCGGAGTTGACAGAGCAGCGGGAATTATTAAAAAAGAAATACTACACATATCTCCCATCTTCGTCTTTTGAATAACACGCTCGCAAGTGGCAGCAACAACGCCTCAGAGAGTGAGAGAGAGAGACAACCGCTGCGATTTACGAGTGCAGACAACGCTTAAGTGCTACTTAAAACTTAAACCGCTTAGGGCATCATCTTGGGGGTGGGCGCATAGAGTGTGCCGCGGGGGCGCGGCTGTTCTTAGATAACTATGCAAATACATAGAGTACATACACATACATAAAGACGCTTATAATCTTAAGTTTATAATAACAAACTACGTTTCAATGATGATGATCAGCTCCATCAGTTGGCTGGCATGAAAAGTGAAATAGATGAACTAGAGAAGTGGCTACATATATCTGTGTGTGTGTGTGTGGTAGTGTGTGTGTGTATGTGTTTGAGTGTGGAAATTTAATACTAGTGCAACACATAAATCAAAGCGTTGTTTTTTTTTTATTTTTTTTTTACACCGGCACCAAAACCAAAAGCAGCTGAAGAAAAACCTTATCAGAACTGAAACCGTAAACTCAAAATGAAGCGAGGAAGAGATAAGACAAATGCACAAACACTATAACTATGTGGGGTGTGTGTGTGTGTGCATGTGTTTTCTATCGATTATCATAATCGTAGAGTGTGCCAAGACCGATTTTGTTGTGTGTGAACGTGTCTGTTCATCGAAATGTAACAGAAAATGCAAAAAAGAAAAGAGTGAGAGAGAGAGAGACAGCAAGCACCAATAATCCAATAAGATTTTTGTCATCAAACACTCACCTAATGTCCTCCGCATCCTCGAACTGCGCCCGCACCGCATTATCAACGACATCCTTGCGCTGCTGCTGCTTATCCTTCTCCTGCTGCTCATCGTATTCCTCCTCCTCGTCGCCGTCGTCGTCGTCGTCCTGGTCTCCCTCGTCGCTGCTGTTGCTGTTTTTGTCGGCATTGCCTCCATCCTGTTGTCGCCTGCTGCTCTTATCAGCATGCCGGGCATCATCCTTGTCAATGTTGTCATTGGCGGCATCCAATAATCTGGATTTCTTATCACGACGCAGTGTTGCAATTTTTCTCTCCTCCTCCTGTCGCAACTTTTCGACTTCATCCTTTGACAGGAATGAAAAAACTTTCTCTGCGAATGAAGCAAAAAGTAGCAGCAGCAGCAGCAGCAGCAACGCGGCATCAGCACAGAGTGCACATTTAAATGACCCGCCTCCTACTTCTCTAGCCCCTCCTCCACCCATAAGCCAAGCTAAATAAATTAGGGAATTAAATAAATAGCGAGCTCTGGCGCAGCGCGCGTCTGCCTCTAATCCTCGCCTGCAATCGTGCATTTCACTCAGCTCGTCTCATTTCGCCTTTTGCCGTCTGCCTTTGTCATGCAAATGACACTCCAGCTGCCTCCCACTTTTCTAATTACACAAACCACTGAGCAAAAACCTGATAAGGATGGCAGTGCAAGCTCAAGACTTGCATCCGCCATCCGGCGACGCGTTGGCAACGGATACGCCACGGCAAGAGACCTCAAAGTGTTTAAACTGTGCTTCTTGTGTGTCGCAGGTGAGTAATGAGCTTGGTGCTGCAACGTTACCATACCAGATATCTATTAAAGTCGCTGCAGCCTGCTCTGTCTGTATGAACGCCTATATCTTTGGTAATACAATAGCTAGAACTGGCAAATTTGATGATAAGCGATCTTATTGCTGGAGGCTTGCATTCGAATATTGCCACGCCCTCTACTGAGCTCACAAGTCGAAAAAATCGAATTTTAAGCGTAATTTTAGAGCTAGAACGCTAGAATATTTACGGTGTACAATAAATAATACCCTATAAATGTATTTTGCAAATTTACGATCGTAAATAAAACAAGGAAGTTATTTAAGAAATAAATTGCATATATATCTCACAGATATATATAGCGTACTATAGTCTTGCGCTCTATTAAACCTCTACATAAACTTTTCAAGCCTTTCCCGCTTCCTTTCTTCACTCTCCTGGTCACCTTCCACACCCCCCGGCACTCACCTGTCTTTTGTGTGGGCTTGTGTTGATCCTCCATTGCAGACTCAAAGAATCGTTTTTTATCCGATACGGATTTAGGCACTTTCGTTGGTGTAGTTGCTGCCGGCGTCTCATCCTCTGTCGATGGCTGCAAAAACCCAAAACGTTTACGGTTAGCAAGTCAAAATAAAAACCAAAAAACTCAGTGGGGGAGTAAAAACTGAGTAGAACTCAATAAAGCTAAGAAAAAAAATAAATAAAAAAGGAATATGAGAGGGAAAAGCGCAGACTTTCGAGTGTGGTGGGGGCGGGGTCGGCAAGTTTCAATTAAACGAGTGGAAAAACTGCACTCAACTTCAAAGTCAAAGTCAAAGAAATCCAAACGACCATAAACAAAATTGATGGCACTGCACAAGTTTATTAAAAAGCGCAAAGAGGGAAGGTGCGGGGCGGAGGAGTGCTGCACGGGCTCAGGATCAGAGCTTTGTTTTCGCCTCCCCCCGATCCGCTCCCACAACACACAGCACATATAATTTACGGAACGCGAGGGACGCAAATTACAGTCGAGGGATGGAGAGAGAGCAGGGAGAGACAGGTTAGGGGGAGGGAGGAGTTCAGTCGAGGACGGGGTCAGGTCATTTATCATCCAAAGTCATGTACTGTCGGTTTTATCCTTTCATGCAATTTCTTCGTTTTAGGCAACATGAGAAGGCCAATGCGGGTGCGGCCAAACGGTGTGTGAAGAGGGCGTGTGTGGCAGTGTGTGTGTGTGTGCGGTTAGAGTGTGTGTGTTGCAACGACGACAAAGTCATTAAACGACAGTGGAAAGAGCAAGAGGCAGCAAAAGGCAGCGTTAAACTGCACAAATTGCAACCTTATCCTACGGTTCGCATGGCGAGCAGATACGAGAGCACAAAAACAACAACAGCAAAAGCAGTGGCAGCAGCAGCAGCAGCAGTGGAGCAGCACGATTGCCCGGAGCAGCAGCAGCAGCAGCAGTCGAGCCAGCAGGCCAGGCTCATAAATAAAGGAGGCGACCAGGCAAAGCAAACGAACGAATCGGCTAAGGACAAGCGAGAGAGATAGAGAGCATGGAAAAGCGATATCAGCAACCAATACCCCCCGCCTTTTGCCCCTGTCTCTCTCTCACTCTCTCTCTATCGCTCTATGTGGAGGTATAGCCAAGTCAAGTAGCTACTGGTAGAGCCCTTGGCCAGCTGAGTTAAGTTTTCAGCTCGAGCAAAGAAATTAATTTCGTATCGGATTTTTCGATTTTCAATTAAACGCAATACTCGAGAGCAGAGCAGAGCAGAGATCTCTCCTCACTCCCCGTTACAGCTAATAGAAATTTATTGAGCCATGAAAGTGTTGAGAATGTGCGCGACAAGGAGCAGCTGCAGCTGCAGCCGGAGCAGCCCTGGCAAAGCCAACTGCAGAGGCAGCGCATTAAAAGCCAATAAGCCATTGAATAATTCAGACGATGTGTGTGTGTAAGTTTTTTTTTTTTTATCTATTTATAGCGGTTAGTTTTGTTAGTGTATTAGTGCGATTTTCATTTGTTATCGATACACCACATATATAGAGACACACACACGCGCGCATCGCTTATCGCACGCAATTAGCAGCGTCGAGTGATAAGATAAGCAGCTTGCCTCGAACTGCGTCTCTGCAGAGAAGCTACAACGAGGCAACAAAATCAGTGCAGCGCCAACTGCCAACGCGTGCGGCCGACAGCCAGCGTAGTGTTGCCCCACGTGGGTGTGGCCAAGCTGCAGTGGCAGCACTGTACGCAGAAAAAGTTTCACGTTTCGTGGACAAAAACAAAATGAAAGATTTCAAGTTTAAATTTTATCAAAAATTACACAAAATCTTTTTATTTTTCAACGTAATAAAAATGTGGTATTTTTTGTCGGTATTATCGCATTTGTATTTTTCGTATTTTCGATTTGTATTTTAACTTTTGTTAGGCAAAATAAATTACGTATTAAAATCAACTTAAGAGCGCTACAGAGCAAAATTAACTAGATAATTGGTAAAACTTTAGTATTGCATTTGTATGTGTGTGTGTGTGTGTGTGCAGGGTGTGGGTGTACGGGTGTGTGTATGTATTCGTTACTTAAAATTTTCTCGTTGGGGTTTTTCAATTTCTGCCACAAACTGTGGGCGGGGCTGGCTGCAAAACTGCTGCGCAACCGTTTCAATCAACGTCAAATTAGAGACGAGCCAAGAGTCGGAAGCAGGAGTCGGGGGCATGTTGAAGAGATAGACCGCGGAGCAGGAAAAAGGCAAACCGGATGGGGGTGGTAGGTAGGTAAAACTTGTGCAACTTGCCTGCTCAATTGCAGTGTGGCCAAAGTCAATAGAAAAAAAAAAAGAAAAACTTGCATCTAATTAGCAAAGACAGATGCAGCGTCAATCAATCAAACTAAATTTGTCGAAATGCTGGGGATAAAATGGGCGTCAATTAAATTGCAGGGGCGGAGCCGAATGCGGGGAACCACTCGCAAAAAAAAACTTTCGCCAACTTGTGCAACAGGCAGCCAGGCCACCCTGTTCGCGCAGTTGCGGCCACCCTGTTTGTACAACTCATTTAGACTGTCGTCTCTTTGCCCGTCGGCGTTGTGGGCGTGCCGGGCGTAATCGCCCCAGCCCCACCTGCTGCTGCACCCAGCAGCTGTGGTTGCGACTGTGAACGCAACTTGAAATTGGCCATGCCACCGCGTAGACCATGCGGCTTCTGTGCAACGGGCGGTGCGGGTGCTGTGCGTAATTTGCTCGGCTTCAGCGGTCGCTTGGGCGGCAACGGTGGCGGTGTGGGCGATTTGGAGGCACGACAATTCAACGAAGTATCGCTACTACGACGCGAATCAAAGAACGCGGTATTGCTGTAGATAGCTTCCTCCTCGATGGTCGAATAGATTTCCTCGGCCGTCTCGTAGTAACTGACCGCAGTTGCGGTCGCGTTGCCACGTTGCTTTGATGCCGTCTGCAGCAGCGACGAGTTCGATGAGTTAATCGAAAAGGAGGACGAGGTGCTGTTGCCCAGCGACGTGCTGGATGTGCCAACAACGCGAGATGTGCTCATGTTTTGATAATTGCTATTTGAGTCGGTGGATGCGACCACGATTTCGGAGAACGTGGGAAATTTCATGCCTGCATAGGAAGGTGTAACCGGAGGCGGAGGCGACGTTGAGCGGTTGGAGGGCGTGGCTTCACTCACCGATAACTGTGCTGGCGTTGCTTGCAGATAGAGCAAACCCCCACGAGCTGATTGCGATTGGATATCGCCGGCCAAAGCACTTGACGGCAGCAGCAGCAGGTTAAATGTAGAACTAGA
The DNA here is from genome assembly GCA_018151445.1 of Zaprionus inermis. Lineage (NCBI taxonomy): Eukaryota > Metazoa > Arthropoda > Insecta > Diptera > Drosophilidae > Zaprionus > Zaprionus inermis. The sequence goes on along the minus strand of JAECXD010000640.1, from coordinate 1,168,704 downwards.
ACCCTCGCCCGCTGCTGCTGCTGCTGCTGGGACGGCACCACCCAGTGTCAGTTTGTTGGGCTGCTGTGGCTGCGGCAAGCTGGCATATTGCACGGGCAGTATCTGCGCCGTGGGAAAGATTTGCGCCGGCGTTGCGGTGCCCAAGAGCAGTGGCTGTTCCGGCGGCATAGTGGAAGAATAAGATGTGGATGCGTTAGTTGAGGCGATGGCGGTTAGTTGAGTCGACGAGGGCGGCGTCGATGGCGACACATGCAACACATGACTGGATGCAGGTAGGGTTAGTGTAGTCAATGTCGGTGTTGGCGGTGTTGGTGGCGATGGTGTGCGTGTCGGTGGCGGTGGAGGCAGTGGCAGATTGTCAATGTCAGTGTCGGCTGAATCGAAAAAAGGATTGTTGTTGTTGTAGTTGTTGTTTACCCAATAGCTTGCTGCGTCCACGCCCGCAATGGGTATGGGCGGCGCCGGTTCGTACGGTGCACGCAGCTGATTCCTCATCTCATTCTCGCGCAGCAGAAAATCACGATGCTGCTCTGGTGTGACCAATATGTTATCCGGCGAATTCTCATGCACAAAGTCGTGCGGACGTCGCTGCGCCGGCGGTGGCAGTGCCTCCATGTATAGCGATTCCTCCGGCAACGGTGATTTGGGCGAACGGGGCAGCTTGGGCATGGTAGCATAGTTCACCGGTGGCGGTGGTGGACTTTCACGCGGACGTGCTGGCGTTGATTTCACTGCGACCACACGTACCGGCAGCTTGGGCACCTCGTGTATGGTATTCGTGCTGGCATCGTGTTCGAAGACAGCGAAATCACCGTGACCCACATCGCTGGCCTGGAATGTCTCCAACGCGACATTACGCACCAGATCCGCCTTCTTGAGCTGCGGCTTGGGCAGCGTTGGCGGCGGCACTTTGGCACGTGCGCCCGTTAGATTCTCCGTTGATTTGGAGATCACTGTGCTGGGTGTGCTGCGTCCGCTCGAATGCGACTGCGACTCGAGCAGATCCTCGTTGGAACGCGATGATGAGCTAAAGAAGAACTGATCACGCGGCGAGCGAGGCGAACGACTGATGGCTTTGGCTATCTGTGTGTACTCATCATCGTCTTCGGCGACGGATTTGTCACGGCGGAAGGGATTCTCACGCTCCAGTTCGCCAGGTCGCTCGGGCGATGTGGCACGCGACACATGCAGCACCTTGGTGGGTGATTCCACTTCGCGTATACGCGCCACGGTCGGCACAATTGGAGGCGGCGCGGCCGCCCGCTCGGGTCGCCGCTCCAGCGTCGAACTGGTCGATGAGCTGGGACTGGGTGCACGTAGTATACCCTTGCGTGGCATGCGACTTGCACGCGTGTCCTGCTCCGAATCGTAGGCACGTCCAAAGCGATCCGGAGTACGAGACCGCGAGCGTTCGTAGTCCGATTTGGAGCGTTCATCGCCGCTCAAATCGAAGCTGACGGATTTGCGATGACCACTGGCATACTCGGGCGTGCTGCGTCCCGAACGCGATGGTTTGTACGGTCGGAAATCGCTCTCCGAGTCGCTAGTGTAGCGTCCACGCGTACGATCGAAGCAATCGGAATCGGTGTCCGCGTAGGAGGGTGGCGATTGCAGATCGTGGGGTGGAGTAGACTCTTCTTCTTCCTCATCCTCCTCCTCCCCCAACTCTTCCTCCTCGGCAATGGCAGCGATCTCGTCAGCGTGGTGTGCGTGCTCATCGTCGTCATCATCATCATCTTCATCATCGTCATCGATTATGTACACAGGTTCCGCCTTCTTGGGCGTCTCCTTCTTGGTTGCAGCCTCCTCCTTCTCGTCCAGCTGCTGCTCCTGCGCCTGCAGCATTTGTTGATAACTGTATCGTGATCCTGGCGCCAGTCTCTCCGGCGTCTGTGTGCCACGCTGCTATTGGATTTTCATTTAGTTTTTCATTTTCATTTTCGCTTTCTTTTTATTTTCTTTTTGCGAGGTGCTCGCACACACACACACAAGCATGAAACACAAATTGCAATGTGCGACGTTAATTGAGTGCTTCGGTGTGTGTGTGGGTGTGTATGTGAGAGATTGTGTGTGTGATTGTGCTGATGATGGTGCTAGATGACTCTCCTCTCTCTCTTCCACTCTCTCTCTTCCATCATTTTCTCCTTGCGCTGCGCTTTGTTGTTAGCCAATTACCAATGTCGCTGACTGATGATGAGGTGCATTCGCGTTGTTCTGGCCAATTTGCTTGATGAGTGAGGAATGAGAGCACGGCACAGTGGGCACGGTACGGTTAAAAACAGAAACAAAACAAAAACGAACACAGAAGCCAAAACAGAAACGGCGAACAGGGAACAATACAACACAATGAGAGAAAAATATTTAAACCCACAAAAGATTGAACAAAAAAACTCATAGCATATATATATATGGAATAAACACATGTTTGTATGAGACTTTCCCACTCTAAAAAGCTGGAGAACACAACTGTGTTGGGTTGGGTAAAGAAAAAAATAAACAAAAAGAATTAAAGCTATTATGGCATTTGCCAGAAATCGGCTTTGACAGCAGTTTTGCAAAAAGAAATTTGTTCAACAACAGCAGCAAAAGTGGATTAAACCAAACCGTAATCCAATTTTGGTTTAAAACAGACTTGCCTGATTTCCTGACTTTTCATATAATTGAAAAATTTCAAAAAATAATCTACCCGATATTTCCCTCAGCCAGTAAATACACTTCTTTCAGAATTTACATCGCTTTTACATTCATAACATTTAGATTTAATTTATTGACATCAAAAATTCACACTCCATATTCCAATTACCTAGGCATATAATAATACCATAAATCGTATAGGTTCTTTACTTAATTATATCAACAACGGAAACTGGAAACAAAAGTATAATCGAAAAAAAAAACAACCACAAGAAATGCAAATATATCGATAGATAGAGAGCGAGTGACGACAGGAATCAATTGAATTGAATTTGTTAACAGATTTCTTTGATATAGTTACACATAAAATATGTTAATTTGTACAGCGAACGAGTTAACATAACATTTGCCTTAGTCTATGTTGATTTTCTGTTTTCCATGTTTAACATTAATTTGTTATACGTATAACAGTTATCTTTGATAGTTTCGCTAGTTCTGCTTATTCAAATATATATCGAGTATTTTCGATTATTATTTATAGTTGCGTATTTGGACCGTTTTTTGAGTGTGTGTGTGTGTGTGTTACACAATAATATACATAATAGACAGTGCGTCGTATCTATATGTACATACGACTTCTTTATACCACATCGATGGGACGACAACAATGTACACATATACGAACAACTTTGTGAATACTTTGGCGCCGCAAAACGACGGCATATTAAATATTAACCAAGTGGGGGCAGGGCGGGAGAGACTTAGCTCTCTCCCACTCGCAAGATAACAGGAGGGACTTGTCTGCTTGCACGTGTAGTAGTATAGTTATAGTTATAGTTATAGTTATACGGTATTTCAATTCACAATAGATAGCTAGTCGGTGAGGGCCATTGAAACCTTTCGCTGAGTCAAGTGCATTTTGTGGGTATTAGTTTTTGATCAGATTGATAGTTGTCTAGTAACTCTTTGTCCGTTGAACACGACTGTAGTTAACATGGAAGAAGGAATTCACTGCAGTAATTTATTTCTATTCTCTTTTCCCATTTACTAATTGTTCATCTAGTATATATTTGTCCTGTATGTTTTAAACTAAATACTCAGTCTTATAGTGGGAAACATCCGCTTGTTAAGAGATTTTTTGCCATGAGATCTACGCCAAATAAGGCCCCCAAAACAAGAAGAAGAAACGAAGCGAATAGAGAAAATCATAATATTAAAGAAGCGAACGGGAGGGAGGAAGAACGAAAAACAATAATATGTTGAAAAGCAGCGAAGAACGGCGGCGCGGAGCGATGCGGCGGCACGTCAATTGAGAGAGCAATAAAAAGGAAGAAGAACGAGAAGAAGATAAGAGAAAAAATTTTAATGGAAATTCCTTTCAGCAGTTTTTGAATTACTTATGTGGAGAGCATACTTAAAGTATACATATATATATATATATACATACTATACAATATATATATATAATATACGAGCAATGCATATACATTTTACATCTATTATTTCTTTTCTCTTTTTCCTGTGCTGCTGTCAATGCAAATTCAAATGCGGCTGGCTTTAAGCTAAGCACCAGCTTCGAGCATAACAATAACAATACAACAACAGCAACAATAACAATATGAACGAGTAACAAACATATACAGAGAATAAAAATGGAGAGCGAGCAGCAGCAGCAGCAGCAGCAGCATCTGCCGAGCAGCCCATCGAAAAGGTAACAGTAAAGGCGAAAACAGAAATTGAAATAATATGTAAGTAGCATAAATAAGATAACAACAACAACAACAACAACAACAACAGCAAGAGCAACAATATACAAAAAATAAGGCAACAACAACAGCAGAGCTGCATTACGCAGCCCATACGAATATGCTAATAAATAATAAATCGCTTGCTGTCATTTTAATAAATGTGAGCTCAAGCCTGGAGGCTGCACAGGCGGGCTTAGAGAGGCGGTGTGGAAATCCACGTGGGAGTCCACACACACATTTCCCGAATTCCCTCGAGGCAACAAAAATGAACTTAACTCCGTTCCACATGCACTTTGTACAGCTCCACATCAATACAGCACTAGCAATATTACGCATACGCCTCATGCTACGCATTAGTTTAACTAATTCTCTTTCTTTTCTCTTCTGTCTATATATATTTTCTTGCCCTCTCATTGAAAGGCAGACAAAATGCAACATAAACATATTTTTTATATACAGCACGATTTATGTTAAAGTGTTTGGGTGAGTTCATTTTGATTGTGTTTTAGCTAAGTTTTTTTGTAAAGGATTTGGCGTAAAAAACTGCTGAGCTGCTGCAAATGGCTGCGTATACAACTATTATATACGTGTCTTTAAAAGAGAATCAAGTTTAATATTAAATTTAATTAAATACACTCTTTCAGAGCAATTCTCAGTGAAATTGTGAAGCTTTCTCAGTCGCTTAAACTGAAATGATTTTTTACATATTCAAAATGTTTGTAACACTGCAAGTGGCATATACAGCTAATAAAATAATATATACCAAACACCTTAGCAATGAATAACCTTTATTTGCCATATTTCTTTGAAAACAATTGAATTTTCTGCTGAATTTCGTAAGGCAGCAGCTTTAAGTGCACGACTCGCAGGTGCTTTCATTATTTTAATAAAATTCTCAATAAAAACAAATCATTTGCCTTGCAGTTAAACAAATTTTGCTCGAGCAGAGGTCGAAGACACCGACACAGACGGCAAGACAATAACAAAAGCAACAAGCCAGGCAGGCAGCAGGCAGACAGGCAGACTGAAAGACAGACTGCAAATGATGAGCTTGTTCTCGCTCTCGCAGACCGAAGGGGGAACGAACTTTATGTGATGTGAATTTTCAGTAGATGCGATGTGTTACTCTCTCAGCGAGGTGGCTATGATTGTGGGCGAGGAATGAGGGGCAGGGTGCTGAGGGGTTTAAGGAGACGCATAAGTTTGTGAAATGTGGCAAATGTTGGCGGCGCATATGAATTGTATATCAAATGGATAAATGTATAAATTGTATAAAATGTGAACACGAACAGGCACAGATACAGATACAGATACTTTTATATTAACATATATATATATATAAAGAAACGCGAACACACACACGCAGTTAGTGTTAAGTTATTGAAACAAGCGAGAAATAAATAAAAGTTTAATAAATAAAGAAATAAGTGAAACGAAACATGTGAAGAGTTTTGAGTTCGCTGACGTTTGTGGGTTGGTCGAATGCGCAACACTCGGTTGGTGTTCGGATGTGTGTGTATTGGGCTGGAGTGTGTGTGTGTGTGTGTGTGTGAAGTAGAACGGTAAAATCAAAAGGACAGACACACGTTTAGAGACGTTAAAGACACGCACGCAACGAACGTACAGACAGACATAGACACAGATACAGATACGTAGATACATTTACATTGACAAAGACGTGCGTTCAGATACATACCTGGTGCTGCTGCTGCTGCTGTTGTGTCAAGTTGTTAGCGGTCGCTGACTCCGCTGCCGTTGCTGTGGCGGCAGCAGCAATCGGTAATGCTGCCGAAGGCGTTGTGGGTGTGGTAGGATTCGTATCGAGCGTATGCTTCGATATAACAACCGTCGTTGTCTTTTGTATCTTGTCCTGCTCATGATGCTCTGAGGGCGATTTCGGCGGCACGGTGGTAAAAGCATCTGCAGCTCGTACAATTTCCAGTACCTAAACGCGAGTCGGGTACAAACAAAAACCAAGTCAGAATGCTGAAACGAGAATGCGCTTGACCAGCGTCAAGGTCACGAACCTTCTCCTGTGTGCTCTTCTCCTGCCCAATTGTCGCCACTTGCTGGGTCTGCGGCGGCTGCTGTTCGGCGTGAATTAGCGCCACTGTCTGAGCGGCCACGGTGTCTGGCTGCGCTAAATCAGCATTGCCAGCGGGCGGTGTCGGTGTGGTGGGTGTGGGCGATGTTGGTGCGTGGCCGTGCACCAGAGCAGCGGCTGCTGCTAAGCCTGTTTGACTGGTGGGTTCCGGTGTGGCGACGGCACCGACCGGGTTGTCGGTTTGTTGCGCCGCAAATACATCAAAGTCCTGGTTGGGTAAAAAGTGTGAAAAATCATTCAAGACGTGCTTCTGTGCTATGCTCAGGCTCTGCATCCTTACCTGCCGCAAACGTTCCTCATCGTCGGGATCCAGGCTGGAAACACTGTGACTCTGACTTAGCTCAGAACCCGTTTCCGAGGCACGAGAACCTGTCAAGGAAAATGGATGTGAATTAATGTCTTTTGGCTTCTGGATTTCTCTCTCTATTTCTCTTTCTCGACTGACTTACCCTGACGACTGCCACCGCTGCAGGATGCGGATGCAGAGTTAAAGCCGGTGCACATGCCACCTGCTTGTCCAATGGAATGCATTAAACTCGATTTGTCATAGCCCTTGCAGACGACCAATTGAATCTCATTGCCGGCAGTACGCAAAACATTGACGGCATCTTGATGCGAGGCACCCAGCAGGGAATGTCCATTGACCTCCAGCAGACGCATGCCCACCTGCAGAGACGTAACCGACAAAGGGCACAGAGAGGGCACACCAGGTCAAAAAAAAGTAAAACAACAAAAAATACAAGAGATAAAAAGTTTAACTTGGTTCAGTTCAGTTCGGGTTCAATTCATTCCATCGGTGCCCTCTCTGCACCCACTTACCTTAAGCCTTCCATCACGTCGCGCCGCTCCAACCGAATTAATTTTAGACACGAATACACCCTCATCTGAGGGATCCGCCGGATTACCGCGTTGTCCATTCAGACCGCCCTTGATGTGCATGCCCAAACGTTCGCCCTCGGCCTTGGTCAGTAGAATTTCCTGCGTTTTCGCAAACAAAGCGAGAGGCGAAGACAGGGAAAGACAGAGAAATTAGCATTGGCATCGTCTAAGTGCTTGGCAATTATAAACAAAAGCCGAGACTAAGACAAAACAACAATTTCAGAGACGATAATGATGCTATGCGAAGCAGTGTACACTTTCTGCAAGGCGATATCATTAAATGCCCCGAACAATAACCAAAAAGCCATCAAGAAGATTAAACTTCTTTTTCAGGCTCATTTTGCGAATTTAGTTGGGAAAAGCCAGAAAAGGTGCTTGGAATTTGCTATACTATGTATTTACTGTTGCTACCAATTGATCGTTTAATTATACAGAATTTTGCAAGATATTTGGACTACAAGTGAAACTCTTTTAATCTGCATACGTTTCAAAAGCATTTGGTAAGGAATAAACTATTAAAAGCACGAATCTACTTTAAGGTGTGCGTGTCTGAGCTATAAGTTAAGTCTTTAGTTTACAATAGAGTTGTCAACGATGCGGTTCTCATATCGGTTTAAATTTCTGAGTTGTTGAGTCACAATTATAATATTTTGAGTTAATTTGGGAGTTTTAACATGAAGATATAGGGTGTTGTCATGCCTTAAAGAGATCTTTAAAATTGAGAATCATATCCTTGACAACTCTAGTTAACTGTTATACAAGTTATATAATTTAATCTAGACAATCCTACCATATTGTGGCTCCAAATCGCAATTAAGTTTGAACTAGTCGATTAACCGACTAGATAGATACTTGAATCACATAAGCATGGCATAGCATAAATTGAAATTTTGAAAGAATATAGTACTACAATCAAAAATAAAGTGTATAGTACTATATTGATTGCTTATACGGCATCTGCGAGTATATTAACTCATTTAGCAATTCAGTAGGTTTTTGTTTTGGAATAATATACGTAATAGTCTTACCTCGGTGTCTACATAAACTACTTCTATGTGCTTTGCGTCATAATTGTTTTTTTTAAGCATTCATAGTGGAAAGAGAAGTATAAATAGGTATTTGGTGTAGACTCAAAAAGCATTTCGAATTTAGTTACCATATTTACAAAGAAATTGCAAAAATATATTTACAGCAGAAAGAAAGAAATAAAAGTGGCAAAGCGAACTAAAGAGCGTACAAAAAGAAAACACTATATCATATTGCCTTTTTTCACTAAGCTTACCTGGAAACCGGGAGGCAGTGGATCGTGTTGTATGGTCAGTTTGATCTCATCGCCAGGCTTTAGCAATTCGAGCACAGCATCTTGATGTGTGGCCTTCGAAACATCGGCTTCATTCACTTTCAATATGCGATCGCCCATGCGCAGTTTGCCACACTTGGAGGCAATGCCGCCCGGCACAATCTAGAAGGGCAAATTAATATATATAGTATATGGTATATATATAGATGGGTGTATGCAAGAGTCAAAAGTTTTCCCCTCGCACACACACACAATCAGAGTGCCTTGTTTAATTGACTATAATGAAGCCGACTGCATTTCGTAGCTAATTGTGCAGCTCATTTGCATGCACAAGTTGTGTGGCACCTTTTCCCCAATTGCTTTAATTTGAAAAGTTTCTGCAGGCAACTACCCCATCGTACCCTTACCCTCCCCCTGCACTCTGTAGTTCATACAACTTACATGTGAAATGAATATGCCCGGTTCGCGCGTACCGAAGGGCACACAGGAATGATCCGTGCCGCCAATGATGCTGAAGCCGAGAGAGCCTTGATTTTTGGGCAACACCACTTCCTATATACAAGATAACAATAGGTGAGATTAATGCACTGTAACTGTAAATTAGCTAAACTAATGAAAACCATAGAATAATACTAAATTGCCATTGTCTTTGCGGCGTGATTGGGTGCTTATGTATATGGTTGGTGCCCTGATACGACAGTGTGTAGATGTGTTGTTTTCGGGGGTGTACATATGTGTGTGAGAGCGAGTTTGTATGTGTGTGTGTGAGTGTGTGTGCAAAATTGTTGGTGATATTTACATGAACATTTTGACAGAAAGACAAAGACAACACAATAACAAACAACACAAACAAAAGCCAGGCAACGAGCGAGAGAGTGAGAGAGAGAAACCACCGACACCGCATAAATAATTAATATAATTCATATAATGCATTGCGAGCTTTGTAAACTTAAAGATAAATAAAGGGTATATTAAATTGAACAAGCGAGAAGTTAAAATTATAATTTGTTATGCTCGAAAAGAGTCGAGCTGTGTTTTGTGGCTACATTTCAATCTGAGAACGAACTCTAAAGTTGTGTTTATAAAGTCACAAGATTGCTTTGAGGTTTGACACACTCACGCAATTCATATTCACAACTCAACCACACACACACACAATCGGAGATACGTGCTCCTTTTTGTTTTATTCAAATGTCAAAATATAATTCAAGTTTCGCACATTCATTAGCCAAGCGAAGTCAAGCCAACCCGAGTCTCAGACAAGTTGCAGATACAAATGTATCTCTGGCGGAAAACTTCTGACAATTCATTAAAACAAATTGAATTCTTATGCCGATTGCCAATGCCTTTGGCCAAAACTGACTGGGCAGAAATGCCAACAAGTGAAATTAAAAACAATTAAATATTTTATTTGCAATTTAAATGCAACTTGCTCCTGCCAGTTGACAGGCAGCTCCGGCAGACGGACAGACAGACAGAAAGACAAACAGACAGAGCGACAGTTTGATGATAAACTTTGCAGGTTGTTTGCAGAGTTTTGTCGCGCGTTCTGCACTCGACACATACTGAATGGAGGAGGCGTGGCAAATAAACACTCACACAAAATGATTTTCATTATGCATTATTTAGGGGTTTTCCCAGGCGCACTCACACACACACACACACACACGGAAGTGATTTACTTATTCATGTGCAAAGTGACTGTAAACCGGCCACAGGAGTTTGTGGAATTTCTGCTGGGATTTAGCTTGGGATTTAGCTGCTGTAACTAGACTTAAGCCGAGTTGCTCAAAGATTGTTGTTTTGTTGCTTAAGCCGAGTGAAATTAGAAACAGAAAAAAATACAGCAAAAACATTTTATTATAGTTGTTTCGTATATCGTTTAAAAATAAATTAGTTTGTGTTAGTAAAAAGTCAACTTAATTGCAATTTAATACAGAAATTATAACTGCGCATGCATGCACCATTTACCGCAACCGAGTCTGCAAAACTACTAAATGATTGACAGTATTATTTTTGTTTGGTATTTTGCACCTCTCTACGTGCTTCTCATATGCGCTTAACATACTAATCTAGTATTAATGGATTAGAGTGGCCTTAAACCAAGTTTAGTTTTGCATCTTCCATTGTGCATTTTCATCACTTTTCTCGCAGAACCTTTGCTTTTGTTTATTTACAATTGGAATCAAAAGTGTTTATATATACTATATTTATGTATAATGTTTTTTATGCTTATGTGTGCTTAAGGGCTATACAAAAATAGGTAGGTAGCATGAGGGCCAATACGAGCGAGAGCCAATTACAATTGTATATCGAAATTTTTAAGGTGTACTTGTGTGTGTTGGTTTGTGAGAGTGTGTGTGTGTGTGTGTGTGTTTGAGGCGTTTTTTGTTGTCGTGTGTGAGTGTGGCTGTGCATAAGTAGGTGAAAGAGGAAAGCTCTCGTCCTGGTTGAAATGTTGCCGCCGCCCGGAAACAGGAGAGCTGCCCCTCACAGAGTAAGCTGCCACTTTTCACACCCAGCAAAGGTATTTTTTTTGTGGTATATATTTTGGTATTTTTTCAAAATTTTTTTTTTTTTTTTGCTTTTAGTGTATGCGTGATGTTGTGATAGTCACCTCACTGATCAATGGCTCCGCCAGCTGATTGTCGGTGATGCGTGTCATAACCGTTTCCGTGAACGTAGACTTCGTGATGGTCTCGGTGACGCGGCCCAATTCGGTGGGTGCGGCGGGAAACATGGGTAAATCTGGTTGCGGTTTGTTAACATTGACAGTCACAGCACTGATGCCCACCTCATTGGGCCGTGCCACATGCACCTGATGCTGACTGCCGCCGCTGAGAAAATGTGCCGGTATCATCGCCTGAAAATCATCGCTGGTCAGCGGTCGCAACGATGATTGCTGCACGTTGTTGTTGTTGTCGGGTTCATTGGTTTGTGGTTTTTGTTTTTTTTTTTTTAATTTGATTGGAACAAGTTTTGGTTTGGTTTTTTGTTTGGCAGAAAGTTTCAGTTTTAAAACAACATTTTGGATTTATAGAAAAAGAAACAAAAATATGTTTTGGTTTGTTGGTCAAAAGGTTTCGTAAAACACACAATTTTGGTTCTAAATGCTAAAAAAAACTATGGCTGCCTAACTAAATATATATATGTATATATGTGTAGATAGCAGTGGAATATGTATTTATATACAGTTATTGTTGGCCTACAGTTTTTCTCGCAGTGCACAAATACGTTTATAGATCAGAGTTCAAGCCGAGAAGAACATGATTGATGAACACACACATGGCTTGTGCATTGGTTCGATATGAAATTTATCGATAAATATACGATAATAATGTTATAGCATGATATCGTTTCAAAAAAGGAGGGGACGCGCACAGGGCACATGCAGAACAAACACAAACAAATTCGATATTGTATATAATATTTTATACATGTTTTATATATGTATGTGTGTGTGTAGGTGTGTATGTATGTGTGTGTGTGTGTGTGTAGTGTCTAAGAGCTAGGGTTATAGTCTGGCAGATATATGTATTAGCACAATTAGGATATATATTAAAAAATATAGAATAGAGCATTGTGTATGTGTATATATCAACAACAATTTGCATGAAGAATCGCAATCTCGCAGCCAGCCTGCGCGCCTTCTGTGTGTAACTTACCTGGCTAAAAAGGCTGCAAGTTGGCCACGGTTTGTATTTTAGTTCGGGTTGTTGGGCAGGGCCTAAATGGTAACTTAAGCCTAGCGCCTGAGCATGAGATTATCGAACGAACGTGGAACAAGGAACGAGCTTAGATGAGCAACATTAAAATGATGTGCAGAAAACTAAGTAAAAAAACATAGAACGCTACGGGCGGAGACATGACTGAGAAGGAGAGGGACAGCTGGACTGAACAACTACAACTAATACAATTTAGTACTGTCTCTCTCTGACGCTTACGCTCGTTCTTACCTGCGCATCGCTGGCTGAGTCGCCACTGCTGCCGCTTGTGGAGGCGGCACCGTTGTAGGCGCCACCATCGCCGGGCACCGAATTGGTGCGACGTGGTGCCGGCACCGGTTGCCCCCCGGCTTTGTCAATGTGTGCGGCAACAGGCGCCGCTGCTGCAGCTGCAGCAAATCCGTTTGTCTTGCTGTTGGGCAACGTGTTGCTGTTGATGTTGTTGCTGTTGTAGACAGGTGTTGCTGTCGTCGCTGTTGCTGTTGGCGTTGGCGTTGTGGCCAACGTGTTGTACTTGTAGGGCTGCTCCATCGCATTGACATCGCCCACCGAACGCTTGAAATTGGCTGCAGGCATTGGCAAACGTAAAGGCATTAATAAAGTTAAGAGTGACAGGCAGCATGAGAGAGGGTCAACTAACCTGGTCGATTGGCCAGATAACCGGAGGGGCTTAACGAATTGAGCACGGCGGGACTGCGCGGACTTGTTGGCGGCTCGAGTGGCCCACGATATTCACGCTGCAGCACGAGACGCACAAAACGCTGCGGCTCCGTCAGGCAGGCAACGGCAGCATCGTGATGTGCCTCAGTCATGTCGTTGCCGTTAATCTGAAACATACAACGAAATGCCATTAGTGTCTGTCGGTCACGGTCAGCTAAGAGGCAACTCCTTCCGCCGCCACCACTTACCGCCATGACGCGGTCGCCAACCATTATCTTGCCATCGCGATGCGCCAGACCGCCCTCCGTAATGCGCGATATGAAAATGCCATCGCAGTCGTCCTTAAACGGCGGCGAACCCTTGCCGCCGGCAATGCTGAAACCCAATCCCTGTCCAATCTGATCCCGTATCAACGTCGTGTGCAATTGAATAAAGCTCAGCGGCAGCGTCGATGTCGCATCCTGCCCGAAAATAAATAAACCACAAACAAACAAGCAACATTAATCAATCGGTTGAATCGTTTTATCCACAACCACAACTTACCTTGCCATTCTCCAGCTGCATGCCGCCATTGGCCACCACATTGCCCGCATAGACATGCTGCTGTGCCGGCTGCTGCACATGCTGCACTGGCGCGAATTGCAGCACGTGTTGTTGTTGTTGTTGTAGCAGCTGCTGCTGCTGCTGCTCGGGAATTATCTGTATGGGCGGCGGAATGTAACGTTCTTGGGGCAACTGTGCCAGCTGCACAGGCTGCTCGGCCACAAGTGGACGCGTCTCCACAGAGATCTGCGAGATGCTGCCATCCTCGCTGAACACCGGATGCCCGATGAGGCGTGTAACCTCACGTTGCACAACCAGCACCAGAACTGCGCCACATGCCTTCAGCACCTGCACGGCCTGATAGTGATCCGCATCGACCACAACGATGCCATTAACCTTGAGCACCTTGTCGCCCACCTTGAGGCCGGCCAAGTCGGCGGGCCCTGCCTCGGTGACGCGTGATATGAAAATGCCATCGTCGTCGCCCTTGAATGGCGTCGAACCTTTGCCGCCGGCTATGCTCAGGCCCAGGCCGGCCGAGGTGCGTTCAATGTGTATTTCGTACTGTTCCAGACGCAGCTCAGTGACGCCATCGATATTATCTGCGGAAAGAAGGAAAAAATAAGGATTAATGCTTGTTCTAGTTGATGTTGCTCCGCTACAGCTTATCCGCTGCACAACTCTGTGTGCGTGTGTGTGTCTGTGTTTGTTTACCAAACTGTTGTTGTCGCTGCCGCTGATAGTCCCGCTCGACAGGATCGTAGCTGGTAACGATGCGTACACGCTTGTCTTTGCGTCGCAATGATCCCCCGTTCGAGGAGACCAACGAGCTGCGCAGGCTGCTCATGGCTGGACTGTTGCGTCCACTGTTCGTTGCCAACAGGCTGCCGCTGCCGCTGCCATTGCTGCGCTGTCCGCTGCGGGGCAGCGTGTTGTTGCCCTCTTTTACTTTGATTTTGACATTGAACATGTTGCGAGAGGAGTGTCGGGGGCAGGAGGAGTATCTACTGCTGCTGCACAATGAATTTCTACTCGAATGCACTTTTCAATATGCGCTGCTCGGCATTTTCCACTGCAAGCAAAGTCTGCTCCGTAGTAACACCAACTGCACGGGCAATAAGCGAAAGTATTGCATGAATATTGCCCGAGCAGTTGACTGGAAAATCACATATCAATAAGGCAACATAAATAAAATTAAAATATCTCAATATGCCAGATATATATATATATATATATATATATATCTCTTCCTCCCTTCGATTGCCTGCAGAAATTAAATTTATGCGCTGCATAAATTACATATTAATGACATGAAAATTTGTGTGCAAATTTAATGGGCACCCACCAAAAAATACAAACAACAAAAGAAGACTTTGAGCGAAATAGCCCAGCTGCTCACGCGCTGCCATCCCCCGCATCCTAGCCAGCCCTGCCCCAGGTGCGTGTCCATAAACAGGCTGCCAATGAAGCAATGAACCGGCAGAAGTAGACAAAGCCATTTTGGCGTCGTTACAACGACCTTGAGGTAGCTAAAAGACAAGGAGGTTTAGCACACAGCCTGCCCTGAGGTAACTTTTGAATAATAATTAAATAAATAAAGAGGCCTGCCTCCATCCTCCATCTCTGTGGCTCAGGTGGATTGCCCTTCTTTTTTTTTTTTTGTGCTGCATAATTTTAATTCGCTTTGCTGATTTGCACTCAATAAATCCGTCGGCATAAAGTTATTTTGGGGTTTTAATGACTGCTATCGGAGAAAGAGCGTAAGGGCAAAGTAATTTGAGAATTTGTAATTGTGCTTCATTTTGTGTTAATTGAGGTCGAGAGAGAGCGCACTTAGGTATACAACAAGCACATTATGCTCAGAGAGAGAGAGAGAGAGAGAATGAGAGGAAGAGCAACATATTCCCGCTTCGGTTTTCGCAATTAAAAATGTATTGCAAGTTTTTCCCCCTTTTTAATGGCGAATTCGCTGTGAAATTCAAACGCAGCACAGCTTTGCTAATAAATTATGAAATTCGCTTGAAATTCGGTTTGAGTTTTTTTTTTTTTATTATTATTATGAAAAAAGCGGAAAAGCAATTTATTTACTTTGCGCATTTGCATTAACTGTTGCCCGAACTTTTCATTTAAATCGTAAAAACGAGAGTGGGGGGAGAGGGAGAGACAGAGTGGCGACACAGATATGCTGATAAATAATCGGGCAATAAAACGCGCAATACAAAAGGTTTTTCATTGGTTTCCTGCAATGTTTTCCGCTTGTTTCTTGCGTCGTGTGGAGCAAAAATGTGTAAAATACAAAATATAAAAATATTTTATGGATTTTGAAATTGAAGCCATGCTGAAAACTCAAGCCAGAAGGGGCACAAAACAAAGCAAATAAAATGAGAGATTTCCATTACGTTCGCTGTGCGCTCTCTCAAGCACAAGAGGCACGTGTTGAATGTGTGTGAGTGTGCGTGCGCCCGTAAGTATGCAATAATCAGGCAGCAAAGCCTTATTTTTGAGTATATCGATTGCAATTAATCGATATATATATTGTACTTTAGGCCATAGGCGTATTTTTCACACTTTAAATTTAAATATACATAAATCTCAAAGCCCATCAATAACATCCTGAACAAGACACATTAATTCCTCCAGCCTCCTTGAGGCAATTGCGCATATCTCGCAGCCTGCTGATGTTTTCCCATACACACAGAACATTTAAATTTTTACGATTCGCAAACATTTAAGTAAAAGTATTTTCCCACACGAATGAAAGGTAATGTGTGCGGCAAATATATTGAAAATTTGCAGGAAACTCATAAAGCGTGTGTGTGTGTGTGTGTATGAAAACTCATTAAAATATGCAATAAAAAAACGGAGGAGAGCAACAAATTTGCCACTGTCTATTGAGGCATTTGCCGCTGCAGCAGAACGACAACTGAACGAATCAATGCAAAGTCTTCAATTCGCTTCGGTTATTTATATGTAAATGACCTGGTCGAAAGACAAGTTCACAGATAACATGACAGGCCTGACCGTGCCAGCCATAGAACTCATATTTCACCCACACACACCAGCTGAGAGGGGACAGAGAGGCGAAGCTTTGGCTTTGTGTCCGCTCTCGCCTGTCATGCATATCCTGTGGCCAAAGCATTGACAAGCTGACAAGCCTTGGCCAAGCGACTTGGTCGTCGCTCTGTCTCGGTCTCTCGGTTATGGTCAGAGACAAAGTCAGCGTGTGCTACCATTGCCCTGTCTGGCCACTGACATATTCTCTTTATGACAAGTCCAAGTCGAGTTCGTAGAAAAAGAGAGGGAGAAGAGAATGAACTTGAGAAAACATTTTCTTTATGCAAATTTAATGGACGCATGTCATAAAATTTGATGTCAGAGCTTGAGGTTTTCTTTGCCACTGCTGCACACACATTGTTTTTCTTTCAATTTTTCATGGTTTTTCTCATTTTTGCCTGTGTCACGCTGGGTCAGTGACCGCAGTATGTAATGAAATTGAATTCATTTAATATTTTCAAAGGCATAACGAAAGATCAAGTGCTGTAATTACTGCAATCGAGAGAGCGAGGGAGAGCGCAAGGGTTTTCCGCAGTTGTTGCTGCTGCTGCTGCTGCTGTGCGAGTTGATAAATTGTCGGTCATGCAGGCTGCAGGGCAGGGCTGCCACTTGACAAATTGAAAATGTAAAGCTATCAAAATCCACAAATAACCAAGCGAGCGAGAAAAATCGTTGGGCATGAATTAATGAATCACATTTTATGCCAGCATAAAACAAAAACATTGAATTATGGCGGGCACACAGACCCAACTGGCTGGCATACAAAAGCCGTGTCAGAAGTTGCTACAAATCTCACAATAACATTTTGCAAGAACGGGGTGCGCGTTCATATCTAATCAGTAAACACAGGTAACACACAATACAGAACAACACACACACAAAACAAAACTTTGGAATGCCTAAAGCCAATTTGATAAAGCGAAAGAGCAACAACAAAGTGAAAACGAAACAAACGCGACGCGACGCGAAGCGTTTTGTGTTGCGTTATGCTGCCGCCGCTGTGATGGGGGGCGAATCGAGGGCTGCGATAAGACGGGGGGAGACGTTGTAGAAGGAGGCGGGACGCGACACGATTGGAAAACTGAATCATTGCGACATATTTATTTTATTTCGGTTACAGCCCACGCTGTAAGCGACGCGACAAAGTCAAGCGCTAGTTAATGACCTTGGTCCACCTGTCGTATGCGTAATAATATTATTGTGGCAAGTGCACACGTTGCGCATGTCACGTTTGCTTATCAATTGTATCGAATGGACACAACACACACACTCACACACAAATTGAGCATATGAAGAAATGCGCAGAGCAGAGCTTTACAGAGGGGCGTGTGTGTGTGAGAGATAAACACAGGATGATGACATCATAGGCGCGTTTTGCTCCTCATTACTTCAGTTTCAAATTTGCGCGTAATACTGTTTGTGAATGAAATGAGCTAAGCAAAGCTATGATGAGTCAGCGGGAAGCGGAAGGGAATGGAGGGGGAGAAGGGGGTTCAGAGCAATTAGTGCATTATAAAGCCTTTAACTGTTCTCACTTCAATTTCAGCTGAAGCACAGGCAAAGTCAATCGCGACAGACAGACAACCCTTCAAGTGCGACATTAATCTCATTTAATACACGCAAACACTCACACACACACAAGACAAACTTGCCTGTTGACAGTTTGCCTATTCAGGCGTTAAGTCAGCCTCATGCCTCCCCCTTCCCTTTCCCTGCCACCTCTACAAGCTGCCAACAGTTCGCGCATTTGCAACAGTTTTTTTTTTGTTTTTCTTTTTCTTCGCTTGCGCTGTGCAATGTAATGCAAAATCACTTGACATAAGAAATGCTCTACCCTTTGCTAAATCTCTTGCTAGCTTCCTCTCTCTTTCTCTCTTTCGTACTCCCTGTGCAGCCTCCTCTGCCTTTTTCTTAGCGACTTTTCAGCCTTGTTGCCTTAACGCGCTGCTGGCATTTATTGCATTTTTTTTTCTTTGTTTTATTTTCAAGTAGCGCGCGCGCTCGTGCCCGCTGAATGTCAAATAAATGCGCACAGCTCAAGCTGACAAACTTCGCATGCAACTGCGAGAAAACCGAGGGGGTAACCCGACGGGCTGCTGGGTTGCAGGAGGTTGAGCAAATGGTTGGAAATCACTTTCAGTTAGTGTAAATGAAAAATCCATTGAAAATTGTAATTTGAACATGAAGGGAAAATGAAAGATGCCTGCAGCGTAGAATATAACAAAAGTGCAACACGGCAGGGGGGGGGGAGAGGTGCACTGAGAGAAAGAGAGAGGCTGTTGCAGTGGCAGAGCGAGCAGTGAAGCAAACAAAACAAACCGAAATACACAAGCAAACATACGCAAACGGTAAGGCAAACAAACAAAAGCAAACGAACACGCTCAGAGAGAGAGAGAGAGAGAGAGAGAGAGAGAGAGAGAGAGAAGAGAGCTGAAATGGCACAGAAGGGCAGCGGAAGCGTGAGAGAAGGGTTGAGAGAGAGATGGGGGGACGAATTCAATAAGGGCCGCAATCAGCAATACAATACATAAAATCAATTGCATTGCCTCGGGCTTATCAACGGTTTATTTATTGACCACCATAGCTCGATATGAGGCGGCGCAAAGCTTGAGGCCGAGGGGAGAGAGGGGGAGCGGCGGCTGCTGCTGTTGCAGCAAATGCAGCATATTGTTTGCTCAAGCAATGCAAAAAGGTACTGTGCAAATGTTGATTGTGCCCAAGTGTTGTAACATGCCACAGCAACAAAACAAAAAAAAAAGGAAGAAGGAAGCAAAAGCAGCAAAATCTTTGGCTGCCAGGAAACCGGATATGCACACACACATGGTGAGGCAGAGAGAGAGAGAGTGACAGAGATAAGCTTTGCGTATTTGTCGTGTGCAAATATATATACCAGTTATATATACATATATAGCAAGCAGACTTGCTTTACGAAAATCTACTCTCATTGCAACCAAAATGCAAATAACGGAAGCAGCTTCCGTGCCACAGAAGGCAACACTGAGTGTGGCAGCACGTTGCACAATCTTCAAGTGCTTTGCCTGCCGCTGCTGACCTTGCAGCCAACTCTCTCGCTCACTCACTCTCGCCCCCGACGCCCCCAACTTGCGCGTTATTTTCCACTTGAAATTCAATTTGGCCCAACGCTGCGTATGCGCAATTCGCAAAACTTTCCAGACAACGTTCTTTAGCGCCGAGTCGCGTCTAATCAATGCAACAAAAATCGATAAGCAGCTGCAGAGAATCGAGAATCGACTGCGCTTTGTTCGTTGTTTTTTTTTTTTTCTTTGATTTTTCTTCTATTTCTTTTTTGGTTTTATGACTGAGTCAAGGTATGTGAAGTTTTTCGAGTTCATTGTTTACGTCTTTCGTCTGTGTGTGTGTGTAGTCAGCAGGCGTTAATAATATTTAGCAAACAGGCGTTTAAAGAGTCTCTCGATAAATAACGACGCGCGCTCTCGCGATGTTGACAAACGGCAAGCGTAACTAAAAAATGACTAAAGCCAGCGGCAAATGGGCAAAGCGACGAGACCCAAACCCAGAGACACACGTCGACTGCCAATTGCACTCTCACTCTCTCCCACTCTCTCACGGCACAGCACACTCAGTACTCAAACACACACACACACACACATGCCTGCTCATTCACACTCATGCACACCTCAGCTCGCTCACAGGTAACCCCCGCTTCACCCCCTCGTTATATTTGCCATAATGAGGCAGTTTCAGTTTTCTGTTTTATTTAATGCGAGTGTTTTTTTTTCATGCTTCTCTTTCTTTTTCTTGCACTTTCTCAACTTGTTGCGCTCTTTATTGCTTTTGCTCTTCGCTCACCTTATTTGCCTGTCTCTCTCTCTCACTCACGCTCACTCTCTTTCCTTTTCTCTCTGGCTGTCGAGTGCGCTCCCCCACTCAGTTGGCTGCTTTAACTCGTTCACTTTTATCAGCTTTTGCAAGCCAGCAAATAGATAGTGCCGATAGGCCCTACATGTAGGCAGGCAAACACAATCACACACACTTACACACTCTCACACACACCTACACACCCACACACACTCTCACGCACACGTAATTGTCGCACTGTGCGTAATTACTGTAGTTGCGTGTATGTTTTTTTTAATATTTTTGGGCCAAGTTTTTGGCCTTTTTGTTTACCTGTTTCAAAATTGCTTGTAATGCGCTTTTAAGTGGCGCCCTGCTGCGCATTAAAGCCAATAGAAGTGTGCTGGTCTAGCCCATGATATCATGAGCTAAATCATAATCTTTTTCTGCCCACGATTACATTAAGAAATGTGATGTAATTTGCGTTTTATCAGTGCATTACATCATGTTCTGATTGAGAAATTGTCAAAATAAAAGAGTATGTTAAGTTGACAATAGGCAGAAGAAGGCGTGGCACAGCCCACAGCATCACTAGCATACTCAGCTGACTGTCTAAGCTACTGTTCCTGCTCTTCTCAAATTTGCACGAAACGTTTTAGAAGACACTTTAATTGTTTTTTCAGCTATTTTCAGGCTAATCCCGCTCTGAAAACATTGCACTGTCTCTCTAAGGTGTTGAGCCAGTTAAGAACTCGCTCAGTTATGCAGCATAATCAACCTGCATATCATGCGCTTAAGCGTTCTGTCACAAGTGAGTCTAATGAGTTTTTAAGCTACATTCGAGTGCAGCAAACACACTCACATTCATATTACCTCAGAACTTTGCCAGCCCACAATTGTTATTGATTATTTTTTACCCCGCCAGCCTTGCACAATCGTGTGTGTTAGTGTTTGTGTGCATTGCAGTGGAGCGTAGCTCTTCAGTGATTGGAACTCTGGAGAGTTGAGAGCACAGTTTCACAACTTACCTGCAGGCGCAGCTGCTGTTGCCTCGTCTGTTGCAGGTATGGGTGAGAGTGAGGCATCGAATGGATGTTGCTTCTGCTGCTGCTGCTCCTGTTCCAATTGCTCGGCATCGGCATTCTCCTCGATGGGCGACTGCACTTTAGCCGGCTGCGTGGTTGGTTCATTGCGCTGCTCTTGCGATGCCAGAGCATTGGCCAAAATTTCATTTGCCTGCTTGTCAGTCAAATGTTGCACACGTTTGTTCTTCAAATGATGCGGCGTATCGCTAGAACGGGGAACGAGGGGAAAGAAACAATTGCATAAGTTGAATAATCAATGTAGGCAACTTCAAGCAACCTACCGTCTGTGCAGCTTGGGCGGCCGCTTGTAAAAGTCATCGTCTTCTCCCTCCACCTGAAAGCCAACGCGACGATCGGTTTCCTGCAAGAAAACAATCAAAATTAGCATTTAAATAAATTTATACGCATCCCTCTTTACTCCTGCCCCACTTACATATTCATCTTCTTGCTCATCGGCCTCGGCTGCATCGTCGGCAACGGCAGCAACTGTTGCTGCTGCTACTGCTGTTGCTGCTGCTGCGCCCGCTTTGTCATTGCTGCTGCTGCTGCTGTTGGTTTGCAACACTGCTGGCGCTGTATCACCCTGTGCGGTTTGTGAGACGGCTGCTATTGGTGTAACAACACCAACGGCAAGTGGCTTGGAATTCACCACAGTCACCGCAGGTTTGTGTACTGGCTGCGCCACATTATTGGTGGCGGTCACCACTACGGTGTGATTATTCGCTGTGGTTCGTGTCTCGGCGGGGGTTTCTGTCACGACTGTCTTGGTGCCGTTCTGGGGGAAAAATTTAAAAAAATATTTAAAATAAATTTAAAGAAAAGTAAAGAATATTGCAGGTGAATTTAATAGAAAGCAGTATGTATAGAGGAAAAAGGAAATAAAATAACATAAAATACTTATTGACTAGCTAAATATACAATCTAAACGTGCATAAACTTAAATTAACATACATTTTAGAACTAATTTAAAGTGCTCCACAACCATAAATATTTATGTCTTAATTAATAACCGAAATGATTTAGAAACATAGTGGGTAGCTAAGGAAATTTTGAACTTAATTAAACTTAATTTAAAAACTATTCTAAATTGGTCGAAAATGGAAGAAAATAAAACTAAAACTACTTTTTTTATTAATAAATAAAATAGGTCAAAACTATTTGAGACGACAGCGCCAGCCTCAATCGAAAACAATTAAGGGCACTGAAAGTACACACATAATCGTGACCCCCGACCCTGAGCGACGCGATCGTCGCCACTTGATCTTGACGGCATAACATGATTTACCTCCTCTGGCAGTGACATCAACGGCGTGTGCTCCTCATGGCGACTGCGTTCGACCTTCAGTTTCTGCGCCTTGGCCTTCAGATCCTTGGGATGCGGTGTATTCTGACGCACAAATGGTGTATCCTTCTCCTGGCTGACCTCTTCGGAGAATTTGACCACGGTGCGCGACGGTTCACGTTCCTCATACGGTTCCGAATCCGATTCCAAATCGCGTGCTGTGAAACAGGTGAAGAAGTGTAGAAAGTTTTATTAAAAACAGTTTGTTCTGTGCATTATCTTGCTCGCTCGCTTGCTCTCTCTATCTCTCTCTCTCTCTCTTTCTCGTAGTAATAGTACAATAATTTCTGTTGTTTAAGCAATTACAAATGATTAGCGTCGTATTGGCATGCGCATGCATTTTACAGTTATAGTACGGGGGGAGGCTGGGTTTTGCGGGGTTGGCAAAGTTCTAAATATTTACACTAGACGAGTACACTTAATGACCTGTAGCTTTGGCTATGTAAAATCAATAAATACGGCAATTGAAGAGCAACAATGGGAGAAGGCAGCCAGCTATTACTTATTTTTGGCAGCGCCCGTGGCATAAACACTGTGCCGCAGCACGGGCCACACGGGCTGCCAACCATAAGTACGCGTGGCAGGAGGATAAGGGGAGAAGGGAGAACGAGTGTGTTAGATTCGCCGCACACCGGCACTCTCTAATCCATCAATCGGTTATGAGAGTGTGCGCCATAAATTTCCATTTCACGTAAACAAATATTAAAATTGCAACATGTGGGCGAACCAGAGAACGCGCATCGCAGCCCCATTCGGAGCGGGCTATAAGGCAGGCAGGCAGGCAGGCCAAGCAATAAACAAATTCAAATTGTGCTGTTTATGACGGAAGCACATAGTTGAGCATCTTGAGTTACCCCTTGCCCTTGCCGCCGTCTCAATTCAGCCTTAAGTAGCTGCATTCAATGTCAGTTCGTAACTTACAAATATTTTGACCAACACCCAGCGGGGTGTGCCCTGCCAGCTTGTCTGTCTGTCTGTTTGTCTGTCTGCCTGCCTCGTTCAGCTTGTCATTGATAACTTAAGTGAATTTGGCGGGCATGAAGATTTATGTAAATATATATAAAACAAACTAAGTAGAAACGACAATACTTAAAGACAAGACCGAACTGGGGGCATCACCTCCTCGATCTGACCGTCATCTCACAATTTAATTGGATAATTTGAGCAACGTTTAAGTGACGCGACGCCGCCCATAAATGTCTGTATATGTTTCTATTGATATTGCCCAAGATCTTCTCGAGCATACAACACAATTTTTCACACAACTCTGTAAATTGTTAAGAAACTATACGCACTCGAGTGCGCATACATGAATATCATCATTATCATAAAACCCCAGAGAGCTCCGAGAAACTGATGAGCTTATGTTTGTATTTTTAGAAGTTATTTGCGTAGCGCGTTGAAAACTTGTTTTCAAATCGAAAACAGTTACAAAAGATGTTATTATTATTGAATGTCAAACTGAGAATGGAAAGCAATAAAATAGGCAAAGCTACAGTGAAGCCTTCGCCTGATAGACAATGCACAGGCTAACGATGATTAATGGGTACAGTAGACAGTTAAACACGATCTAGAGAGCCTACTAGTTGGAAGCAAGTTCGTGTATTTATCACAGTTGTCTCTATAAAGTGTATAACTAAAAATAGTTGTAGTGTGTGCTTAAGGCTCTTCAACCGCCTGTTCGTCAAGTGCCTGGCTTGACTGTACGCCGTCTGACAAGCCCATTAATCAATGCTCTTGCGCACAGTGGCGCACGCTCGCTCGCTCGCGCTCTTAGAAGACGATTAATATTCTCAAGCGTCGGCGTTATGCGCGATTACTTGCAAGTATTATAATTACAACTACGCCTGCCCCCTCGACCCACTCCCTTACGATCTTGTTGCTCCACATTTGCCGACAGCTCTGACGTCACAAACGTTTACATTATGCTGCTGCTGCTGCTGCTGCTGGATGGGCTGCCAATCTTTCGTTGGGTGAGTCAAACAAACAACAAGGCAACAGCTTGTGCCATGTAGATACAACGCTTTGATCTGGCGTGCTGCCACTGACAGCAGCAGCAGCAGCTGAATCAGTACACTCGATCTGCACACACACACGCACACACACAGCTCAAGGAAGCCATCAAACTGAGCGATCTGTGATGGGTAACACGCACAGAACCGGCTGTCAAATGAATATAAACAGCAAATAATAACAACATTATCGAATCAAACACACTCACACACACTGACACACACGCACTTAGTCAGCCACACTGTGCCTCTGTTTCTATAGCTTCTTGCAGACAACGCCCCAAGTCGACTTCAACAATTTGTTGTTATGTGTGATACGATATGACGTCATTTTGTATGGCAACAAACCGGTTTTCAATACAACAAACACAACAACAGCGAACAAACTGAATAAATATTAAATAACTAAACGAAAATCCAGTTAAACTTCAACTCCAAGAGATTCGACCCGTGGCAGCCAAGGTCTAAAGAAAACAGGGTTAACTTGAACTTGCCAAAGTTTTCTGACTATTACAATACACAGACTACACAGTTTCCTGTGAAAATCTTATAGCTATAAGAACATAAATCTAAAATTCGAATAGCTTGAGTTAAATTTGAAGAATAAAGCCCGCATATCGGCCAATTGTTGCTATGACAGCTTTATGTTTTATTAATGCGTTTCTAATGAAATTTTGATAGTATTTTATAGGCAAAGAAACATTATATAACATTATATTAATGGAATACATACATAGCAGGCATATATCAGGCATGGTATCATCAATATAAAGTTATAAAACTGCCAGACTTATTTTAGTTACAACAGCTATGCATCTCAGATCACGAATATATATATTCCATATAGACTCAAAACAAAGCTTATTCAAACATCTAGTCACAATCAACATGCCCTCGGGCAAGGGTATAAAAATACTGTATAAACTCGTTCGCATATATATCTGGCATGCATATACGATATTTTCGGTATGGTAACTGTATTATGCGATTTATGGAGCGTTTCTTTATAGCACAATTGTAATTGCATTTTTATTTCTATATCGAGCTGACTTTAATGGCGATATGCAACATGTTTAATTCCAGGCAAATTTTCAATAATCAAAAATCAATAACGAAGCAGCTATAAAAACCATAAAAATGTTCGGTACATACTATATAAAAAGTTGCATTGCATTGCAACTACAAATATGCTATAAAGTCAGATGCATTTGTTATTGGGCAACTAGACATGTCTATTTATAGGGTAGTACATATATATACATATATATAGGGATATAGCACTGGGCTGGTTAGACAAGCAAACAGACAACGCAAACCTTTCTGTTGATAACTGAAGAAATCCATCGAATCGAACTTTTCGCTCGATCTATAAAGCGCCATGGGTGGATAATCTTTTGTGACGGTATAAGGGTGTATTAAAATTTGATGTTGATACGGAATGTGCAATAGAAAGAAATATATAGAGTAGAGACAGCATGGTGTAGTTGCGCCATTGAAAATTAAATAAATGGAAAAGAAAAGAAAAAGGAATGTGATACATAAAGATATGGGCAAGAAAATTAGCTCACACACACAGGCACACACGCGCACAAGTGTTTGGTGCTTCAAGTACAGTTATGGTAAATTACGAAAATCTTTTGTGGAAACTTTGTAAATTTTGAACTTTATGAGTAGATAGGGAGAGTTTTTAGTTAGTACGAGTTGTTTGCACGATTTGAGCGCGCTTATCTTATCTCGCCAGCATAGATTGCAGATATTGCAGAACGATAGAACGTGAACCAAGCGGCGGCACATTCCACACAGGGCGTAAACTGTGCCAGCTAACGGAATAGATAAGCAAACCCATTTATTGGCCAATGTTGAGGCATTTGCCAAAGCAAAACTACTCATCGTACTCAGTCTTACTCATCGTGACCAACACCAAAGCACCAACATCACCAGTTTGATCGTTATCGCAACGACGACGACAACTTACCCGGTGTATTGGGATGATATTCCTGCTGTGGCAGTAGATAACACGAAAGCACCGGTTCACCTGTCTCTGCATCTGTATCCGGTTGAAAGGTGAGCAACGGTTGCGATTGATTCTCCGACAACCATACAGCTTTCAATTGCAGATTCACCAGCGAGTAGGGTAAATACAACAATTGATTGCCACTCACATCGAGCACATGCAGTACACTGCAATTGCCCAACTCTGGCGGCAATCTCTTCAGCTTATTGTCACGCAGACTCAGCACACCCAGATTACTGCATTCGCCAATCTCCAGCGGCAGATACTCCAATGCATTGCGATCCACATTCAGATTGCTCAGCTTGTTCATGCGCCCAATCGAGGTGGGTAGCTCCGATAGAAAGTTCTCGGTCAGTATGAGCTCCTGCATATTTTCGCAGCTGCCAAGAAAATAATAAATCGAAATTCAAGAATTTTCCAGACAATGGTATTTTTGGTACTTTCTACTCACTTGCCCAGCGTTTCGTTGAGACGCTGCAAACGATTCTGATCCAGTTTGAGTATGGTTAGACGACTCAGCTTGGCAATGCCGTCGGGCAGTGTCTCGAGCAGATTCTGTGCCAAATCCAAATCGGTTAAGCTCACCAGACCGCCAATCTCATTGGGCAACTCCTCGAGCCGATTCTCGGACACGTCCAGATACGTTAGCTTGGTCAGCAGACCCAGCTCTGGCGGCAAACGTTGCAGCTGATTGTGATCCAACCACAGTTCGTGTAGTCCCGGCAAATAGCCAAGATATGGCGGCAAGTCTTCGATTTCATTATCACCCAAATCCAAACGTTTTAACTTGGTCAATTGACTTATCGTTTCGGGCAAATGTTTGAGCAGATTCTCACGCAATTCCAGCGATTCCAATTGCGTTAAACTGCCAAAATCGGCGGGCAATGTTGTTAGGGACATATCGTTCAGGCCCAGCACAGTTAGATTCTTCAGCTGCGAGAAACCCGATGGCAATTTCGGTATCGGATTCGAGCTAAAGTCGGCCACCTGCAGGCTCTGCAGATGCTTTATGTCATCGGGAATGTCGGGTATATCTGTAAGCATAATATAACAATAAATTAATATAATGCAAACCAGGAATGTGTTTGTCGTTGTTGTTGTTGCTCAACTCTTGCCCAAAATCAATATCCCCCCCTCGTTCCGCGACCCGATTGCTCACGCATGAACTGCGCCAAAGGGTGTCCCCAATAAGCATATCTAATTATTTTTAAATCGTCTATAAATATTTCATGAGCGCACACACACTGCACAAAAACCGCACAGATAAAGAGAGTGTGGGAGAGAGAGGGAGAGGGCAGAGGACGCTTCTTCTCTGTGATAAATATTGCCAACGGAAGAAGCAACGATAAGCTCAGGGCAAAGAAACTTGATAAAGCCTATATAAAGCACTACATAAAACAAGTTTTATAAACTTTAAACAGAGTAAACAGCAAAACGAAGGGGAAACAGCTATGAATAAGTAGACAGCAGTTATATACTATATACTCTCTCTAGAGTATATACAGTTGTTATTAAAGTAATAGGGCGGCAATGCTGCAGAAAAGAACGTTGTTCTTTTACATGTCGATGCAAGTATTAGTATTAAAACTATAATAAAAGAAACCTCTATATTAATTAAAACAGGCTGTAGTCAAGCAGCCTAGCCTAGATTTGGCTAAATATTTATATGTATATAGTTGCACATTGTCTCTGGCCCCTTTCCCCGCTATCAACGTCCACAACAATTAGCTGCAATATGCCTTTTGTCGTCTGTCAAAAGCCATTGCCGCAGGGTGCGCTTAAATTTTAACCATTTAAGCAATTTAATTTCACATCGATACACACACGCACACACACTCACACATACACAGAATGCGAGAGACGCCTGCTTTGTTAGAGCGAGACGAAGCGTAAAATGACAAACGAAACTTGTTGATCGAATAAATTTTCAACTGGCAAAGCGGAAATGCGCACGCAAAAGCGACCAAGTTTCCATTTTACATGCAGCATGTAGTAGGAAGTGTCAGCGTGTGTGTGTCAAATCCCCCACTCACTCAGTGGGTGTGTGTGTGTGTGGGGGGTTCGCGCGCTCGTGTGTATTTGCGGTTGTTTGTTTATGCGAAACACACCCACAAAAGGCCACAGGAGCCTCGCACAAAAGGTCACCGCAGTGGAAACAGGTAAGGCAGTGTCAGGTAAGGTGGGTGTGCAATCCTTTACAGCGACGCGACAACGTTTAAACTGACCTAGTTGAACAGAGCACACACACATTGACACACACACACACACACACACGCTTAAATATCACAGCATACATACATATGCTGCAGGCGTGGGGATAATAGCTTGATGTAACTAATACGACACGTGGGACCAGCTGCCGGCGCACAACTTCAACGCGACAGTGCAGAGTGTGTGTGTGTGTGTGTGTGTGTCTGCTGGCATTGAGCAGGACATGTTCAAGTTGCAGTGCAACAATACGCATTGTGCTCTCCTCGCCTCCGCACATTGACGCGCGGATGTGGCCCAATGCGATGCGAAAGAAAGACAGGCAAAAAGCGAGAGGCAACTAATAAAACCAAATCAAATAAAACATTTCTGCAAATGCAACCAGTCCACCTCTGGCAGTAACTGCCAGGAATTTGCTGCATGTTTTTGTGATAAAATCCAATGTAGCTTTACAATTTAATTAAAATCATCATCTGTGGCTTCAGGTAGAAATAGACGTATATAACACATACGTACGTATTACGTATACGACGTATATGCATGCAAATATGCACATTCAATGCAATATTCGTATTTTAATTTATTGTCTGCCGCATTGCGAATTATGCATGTGGAACAGATAAAGCAAAGGAGTCTCTCGCTCTCTCTGTCATTCCGCCATGCTGTGATTCACCTGGCAGCTGCTGCAACTGGTGTGTCACATCCCAGCATTATATAAAAAGGGATTCCAATTAAATGCACACACACACGCAGCTGGAAAATCGTTCTCTCATATGGCAATTAAATTTAACTTTGGCAGTACTCTGGAGACTAACGCACCGTCATCAAGAGTCATACTCGATTACTAACTCAATTCCGCTATAAATTGCTAGATACCGCCATACGCTTTCCCTGCAATTAACACTGTTTGCTCACTCGACTCTACGCTTATCGGACTTATCAACCTGTTTCACATGGCAAAGATAACTTGGTCAAACATGCGGATAAGAAAGTAATATCTACATGCGAATTGATATTGATAGCAAAAGCAAAAAACAAGCACAAGCAAAACAATTTTCATATTTATTCCATATTTTGCTACATGCAAAGATCTCAAAGGGAGGAATCCAAGGAATCTTAGTTCTTGTTAATGTTAAGTAATTTTATTTTTGCGTATGCTGTTGCTAGGCAACCAAACTATGGCATAAGCCACGAAAGCTAAAGCTACGACAATGAGATACCCTACTGCCATGTACACTTCGCTGTTTATCAAGCGTTCGTTATGCGATTTAGAGCATAAATTATTAGACTATACAAACCGCATAATATAAAGAGTTTCAACGCGTCTCTAGCTTTTATATACGCTGAGATATGCGTGCTCATACAGACAAAACCGCTGCTCAAAACAAGTATACCCTTTCTAGAGCACTTTCAATTATCGTAGGGTATAGAAAAAGAACAATAAACGCGAAAAAGCATCAAACAGCAGTCGATCCATCAACGCAGAGGCATCAGTGGAACAAATAGTTAGAGAGAACCACACGCGAAACACACTCACAATGATCCCAAAACAGCCGCAGACAAATGGACGCAGCTAGAGGCGTCTTATACGCACACACACAATTGCTAGCATATGGGGCCGACTCTTATATGCATTATGGGCACGCTGATGCTCTACTTATTTTGGTTAGCTGGCGGCGGGGTATGCTCGCCGCACACATATTTGGACAGCTGTGGCTGGGCTGCAAAATTGCTCAACTGTGCGGCACAGTTGGCGGTCATTAGATGGGCGACACACAATTCATTGACCTTTCCGGTGCAGAGAGAGGGGGGGAGGGAATATCAGAGAGACAGCAAGCGTGCCGGAACATTTGGAAACTCATTAAGTGGCACGGAAATGAAGGGAAATGCCTGTGCACAGTTTGTGTCCCCCCCAAAACCCGAAAATGTAATCAATTTGTGCAATTATGCAATGACAATGAGAGCACACACACAGCAACAGACACCCATAATTGGCTGTTCTATAATTTCTTTCAAAGACAATGCATGTGACTTAAAATAAACCAAAAAATCGAGCAGGAAACAACCTCAGGAAAGCTATATAAAAATTATTTTTAATGATATAAAAAGCAAAAAAAAAAAAGAAAAGAAAGCGAAAAAATAAACTGGCTTGAAGGTGAAGAGCAAGGCAACGTGCCAGAGGTGAGGGCGCGGGGGAGAACAGAAATTCGGCCAGGCGAAACGTCAGTGACGACGTCAAAAATTTTCTTTCTGTATGTACAATGCCACACAAACACGCACACACCCACACACAGACATATACAGTGAGACAGACAGTATGAAAATTCTTTTCAATGTCATTGAACGAGCAAATATTTTAAGAGCCATCTCGTTGTCGTTGATGTCGTGTTCTTGGCTATGAAAATGAAATGAAATGATTTGTCAGATACAGCGGCACAGGCGAAGGCGAAGGCAACGAACGAACGGCAGATACGGCCGAAGAGCGAGAAGCTGCACGCTGCATATCAAGGCCTATCGAGGCCCATCTCTGTCTCTCACTCGCTCAATAAGCGAAGTTGAAGTTGAAAACTTAATCGAGAAGGCTTTTCAATTTGCTAAGCGCCAGCTTAGGCCCAACTAAATCCAGCGCCATCCCGTTTCGAGTCCTCACCATGCGAGCAGCATGTTATGAGCTTTTATGGCACGTTGCCATTTGCTTTATGCATTCAACGAATGCAGCTGACTGCGGCTGCCTGAAGTTGCCGCCCTCGTTTGCCTGCATAGTACCATCATCATCATCATCATCATCGTTGTCATCGTCATCAGGAGCAGACTGCATGCAATTTGCTATTTGGCTTTGTTGAAAGCATCCTCCACACACACACTCACACACACTGCAGCAAATCCCTAAACGACAGCGAGAAAATAGAAATGACTTTCCGTCGCCTCTGGATGATGCTTTATGGCCCCCGCTAGTGGTAGTACCTGCCTGGCTTCTCCTCCTCCTCATCCCCTTTCTTATCCCCGACTTGCAGCAGCCAGACTGCCTCACTGCACTGCAAGAGTCAACCTCAAGCCGGGCTTAGTCGCACAGGGAGTGAGCTAAGTAAATGGCTTTTAATTGCAGTAGAAACTGCTGCTGCGATGCGTCGCCGTCGACAGCGGCAACAGGCGCGCAACAGGTGCCATTAAATGTAATTAAAACGTTTAACAAGCAAAACTAAATACACGCTACGCAGCACTGTGCATTACACAGAGTTTGTAATACTCTACTGCAGCTGTGTTTAGTAGATGACATAAAAAAGTGTACTACCAGAAAAGTGAAAAGGGAAATGAGTATAGAATAATAGCATATGAGTGTATTTAGTAGTATACAAGAGTTTATGCTTTTTCTGAGGGCGTAAGTGGGCGTGGTCAAACTCTCAAACATATATTAAGACACTGCAAGTATTGTTCGCAAATTTACACAGAGTTTCCTATACCCTACCCCAGCTGAGTGTAGCAGATGACAAAAAAAGAGTATTTCCAGACGCGTTGACTCATAAAGAAAAGTGAAAAGGGAAATGAGTATAGAATAATAGCATATACACTAAGTTGTCAGCAAAATTTTACAGAATATGGAGGTTTATGATTTTTCTGGGGGCGCGGCCAAACTTTAAAACATAATTTAGATATTTTAGCACTTATTGTTACTGAGATATAGACGTTCATACAGACAGCAGTGGATTCTGTATACCGTGCATGTTTTTTATATTTCTGGCGTAAATATGTGTATAAGATGCAAAATATCTATTTCATTACCAGTTCCCAATCAATAAAATATATACAATATCTAATATAACATAAGTTCTTAAAAAAAAAAAAACTCATTCTAGTCACGTTTCCAACAATTTCACAGTAAACTAAACTTTCCACGCCCCACGCAACTGTCATAACTCTTCATCTTCCATATCTCTTGCGTTCTCACACAGCATTTTCTCCCCACTTTTCTCGGAACTAAACAGATATGACAGACAAATTGTGGCCGAAGCGTTCTATGATAACTAGATATTGAGAAATGTTGCAATTGCTGCGCAGTCGACTCAATTAGAGGCAGTGGAATGCGATTACAGAACCAACTCATTTAATCAAGTTACGAGTTACGAGTTAATTAAATGTGCAGCTAACTAGCTACTATATGATTTCCCCTTCTGTCTTTCGCTGATTGAGATATTTAGAGCACTATTTGTTCGGAATTGAAGAGAGAGAAATATGTGTGCTAAATTGGGGCAAGTTCAATAACATACTGCAAATTGTCGGAACATGAGCATAAATAATTATATGTTGAATTTGTGCCCGCAAGCTAAACCGCAATTTATTAGTTAACCTGGCAGATTGAGGCGAACAGCAGCAGACAACAACAAAGTATCTGTCAGATACAGCAATTACTCGTGCACACACACGCACTCATTCACATCGAGCTAGTGAGATTATTTTGATTTATATTTTGATTGGGCTAAAGTGGACTTATGGGCTGTCAATCAATTAAAATGCTTTTCAATTAATCAAAATTTGAAAAAGAAAAGAACTTCAAGCCGCACCGCACCTGCGTCAGCTGCCTGGGCGGTCTTGAGTAACAGACAGCTAGACAGACAGACAGACAGAGAGAGAGGGAGAAGGAAGGCAGAGACAGGCATTGAAAGAGAGACAGAGACAGTCAAAGAGACAGAGGCGGTCGGGAGCCCACTTAATTTGCAGTGACGCTTCAAAATAAACCGCAACAGTTTTTCCAATAACTTTTCCGGGCTACCCCTGCTGCTCAAGCCAGGCTCATGGGGTATGCTGTAGGACAGTAGTTGTCTCTGTGCGCAGCTACTGGGTATCTCGAGGCTCTATCTATCCGACTCTATCTGTCATTTCGCCCATATACAAGTTTGCTCAAGCAGTTTTCATGTCGTATGCGAATTTTGATTTGTAGAAAATTCGCTTGCTCTGTCGATTAGTTTTTAATTGCACAGCCCACGTGACGTCAATGGCTGCCAGGCAAGCGGCATATATGCGAGTATATATGTGTGTATATGTGTGTGTGTGTGTCTCTCTGTGTGTATGTTTGTTGTCGGGGTAAGTACAAAGTGAGAGATGAAATGATTTTTCAATTTATATTTTTTTCCATCCATTTCCATCATTTATTGATATAGTTTTTGTTTAATGCCATTAATTAAACAATTGTGTGTGTGTGAATGTGTGTGTGAACTGAGCATTTATTATGTTAGAATTTTCCACAAAGTCATGGCCCCTAATAACGTGGTCAATGTGGAACGGATTTCTTTGCGCTCGCGAGGCACAAGTTCTTTTGAACTGTTTTCAAGGGGCTTCATTGGGGCTTAGCGTCGTCTCTTGTTTGTAGAGACCAAGGCAGAGGATGTGAGTGTGTGTGTTTGTGTCTTCTTCAAGAACAAGCCGAAGAATCAGCGAAAGCCACTCGGCAGACTGAGCCCAACTTTGACCCAGTTGACGCCTCAATTGCAACAGTGTGCAGCAAGCAGAAGCCGCAGCAGCAGCAGCAAGCAGAAAGATGACACAGATTCCACATTGAGTTTTCGTGCACTGTGCTTGTTTGTCGTCTTCTTGTCGTGGCCACGACTAAGTGCACGGCGCTCCGAAACCAGACAAAAAAAAAGCCATTTAATTGGGCTTTTTGTTAGCCTGCTGCGGCGCGACCACTCTCCGGCCTCTCTCCCTGCTTTTTTTTTTTTTTGTCAAACTAAGAGCTTGTTCCCATGGCACATAAAAGAGTTTTCAATGAATTTCCCACAGTTCCATATGCACTATGCATTCTCATTTCAATTGCCGCTGACAACATATTCAGAAAGCCGTTATTTACTCTCTCATTGTTTATTTGTCTGCTGTCCCCATGCTACAGCAACTACAACAACTACTACACAGATGCGAATGCAAACACAAATAAACTGTGCGCTTATCAACACTGGCTGACAGCCTCGAATATGAATTCACAAATTATTATGTATTAATAAGCAAAAAGCAGAAATGCCCAGCGGGCAGGAGAGGGAGACGGCGAACAAATGCAGTAAAAACAAATTGCGAAATTGAAGAAATAGAAAAAATAACACAATGCGCAAATAAATAAACAATTAGCGTAGCTTGAAAAGAACGTACGTAGCAAAATTAGAAATTTGTATAAAAGAAAATTTGCCAAAGTAACGATACCCTGGAAATTTACTCAACTTTAATACATACTTTACAAAAGCTAAAAATTGTTTATTTTATAGCTTTTCATGCAATTTTTAACTTGTTTTTATTTACTATTTAATACAGCTTATATGCCCATTCTAGTGCCGGCCCCCTCCCACACAGGGTATAAGTACATAAGTTGCGGCAACGGCGCCCTCTAGTGCTCGTTTCGCAAGCAGGTCAACTTGTCATAATAATTTACGTGCAAAACTCACGGCTACTAACGACAACGACGCGGTGTCCACAACACCTGCACAATTGCAGGCAAACACCCCACACTCCACACCCGCACACACACACACGCTCGCACACTGGAACACCCGCACACCCGAACTCACACTGGCACACACAGCACGCATACCCAGACAGCACCAGAACTATACAAATTAATGTTTTTTTTTTGGCATTGTTAGCGTAACCGTTGCGCCTGGCACAGTGGTAACAAAGCAATCAACTAAAATCGATTGACTGCGGAAAATCGCTGCGCAAATCATAATTAATCTAGGCTAATCTATAGCTGAATTAGTAGCGTATACTATGAGTAATCAAAGCGATTAATAGTTGCTTATTAGGAATATTGCCAATAAATTGTTTTATTTATTTTTTATAAATTTTAGCTTATAATTCTCTCATTTTACGCCACTGTGCTGAGCACTTACAAATGCAACTCACGTCTACGTACACACATACATACATATAAACATACTAGCCCACCGCCGTCCGATTCTTTTGTCAAGTGCAAGCGGGCGTATACGTAATATATTTTTGCGTGTTGCGCTTGGCAGCTCGTCTTGCAGCTCACACAAGCGCTACGACTGTGGTTGGCATTGCCATTGTTGTGACTGGCCGCTCGCCATTACCAAAGCCGCTTCTCACAAGCCATCCCGGCGACATTAATAATGCCAGCATTTGAGCGAGCTGCATTTGGTAATTGAATGTGAAAGGCTTTTCCAGTCGCCCACACACACACACACACGGATCTCCGCACATTTCTAATCCCGCAAGCTAAATCTTTCTCTCAACAGCAACAACAACAACTGATTCATTCAGGGCACTTTTCTAAGCCACAAAACATTGTGATCAACGTTTTCGCACATTCCCCTCCCCACACTCTCTCTGTCTCTCTCTCGCAAAAGCTTTTCTTAGCCTTTCACCCAGACCCGCAGCGCAGCGCGACTCGAGTTACCAAGGCGACGATTGGTGGTTCCATTCACTTGGATTGCGATTGCTTAGGGTGTGTTTGCGGATCATTTGTGGGTCATATGCATAAGTCAAGCCAAAAGCCTGAGCTCAGCAATGCAGGCCAAATCGGTTAATGAGTGCAATCAACTTTGGGTAATTCAACACCCCAAAAAAATTACAAAACGGAAAAAATACCCTCAATACATCAAAAACGGAAATAGGAAGCCTCATCAAGTTGTTCGCAAATGAAGATATATATAGTAACAGAGTGTGTAATAAAAGATTCTACATTTACTTATGAAGGCATATAATGATTAATAATTTCCTTATAGACGATTTGAAAATTCGACAATTATTGATCAACTTCAGTTTATAGGTAAGGGTCCCCCCTTATCATTTTTCAGAAATTTTTTTTTTTCATAATTTTAAAACTGCCAGTTTTTCGTTTTATCGATTGCGGAGGTCAAAATTAGTAGAAAACAATTGTTTAAAACTGTTTTGGACAATACTTAATTTTGGACCAAAAATCATGCCAAAGTCGAGAAAAAATTTGACATGTAGCATCCACGACCTCAACTCCCATTCATCATAACTTTGTTAAAAATCAATCGATTTCCATTCGGATTGACATTTTGTTTATGATTTGATCACCTAATTCATTCTAAATTTAAATAATTGCAATTCAGACTTTTTAAAATTTTCGACCGTATTCAGTTTTTAGGTAAGGGTCCCCCCTTATCATTTTTCAGACATTTTTTTTTCATAATTTTAAAACTGAAAGTTTTTCGTTTTAATCGATTGCGGAGGTCAAAATTAGTAGAAAACAATTGTTTAAAACTGTTTTGGACGATACTTAATTTTGGACCAAAAATCATGCCAAAGTCGAGAAAAAATTGACATGTAGCATCCACGACCTCAACTCCCATTCATCATAACTTTGTTAAAAATCAATCGATTTCCATTCGGATTGACATTTTGTTTATGATTTGATCACCTAATTCATTCTAAATTTAAATAATTGCAATTCAGACTTTTTAAAATTTTCGACCGTATTCAGTTTTTAGGTAAGGGTCCCCCCTTATCATTTTTCAGAAATTTTTTTTTTATAATTTTAAAACTGCCAGTTTTTCGTTTTAATCGATTGCGGAGGTCAAAATTATTAGAAAACAATTGTTTAAAACTGTTTTGGACGATACTTAATTTTGGACCAAAAATCATGCCAAAGTCGAGAAAAAATTTGACATGTAGCATCCACGACCTCAACTCCCATTGATCATAACTTTGTTAAAAATCAATCGATTTCCATTCGGATTGACATTTTGTTTATGATTTGATCACCTAATTCATTCTAAATTTAAATAATTGCAATTCAGACTTTTTAAAATTTTCGACCGTATTCAGTTTTTAGGTAAGGGTCCCCCCTTATCATTTTTCAGAAATTTTTTTTTTTCATAATTTTAAAACTGCCAGTTTTTCGTTTTAATCGATTGCGGAGGTCAAAATTATTAGAAAACAATTGTTTAAAACTGTTTTGGACGATACTTAATTTTGGACCAAAAATCATGCCAAAGTCGAGCATCCACGACCTCAACTCCCATTCATCATAACTTTGTTAAAAATCAATCGATTTCCATTCGGATTGACATTTTGTTTATGATTTGATCACCTAATTCATTCTAAATTTAAATAATTGAAATTCAGACTTTTTAAAATTTTCGACCGTATTCAGTTTTTAGGTAAGGGTCCCCCCTTATCATTTTTCAGAAATTTTTTTTTTTCATAATTTTAAAACTGCCAGTTTTTCGTTTTAATCGATTGCGCAGGTCAAAATTAGTAGAAAACAATTGTTTAAAACTGTTTTGGACGATACTTAATTTTGGACCAAAAATCATGCCAAAGTCGAGAAAAAATTTGACATGTAGCATCCACGACCTCAACTCCCATTCATCATAACTTTGTTAAAAATCAATCGATTTCCATTCGGATTGACATTTTGTTTTATGATTTGATCACCTAATTCATTCTAAATTTAAATAATTGCAATTCAGACTTTTTAAAATTTTCGACCGTATTCAGTTTTTAGGTAAGGGTCCCCCCCTTATCATTTTTCAGAAATTTTTTTTTTCATAATTTTAAAACTGCCAGTTTTTCGTTTTAATCGATTGCGGAGGTCAAAATTATTAGAAAACAATTGTTTAAAACTGTTTTGGACGATACTTAATTTTGGACCAAAAATCATGCCAAAGTCGAGAAAAAATTTGACATGTAGCATCCACGACCTCAACTCCCATTGATCATAACTTTGTTAAAAATCAATCGATTTCCATTCGGATTGACATTTTGTTTATGATTTGATCACCTAATTCATTCTAAATTTAAATAATTGCAATTCAGACTTTTTAAAATTTTCGACCGTATTCAGTTTTTAGGTAAGGGTCCCCCCCTTATCATTTTTCAGAAATTTTTTTTTTTAATAATTTTTAAAACTGCCAGTTTTTCGTTTTAATCGATTGCGGAGGTCAAAATTAGTAGAAAACAATTGTTTAAAACTGTTTTGGACGATACTTAATTTTGGACCAAAAATCATGCCAAAGTCGAGAAAAAAATTTGACATGTAGCATCCACGACCTCAACTCCCATTCATCATAACTTTGTTAAAAATCAATCGATTTCCATTCGGATTGACATTTTGTTTATGATTTGATCACCTAATTCATTCTAAATTTAAATAATTGCAATTCAGACTTTTTAAAATTTTCGACCGTATTCAGTTTTTAGGTAAGGGTCCCCCCTTATCATTTTTCAGAAATTTTTTTTTTTATAATTTTAAAACTGCCAGTTTTTCGTTTTAATCGATTGCGGAGGTCAAAATTATTAGAAAACAATTGTTTAAAACTGTTTTGGACGATACTTAATTTTGGACCAAAAATCATGCCAAAGTCGAGAAAAAATTTGACATGTAGCATCCACGACCTCAACTCCCATTCATCATAACTTTGTTAAAAATCAATCGATTTCCATTCGGATTGACATTTTGTTTATGATTTGATCACCTAATTCATTCTAAATTTAAATAATTGCAATTCAGACTTTTTAAAATTTTCGACCGTATTCAGTTTTTAGGTAAGGGTCCCCCCTTATCATTTTTCAGAAATTTTTTTTTTCATAATTTTAAAACTGCCAGTTTTTCGTTTTAATCGATTGCGGAGGTCAAAATTAGTAGAAAACAATTGTTTAAAACTGTTTTGGACGATACTTAATTTTGGACCAAAAATCATGCCAAAGTCGAGAAAAAATTTGACATGTAGCATCCACGACCTCAACTCCCATTGATCATAACTTTGTTAAAAATCAATCGATTTCCATTCGGATTGACATTTTGTTTATGATTTGATCACCTAATTCATTCTAAATTTAAATAATTGCAATTCAGACTTTTTAAAATTTTCGACCGTATTCAGTTTTTAGGTAAGGGTCCCCCCTTATCATTTTTCAGAAATTTTTTTTTTCACATAATTTTAAAACTGCCAGTTTTTCGTTTTAATCGAATGGGAGGTCACATTTAGTAGAAAAAAATTGTTTAAAACTGTTTTGGACGATTTCAATAATTTTGGACCAAAAATCATGCCAAAGTCGAGAAAAAATTTGACATGTAGCATCCACGACCTCAACTCCCATTACATCATAACTTTGTTAAAAATCAATCGATTTCCATTCGGATTGACATTTTGTTTATGATTTGATCACCTAATTCATTCTAAATTTAAATAATTGCAATTCAGACTTTTTTAAAATTTTCGACCGTATTCAGTTTTTAGGTAAGGGTCCCCCCTTATCATTTTTCAGAAATTTTTTTTTTTCATAATTTTAAAACTGCCAGTTTTTCGTTTTAATCGATTGCGGAGGTCAAAATTAGTAGAAAACAATTGTTTAAAACTGTTTTGGACGATACTTAATTTTGGCAAAAATCATGCCAAAGTCGAGAAAAAATTTGACATGTAGCATCCACGACCTCAACTCCCATTCATCATAACTTTGTTAAAAATCAATCGATTTCCATTCGGATTGACATTTTGTTTATGATTTGATCACCTAATTCATTCTAAATTTAAATAATTGCAATTCAGACTTTTTAAAAATTTCGACCGTATTCAGTTTTTGGGTAAGGGTCCCCCTTATCATTTTTCAGAAATTTTTTTTTCACATAACTTTTAAAACTGCCAGTTTTTTCGAAAATAATGACATTTTGTTTATGTTTTACACCCATAGTATTCTACATTTCAATAACGTTTTGGACATGAACATTTTGAAAATTATGCCAAAGTCGAGAAAAATTTGATGTAAGGGTCCCCCCTTAACATTTTCCAAATTTTTTTTCACCATAACTTTCCTAAAAATCAAGCGATTTCCAAAAATAATGACATTTTGTTTATGATTTGATCACCCATAGTCATTCTACATTTAAATAATTGCAATATAAACATTTTAAAAATTTCACCTTTTTCAGATTTTGGGTAAGGGTCCCCCCTTATCATTTTTCAGAAATTTTTTTTCACCATAACTTTCTAAAACTCAAGTTTTAGATTGCAGCAAAATTAATAGAAAACAATTTGTTTAAAACTGTTTTGACACATACTATTCTACATTTCAATAATTGCAACAAACATTTTGAAAATTGGAAATTTAGAA
Source organism: Zaprionus inermis (assembly GCA_018151445.1). NCBI lineage: Eukaryota > Metazoa > Arthropoda > Insecta > Diptera > Drosophilidae > Zaprionus > Zaprionus inermis. The sequence goes on along the minus strand of JAECXD010000640.1, from coordinate 1,127,496 downwards.
TTTGTGTAAGCGTCCACGACCTCAACATTCCCAATTTTTTTTCATCATAACTTTGTTAAAAATCAATCGATTTCCATTAGGATTGACATTTTGTTTATGATTTGATCACCTATATTCATTCTAAATTTAAATAATTGCAATTCAGACTTTTTAAAAATTTGCGACCGTATTCAGTTTTTAGGTAAGGGTCCCCCTTATCATTTTTCAGAAATTTTTTTTTACATAATTTTAAAACTGCCAGTTTTCGTTTTAATCGATTTCGAGCAAAATAATGACAATTTGTTTAAACTGTTTTGGACATATCATTCTACATTTCAATAATTGCAATATGAAAATTTCGAAAAAAATTTTTGAAATTGTAGGTCCCCCACCTCAACTCCCAATTCACCATAACTTTCTTAAAAATCAATCGATTTCAAAAATATGACATTTTGTTTATGATTTGATCACCCATATTCATTCTACATTTAAATAATTGCAATTCAACATTTTAAAAATTTACTTTTCAGATTTGTAAGGGTCCCCCTTATCATTTTTCAGAAATTTTTTTTTACCATAATTTCTAAAACTCAAGTTGCCAAAATTAATGACAATTGTTTATGTTTTGACACCATACTCATTTACATTTCAATAATGCAATATGACATTGAAAATTCGGAAATTTTAGAATTTGTTAAGCATCCCCGACCATCAACTCCCAATTTTTTTCACCATAACTTTCCTAAAAATCAATCGATTTCCAAAAATAATGACATTTTGTTTATGATTTGATCACCCATATTCATTCTAAATTTAAATAATTGCAATTCAGACATTTTAAAATTTTCGACCGTATTCAGTTTTTGGGTAAGGGTCCCCCCTTATCATTTTTCAGAAATTTTTTTTTCACCATAACTTTCCTAAAAATCAAGTGATTTCCAAAAATAATGACATTTTGTTTATGTTTTGACACCCATAGTCAATTCTACATTTCAATAATTGCCATATGAACATTTTGAAAATTTGGAAATTTTTAGAATTTGTGTAAGGGTCCCCCTCATCATTTTTCAGAAATTTTTTTTCACCATAACTTTCCTAAAAATCAATCGATTTCCAAAAATAATGACATTTTGTTTATGTTTTGACACCCATATTCATTCAACATTTCAATAATTGCAATATGAACATTTTGAAAATTTGGAAATTTTTGGAATTTGTGTAAGGGTCCCCCTTATCATTTTTCAGAAATTTTTTTTTCACCATAACTTTCCTAAAATTCAAGCGATTTCCAAAAATAATGACATTTTGTTTATGTTTTGACAACCCATAGTCATTCTACATTTCAATAATTGGACGATACTGAACATTTTGGCAAAATTATGCAAATTTTAGATCGTGAAAAAGTTGACCCCCTGTAGCATTTTTCACGACCTCAACTCCCATTCATCATAACTTTCTTAAAAATCAATCGATTTCCATTCATAATGACATTTTGTTTATGATTTGATCACCTAATTCATTCTAAATTTAAATAATTGCAATATGAGACTTTTTGAAAATTTAATTTCGACCTGTATTCATTTTTTTTAATTAGGGTCCCCAACTTTCCTAAATCATTTTTCAAAAATTTTACATTTTGTTTATAATTTTAAAACTGCCAATTTTTCGTTTTAATCGATTGCGGTGGTCAATAATTGAGTAGAAAACAATTGTTTAAAACTGTTTTGGACGATAATTAATTTTGGACCAAATTTCATGCCAAAGTCGAGAAAAAATTTGACATGTAGCATCCACGACCTCAACTCCCATTCATCATAACTTTGTTAAAAATCAATCGATTTCCATTCGGATTGACATTTTGTTTATGATTTGATCACCTAATTCATTCTAAATTTAAATAATTGCAATTCAGACTTTTTAAAATTTTCGACCGTATTCAGTTTTTAGGTAAGGGTCCCCCCCTTATCATTTTTCAGAAATTTTTTTTTTTATAATTTTAAAACTGCCAGTTTTTCGTTTTAATCGATTGCGGAGGTGGTAAAATTATTAGAAAACAATTGTTTAAAACTGTTTTGGACGATACTTAATTTTGGACCAAAAATCATGCCAAAGTCGAGGAAAAATTTGACATGTAGCATCCACGACCTCAACTCCCATTCATCATAACTTTGTTAAAAATCAATCGATTTCCATTCGGATTGACATTTTGTTTATGATTTGATCACCTAATTCATTCTAAATTTAAATAATTGCAATTCAGACTTTTTAAAATTTTCGACCGTATTCAGTTTTTAGGTAAGGGTCCCCCCTTATCATTTTTCAGAAATTTTTTTTTTTACATAATTTTAAAACTGCCAGTTTTTCGTTTTAATCGATTACGGAGGTCAAAATTAGTAGAAAACAATTGTTTAAAACTGTTTTGGACGATACTTAATTTTGGACCACCAAAAATCATGCCAAAGTCGAGAAAAAATTTGACATGTAGCATCCACGACCTCAACTCCCATTCATCATAACTTTGTTAAAAATCAATCGATTTCCATTCGGATTGACATTTTGTTTATGATTTGATCACCATAATTCATTCTAAATTTAAATAATTGCAATTCAGACTTTTTAAAATTTTCGACCGTATTCAGTTTTTAGGTAAGGGTCCCCCCTTATCATTTTTCAGAAATTTTTTTTTTTATAATTTTAAAACTGCCAGTTTTTCGTTTTAATCGATTGCGGAGGTCAAAATTATTAGAAAACAATTGTTTAAAACTGTTTTGGACGATACTTAATTTTGGACCAAAAATCATGCCAAAGTCGAGAAAAAATTTGACATGTAGCATCCACGACCTCAACTCCCATTCATCATAACTTTGTTAAAAATCAATCGATTTCCATTCGGATTGACATTTTGTTTATGATTTGATCACAGATTCTAAAATTTTCGAGCTTTTTTAAAGGATTGATTACTACTATATGTACCATATTCGTCTTTATATCATTAACAACCTAATGCGAAAAGTACAATGAATTTTAATAAAAGCACGTAGAATGAAGCAACACGAATGCCGCTTAAAGTGTCACTTTATAGAATATTTTAATCAATTTAAAAATTTCAGCGCGTTTCCCCTTATTGTGTACATCGCTTTCACCTTCTGCACCTACCCCTTCCGACAGTACGCCCGTGCACTGGACTCTGCATTGCATGAATGAGTAGCGGCCGTGAATGGAAATAAATTGTGTTTCTGTTTCTATACCCTGCATATGACAAACAAGCAGGTGAGGTAGCTTATCGACGTATACATAATATACTAAATTAAAGCATAGTTATGTTATATGCAAAATTAATTAAATTCCCCAATACATCAATAGATAAATGGATCAAGTTTTAGTTAATCTTTCAAGGGGTATCTTTAAGTCGTACATCCACCAGCTTTGGCTTTATTATACATAGGTAAATATATTGCAGGTCTGCACATACTGTGTATACATGATACACACACTCACCGCGAATGTGAGTGTGTGTGTGAGTGCCAGTTTGGATATCAGTTCGAGTACAATATGTTTAATTCGTTCACTCCGCACTGCACTTGACTCCAATTACTTACGAATGTTTACGGATTTATGCTTGCTTAAGCAGAAAATAAATATGTACTCAGTATATACGAAACCCGCTCACGCTTCCCCTTCCCAACCACCTCCAACCTGTCTGTCTGTGCGTGCAATATTGCAGCGCATAGTTTACAAGAGAAGAGACAGAGAACTTTTTCCCGGAAAGCTTATCATGTTTTCAGCTTGAAACCCAAGTTATAATAGCCATAGAAACGAGAGAGTACAGCAGGAAAAACTAAATATCATAGACAGGTTTTACATATAGATACTTTAAATAGAGCAGAGTGTGGGTGCAGCAGCAAGGGTCAAAGGTTGCAAAAAGTGAGCCGAGTGCAGACTGCAGTGACTTGTGGCTCTGCATTTCATGCTCATTTGTGATAACAATGGGAGAAAGCCAGCAAAAAACCGCAAAAACATGTTGACTCATAAGCAACCACATCCCCCCCCCTCCCGACACCTCTTCCATCTACCACTGCAATTATCGACTTGATTTGCCAATGTTTTATGTCAGGCAATACGAGACTCAATTTGTATGACAAAATCCCAGTGCAATCTGCCAATCAACCAGATGGATGTTCGACTGTCTGTCCCATTGTATATTCCACTGGCCAAGGTTCTCCTCTCTCTCTCTCTCTGCGCCCCTGCCAACGGAACGCATCCTGCGCTCTCGCAGCAACAGCAACAATCGATCAATGTCAATAATAATTATCTAGCACTTGTTGCATGTTGCACGCTGTTGCAACACCGCTTTCATTGCCACACACACAAAATTTTTCCTCTACATTTTCCACCCAACTTACCGTTTCGTGAAACATCGAGCTCCACAAGATTTTCAAAGTTTTGTATGTCCGGCGGCAGGCGTCCAATTTCATTGTCACTCAGGCCCAGTTTTCTCAGGCGATGCAATCTGAAGAAATTCTGCAAGAGTAGAAAGAAAGAAAAACACAAGTTTAGTTCGAGTCTTTAGGCACGACACAATGACAGAGAAAACTTAGCAACGACAGTAGAATTAGGACTTTTAAATACCCTACAAAAATGTGGTAAAATCTCAATATTTTGTATTATTTGTTTTATAAACTATTTCATGTTCAAAAAGATCTTTCAACTTTTCTTTCCTTAGAACACTCTGCCTAGTTTTCTGCATTTACTTAAGCTAACAGTTGTAGATACCCATTTGAAATGTGCGCAGAGTATGCAACGACAAAAAAGACAATCGTTTCAGCGTCTTTCATCTCGCTGAGTTCATCTCTATCACTTCGTTTTTCGTGGTCATAAATTCCCCGACTTTGTCATTTGTTAGGACGCCGTGACCCGTCCGGTGCGGCATCCTTTTGGCATTTGAGGTGCAACTCGAGAGCGACGTGGCATCGCTTGGCTTTCCTTTCTTTCTTTTCGTCATGTCGCTCTCCGACATGTCGCCAGCAATTCATTTATGAAAATCACGATTTTCCCGGCCACATCAATTTGACGTTGCTCGTCGATTCACAATAAATTGTTTGGCCACTTTCCAAAGTGAAGGGTCGCTCGCGATCGAAGCGGGCATCCCAACTCTAGACTGACCCTCTAAAATATAAAAAAAAAAAAAAGAACATAAAAAAAACAGAATGTGGAGCATTCACACTCGCCTCATCATCATCATATTGCTGTAGGGTGCCCACTTGGAAAAGAAAGCAGCGCCCCCTATTGGCCGACACAGTGAGTCATGGACCTCAAGGTTAACAGCAGCGCACCGGGCGGCGGTGGCGTCGTCAACGTCGCTGCCAGCGATTTTTATCGGCCATTGTTGTGGGACTCTCTTGCGCTCTGGCCCCAAAAACCCCAAGACACACTCAATCACTCACACACACCCGCACACACACACACACTCGCACACCCTCAGCAGCAGCGGCAGTCGCGACGATAATAATAATGAAAATAATTCGTTGTTGTAGTCGTAAAGATTATTAAATATTTTCGCGCTCGCCTCAAAAGACTGTGCGCGAGTGTGTGTGTGTAAGTGTCTGTTGATGAGGCCATGACTCGATAGAGCTGACGACCTAGTTCTATAAGCCCAAATAAAGTACTTGCCCCGAAGAAGCGCTGCTCAAAAAGTTGTTTACTTTTTACTTATTTTTGAAATGATTTTTTTTTTTTTTTTTTCATTTTATTTTCAAGGTAGCTGAGGAACCTAGTTTTTTCTTAGATATTTCCGATAACGCCCACTGTAAACTGCCGCTGATCCGTTGCAAACTGATAATAACTTGGTTCCATTATAATTAAGATCAATTGTTTTAAAAGTGTTACAAATTCGCTACATATGTATAACTGAATCATTCGAAAGCGCGAATTTAATTGATGTCAGACTTTTATTTCCCATGCTACAAATTTTTAGGCCATGGATTTTGAAAATTAATTTGTCTCGAAGGCATGCGAGACTCCATAAACCATATTTATCAACTAATAAGTATTAATCATCATTAAAAGTCAAGCCATGTTTTTTTTTCGTAGTCTATATGAACTCATAGATCTCAGTGACTATAAAGACTTAAACTATTAAATTTGCTGACAATACTCGCAGTATTCTAAAGTTTGTTTTAGAAGTCCTCCACGTCTCTTAAATTTATAAGAAATATAATATAAGGCTTAATTTTAACCTTTATTGTTGTTTTCTACAATAATTATGACCATGCAAGTGGTATCTGATAATTCTGTAGCAATAATATGAAAAAGAAGTTCCCAATATATAGAAAATATATGCCTAAAGATTTGATTTTACTCATTTATATATTTATTTCATTTTCTTTAAACTAGATTCCCTTTAAAGCTTTCGAACCAACAGTAAAATCTGTAAAAAATAAACTCTAACCTGTAGATCTGAGATGGGTCTTTGATTCCTGGAACTTATTCTAATTAACAAAGGTACTTATCCAAAGGAAATAATTAATCTTAACCTTTTGGGTGATGCCTGTCTCGATTTTAATTTGTTTTTTTATTTTTGTTCAGCCTACGAAAAAACCTTCACCTAGCTAAGGTATACAAACAAGTACCTCCGTCTATGTAGAAAACCTCTCGTCAACCTTTCAACTTTTCTCTCAACAAACACGCGTCATTCAAAGCAGACAACAAACAGAAAAAAACGAGAAAAGAAAAAACAAGAATGGTGTCATTTGAGACTTGGGTCAGTTCGTAGAAATGCATAGTAATAAAGCTTTAGCTACGTTTTGTGCTGCCTTTTGCCTTTTGCACAATTTCCATGCTTTGTGCCCAGTTGTTGTGTTCTCTGTGTGTGCCAGATTCTGCAGTTGTTGCTGTTATTTATAAAAATGCGAAAAAAAGAACGGAAAAACGAAAGGCCTTTTCAACAAATCATGCGTCAGAAAGTTGTAACTGTCAGTGACAAAAGCCGAACGAGCTACGAAAAATGCAGGAAAACAAAAGGAAAATCAACGTGGGCAAAACGTACACTCGAACAAATTGCAGTGTGCAAAAGGCGCACACACACACGCTCACAGAGTGAGAGAGATAGGGAGAGATATAGAGAACCTGGGGGGTGGTGGGGGCATTGGCCGGCTCGACAACGACGCGATGCGATACAAAAAGCAAAAGCCATGCCAAAGGAGGACAAGACGTGATGACAATAAAAACGAATGCGAATTGTAAACTTTTAGCCAAGTGCAGTCGTCCTCGCCCCGCTAGCCCCACTACCCTGTAGCCCCTCTGCCCACAGAGCGACGCACAGCCCACGCGATGGCGGCAGCTTGTTGTATCTTTTTCTTTTTGCAGTCACTTTTTGTGCCTGGCCATAAATTACGGGCCGGCCGGCCGGCACATTGCAACGTACTACGACCAGTTTGGAGCAGCACACACACACCCGAAGCGCAGTCGGCTGCGTCGAGGCAAGCCAACACACTTTTACTATTGTATCTAGTTGGAGCAGGCGCACAGCAAGCGCCGAAAGTGGCAACACGACTAGTTGGCTGTAACTAGTTGTGGCAGCAACGTTGCATCACAATCAGACGCACACACAAACCAACGCACGCACACACGCAGCTGGTGACGTGCACGCGCGCGTGATGACGTTGCACACAGGAGAACACACGTTGAAAAATGCTGCACTTGTTGGCTGTGGCAAAACCAGGCCACATAATTCGATTGATTAGCAGAAAGGGCCGCAGCAGGGCCAAGCGTATCCAGCGACAACATGCTGCGGCTGCTGCTGCTACTGCAGAATCCAATTAGTTTTGTTAAAAGCGCATTTTGAGACCACTTTGTGCGGTCTAATGGCTAAATGCAATAGCTATACATGCACAGGGGGCAGACAGAGCGGGAGAGAGCCAGAGATGCAAGGCCGAGATACATTTTCGACATGCAGATACTTTTTTTTTCCTCGATTTTAGCTTAGCCAAAACTTTTTAGATGGAATTAACTGCGTGGGCTGCGAACCATGACATGTATGTAAATCACACACGCACACAGGTACACACGTCACACACACACGCATACAGAGCGACAGGCTGTGGCCACAACATTCTCAACTTATGCACTGCGCTTCGTTGATTTCGAGTAATTCTATAATGTATCTGCAAGTGTAATCAGCTTAATGTATCTTGTTGTGTATGCTCGCACAAATACACACACACGCACACAGACATAATACAGCCTTGGTTGGTGGTGTGCATGTTGCAAATGACTGGGCTCGCAGCAATATGTAAACGCAGCCAGACTAGAGACAGAGAGAGAGAGAGACACAATCAAAACGAGAACTAGATACAATTCGCATATATCTGCGCGCATCTGAATGCGAGAACCAGCTGAGCTAGAACAACAGCACACAGGCCAGAGCAGAGCAACATCAGCAGCAGCAACAGCAGCAGCAGCTCCACCGGCAACAAAGCGCAGACGACAAACCGGACGAGCTTCAGTCACACTGAACACAGCACAACACAAGGCCCCAAGTTCTGCTGGAAGATGTGTGCATGCGTGCACTGAGCGAAAATTGCAAGCTAGTACTGCCTGTGTATCTAATGTAATTATAGCTCTATCTACAGCTCTTTGTGTATCTTCTGCATCTCTGTAGCTTCCTAGCAAGATCAACATGTGTACCTTTTGTAGCTATGGCGGCATTTGTATCTATTATATAGCACAATTTGTATATATTATATCTACATGCAGCTCCATTTGTAGCTACTGCATCTTTGAAGCTATCTAGTAAGCATTGCATATGTATCTATTGTATCTATAGCCGTATTTGTATATATGTTTCTCTATGTAACTACTGTATCTATAGCTCTATTTGCAGCTACTGCATCGGCATAGATATTTCTTTCTGTTGCTCATGCATATTTCTCGCAGTGTATGCTACGCAAAACCGGCAGCGCGCGCTTGCAACATCTGCAGAGATACACACATGCACTCAGCGTGTGCACGTCTCTCCCTCTCCCCTCGGCCACTATCTGTCTGGCTCTATGTAGATGCGACTCAAAGTGCCATCCGACCAGGCCAGACCGGGGAGCAGCGTCTCTAGGCCAATTCGCCTGCTGGTTACATCTGTGCGCCTGCTCCAATCTGTACATCTTCATTTTTCTAGCGACGCACACGCACGCACAGCAACACACACACGCACAGCAATGCACACACACTCGCCATGCAGCCACATGTTGCAACACGACAGCGATGCCTCGCAAAATTTGTTCGTTTTTGACAAGAGAATCAGCTTGGATCACTTATGCCTTATCTTCGCCAGAAATTTAGCTAGTTAATTGTGCAATTTTAGATAAAATAAATTCGATAGATAAATCTCTCTTCTCGGCCAAACTGATTTCTAGGCAATTAAGTTCACTCGCTCAGGCTCAGACTGTACAGAATCGTTGGCATTCCCAAGACGAGGCTTGACGTCACTTACTGTGTGTGTGTGTGTGTGTGTCTGTTATTGTTTAAAGCGGCTGGAAAAGCAAAACAGGTAAGCTGTGTAAGCTTGTAGATTGCTTGACTAAGAGATACTCTGCAAAATGAGCTGTATGCTTGGAAAATAGGTTATGGGTAAAGTTTAAGCTTGACTATCCTGCATATCTACAGCTGCTAAAAGAATGAGGAGCTCCTAAAAAGTTATGGATATTATCTATAAATCATGTAATTTAAATATTTACTTCCCAAATGAACTTCGCCTTTCTTCTAAATATCTACCCTTTCCGATATTTTTATAGATACGAAGTATATAAAAAAAACTAATTGAAATAGCTTGGGAACATTTATTATAGACAAAACCGGTTTAGAGCGGCCACTCTGTTGAATTTATATAAGCAAACGCTACGCTGAGCTGAGTACGCTCGTTAACTAACTGTGACCAATTGAAAACCTCAAGCTAAATACCAACCAAAATCATTGCCGAACCCCGAGACCCCAAAAGAGATATTCTTCTACGTCGTATTTCAACTGTACTGTATATAGTCGTCTGCTATAGTTTGGGCAAGCTCTTGGGCTGAAGAGGGCTTAACCAAGTTGCTGGCGAGCACACAGAGCGAAATAGAGAACGCTTTGAGCTGCGAGCGAATGTTAATGCAAACGCTATTTTCGCTTCCATTTAGCTGTAGCTGTTTTCATAGCTGCGCCGACAGCTGCTAAATGATGTCATTGCCAGTCGATTCGCGGTGTTGAGTTCCCAAAGCCAGACAGAGACACACAGTTAAGTACGCCCCTCCCCCTCCCCTTCTAAGAACACACACCTGCCATACCAAGCGAGGCAAACGCTCGCTTCGGGTTGCGAAAGCCAAAGTCAAAGCAGACGCGACATACATTAAAATAAAAGGAGACCAGACCTCAAGGCAGGTGATAAGAAAGCCCGCGCGATTACCCGATATCTTATCTCTCTCTCTCTCTATCTGTGTGGCCGTGACTAATTGGCCCAAATGAATGGGTCGCCAGCTAAGCGCAACCCAATTTCATGCTAAAAAGAAAAACTTCACAAAAGAATACCCAAGAAATATACGTTGGGGTAGGTTCGGCTGTACGACAAACAGACAATCAGGCTAATTGCATAATGCAAATGCCGCAGCATTTCCCAATAACTCGAAACGTTTGCGATGACAGCGTGAGCAGCAGCAATCGTGTAGTGACAGGGATTTATATCATATACATATCTCAATTTATTATTCGTGCCAGCTATGCGGAATAAGTGTTCTATTTGTACATTAAAGAAGCTTTGCTGATTGTGAAACTTGTGTGTGAACTTCAAAGGGCAGCAGAAACCTGTGCGCCCCATAAAATTGTTTTATTGGCATTATCTGATAAGTGCGCAAAACCCCCTACTAACTTATTATAACCCTGCTGAGCCTAGAGCTCTCCTTGCAGTCCGCTTTTGCTAAGCAAGTCCACAAATTTTCCTGCTCTTTCAGAAATCGTAGGGATAATACTGAAGCTTGTGCACACCATGTTATAGCCTGAAAATTGTTTATTGTCTCCCAGATCTTGCCAGAAGTAACGACATGTATATTCCTAATAAAGTAGATTGCTAGTACGGTCAATTACAAGTTCTAAAACACTTTTACCGTACAGGTAGCAAAAGAATTGGCCACTTAACTTATTCTCTAGCTATCTTTTCAATCATAATTAACTCTAATAAAGTTCCTAATCTATAATCTTTCTTCTTTATGCCTTTAATCTGTATTTTATAATCGTTATATATAAATTTCAGTTAGTTTTCGCTTTGATTTTTGCTATCTCTGCACATCTCCAGCTCGACCCGTAATATTTACAATGGTCGGGACCAATATTCAGAGAACGATGAGCTGTCAAATGACAAACGTTATAAACGAGATGAATAGAGCGAGAGATTGAGGCAGATTGTCGACGTCGTCGTCGTCGAGAGTTAAGAGCAATTCAATTGAGGCACAGGCAGGCAGGCAGGAAAACATACTGTATGCCGCTTTCTGCTGATGTTTATTGTTGCTATGACAACGCGGAAATTGTCTGCAAAGCTTTTGAAAAGCGGCAAAGGGTTGATGTCCGAACAGCGCACAGTATCAGGCAGCAGCAGCAGCAGCAAGAAAAACAACAGCAGCAACAGCAGCAGCAACAACAACAACGCGCACATCCGACGCTGTCAGTCGCTTTGGAATTCAAACGAACTCGAAGCAGAAAGAACATCATCATTATGTCTGTTCATTGTGATTGTTGTTGCTTTTGCTGCTGTTATTGTTGTTCCCTCTCGTTGTCAACGGTCAGCAACATGTTGTTGCCGCTGCCTGCAATGGCAGCAACTTGTGGCTGCATTGCTCCAGTAAATGTTGTTGCCGCCGCTGCTGCTGCTTGATGTAAACGAGCAATTCGAAAGAAATTTGCATTAGAAGTTCATTAGCGAGTGCGGCTAACCGCGAAGGAAGAGCTACACAAAGACGCGGAGACGAAGACAGTGAGACAGAGAGAAGGAGGGAAAGAGAGGGAGAACTAAATGAAAACTGCACAAGAAATAAACTACAGTAGGTGGAAAAAAGCAGTGTGGAAATGGGAAACTGACTCGACTGACCGCAAATGAATTGCACTACAGGCAAACACACACACACACACACTTGCCACGTCCTCTCTCGCCACCCCATCTCCCTCCTGGCAACACACCCACCACTTGTTGCTATGTCAACGCCTCGTTCCGTATTTCTTTTCCTCCCGATGTTTACGTCGATTTTGTTTATTTGTCAGCTGCATAAAACGGAAGCCAGCGCAGGCAAAGAAAACAAATAAATAAATAAATAAATATAGTTTCCACACTCACATCCATCATGCAGTACAGTAGAACAGTGGACGCTCGCTAGCAGGTGAAAACTTTACAATTTCCTGGAATTTAAATTTCCATATACAGAAACTTCTATCAGACGCCCACAGCACGCCCACAATCGACGCTAATCGCCGCTAATTGCCCCCCCAAGTGGCCAACAAATGTTGCGATGCTGCCACTCTGCTGTTTTTTTTTTTTGGTGACACTTGCTTTTAATTGGAATACCGAGCACGGTGTTCACTTTGATCTTTAATTGAGGAATTGTGCGAGAGGGAGGGGGGCTAAAGAGAGAGACAGGGGAGAAGAGAAGGGGAATTCTATCTGCAGATTGCGTAATTGTAAATTCAATTATGCATGCATGCCGCAAAAAAAAACTCCGCCGCAACAAAGCCAGCGCATCTATTGTGAATGAAAATAGCTCCCTCCCCCTCTTCCTTTAGCATGCCATGCCATATTAATTAAAGACTTCCGCCTGAGCTGCCCAAGAACGGACGTTCTTTTGTTGTAATTATTGTCTTGACGATGCGCCAAGCTAGAGCAGAGACGAAGCAAGACAAAGGGAAAGCGCGGGAAAGAGCAGGAAAGAAGTAGACTGGCTTTTCTAGAGTTGCCAGAGGAACGGAGTGCCTGCCCGAGGCTGGACAACAACCCCAGTTGGGTAGAGTAGGGCCTAGGCATATGCTAAAATCAGTTTGAGCTGCAAAGATTTCTGGTCTGGCAAGGGGTTGTTCAAGATGTTGAAAAAAAAACCGAATCTTGCGCTAACTGTAAAGTTCAGTGAACTAGGAGAAGAATAGAAGAGACTGAGATAGAGACACAGAGCGAGAATACAAGTAGATCAAGATCTTTTCCAGGTATTCGCTACAGTTAAAAATCCCTTAAGAAAAAAAAATATTGCCAATAAGTTGGGTTAAGAATTAGGAAATCTTTAGATAAAGATTTAATTTTAGTATTTTGATTTATTATTTATCTTTATTTGTTTATTTGTATACCCCTTTTATTCCTTTTATGATAGTATTTTCCTTTCTTACTACAAACATTCCTTAGTTTCTCTCAAAGTACAAACAAAAAAACCTATTAAAAATTCAATTTCCTCAAAAATAAATAAAAAACTCACTAGATTTCACCGCAAACAAACTTGTGCAGCTTTTTAAAAGAAAATTTTCCTACACTATGCTTATTTGTACAGTGAAAATACAGTATAAAGAAACGCAGAAAAAATAAACTGGAAATTTTCAATTTTAAAGCGGAAAACAAAAAGAAAATAATAAATAAAATGTGTGCGATATCAAAGCGACACACAAATACAAGGAAATTGCTACACTGTGCACACACACGCACGCACACAGATCTAAATGTGTCTGTGTATGCGTACAACTTTACTGACCTTTGGCAAATCGCGTATGTGATTCGCATCGAGAAAAAGCTCCTCCAGGGTACGCGAGTAGCGTAGTATTTCCTCCGGCACCTGCGGCAGCGAACAGTGGCGCTTGTCCACGAATTCCACCTGCCTGTTGCAGCCCTTGAAAATTGGAATGCACTTGAACATGGCTGCACTTGTTGTTGTGGTTTCTGTTGATGTTGTTGCTGCTGTTGTTGTTGCTCAGTTGTTGTAATTGTTGTTGTGGCTGCCGCTCTCAATTGATGACGTCGTATATCGTCGTGTTGTAATCTTTGCTGATGTTGTTGTTGTTGTCGTTTCGCTTGCACAACAACAACACACACACTGCGCGAAATGTTTGCAGCATCTGTTGCAAACGCACACGCACACACACACGCACGTACGCACGAGCACGTCGAGAGACACACTAACACAGTGAGTGAGAGAGAGAGGCACACGCACACACAGAGACAGGCACGCGCAGTTTTTGTTGCTGCCCCTGGCCCTGCACTTTTATTCTTCTGCTGTTGCTGCTGCTTCTGTTGTTGTTGTTCTTCTTCTTCTTTTACGTTTTGCTGATTTTACTCTCGTTTTACTTTTATCGCACACGTTTTGCCCACATTTTGCACAAATTTACTGCAATTAATTAAGCTTTTTATCACATTTACACACTACACTCATTTTTGCATTCGCCTTTGCTTTGCATTTGTTGTATTTGTTGTTGTTGCGTTGCGAAAAAGTTAACAAAACGAATAAGAATAAGACGAAGAAGCACACATTCGAAATTCCTTTGCCTTCGCCTTCGCCTTTGCCACTCTACTTTTGCCTTTGCCTACGCGCTGCTCTCTGCTGCTGCTGCTGCTTCTGTCCTTGCCCTAACAGTTTTGTTGTTGTTACTGCTGCTGCGACTCCACTCAGGGAGAGAGAGAGAGCGAGGAGAGGCAGACTGACTACTGAGCGCGCAGAGCAGCGAGTTGTCTGTGTGTGTGTGTCTGCGCGCGTACGTTATGCGTGTGTGTGTGCGTGTCAAAGAGAGCGCAATAAGAAAAGGAATAATGCACAATAATAAATTCTAATTGGCACTTGAACATGTTGTTGTTGTTCTTGTTGCTGCTCAAGCCTTGCCACATTTTATCACGTCGCACAACTTTTGATAATTGTGGCAACTCGACAAACACGAAAGCAGAGGCTGAGGCAGAGGCAGCAGCAGCGCAATCGCCGCATTTGTTGCTTCTGCCAAGTTAACGTTAAAATATTCAAAAGCAACAACAACGTAGAATGACACTTGACTGGCGCGCTGCGGCCGCTTACGAATAGGCTTAGAATGAGAGAATTGTGAAAGACGCTTCAAAGCGTAGATGAAAAACATAGGCAACGGCAGCGTCGCAGCAACGTAGAAAAAACTCCACTTGGGTCGAACAAATTCAACGTTATAAAAAAAGCGAGGAAAATTATAATAAACACGGCCAACAACGACACACCCAAACACACACACACACACACACTACGAGCACAAACAATGCCAGCGTACACGCACACACTCACGCCCAAAGCCGGGCATGGGCATTGAAATAATTGTGAGCTCGTTTTGGTGCCACTGTGCAGCGTATGTTTTGGAATTTACACACACACACACACACACTCGCAGACAAAGCAGCCAAATGCGCGCTGCTGCGCAACAACAAAATGCTGGTCATAGTCGGCTACTACGGCAAACACACACACACACGCTCACGCACGCACATCAAGCACACACACACTCAGCGACGAGCCGAAAGGCAAACGGCGGCGTTGGCGTCGACGTCGGCTTTGGCAACGGCGCTTGTTTGCACATTTTTTTCGCACGCTTTGTTTTCGCCACTTACGTTTTACACATTTACTTTCGAGTGCAGTGCGCTAGCAATAAATCTGAATATTAACTGTACATGGGCGCAACAGAAAAAACAACTAACTGGCAAGCAAACGCGCACACAAGCATACACACGCACAGTACAAACGGCGTTTACACAAATCAACGTACACAAATAATAATTCAAGCGCTGCGCCCGTTCGCATCAACCGTACGCGACAAAAACAATTCGGCAACTGAGCTGTGTGACCAAAAACGAGAGAGACAGAAAAGTTGCCGTCGCCGCAGTGTGTGACCGCGTTCGGTAATCGAGTGCATGCAATCGATAGGGCTGTAAATAACATACGACTGTTATTAACATTACAGCTAGATTTTAACATGGCACACGAACTGTGTTAGCTAACAGTTAGGCAATGAAGTTGGCGGCATAAATGCAGTGCTGTACAGTGCTTGAAACGTATGTTAGCGCGTGCGCGCGTTTCTTTTTTAAATTTAAATGCAAATTATTTATTTCTTTTAATTTTAAATAAAGATAGATGTATAAATGCAAACATTTTCATGCATTTTTGCTTATATGTGCTTTTAATTAATAATAATAAGTAATTAATTTACTTTTAGCATTTTGTTTCTAAAACATGCTCCAAGATGCGTTGTATACTTTTAGGCTTGTCATGTGAAATTGCCCGCCAGGTGGCTTAGCACACGATCTTGTAAGGCGACAACAACAAACTCAGCAAACACACACACACACACACTGTGTTAAACACACACGCAAATAGGGGGAATACACAGCGCAACTGCAGTCTCAGCGCTAACATTGTTTGCTTTGTTGTTGTTGCTGCGGTTGTTGCCATCGTTGTTGTTGTTTTTGTTTTTGTTGTTGCTGCTGCCGCTGACAAACGCAGCTGTCGAGTGCGGCGCTTAAATGGCGAGTAAACTGCAACTCTTTGCTTTGCTAATTCAACGCGGGCGCCTTTGTCTGTCTTCTGTCTCCCTCTCGCTCCCTCTGCCCGCTTGTCGGCGCGACAATTGTGTGGGCGTGGCCTGTGGAAGTGCAAGGTGCCAGCCAAGGCGTTTGCCGGCAGGCGCTGCGAGGGGGCGTGGCCGTGTGCACTTGCCGCTTATTATTTGCGCGCGGCAAGGCCAAAAGCATAATAAATTGAGGCAAAACGCCTTGCGGTGCTATGGCGGAGGAGTGGGGGGAGCGGGCGAAGCGGAGGGGGCAAGGCGAAGGCATGCGGGCGCAGCACACTTGAAAATCTTTTATTCATGAATGCGGCCCCCGCCCTCTTTACCCGCCCGACCACGCCCCATAAAAATTGCACACAATTTGAAGAGCCGCCGCGACGCTGACGCCGACGTCGACGCCGGCGACGAAGACATTTTGACCAAAAAAAAAATTGCCGAAGCACAAACGAGAAATGGCAAAGCGCGACAGAGTTGACTGCACTGCCACATACCCTGTAGTTGTGTGAAAGGAAAGGAATCACTTGAGGCACATTTCTACCAAGTTTACAGAGGATATCTTCTATAGTAGATTTAAATTTAGATATTTGTCTAAAAAATATTATTTTAAATAGCAAATGGAACTGAGTTGAATGTAAAAACACTTGAGGAGTATTTTAAACAATTTATTCAAGTGCAGCTCTTATAATTGCTGAGATCAAGCTTAGATCTGCTTAAAACAACAAAATATAAATACAGCTATGGAAATATTTGTTTTTATTATATTATCTAATATGTTTTCTATTGTATCTGGTACTGAGTTCGATGTAGCAGTACTTGAGGCATATTTCTACCAAGTTTTCGAGCTCCAACTCTTCTACTCGCAGAGATCTTCAGGTTTAAAGTAAATAGACTGTTATAATTACTTAGATCTATAAAATAAAAAGAAAGTGATGCATAATTGTATATATATTTCTGCCTCTTACATACTCAGCCTCCCCGCAAGCACGCCCCATCTCTACAGCATCTGCAGGGTATGGAAATACACTGTACGCGCTTCAAGGATTTCGGCAATGCGACTCGGTCTCTCTCTCTCTCTCTCCATCTCTCGCTCTCTCCTCAGCGGGCTGCAGGCGATAGTTGCATAAATCATAAAAGCCCAAGCCAAGATGCGCTGCTTGTTGTTGTTGCTATTATAGCTTGTATTGTTGTTGTTGTTGTTGCACGCAAAAGGACTTTACGACACTTAAGCAGCAACTGCGCTCTCCAGCTCCATCGCCATCTCCATTCCCGTCTCCATTGCCGTCTCCATTGCCGTCTTCGGTCTCCCGTCGCGCTTTCTGGCAGCGTAGTATCTGAATTTGATTGCGCGGCCACAACGTCTGTCCTCGGTCCCAGTTTAACTCGTTCAGCAGCCAAATCCTTTTGGCCTTTATTTACGAGGGTTGTAGGCCATCCTCGGGTACTTGTGGATTTAATATGCAGGCTCAGTCTGTGCCGGCTCAGTCCTAACTCCTTCGCTCGGGCTTTATTGTGCTCAAATTGCTCTCAGCCTACGCTGGTGTCGAAGCATCCTTTGCTGCCGCTGCTGCTGCTGCTGCTGCTGCTGCTGTTTATGCAACAAGTTTCGACTGCCTGCCACGCCCCCCATCTCATCGCCATATACACTCCTACTAGACGTTCATCTTGTGCATCTTTAGCGCAGAATACGAATGTAGAATGGGCTCAGCTCGACAATAACCCTCAGCAGACAACAGTTTCACTTAATGTGCCCGTCGAGTGGGCGTGATTCAGCTGCTACTCCTCCTCCTCTTCCTCCACCTTCTTCTTCCAACAGTTTCTGTAAATTATTCGCGCCCCAGAACAAGCTGTTTACAGGCTACACGCTCGATGACGTCGCCCAGCTCGTGCTCAGTGCGAGGCGGATTATTAAAATTTGGCAATAATTAGCGGGGCAGAGGGATGGGCTTAAATAATTTATCTTGACAGGTTTCATATATTTAAGTATGAAAATAATATAAAATATAAATAATATAAAAAAAAAATTATAATACCAAGTATTCTAAGCTTGTTTTAAATGATTTGGCATATTATAGAAATTTTTGAAAAAATTGTTCTCCAACATTGCTGCCTAAAATAGATAAGTATATTAAATTAAATTATATTCTAAATTAAATTATTGTCATTTAACTAATTTTCCAGGGTTGCAGCTCTTTTTTCAGATATAGTTTTTGGCTAAATTTACTCATAACTTTGCTACAAATCATTTGCTTTTGCTCGGACATGACTTTTTGAACATGGTATTATTTCTCAATTAATTCTGCATTTCATTTTTGGTGATCTAAGAAGTTCGAAAATTTTCGATTTTTTCCATGCTACCCCCTTACAAAAATTTTGAAATATTTTCAAAAAATTGTTTTCTAAATTTCTGCCTGAAATAGGTTAGTATATTCCAAATAAGCATACAAATTTAATCCAAAACAAAATCGGGCTTGAATTGAGGAAAATATTGCTATTTTACTGATTTACAGTTGCATTTAATGTGATATATTAATTAATATATATTTATGTATTTTTTTTAATTTAATTAATTAATTATATATATATTTAAATAAAAAAATGTGTAAAATTTAAAATTAAAAAAAAAAAAAAAAATAATTTAAATAAATAAAAAAAAAATAAATTTTATTTTTTAGGGTTATAAAAATATGTGAATGATAATAAATGAAGTGAAATCAGTTTTCAAAATATTATTATATATTAAAATTAAATTAAATTCAAAGTGTAACAATTACAATTAATTTGTAACTTTAGAACTTTGAATTAAAAACCTTGCTTTTATTTGCATAATTTCAAACATCGAGAACATACACACATTTATCTTATTGTATATTAAATTTTATATATTATTCATTTATTTATATGTATAATCATTTTATTTAATCAGTTCACTTAGTTAGCTTGAATAAATATTTATAATTTACAAAATAAAAAGTTTCTGAAACTATTCAGAGAATGTAAAGATAAAGCGTTTTCTTTCTAACATTTCAGTGTGTAACTTCTTGAGAATCAGGCTCATCAAGTATACATATATATATATATATGCACCAAGCCAAACTAAATATTATATAACTGCATATTTCTATAAATGTGAACTATAAAGCAAGTAAAGATAAAGTAACTTTCTATGGGGACAATTCGCATGAACAGCTTTTTCTTTTTCGAGTTTTAGAGTATTTGTTTTTAATTTTTGAGGATTGGAATAGCAACATCAAAGATTGAAGATATAATAGACAAATAGATATTTATACATGTGTTTTATATTAAATCCCTTGTTATAGTATAGTATAGTATATAGAAAATACAATTTGCTTTCGATTTAGAATATAAGTCACTTTTAATTTATTTATTAAATTGTTTAAATAAGTTTTAAGTGCACGCATAACTAGAAAATTCACCCAAGTCGTCCCCCAACTATTGTGATCTATTGCAAAATTGAAACAAGCTGCTCAGCCTGCTGCGCGTCGGCGTCAACGATCACAGGGCAACGGGCTCCACTCCACCAGTTGAGCGCGCACTAAACGGTGCGCTCAAGTAGCCACTCCACGCTGCACGCTCCAAGCCGGCCAGCACCTGCTCCACTCTGCTCTCCTAATGCCGGCCACGCCCACGGCCTGCCTGCGGCAGCGGCAGCAGCCCCCTAAGAGGCACGCACTTTGCAGCACTTAATTTATGACTCGGCCTGCAATAATTCAAAGTCATCGGCCTCCGGAGACCGTTCAGCGCAGACCCGAAGTCAGTTCGAGCTGGCAGGCAGTTTGGACCGGGAGGGGGTTGGGAAGGGGGGAGTTGAGGGGGCTGGCCGCAAGCATATTGCGGCTAAAGAATTTTTAATTAAAATATTAAAGCATATCGGCCTGAAGGTGTTTTTAATCTTGTAAATTGTTTTAATTGTTATTTAGAATTTGCTGCGCAGCTGCTTTTATTGCTATGCGCTGTGCCGCTCTCGCAGGCGATTTATGTGCGCCTAATTAGAACAGACAGTCGGCCATAAAGCGGCTGATATATTCCATATATATATACATATATATTTATATATCTGTTTTTGCGAGTGAGTGCGCGTTGCTCGCGAAATGCTGCTCATAATTACCATATTTTCAAATTACCAAGCGCGCGTCGACAGTGTTGGCATTTTTCACGCTGCCCCTGCCGGCCATAAAAAGCTAATTGTATGCGTCGGGCCCGGCGGGCCGGGTTGCGGGCGTAACCTTGGCTTGCCCACGCCGTGATTTATATTTAATTGTTGTCATTATGGTCATCAGTAAGTGCGCCGCGGCCGCCGGCAACACCTGCCATCTTTGGCGTGAAGTGTTGTTGTTGTGGCCAAGACCGCGGCCAGTGCAGCAACAACAACAACAACAACAACTGAGCAGGGGCCACGTTGCTGCGTGTGGGCAGGCAAACAAAACATGCTCGCAATTAATTCAATTTGGCGGGCAATGCGTGAAGCTTGCGACGCGTTTGTTTATTGTCATTTGTTGATACTTCAAGCGTGTAAATATGCTCGACGGGGGGGGGGAGGGGGCGGCAATTGTTGCTGCTGCTGCTGTTGACAAAGCACAAGTCCTTCGCCTGCCCCGGCCAAGACGCCCGGCAAGCTGCTCTTAAATCTTGTCGAAGAGCAACGCTTTCGCAGCGACTCTCTTGCTGTGTTTCATTTTCCGCCTGTTTTTCGTGGCCCAATTTCCGCACGTTTCGTACGCGTCTGCACGGCATTTTTCCGCTCAGTTGTTGGCCAACTCTGTTGCCGTTAGGTTGCACTGCATTTACAGTTAACGCGAAGAGGCTGCAAATGTTAAGACCGCAATTGCAATTGCAGCGTAGCCGGCATGTTTGGCATCTTTATAGCGAACGCAGCAGACAATAAGCTAAAGGAAAAATACTGGGAAAATAAGGGAAAACAATCTAGTTAATTCTTGTTGCCTATACAGGAAATCATTGCAGTTTATTGTGTTTCCCATGCGATCCCAACACATTTTCAGCCCCAAAATAGAACAAGTTTTAACAAAGAAAAACATTGTTTTTTGGCACAGGTTTCTACTCGGGAAAACATTGTTATTTTTCAGGCGTATTTCGAAGTTCTCCAAACGCCTAAAACTTGCTAACATGATTTCAACATTGCCCAAAAAAAAAGGTCTCATACCAAGTCCCAAAAGTATTGCTGCCTTTTTTGTCGAGCCTTGCCCTTTCCCTTGTCGCTGCCAGTGTCAATCAATTATCCCAATCTTATGTTATACTTAAGTCAAATTCAAGAAATCTTTGCAAGTTTCTCAAGTTGTGTAAAAGTTTTGCCGGCGTTACTACTTAAGATTTGCCCGACTCCAACTCAAAGATCTATTTTCTTTTAAAAATCACTACTTGTCAAGCCATTTAATAAATTTAATTTACAAACCAATTGATTAATTAGTAATAATACAAAAAAAAAATAAATGACAGCTCATTTCCCTGTTATTTAATTGTTTTTTCGCGTATTTATTATACACATTGACTCTTATATATATTGTCTACTTTGCCTATACCCATTGTGCCGATCGAGCGAGTCGCCTGGCCAGGTGCATATTGTTCGTTCTTGCGCACAATAATGCAATCGAAAATGTCATTTGTATCGTTTAATTTATTTTTCGCAATTTCCAATTGACACAAATTAAATTAATTTAATTTTCTTTGCAGTTTTTTATGGTGAGTTCGGTTTTATTTTTTCCCCCACTCCCAACGATTTTCATTAGTTGAATCAATTTAATGTGCAATTTCTTTTCAGCGCATTTTTTTTTTGTTGTATTTTATTGTAACGCTTTATAATTTAAGCAGGTTATTTAATTAAATGCGTTTATTGCGTGTATTAAGCCAGCAATTGTGTATAATGTAATTTGCTGGCTATTTCTTGTGGTATACCCAGCACGCGCGGGCGTGTGGGGTATGCTTGAATTAGGCCGATATTAAAGAGTGGAAATGAATGAAGTTTGAATGTGTGGCAATTGCAGATTTAAATATGGCGTCTATATATATTAAATATGCCCGAGAACTTGAGCTCTTTTTATGCAAAAAAGTATGCAATGTTTTTTAAAAATTAATATTTATTCTAGATAAACCTTTGAAACTATTTAGCACGGCTCTCATCTAGGATATCCTTTCAACGCCCACTACTTTCGCCTTCCGTTTTATAAAAATATATGTTTATATTTATTTAAATCGATTCGTCACAAGTGGAATAATCAGTACGGCGATATGTCGCTGTTCATTTCGGCAAATTGCGGAAATAAATAAAATACACGAATACACATGAAATTATAATAAATAATGTTGCGAATGTATAGAGCCGAGCTTGTTTTTGTTTATATGTGAACAAATATTTTTGTCGTATTTCTCATTTTTCGATTTCGTGCCGCATTTCGTGCAGCGTCGACAGTTTTTCGTGAAGCGTATCCAATCAAGACGTAAACACAATGTCAGAGCGGAAATACGGCAAGACGCAGCCCACGTTGAATTTGTGAAATTATAGACGAGCCGCCCCTTATTATATATCCCCATTATATCTACATCATTCTGTGCTTCTTGCTCATAAATATGAGAGAGAGTGACAGAGAGAGGGAGAGGTGTAGTTGGGGAAGCTCATTAGATGACTCGCGCTATGGCTGCCAGATACATTTGTATCTTTGAGTATATAGATTACTTGAAATTCTATATTGCGTGTTTTCGCTCAGCCACAAATAGAAACACACACCCGCACACACCCACACACACACACCTACGCACACACGCACAATTAGAGCGCCAGACAGTCAGTAGGTACTTGGCCTGGGCATTAATTACAGCTGCTCAGATACATTTGTATCTCGCTCACTCTCTCTCTATCTCTTTACATACCTCTCTCTCTCTCTCTCTCTCTTTGTGTGTGCAGAGCTTAAGAGCTCTATGGCTCAGCTGTGTGGAGCTAAACAAATATTTAAGTTGATTGGGCGGGCGCAAATGTAAAAAGTTTGCACTCTCCGAGTTCACCAAATTCGCATAAATTCTATGCGTGCCACGGCCGTCCTGAACTTTTTAATGTATTTTAAAACACTTTCCACTAAACATTTTAAGTAAACTGCTTCGCAGTCAGCGTCAGCGTCGTCCGTCGTCCGTCGTTCGTTGCCCGTTCTTCTTCTGTTGCCTGCTTTGCTTCTGTTTCTGTTTCTGCTTCTTTCACGGCTTCGCCCACATCCTACGTCTTCGCATCGGCGTTGTCGTATTCAAGCCTGCCAAGTTGACTTCCTGTGCGAGCGGCAAAGTTTCCAGGCCCCAACTTCTGCTTCTCCCTCAGCCTTCACACTGCCCCGCGCCCGCTGCACTTGCTCGGCAAATTCCATGGAGGCTGAAATCAAGTATTTCATTTTGGATTCAACTGCTGTCCGAGCGCTGCAGCTACAAAATGGCAAATTAAACTAAATAAAAGCAGCCGGCACGCAGTCGTAGATACCCTGGAAAAGCGGTACACCGGCAGTTTGGCAAGGCTCGACGCGTGTGCACTGAAAAGTATGCTACGAAAAGCTTGCAAATTGCAGTTGCATCTGCACACAATTTTATAGCATACTTTTCTGCGCGTAAGTAGTAGAATTGCAGCTACACTGAGAAAATACACACTTATTTTAAATAAACCTAGCTTGCACTCTTTATTTATGTATTTTTATATGCCCCTCACACTCAACATACCCTATAAACACCGTCAGCAACATCAGCATAGCACTTACAATACCACGCAGTGCAAAAAAAACTTGTTTGGGGAGTTTTAAAACTGCCCACGCCCGTTCCGCTCGCCTGCCAGTTGCCAGCTGAGTTTCGGGCAAGTTTTGCGCTACAAAATACTAAAGTATAAACTCAACTCGACTCAACTCCTTTTCGCCGCGTGGGCGTGGCAGTGTGTCAATGTTTGTTTTATGTGCCTAGACCTAGGCTAGTAGCTGCAAAACTTTTTGTCCATGACCGCTGGGAAGGAGAGAGCGGGACAGTGTGGGGGGGGAGAGAAAGGAGGAAAGCGAGAGAAATAGAGACAAAATAGAGAGAAAGAGTTAGGCCGGCCCAAATCCGTGCGGAGCGCTTGTCAAAAATTTTAATTAATTACACTCGTACAACGCACAAGTCTGCTAATGAAATTGTTATTGTTAATAATTAAATAAGCAACGGTAAATATGTATTTTGCACACTGTGCGGTGCGGTGCGGTACGCTGCGGCGTTAGGCGCATGCAGCAAATTAATTATGCCGTCAATATTTGTCAAATCTTCGCACTTTGTCGACCTGCGCATTTAAAGCGCATTTACGTGGGCATAGGCGTGCCTGTAAGTGAGTGTGTGAGTGTGTATGTGAGTGCGAGTGTGTGCAAGAGGATCTCATCAACCTTAACAACGCTGCACACCCCGTTACATAAGTGGCCCGATTGCATGTTGGCAGTAATTGCATGAATTTGTAGCCCACTGATTGCATGTTGGCCAAAATAGTTTGGCCAACTGTTGAGCTTAACTTTTACGGCTGACCTTCGCCACACCCGACAACACCCTGTATGTGCAAATGGGTGTGTATGTACTGCACATGCTTGTTCCAAATGCGCTGCACTGCCGGCGGGCAGCTTAATTTTGTCGCCAGATTTGTCATCCATTCGAGTAGGAAAATGATATGGAATGTGGGATAAATGGAAAACTATATGGAAAATATGAATCATCTCAATTCGAGCTTATAAAACTTCACCTGGAACAAATTTCCCTATGCAGTAATAATATATTATTTATTTTAGGCCATATTGCATGCTTATCCCATATGTTGTCTGAGTAAAAATTATTAAACAGAGTTTGTTATTTATTCTAAATTAGTTTTATTATATATTATTTATTTTAGGACTTGTTTCATTCTTATGCCATATGATGCTTAAAGAAAAATTGTCATTAAAGCTTCGCAGAAATCGCAGCAAACTTTATAGTCAAGTCTGTAAGAGTGTTATGCACTTGTGCTCAAAATTTGCTCACAAACTGATAAGAAAGATTTCTTATGAAAAACACAACTTTTTTGAAATAACTATGCGTAACTTAAGTTCTATGTGATATATTTTATTGCCCCATCATATCATAGCCAAAAGTGAGAGTATTTTACTCTATAATATCATAGCAAAAAGTGAGAGTATTTTACCCTATCATATCAAATCAAAAAGTTAGAGTATTTTACGCTATTATATCATAGCAAAAAGTGAGAGTATTTTACCCTATCATATCATAGCAAAAAGTGAGAGAACTTTACCCTATCATATCATAGCAAAAAGTGAGAGTATTTCTCGCGCGACTTTCTTTGCTGTGCACAGCCCGAACAGTCTCTGGCCATTGGAATAATTAAAATATTCTCGAAATCAACTTTAATGCTCGACACAAACGGAGATTATCAATGGCAAGTGTTTCCTCTACTGCAAAACAAGAATACCGTAGAGTTGTGGGCTGTGTTCAAAACTTTTGCACATTTCAAATGTTACAAAGATTTGTTTGGTTTTTGCCAAGAAATGTTGGCAAATATTTGCAATGGCATTCGGCTGCGCAAGCTGTGTGACATGCAAAAATTTTACATTCGAGTCGAGCGAACCGAAAAGCCGGGGCGAGGTCAAGCCTTTTATGTAGATCTATGCAAAACAAAATTGGATTTGCTTTTAATTGTTTTTAATTAAGTATAATTTATTGCGCAAACAAACTAAGCAGCTCACAATGCGCAATTTTCAGGCATTGTTGTTGTTGTTGCTGCTGCACTCTTGCACAGTTTAAGGACTTAAGAATGCCAAGAGAGACATTGCAGTGCGAAAATAAGCTGCATTTGCATTTTGATGAAATCAACATGTTATCATAAGATTTGTTTACATTAAATAAGTATGAATGCATTAGACGTACGTTGAGTTTGGGGCTTGAATTGGGGTGGGATTTATGGCAAAATTTAAATGAGAAATATCTCTCAATACTAACTAAACCTAAATACTTGTGTTATGTAGCAACTTGAGCAATAACTTGTCGACAGTTGAAATTTGCCAATTAGGTCACTCTCAGTTTGAATTTCAGGCTGAAAATAAGCATACATCATTTCAGTCCTTCATTTATCTATATAAATCAACTTTTCTTTTGCATTTCGCAATTAATTAGGCAGCTTAAGCAGGCTTATATTAATTTCACATATGTCTAATTCGAGAAACTTCACTTGCAGTGATTACAAAACGCAAAAGCAAACTCAAAACTTGCTAGAAATAACGTTATTATTATTTCGGGCATAAATATCTTAACGCCTCAAACAAGTTTGAGAAGCAGAGGCGCAGTGACAGGGCCAGCAAGATGTAGCTGATATATTGATTATCGAGTGCATATGCGAATTTAATGAGCTCAACATTTCGTCAGGTTGTGCGAGTGTGTGTGTGTGTGCGTCTCAATTATTTCGTAATTAGACGTTTGTGCTGCCTTTCCAGCAGGCAACGTTAAATGTTGTGTGCACCCTAAAAGCGGGCTCGGTGGCGTATACGCAACGTACTCGAGTTGCAACATGCTGACGGACAAGTTCGTACAGTTCGTACAGGCGAAGTATTTTCGACTCCTACGGGATACGAGCTGTTTGCCAGTGGGTAGCGCTGGAGGGGGGGGGGCGGCATTCCTGCCGGACTATTTACAGCATTATGTCGATGGCAAGCTGCCTGCCGCTGACAGTGGCATTTTGTGTGCGTTATGTGCAGCATGCTGTGGATAAGCTGACAGACAGTCGGACTGTGCGCTCGGTGCTAATTGATCTGTTGGCACTGTTCAAATTTGGCCTGATCCTGTGGCGGTACAAGGATTTCATGCACGATTTCGTAGCACATTGCGCAAAGGTAAGATGAGCTTGTTGTGCAAATAAGACGAGAGAGAGAGTTGTTCTCTCTCTCTCTCTCTTTCACTCCCTTTCTCTCTCTCTGTTTCTCTTTCTCTTAACAAAGAGTTGTACATATAGCTTTAAACTGGCCGCCATTTCAGCGTGTCTGCTGCCCATGGTGCGGAGCCCGAGTTGCGCTCTTGCAGCGACAAATTTGCCACATCTCACAGTGCGTGCTGGTTGCAGCTTCGCTGCATATGTGTGGAATATTGGGCCTTCTTTGACCCACGCTCTTCAGTTCGCTGATGCACAATTTATGCGCGCTCCTTAAAATCGTCCAGTTTTGTTTATGCGCTCTCCTCAAAATTCTCCAGTTTCCAAACAACGAGACACCCTCGAATCTGTCGCACATCTCGAGCTTGTATCGCGATTATCTCGCAATGTTTGGCACGCTCTTTTCTGCCTCTAATCACCCTAAACTTTCTGCTGGCCCGGCTGCATCTGTGCGTGCTGTGCCATCAACTTTCGGCCATTTTCCGGCAGTCCGTGCTGCTCTTCTACGCGGCCTGCACATGCTGCATGCTCGTCCAGCTCCTGCGCAGCGTCCATCTGCGACTGACTGCACTGCGGCTACAGTTGCTACGCCAGCGGGCTACCCCTTCAGCTGAGCTTGTCCAGCATGGCAGCCAGATTGATGAACACTTTTTTGTTGCCAACATGTGTAAGAAAAATTCTATTCATGATTTGAAATTTGAATAAGTAAAATCTACTTTAAATTTACTTAACATTTTCATGAATGATTTTATATTGTTATATTAAATTTAATGCTTTTTAAATAGTTAAAAAATCCAAGTCGTGTGTAACGCTGCTGAGATATATTTCTAAGAAAACTGTAAAGTAACCTATGCTATAATAAAATATATAATATAAATAAAGACGTCTTCTTTTGCCAATAAAAAAATTAATAATTAAAAAAAATATCTGCAAATTTCTTATGAATTAATTTTCGATGCCAATTCAATGCAAATATTTCAAATATATAAATAAAAATAATAGCTACCCATTTTTTTCTCTTTGCTTGAAGTCTACATACCTCGCAACTGGCTGTCCTTGACCCAACGCAAACAGGCCATTAATTTTGATATTCGTTTGGCTTCGGGCTGTGGCAAAGTGTTTAATACTCGCAGTTTAAATGACGCTTAAAGGCGCGCTCGCATTTAAGCCACTGGCTAATTAAGCCATGTTAATAACGACGCGCAAAATGCATGGCCAAACGCGAAAAATCAACGCCGCGTCGCTGTTAATGCCGCATGCATTATTGGCGATTGTTGCACTGTCCTGCCCGGGCCGGGCCGGCCCTGCCCTGTACTTTGTATGCCATATTCCATATTCTGGCAAACCATGCCATAATCCGTATGCCACATGCCGTAACCGGGTGGGGGGCCGGACATTACACGCACGTTTACGTAATAGTTTTTGTTTTTCCCGCACAACATTGCGGTTTATTGCACGTGCACGCATTATATACAAAACTAGCTCCCTTCCGCTTACTCTCTCTTGCTCCCTCTCACGCTGCGTATCTGTTCGCTGTGCGCATTTAGTTAGTGCTCTTACAACTATTTAATTGATCAGGGAACATCGATTTGCGGACGCGGCGATCTCGAGATTGTCACGTATTTAAAATACCAATTGATTGCGGCCAGCTAAGTAGCAATTGCTGTGTGTGCTGCAGTATATTTTAAATACCAAATAGCAACAGTAAATAAAGAGTATTATGAACTAATAGACAAGCATGCTCATGGAGTAGAAACCTATGAAATTACGTATACGTATTATTTAAAGGCAGCACTCAAAAGTATGCAACAAAAAATTCGCATTGATTTCCTTACACTCAGCTCGTGCACTTTATCAATGTTTTCTTTATTCTTAACAGCAATTTTAACATATACAAAGCATCGAAGCTGCTGACTTCTAGCCCAACCAGTTCGTATACAAATATTGATTCTCTTGCAAATTTACTGCGAAAATATGCCAATCGAAGCAAGAGGAAATTTGGCCAGCGGGAAAACTCAGCAGAAAATCGCGACAGACAGCGCACTCGACTCGACCAAGTTTCCGAATACCAATTGCAGACAACAATGCACACACTTACTCGCTCGCACTCGCTCTCTCTCTCGCTCTCGCTCACGCTCGCCAAGTGTGTGTCGAACTATTTATATGGTATGTAAGTTCCGGGCAAGTTCGGACAAACAGAATCAAAGACAGTCAACACTTTGGCGACCAACGACGAGCGAAAGTGCCGAAAAATACACCCCGAGGGCATTGGAACAACAATCGCTCAGTCGATGCGCCCTTTCTCTCTATCTGTCTGTCCGTCTCGCCTGTCTGTATCTACAAATGTGTCGCATTGTGGCCCATTGAGGCAAATAGTTTCGGTTTAGTCCAATAATGATGGTCCATTGCAAGCGAGCGGCTCTGCAAAGTGTCGCTGTCTCGCTTACACGCTGTCGAAAACTGTCTCTCTCGCTCCACACATATACGTGTGTGTGTGTGTGAGTTGGGGCATTGATAAAATTATATTCAATTGATGCTTGTCGAGTTGAAATGCCATAATAAATTCAATTGTATCTAAGAGGCCCCCCGGGCGCCTGTCACCATTGTGCTGGCCCAAATCCGACTGAGAGAGAGAAGGAGAGCGAGAAAGATAGGAAAGTGGGAAAGAGAGAGAGTGTGGGCAGTCGCGCTTTTGGCCCAATTCCAGCCAGAGCCCAACAAATCATTATTATTATTATTATTTGCTTTTGCAACTTTGTCATAATATCGCATTCGTCCTTTGTCATTTTTGGGCCTTTTCTCCGTTTTCTTGGCCACGTTTAGCCAGAAAAAAAAGGCCCATTTTAATTTGCCAATTAATCGAATCAATCGCTTGCACTTCCTGCCCGCCTTCCCGCCCGATTCTTTGACATTCAATCTCGCTAATTTATGTGGTCAATTATTTTTGATTTTAACGAGCGCTGCTTGGCGTTTTGCTATTGAAAAATTGCCGAGCTTCACAGCACACTTCCGGTTGCGATTTAGCAACTGATAAATTCGTGGTAACCGACAAAAAGGTCTGCGCAAAAGTGGCTCAAGCCGAAAAGCCAGAGCCAGCAAAGTTGTAGGAAAATATTCAAAATAAAATCGTTTGTATTATATTTCTGTTCGAGTAAATAAACTTGTCCACTTTGGTCATTTGTTGTATACTACGCAAAATATTTGCAACTTTTGCTGGGCAATGCCTACCTGGTTGCTACTTAATCGTTCAATTAAAGTGGCAGCTTCGAATATTACGTATACGTAGCTGGGTGTTAAGCGTAAGCTGTAAATGCGACTGGGCAAGTGGCCAGAAGGGAGAGAAGGCAGAGGCAAAGCAGGAGAGCAGCAGAGGGAGAGTGTGAGTGGAAAAAAGGAGAGAGAGAGAGAGAGAGACAGAGCGAGGAAGATAGAGAGAGAGCGAGAGAGAGACTGCACAGTTGTAACAATCTTAAGCTGCGGCAGCCAGCAAATCGCATCCTGTGCAGTTTAAAAGTCAAACTACATTAAAGCACAATAAAGTGTATACATATACAACTGGCCGTGTGTGTGTGTGTGTGTGTGCACAATTGCTAGATTTTTCTGGCCTAGACTGCAGCTGCAGTTCACACAGCATGAGAAATTGTTATAAAGAGCTAACCGGATATTTTCGGAATTTTTAATTAATTCCCCTGCACAGGGCACAGGCACAGGCACACACACATACACAAACACATACACACAATACACACACACACACTCAGCTCACACACACACACACTCAGCTCACACACACACACACTCAGCTCACACACACACACACACATGCAGCGACATGCATGCTCCTGCACATCCTGAGAAGTCCGGCAAGTGCGCCTTGTCCTTTTGTTGTACCCGCCCTCCGCTCGTTCCTGGCCCTGCGCCCCTTCCCCCCTCTCCCCCTCTCCCACCTTCCCTCGTTGCAGTTCGCTTGCTGTGTCCATTTTGCTGCTGCTGCTGCTGCTGCTGTCAAAGAGCGAGCGAGCAACTGCAACAATTTTCGGCAATTGCTATGAAACGAGCAACTCGCTACGTCTCGCCTCGCCCCCTCTCTCTTCGGCCCGTCCCGCCCCCTTTCGCCACGGCCTTTGCCCATGTCCATGCTGCCTTTGTTGTTGCTTATTCATTGTGCAAAGTTTGTATAAATTTTTGATTTCTTTACACAAAATGCTGTGCATGTCTCACTCGCAGTCTGATCTGCCGCTCGCTCTCTTTTCTTTTCTCTCTCTGCCTCTCTTTGGCTGCGGTAGTTGTTGCTCGTGTTGTTGTTATTGTTGTTGTTGTCGCACAGCACAAATGCCATTGATTGAGTCACATCGCCTGGGCATATAAATCTCACTGCTGGGGCGTGTCACGGCGCTGCCTCTTCTCCACTCTCCGCCCGCTCTCTCTCTCTCTCTCTCTCTCTGTCGCACTGCTGCCCGTCGAGTACCTTAAAGTTTTTGCCGTGCTGCGTCTGCTGCTTTTACGGCGTTTGGCGTAACTTGCCCGATGATTTCGTTATTGTTCGATTGACAATAAAGAATCAACTGAAAGTTCCAAAAGCACAAAATGCCATTGAATTTGCAAGCAGACAGAGAGAGAGAGAGAGAGAGAGCGAGACCTGAAGAGAGCGCGCACAATAGTTGTAAGCATATAAAAATAAGTCTCCAGCGACTTCTTCTTCGTCCATACAAAAGCTGCCAAATTTGTATGCAAAAATGCAATAACCGAGTGCAGCTTAAATAAAATTCATTTCAATGATTGCATTTCGGATTAAGCAGAGCAAAGGCGACACGAACAAAACCTGCAACTTTATGAAAAATGCATAAAACTGTGTTAAAAAAAAGAAGATTGCATCCAAGGGGGGCGGGCGAGGGGTGTGGCTTAATGAAGTGCAAACAACAAAATATTTTTCTTCATTCTCTTTTTTCAATTAGATCAGACAAAGGCAAAGACAGAGAGCAGGTGGCGCGTGTGAGAGAGAGAGAGAGCGCGCGCATAGGAAGTAGAAAATGCGTAAACAGAAATGCGAAATACCGTTTGACATGCAAGCTGTGTGTGTGTGTGTGTGTGAGTGGCATGCAAATTCGAGCTGTGCAACTCGGCAACAACGTCAATTCGAAGTGCACTCAAAGCTGGAGCATGGCTGCTGTCGGCTTTCAACTTCTCGCAGCACTCTCTCTCACTCTTTCTCTGTCGTTTTGTCTTTCCATCTATCTGGCATTGTCTTATCTGCCAACTGTAATGCTTCGCTGCAACAGCGCAGCTTCAGCTGACTCACAGTTATTGCTGTAAATGCAACAACATTGGAAATGCTGATGTTACTTTTCGGTCTAACCGACATTAGAGGCAAAGCTTCGATAAGGCATGACTTGACTTTCGGTACTCACTGTGTATTGTATCGAGTTTTCCTTTTTTTTATGCAAATTGTTGAATTTTGCATGTATTTCGGCAAGTTCCGCACACTTTTGATATAACAAAGGCTTTACTTGTGCATTTTTTTTTTATTTTATAATAAATAAATATTAATAAATGCGATTTGCTTATGCAGCGGCTGCTCAATCAAATCGCTATACAAACTGCGCACCTGATTTATGCTGAGTAGAATAGAATGAGAATGGAAAGTATTCTTCGAGAGAGAGAGCGTGAGCTAAACAAGAATTTGCATGCTCGTTTTCGCGTGGAATGCTTGTTGTTGTTCTTTTACGCCTTTTACTTGCGCAGTGTCAGCAGCGCGCTCAGCTGCGTGCTCTCTTGATCCACACAGCTTCGCGTCGTGTGTTGTAGTTGTATTTGTAACTCATCGTCACATGCAGCGCAAGCAGCGCGCTCAGCTGAGTGCTCGGCTGCGCTCTCCTGATCCACACAGCTTCGCGTCGTTTGTATAGTTGTAGCACATCACCACACACAGTGCTAGCAGGCTCCACCTCTGCATTTCGCACAGTGCGAGTAGCGCGCTCAGCTGCGTGCTCTGCTGCGCGCTCAGCTGCGTGCTCTGCTGCGCGCTCAGCTGCATGCTCAGCTGCGTGCTCGGCTGCATGCTCGGCTGCGCTCTCTTGATCCACACAGCTTCGTGTCATTGTTTTACTTGTAACTCATTGTCACACGCAGTGCAAGCAGCGCGCCCAGTTGCGTGCTCGACTGCGCTCTCTTGATCCACACAGCTTCGTGTCGTATGTTGCAGTTGTAATTGTAACTCCACACACAATGCTAGCAGCGCGCTCAGCTGCATGCGCTCTCCCACACTTTTGTTGATCCACAAACTCTGGTGCTTCGCTCTGCTGTTCGCACAGCTGTATGTTCGCCTGCGCTTTCGTCGATCCACACAGGCTCTCTCGCGTGTGTGGATGGTGTGGGAGCAGTGTGCAAGGCAGTGTGTGCAAATTTGCACGCACTCCGTTAGTCATAACTCGCACTCTGCCATGGGCACGTCTTCGATTCGCCTTCAGTTCGCTTCTGCTGCTTCTTACTCACTTTGCCAAAGTTTCGGCATGAGTTCTTTTACCTTTATCGCGTTCTTGATTTATGCTTAAGTGTGTGGCTTATTGTTGCTTTAGCAACAACAACAATAACAAGTGCAATAACAAAAGTACAACAATATACACTGATTGCCGTTGGAGCTGCTGGAGTATCTGCTTTTTTCCCCGCTAAACATTCAATAAATAAAACTGCTAAATAACATAAATATGTCTGGCGGGTAAGTATGCGAGTATGTATATGTATGCATGCATGTGCAAGTCTGTGTGGATGTGGATGCTATGTAGAATGTGTTGACTTTTTTACGGCAGCGACGTGCGCATTTAAAAGTGTTTTTTTGATTTCTCATCCCTGTTGCTCTTCTTCTCTCTTCTTCTCGCTGCCGCTGCTGCTGCTGCTGCTGTCGGCGGCATATTAAATTTATATGCCAACATTTCACGCACTCCTAATTTATGTGGCAAAAGTTTATGTCCCAAGTAATTTTTACAGGCAAACAACTTTATTTTTTCAGCATTACTTACGCTCATTCTCATATCGGGTATTCTTATTCTCATACTCATTCCCATTCTCATTCGCCTTCAGTGTTCGCCTGATGACGTGTATTTTTTATGCCAGGCCATCAAAAATCAAATAGCATTTTGCACTTGTCGCTAAGCATCTTACATTATGACGTCACAACCATTCGCTGCTCGAGCAGCAATCAAACTTTGTCCACCGAAAAAGCAACTACCTGGCAGAACTAGAGAAAGAAGAAGAAGACGAAGAAGCAGACGGCAAATACGAAGCAAAAAAGAAAGAAACATCAATTTCAGTTTGAAGCATGAAATTATTTTCAGCTTATATGCGACTTATTTTTGGGGGAAAGTCCACTTTAAAAATAACGAAAAATCATTTGAATATATACAAAATTCTTTGCATGCCATATATAATTTTGTATAGCAACATTGATTTATTTTCATAATATTTTTTACACTCTTTTCAATCCAATTTAGCAAAGACTTGAAATAAACAAGCTTACGAAATTTCAATTAATCTAAAATCATAAATAAACCTGAACAACTTTAAGCCTAGTGGATTCATCTTCTATCCCGCCTGCTTTACCTCGCTCTCCGTCTCTCTCTCTCTCTTTCTTTCTTTGTGGCAAAGCAATTCGTTTAAGCCTGTAAGGTTAAGTAGGTCTTAAATAAAATCCTTCTACTATTTATTAACATTTTGCCGGGCAACAACATTAAACTAAATTAAATTAAGCAAACTCCGTAGATGCAGTCGAGGCAACAAAATACACACACACACGCACACGCCTGCATATACTGCCCAGGAGGGAAAAACTTTTTGCCTGATTTTCATTTTTTCACATTTGAAACCCTGGAGTCTTTCAAATCGGGTATGCTTATAATACAAATAGGCTGCCAGAGTGAAGGTGTATATATATTCATTATCCGTAGCAATATCTTAGTTTTTAGAAGTAAAAGATTGCTTAAAACATTTTAAGTTGCTTAAAGTTGTAAGGAAATGTATACTTCTCAACATGGGGAAGTAGGGAGACTATATAAAGTATATATATTCATGTTCCGTTTAAATATCTGAGTTAAGCTATGTTGAAAATCACAGAGTGCTGCTTGGACTATATAAAGAATATATATTCATGATCCATATTAATATCATAGCTTATATCAGGGAGAGAGTATATGATTGCGATTTAAAGCTTAAAGAGAATACCTAAGTCTATCTCTGTAAAAACTGTATCGTTCAGTTCTGCACAGGGTATCCTACAGTTGAGTGCGATCGATTGCAACACTCTGCGCTTGTTTTTTGACTACAACTAGTCATTTTTTTTTGTTGCTCAGTGCCCCGCAGCGCTGCTTTGTAGTTGTTGTTGTTGTTGTTGTAGCTGCAGTCGCAGCCATAGTGATGTTGCCATAATGCTTACCTGAGCGCAAATAAAAGAAAGAGAGCGAGAGAGAGAGGCAGTGAAAAGAGAGGCAAAAAAATTTACATGAAATCGCTTAAGTGCTTCTGCTATAACTTTAGCTGGAGCCCAGCGCCGGCGACTGTTGAAAACTTTGCACAATACTCGGCTGCAGAGAGAGTGAGTAGGAGAGAGAGGGAGAGGAGGGAAAATAGTTGTTGTTATATATAAACAAAAAGTTGGGGCACATGTGAAGAGAAATAAAAGCGGTAAAAATTCAACAAATTAAACAAATTAAATCGCAGATAGTACATGGGGCGTATGAGCTTTTTAACAATTTCAACACGTTCTTCAACTACGGTCAAACAGCTCATTGAAAAGCCGCTTCAAACTTCCGCATGGAACGTGGCTATTCAGCCAGCAGTTGGCTCCTTCTACCCTGCCCTCCCACCCGTCCCCTTTGCCAGCGCAGGACATAGAATCAAACTTGAAATAAGCATCAGTTGCGTTGCCATTGACAATCTGCTTCCGCGTACAACTTTTTGCCCACTGTCAGTTATCTTTATTCCAAGCTCTATTACGGCTTTTTCAGGCTTGCTCTCTTTATCGCTCTTTCACTCGACAGCTGCTGATCCATTTCTTTTTTGTGTTTGCTGCCTCTTCATCTGCTTTTCATGC
Organism: Zaprionus inermis; assembly: GCA_018151445.1. Classification (NCBI taxonomy): domain Eukaryota; kingdom Metazoa; phylum Arthropoda; class Insecta; order Diptera; family Drosophilidae; genus Zaprionus; species Zaprionus inermis. The sequence continues at coordinate 1,090,963 of JAECXD010000640.1, read as the reverse complement.
GCCTGTTACCTTTGCATTGTCTGCTGCATGTAAGCACATAGCTGCGGGCGCCATGTGTTTTCCCGTTTTCCTTCGTTCCTCATTTCTTTTCAACCGGCATTTGGCGCAGCGTCTTGGACTACAGCTTGTGCTGCGGCTGCCACTGCTTCTGCCATTCCTCCTTCTTCTTCTTATGCTCTTCCTTTTCCGCATGCTGTCCAGGTGCATTGACCGACGACCCACTGACACAGACACAGCGGGACGAGCTTGGACAGCTGCGATAGCAGGCGAATGACTGTTACAAATTGAATGAAATAATTGTAATACCTTGCTGTAAATGCTCAGCGTAGGAAATTGAACTTACAAGAAAATGCAGGGGAGGTGAAAGTGTAAGCTGGAATCGGAGAGAAAGAAATATGCGAAAAATGCATGTAATAAATGTGTGTGATATCTTGACTGTGCGATGGTTTGGTGTAGGATTTGGAATTGGGATTGAAAAATAATAAACATAAAAACCATTTAAACATAAAAACCTTTTAAACATAAACACCTTTTAAACTATACTACAATACACAAGCAAAATCGTGTGCGCTTAAGAGTAAGCTACATATTTTTTTGAATAAGCTTCGTAGTAGATTTGCAGCGCAGTAGAGTGCTTTGGGTTCTGCCAAGTCTTCTTCAACCTACACACACCTTAAAAAAGGCTAAAAAAAACTCCGGATTTTCAAGCACAGCATAGCTAAACATTTGCCATATTATTTAAGTTACATATATATTTAAAAATTCCGAAAAATTTATTTAATTTCAAAAAGTTCTGGTTTAATTATGACTGAAACTAATCAAATACTGTCCAACTTTATGTCGTATTCCATATTTAATTAAAAATTGTTTCTATATACTTTAAATTACCTTTTTTCCACCTTACACTGAATATGGTAAAACTATTTGGGAAACTAAGCTAGCAATGTGAAAATTTTGTATATTGTGCATGATTATTTTTGAGAGCGGAATAGACATGCATAGACATGTGCGTACATGCACATGCACGCTCGTATGCCTTACATTTTGGCATACATGATTATGGCCACAGCATAGCTGGCTGTAAATTGAATTCACATTTATTTAGATGCAATAAAACAATTGAAATTTGACAAAAGCGCGTAGCGTGCGAAATGCGAAAAGTGCGGGCCAGCAAACGCGGGAAAACTCGCATGAAATTTAATTAGTGCCAAAATGTGAAATTATTTTTCACTAATTGCACTGGAGGCGCGAGCCGAGACTGGGCTGCATGTGGTTTTCATTTCGCCACGCGCTGACCAAAGTGTGACACAGCAGCCACAACTCTCTCGCTCTTTCTCTCTCTCTCTCCCTCTCTCTCTCTCACTCTCTCGCTCTCCCTCTCTCGACCATCCAACCCTATCAATTTCATTCAATACATTAGCCAATTCATTTGTTTATCGGCATTACACGCATACGAAAAGTTTTCGTGCTTTTGACCCAACTCAAATTAAGCCTCATCGTTTCTAGCTAAAATTTGCTTGTTGCTCGCGCCGTTTGAACTGGACACGAGAGTTCGCTTATCATCGATTTTATTGGCATAATCAGCGTAGAAATTTGCGTTAGCAACTTTTTGGCAGACAGCCACGCCCCAGAACAGAAACACGCCCCTCCGCCTCTCCATCCGTTCGAAAGCGATAAACATTTATCTTCATTACACAATTTGCGGCAGTTCGCCGGCAGTTGCCAGGCCCGTTTCATTTCGACCGCCCTCATCACCTACTCCTGGCTTGGCTTCATCCTTTTCCTTAACTGAACTGCGCTGCATTTTCGCTGCTGCTGCCGCTAATGTTGTTGTTATTTTTGAGCAGCGTCGCTGTCGCAGCTTAATGAAAAACTTTGCGCTCACAACCCTTTTTTAATTTTTATTAAGCAGAAAATTGGCTTGCTACTGGTTGCTGGAAAAACTGAGAAAATGTTAATGCAAAGTAGCGTAAGAAAAAACAGAAGAAACGACAAAAAAAAGCACGAACGAACGCACAAAATGAGAAAAAAGAAATTGAACCTGGGGGCAACTTGACTTGGCTGACTTTCAGGGCGCTACATTGAAAGCGTTTGCCGGGGTCGCCGGCGAGGCGGATTAACTATTTCTATTCCGCAGTCGAAAAATTGAATTTAATTTAAGCATTCAGTTATGGACAGAGAATGAATGGCTTTAAGTAGTTGACGTAACTTATGAGGTTGAAAATCTAAAATATTATTTTACCATACACATAAATCCCTTAATCTCGTTTAGTGTGATCGCTTTTCCGCTTGCTCTGCGCTCCGTGTAGCGCATTCAAGTCTGCTCTACTGACTGACCTACTTAATTTTGTTCTTGTCTTTTGTTTTTATGCTGCTTTATCAACTTTTTAACCCTCACACACACAGACTCATGCATCGCTTTTGTTCTTGTTAAAACAATCTTTTTTAAGCTGATTTGTTCGGTCGAAACCCGCAAAAGGGATCTGTGAAAACAAATTAGCAAATAATTTCGCTCTTATTAGCCGAGCCACGGTTCAGAAATTTTCAATCAATGACCAACAGTTCTGGCCTGCGGACCCGAGTCCCGGCCCTTTGCACGTGTCGTTTGTTTGCACTTTATTGTTTTATTTGCTCATCCATCACGGCCGAATGGGGACGGATTGGGCAACGCTTGTTGTTGTTGAGGGCTGCTGTAGTTGTTGTTGTGCGTGTGTATATGACTTTCATATACATTTAAATAATTTTTCTACCACTTAATTATAATTTGAAAAATGAATGAAATGAACTCGCACGCTCATATAGTTTTACACCTCGCCCATGGCCCGGGGCGAGTTAATTAAATTTTAATTTCGCATTCCATAAAAATATACAACGAAAATTACAAGCAGTTAACTGTCGGGCTTGCTAATTAATTTAGTTGCAACAATTGTGGTGGCATTAAGTTGTGCAGGCACTTGCAACACGCGGCGTGTGATTAACAGTTGCTTAATTGTGCGTTGATTGTTGCAATTGTTGTTCGTTATTTTGTTAGTTGAACTAGCAAACGTGCCAGTTTATTCAACTGATTTAAAAGTGGCTGCGCAACGCATGCATTAAGCATACGTCATGTTGCACATGTATGCGTGCAACATGCATTTTCATACTTAATTACAAGTTATATGAACTTCGTCTGGTGCCAAGCATCGCTTTGATGAAACTGAAACAAATCTGAAATTTATACTTGAAAAAAAGTTGTTGCATACTTTGCGCAGTTAAAGTGCATCAAGCATACGCACCGTTCCGTGTGCGCGCAAAAGTATGCTACACAAAACGCTGCATGACGCCCACACACACACACACACACAGACACACACACTCTCTCTCTCTGTAGACATGCCCTAACGCAATAATATAGCTGTCACATGCCGCTTTTGTGCTTTGTCGCAACAAATTTGGCGTGTCTTGCTTATTTAGTTAATTATCTCGGATTACTTGCTCTTGATTATTTTCTATCATTGCTGCTGTTCTCGCTACTGCCCGTGGTTGTTGCTGTTGTTGTTGTTGGTTGGTTGCTTTCTGCTGCTGTAAAGTCAGCAACTTTAGCCGTCTGTCGTCTGACTGGTTCGGTACCATCATGTTTACTTATTTGAACGCAGCATGCGGCATGCTGTCGCACAGCAGGCGAAAGTCAACTTGGATTTTCTTAGCCGATTCCCCTTGGCAAATATCGCCAAGCTGACTGGCTGTGTGTGTGTGTGTACAGGGTGCCAGTGTCTGTCTGGCTGTCTTGCTTATTTCTTGTCTGTCTCTCAGTCTGTCTGTCTGTCTGTCGGTCTCGCTGCCTGATTCATTTGTAGCGTCGCCATATCAACAATTAAATTAAACGTGTTTGCCTTGCACAAGCACAGCTTAAGCGCTCAATCAATGCTATATAGCAGCTATGGCTATAGCATTCGCAATTCGCAGCACGTGCGACATTTTAAATTACTAATTACTGCCATGTCTACCTGAGCAACTCGATGTTTTTCGCCCAGAAATAATTAGCAGGCGTCCAGCAAACCTCATTAGACTGCAACCTTGCGAATGAACCTAAATAACTGCAGAGTCAGTCAGTCAACGTTGCTGTATGCCCGGCAAATGCACTGCGAATTCTTGCCAAATTCCTTTTGAAATCGCACACAAATTTACAAACCAATTTGCTGGCCATTATTAAAGCTACACTGTGCAAATTTAAGTTCGCGCACTTTGCCCTGCAGCCAGCAAGAGGATGAGCAGGTAGAGGAGGAGGGGTAGCGGGACGAGAACGAGCGGTTGCCGTAGGCATTCGGCAATTGTCGACGCTCGATTTCGATTTCAGGCAGTCAGTGGCTGCTGCACGTATTGCGGTCAAAATTAACAAGCGTCCATCAGGCCAAAGCCATCATAGTACACTCTCAGTCCCGGTGGCAGTCGCAGTCGCTTCCTATCCCTTTTCTCCCCGCGTCATAGCCGCGTCAAACGCAAATAAATACGCAGCTATAGCTGCAGCTGCGACTGAGGCGGATTTTCTAGCCGTTTTGCAGCTGCAGTTGCTGCTGTTGCGGCACACAACCGTTGCAAATGAGCGGCAATAAACGCCGAAAGCAGAAAATGCAAGTTAATTACGTTTTTCAATTAAGCGCCAGTCGGTTTGACCGCCACACGGTCGGCAGAGTAGCAGAAGGATGGGGAGTGGTTGGAGGAGGAGTGGTTGGTGAAGGCAGAGTCAGTGGCGGAGTCAAAGTCCGACCTGACTGCAACAAAGCCGAAAAATGGGTGTGCTGGCGCGTGGAACATGCTGCCCATGTAAGCCCCAGCAAATTTGGCATTGAAATTGATTTTATGTTGATGTTGCCAGCGCGCTTTACCATTAACCCAAGCCAACATACAAATTACAGGGCATGTTTAAGTATCTACAGGCTGGCATTGCTGTAGGGAATTCGAACAGATGGAATTCGCTCTGATTGGAAACAGAAAAAAATGTAGAAATCAAAATCAAAACTGATGGCAGTAAATTGAATTATAGGCTGGAAATAAAATTAATTAAAGTATGCACTTATTATCAGTTTGCGATTAGTGACAGCTTTAAATTGTTAATGAAAACTTAGTGCATTTAATTACATATCAATTTCGATTTAAAATAAAGTGATGGGTAGTCGACAGTATAAGTATAAGAAGTAAAATCATCGATACAATTGAATATATGGAATTAATAAGCTTAACTATTTATTATTTAGTATTCTGAACAGTGTAGACAAATCTATACAAGCTATAGAAGCTAGTAATAATTATTAAATTATTAAACTATCGTAACTATCGATACTATCGATTGCAGTAGAATTAAAATGCAGCACTGCTGCCCTAACAATTGCAGCTTCGATATTCCAACTAGTTTGATTGATGAAGTGTGCTCAGTAATTCGGTGTGCTACAGTAATTGCTTTTATTTTGCAGGACTGTCAACATTTTATTGCCCCGCGCTGTGGCTTTGCTATGGCTTGAGTGTGTGTGTGAGGGTGTGAGTTTGAATTGTATCGACCGCCGAACATAATTCATCATTCATGCGTCCGAACTGACACGTTTGTGGCCACAAACCGAAATAAAATTCACTTTGTGTGCGGTTTGCCAATTGTTGTTGGATTTTTTATTTATTTTATTTCTCGCTTGAGTCCATTTTTTTCAAGCTACTCTATATTAACGCAGCAATTCGAGTGTGCCGAATGGGGCGAGGGATGTCCCATTTTGCGATATCAAATATTTATATTCTTTGTTCGAACAATGCATATTTTCGGTTTTGCGGCACAGGGATCATAGCTCAGCACGAAATTAATCACGAAAATATGCGCTGAAGTGGAAATTTTGTAATCAACGCGCGGTCGCATGAGCTCGCGATTGATGGCAGCGATGAGGTTGACGACGACGCTGGAAAGCCTCTGCAAAGCTGCGGAAAAGCCTAGCTAGCCGAGCTAGCTGGCTGGTTGGCTAATAACTTGCCAGTTTTATGGATGCCTGGGCGGCATTAAAATTTAATATATTCTTAATTTTTAAATAGGCAGCGCTGTTAGCGCCAACTAAAAGCAGTTTCGACTCGGTTCGCCCACGTCTTGCCGCGGCTTGACTCGCCAAGGATGCCACTCAAAGCCGTATAAATCCAAGATTGTGGCCTCCAACTTGTCGCATGTGCGAGTGTGTGTGTGCGTGTGTGTGCTTGCTATCTTGGCTTCATCCATGACTGCCACTGGCCTGCTCAATGTGCTGCCTGACTGTGTGTGTGCGAGCGTGTGTATGCTCGTGTGTGTGACTGTAATTGAAGCAAAATGAAAATCTTTTATTCATGAGGCTATAAAATTGCCCAATTTTCAGGCCATTAGCAAAATTTACGCCTTTTTCTCTGCACGCAGCGCATAGTGGCCATTAAATACAGTCGCCTGCATAAGTATGCATGCCATGTGGCGGCCTGTTTAGATTTCCCAATCGCGTCTGCATTTTATTTTTTTAAATACACTGCGCGAAATTCCAACAGCCAGAGAGAGACAGAGACAGAGAGAGAGAGAGAGAGAGAGAGAGGGAGTGGGAGATCTTCAAGTCTATGCCATAAATTCAGCCACAATCCTTGATTTTCCGAACCCTACTCTCTCTCGCTCATCGCCTGACCCTTCCTTCTGCCCTGCCCCGCCACGGGCAATGCATAATCCTATTTGTATCGAAAGCAGCTTAGATATGTCAATGTTGTAATTAAAATCAGCTGAAAACAGTCAACCGCAGGCCTATGTCGCTATGCCGCCATGTCGCCTGTGTCGCCTGTCGTCGAACCACCAAAATGCTGTCAAGTCACGCGTCGCCTGTCGGCTTTGGCAGCACTTTGCCATCGGCGACTGTGGGTCCGTGAAATGCTACGAGAATATGCCCAATTATAATGTTAATTATGTGGTCAAGCGCGTATTGTTGCGTGTAATTAAAGTACGCTCACTGAGCCAAATTACTCGACAATGTCCCAGCAAATTGACTACAGAGTTGCCAATCGCTTTTGGTCGAGATGGTTAACTGAGCAGCAACTACTGCATAAAATACACTTCGATGCAGCTTCGAAAGTCAGACAGACAGTTAACACTTTGTTGGATAATTTGTCTCTAGTTAGGCCATATTTTGGCTGAACAGGCTGAAGAAGATAGCTATGAGCAATAAAATTATACACATTCCTAAAAAATTCTTATGCGAGTCGCCTTCCTGTCACCTTGTCTGTATGAATGCTTATAACGCAGCGAATCTAAGAGCTAATGTTAGCAGATTTGTTGTCTAGATTCGTTATTATTGCCAGTTTGTTTTAGCATATGATAACACCTGCTTTCGCTGCCAAAAGTCTGACAATATTTTGTTCTTACTTGCTTTGGTTGTTACCTCAACGATCTGTCACACAAAATCTAAGAGTTGCAGTGCAAAATTCACATCTATGCTAACATAAGTAAATTGCAATATATTTTCTACCATTTTCTGCTATACACTTGAAAGTATTTCGAGTAGTATTACAGCTGAAGTATTAACCGTTTAGCTGCATGCAATTTTAACGGTCTTTTTGGCCAACTTCAGACTTCATCAAGTTGCAAGCAATTTGCCGATTTACAAGCACACTTTCAACAATGCACACACAAGTCAAGCACTTGCTGGCACTTGTTGGCGCCGTAATCAGTCGAAATCGAAAACTCGAAACTAGTTTTGTCTGCCTCGATATGCATCGATGTATTGTGTGCTTAATCCCCTGCAGCCGGTTCCATTTACAATACTTATTAATAAATGGCTGACGACATGTGCAACAGACACCTACTGCAGTAGCTCCGAGCCATAAATAGGTATATGTATGAGATATATGCACACACAGATACGATATGTATATACGATACGATACAAGCGAGCGCTGTGGTTGGCAAAGCAATTGAATTGGTTCGGTTTAAGCGTTACACGAATTAAAGCTGAAATTATTGCCAGTTGGCAAAGCAAATACAAAACCAGCATTAGAAATCAAATAACAATGGCTGCCGGCATGGTGGTGGGGAGGGGGAGGAGTGACGGCGGCCTAAAGTTTAGGGCGCGGGCGGGCGATGGGCGTGTGTGAGACGCGTGCTTCACGCTTTGGTTGCCTTCAATTACACCTCCCAGTTGGCCAGTTGGTGTGGCCGTGTTCAACATGCAAACAAATGGTCAAAAAAATGTTTACCCACATGCAGACACACACACATGGCACACACACATGGCACACACTGGCTGCCGTGGCGCACTCAAAGCGGAAGTATATAGGGGCATTTAAATATGCAAAGGAAGTGTGCACTTAATTTGTGCCATCCTTGTTGTTTGCCTTTGTTGTAGTTGCTGCTGTTGTTGTTGTTGTCGCTAGTTGTCGTCGTCGTCGCCCGTTGTAGTGTTCTCTCTCTCTCTCTCTCTCGCGCTCTTTGTTTTTTTTTTTTTTTTTCCTGGCCACACAAACAAAAACAAAAGCGCGCCGATCTGACTCGAGCCAGAGAGTGCGCAATATTCGAGCTCAAACACAAATCCCAACTAATGTGGGCCGAAAACTTTTGCGTGCCCATAGACTGTGCCAGCTGACTCTGTTGACTGTTGAGTGGCGATGGACTGAAAGCAGACAGAGAACGAGAGAAAGAGAGAGAGAGAGAGAGAGAGAGAGACAGCTAGTCAGTGGTCAAAATGTTGGCCATGGCACGCTGATGCCGCTCGAGAAACCATGGCCATGTGCCATGGCAAAAGTTATCAGTGGGCCGCACTGACAGTTTTAATTGCCTTGAATGTTTGCAAATTTCTTATGGGAAATTGTTGTAGCATGCGGTTGGCTAAAAGCAGACAGAGAGACAGACAAGCAGGCAGTGAGAGAGGCAGACAGACTGAGAGACAGACAGGCAGGCAGACAGACGCCTTGGCCGCAGCAATTCTTAAGCTTGGAGAAAACTTGTGCGTTGTATTTTTCGAATTGCTATTGCAAAACTTTTCAGATACATGCAGCAGATAAAGTGACTAACAGTCGGCAGCGGGGGTGTTCGGTGGTGGGGGGTGGGGGTTGACTGCTTGCGGTAGGTTAGTAGAAACAGCTGCACTACCATGTCAAATCAATGCAAAGCACAGGCAATGCTTGGCTACATTTAACGCGTATACCAAATATGCTAATGGATTGCAGAGCGGGGGAATCCAACAAAAAGCGATAAATATTTAATGAAAAATATTTGGTAAAATTACATTTTGCACAAAACTCTAACAGTTACCGATTGTTATCGATACATTCATTGCGCTTCGATTCGCACGTTTTTCTTTGAATTTTTTTGATGAAAACAAAATTGAAATTGAAATTTTGCGTATGCAAAAAGGGAGAAGAAAAAGAAAGTGAGCATGTTATTTCACATGCTGCACTGCTGGCTCGACTTGACGTTATGTTTTTGCTTGCCACAAACGTATGTGGCAGCCAGTAGGAGCTGCCTGCAATAACAGATCAGCAGCAGCTTCAGGTTTAACCAACGCAGCAGGGAGAAAAGTGCAGAAAAAATGGCATGCAGCAGGCAGCAGGCAGGCAGGAACACAAGGAGCTGCCATTCTCAGCTGTCTGTTTACCCCGGGCGCCGTCTATCAATACACACACACAGACAAGTGTCAATCGCAGGCGTAGGTGGGAAGCGGGAGAGGGAGAGGGAACAACGCAAGTGCCTGGCGCTCGCACATGTCAAAGGGTGTCAGTATGGGTTCGGTAAACTCTTCGATTTTCCACAAGCATATTACCTTACACAAATGTGAAAAGTGAGAGAGAGAGAGAGAGAGAGAGAAGAGGAAGAGTGAGAGAGAGCAAAGAAAAGGAAGGGGTGCGGGTGTTGTTAGTGCATGTATTAATTAAGTTTAAGCAAACTTTAAGGCACATTACTCATGCGCCGCGTGTGCCGCGCTGCCGGTCTGCCGGTCTGATGAAAATTAAGAGCGATACGGTTAAACAAAAAAAAACAACAACAGCGCCAGCCAGAAAAGCTGTAAAGAAAATGCCGGGAAAACAAACAAAACAACGCGAGTCTGTGAGACGACAAGGCAGCAGGAAGATAAATGCCTGATCATTATTACACTGCCATAAATAATGCAGACAAACGGACACGGGCAACAGGCAACCGAATTCCTGCAGATACACGACGCACCTTTTGCCAGGTAGCACAGTGTGGCAGACGCATGCCCAACAAGATACCCAGCAATCAGAAAAACACATATAAAAAGTGTAGTCAAATTGCAAACACTTATAACGCAGTCTAAGCGAATCGCAACGTTTGTTCAATCCGCAGGGTATTTGCTCTTTGAATAAGTGGCAACAAAACAATTATTGAGCATTTAATTGCTTGACAAAAAGCAATTAAGCCAAGGTAGCACAGGGTTGCCCATCAAATTCGGGCGCGATAAACCGCAGACAGTCAGGCTCGCTACGCACACACACAGATAAAACTGCCCGCGTGTTGACTTTAAATCCGTAGCCAAAATCGTATCCATTAAATGCAGTTAAGAGCGCTTCGCTTCAAGAGGCCTATTCAAGCCAGACTGTGAATCGAAATTTCCAAAAATTTTCCGTTGACATGGCCAAAAAAAGGTCTCGACACCAAGTGCCATCATCATCATAGTATTTGTTGCCAGATTTGACCTAACTTGCAGTCGGGCATGCGAAACTTTGCAGCAAGTTTCAATTTATTAACCAAATAAAATGCAGATAACTGCTGCAGCTCTCGCCGTGCTCGCCGTGTCTCCCAAGACAGCGCCATAAGCGGCAGGCGCTGTCGAAAGTTTTGATAGATGCGGCAAGTTTTCCCCAGCGGCAACGGCAACGGCAACGCGAACCAAACCAAAAACTTTGCCCCACGGCGTACGGAAAGTGAAGGTGTGCACGGCAAGACAAGATCAGATGGATTTTAGTCATGCAGCGCTTGATTGACAAGCATGGGCGGGGCTGTGTGTGTACGAGGTTTTAGCACCTTTTGTATGCAATATAGTTTCTATTTTCTTGGCATTTTGACCGCACACAGTTTAGTTGGATTGCACTTGTTGTTGTTATTGTCTCGTTTTGTATCTCTCTCCCGCTCTACCCAAACAAAATTGCGCAATTTTATTCGTTACGCGCCTCTGACTCTCAATGCAATTTCAGCCAGACAGACTCGAATACATATGTCTATCTCTAGTAGCTGCTGCAGCCACGGGAGGGTGTGAGGTGTGTGTGAGCGTATTTGGTTTTGTAGCCGTGTGTTATTCGGATTGCATTTTTTTCAAAGCCTGCAGTTTATGTATTTGTTTTGCAGTTTTACTCTGGCAAAACCAACCAAAGGCAAAGGCGCCAACATATTGGACAATCCCGGATCCGTAGTGGACCGCAGAGACCCGTACCCAAAGCCCGGTTCAGCTAGTCAACAGCTGCGGGCGGCAATAGTGCCATGGCATTTCAATATTTGCCCAAACAAAACGAATGCACAGAGTGTTGCTGCATTGTTACAAAACTGAGCAAAGCGCAATTGCTTTAATTACAATTCGCAAAAAAAAAATAAACGGAAAAAATAAAATTAATCACAGGTAAATTTTATTAAATATCCTTTTTATTTTATAGCCGGAGAAACATATATTTTGTGCACAAAAAGCGATGTGCATGCTTTGATTATTTATTTGTATAAACGACAAAAGCAGGTGTGGCAAAGTAGTCCTATGCGTTTGTCTGTATGAACGTCGAGATCTAAGCAACTATAGTGGCTAGAGACTTGAAAATTTCCCAGCTTAGATTAAAGTTTTGGGTGTTGTTGTTTTGTTTTAATAAAATAAGGCGTAGGGTACCTAGATATGGATTAACTGCAGAGGGGGCTTTTAGCTTAAACTCTAGATAGAATTGTAAGTATATATTATGTGGGAAAATCAGTATTAACATAGCTGTAAGAAACAAAACTAACATAGAATTAACAGCGAACTACAAAATGAGCGAATGAACTAGGAGTTAGTGAGCTAGTGAGCGAGCGGAGTAAAACAATTAGAGTAAGAGTTGATAATTGAGTGCGTACAGACGCGTGTGATCGAGAAGAAATAAGTCTAAAAGAAGTGAACGAAACAATTAAAATGAATATAAACTAAGTTTGATTTGTGCGAACAATATTTAATAATATTTACTTTCTATGCATATAATACCGAGAGTGTTTTATTTAAAACGAACGAAGCAAACCGACTACACAAGATTGGAGGCCGGTCCGGGATATGCACATTATTAATTCTTACATATTATATAGAAAATGTAGGATCTTAATATTTTGCTGAAAGAAGCGTTTTAAATTTAAGTTTAAACTGAATAATTCCGCTTAATGTATTAAAAATTGAATTACTTTATGAATGTATATTATAGTCACACTTTTACTTTAGTATTTCATAATTTTTTATACATTTATTTAGTATAATTCAAGAGCCTGAGCAGCTAGCTATTGAAATCTCTGAAGTTTTAAGCTTAAATTTCTATTGCCTGTTTGCTTGTATTTGGTTTCACTTTATCCACACTGCTCCCCACCACTTGCCAAAGCCCGCTAAGCGATTTTCGGCACTTACATCAAATGTCTTGATAGACAGCTGTCTATGTGTGCTTGTCTGCATGTGCGCGTGTGCGTGTGTGTTTGTGCGAGTGCGAGTCTGTGTCTGGTTCTCGGTGCGTGTGGAGGAATGAGCAATGAGTTGTAAAAAGTTTTTCGATTAAAGTTCATAATTACAGTTGCAATGCTTTAGTTAGTGCAAGATGCAGATGGCATGGGAAACTGTGCACAACTCTCTCAGTCTCTACCTCTCTCTCTCTCTCCCTCTCTGTGTGTGTCTGTCTGACTGACTCGCTCCTTTAGATGCTTTCACATGCTGATTGGCAAAGTAGTTTTAATTGAAAATCTTTAGCTTTGAAGCGCAACATTGACAGACACACGCTGCACTGAGAGGGGGGAAGCTGAGCAGGAAGTACTACGAATATTGACCCGAAAGTTGAGTGTCTAAATTAAACGATTTACATTTGCTGCATAAGTGCAGCTGCCGATTGACTTGCAGACGCGGCGCCAACACTAGACACACAAATATGCATATCTACTGATAAGAGAGAGAGAGTGGGAGAAGGAGAGGAAAGCACGACATACTTTTCCACGCGTTTATATCAATTCATGCGTTCGCTTATTTGCCTTGCCTGATTATTTTATTCCTTTTTTCTTTTGTGGCTGCAGACTTTGTCTCGTCTTCTCGGAAAAGTTCTCAGGGCTAACAGTTTCTCGATGTTCGATATTTGTATAATTTTCCTGCATGACTTAAATATTTCAAATTTCTGCAGTCAGTTGCTCTGGTTGGCCCGGCTCGACGGGTTGTCAATCATGTGCAACGGCAGCTCTGGAGCATCCGATGAGGATGCCGATGATGATGTCATACGCATAGCAAAGGCAGCATATAAAAATGACACAATGTCTGTGCAGGCACACACGCACACGCACAGACACATACTATAAGTATATACTTGTGCATGTGTATTTGCCATCGTATTTATCGGTTCATGTTCATCTCTTTCTCTGTGTGTAGTTTATGTCTTTATTGCGCCACTTATTTGCCGAAGACAAAACGTTTAAGATTTAAATCTGAATTTACTGGAGTAGGAAACACTCGAATAATACCATAAATACACTATATATGTATATGCTCTCTTGCATCCCCTCTACATACATACATATATATATTATTATCATACATCCAGTACTTACTTATTTGTTTGTTCGGTCAACATTTTTCGGAAATCAAACAGAAACAAAGAAGAAATTAATAGTTCGCCCGCAGCGTGGCAGTACTTTCGATATACCCTATAAAGTTTTGGGGTAGGCGTGCACATAAAATATGTAAAATATATGAATATATGAAATATCGTAAATTTTGCGCAAAGCATCAATAAACTTGTCTTTTTTGTGTGCTTATTTTTGCTGACACTTTCAGACTTGCAAAACTTTAGCATAAGCCAAATAGACCAATCGTAGCCTGCTTTGCATTTGGCTTGAGAATATTTCAATATTATAGTGAACTAACTACTTACTGCGTAGCTGCTAGTCCAGCATTTTTAACTTGAAAAAAGATTCTCTTTTTTTTTGCTATAAACTTAATAAAATGTGAAATTTTCTGCTTGCAGCTATTTCATTTAATGAACAATTTTTCATGCTGCTGCGATGTTTTTATTTATATTTTTTTTATTATATATTTTTTTTTTTTTTTATTTTTGCTTCTTCAAAGTCAATTAAGAAGCATGAATCGCCCGCAGCTTTGCAGCATATAAAGTATAACAAGTCGGAAAGGCTACAGTCGAGCTGACTCGACTGTGATATACCCGCTACAATTCTTCGGAAAAACACGTGCCAAATGTGAACAATGCGTTCTTGCTTTTTATTTCTTTCCGTCTCTAATTTGTTTTGCCTATGCAAGTTCCACTCGATTCTTATTGGATGTTGCCCTTTGCTTTTATTACTCTGCAGTTATAAATTATGCATGTGTGATAGAGACGCCTATACATACATACATATATGCTGCCTCACAATACATCTCAACATATCTAATTAGATTTGTCGTTTGTATTTTGTGTTGCTGCTCAATGTCTCTTTCGATTTTAAGTGGCTTTAAATATACTAAAAATTTATTTTGAATTTTGCAACACACTATAAAATAAAAAAAAATATAAGATACAAAAAAATAAATTTAAGTCGCCCAGGCACACCCAGGAGTTGAACTCCGGACGTCTCGCTGAACAGTCAACTACCATCACCACTCGACCACTGCACTTCTTTCGCAATAACCGATAAAATTGCAACCATGAATATTTTCGGTGCACATAATTAAAAAAAAAAGTTGCCACATAATTTAAAAAAAAGTTGCCACATAATTAAAAAAAGTTGTCTGCTGCTGGTGTTGAACTCGGGTACTAACATTAGGAAAAACCGACACAGGCACATGGCCACAAGGCAATACTATTTCTTGAATATCTTCCTTATTTATCGGCCGATCTTATTGAAACTTTCGCAACACGCCCGGATGGTGGTTTTTATCACATGGATAAAAAATGAATGCTGTAGAGCTATATTTGCAGCTATTATCGATTTATTATCGATTTTTGGGGGCGGATGGAGGCGTGGCAAAAATCCAAAATAAACTTGATCTGCGGGCATAATTAACACATATTGTCTCCAAATTTGGTAGCTCTAGCTCTTATAATAGCTGAGATCTAGGTTTTCATACGGACAGACAGACGGACAGACGGACAGACGGACAGACGGACAGACGGACATGGCTATATCGACTCGGCTGTTCATGCTGATTCAGAATATATATACTTTATGGGGTCGGAGATGTCTCCTTCTGCCTGTTACAAACATTTTCGGTTGGCACAAAGTTATAATACCCTTATACTCTTCGAGTAGCGGGTATAATAAGCGCGCTGTATGTATATATGAAATTAATGTCTTCTCTCTGTCGCCTACTCTCACACTCAGTCTCTCTGCCACTCTCTCTCTCTCTCTCTCTCTTCTCTGGCACAGTCCATTAAAGATCAACGTAATAGGAGCTCACTTTAAGCACGTGAGCAGCGGAAACTCTCTTAACCCCGATCTGAGGCACGATAAAAGAATGTTATTAATTTCATTAGGCAATGCGAAAAGCACTTAAGCAAAAACAAATAACAATCGATTACCTTTTTTTGCACATGATACTTTTTTGGCCTGATTTTCTATATGTGTGTGCTTGTTGTTTTATTGTAGCTGCCCAGGCAAAGGGTAACACGACAGCACAAACAATTTTAATCAGAATCTTGTCAACATAATAAGATAATCCGCTTTTAATCCTTTTGTCGACCCAAGGTTGTGATGCTGATAATTCCGATGATGGGTGACGGTGTCAGAGCGACAATAAAAACCCAAAAACGCCTGAAATCCCAAAAGGCAATGGCGACAACTCACCTGCCCTTTATCCCTTTTTGCAGCTTTTGTGCGGGCGGCGGCGGCGACGGCGACGGCGTTGGCTGTAAAAACCCTTTTTATAATTATGATGACAGTAAACAAGGCACAGCCAGTGGCTGTCCGCAACGTCCACTTGGCTCCGACTCTTGTCTTTCCCTCTAAAGCGGGGTTTGGGTTTACAAGCAAGGAAGGCGAGGTGGGGCGGATGGTCGCCTTTTATTAGCTACTTTGCCACGGCATTGTTACACCTCTCATAATGAATTCTCCAGGAGCAAAAAGCCTGCCGCAACAATGCCGAGCCGAAGAGACCGAAGAGAAGGATATTTCAATTTAGCTGCTCCTACAGTTGCCACATTGACGTTTTGTCTGCAGCCTGTTGTCAGTTGTCAGTTCTCTGCGTGTCTGTGCCCCGTCTATCTCTCTCTCTCTCTCTCTCTCCCCATCCCTCTGCCTCTGTCCGTGCCTGGTATGACGCCTGTTGCCGACTCGTAGGCAGTCGGGCGAGGCGGGTATGGAATGGAATGCCAGCCGTAAATATTTATGCGGCACAATGCTCGTACCATCAGTTGGCAAAGGTGACGATGTTGGCTTTTTAACAGCTGCGGAATTTGTAGCCTGTCTTCATTCTGAGCTCCACGAGCTGCTCGGCTGCTCGAGCCGAGGCAATCTCAACTAATCTGCGGTTGCCATAAAGTGTGAACCGAGTGGGGATTGCGGCTGGTCCGTGTATATCAAAATATTTGCACAGGCCAAGCGAAGGAATTGGTGAATGAATGAATAAATGAGTGAGTGAATGAATGCATGCATGGCATGAATGTTTGAATAAATGACAGTACAGGGTTGTAAGTTCATCAATCATAACCGAATTCTTATCGCCTTGAAGTGGGTGAGTGTGTGTGCGTGTGTGTGCTAGTGTGTGTGTGGCCTATAAGTAAACAAAGCTGCTTTGTTTGCCTTTGGCCTGTTAATTGTTGCCAGAAATTCATTTTTCACAAGTCGCACAACTTTAAAGGGCGCCACTGGGTCCTGAATCCGCCGCATCCGCCTCACGCCGTAACCCGCCCCTCATTCTCGTGCCTGACCTCGTGCACTCATGGCATACTCACTCGCGCGCAGCTTTAAAGAGATCATCAATCTTGTTTAATGGTTGTCCGCACGATTGAATTATTACATGTGTCAGCTGCGCGTGAGTTATTGATATTACGTAACAAATGAAGAAAGCACCGAAATAAAAATCAAGCAACATCATATAAAGTACCAAGCACGCGCACACACACTCACATCCGCACACACATTCACGCAGATAGAGATACATTTGCACAAATATCAGTTCAGTCATGTTGCCTGCCATACAAGTTGGCGCCACGATTGTAGCATACTTTTGTGCGCGAATTGTACTTGCAACCAGTTGCATGCCTTTCTCTCTCTCTCCCACTCTCTCTCTCTCTCTCTCACTGTCTGTCTCTTTCCTTACTGCCAGCTGGCGTGTCACTTTTTGTAGGCATCGATATTTTTGTAGGCACCGCCTACGCACACACACACGCAGAACAAGTCGGAAAGGCTACAGTCGAGCTGACTCGACTGTGATATACCCGCTACAATTCTTCGGAAAAACACGTGCCAAATGTGAACAATGCGTTCTTGCTTTTTATTTCTTTCCGTCTCTAATTTGTTTTGCCTATGCAAGTTCCACTCGATTCTTATTGGATGTTGCCCTTTGCTTTTATTACTCTGCAGTTATAAATTATGCATGTGTGATAGAGACGCCTATACATACATACATATATGCTGCCTCACAATACATCTCAACATATCTAATTAGATTTGTCGTTTGTATTTTGTGTTGCTGCTCAATGTCTCTTTCGATTTTAAGTGGCTTTAAATATACTAAAAATTTATTTTGAATTTTGCAACACACTATAAAATAAAAAAAAATATAAGATACAAAAAAATAAATTTAAGTCGCCCAGGCACACCCAGGAGTTGAACTCCGGACGTCTCGCTGAACAGTCAACTACCATCACCACTCGACCACTGCACTTCTTTCGCAATAACCGATAAAATTGCACCATGAATATTTTCGGTGCACATAATTAAAAAAAAAGTTGCCACATAATTTAAAAAAAAGTTGCCACATAATTAAAAAAAGTTGTCTGCTGCTGGTGTTGAACTCGGGTACTAACATTAGGAAAAACCGACACAGGCACATGGCCACAAGGCAATACTATTTCTTGAATATCTTCCTTATTTATCGGCCGATCTTATTGAAACTTTCGCAACACGCCCGGATGGTGGTTTTTATCACATGGATAAAAAATGAATGCTGTAGAGCTATATTTGCAGCTATTATCGATTTATTATCGATTTTTGGGGGCGGATGGAGGCGTGGCAAAAATCCAAAATAAACTTGATCTGCGGGCATAATTAACACATATTGTCTCCAAATTTGGTAGCTCTAGCTCTTATAATAGCTGAGATCTAGGTTTTCATACGGACAGACAGACGGACAGACGGACAGACGGACAGACGGACAGACGGACAGACGGACAGACGGACATGGCTATATCGACTCGGCTGTTCATGCTGATTCAGAATATATATACTTTATGGGGTCGGAGATGTCTCCTTCTGCCTGTTACAAACATTTTCGGTTGGCACAAAGTTATAATACCCTTATACTCTTCGAGTAGCGGGTATAAAAAGCAAACCAACTTAGCGCTTGCCTTCGCTGCGAGATGACACACAAAATCGATAGATATATGGCACAAATATCTGTGCATAGTCTAAACCGAAGCAGCGAAAAAAAAACAAAAAAAGAACAACTAAAACAACAACGCACAGTACAGGCGAATGTTTGTTTTATGTTTTATGCTAGTCTATGGACCAAATACCAACGTGATTTGCATATTTTTATAGACTTGTAGCGCGCTGAATCGCAAAGGGAATAAAGCATTTTAGGGCGGAAAATGGAAAAATAAATATATATAACATGCAGCAAAACTGAATAAAGCGAAAAATCGTAGATGAAAATACTCACACTGCTCACTTCATGGCAAATGTAATAATTAGACATAGATAAACAATTTTGCAGTTCATATTCATATTCAATATTCGAATGAGCTATTAAATTATTTTATATTTACTGAACATAAATGTTATTTTATATATATTTATAAAACTTTAAAATAATATTGTTTATTTTTTAACGCTGCATGTCGCCGGATAATGCGAAAAAGAATCCTCAATACCAAAGTCGCTTCAAACGCCTTTAACTAATACCTTAAGCTATATGCGGATCATATTTGCATACTGCCGAGCCAACATATTAAGGCAAAATAACAGTCGAAAAAAAATTGCAAGTCACGTTTTTTTGCTGCAAGCTTAAAAGAAGCTTTAGTTGACAATCTTAAACTGTCATTTTATACATTTATGCGATTTTCAGAGTCAGCCGTGTACTGCGAACTATGTAAACACATATAAATGTTTACACATACATAAGGTTATGTATGTCACTTCTCGTGTGTGTGTGTGTGTGCTTGTATAAACAGCAACTTAAAGCTATCTGCGGTCACTTTATTATGCAATTTGGGCTTAATACGCATACGCCATGTTGCCACAGTCATCAGACCAGAGCTGGCAGTGTCTCGTCTGCCGACTGCACTGTGCAATGGCACGTAGAGCAGCTATAGCATATTTATATTGCGGTTAAAATGTAATGTTTATTTATGCCGCATGCCGCATGCAGCAGGCAGCGCAGGCAATGTACTGCATGTATGTAGCCCCTGCATTTACATAATGCAAATGAAAGTCGAGTGAAAAATTGAGCGAAAATTGTTGTTATTTTGTGGTCACTTTTGCGTTCGATTGCATCATAAGCTTTAATGGAGCGCATAAGTTAATCATTTCTGGTCGATGCATCTTGAGCTGACGCAAGCAACAGGCATTATTTATCAGTCTGAAGTGTAATAGCCTTAGACATAGAGAGAGAGAGAGAGAGAGAGGGGGAGAGCAAGAGGGACCAACAACTCTGCTGACGTTCAGGTAGACGGACAAGCATTTAAGGCCTGTCACAGAAAATTTCACTTGCAAAAAAAAAACAGCCGCCTGCCTGCCACACGCTGCTCGTCACCCACACACACTCTCCTCTGCACCCCCCCCCCCTCTCGGTCGCTCTCTTCAGCGTGTCAGGATTTATTCAGGCTTTAAGCTCAAAATAACATTGAATGGAATAGCTCGTTTTTGTTGTCTTTGTTTTTTTTTTTGTATTTTTTTTTTGCTTTGTTTTGTAACATTTCTGCACATTTTATCGCCCATTCGCTCATTCGCTTCCTTTCTTTCGTTCGCTCGTGTCTAAAGGCGCGCTAAACGCTTTGGGGCGTGGCGCCGGTGTAAAACAGCATGAAAACTCAGTCACAGCCAGCGCAAAAACATTTTGACACTAATTTCATTTTGTACACAGAAGAAAAGCACGAGCAGTTCCCCATTTTTTCGATGCTGTTGTTGTTGTTCTCTTTTTTTTTTTTTTTTTTTTGATCCGTTTTTACTCTGCTGGCGTCAAAGGATTTTCCGCCAGAACAAAAAAGGTTGAAATAGAATTGTAGACAACACAAGCAGGTTGGCGGGTGGGTGGTAAGTGAGCGGTTAAAATGGAAAACACATTGCCATAGATGCTCTATCCCCAAGCACATTTCGCTTTTGAAGTTTACGTTTTCTATGCGAGTGCAGAAGAGTCGGAAAGAGGGGAGGGGAGTAGAGTAGAGGGGTTCTGCCGGAGAGGAAACAGGTTGGCTTTGTATTTGGTGATTTGGCAAATAGAAATGTACAGCTAATGCTAATTAGAATGCCATACGCAAAATAAGTTTTAATTTCAGTGTTCAGCCTTAAAAATAAAAGCCACACGCATTAAATAATTAACATAATTTTCTCAGAAAGCACTCAACACTTTTGCACCTTTTCGTAGGGGGCGGGGAAGACACTTCCCCAGAGAGCAGGCAGGTGGGAGGGCTCACATTTAACGCCTCGTTGGCAGAACCGAGTTGGGACTGCTCGCAAAGATTAACTGCCGTGAAATTATTTTGCCAGGCAAAAAAAAAAAAAATAAAATAATGGGAAAATTTGAAACAAACTGCAAAAAAAAAGTTGAGACACGGCCTAAACTGTTTTTAAGCAGATTTCTTCTAGCTGCAAAAATAAATCTGCATATATAATTGTAATATCTGTTAAACATGTTCACGGCGCAGTGGAAACTTTAGCTCCGTGGGGAGTGCAAAAAAGGGGAAAACTGCCGGGGCTGCCTCTGTGGACTCTACTCGTGTTTAATTTTCAATTTATCGCGAGCAATGGGAAATGAGCGGAGCGAAGCAAACAAAAGTCAACTGGGCTAGGTACGAGCAAGAAAAGTCAAACTCGGTTCAAGCACAGGCAAAGCACGCACAATTTGCTAGGAAAAACATAAATAGTGGCAAACAGCAAGCATGTGCCAGAGAGGGGAGGGACTGCCGCAGGGCGTGGATGCCGCCCAAACAATAAACAACACATGAATATGTAACCGAGAAAATGAAGTCATGTGCGGCACCTGTTCGCTGCAATTCATGTTCATTTGTATTGTTGATGCTGTTTGTTGCTTTTATTCGTGTTGCTATTGTAGCTGCTGCTGCTGCTGTTGTTGCTGTTGTTGCTGTTGTTGCTTTTATCACAGTCGGCTACAGAAACGAACAACACCAACGTTTGCTGGCCAAACGAATCGACAAAGTTGGCGGCGTGTCTATCGTCACAACATGGATTTTGTCTCCACCCCTGGCTCCGTCTGACTGCTCTAGCCGAGCGAGATAAACACACTCACAGCAACTATACGTATGTGTGCGTAAACATGATTGGAAATTCGATCACAGCTGCACACGTAGAGCACATAAATCAGTCCTGGCTCTCGTACCCCATGCCGAGTTGAGTTGAGTCGGTTTCAAGCCTTCGAGGCACTCGGGCAAGAGACAATCCAAACCCACACATGTGCATATACCGGGCTCCGGTCTGCTGCTGGCTATTGTTACAGTCACACACACTCACACACACACACACACTCACTCACACATACTAACTACGAGCATATGCGATATGCAAACGCCAATTCGTGCGTTCGTCGTGCTGGTAAATTAATTGAAAGCTGTCCGCCCGGTCAGCTCGTGCAGCAACAATTGAATGTTGCATTTATGTATGTGTGTGACTGCGTGTGTGCGTTTGCAAAAGGTACAAAATTAATTTATTCATGATTCGCCGCCCCAAAATTCAACAAATTGCCTCGACAATTGCAACAGCAACTCCAACATCAACAATTGATTTTCGCATTCAACATTGCACAATCAGCTAACAAAAACCACAATACATATGAAATCTCATTAGTTTTTGCGACTTCTCTCGATAAGTTAATTACAGACTTGACAACAATTAGTACAATGAAGTGAACAATAGCATTAAATTATGATATGCCTAAGGACAATATATATATATATAGAGAGAGAGAGATCTACGCAGATGCTCGTCAGTGCTGAACAAGATGTTTGTTTTGGCCGGGTACGGGGAATGGGTTAAGGAGTGTCGCATAAACAAAACCAAATTGTTATCGTTTGGGAAATTATATAACAAACAAACAGAAAATATGCTCAGGCAGCAGAAATGGAAAAGTGTGGCAGGGTAAAAAGGTTGCAATGGGTTTTTTTGGTCGACTAGGAAATGCTCTAATAAAGTAAAAACCAACATAAGGATTTTTTTATATTGTATTATAAAAATCTCAGCAAGTGATTTCCCTCATTTTATTCAAATCCAAACTAATTGATTTCCTAAGAGAATTGACAGCATGTGAGATTTCATTTAATTTGCTGAATTAAATTATAAAGCCGCACTGCATGTTTTTATACTCAACAAAAATCCTGTTTTTTTTTTTTAGTTTTTTTTCAACCAGCATTTTTCAACCTGTGCTAACAAATCTCCAGTCCCAGCAGTGAATCAGCACACAAAACGCTTTGACAACCGCATATGCCCATCCGATTTCCCAGGACGTACGTTTATTTAGTACATATACATACACTTATTTGTATGTCTATGAGAAACATAGAATAGTTGCATGTGTTAGTTTTATTTTTTTTAGTATTGTTTTTTGTATTTTTCAAGCGACACTTCATTTTTATAGGCACATAAATTGTGCAGATGCGAATTGTTTTTAAAATAAACAAGTCGGAAAGGCTACAGTCGAGCTGACTCGACTGTGATATACCCGCTACAATTCTTCGGAAAAACACGTGCCAAATGTGAACAATGCGTTCTTGCTTTTTATTTCTTTCCGTCTCTAATTTGTTTTGCCTATGCAAGTTCCACTCGATTCTTATTGGATGTTGCCCTTTGCTTTTATTACTCTGCAGTTATAAATTATGCATGTGTGATAGAGACGCCTATACATACATACATATATGCTGCCTCACAATACATCTCAACATATCTAATTAGATTTGTCGTTTGTATTTTGTGTTGCTGCTCAATGTCTCTTTCGATTTTAAGTGGCTTTAAATATACTAAAAATTTATTTTGAATTTTGCAACACACTATAAAATAAAAAAAAATATAAGATACAAAAAAATAAATTTAAGTCGCCCAGGCACACCCAGGAGTTGAACTCCGGACGTCTCGCTGAACAGTCAACTACCATCACCACTCGACCACTGCACTTCTTTCGCAATAACCGATAAAATTGCACCATGAATATTTTCGGTGCACATAATTAAAAAAAAAGTTGCCACATAATTTAAAAAAAAGTTGCCACATAATTAAAAAAAGTTGTCTGCTGCTGGTGTTGAACTCGGGTACTAACATTAGGAAAAACCGACACAGGCACATGGCCACAAGGCAATACTATTTCTTGAATATCTTCCTTATTTATCGGCCGATCTTATTGAAACTTTCGCAACACGCCCGGATGGTGGTTTTTATCACATGGATAAAAAATGAATGCTGTAGAGCTATATTTGCAGCTATTATCGATTTATTATCGATTTTTGGGGGCGGATGGAGGCGTGGCAAAAATCCAAAATAAACTTGATCTGCGGGCATAATTAACACATATTGTCTCCAAATTTGGTAGCTCTAGCTCTTATAATAGCTGAGATCTAGGTTTTCATACGGACAGACAGACGGACAGACGGACAGACGGACAGACGGACAGACGGACAGACGGACAGACGGACAGACGGACATGGCTATATCGACTCGGCTGTTCATGCTGATTCAGAATATATATACTTTATGGGGTCGGAGATGTCTCCTTCTGCCTGTTACAAACATTTTCGGTTGGCACAAAGTTATAATACCCTTATACTCTTCGAGTAGCGGGTATAAAAAAAACGTCAACTTTGGTTGATTATTTTGATGAGGATGAAGCGAAAAAACAAAACAGAGAAAGGGAGTGGGATAGAGGTTTCTATAGAAAAAGGAAGAGAGAGTGAAACAGGGAGACAGATGAGCAGACACAGAAACTGCCTGCCTGCCTGCCTGCCTGCCTAGTAGACGGCACATGTCAATGAATGAGAGCGAAAGATTTTTATGGAGCGCAGGCATAGAGGAGCTGAACCGGGGCCAGGGGAATGGAGCATACGAAATTGGCATATTTGGCTGAGAGAAACGACGAGCGATTCATTCATTTGCCGCAGACAAACAATCGTAGTTGAAATAGGCGCGCACAAATACAGCAAAGCACACACACACACAGACACATATAGCGATACTTACACATATGAATGCGCGTATTAACAAATGAATATGTGTAGTGGGGAAGACGGGAAGAAGGGGTGGGGGGGGAAGTAAAGCAGCGAGTCGCCTGGCATTGCCAGTGGCGACGCGAATGCCACAAACAGCGACATATTTTCAAATCAGTGCAAAATGGTAACTTCCGCTCGTTAAGCAAGTGAAAAATTAACTCTCGACTGTAATTTGCTTATGCATGGCACGACAAAGAGCAGAGTGGGAGAAGGGGGTGGGGGGATCAGCCCGGGGAACGGGGAACACGCCAATCGACTGGGAGTGCTGCTGCGGGCGGGGACTGTGCCGGGTGCGTTGATGAGGCAAAGCAACTGAGCAGCAACTGACAATGATGCGGCTTATGTGGCGGCGTTGGCGGCGGGGACGATATTGCTGGCGCCATAGTGCGCGTCTGGGCAGTAAATAAAAATAATTGCCTTCTGCTTCACTTCGTTGTCATTTTCGGCTGTGTGCGAGCGTGTGTGGGAGCCTCGTAAAAGCGTCTATACTAGCATTATGAGAGCACGCGGCTTAAAACTCACGCATGCCGAGTAGTTCTGCCTGCTGTCGTTGCCCATTTTGCCGACTTTGTAATAAATGATTACAGTCGTGTCCCTAGTGCTATCGCTAAATCGTTACTCCTCGTAGCGTTTTTCGTTTTTGTGTGCTCGAAATGGGCCGAAGAACAATGCGTCAGAGCCAGTCTGTGGCGGCTCGCTCGATTTTTACTGTTAAATGAAACACGTGCCAAGGAAGCAATTTCAATGCAATCTACGGCGCACAAACTGTAGCGGCTTTTCTCTCACTTTCGGCCCTGGTCAATTTTGCACATTTAAAACGTGGCACGAGCCGTTGGTTATACCGAACGGCAACCCATTTCTGCCCCATCCCGCTCAACACTTGAGTCATGCACGTGTGTGAGTGCCAGCGTGTGTGTTTGTGTGTGTGTGTGTGAGGAACGACCACACTTTCAATTTGGCGCGGCAGTTTCCGGCTTTGACTGCAGTTTTTCTCACTCTATCCCACCACTTCCCCTTTCCTGCTCTTGCTGCTCGAATAGGTTGGCTGGCCTAACAATCCAAAGTCGACTCGACTATATCGCCGGAACCTGATGCCCGTCGAAATTCTTCTCGTTGCTGTTGTTCGTGTTGCAGCTGCTGCTGCCGCCGCCTGCTGAAACTTTGATTTTTTCCTAGCGCAATGAAAAGCATTTCATCAGAATTTTTTCGCTTTTAATAAAGCCTTATATTTTTTCACTTTCATTATTGAAATTTCTTAAAAAAATTGCGAAAACGAAACAAAACTATCAATATTTATCAGCATATTTGTTGGATGCGAACTACTTGTAATTTCTGCTGCAACTCTCTATCTCACACTCTGCAATTGGCTCGAAGTTTTTGCCATGTAATGGAAATATTAATTTCCTAGCCAGAAATTTGCTATTTCCGCAGCAGCGTCCGAAGAGGGTGGGGAGGCTTTTAAGAATTTTAATACGATAATAAATGGACAGCAGGCACAGCGGGGGGTTAGACTGTGTGAGAGGATAGGGAGAGGCGGCAGTAGGGGCCACTGCCTGCACTGTACTTGCAGAAGCATACAAAATATTTGTGTAATAAATTTAGCTGCAGCAACTTTTGCCTCGCCGGATGACCCCTAGACCGACGCTGAAAAGTAGGCAATGGAAAGTTTTCTCAAGTGAAATGAAATTAAATTCGGTTACGGGAATTTAATTCAATTTACTGTTGAATAGCCAAACAAATAGATAGACACACGCACACACACACCCGTTCCCAGACAGCAACACTGTGATATCGTATCGTTTTAACTCGAAAAGTTTAGCACGCAGCGTGCTTTAAAGCGGCTCAAAATCAGCTCAAGCGTTGCATAATTGCTGCAGATGCCGCAATTGCTGCTGCTGCTACTGCTGCCACTGCTGCTGGTGGCAGGCTACACTGCTTAGCATAAGTGTGAATTCATTTGGTTAATTAGACTGGGATTGTGAGATTACAATGTGGGTGTCTGTGTGAGTGGGTGTCGCAGGGTGTCAGTCTGTTGCAGCATCTAGTGTGCTGCTCTGTGGGTGTTTTCCTGCGTGTGTCTGCGTGATGTATGTGTGTGTGGTGACAGTTTCTAAGCAGAGCACTTGGCCACGCATCACATCGCTTTACACAGCCAGGCACAAGTCTGCGGCTTCCACTATGATTGCGCTTGAGTCGCTTAACAGCCACGCACATACACGCACACGTAGTAATATATACGCATGCATATATGCACATGTATCGCTGGCTCGAGTGCGTATTAATGAGATGTTGCCACGGGAGATGCCATGTACAAATCATTAAACGTGAGCAAATCTGCTTATCCTGGTCAAAGTTTGCTAATTTGACAACAAAAGCATCGCACACTGTAAATATTTAAAAAACAGAAAATATATATATATATGTATGCCAGAGTATTAAAAGTGAATGTTGTTGTTGCTGCGGCCAGGCACATGGCAAACTTTATGGCCACAAACACAAATTACAACTACAAAAACAACAGCAGCAATAGCGGCGGCTGCGGAAGCAATGACAACAGCAGCAGCGGCAGCTACACTAACAACAACAGCAAAGTTTACCATGCAAACAAGCCCGAAGGTAAAACACAGCTGCAACCGTAGCCGTAGCCGTAGCCGGAGTCGCAGTCGGCACGTTGCCGGGGCAAGGTGCTAGAAAAGTGCGCTGATTTACATGTTGCCTGAACTGGACTCTCACGGCCACTAAATTAGAAGTTACTCTGATGCTGATTTTCAGCCCGTGAGCCTCGGCCCAGAGGAATGCCGCTGCCGCCGCCGCTGCTGCTGCTGCAAACGTTGGCGCTTTCATTTTATCTCAATTAAAAGTTGTCCTTCAGCATGTCAGCACCCCAGCGAGTGCGAGTGCGAGTGCGACACCGATGTGCTGGCTGTTGGCGATGATGGTGCCTGGGTAACGACAGCAGCAGCAGCAGCTACCCAGCGCGCTGTTGGCCACTTGAAAGTTTATGCCTTATGAGCCGCAAATGGCCACGGGACACGAGCAAGCCGCACAACGCTGCCGCGCGCCACGCTCTATGGCTGCTCGACATGAACCTCGAGCTCTGCCTCTCTACCCTACATAATAAAGACACACGGGCAAGCGAGCTAACTAAGCCTGTGTGTGCAGTGTGAACGAAATATAAAAAAAAAATGGCAAAACTGGCACAAAAACAAGAATGAATAGGTTGCCGCATGCTGTCGAAGCTACGATACTCTTGTGGGAAATGAGACGTTATTAGTCAAGAGATTTCCAAGCTATATATGTATATATGCCAGCTTAAACAATCTGTGCTCTTAAGTAATAGAAATATCCACGACTGAACTAAAAAAACTTAACTCAATCTCGCAATTTGAACTGTACTTGCCGAAAAACCCTCTACATGTACGTGATGGCTCTATAAGGCAACTGCAAAACTAGTTGTACTCTATGAAGTCCTCCTGCAGCGTTTTTCAATCATACCCAGGCTGAGCGAGAGAGCATCGAAATCTGCTGAGTCAACAGTGGCAAGCGAAACGCCAGGCTGGTCTCGCCAACGCGTCTGCTTTCCCTAATGCCGTTCGGGGCAGCGGCCCAGCGGATTGCGTTGGTTGTGCCACGGCAACGGGCATCGTTTGTTGCCTCATCATTAGCATGAGCGCAGTGTGCGCCGACCACCAAGCCCAACCAGCGGGCAGAGGGCAGAGGGCAGCGGGCAGCGGATAGGATTCGGCAATGGCCACACCTACGCGTTTGTCTGCGGCCATGCAGTCGCTGCGGCCAAGGTGCGGCTGTGACTCCGGTTGGATCTGCTCAGCTCTGCTGTACTCTGGCCTGGTCTGGTCTGGTCTGGGTTGGTACAACCGCAGCACCAGCACAACACGGCCAGCACTAACAATAAAACCAAATGTGCGGCTATTCAGGGGCTGAAGTTACGGGTGGAAGCGGGCGGGAAGAGCCGGAGCAGAAGCTCGGAAATGCTGAATAGAGAGTAAAACTCGTGTGCCCGAAAAAGTATGCTACAAAAAACGCGCCGAAACTGCATTCATTTTGTTTTGCCGTTCCCTCGCTCAGTATTTTATTTGAATAGTTTTTTTTCTACTGTTTTTTGGTTTTTGGTTATACGTTCTGTTTTTTTTTTTGTTCTAACTCATTTTGCATGCAAATAATATCGTTATGAATTATTTATGCATGCAACTGAGTGAGTGCGGTCTGGTTGCATATGCGAAATAGTTTTTTACACGTTCAATCGCCTCGTCGTATGTGAATGATGTGTGCAAACAATTATTAGCTTTTTATTCACCCCCCCTTTACCGTCTGATACCCCGTTGGGTGTTATAAATGCACTCGCACGATGGGTAAATAAATATTGTTGATATTTAAATAAATCACATTGTATCGATTGTTGTTGCCGTCAAGTCAACGTAACAGTTTTATTGAATTTCCCTGAAATACGGTCAAACCAATGTTAATCTTCATCGGAAACTAGGTAAATTATTGCTGTAGTTTTTCGTATAGTTTAATGTGGTCACAATTGGGTTTTTGTTTTTGAAAGCGTATTTGATGTTTGTTTTCAATTAAAATTGTTGCGGCTTAACTTTGAAATGGAAAGTTTTGAAACCTGAAAAAAAACAGAGACGTTGCATGCCCGCTTAATCGGATCAGTTGCAGATTAACAATTAATGCCCGGCTTATAGCAGTTGTTTGCAGTGTTTTTTAACGCGTACAAAGCGGAATAACTGTTTTCTTAAATGTCCATTCGGCAGAAAGCTGATTAGAGCATTCAAACTTTCAAGGTAATTCGTATGATCTCGTTGTGAATATCCCTTTGCGAAGCGAAATCAGAAAATTGTTGATAGTTTTGAATTGAGAGCGGCAATCGAAATGATTGCAGTGCATGTGTGTGTGGGTGTGTGCATGTGTGTGGGTCGGACATTGAAGCTGAAACCACACACAGTTGCAATCATGAGCTTCATTTTCGCCAAAGTCATTTTGCATTATTTATGATTCTCTGAGCGCAGCCAAATTACCCGGCACCACAAAACCCCGACCAACTACCCCGCCTATTTCCCTGTCTGTCCGCACTCTGCCTGTCTCTGCTCTCCCACTCTATCTCTCTCTCTCTCTTGCTCTCTCTGATATATTTCATATTAATAGCCTGTTTAAAAATGTTACGCGAAACTCGAAAGTCTGTCAGGGTGTCTGGCGCTCGCTGGCTGCTGGCAGGCAAACAATATACACCACACACACACACATACAGACACAGTCAGTCAGTCAGTCAGTACGTCAGTCAGTCCGTCAGTCCATGCGTCCGTCTCTACCTGAGTAGCAAAGGCAGAAATGAGGCTCGTGTCGTTCTGACGCAGTGCGTGATGTATTACACTGGCATATGATTGTTCATTCCATGAATTTACACATGTTTACATGCCCGACCTGCCTGCACACACCACTGCCCCCTTTACCACTCCACCCACCCCTGACAATTGCACGCTTTCCATCATTTTGCCAAGTAGCAAGTACACGTACCATATGCAAAATTGTTGTCGGTCGTTCGTTGCGTTGTTTTCATCCTGCCCCTGCTTGTTGTTTATGATGACGTGGCATTACGGAAATTTTTACTCACATTAAGTTCTGCGGCTGCCACCTGAAATCCCTGTAATTTTGTTAAAATATTGTTGAGCTTTGAGCCAAAAACACAAAAATGTTTGTTGATCTGCCTGCCATACGATGCCTAAGCCGCTAAATTGCGATGGTTAAAACGCTTTTGGCTTCTGTCATAATTCACTGAGGACAAGTGAAGCCGACTAAATGAATTGGACTTGAAGCATGAAAGGAAATCAACAAAAACACATGACTATATTGCACCGTGCTGAGAGCAGCAAGTGCAAGTAGGTTGTAAAGTAAATAATAAATAATAACGTAGAATTAAATTAGAAAAAAATTATTTTATTGCAATTTTTCTACTATTTCAAGCAAGGAAATTACGTAGATAGTGTGCAGATAATTGCTATATTTATATTTTGAAATAATTGTTTAACAGTCACATTATTAGAACTCACTCTGCCAAAACATTTTGACATTTTAAAAAGGGTTAGCACGTATTGCTGTCCTCTAATGACAGTTCATTTAGTTGTTCCAGAAAGTATTTTAAAATACATACTATATCATTATCATTATTAGGCGCAAAACTCGCTGGCTTTGTCGCTGTGATAAATACGAGTTACGTGCTGCAGTTTCTCTACATTTTTTTTCTGTACAAAACTCATGGCATGATTGGGCAATTTACGAGGAGTCGCAAGTGGAGCAAGGGGAGCAGGAGGGAAAGGAGCAGCAGCAGCAGCAGACAACGTGTTTCATCAAGTGGAGTCCACAACACACAAAAGGCAGGGCAACAAATTTTCACATCATGCTTAAATCGCTTAATCCTTTTAGTGTTAAAGCGCGAGTCGAGTCGAGTTGAGTCGAGCTGGGCCAAGTGCCAACTAGAAAAAAGAGAGAGAGGCATGGCAAGGCAGCAGCAGATTGCCTTCAGGCGGCAAGTACATGCGTGTGTGTGTGTGTGTGTAGCTGTCTGGCATTACTTTAAAAGAGAGAGAGAGAGAGAGAGAAAGAGTGGGAGAGAAGAAAGTAAAACATACAGCATGAACACACTTGCGAGGCTGGCGGCGCCTTTGGCAAACTCCGGATTTGCGCTTTACACGCGTGTAATGTGCAAAAACTGCGTTTAATGCCGCACTAATCCCTCAACTACAATGCTGCCAATTTACGCAAGTGCCGCACAGCCGACGCCAATGCCGACGACGACGCCGACGCCAACGCCTTAGGCGACGGCTTTGCAGCTTCCTCTCCCCTGCTTTGGTTAGTTACAGTTCAGTTTCAGTTTGGGTTTGGGTTTGGGTTCGGTTTCGTTTCCGTTTCTTACAGGCCGCGTGGCATAAGCGTAATGAATGGTATAAGGGGGGAAGGGCGGGGGCCGTGGTGGACTGGCAGAACTTTACAAGTAGTATGGCATCAATTTATTTAAGTGGATTTAAGCGACTCTTACTTATCGTTTCAGCGAAAATTTGCCACGCCCCACCCCACGAAACGCCTGCAATAGAATGCGCTTAAATATTATTTATGGGTTGAGTATTTTATTTAGTATAATTTAAGCGCTTTCCTGCATATTATCGAACTCAATTCGATTTGATTTTTTATTTCGAAAAACCCCTCAATGTTATATCAAATTTCGAGTGGTTAAACGCGTTGTCATTGTTCGTGTCAGTATCAGATCGAATGTTAATTGTGACATGCACAAGTTGTTGTTGTTGTTGCTGACAGGCACTTATAACCAGAACGCGACCTGAGGTCACTATGCCTTACCCCCCTCCCCCCTTTGTTACCCATTGGTAAGCGTTGCTCATCCCGTTCGTGCTGCCTGAATTTAGTTGAAATAAAGCGTTGATTGCTGTGAAACAGTGCGTGAAAACGCATGTGTTTGTTTGTTCGACTGCCAATCCATTGTTCTAATGTCTGCAATGACTGCCGTACGACTGTACTATATATATGTTAACTATGTGTGTGTGTGTGTATGTGTGTGCATGTAGTTGTTGTGGTTATTGCGTTGCATATAAATTGAATTTTTTACAAACATTATTCGCGTTGTTTTTCCGCTATTCGAATCGTGTTCGCCTTTTCTTGTCGTTTTTTAGAGACACACACAGCGTGTGTGTGTGGAAGTGTGTTTTTGAATGTGTGTGTGATTGTAAAAGAGAGTTTTAATTGACATTGAGCTGGCTACGCAAAGTTTGCCGTTTTAAATGCTAAATTTTTGTTGCCATATCACGAATACGCAGCGTGCTCACTCAACATTTTTATTTGCTGCTGCCTGCACCGGCGACCGGCTTGAAAGTCCATCAAAACAAAATTAATTTACAGACATTGGCTGCTATTTGTATTGGTGTGGGGTGTGGGGAAGGTGAGTAGTTGAGGAGCAGTGAGCAGGATGGCCGCAAAGCTCGTGTGAAAATTGAAACGAAACACTTGAGTGCCAGAGCTCTTCACACACACAAACTCACACTCGCAGACACAGAGTCACAGATAGCGGAACGGAGACCACGTGGGGTATGAGCCGAGTAGCAACTTCGGGCCAAAAACTTTACGAAACCACTTGAAAAGTTATTTACATTTTAAGTTGTTGAGGTGTTCACACAACGTCGAGTTGTGTTGTGTTGTGTTGTGTATCCTTGTGATGTGCAAAATAACTGTAGATACACACACACAGACAAACCGCCAGCTATGCACGCTCGCAAATCGTTTGTGGGTGTGTCACGGCTGTGTCTGTCTGTGTGCGGTCGCCGCTGTCAAATCAGAGAAGAAGCGAAGAGCCTTGAGAGGCTTACATAGAAAATCTATTAAATTGCGGTAGCAGGCAGGGTTCAAGTTTGCCCTGCCACACCGCCTGCCGTTGCAGTTGTTGCGGCTTCCACAGCTGCTGTTGCTGCTGCTGCTGCTGGTCGCTGGCAAAGTTTGCAACATAAAACAAACATTGGCGAGAGAGAGAGAGAGCGAGAGATACCCGCACCAGCAGCGCAGGCATCTTGATGACGTCGCCGTCGACGCGTTCAATGGCTCACTAAACTTTTGAATAAAAGCAGCGGCACAGGCAGAGGCAGTGAGCCAGGCAAACGGACTGAGTAGACTGAGCAGACTGAGCCGAGAGCAGACTCAGACTCAGACTGAGACTCACAGCGTGCACACAGTGTGCAGCTGCAGCAGCAATGAGTTGCAGTTCAGCCGGAAAACATAAAAAACTACTTGATTCTTCCTGCTGCTGCTGCTGCTGCTGGGGTGCCAAAAAGTAAGCACCACATAATAAATAAAGCAGACTGCGGCGTTGCGGCGATGGCAGCAGGAAATATGGCACTTAAAGTGCTTTAAATAACATTAGAAAGTTTAGCTTTGTGTGCATGATACGAGAGAGTGTCTACACTGCCTTTGCCTCGCCCTCCCACCCTAGTGTCACATGCTGATTGTCAACATTGCCAGTGTGTGTGTGCGAGTGTGTGTTTGACTTGTACGCAAAATCTTTCAAGTCACGACAAGTCGACGGCGCCGTCTTGCATTTGTTAAAGTTGTTCATTTGCCTGGCAGTTGACAGACAGCATAACGACAGCGACGACAACGACAACAACAGCAGCAGCAGCAGCAGCAGGAGGAGCGGGATGAGCAGGATTGAAGCGAAAGCGAGAGACTGCCTCATTGTTTGTCTTGTTGCTACAACGCATATGACACTCTATGCCACGCCCCGGCAACGCCCATAAATAAAACATTTCACTTTGCTTAGCTGTCGGCTGTAGCTGCCGCCTGCCGCCTGCCGCCTGCAGCTTGTCTCGCTTTGAGGCACTCGGCAACTGTTTGCTTGCAGCGAGACACACTTTGATTCGACTTTAATGCACAATGGCATTTTCTGCAGCTTTGATGGCGTAGCTCAAAGCAATGTAAATTGTTGCCGGAATGCAGTCGGCTTTGCAAAAACCTCAGGAATGTTTCAGTTCTTCTTCTTCGTCTTTTTCAATGTCTCGTCTGCCATTAATCATTGCGCACAAACACAGCAGCGAAGTGCAGCCATTGATAGCCCAATTGATTTGTAAAATTCATGCATAAGTGTCTAGGTTTTGTGGTCTGTCTGAAGTTCTAAAAGCCGCAGCGCAGCGGTTTAATTTTGCAAGTAATACGTGGCGTATGCGTAATATGCGCTTTGTTGAATAACTTTGCAAATGCAAATGCTACTAAAAAAACGACCCATAATACATTCAATTTCAATTGCACAAACGCTTTTGTATTCCCTTTTCATATTCGAATTCTTTGCACTTTAATTGGATCAGTCCGCGCAATGCCCCTCCCCGCCCACTCCCGCACTTCGAGCCTCTTCAACATAATGAACTAGATAATTACTTGAAGGCAAACTCTTTTTGGCGTGGCAACGCTTCACTATGTGCGGCAGCTGGCCGTGGGTCTGCCCTCTCTTCACTACCACCTCCCCCTGCTGCTTGCCTCCCCCCTCTGCCTATACTCTGCGCAATGCAAATTTTAGGCGCTTCTTATGCCTCCATCTTCATTGCGAAGTCTCTCAAAAACTTTGCCTAATTGGCAAAAAGAAAAACGTGTCAGGCGGCAGCCCCAAAAAAAAGCAGCAGAAGGCAGGCAGGCAGGCGGCTGGATGGGGCGGCTGAATGGGGGAGGGGAGGAGGCCGCGTAAGCAAATCGCACGACTGACTGCAGCCAGCCGCCTTCAGTTTTCGGCTTCAATTTTCATAAACTGCAAGCCGCGAAAATGTTTAACTTCTGCACAATGTCAGCGATGCTGTCGACAACCTCATCGCCGACATTCCGGACACCCGATTTCGGGCCAAGAAGACTCCGCTCTCCTCCAAAACAATCCGACAACTCGAAAAACGTCGCAAACTTTTGCGACGAGCACACTCAACGATTTTCGGTTTTTTCTTCAGTTTGAAATTTCTGTTGACAGTTGTGGGTATTGTTGCGCGGAGATTGAGATGGGGAATGCGCTGAGGTGTAGGAGCGGGGTTTATGAAACTTTAGGCGCATTAGCGCAAGTCAAATATTGAAAATACCCGCCCAAGTTATTCAATAAATGTCACACCGGATGCGACCTACAGAATTGCCAAAATTATTGTCTATAACACGCAGCGCGAGAGCGCAAGAGAGCGAGAGAGACACCTGCGTGAGACACTTGGAGCGAGTAAGCGTGTGTGTGTGGGTGACCTTCGGCAAAGCAATGCAAGTGCATGCGGAATTTAAACTCAATTTAACTTTGCCTTGACTGGGCCGCTACACCAAACGCACTTTAATTATGAACTTAAATCGAAAAACTTTGCATATTTACAGGATGAGCACAGCTGCGGCTGCGGCGACTATAGTGCATATGCGTCTATGAGCACACGAGTGCACCGCGCGGCTTTGACTGCCGACGGCCCATTCAAACAGACATTCAGGCATTCATTCCGACGCGCTGCCCCAAATTTGCGAATGCAAAATTTTCGGGTTGTTGCACTTGTGGCGCCTCGCCGGGAAAGCTAATTAAATGCGAGTCCAAAATGGCGTGCAGCAGCGGCAGCCATAGAAAGCATTGCTTGGTATTTCGCACAAAATATGATACAGCTGGCGGGGCATTTTTAAAGCAAATTTAAAGCGCAGCAGCACACAGTCAGAGAATGGGCGAGAAAGAGAGCGAGATAGCATGAAAAAGAAGGCGGCATGTGGCACACATCACGTGCCGCGCGCGACGCAGCGTGCAACGGGCTGGGCAGAAGGCAGAAGGCAGCAGGCAGCAGGCAAAGACATTGCAGGCGAGGTCGCTATGCATAACAATGCAGTGCGGAAAGCAGCCTTTATGACGTCAGCGTGCGACTTGTGATGGCGGCGAGCGCAGTCCCCAAAAAGTATGCTACGTATTTCAGTGCCTTTTGGCCTGACGTCGACGCCTAATGCTGCGCGCGGCGCGCTGCTTCTGCTGTCGCTGCTCGCTGCTACATTGTCGCGT
Source organism: Zaprionus inermis (assembly GCA_018151445.1). NCBI lineage: Eukaryota > Metazoa > Arthropoda > Insecta > Diptera > Drosophilidae > Zaprionus > Zaprionus inermis. The sequence goes on along the minus strand of JAECXD010000640.1, from coordinate 1,054,614 downwards.
AGACTTTGCCGTTTTGTTGTACTGCGCTTGCTTCCCGTTTTCCTTTGCTTATTTTTTTGGGTTTTTTGCTGCGTACAAATTTCCAAAATCAATATTTGCCGAAAGTGTTTTGCATACCAAATAATTTGTGAAAACAACTTGCAAGTCGCCGACCAAACCCCGTTTGAGGGGGGAGGGAGTTTAAAATATTTTGTAGTGGCAACAGCAGCTAAGCAAATTGTCAACAAATGATTTTATTTTTCGGATCTTGCGGGCTTCTGTACACACACAACCGCACACACATGTCACGAACTTGCCTGCCCTACTCGGAACGGGGCCCTAGGGCGCTTGCAAACAGTTCAAAAATTGAATCGCAGTTTGAAGTCCAACAGGAAATGAAAGGAGAAAGCAACAGAAAAAAAACAAAAGAAAACGCTTCACGCAGCGCCGAAATCACAAAGCCCCTACAGAGAGTTTGAGGTGCACGACGCTTGAGTTGGGATTTTTTGTGAAAATAAATAAGCAATGAAATAAAAAGTTAAATGACATACACAAATAGCAAAAATAATAGTTAAATTTAAATTTAATAAATAATAAGACAAAACGAAAACAAAACAAAATATAGTATAAGTAATAATAAGCATAACTGCTTATAAATAAATTAATTTCTTAACTTCATGCAATTTTAAAGATTTTAAAGATTTTCCTGATAATTTTACAGCAGCTCCTTGCAGTGCAAATGTATACAAGCAGCGCCTATTGACATATGAGAGTGTGTGTGTGTAGCGAAGACATCCTGCCTCTGTATGTGTGTGTGTTTGTTAAGCAACTGGCTGAGTGCGCGTGTATGTGTGAGTTATTGAACAGCATATGGCCTAAGTAAATAGATATTATAGCTTAATGCTTACAAGTTGAACTGAAAGTTTTTGCCTTGGCACAAGCATTTGCATAAGCAAAGCCTGCCAAGCAACGCGTTGAGTACGGACAACAGGGAGCACGGTCTGATCCTCAGACCAACTCATATTTCAGCTGGTCAACCAAGCCAGGCGCGCTGATCCAGCGAAGCGCATTGATATACTACGTGTCAGTAAACCGCGCGTTTGTTATGCTCGAGAACTGGGCAGCACTATGAGCACGGACGGTATAGTGCCAGGAGAAGTATAGTGGAAGAGAGAGAGAGAGAAAGAGAGAGAGAGCGGGAGAAAGAGACAGTTGTACGGTACATTGTTGGCAGCACTTCCGGCAGGCAGTGCAAGTTTGACACGCGCATCAACACGCGCTTTGTCAAGCCACCGAGGCAGCTGCAACAGGAAACGCAGACACACAGGCATACAGTACGATTGCATGTGTGTGTGTTTGTGTGTGCGTGTGTGTGGCAGGCACAAGCATGATGGCCGATGGCTTGGCCTGGTTACAATGTATAGGAAATTGGTTTCGCTTGGCTGCACTTTGCTGAAAAACCCAAGCAGCAAGGCAGGACAGAGAGAGAGAGAGAGAGTGGGAGAGAGGCATGGTTCTGCTCAGCAGGTTCAGCATTCAAGTCAAGCAGGAAGTCTTCAGTGACCGCGTCGCACTCGATAATCAGCAATGGCGGCCAGTTGACCAGGCCAAGCAGGCCGGGCCGAGCAGGCTTAGCGCGCGCTCTCACCATGATGTGGCCTGGCCGCTGTGACCTGGCCAGTTGTCGGCTGCCTGCGTTCTTTGAACCTACAATTAATTTACTTTGTTTTTCCAGTTGACCAGACATTAACATTACTTGACTTCCGTGCGTGCCCGGCCTGGCATATGCCGGCCTTCATACAGAAGGCATCGATGAAGCCGCTCGCTGCTCGGCCCCTCGTTCCTCGCCACGGTTCAGCTCGATTGCTGACCTGCCATATGCCGGCATTTCGCCATTTACTTACTTTAAGCACAATAAATTATTTTAAGCTACTAAGCTTGTTGTTCTTATTGCTCCCTCTCTCTTTCGGCTGCCATTGCTGCTGACCTTCTCGCTTCATGTGAGCGTCGTCGTCTGCTTCTGCCGTGCTGCTTTTTGTGCGCTGGAATTTTCCTTTAGGTTAACGGGCAAAATGCTCGGCAATTAAGCCACACCTGCTCTGTATCGGAGGCTGAGAGACCGCTTTTTGCTGCTGCTGTCCCTAATGACAGCTATTTGTGCAGTTTTTGGCATTTACGTTTATTTATTGCGCTTAACGGCGCGCCGCACGTTTAGTTCTTTATTTGTTGCTTCATAAACTTGCTTAGAGCCTTGGCAACATGCAAAGTACAGTGGCAGCTAGATTGAAGTTGTCATTAGTTGTGTATTTCTGCAATTAGTTAAACGAAACCGAGCAGAATACACAGATATTTAAGAGTTGCTTACTTGAATATATTTTTGTAGAAAAGCAAGATCTGACTAATGAGACACTTTCTCTGTGCACTTTAAACCTGACTATATTTTCTCTTCGATTTTCCTTTTTGCCTGGTCAAGTCAACAAAGTGTCACGTGCAAATATTTTGCTTTTGTTTAAAGCGAAGCTTGCAACGCATTTGCATACATTGAATTTAAATATTCATTTGCTGCAAAGCTGTCACAGAACACACAAACACACACAAATAGTACAAAAGCCCCCGATGTCCAGGACTGGACGAGCAAAAAGGTAGGGGGCGACGACAACTGATGGAGGCAACTTGGTGGACAACTCGTTCTGTGGCTCGCTCGCAATGCTCAATTTTCAGTTCGGTTTAACTTCAAACGACTCGCAGTGGCAATGGCAGCGAAATTGAATTTGTGGCATGGCAAATTGATCCGCATTTGACTTTGGTTGTACTAATTGAATGGATTAGCGAATCGATGTGACCGAACCGAAGTTTGCCACAAATTGCAATAACAAATTAATGCGAAGACGAAGACGAAATTTGCTAAATTAACAAATAGCAGTAATGTAATTAAGTGCACTGTAATCAAATATATATGGGGGCAAGAAAGGCGTGGTTGGAATGAATGAAAATTGAGTAATTAATGTACTCATGCTTCACAGTTCATTTTTCACATTTTTTGCATAAATTATTGTTTTACTGTAAATTTACACCTCCATATAATCAACTTACTCTCAACAGAAGGAAGCATAATATGAGGCTGGTTGCAGGCAATGTAATTGAAAGTCAATTTAATCTTGATTTAAATACATAGCAGATCCCAGACAATGTTTAAATATTCTCAAAGTCGAAGTCGAATTTTCCTGAATTTAAAACGTTTATAAGCTTGATGGCTTAAGCCTACTGGATTTTCGAATATTTCATAATTTGCTGTGGTAATTGTCGCAAATGGTTTAAAACATGTCAAATGCAATGGCGGCAAATCCAAAATGGAAAATTAGTTAATTTGCCAAGTCCACCTTGGCTGGTCGAGCGAGCTGTCCGGGGTCAGACCACAAATCAATGTCTTTCTGTGTGTGTGCGAGCGAGTCTTTGTGTGTGTGTGTGAGTGTGTGCATAAATAAACGCCATGTTGCGTGCTGCATCGATATTAATTAAAAACATTTGCTAATGCCATAATTTAAGCATATTAACTATAAATTTTGAAAAGTGCATTTTAAATTCTAGTTTTGTACGCATTATTTATTTGCCAGCGTTTTAATTGATTTTAATTACTTTTGGCATTTTTTTTCTATATTGTTATTGTGCTCTTTGTTGCATTGCAATTATACACTTCATTTTAATGCTAACTAATTTGTCGGGTCATAATAATTTCTGCTCATTAAATAATTAAACGGAATTTTGCAATTTGATCAACGTCTTTACATTGTGCACATGTCAGACATGTTAGCGGAAATGTTTGGATCTAATATGAAATCATTTAAAACGTTACTCAATTTAAAGCATTTCTAGAAACAGATTCGAAGTAGAGTTGTCATTTTATACATACATATCTAAGCAATTCAATTAGAAACAGCGAAGTGTTTTTAAGCCCTGAAAAGTAAAAAAGAAAAATTAAATTGCTTTATTTTAATACAAATATTTTATGCGCCTGTCAAATATATTGAATATATGTTTATTCCGTCGTTTGGCATACCTAGACGTGTTCACTTCAGAATTACAGGGAATACCTATGTGTTTATGGGCCGGGAATACGCAATTACACCAACATTTCACAAACGGGCCACATTTTTTAAACAATCAACAGCTCGTTTACGTGTACAGCAAGTTCTGAATACAGCTTATATATGAGAATTATTATACATGTGTGAAAAAAACATGCCCATGGAATTTGCTTGATTATACTTCAATTTGAGTGTGATTCAATTAGGCCATTGCAATGTCAAATGGAAAATCATATGAGCAGCTAAGAATCCGCACTGATATCTTGATATATTGATGGTCGATTGTCGTTTACAAGCTTTTCATTGTAATTAATATGTTTGCATCATATTCATAGGTTTTTTTTTAGAGCTGAATTGATAAATATAATTTGCATGCAATTAAGATGTCCTTGTTGTGCTTAACACAATTCACTTGATTAATGTTGGCAGCAGAATGTGCGGATTAACACACAGAACCTTATCAATAAATTGAAATATTATTTACACTTCGAGCAAATAAGGTTCGGCCCGAAGGGGAGAACTGTGCGTACAATCAATTAGAGTGCTTGACAAGTTGAACTTTTGCATAAACTTTTCGAACCGACAACACGCAGTGCTGGGGTGCTCGAACATTCCGCAACAGCAGCAGCAACAACTGACCTTTGGCACTTGGCCTCCCAACTAATAATTAAAGCCACATGCCATTGTCACGCCCGGCTAAGCGGTTACGAGTTGCCTGTCAGCCTGTCCTGCTGGCTGAACACCTTGCTGGCCAAGGCAACAATCTCTTTTCACATTCTGACCGTGCCGGCCAGACACACACATACACACACTCACACAAAGTCTGTGGCCGTCTAATTGATGTAACAAGTGTTTGGACCATGTACTGCTGGAATTTATAAGTGGCAAAGTAGTCAGCAGAGACACAGCAGACCGACTCCAAGATGCTTGTCGATAGTTGGCCTAGGGTCAGCTCCGAGACAGCCTCCCTCACTCCAAACACACACACACACACTGTCGCAACAGATTCGCACTCAATACAAAGCGACACGTACATGGCCAGGCCAAGAGAGGTGGAGCAGTAGCAGGAGTTGGAGCACGAGCAGTAGCAGGAGCTGGAGCTGAAGCTGGAGCCGTAGCAAGAGCGAGAAGTGAGGCCAAGCCAAGCCAAGTGCTGATGGCCCAGACAACTGCGACTGCGGGCTGTTGCTTGTAATAAATTTGCTTCAAACATGCAATGCCCGTGGGACAAATGCCGACAACTCGTGCCCCCACAGTTCCATCCCCCTCCCTTCTGCATAGACGTACGTCTATACAGTTTCCAACCCACTGGCTGTCGTCCAGTCGTCTGGCTTTTGTTCTATCGTGCGCTGATGATGTCGGTTTGCCGTGCAAAGCCACAAATTGCCACTTGGCTGCCCGCTCGTGCCAATCTGTCGCTATGTACGTTGCCATTGCCATTGCTATTCCCTGTTGTTAGTGTTGTTGCTGCTCTGAATAAATCTAAAGAAATAGCATTTAATGTCTATTTGCAGCAGATTAAGATAAAAAGCATCGCATGGCCGGCGAGCAGACAATTCTCAATCTCGTTTTTCTCGGGAATGAGTGAACAAACTCGCTCTACGGAACTGCAGCAGCAGTGAAAGCAGCAGCAGTTTCAGCTCCAGCTTGACCATTCGTGCGGCTTATCGATTTTGGGCGTCTATAGGCGGCGGACTGCATGGTTGGACTCGAATGGCTGGCTCGATGGATGGCTGTGGATGCATTGTCTTGCCGCCTTGGCCATGCTCGAGTCGCAAGTGCCGCAAACACAAGTGAGACAATCAACACTTGATAAAACAAACACTTCTAAATTAATTAAATTGCAAATATTCTTGAAGCAACTGCAGGCACTAGCTGCACCCACACACACACACACACACACACCCGCACACACACACATCCCTGCGATATGAAGCTGTCAACGCTCTTGTCAATGGCAGCTACGTCGCTGTTACTGGATAATCCAGGCCATCAATAATGCAAACAGATCTTGATGCTTCAAAGCTTTGCAGCTCTAGCGCTCTTGGGTTTTTTGAATACCCTGCATGTCGGTTGCGGAAGGGTGCTTGCAGTTGTTGTAGAACTGATGCAGATGAAGCTAGTTAATGTTTTTTTGTTGTTCATTTACAGTTTGTCTTGTTATAAGGAGAATGGGCGAAAATCATATTGCCAGCTTCTCGTACACTCTGCCCTATACATTTTTCCATCCAATGTCTGTATGAACACACGAATCTCAGCTATTATCAAAGCTGACAGCTTATTTGCCATGAATATTTCGGTATACCACACACAGCTGGAGATTATTTCAAATACTGAAAACGACAACGTATGTCGTAAATAAGCGAATATAAAATAACTTGAATTCTAGTTATTCCAGAAATTTTAGATTCGACTTTTCTAAATTGTTTGAAGGGTATCTCTTCGCCGGCCTCTCGTTACTTTCTCTGTGCTTGCCTTTTGTTTTACCTCGTGTGTGCGTGTTACTTCACTTTTGTGTGCTCATTCTCAACATTCTCAGGCTTTTGCCCCGCGCCGCCGGCCAAGTTGAGTTTGGCTTAAACTTGAAAATTAAATGAAATATTTTGATGAGATAAGACTTGAAAGAACCGACTACGCTTATGCAAATAACATGTAAAAACAATTGCCAAAGGTCAAATGTTTGAAACTTGATTTGAGCACCTTGTGCCTTGTACTGACTTGAAATCAAACCGAAATGCATTCAGGCATGTGCACCGCCCATTTGCCACGCCCTACGCATTTGACAAATGTACTCGAGTTGGTGGCATACATAAATTATAGCTGCATGTTAATTTTTCAACTGCTTAATGAGCGGAAGTGGTCATCATCGTTTTATATGTTGTGTTTCAAGTTGTGCACGTCGCGCTAATTAATTGCATCGTCATAGGCGGTGGTATCAGGAAAACGGGGTGTGCCATGGTCAGGTATGTGTGAGTGTGTGTGTGTGTGTGTGCCACTTGCACTGCATTATTAATTACAATTAGCAGGGGTGTGTGCGACAGCTGGGCAGGGGCGGGGGCAGATGGGGCTGCATTGTTAATTTGTAAAAGTGAAGCTGTAATTTGCGTTGAAATGTTCGGCGGCAACATTTAATTTATGATCGAGCACAGCTGTTAAGTGTTGCACTTTGTGTGACAAATGGCTACAAAGTTGCATATGCAGTTTTGATTTTTATGCAGTGCAATTAAAACAATATTCTCGCACTTTACACCTCACCCGAACGCGTCGCATGCGTGGCAACTATGGTATGAGTCCCCATCAATAAAACGCTTCATGTTTTATAGCTGAGATTTTGCCTTATTAATTGGCTAAAGCAACAAAGAAAAGCGTTATGCAATATGGAAAAGGGAAACAGATGCAAATTGCAGTGGAAAAGGCAAGTACAATTTTTGTAGCATACTTTTGAGTGCACGCTAATATTATATATTATATTAAATTACTTCTGTGTTTATTATCCAATTGCAAGCAAGATTGCAGCAATCATTTCAATGGTAATATACCCTACAAAAATAAATATTTTAGCCTAAGCTGTACGCTTTCTATTTCATTACTTTCATATACAAAGCGCAGAGGAAAGGATTTACTACTTAATGAGTAGCGGTTATAATAAATATAATATATTCTAGCTCTCATATATTAGTTAAAGAATATTTCTACAACTCTTCACATTATGCAGAGTAAATGCAGCTAAGCATATTTCAATAAGCACATCTCTTTATAGAGCAACACTCAATATAAAAACTAATTAAGTAGAAATTGTAACCTGAACAAAAAGGAAATTTGCCCATTTGGCGCAGGCTTCCATTAACCGACAGGGAAAAACCTATTGACTGCTCAAAGGCTGCATTTGTAATTGAAATGGTTTTTTGGCCTCCACTTCGGTAAAGTGCGTTGACTTCGTTTGGCGCTGCGACATAGTCTAAACACAATTTCAAGGCATTTAGAATGGGGAGGTGCGGAGGTAAAATGAAGAAGAAGGAGATGAACTGAGGCAAATGAAATTAGTGTCAAAAGAGCATTGTGAGCGAGTGTGTCAGTGAGTATCTGTGCGTGCCTGACGCGGCCGGCAAACATAATGACCAAAGGCAAAGGCAAACAAGAGGCGAGTCGAACACGAGCACGAACTCGCACGGCACGGGCACGGGCTCGAGCACGAGTTCGGGCACGACGCGAGGCCCGAAAGAACTGTGAGACATGCGGATGCGAGGCAAACGCAAAAATTGTATGCAAATTATGCTTGACATTGTTTCAGCATACTTTTTGGCGTGCGAGCCAAGACAAAAGCTGACATTTAGCCCAAGGAGAAATACAGGCAGTAGACAGAGCAGACAGCAGAGAGATTCCCCTGCCCGCCAACCCCTGCACCGTGACCCTCTGCCTCTCATTCTCTCTCTCTGTGTCTGTGTATGTTTGTGTGTGCAGCCGGTTGAAACTTCGTGACATTTTTTGGCGCGCACAGCGGAAACGTGCAAAACTGGCAAATTTATAATGAGCCACGGGTTCAGTGCCGCGTGGCGCTGCCAACGGCATTTTCTCTTGGTCCGCTAAGCGCACTAAGCGCATTTGTCGTCGGGTGTGGCTTCAAAAGGTTTTCGCAGGGCGTCAAAATGTGTTTAGTCGTCGTCGTCGTCGTTGCCGCCGTCGCCACAGCTTGTGGCTAATACCTGAGAATGCTTTTAAGAGTTTCATATTTTGATTTATTGGCTAGCTCAGGCACACACACACACACACGTACCACACTTTCTATATCGGCAGCGTATTGCAAAAGCATTTGCATTTCGAGCATGCCATGACGGAGCACACAAACAAATTGATGTATGGGAATCGAACCTGTTACATACGCTTACTCAGACTCGCCTACCACGTCAGCGTCTTAGCCTCGGCCTGTCTGCCTGCCTGCCTTGCGGAGACCGTCGCCATTTCTAACTGACACCACCAACCCCCCCCCCCCCATTCCGTCCAACGCTGACGTCACCTTCGAGGCAATTTATTACATTATTGATATTAAATGCCATCGGGGAGCGTGGCGCATTTAAATTTAAATTTTAATTCCAATGTCTGCCGGAATATTTGCGAGCGAGATGTCGGCATTGTTTTCCGCCACGTTCGGCGCTGAAATTGATTTTCCCGCATAATAAATGTATTTCCGCGCTTAATTGCGATAACTCGACATCTTTGTGCAGCAAAAACCAAAAAGATAACAACATTTCAAATGCGTTGAGCGTGAATTCACTATACAAAATATTGTCTAAATATGTTTTGATAAATTTATGAAATATTGTGAAATAACACTGTAATGCTCTGTCTGTCTGTATGTTTAAGCGAATTTTAAAATAAGGATGCCACGCCCTCCACAAAATTGTATATTGCTCGACTGATTCTATTGTAAAAAAAACTGTGCAACTAAGCAATGATATCTCATAATAAAGATTAAACAATGATATTACTTCTCAAAGCTTTTCAAACGTTTCCTTATTTTTGTTCCATTGAAACCTCTTTGTAGACCGTAGATACGCTATTAAATACATACTATAAATATTATGCATGTTGTTTTTTACACCCACGGGCATATTTTAAATTTTACACTTATTTATTTAAACAAACATTTTCATTTTCAAGATGTTAAAATTCATGAAATCACACGCACCAAACGAAATAAAATTAGCACAAATTGAAATTCATTCAGTGTTTTTTGTTCAAACAGTACTTCACAGGAAATATTTATTTATATTCACATGTATAAATAAACAAACACCCGATGTGTTCACTACAGCTGGAAGAAAACTCGTGAAAATATCGATGTTTTTTTTACAATGTTTATTATCATCCCAAACAACATTTTTCTAAGCTTAAATCATAGCTATCAATCTGGGGGTGAAACAATAAATTATTTATTATTTTCCACGATAGACTGATGGTGTTTGTGGAAGTTATCGGTTTCTTTGATAGGCAGAAAAATACAGGGAAATTTAATTGAATTTCTTAAGCCTATTAAAATGCTGAATTTATCTTTGAATAGGACAAAGCTTGAGTACTTAGAAAAAAACATTTAAATTTTTAGCAAAAATTACACTTATATTATTATAATAGGTTTCTTACAAATTCGAACAATGAGTATTTAAAATCCGAGTTGTTACGGTTTTCGTTTGTATACACGCGTTTTTGTTTACTTTTTTAGCTGATTATATCAATCTTATACCTGACCTATTCCAATCTAAAATGCCAAGCCTATTTTACTCCATTAATTTGCATGGTCATTTAGCAATGCGGAATAATGTTTAATGTAAGACAAAACGTTTTGCAAATGTTCTGTCATTATTGATAGTGTTCAGTAGAAGATAATATTTATTGCAGCTATACTTAAATGAACTCAAAATATTCGCATGTCTCAAGCAGCGTCTTATCATTAGAACTTTTCGCAAGCGACGATGACTCGACTTATATGGCTCATGATTTGAATTTTTAAACATTGTCATGATTATCACTAAACATTTGTGTACACAGTAATCGAAATAAATAGCAAATGTCACCAATCGTGCTCTCAGAAGAAAATAAATATCAATTAATACACTTCAAACTAATACTATACCAGATATTTATATAGTATATTGTAGTAGAGTATTTAAAGAGCTTTATTTAAAACTTAAATGTATATACATATATTTAATACTGTCTACTGCATGCAATAATAAAGGAGAGCTATATTACTGCCTATTTTGTTGTCGATGTTCCTCATATAATGCACTCACAATTGATATTCTTATCATAGCTTAAAGCAAATATAGAAAAAACTGCTCAGTCACAGTGAATCTTGCAATGTTTTTATTATTTCCATTACCTATCCCCAAGTAGCCGACTGCCTACTGCACTGTAGATTATCAGCTGCCGAGCATGAGAATTCTTATCGTTAATTATACGAACCGACTTTGAAAACACGAGTGTACTAAGATAATGCGCATACGACTATAAATTCGCACCTAGTTTTCCGTAGTTAGTTCGTATTTGAAACGCTTTGTGCGCGCACGCGTTATACACAATGTTCTGGCTTCTACTTTTAGTATCGGCAGTCACACTGCTCTATGTCTATGTGCGGCGAACCTTTAGCTTCTGGGAGCGTAAGGGTTTTCCCTCTGCGGCAGTCAACATACCCTTCGGTGCTTTGGATTCGGTTCGCAGACAAAAAAGATCTTTTGGCATGGCCATATACGATGTGTACTGTGCAACCAAGGAGCCGTTTGTGGGAATATATCTGTTTTTGAGACCCGCCTTACTTGTACGCGATGCTCAGTTGGTTAACAATATGTTAATCAAGGATTTTGCACACTTTCACGATCGTGGTGTCTATGTGGACGAGGTGCATGATCCTCTATCGGCGGGTTTGTTCTCGCAGGAGGGCAGCAAGTGGAGAGCATCGCGTACACTGTTATCGCCGTCGTTTACCTCGGGTAAACTGAAGGGCATGTTCGGTACCGCCGAAGCCACAGCCAACAAAATGTTAGACTATCTAAATACACAGCTGCTGCAAACGGGAACTGGCGAAATCGAAATGAAAAAGCTAATGGCATCGTAAGTTGTGAAATTCGAAACATTTATAACTGACCTTATTAATTTGACTGCTATCTCTGTTTAGCTACGCTATCGACATTGTTGCGTCTACCATATTTGGCTTGGAGGTAGATAGCTTTGTGGATCCCAACAACGAATTCCGGCAGATAAGCGCAGAAGTGAATAAACCCACTTTGAAAAACATTTTGCGTGGTACAACAAGTTTTCTATATCCTGGGTAAATCAAATCATTTTGTGGCTATCCGCATGAAAACTGAAAAATAATATTATATTTCTTACATCAGCTTGGAGCGCATCTTCAATCGATTGGGCTGGCCTATTGATGGAACGAGAAAAATGCAGCATTTGGTACATCGTACGATCGAGTATAGAGAGCAGAATAATATCGAACGTCGCGATTTAATGCAGTTGTTGCTGCAATTGCGAAACACTGGCAACATTAGCAAAGATGACAGTTTTTGGTCTGTGAAAATGGATGGTGGACAGGCTAAGACGTTGTCGAAAGATAATATCGCGGCACATATGTTCTTGTTTTTTGTTGCCGGATACGAAACTTCTGCATCGACGGCAGCTTTTACTCTTTATGAGCTAATGCAAAGTCCCGATGTGCTCGCCAAACTGAAGGAAGATATCAATAGTTCGTTGGAGAAACATGATGGAAAACTCACATACGATTGTATACAGGATATGAAATATCTGGATCTTTGCGTAACGGGTATGTTTAATATACAGTTGATTTGTTGATAGGGAATTTAATGATATTTTTTAACAGAAACTGCTCGCATGTATCCCGCACTGCCCCTTCTGAATCGTATCTGCACCAAGGAATATCAAATACCTGGTACAAAGAAAATCATTGAGAAAGGCACACAGATTATTATCTCGCTAATTGGCATGCATCGTGACGAGGAATATTTCCCGGAACCTCTCAGGTATAATCCAGATCGTTATACCGATGATCAGAGAAACTTTACACCGGCAGCTTATATGCCCTTTGGCGAGGGTCCACGTCAATGCATTGGTAAGCCATGGCTTTCCTAAAAATATCTTTCAGAGAATTCATCTCATTGTTCTTTTCTGCCATAGCTGCTCGAATGGGCAAGATGAACGTCAAGATTGCAGTTACCAAAATTCTGACAAATTTCGATTTGGAAACACGTGAAGAGAAACGTGAAATTAAGTTCAAGGTTAACGGAATTCCTCTGCTGCCCGAAGGTGGCGTGCCGGTTAGACTTACCAAGAAAAAGCAGCCTGGTACCGCCTAAGGAAACTGTGTGGTAAGCTCCATAATGGAGTGTTTTACCGCAACTTGTAGCTAATTAAATTGTAACAAGCTCGATAAAGAGCAAGACAGAAATACGCTGTGATACTTAAGTAATAAAATGCAGCAGCAAATAATACGCACTTTGTAGATTGATCGCAGTTTTCAGCTAGCTTTAAAAATAACTAAGCTTTTTTTTGATAAGTCCGTCTAGGGAAAACATGGTATATATATTTAAAAATACCAACTACCTATGGCTAAGCACATAGTTTCCGGCTTAGCATATAAAGTGATGAAAGCAATGAGTTATTATATTTCCGAGCAGCGCAAGTTGTCGTCGAGTAATCCGTTTTGTATCAGTATCTGCTCGGGCTTTCAGATGGGGCTTGAGAACTTGGCTTGCTGCCCAACCCGTTGACAAGTTGAGTAACTTTTAATGCGGCTCACTTAAAAGTTGTAGGCGGCTCTGCCACGCCTGTCAGCGGCAATAAAGTTGAAGCGTGGAGTACAAGGCGTACCCTCTTATTGAAAACTTCAAGAGAGTTCACATATCTCTACATTTAACCCTGTGAAAATGAGCGCAAGCAGTTGATATTAAGTATACGCAGCGTAGATCAAAATCAAATGAAACACATTAAATTTCATGATGTTTAAGCAAAATAAAATCTATTATTTATTTTGTATTCATTAGGGAAGAAGTGCAGCAGCGCCTGAAGAACTCGAAGCGTAGCACACTGAACCACAAAATGTCCAAAAATTGTTTTCCTTACGTCCAAGGCAAACAACATTAATGTCTGACACATGCAAACAGTAGCTTGAGGAGGGAAAAGAGAGCGCGCATATGAGCAGTGTCAAGTGGCTGCGCACAGTTGGCTGGCACTGTGGCAGCCAGCAAGCAGTCAGTTGCCAGCCACTTGGACACATGTAATAATTCAATTGTGTGAACATCTATTAAGGAAGATTGATGACAAGCGGTGGGACGGAGCGGGCCAGCCACTGCTCTGGTCACTTTACTGTTCACACACACACAGACACAGTGTATATATATGTATATATGTATAAAGTAGTGTGCGCTGGGACAGCTGAAAAAAATACTTGCACAATAAATGAATAAGAGAGGAGGTAGCGCAGCAGCGGCAGTTGGCCAGGGAGCAACTGCATCGAGTGGCTCCGTCAGTGCTTCCTTTTGACGACTTCACGCTTATTGAAGGTGTATGTGAATGTCAGCTCTGATGGCTCAGCTCGTTTTCCACTTTGCCCCTCGCCACGCCACGCCACGCCTCGTCACGCTTCGTTTCGTTTCGTTTTTTATGGTATCGCAGAGTCGCATATCAAATGAAAAATAATCCAAGCAGATGCCTGAATTGTCCCACAGAGATAGCCCCTACACACACAGGCACACACACACACACCTGCATCCACACACGACTTTAAAGATTCAATTGACATACTGGCCACATTTTCATACGCCACGTTGACATTGACACTGGCTTAAAGCAACATCGATACCTCAAAATTCTGGCACGTCGCGCAGCGTGAAGAAGAACGCGTATTCGCTCAACGTCAATGCGCCCCAGTGCCTGCAGCAGCAGCTAAGGCAAAGGAGCGGGCAGGGGGATGAATAAGAGAAAAGAGTGCGATAACTGGAAACAAGCTGACATTTATGCAGTTTGCTCAACGAGCCTGCAGGCAACTGCTCAAGCACATCAGCAGACTCTCACATCGCACATATTTTGCTGTTTCAGCAACAGCAGCAAGGGGGAGAAGGAGGGTTTGGCGTAAGTGCAAGCATGAGCAATGGAGAGGCAAAGCCAATACAAGGAACTAACGAGCTTATTTCCAGACAGCAAGCAGTTGGAGCTGGGGCTGCCGCTGCCATTGCCGTTGCCGTTGCTGCTGCTGCAAGTGGAGCTAAAGCCTGGCGGCGACATCACATGCATGATTGACTGCGCAGTTGTGCAGCGTATAGTGCCACGAGAAGAGAACGAGAGTGCTTCACTATGTGAGTTAGTCATGGTCGTCGAAGCAGCAGCATCAGGAACGGGACGGGGACGCGCAGCACAGGTGCCACAATCGATTGTCATAAACTTTGCGCCACATCATGTTGTCGTCTTCTGCTACGTATTCCTCTTCCTGCATCGACTGCATCATTTGTAAATTTGATGAGCTGCAGCCAAAGGACACTTCAACTTAAATCGTATTAAGCGTATTTCACTTAATTATGATCAGCGTGGCAAACACGGCGTATACGCAACGCCTGCAGCCGAACAGCCGAAATGAGTGCAACGCGTTGAAGCGCGCCAATAACCGTTGGCCAGTCGAGCAGGCCAGCTAATGAAGAGCTCAACTGATGCCGTAGCCGTAACCGTAGCCATAGCCGTAGCCGTAGCTGCTGCCGTTAATTAAACTGTATTAAAAACTCAAGTGTAATGCAGCAACGTGGAGAGCGCAGAAAAGACAACGATGATAGTTTCTAATTAAAAGTTGATTGCAGCAGGATGAATTCGAGCGCAGCAATTGAAATTAATTAATGACTAAGGAACCCTGGGCGTGGCATACAGGTAAGTCGACTTAGATTTGCCTGTTATTGTGCTGCTGCTGCTCAATTGTCATAATAATAAATCATAAATAATGCAATTCTCGAGCTTGTTAATTCAATCAGCTTCGATAGCTGCGTAGGGCGGCCTGTAGCTGCGCTCAGTGTGCTGTGTGACATACGCTGGCATGGCTTTATACACACACACTCACAAACACACACATGCACACCCCCTCACACACACAGCGCCATGCACGCAGTGCGAACAAAGACAACAATTAAAACAAGCAATTAACAGACGATCAAATTGAGTGTTTTGCCTTGTTGTTTTGTGCTCTCGCTCCTTGTCCGTTATCTCTATCGTCTGCCCCGAAGTCTGCTGTTGTTTTATGTGTGGCTTGGCAGAATCAGAGAGAGAGAGAGAGAGAATGGTGGGAACGAAAGAGAGAGAGTGTGTGTGTGTGCAGTGTGCTGTGGCAAACAAGAAAAACCAATAAAATGAACTTGTCATAAAATTAACGCATTTATAAGGCAAACAATGCCGGATTAACAAACAGCAACAACAGCAGCAGCAGCAGCCAAGTGATGACTACGCTGACAATACCAATACACACACACACACACACGCACACACAGTCATCGAAGCAACATCGAACTAAAGCCATTTATAGGCCATTTTTGTTTATACGCGCACGAGATGCTGCTGCCGCGGACGAGTTGCGTGAGAAATAACTGCCACTTAATTTGCGCAGGCAAAGAAGCAGCAGAGAGAGAGAGGAGAGCTGGGGCAACTACCGTGCCACGCATAACGAGAAGATAAATATGCTGGCAACACTGAACAGCAGCAGCAGCAGCAGCGCCAGCAGCAGTTGGTGCGCTGTTTATGACAGACGGCGCAACAAAGTCGAACTTGATTCGTGACCCGAGCAGCTCGTAAAATTAAAATTTGCACACGATTTGCCTGCCCCTACCTCACCTCCCCCCCACCCCATCACTGCAATCTACCCACACATGTTTTACGTCTGTCGGTCTGTTGTAATCCCGCCGGCACGGCGTGTACTTTAACTATGTGATGCATTTTGCTAAGCGGCTTATCGCGCGTATACGTAATATCAGTTTTGATTATTTGCGCTTATTGGCCGGCAAGTTGAATGTGAATATATTTTGCAAATATTTCGCATTGCACAATATTTGACTGCCAACTATAACTGAGGGAATTATGTTAATAATTATATAAAAAATAATCACGTACAAATTCTATAAAATCGTTGCACAAATAAAAAAATAGCTGCATAATAACTGTAGAATTTACTGACAAAAATATTTCTATATTTATTTATTTTTTTTACACTTATCCAGATTAAATGAAAACTATAAAATTGCAATAGATTTAATCAATTGTGCAGCATAATATGCTTATAAGTAGTTCAAATTTGTCTTGTTTACAGCAATTTGTGTGCGTGTCCGTCGGGGGCACATTAGTGTCGAGTGGAACAGAGAGAGAGAGAGAGCATCGCCTTTTTGTCTTGTTTTTACTATAGCTATGTTTCGCTGAGGTTGAGGATGTTGTTGTTGTTGTTGTTGCACGACATATGCACGACAGTTGGCGAACACTTTGCGTCTTTGCCCACAAATTACTGCGGCCCAATTGATCGATTGTCTGCAAGCAGTGTACGAGACAGAGCGTGACAAAGAGAGAAAGGAAGAGCGAGCGAGCGAGAGAGGGAGAGGGAAAGGGAAATGGCAATGGCTGTGCTAAGTGTTGGCAGTGATGGGTAAAGTTGCTCTTGTGACCGAAGAGAGAGAGAGGCAGGCAGAGTGAGAGAGACGTTTTATGATGTAAGGCAGTGAACTGTGGTAAACGATTTGTTGTTGCAACACACACACCCGCACACACACAGCGCCACAGCACGAGCGTTGAGGCAGCCATACACGTACATACACACGCATATGCACACACGAATTGAATTAAATTGGATTCGTTGAGTTTGTGTAAACAAAATTTTAATGTCTTTTTGCTTTTGAAGTCATTCACTCAAACTGGAGTCGACTCGACTCACAGACTCTGCTGCTGCTGCTGCTGCTCCATGCCATGCCTCGTGCGCATGCCACACACAGACAAAGGACATGGATGGGTTGTGATGAGTGGCAGGGGCAGTGCGGGTGGGGGTGGCACGTCATGATGTTGATATGTCTGACATAAATTTCATCAACTGTCTAAGTTAATGACAGTAAATTTGTTTGAAAATTGCTTTAAAATGGCAAGGCAACCAGGCAGCGCAAAAACAGAGTTGCCCCCACACACGCGCTCTCTCTCTCTCTCTCTCTCTCTCTCTCGGGCTAAGGTGCGCACACTACGGCAGCCAACTCGTACAAAGATAACACACGCACACTAGCAGACCTATCTCCCGCTCTCTGTCTCTCTCTCTCTCTGTCTCTCTCTCTCTGTCTCCCTGTGTGGCGCCATGTCGCAGTGACAGCCGTGCGCCAAAAGATGCGAGGAAGAAATGACTGAATTCAGCGAAATGTGTCATGATAACTCAAATAAAGAATAGAAAGACAGACCAAGAGCAAGGCAAGAAGGTAAGAGTAGAGGAGGGTGGGGGGACAGGCGGGCAGGCGGTAAGCAGAGCTGAAGCCGCGTGAGAGAGAGGGAGAGCGTGCGAGTGAGTCAGTTTGCCCGCCGCGAAATGCAAAACGCGCGCGACTCGCATACATGCAAAACGGAAAAGAATAAAAGACATGCGAGGGCTGGTGGGGGGTGTGGGCAAAGGTTCTGAGCCAACTTATTACGCAAAAGTGAATTTATGAAGTGAAACGAGTTAAATGCCAGGCCACACAACGCGCGCCCCAACAAGCGTGGCTGACAACGCGCATCTAAGAAATCATTTTTGCTTGTTTTTGCGCTCAATTTTTAATCTGATGATGTCAACACAAATTGTGGCGCAAAGTTGAAAGCGCGTTCCCGCCACGTCCCCTCCTCCCCCTACGACTCGGCTGCCACATTGAAGACAGCCCACCCAAAAAAAAAAAAAAATAAATAAAGCCACTCAAGGACTCTGCAAAACGCTCTGCCTGCAAAAGGTTAGCCGCCGCGTGTCAAGTGGCAAGTGGCAAGCGCGTCCGCGAAGCCGCCGACTCTGACTCTGACTACGAGTGTGCGGGTGTGTGTGAGTGTGGGTGCGAGTGCGGCCTTGTAGTGTCACTTGCAGCATATAAATTTGTGCGAGGTTTTCTCGCTCACACTCTCCGTTATACCCTCTTGCCGTGCATGGCAACATAAAGGGTATAATAAAGGCGTGCAAGTGGCCTGCCAACTTGTTTTTTTGAGTGTTTCCACAAGCAGCTGTATCGGTTACGCCAGCCCAGCCAATCTGCAAAGAAATAAGCTCAACTACTGTAAAGTCAAACTATTTAGAGAGTTCGAGTTTTATTTTATTTTCAGTTCCTAAGCAGCATCTCATAGTCGCGCCACGGCCAGCTTTACCTCATGCTTGTTTTATTATTATTATGTATTTTTTTTCTTCCTCTACTACTTCTGCGTTTGCGTACCCTCTTTTATAGCAGTTGCAATTTGCAGTTGCCGCCCGAGGCAAAAGCGCAGCGTGTGGCCGGGAAGCGTCGCATTAATATAAAGCACTGCGGCATGAAGGATTTTTCCCTGGCTTGCACTGCTTGAATGTTGCAAGTGCCACAGCGCGCTACTTAGACAGCTACGCTATATGCAACAGCAAAAGCCAGGAGAGAGACAGAGAGAGAGAGAGAGAGAGAGAGAGAGAGAGTGAGTGAGTGACTGAGTGACTAAGATAGAGATGGAGTTAGAGACAGAGAGAGGGCCAGAGTTAAATGTTGGTGTTGCCACGATAATGTGCACAGGTAATAATAATCTGACGTGCAAAACTGTCTCGAAGCTCGAACTGCTGCTTTGTAGGCCAACATAATGATAATAGTTAAAGCTTAGGCTAGAAAACCGACTACAAGTCTGACTTATGCACATGAAACAATTAACTTTAGAATTAAGCCACGCCCTCGCCAAAAACATTGAACTGCCAGCGTTCTATTGAAAATAATCTAATCATTTTTAATGTGTAAAATAATTAAAAGCACCTGCATATGTGCAGCAAATTTGGTAGCGTTTGGATAAAAAACATGGCAGTCATTTGTGATATAAATTTGCTGCGCGAACGCTCAAAAGTATGCTACAAAAATAATTAACAAAGTAGGTTCACTCACATGTATAGCGGGTATATACTTTCCAGCTTGAGATCGTTTTTCTACTCTGCTTTGGCAGCTTGTAGCTTAGCAGGAATTAAATTGTCTATACGCTATGGGCATCTTTTTCGTGCGCTTTTCTTTTTTACCAACTTGCTCTATCTAATCGGCGCTCTCTTTGCCATTTGATTGCTCGTACAAGTGCTTTAAATGCAGCGGGAAATCGAAATGCAATTAAAGCGTGCAAATAAGCCAAGCGCGTTGCCCGTGGCCTACGGTGTTTCGGCTAATAGCCAACGTTGTGGCCTCATTTGTTCACAAACAAAGGCCGCTAGCGTAAATTCAAACATATGTCGCAGCGCGCATAACTGTGATTGCGACACTGTGACTGCAACACGGTGACTGCAAGTGTGTGACTGGAACTGTGACTTCTACTGTGACTGTGACCTGCCCTCTACTGCGGTCCGGGCAAATGTCACGCTTTGCGTGTGCGCTTAAATTATCAGCGCATCCACAAGTGTATCAAATTTACGGCACCCACTGTGCGTGCATAATGAACGTGCTGCTGCCGCAAGGCCAGGGCGGGAAGCAGGCAGCAAGCGAGCACGTTGCACGCTGCGAACAATGACAAAGCCAAACAACATTGTCCAATTAAATTGCACTTGGCATTCCGAAGGCGTGCAAATTATGGTAGCGCCAGTGCAATGTCGTTTATTACATTTAAAATCAATAAAACAAAAGACGATGCGAGGGGCCGAAGACAGGGCAAGCCAAGGAGCAGCAGCATTTTAATGAAAGTATCACAATGATTGGTTTTAGTTGGCAACTGGACGCGCGCCGGGCAGCACAAAAATGTCGCCGGCATGATAATGAATGGCCGCCATTGGCAAGCAGACTTGGGCGCCATTTTGCAAGCAGGAGAGAGAGAGAGAGAGTGAGAGACAGGCAGCTGCATTAGTTGCCGCCAACATGGAAATGCTATATAGATATATATAGCAAGGGAGAGAGAGAGCAAAAGCTCGGACAGCAGCCAGCGCCACTGACAGGCAGCTTAAATCCAGCCGAAAAACGCAGCAGAGCCCCTTGGGCAAGTCCGGCAAGTCCGAGCTGGCAAGATGCATTGTTTGGCGTAGAATTTAATTTTAGTTTAACTTTGTAATTTATCGATGCCGTATGTCGTCGTCGTCTTCTCCGCTTTTTGCAGAACGCCAAAAAAAGCAAAGCGAAAAATTAAAGCCCAAGACAAAGCTCGAAAAGCGTCTCGGTCCCGGCGCTGCGCCACTTGGTCGGTGGAGCAAGTGGTTGCTGCACCGCTGCACCACCGCCACAGCACGACTACCTTCATTAGTGTTTTGTTTGGTTCTGGCCAGCTTGGCAGCTGTGTGTGTGTGTGTGTGTGTGCTTTGTCTGATGTTGATGTTGATGCTGAAGTTTACAAAATGCACAACTTGGCGTTGCCATTTCACCAGTTGCCATTTAGCAGTTGCCCTTCTGCCCGCTCCCGCTCCCTCTCCCCCCTCTGTGTTTGTGTCTCTCTGCGTCTCGTCTCGTCGCTGAGGTTATTTTTTATTTTTATCCTTGCATTTGTCTTCATCGACAGCCAAGTTGTTTGGCTCTTTCATTTTTCTTTTGGCCGAAAAACTTTTGACTTGCACTCGGGACTACCCGCACCGTCCCGTCCCTATTCCAACGTCTTCTTTTCTCTTCCTCTCCATCTTCTTTCGCTTGCCACTCCCATTCGTTTTCTCGTTTGCTGTCTGTCATTGGGTATCAGTGGCTAACTCGTTTGTCTTTCTCTGCACTTTACGTATACGTAATGACAATTAGAATTGACATACAACTCCGCTCGGCAAACTTTAGCCAGCTGCTCGGGCCACGCTGCAGCCCCCACCTCGCCCCCTCCGTCCCCCTTCTACCATATTTTACTGCTGTTATTGTTGATTGCATCTAATCCAGCAGATTTTACAGTTGCAGCTTGTAGTTTTAAGCCAACAGCAGCCAAGCAACCCACCCAGTCCATTAGCTCTTAATGAACAACTTTGAAGGTTAAACGCAGCGGGTAGGTTAACTGGACTAGCAAATACCCTTAAGGCAACTACAACTACAAGATTGATTAGTTTTGGAGTATTTTTTAGCCCACTTATCATTGCAGCTGCTAGCTAAGCTTTTTTAATATAGATTCTTGCGTTGCTTTGCATTTTTTATGTAAAAGTTTAAAGAATTTTTGGGAATTTCTTTACTTTTTACTGGTTATTGCCAGCTCAACTTAGCCTACTCATAGTAGGTATTCACATGCATGAATCTCTCACTTATGCTACTATAATATCATCTCTTATCTCTTCTCTTTTCTCTGTGCTACAGCGTATTCAAAGTGAGCTTGTTACATTACTTGCTTCCCCCCCAAACTAGTTAGCAAGTGCATTACGTGTCTTTGTTACTTTCTGCCCTAAGAGTTCCCGGCAAAACTCTTTCGAATTGTTTGTCGATCAGTTTAATTATTTACATCGAGTCGGGTTGGCTGTGCTTCTGCACTCTGCCGTTCATATGGGACAATTAATATGCTCGCATTGCGTCTATGCGCGCTCAATTAGCTGCGATTAGTCAGGCACGTGGCACGTGTCTATGTGTGGCGGGGGGGTAGGGATTGGCCGCGACCACGCCTCGTCCATCAGTCAGAGGCGACAGTCGGACTTGTCTTTGTGTCCACTCGTTCGCATATCCAACTGTCTCTGTCTGTCTCTGTCTGTCTCTGTCTGTCATGTACATGAAAATCCAATTTCGCGTTGCTTTCATTAGCAGCTTCAGCTCGGCCTTGGCTTGCGTCCACTGCGGCTTTCCCCATCTCTCGCTCGCCTTCTCTCCCGCTCTCTCTCTCTCTATCGCCGTCTCTTTCCCAGTACAGTGCGCTGATGGCTCAAGCAATTTCACTTTGTGCTGCGGACAAAACCGCAAAAAATAATTAAGCACTCGACGACATTGCTGCTTGATATTGACAGCAACAAGGACTAGAAGGATATGGGATTCGTGTGTGGCACGCTCGGGGCGACTGTGTGTGTGGGCAAGGATATTGAAATTTTCGGCTGCTTGCTTTTTCGGCTGGGAAATTGCCTAAGTTTTCTACGCAAAATTGAAAATCTCATGTCAACAGCAACAACAACAACTGCGTCAGCAACACGACGCGGTTTGTGCGATATTCGACTTGTTATTGAGTTGTCTATCCACCTATCAGTCAGCCAGTTAGTCAGTCAGTCAACCAGTCGGTACGCAGTCCACCCATCCCTTTCTCCGGCTCTCTCTCTCTCTCTCTCTCTCTCTCTCTCTCTCTCTCTTCACTCTCTTCGCTTGCTGCTTCGCCATGCTCGTCGTCCCTGGTCGAAATCAAATGAAGTGAAATCGATGCGCCGCCAACTCTATTCATATGAGCGGCAGCAGCAGCAGCAGCAGCAGCCAACGCTGCCGGCGCTGATGGCAAACTCAAATCCACTGTGCAGGGAGATTTACTGAGCTGGCAGCCCCCTACCCTGTGCCCCTTCCCCTTACAGCTACGCCAAACTGAAACCATGCGGGCAGCTGTCAATGTGTCTATGGAAATGTATGCCGTCTATTTTGAGTGGATTTGCTAACTGATTTTGCCGTAGTACACTCGAATCGCAATGCTGACTGTGATTTTGTTTCGTCTGCGACACAGCCATATATAAAGTAAAATATACATATCTTTCTCTCTCTCTCACTCCCTGCAAGTGTTGGCAGCTTGCTGTGTTTCACTGCTGACAATCAAATTTGTTGACGTGGCTGGATTATTACTTCATAAGCAGAAAATCAGCAGAACAGCGGAGTGCCATCCCTCTCGCTCTCTGTCAATTATCAGTAAATTCTTTGTCAAGCACTTGGGAGTAAAATAGAGAGAATGAGAGGGGGGCTAGGCACGCCCATTAGCGATTACATTCGATTTTCGCATCTGAGAATCGAATCTCATTTCACTTGCCAATGGCATTCGCCATTAGCACTCGCTAAGCTAATATCTTGTCAAATACATTGCAAAATTGTCATGCGATGCCGGCGCAGCGCAGACAGCCAATTGTCTGCCCAAC
Organism: Zaprionus inermis; assembly: GCA_018151445.1. NCBI lineage: Eukaryota > Metazoa > Arthropoda > Insecta > Diptera > Drosophilidae > Zaprionus > Zaprionus inermis. The sequence continues at coordinate 1,030,845 of JAECXD010000640.1, read as the reverse complement.
GGGCCGGGGGAGGGGGAGGGGGAGGGGTTGTGGGAGAGCGGCTTCGATAATAAGATGTGCCATGTAATTGAACCCTGCAAAATCAATCAGACTTGTGTGCGTGGCAAGGCAAACAAACCGAAGGTTAAATTGATATGCCGTGCTTGCCGTGAACTCTGTGCGAGTGCAGAGAGGGCAAAGACTTCATAAAAAACACACACACTCGCACACCGAACCACACACCGACCCACACATCTCCTGCAGCGCTGTAGAAATGTACGATTTATTAGTTGTTTCAACTAATTAAAGCACATATCAATTAAAAGCGAACAATTAGAAGCGCTTAGAGCGTGCGTACAGTAAAGACTCGCTAGAGCGCACACATAAAATTAAATAACAAACTTTCTATTACGCTGCCTATGATAAATGACCCTCTCCCTCCTCCCAGTAGCTGTAAACGAATTTAATAGATAGTTTAATTAGGCTAAGCTGTTTTTTCAAATCCACATCCAGCATGATTAACAGCCAGTCTAATTAAATACGACCCAATAAAACCTTTTGCCTTGCATTTAAAAACAAATAAATCTCTCGAGGGCGATTTGCGTTATCTGCCATGCGATATTAATGAACTGCACAACGGGCGAACAAGTGATTTTGGTCACTTTTGTATTTATAAAATATATTGAGCATGTAAATTCAGTCGGTGTTTGCGAAATGATTTTAAAGCCTACGCAAAGTGTTTTCAAAATATTTTCTTTTTTTCATCGTTTACGCGACAAACAAAATCGAAAAACAAATGAATAGCTGATTGCACGTAATTGTGACTGGCCGCGTTCACAATAGACGCGACCGAGCACAATGCGAGCACAATGAAAAATGCATAGGCTGTGTGAATGTTCGAAAATCAAATCGAATTAAATTTCGCATAATTTACGAGAGTCATTGACTTCAAGCGTTAATTGGAACTTGCGATTTTAAATAGTTTGTGAAAAATGCCACACGAATAGGGCAAGTCTTTGACAATAACTGTATGTCAAATGCTTAATGGGATGCCGGTGTGTGGTAGGAGGGGTGCGGCCAGGGTGTGCCGCGGCAGCCATTTCCGTTGCGAAAAAAAAAAATAATACGTAGCTGTTTAGCAATAAATGTGCAGAAAATATTCGGAAATAAGTATTCATTCAAATGGAGTTCGAATACAGCCATCAGGCAACAACGTGGCCGGAACTTAAAATGGATTTTCTGGGCAAATTCTCATTTGAATACGCAATGGCCTCAAATTAAACCGAATTGGAAATGCGCTATACAAAAAAAAAAAAAAAACTACAAATTAATTTGGCAAATTTCTCATGGTTTTTCGGTTTTCTCGTTTATCAAATAAATTTTGATTTTAATGAACTGTAGAAATTCCATAACTATTTCAAGGTGTAAATATGATAGAATTGCGCTCTTTAAATATTAACATATTGGTGAAAGTCTAAGTGTGTGTGTGTGTGTGTGTGTGTGTGTGTGTGTGTGTGTGTGTGTGTGTGTGTGTGTGTGTGTGTGGGTGTGTCTCTGCTTGTATGCATTGTAATAGAGTAGCGAACCAAAGCCAGACCATAATCGCATATGCCCAACCGCAAGGCATACCATGTGTGTGGTTCGCTCGCTGCATGGGTGTGTGTGTGTGGGTGTGGGTGTGGGTACATGGTGTGTGCTAGTGTGTGAGTGGGACATGGCCAAATGGACGTTGGCTGGCATAAAAAGCTTGTTCTATGCAGTCGTTTAGACCGACCACAACATTATGTCGAATACCAGAGAATCTTCAATGTGCTCTGCCAGTTCTGCTTTATAATGGCGGACAGGCAAGCGCATAGTTTGCTGCGCTCGAGGAGAGAGAGAGAGAGAGAGAGAGAGAGAGAGGGAGAGAGAGCGAGAGAGGGAAAGAGGGCTATACGGCGGTGTGGGTTTTTGGTCAGCTGGAGTTTATGTGTGGGTCAAACTTAAAAGCATTCATTTTCATTTTCCCTTACCCGTAATGCCATTGAAATATGCAGGCATTCATGTGTCTTCCCGTTGTTGTTGTTGTTATTGTTGTTGTTGTCTGTGTTGCGAGTGTGTTTGTGTTTCTGTTTAAAGAATCTACGCTGTGCTGGCTCTGAAATAATCTAATAAGCGAGCTCACAAGTTGCCACACTCATGAAATGTGGCCAGAAGTCTCAGTCGCAGTCGCAGTCTGCGTAAAATTGTGCCACAAAGTTGTAAAGGCCGCTTGCCCCTCTACCCCTACTCTACCCTGTTTCTATTATTAATTTGTTTTCAAACATTTATAGAAAAAAATAAAAGGAAACACTCTTTACTTTGAGCTGGAACTTAATTTAATTGACGCTGCACTCAAAAGGAAGTTTTTGTCACCAACGCACAGAGCGGGCGAGTGATAAAGAAAGAGCGAGTGGGAGAGAGAGAGAGAGCGAACTGAAATGGAAACAGCAGTGACAAACGAAACAGGGTGGCGGCGAGTTGCAGGGCAGAGAGAGACAGAGATGGAAGACAAAGACGCAGATAGAGACGGAGACAGTGAACGAGTTGCTGCTGCCGCTCGTTTGGGCCAAGTCCATTAAGATGTTTCAATTATTAATCAGCCTTAAAAGCAACGGCAATGCCTTTGCCTTTATTTTTTTTAATCGCAATCGCAACAAGCGTCTTGCTTGCATTTAATTATAAGTTTAGCGAACCGAATTTAAGGCCGAAAGGAATAAAAATACATAAAAAGAAAGAAAAACTTGCGAGAAACTCTCAAGTGTTCGAATCTTGAGAAATTTGTAATAATTGGACGGACCCCCAATCCAAGAGAAACTAGCAGAATATGTGCGTACACCGCTAAATACCCTGCTATTTAAAAAGATGTAATGACATAATCATCTTTAGCATGATTTCTATAATAATAATAATATAATATAATAATATATAATAATATAATAATTTTATTAGCAAAGACTTGAAGAGTATTTCGATTTTTATGAAAATTGTGGAATATATCCAAGAAGTATAAATTTATTACTTAATTATTAAATTTAAATTTCAAATTTTAGAAAAAAAATTAAGGGGTTTGATTTTTAAAGAGCTCTAAGATATATTATATATTATATCAAAATTTTCTGATTTATATAGAACTTTAATTAACATAAGACTTGACGAATAATTTGATTTTAATGAAAACTATGGAGTATATCAAGAAAGTATTGATTTATTAATAAATTATTATGTTTTAAGTTGCAATTTCTGGAAGAAAAACTAGAAAGTATAAATATTAAAGAGCTCTAAGATGTATTATATTTTATTTCAGAGTTTTCTGATTTATATAAGTAGTTTTATTTTCATGAAAAGAAATTTTTATTTTATTAATATATTATTAATTTCTAGAAAAATAGCAGATACTTAATAGTTTACTTAGGAGTTCTATGATATATCAGTCTCATATTATCATGTAGCGGCAGACTAGCTTGATCAACTGCCCTTATTATGTTGAACAAGAATATATATAGAAATTATGTATTTGCAAGAGGCTGTTAGCAGAAAAAATACATCCCGAGCACAATATGCAACTGTTGGAGGCCTGGTGGGATGGGGGCGTGGCAGGCTTACCACGGGTAAAAGATCATATTGATTGCGCAAAAATTCCACGGACTGGCCAATTGGCTTTCGCTACCTGACATTTGAAAAGTTTTGCCCCGTGCCGGCAAACACACATGCACGAAATCATATTCACGCACAACAAACACAAATCTTGGCTAGTCGAACGCACACACACACACACACACACACACAGACATGCAAGCATGCGAGTCTGATCCGAAGACGAAGTGAGCCTTCAACGGGCACAATTTCGTAATTTTTATGGCAAAAGTTCTCTAATCAAATTTAATGAATTGTGAAAAAGGCAACAAATAAGTAGAGGACAACTTTGTTGCAAAGTTTGTCCTCGATGATATTTCTTATGAGTAGACGTCAGACGACGAAGCTACAGCTTCCCATCTACCACTCGAGTGCCAAGCCGAAGGACCCGACTGGGGCTTCGATTTGCGTTGCGACGTTGCCCCCCCACCCCCAGCCCGTTGTAAATTGGCGGATGTGATTTTTGTGGGTTTGGCTGGCAGCATTATTAAATGCGGCATAAAATCCGTGGCCCACGTTGAAGTCTAACAAATGCGCACAGTTAGCAGGCTTCGCAAGGAATTGCTGTATTTCTGTGCGCTCTCTATGTGTGTGTGTATATAATATACAAGCGTGCTCTCAGGCGTGTGTGCCGCGCTGTGTGTGTGTGTGTGGCCTTTTGTTGTGTGGCAGCAGTTCGGGGGGGAAGTGAAGCTCTCATTGTTGGCTTTTGCGAGCACTATACTGGGCAAACTTTGTCAATGTAACGGAAAACTGAGTTTAAGTAAATTTTTCATATGATTTTCGATGCGACAGAGAGAGAGAGAGGGAGAGATATAGTGAGAGAGAGATAGACATGTAGATAGGGGCTCTAGAGAGAGTAGGGGCATTGAGCATAGGCTCCAAAAAAATAAAATAAACAAGTGTAATGAAACGAGCAAACAGTTTGCCTTGGCCTTGCCGTATTTCACGCTAATTGTGACACCCTGTATGCGAGCGCACCCTATGCGCGCTATGTCGTCTGCACTTGTAATAAGCAAACCATAAATTCTTATATTTTATTAATGCGTTTAGAACGCGACGAGTTTCTGTGCCAGTTGCCATATGGAAGTATTAATCAAAACGGGTGGGCGGCAAACAAACACAACACAAAAAAAAAACCAAAAGAAACGTAGGCGAAAAGAGTGTAGCATACATTTCGGCGCGTTGGCTACAAAATTTAGGCGATTTTTCATTATGTTTGCAACGCCTTCTTCGCGCTCTTCTGCGCTCTTTCGCCTTGCCAAAGTTGGCCAAAAATAATTTACGCATTGCCCAAAAATATTCGACAACATTCTTGGCATATGTGTGCGTGTCTGTGTGTGCTTAAGCGCCTGCCTGCGTGTGTGTGTGTGTGTGTGTGTGCGTGCTTGGGGCATCATTATGATTACTCATACGCAGCGTTTGCAACAATCATGCGCCGCGTTATTAGCTGTGTCAGCGCCACAAAAGTAATGACAACGAAAATATGCCACGAGTATTTTTACGATTTCGTTGTGTGTGTGCGCTGACAAACTGCCAAGCTGAAGGCTTGTGGAAACTACACACACACACACACAGAGAGACTGCTGTTGGCTAAGCCGGCTTCGCATAGTTTCCATCATCCGTTTGCTCGCTTCGCGTAACTGAAATGTCGAGATTTATGTCTTGACATGATCTTTTGTGCTAGCCGGCTAAGAAAATATTTTATGAAATAATACACTGGCACATTGACTCGCACACATACACAGAGAGAGACACACACTCACATTTTGGTGGCGCTAAGTGCCTTTTGCTGCGTCATCTTTTTGGTATTTGCAGCATAATTAGCTGGCTGAGTGCGTGAGCCCGAGGAGCCTGCCTCGCCTCGAGTCGAGTCGAGTGTCGAGTGTCGTCTACGTCTACGTCTTCGTCTCTGTGCTCGTCCTGAAGTTCATTTTAGTTGAGTTAAGTCTCAGTCTCAGTTTCTTTCAACCTCTGCAGAGTCCAATCTCTCCCCTCCCCCCCCCCTGTTCATCTTCAACTCAATCGTATTATCGTCATGCTTCGCTTTCGAGTTTTAGTCGCAAGTTCGGCCCGAAATTGAAAGGTTTCTCTGCTTTTTGCTGCTGGGAACGCAAGCAGATTGAAGCAGCACGTTTGATGACCTGCTGCTTTCGGTGTGCGCTTTAAGCCTGGTTAATTATAGCAGAAGCTACATAATTTTTTTTTCGAAATGCGCAGAGAATTGCTTTTTGGCTCTGGTTCTCTGGTCAAGCGTGGTCCGACTCGGGTTGCGCGTGCGGCGGGAACCACATCAAAGTGCGACCCTTTTTTAGACTGTGACTGTTTTCTTTTTTTTTTGAGGTACTGCTGCTACTGCTTTCGCTTCCCAAAACCTGCTCCATCTGCCTCGGCTACCTCTTCTATATTCTTTGCTAATTAAACGTCAGCTGACTGGGCATTTTTGGACGGGACGCGCTCAATTTTTATCGCCATATAAATGTTGCGCTCATAACTGGCGTTTTTCTTTTGTTGTAGTTTCCTTATTTTTTTCTATGCTAGTTTTCTTTTGCGCGTGTCTGCAAATTGAGTTCATTGCACTTGTCAGGCGGCAGGCGGCGGGCGGCGGGCGACGCGGCGTATGCGCAATATTTGCTGGTTGTGCAGCATTTTCTTTGGCACTTGGCTGCGCCGCGACTGGCCAACGCAGTCAGCTGAACTTTGACAGTGCTGGCTTGTAATTTATGACTTGTTTTACAACACCCACACCCACACACACACACACACAGAGACACAACACTCCATCGATAGATGGCGCCACTCGCGAGCCAGCGAGTTGAAATATTTATGGAGTTTCTTTTCGGTTACATTTTTGTGGCTTACACTCTGATGTGGTTTTATCTACGCGCCACACAGCCACGCCTCCCGCTCGCAATGTCGCGCCCACATGTGCATGCCAGGCAGCCAGACAGCTGGGCTTGGTCTCGGCTCGCTTAGTCAACAGTTGACTTCGCTTTTGTTTATGACATGTCCCCTCATTCATTTTAATTAATTCCTGCCAGCATTTTGCGCCCATTGCCGCTGGCTGTGACGTCGCAATGCAAACAATAAAGCACAAAGGCAGCAGGCAGCAGCAGTCAGCGAGAACGACAACGACAAGTGGCTGGACAGCGATCCGGATAAGGATGAGGATGAGCATGAGGATGAGCATGAGGATGAGCATGAGGATGTGTATGCGGATGAGACATGAAGAGACTGGCGAGCTGAGTGTTAGTCTTATGTAAAAATCACGGAGGCGTTTATGTTGGCCAACTATTTTTATTTTCATTTTCATTTTTATGCCCATTCTCGCGCGGAAAGGGAGGCAGGGCGAGGGCGAACTATTGACGCAGTTTATGAAGCCATTTATGACGATTCAACATTTTTATTTCAACCGCAGTGGGACAGGCGTAACTTAAATTTACTACATGATGCGGCATGGGGGAAAGAGAGAGAGAGGGAGAATGAGATAAAAACAAAGCAGCTCCTTGGGGGAAAAAACAATGCCAAAGCAGCGGAAAATGTGGTAGAAAGCAGGCAGCCCGGGCAGATAAAGCTTAGACGCGTGGAGCGTATCGGGTTTCTATTATCTCTGGAAAACGTCGCGACGTCTAGGAGTCGAAAAGTTTGCACGCACAACTTAAAATAAAAAAAAAAAACGGGAATAAGTAAAAATAAAAAAAAATAAAATAATCATGTACGAAACGCCAGAAAAGTGGGGGAAAAATAAAGCAAAAGCGCTCGCAGCGCTCGCGCACAATCGCATAATGAAGAGCGCGTCATTATCCTACAGATACATAAACAATACACGGCAAACTGAAACAGAGGCAGCAGCAGCAGCAACAGAAGGAGTAGGAGGAGGGGGAGCGGCAGCAGGAATAGAAGAACAGCAACTGAAACAGACATAGACATGGAAACCGGGCGCGAGTTGCGGTTGGAGGAGCTGGTTGTGGCCTGAACTATAAGCCAAACAAGCAGCTACAATAATAACAATAAGCTGGAGGTTGCACAGGCCAAGCGAGTGGAAAATATTTTCCTTGTTTTGCCTTTTCTTTTTGGCCTTTTCTCTTTGCGTTTAATTACCAAGCAACGGCAGTTCCTTGAACTTGCCAACAGGCAGCAAGGCAGCTGGAGAAAGTTTTCACTAAACGCACACATATACACGCTCGCACACACACACTGTCGCTCGCACACACATACACACGCTGACACACACAGGTACAGGGAGCTTAAATAAAAAGTTAGTTGAGCTAGGAGCAGCGCAATGATAGCCAGAAAATGTGCTAAAGATCCCCAAGAACTGCCAAGGCAGTTACAGTTACAATATACATCAATCGAGAACAGATATAACTAGCTTTATGAATCGTATATAGCACATAGATATAGATATTTTAAATACTAATTGATCTGTAGTGCGAAAACGCTTTTTGCCTGCCCTGAAAATCAAATGAATTCATTGATATCAGGTAATATGTGATGCGATGTTTGTATTGCTATAAAAACAAAAAATAAAATAAATAAAATATCTATAGGTGAATTGCTTTTTTGGCCCTGGTTTCTTTTCTGCTTTTTGCTGGAATATGATGCAACCAAAGGGTTTGCACTTTGTTGTTGCAAAACTTTGCAATTTGCTTGAAATAATAAAACTTGATCGAAACAAGCAGGCTAGTTTATAGCCTGATTTGCCTGTAGATACCTTTAAATGAATTTCAAAATTTAATTTACATAGGTTTCTGGTTTAGTTGGTTATCAATCAATCAATTTTGCTTTATAGTTGATGCGAGCTGCTGCCGAAATACACACACACAGGGTATGCTTACACACACTTGCCATGGCCGTTACGCAAGTTGTTATTCGATGAATATTATGCCTTTTACTTGCTTGTTTTATCAAGTCCCTTTTGCCAATATCCAACTTGTTGTCAGGCAATTTTAAGCGATTTTTCATATTCATTACATCTGTTGCAGCAGGTAAGGTTTAACTATTTTGCAGTGAATTTTGCAGCGCATAGCGAGCGCAGCCTACAAGCTCGTATCGCTCTGTGCTCCAAACTGTCTGTATGAACTGCAAGTTCTCGAAAATGATTACAGCTTGCTGCCTCAGATTTTGTGACCATATGCGTATCTACAGGCGTGCAATAAAGCTGCACTATTAAATTTGCCACGCCCACACGCAAACCGCTTTAAAGCGATCGCAATGCATAGTCAGAGTGCTTATAAATGCATATAATTTATATTTATAATATTAAGCGCATCAGCTGCAAGGGTATAAAAGCTTCGACATGCCGTAGCCTGTATTATATATAGCCGCATTTATTATATATTTTAATTAAATTTTTATAGCCAGCAGCAATCAATCAGTCTGTATGATATACAGGAGGCAGCTGCGCGTCGCTATGCGATATCATCGCTTATTAAGTAAACGAATATCGGCGCAGATACGCAGTGTGTTTGGTTTAGTTAATTTCAGGTTTATTGAGCGAGTGATGATCATTTTATTTGAGTGTTAAAATGCGTTAGCCGTGCTTGTATGTCGAGGGTTGTAGAGCCTGGAAAAAAGGCTTGTTTTGTGCCCGCGATGGCACCTGACATAAGCCAAGTGTGTGCCGCATAAAATGATGATGGTCGCATGCGGATGCGGATGCGAATGCGGCGCAAGTGTTCATTTCTGTTAAGCTTGCAAAATTGTGTTTTTGCTTATTATTTTCATGCGCGCGTTGCACATGGCGTATGAGTGATGTTTATAAGAAAATTATGCAAAATGCATATTAAAAAAAGCAAGCTCGCTGCTGCTCTCTCTCTCTATTCCTCCACGTGTGTTTGTGTGTGTGTGTGTGTAATAAAAATGTGAGCCAAGAGCTGCTTATGGATTAAGCATGCCAGCAATTTTGTGGTGCACTGCAAGCAGACTGAGCAGCAGAAAATAAAGAAAAAAATATAAAAAACGAGACAGTGAGCGAGAGAGAGCCAGAGCAAGCGAGACGAAACGAGTGTAAACAAGAGCCACACAAATATTTAATAAATTTTACTAGTAAACAAGCCAGCAGGCAGGTGGGCGGGCAGGTGAACCTTGACTGCCAGCAAAAAAAAAAAAACGCTGCAGCCAGAGATTACCTTTAGCCCCTAGCCCCTGGAGAGAGAGAGAGAAGGGCGGGAACAGAGCGTGGGCGCTGCAAGTCAGCTGTGGCAGTTGCTGCACGGTAATGTTGCCGCAGCTGCAACAAATCTGTTGGGCAGTTCAGGGCGGGGACGGTGCAGCCTGCTGGCCTGCTGGCCTGCTGTCAATAAAATTGAAGTGCGCGTGAAACGTTGACGGCGACTGGCAACGCATGTTTGCACTTTATGCACAGCACATTTGGCTTTAATGCGGCATAATCACCAAACAATTTCATTTCTCGCACTCTCAGCTACAGCTTGACTGCTTCAGCCGCCAAGCCCGCCCGCTACGCCCGCACCCCACTCCAGCCCCGACCACAATCCCTGCCTCTTCCACACGGCCAGCGTCATTGTCATTGTCTTTTGTCTGTTTGCTGTTTGTTTTTGGCCGTTTGGCGTTGACTTTTGTGCAAATGTCAACAGTTTTGCAGGCTGCACGCAGCGCCATAAACGCATGTGCCAAGGCGGCTGAAGCCGTAGCCGAAGCCGAAGCCGAGGCCGGCGCTGACGCTGACGCTGACGCTGACGCTGACGCTGACGCTGACATTGCTGCCATTCATTCGTGCCACTGTTTGCCAATGTGTGTGCGTGTGTGAGCGTGTGTGTGCGTGTGCGTTTCGGGTCACTTAAGTTTTATGTGGCGCAACGCGTTACCAAATTGCGTTCAAATTGCGCACACAGATAACAGTTTTTCATTACGCCACATAAAAGTGTTTTGGCTGTGTTGTCCCGGCAAATTGCTACGCCAACACGTGCTTCACTTTGCAGCTTGTGTCACGAGCTCAACGAGCAACAGGCAGGCGGGCAGGCGGGCGGGCGGACGGGCGGGCCGCACTCTGCCCGTTCTGTCCAGCTTATGCTGACAAGCAAACCCATTGCCAACTAACATTTCCCTGTCCATCTTCAACTTGAGCTGCCTTTCTATGCTGCTACCAATACGCAGACGTACTGTGTGACAGCAGCAGCCGCCCTGCCCGCCTCTGGCCCGCCTTAATACAGCCAGGCTTATTCGAGCTGTGGCGCCAGTTGTCATTACAGTCATCGCGTCATCGTCAGACAAGTTAATTTTTCAACTGCCTAAACGGTCGGAAGTAACTTGCCGCACTGATTTAAATATGTCGCGCATATAAAGAAGGCACGAGCAGGGGTAAGAGAGAGAGAGAGAGAGAGAGAGAGAGAGGGAGGGAATGAGACAGAACCGACACTGGCAACATTTTGTTATGCTAAAGCGTAGCGAGATTGATTGGCGCCCGAGTCGAGTGGCGCCCTCTGTCTCGCACTCCCTGGCTCTGCCTGCCTTCTACTTGCTCTCCCCCTCTCTCTCTTTCTCTCTCTCTGCTTTTGCCCGGCCAAAGTTCAGGCTGAAGTGTGCGTGCGTGTGCGTGTAGCATGCTTTTAGGCGCTGACAATGCGCAACTTTTGTGCTTATCATGCGTGCAAGTTTCGCCGACGTTTTAATTGAAAAATACTTAGCCAACTCTTGTTCTACAGTCTCGCTCTCGCTCTCGCTCTCACTCTCACTCTGCCACTTGTAGTTGTCGTTGTCATAGTCGCCCCAGCTCCCCATCTCCCCGTCGCCCCGTTTCAAGTTCAAGAGAGTGTCAAATGGCAAACACTTCGAGCAGTAGCGCCTGAGTGCACTCTGGGTCACATCCACAGTCGGTGCTGGCAGTTCTTGTGCAGGTGTGAAATGCACACACACACACACACCCGCACACCCGCAGCTTGCCCTCTACTGAGTCAATAAGCCCGACTCGATTTTAATTGCAGGCTTAAGCAGCCGCGCGGCTGTGCCACTAACCCAAAACAAGACGACCGGCATCCTGCGTGCTAAGCAACAAAATTGCGCTCTTTACAGCTACGCGCTCTCTGCCGCGCTCTCCCGCTCTCACTCTCTTTGGCGCTGCGCTCGCTCTCTTCGGCCGCGCTCTTCGGCTGCTGTGACGTGTCGTGGGTATTTTTAATTTTGTCGTGGATTATGGCAAAGCTTTTAATTTTCTAACTTCAAGCCGGTGTTAGTTTGCGTCGCAATGTGTGTGTGTGTGTGTTGCCAACTCTTGGCTGGCCACGCAGCACGTCCAGCTCGTGGCTGGCTGCACGTTTCACTCTTTCTTATTACGCGCTCGTAAAAACAAACTGCCGCCCGGTTGCCTCGTTGGCAGGTAACCCGTCTGAATTAATTCCATTAACTTACACACACACACACCGAGACACACCTACACGCATGCACATAAAGAGTGCATCGGTGTGCGTGCGACTTGGACTTGTACCTGTTTGTCACTGTAATAAAGTTGGCAACAAATTGCCGGGCCGCGTGTGCGTTCCGCTCTTAATCCTTTGGCCGCGCGTTAACATTTTGACACGCACGTGTCGCAGTAAGAAACGGAAACAAAAAAACTCCCACACACACACGCGTACATTTTTAAGTGATTAAAAAAGTGCACACAGCGAGCGGGAGCAGGAGAGAGAGAGGGAGAGAACAGACATTTAAATGCGCGCAACGTGCAAAATATAAATTGTTGTCAAGTTGAGCGGGGCCGAAACCAATTGCAAGTCAAAAGCCACAACTAGCCGCTTATCAGCTACGGCAGCAGCACGAAACGAGCGCGAGCGAGCATTGAAACGTTTTGGGCATTGAAACACAGCATCCACACGTGGCGCACAGGATCCACACGGGCCGAGCGCGCACTTTGCACTCAATTTCGTTTCACTTCGCATCGTTGCGCTCGGCTGCGGGCACGTCGTGCGTCGTGCCGAGGGCATCGTGTCGTTCGTGTTTTGATGCTTTCGTCTCGTTTGCGATTCGTTCGCATCAGTTTGAAAATGTCCCTCGTGCGGTTCGGTTGGTCGCTCTAAGGCTTTGCTAGACAGACAAACGCAGGCACACGCACGCAAGCGGAGAGAGGCGCGTTCGCAAGCCGCGCTCACTAACACTACAAAGTAAACAACAACAACGGCAGCTGAAGCTAAGCAAGTAAAACAAAATAAATATAAATATAAATAAAAAAAAACGTAATAATTGCTGCTCAAGTCGAGCGGACCAGCTTATTGCGCCCGGTCCCAGTGGCCATTTGCATTGATGAACTGTGGACGATGCGCGGCGTGCATAATAAAAACGAATCCGTGTAAATCATCAGCCTCATCGATACGGAAAAGGTACTAGAGCCAAAGCAAAGCCTGAGTCACTGAAGTCGCTGAAAGCAGACGGTTTCGTTCTTTGAAGTCTCGCGCTGCGGCTCGCGCTCGGCGTGTCCCACTGTCTGTCTCTGTGTGTGTGTGAGTGGGAGAGAAAAAGTGTGAAAAAGCGCAAAATAAATATTAAAAGCGAGACGTGCATGGATTAGAAAAAAGCATAACCAGCCGCAGCCGCAGCCGCAGCAGCCACAACGGCAGCAACAGCCACGGCAGCAGCAGCAGCAACAAAAACAAAATAATAATAACAACAACAACAGCAGCAGCAGCAAAAACGGATCGCAATCAGGTTGGTATTGCCAGCACTAGTTGTTGTTGTTTTGCGTTTTATTTCTTTCACTTTTGTTGTTGTTGTTCTTGGGGTTATTTGCTTGAATGGCGCCCGCTTCAATGTGCTCGTATAAGTTTTGACCTAGCCAACCCACACCTGACAGCCCCCTCTGTGCGCTGCTGCCCACCCCTGCACCTTTTCCATTAGGCAAACGGCCGCGCGCGCGCTGACGCATAATTTAAGAAAAGTTTTCTTTCGCTTTCATCTTGCTGCGGCCAAGTGAAGCGAACCCAAATCACGCCTCTGCCGTCTCTACCTGTCTCGCTCTAGCAAAGTGCCTGTGTGCCGCTTAAGTGGGTTAAGTTGCAGCACACACACACACACACACACATACAAACACACATAGCAACAACTGAGCGGCGCAACGGTTGACACCGCACTGGCAGCTGCTTGATTTATGGCAATCGAAAGCAGCTCAAACAGAAAGTGAGAGACGGCGAGAGAGAGAAAGGTAGAGAGACAGGTAGAGGCAAGAGAGAGAGACTTGCCGCAAGTCTATGTGCCACGCTTGGCCACCTGCTATTTACATATGCCGCACTCTGCGCTGCCTCCACACACTGCCTGCAATTTACCTGCGTCTGCAAACTAAATAATTATATGGCACGAGGAGCTGCCGAGGAGCAGCTGCCTCCTAGTCTGAGTTTAACGAACATTTATGCTCGTGCGGTTGTTTATGCTAAGCTCGAGTTATGTGGCACTGCGGAGGCGTGGCAGGCAGGCGGCAAGGGCACATTTGCCGCACTCATACGCCGTGTGGTACCAGCAGCAGCAGCAACAGCAGCAGCCGCATCCTCATCAAGAATGAATTAAAAGTTATTTTAAATTCGTGACACTCGCCTAATTTTGCATGTCTGTTTCGCCTGCCGTAGCTGCTGCTGCCTCGGCTGCCTCTGCTGTTGCTGCTGCTGCTGAAGGGCTCTGTCTGCTGGCAGCAGCTGACACCTGGCAGACAGGCAGACACTCGTAGTTACATTTGTGACTGTATCGCACACTCAGTCTAGCACACACTGGCGCACACTGGCGCGCACTTTGCACTCACTTGCGCACTCACACACACTCACTCCAACACTCACGCACACACACTCAGCACACTCCCAGCGGAGCTGCTGCCGCTGCCTGCGCTCGGCAAGTGAATTAAATTTCAAATGTTTCTTAATTTACTTTTTCGGTTTCGCGTTGACAGTTCAAATTGCTATAACAAATTTTCTAACGTTACGCATGCCATTCATTCATTCATTCACTTTGCACTCGAACTCACGCACACACACACACACGCATATATTTGCAGGGGACGCGCACATGCATAAGTGAAATATTATGTACAACTGTCGAGTTTGTTTTCTCTCGCTCTTTGCGCCTTTTTCGTTGTTTTCCTTGCGTTTTTCTTTGCTCCTTTTTTGTGCAAAATAAATGAAGCCATTCGAGCGCAATCAGAGTTTCGCATTAAAGCGTAGCACACACACACACACACCGGCACACACACGCATTGGCATACCCAATTGATGACGGCACAACATTCGAATGCTTGAACAACCAAAGAACAACAGCAACAACACGATGGGAAATATAGGAAACGCATTACAGCACACAGTCTGCGCCGAGAGGGGAGTGGGAGGGTGGCAGGTTTCCTTGTCAGGTGTGTAGTGCGTGTGCCTGGCACCAGGTCGAATCGTGTCGAGTCTAGCCAAATGAAAAGTGCGTTGATTGCCGTAAAAGCAACACTAAATACGCCTCGTTACAAATCGAGTGAATACAGAGTTATGAATACAGAGTTCTATATGCGATTTGTTTGATAGCAGTTAGACATGATTTGCCTGTGCGTATTCCCTATAGATATGCACGAAAAATGTGACTAAATTATGCTTTTTGCAGTCACAGTTTAATTTATTAGCTGCGACTTAGCAAAGCGGGACTGAGTACAAGAAAAGGAAAGCAGTAGGAGGCTCGTCTTTGCACTAAAATTAAACAATAATGCACTGCACTTTTAGCGCATTCCAGGGAAACCTTTAAACAACTAAACAAAAACAAAATAATCATAAAATTCAAAACACATTGACAGCCCATTAAATTGAACTATGCAGCGCATAAGTGCAATAAATCCTAGAAATAAATAAAATAAATTTTAAATTTGCTTATTAATTACAACTAAGCCTATATTTTTAAGCTACTATAGGTTTGTTTCTAACTGAACTACATGTTGGCATTCGGATTTTTTTTTCTAAACTGACACCATGCTGTCTGTACAGACTAAAATGACAAAGCTCTAAATATCAAGTATACGCAGGGTGTGTCCCTCGCTCGCTTGACGCACTTGTTTATTCATTTATTTGCCAGAAACGCAATAAATATTCAAACAAACGGAACTTCAGTATTTTTGTGCAGCATTCAAAATAAATGAAGAATCAAATGAACGATAGAGAGGGATAGAGAGAGTGAGTGAGAGAGAGAGGGAGTGGGAGATTATTTTTCCCCGCTTGTTTGCAATTAAATTCAACAAAGTATTTGCTGCATTTTCTTTTCGTTTTTGTTGCTGTTGCTGTTGATTTTGCAGCACGTAAAAGGTATTAACTGCAGTGCTGCCACAATGCGCAGTTGCCGTTCAGTGGCAACGCCGTAAATTAAGTTGGGGTTTTTGCCGTTGCATACTTTGCGGCCGACGCGCAAATCCCATTCGCCCGACGCACTTGAGAACTTAGTTAAACGAGCTGAAACAAGTGGCTGCTGCCGGCTTCGGCTTCGTCTGCTGCTGCTGCTCCTCCTGCCAATAATGTGTATCATCTCTAACTCACTCCCCCCCCCACTCCCGCTCTCACTCTCTCTCTCTCTCTCTGTCGGCACAGCTAACGCGAAGCGCAAACAAAATTAGAGCGCAGCAGCTAAATAAACACAGCGCGCGCACTCGAACAACTTTTTCAGTTGCACGCTGCAAATGAAATGCGCTCACTCAATTACAACTTATTGCAGGCACTGTGCCTGCCTAACGGAAACAGATGCGTGACAGCCATTTTTAACTGACTCCTTCCCTGCTTGCCCCCGTTTACTTCCTTCCTTGCGCTGTCGCGCTGTCTACGGCTCAATGGCTGCGCTGCTTGTGCCGCACTTTGTTGCACTTTGGCGCTGCCTCAAAAAACGCTTCAACGGAATGAAATTAGTGTCAAAACGTTGCAACTTCAAGCGACTAGACCAGGCCAACAGGCCTCGCTTCCTCCGCTCATCCACTTGCATTTTCACGGCGAGTAGCTGCCACTTGCCACTTGCCACACTGCCCGTTGCTACGCGCCACTCTTGAGCTTTTGTTTTTTTTTTCTTGTCCTAGACAGCAGCGACATGGCCGAGCGGCAGACAGCTCTGGCGACGCTGATGATGACGACGACAGGGCGAGTGATGACCGGGCCGAGTGGCTTGCCCACAGGCCAAGAGAGAGAGGGCGTAATCGCCCTGCTCGTTATCTGGATTGCCGACGGCATTTCTAACAGCAGCAGCAACAAGATTAGCAACGGCAACAGCAACAACAGCAGCAGCAGCAACCTTTGCTATGCGCCAATGTTGCTGCTGGAATTGCAGTTGTTGCTGCTGCTGTTCTAGCCTGGCCAAGGCATTTTTAGCTGATTAGGAATGCACTGAAACAAGCTGAGTGATAAACCCGAGGATTTCCTGCAGCTTTATGAGTTAAATTAACTCTCTCTGTGCATAGTTGAAAAAGGAAACTTTTCTCGAGACAAACTAACGAATTTTCTTCTGAATAAAAGCACAATAAATGGAAATATTTATAGAGCCAGCTATACCCAGACTGACACTATGTAGATAAATAACACAAAACTATTAAAAAACTCTTAGGTGCAGCCAAAGAAATAAACTAGAAATTCCACTCCGGCAAAAGCTACAGGGTATTTGGCATGGTAAAAAGCGTGGTCGCAACGCTGAATGAATTTGATGAAGTGGTCGCAGGGCGGACAAAACAAAAGCGGGGAACGGGGGCAAGCGGAAAAAAGGCAGAGAAAAGGGTATTCATTGGCTAAGGTGAGGCGAGTCGAGACTCGACGTTGTTTTTTGCCTTTCGCGCTTTGCAACTTGTTTACCGCTGAGTTTGTTCGTTTTTTATTTCTGTTTTTTTTTTTTTGCTGCCATTTTTGCTTTTGCCTGCAAATTGAATGGGTTTTCGGGCCGAGTGCAATGCCCCAGCCACAGCAACAGCTGCTGCAATGGAAGAGAGTATGCAGCATGGGGAAGACCGGGTCCAGTTCTGCACTAAGCGAACAATTTAAGCATCGCTTTGATTAACTTCAATCGACAGCGGGGTATCTTATTCAGAATTAAAATTTATTGCCAATTTGTGGCCAAATTCGATTAAGCTTAAGTTCGCGAACACAAAAGGCCGTGCGAACGGGCCGAGGGCCGTGCGAAAGCAAATCAAATTGAAACGAAGCCGAGTCGAGCCAGGGAAAAACACTCAGCCGGACATGAAAGTGAGGCTGGGAATTTAAATCCAATAGATAAAGACACAGGCACAGGCCACAGGGCAGCTACGTCCACACTTGCCTGCGAGCTGAAACTTGAAAAGCTGTTGAAGTTTATTGGAAAAATATTCAAATCACGTGGGTGGTCTCAGCACATTGAACCGGGCACAGGCTGTCGATATCTCTGCTCCCTCTCTCTCCCTCTCTCTCTCTCACTCTCTCTCTCTCTCGCTTCGTCTCGAGTGATAAAAACGGCAAAGAAATTACTTATAGATTGAATGAAATTATCTTGGCCAGAACGAGAGCGACTCGTCCATTCCCTTGCTCTATATATTTCTGATCAATTTAAATGCCAAGCTAAGACAACGAAAGCTCTTCGCAGGCGTTGCCTAAGCCCTTGGGGCACTAAGTCCACGGGCATTTGTGCACACTGTGCGACTGTGTGTGTGAGTTGGTCTGTGTGCGAGCGTATTTTTAGCTAAGCATGTAATTAAAATCGCAGTGAAGCAGTGAAGGGCAATGGCGAATTGATGAGCTTGTCGTAGAAGGCCTGAAAAAAAAACTTATCTAATAAGTGTCAGACGTGTTGGCAGGCAGCTAAGCAAATATGGCCAAAACTGTCGAATGTGGCCAGTACACGCAACTGGCAACTGGCAACTGGCAGCCGGCAACGTGACGCGGCTGAGCTGGCCGAAAAGTTTCACTTTTCTGGACACGCATTTTATCACGTTCTGCGTTCCCGTTCCCGTTCCCGCTGCCGTTTTGAGCCTTGTTCCATGCGGCTTGTTTATGGCTGAACGCAACGATTTATGTGTCGCATATTTATTTATGAACAGCAATTTGCCGCCAGCTTTAAGGCCAGACTTCCGCCAGCAATCGTAAATTAACGGCGACCCGGCCTACCGTTAGAGCGGGCGAGAGCAGCAACAAATGTAAATAGTTCAATAACAAAGGCAATGCCAATAGAACCAATATATATACTATATAATCCCCCCCCCCACTATACGCCAACACACTTTTGTTTCTCCCAATTTCAATCGCCATAACAATAACAAGCTGCAGGCCCTGCGCTCGGGCGCCTCGAACAGCGTCTGGGGAGGGCAATAACAAGTTGACATGTTTTATTTATGGAGCAAACGTAAACGGAGCGACGGCAGAGCGACAGAGCGACACGGCGACACAGCGTCGAAGCGACAAAACGACAGGGAGAGTAGCTGTTAAAATTGTTTTAATTTGCTGGCTGCGTAGCGACAAGAAAATGTACAAGCTGCTGTCGCAGTGGATAGGTCAGGGGTTAGACGGTCACATGGGACAGAGCTGCTGTCAGTTTAGCCGTTTTATGGCCAAGACAGCAGGCAGCTAATATAAGTAAGTTGACAATATTTCAATTGATCAATTGTTACTTGGATTATGTTTGGAAATTTGTGCGAAAATTTAGTTGCAGTATCGTCTGCAATGTAAATAATTTTCAAGAGTTATAGGGTAGGTGGTAAGTCTGGTAAAATTTTAAATTAAGCCTAAGTGGGCTGTTTATTTTGTCACAATATTTGAAGTCTCTTGCGCTTATAGTCTCTGAGTTATAGACGTTCATACAGACAGGCAGACACGTAGACAAACAGATATGACTTCTTATACTTATCAAGTATATATATAAATTTGTCAGCCTGCTACACATTTTTTAACTTGCTAAGGATGGTTGAAGCTCTTAAGAACTGCGCAATCTTCTAGATACATATTTTAATTTGATATCTATAATTTTTCTAGTTATATATTTTAATTTGATATCTTCAACTTTCATACACCTGCTCACTTAACTTTTTGCATCGTCCATTCATTTATTTACTATATTACACATAAATCATAGGAACCCTGACAAATTTCGAGCTAAACAAGACTGCCAACACCAGGTCAATTCGTATCGAGCTCGGACAATCATAATAAACTATGAGAACTGACAACTAGTTAGGTTTTCGCAAGTAGAAATATGATTAATAACTCGCGCAGGCTGGGCGTGACTACGGCCAGTTTTGGCTGCTAAATGGCTATGGCCTGTAGCTATTTGTTTTTAAGCATTTAGCCGGCGACAACTCTGCTCAGGCTAGGGGAAACTTACATACACAAACATGACTGCAAATGAGGCTCGGTTGTTCTCGTTGTTGTTCTGCTCGCTCGGCTTGTCGTCTGTTGTTGTTGCTGCTGTTTGCTTTGCGATGTTGTCGCTGTTGTTGTTGTTGTTGCCGGTTAAGTGACCAACGGCCAAAACGCTGTTCGACCTAAAGTAATAATTCAATTGCGCAGAGCGGCAAAGGCAGCAGCGCTGCAAAAGCCAAGATTGATGGGGCGCATTGAGAGTTGCTTTTGGCGACATTTGTGTGACGTGTTGCCAGCGTCTTGCTGAATTATGTATGGGTGTGTGTGTGTGCGAGAGAGAGTGTGTGTGTGTGTGTGCTTGCGTGTGCGTTGAGGCGCAAATGTTCAAGCTGCAAACTTTGTCAACTTTGGCTAACAGAAGAAGGCGAACAAAAAAAGCAGCAAAGCCTGAAGTCGGCACTGGATTTAACTTGGCTTTGCGCGACGGCAAGTGCCAGAGGCATGGCCAACCAGTCATAGCTGCCCCCAGTTACTGCACACACACACACACACAGACAAGAAACACACTTGGCAACTCTCGGCTCTAGCTAAGCATTTATACGCATTAAAGCGACAGTCAACTTTTTGACCAACTTTGCCTCGCTCAAGCTCTCGCTCGCTGCCTCTCTCCCTCTCTGTCTCTCACTCACTCGGCAAAGTTATCAAAAATTCCACTTGCGCCGTGAATCAAGTGCCATTTACTGATTGTACAACGGCGACGTAGACCATGGCAGCAGCAGCTGTAGGAGCAGGAAAGGCAGCAACTAAAGCGGGCTCTGCGCGCACGGAAAGCAGCTCCTAATCCGCTTCACATTTTATCAGCATTCTGACACTGCCTCAATGTGTATCTATGTGTGTGTGTGTGTGCGTCGGAATGTGTGTGTGTGTTTGTGATCACGCGCATTCATAAGTTGGCCTAAGCCCGGCCCGAAGCGCTTTTAAGCGCTCTTAACGCACAAAACTTGCCGAGTTTCGAGTGCGTCGCTGGGTCTGATGATGATGCTAAATCGACGCCTAATGCCGCATCTAAGTCCTTAACTACAGCATTGACAACTGGCGCACGTTGACATTCCCACTCTCAGTCGCAGTCTCTGCCAGCTCTCCCCTCCTCTCACTCACTCTCTCTCTCTCCGCGCGCCCGACTTGTCCAGTTCCGTAATGAATTAATCGACAGCTTGCAACGCATTTACATTTGGAGCACGAGCCCAACTCAGGCAGCAGCTTTTCTATTACTTTCATTTCTCGTTCCACTTTTCTCTCTCTCACTCTCTCCTGCCAAAAAGTATTTAAGAGCTTTTGCCTGGGCAACGTGTTAGGATGCTGCAAGAATGTGACACGCGCAGACTTCAGTCGGCTGCTTTGATATTTAAATGCCTAAAATTGGCCTAAAAATGCAGTTAGTTTAGCTCGGTCAAAGATGGAAATTTATGCATTTCAGTTTTCAACTGTATACCCTGTAAAATAGCTGCGTGTTGGCTACAATTGAATTGATCGGAAATCGAAATAATAAAAGTATCAAACAAAAGTATCTGCTGCTTCTACGGCATCTCTTAGTCGCGTAGTTCTTCCAAAAGCTTTCGTTGCCTCTGCTGTTGTTCTTTCATTTGCAGCTTATTGTAGTGGAATTTGAGCAAAATTGTTAAATATTTATCTTGCTGCACACCCTCATAAGCATGAGCTTGCAGTTTGTTGCTAGCCAACATTGTAGGAATATGGCAAAAGCCGAGCAAAGCCAAGCACCGCAAACATTGCGCATACGACGCGTTGCCCCCACTGCAATTGGGAATATCAGCAGCGATTTTGGCAAATTCGAATAGAAACTCATATACAAAAATCATGACAAATAGAGCAGGGCAGGGCATGGCAGGGCAGGTTTCCCTCCCTGCGCTGCAAGCCAAGTGCTTTTTTCTCTGTATTATGTATTATGCAAATGCGGCAAGTTTATGCTTACGTATGCCTCTGCCACATGCGAGTTTTAAGTGAACTTCGAGCATTATTAAAAGCAGGCCCCCAAAAAATATTGCATAAATTTGCCGGGCACAGGCCTAAGCAAGTGACAAGCTGCAGGGCTGACAGGGGCAGAGGCTCGGAGGGAGACAGGCAGGCAGTGCAAATAAGCAGAAAAAAGACAGCCTGAGGAGAGAGACTGCGTATGCTGCACACAAAGCACACAACAACTCTCGTTCGCAGTCAGTTGAGTTAACAATTGCAATTTAAGCATTCACGTTTCTTTCTCTCGCACTCTCATCCCCTTTTTGGCCAGCTTTGTGCATTGCGAACTGAACTTTTTACAGTCACTCTTGCTCTCCCATCCACTGACAGATAAATCAATCAAAGTTTTCGTCTTTTTTCTGCATGTGTGCCACAGCAAAAGAGTGTGTGTGATAGAGAGGGAAAGAGAGAGTGAGAGCGAGAGAGACATGTGCAAAATCGAAATGTTATGTGCAGTCAAAGATTTCCAATTAAAAATTCCTTTTTTTTTGCTTATTTTTGTTATCTGCCGCACAAAGCAAAAATTGCTAAATTAGCTTAAGGCGCTTTCAGTCCGACTATTTCTCTCTACATCTTGCTGTGCCTGTATCTATGTGTGTGTTTGTGTGTGTGTGTGAGTGTCTGTGTGAGTAGTGCGCTTAGCAGCAACTTTTGTATAATCGAAAAACTTTTGCACTTACACAATGAAAAGCGCCCATTGGGCCAATGATTCTCAACAAAAAGCCACGCAAATTTGATGTGGCCATAACGATATCCGGCTGCACATTATGCTGATTCCTAAGCGCTCCCACCCCCTTCCACTTCCATCGCTCCCGCACTTCACCATCCCATTAGCAATAATAATTTCCAACAAAAGCGAAATTCACTCCTTTGACGTGCAATTTTTCCAGGGCATAATTAATCATTCTCTCACTCGGTGTGGCACGAACCGTCGCAACCGGCGCTTGATGCCAACTTTGAACTAAAAATCGACATCAATTTTAATTTACTTTCGGGTTAGGCGGGAAGGAGGATTCGGCTTAATGATACTCGTGCAATTAGCTTGGGTATTTTTTTTTGTCGTAGAGTGCGCGTTGGCAATGCTGATTGTTCGATAATCAAGTATACGCCGCGTGTTGCCGAAACTTTTGGTCGCAGCATGCCGCGGCGTGATTTGCGTATTTTCAATCTGCGCTTCGCCGAGCGCCTCGCATCGCTTTACAGTTAACAATTTGTCTAGGGTATTGCGCATTTTAAACAATTTGCGGCCGTATCAATATTTGCCGAATGTGTTTTGAATATGAAATGAGAAACGGGGCTGAGCTGGCAGCGTGATAAATAAAAAGGGCAAGGGTAGCGGCTTTTCTGCGCTCTCTCCCCTCTCTCTCTCTCCCTCTCTCTCTCTCTCTTTCTCTGGCTTCCTCCTGCAGCGCACTCTCTGCCCACACTCCAAACACAACGTGTAAATTCATTAAAAATTTGCTGCCACACAGAACGAAACGAAACATGGCGCGCACGCAATACACACAAATCCGCAAAGCAAATAAAAATGTTTGCGGCCCGAAAGGGTAGAACGCGGTAGTGGTAGAACCAAACTTTCGCATGATAAAAGCCTCGGAGCTGCTCTTGGCCCCCGTCCCGTCAATTTCGTATTTGGTTTGGCAAGTGTTGGCGTGGCCGAAACGAAATGCTAAACGAACTATTTGTGTGTCTCTATAAATAAACACGGGAAACCGTTTCTCTCGAACTACGGCCACGGCGACATAAATCGAATCTTATTTATTTTGGTTTTGGCAATTTTTCTAAACCGAGTGTTGCTTGCTTGAAGATAAAATATATTGAAGACCTAAACCCGAACGCATTGGGTTGACCCACCAGCGCAGAGGCCATGCGCCCCGGCCCGTTTTCCCCACGGTCGGTCCATGCCCCACGTTGTTTGTGGTTGCTGCTAATGCAGAAATCTTTTGAATACGCTCGGAAATGGGGTAGGGGTTTAAGGCAGATTGAACGCGGCGGCTTCCCCGGAAGTGTTTGCTTGTTGAGGAAAAATGTTTTTATTTTAATATGTAAATTAATAGAAGCGCAAAAAGTAGGCAATAGTTTTGCTAAGATATAATTTATTTCTTTACAATTTTAATAATACTTTTAGATACTATTTTTTGCCCATTTATTGTGCTAACTTTAAGCATATATTTCATATTGTTATTACCATATTTGCTTTCTTCCGGTTAGGGTATTTCATGGTCGACTCAACGTCGTTTATTTACATTCCTTGTTGCTTTATTTATTTGCAAACAGTTTGCCAAAAATTCGGGTCAACATTATGGGCAGCAATGCGTCTAAATATGCTAAGGCAGCGGCCCGGCAACCCTGACAACCCTGCCACACACTGCGTGCTGTCTATCTGTCTGTTGTTTAGGGGCAGCTTCAGCTTCAGCTGCTTCTCCAGCTGCTACTGCTGCTCCTGTGGTTGCTTTTGTGTCTACACAGTATCCTTTCACACAGAAAATTGCAAACAAACACACACTCACACACGCACACTCGAGAGCTGCTGCGAGTGAGCGCAGCGAATGAATAAATAAATAAGCCCGAGCTGGAGCTGAAGCTGGAACTCGAGCTGAAGCTGTGTCTCTCCGGTCGAGTGTGGGTGCACCCCAAAGTATTCGAAACATACTCGCCGACTGTGACTGACTGTGCTGGCATTTTTGGACAACGACGCAGCCAGTGCGAGCGTATGGCAAATGAAATGCCGCGCAAGAATTTATAGAAATTTATTTGTATGTCGACTCACTGCCCCTGCGCCTGCTGCACGCCCTCCCCCGCCCCTCGTGCTGGCTGCAAAGCAAACAAATCTTGAAACGTGCCCATGGCCTGGTCACATGATGGCAGTCGCGCGCACGGCCGGGCACAGACACACCAAATACAAATACACCCACATTGTAGTGTGTTGCCGCTGAGTGTGTGTGAGTGCGTGCGTGTGTGCACGGAGGGGGGGGTAGTGTGTGTAGGTGGGGTATACCACACGGGACACGCACGCACATTTGGCGAACCATGAAAGCGAGCCCGAAATTAAATTTTCGCAAATTTGATTTGAAACGCGTGCGTGGGAAATTCATTTAACGCGCTCGCCCAACTGCAGCGTCGAATTGCGTAACAATTGTAGCTGCGTTTGGCTATATAATTGCCTGTTTATGCCTCAATCAGGTTAGCCACTCGCCGTCTAGCGACACCCGCAGTAATTGTTCCCCTGCTGCGGCTGCGAGAAGCTTTTGCAGATTTCGCTTACGTTGTGTCACGTCTCTCAAAATATGAGAACGTCGACGGGTTTTTAATGAACCAAAAAGGTAGAAAGTCACAAAACTAGAGCAGGCCAAGCACATACACTCACACACAGAGAGAATGTCCCCTGGCGAGTGCCGAAAAGGACAAAACACACACAATGAAGAACTTCACAGTTCACTCTGATTAATACATACATGCACTAAACGGGCGCTCGGCCCCACTGTGCTCCGGCTAGTGTCGCCTCTAAAGTCCGGCAACAGCGTTACGGTCATGTACGCAATAATTAAAAGTATCGAAAGTTCAGGCGTGCGAGTGTGTGTGCCACTTGTCGCTTGGGCGCGCGGGCAGCCACTCACTGCGGCTGATTGCAGATACAAAGATCGAGAGCAGAGGAGGGGTAGGAGAAGGGAAGCGAGTGCGAGCGACCGCCTGGCGCAAAGATATGCGACGTTACGTATACGACATGTGGCCGTCCGTCGCCGTCGCAGTGTGCTGTGTGCGGTACGTGAGCCTTAACAATCGTATGGGATTCTTTTCTTTTGCACGTGTGTGTGTGTGTGTGTGTGCGGTGTGTTCCAGTTGCCTGGCCAGTCAATTTAGGAGCCTGGCATAGATTGCCAACACACGAAACAAAGCAAACGACAAATAAACAAACAAACAAACGAAAGAACGAGCGAGGGTGAACGAGGGCAGGGAACGCAACAAAACGAAACCATTGCCATTGCCCAGCTCATGCTCATGCTCATTCTCATTCCCAATCCCAGTCGCAGCCGCAGCCGCATTGCCCCTCGGCTGCTCTGTCTCCAGCTCCAGCGCCCTGCCATTGTCCTTCTAGTTGTAGTTTCTCCAGCTGCTGCTGCTGCTGCAGCACACGCTACGTGTGTATAAATAAAAACTTTGCAGCAGTCGCCAGCGGCGCTGCGAGCTGAAGGTAGCCAGATATCGAGATAGCCCATCAGGCGTGCCCAACCCCAGCCCCAGCCCCCGCTCCAGCCCCAGCCCCAGCCCAGCTTGCTAATACACAAAGCACACTTAAGTTATTGTTACTGTTATTTAGTTAGTTTACGCCACTTTGTATTATGTGTCTGGCATAGGTGAATCTGTCTGTGTGTGTGTGAGCTTTGTCTGAAACCGTATTTGCTCTTTATTGTATTGCATTTCTTGTGATTTTCATGCACGCCCGCGAACACAACACACGAACCCCACGAGCCCCAACCAGGCTAAGCATGAAAAACCTCAATCCTGGTCAGGGTTGGGGCTGGGGAACAAACAAACGCTCCACATTGATTTGATTGATTTGAGCTGCGTCAGCTGCGCGCGTGAACTGTCGATAGAGGAAACGATGGAATGAGGGACAGAAGGAATGAGGGGAAGCGACACATAGGGAGAGAGAGGGGATGAGAGTGGGTGCTGCTGGCGCCAAAACAAACACGAACATCTACACCGCCAAAATTGTTCGAAATTTACAAAAAAAAAAGAAGAAAATAAAGCAGGCAACGGCAACGTGCTATGCGCCGCTTCTGGGTTGGGTTGGGTTGGCCTGGTCGACCCAGCAGATGCTCTCTAATTGGGAATCATAAATTTTACGGTTTGCCAAGCACGAAATTAAAGTGCAGAATTTATTTTTAAAGCTAAACACAGGTTGGCCTGGAGATCAACATTAATTTGAGTGGAAGTTTTTGGCAGAGAACGTTGGCTAAATACGCCTGCTGTGTTTAGTTGATAATTTGGAATTATTTGTTGATTTATGGCAGGGAATTGAAATAAACATAAATATACCATAAAATATTTAGCGGATTTGTAAATAATTTAGTTGATAAACGAAACAATTTTCATTAAGATATAGTTTGTATTCGGAATATGCTATATGCTTTTCCCAAGTACTCTGCGCAAAAAGTGTAAAAATACTATGCTAGACACCATTTAAAATTGATGCTCTACACACTTATGTTACACACACCCACGCACACTCTCACACGCTCTGCCCAGAAATATATTTCATAGGCTTAGGTGGAGTGAATCTACTTCAGTTTCAGTTTCAGTTACTTTTTTTTTTCTATTTGGCGCCAGCTCTGTCAGTTACATGAAAATGTACTTTGCATGAATTTGTACAGCGTGCTTGATTTTTTATTTATGCATCAAACGGGCAAACCAAATATGTCACATGGGTGTGCGTAAGCTGTGAACCATCTGTTGTAGCGTAAGTGTGTGTGTGTGTGTGTGGGAGTGTCTCCATGTTTGTTTGCCATATGTGTGGGCGAGCGCACTTTTTGTTGCCTACTTTCAGGCACTTGCAGCCACACCCAACTGCGACTGAAGAAAAACCCGATTAGAAACGATCCTACGTGCTATACGCGCATTGCTTTATAAAGCAGATATTTTAAACATATATATTAGAGCATTTAAGTCGCGTTGCTTACCCTGTAAACTACGAAATTTGCCATTTTTTATTCAATAGGTAACAAAAGAGTTTCGCAGAATTTATTTAGCATTTTGTTTATCTAATCGAGTTGAGAAATCAAAAGTTGCACAAGTTTTATTAACTTTTCGAGCTATTATTATGCTTAATAAAAGTTAAAAAATAATAAAGAGAGAGCCATTCAGTTGCAACGCTGCATTATGCAGCAGAAAGCAAGAAAAAAGGGGGCACCGAGTGCTGTTTTGTGCGGGCGAGTTATTTGCGGAAAGACTGAATGAGGCAGTTAATAAAGGCGCCAAGTGGGCGTCGGTAGAGTCGAGCATTGTCAACACAGGCAGAAAAAGAGCGAGAGAGAAATGGAGAAGACAAAGGGAACAAGCAGCAGGTGCTAAAGGCGCACAAAAGAGCACTTACTCAGCGACTTGGGCCGAGAAGCAGGCAGCTCATCAGGTCTGACCCGGCAGCAGGACAATCAATGATGAGCTGGGCAAATGACAAATAACATGATTGTCAAGTGAGCAGCAGGGAGAGAGAGAGAGCGAGAGGGAGAGAGAGAGAGAGAGAGAGAGAGTGCGAGACACAGTGATAGGCAGCCAGCTTGGTCCTTCGGGTGCGGCCCTCTAAGTTGTCGCAGTTAATGTTCACTGCGCAAACATTTTAATAAAAATGTCAGCTTATCCCTGCCGACAGGTCGCGTGACACGCTGCCAGCGACAGGAGGCGGACGGTGTGACGGCGCGACGTCTGACGCAGCCAAGTCAAGTGTTTCTGCTGCCAGGCCCAACTGATGTATTTATGATGAGGATGAGGATGAGGATGAGCGTGGGCAGCAGCATGTGGATGGGGATGCTCTGCGAATATGTGAAGCACGTTTTGCGATTTTCTGATTTTTCGCTACAAAATCCATTTGGTGCGAGCCTTTGCATCGGCTTACGGTTTAGTTTATTTGCGTGCAAATATTTAAAAGGCATCCACCGTGCATCGTGCCTCGTGCCCCGTGCCTCCTGCCGTCGTTGCGCTGCCATCAGAAATCAACGCATGTAGGCCTCATAATTCTGTCAGCGTCATAAACGCGTCGCCAGGCTCAACATGGCGGCTGCATGTGGCCGGAATAATAAACGACTGTATCCAATTCTGTTCCGGGCCCGACCGCTCGAACATATGTATGTATGCATGTATGCGGCCCGCACAAAAACACACACACACACACACATGTACACAGACACACACACTCGAGCACAGACACTCCCACAGGCAGGGACAGGCACGCTTTATGTTTTAATTTGATTTGATTTGTGTTGTGCAGGGCGCCGTATGTGCAAATATTGTTAAGGCAACCAAATTTGATTTATCACGCGCCACACGGTGCGCCCAAGGGGCAACAACAACAACAACAACAACAAGAAGAACAACAGCAGCAGCAACAACAACAGCAGACCGCGGGTGTCTTAATTGGTTTTTGTGTGCGAATTTCGGGCGCGCCAAATGCGACGCCCAAGGGGCGACAATTAGCTGCAGTCAATGGGCCTGCACCCCGCTGTCCGCTTCCCGCCGCCCTCGCACTGTGCCTCGCCTGCGGCTTGAGTGTGGTCAGCGGAGTGAGGAAAGATTTAGCCAAGTTGTTAAGTGCCCGCAGCAGCAGCAGCAACAATTACGCCAGCTGAGCTGGCAGCCAAGGCTGACTGCCAGTCTGCGAGGCAATTGCGAATTGCATTGGCAAAAAGCAGTTGGCAGTACGACTGTAGCACACACACACACACACACACACACAGGCGACTGCAGTCGCGACTCGCCTTGGGATTTCTAACATATTCGAGCCGGAAATCGATTTACTCGCATGCCAAAAATAATGGCCAAATTATTTGTATAAAATGGCGAATTGCGCTCAACGGGCGCACACACATCCGCCTGGCAAATTACCCATATCAAATTGGAAATTTGACAACGGGAATAATTTCAATTTATTGTGGGATTTGTGTGCGTCACTGGAGGCGCTGCGTGTGGCAGAGATTGAGCCTCTATGCGTTCTGTGCTTCTATTTCCTACTAATATATGTTACCTTTAGCACCTTTCAACAATCAAAACTCTATGATAAATTATTTAATGGTATTTGATGCACCCAAAACTCTATGATAATTCATTTAATGGTATTTTATGCATGGTTTAACACATATCTTGCATTATTTTCAGACTCCTATAGGGCTTCAAAAACATAGCATCGTTGAAAGTCATCAGATTGTCGCGGGAGATGGCATTTGCTTCATTATTTGACTGTTTCTTCATCAAAATATTATAAATCTAAAAGTTTCCATAATTTTGGCCATCCATGCTACCCCCTTGTCTAATTTTAAAACTCTTCTAGAGCTTCGAAAACCCATAACTTGGTTAAAAATCATTAGATTGTCGCGTTAGATAGCATTTCCTTCATTATTTGACCTCTAGATTGTTTCTTCATCAAAATATAATTTTTCTAAAATTTTGAACCATGCATGCTACCCCCTTGCCTTATTTTAAGAATTAATTAGGGCTTCTTTATTAATTTTCTTCATTATATTTCCCCTACAAGTTCTACTAATTTTTTTTACTAGTTTTCCCACTCATTCTCACACTATTTCTCATCTTACATTTTCTATAGTTTTCTACCAATTTTCCACTCTTAATACATCTCATACTGCTTTACATTCTATATATACTTCTGTTTACCGACTGCTCCCCTTGCAACTATACGATTCCGTATGTTTTATTTCTTCTGGCAAATTGTCTACTACTTCTATAACTATACGCACTTTTCGCAAACCTTTTACTGCTGCAACCCGTCAAATTGCTGCACTTTGCTTTACTGCCGCTTTTACTGCTGTCCCAGCCACAAGTGAATAGGGCACACACGCGCACACACACACCCAGGGGTGCCACTGCCATGTGGCACGTTGTGTGGCAAAGTGTGAACGCGACTTAAGAACCGCAGCTGCTGTTGCTGCTGCTGCTGCTTCTGCTGCGTCAACTGCGTTTGCCTGCGCTGCGAATTGAACTACGGTTTTAATTATGCAGCGTGTGGGCGTCAAGGGCGCGACGAGGTCGTCGCTTGCCAACGAGTGAAAATTAATATAAAATAGCAGAAACTTTGCCTAGTGCATTACGAAATTGTGCGCGCCTCATGGCAGCTTCGAGCCTGCCTGCCTGCCCGCCTGCCTGCTGCGCGCCTGCCTTGAAGGGCTCAAATGCTGCAGCCGCAGCCAAGTGCATAAAATGTAACGGGCCAGTCAGCGGCCCGTTAGTTAGAGACGCGGCAAGCCCGGCGGGCGAGCAGGGCCGACAAGTCGACACGCGGCAGCAGCATTCAGAAACAATTTGCAGCAGATTATGAAAATTGCTTAAGAAATTAAATTGCTGCAATGGGTCGCGCGGTGGCTGAGGCGACTGGGAAATAGAGCGCGGCGCGGCGCGTTGCCTCGTCTCGTCGCGCGGTTCGGGGCAATGGGGTCTTGCGGTCGCGTGGGCCACGGTAAAATTTGCATTTCCATTTTGCGGCCGGCGCGGTCAGGCCGAGGCAGAGAGAGAGAGAGAGAGACAGAAAAAGCGAGGGTCGGCAACGTATCTAAAGGTTTGCCGGCAGCAAAAATGACTTTGATTTGCCTGGCACGTAGCATAAAGGCAAAATGAACAAAAAGGATTTTTCGACGACGACTGCTGCGGCTACTAATTCAATTTGCAATAACCACAAGAATGTTGCCAACAACAACAAAAACAACAGCAAGAGGAAAAACAAGAAGAAGCACGAGAAAGTGCTCCTAATTATGTAGAGCACGGCCAGCATTTTGGTCAGCGAAAGCAGCTTAGCGAGCACATGAACTTTATTAAAATTATTTGACCCGCTCTATGACTCTGTCTTTGCTCATTTCGCGCACTCCCCCTGTGCACTTCTCTGTCCCCTCGGTCCCCGCTACCCCCTCTGCACCACATTCCCTTCGCCAGCCATTTACATACTTTGCAGTTGTGAGTAAAATTTTTATGAGCGCAATCCTCGGGCCTATTTGGGGTCTCCGAGCACGCGCCGGGCCTATAAACTTGCTCGAACCGCATAGCCCACACGCCGCACCTCGCTCCGCATCCCGCTGCTGCCGCTGCTTCTGCTGCTCTTCAATTAGCATAATAGACGCACAATGAGTACAGAACGCGAGGACGCGACTGATCCTTTTGGCAAATAAATAAATGCATAAATACTGCGCGCCCGAGGGTGGACTAAGCAGCGGGGTGGGGGTGGGCGTAAGAAAGAAAGCAGCCAGCACATAAGCATGGTCGCCGGTTTTCGCTTTCTTTTTTTGCTCTCATTCATTTTGCAAAATGGACAGCAGGCAGTCGGCCATCATTTCCGGTTTGTTTACGCAAATCGAGCACATTTCGCATAATTTCCCATTGCCAAAGCCCGAGCTCGAGCCCGAACTTTCATGCATATCAACTTGAGCACACACACACACACACACACACATGTATACATTTATATGTGCGCAATGTTTTTCTTGTGGGAAAATTTTATGAAAATGCTTTGCAAATTGAATGAAAACATATTGACTATGCGCTGGCAATGGCAATGGCGATGGCGATGGCGATGTCGATGACGATGGCGATGACGATGTCAACGATGGCAAAGGAAAACAACGTCGTTGCCGTTAGTCGTTGCTGGGCCGCAGAGGCACAGGGCCAGGGAAGAACGAGACAGAGAGAGAGAGAGAGAGCGAGAGAGAGAGTGAGTAGGGGGGCACTCGCACGGAAGCTTTGCGTTTCAACAGCAAAACGTTTGATGTTAGCACTGTAAATACATGTATATTTGCGCGTATATACCCAACTTACACACACACAAACACACACCCACACACAGTACACACAGAGACAGAAACTTATACGAATCTACGTATTCATGTCGGGTATTTGTATTTGCGGCGAGGCGGATAGGGAATTTCGGGTATTTCGGGGGGCATGGCAGAGTTGCTTGTGCGGTTTTTGAATATGTCTCATTTGAAATTGTTCCCTTGCAATTTGCATGGCATTTGTGTGCTTCTTTTTGCCCTGCCCACGCACACACACACAGTCCCAGTCACGCAATGGCGGCACATCAACATGATGTTTTTGTTATGCCTTGCCGGAATTTGATTTTTAAAGCGGCGCCTAAAAGATGCCACAGTAAATACGCCGCCAATACGCATGGCATACCCAAACGCATATTGAGATTAAATTCACCGCGAGTGGAAGAGGGAGAGAGCGGAAAAACATTGACCCCAATGGCTAATAGACAACATGGCGCATAAATTCCTTGCGCTGCATGGCCCGCCTGCTGCTGCCACTGCCGCCGCCTATGCCACGGCCAATTGGCTGCAATATAACAAAGTGCAACGGAGCGAACATTGAGAGCAAAACAAAAAAAAGCACAAATACAAATACAGCTACAGATTCGCAGTGTAGCTAGGTAAACGACATAGGCAGGGCAGGGGGCGTTGCACGAGACTAGTCCGGACTCAACCCGACCCGGCCAGACTATGCCAGCGATTCGACCCGGCGACGACAAGGGCGAACGGGCGCAAAAACCATGCAGGCATAAAAGGAACAATAACAGCAACAAAGCGGGTCAGCCAGGGGGTGGCGGGACGGTTTGGGCAGCATGGGTAGGGTATACTGCTGTGCAGAGCTTTTACATTTCAACTACAAATACACAGAGTGCACGTACGTGTGTGTGTGTTTGTGCGTTCGTTCTCATGTCAAAATGGGGGAGTTCGAGCATTAGCAGCGCATTGTCAAGCAGTTTTGTAGTTTATATCTATGCTAGAGCGAACAACAACAAAGGTATGTGTGGCATAAGGGGTGTAATACGACAAGCAGCCTGACTGAGCTGCAGAAATTTTCGATTTAACTTGATAAACTCTGCGAATTGCGGTCTAGCTGATCAAATAACATTTCTAATCATAGCAATAAAGAAAAACAAGAAAAGTAAGAAAACAAATAAAGTAATAAAAATAATTAAAATAATAAAAAAAATAATAATAAAAAAAATAATGAAGATAACAATTTAAATAACACATGATATATAAAAATAGTAAGACAAATAACAAATAAATAATTAAACTATAAACAAGTCGGAAAGGCTACAGTCGAGCTGACTCGACTGTGATATACCCGCTACAATTCTTCGGAAAAACACGTGCCAAATGTGAACAATGCGTTCTTGCTTTTTATTTCTTTCCGTCTCTAATTTGTTTTGCCTATGCAAGTTCCACTCGATTCTTATTGGATGTTGCCCTTTGCTTTTATTACTCTGCAGTTATAAATTATGCATGTGTGATAGAGACGCCTATACATACATACATATATGCTGCCTCACAATACATCTCAACATATCTAATTAGATTTGTCGTTTGTATTTTGTGTTGCTGCTCAATGTCTCTTTCGATTTTAAGTGGCTTTAAATATACTAAAAATTTATTTTGAATTTTGCAACACACTATAAAATAAAAAAAATATAAGATACAAAAAAATAAATTTAAGTCGCCCAGGCACACCCAGGAGTTGAACTCCGGACGTCTCGCTGAACAGTCAACTACCATCACCACTCGACCACTGCACTTCTTTCGCAATAACCGATAAAATTGCACCATGAATATTTTCGGTGCACATAATTAAAAAAAAAGTTGCCACATAATTTAAAAAAAAAGTTGCCACATAATTAAAAAAAGTTGTCTGCTGCTGGTGTTGAACTCGGGTACTAACATTAGGAAAAACCGACACAGGCACATGGCCACAAGGCAATACTATTTCTTGAATATCTTCCTTATTTATCGGCCGATCTTATTGAAACTTTCGCAACACGCCCGGATGGTGGTTTTTATCACATGGATAAAAAATGAATGCTGTAGAGCTATATTTGCAGCTATTATCGATTTATTATCGATTTTTGGGGGCGGATGGAGGCGTGGCAAAAATCCAAAATAAACTTGATCTGCGGGCATAATTAACACATATTGTCTCCAAATTTGGTAGCTCTAGCTCTTATAATAGCTGAGATCTAGGTTTTCATACGGACAGACAGACGGACAGACGGACAGACGGACAGACGGACAGACGGACAGACGGACATGGCTATATCGACTCGGCTGTTCATGCTGATTCAGAATATATATACTTTATGGGGTCGGAGATGTCTCCTTCTGCCTGTTACAAACATTTTCGGTTGGCACAAAGTTATAATACCCTTATACTCTTCGAGTAGCGGGTATAAAAATTAATATAAAATTAAAATAAATACTGTAAAACAATGAAAATAGTTATACCAAAATAACAATAATAATGTTAATAAATAAATATACATACAATAAAACAAATGAAAGATAAAACAATGAAAGAAAACCCTGCAAAAATTGTTTTTCACTTTTTCATTTATTCAAATTAAATTATTCTTTATCTGCAACTCTGCCCAACTCGCTCTCAGCTCAAAAACAACCGCTTTCCCCTGCATAGTCAAACAAAAAGTGCCGCCTCTAATCTTAACAAGCGCCGCTCCGTCCCGAATAGCATGTTCGTGACATAAAATAGAATACATAGAACTAAGTAAAGCTAAACAAACGCTCTTGCTCTGTGCCTCCATCTCGAAGCGGACCGTAGTTCAGCCTACATTTCGGTTGTCTTGCATAATTAAATCAGATCACATTTTAAAATTCCATTTATATTTACCTCTTGTCCGTCGTTTGGCTTGACGGACGAGCTCGTAAATCATGATTAAAAGCTTCGGGCGACACAGGAAGAGAAGACATAGAGATACAGAGAGAGAGAGAGAGAGCGAACAGAGTCAGGCAACTACATCTAACCCAATCCGGGAGCAACTCGAACTGGGAAACTCGACTCCGACTATGCCTAACACGTAGCGCAGCAACGACAAAGAAGCGAGACAAGTTTAAACAAAAAGCGATGTGGCCAGCGAGACGGCAAAGCGAGCAGCTTGCGTTCCTGTTGTTGTTCTTCTCGTTGTTGTTGCTGCTGCGGACTGAGTGACGAGGACGCCGGCTGGGCGAGATTCAATTCTGGAGATACAAGTGGCAAACGAGCAAAAGGAGCAGCCGCGCACCCGCCAAAGTCGCGCAGTCACAGCCAACGACTGCGGTGACTCACTTCACACACACACACACACACACACACACTCGCACACACACTAGCAGAGACAAAAAAAGAAACGAGGGGTATAAAAACTTGATACGGCACAATATTGTACATACTCTACTCGTGCTTATATCGCATGTTGTTTGGCTTGTATATAAGGCGAGATAAATCAAATGTGGCGAGAAATTGCAACAACAACAATGAGCGCAGTGAGAAGCAGCAGAAGCAGGCAGTCGCCAGGGCTGCATGATCAAAAAAAGAACCGGGGAAAATAGTAAAGCGAAAATGCGAAAAATTTATCCAATTTGGTAAAAATTTAGGTCAGCGACGGGTAGAGCAGCGTCGCTGCCTCAGCGCGCCTGGAAGCGCCACCAAAAACGTCGGCAAAAGCGCAGCTGCCATTGTCGGCGCTCGGTGTGTGTGTGTGTGTGTGTGTGTGTGTGAGAGAGAGCACACACAGGAAGAGCTCAAGTGCAACATAGGACAAGCGGCAACAGCAAGTGCTGCCGCAGCCATTGTCCTGCCTTCTTCCTTCTGCTGCCTTTTTATCAACTGCTTTTGTTGTTGTTGCTCTGTGTGCAACTTTTAGATAGCTGAGATATGCAGCGTCCAGGCTGGAAAACTTCAGCGCCAGGCCGCCACAAAAGTGAGCCATGATAAATATGGCACAAGTAAAACGGAGAGTGGGCGGGGCTGAGGGCAGGCGAAAGCGGGAACGAGCGAGCACAAGATGAAAACATAAATATGAAGTGACACAAAACTTGTGAAAATGGC
This sequence comes from Zaprionus inermis, assembly GCA_018151445.1. Lineage (NCBI taxonomy): Eukaryota > Metazoa > Arthropoda > Insecta > Diptera > Drosophilidae > Zaprionus > Zaprionus inermis. Next base: position 994,345 of record JAECXD010000640.1, on the reverse strand, counting down.
AAGCAAAATGAAGGACTAAGAAAAAGCGAGCGTAATATGCCAATGCACAGAGGCGGAGATAAGCGGGAAAGGAGAGAGGGGGAAGGAAAGAGAGGGTGTAAAGGGAAACAGAGAGAGAGAGAGCAAAGCAGGCGAGCGCGCACTCTTGACAGCTAATGGCACATGAAATGAGTAAATTATCACGTGGTGCAGCAAACTCTTCTCTTCACGTTTCTGCTCATGCCGCCACCCCCTTTCCCTATATACTGCTTCCCTTGTCTACCCTCTTTTACACTCCACTACCCGGCCCTCCCTTAACCAACGCTGGCTAATTTGCAGCGTGTTCGCACGCTCCCAAAAGAAAAACCAACAAGCCACAACAGTGCGTATACGTGATATGCGCATTACAGCGCTGCTGTCTGATTTCGTCGGGGTCGGAACTTGGCTGCCGGGTCTGCTGCTGCTGCTGCTGCTGCTGCTGCTGCTCCTGCTGCCAGTTGCCAGTTGGCAGATAAGCGAAAAATGCAGCGTAAAAAATTGAACGCATATTTCACAAACACAAATGACAAGCAAGGGAGCTGCCGCCTGGCAGCCAACCAGGCAGCTAGTCAACTCGGTAACCAGGTGCCACCTTTGGCTGTGGCCAAGCCAAGGTATAAGGCACGCCCTGCCAAACCGTGCTCGGGCAAAGCCGGCAGACTGTGGCATTTTCTGAATTATTTCACACGATATGAACTTTTGCAACAAGTCTCAATAATTCTCTCGGCTGCCAAGGCAGGTAATGAAAGAAAGCAGGATGCAGGGCAACTGCTACAACGACTGCAACTGGCACTGGCACTGCCTCTGCCCGTGCTGCTGCCACTGCCACTGCCACTGCTGCTGCTGTTGCTCTGCATTAAATCAATGAATCGAAGCGAAGCGAACCGAGGCGGATGTCAGCAAGTTGCCATTTTGAGAAATTAAAAGTGTCCGTTGCCGTTTTCATTTCCGCTTGTGCCCTTCCGTTTCCTGTGGTCGCTTAAAAAGTCCGGTTTCCGTTTCGAGCGTGCAGCGCCTGGACAGCTACGCCTTAAGCCCAGGTAATTCCCCAAAACGCAATCCTATTAAAAAAGATCGCACGGGGGGAAGGGGGCGTTCAAATTGCTTTTTGTGCGCTGCGGCTGCGGCTGCGGCTGGGGCAGTCTAGATGCGGCCGAGGCAGCCGCAAAGTACTCGATAATGATGCCCCGGCTGCGCCATGGGCCACACCGTGCTCGGCAGCGTTTCGCTGGCCACGTTAATAAGCCAGCTAATAACCCAAGGCGACCTGCTGTGGCAAATATGCTGGCTCCGTCTCCGGACCCTAACATAGCAGCATAGGCCTGGCAGGCAATCTGCAAGGCCTGGCCCGCGACGCCTTTACAGTTCGTCAATTTTAATGTGCCACTCGCCCGGGACATACTCGGAAATCGCTGGCAAAAGTAATTCAGTTTTATATTAAAAAGATTTCGGGTACGCAGCACGCTCATTTGCATTGTGTGCGCGGCGCTTGAAAGTAATAAAATAAACAAGTGTCCTGGAAGAGCGTTAAGTGTACAAAAAAAAATGCGGCCCGAGTCGAAAGGACAAGGCAAGGGCGAGCCCGGCTAAGGAAAAGGTAGATCGCAGTAGGGCCCTGCTCGTCGACAAAATGGTGTGAAAGTGATTTATATTTTAATTCAAAAATGAATTATTTAGCACACTTTTTAATTTCTCTTCTTCGCTTGTCGGACCGTGTGTTGATTTTGCTACGCCAGCCGGACGGACCCATCTGAAATTCTGATTACTTTTTATTCGCTTTTATTTGGCAGTTTATTGCATTTGCAACATCCCTCTCCCCTACCCGGGCACCGAAAAGAAATGCAAATTGGTTCGCGCTACATTTAACCGCGCGGCGAGGCCTCCTTAAAACAAAGTCGAAAAAGCTGTTGACACTTCAAAAAGGAAACTAAACTGGCAACTTCATAAACAATTTGCCAGTCAAGTGCAAAGTGGAATACATTAGGCGCGCCGCGACTACGCAATACCCTTAATTATGTACAGCGCATAAATGTATGCTATACTTGAGCGCAGTCCACACTGCAAACTGCGTGGCTTGTCGCCTGCTAAGCATATGCAAATGGAATCGGCGAAGTGCGCGCACAGATCTTGTATGCTCTTTGTGAATGTGTGTGAAAGTGTGTGTAAAATCGACACTAAATTTGAGCGGGACAGGCAACTGCAACTGATTATTATGAGCAGACGGAGGGAGGGTCACACGCTGGGCTAAAAGTCAAGTGCAGAAAACAACGAATGAGAATGGAAAAATAAAACCAAAGCGAAACCGACTAGCTGAATTTGCAATGCTTGTCAGAGACTGCAGCGACAGACAAGCGTAAAAAAAATTTGAATATAAAATGCGTTATGTGTCAGCGGGGGCAGAGGGCAGCGGCGGTGCGGGGGTGCAGGTCAGGGAAACTGGGAACAGAAACGACAATGGGCAGATCCTGCGGCAACAATGAAATTGCGTATGTAAATTTGATGTCGTTACCAGCGGCGTCGGCAGCGTTGCTGAAATAATTAAAGTGGAATGCGCAGAGCAGAAAGGAAGAAAAAAGGGAGAAGGGGAAGTGCCAGGGAAAAGCAAGATGCAGTGGCGGTGCGAAAGAGAGAGCGAACGAGACGGCGAAGTAGTGCAGCAGTTGGAAAGGCAAGCTGAGAGTGGCAGTGTAGCACATCGCAAGGTAGCAAGCAGTGCAAGGGAGAGGGGGCAAAAGAGAGGCAGAGTGGAACCAGGAAGGCAGAGTGTGGCAGCAGCAGCAAGGTCTGTGCGTGGGTAAGGCAAGAGGGGAGACGGGAGCGGCAGTTCAAGTCGCCGTTGCAGTTGGCAGCTCGCTGCCTACCCTCACTTGGCTTCAGTGTTTCTGGCTTTGGCCCTGTCATGCCTTGTGTATTGCCAGCTTTGCAGCTTTTTGCGGCCGTCAAGCCGCAGACCCCTGCCGCCTTCCCTGCCCCTTGGCTGCACAATCCTGCCCACTTGTTCGACCATATGCAAAACAGTTGCAGCAGCAGCTGCTGCTTCGCTCTTGGCTGTTGCATTGCAAATGCGACTGCGACTGCGACTGCGACTCGGAGACGACGACTGTGTCTGACGCTGAGTGCAACTTGTCAAAAAACAGGAGACAAGAGACAAGAGACAAGAGAGAAGAGAGAAGCGCGCAAAGAGATGCAGAAAAATGTGGCAACATGGCGGAGCGGCAGAGACAACGCTTTGCTTTGGCATAAATATGAGTGCCATCAAATTAATATGCGTCGCATATGGCTGACGATTTTGTGGTACAACATGTTAAGTGCATGCAACGGCAGCTGCTGCTGCTGCTACTGCTGCTGGGGGACTCTGCTGCTGCATAATGCTGCCAGCGAAGCCCTCGAGCTGCCTCAAGTCTGCCACGGCACTTTTTCCACATGTCAACTCGCTGGCAACTCACTGCCCTGAGTTATGATGCTTAGTCGCATTGCTGCTGCCGGGGCAAAGATAACGTGCAAGACGTTTAATTTTCGCTCACCTTTCGCGCGACGACTTCGTGACCCCGCTCACTCCCCATTCCCTTCTCCCCCCACTCACGCAGCTCAAAGCTTTTACCGGAATTGTGTGCGGCATGTACCGCTTGCGGTTGACACTCGCTCACTCGCTGCACACATGTTGCACTGTCAGCTCGAGACTCGCGACTCGCGACTCGAGTGAGTGTGGCAAGTTGCGCTTTGTCAATTTCTAAATGGATTCCCAGAGTTGCCACCTGCCCGGCAAGGGGTGTGACAGCAGCAGCAGCACGGGCAGGGCACGGGACGGGCTGACGGGACGGGAAGACCACTTAAAAGTTATGAGAGTCCGCTTTGATTTTGCTGCCCGCCTCCTTTAATTGTTGCGTCACAATTCAAGCAGAGCTAATGGAATGTGAAATTTGTTGACAAAAAATGCGTGAAAATGGTCAAGAGGGGGGCGGTAGGGGGAAGCATAGACAAGGACAAGGGAAATTTGCCTGCTCTGCAGAGCAGATCAGAGCTGAGCAGCAGCAGCAGCTGTTGATGCGGCCAGCAAGTGGCTCGCTTGGCCCAAGATAAACGCAATAAAGGGCAGCAGCACGCTGGCCAAGCTGGCCACGCCCCCCGACGCTACTATCACGCAGAGCTATACGGTCAAAGGGGGCGTGTCGATGGCCAAAGGCGTATTAGGCACGCATCACCGGGCAGCCAGGGCAGCGCTGCTGCTGCTGCTGCTGCTGGGGTCGAGCCGGAAAACAGCAGCTGTCCCATTTGATTAGGCTCACGCGCTGCGAAGGGGCGGCTTTAAAGGATATATTGATAAAGGCATAGCGCATGTCTGTCCAGCTGTCTGTCGGCCTGTCTCCGAGTGTGTGTGTGTGTGTGTGTGTGTGAGTGTCTGAAAGGTGCGTTGTCTGAGTCGAGTCAAAGGCTCGCTTTGACTTGCAATTAATTTGCTTTGTTTTTTACACTTGACTGCGCTGAACAGACACACAGACAGCCGGACAGCCGGACAGCCAGACAGCCTGAAAGCCTGCCAGCTGGAAGGATAAACGCATGGGCAGTGCGTGGGGCAGCGGCAGGGGCGGGGTGCTGCTGTAAATGGGCATTTTGCCGAACCATAAATTATTTTATTAAGCCACTTTCGGCTCGGCCCCTTCGGCACGCCCCAAAGTTATGTGAATTATTTTGTAAAAGTTAATTTCATGCAATAAATTCAAAATCGCGTTGCCAACAACGTTGCGCACTCTGAAGTGTTGGCAACGCTGCTGTCTGTCTGTGTGTGTTTGTGCTTTTTTTGCTGCTCGCATTTTTGTTTTATTGCTGCCTTGTTTTGTTGGCCGTGTAATTAGTTGTAGAAGGCAGCAGCAGCCTCAGTAGCAGGAGGCAACTTGCGCCGAAAAGTATGCAACGCAATTACAATTTCACCAGGTGATTAAATGCTACGTAATTGTTTTTGTTTTTGCCGCCTCGCTCTGTTTCTGCGAGTGTTTCTTTTGCCTCACCTTAACGCTCGCTTCGCATCAGTTTGTTGCCGTTCTGCTAATGGCCGTAATTAGTTGGCTATCATGAGGTACGGGCTGCGGGGCGCGGGGATTGCTCATCTAATTTATGCTCGCGTGTCTTGCCACAGTTTGCTGGCATTGCCAGTGGCAACATTTAAATAAAATCGACTTTCCTTTTTGGCCAATAAAACTTTTCACTCAAAACGATAATTGCCCGCATTTGTCGTTGTCGTCGTTCTCGTCGTCGTCGTCTTTGGTGCTGCCACTTGACTTTGTCTCTGACTGTATGTGTGTGTGTGTGTGCGCGCGTGTGTGTGTGTGCGTGTTTGTTCTGTGCGGCACTTGGGGCATCAATAAAAATCTCTTGATAAATGTCCAATTTAATTTTGTTCTTTTACTTATCTCTGGCCTCGGCTCGGCCAGCCTTGCTGCCTGCCCTCTCGCTCTCTCTCTCTCACTCTGCCCCTTTATCGCGCAGTTGCCCTCTGCGATTTACGCCACCTCCCACATGGATTTCATTTCTTTTATGTGCTCGTTTTTTTCTTCTTTTCTTTCTTTGCGTCGCTTTTTTCTCTCTGCTCTATTCTTTTCTTCTCTGGCTCCTGCCTTGATTCCATTTCATTGCGCGAGACGCTCGTCTCGGGCATTTCTCACACTTTGGCGGCTTCGGTCTTATGCCCCGCAATCATGATATGGCTGAAAATGGGCATATTTGTGCCAGCTAATGTTGACAGCCAATTGAAGTCGATGGCCTGTACAATTGGCCCGTTCCCAATGGCAGCCAAGGATTAAAGTTGTTGTGTGTATATTCCCAAGGAGGGGCCAAAGGAGGCAAGTCAACTCATTTATGAGGGCACCGAATGAGAAGCACTTTCTAATTAGTTGAAAGACAAGATTGGCCCGGATATATAAAACTATTTCTAAGGCAGTTTTACTAATTAAAATGCTGATTAAATATTAAAAATTCAAGTGACCTTTGCAGTTGCATAAATCAAAATCTAGTCATAACATAGTCAAGGTATAATTATATTTTTAAAGGTTTACGCAGCTTTAATTTATGCAAAAAATTTACAGAAGTCTTAAATACACTCAGAAACATTTTTAGTCACACTAAATCAAAAATATTTTATAGCAAAAAATCTTTAAGATATATATAGATTTGCCAACCCTTTCCGCGCTTTACTTATTCATAATAACACGACAAATAACTGGAAAAAAAAATCCCCCGCCTCGTCTAGATGCGCATCCTTGCCAGCTTCCGCATATCGAATCAATGTCTTTAATTTTTTATTCCATTTTGCTTGGCTGCTGCTTTTTTTTTATTATTTTTGCCTTCCTATCCATTAGAAAGTCAAGTACTCTAGTTTCTTTTTGCCCCGTCCCCCTCTCTCGCTCTCTCTCGCGCAGTCTCTTCCTGTCTCTCTCACGCTTCACTTGTGCTTTAAATGTAATTTAATTTGTCTTCCCGTTTCCACTTACAGACATCGCCGCCAGCAGACGGCGTCTGGCGCCGGAACTGTCTAACGGGTAAGAAATATGCTCGAGCTTTGATTTAATTGAACTTGCGCCAGCCGTGGCAGCAGCATCAGTAGCAGCAGGGAGAGGGGAGCGAAGCAGAAGGCCATAGACATTGCCCTGCAACTGCACTCTGCTATTTTTTTTCTTTTTCAGCGTATTTAAAATGCGGTGGCTTATTAAACAGAAGCAGCAGCAGCGGCAGCCGGCGACAGCTAATGGCTTGCTGCATGCCCCACGCTGCGCCGGCCAACACTCCGGCCACATGTGTCCCGCTTGCAGGCCGCTTGCCAAGACGCAAAAATCAATAAATCAAAGCCAGCCCGAAGGCGGTGAGGGGGGGGGGGGGCAGCTGCTGGCATGCGCCGCGTGGTCGTGCTCGAAGGCGACGTCTCGAATGTCGCACGGCAGCGCGTGCCGCGTCAGTCGACATATTTGCGTGCTGCAATGCAAACAATTCCAAGCTTCCCGCACCACAAAACACCTGACACACACACACACACAGTCACTCGCCTGGTGTCTCGTTTCAAGGCCGCAAGTTTACGAGCTGCTCGCGATATGCTGCTGGCCATGGCAACAGGTTAGAGCCAACAAAACAAGCCAAAGCACGTTATGCAAAATTAAACGCTGCAACATAGCTCAATACGATACTCGACGCGATGCCAGAATCTCCTTCTCTCTCGCTCTCGTTCTCCTCCTCGCTCGCCCCCGCACTGTGGCGACCACACGGGTACGCATAGCAGAGCTGCTGCGAGTTGGAGAGCAGCTCAAAAGTTTTGCGTTTTAAAGGCTTAACCCCTTAGCCAGCTCCGGCTCCGGCACCGGCTCCGGCTACATCGGGCGCAGCGGCAGCCCCAGCTCAATCCCAGGCCCCCAGAGTGCTCTGGCCATGGCTCTGCTGCTTTTTTATGCGACGCGCTGTGGGCTTAAAAAGCAATTCCGCAACTGTTTTTGCCAGGCCGCACGCCATGACGACATGTGCGCGCGAGTGTGTGCTCCTATGTGTGTGTGTGTGTTGGCTAAAGCCCCATGTGGAGTCCTCATTCAGTTCCCCCTTCGGGCTACAGTCGAGCTGAGCAATGCCAACAATGCTGTCGTTATCGTCGTTTTCACTTCAATTAAAAGTTGGCAACTTTTCTTGCCTGCTTTACCTAAAAAGGCAGCGAGTTTTACTGCTGCTGCTTTCCCTACTTTCCCTACTGCTCCGTCTTCTACTGCTCCTCCAGCTCCTCCAATTGCCATTATGCAGATTCGTATAGCTGATTACCAAATTACAAACTGTAATGGCAGCAATTGTTTTGTGTACAGCTGGCATATGGCACACGCTAACGTTAAAGTAGGCCGCCAAATTGTCACAGCGAACGAAACTAGGCTGCAACAAGGAAGGGGTGAAGTCGGGAGAGGGCAAGAGGAAAGAGAAGGGCAGCCCTTTGCTAAGTCAAACTGCAGCACCGAGGCACAAGTAGGCAGCTCGTGCTCGCAGCTTAAGTTGCTCGTTTTAAAGCACGTATACGCCGCGTGGGCCCAACGACTTCCGTGCTATTTACGCATCAGCGCATTGCTTGGCTCGCTGCCTTGCCATTGCCTTGACTGTGTGTAGTTGTTGCTGTTGCTGCTTGGCAGCAGCAGCCTGCCCACCTGCCCACGTGCCCCTCTGACTGGCAGGAATTTCCGCGAACGTTAATTGCGACAAGCCAACACGGGATGGCGAGCGACAAAGCGACAAAGAAATACCAACTGACTGCTCCTTCATTACACCTTTTGTGTGCGAGTGTGTGCGTGTTGCCCTTGCTCGGGTGCAGCAATATGCAGCCAGTCATGGAATTGGTAACACATATCAGCTCAAGGCGCGATGACAAGTATATGTGGGATATGTGCAAGTTTTGGGCAAAGAAAGTAGATTTTCTCCAGCATTTGCACTTGAAATTACTGCATAACTATGCACTAAAATGCACAGCATAGTCAACAACAAAACTATGCTATATCTTATCAAACTTATTGCTTTTATAGGATATATAAATATATGAATTTTATCTGCAAATAAATCGATTGTTTGGCCTACGAGACGCACAAAATTAGAACTTATCTGCTTGCAGACTTCAAGCTCATTAATGAAAATGGGTTAGGGTATTTCTTATGTATATTGACTCAGTTATTTTTTAGGATCTTCCACAACAGCAACAGCGACAGCAACAATAAGGGCAACAGCAGCAATGGCTGCCTGCATATGTCGCAACCGCCTTACAGCTGCAATGGCGTAAGCGAAAATGTGGGAAGAAAGAGGGGAAGGCAGCTGGAGGATGGAGGATGGCAAGCATTTTATAGACGCGCCATTGAGCGCTGTCGCATTTTGCATCAGTTCTTTGGCTTTTCGAGCGGTTTTCTATATGTATACAGTATATACAGTATATATATATTTAGCACTCTGCTTCTTCTCAATCGTGTCATTAAAATTGATTTTGCAGCAGCGCAGAAAAAGAGGGAGAGGGCTGCGAAGGCAGGGGCAGCTAAGGCAACAAGGCGCCGCAGTGTGTTGGCTTTTCTATTTGCCAAACGACAAAGAATTTGCTAAATTGCTTTTCTGCTTGCCACACACACACACACACACACCTTGACAAATGCCGGCTACGTCTCCGGCTTGTGCGTTTGGCTTTGCAATTAGTTTTTGCCTTTGGCCGCAAATAAATGCTGCATTGACTGCTTAGTCATTGAAAGAGAGAGGGAGAACAGAGAGAGAAAGAGACTCCCAAGATAGTCTCTGTGGCACGCAACATTCTTTTTATTGTGCTGCACGAGTGGCATTGTCAAGTTATTGTTGCGACTTTGGCAACTGTAACAAAAGCGATTAAAAGTGCCATAAAAACCCCCGGAACCATTAATAGCGCAATAATATTATCAGCTTATGTTCGATGCCACGCACACAATCAAACGGCGCAGGCAGAGGCAGAGGCAGAGGTAGAGGCAGCGGCAGAGGCGACTCACATGCTCGCATGCTGCGTGTAGGAGGCTGCCACTGCCGCTGCTACTGCTGCCCCCCGAAAAACTAAACTAAACTCGACTTTGTCTTTTGTATTTTCATTAACATTTATTGGTTTTTTACTTATACTTCCGAGCATAATAATCTCGTTGGGGGGTGGGGCCGCAAATCTGCCGCCTGGGGGGGGCTCGCTAAGCCAGTGCAAGCTGGGAGCGAGTGTGTGTGCGAGTCGACAACTGTGCCACAATATTTTGAGGTCGTATCAGCGTCATCATAAAATAACGTTAATGACGGCAACAAGGTCGTAAAATCAAAATTTCTGCTATTTCAATGCTGAAACCGCTGCGCGGTTGCCGACGCCAACGTTGATGCTGACGCCAAAGCTGAAAACTTTGCAACAATGTTGAAAAGCGAGAGAGAGAAAGAGAGAGATGAGCTGAGCAGAGCTGCGGATGACGCGATGGCACAGTGTGTGCGCGGCAGTCACTTGTCTGGCACCACGCGGCGTATGCGTAATCTCACACAAAATTTAATTACTTTAAAGCGCAGAACAAGGCGCGGTCACTTAGCATGTAACTCACTTACAAATCGACGTGTGTGTATGTGCGTGTGTGTGTGTGTGTATGTGTTTGCCTCATGCAGCACCTGCCACATTTCAAGTGGATTTGCTTAAGCACTGAGCGATTTGGGGAGGCGATTTAAATAAATTTCACATTCAATATACTTGTAAATTTTATTTAATGCGCTGCCACAGCAACCTGCTCAAGCAATGTGCTCACTCTCTTTTCCTCTCTCTCTCTCTCTCTCGCTCTATGTATGTGTTTGTGCCTTTCGGGGCGCTCAGCATTTTAAATATTCATTAGACACATGGCAGCTGGCATAACGTGGCAAGACAAGCTGGCAAAACCCTTTTTGAGTTGAATTCGGGTCTCAGGCACAGATCAGGCTCGTCGTCATGGTGTCAAAGTGAGCAACGACATTTGAAATTAATTTCAATCAGCGAAATGTGAGACACAATCGGTGCCTGCTGCTGCTTCAAATCGGAAACGTGATGCAGCAGGCGCAAATTTCGCCTGGATTTCGGTCATTTTGTGGGCCATTGTCTGTGCGCTTTATGGCCATGCTCAGGGGAGGAGTCGACCAGGCTTTTATATACTATATATCACGCGATACAGATTTTATCACTCGAACGTTAAAATGTCGTAAATGTCTGGCAACACGCGGAGCCTCTGCCATTGTGGCCTAAGTAAATCAGCATAAAACTTAACCAAATGAAGACAATCAAAAAGTGACCAGGCCCAGAATTGCATATGTCTATTTAGACATTCTGCAGTCGAGGTGGGAGCAGGAGCAGCAGTGGAAGCGGAAACACTCCAGAATTGAGTTACAGACGAGGCTGCTGCTGTTGCTGCTGCTGCTGCTGGTAGCACTTGTTTGTCCTCATCGTAACTGTGGTTTCTTCGACACACACACACACAAGCTGTGCGCCTCAAATTATGCCATGCTGTCAGCCCTGGAGTTTGCCTTTTGGCCTCGTTCTCGCAAAATATTTGCAGCAACAGCAGCAGCAGTGGCAGCAACAACAACGACAATGGCAAAGCAATATGGTAAACTATATAAAAATTTGCCAGGGCAACGCCCCGAACTAGACCCCAGCTGATGGACAAAAGGTCGACACAACGTCAGCGTCATTGTCGTCATTGTGCCTGGGCCTGGGCTTGGGCCTGGTCAAGTGGCAGCGGGACGAAGCGGAGAGCAGACGGTCAGACGAGCCGAGACTGACCGAAGCAGCATAGCCACAGCAACAGCAGCGGCAGCAGCAGCAGGCACAACAACAACAACAACAACAATAAAGACTTTTACTGTCCTAATAAAAGACAAACAAAGGACTGCTCGGCGTAGCTACTGCTCTGTCTCGGCCGGGGAGCATTTTCGTATCGCAATTTTCATTATTTTATTTGCCTATAAACGAAGCCATATTTCTGCAAGTGTAGCACACACACACACACACAAATTCTCCCACACATAGCTTAACTTGTATCTGCAAATCTAGCTAAAGCCTGAGCTGAGGCTCTGGCTCTCCTCTGCTTTATCTCTCTCGCTCTCGCTCGCTCTCTCTCTCTATCTCTATCACTCACTCTCTGGGCCAGAGAAATTTGTTTATTCGCTTAGTCTACACAAATTTGCTGCAAAATAAGTAATTAAAAATATCATAAAAACGGAAAACGAACGAGTTCTCTCGAGCTTCATAAAAATCAATGCCGACAGGCTGGGGCCGCAAAAACAAATGTTCAGTCGGGTCAGTTGGGGTCAGGCTGCTCCACTTTAAACGATAAACATGCTCGGCGACAACTACAACAACACTAGCAGCAGCAACAACAGCAGCAACAACAGCGACAACAACAACTTGTAAGCAATTAAGGCAGCGTATTGGCCAGCTCGGCCGTCGCTTACTGTCTGCGTGCATCGAAGATAGCACATGTAACTGTACGTTACGTATACGTATATGTATTCATGTATGTGAGTGTGTAAACATGGCTGCCTTCTGCTGCCGCCTCCCTTCCCCCCCACCTCATCCTCACTCCGTTTTCCGCCCGCAAGCGTACGTCAGCAACGGACAACGGCAATAATGTCAGTATCCCTGACGACCTCGTTGCAGCTTTATGCTCTATAAAGATGAAAAGTCAAGTTTGGATTATCAACTATATGCAGGGAAATGCTTAAAGGATCAGTTAGAGATTTTTATAAGTTTTGCAAAGATTTACACAACATCTACGTCTTTTTGTGAGTAGCTCGTAAATCATCAGCTCTTATATCAATATCTTGTACGCAAATTTCTTTATATTTTTACCACGAACTTATTAAACATTATACAATTTAAAGGTTTGACTAGTTTTAAAGAGATGTTTGCCTGATTTTTGCAGTATTTAAAAAGTTAATTATAAATAGCTGCATATACCATTTTTTCCGCAACAAGCTCACTGCCTACTACAGGGTATTGGCGCGTCGTTGCGCTCGCGCGACTTGCGCTGCTCGAGCTCATGTTCTCGAGCCTGTTGTTATGAGCTTACAGATACGACAACAACTTTTGTATCCGTAAATAAATACAATATTATTCTTTTGGCCAAAGTGAATGAAATAATGTGCAGGCAGACTTTGCTCTGCTTTGGGCACCGATTGGCAATTTGGGAGTATTAAGGTATTTAATCAAGCAGTTATTTCGCATTTCGATCGTTCCTCTCTCTCTCTCTCTCCCTCTCTGTCTTTTTTCTATTGAGATTTTTGAATAATTTCAATTTATTTTCTTTGCTTTTTAACTGCGTTGCATGAAAACAATGAAAAGTGTTTTTAACGTGGTTTTGTTTTCGACTGAGAATTGAGGTCGTTGCCAGTGTGCGAGTGAGCGAGCGAGAGGCAGAGTGAGTGAGTGAGAGGGCGAATATGTATATATTATTTTAAATATTTCTGTGTCAGGCAAGTTTGGCTTACGGCTGAAGTGCGCGACGCGGCTGCATGGCACGTTAAATGCACCGCGACAAACAGTTATATGTGTGCCTGTGTGTGCCATTGTGTGTGTGTGTGTGTGTGTGCCTGTGTGTGTGTGTATTTGTCTTCGCCATTGTTTTGCTGAAGTTGCGCTGTGTTAATGAAATGCGTTCGGCATTTTTAGCTGCTGCAACGCGCAACTTACCGAGGCCGAGTGAAAGTTTTCTCTCGCCTCTCTCCCCCTCCCAGCAGTCGCTACCCCCTGTACCCTACTATTCAGTTGCTGTGCACCCACTTGGCGACTGTAATTAAATGCAGCGCATAACTACTGCCAGCTCTTGCAACATTTACACACAAGTGCACACACATCCCCACACTCTCCCCGCACACGACCATTTTTAAAGTTTTTTTTTTTCCCCGAGAATTTTTAGCATTTTGACCTAAAATTTTTGCACCCTTCCCCCCTCACCCGTCGTGAACGTCGACGACGCTGCCGCACTAATGTCAAGTATGCGGCAAGCAGCGCAGTCGCTGCTGGAAAATCAGGGTTTTTATGTCACATGTGCGGCAATTAGGCGCACTTACCATGCGAATGAGTGTGTGTGTGAGCCGCAAAACGTCTCCAACAACAACAACAAACAGACTCGCAGCAATTGCTGGTAATCAAGTAATGCTCATTTGGCAATCAAGGAGAAGAAGCGAAAAAAAATTGAAGGAAAAGCATACGAGTTAAGCTGATAGAGACATGTAGAGCGAGTCGCGGGGGCGGAGAGGCAGCGGGACAGGCGACAGGAAGTCGTTGCTGCACGTCAAATGTGACATGTTAATTCCAGCAGAGCAAACAGCAAACAGAGTGCACCTCTCTCCCCCCGCCATCACAGCCCGCTCCCCACCAGCTGACTGATTGAAGTGCGACGCCTCGACGATAAGCACATTTAACTGTGCAAACGTGACGTCGCCAGGCACACGGAGTCAGTGTGAGTGCGTCAGTGTGTGCCCGCGAGTTGCCTTTTATTTTGCGTTTCCGCAAATCCTATTAAAAACCGTAGCTGCCTACAAATGCGTAAGAGAGGTGTGCGACACTTGAGACTCATCCACACGTGTGTAGCGGGAGAGAAAGAGAGAGAGTGGGTGGGCACGTGTGAGTAAGAGAGTGTGCCAAATTATGTTTTTACGGCTGTGCAAAAAAATATGAAAATTTAAAGCCCACACGAATGGCGAAAGAAACTCAACCCATAAAGGAATCCGAGACTTGGAAAAGTGAAATAATTGTTTATCGACCATTGAGGAACATAAATTGAAAAAGAGATGAGCTTCATATTGAGCATGAAATACAGCAAACAAAAAAAAGAAATTGCCTAAGGAGAGTGGCTTGAAAAGTTGAAAGTGTCAAGATTGAAGCACAAAAGGCAGAGAGCTAACAAAAACAGCCCAGCAAAACTAGAGTTTAAAAAAATATTTTAAATATTTTGTAATTTACTTTAACATTTACTCTCAATTTTATGCAAAGTAGAGTAGAGAGGGAATAATAGTAACAAGATATATCAAGTTTCTAAACAAATATAATCCCCACCTATAACTGACAAGTCTAATTAATAATATCTCATTTTTATTTGTCCGCTGATCTCAGTTCTTATAAAGGCTAAAATGGTCAAATTTGGCATTCAGGTTTCTCTAGACCAAACGCAGCTCAAGCTTATATAAAATATTTAATTTGTTTATCAGAAATTACATAAAATACAGCTTGGCGTTATATTCTGCATCATAGAGAATTACAATTTTTCTTACACTTGCAGACTTTCTTTAAGCCAAATATAGTTCCAACCCAATTCTCACTCCTTTCAGCTTAAACAACAGTATATAAACCATTACAAGTTCCCAATCGCTTTGATTTATCTTCATAAGCTACGCCCACAGATAATTACCCAATGAGTTATTACTGAGCTGGCAATCTTGGAAAACAATTTCGCTTGTGGGCAAACTTGTCGAACAACCCTCGTGCATTTATTTTAATTTATTTGCCTTTTTTTATGCTCTGTGTTCTTGAACCAAAAGAACGAGTTGCCTTTTTGAAAAAAACAAACTTTTTGCTATGCTTTGCTTTGTGCAAAGAGCAAAAACATCGGCAAGAACAAAACGGCAGAGCACAGAGAAAACAAAAATAAAAGAGAGAAAAGAGAAACAGAAGACGAAGCAGCTGAGAAACAGCAGCAGATACAAAAAAAAAAACATTTAGGATGCCAGTTTTGGCGCGTCTGAGTGTGTGTGTCCCGAGCCGAGCAGGGCAGGCTGTCAAAAAGTTACTTATTTTCTTTTTAACAACTTGCATGAGACTTTCTGCGTGCGTCCTTGTGCCCACTCCCCCGCTGCCATCTTCCTCTCTCTCTCTCTCAGCTCCTCCCGCTCATCTTGGTGCCTCGTGCTGATCTGCTGCTGCTGTCCTGATTGCCGTGCGCTGTCTGTGCGGTGTTTACACTGCTTTTGCTTTTGATAAGGTTAATCAAAAGTTTTTTAATCCATTCTGCATACAGGCAAACATAGACCGACACACACACACATACACACACGTACAGGGGAGCATCTCTCACATACGTATGCACGGGCAAAAAGGGATCGTCAGCCTGCTGTGTGTGCTCATTATCCTGTCCCCACTCGCCCTGCAGCCGCTTTGAGTGCCCGCGGCTCGTTCAAACTTCTCGCGCGCAGCAAAGTGAATTTCATTAATGCTAAATTATATGTATTTATTTTCTTGAAAGCCTTACTCCCACTCCCCACCGGAGTAACTACCCCTGGCCTGTGCCAGATTTCGCATTTGCCAGTTCCGAAACCGAAACCCGCTAAACCGTAAGCTTTTTAAAAATCGCATAATTTATGCGCCAAAGTTCAACAAAATCAATTTGGCCACAGTCAGCGCAAACTTTGCAATTACGCGAGACATTTGGCAAGGTGTAGCTGCCCCTTAGCCCGCCCTCGACACGCCCCCGCTCTTCCCCTCCCAACAGTCAGGTGCAAGCAGCGTAACTTTTGCGATAACTTTAAATCATCTAATTATGAGCGAGAGAGAGAGAGAGAGAGAGAGAGAGTCAGAGAGCGAGTCGGCATTTAATTTCCGCTTACACAGTCCGCCTTCTCTGCTGCCCATTCCACACTGTCCAAGTGGCGGGCCCAACTGACACTTTACTTCATTTCTGCTGACTGGAATTAATGGCTTTTGTTGGCATAGTTTTAACGCTTGAAGTTCGACGCGACGCGACGCTACGCTGTGTACAAAATTTATGTTCGAATTTATTGCAAAGTTTATTAGACAATTCGCTCACTCTCTCCCCCATCTATTCTTTTTTTTTTGGCAAGTAATTTTCGCCAAAAGAAGCAAAGAAAGGGAGTCGAATTTTTGTGAAATTTATGAGCTTCATAAATGACCAAAACATAAAGCCGGCTACAATTCGAGCACAACGCTGCGTATGAGCAACGTGCCAATTGCCTTGATGGCGCTGCCAGCGGCCCGAAGAAAATTAGATAGCAAGGGGTAGCTGTAGCTTGGCGAGGGGGGGGGGGGCGTTTGTCAAGGGTTGGGCAACGAGTACGTTGGTTGCTCTGTAACTGGTCTTCACATTACATTACGAAATGATGTCGGCTGAATGCAAAAATGCCATAAATATGAATGAGCTGACGAGCAGCAGCAGTCCGACTGCCCCCGTTCGCCTACAACCCAATGCGATCCCTTTTGGCCAACTGGCACTGCCGCTGTACTTTATTTGTTACAACATATTTAACTGTAGTTGGGCTCCTCCGGCTTTACGTCCGTCCAGGCCGAGAGACAGCGTCTGCACCTGCCGCTGCTGCTGTGCTGCCTGTGGCAGCCTTTTAGTTTTTCCGCTTTGATTTATGTAGGCAACGGCAAAACATTTCAAAAGCAACGGGCAAACAACGCAAAATGCGGCCGAAAGTGTGTCAGTTTCCCACTCGCTCGCACGCCTGCTCCCTCTCTCACTCTGTCTCCGTCTCTGTCTCTGTCAGAAGTTTGCTCATAACTTGCCACAGTCCGCTGCCTGCGGCCCGCTGCCCGCCGCCTGGGCTCAGTGCCTGCCACTTGTTGTGTCTCATCAAAAATGTATTAACGAGCTTGCAACGCAAACGATTTTTATCTGCCAGCGTTGATTTCATTTTGAGCTTGCCCCACAAGCCGCACCCCCCACGCTCCCCCGCATCCCACCATCATCGAGTTGATGCGGTTGGTCCGCAAGTTTGACTTAGATTTGTATCGCCGGCATTTTCAACACGTGCATGCAAAGTTGCCACGGGGCGGGGGAGGGGGCAAGGGGCAGCTGCGGCATCTTTCCCCATCGGCTTGGCAAACTTTTAATGGCGCATTATTTCATGCTATAAATTATAACAAAGGCGGCGCATAAAAAGCGCTAACATTTAGCCACGCCTACGCGGCAGCCCCCGCTCGCTTGACAATTTTAATCACCTGAAACGGAGGCGAAAAACACGAGAAATCTGTCAGCGAGCCGACATAGAAACTGGATTTGGATCTGGCCTGGCGCAGAGCACACCTGCCCGAAGCAGCCTTCAATTGCGGGGGCGTCTTGTAAGACAGTTTCAAACAAAGGAAGCGAAAGACTGCGGAAAAAGTGCTGAAAAAATGCAGGAAAATGCACGAAAATAGCTGGCAGAAGTTTCAAATGGCACTTTATCTTGTGGGTGATGTTGCCACAAGGCTGCTGCTGCTGCTGCTGCTGCTGCCACAAGGCTGCTACTGCTACACTTTATTTAGTGCAACCCGAGAGAGAGAGAGAACAACAACAAGAGCAATAACACGATGCCAGCGACTTGTCAGTGAATTTATGTGGCGAACTATGAGCAAAATAAGCAGCTACCCCGAAAAAGTTATGAGTTTCGTGTCATAAAATGCCACAACAACAACAGAAGCTGCGCTGCCACCTGCAAGGCCAGTGTGTACTCTCTGTGTGTGTGTGTGTGTGTGTGCTTGCTGTTTATGTAAAAAGCTCATTTCACGCTTCCGCTTCCGGTTTCTATTATGCCCGACAACAGCAGCAGCAGAGGCAGAGGCAGCAGCAGCAGCATCAGCAGTCGCATTAGCCAAATGCCAACGTAATGTGGAAAAACAAAATCATAAATTCCTAATAAAATAAATATGAATACTTTTATCCTTGGCTATGTAGCCGACGTCGACGTCGACGTCGTTGCTGTTGTCGCCGTAAAAGTTTCGCTCAATAAATATGCCAAATGCAGCTAAAAACATAACTTCGGCTTAAGCTGGCAAAACAAAAGACAAACCCGTGGGGAGTGTGGTAGAAATTCATACCGACTCCTCTCCTTCCCATTCCCATCAACTCCCTTCATTTCTTGCAGTGTATTCGGCAACTTTTGTGAGGCTGCTGCTAAATAAATTAGCTGAAATTAAATTAAGAAAACGCGCTAATGAGTGCGACTATCGCTGGCAAATCAAATTAAATGCAGTCGGCGTTGATGAGAGCAGGCAAGGCAGTGGGCTGCACAAGGAGCGAGTGAGAGAGGGGGAAAGAGCAGAATGGGAGAGAGAGAGCGAGGGAGAGAGTTAAGCTTGGTTCGGCTCTGGCGTCTCTGCTCGGCTCCAGTTGCATTTGCAGCTAACCACGTCGAGTGAGAGTGGGCGAGAAGCGAGGGAGAGCTTTGTGTGTCACGCTGGCAAAGACAAACATTAACCCCGAACTGGCAAAGGCACGCTTCAATCTCAGTTGACTTTGCTGTTGTTGTTGTTGTTGGGGCTGCTGCTGTTGTTGCTGTGGCAGCCGCGCAGCGTGTCGGCAACAATGTGGCAACATAAAACTATTACCACGACGACATGAACACAACTCCTAATTACCCAGGGATTTGCATTTGTCTTGTGGCATGCACACACTCTGCCACTCATACAAACACTCCCACACACACACACACTCCCACGCAAACACTCCCACACACACGCACAGACTTTCCACACACACACTCTCTCGCTAGCACATCCGCTTATTCGTTGTGTGGCCGCACGTTGGCATCATAAACGTTGCCCTTATCTGCTGCGCCCTTTTGTAGGCAATGCTTTCCATATCGCTGTGCCACGCCCATTGCTTGTCGCTGCCTTTGCCACGCGCGCACACACACACACACCCACACACACACACCCACACACATTGACACTCTCTTTCTTTGCGCTGTCTCTGCGTCTCGGCAAGGCTTCTTTAATTTTATGGCTTGTCGTGGCGACGCCGCAGCCGCCATTTTTCTTTTCACTTCATTGCTGCGCGCCCAGCGCTTTCGTCACTAGCGCTCTCCCTTCCTCTGCCCTGCACTCCATCATTTAATTTCTTCTCCTCGCTTTTAAGCCAGAACGTCATTAGCTTGTCTCGTTTATCTTTTAATGAGTGTAGAATAAAAATCGCTCAAGTATGGCCTGAGTATGGGCCGGAGCAAGGGGGAAAGGAAGGGTGGGGGGTGTAGGAGTAGCTGAGAGGCCTGCCAAAGTATCATCTTCCGCATGCCGCCCCGACTAACTTCAAACGGCAAATTATCGAGGCTTTTACACAGTCACTTTCACTCGCTCCATTGCCGGCTCTGCTTTCTCTATCGAGTTTATTTTGCTGCTTTTATTGCTAGTTCTTTCTCTCTCTCTATTTTCTTGTCTCCCTGGCAACACTCGCTCATGCACTCTTTCAGCTTATTTTTCCCTTACTCCAAGTGTCTCATTCCATTCGTTTCTCACTCAGATTTCAGCCTTATCGCTCTTATTATCACTTTTTCCCTACTCCGATCTAATTCAGTCTACTTTTAAGCCTCTCTCTTGCCTTGACACGCTCTTTCGCTTCTTTCTCTGGCCTCTATCAATGTGTTACGCAGTCTAGTCAAGTTCTTTCCCTACTTCTCTCTCATATCATCATCATAAAGCAATTTTGCTCTAACAAATTTATCTGATCCCATCGCATAAAACTTCTCGCATGTTTCATTAAACATAATGTGTGCTTGAATAATTTTGTTACCAAACTTTTTAAGTTATCCACGTACTATTAATTTTTCCCCTCCTCCCTTTCGCACTCTTCTCTTGTTGGTGTCTGCTTTGTTCTTCTCTTTTATCTAAATGAATCGCTCGCTCGCAGTGCTCCATCAAGCGGTTCTCCTTTTTTTCGGCAGCCGCTTCACTAATTCCACACTTTGCCACAGTTATTTAATTCTACCCACCTTCCCCTTTCCCGACCGTTCGAGTAGATGCTTGCAAATCAAGTATACGCCACGTTGAGCGCCAACTGTCCAGCTATATTTTTAGCCACTTATTCCGCCAGCGAATTTCGGGCGCCGCTCGTCATTCGCATTGTTCTTGCTCAAGCTGCCACTTAATCCAGTCGCCTCGCAAACACTCCACGTGCCCCGCCCGCCCAGCCTGTTCCCCTGTGCATGTTTGCGTGCGCAACGGGGCACGCGTTGTTTTGCTCCTGGATCGCCCTGTAAGCCCTTAATTAAATATTAAATACGCCTAATTGCGCATTTCATAACTCAGGCAACGGCAAAGTAATTAATTATTTAAGTTAAACTAAATTGAGCTGAGCAAGTCACGCCGACACACACACACACGGAAAGTTTCCCCTCGAGCGATGTAAATAATTATCCAAAAATGAAGCCAAAAAAAAAAGTGAACAGGTGAAAAATCGCAAACAAGTAATTGAAAGGTGACGGCTTTGGTTGCCTTTTCAAACGTCGCTAAGGTTGTTAAGAGTTTTCGCTTTATTTGTTGTTTGCAAAATGGAAAAGCCGCTGGCTGATTGACAGTGTGGAAAATGCAAAGTTATTTTACATCCACACACACATACATAAACAGGCTATGGAAAGGGAAGTTGAAACTTGCAGGTGGTAACCCTGTAAATGCTCATTATGAATGGAGCCCGAAGCGTTAATTATGCAAGTTAGCAGAGCGCTTTTCCTATTATTTTCCTACAAGTTTTCTCGTTCGCTCTCTTTGTGGGCGTGTGTGTCTATGTGTCGGTGTGGGTATTAAATTTCCCCGATGATAATCTGTGAAACGAGCGTGATTAGCTCAGCTTCAGCTACGTAGCTTAAATCATTGAAATGCGAACCGAGAAATCACAACACGATGCCGTCCATTGTTGAGCCACAATTTGCGCAACTTTTCAGTTTTCGGTGGTTAGAAAACTTTCGCAAGCCAGAAAGACAGAGGGAGAAGAAGGGAGAGAGATGGCTGGAAAACTTGCCCCGAAAAACTATTTTCATAAATAGCGGCGGACAGCGCCAAATGCAAACACACACACACAGAGAGAGAAAGAAAGGATGCCGGCGTCGTCTGGACTTCGTCATCGTGCTGGCCGACTTTTTTGGCCAACTCGTCGGGGCAGCTTGAATCCTTTAAGTTTCCTTTGTTTCCACAGTAAATGTACTAATGCCCGTTTTTCACAGTGTGATTTATCGGTTTCGAGGTTCACAGTTCGAGTTGCAAATGCATTTTCCGTGTTTGCCCCAGCTCAGGCCGCAAGCCAGGCCAGGCCAGGCCCAGACCCAGAGCCAAGCGGGGACTTTGCCAGGACTTGCCATTCCGGCAACTAACTAATACAAACTTCAAATAGCTTTCCTCCTGAGCTCCCTCTTCTCGCCTTCACCCTGTTCCGCCATCTGTCTATCTCTTTCTCTCTCTCCATCTCTCTATCTGCATTGGGGGAGTGTGCGCAAACTTTTTGGCTTGCAAAATGTCAACTCATTTGAGCTGGCTCTTTCTACCCTACGTCGTTATAATAACTTTGTGATACACTTTGCGACAGATTTGAATGCGCTGCCTGAACATACCCTATTTTTGGCCTGATTTTACAAACAGTTTCACTGTGCTGTTTGCCCAAGTGTTTAGTGAGGGTGCTGTGTGAATCATTTAACCCACTTTAACCTTAACTAAGCATGGGGGAACTAAGTAGGTAGCACAGACATTTCTAGCTGTGTGTATGTCTGTATGAATGTTCAGATCTTAGGCAGCACAAGAACTAGAGGCACCAAATATTATAAAAACATTCGACTGTATTTCACGTGCCTTCATGTATGCTAAATATTTTTGCCACGCCTTCTTAATTTATAAAAAAATCAAATTGCAAGCGTTATTTTAATGCTAGAATTTTTGCTTTTGGTTTGTGCAATAGTGAGCAGCAGCTGCATGATATACGATAATCTAATTAAGATCGAATGGCAAACATAGAAGTTATTTATACATTTGCAAATTGAATTTAGCGACCGTAGCCCAAGCAGTTCGATTTCTAACGAGCTTACAGCAGCTCAGCAATTCAGAAACTATAATCTATGCAAAAGGGATATCGACAAACGTCTGTTTCCGTAATGTCTGCCATAATAATCATATCTAATGTGCGAGTTTACCGTATCCATAATCCGTAATAACTGTGCACTTCCGGTGGTTTGACCGCGGACAACCTCAGTGTGCTGCAATTAACCGGCGTGCGCGCAACGGCAAGTCGAAATGGCAAACCGCGTGCGGTACTCGATTAAATATTGATCTAATGATGGTATCGATAAGTGGCAGGCACAAGTGCTGCCGCCACGCCGAATGAATGGCAAATGTTTACGGAGTGGCATGGGGCACGGGGCACGGGCACTGACCGCAGATAATTAAAGGCCCAACTCTCTCTCTCGACTGTGTTCCTTATGACGATGCGGTCGTGGCCAAAGCAGAATGCAGAATGTGGCCAGATAGTGACACGGATGTCATAAAAGAAATCAATGTCCTTGCCGGAAGTGCCTTGGCAATTTGCAATCCTTTGTGTCATTACACAAAGCTTCCGCAGGGTCGCCGGCGATGGATGTCGCCTGCAGCGACACGCTGCTGCAATCAAAGCAAACTCCAAATCACCAGCAGAATCGGAGAGCGCCCGAGAGCAGAGAGCCGGAGCAGCGATGCCACATTAATCCTTCATTGGCAATCAGGCGTCCGCATAGAGGCAACCTTTGAGGGAACCTGTGATGAACTCTTCGCTTCTGTTTCTCGAACGGAAGTTGTAAAAACGCCAACGCCGCACAAAGCAAACATGACGCGGGGCGAAGGGAAGAAGAAGTGAAGAATTTTTGGTGCCTGTCGGTTTCGTTTGCTTTTATTCTCTCGCTCTGTCCCTCTCTCCACTCTCTCTTTCTTTTCCCTGACTGCCTCATGCCACTTTGGCTAACCAGTGGCACGGAACCGATTATAGTATTCCGTATTCCGTATTTGGATTGAGATTTGCCTGAGGGCATTCGTCAAACGATGCTGCAGAAGCAGAAGCATCGAGCAAGGGAAGAAAGGGAGCCGCAACTGAACTGAAGCAATTGTTTCGCCAAGTTTCCTTTTTCGCTTTGTTCATTATGCGCGGTTCCTTGTGCGCCTTTGTTGCCGCCGCCGCCATTGTGCTGAGGCAGAGCATAAACACTGATTGATTGATTAGAGGCTCAAGACGATAGAGGAAACGAGCGGGTGGAATTATCGTCGTGTGCGAGTGTGTGTGTGTGCGAGGTTGTGTGTGCCACTCTGGCACTAAACCTAATGAGAGGCCCTTGAGCGAGTGTCGCATCAATCAAACGCGCATTTAGCGTCTTATATAAATAAGAAGTGTGCGTGTGAGTGTGTGTGTGAGTGTGTGATTGCATACATGATGGCAACGATTTTTCTTGACTTGCGATTATTGTTTTCGTAATCGTAGGTGAGTGTGCTGCGACGACAGCTTGCGATTAGCAAATGAATCATACTTATAAGTGACTGATTAGCCTCGACAGTCGACCCCAACCAGCCCCAGCCCGTACAGCACTACACTGCGCTACACAAAACACTCGCCTTTAAGTGCGACACACAGTTTTAAAGCCCAATCCGCTGGCCAGCCAATTTGAGCTCATACTTGCGAGATACCTATCTGCTAAATTGGCTACGTGGCCAGCTCGAATTGAGACCGAGATTGGCATGAAATAAACTGAGAGCGAAATCAATATGAGACGCTGTGTCGTTAGAGAGGCACAGAGAGAGAGAGAGAGAGAGAGATGGGGAAATAGTACTTCGATACTGCTGCCTCACTGTGCTGGCTCAGCATTGTTGCACGTCATGACTTCCGCAATGGATACCGGTCAACGTCAACTTGCCCCATTGACAGCCGACTGGGCTGTCTCTCTCCCTTTCTCTCTGTCATTCTACGCTCAAGAAAAACGGGGCAAACTGTGCTGCGGAACAGACCAGGAAATACCCTGGAAATTAAAAGAGAAAGACAAAATCAAGTTTGTCTAGATTGCTTAAGAAATTGCTAAGTAAATCGATACAACTTCGATAAATCGATAACTAATT
Source organism: Zaprionus inermis (assembly GCA_018151445.1). Lineage (NCBI taxonomy): Eukaryota > Metazoa > Arthropoda > Insecta > Diptera > Drosophilidae > Zaprionus > Zaprionus inermis. Next base: position 970,002 of record JAECXD010000640.1, on the reverse strand, counting down.
GAAGAAGAGGTGCCAAACATCTAAAAATTCTACACTACTTATTGTATAGCTCGCTGCATGTTACAGGGTATAGAACTCACTTTATCACATCGCTTGCCGGTCCTCAATCTGGACAACATCTTTCACTCTTCCTCTCTCTTTCTGTCTACCTCACTGCCTCTTTCCATGTATGAAAATTGATACCAAGCGCTGACACATCCTGTTATATCCCATTTTCGGCGCACTGCTTTTCGCTCTCGCTTTCCCTTCGTTCAGCCTCTCATGCTGCCATTTCGGTTGCCCCGTAGCAAAGTGCTCATTATCAGTTGAAATGCTGTCAATCACGGGATTTCGTTTGTTTTGTTTCCATTTGACTTTCAATTGAATTTCTAATTTGAATATTCGTGCTAAGCATACCCGAAACCGAATGCCCTGCTCTGCCCCGCCCCGCACTGCCTCTGCCCATTCTGCCCTTAAGCTTCTGCTGCGGCGCTTATGATGCGTTCGCTGATTCTTCCTCTCTCTCCCGTTCTCTTTCTCACTCGCTCTCCACTCATTGGCAAACTGCAAACTTTATACATAAAAAATTAATTTGATTATTTTTTTTTTCGGGGGCAGGCATTTCGCTAGCGTGCTTAGGATCTGCGTTAATGACGCCATAATCAACTGTTTTATTACACTTTAAAAAAAGTTAAGCTGCTCCACACAAATACACACGCACATACGCTGCGTGGCTTTTACATGGCTTAGCTATAACTTTTTTTAATTACACTTCCTGCATTCTCGCATTGGTTCATGGCCTAAAAGACTCGGGGCCAGGGCGGGCTCGGCATTCTATTCAAATTGAATTAAATCAGGATTTATTGAAATGTTAAGCACCGAAATTATTTTATATCCAGCTACCATAAAGTGGGAAATTTATTTGGGCAGCATTGATGTGAATAATTCCAATGGCTGACAGATATATTGCGGGGAGTTTTGGGTGCATTCGAATACTGTTAGAGAAATGAAGAGTATGTACTGTTTATTTAACATCATTACAAGTCCTAAATAATTTTCTCTGCATATAAATAAAGCTTTCGACTCTCTCAAGTATTTGCCTTCATATACTACCATATCTATAAAGAATCTACTGCTTTATCAGGAAGTTTCTGCCAAGTTTTATACACGCACAGCGCACGCCAAAGTTTATGTCTGTGATCGAAAATTTTAATTAAAATCATAATGAAATAATTGAGAATTTTGTTGTTATAAAATTTATGCGTAATAGAAATTTTCGAAATTCCCATGGCATGAGCAATAACAATAGAAGCAGCAGCAGCAGTAGCAGTACCAGCGCCAGCAGCAGCAGCATCCAACAATAACAATCATGTTGGCCAGCTGCTGGTAGCCAGCGGAGGGGTAACAATGGGTTAACCATTTCGACAAGGCAACCGCAAAGTCCAACGCTCGGATGGTACATCATAATACAGAGAAAGAGAGAGAGAGGGATAGAGTGGGAGCCATGACTTCCTACACTGGAATGGCTGCCTGCTTTAGTCAGTCTGTCCGTCCCTCAGTCCCGCCGTTCGTCCGGCTTTCAGTCAACAATAAAACAAAGACATTAAAGTCGAAATGATGACCCGAACTTAATCGACTTGCCTACAATAATATTTAAATTTAATTTAAATGCCCCACATGGACATGAAGAGATCTGGGCAAACAAATCGAAGTAGCTGCGGGTGTGAGTGAGTGTGTGTGTGACTGTGTGTGCGAGTGTGTCTCAATCTGCAGAACAATTTGCAAAACGATATGGCAGCACGCAAGGCATGAGCCGGGCGAGGTCTCTCGATGGGCCAGCAAAATGCACAGCTCGCAAGGTTCGCAGTTAGTTGGGTTAATGTAATCGTTCTTGTTGTTGTTCTTGTTGCTGTTTCGGTTCGGTTTTTGCGGCTAAGGGACAATAATTTTAAGTCTTTCGCTTAAAAGCACAAAATGATTGGAGAGTTGCTTGGCCAACGACCCGAACTACTGCTCTCTCTTTGCCAACCTCTTTCTTACGTTTTCTACTGTGTTTTTGTTTTTCAGAAATGCTGCTTAAGCTGCGCTCTCTCTATATCTTTCTCTCTCTCTTTGTGTCCCCGCAGCAGCACGTTATGTTTATGCGCTGCTTAGAAAATAGAAAATTCGAATTGCAAGAGCTAAATAACTGTAAGCCCCCGGGGCGATGCTTAAGTTCTTAAGTCCCCTTTGAGTTAATGCCTTGATATCATTATCGAATGCTCTTGTTGTTGTTGTGCTTCTTCAATTGCTGCCACTTCTGCTGCTGTTTCTACTTCGGCTTCAACAGCTTCTTCTGCTTCTCGAAGCTGGCAATCTGCCAGAGTTGTAACTTCTGACCATTAGCTTTTGTTTTTGCGGCCTGGCAACACTGTTGCTGTTACTTATTTGTGGTCTAATTGATACAAGAAAACAATGTGAGCAGCAGACAAGTTGGCGGCGGCAAAAGTTGCAATTGTAGCAGCAGCAGCAGCAACAGCAGCAGCAGCTGACAATTGTTTTCACTGCTGCGGTCAGTTGACACTCGTTCTCTTTTGCTCCTTCGCTTTCCACTCGGTCCGCTTGTCTGTCCAGCTGTCAGTCACGCACACACATTCAATCCATTTCAAATGTCACACACCGTTTGCAGCTCGTCTTCAATCAGGCCTGGCCGGGGCTCACGCTGCGTATGGGCAATGTCATTTAACACACACACCCCACAACGAGGAGCATCTGTGTGTGTGCGTGTGTGAGTCTTGCTTAGTTAAAGGTTTTTCTCTTGCTGTAAAGTTTTCAAGCACGTTCAGCAGCAAAAAGTTTAGTATGTTCTCTCTCTTACTTCATCCTCTTCCCAGCCCTATTTCTCCACCTTCTCGACTTATAAAGTTGTCGCACACACACGCGTACACGCACACACACACACACACGCGTACACGCACACAAGAATAGGGCGTGTCACGGTTTCAATTTGTAGCCCCGTCCAGGCCGCTTATCAATAATCATGATAGCATCAACTCGAAATATGACTTGCAACTTTGCTGTAGTACTCACATCCCTCTCGAACTTCTTTCTTGCAGCTACAAAAGCGACTACAGCAACGGTAAAAATGGCCAACCCAGCCGAAGCAGGCGCTGCCCGAGGCCGGGGACGAGGTCGAGGCGGAGCCGGGGAACGCAGCCGAGCGAAACATGGCCCGCACCGTGTGCCGTCAGTATTCAATATGCTGGCACTGTGCTGCATTATAATCTCCGATTTATTGCTGAGCGGTAAGTAGACTTGCATTAGTCAGTGTAGCTTATACAGTGCCGTATAATATAAATATACCGGGTGTATTTCAACCTGTGCAGCTTGTGTCGATTTGAACTGCATTTACATTTATTATGCCCACTGCATACGCAAATGTGGTTAAAATTGATTATTTAATTTGCAAAATGAGCGTTAATATTATGCATTACAATGCACACGAACACACAGATACACACACACACATCTATGCTTACACACGCGCACTCAATTTATAAAATATTACACAAAATGGCCACGCACTCTGGCGCTTGTTCGTTGAGCTGATCCGGTGACCAACACATTTGATTAATGTTGGTTTGTCCAATTAAAGTTGCCATAATTCCTGTCGCACCGCAGGGCGGCCAATTGTGCAATTGAACCCGGTTTTGGCATCGATAAAGCGCACTGAAAGTTATGCAACAGTCAGATATGTAGCATATGCAGAGTATGTATACAAGAACAAGAAGAATAGATGTACTGAGTGCAGCGTGCCTAGGCCACCAATGCGTATACTTAATATATATTTACTTAGTGCAGAATCATATATGCAATAAATGTAGCATACTTATGGGAGTGAAATTTTAAGTAGAGTTAGGGCTAGGCATATCTCTCGCTTAAAGTGCAGCTAAATTGAATATGCTCAACAGTTTCAGCCTAATAAAATAATTTAAATTATGCAAGGCACATAAAGAAGATAGGACAAGAAACAAGCTAAGCAGTCCCTACTTCTTTCTACTTATTACTACGCGCAACTTGCTTGTTAAATTTACTTCATATCGCTCATACGCCGCGTTATGCACGTTTTGCGGCGCCTTAAATATTGAACACGAGCGCGTGCCGCAGTTTTCAATTAAAGTGTGGAGAGCAGCGGCCGGGGCGACGCGACGGCCCGTAAAAATAAATAACAGATGAATAAAAGAAAATAAATTGCATTAAATTCAAGCCGAATTCAATACAAACTCGACAGCCAGTCCACAGTGCAGAGTGCACGGCGTAGAGTACAGCATCGCGTCGAGAATCGAGCGGCGCCATCGTCCATTTCATTGTCATAAATTAACATGCAAACGGATCTGTGTCCAGAGACGCCCACAATTCCGCGATGTACAGAACGTATGTAATTAAGTTTTTACGCTGCAGCATAATCGAATTCAAATTGCTGGCCGAGCGTGGCGCAACGTGGTCGAGTGGTCGAGCTCGCTCCGAGGCTCCGAGAGCGTCAACGACTTGCCCAGTAGCCTCTCGAATGCATTGCACTTCATTAAGCGCCGCGCGGCCCAATGCCAATGGCGAATCGAACTGGCCGATGAAAGATGGGTAGTGCGAGTAGATGCATGGTTAACTGTGCCGAGCATAAGCTGCTTACCGTAACATGGGCCGACTTTAATGCGTATTTCTTTGTTTCTTCTTTCTTTCATCTCCTTCTGCTGCCGTTGCCGCCGCTGCATAGCCCACGGACTGAAGGATCTAAAGATATTCGTGCCGGAAGCTGTCATCATGGGCAATGCAGCAACATTGTCCTGTCAATATGATTTGAATAAGGTAAGTGCGACTTCCCAGATGGTAGCCCAGGCAGACGCAGATGCAGACGGAAGCGCTCCGACATTGTCAGCGTCGACAGCTTGCTTAATTATTATAATTACTCGCACTTTGTCTTCGTGCGCGTTTGCGTTTGCGTTTGCCTCTTTTTCCTTTTTGCATTACTTCAGGCTTTTCATTTTACGAGCATCTGCTGCTGCCTTCTTCTTCGCTGACTTTAACTTGTTGTTTTTTCGTTGCAGGCTGTGCTGTACTCGGTGCGTTGGTATTTCAACCAGGCGGAGTTCTATCGCTACGTGCCGCGCGAGGCCAAGCCGACGGTCGTCTTTGCCGTTTCGGGCATTAATGTTGATGTAAGTGAAACTAAGCATCCGATCCAAGCATGACCCTCTGCCTCACATCTATTCACTCGTTTACAACTGTGTCATTTGTTTACCACTGTAGAAACTTCTATATCCATTGTTGTTGCCGTTGTTGTTCTCGGCTTTGTCAATTAAACGAACAAATCAGAGAGAAAGTCGCCCGAGCACGTTGAGCACGGCGGACGCATGTGTTTTGTGTGCATTTTAACAAATGGAAATGCGAAAACATTCAAATATTGTGCAAATATTTATTTAAATGTGGACAATGGCGACTGTGGCGCCAGCAGCAGCAACAACGGAAACAATAACCATGCAGAAGTGGAGAAACATTCAAAGCTGCAGGCAAAGCAAATGCCCGTTTCACCCGCTCTCCTCTCTCTCTCTCTGTCTCTTACTCCGACTGTCTGTCTGTCTGTTGTTGACCCATTGCTCTCTCTTTCTGGCACGCGCATTTATGCGAATTTTTTATTTACAATTTTCGGCAAGTGTCGCACCAGTGTGTGTGTCTGTGTGCGTCTGTTGTGCTGTACAATTTGAAAAGTGCGACTAAAACTAACTGAAATATTGCGCAATGTGCAAAATAGTTTATGGCGCCGCGAAGAAGCAAACGAAACAGCGCCACCTCGCGTGGCATGAACGTGCGCATTCATGTTTGCATTTTATACCCTGCAGACAATTGCAACACACGTTTGGGCATACACGACACTATAAGTAACACTTCATTACTGAACCCGCATAGAGTATGCCCGGCGTCGTGCATGCTCCCTGCCCTTGCAATGCAATTGTCGCCCTTTCTCTACTGCGCTCATTAATAAAACCAACAGCCACAAAGTATGCAATAAATTTTCAGTTGAGTGTGCAGAGCCACAACATTTTTCGGACAGCATTTAAAATTGTTCCCGGACGCGCAGCAAACCAAAAACAAAAAACAAAAAAAAAAATGAAGAATCACTCGCCACAAGGTGGTTGGAAATTATGTAAATGGGCGTGGCAGTGCTGGCGAATAAATATTGCCCGAATCGAATAGATGCACAGGAAACGCGAAACGATTGCAAGAAATTTTCTAAATATACACAAATTTTCCCCTTATAACAAACATACCTCAAAGTACCCTATAAAATTGACGAAGGGCAGAAACAAATCGCTTGTCGTATAATCATAAATAAATAAAATTGAATTTGCCATGAAGCGATTTTTCCTCTTCGTTTTGTTGTTGTTGTTCTCGTATACGAAATATAAATTGAAAACTCATTCGCCCGCACATAAAATTTCCAAAATCATTTACCAAACACACTCGCTGTAGCAGCAGCATTTTTCAAATTCGCAAGAGGGCGATCTTAAATAATAATAAATAATGGCATAAAGAGTAAGAGTGGCGAAAGAGAGAGTGGGAGGGAGAGGGAGCGAGAGAGAGGGCACAACGAGCCGCGAAGATGGAGCAATGTTTGCTTTATGTAAGCGAAACAAAGCAAAACGAGCGCAAGACTAACCATATTTTGTCTCCCTCTGTCATCTCTCACTTTTCCGCTCTCTCTCTCTCTCTTTCTCTCTCGCTCAATCTCGTCCTGCTGCGCTTGCTGTCTCTGCTGCGGAAAGCGGAGTGCGGGGCAACTGGTCACATCAATCAACGCGAGTAGCAATCGGACTTGATTAATTTGCTCTGATTGTGTCTTTAATTTGCACTCTATGCGGTAGCTAAAAAAGAAGCAAGCAAGTGGAGGTTACAAAGAGAATGGGAGAAAGGGAGCCGAAGCGAAGGGAGGCGAATTACGAGGGGTAGAAGCCCCAGTGAATACGAGAGGCACGGCTCAAATGTTAATTTGCCACTAATTGGCATTCAAAAGCATTTTCGCACTAATTAAATATTTCGATTACAGTAGCGCGCAGCAGGTTAACTGAGCCAGCAGTAGGAGGGGGGAATGGGAAGTGAGGAGTGGGAGCGGGAAGTGGGTAGTGGGGAGTTCACAGTACCGCATGTTAATTAAATATATAAGTACGTACATATTTCTTTTTGTGTGTTCGTAACGTGACTTATATAATCAGCGAATTGGAAACTATTCACAGAGAAAAGCGAGACGGCAGCAGCCTGCAAATTTGTGTTGCCTACTTATGTGGGCAAGCGGTGGGTCGGGCTCGCTCTGCCGACTTTGGGGCCAACGTGTAGATTGCTAAATTTTAATTTAAGCAAATTTGCTGCTCGACTCTCTGCGCAGCGCAGCACAAAAACACAAACTACTTGAGATGCAATGAACTGTGAACCGCAAAAGGTGAAAAGCAAAGGGGGCGGTCACTTGCAGCTTGGCTTAATGCAAATGATTTAGCCGGTGTGCAATTAAGTTTGAAGGTTATGCTTCTCGTTCGTTGCAGCATTATGCCACGCCCACTCCTCTCGCCACTGAATCGAAATGAAGCCGACGCTCTAATTTGAATTGATAGCTGCGGCTAACGAAGGCAAAATTCAAAGGGCAACTCGGACCGCAAATGCAAATTGAAAATGGAATTTTTAAGCTATGCCAAGGCAAGGCACATACACTGACACACACACACACACACACATCGGTGCAAAGAAAAGAAACGAAACTGTGGCAAGTGCCGTAATTGAGATTAAAACATTATAACTTGACTTGTTTTACTTTTGCTAAATCATTTCAAGCAGCTAAACACGCCTAATGAGAAAAGTTGCCGGGCCGCCCACGCCCCACTACGCCTCCTGGCGGCCATTATGATTATGCACATGTCTATACAGATAGCTCAGCCTGTGCGAGTGTGTGTGTGCGAGCACATAAAGCACAGGGGGCGTGACAAGGCGGGCATTCATACTCGCTTCGTGTGTGAGCAGGAGGCTGCACTTGAATGGCAGCGGCGGCGGCGACGACGGCGACGACGGCGTTGCATGCACTGTGACTGACAGCCTGCGCTGCACTTGTGGGCGGCTGTAGGCGTGGCACAGACGAACGACCAACCGGCCCAGCCAAGTGCACTTCAGTCGACCACTTGAGCGTTATTGGAATGTAAATGTATGCAGATTGCGGCAGGGGGCGACGCGTCAACAAACTTCAAAAGTTATTCACATGGCCAGAGGGATGGCCTATGCCTTCCCGCCCCACACCCTCCGACACATGTCAATTGCTGCGTTATAAGAATAATAATCATCATGTTAAATGTAATTAAATTTTTAATATACAGGCAGCCACGCTGGCAATCTTCAATTAAAACACACAATTAACAGGACCGCCCGCTGTGCCAGGGTCGTAGGGCAGGCTGAGTGGGGAGTCGAGTCGGGGGGAGGAGGGCAGCAAGACAGGAATAGGATATGCCAAGTGCTCAGAACTTTTGCGGCTTATTCATTGTCCGCAATAATAAAAAAAAGGCAACTGCAGCCTGTGTGAGGCCTCCTGTTCGTGCTCCTCATTCCCTCTCGTTACGTCTGGCTGTCTCTCGCTCTCCCTCTCTCACTTTCCCATTCGCAGTATCTCTGTTCTTCTCGCTCAGCCTGCCGCTGCTGCCCAGCAAATTTGTGTGGCCCCAAAAGTTTTTGCACACTGTCAACACGGAAGGAATTATTCCGCATTAAGTTTGCGGTAATGGCGGCGCCAGTCACACACCAAGTGTCCTCGCCGGCCATGCTTTGTTGTTATTGTTGTTTGTGCTTCGGTGCTGCTGTTGCCATTTGCTTTTAACATTGTTAATAACCCGACACGCCTCCAACCGTCGCATTTATGCAGAGCAATGTGCGCTTCAAATTAATGCACTCGGCCCGCGCTTGCAGGAAGACACAACGCAGCCGGCAACAGAAGTGGCCAAAAACTTTGCGCCCCAACTGGCCACCAGCTCCTCCTGCTGCTCTAGACCATGCTCCATGCCCCATGCTGTGCTGTAGCTGCCTCTGCTCCTGCTGCGGCAGTTTTGACTGTTGTTAATTAGATGCACGCGATGGCGGGAGGAGAAGGCAGAGGAGAGGGCGAGCTTTGCCGTCGTTGCCCTTGTAAGTCGCAAAAGTTTAATTGAGCCTGGTCTAGAGAGAGCAGGATAGAGAGGGAGGGTTCAGCGGGTGCCATACATTTTTGTGATGTTCCACTTTATCAGATTATAACAGAATGGAAATTAATTTGAAGCCAAGCACAAGCGAGTCGACGATTTGGGGAAATTAAACACAGATTGAGGGCACTATTAGAGGCAGTTCCTAAAAAATACATTGAGCTTGCATTTTAGACGAGAAATTGTGGCAGACGAGCAGGACTACATTGAGTTTAAATTTTTATAGCATACTTAGGAGGGCTGCAGATGCCTTTATTCGGCTGTTGCAGAGACTAAAAGATTTCTTAACTTTTGAATAACTATGCAAACAGATACTGCCAGACACTACCAAAAACCCGACTCTCCTTAAGCCAAAATTTACTACTTAATGCAATTATATAAATGAAACATAGAGTTTAAATTTTTATAGCATACTTTAGAGGGCTGCAGAAGCCTTTATTCGGCTGTTGCTGAGACAAAAAGATATCTTAACTTTTAAATAAATATATATAAACAGAGATTACAGTCCTCAAGCCCAATTTGACTACTTTAACCTATTATATTAATGATGTTTATGCATGCCTTAAGAGGCAATCCTAATAGCTTGAAAGCCAAGCTAATTCACCTTAATTCACATAAATCTATCAACGATTACTTGAATTGAGTTTGACTGCACTGATCAATTACTAGAAAGAGATAGCATATGCAGCATTATCGACATACATTGGGTCACTCGAGTATGCATTTAAATTGTGAATAACTCGAGTAACTCAGCTGGCAAGCATAATTCATTTGCTCGCAAGGGATTAGCCAGCTGCTTAAGTGCTCTCTCGCACTCCCTCACTCTCTCTCTCTCTATCTGTCTCCCACTCCGACTGGCTTCATTAAATTATGTCGCTGTCCAAAGTCGACTTCAATTACCATTATAGCCAGAGCTGCCACACAGCGTAGTGCTTCGTGTGGCAGTTGCAGTTGTTGCTGCTGTCTGGCGGCCTTGGCAAACATTTTTGACAAATGGCAGCAAATAAACATAATAAATAAAAATACCAAATGCATTCGAGAAAAGGCACAGAGCGTGCGAGGCAATCGTAACTAGCTCTGCGCCAGCTCATCCCTTCTCAATGTTGGTTCACGAGAGTGAAGGGAATGCGGCAGTTGCATGGCGTGTGCCGTTGCCGCTGCAACAATGAGCACAATAAAAAGCCATGCATTTTCCAAACACCAAAAATTGTTCACAGCACCGACAACAACAACGAAACAACAACAAATAGAAGAACAACCGCAGCGGAAACATCTCATTCACTAAATTTGTGGTCGCTTTTTGCCTGCTGCTGCTGCCTCTGCTGCTACTGCAGTCGAAGTTGCGAAATGCCGAGAGGCAGGAAAAGCAACGTGAAGGGAAATGGGAACAGTAGCCGAGACAGAGAGAGAGGGAGAGAGAGAGGGAGGTTGAGAGTGGCAACGAGCCGCCAACGCGGGCGCAGTTAGTTGCAACAAAGCTCGAGGCAACGGAAATTCGGAATGACATAATACGTGCTCATGTGTGTGTGACTGTGTGTGTGTGTGTGTGTGGGACTGCCTGCCTGTGTGTGTCTATGTGTGCGTGTGTGTTGGTGTGGAGTATGTGGCTGGCCTGGCTACCGCGACTTGAGTTGATACAGCAATAATTCATAAAGTGTTGCATGCAAACGAGGCAGCTGCAGCTGAGGCACACACAGACACACAGTAACAGTTACATGTGCGCATGTGTGTGTGTGTGTGGAGCATGCGACAGCGTTGGCGAAATTAAAATTGCTGCACAACAAACAGCGGAAACTCAGCGAGGAGCCAACAACAACGGCGACGGCGACGGAGCAGGAGGAGTAGAGCAACGGCACAAACTGCAGCTGAGGCCGAGCCAGGAAAAGCGCTGGGAAAGCAACGGATGGCGGGCTGAGCGTACGGGGAGGGGGCAGGCTTGAGAGCTTGCAATGAAATTCATTGTATTCTTACAACTCGACGCTGCTCAGCCGGCGAAGCGACGCTTTTGCAGTAAAGTTATTATTTCATAAAGCCAGAATTATTGAAACAATACTTTACCCAGCCACACACACACACACACATACAGACACTTGCACACACACTCGCTCGCACACACGTGTCATGCAAAATTGTGCTTTAGTAGCATAATTTTTTATGCCACACACTGTTGCAGCTGCGTTGCCGCAAGTAAAGCAATATAAAATATAAATAGAAATTAAAAGGCAACAAATAAAAATAGCAAAGGCAGCAAAATAGAAAAACAAAAACGAGAAAACAACAACAACAACAGCAAACAAAACGACAGAAACTTTTGTGCAACAAAGGCAACTTGAGCTGGGAGTCGCCTCCAGTTGTGCTTGTTGTGAATACGCTGCATATTTATTTGTATATGAATGAGTAGCAGAGCGAATAGAGTGAGTAAAGCGAGTGAGTGTGTGACTCGCATTCGAGCGGCCACATAATTCCTCAAAATGCCAGACATTTGCGTTTGTTTGGCGCGCTTCCTGGCGCAGCCACTTCCGTTTCCGTCAGCCATGCACGCAGCGCGCGGAGCACACAAAGTCACATGCAATTAAATAAATATGACAACAACGCAGCGCGTCATCCACGACAAACAGTTGAATAAATAAAATGTCAGGCATAAACGACAGACTCATACATAAGGCCAACCCATGCTCCTCTCTCTCCCTCTCCCGCTTCTCTCTCCCTCTACATATTTGCACATTTGTCTGCCTGTTTGATTACATAATTAACGTCAGTTGAGTAACAGTTGTAACTGCGCCACAATGCGACTTGGTAGACGAGGCAAAAATAAAATGCGCTAATGAGTGCGCATTATGTGCATATTTAAGCCATGGTCATAACGTTAGATCTTCTCTCCTCTCTCCCTTCTCTTCACGCTTAACTTTTCACGCTTTAACGCTGCGCGAAATGTCTTCGATTTGCGCCAATTTGTTGCGCTCATAACTTCCGGGCAAATGTTGCATGGCTAAGCTGCACGCAAACATAAGCCCTGCAACCTGGCCCCTTCGACACACACACCTTCCTCCCTCCCTCCCACACACACCCATCTCTCCTACACACTCCCCTGTTATCAATACGTTTCACATTTGTTTTCATTTTACGATTGCGTAACGAGATCAACGTCGACAAATCCAAAAGCCACTAAAACCACAGCCCGCAGGGAGTGGCAGCAGGGAGCGGCAGAAGGGGGCGGTAGTGCAGTCTAGCAGTAGAGGGGATCAGCGTTGCCCGAGAGCCAATGCCAATATGCCAAATAGTTGCCGCGAGCAGCAAATCAGCTGCGGCTCGCAGAGGGAGGCAGCCTCCTGCTGGCGTCCTTATCGACAGTATTATCTACGAATGAACTGCCGTACAAAGAAATGGGCGAAAGCAGCAATAACAACAACAACAGCAGCAACAGCAACAACTAAATACAGAGCAAAGCCAGGCGGGAGTGCAATGCGCCAAAGTGTTGAAACAATCGTAAAAAGCAGCAGGAGAGTTGGGAGAGCGGGCAAGGGCAAAGCGGGCTCCATACAATAGAAAAAGCTGCTGCCTTGCCACATGCCCAACTGGCAAACTGGCAAACTGGCAATGCCAATAACAGAGCAGGCCAACAGAAGCAACAACAACAACAACAGCAGCAGTAGCAGCAGCAGTAGCAGCAGCAGCAGCAGCATCGCGGATTAGTTTGGATGCAAATGAACAAAGCAGCAACGGCTGCTGCTGCTGTTGCAGCAACATGGTGCGGCATATGCAAAGCAAGCGAAGAGCTGCTGTCTGCTGCACTCGAACACAAATGCAAAAGGCCCTCACACACATATACCTACATACAAACGAACACAGGGCAACACAACAAATACAAACACACATGTTAATCGCATACGCCACTCTGCACAGCGTTCGCTTCATTCAAGTGGATTTTGTGAGCAGCAAACGCCGCTCGGCAAGTGGCAGCAACAACGCTTGCTGCCAATTAATACAACGCAAATGCAAAGCAATTGAAGCCACAACAAAATCCACACACCGCACATTTTAATACGCTTTATCTAGCAGTTTGAAGAACTCTATCGGATTGAGTTTTTTTATGTTTTTCAGAATGCAGTTTAGAGTCTATCAAACTTTCTATTTTTATTGATGCAAATAGATGAAATTGGGTGTGTCTAAATTCAAGTTTGAGTCACTGTAATTCAGGACAGTATTTGGTTAACCTAACTCACATAATTTATGAGTTATAAACGTTCAGACGTACAGACAGAGAGAGTTTTATTTACATGTTTGCTGCAAGCAAGTGAGTGAAAAGCTTAAACAAAACCATTGCATCAAATATTTTAAATTATTTATCTTTTTTAATTGACAGTTTTGTATGCTAAAATTTACTTGTATTTTTTAAAAAAGAGAATTTTCCACTTAGGAATTCGCAATTGAGTAGAATAACTGACGTACCCGCTATTCAAAGTGTTTACAGCTCAACAAAATGGCGTAGCTTTGCTGCACACTCCATCTGCAACTGCTTTTACCACAAACAGACCAACCCCTTAGCCTCCCCTCTCATACATTTTTATGCCATTTTAATCAAGACACTCATCAAACGCAAATCTCTGGGTTAATACTCGCTTTCTAATTGAGTCCATTTGCCGTGGTTTGTATTCAACTCTCTCGCTTACTCTATCTCTCTCTGTCTCTCCCTATCTCCCTCTTGACTACAGCTAACCAACTCGGACGCAACGTCTGTGACACTGAAGGGCGTTACGCGTGAGCTGACTGGCAGCTATCAGTGCGAGGTCTCGGAAGATGCGCCGCTCTTTCACACCGAGATACGTTCGGCGCACATGCAGGTGATAGAGTTGCCCAAAGACGATCCGCTGATGCAGGTGGACAAGAAGGTGATTGGCGTCAATGACAATTTCAAGGCAGTGTGCACAGTGGGCCCGTCGTATCCGCCGGCGAACATAACCTGGTACATCAATGGACGCAAGGTGAGTCCGATAGAGATGGGCCGATGATATCATATGATTTCATGATTCCCTGACCGCTTTCCCAGGTCTACAAAACACCGCTGCAACGCATCACACACGACGCTTTCGAGGGCTCGACCACATACTCCTCGCTGGAGATCTATCCGCACAGTCAGGTGCTGCAGGGCTTCTTCCAGGCGATGCCCAAATACCAGACCAGCATATTGCTGCTCTGCGAGGTCTCCATATTGCACGTGTTCCACAAGAATGTGCAGCAGCGCATTGCGCTGAGCACGGCGCCGCCGACGACAATTTCGCCCAATTTACTTGGTCTCGAGGGCTCCAAGCGCTATGCCAATGGCGATCCGGATAACTCGGCGTTAACTGGCGCTGCGCAGTGCAGTTGCAGTGCACTCGGCGTGCTCGCACTGGCGTTGGCAACACTGGCGGCAGCTCAGCTGTGACCGGGACACGCTGGACACACGCTGGCAGCAGCTGCAGCAGCAGCACGGACAGGGACAGCAGCAGCCACATAAGCGAATGGCCAGAACAAGCACAACAACACGACGACAACAGCCGCAGCAGCAGCAGCAGCAACACGAGCAACAACAACAAACAAGGCAAACGCAAACGCATCGCGGGGGCAGCCGGCAAAGTGTAATTAAAAAATAACAAATGCAAATAATGAACAAATGCGCGCCATGCAAATTAAAAAAAAGCAAATTGCAAAACAAAAAAACAAAAAAGAAAAATATAATAAATATACGCAAACGCGAAGCAGAAGAACAGAAAAAAAAAGGAAGAAATGTTTTCAAAACGTTCCGCGCGATTTCCGAGCTCAGCCTCCTGTCCTTGTGGCCTTGGGGCGGGGCAACCCTTTTTTTAGTTGCCGCTCCGCAGCTGTTGCTGTTGTTGCTGTTGCTGCTGCTGCTGCTGCCGCTGCTGCTGCTGTTGTTGTTATTGTTGCTGCGGTACGCTGGGCAAACAAGCAGGCCAGGGCCGGGTATTTCAAATTAATATTTGCCATGCTGTCGCCACAAAAAACCGTTCAGATTATGATTAAAATAAAATTATTTTAAATAAGCTATTCGCAAATTGAACAAAGAGCAGAACGAAACGCAAACAAAAAAAAATTAAATACAGAAAAAATGAGAGAAAACAAAATGGCGAAGCGGCGCAGCAAAAAAAAAATGGTGATTACAAAATGCCGGCGGTTAATAAATTGTGCTTCGAACACAACAAAAATCAGGCTGCAACTACAGAGATATGTTATGAGTATAACCTCGGCCAGGCCGAAGTTGGAATGCTCTTACAGTTGGTCTATGAAATAAATAACTAAAACTAAATGCATATTACATTTGATTTCTTTTGATAGCCCAATTTATATATTTTATTTTACATACTACACATATTTTATTTGTTGCTCTGCTACCTTCTTTAATCCGCTGCCTGCAAGGGCATTCCGAACAAACAAAAAAATAAATCTACTCAGTGCGCTGTTACCCGACTTAACGGCGCCATTTTGTGGGCGTGGTGTGATGTGCAAAAACCCGCAAGGAAAATACAAAAAAAGCAAAAACCAAACGAAGGATTACACAGCATATACCATAAAATCAATAAACTAAAATAAACAAAAATCGCGCACTTGCAAGTGAAGGGGAGAAAGATGCAAACAAAAAAAAAAGGATTGCAAACTAATTTACATAAAAACAATTAATTATTGTAAGTCAAAAATAATTATACATTAAGTACACCCTACCCTCCAAAACGACCGCAGCCTAGACATGTAAGCTATGTAAATAATATTTGTAAAAACATAAACAAAAACAAAAACAATACAACAAAGTAAATAAACGAAAGGAAAACAATGCAAAGCCCCAAAAGACATAAACAAAAACGATAGGGCAACAACAACAACAATAATAAATATTGCAACGTAAACTAAAGTAAACAAATATTAATTAACGTTGCAAGCAACACCACACAACCCTCACCCCCCTCCCACTAACTTATGAGACAACTAACTATATGATAAAATCGATGTGAGTTAAAAGTTGTTTTAATCGATTGCGTTATCGATGCTATTCCTCACTCTCTGCTTGATTTGCGCTACATTTATCGCCTCGTTCTTTTTCATTGTTGTCAACTATTTCTGTTAGAAAGTGCAAAACGAAACATTGTTTTAGACTAAATTAATAGACTACGTGCTAAATGAACGCATGTTCAGTACAGTACACTCGAAGCGAATTAATTTAGTGAATAAATGTTAGTCGAATAATAAAAACCGAAGATAAACTATAAACATAATAATAATAATTAGGATTAATCGCGGCGAGGTTTATGCGCAGTAAACGATTTCTGCATTTAACAAAAAAGATACATAAAAAACTGTTGTTGCTTTTAAACTACGCGTAAACCTCCTCCATAGTTATACATTACGGATTAGCGGAAGAGATAGTGCGAGAAAGATTATTTCGCATAACGAAAAAGGAAGAATAATCAAAACTTAAGCTAAACCAGTTGTAAATCAAAAGAGAAATCAAAAGAAAACAAAAATAGAGCCACGAACTAATAGGAAAATGTAAAATCAAACTAAACTAACAAAAAAATATAAAATAAAACTAAAGTAAAACAATGAAAGAAACGAAAGAAAGTCAAAACGAAAAGTATATATATATATATAATAATAAATATGCATAATTATACATAATTTATGAGGGATAAGAGAAGCCAAAACCGATTTCAAGAAATCAAAGCACGCCAGAAACGAACAAAAAAAAAACAAAAAGAGTAAACAACAACAAAACAAAAACACGCCAATGCGTAAGGAACTTAGCTCAAAATTATAAACGATAATGGCAAAAATTATATGATGAAATAAAGAAATAAACTGAAATGCTGGAGAGTGTGTTTATTTTTCAGCTGAAGACGAAGTTCTCCTTGAGCTCTGCTCTTCCGAAGTGAGACTTAACTTAAGTTGCCTTTAATCTATACTCACATATCAAATTTCATGAGTTTTACTTAAAGTCTTCTCCAGCACAGTGAGTGCCAGTTTAAGCTCTCTGTAATCCTAGCAACTATGGAATATTCTCTGCACAAACCTTTCTCGTCTCCATACAATTAGCATATGCTTAGCCTTCTCGAGCACCCTCTGCAGCTGCCCGCCTCCCCCCTGGGTTATCCCATTGTCACACATCTGGAGTGGCGAATGGCGATGCCGCCGCAAGTCTCTGCCAATTTACCGAGTCGCTCAATTAGCACACAAGTAGCTTCTGCTTGGCCAGGCCGGGCCACATCGGGGTTGAGTATTATAACCATTCATATACATACATATGTATGGTATAATTTGGGCAATAAGCCGGGCACAAACAGAGCTCAGCATTGAAGATGGCCTCGTGTTGGCCAGCAGCAACACTTGCTTCAACATGCAACGTGGCAGCAGCAGCAGTGGCAGTGGCAGCGGCATCTGCTGACGCAGGCGGCGAGTGCTAAACAAACATGCAGGAAACAGTCTTAACACGAGAGCGCACCGAGCCGTTGCCTGCCTAGTCAACCTCATATCGCTGCCCCCTCTGCACCGCCCCTGTGCGGCAGGCAGCGGCGTCTCATGTTTTGTAAATTAAGCAAACAAATTAAGTGCACTTGGCGCACGGGTCTCGTACACGGCGCACTTGCTGCTGTTGCGCTCCATGTAAACACATTGTGATTGTAACAAAGCCGTATATCAAAACAGCGACAGAGGCAGCACCCTACCCCCCCCCCACCACTCCACGCCCTACTACGACCGCGCATCCACCCACCCTATATACGCCCTTGAGCAGCCAAGGACGCTGCCGTTTGCAGACCCCAGAGTCGAGCCAGATCAGGGCAGCGCACAGAGGCTCATGCACACGCACCGACACACACACACACACATACAGCCCGCCACACACACACACGCTCCCCCGCCTGCTGTGTGTTAGTTTGTCTTAATTAGCTGCCGCACAGAGTGCAAGCCCCAGTCCCGGCCCCAGTCCATCGCTTATAGACACGATGCTAGCGAGCGCTATCGTTTACCTGGCCATAATATTATTTACGATCCATTGGTTGCAGTGGCAGAGGCGGCACGGCAGCAGGGAAGAGATAGTAAGGGGGGGGAGAGCAGGGGCAGCCACTTTTACATTTCGCTCAGTTTTCCCCAGCTTCCACTCTACCCCATAATTGTGCAGTCATTTTCATCACGATGCTTAAAGTTTTCCACGTACGCATATTGCGGCTCGCTCGTGCACACACACACACCCGCGCATACACACACTCGTGCGAGCGCACACATACGCGACGACGCACACGGCGTATGCGTAACGCGAAATGAAAAGGCAAAATGTTGCCGCGTGCTGGCGCCACACACAGGGATTAAAGAACAAGTGCTACAAGAACTTCTCCTTCCTGCTTTTTTCCACTTCACAATAGAACGTGCCCTCCCACTCCCACTCACCACACACTCTCTCCCACTCTCTCTTTCTCTATCTCTCCCGCTCCTTCACTTTTCCAAGTTGTGCGCTAAACGACACGCAGCGAATTCTGTGAACTTTGCTGACACAGCGAAAAGTCTGATCCCTGGGTCGCCGCTGACAACCGGCTAACACAGCGTATACGCAATAGGCTCCTGAGTGGAAACTAAGGCAACATGAGCGCAAGTTGCGGAGTGACCGCTTTAAAGAGGCTTTTAAAATTGCGCAGACTGTTCGAAAGGTTTTCACATTGTGAAACTATCGATGTAACTATCGATAAGTTTAGATTTACTATATATAAGCAGAGACTGGGAAACTATGGATTCAAACTGCTTTGAAGAGAAAGCTTGAACTCTTCTAAGCTTGTCTCTATTTAAGCCTTCTGGTTCTCTGCATTATCGATAGTACGTCGTACCCTATCAGCCTTAATGAGCCACAGGGCATCGAGCTTTAACTCAGTTTCAATTTTCAGATTGTGTCGCAATTGTGTAGCGTTGTTGGGTATTGATTAAAAGGCCCCGTGGGGGGGAGGAAACAGTGCTAAAAGTGGGTGATGGTATGAGTGGGTAAACTAGGCTCGACTGCACAAATCGTAGCATCAATTCCACGGATGAATCCCAAATGCGGCGCTTATAATTAAATGCGTATCGGGCGCTACAAATAATGCAAATGTGGCCAGGGTTGCCAACCCTGCTGGCAGCGTATTTGGCGTTTATATTTAGGAGTATTTTGATCTCGCTGCGACGACGACGACGACGATGCCGCTTGCGAAATGTTCATGTTTGTTTTACGGCTCTCAAAGGGGCGTGGCTGCGTTGAATGATTTGGTTTATGGTCGTTGCATGCATTTAACAACACTGGCAGCGACAACAACAACAACAACAGCGCGTGAGTTAGAGCCAGCTAGAATATTGGCTGTGTGGGCAAAAGCTAAAAACATTGTTAAAATGCAGCAACATTTGCAGATTTATAGCTCGCTAATCGCGGCCAAACAGCAAACGGCGGTCGCTTGCGAGGGCGCGGGTGCGGGAAAAGGGTGAGGAGGAGTGAGAGTGATAGGGGGGCGTGTCAGCTTTAGGTGGGCGGCCAATGCACAAAGGCATGGCACAGCAAATTGTAAATTGTAATGGAAATTGAAATGCAAATGCATGGTGGCCCGACATTTACGAGTGCAGCGCGCAGCCACTGACAGTATGCGGCACAGCAGCAGCAGCAGCAGCAGCAACAACACGAGAACAACAACAACACAATGCACAAACAACATCAGCAAGCTCTGCCAAAAAGTCAGCAATAAAATGTTGCAACTAAATGCGGCGCCATGTCACTTGGCAGGCGGCAGTGCTTGCCGCTTGGGCTCGAGCATATTTTCAATTTGTAAATGCAAAACAAGACGTTGGCCACGCCCACAAAATAGAGGGAGAGAGAGAGAGAGAGCGGGAGAGTGGGCCTATAAATAGCGCTAGGCACTTGCTGCAATTAGCGCAAGAAAAACCATTTTCCACACAAAATTCGTTGCATATTTCGTGGCGCATTTCGAAGGCTGCGCGTTTGACGATGCCATAAAACGCTTTACAGCCCGTTAGACTGTTAGACTGTTGGCACCGTTAGAGCGCCAGCCCCCAGTTTGCCCGCCAGCTAGCCCGTCGCGTTCCGTTATGTTGATGAGCGTGCTTTATGACGGCCAACGCAATGATGAATGCAACGCCGCGCGACAGCTCTGACAGCCCGCCATAAATCGCGTCAGACGACGTGCAGCAGCGCTGATTCGATTCAAGTTGTTCCAGCGCGCTCTGCATATCAGTCTATATTGTATTTCTCGAGCAAGCTGCTCGATAGCAGCGCCAGCATTAACAACGCTTTAAGGCACATAATCCCTCTCCACTATCGTCGTTGCCTGCTTAAAGTTCTGGCCCGGCTCACGACTCGCCTCGTTGCCAGGTGAGCAGCTGAGCTATGTCACACTTATTATAGTACTAACAAATTGACTTTGCTTGTTGTGTCAGGCGTTGTTTGGCTCTTTAGAGAATTTGTTAATTTTGCATTGAATTAAGATCAAAATCTGCTTACACCGGCTTAGGCAACTAAGCACCTCGCTCGACCCTCGACCCTTTTACCACGCAGATTGTTTTCCCATCCAGCGCAGCCACTGCGTAATTTTCAATGCTTTGCCACAGTTTATTATTTTTGTTCATCATCTGAGCTGAGCCTGCCTTCTTCAGCGCCAGCGAATGTTGTCGACACATTTACGCCCCCGCTGCTGACCCCTTTTCGCCTACGTTTGCTGTTGTTTTCGAGCTGAACTGAAAATCCTTTTGTAGCAACAATTTGCTGCGCAAAGATTAAAACTTTTAATTTGCTTTTAATTAATTAAGTTGAAAATCGCGGCTAAAAGTCACTGGAACTTACGAACCTCACCCTACAGCATGCCCCAACCTCAACCCATCGACCCGTTTATGCTTTAGCTACGCTTGAGCAAACTACAACAGCTTCGCCTCACCCCTCCCCCACTCAACCCTTCGCCACCTCCTCCTCCTCCTCCTCCTGCTCCGTGCGCCTTGGCTTTACATGCCTCCGGGCTTGGTTTCGCAAAATTAGTGTTGAATTCTATTTGAGGTCGCTTAACTCCATTTGCCTTGCGGTTTGCCTGTCGAAATTGCCAGTTCAACATGGAATGCGGCTCAATATGTCTACAGCTCTATGTCAGAGACAGACAGACAGACAGATAGAGATACAGGGAGACAGGAAGACTGCTGGAGATAGAGAGAACACTTTGAGCTAGCGTAAACTGAAACAATTTCAAACACAATCGTCTCAATTATCGAGTATGCTTGGGCAAAACAAAATAAATTGATCCCATTATTTGTTGCGTTCCATGCAATGTTCACATTCAAATTCAAAATTCAAAATTAATTGTGCCAAATTCATGTATGAAGCTCGGTCAACTTCTCGTCTAAATGCAATAATAACATGCATACAAAGAATATAAGCAATTTGCAGTCCAAATGCCAAAATCATGAAATAAGTTTGATTGACTTCTCAAACAAATCCAAATTGAAATTGCACACAGGTTTTTAACCATAAAAAGCCTCAGGATGACATGGTAAGCCATTTTCAGAAAGAAAGACCACTTTACATTCTGTTTAGTTTAAATTATGTCTGTATTTCTCTGGAAATCAACACATTTACAGTTCATTTGAATATTAAGTCGAGTAAATTCGATTTTGTTTATAGTGTAATAACTTAAACTGTTCAATCTTCATGACGGTTGCAGTTAGCTTAAGTTATTATGCATTTTCTTAGATTAAACATCAAGCAAATCGTAGAGAAGTTATATTTTTTTGCTTATAAAAGAAATGAAAGAAAATCAAATCAAAGTATGCCAGTTCTGCATACCCAGCACACTTTAAAGTAGAAAAAAGAAAGGTATACAAAATACTGTAGTTGAAGAAAGTAATGAAAGTTTAAGTGTGAAACCGATGTAGGAAAAATAAGTTACAATTTGCATAGGAATCGATGCGGCATACAAACAATTTGAAGATCTCTTCTTGACTGTAAACTATCTGTAACATTTTGTGGAAAACTTGGCATAATAAATAATTTTAATATATATATTAGCAATACTTTTAGCGGGTATACTACAGTCGAGCAAACTCGACTGTCGCTTTCCTTATTTGTAACCTATATTATTATGCAAATTTATCGCTAAACTGCATCAACCTTAAACTATCACACTTAGGTTTATGTTTATAGCAAACATAACTCTCAGGAGCATAGAAAGATAACGAAAATAACGAGAAGCTAAGGAGCTGAATGAACATTATTATGCAGCAAAAAATATGTGCCATAAATTAGAAGAGCGTAAACTTGGGTAAATATTTAACTTAAAATATGTATGTAGAAATTTATTAAATATTTTCTCAGACCTTGCGTGTCGCTTATATAATACATTTCGGGGAAGAAGAGCCGGCAAGCAGCCTGATGGAGCACAGCCTTGTGGCAGCAGCAGCCAATCGCATGCAACACACATTTGAGGCACACTCTCGATGCCGTGCGCTGTGTGTTTCCTTTCACGCCTCACTGACATTTGGTGCCGCTGTCGCTGCCGCTGCCGATGCCGCTGCCGATGCCGCTGCTGCTGCCATCTTGCAATGCGAAATGTGGCAAGTTTTTTCAGCTTTCAAGTCGACTTTTGGAGGGGGGCACACTCATATTTTCGGCTGCCTTTGCCTCACGTGCCCCGGCGTTGCTTTGTGTGCTCAACGTGACGGAAATTAGCGTGGTGTGTGATGTGACTGTGCCCCACAACGGCTGTGTGTTAGCGCGCTTGTGTGTGATTTTGTGTGTTTGTGTGTGTGTGTGTAATCGCGACTTGGCGCCGTATTTATTTTTCCACTGTACTGCAGTTATGATTGTACACACACAGTCGCACATGCCTACGTTCTTTGCGCATCTTTTGAATTTCAAAATTGTTGGTGTGTACACACTTATTTCACGCTTTTGTATAAACTGACTTGTTACCCACCAGCCCCACTCGGCCCTCCCCTACTCGTGCCTACTCGTTCGGCCGCTGTGATTGATGTTTGCACGCAAGCTAAGCCCGTCGGCTGCCCCTTCCCCCTTCCCCTCGCTCAACCCTCCTGCTGCCACATGCGGAACCGCAAACAAACATTTTACATTTGAGTACGCGCCACTTTTGGTTCAGCTGCCAAAACACGAAATTGCGCATATTTGCGATGCCTACACACAAGCTGCCACACACACACAAACACACTGGCACACACACACTTGATCAGCCACACGCACACGTCAATCTTTTATCATAATTTGAGCATGCTATATGCGCCATCAATTTGTTTGCCCAAGGCACATTTTCACTTCATTTATTTGGATCAAAAACAGCCGGAAAAAGGCTAGAAAAGTGCAGCAACTTTTGACTTAAACTGTGCGCGTGTGTGTGTGTTTACCTCGCATCACTCTTGAGTTGCACGTTAATTGCTTGAAAATTGAAACATGAAATTAAATGAAAACAATGAGGCACACGAAGTGTCTTGCGCATATATCACGCATACGCCCCGCATGACCGGCAATGACAACAACGAGCCGCATGCAGGTAATTAATAAAAGTTGTCGTTGTTGCAGTTGCAGTTGCCGTCGCCAATGTCCACCAACCGCCCCGCCCCTCTACCGCATACCCCTGCTCCTACAGCCACGCCATCGCCTTCCGCTGACGGGAAACCGCAATGCCGTTCTCATATTTGTATATGCCTCAGTCTGTGTATGCGTGCGTGCGTGTGTGCGTGTATGTGTCGCAATCAAGTGAAATTCTTCAACGGCTTTCGGGGCGCTGCATATGGAAATTATAAAGTGCCCGTCGGGCCACCGCCAGCCTGACTGGCAACCCCAGCGGCAGCACCGTGTGATAAGTGACAAATAAATGCGCTCTCAATGTGTTCGTTGTCTGACCGGAGCGCGTCCTTGTCTGTTTATTTCTCGCTGCCTCGCCTGACAGTTGCAGCACTCTGACTCCCCCACCTCCCCTTCCTCCCCCTCTCTCTCTCTCTCGCCCACCCACACGCATTGCCCGTTAAATATTGCAAAATATTTCAGTGTTTCAAACGTTGCAAAAATTATGAAAAATTTCGCGTGAAAATAATTTTTGTCTCTGTGTGGCTCTGCATGTCTCCGTGCGTGTGTGTGCGTGTGGGCGGCATATATAAATGGGCGTGGCCTGCCGCTGCATCGTCACTTGCCTTTGTATAATTTCGAGTGTTTTTATACCGCGAAATTGCTTGCATATTTTAATGAAACTGCCACATGACGCCTGCCAACGGCCACAACATGGCCCCAGGCTGGGCAGGAGGGCGGACTGAGGGCTTGCGGGTGCGGCATATAACCCGTTGTGATCTCGAGCCGCGCGCTGACTGACAGGCCTGTCAGCCGCGGCACAGCGTGTATAACGCATATTAATTAACCCTGCATGTCGCACAGGGGGTCGAAATAGACCATTAACTACAGTTAGCGACGGCACTGATTACAGTGGGGTCAGCAGCAATTAAAGTGGCAGTAAACGATAAGAAAATATTCCATAATACGCCAGCTTTATGTGCAGTAATTACAATACTGAGCAACACTGTGGGCGAAGGCAAACTGAAGTGTGAATAGAAATAAAAACGTAGCATACTTTTTTGGGCAGCCGGAAATTCTTTCACTTTTCAACAAATAACGTAATAAATGCGGAAAAAATAGCTAAATTTAGGCAACTTAAAACACTATGCCACAAAGGGTTAATGTTTAACTCGAGTGAGCACAGATCTTCGCATTGTGTGCAATAATCAGGACACTGTGCCTCAATGGGTTAATGCCAGCTTAAGTCAATGTGCATTAATTGTTAAAGAACTTCGCTGTCAACTTGCTGTCACAATGTGCTTGTTGCTTTTTCAACTAATTAATCCACTTGATGAGCTTCAATCCTTATAAACTATTCGAGCTAATTAAGAAATTGCACTTTTCGCAGCTTGTTATTGCAGCTTGAATACGCTGCCTAATTGAATGTCGTTGTTAATCACACAAAAACACACACACACGCACACACATCTGTATATTAATTAATGCATAGACAATATTATCATTTGACAACGTTGCATTCAGCTGTTGCAATATCCGACGGGGCAACTGGCAATGCAGCAAGCTCAGCTCGTCGCTTGTTCGACATGCTACGCTACTCAATAAGCCATAAGCTGGCTTCTCTTGGCTTTATTTATGAGCCAATGATATTGCCAGCGATTTGCTTGAACGGCAACGTGACAACTCTGGCAAGCTGAAATGAAAACACGTGACTCGCTGCCAATTGGTAAGCAGCAGCAACAAGAGCTCCGGCTTCGGCTTTGAATTATGGCAAACACTGTGGCATACACAAGCGCTCCTCTCACCCCTTTTCCACTCTAGCTTCGCTACTTGCCTCAAATCATCCGTGCTGCCATTTTCCATGCGTCCAGGGCCACGTTTGCATTTCAATTTGGGTTTTCCTTCCCCTTCCCCCACGCTGCTGCCATGCGTTAGATTTTTCTTTCGCCGTTGCTTTGCCTGTGATAAAATCATAAATCAACGCCGAATCAGGTAAATAAAAATAATGCTCAGAGTGCGTATGCAAATTGAACTGAAACCGAGCGAGCGACGAACAGAATCTTTGGCTGAGATTTGCTGCTGCAAAAATATGATAAAACTTTCTCAGTCCGTTGGAGTGAAAAAAAAACTTTTTGACTTCAGCTCGAAAGTTGAGAGCGAAGCCGGTGCCGATGAAGCTGCTGCTGCTGTTTTTTGCATAATATTGTTGCAGCCAACTTTGACTCTTAAGTAGGCGAGTGTGGCTGTGTGAGTGTAGTGTGTGTGTCTGTGTGTGTGCAGGACTGTGTGTGGTCGTCGGATATGTATGAAAATAGTGGAGCAATCAGTGCGCCGTTAATTAGCCAAAGTTGCTAAACGGCATAGCTAATGCCAAAGTTGGCGCAAAACATACGCGATGTTTGTGCACTGCAATGTAGTAGGCGTGGTCAGTTAAACGACTCTCAACACTGTGCAGCATGGCAATGTTGTAAGGCTGAAGTAGGTTTCGCTGCTTCCCGTCTCTTTCCCTACTACTATTAATGACTCTTTCCGTGGTCACTTGCTCTTATATTGGCATGGACTTTCCTGATATTGGTTTGTAATATTATCAGCTTGTTTATCTGATCTTAGCTTATTGAAAAGCTATGGCTTGCCCTATTCTTGCAGCATATTCTTTTTCAATTTAAAGCCAGTCTCTTGCCAAAGTCAACTTCTTTGGTAATAAGTTTACCTTTTGGCATTCAAAACGTTTAATAAAGCCATAGTCCTACCAAAGATTTTTCGTTTTTAATCAAAAACTTGCGTATTGCTAGAGTACAGTCCAGTTTTTCATTTCCACAGTTGAAAATTACATACAATTCCAACTTGAATCCAAAAATCTGCACACACACAAGCTCCACTTAATTGAATTCCGATCGGAACGAAACTCTTTGACCTTTGATAACATAAGTTCGCATATTTTGCTGGCAAGTGCACACACACACATATACACACACTGCAACGGTTTATTAGTTCAAAAATACTGCATTGGGCAATCGCTTTGATCAAAGGGTTCACTAGCTCCAGCCCAAAACCCCTTGCGCACTGCCCATTCCGACCAAGAGAGAGAGAGAGTGAGTTCAGCCTGCTTTGAGGTTACGGTTTGCGTTACGTTACGTTGCGTTTACGTTTCGTTTTGGGATGCAGGCGTCGACTCATTACATGACCGCAAAACGCACAATCTCCGACAGACGCCTCCAACCAAGTCCGGCAGGAGATGCAGCCGTAGCCGGAGCCGGGACTGTAGATGCTGCCTTAGTGCAATGAAATTGCATTGAAATCGTTGTGGTTGCCATGCAGTTTCCATGCCGTTGCGATTGAGCATTGCAGGCGTCGCCTCAAAGTTGACTATGCTTATTAATGAACGCACTAGGGAGTAAGCCGGGAGTTGAAGGGTGTGAGAAAGAGAGCGAGCGAGCGAGTATGATGGGAAAATCGGTGCACCATAATGGACAAAGCTGCTTATATGAGCATTCCTTCATTCAAGGGCAGCAGCACGGCGAGGGCGATCGAGGGAACGTGCGAAGGATTTATTAAAGCTGCACACACGCACACACAGATACACAGACAGCAGGACACAATGGACTGGCCCCAAAATTCATCTACTCGTTCCGATCCTGCGCTTGCCGAGAGCTTTGCGAAATTCCAGTTAACATTTTATGCAACGAGACAATGACACAAACACTTGGAAATCCGTTGCTGCTGTGGCGTTTGGAAAATTTCTGCATTGCGGAAACGGACGGATGTGCTGCAGCAACAGGACTGCAGCAACCTGCTGAGTGCATCTGCCTCCCTCTCTCTCTCTTTCTACCTCTCTCTGCCTGCTGTGCTCAGCTGATAAGCAGCTTGTCCAGGCCGGACAGGCTGCTCTGCTGCCTGCATGTGTGAAAGGCAGAGCATTCAATAGCGCTTCGCAATCATTTGCTAATTAAACTGACGACGTAGCACGTGTTTCGTGCACAGTGTAAGCGAGTGTACAAATTGCTTTTCTTAGGCGTATAGCAGGGAAAATACAAACGAAAATGTGGCAAGCAGAAGAAATGAAGAAATCTGCCAGGGAAAATGGGAAAAGGCTGCTTTGATTCAGCTGCAATTCGAGACGAGTTTTTCGGGGAGCAAAGTGCTAAATAAGGCAAATAATGGGACCGTAATATCTTGAATAAATAAACAATATTTAATAATAAAATTACTCAAGCTGGAGAACTTAATACACTTCAAGCATATTTAAAAACACTTGCAGATTGAATTATATGAAAGTGCAATGCCGAACTGCTTTTGCAGTTGATTCAATAAGCATATGATTATTTAATAACTCGTTATGAATATTTCCAGCGAATTTCACAGTAAATATGCATAATCTTCGCCCAACGATTATGCTTTAAATGCAAGTAAATAAATATATATGTAGATGATTTGCATATTCAAGGAAATGCATTGAAAATCTGAGCTGCAAATCAAACACGATGGTTTCTTGCAGCTGCAATAAAGCAAACTCATAGCAATCACTGAGCTGGAGGTGTGTGTGTGTGTGTGCTGCTCTAATGCCAGGCAACGGTGAAAAAGTTATTAAGCGCAAATGCAAACACGACACAAACAAGTCGCAGCCCTCGAGCTACGCATTCTCGAAGCTTCGCTCGGCGCTTATCAAACTCATGTGCTTGTTGGGCGCCAAGGGGGGCCAACTGCAAGAAGAAGAATCGCAAGGTAAACAGAGACACTTATAAGAGCGGCAAATAGACAAACGCAAGAGAGAGAGAGAGAGAGAGAGAGTCAGACAGGGAGAGGGAAAGCAGTCAATAAATTCTCATTTCGCGCGAAACATTTTCCACCTGCAAGCAAATTGTACGCAAAGCAATAATAAATACAAATAAAAACATGACGCATAAAAATTACTGTAGCGGCAACGTACAACGTACGACTCAAGTGAGTCCTACAACAACAACAGAAACAACTCGCACCAATTCCCCCATCGAGGCATACCCAATCTATATTAAGTATACGCACTGTTTGAACCATGCATTTTAATGATGCCTGTGCCAGCATCGCCTTTGGCACTTCACTTGCCCTCGTGCAATCCCACCTGGTTTCCTGTCTGCCTTCGCCTGTGACAAAACATTCATTTATTTCAATTAGTATTCGAACTCGTCTCGCTCTCGCTCTCTCTTCCCCCTCTCACTCTCTCTCTCTTGCTCCCTGTCTGCCATAGATCAAGGCACAAGCCGCGCAGTGCTCGCAGCTTGTGTCAACAACAAATAAAACCGTCGTCTCTCTGTGCTGCTGGGATTGCCTTAGCCTCTCGCGAAGATATCTAATTTCGATGGAGAAAATGCAGCTAATAGATTGATTGAGCTGCTTGGAGCGGGAGAGCGAGAGAGAGAGAGAGAGAGAGAGGGAGACTTGCGACTGCGAGCGCATCAAATCGAAGTCAATTTAACAGCGCGACTACTTTGAATTAGTTTGCCAGCGGAGTCGCTAACAAGCGCAATATACCAAGTGAGCTCATATATAGTCCGCATCAGCTCTATATATATATATGTGTGTTTGTGTGTGTCTGCGTGTGTATGTCTACATAGAAATACAGCTAACTTATCGGGGCGCCAAGCCGGCAAACTTTGATTGAATGCAAACAGAGCGAGAGCGATGCCGCCACGCGGAAGCGTTGCAATTCGCGTTGAGCGCATTCCGCGCACAGTTGGCATAAAAAGTTATCGTTCTCAGATAAAAGGAACTATCGAAAAACTGTTTAGAAACTGTGGGTTATGGGTAAATCGAAAACTGTTGGAATGTTTTAGATTAAGCATACAAATAGGGAATAACAAATGTATAAATGATAAATATTAAAAAATAAATGGAATACACACTTTTCGAAGTTTTTACATCGTTTTTTGTTTAGTTAATGAACCAATTTTAATCATTTTCATATATAATTCTTAGTATTCCGAAGTTATATATCATTATTTTAAGAAGAAAATGCTCAAACACTTTGAAAAATAGATGTCAAGTTTGTAAAGTGTATACAAATATATTTTTTGACTTTGGATTTTTTAATAATATATAAATAGTAAATTAAAATATTTGTAGGCAGAAATAATAGCTGAACTATAAGAAATATAATGAATTATTTTGTCCATATTATTAATATAACTGATAAATACATTTAAAATTGTGTTTATTGTTGTATAAACTGTTCTTAACACCAATTTCCTTGCTCTTTCTTCTTCAAGAGCGCAGCTGGCACTCTGTGTACGCACAAGGAGTGGGCGTAAGTGTAGAGCGTAAGAGAGAGCGAGAGCGAGAGAGGAAAAACCTCTCATTTGTTTATGCTGTAGCTGGAACTGCACTCAAAGCTGCGGCAATCGCTAATGGCAGCGAAGGCAGCTGCAGCGCACGCACTTCGAGATTGCAGTGTAAATATTTCTGCCATTTCTCTATTTCACTTAAACAGTTATTAAGCCAATGACGACTTGACCCGGTAGAGCTGAGCAGGCGGTCGGGCAGGCGTGCAGATAGGGGTGGCAGCAGGCAGCGGGGGCGGAAGTGGGAGCGGGAGTAGCTGCCTGGCAACGGCAACGCCGTCCCTGGCACGTTGCTAATGTGCATCGCCATTAAGTCAGCGCTGCGTGTTTTGTTTACGCAACGCGCGTGCCCCCGAAGCAGGCAAACACTTTTGTGCCAACGTGCAGCACTGTTGCATGTTGCAAGCGAGCGAGCGAGCGGGAGAGCTGCAGGCTGCCGCTGAC
This sequence comes from Zaprionus inermis, assembly GCA_018151445.1. Classification (NCBI taxonomy): domain Eukaryota; kingdom Metazoa; phylum Arthropoda; class Insecta; order Diptera; family Drosophilidae; genus Zaprionus; species Zaprionus inermis. Next base: position 939,451 of record JAECXD010000640.1, on the reverse strand, counting down.
AGGTGGCAAAAGGGCAAAGCGACGAGCAAAATTATATTAAACAGAGTTGGTTGCTTGGCCAACAACAGCAGCAACAGCAGCAACGGCAGCAACAATGGCAACCCTGCCATGCCACGGCAACGCCACAATATCAACAGCAACACAAACAACAACAAGCTCGCAGGATAAACTTAAAAGCGAGAGCGAGCGAGAGAGAAATCAAAGCAACGCCCGGGAAAATATTATGAAAGGAAATGAAATATTTTCCATATTACGTTCGACTACGGCAACAAAATTGTACAACGCTTTCGAATATTTCAAAGCGTTCTCCAATTTGTTTTGCATCCATCGGCGGCCACAGACGTTTTTGTTCCAGGTAACACAAAAGGATTTTCGCGTAGGAGCGACCCAGTGGCGCTCCGCTAGTCAACATTCCGTAGCCGCAGTGAAGTGAAGTGAAGTGAGGGCAAGACGCGACACGGAACGGGGGTAACTGAAATTGATTGAAGAAGAAACACAAGCGGCAAACGCGAGGCGCATCGTTTGATGTCTTAACTGAGCACACACACACACACACACAGACACGCAAGCATGTCGATTAGCGAGGAGGTCACCCCCCGCGAGTCCATACACAGCGGTCTCCAGCTGCCGTTCGAGGCGCTGCTTCGCGATGATCCGCGCATACTATGGCTGAAGACGATCATCTCGAACCAGCTGGGCGTGTTCGATCCGAAATACGTGAACGAGCTGATCAGCGTGAATCGTCAGGCTGTCGATGATTTCCTGAATACCCGATACGAGCGGCAGGCGCAGCTCGATCGCGTAATTATGTTCGTGTGGCGCACCAGCTACGATAAGCTGTGCGAGGAAGAGATTACGGTGCTCGAGGAGGTGCCGCCGCCACCGCCGCCCGAGAAAAAGGACAAAAAGGGCAAGAAGGGCAGGGCCAAAGGAGGCGGTACGGGACGCAAGAAGGGCGGAATGGATGTTGCCGCCGAGGGATCAGAGGCGGAGGCTGGCGAGGCAGCAACCGATGGCGGCGAACAGGATGTCGAGGGCGAAGGTACCCTGGGCGAGGGCGAGGACACGGCGGTCAGCAGCGGCAAAAGCTCGTCACGTTCCAAGCGTAAGTACACGTAGTTGCTGCTGCCCGATACCTTGATATATGCTATATGGTATATGTGTATGGTTTAGTAGCATAAAACACACTTCTCTCTCTCTTTCTCTTCGCATCGCTGTAGCCAGCTCTGATATGGAAAACGGTAAATATAACTCGAAAACTTTTCATTTGTTCTCGCGTCTTTAACGGCGATTTTAATTTGCAAAGTTTTTTTCGTAGCCGCGCCCTCTGTGTTCACTTCAATGCATCGCATAAATTCGCTCGCCCACGTCCAACTTCATATCAAATCGCAAATCTTTGCCTTTTCCTCCCTTTGATGCACATCATAAATATTTAAGAACCTCATTTCGTCCACTTCTTGCTCGCCGCTTCTTCTGCCTAATATTCATTTCTTTTGCAACTTTTAATTTGAATTCGCGCCACGGACCGCAATGCAGCTCATTTGATTTGCCATCGCACTCTCTCTCTGTCTCTCTCTCTCTCTCTCCCTCTCGCTCCTCTCTCTGTCTCTGGCCGAGATAAGCGCAAAGTTTCCCATTCGTATTCGAATTGCGACGGAGAGACAATGGGAATGCAAATGCCACAAAAATGCGAATTCCTTTTCACATCAATCACAGGCTTACTTGCATGCCACGCCCATTTGCCCACGCTAATATTCTGCACTAATCCTTACAGCCGGCAAAAAAGGCAAGAAGAAATCAATCTACGTGCCGGTTTACATTGAGGTTAAGGTGAGTGAGTCGCGCACGCATCTATAGGCAAGAAAACTTAAAAAACCCATCCCATCCCCCCCCGAAACAGAAAATGGTTCCCGTCTATGTGAAGACTCCAATTCTGCACTGTCACTTCGGGGAAATGGCCACACACGATATGGAACCCAAACAGAAATATGTTTATATACTACGCAAACATTCTCGGGAAATACGTGAGTGTATGGAAAATGGTTGGGAAAATGTTACTGCCAAAGTAGTAAAAGCTGCGATTTATGGATTCGAACCTGCTAGGCGATAGTTCGATTTGGTTTTACAACCGATTGCTGGGCGAACATTTTACGATAATATAAGGGGGTCGATCGTAAACAACGCTCGTTAAACTAATGCGCGAGCATATTGTCAAATCGAAGGGGGCATTCTACTGTGCAATTTCCCATTAATTTCATTAATTTTCTCTCTATTTTTTTTTGCAGCCAAATTTCAGGAAGCAGCCAAATGCTTTGCCGAGATGCCTTTACTGTTTCTGCTGGGCTCGATACGCGGCTCGCTCATTGATTCACTGCGCTACGAATTGAATACGGTATGGTTTAGCCTCCTCCTCCTCCTCCTCCTCCTCCTACTGACCCTGCCTCTAACTGGTCTCGAAGACCACTTAATGCCTCAACACAATCCGCAACCGAAATCACTCAAATTTGCGCCCTTTCGCTCATTTCACACACCATAAAACGTTGTTCAATCAATCAACGGCTTCGAGAAGCAGGCGCCATTGTTTCCATTCATCCTCCTCCTTCGCCTTCTCCTTCACCTCCTCCTCCTCCTCTTGCTCACACTGTGTCCTTCCTTCCGCTGTCCATTCTTAACCGCAAAACAAAATGTGACGAATTGTAATTAATTCCTAAAACAAGGCAGTCATCTATCAAAATGGACGCGCCGGGCGAAAGATTTTTGCGCTTCAACGCACAACAGGCGGTCGCACTGGGCAGCTGACGAGGGGAGGGGAAGGGAGTGGATACGGGATATAGGCAGTTGGTCTATTGGGAAGGGGGCGCTCAGCTTATACGCCTCGCAACGCCTTAAGCGACCGACGACGGCAAAGGCAAATTGCTTCATCATAGCCTCAAAATGTGCTGCGGTTTCCATTAGGCTGGTTCGGCGAGCTCCATGGTGTCCCTGCCACACCGACCCTAGCCGCACCGCACCCCCCTCTAACTTGAAGATTCTGCGGTCTGTGAGTGAAACATGCCCCGAACTGCCATAATATTTGCCTTGTGCATGAAAATAAATTGGAAATTTGCTTCAAATCGCTTTTTTGGAGCAAATCAACGCGCCAAATCAATTAGAACAGGGTTCTCTCCTCTCTCTCTCTCTCTCTTTGCACCTCACTCTCTTTCAAATATATGTGTAATTTGTATTTGTATGCCTTTTCAGGTCTATAAAGAAGCCTTTCATTACCAATTTCGCGAGCCGGACACCGGCGATACACACAAGGAGGAGAATGCAGCCGAGGGCGGAGCTGGCGATGGCACTGATACTAGGAAAACTGCAGGCGAGGAACCAACAGAGTCCAAGGAAACGGAACCGGGTCTATTGGAGCTATCCAAACCGTCGGAATTTCGTTTGAAAGCGCTTAAACAACAAAAGTATTTAACTTTTTTCCAACAAAGGCATTGCCACTGCCCCCAGCCCACCCCCCCGGTAGGAGTGAGCCCGGCTAGTAGCAGGGGTAGGAGGAGTAGGGTGTAGTACTGAGTAGGGTGTGTGGCCGTGGCGCTTTATTGGTTTTATTCTGACTGAAGTGCGCGCTGACTGTGACTGTGAAAACGGGCATCGCTCTCGCTCTCTTTCTTTTTTTTTTTTGTATATTTTTTCGCAGCTTTTTCGGCTTTTCTTTATTTCGCTCGCGCCGTGCTCCTTTTCGTGCGCATTTTTCGATTGCCCTTTGTTTTGCGTTTATCACTGGTTGCCATCGACGCGGCTACAGTTACTCGCTCCGTGGGCAACAACAACATCAACAAAAACAAAACAAAAAAGACAAAAAGGGGGAGATTCCTGCATACAACCCTTTTCGCACATAAATTACAGCGCATCCGATAAGAATTTTTATTTTTAATCGGATTTCATGCTGCCATCAGCGGCGCCAGCGTCGACGTCGGCGTCGTCGTCGGCTGCGTTATCCTTGCCCGTTGTCTTCTGCTCTGAAAGCCAACATTTATGGCACATCCTGGCCCGAACCTCAGTCAGCTCAGCCATGAGAGCATTTCGAGCTGTCCGCCCTCCGGCACAGCCACTTGACCAGTTGCTTTGTTGTTTCTGCTGTTTATTTTTGTTTTTTTTTTTTCAAGGGGGTCATCCTTCGTCACAAGGGCGGGCTGTGTCCTCCCCCTCTCCCGTTATGATCCTTTATTGCTCATTTCGCTTATCAGCTGCTTTTCATTACGCTTTGTGTTAATTTTACATGTCCAGCGCGCCTTTAATTGCATTCATTTGTTTATTTCGTTCTTTTTCCACAACCGAAATCCGCCAGAAAGAAAAAAGCGCTCGAAGTGGCGGCCAGAAAAGCTGCGGCGGCCAGAAAGGAAAGAGGCGATGCCGACGAGGAGGAAGAACCGAAAGTCATAGAAATTCCCTCTTCGGACGAAGAGGAGGGTGAGCGACAAATAACATGAAAAGATAAAGATCATTTTCCTATATTCGATCATGCACATTCAGGCGCAGTAGTAAAGCCCGAGAAGCTGACAATTGCCGAGCGTTGGGAGAAACTGCTGAACGAGACCAAGGCCAAGGTGGAGGAGGAACATGCCATAGAGGAGGCGACGCCGCCACGCATTAAGCCCATACAGCGTCAACTGTACAAGGAAATGCAGGAATTCGATTCGGAAATCGTGTGGACAATCAATCACATTGTGTGGGCATTCAATCTGCCCACTTCGTATGTACTGCCCGGCCAGGAGGAAACCGAATACGAAGATGCCATCATACGTGTACCGCTGGATCCGAAGCGAGTCGATCTCATTCCGACCTATTCGCAAGTGCAGCTCGAGGATGTTGTGGACGGTTGGATCAAGTATCTGTTGCGCACAATGAAGACGCTAAAGGATCAGCCCCTCGATGAATTCACACCAATGGCCGAATATCGTTATTGGCACAAGATGGAGATCGATCTGTATGGCACCTTGGAGCAGCTGAAAACCGTGTTTGTCGTCACCGTGCTGACGCGCTTGAAGAGCATGGGAGCCAAAATATTATCGGAATGGGAACGAGTTGTAGGCCTCACCGAGGAGCGCTTCAAATTGGCCAAAGAGAACGCGGACTATTTGAGCACTATAAGGGAATATTTGGAGGTGAATTGGTGGACGTAGTCTTTATCTGTGCATACCTTATCTCTCTTTCTCTCTCTCTTCTTCCCCAGAAAATACGCAATTACGAGAGCTTCAAGTTATCGATTCTACAGATACCGAATGTTATGGTCGGTCTGCGTCATATCTGGACCATGTCCAGCTACTATTGTCGCGATCCCAAAATGCTGGTTCTACTCTGCGAAATATCGAATGTGTTTTGCACAAAGGTCAAGAGTTTCATAAATTTCGACAACATATTTCGGTAGGTAGCATTCGATAATAAGCAAATCGATTATACACTCATTATTTTACAGTTATACTTCAACTTATACAAATGAAACGGCCAACGATTGCGCCAATCTGCTCAAGTGCTGGAAACAGGCCTATAGGATAAGCCGTCAGCATATTGAGGAATCCGGTGCCGGTTCACGTTGGGAATTCGATAGCGTCAAGCTGTTCAACGAGGTCGATCACATCTATAAGGTGGCCGTGGATATTGCGTATGTGGGACGTGTCTTTATCCAGTACGAAAACCTGTTCGGGCGCAATTTGAAGGCCCTCATTGCAGAACCTGCAGTTGTCGATAATCTAATGAGAAAATGTTATCGTATGCTGAATACGCTTGTACGCACCGTCGACTACGATATGTTCAGTCCCGGCAACTGGGAGAACTGGGCCTATTCATTGGAGATGTTCAACAAGCATCTCGAGATGGTCGAAATGGAGGCCAAGACTGTGATCGATCAGAGCATCAACTCGCTGCTGTCCACCGAGAAGGGTATCGCGTTGTTGCACAATGCGAATACCATCGATACGCGGCCCGAACTCAAGGAGTTTATCTGCACGAAGCACGAGAATTTGCTTAGGTTTTTCATAACCGAAATTGGAAATATTGAAGCGGTTTTTACGGTATATACGATTGTATTTGTACCAAATCATTTATTATATAAACTAATCGCTTGCAGGCCAATAAGAAAACGCCGCCCATGCCCAGGCTGCAGCCGGCCAAGATCAGCGCGATTAATTGGGCCCGCTTATTGGGCAGGAAACTAAAGAATTCGGTGATGGCTTTCAAGATCCTGGAAGACGATCCGGCACTAAAGAATAGCTTCCTTAAGCGCAGTGCATTCAAGCAATATTTCGAACTGATGACCATGCTCTATCAGTTCGAGAAAATGCTATTCGAGCGATTCATGCAGAATGCCACATTCATAGTGAATCACACAAATCGTTCGAATATACTGCAAATACAAATATGCAAAGAAGAGACTCGTGAGTGCACTCATGATCATCTTGAATCGCTATATACACTTTGCCCCTCCTTTTTTACAGTACAATACATATCCGACATGACGGCAACCATTAAGGGCAAGAGTAAACAACATATATTTCCCACAAACTCTTCGATATTTGGCACCAGTCAAGCAATAAGCGTGATGACTATCGATACGGAATCGCATGGCGATGTGAGTATCGAAGACGACGACGAGGAGGCGGAAGAGCAGGCTGCCGTGGAGGGTTCGCATTTGGGCTTCCAGTGCAAAGTGAATCGTTTCACCGTACTGACTGCGATGATAATGTGGATGGTGGGCAAGACAAAACACGCCAACAAACAGTATAAGAAAGCTCTCGCATTTCTGACTGCCATCAAAGAGAAGAAAGCAAAGGATATTACGCAACAGGATCGCGACTGCACCGAGGCGTGTGAATGTGAGTAACACTTACTAAATATTATCTGAGGTAGAGGAACTCAATGTTGAGTTTTACTATCGATCTATCGATTGGAAAGTAGCTACGAAAAAGAAGATTGCAGTTTCGTTAATTAATCGATTTTCGATTTCCCACAGTACTCTTTCGCGCTTCCGAACAGAAGAAGCTGCCAATTTGGCGCGAACTCGTTGGCGACCGTGTGCTCATCGAATACGATTCGAATTTTGTGGTGAATTTGGATCGCGAAGTGTTCGACACGTTGTTCGAGGCGCAGCTGTTCGAGCACTTGGGCTTCACGCTGCCCAACGTGCTGCGTACGGCAATTATGAAAAAGGATATGATATTCAAGGACTATGAAAAGCTGTCGGAGTCGATTCGTCAATACAATGAAATAATTGGCAATTTATCGTTATCAGAAGTTGTGTTTCTACGCGAACATATCTACGAGACGGAGATTTTCATACAGCAGGGTCTGGCACGTTACACCTGGATATCGTTTAACATAGGCAAATTCTGCGATCAAATCAATTCACAGTTGCGCAAACTCACCTCGATTGTATCGCAAATCGATTTCATACGTGTCGATCTGCGTAATCGTATCGATAGTATTCGCAATTTCAATCTGTTCATACTGGACATCGAAGCGGCCGAGCAGGCCGCACAGCTGGCTGCACAGCAAGCGAGTCAGGCCCAGACAGCGGCTTCTTCTTCGATTCGTAGTCCTACCACAAGTAACGTGCCAGTATCGCTAAATCGTGTCAAAAAATCAACTGCCATTATAATACAAACTCACGACGAGGACGATCAGAAGAAGCTGGAAAATGCCGCCTGCGGCGTCGGGGTCTATCTGTGTCAGGGTTATTTCGAGCGGCTGGAGGCATCGCGAAATCAGAAGACGGCGCATATGAAGGCGCTGTACGACTCGCTGGGTCCAGTACTAATCAAACTGGAGAGTCTTGTGCTGGGCACTTTCACGGGCAGATCGGAGAAAATGCGCAGTTACTACGAGTTCTGGGAGGAACAGACCTACAAGTGTCTGATAGAGTGAGTAGAGTTGGCCGGGCAACCCTTATACCATTTACTCTACATGCATCCAATTTCGCAGCATGACATACGAGAACCTGCGCTGCTATATCGATCGTCTGCTGTCGACGCAACCCATGTTCGAGGTGAGCGCGGTGCTGCTCATGTCCGAAGTGGTGCTGGAACCGTCGGCCAACGAGCTGCAGAGTGTCATCATACTGGCTGCCAAAGATTTTCTCACACGGTGCGTGGTGCATATTTTTTTCTCTTCGATCGATCGTTTAATGTTTCTCCATGTTTCTGCGACAGCCTGAAGCTATTCACACGCTGGATGAGCGGCACTTGCCTGAATTGTCCACTCCTCGATGCCGGTGCCCAGTGGAAATATAACTATACCTTCTTCGAGGATGTTGTCAATATCAAGGATGTGGTTGATCTCATTATCAACATACACGAATTGGCGCAGAAAATTGTGCAGGAAGCCAAAGCTTTTATAGTACAGTGAGTAGAGTAGAAGACTTAAGATATGATATTCGATGGGAACATGCAATTTCTTTGCAGATTCCGCAAGTATTTCAATCTGTGGGCCTTCGAGAAGGATGTAATATGCCAAAAGTTTCTCGAGCGTCAAGTAACATTGGTCGAGATCGATGAAAAGTTTACATTCTACTCGACAATTGTTACCAACCTCGAGCAAATGAAACAGGAGCACACGGTGCGTTGTGTGCGCATCAATTTGAGGCCGCTGCTGGCCAGCATCAAGCAGCATGCCCGCAGCTGGGGCTTGGTAATGGGTGAGACACTGTCGCGTCATGTCAATGAAAATATGCGAATAATGCGTAACGAGATCAAAGTAAGTAGAGAAGCAGCAGCTATCACATTCGCTCGCTCACGCTTCCCCCGGCAGATGCTGCAAATCAATCTGAACAAGACCACGCGCGATGTGGAGGACTTCAAGTTAGTGATGCAAGCGATTGCCACCGTCCAGTCGACCACGCTGACCAACGAGCAGAAGATACACGAGATGCAGGAGACCTTCACGGTGCTCAGCGAGCATGAGATTATGGTAAGTTCTCGAATTGCCAGATATGCATAAACAAATGCAGATATAACTCAATCAGCAGATAAACTTTTAATTTTTTTACACTTTGGATTTATGTAGCCTAAGCAACTCTATAAAGCAGCATCTTCACTCTCTTGCAATGCCCAAGTAGTTGTAGCTGATTTGGGAAGCTACGGCGAATTATTCACTGGCTTAATGAAATTCTCGCAACGAGTGCGGTTGCTATTCGTGCCCGATTCGTTTGCTATTTGGGTATTCAAATGAGAAGTTTTAGATAGAAATCCCCTAAAGCTCGCGCTGGCCGAGCTGCATGCTGTGTTTACATATGCATATTCCGTTGGCCATCGAGCGTCATTTGGAAATGGCTTTTCGTATTTTCGGAAGCACGGTTACGTAAGAGATGTGTGTGTGTGTACGTGTGTGTGGGTGCCTGTGAGTGCGGCTCTGCCGTCTGCCTGATGTGTCGGGTGGCTTTTGGTTCATTTATTGATGGCATTTCGTTTGCGGCTGCGGCGCTTAGCTCTGGCCAGACAAACGGAATTAACTTGCATTTTATATAAATTAATGAATGAATGAACAAATGCAGCGACACACATACAAAGAGAGGGCGGGAGAGAGAGAGAGAGAGAGAGAGAGAAGGGCGGCCGCGAGCGAGCTACATGAAAATTTATGCAACTGCGAGGAATTGCGGCGTCGGCGTCGGCGACGGCCCTGAAATGTATGCTATAGTATTTTCCATTCAGCCATTTTCTTGTTGTTGGTTGGGTTATTTCTGTCTCTCCTGCTGGGTGTGCGGCGCTCTTGTGCGCTCGTTAGCAGGATTCGGCACTATTCATGATTATTATTTGCACTCAGCAATAATTGAAGGACATTGCTTAATTTGTATGTGAGTGCGTTTTTATCGAGCTCTATCTCTCTTTGCAGTTCTCCTACGAGGATATGTTGATGGCCCATCATCTGGAGAAGCGTTGGAAGCGTCTATTCCTGTCCGCCTTGTATCGTTCCGAGAAGCTGCAGCCAATTAAGCAGAAATTTGCCGATATTACAGCCGATGAAATCAGTGTGTTCTGGGATGATGTAAGTTGACAAAATGAGAGAGTGAGAGTAGGCGGAGAGTAGGAGATTTAGAGGGGCTGAGGGATTTGCTCGTCCGGTTGCCTTGTGGCCTCCCTCCGTTCTGCATTTCCGCAATTTTGCGTTTTCTGCAATTCCGTTTTGTTTCCCCTCTATTATTATTTCCTTTCAATGGCATTTTAATTGGATTTTTCCGCGCGCTCAACCATTATTGTCAATTGTTAGTGGCAAAGGCGCCGTCAGCGTAAAATGAATTAACTTGAAGTGTTTATTATTTGAATAAAGGCGTGGGCAGGGGCAGGGGCAGAGGCAGGAGCAGGGGCAGAGTCAGGAGCCTGTGCAGCAGGCTAGGCAGGGCGGGGCATGCGAATCACATCCTGCGCAAAACGCAACAATCGAATGCTGTCACTTTAATTAGTTCCGACTTTAATTCCCGTTCGCAGCTGGAGGAGTTCATAAAGGATTGGGATGACAACGGACCCAATTCGGTCGGTCCCGAGCTGGACAAGGGAGTGCGTCTGATGGATCCGTACGGTCACAAGCTGGCCGAACGTGAGCTGCGACGCCAGGAGCTGGCCAATGCGGAGCGTCTCTTCGACATGCCCATGGTCGATTACCATGAGTTCGGGCGCGTGCAGGAAGAGTTCGATGGCTTGATATTGGTATAACAAGCTCCGGCTGCAACAACTGCATACTCTAAACACATTGATCAAATATTTCTCCCTTCACAGATCTACAAACTGTACAGAAACCAGAAAAACGCACGTGAAATATGGTCCAAGACGTTGTGGGTGGATTTGGATCCTACGTTTCTTACCGAAGGTGTTGAGAGTTATCTGAAAGAATTTCGAAAGCTGCCCAAGCCGGTAAGTCGTCGCCTTCATGGCGATTTCTTTCCCTTTTTCTCGGCATAAAAACTTTGTCTAATTGGCAAAGTTTTCGGCCTGTTTGGATTTTCATAAAATTACAGAGGCGTTAAAACAATAAAAACAGTCAAAATACTTTTGAGTTGAGTTGTGAGCACTCACTCGAGTTGAATACCCTGTTGTGTGCAGGCAATCGATGGGGTGGTTCAACATAACCTCCATCATTTCAATATTCATGGCCCAGGCATATCTGAAAGTCGCACGGCGAAAAGTTTCATCATCTTCCTCAGGGTTTTTGGGATTTTTCTTGTTGCTCTCTCTCTCTCTCTCTCTCGGCTCGAACAAGAAAAGTGAAATTTGGCCTAGCAGCGACAGAATTTTGCACCTAAACTGATTATGACAAATTGATTTATTTACTTCACTAACAAGTTTCTCGCAAACTTCCGCCCCCAGTGCGCGCCCTTCCCCTCTCTCTCTCTCTCTCTCGCTCGCTGGGCAGTCGCACAAAGTTTGTCGCGCCAAAAAGTTTCGTCACTTCATAGAAATTAGAGAGCGGGGAAGCTGCTGCATTTCGGGTGAGGGGGGGAAGTGTACCTACCATGTTCATATCGCGCCGACTGGCGATTGCATGCATAGATTAGCATGCAAACTATTTCATTAGTTTATCATTAATATAAATAGCGCTGTGCGGGCAAATTTGAATATAATCCCAAACAGTCATTCGAGGCACACACGCACAGAAATTTTAATGCAGTTTTTATCATGCATAATTTTTCGGATGACAGTCCCGCTTTAAACCCTCCCACGCTCCTCCGTTTCGCGGTAACATGCAGAAGCTGTTGCATAATCAGTGTCCCAAAATGCAAATCAATTTGTTCAATATTGAAAATAATTAAAATGCCAACGGGTTGCGTCATGGAAGATGGTCGGAAGCCGCATCCCTTGCCGCTACTGTTGGTATTTAATTTATGCCTGCACAGCTTTGCGCCGCGTCCTGCATTTTGCATGTGCAAACAATCGTTGCGAGGGCAGCGCGCTCGCATGTAAACAGACTGCGCATTTTGGCCAAAACAAGCAGGGAGAGAGAGATAAAGAGAGTGAGAGAGAGAGGCTGGGAGTCAGGGTAGACTTTCCGTCATAATTCAATGGGGCCAGACCACACAACCGCAACTGGCAACCGCACTATTGTTTCAACTGATTTCGTCGTCGCGCTAACTAACCGTTTACCCACACGCTCACCCACAACCGCCCCCCCCCCCCCCATCCCTTCCGACAGGTACGCACGCTGGCCATGGGCATACAACTGGAGACGCACATGAAACAATTCAAGGCCACGGTGCCGTTGATGGTCAGCCTGAAGCACGAGGCGCTGCGCGAGCGTCATTGGCTGCAGCTGATGGAGAAGACGGGACAGTACTTCGATATGTCGCCCGAGCGTTTCACACTCGAGAACATGTTTGCCATGCAGCTGCATAAGTATCAGGAAATTGCCGAGCAAATCCTGACCAATGCCATTAAGGAATTGCAGATTGAACGCGGCGTTCAGGCCGTGATCGAGACGTGGGGCAATATGAATTTCAAGGTTGTCAAGCACTTCAAGGGCAGCGAGGATCGTGGCTATATACTGGGACCGGTCGATGAGATCACGACGGTGCTCGAGGACAATGCCATGAATCTGCAATCGATGGGAGCGAGTCAGTAAGTTGTGGCCAGGCGGATCATCGAATCGCTGCCTCTAAAAAGTTTCTTTTTATTGGATTTATTTATTTCAAATTTATTTATTTATTCATTTATTTCCAGATTTATTGGACCCTTTCTCGAAACCGTCAACAAATGGGAACGCGCGCTGGCCAACATCTCGGAAATCATCGAGGAATGGCTGCTGGTGCAGCGCAAATGGTTGTACTTGGAGGGCATATTCATTGGCGGCGACATACGCACCCAACTGCCGGAGGAGGCGCGCAAATTTGATGATATTGACAAGGCTTATCGGCGGGTAGGGCAAGAGATACACACACAATCATATATTTGCTAATGCCGGTTACCTTTTGTTGCCGGGGCCCAAAAGTATCTACTCAATTTATTTGAGCTGATTTAATGTGCGCCGACAATATGGCGACGCCTTACTTAACGGTTAACATAATACGCATGCAAACGACCACTTTGCGTATACGTAATTGTGCGCTGCCTCTCGGCAAGGCGAATTCATACATCACACATACGCACCGTCAGCCGGCCCAGTGTTTACCTTGTGTGCGTGTGTTGGTGTGTGCGTGTCCGTCCATCCGTCCGCCTTACAGAGAAGGTCTCTGTTTGAGTTTGAGCTTGTGTTTGGCGCTTAACTTCACTTAACCTTGCCATAGTTCGCCACTTGCTTCAGTTTGCTTTACGTTTCATTTGCAACATTTGCCGCCATATTTGATGCCATTTACGAAATGATTTATTATTTTGATTTGCTCTCGACATTCGCATTATCGCATATGTATGTACCGAATGGGAGTATACTATATACCCATCAGTTATGCGATTCGAGCTTATGGAGAGAAAGCTCTGGCTTGTTTTCGAAAATTTGCAATCTATAACTCAATTTAAGCCAGATGTGAGGGCAAACTGAACGATTATCATGTTAAATTATTACTAAAGACGCCAGTATTTTGGGCTGACTAGCTTAACCCAATTACAGTTCGGTTAGTTAGGGTATTTGCGAGCAGAGTGTGCAAGGCAATCGGCATTTCCCGTTTATATTATTCATCTTTGTTCTTGCTTTTCTTGCAAATAATTTACACACGCTTCTCTTCCTCTTCGATGTTGCAGATGATGGTCGATTGTGCCAAGAATCCGTTAGTGGTGCCATTCTGCGGAATCGGTGGACGTTTGGTCGAAATCCAAGGTCTGGGAATTGGCTTGGAAAATTGTCAGAAATCATTGAACGAATATTTGGACTCGAAACGTCGCATTTTTCCGCGCTTCTATTTCATATCCACCGACGAGCTGCTCTCCATTTTGGGCAGCAGCGAGGCATCTGCAGTGCAGAACCACATCATTAAGGTGGGTAGCAGCACCACTACTACTACTACAACTACTACTACTACTACTGCTCCATGCTACTCCATGCCAATCCCACTCGCTTCGACTCGGGGGGCGTGGTGGGAGTGACAACAACAGATTTGCTAAACTGCCAGCAACATTATTTTTATGTATGACTGGGCGTGGTGCTAAGTGAGGAAAGCAGTCTGTGTGTGTGTATGGTCACGTGTGTGTGAGAGAGTGTGCCGAGTCTGTTATGAGTAGAGCGAGCAGAGAATGGCAGAATCTTGCCATAAAAGTTAATGTCACTGTTTATGCTTTCTGGCCAATGTCCAGGGCGGAAATTACAGCATTTTTGCAACACATGCAACACACACTCGCACACACACATACACACACGGCTCACTCCCCATCCACCTGCCCCTTCCATTTTCCTTCCTGCCACATGCCATAGCATGCCGCCTGCTGCACAGTAAACATTTCGTGTTGGTAAATTTTTATGAATTTATTTGGCTTATAAATAAAAATGTTTTTGCGCATTGATTTCACAATTTCATTCTGTACCTACCTCTCTCTCTCTCTCCATCTCTCTCTGCCTGCAGATGTACGACAATGTCAAGTCGCTGCGCCTGACCAAGGAGGGCAGCCACACATTTGTTACCGCCATGATATCCAGCGAGGGCGAGGTACTCGAGTTCCGCTATCATCGTAAGTACACTACCCTACCCAGCTCCATGCCCTACGCCAGCTCCAGCTCCAGCTCCAGGCAGCCAACCAGCCAGCAATCCCTACGCACTGATTGCCAATTTTAAAATGGAACTTTTTTATGGTTCTCCGACTGGCCTGGCTGGCCAATTTCTTTTAATTAATTTGAAGCCAGTCGGCGCTGCCGTTATACCCTGCTGGAGATGATTGCGCGCATTCGGTTGCCAATGCCGGCTCCCTTTGTAATGTTGTTGTTGTTGTTGTTGTTCTTGCTGTAATTTGGGTACTTTGAGTTTTATTGTTTTTGTATACACTTATTGATATTGGCGACTGGGGTTTATATTTATGTGGTTATTGTCTTTGTTTCCCTTTCCTTTGCCCTCCCCGCATCGCACAGCTCTGGCCGAGGGTCGCGTCGAGAATTGGATGAATGAAGTGCTTGCCGAGATGCGACTCGCCTTTCGCTATGTAACCAAGACGTGCATCTACGACTTTGGCACCGATCTGGTGATTTCCAGGTAAGCGAAGCAAATAAAATATAACCCCCCCCACACACACACACCCTGTCACAACATACATAAAATATATGTGTATTATGTGACCAAAGTCAGCTGTCCGAGGGTGGCTTTTATGGCCAGCGATTTACATGGAGGCGACTCTCTCTCTCTCTCTCACTCTCTCAGTAAGCCTGCGGCTGTATAATTTTGTCATTTCAAGCGATTTATTATTTTATTTTGTGTAAGCCGTCGCAAGAGGAGCAGGAGGAGGAGGCTCGACGCATGTCTCGGCATATTTATGGGCAATTGTATTAAATTGACACTCATTGGGCACTTTCGATATCCACAGAACCGACTGGTTAATGAACTACCAGGGCGGCGTGGGACTGGCCGCGAGTCAAGTGTGGTGGACGGCCGAGGTGGAGGAGGCGTTCGATCAGGCCCAGAATCACGGCAATATGCGTTCGATGAAGGATTTCCTCCACAAGAGCAACCATCAGATCGAGGAGCTGGTGCTGAAGGTGCGCTCGAATCTGTCGCGCAACGATCGTCTCAAGTTCAAAGCGATATGCACAATCGATGTGCACGCGCGCGACATTATCGATAACTTTGTGCGCGACAATGTGCTCGATGCCAGCGAGTTCAGCTGGGAGAGTCAGCTGCGTTTCTACTGGGTGAAATTCTACGATAATCTGCATGTCATACAATGCTCGGGCAGCTTCGACTATGGCTACGAGTATATGGGATTGAATGGACGTCTGGTCATTACACCGCTAACGGATCGCATCTATCTGACCATTACGCAAGCGTTGCTCATGAATTTGGGAGGTGCTCCGGCTGGACCTGCCGGAACAGGCAAAACCGAGACTGTCAAGGATCTGGCCAAGGCCATGGGTTTACTCTGCATGGTCACCAATTGTGGCGAGGGCATGGACTATCGCGCCGTCGGAACCATCCTGGCGGGTTTGGTGCAATGCGGCGCTTGGGGCTGCTTCGACGAATTCAATCGCATCGATATCTCGGTGCTCAGTGTGATCTCCACACAGCTGCAGACCATACGCAATGGTTTGATACGCAAACTGAAACGATTTATGGTGAGTATTGTTATCGATAGACGGTATGCCGATTAGCTAACGATTTCCATATCGTTTCGCAGTTCGAGGGCGTCGAAATCGCGCTGGATCCCAAGTGCGGCGTGTTTGTCACCATGAATCCCGGCTACGCAGGTCGCACAGAGCTACCCGAATCGGTTAAGGCACTGTTCCGTCCGGTTACGTGCATCAAACCCGATCTGGAATTGATTTGCCTCATCTCGCTATTCTCCGATGGTTTTCTGACTGCCAAGGTGCTGGCCAAGAAGATGACGGTGCTCTACTCGCTCGCGCAGGAACAGTTGTCCAAGCAGTGTCACTACGATTGGGGCCTGCGTTCGCTGAACTCGGTGCTCCGCATGGCCGGCGTCATGAAGCGTCAGTCCGAGGATCTGCCCGAGTCGGTGGTGCTGATGCGTGTGCTGCGCGACATGAATTTCCCGAAATTCGTGTTCGAGGATGTGCCACTGTTTCTGGGGCTGATTAAAGATCTCTTTCCGGGCATCGATTGTCCGCGCATCGGTTATCCGGACTTTAATGCGGCCACCCGTCATGTTCTTGTCAACGACGGCTACGTTCTGTTGCCCGATCAGGTGCGTGTGCGTGTGTTTGTCTGTGTGTTTCAGTTTCAACTTTGGCGCAGTCATGACATCGCTGACAAGCAAAAAAAAAAATAAAACAGAAGAGTAGGAGAAGGAGAAGCAGAGCAAAGTTAAGGAACTAGCTGTCCTGTTGTCATCCCTGACACTTTGACACTTTGTAAATTGCGCTTTGTCGCATAATCGCAAATGGCGGAAATGTTACAAAGCATTTTCCATGCCCCCGCTGCATACCGCCTGCCTGCGGGTCCCAGCTGCCTATCTATCTAATTTTAACTTTGCTTCTCCACCTTCTTTCTGTTGACAATTTTCACTAATACAATTTTCTCTGCCACCCTTGGCCCGCTTGGCCCCATCACTTTGCCATTTCCATCAAACAAAACGTTGCACAAATGACACGAATGTCACACACCATGTCAACTGCTGGCCAACTGATGTCATGACGTACTCCGGCTCCGGCTCCGGCCCCGACTCCTGCTCCTCTTGCTCGGCAACATCATTTATGACAACTAAATCCCAACACCGGCAACGCCTTCTTCACCTTTGGCTCTCTCGCTTCACCTGGACTTCTGCTTCCATGCCATGCACAGGAAGACAAAGTGGTGCAAATGTACGAAACCATGATGACCCGCCACTCGACCATGCTTGTGGGCCCAACAGGTGGCGGCAAAACTGTCGTCATAAATGCTCTGGTCAAAGCGCAATGCCACATGGGTCTGCCCACCAAGTGCATTGTGCTTAACCCGAAGGTAAGTGGGACGTTGCTTTTTGTCTAACTCTCGTACGCCCAGGATTCTCACAAACTACCCTACTATCCAGTGCCGTTTTCTATACTCTACACTTCAAGTAGTATACAATTAATATTCCAAAATTTTGTACTTATTTTTCCAAGTGCATTTTTCTTATATCAAATAGAACTACTTATAAAAAGTAATTCCAGCAGATTCTTATATAAACTTTATATGCATAGCGTATGCCCAATTCGTTGCTTTTCTTTCCGTATAATTGTTCGTATTTTCTTGCTCTGTTTTTATGTCAAGTTCACCCATTATGGAAACGTTGGTAAGCAGCGGGGCGTCCCTAGTGATTTCATTTTCCCTTCATTCGCTTTTGTTGCTGTTCACACACAGAGAATGGGTAGAACAGGAGCGGGGTAAAAGGGAAAGCGGGAAAGGGAGAACGAGAGAGGTATTATAAGTGCACGTGAAATTGTTCAATTTCAATGGGGAAACGTATGCCATAAATACTTATACAGTTATTAATAGGTGAATGGAATAAAGGAGAAATACTCGTTATGACCAAAGCAATTTCGAATCACTTCAAATTGAGTTCTTAAATGGCTTTAACGATACGAAGTGGTCTAAATACCGAATACAGCTTTATAAATTTAATAACTCAATATTTTTATGGCAATCTGCAATAGAACATTTCGATATTAGGTTGTATTTTGGTAGGTTTACTTTAGCAAGGCAATTTAGTATTGTTTTTCTAAGTTATAGATATATTTTTTTAATATCTACATTTATTTAGCATCATTTATATAATTTCGAACTATAAAATGAAACATAATATTGATGTTTTTAATATTTTTTCAGGCCTGCTCCGTGGTTGAGCTCTACGGTTATTTGGATATGGAGACAAGAGATTGGGTCGATGGTTTATTCTCAAATATATTCCGAGAAATGAATAGACCGCTCGAGCGTGAGGTAAGTGTGCTGGATGCCACGCCCCCGCGTGAGGCGCTGCTCTAGGCAGGTCATATGTCGTGTCGCCGACGCTGTGGTAATCCCATTTGAATTGAAGTGCAACAGCAGCTAATCCCAGCACAGTGGCACACGCACGCACACTAATATGCACTCACCCACATATATACATGCATAGATGGACAGACAGGCAGACAGACAGACAGACCGACAGACAGACCGACCGACAGACACACCCGACAGGGGGGCGCACACGTACGAGCCGAGAAAGTTACCGGCTCGAGGCTTTAGCATGCGGTTTGGCTGCGCCATGTGGGCTGCTCTGTGCTGTGCATCATTCATGCGGAAATCGCGCCATTCGCTAATAAATCCCATTGCACAACCTCCAACCATACGGGTTGTGTGAGGCTTGGGGGGGTGTGTGTGCAAACAAACTGTTCCGGCTGGCAACTCTTCCAGTTGCTCAGCCATTTGCCTTGGCAAGGTAATGATGACAGTGGCTGCCACAGCGACGCGACATCGCCAGCTTCAGTCCGTATCCGCGGGCATTGAATAACACACTCAGGCTAATGCAATCCAACACCGTCCAACACAATTGTGCAATGCAAACAGGAGCGTCGCTACGCGTGCTTCGACGGCGATGTGGATGCACTTTGGATCGAGAACATGAACTCTGTTATGGATGACAACAAGCTGCTGACATTGGCGAACGGCGAACGTATACGCCTCGAGAACTATTGTGCCCTGCTCTTCGAGGTTGGCAATTTGATTTATGCCTCGCCGGCCACCGTATCACGTGCCGGCATGGTCTATGTGGATCCCAAGAATCTGCGCTTTAGTCCCTACTGGGAACGTTGGGTATTGACGCGACCCGAAGCGCAGCACGAGCTGCTCAACGGTTTCTTTGAGAAAATCATATGCGAGGCAATCGGATTCATTTTGGAAGGTACCGACGGCAGCACACAGGGTAATCCGCTGAAAATGGTCATCATGCAGACCGATCTGAATATGGTCACGCAGTTTTGTAATTTGTACGATGCACTCGTTCCCACTTGGGGTCCACCCGATAAGAACTCGGATGAACCGACTCTGATGAGCTACAATACGGACACGCTCGAGTGTTGCTTTCTGCAGGCGATCTATGGTTCGCTGGGCGCGTGCCTGGTGGAGAAACATCAGCCCGTATTCGATGAGTATATGAAGCGTCAGGCAGGCTTTCCGCTGGTGCAGGACACATTCGAGTCGCCCGCCGAGGGTGGATCCTTTCCGCAGGGTAAGCCCACGCTCTACGACTACTACTGGGACATAGGCAAGAATGTTTGGATGGCGTGGGAGTGGGTTGTCAAGCCGTACAGCCATGATCCGCTCGTCAAGTTCAGCGAGATTCTTGTGCCCACCGTGGACAATACGCGTACGAATCGTTTGCTTGGACTGATGAGTGATGTAGGTATTTCAAAGGGTATATGCCAGCGAAGGCTTTATTAATTTCCCCGTTCTATGCAGATCAAGCGACCCGTGCTGCTTGTCGGCGAGGCTGGCACATCAAAGACTGCGACCATCATGCAATATTTGCGAAATCTCAATCCGTCTACCAATGTAATTGAAAAATGTCTGCAACAAAGATGCTGCAGCAACGCGCTAATATTGCTTTCTCTCCCTTCCTCCCCCACCCCGACCAGATCATACTCAATATTAATTTTTCGTCGAGAACCTCGTCGCTGGATGTGCAGCGCACTCTGGAGGCTGCCGTCGAGAAACGCACCAAGGATACGTACGGGCCACCGATGGGCAAGAAAATTGCCTGCTTTATTGATGACATGAACATGCCGCAGGTGGATGAGTGAGTACACGCATATGCGACATGCGACATGCGGCACGACTGCCAGAGACATGTCTGATAGACTGTCAGTCAACCCGTCCCCACTCATTTCATCCGTCTTCCTCCTCCCTCACTCTGTCTCTTCCCCAGCTACGGCACACAGCAGCCCATCGCCCTGCTCAAATTGTTCTTTGAGCGCGGCGGCATGTATGACCGTGACAAGGATCTCAGCTGGAAGAAGTTTAAGGATATGACATTCTATGCGGCCATGGGTACCGCAGGCGGCGGTCGCAATGAAGTCGATCCGCGTTTCATCAGCATGTTCTCGACCTATAACATTGTGTTCCCCAACGACGAGTCGCTTGTCCAGATCTATTCATCCATTTTCAAGGGTCATCTGCAGTATACCAAATTCCAGGAATGTTACATGGAAATCGCCAATATTATTGTCACAATGACGCTCAAGTTATTCAAGGTTTGTTATCCCATGTATATATATATATTATATATGTAGCCTGATAGACAAATCTGTGCGAGCGGCAAATCTATTGCTCACTCACTGCATGGCGCTTTAAAATCTCTTACAAATTTTATGAAATTCGATTTACATATGCAAATAACGGCAATTTTTCATAATCTGCTTTGCTGCCTCGACGCCATACAATGGAAATTATTCAATGGTCTGTAATGCACCACGACGATGAGCGTCGTCGTCGTCCTCGTCGTCCTGGTCCTCGTTCTCGTCCTCCTCCTGCTCGCAGTTGCTCCATTGGTTTTTCGAGTACAACTGAGTGCCAGTGGCAGTGGCAGTTTGGTTGTTGCAGGGTGGGGGGCAGATGAGACGCAGTTGCAGACGTAACCGGAGTCGCAGCCGCCTCTGCCATTTGCTGTTTGGCCTTTTACACAATGGTCACCCGGTTCGACTGCTGCCTAGTTGACTGTGTCTCCGCCTATCTTTGCCGGCACATCTTCCACTTCGGCTGGAGCAAAATTTGATTATGTTCAAGTATTGAACGTCAGCCACCCAACCGGGCACAAATGGGCGTGGCAGTTGCATTAGTTTATGGTGCTTTTAACAATTGTTGACACTAAAATATTATCGCATTTCATTGCGTGCAGATAAAAATGCATTTGTCGCCACAATTGCCGCAAGCAGCAGTTGCAGTTGCACAGTACCAGGCAGGGCAGTAAAGTGGGATGGAAGGGTAAAAAAAAGTAAAAATGATTTACTCACACCTGGGGGGGGGGATGACTACCCAGGCCTGTCTAGTTCGTATGTCTTCTTTACACACTCGACGCGCCACGGCAAAAGATATTAATGTCCCACGAAATGGAATAAAATGAATTATTTGAATAGACTCAGGGCCCAGGGCCGAGGCCGAGGCTGCAACTCGATAATGGCTGTAAATTCAACTCTGCAACACTTCCTCTCCCCTCACTGCTCCACCCCTCCCGCTCATTTGAATGCATATTGCCAGCAGTCCGAGATAAAATTGATTTGTGTAGTTGCCTAGTCGGATGGCACCGTGGAGCAGGCTTCTCTGCTTGCCAACTGCTTGCTCTAATTACTTTGCTTGTGTTCCTCCCTTTTTCAGATAGTCATTGTGGAACTGCCGCCGACCCCATCCAAGTTCCATTACATATTCAACTTGAAGGATTTGTCTCGCATATTTGCGGGCATGCTGTTGATTCTCCCTGTGTGTTTCAAGAATCTACGCGAATTCATACGCGTTTGGCGCAACGAATTCACCAGAATCATTTGCGATCGACTCATCACGCCAACGGTAGCTTGATTACCTTAAGAGTTTCCCGAACTTGCTTACTCCATTTGCACTCATTTTAGGACATCACAAATGTAAATCGTTACATTTCAAACGAGGTCAAGGACAATTTCCCACTCGATTTCGAGGAGACACATGGTTTCATCGATGAGGCGGCTCTGGAGGAGGAGCGTCAGGCAAGATTAATGATGGAAGCAATTGCGGATGAGCGTGCGGCCGCCAATGCCGATGAAGAAGATGGGGAAGAGGAACAATCGCAGGAAGAGGGTCCGGCGGCAATCGTCACTCTACGAGATTATGTGCTACGCGATCCTTTGGTTTTCGGTGATTTTCGTAATTTCACCAACGAGTCCGAGCCCCGAAACTACGAGGATCTTGTTGATTATGCTGCTGTCTTCAGTTTGTTTACGGAAATCTTGGTCGAGTATTGCGAGCGTAAGGTGAAAATGACGCTGGTTCTGTTCGAAGATTGTCTCGAGCATTTGACGCGTGTTCATCGCACACTGCGCATGAATCGCGGTCATGTGCTGCTCATCGGAGTCGGTGGCTGTGGCAAGAAGTGTGTCACTCGCCTGGCATCGTTTGCAGCCGAGTGCGAAGTCTTCGAGATTACAATATCGCGTGGCTATAACGAGACCGCATTCCGTGAGGACTTGAAGGTATTGTACAATATAGCCGGCGTGAAACGCAAGAAGGTTGTGTTCCTCTTCACCGCCGCACAGGTCAGTCCTCGAGCAATCTGTCCAACTCTCGCAGCTTAGTCCCTGAACTCGTTTTGCCTTGCAGATTGCCGAAGAAGGCTTCCTAGAGCTGATCAACAACGTGCTGACTGTGGGTCAAGTTCCGGCCTTATTTGCCGACGAGGACAAGGATTCGATTGTCAATCAAGTGCGCAAATTTGCCGAAGAGGAGGGTCTATCCGCATCCAAGTATGTAGCAACAGATCATGTGTATTCCAACTATCTCTACCCCTGCCTCTTTCATGCAGGGACTCCGTGTGGGCGTACTTCCTGCGCACCTGTTGCGAGAATCTGCACGTCGTGCTCTGCATGTCGCCGGCCGGAGATGCGCTACGCAATCGCTGCCGCAGCTTTCCCGGTCTCATTGGCAGCACCTACATTGATTGGGTATTCCCGTGGCCGAAACAGGCGCTCTACGCAGTGGCCCAACTCTTCCTGAGCAGCAACGAGCTCATACCCGCCGCTCATCGCGAGGCCATCATTGAGCATGTGGTGCATGTGCACACATCCATACAGGAATACTCCAAGGATTATCTGGCCAAGCTGAGGCGTAACAATTTCGTAACACCCAAGCATTATCTGAGCTTCATCAATACCTATCTGGGATTGCTGAGTAAGTGAATCGCGCGCTCTCTCTCCCTCACTATGCTCTCAATCTATTCCTGTCTATTCGCAGAGGAGAAGCACAAGCACATTACAGCGCAGCGCGAACGTCTCGGTGAGGGTATTAAGAAGATCGAAGAAGCCTCGGTGCAAATCGACGAGCTGCGTGTCATTGTCACGGAGCAGAAGAAGAACGTAGCGGTGGCCTCGGAGGAATGTGAGACCATGCTGGTCACCATTGAGGCATCCACTGTGAAGGCGAATACTAAGAAAGCTGAAGCCTCGGAGAAATCCGTCGAGGTGGAAATCAAAGGCAAACAGATTGCGATCGAAAAAGACGAGGCCGAATTGATTCTGGCCGATGCTATGCCTGCGCTGGAAGAGGCACGTCGTGCGCTCTCGGAGCTGGAGAAGGCTCAGATTACTGAGATTCGATCGTTTGCCACGCCCCCGGCTGCCGTGCAAGTCGTCTGCGAATGCGTTGCCATTCTGAAGGGTATCAAAGAAATCAACTGGAAGAGTGCCAAGGGTATGATGAGCGACGTGAACTTCCTAAAGAGTTTGATGGAAATGGATTGCGAAGCTCTGACCCAGAAACAAATCACAACGTGCCGTACCCACATGAAAACCCAAAATCTCGATGACATGGGCAAGATATCCGTAGCCGGAGCGGGTATGTTGAAGTTCGTGAAAGCGGTTTGCGGATTCTTTGATGTGTACAAAGAGGTCAAACCGAAGAAGGAACGTCTCGAGTATCTGGTCGAGGAGCAGGACGTGCAAATCAAGCTGCTCAATCACTTGAATTCGGAGATACAGAAACTCGAAGATAAGCTCGACCAGCTCAATCAGAACTATGCGGTCTCGATGCGGCAAATGCGCGCCCTGGTCGAAATGATGCAACAGGCCGAGCGTCGCCTGATTGCGGCCGATAAGCTGATTAGTGGCTTAACGTCCGAGCTTATACGTTGGAGCAAGGAGATGGCCAGCCTGGGTGATCAATTGGTCGAGAGCGTTGGGCTTTGCCTGATCAGCAGCTCGTTCCTGGCCTACACGGGCGCCTTTACGTGGGAGTTCCGCAAGATAATGGTATTCGAGGATTGGCTAAAGGATATCATTGACTTGGGCATACCCATTGCGTTGCCCTTTAAGATCGAAGGTTACCTCTCCAACGAAGTGGAGATCGCACTGTGGGGCAACGAGGGATTGCCACCCGATGAGCTATCCCTACAGAATGGTATACTAACCATGCGTGCTTCGCGCTTCCCGCTCTGCATAGATCCGCAACTGCAGGCTCTGATGTGGATACGGAAGAAGGAGTCGAGGAATAATCTCAAGGTGTTATCATTCAGTGATTTCGATTTCCTCAAACAGCTGGAAATGTCAATAATGTACGGCTGGCCCGTACTATTCGAAGATGTCGATGATTATATCGATCCTGTGATCGACGATGTTCTGCAGAAGAACGTACGCCTGCAGGGTGGACGCAAATTTATTATGTTGGGCGATAAGGAAGTCGACTGGGATAGCAAATTCCGTCTGTACTTGACCACAAAATTCTCCAATCCCAAATTCGATCCGGCTGTGTATGCCAAGGCTTTGGTCATCAATTACACCGTGACACAAAACGGTCTCGAAGATCAGTTGCTCAGTGTTGTCGTGGGCACAGAACGTCCCGATCTCGAGGCACAACGATCGGATTTGATAGCACAGACCAGTGAAAACAAACAGTTGCTGCAACAGCTCGAGGATTCGCTGCTACGTGAATTGGCCACATCGACGGGCAACATGCTCGACAATGTCGAGCTGATTGCAACGCTGGAGAACACCAAATCGAAGGCAGGCCTCGTAATGGAACAACTGCAGCTGGCAAGTGATACGGCTGCCGATATTGAAATACTACGTAATGGATATAGACCGGCTGCCAAGCGTGGTGCCGTCCTGTTCTTTGCCCTCGCCGACATGGCCACCGTGAATAGCATGTATCAATATGCACTGGCTGCATATCTCGAGCTGTTTGTGTTCTCGCTGCGTAAAGCCGTGCCGGACACGGTGCTTGCCAAGCGCCTGAATAACATTATCAAAACCCTAACGGAGAACGTGTATTCCTATGGCTGTACGGGACTGTTTGAGAGACACAAGCTGCTCTTCTCCTTTCAGATAGCCACCAAACTTTCGCAACGTGACGGTTTGTTGTCGCAACAGGAGATCGACTTCTTTATCAAGGGCAACATTGCGCTGACTAAGAGCGAACGTAATAATCCCGCCAAATGGTTGTCCGAGAAAAGCTGGGAGGATCTGCTAAAATTGTCTACCGATTTTCCCGACGTATTTGGTACAGTTCCGGATCATTTATCGAAAAATTTAGAGGAGTGGCAAGCTGTAAGTCATGATATTTTAGCTGTAATTTTGCACCCCATAGAGCAAACCTTGTGCCAATAGGCGGCAGAAAGAGCTAGATCTTAGCTATAAAAGCAGCTAGGATTATCCAATTTAGTGGCATTTCTGCACTAGGTTAAAGTTTCTAATTTTGCTACGCCCCCCTATATCGAAAACAAGGATTTGCAGGCGTTATACTCAAGCTAAGCTATTAATTTTTGGTGTGCCCAATAATAAATACCACACAATTAAGCTGAGTAAATTAAGTTAGCATAGGATTATAATCACACAAGTTATTTAACATATAGTATATGAAGGTTTAATAGCAGCACTCAAAAGTATGCAACACAAATTACTCAACTTAGCTCAAATGTGTAGCGGGTATATCACAGTCGAGCACACTCGATTTGAGCTGTTTTACTACTACTTTAAAAACTCGTATACCTACATATCTAACTATGAAAAGCCCCTGTTAATGGGTTAAACGACGATGTTCATGTTTTTCATGCTTCTATATTTATTTTTCTTTCTGCTTTTTCGCATTTTTCGGTGTGCCATCTTCATGTCAATGTCAACTTCAATGCCCGTTATCAAACTCTGCTCTGCCGCTCACACTGACTACGCCGTAAAATGCATAACAACAACAACAACAACGACGACGACAACAACAATAATAACGATG
Source organism: Zaprionus inermis (assembly GCA_018151445.1). Taxonomy (NCBI): domain Eukaryota; kingdom Metazoa; phylum Arthropoda; class Insecta; order Diptera; family Drosophilidae; genus Zaprionus; species Zaprionus inermis. The sequence goes on along the minus strand of JAECXD010000640.1, from coordinate 912,942 downwards.
GCTGCGCCGACAACAACAATACCAACAACGAACAACAATTTGGAATACGGATGGTCGCTGAAACTGTTCCTGACTGGCATGTGGCATTCACTGGCGACGCTTCCGTTGCTCCTCCGATGCGCATTTTGTTTGCACTTATCGTCGAATGCCCATGGTGACTGGTTGTGCTGCAGTGGTTCGACTTGGAGAATCCCGAGGAGGTTGTCTGCCCGGGCGACTATAACCGTAAATGCAGTGCATTCCAGGCAAGTGCCATGGGCCGTGGGCCGTGGGCCGAGCAACGAGTACTCCGATGTGTACTCTCGCTTTGCATGCTTTCAGCTTTCGAGTGGATGGCGCTCGTTGTCCCATCGTCCGTGGCCGAGTCCGAGTCCGAGTGCGCTTGGTCCTTGCTTGGAGGAGCTGCCTGCCGTTGCCATCGAGCGTTATTGGATTTCGTACTTTATGCTCGTTTCTAGTGGATTATTATGTACAAGCCGGGCACATGCACACCCCGACACACACACCCGCACACACACACACACACACTGAAGCTGTCTGGGCGTTTAGTTTTACTCGACTTTTGCTACGTCCTGCAACTTTGGCGCACATTTTCTGCTCAAGTTATTAGCAGCCTGTTTTTGTCAGGCAGCAGCAGTTCGGCTGTGTCTGTGTGTGCGCGTGTGTGTGTGAGTGTGTATCAATGTGCTTGTGTGTGGCTGTGTGCATTACCATATTTTATCAATTTTCCAAGCCATTAGATGAGCGGCAATTTACGCCCGCAGTCGCACTTGAAACCAGCGACAGAACCGAGCTAAGCAAAGCCCAATTTGCACTTGAGTTGAGCTAAAAGAGAGCGAGAGACAGAGAGAGAGAGATAAAGATGGCAGCGGCAATACAATACAAGGACCTTGCAAGCAGCCATTGATGGGCGCGATCAACGCAGCGTACTGATATTTAAATGTCTTTGCTAACCCGTTCTAATTTCTCCACAGAAATTGCTGCTACTACGCTGCTTCCGTGTGGATCGCATCTTCCGCAGCATCAATCAGTATATTGTCGAGACCATGGACGAGTTCTTCATACTGCCGCCGGTTGTGAACTTCAACAACGTGTACGAGCAGACCACGTGCATGATACCGGTTTGCTTCATACTCTCGGCCGGCTCGGATCCCACCAATGATCTGCTCAAGCTGGCCGATGCGGTCATCGGCGGCATGGCCAATTTCTGTCATATATCGCTGGGTCAGGGACAGGAAAAGGCTGCCATGAATCTGCTCGAAAATGCGCTGCGCTTGGGCATGTGGCTGATGTTGCAGAACGGACATTTGTTGGTGAAATTCGTGCGCGAGCTTGAAAAATTCTTGGATAAAATCGAGAATCCTCATCCCGATTTTCGACTATGGATTACAACAGATCCGACACCAACATTTCCCATTGGCATACTGCAGAAGTCGCTGAAGGGTGAGTAGCAGCACACTTTCACTAAATACCATATATCTTTTATATCCTCCATATCCTCCCCCAGTGGTAACTGAGCCACCCAATGGCCTGAAGCTGAACATTCGCTCCACTTACATTAAAATACGTCAGGATCGTCTCGAGGCCTGCTCGCACTCGGCATATCGCTCGCTCATCTACGTGTTGGCCTTCTTTCATGCCGTTGTCCAAGTGAGTGCGGGATAAAACCAAAAATTTGTAGCTCCATTTGATGCTGGCCGAACGCATTGGCCAGCTGTGTCCTCCGCAATGCACGTCTTTATTTATTAATCTGTCGTGCTGAAAGCATTCGCATTCGCGGCGCACACAACTGCGCCAAAAGTTCGGCAAATTGATGCAGCAGCGTCGCGATTGCAAATTGTTATTGATAGCTCGGGGTTACACTATATGGGTGCTGCTGCCGCTCAATTAATACGTACTCCATTTAAACCATTGTCTTCCCGTCCGCTGCCGTTGCAGGAACGTCGCAAATACGACAAACTTGGCTGGAATATATCGTACGATTTCAATGATACCGATTTTGAGGTATGCTCGGAAATTCTACGCACCTATTTGACACGCTGCACCGAAGAGAAAATACCCTGGAACAGTCTCAAGTACCTGATTGGGGAGGTCATGTACGGCGGCCGTGTCATAGACGACTACGATCGACGTATTACCAATTGCTATATGAATGAATATATGGGCGATTTTCTATTCGATGTATTTCAATCTTTTCACTTTTACGAGGATGAGAACGTGGACTATTGCCTGCCCGACGATGAGATTGTGCTGAAAGACGACTACATAGGTGAGTATATGGGCACAGCTGATGCGACAAAAGCTCTTTACATATGTAATATGCATTGATAACAGCCCACATTGACAAACTGCCGCTGGTCAATAAGCCGGATGTATTTGGTTTGCATCCAAACGCGGAAATCGGTTATTACACAATGGCTGCGCGCAACATTTGGAACAGCCTGATTGAGTTGCAGCCACAAACTGGTGAGTTCCTGGCCAAATTGGTATATATATATATATGACAATTGGGTATATTGATTTTGGCAGTACTTGTAGACGAGTTCTCCAGTTACGCTAAAATTAAGAGAACCATTTGTTTTGCAGCACATATATATATTTATAAATAATCGAAAAGCTTTGCGATTTAAGTAGAAACATTCTATAGCTACACATTATCAATTGATTATAGAAAAACCCCAACAAAAAAACTAATTTCCCTCTTGCCTGCATATAATTATATTATTTTACCCACCGCACAATTAGTTTTTATAGCTTTCCATTTCGATTTAATTTGCATGCCACTCACACATAGAAATCCGCATGTATGCGTGTACATAATGTACACGTAGCGCGGGGGTCTTTATCCGATAAAGTGTTTGACAGTTCGGTTAACAACCGGAAGCCATTACTAGTAAATGGTTTAATTTACATGCAGCGTGTGCCAATTGTCAGCCGTTTATTACGTTTTATCTTGTTGATTTTCATTGCCGTCGCCGTTGCCGTCGACGTCGCGGCCGCCGCTGCATTTTTGGCATGTTAAATTTTTTATTTAATTTAATTAATTAGTTGCGGTTTCGCAATTAACTTTATTGCATGCGCCATTATTGCCGCGGCATACAATGGCAGGGCATGCATTAAAAATTAAAATAGACGCACACACACGAAGTGAAACAAACATACATTTGCACACACGCACACACACACACACACTGCCCGCAAATCGCTGCCAATTCAGATCAAAACCTCACCGCACCCACCGCCTTGCGCAGCGGGAAAAAAAAACTGCTGAAAACGTCACCCAAAAGTCGATAATATTCCGTTACGAGCGTAAGCGTGTTAAAACCGCCATCAGAGAGCACTTTTCCATTTTCCCCTCACACGCGTCTATTACATGCACATCACGTATACGTAGGTATGTGTGTGTGTGCCCGAGCAAATGCTGTACTACAGATCTGTTAAGCTGAATATACTATATACACACGCTATACATAACGAATCCTGTTTCCTGTTTTGCTTTTCTGCCAACACCTTGCGCGGCACACAACATAGCCATCATTCGGACCCGGGAACAGCTCGCCGCCAAAGCTGGTAAAGTATTTAATGTAAACAGATGCGCATCCCTTAACCGGCGAGAGAGTATAAAATAATAAGCCCGAATCTGTAGCTGATTTAAAAAAATAAATAGAACAGTTCAAACATTTGCAGAGCACTGTCGAAAATGTTTGCAATTTCATTTCGATTTATCGGGTGCGGTTGGGCCAGCACGCGACTGTGCGGTACCCTGTAATTGAATTCATTTGTATAAAATTCTGCTTAGAATTATCGCTGAACTCTGTATTGCAAATAAGCTTATTATTTGCTTTGTATTTGTTCATACAGAGCCAACAGATCTTTGGCATATATTTTACAAAATCGGTTAGCTAGTTTCTGCTGTAAAATATACACTGAAAAATTGTTTAAATAATATAGTGTAGTTCCCGAAATTCACATTATGCTTGTGCAGCTATGACAATCTGTGGCGATCCTAAAAAAAATAATTAAAAATTGTTTCAATTAAGTTATGAGCATAGACTACATACTACATTACTTTTCCGACTATTCTCAGAAATTAATTAGTTTTAAAGCTGGAATAAACCCAGCATAAAGGACAACCAATATGCCGCACTCTCGTGGCGTAGTTATCTGAAAAATGCTGATTATTTGCATATTCATGAGCTTTAGTATTTGCTAATTGACATTTAAAAAATAAAAACAGGGCGGGAATGTGCAAGGGAATTTTATCAGCACACAGTTTAAGCAAGATAAAAACGCAAATTAATAAAAATTGCTGTTTACCAATGGGGAGGGAGACAGGGCACAATGAGAGAGAGACCGAACAAAATAAAAGAATTGCTGGAAAAGGCAACAACAAAAAACGCTTGAACCGCAAACGTTGCATACATTACGGCGGTTTTCTCTGTCATTGGGCAATAGCAAACTAACTCCACTTCCCTTGCACTAATCCTTCTCCCAACGACATGCAGGCGAGGGCACGGGCGGCATCAGTCGGGATGAGTTCATCGACCAAGTGGCTGCGGGCATACTGAAAAAGCTTCCACCCGCCTTCGAGACATGGCGCATACGCAAGCAAATGCAGATGAGCATGTCGCCCATCGGTGTGGTGCTGCTGCAGGAGCTGGATCGTTTTAATCTGCTGGTGGTGCGCATGAAAAAGACACTGGATCTGCTGCGCAAGGTAAGTGGTTGCCAGAGATTGCCTTCCTTCGCCTCCTCCTCCCCCGCCTAGTCGCCTGTCAATCGACGACAGCTCACATAAATCCTTCAGCTTTGTTTTGCATTTTGTGTTTATCCATTTGCCAAGTTGGCCGCTGACCAAGCTTCGCGGTCTCCAAAATTCGAATGCGATTCCTGCATTTTGCCGGCATTTTGTTGCCAAAATGAAATTTACAAATGCAAATGAAGTCAGCCATTGTCTTGGCATCAAGTCTGTCTCACGCCCACACACAACAAACAGCACGTGAGTGCTCCGAGCGTGTGTGTGTGTGCCTTTTAATTTAATTGCATGCCCTCACTCTCTCTCTCTCTCTCTCACCCTGGCTCCCTTATTCCTCAGGCCATTGCCGGCGAAATCGGCATGGATCAAGTGCTGGACAACATTGCCAACTCGTTATTCAATGGCCTGCTGCCAGCCGTATGGAGCAAACTGGCGCCGGCTACATGCAAACAGTTGGCCAGCTGGCTGGATCATTTGAAGGTGTGTGGGATTAATCAGTCCAGCCGATCAAGTCACTCATCAAATCTTTCTTCTGCAGAATCGCGCGCTGCAGTACAAGTATTGGTCGGTCTCGGGCGAGCCGCTGGTCATGTGGCTGTCCGGGCTGCATATACCGCAGAGCTACCTGACAGCCCTAGTGCAGGTGAGTAGAGACAGAGACAGAGACAGTGACAGAAAGAGAGCGGGAACGACACATAATTGTTCACATTGTGCAGGTTGCATGCCGCAAGAACATTTGGCCGCTGGATCGCTCCACACTGTTCACATATGTGACTGCTTTCTCCGATTCCGAGGACATTGAAGAGCGTCCGGAGACGGTGAGTTCGTAAATGCAAAACTATGACCCCCATGTGGCCAGTGACACGAGAGAACCTACCTGCCGCTACACCCCCGCCCGACCGGCACTAATTTCGTAATTAAGAATTCTGTTTGCATTTTAATCGTTGAACTTTTTGCAGGGTTGCTTTGTGCACGGTCTGTACATAGAGGGCGCACGCTTTGACCTGGTGACTAATCAGCTGCAGCGTTCGCATCCGAAAGTTCTGGTCGAGGAGCTGGCCATACTGGCCGTCGTTCCCATCGAAGCGCACCGGCTCAAGCTACAGGTTTGTATTCATTCAAATGGAATAGGAGGAGGCAGACTCGAAGAGGGCGACTGGTTTTTTTTCGGGCTGGGTTCAGTGCCGCCTGCAAGTGACAAGTACTAATGTCCGCTTGTATCTACACACACACACACACACCAATACACATGCATGTGCGATGGGGGCGTGTCCTCGCTGATATTTGTTTAAATGCTGCGCACTAAATTACCAACAGCCTCGTGCAAAACCCGCCGGAGCACAGCTAATGGGGCAGCTGTTGTGCTAATTGTTTCTGATTTAAAAGATGCACAAAAACGGTTACTATATGCTCTCGAAATCTGTATAGAATCAGAATTATGCAAGGGTTAATTAAGCTTTCAATTTGGTAACAGAAAGCGCATTATTTGGTATGGCAAACCGTAGGTCAAGCGGGAACTGCAAAAGGATTAGACAAGCTCAGCTACTAACAGAATTACAAGTTAATAAAGAACTTGTTTTAGAACTCTCTACAGAAATTTCCGCTGCTCTTATAGAGCACATACCCTATCTATAGATTAGTGTAAAGCGGGTTAGTCTGTATGTGCTTCTCTATCTCAGAGAAAATAAGACTCACAGCAGTTGGCAATGTTCGAACGGTATTCAAATGCATCACAGCACAACATAACCCCATCAACTGCAATATGAGACTTTACACTAAATAAACTCCTCCTTGCAGAACACCTACTCGGCTCCCGTGTACACCACATCGCTGCGTCGCAATGCCATGGGCGTGGGACTCGTGTTCGAGGCGAACTTGGCCACCAAAGCCGATCTCAGCCATTGGATACTGCAGGGCGTGTGCCTCACTCTGAATACGGACACATAGAGTCCGAAGACTGACCGAAGATCAAAGATGGTTTGTTTTGTTTTTTGTTTTTTTGTTTCTTTTTCAAAAGAGTCTATTTGTAATGCAAATATATGTAGTTTTATATTTGCTAATCTGTATTGGCAATCATAAGTATTTGTGTATGTATGTATTGTGTCTACTCTGGAATTTCTAGTGCCTTTCAATAACTTGTGACTTGTTGTGCCTGACCGAGCCTCCTCTGCAGATTGTCCAATCCATCATCCGGCAGGCCGGCATTACCTGCGTCGCCAGCAGCCAAAGCAACTCTTAAACTTATCCAATATGTTTGATTTCATGGAGGGCAACAGTAATTCGAGATTCTGTGTGCCACCGCTATCGTCCGACTCCATATCCGATTCGATTGTCATCTCTTGTATGCTAAACGTATCGGTTAGCTCATGATTCTGCTGGCGTCGCTTGGCACGCTTCAGTTGGGCCGGAAAAAACGATATTTCCTCGGCCTCGTCGCTGCTCTCAGACTTGTAATCGACCAGCGGCTTCTGTTCCTGTTCCCCCGGTATGGGCAACCGATTGATGGGTATGAGGGTGCCTGCCTGTGTCTTAGTTGCCTGCAAAACGAGCACACACATTGCCGTAATTGTACCCGGATTATTATTACCCGGCCGTGCCTGGCCGGCCACACCCACCTGCTCCTCCTGGTATTGTGTATAGTTGCGCCTGGCACGCTCGACCTTCAGTTCCAGTTTGCGTTGCAGTATGCGGCAGGTGTTTGGCGGTTCGCAGCGCTCCGTCGCTCCCCCCCGTCCGCTGCCGGCCCTGTCCTCATCGATTTCGATTGTGGTGGGCGCATACACTTTACTCGAGCCCCTGAACGCCACCTCAAACTCCAGATCCGACATATGTTTGGGAGCTCCGCTGGCAGTTTTCTGCATAACAGTGTGCATGGCAATCATAGTTTCGTGGCTTCGACAATTCGACAATTGACTATGACTTACCAGCAAGCCTGCTGCGCCATCCTCATAGATATTCGACTGTCTGTCCTCGCTATCTATGCCGCTGTCCTCCATGCTGCAACTTAGACTAACGCGTGCCAGGGCTTAGTAATATTTATTAAAACTAAAAGCTAACAATTTGCACGCGATGACAAACACAAACAAAATTTATCATCGCTTTTGGTGTACCACACTCCGAACTCCAATCCGCCAATCCACCCCGTGGACGTAGAGCGCAGAATCCGTCGACGGCAAAACAGCTGCAACGTGTGTGGCAAGCTGGGAAAAATCAATAACCCCTTCGCATGCAGCGTTGCCAGACTGGCGGGAAACATTCTATTATTTTTGAAACAAGAAAACAACTGTCTATATATGCACTCTTTTTATTATTTTATTCCATAATTTTAATTTATTTACAAATATTTTAAAAACTTAAATCGCTTTACTCGTGTTCGCACAAATATCGTAGAAAAGACTCTAGAAAATATGCTGTATTTATATATATTTAAAATGAAAATAGGTTTTAGCCACTTGTCTCGTCTATGGATTGAATTCAAATCAAGAATAAATAGGAACAAAAACATAAAATACTAATACTATTTTCTTTTTGTGCTGGAAGAAATAATCGTAGAGCATTCATTATTATACTTAGTAAAACGGTTTCGTTATTTTGATCTATTTTGGCTGTGAACAAGGCTGACGGTTTTCTGTTTTCTGTTTGTTTTTTTTTTTTTTTGAAGTTTTTGGTCTCTGTGCTGATCTGTGTTTCAGTTTGTTCGTTATTTTCCGGTTTAAACTCGAATTCAATGCAGAAGTCGAACAAAAATGCTATAGGTTTCACTTTAGTTTAGTATGGAATTAAACCGCATTGGGATGGGGAGCGGCTAGTTGGCCGGCCAGTGTGCAGGATCTACAGCAGAAGTTGGCGTAGTACTTGTTGGCACAGTACTTGCCCTGGACGATCAGCTCGCAGTTGGCGAAGTACGGATTGTCGATGCACTCGGGCGAGACCGGTATGACCGCTGCAAAGCGAAGAAATTGTTCAATTAGAGTTGCAATAACAAACCGTTTGCCAACACTGGCTACTTGTGTTAGCCTACTCGCTAGACTAGACTGGCTACTCGTTAGACTAGACAGCCTACTCGTTAGATTAGTAGTTTACTCAACTTACATTCAATGTTAACGCTCTCCTGGCTGGTGAAGTAGCTGAACGCGTTGCGTGCCGTGCAGCCATACGAGCCGGAGTCCTCGCTGTTCACATTGTCGATGACCAAGCGATGCGGCTCAGCTGCAGGGAGTGAAGTGGAATGAATGCATATTCAACTCCTATCTTGATTATCTTGGTTAGCTTACTTGTAATTTGCACACGATCGTTGCTGCTCAGCGGCACATTGTTCTTGGTCCAGGTCACATTCGGTGCGGGATAACCCTGTACGGCGCAATCGATGGCAATTGTGGAGCCGGGTGTGTAGCTGTTTTGCCGATCCAGTCCAATTGCGGCGTGAGCATTAACTATTTTATCGAAAACACACAAGTAATTGAATATTAATTGATATACCAATTGGTAACCAAGAAACACACAGAGCAAACCCATAGCGTATAGAAATGATGCAAGCTTACTTACTTGACGGGTTTTGAACCACGGGAGGCGGTACATAGACTGGACGTGCTGGTCTATAGGACGAGGCAGGTCTGCGAGCGACCGGATCGATAATGTACTGCATGTACTCGTTATCTTCGGGCGAGAGCGGGCGCACGGGACCGACCGCTTTGAGGGTGACATGCAGCGAGACGGGACGTCCCAAATTATTGTACGCATCACAGTTGTAACGACCCAGATCCGATAATTGAATCGAGTTGAAGAACAACGAGTAGTCGCGTGACATTTGACCGCGACCCGTCTCGGCGCTCATGCCGTAGAGATGACCATTACGCCACCAGCTGACATGCGGCGTCGGACTGCCACCGGCCGGGCAACGAATCAGGGCGGGACGATTCAGTTGCACCACCTGCGTGACATTCCTGTCGCCGTAGATATAGGCAGCAATTGGTGTTTCCTCTGCCGACACCAAAGCAACAACAACACGAACATGCAAACGGGTTAAGGGGTACAAGCAAAGCAGTTAGTCATCTGCCCAACACCAGAAACACAGGCAGCAAGCATAACAATATGAATATGTCTTGGGTACAAACTCACCTGTCACTTGCAGTCCCACCTCACGTCGCACTGGCTCGCCCAGTCCGTTGCTGGCCACGCACACGTAGGTGCCGCTATCGGTTTGATGCACCTCCACGATGGTCAAATCTCCGTTCGAGGTTAGCACATAACGTCCTTGGTTCGTATCAATCTGTTCGAGTAGAGATGTTTATTAATTGTACGTAAGATATCTGAGTCGAGCTAATACATACCATGACGTTCCTTAGCGACCACGTGATGTTCGGTGTCGGATTGCCGGCAGCAAAGCAACGTAGCACAGCAATACCTCCGATCGAGGTGCGCACATCGAGTTCCTGCGGTTGCTTGGGCTCGAGCGTAGCCTGAACCTCACCGGGTAAGAGGACAGCCGGGGCCGGGGTACGCGGACGTTGTGTGGGACGCGCCGGAGCCACGCACAAGAATCCGCAACCATCTGAACAGCATTTGTTCGCGCCACGACAATCGGCATCCGTGTAGCATTCCCTGATACATTCGCTGGCATTAGCCGTCAGCTGGGGACACGAGCCCGGCTTGTTGATGTCACGGCACACGGCCACGAACTGATTATCCCGATCGTCGGCCACATCGATGGCACATTGCTGATTGTCGGGGCAGACGTGTTGCTCGCAAGGATCTTCGCAGATGCAGCTCACGCACTCGGGTTGTTCCTGGACTTGTACGCGACGCACTCCATAGGCGCAGCGCAGTTCGCGGCAGACATTTTCGTAGCTCTCGCAGTTGTTCGTTGGGATTTCGTTAGGGGTTTGATCGACGGGTGCTAGGGAAGATTAATCAGTTAGTTGAGAGATACATTGAGAGATATCGAGATCGCGAGAGAGAGAGAGAGAACTACCCCATCCTCGTGCAAACTTAAGTTTAATGAAAGTGCAAAAAAAAACAAACTACTGAATAAAACTACAAAAGGATTCAAATTTCTACGCAAGCGAATTGAGAGTGTGCGCAAGATGCATTCAGATGTGGAGTGGATTGGAGTGAGTTGCCATGTGGCTGGTGGTAAGGTCTTACTTCCGCATTGATTTGTGCATGCTTCAAATGAACGGAAATTGTTCTGATTGCCTGAGCAACCGGAGTAGATAAACGAGATGCAGGTGCCGCGCTCGTCATCGTAGTACCAACGACGCTCCTGCACCGCGTAGCCATTGCAGTGACCCATTTCCACCGGCAGACGGCAGATATCTACTTGGGCCAAAGAACATAAATAACAGATTTTAAATTGAAAATCCGCTCGCATCGCCATTTCATTGTTTACCTTTGGCCGCCGATGCCGAATGAGGCTCGCGACCTGCCAGACAAACCGTTTCACACTCGTAGAGATCATTGAAACGATTGCCGGTGCCTTCGCAGCCGCCGTACGTGAAGGGTTCGCAGGTCTGATTCTCGCGATTGTAGTAGTAAAGTGTTTGCCATTCGGTGCACGGACCCGTCGACACGGGCTCATTGCAAACGTCTAACGTAACGTACACACACACAGACAGAATAATTAAGACCTTACTTGGGGAAAAACTATGAGACTATCAATGGATTCACTTACCGACTCCCTTATACTCGCCGCACTGGCGTTCGCATTGAACGCGCGTATCAAATCGGTTACCGTTACCACCGCAACCGGTGTACCGGAATGCGGTACACGATTTCAGCGATTCGTCGTAGAACCATGCGGTCACATCGCCATCGCATTCTCCCGCTTCGGGTGGCAGTGTGCACACGGAGTAGGACTGAAACGTAACGTTCAAGGGATTAGACCGTCTGTACCAAGTCAATTACGACGCCTGCTTACCTGTCCAAACTCCGGCTGAGGCTCCGGCTGTGGCTCCGGCTGTGGCTCCGGCTGTGGCTCCGGCTGTGGCTCCGGCTGCGGTTCCGGTTGTGGTTCCTGCGGCCTTTGATCCTGTCTCACACAATAATCCAGACAGAGTCGCTCAGTCACAAAGTTATTGCGATTGCCGCGACAACCGGTGAACTGGAATTCGCTACATCTGCCTGTGCGTCTATCGAAGTACCAACGAGTCGAGATGTCATTGCAGCTACCAGCAATGGGTGGCAGCGCACAGGTATCGGCAACAGCATCGCAAGCGTTCTGGCACTCCTCCTCGGAAGCAAAGTTGTTGTCGTTACCGCCGCAGCCCGTGTAGACGAACTCATCGCAATGTCCCTCCTGATGATTATAGTACCAGCGCCTTGTGCGATCGTAACAGTTTCCGGCCTCCGCTGGCTTGTAGCACTTGCTCGTGTCCGGCTCAGCCGGTTGCTCCTCGTCTAAGCAACGTGCCGAACAATCCTGCTCAGTCTCGAAACGATTCTCGTTGCCGCCGCAACCTCCGTAATAGAATTGCTCGCAAATACCCGCTGTCGAGTTGTAGGTCCATTTAAGCACATAACTATCGCAATCGCCCACAGAAGTTGCCTGATCGCACACATTGCCTGATGGGCGTGGCTGGGGCTCTGGCTGTGGCTGTGGCTGTGGCTGTGGCCGACGTTCGGATTGAGTATCCTGTGCTGGTCGTCGTTCTGGTTGTTCCGGTTGAGGGGGCTCCGGTTGGGCACAACGTTGCAGACATTCCGATTCGCTATCGAAGCGATTGCCATTGCCTCCGCAACCGCCATAGTAGAACTGACGACACTGGCCAAGAAGGTTATCGAAGACCCACTTGAGTGCCCAGTCACCGCAATCGCCAACTGCTGCCGGCTCGTCGCAGACATCAACCTGGCTAGGTCTTTGCGGAGGAGGAATTAATGGTTCCGGTTTCTTCTCGCAGCGTGCAACGCAAGCCTCTTCGCTGGCAAACCGATTCTCATTGCCACCGCAGCCGCCGTAATAGAACTGACGACAGGCAGCATCCTTGGTGTCATAGTACCATGCGAAGGTATAGTTGGCACACTCACCAATGTCCGCGGGAATATCGCAAATATCCTTGGCTACGTTAATACGAGAGAGGTGGTATTAGCCGGGCTGACTCTGCTAGACTTATTCTGCGCACATTGAAAGCAACAATAGTCGCAACAACATTTAATGGGCTTACCGACTTGACGAGGACAATGAGTCTCGCAGGATTCCAATGAGGGGAAGCTATTCTTGTTGCCACCACACCCAGTGTAGTAGAAGGGCAAGCAACGCTTCTCGGTTTCGGAGAAATGCCATCTGGCATGCTTCTCGCTGCAATCACCGGTTTGCTTAGGCAATGCGCATTGCTCTGGTTGTGTGCAGGTGTTTGTGTGTGTGTGTGTGTGTGGCATGCAGGTCAAGGTGTGGATCAAGCGAGTAACAAACATACATGCAAAAGTAACCAAAAAAGCAAGGCAAAAATAGAAGTTGCAAGCCATTAACCAAAATAAAAAGAAAGTCTTTAAGTTCCCAATTAAAACAAACCCAAGCCAAAAGCATTGTTCGCATAAGCCAAACCCTTAAATAAATAATCGTGAATCTCAAACCTTTATGCACTCCAGGCTGGCGACAGTTGTAGTTACAGGCGTGCTCTGTGGGATGATTGTTCTTGTTGCCCTTGCAACCGCCGTATCTGAAGGGTCGACACGTGTCGGTCGCGTTGTCGTAGTGCCAACGCTCGTAGTTGCCATTGCAGGGTCCTGTGTCTTCGGGTTGTTCACAAACAGCTATAAATACCGTAATACGTAAGTACCGTATCGTCATCAAATATCGTATGCAACTTACGTAGGCTTTCGGCAACCGCGCAGGTGCTCTGGCACTGTTCCAAGCTGTCGAAACGATTGTTGGTACCGTAGCATCCGCCGTATTGGAATTCCTCGCAGCGATTGCGTTCCGAATCGAAGTACCATTTCGTTGTGAAGCCAGTACAGATACCACGGCTCTTGGGCAACAGGCAGAGATGTTCGCCAGTGTACTCCTGGCAAGATTCTTTGCATTCGGCTTCCGTTTCGAATCGATTTTCATTGCCGCCACAGCCGCCATACCAGAAACGAGCACAACCTCCATAGGAGATGTCGAAGTAGTATTTAACGCTAAAGTTGCCACAGGTGCCCTGATCCTTGGGAAGACCGCAGGACTTTTGTTGTGGCTCCCGAACATTTTCGCAGCCACCAAACTTATCGTCCAGAGCTTTTGTAACACCGTCGGGACAACAACCGTACTTGCTTTCCACGCAAGTGCAACCCTCGAAGTTGGGTCCCTTGGCGGCGGTCTTGCCGTCTTCGCAGCACTTGTAATCTGTCTGGGCACAATGGCAGCCCTGGTTGTGCGGTCCCCTGGCGAAGGAGAGACCATCGGGACAGCAACCAAACTGCATTGTCTCGCACGGGCAACCCTCGAATTTGAGTCCCTTGGCAGCGGAGACCTTGTCGGGACAACAACCATATCGAGTAGTTTCGCACAGGCAGCCTTCCTGATCTGGTCCATGAGCCGATGTTTTCTGATCGGGACAGCAACCATACGGCGAGTAGGCACACTCACAACCCTCAGCATTCGGTCCACTAGCAGTACGTATATTGTCTGGGCAGCACCCAAATTCAGAGTTGATACAGCAACCTTCGCCCTGTGGTCCATGAGCGGGTGTTTCGTTGTCTGGACAGCATCCGAAGGGTTCGGCAGTGCATGCAGCGCATCCTTGTCCATTGGGTCCTGAAGCCGGTGTACGACCATCCGGACAGCATCCGAATTGCGATCTATCGCAACCTTGTTGTACTTCTGCCTCCAGACTGTTTCTGAGTGTGGTGCTCTCTGTGCTCTCTGTGCGCCCGGTGCTCTCCGAGCTACTCGATGAGACACCAGAGCCCTCGATTTCATCAGATGACGATGACGATTCGACTGTTGATATTTCCGTCGTAGTAGTGGGTGGCAAAGTTGTCGGTATTGGACATCCTTCATTATCCTCACCCTCAGCTGCTGTGAACTTGTCTGGGCAACAGCCGAAGAGCGTCTCGGCACAGTTTGATTTCGGACATCCCATGTTCTTCTTACCCGCCGCTGGAGACAATCCATCGGGACAGCATCCAAATTCGGTATCAGCGCATGTCTTTGCAATGGGGCAACCCTCGTCGAATGGTCCCTTGGCTGTAGTTTTGCCATCAGGACAACAGCCGAACTCAGTCTTAACACAGTTCTTCTTCTTTGGCTTGCACTTGCGGGTAGTCTTGACTGGCGTAAGCGTCGTTTCCCAGGTGTGTGCAGTAGTGGACTCACCATCCCAGAAATCACTGGAAGAACTTCCTTCAGAGGATAGGGAGCTTCCCGTTGAGCCACTAATAGATTCACTGGAAGAGGCTGTGAAACCTGTTGAACCAGAAACATCTGTAGAGCCTGAAGCATCTGTAGAGCTTGAAGCATCAGTTGAGCCAGACACATCAGTACTTCCTGAAACCTCAGTTGATCCAGATACTTCGGTTGAACCAGATACTTCGGTTGAACCAGAAACATCCGTTGATCCTGACACATCTGTACTTCCAGAAATTTCAGTCGACCCAGATACATCTGTAGATCCCGAAACATCAGTTGATCCAGAAACGTCAGTTGAGCCAGACACATCTGTTGAGCTTGGAGCAGCTGAAGAGCTTGACCTATCTGTAGATCCTGTAACTTCTGTCGAGCCCGACACATCTGTGGAACCAGAAGCACCCGTTGAGCTCGAAGCTCCTGTAGAGCTTGAGGCATCTGTTGAGCTTGAAGCGTCTGTAGAGCCGGAAGCGCCTGTTGAACTTGAAGCGTCTGTTGAGCTTGAAGCGTCTGTGGAGCTTGAAGACTCTGTAGAACTTGAAGCATCTGTAGAGCTGGAAGGACCTGTGGAGCTTGAGGCTCCTGTTGAGCTTGGTGCATCTGTAGAGCCTGATACATCAGTAGAGCCTGATACATCAGTAGAGCCCGATACATCTGTGGAGCCCGATACATCAGTAGAGCCCGATACATCTGTGGAGCCCGATACATCAGTAGAGCCCGATACATCTGTGGAGCCCGATACATCAGTAGAGCCTGATACATCTGTGGAGCCCGATACATCAGTAGAGCCCGATACATCTGAGGAGCCCGATACATCAGTAGAGCCTGATACATCAGTAGAGCCCGATACATCTGTGGAGCCCGATACATCAGTAGAGCTTGAGGAATCTGTGGAGCTTGGGGCAACCGTAGAGCCAGTAAATCCAACGGTAGAACCAGTTGATTCGAAAGTCGAACCAGTTGAAGCATCAGAAGAACCAGTTGATCCGGTCGAACCATCTGTTGAGCCGCTGCTCGTTGCTCCTGTTGAGCTTTCTGTCGAGCCACTTGAGCCATCTAATAATCCATTGGTTACATCAGTTGAACCAGATGCCGCTTCGGAAGAATCGGTCGATACTGAAGGACCTTCCGTGCTTATTGATGTAGAGTCGGAGCTCGTAGACCCGGTGATTGTTGAGTCCGAGCTTGTTGATCCCGTGATTGTAGAGTCGGAACTTGTCGATCCGGAGCTGGTTGTATCAGAGCTTGTCGATCCGGAGCTTGTTGTATCAGAGCTCGTCGATCCGGAGCTTGTTGTATCAGAGCTCGTCGATCCGGAGCTTGTTGTATCAGAGCTTGTCGATCCGGAGCTTGTTGTATCAGAGCTTGTCGATCCGGAGCTTGTTGTATCAGAGCTCGTCGATCCGGAGCTTGTTGTATCAGAGCTCGTCGATCCGGAGCTTGTTGTATCAGAGCTCGTCGATCCGGAGCTTGTTAAGTCTGAGCTTGTCGTATCAGAGTTTGTAGTATCTGAGTTTGTCGTGTCCGAGTTTGTGGTGTCCGAGTTTGTAGTATCTGAATTTGTAGTATCTGAGTTTGTCGTATCTGAGTTTGTTGTATCAGAGTTTGTAGTGTCCGAGTTTGTCGTACCCGAACTTGTCGTGTCCGAGCTAGTCGAGCCCGAGACCGTCGAATCGGTTGAAGTGTCGGATATTCCTTCGGTAACATCGGTAGAGGTTGTTAAGTCTGATGAAGTTGAGCCAGTTGAGCCAGAAACATCTGTAGATTCAGTAATGGCTGTTGAACCAGACGCTTGTGTTGAGCTCTCAGTTGAGCCTGAAGTGTCGGATGATGATGCTGTCGCATCTGTTGAACTTGAGGAATCTGTAGAGCTGGAAGAACCTGTAACATCAGTAGACTTAGAAACGGAACCATCCGTAGAGCTTGAAGCATCTGTTGAGCTAGAGATATCTGTGGAGCCAGAGCTCGAAGAGTCTGTAGAGCTAGAAGCCCCTGTTGAACTTGAAGCTCCTGTGGAGCTTGAAGCGTCTGTAGAGCTAGAAGCTCCTGTTGAACTTGAAGCCCCGGTAGAGCTAGATCCGTCTGTGGAGCCTGTAGAGCTTGAAGACTCTGTAGAACTTGAAGCATCCGTAGAGCTTGAAGACTTTGTAGAGCTGGAAGCATCTGTAGAGCTGGAAGCATCTGTAGAGCCGGAAGCATCTGTAGAGCTCGAAGCACCAGTGGAGCTTGAAGACTTTGTAGAACTAGAAGCGTCGGTGGAGCTAGATCCGTCTGTTGAGCTTGTAGATTCTGTAGACCCTGAAGCATCTGTAGAACCTGAAGCATCTGTAGAGCTGAAAGCATCTGTAGAGCTCGAAGCGCCTGTAGAGCTTGAAGCGTCTGTTGAGCTTGAAGCGTCGGTGGAGCTAGATCCGTCTGTGGAGCTTGAAGATTCTGTAGACCCTGAAGCATCTGTAGAACCTGAAGCATCTGTAGAGCTTGGAGCATCTGTAGAGCCGGAAGCACCTGTAGAGCTCGAAGCACCAGTGGAGCTTGAAGACTTTGTAGAACTAGAAGCGTCGGTGGAGCTAGATCCGTCTGTTGAGCTTGTAGATTCTGTAGACCCTGAAGCATCTGTAGAACCTGAAGCATCTGTAGAACGGGAAGCATCTGTAGAACCGGAAGCACCTGTGGAGCTCGAAGCACCCGTGGAGCTTGAAGCGTCTGTTGAGCTTGAAGCGCCGGTGGAGCTAGATCCGTCTGTGGAGCTTGAAGAATCCGTAGAACTTGAAGCATCTGTAGAGCTTGAGGCTCCTGTTGAACTTGAAGCACCCGTAGAGCTTGAGATGTCTGTGGAGCTTGATGCATCTGTTGATGTTGATATATCGGTTGAGCCCGAACTTTCATCGTCTCCACTACCTTCGGTAGAAATACTAGTATCTGAAGTGGACTCTGATCCTGAGCCTTCAACGGTGCTGTCGGTCGTATCTGAAGAGTCTCCTGAAGAAGTGTAAGGACTATCACTCAGCATTAGACCATCAGTGGAAATTGTAGAAATCGCATCTGTTGTATCATCTGAAGCTCCTGATCCTGTAACCTTCGTATCGTCAGTAACATCATTTGTTACCAACTCGAAGTCGTCGTCCGAGCACTCTTCCTCATCGCCTTCAATCGTCTTATCGGTACTAGTCAGTGGAAGAACTTCATCCTCGGTACATGGCTGAGTATTACATTTCTCCGTATACGATTCTAGTTTCGACTCCTTGCAGTTAGTGGCCTTGGTTCCATTGACAAGACATAAGACCTTACGAGTACGCTCACCACCTCCGCAAGGCTTGCTACAATGTCCGAAAGGTCCATTGAACCATTCCCCTGGACATTCCTTTTCCTTGCCTTCGCACTCTTGTTCTGTGGCGGGCTTTTCAGCTGCATCGCACTTTGAGTCAGCCGTTGTGGTAATGCCCTTACCATTAAAGACTCCGCAGATAACAATGCGCGACTGAATACCCTTTCCGCACGGTGCCGTGCACTTACTCCACTCTGACGAAAACCATTGAGACGGACATTTTGAAGAGGTACACGGTCTAGTCAACTCTGGAACTTCTGTACCACAAAACTTATCTGGGTAGACCTTTCCATTCTCTGTTCCACAAATTGCAGTACGAGTTTCAGTTTTCTGACCGCAGGCTTCGCACTAAAATCAAACATGACTGAGACTTAGAAACGAAAGAAATTCGTTGTATTACTTACACCACTCCACTGCGATACTATCCAATCGACACCCTCGCAAGGAGCCAAAAGGCAAGTCCTTTCAACCTCAGGCTTATCCTCAACACAATCCTCATCGGGCAGAACCCGCTTGCGGCCGTTTTCCTCGATAAAGCACGTGACTTTACGTGTTTCCTTTCCCTCGCCGCACAGCTTATCGCAAGGGTTCCATGGACCCAAGTGATATTTCGGGCAGTTCTTAACATCTCGATTGCACTCCTGAGTCGTAGCCGGCTTATTTCCGACTTCCTTAAGACAAACTGCGTCGCTTTCCGGCGTGTGAGTACTATAAGATAATACCGATCTATCAGTGTTGAATAATTTGAAAATACTTTGAAACCATTTACCCATTGTTCGATATGCGTTCACAGGTGACAGTTCGATTCTGGAAGCCATCCGATCCACAACCCTTAGAGCACTTGGCCCATTCTCCTTCGACCCAGTGCGGAACACATGGCTCAACTCCGCAAGCTTGGATTTCCTCGGGCTTGGTCAGAGGATCGCACAGCGAGGATTCAACCTCTTTCAGATTGACGCGATTGTGGCAGCTAACCTGACGCGATTGAGTGCCACCGCCGCAGGATGCGCTGCAGGGGCCAAACTCGCGATGCGTCCAAGTATGCACTTCGGGCTGGCTATGGCTCAACGCTTCCGGAATACTATACTCATAGTCGACAGTGACATTCTTGTCCTGCACCAGCATCACTATGTAAATGCTCTCCGTAATGGGACCGCTGCACGTTAGCTTATCGGGAGCGGCAAAACCCATGGGTTTACGCTCATAGTCCCACCAGGCACCCGCATACTGCATGGGACGTGGGAAATCGATGCGCCAATTGCCGTTGAGATAGTAATGTCCCGACTGATTGCGACAGGCTAAGTAGTTGTTCGATGCTTTTGTTTCCTCAATGCGAATATTGGTTGCTCCTTCGGGAATGAGCAACAGATCGTTGTAGCCGCCGGCCAAATCGTTCGAGCTATATGTGTTCTTAATGGTCTTGCAGGTGCCGCCATCTCCGCCGCACTTGCGACACTTGTCCTCGGTGGCATTGCTGCCCAGCATCATGTCGCAGCCGACAGGCATGCATTCACCATTTACACAGACATCCAGATCTCTTTCGTTGCACCGTGTGCCATCGATTACCTTGTCCTTCTGCGGATAATAGTAACGTTCGCCCTTGGGCATGCAGTTCAACGCACAGGGATTTGCCGCATTGATGTACGGCACCCAGGTGTAAAGCACATCATTGAATCGCGTATCGTCGAATCGTGAGCATTGCTGTGCCCTGAAATTGGGCTCATTCTCCGGGCAATCCTGTGTGTTACACGAATAGTAACGTCGATTGCCGCCAGTGCATGCGGGATCGCCATTGTAGCTGAAGGTGAGTGCAGTTATAGATGCAAGTCTGAGTGATCTATCTTTCGGAAAAAACTTACTCTCTTTGTTGGCACTCGCGCGTTTGATAAGCCACACCGCCTCCGCAGGTACGCGAACAATCCGACGGCGAGCTCCATTCGGACCACTCGTTCGGGTTGTTACCTTCTCCGCCGGGCGTTATCCAGCTATCGGGCAGATACAGATTTGCCCCATACTGTCTTTTCTCGCGCATGCCATGCTAAGCGGAAAGAATAATATAGTAAAGATCGGTTAAATGATCTTGAGCAAGATCGAGCTTACGTATCCATTGGAGCCGGCTAACGCATTGAGCGAATCGTAGGCATCGTCTTCGTATTCGGATATTGGTAGGAACGAGCCTTGTGCCGGATCGAGTGATCGACGTTCCGTAGCCAACGTTCGCTGCTTCAATTCGGTTGGGCCGGTCTTAATAAAATGTCTTCGGGCACGCTGGCCACGCTAAGCAAAGGGAAATGAAAATCGATCGGTAAGTTCAAGTCTGATCTACAGATCTGGCTGGGTGTTTGTACTTACGAATACTCTTGGCTGCGAGTGCTGTATGGCAATGAGCAGAATGAATGCTACCAAGGCAGTTGAGCTGCAAGTGAAAGAGTTGAAAAAATAGTTTAATTAAATGCGAAAAGAGAGTTGCACAGACGGGCAGATTCACACGGGCAACGTCACGTGTTGACTTGTTGCAAATATTTGTTTACTTTGCCGCATGCTTCGTCGGGCACACAGACGCATTAAGTGTAGTCGGCAGCGGGGGCCGAGGGCAGGGAGGAAGTGTTGCACTCACTTGTCGCTTGTCAACGACTTTCTCAAAAGGGGCATGCCACGTACAGCTGAGGTGTACAAATAAACTTTTCTAGGGCTTCGCAGCGACAAAGTGAACTAGTTTTTTCGCTCCCTACCTCTCTTTCCTCCCTATTCCTCTGCCTACCTCACTCCCTCTTTCCCCCTCTCTCTCTCACTGTGGTCAAAGCAAACAAACATTGAACTTGTTTTTTGCAGCGTCTCAGGCAAAGTTGCCTGTGCGCAGCAGTGCGAGGGGGGTGGGGGCAGCTCGCTGCTAACTTGGTCAAGTCAAATTTCTGCAATTGCTTTTGGTAGCAAATTTTTATTGTGCGCCGCCGCGTTGCCCATAAATATGCAGTGCCACATAAACAAGACATAATTTAGCAGCGCTTCCTGCCGTTTTGCCAAAAACGCGTAGAAGTCGAAGACGTCGGCAGGAGGAACAAGCAAATAATAAGTACGCGGCGGCCCCGAGGAGAGAATATATGATTATGCCGCAGACAGTCAGACGCCGCAGTCGCAGTCGCCGGCGCAGTCGCCGTCGCAGTCGCCATCGTCGAGGACAACTTGCGTGAATATGTCAAAAGCGTTCAATGTTGCAGGCAATGTGCGCCCCTGTGCCACGCCCCGAGCGCCACTACTACCAACTTCTTGTTGGTGCGTTGCCAATTTAATTTTTGACGCTGCGTGCGCAAAAGGAGCCTGCGTTTTGTTACACTTGGACGCCTTCGACCGGCTCCGTGCTCCGAGCTCCCTTCGCGACTGCGACTGCGACTGCAGGGCACAGCAGGCGTGCTGCTTATGACAGGGCCAAGAGTTGATGATAACGCGGTGCGGTGCGGTGCGGTGCCTGCAGCGCCATGTGCCAAGTGTGTGGCCATAATTTTTATGCTTCTGTGTTGGCATTTTAATGCAATTTCGAGCGCATTTCCCTTTTGAAACCAATGCCAGGACACCTATTGCTTTGGCAAACTGCACCATGACAGCGCCAGAGCAGCAGCAGCAGCAACTCCGGCAGCGGCAGCAGCAACAACAACAACAACAATCAGCAAGCCAAGGCGCACATTTCACAGTCCATTGAGCCGGCATTGCCTTGAGCAGCTCGTGGACGCGGCGTCGGCGTCGCTCTGACGCCTTCGTAGCCATTGCGTCACGCAAACA
Organism: Zaprionus inermis; assembly: GCA_018151445.1. Lineage (NCBI taxonomy): Eukaryota > Metazoa > Arthropoda > Insecta > Diptera > Drosophilidae > Zaprionus > Zaprionus inermis. The sequence goes on along the minus strand of JAECXD010000640.1, from coordinate 890,763 downwards.
GGATACGCCGAGCCGGCAGGAACCGCAGCGCCGCGCTATTAATTGGGCAGTTCCAGCCAAATATGCTGAGGCTGCAGTGCGTAATTTCTGTTTTATTTTTATTCCTTTTCTTTGCTTTTCTCTCTCTTTTTTTTGACTCTGCTGATTACGCAAAAATCCAGCACGAGGCACCACGTGAACACGGAACAAATCCGACACATGTATGTGGGCCGGCTGGCTGGCTGGTCTGTGTCTGCCACATGTGGCGGATGCCACGTGACAAGCAGCATAAACAATTGCCACAATCGTCAAAGCAAACGCAATTGACAACGGCCGCAGACTCCGCACAAATGTCAAACAAATAGCGGAAATGCTGAACAGCAACGGCAACGGCAACGGCAACAAGAAGCATAACATGTCCAGTCGTACAGTTGTGTGTGTGCTGCCTTTGTTCATTGCATTTTGGCCATCAATCTGGGCCAGCTGAGCAGTGCAGCAAAGGTCGCCAAGATCGCAGCGACAGCTTTCCCAGCGCATTCGCCTTGCCGATCGCGTTCAATTAAGGTTCGAAATGAAAGGATTCCATTTAAACAATCAAACAATGGACCACATTGTTCTCTCACACACACACACACAGACTGCGGCTTGTTAAGCCTTGCGGACAGACAATGGGAAAAGCGACGCAGTTGTCCAACAGGTATCAGTAGGTAGCTTGGCAATGTCTACATGGGAAAAGGGATTGTATTAGCCGCAAATGACTTCAATTGATGGCTAAACTAAAACAAAAGCTAAACAAGCTAAGATTGGCTAAGATTATAAAATTCTCGTACGTTTATTTATTTTAGTTTTAGGTTTTCTCTATTAAAAGAGCAGAAATTCAATCAAATACACTTTCAGTTCTTTGCAAACGAAATTTCATTGTAATCTATTAATTAATTATTATATTTGGGAAAATTGAGGAAATTTACGAAAATAGCTCAACAAATAACTAAATATGGCTTAAATTTAAATTTTATTTTTCGTTTATTTGTGTCAATTTTAGGTTGATGCTTCTTGAAGTTATTAAACTCATTTAAATAAACCTTTAGTTCTCTTATGAAAAAATTTCATGTAAGTCTATTTATTATATTTAGAGAAAAAGAAGTAATTTGCCTATCTTCAAGAAAAGAGCTGAAAGAAGTAACTGAACATACCTTAAATTGATAAATGAAAAATAACTAAGTTTACAAAATTTAGTATGTGTTTAATCGTTCATTTATGTCAACTAAATATTTTACCTCTTGAATTTATAAAGTCCCTTCAAGTACCCCTCTAGTTCTTTGCTGTAGAAATTTCGTGTCAGTCTTTTAAATATAATTCAAAAGGAAATTGAGTAAGATGTATATCCAAGTATATATCTTATTTCCTGGCCGCCCATTGTGCGCATCCATCGACAGGCAACGATGGCTTGCGGAACTGCTTGGTAAAAGTGGGTCGCACCCTTTGACGGGGGGTCCATTCTGTTTGTAGAAAATTCAGTTCACATCCTCGGGTTTTTCGTATTGTTTTCGTATTGTCTACTATATTCTTAGCTGTATCTCTCACGCTGTATCACGCTGTAGCTGTGTCTTTATGTGTTTTCCAATCGCTCTCAGGCAAGTGGCAACAAGTGCATTTTGCGGGGGGGCTAAGTGAGAGACTACAATGTTGCAATCGTCGTCATAAATAACGCGTCTGCTAATGAGGCGCAATAACAACCGAAGCAGCAGCACTTACTGCACAAGTGTGAGTGCACTTAGGCCGTCAAGCTCAAGACCAAAAACAAATTACACTTAAAATCGATGCTAAACAAAAGTCAAAAACTAACAAAAACCGCACAGAATAAGCACACGTGGTACGGCGTATGTGGCAAGTCGCAATACGTATCTAAACAAACGCTGGAAAAACCACTTTTTAATGGTTGAGAGGGGTGTGCGGGGTCGGGCAGCATCTCTACACCTTAGAGAAAAGAACGCGCCGCATTCGATTTGTTTATGCCGAAGCCATGACTCATCGACGAGGTCGCGGCAAGCGCACGCCCCCACTTAGAGGAGCCACAAAAGACGAGAAGGAAGGAGGGGCAACTACTTGCCGCAGTTTCCCATGCCACTTGATTAACCCAGCGCGGTTGGGGCGACGCAACGATGCGTTCTATTTAAAAGCAAAGGGAATGCACTTGCCGGAGTCGGAGTCGGAGTCGGGGGCAGTTGCAGATGCCATAGCAGCAGCAGCTGGAGCAGCTGATGCAGCCGGCCGGCCGCAGGCTCAGCTCGCAGGCCTTTGATGAAGATGGAATTCACTGGGTGCCGCCTCACTACCCCTCCCGCCTCAGCGCTGCCCTCATTTGACTTTGCCCTTTGCAGTGTTGATTGAGAAAAATGTTGGTATTTGCCATTGCCAGTTGCAGTTGCAATTGCAACTGATTTAATTGCAACATTGCAACAAATTGAAATGCACAACGAGTCGAGATGCCAAAGATAACGTGCAGCATGGATAACTGCGAATTAAGCACTTACTGCAGCCATCAAAGCGATAGCCGAGTGTCAGTATGTGTGTGTGTGTGTGGGGGGGGGGCTAATAAAGGGGCGTGACTGGGGCAAAAGTGCAGTTTATTTGGCTCAAGCTCAGCATGGAAGGCTGCAATTGTGTGCTGCTGTCTGTGTCTGAGGCTCATTAGGCCAAAGGATGCGGCACAGCTACAACACACACTCCCGCACACACTCGACACACACACGTGCAAATACAATTACATAGACATACAATTATCGCAAGACAAACACAGACTAATGCGAAACGCCAAATTGTGGCTAAGGTGTGGCCAGGCAAATGCTGCCGCAGCTGATGAGGATGACGAAGCCGCTGCTGCTGCCGCTGCCGCTGCCGATGCTGCTGGGATGTGTCTCGTCGTCGTCGCGTCGACATTTGTTGCAACGGATGTAAATGTTTGCATTGTTGAAATTTTAATTGCATTTACATAAAGCACACACACACACACTCGCACACGGCAATGGCAGCCACAGTCTCCGGCTGTGACTGGCTGCCATTTTGACTGGCAGGCAAAGCACACTTGCCGCAGCATATCGTAGCAATTATCAATTTCAAAATTAATTAAACTTAATTGAGTAGTGAAAATAATAAACATTGGGCCAGAGCGCAGGAGCAGCCTCTGCCTCGGCCTGTGCGTGTGCGTGCGCAACAATGTTGCAGCAACAATGTTTACGCAAATGCCTAATGAAATATTTGTCACGCGTTTGAGCCAACGAGCAGAGCAAATGCGCAAACAAAATGCACAGTTAAGCGCACTCAGCGGGAGCGAAAGGGTAAGAGACGGAGAGGGAGTGGGCAACAACTTACTGACCCATAAATTTCACTGACTTCAGTCTTGACTTGGCAACAACAACTACACAAAACACTGGTAAACAAAATTGGATGGCAAATGTTGCCACTTGAACGTGGAGACGCACTGCAGCGGCATAGAGATGCTGGTATGCTACACAGCTAATTAGAGGCATCATAGTGCCTGTCACTCGCCCCTCCCCTCCCGCCCACTCGACTTCATCGAGTCAGACACAAACATTGGCAATTTTCTATTTGCCCAACTCATTTGCTGCACAAGATTGCAACAAGCTCGCAAGCGTCGAGTGCCTCAAAAAGTTGTACAATATGCACGACGAGTACCCAGACTCGCACTCGTACCAGCACTCGCACTACATTCGAGTATGCTCACAACTAATAGCACAACAAAACTAAAAAAAAAAAAAACAAAAAATAAATAAATAAATAAAAATCATAAACTTTTGCCTCGTTGAACTTTGCACACTCTGTGGATGAGTGTGGCTCGACCCTTGCGGTCTATTAAATATCGCAGCGAGTGCTTGTATCTAAATAAACATAATATACTTATTTTTTCTTCTTTGGTTTCTTCTAAGAATAGACTCGCAGGATGCTCGCTAGCAAAATTTCAACACATAATTAGCTATAGCAATTTTATGGCTCTAATAAATTAGATACCTAACATTAATAATGGAACGCATTCAAACAAATTCCTGAGGTCAAGAAGAAGCTGCTCTCTACATGATGGTGAAGGTGAAATGCGGTGTAGTTGAAGGCATCTGCCATCAAGTAATTTACATAAATAATATTTCATCATAATTCCATGAGCTAATGAAAGACATACCGTTTTTAAAAACAGTTTGCCAGAGATTAAAAAGAAGTTTATTAATTGTTGCTCATATATAAGGTGTTAAATCAGTGAAATAATGCATGAAATAAACAAATTCAATATGATATGATTCTAGCTATAAAAAGACAAATTTATTAATTGCCTTAAAGATTTAAGGAAAGCGAAATTAATGAAAAAATAAACAAATTAATAGTGTTTGTTTTTTGCAACCGAAAGACAAGTTAAGATAGCTTGATAAATACCGTGTTATACCCTGTAAAACACTTTTAATGAGATATATTTTCAGCAACTATGTTGCAGTTAGGTTGGGACTGTACTATGGGCAGCAAGTAGTATTTGTTTGTGAGAACTGTCCAAATTTAGCACTTGAAATTTTGCAGTTATATAACTTACAAAGTTTGGCTTTATTTGAAATCTACCGTCAAATATAGTTTAAAAAATAATCTATTCTTGCGGCCTAAGAAAACAAGCATATTTTGTGTTCGATTGAGCTCTACAGAAAGTTTGCTATCTGTTACTCCTGCTATAGCTGAGTTCTATGAGAAATTATAAGATCTATCGTGCAAGAGCCCTCTGAATTTCAAACTCATTTGCAAGTATTTATTCGCGCCTGCCCGTTTCGAGTGTAGGCGAATAAATCAAGCAATCAAGTGAAACTGAAATTGAAATTCTTGATCCTTGACAACGTGACGGGTTCGGCGTACTATTTGCCGTTATTTACGCTGCTATTTACGGTAATCGCGTACCGTCCGGAGCGGGACGGGGCGCGGAAAACACACCTAACTAACTGACGGCTAAAATGTGGAGCAGACATTGATTTATTACGCAATTATCAGGTGAAATTGTTATTCTTGGCGCACTGACGGCAACATTTGCCCCTCAATCCCTTCCCTCACCCCAGCCCACCCCCGATACTGATTAACGATTGGGCGGCAAATGAATGAAGCTGTACGCTAGAAAGTATCTATCAGATACTTTGCAATCTATCAGCTGCGCCTGCACTGTTGCACATTGTCGTAAAGTTTTGTGTGTCTCTCTCTCTCTCTGTCTCACTGTTTCATTGATTCCACTTTGCTCGCGTTCTCCTGCTGTCTGTCATCGGAATGTGAGTCACGTCTGCAGCAGCAGCAACAGCAACAGCAGCAGCAGCGGCTACAAACAACGCGCATCTTTAGCCGGCAGTCAAAACATTTTTATGGTTTTTTCGCTGTCGGTTTCACTTGTTGCTGCCGCTGCCGCTGCAACTGTTGCCGCTGCGACTGTTGCTGGCAGCTCAACTTTTTAGGCACATTTTACTGCCTGCTGCATGCGACGCAGCTCGTTGAACCCCCACTCTCTGCCGCCGTCGCCGTCGCCCTGCATTGCCTTGCAGAAATTTTGGATATTTTTGCCGTCATGCGATTTTTGGTACATGTTTTTTTCTGGCTTTTTTTGGGCTCTCTTTAGCTTGCGGCTTGTTCGGCCTCTGCAATTTTGCGACGGCATATTTTGTGCGTGTGTGTATGTGTGTGTTTGTTTGGCGTTTTGGGGCATCCTTTTTATCTTCCGCGTTGCAGCGTACGTCGACCTCTGGCGACGTCGAGGCTATCGATTTAATTATGCGCATCTGTATGTACAAACTGCTGGCCAACTAAAAATTAACATATTTGCGACAGGCAGGCGCGCATTTGATTTAACGCCAAGCGAAGATAGAGAAAGGCAGAGAGAGAGAGAGAGAGGAGGCAGATAGAAAGAGAGAGAGGGAATAATTAAACGCGGCGTCGTCGGCGGCCTTTGTTAATTAAGCATAATGCATCACAAGTCATGGGAACAAGATCTGCACAGCGATCCGCAGAGCGATCTGCGATCTCAGCTCATGATCATTAACTTAGGGCAGGAGCAGCAGAAGGGGGAGATGGGGCAGCGGCGCAGACTCCGCACACATGTTGCAAATGCAGCGTGGCCGCCCTGAACTTGACGCCGCCGGCGTGTCATGGCAGGATCCCCCAAAGCGGCGCAGCTGCAACAAGGAGACGCGTTTGTCTTGGCTTCACTGCTCAGACGCTTCACTTGCATTCAATTTGCTGCTCATTTGCCGCATCATTCGATATTCCGATTAATTCGAGCCCAACTCTTCCCCAGCCCGGTGCAGGCACATTTCCGGCCTGCCTCTTTTCGCACACACACCACGCTCTTGTTGGCCACATTAGATCAGCATTTATTTCCACTATTTATTAATAGCCTTTAAGTCTCAATTATGCAATCGATGAAATCGAAGTGTGTTTATGCTAATTGCTTGCCTCGTGCCTCGTGCCCCATGCCTCATACCTCGAGCCTGTTTTGCAGCACGATCTGCCTGTGCGTGTATCATTTTCATCGAGCATCGACGCGTTTCTCGCTGGCATCTTCAGCCAGCAACATTGTTTATACTTCGACTTAAGCGCACACAAACACTTCATAAACAATTTGGACATACCAAGGTGTTTGTTGTTGCCTCCAGTTCTTGCATTCCTCTGGCTATTGGTTAAATTTAGTGGATTTTCATTGGAAAATTATAAGCAAAACATAACAAACAGTTTGCAGACTCATCTAGAGAGAGAGCGAGCATAACAGCATGAAGCACCACTGGGTAAGAGTTTATTTTCGGCACTGCCGGCAAGATCGTGCATCACATTGATCTACATTCGCCAGAAGTCCATAATAACCAGATTAATTACTCGATTTCAATCTCGCACTGAATGCAATCGAGTGAGCAGCGACTGTGGCCGCAACTGAGTCAAGTTCAAAGACGTCACGAGTCACAAACTTTTTTGCTGGGCTGCTGTTTATGGTCGTACTAACAACCCTGTGAGTGCCTTAAAATATTTGGCTTGTGCCATTAAAAGCGCGGACGTAATTGCTATGTGACTGTCTATTGACCCGGCCCGCAGCTGGACAGACTAGTTTCGGCCAGCCCAACTAGTCGAGCGCCTACGGGCCGCAAATGTCAGATTGTATTTAAAGTTTGATAAATAGATTCAATATCGTTTGCATTATTGAAAGTAAAATGAAGTGGGCTTATTAAAAATATAAAGGGATTATAATTTCTGAACTTAAAACTACATAGAACTGTACTGAGTAAAAATCTAAACTCTTCTCGAATTTTCTAGAGCCAACATATACTATTAATACTACGCGAAAAAGTCTCTTCTGCTAAAAAATAAACTACTTTCTAGGGAAAGATTTCGAAAGGGTTTGAGTTAGTTAACAATTACTATGGGTATGCCATGCGCATTTCATAAAATAATTTCACAAATTTCTAAAAAAACAAAGTGCGTGCCTATATAGAAAAAAGAGTGTGCATACCTGCCAAAGCTTAAACACGAAAATTTACTTTAAGTTGAGACTGCAATGCATGAAAGAACTCAATTCAAGGATATAGAGAGGCATAACCAGTAACTCAATAATTCTCGATACTCTGTTTAAAATAGGAACTGCTAATAAATTTTCATAATTTTTTTTCTTTTTTTTTCTTCTTGTTTTCAATAATACATAAAACACATGCCATAAACGTACTGAAAGTAATATGCAGAGTGCAAATCACACCATACTTGGTAAGCTACTGTGTAACTATAGTTTACTATTCATTAAGAAATGCTTTCAGTCTAAATCGACTGCAAACTGTTGCTGCGTGAAGGTGGTAAATTTATGCAGCATTTCTAAAACTAATAAAGTCGGCAAATCAATTAAAGTTTTGTGTATTCCAAACTAACAAGGCATAATCCATTAACATATAAACTTCCTGTTTTCAAATTTCGCAGAATCTGTGATAATCTTGATTTCTTTTTTTTTATTGGGGAGTGTAAGCTTTTAGGCAGCGCTATATTTGCGCGAATTTCAATGCGATTCATAATCGGAAACGTGTCGGCCCAAAGGCGACAATAAACGCTTCATGTGTTGCCCACAACTCTGACGCAATGCCGCAGAACAAAAGCGTCGCCGGCTGATGTTGACAACGAGCTGCAGAGCATTTTCCATATTTTTTCCCATTTTCAGCATTTTCGCCTGCCTCAAGTGGCTGGCGGCTGGCAAACGTTACGTTTTTCGCGAACAACTTGAGGAATACTTGACGGATTGCCAGACCGGCGGGAACGAGTTTCATCCAGGCACATTTATGTGGCAACTTTACGACGTTGCCAAAAATAAAACGACGCTGCTGCTGGCGCTGCTGCTGCTGCGGTCAACGCTGGCGATGCCGCAGATCATGCGGCAGATACGTATGTCCAGTGTGCGTGCGAAGCGAAGACTTCATCAAGATCTAAGAGCAGCAGGGCAGGGCATCAACTTTGAACTGTCTGCCTTTTTCACAGAGTTTTCACTATGCTTTTTCTCCCAGTGTGGGGGGGGGGTCAGGGCAGGCCAGAGCGGGATATGTGCAGGCACTTCAAAGCACACGCACGCACTTCACCTACGCTGCGCACACACATCGCTTAGCCGCAAGTCTGCCACGTTGGTTGAGAGGGGAAGAGAGGGGGATAAATATTTACATTTCCAATACGAAAATTTTGATTTGATTTCTGTGTTAGCGCGTTAAAACAAAACAGGTAACACTGAATTGAAGACGGGTAACAGCTCGACGACGACGGATTCGCGCTGACTACACCGGAAATTTCCAGGGCAAAGAATTCGTTTCGAATGTAGCTTTGATCTAAAATATTTTTTGAAAATTTTCCCGCTGCCTGCCGAGCAAATCCTTGGAAACGCATGAGTTCATCTCGCGAGATGTGCACATCAAAAAGTGCGCTATAATTAAACACACATTTATTGTCTGCGCTGCTGCTGTGTTATTCTTTATATTTCACTTTCCCGGAAAGCATAAGCAGGCATAATGGCAGCCAGGCAGATGAGCAGATGAGCCGATGAGTTGATTAAGATCATAAAGAAGTTCGCAGCAAATCAGATTTGTCAAGCCAGCAAGTGTTTGCCTCTTGATGGCGCATATTTGCCTGGGAGGGGAAGCAAATGGGATTGATCTGAAGTGCAAGCAAGCAATCGATGTGGCCAAAGGATGCTTGGCAAATTGTTCGAAAACTGTTGCAATTTTCATTAACAAACTTCAATTAAGTGGGCAATGTAATTTGGCAGGCAAACAAAATGCTGGCCAGGATAATGCAGCCGGGAGGCAGGAGGATTGGTGCCTGTTGCACGTAGCCAGGATGTGGATGAGCACGGGCACGAACGAGGAGGAGAGAGACATGTGGCAGGAGCCGCAGGCGTCAACTCAAGTGTTTGCACATGTAGTTCAAATGAAATTAAAATTCGCATTGACTGTGTAATTTGCGGGGCAGCACAAAGCGAATCAATTTCATGGCAAACACGAGCTCGTATCTGTATCTCCGCCTGTGCCTGGTCCTGGGCGAACACATTGTGTATCTGTCGGATACATGTTTGTCAAATGCTTACCGCAACCGCCTCGATAAATCCATTTCGCCGACTGATTTCTATTAATCAGCGAGACTGCGCCAGTTGCTGTGCTGCACACGGATACGCACTTGGGAATTAAATACGGAATACGGGTAACGGTTGAACGTACAGCTTGAATATGGATAAAAAATCACTGAGTGAGTTTCAGTTAGTTTAACTTGGCACAACTAGGCACAACATTCGGGATCGTATATTGCTTTGCACTTTGCGCTTGCGCATCGATCACACAGGATACGTGGATCTGCGTAGGCGTACTCGCGTCGTCCTCTCGCTCGCTCTCTCTCTCTCTCTCTCTGTTTCGCACGCACTCTCTCTCACGCACACTCTCGACACGATCACGATCACGATCACAGCACACCCGTAGGGTTAGAGCGCTCATCAGCAACTGAACGCTCTAATTCTTCGGCAGCGGCACAAGGCGTCGGGTTTGTTCTGCACTCGCGTCGCAGTTGGCGTCGAAGTCGCAGCAGCAGCAGCAGCAGCAGCAGCCGCAGCCTGGTGATAGCGCCATGATCAGCGGGTCTGCTGCTTCCGTTGCTCTGCGTGTGCGTGTGCGTATGCGCTCACTCTCAGGCTAATCAGGCCTCTAACTGGATAAGGGTTCGTTTGGGCAGTTGCTGTGCGGCGTTTTCTTTTTTTTTTCCTTATTTGAATGAGTTGCGTAGGTATCTACACTGGCCAGATCAATTGCAGATCAGCCTGGGCAACCGGCTACTCGAGACCCTCAGCAGCGACTGATCGACTGATCGACGGATCGTTGCATGCGTTGCAGAGTTTCGCTCTCTATCGACAACAGGTTCTCTGCACAACGCGCCCTGCTCCCACCCTGCCCAACGGCTTTGCAACCGATCTTTATGCCCTGCACGTGTGCGCGAGACCGCGTTGCCTCTCTGTGATTTACTGTCTCCATTTGTTGTTTCACATGTGGAAATTGCAGTTGCAGTCCAAGTCCAAGGCAAGATCATTTACGCCGCTAATGAGGGACACATTCGATGATGCACACATGTTCGCGGGCACCAGGGTAGAGTAGAGGATCCTTTGTGCGCCGCCGCAGCCGATCCTTGTCATAACAGCGTAGTGGGCACACATGGCACATGTCTCTATCTGTCATTACGGTTTAATTGCTTCCTTCAACACACCCACAAACACACACTCACACACATGTGCATGTTTACTTTGATTTTCATTTTTTAACACGCCAGACAAATTTAGACTCGTGCACATGGCACATGATCTGCAGATGCAACTGCAGCGAATCGGATACGGGATCGCCCCGAATGAGTTTGCGGGGGAGTCTGATGTTGCAGTCTGGCGAATTCATTCAACAATTTTAGAAACGACATTGTCCCGGCATATCGAATGCACTCGAGAATACAATGTATCTGTTACTATTAATTGTACGAGTTCATTCATGAATATTACTCATTTCGTATTCATGCTTCTTTTTTCGGTCATTTTGTCTGGCTCAATGTTTCCGCATTCCACACTGGTCGAAATCCTCATTTTTCCTACACAAAACTGATACGACACCGTGATCTAAAACTTGCTACACATAATTCTTGTGGCTGCATATGGTACTCATATTGCAAAATCGAACTTGTTGCATATTACACTATATATGTCTTAACATGTACCAAAAACTTCTGACCATTTTTTAGAAACAATTTCCTGAAATTGGGTTTTTTTAAGAAAATTCTTAATCCTTTTCATTATATTGCAATTAAATTTGATCAGCTTGATTTATACAATATAACGTCCAACTGTTATGTTCTAATTTCATCAAAATCGAAGCAGTTCCTCTCATAGCTCTTGTTAAAAATTAGCGTATAATAAGGGAAAACTTATCATATCATTAAAAAACGTTCGATCCTTAGAATCCCGATATAAATAGAGTTCCAAAAGTTTTGCAAATAGCACGCTATTACCCTCCATAAAGATATTGAATTCCAACAAAAAATTTGGGAATTTCGACCAGTGTGGTTTCCTCAATTTTTTTGTCGACTTCCGCATACAATCAAATAACGCGTGAATAGTACAATCTCTAGTGCTTACTAGCTTCCGTTGAGTGTTATTTTTAGGCACTGTTATCTCCATACCGATCCTAACCACAAAATTTGACTTACGCACGCTGAAACCATAAAATAATTCCGTTTAAAAAAATGTTTTTAAAGTTTCCGCTGAATTTTGAAGTTATGCAAAAAAATTATATACTCATATCTAAATTGCAAAAATTAAACAAACGTAGCAAACACAAAAAAAGCTTATGTTTAACAAGAAATTCTGATTAGCTTGTCGATACTTTTCGATTTCATTGTGAGACGTTTCAACTCTTATCACAATACATAGTAATATTTTGTACATAAGCAGATTGAAAGTGGATAAGATTTCGAATACAATCGATTTATGTATTTACATATTTTATTTAGAGCACTGTAGGCTGAAGGGTCTGAAATATATCTAGAAATTCAGCTGGTATCTTTTAGCTAGAATAATAATAATATTAATAGGTAAAAAGTGATTGATTCATTAGGATCTCTATCTCATAAGAGAAATTGAAAACCGAAATTGCCTTGAAATCTTACGACTCTGCGTTAGAAACATACAGATTTTGTTTTTTTCAAAGGTTAGTTTCAATGTCGCGAATCGCATAAAATAATTCACTTGCGTGACTATAAATAACAAATTTTATCAAGTTGTGGGCGCTAGGGGGAAAGTGGCTTCCAGTTAGCTAATAAGTACGCCGCAATGCGAAATAAATCGGGCAAAATTCAAGGCGAACGCGATTAAAATAAGCATACTTAGTAAGTAAGTAAAACATATATGCGTATTTAATAAAAGAATTCATTCATGAGTTCTCAATGTAGTAGCTGGGCGCTAATTGGCCACCCTAAACGGAAATCGTTTATCAGAAGCGCAAGAAGAAAACGCTCGAGAGCCTGCGGCTCTGTGAATCCGACAGTCTTTTGGTGCCTTGGTGTGGGTGAACTCCAATTAGCATTGCTTTGACCCATTTAGGCGGTTTCCGTCATGGCATGCACATGGGACTCGCCCGGCCAGGGGCGCACGCAGTCGCAGTCGCAGTCGAAGTCGCAGTCGATAGTTGTCAGGCCGCAATCGCTTATCACAGTTCCGCTGCCGACGGCAGAGCAGCAGCAGTCGCATCAGTGGCAGCGTCGGCGTTATCCTAAGCACTCGGCATGTGGGTGAAGGGTGGCAGCGTGGCAGCGTGGCACAGTAGTAGTGAGCACAACAGGAAGTCGGATAGTCGGATAGAATTCGTTTTATATACACAATATATAATACAAAACTATAGATATTTTTTTATGGATGATAGCAAAGTAGCAACAACATCTAAAGCGCCAGCGGCGGCCGCGGGTGCGGCGTCGGCGTCGGCAACAATTGAAAAGCAGCTCGACTAGAAACCAGGATCCCAATCTGTTTGCTGTGCCTCCATGTGCGTGGTGTAGCACTGCAACGTGTCGCCCGCCTCAGGCAGCACCTTGGCATCTTTTAGACGCAATCCACACTCGACATCCTTCTTTATTGAATCCACTTCGTTCTTTAAGTGTCGCATCGACTCCAGCGGCCCGTCATAGATAATCTCGTCGTTACGCAGTAGCCGGAATCTTTGGTTCTTTTTCAGCACACCCTTGGTGCAGCGACAGCCTGCCACAGGCACCTCTTTGCGTCCCTCATTGATGATAAAGCTCTGCAGCACATTGGCTTCGCCCAGCTGCTCCTCCACCTCCACGGTGGGCAGTTTACTGCTCAGCTGCTCCTTGAGATCATCGATCAGACGATAGATGACATTGTAGCTCTTCACAGTCACCTCCTTGGCGGCCTTGAGTTGTGGCATTTCCACGGAGAAGGCATAGATGATGGCATTGAAGGCTTTGGCCAGTTCAAGATCGCCTTCGGTCACATTGCCTACACCGTAGTGCACAATGTCCAGGCGACAACGATCGTGGCTGGTGTAGGTCTCAAGTACATCCAGTATGGCTTCCACCGAGCCGTGCACGTCTCCCTTGATGATGACACTCACACGGGGAATACCATCGTTTATGTCCACCTGTTTGACGCGTTGACCTCCACGCATCCTGAAGCGTCCGGCCAGTCGACGTGCTTCACGCTCTGCACGATACTTGGCCTGATGTTCCTCCTCCTTCTTGCGTATCTCATCGCTGCTAGATTCCACATTCTCCTGCTGTGCCTGATGCTCGCGATATTTCAGCACAGCGTGCGCTTTTTTCTGCAATTATTGAAGAGATTAGTATATAGTATATATTAGAGTCTACCCGCTGCTCACCTCCGACTCCACTTCGAGTATCAACTCTCCCGCTAGCGGCAATTCGCGCCAGCCTAGGATTTCAACAGGCGTGCCAGGTGGTGCCTCCGTCAGAGGTTGCCCATTGTGATCGAAGAGACCACGCACCTTGGCGTGCGCCAAACCACTTAACAGAACTGAACCCTTGCGCAGTGTGCCGCGGGAGACAATTGCTGTAGACAGTTTGCCACGTCGTGGATCGGTCTTCGACTCAATAACGATGCCCTCGACCAGACCCGTGGGATCTGCCTTGAGGCCCATGAGTGTGGCCTGTGTGCTGACTGCCTCAGCAAGCAGCTGCAGGTTGGTACCTTTAAGCGCTGAGATTGGTATGACTTGGACATCGCCGCCATGCTCCTCCAGATTGAGGCCCATTTGGGCCAGCTGTTGTTTGCTTTTCTCCTGCAAGAAATAAAGTTAGAGCAGATAGTTGGAAGTAATCTTCGGATGACTTACGATATTCGCTTCGGGTTTGTCGATCTTATTCAGAGCAACGATTATGGGCACCTGTGCCTCCTTAGCCAGTTGAATGACCTCACGAGTTTGTGCCATTACGCCATCTTCGGCAGCCACAACGAGCACAATAATATCAGTGGCGTCAGCCCCACGAGCGCGCATTGCACTGAATGCGGCATGGCCCGGCGTATCCAGGAACGTGACCCTTTCACCATTCTCCAGGGTGACTGTGAAGGCTCCTATGTGCTGGGTAATGCCACCAGCCTCACCGGCTGCCACATCCGCACCACGTAATGAATCCAACAGCGTTGTCTTGCCATGATCCACATGACCCATTACAGTCACCACAGGCGGACGTTGCTTGAGCAACTCAGGCGCAGCAGGCGGTCGTGGCGAAACATCACGATCCTTGTGGTCTTCCTCAAGGGTTGGTTCAGGTGCGGCAACAACTCGTGTTTTGGCGCCCAGTTTCTTGGCAATTTCCTGAATGATCTTGAGATCTTCCAGCTTGGCGGTAGGCTCAATGTTGTCTGCGCCAGGTACATACAGCATGGCCTCCTGTACGTCGTCTGTGGAAGAAGGACACTGTTAGTTGGATCACTTGTGATTGGCTTATCGGTCTCTTACCCAAGGGTCGCTGCAGTGTCTTGGCCAGCTGTGCGACGCTCATGTGACGCCAAATGTCGGTGGCGGCGCTGGATGTGGCTGCTCCATTGGCAGGTTGTAATTTCTTGGGCGAGTACTCTATAATTCTGGGGGATTTCTACTTAATTAGTCAGTGTGTTCTACGACAGATCAAGATAAACCAGATTAACACATGGTGCAGGAAATTACAAGGTGACAGCAATACGAAAAACGAGAGTGACGTCACTAACTTTTGTTTTGGTTTGTTAACCGGTTTTCTGTAATTTTAAGTAAAATTAAACTCCACATGGCTGATGGCTTCTGTGACGTCACTGCTCTCACTCTTTGCATCACCTTGTGTATTTCCCGGTCTCACCTTCTCTTCTGCCGTCTTGCGGCGCTTGAGCCGCACAATGCCGGTGGTAATTTGCCGCTGCTGCAGCGCGCTCCGCAGCCGCAATAAACCCGTCGCCTTCAACATCTCACGCTCACCAGTCTGCTCCCTCGTTTAGTCTATGTTTCATTGAGCTCTTTTATTTATTGTTCTTTGAAATAAATGCAGTTGTGTAATTATTTTGTTTTCCTCGTGAAAGATGTTCGGCTGCAGTGTGACCGCATGTCTGTAGTTTTCAAATACCAGAAACAACAGGTTAGCATAACAGTTTCGCGTTGCCAGCTGTTCTTACACTGCTGTTAGGCCATAACATTAACAGCCAAGTTTTGCTCCGCTATTAGCTGGTACCGCAACCACAAACGGTTATGCACTTAGCCAAGCCACAAGCCGCTGGTGCGGGTATTGGCTAAGCTCTGTATACAGCAAGGCCAGTAATAACATGTACAGCAAGCAAAAGTCGTAGGACGCACGACTTTAAGATACTCCTTGCCCAATTTGAAACATTAAGTGCTGATAAATGCGCAGTGTTGTGCTGTAGGTACCCTGTTGAGCAGCAATTGCTGCCTGCTACAGGACACAGCATAAGTTTACAGTAGCTCTAAAACTGCAAAAGCCTGTAGAGCAAATGCTAATATGACTAGTAGATGGCGCAAGCTATGCGCTGCTGCTGTCATCTATGGCCTGAAAGCTGCAGCCGCAGTAAAGTAATTCACACTAAAAAGAAAAACAAGTAAATTAATTAATTTATGCAATTAATTTAATTAATGCTCGCAACGCATAAAAAACAATATTAATGTAAATATAAATATTAAAATACTTAAAGTGCTCGATTGGCTCTCTCGAGCGCTGCGTGCACGTCAATCAGCGTCAATCAAGGCCTGTGCCGTGTGCTTGGGCGGGGGGAGGGGCGTGTGCTGCGTCCGGTGACGCGCACATGGCACAGCTCCGCTCCGACTGACACCGTATGCCACTTAATTCGGTTTTGAAGCGAGTTGCATGTCAAAATGATTGCTCTTCTACAAACAGCGCATCTGTGTTTGAATTATGATGGAGCGCGCAAATATTCCAGATGCAAATATTTGCGCAAAACTACACACACACACACACACGCGCTCGCTGAGAGGGATACACGCACACACACACACACACGCAAGCTGAAGTGCAACACATAGCGCCAGCGCCAGCGTCCAGGAGCAGCAGCCAGCCAGTACGCCCACTGCCACGCCTCCACGCCGCCAGCCCACCTCTCTCTCTATCTGCCTCTCCCTCTCGCTCGCTCCCTCAAGCGGGGGCGTCTAATGGCTGCGCGCTGTAGCGCCAAGCACTTTTCAAACTGTGTAACCGGCACTGACTGACTTTCTACTCGTAGCAGGCCGGGGAGGACACGATCCGGGCAGGGGGGGGGGGTTGGCGTGTGGAGCAGCAGCAGGCAGGGATGGCTCCCGGACTGAATGTAGCTTCGTTTGGCCGGAGCCAACATTTGCCGCTTTTGCTGCTGCAGACATCCGTTGCCGGAAATATGCTTACAAACGCAGCACGTACGCGTACAAAAGACGAATACGAAGGCGACGCCAACGTCGACGTCGACGTCGACGGCAGCGCAAGCAACTCAAACAAAATGTAACTCTGCTGGAAGAAGCTGCCGACGCTTCCAACGCTGCTGCTGCTGCTGCATCGCGCGCACAGAAAAAGTTTACAATTTATCTAGTAAAATGTAATTAGGATCCTGGTGCAGGCAACCCAACCCGAACCCCTCCAAGGAGGGCGGTGGAGGGGAGATGGCTCGAGAGACAGCGCCTTTCTTTGCCTAAAGTTGCAGCTGGTTTGCTTTAAGTTCGCCGCTTTTGCCGATTGCTGCGTTGCAAGTGGACGCGGCAATCACATTAGAGGCATCTCAGCTGGAGGAATCCTCGAACAAAGACAGGTTTGGGCAGCTGCCCTAAGCGGGAATTCTTGATAAGGCTAAGGGAGTTAGCCTGATAAGGCTTAGACGCAGGCTGTGCTCCATAATTAAAAAATTCTAGTTCTAAAAAATTAAATTTAAATGATATATTATTATTTAAAATAGAAAAAATTAATTTAATACTATGCGAAATAGGAAACAATAATATTATATTATTTAATATTATAAATTTAATTGTTAATATATTAATATATATATTTTATGCGGGTTTTCTAAGGTTTTTTATGCTTGCGGAAGTTATAGGGGCAGAAATAGTATATAAAATTGATTAAATGCACAGTTATCTATGTTCTTTTTAAATACTTATAAAAAAAGTAGATTACAATGTATTATTATAGTATTACTGCTTTCAACAACACAATAAATGTATATTTTTATTTTATGCACAGTTTTTTATAACCTCTTTAAATACTAATACTGAAAATAGAATATAGAACATATTATTATAATATTTGGGCTCTCTATATTATCCAATAAATGTATATTAAAATTTTGTATTTATATTTTCTTTATATACATTTCCATAAAAGTAAGTATATGTATATATTTAACAATTTAAGCAATTAAAAAACCTGTCATCTCGCTATGCTACACTGTCTTCTACACTATGCTACACAGTTTGTTTCGTCTCTTTCTGCTTCTTGCCAGTGAATTTTCCCCTGACAGCTTCATAACTCATTGGCAAATTGGTTACGTTTTTTTCCAGCTTATTTCTCTTTTTTTATTCGCTGCAAGAATTGATTTTCGTTCAGTTGGCCAACTGCGAAAATGGCGCTGCCGAGGGCGGCTCAAGTAGTTCGCTCGCGCAGGGAGCGAGTGGCGCGCAAACTGCTCGAGCAGCCGGCGC
This sequence comes from Zaprionus inermis, assembly GCA_018151445.1. Taxonomy (NCBI): domain Eukaryota; kingdom Metazoa; phylum Arthropoda; class Insecta; order Diptera; family Drosophilidae; genus Zaprionus; species Zaprionus inermis. Next base: position 872,533 of record JAECXD010000640.1, on the reverse strand, counting down.
AGAAGACATGCGCAAGAGCGACTTTTGATGCGCTCGAGAGACACTCACGCACACACTCACGCACACACACACAGCTGCACAGACACTCAGAGAGATAGATGCGGGCACAGCCGCTCGCTCACGCTCTCTCGCACACACACACACACACAGCACGCACGCTGAGAGGCCGAGGCGAACGCACACAGTGAAGCCGACGAGGCGGAGCTAAGTAAACAAACATGGCCGAAAATGTTTGTGGCTCATAATCTGATACAAATGCAAATGCGTACACACACACACGCACACACACACTTAGGCAGGCAGGCAGAGATGAAGAAATTTGGGAGAGGCAGCTGAGAGGCAACTCTCGCACTTTCTCACTTGGCTGCCCTTGCTAATTTTGTAGCCCAGCTGCAAGCGAATCGACCCAGCTGAGCCGCTACTCCTCCCCCCTCCCTGGCCAGGTGTTAATCACACTGGCCACGTAATCAATTTAACTAATTTATCTAATTTATCTACTTGGTTATTTCGCCGGCTAAGCATGCGATTTGTGATTAGCAATCACAAATTTCTTAGCGAAGTGCCAAAACGCCCCCCGCGAAACGATTGCGCTTCTAGTTGAGTATCGACTGAAATCTCTGCTATATGTTTCGAATTCACCAGACAATATACGATATATCTCTTTTATAGAGTTCCTGTCAAAATGATTCAACGCGTAAGATAACGCGAAATTTCAATGCGCTTGTTTTATTTTTGTACTTGACTTTTATCGTAGTACAGTTTCTTTACACTCCATATAATTGGGGTTTTTTATGACAGATAGATAATAAAATATTTGCTGATAATTAAGGTTTTTATCTCTCTGTAGATTGACCTAAAAAACGTAAATTGTTTATATATTGCATGCGTATTATATTGATGGTGATGTTTCCTTCAGCGTAAGTCGTTGAAAATGCCAAATTCAATTCAATCTAACTTTTAAAAATCAACATCTAAACATCTAAGTTGATTTAAAATAAAAGAATAAGACTTCTAAAATTTTGCATCTGTCATGTCCTGGAGACACTTTCCTTTGAAGGTCTGAGAGGCCTATCTATACTTTTAGCATCATCCTAACTTTGTTAAAAAATACTTTAATATTCATAGAGAATTTTATTTTGTTCGTGGTTCGAGTTCTACATTTATCTTGTATTAAAATCTGTTAGGCTGAAAAATCGCCAATATATATTTTTTTTATTTACATGGTGCCGCCTTTTAAAAAAAATGCCTAAATTCTTTTGTTTTTGATTTTAAACATTTATACAATTTAAAATATGTAATTGATTCTGGTTTACAAGCGTTTCCAAGTCAAAATATTAATTTATAGACACAATTTTCAAGTGCGAAGCAGCAGCATAAAGTTTCCGCACTGTGAAAAACTCATGAAAAGTGTAACTAAATTTGCCTTAGTGTGAAAAACACTTGAAAAGTTCACAAAGTATCGTAGTTAGACACATTAAACTATCAATTTCCACTTGAATCCCGCAGAGCAGCAGCAAACCATCTTTGGGGGGACGGGGATACACTTCCTAATTGCAGTGCATTTACAGTTAATTAGCAGAGACGTGGATAGTAAGGGGCAAGGCGGAGTAGCGGGCTGAGCAGCAGCATCATCGGCCATGATGATGTGGCACGTTGTGAAGAGCGGAAAAAAACTTTTGAATGTCGCCGCACTTCAAAGCTGTAGACACTTCATACGAAGCCACTCCACGGGAAAATTTGTCGCTTGGAGTTGCCACTTGAGGGCACCTACCACAGCGCAGCGGATCGGAGCAGGAAGGGTCTGTCGGACAGCGGTTGCTCTCGGCTTTACAGGTACACACGGCTCCGACTTGGAACATGGCAAGCAAAATATTGACAAAGCGGCGCGCTGCAAGGCAAAAGGCACCGACAATCGCCGGACAAGCGCACATTATATCCATAAATATATATATAGAGATATACTTCTATATATGCATATATGCGATATGACGTTGCCGATTCGTTGCTCGGCAGTTGCAGCAGGTAAATCGCAGCCGAACCCAAACGAAACGCAACGAGCAGAGCGGCCAAGAATCGAGATTTCGCTGTTTACACACACACGGATCGGAACGGAGCGGAGCGGAGCGGCGCGGCGCGGAGCCGACATCCGTCCGAAATCCATCTCGGCCGTCTTCGAATGTCGCATTCAAATGTTGTTTTTAGCCGGCTAAGTGGGAAATTTCACCTGTGTACGCGGACGGGCAGACGGGATCGGGTGCAGGGGTTCGGTTAGGGGACGTGGTCGTGGATGGCGGCATAGACACGGCCACTTACAACGAATGCATTTGGGCGGCGGTCTCGCTCTTTGATAATGGACCACACACACGGGCACACACACTCACACACACACACACTCGCACACACACACTCGCACACACTCTCTTGCACCGACACTTGAGTTGATTGATTCGGCCGCGAGATGCAAAAAACGAATGAAAGAAAGAGAAAAGAAAATGCATAGAAATCAACGCTGGTGGTCGCGCCTTGCCTCGCCACGCCACGCTGTTAATTTGCAGCAGGAAGTTTCCATTTAGCACTTGGACAAACAGTGTGTGCAGCAGTTTGTCACCAGCAGCAGCAGCCTCTGCTGCAGCAGCCGCGAGAGCCGCAGCCGAGGCCGTTGCAGCATCTCAACTCTAGTGGGCACTACATCAAGTTCGCGCTGCAGCCGGACGGAGTGCGAGGGGGAGTTCAACTATGCCATAAATACAATATATATAGCAAAAATCGCCAGAGAGCGCTGCGCTGAGGGTTCCTGCATTGTTGCGGCTCCTTCGACGCTCGCTTCGAGTGTCATTCAGCTAAATTGTTTGTGTGTCAATCAAAGATGAAAACGCGCAACGGAAAATGCGAAAATTAAACAGTGCGATGAGTGGGACACACACGCAAACACACAGACACACTTGCTGGCTGGGGGTGGCTGGGCGCGTGTAGCAACCACAACAAAAGCGGCAACAACAATTGCCACTACAACAAATTGCTTTGATACACGAAAAATGTCAAAGTGCATTAGCGAGGGCTGGTAATAAGCATAAGGTACAATAACAAGAGCATAAACAACAACGAGAACAACAACAACAGCAGCAGCAGCAGCAATAACAGCAATAACAATAACAACAAGAAGTGCCACACTTCATCAAGCCGAAGCCACTTGAAAAGCTCTTTGCCCACCTACCCGAAGCGGCGAACTTAATGAAACTCAGTCGCATAAAGAAAAGAGAATATAAAATTTAGAATATAGAATATAGAATATAGAATAAAGAGCTAAAGCACCTGAAAGTTTTTCAATTGCGCGAAAGATTAAGCTATATAAAGGCTAAATAAAAAACAAGTAAACAAGCGAGCGTGCTGGACAGTGGGCACAGTCTGCCCGTTCTGCTGCACTGTGGAAAATGTTGAACTGAATATCTGAATTGAAATTCGTAGTACAGATCAATATAGTAGACGTCTCTATGTATGCCTAAGCAGCATGTTGTGACTCAAATGCTGTGCTAAATAATTGCAAATTAGTGATTTCCTAGGGTAATTGAAATTGAAATAAACAATATGATATACAGAAGTCTGCCTGCCAAATTTGGTAACTCTGGCTTATATAACAGCTGAGATCTCCGCATTCAAACAGACAGAAATACCAAAAAAAGCAATGAATAGGCTTAAATAAACAAACCTTTCCGGCCATGCTAACAACTGACTATAGCATACATATGCAAAAACATAGTACACACTGGCTGAAGACTTTAAAATGGAATAAAATTAAGTTATATGCATGGAATTCAAAAAGAAAACTGAATTGAAGAAAGAGTATAAAGAATTCACTCAAAATATTATTTATTCCATTTTATTGAAAACTAAATAGCTTAAGCCTTATGGAATATATTTTTCATATAACTTTATCGAATTGTTATAAGCGCGCAATTCCTTGAGCTGCCCTCAGTAGCTCGAAGGACTCTCTCAATATTTACCCATACCAAATAAGCTTGGAGCGAAAAGAAACTCATAATTATTAACTCCTTTACTTGGTAAAGCTATTTTCGAACTAGTTTTTCGATTGCATTCGAATCGAACTCGAATTTCGAATTTCGAATGCGACTGCCTGCTGCAATCGGCACACTTACAAGAGTTTTCCCCAGCTTATTTGCTTTACGTTTTGCTAGTTGGATTATTCGATTGTTGCCCCATGGCGATGGCTTAATTTATGCAACTGCCTCTCTCTTTCTGTCTGCCTCTGCCGCGCCCTGTCTCCCTCTCTCTGTTACTCTGCCTGCGCTTTGTTGTCGCTTAAATTTACATTGAAATGCGAGACTCGAAGTAATTCGAAAGTTTGATTTTAATTTGTTTTCATTTCGCATTAGGTTAGCTGCCGAGCAACGTAGCCAGTTGCTGTCTCGCTCTGGCAGCTGCCGCACTGTGTGTCTCGCTCTCTCTGACACTGTCTCTCTCTCTCTCTGTCTGTTTGCACGCCCAGTTTACATCACAATCTGCGATGAGCTGCTACGAAGCGAAGCTGCTCCATTTGCGCGCCTCAGCTTCAGCCTCCTCTTCCGGCTCTCGCTCTATCCCTCTCTCTCCCCCTTTGACTCACTCTCACTTATCACTCTGTCTCTGTCCCTGTTCCTGTCTCGCTGGGTGTTGGCAAACTTTTGCCTGATTTTGTGTGCTTTTAACAGTTTTAATCAAATAATTGCACATGTGCTAAATGTAAACATATTTGTTCGATTCCACTAACCAGACACGCCCCGAACGGCAGCAGAGGCGGCAGCAGCACGACCTTAGTGCCGCCTCAGCCGCTGCAAATTGTGCAAAAATGGTTGAGCAACAACTACACTTGAGTGCAACAACTCGTAGCTCGTAGCTCGTAGCTTGAAGCTCCAGTTGCCAGGAATATTTGCGAATGCAAACGAAACAGGAGAAAGTCCAAACAGACAAACAAATGAGCGTGCAAACAGCACAAAAGACACTGCACGGAGCGAGAAGGGGTGGGAGTGGGAGTGGGAGTGGGAGTTGGGGGCAGGGCACGTCTGCCCAAGCGGAACAATTCAAACACAGCAGACCAGGCCAGCCGGGCCGGGAACTGCCATCCACTTCCCGATCCGCACACTCGCACTCTCAATCCGCGCCAGACACGGCGCGTGTTTTGCCGACTCGTGTCGTTGTTGTTTTAGCACAACAACAGAGAGTAAAAAGAGATTTTTAATTTCACATTAGACTTTTTTAGTGTTCCCCCCACCGCCTCCCGCTTCAGCACCCCCCTCAGTCAACCGAGCACGGGCAGCGTGTGCGACTGTTTACACGACTCACGTGGCCGACGGATTAAGTGCAACTCCAGCAACTCGCAAAATATTAAAACATTCTGCGACAAGTTGCCGCACACACACGCACACACACCCAGCCAAGGGAGAGGTGCGGGCAGTTAGTGGGGCGACATCCCAACAACGCAGGAAGGAATGATTTCTTGTGCCAATATTTTTCCAGCGCACACAATTTCGATTTGTCGAGTGCAACTTTGGCGCTCATCGTACTCATCATGGCTGGCTATGGCAACGGCTACGGCTACGGCTACGGATAGAGAGCTGCAGAGAGCTACAGAGCTGTGGAGCGGCTCCTGCCGCGTCCTTGACACCCAGCAGAGCCGCAGCGCAGTCGCCGTCGTCTCCTGCACGAATGTCAACGCTGGCGTCGTCGGCAATGTTAAAAAATACGTGGGATAAAACATGCATGCACAGCGCAGAGAGAGAGAGCGAGAGAGCGAGCGAGCGAGAGAGCGAGCGAGCGAGAGAACGAGAGAGCGAAAGAGAGAGTGTGCGAAAAAGAGAGGGGCAGAGTGCGCGTCGCAGGACTCGGGCTGACTGTGCAGCCTCCGCCTCTAACTGCGCCTCGGCGAGTCGCTTGCAAATCAAGTGAAATGTTTGCAAATAGAATTTGTCTGTGCTTGCTCGAGTGTTTGACTGAAATCTATATACATACATGCGACTGCGAGAGTGCCCCTCTATACGTCTGTATGTGTGTGTGTGTACATTATGATCAGTACAAATGTGAACATAACTGCACAAATATGTACACAGCAAGTCGCTCACCAACACCAGCAGCAGCGGCAACGGCAGCGGCAGCAGCTCCTCCGCTCGAGCAGGAGCCCAGCGCAGGCAAAGGTTGTGGGGCGTGTACTGTGAAGGGGCATGCGATGTGGCCTTAAGCAGCTAACCCATGCTGTAGCACACTGCCTAGGCTACACAGCTGTGCAGCAATTTAGGTTAACATGTCGTCCTCTTTCTTTTTCATTTTTCTCGCATTTGCAGGGTATGTGCGCGTGCAGCATGCGCTTTTATTTTTCTTTTATATTTGTGCATATTTGACTTCACAGTCGTTTAATATATCAGCATGCTTTCCCGCTCGCACGGCTGCCCTTGCCTCTCTCCCGCTCACTCTCGCTGCCGACTCAGTCGTCGTGTTTGTCGCGTTGTTTGTTTTCGCAGGCGCAAGGATTAATTAGCGTGCAAGTGTCGCAAAGAGCGACGGAGAGAGAGAGGGAGAGAGAGAGAGGGAAAGACAGAGAAAAAAGTAATATTAAAGCGAGAGAGAAATAATAAAATCATGCATTCAATTGCATCATTTGGCAAATGAAACTCAATTACGAGTCCGCTTTTTGGGCTCTTTGGGTTCTTTGGCCTCGTTGGCAATTGGGCGCGGATTGTAGACTTGTGAATTAGTCAATCCCGCACAGTGAATGACTCAAACATCAATGAGTGTATGTGCTGTAATGTGCATATGGTATCTGCGTGCCAGCGCAATTGGCCAAGACTTGAGATTCACTGTCACATTTTGGTTATACAAACTTATTGCGCGTTTTTAGTTGGGTTTCGACTGTATAGGGGCACGAATTGCATTGCAACCAACTGAAACTTTTATTCAGCAATCATTTTAGTGCGGATACTTCTTATTAAATACAAAAAATGTGCATTGTAGCTTTGAAATTACGTTTCTAATTAGTTTTTTTAGCGATTTGCATGCATGACAAAATTCATATGCAAATTGCTATGCATATGAGTGTTATGACAAAATTTGATATACCTCACTTTTATACTTTCTGAGATATGGGCGTTCATACAGACGGAAAGACGAAAAGACAGGCAGCAAGCAGGCTCTAACGCCTCGGCCGTTGTTGCTAATTAAAAATATAGATAAATTCAGCTTTTAGACCCACTTTACACACTCAAAAATTAAAGGTTGTTTGTAATTATTGGCCTAAATAGATATGAATAGCTTTGGTACTTAGCACAATCAAGGCATTTTTAGGCTTGATTATCAAATATTGCATTAGTTTTCTTCTTGAATGATTTACAAAATCAAATGAAATATTTTATTTTGGCTACATTATATCTTATTAAATTAGGGCTGAGCAGTTAGTTGCGTTAGTTTTGGTTAGTTAGTTAGCAGGCAAACTGCCTATGGCCTTTAACCTTTTCATTGGCAAGTGCTGCCTGCACTCGAGTGCTTTTTGTTCCATTTCGTGTGTGTGTTTGTGTGTGTGTGTCGCAGGCGACCCATTATCACAGCAAATTATAATTTTTTGTCGTCGTCGTCGTCGGTGTTGCTGCTGCTGATGTTGGTTAATTGCGCCTGACAATCTTGCAAAATATGCAAACGCTTGAATTTGACATGCACACACGAAACGGTTGGTAAATAGCAGTTACAGCAACTGCCAGCATACACACACACACACACACACACACACTCGCACACACACTCGCAGAGCAAGCTGACGCCACTGCCAGGCGAATGCAAATTGATGCAACGCGGCAGCGAGGCAAGTGCACCTGCATCGTTCTGCAAACACAGCACGCAGCCTGTGACAGTCCACACTCGCCCCAGCTCGCAGGCTCTCCTCTCCGCTCCCCCTCTCTCTCTCTCTCTCTCTCTCTGTCTTCCTTTTCTGCTCTCCTCTTCATGCTCGCCTGGAAAAGCGAGTGAAAAACTGCATATCACAGCAGCAACTGCAGCTAACGCGGCGGCCTCAAGATGCTGCCAGGCGAATGACTTTGAAGTGGCTGCTGCTACTGCCGCCTCTGCCTCTGCCGCCTGCTGCTGCTGCTGCCTGCGTCGACGTCGACGCATGTAGGGCAGGGCATTCTTAAAAATTCATTTCATTGTCCTGCATTGTCTGAGAACGGGGCACGGCAGCGGTGCGGGCAAATACAGCTTTCTGTAACGGCAGCGGCAACGGGAGCAGCCGCCGCCATCATTTCCGTTTAGAGCTGGCTGCGTGGTCCTGCAAAAAGATGCAAAGACAGCTAAGCAAACATCATCAGCACAAAGATGGCACGACAGGACGAACTGTTTGCACAGTGTACGACGGATATTGTGCGGCTGCAGCGAGAAGGAGCCACAGGGAGAGGAGAGGCGAGGAGAGGCAAGTCGAGGCGAGGCGCGGCGCGGCGAGTTGTTGCAGCATCAGTCAAGCAGTTGCACAAACAGAGCGTGTAGCGCCGGCAAAAGAACGCGGCCGCTGCCCGCGGCTCTAATAAGCGTGTGTCCAGCAAAGCTTGAGACAGGTTGCAGGTTGCCTGGTTGCCTGGTTGCAGGCTGCCTCAAGGCGCGGCCACAACCAGGCCTGGTAACCCTAACGCAATTTGAGGCTGTGGCCCCTGAGCAGTCGAGCGGTTGCGCTGGCCAAGTGCAGCAGCAAACAGCCGCAGGCAGCCGAGACAGGACGCGGCAGCAGGACGGGCAGCTGCGCCCGAATCACGCCAACAATAAATGTCGCAGGCAGCAACAGCAGCGGGCAGGGGCAGGGGCTGGGGCAGGGGTAGCAGGAGTCGAGGCAAGACAGTGGCAAACTGAACAATTTATAAATATTTAGGTAGGGGCGCAGGCGACGTGTCAAAGGAAAACGATGAAAAACCAAAACGAATTTGTCATTTGTTGTGCCTCCTTTTGCCTTTATCTGTTGCCAAAATGTGCCCCTATCTCAAACCCATTTGCCCTCCCCCTCCCTGCCCTATCCCTTAATGAGCCATGCAATGTATCTTTATGTAATACACAGACCTCATGTCGCTGCCAATTCCCGTCGCGCCGGGTTCATCTCCTGCTGTGCCATACAAATCGCATTACACGACTTTTCGACTGTCGCATTCAACTCTAATTACTCGGTAGTTGATTGTTGCCCTGCCCCCTGCCCCCTGCCCCCCGCCCTCTCTCCCGCTCCTGTGCTGCTCTTTTGTCTGCTGCTGCAGCAGCCTAACGAACGGGGCGTTATCTGTTTGTTGTCCTGTGTCCTCTATGCCTCGCTCTTCCCTGCTCTTCTTCCCCTGCCCCCGTAACATGTTGCCAATTTGTCTGCACTTTTAGCCAGCAACTTTCACACGCCTCCGGAGCTCCGCAGGCGCTGTCGAAGGTCATTTGGGGTCGTTATGGCTTAACGATCGCAGAAGGGAGTTGGGGGTTTAGGCAGGCTGGGCTGGGCTGGGCTGGGCTTGAGGCTACGCGTATAATTAAAACAAAAGCCAGTTAGCAGCATTATCAACGAGTCGAGTCGAGTGATAATGTTCAAATTGAATCTATTGTTCGACGAAACGAAACGAAACGATACGAAACAACTGTGCGGCTTGTTCAAATATTTTATTAAAGCGTGCTAAATGAAAATAAGTACATACATATGCACTCCTATGTAGCTGAGTGTGTGTGTATGTGTGTGTGTGTGTGTGGGTATGTTTCAGCTAAGCAAATATGTGAATACGACAGTGCATAGAAATAAGAACAGCTTGTACAGGCGAGAGAACTGCCCAAGAAATGCTCTATAAGAAAGTTGATTGAAATCTTAAAGAGATGAACAACTTATAGAAAACATATATAATATTGTTTATATACTTGTTCTTAATCCCTTCTTCTAGCTTAAGTTCAGCTTATTCAATTCCCTAAACAATCTTGAATACTCGTCACATATTCTCGCCGAGTAAAAAAGGAACTTATCATAAAATGATGCGGTGTTTCTTATACCTGTTCATTGAATTGATGCGCAAAAATGCGGTTGTGTATATGCCTAGCTGATCTCTGTTGCCAACTATGCCTATATTTATTCCCATACTCAATCCTTGCTCAGACTTCAACTTCATGAAGGTGAAGTACGCAGTTTCTTCGATAACTTCAATAAAATCATTTCTGTAGTGCTGAAATTTGGTTTAGTTATACAAGTGAACGTTATAAGCAATTTCAGCTAGCAATTGAGCTGCCCCGCCTTGCATACCCCATTGGCAGCGTAAGAGTATTCGAAACACCGCATTTTAGGTACTCGAGATAGATCTCGCTCCACGCTTGTCATGATAATGTGACTCGAGTTCCGTCATGTTTCTAACTTTCCAAACAGCTTTTCTTCTCCACAGCTGTTGTTGTTGTCGTTGTTGTTGCCGATGTCGATGTTGTTGCCTGATGATTGTCGCCTGCTATTTGCACAGTTGTTGCATTGTACTATAAGACGCAGCAGTATCACAAATAAATAGGGAACAAAATATAAAAGGCGAACAGGCGAAATAACACAATGTCGCATTAGGTAAACACACAACGATCTCTCGGGCACATTCGTTCCAATTTCTCGCATACTGTCCACGCCCACAAAAGGCAACTTGAATTCTGTTTACACAGCATCGAGCAGCGGCGACAGACAATTAGTACAGATCTCGGACGGACAAGCATGCATACCTATGCCCGGCTATAACTAGATCTTCCTATTATGTTAGCTATATTTTGACTCGCGTCAAAACACACGTCAAATGTTTGCACAACCAACCAACCAACCTGCCCCGTCCCGCCACATTGAGCCAAGAAAAGGCCAAGGAGAACAAGAGAATTCTGAAATTAAACTACTGCTTCCGCACACACACACACATGCAACTCGCACAATGGCCTCATCCTCAGCCCTTGGGCAATACCCAGGGCCGTAGTCGGAGTCGGAGACCTGTCAACCCACAAGAAGAAGTAGAAAAAAAACGCTGTCATGCTACGCACACAAAACACATCCGGCCAAGTGACAAATTTCTATGGCAACACGATCGGGGCAACTTATGAGTTTTTGCCGACAAATGTCGAGCAAGAAAAATTTCCCCAATTCGCTTGTCATTATTACGAAATACCCCGCGATGCTGCCTGGTTTCCGTAGCGTTCGTTCCGTATCTGTGAATGGACGCGACGACGGCGCTCACGTTCCACGTCCACCAAAACAGTAGCGGATGCTGTATGCAAATTTCCCATTGTGACCCAAGTGCCGTCAAAGCGTCGGCGTCGGCACCGGCATTGGGGTCTCTGGCATGCAGCTCGACGGGGGCTTGGCCAAGTGCTTGTTGGCATGGCTAATGAGGCTCCCGTTAAGTTGGTCAGCTAATTGGGGCCAAGTAGCACACTGTCTGAGCGTGGCGGGGCGGCTTCGGTCTCATAGGCAGCCGAGTATAAAGATTGAATAGCAAACATTTTGAAATTGAAACTAATTTACGGCGTATTGAGTTGTAGCTGCTGAACAGCAGCAGCCTCAATCGTCGAGTTCGACTTGGGCTGAGTGGCAAACAAAGCATGGGAAGCAGCAGGTTAGGGGAAGAAGGAGTTTAAAATGGGTTCAAGTGTGCTGAAAGTGTACAAAATATTAAAAAAAAACCTATTTTAGATTGATTCTCCTTAGAGGAGTTTGCAAATGATTCGAATATTTGTAGGTAAATGAGGAATTATCCTTATAACTTCACTTTAATCTAGTCGAAGTTCTACCTTCTACTCTATGCCTATCGAAAATGGTTGTCATAGGCAGACATCTACGATTCCAAAGTGAATACCATGCCATTTTCGTCTTTCTCGCCTAATTTGGAATATGCTAATCTATTTTATACAGAAATTTGAAAAACAATATTTGAAAAATTTCGATTAGCTTCGAAAAAGTTTAAAAATTCGAACTACTTAGATCACAAAAATTGATATGCGGATTGATTGGATTTTTAGCAGTTATGAGTAATTTTAGTCAAAAACTATATCTGAAAAAAGAGCTACAACCCTGGAAAATCCGTAAAATAGCAATATTTTGAACAATTGAAGACCGATTTTGCTTTAAATTACATTTTTATGCTAATTTGGAATATACTAATCTATTTTAGGCATAAATTTAAAAAACAATTGTTTTAAAAAATTTTGAAATTTTTGTAAGGGGGTAGCATGGAAAAAGTCGAAAAAATTCGACCTTCTTGGATTACTAAAATTGAAATGCAGAATTAATGTAGGAATAGTACCATGATCAAAAAGTCATGCCCGAGCAAAATCAAAACATTTTTAGCAAAGTTATGAGTAATTTTAGTCAAAAACTATATCTGAAAAAAGAGCTACAACCCTGGAAAATCCGTAAAATAGCAATATTTTGCACAATTTAAGTCCGATTTTGTTTTAGATTACATTTTTATGCTAATTTGAAAAATAATTTTATAAAAAAAAAAAAAAAAATTTTTTTAAAAAATTTTTAAATTTTTGAAAGGGGGGGGGAGGGAAAAAGTCAAAAAATTCGATCTGTGGATTACTAAAATTGAAATGCAATTAATGTAGGAAATACCATGATCAAAAGTCATGCCAGAGCAAATCAAATGATATTTAGCAAAGTTATGAGTAATTTTATAAAACTAATCTGAAAAAGAGCTACAACCCTGGAAATACGTAAAATAGCAATATTTGACAATTAAGCCCGATTTTTGGATATTTTATACTTTAATATACTAATATATTTTAGGCATGAATTCAGAAAACAATTCTTTATAAAAAATTTTTAACATTTTTGTAAGGGGGTAGCATGGAAAAAGTCGAACTTCTTGGAATAATAAAATTGAATTGAATTTAACTATTTTACTTTATATGTATTTATGTGTCTATCTGTCTGTCTGTCTGTCTATCTATCCATCTATCCATCTATCCATCTATCCATCTATCTTTCTATCCATCTATCCATCTATCCATCTATCTATCTATCTATCTATCTTCTTATTTAGTAGATCTATCTATTCCCGTTTATATTTAAAATAAGAGGAGCAGAATCTACCCAAATTTGATGCAACATTTGCATTATCTCTAAAGAGAACCCCATGATCGTCAATCCTGTAACTAATTGACTGACAGCCCAATAACACAATCTATGCAGATCTCGACTGGCAATGGGGTGGGGGGACTGCTATTCAAGTGGATGCGCGAATTCTATCATCATATTGTGCTTTGAGCGAGTGTTGATTAATTTTGATGCTCATTGAGGCAATTGCATACTGAATTGAATTGAATGCGCTGCGTGCCACGGCTGACAGAGCAGGCTGATGCTGCCACATGCCACATGCGGCACACGCATTCGCATTTACAGTTATATTTGAGTGTGCATGTGAGTTTGTGTGTGTGTTGACTGTGGCTGCTTTTCCAGTTGCTATTTGTGTTTGGAATAATTTTTAAAATTAATTACAGAAATATGCGAAATCTGTAAAATACATTTTATAATAATTTATTTATCGAAAGCATTTTAAAGAGCGAACAAACACACAGCGAGAGTGGGAAAGAGACAGGGAACTGGCTGAAATTAAACATTAAATGGCCATTGCCAACAACATTAACGTTCATTATTTGCCTGGAGCGAAGTAGAGGGAGAGAGAGAGAGAGAGAGGGAGAGGTAGAGGTGGGCGAGAGGGTGCTGTGTGCTGTGCGCGGCTGCTGCGGCCGCATGAGCCTCCAATTAGCAATAACTGTAAATGTGAAATTTGCACAAGCATAAAAAGCCTTTAGCCGCCATTTTTCATTTGTCAATTGTCGACAAATAGACAGAGAGTGCGAGAGTGAATGAGAGAGAGAGAGGGAGAAAGAGACACACAGATTGCGAGCCGCTTTTCACAAGCCATTCGCCATTTCCCATTTGCCACTTGCCGGTTTTCACTTTAAGATATGGTAAGTTACTGCCACAAAAAGCAGCAATAAAACGAAAAACAAACGCAACGCCAAACTAAATTGATACCTGCGGCCACATGTAAAATTCCATCAAAAATCGCGGCTTTCAGCAAATGAAAACTCAACGCGAAAATTAAGTTTGCGCTGGAAAACAACAGCTACGAAAATTTTGGAAACATGCATGTCGAATAATCAATGCTCTTGGGGAAGTGTGGAAAAAGAGCTTAAAAAAATATGTGCACTCTAAGAGAAATATTTATTAAATTAATTGTAGAAAAAAGCTTAAAAACTTTTCTTCTTACATGTAGCACAAAAAAACTTACAATTTGCCTTTTCTGCATACAGCAGTTATTTTTGCTTACAAAGCTGTGTTACCAATTTAGAATAATTCTGCCAAGTCCCAATAAAATAATTTAAATATGTCGACTCCTTTCGAGAATTAAGTAAGTTTTCCACAAGGTGTTGCAACTCTGCAGTTCTTATGCCTCAAAAGCAACCTGTCAGCCCACACGCCCCGCTCACAGCGTAGGGCATTGCAGGAAGGCGCAGTATTTGGCTTTTAACAATAAGCAAGCGGAGCGGGCGCGCGGAAGCGGCAAAGCAACTGCAGCACTCAGCCAAGTTGCATTGTAGTTGCTGTTGCACAAGGCAAATATTGCAGCGCCTTTCGCGCAGCTTCGAAAATCAAAATTCGATTGCAACGCTGCGTATACGCAATACGCGCAGGGATACGCGCTGCAATTCGCGCTATTTGCGCACACAATTTGCACGTTGTTGCTGCTATTGCTGTTGTTGTTGCTGGCACTGCTTCGTCAGCTTATTGTTATCAGCCAGTGTGCGAGGGGAGGGGGGGGGCGTGGCTCACAGATACATACGTTTTCATTAGCAGATGCCGCCAGCCCTGCAACTTGCTTGGCTGGCGATTAGTCAATGTCGTCCTTCGTTTGTTTGTGCTGTTGCAGTAATCAGCCAACTGCCCCCCCCCTTCTCCGTCTCTCGCTCACTCTCACTCTTTTGCTTGCTCGCTTGCCCTCTCGCGCTTATTTGCCTTGGCACAAATCCTATCCTGGGCAGCCATTTGACTTTGCCTGCTGTGAAAATATTTGTTTAATTTGCACTCGCCTCGCTGAGTTAATAAAACTGACAATGAAGCCGTTGCCAGGGGGGAAGGAGGGAGATTTTTAGCGGTGGGGGGGAGGGGGGCTGCACTGCACTTTGCCTGTCATCAATTTTGGTTTGTGAATTTTTAAAAGCTCTAAATTGGCCCGGTCATTGTTGTGTTTAGTCGCCTAGCGAATGGGGCCGTAGGCGACTCCGCAAAATGATGGCAACTAATAAAAATGGCACACACACACACACAGAGAGAAAGAGAGAGAGAGAGAGAGAGAGAGAGAGAGCGGAAGAGCGAGCGCAGTCGAGTGTGAGTTTTTGGTTAAATATTTTATAATTAAAAAGCTAACACCGACTAACACCGCGCGAGGTGTGTGTGCAAACAATAAACAAACAAAATCCTTTTCAAATATTTACCGTTGGCATATAGCAGACGCTGACGGCGAAGCTGACGTTGACGTTGACGTTGAACGTTGACGCTGACGTTGATGCCGCTGTCGCTGACGCTGACGCCGAGGCTGACGGCGAGTCGGACGCTGGCGCTGACGTTGCGACGGATGTCAACTATGTAGTTAAAATTTAAAATTTGATTTTATTGTTTCGCAAAAAAGAGGAGGCAACCAGAGGAGAGGAGACGCGCGGAGTTGCGGGGAAGCAGCGAACGCGACGCGTATTTGCATGCCTTTGGGTCATTTAATTTTGCATAATAATTTATTTGGCAACCATGTGTGTGTCCTGCGTGTGTGTGCGGTGCTGGAAAAAATTGTTTATTGTATTTTATGTTTTAATTTTTTATCGCTCGCACTAACAATGGGCCACGCCCCTAGTCTGTTGGCATTTAATTTCAATTGCTTTTTGTCTGCTTTTTACACACATCTTTTATTTATAACATTTGCATGCGCTAGTGTTTTCACTGCCCGCGTGTGTGTGTGTGTCTGTGTGTGTGTGTGTGCGAGCTGCCAACGCGGCAAAATCCCGTGCTGTGTCACATTTCATTCGTGTGCCATATTAAAAAAGAAGTTGCAAAACCCCAGGCCCAACAAAATATGAAACAAAAGTGAAACACCGAATATGCATGCCATATAAAGCCAGATGCGAGAGCGAGATAGCGAGAGAGGGGGAGGGAGAGGGAGCTGCGCTTATGCTAATCTGCGCTTTAGAAAAATTCAAGCGAAAAATGGCGACATATCTATCAAAGTTTGTTCCAAACTGTTCCCAAAATGTCGCCAGCTAATGTGACAGCTCTGCAGATACACACACACACACACACACATACACACTCCCACACACTCTCACACACACACAGCAGCAGTGGCAGCGCGGCCCCTTCGTTTGAAAATTCTAATAATTTTAGCGCACTCCTCGCCAGGCACAAACCGAATCCATCATAAATCTCGGCCCGGCTCGATGACAATGCATCATCCGTGTGCAAACAGAATGCTAAATCTCTTTTAATATCCTTTATGTCCAGGATGCGGCATATGCCATATGCGTGTTGCCCGACCAGGCCGGAACGGAGTGTGGGCCAAGGCAAAGGCAGAGTCGTGTGTGAGGACACAATTTCGGGCCTTAAATGCGATGTTAAATTGCGGCAACTCTGGCAGCGCTTTAAGGCGAGCAGAGCGAGCAGGCGAGCGAGTGAAAGAGAGAGAGAGAGAGATAGAGAGAGCGAGCGAATTGTATCTACAAGATACAATAACTTGCGCCAGCGTCAGTGCTCGAAAGTAGCCGAAAAGTACCGACAAAGTATCAGCAAACACAGGGCCAAAAGCGCAGGGGCAAGATAGCAAAAGAACGGGCTGAGAGAGGGGAAGGGAGAGGGAAGAAAGCGGGAAGAGAGAGGAAAGACAGACTAAAGAGAGAGAGAGAGAGAGAGAGAGCGCGCGCAACAGAGACACAGCTCGAGCGCATAAAACAAATGAAACTCTTGTAGCAGCCGAGAAAAGCACAAGAAAATTTCAAGAAAAATATTAAGACAACAACAACAGGCAGCAGAGCCCCAGAGACGGCGGGGTGGAGTGAAGTGCTGGGTGCCCAAGGGGGTGGCTGGCGCGGGGCTGTGCCGTGCGGGCGGCGTGTGCTTGCCCAAAAAAGCGCTCAAGTGCGGCCCAAAAAGTTGCCGGCAACGCCGCATCAAGTACTCTGCTCGCCATTTGTAATAGTTGCCCAACTGTTTCCTGGCGCACAGACGTTGCTCCATCCGGCTCCATGTCTTCTGTCCGCTCCCCGCCTCTTTCCACTACGCTCTCTCTGCCCCTCTACACGCCTGCCCGAGCAGCAAGCGCAAAAAATCAAAAGTAAAGCAAAAATGCCAAAGGGGCACAGCTTGGGCAACAACGTTGCGTGCTGGGTTGGTTTCTTCGACTCGACTAAGCTCCGGCTATGGTTAGGGCTTCTATTCCCGCTCCGGCTCCTGCTCCGGCTCTGCCTGTGCCCGTGCACTGTGTCCGCTGCGGGCAATTCGTAACGTAGTCGAATCAATTCAAAACAACTACGAATGCAATTTAATAAAATCCGTGCACGATGCGAAATATTTCGAAGACGATGTCGATGGTGGTTGAATCGGGGCGCACGTAGGTTTTATTGGGCAGCAGGCAGCAGCGCAGGGCAAGAGGGAGGGGCAGGCATGTAGAGGGGGGTATGAAGCGGGTAACTGGAACCAGCTCAGAGGCAGCAGCAGCAGCAGCAGCAAAACAATAAAGCGCGCTTGTGTACACAAGGGATATGCGCCTGTCTTTCACTGCGCACACACAGGCATGCGTGTGTAGCTGTGTGTGTGTGTGTGTGTGTGTGCCGCCATATTGCCAGAGTTGCCCGTTGCTGCTTGCTGCTTGCTGCTTGCGCTGTGTTTGCCGAGCGTTGTTAATTTGGCAATACCCGCTTTCAATTATCTTATAAATATGAAAATGCAGCAGCAAACGCTGCAGGCGACGCTACAGAGCGTGTGTGTGTGCGAGTGTGTGTGCGAGTGTATGTGTGTTTGTGCGTACGCTTAATGAAAAACGTTTCACTTTTATTAAAAAACACAAAAGCCAACTGCAGTGTGTGCCTTGCAGATCAATCAAAAAATCATGAAAGAAAGTGGCCAAAAGGAGTTGGCAACGTGACTGCAACAACGGCGACGGTAATAACAGTTGCCTGACTCACTTACTCTGCCACATGCCTCTTGCCTCTGCCCCTGTCCACGCCCCCTGCGAGCGCCTTCGTACGCCTCTGTGATGCAATTGCGCGCATTACGCGCTGCCTGCGCTGTCGCAAGACGCACGCACCTTCCTCCTGCAGGCTAGGCGAGGTCGTCCCACTTGGTTGCGCATCTCTGGCATGGGCAAATATGTGCACAGCCGCAGCGATCGTTCCCTCCCTGCCCCTGCCCCTGCCCCAGCCCCGCTGCGACACTATTTCAATTAGCAACTGCAATGCACGCGCTAAAATATGCAAAGTGAAGAGCTGCCACTCGCATCCGCGTCTTGCCAATGATCGAGCCGCAGTCGCCGCAGTCGCCGCAGCACTTGACCCCCGCCGGCTTGGGCCGTCAGCTTGTCGACTGGCACACTTTGCGCAGCGTATTGCTTATTAGTGTGTCTGTATGTGCGCGTGTGTATCTGTGTGCAAATATTTAACGCGAAATGCCTGAGTCGCTGCTCGCAGCCCGCTCTTCTGCCCCATCCCCCCAGGCCGGCGAGTGGGCGCGTCGGGCACGCCGCTCCTGTAAAGTGTTTAGCAACGTTTTGCGCATGCGTTCGCGACCTCGATTGAGTCGCAACTGCCGCAACCCGTTGCCGATCTTAACTCTGCATAGACTTGCCTTTCCAGCTGCTCTCTTTCTGTGTTTTCTGCACCTTTCTTTCACGCCCAGCTCTCCTTGCCCCGTTCGATCGTGGCAAGTTGATCTCGTGCCGCCCTTCTTTGCGATTCTCAGCCTTCACTTGACAGCATCTTGATAGATGCTGCCGCTAAGTCGCAGCACAAACATTGCTCAGCTATCGCTGACAGCGACACAAAATGATAAGATTTCTGCCTTCCAGCTGACATACTCAGACGCCAGATAAACCCAAGACTAACTATATCTTATCTGTAGCTGAGATTATAGAAATCAAATCAGCATCAGCTGCTGCGCAGATCATCTGCTATTTTTAGTTGATTTATCATCACATAAATTTTATTACGTGTACCAAATGATATGGTATGACGAAAGTACCTGAATTATATCATAAGCATACTTTATATATTTTATTTTATACTTAAACTCTTTAATATACATTTATCTCTATCTCTTTTATCTCCCGTGTATTTCTAAGTAACCATACGTTGTTAAATCTATTCAAATTCCCTCTTTTATCAAATGTTTTATATATTTTATATATTTTATTTCATATTTAATATACTTTTATCTCTGTAATCGCATGTATTTCTAAGTAAAGTAACGATACGCTGTTAAATCTATTCATATTCCCTCTTTTATCAAAGGTTATCCTATTAATTCCTCAAAAACATCTCTCCAGTTGGTCAACCAAATGATATAGCACATGTAAATATAGTATATAAAAATTTTATAAAATATTTGCTATTGTTTTATATTACTTAGCTCGTTTGTGTCATTTTAGCTTCATGATCCTAAGCAGTGAAAATTTTAATTTAAAAATTCGCTAGCATGACTGCTGTGGGTTTTGATATGATATTATACGATACTATAGATATGATATTGCATTGCGGTATGGTAAATTTAAAATATATACAATTTGTTTTAATAAATATTTTATTGTAGCTCTTTAGTCACATTTCAGCTTTATAATCTTGAGTTAGAAAACGTTAGATACCTCTAAATAATCAAATTTCAACAGTGATCTTCAAAATTCCTCAGGATAATCCATGTGGATATCGGTAAGATATAGTGCAATATGGCGAATTTACAAAAATTCTTTATTCCCTTTGCTAAACTTGCATCTTTATAATCCTCAAGTTCTGTCTTTTATCTGCAATAACTCGAAGTTCCCCAAAGGCAACGGTATAGCTTACCGTAGCATACTTAAGGGCTTCGGATAGGGTCCACTTGAGAGTGTGTTTATAAGTCATGTTCGGCGGCAATGGCAACATCGATCGGGCTCGCTTAGGCTTGCACACAAAAGTGCAAGTCAATTAAAACTTATGCAACCTTGCTGCGGCCCCAAGCGATGTTTGCTTTGGTCGAAGGCATTAGCGCGTCCGCGCGTCTAAGAGGCAGCAAACCATCATCGGCAAACCCCAACCAAAACACGTAGCAGCCCAGACCGAACCAATCTCAAGACCCCCGACGGTGACTGCGACTGTGACTGCGACTGCGACTCCATCCACCATTAAAAGTCAACCGAGCGCGGCATTTTTTTGTAGTACAGTGTGAGTACCTCGACTTGGGATTCATCTCATTCAGTTGTGGTTGTTGTAGCCGGTGCTCGTTGGTGGTGATAATGATGCTCGAGCAGAGGCAATTCAACGTTAATCACGACTTTTACTTGTCTTTAATTTTTTTGGCAAATAAGACAAAAAATGCCGAAGGAAGGAAAGAGAGAGAGAGAGAAGAGAAGTAAAAAAAAAACAACACGCTGAAACGCTCAACTCGACTGGGCGCGGACGACGGCGTCGGGTTGCGGCTACGACTTACGATATACCATATACAGAAATCTACAGATATATGACAAGTCTCCGTGTGTGTGTGTGTGTGTAAATTTTCACTGTCTCGTTCGTTTTGTTGTTGTCGAATTCAATTTAAAATGCACGTAGTTATGTCTGTTTGCTTAAGTTTTTGACGGATATTTTAACGATGTGAGCTCAACACAAATTCACTTTAAATGTTTTCGAGCGACAACTGCAGAGGAGCAGGGGGGCAGTCGAGCGGCGGGGTGTACGTATATTACAAGCATGTGCGTGTGTGTGTGTGACGATGGGCGACAGTGACGGTGACAACGTCGACGACGACGACGACGACGACGACTATGGCAAACATGTCGAGATATTCACGTCCGAGTGATAATGAGATGCGCGCCTTTTTTTCCAGTCGCTTATTTCGTGTCTGTCCTGCATCTTCTCTTTCTACTCCTTCCCTTCTCCTCCTCCTCCTCCACCTTCTTCTAGCACTTGCCTCAGCTTGTTCGTTTTGTATTTTCACTGATAAACAAGATGGAGTTACATTTTTAGGTTAATTATGTGCGAACGAGTGAAAATCGCCCGAAGGTTGTCACTGCTGCTATATACATATATACCCGATAATCAACTATACTCAGTAATTATGCGTAATCATCGCAATTCCGAATACGAAAAGTACTCGAAACATGAGTACGAATACGAATGCGAGCGCGATCGAGCGCGTACGCGTGTGTCAACCACAGGCTACGTATTGGATTTGTATGCGTATTTAATGAGCTGTAAACAACACTCGACACAATAGTAGACAAAATATTTGATCGTGTATTTGATCTGGCGAATGATCTTTTAATATGTGTATGTATTTTTGTACTTATCAGTTACAATTGACGTTGAAGAACTTTCAAATGATTGCTCGCATAGTTGAGCTCGAAAAGTAAAGCTTTGGTTTGAAGGAAAGAGAAGGAATGGCGGAAAGACAAGCAGGAAGCAATGACTGATAGAGAACAATGACTGATAGGGAACTTGTGCTTTGATCATATAAGCTATCAATATAAACTTGCAACTTGCCAACTTTATTCACTTTCCTAATACAGCGAGAGGATTGTATATTTTAAATTATTTTCTTATATAAAAATAAAAAATAAATAAGATTCCTGCTAACTTCTAACACATATTAAGCTCTCAATATTTTTTCTTCTATATCGCACTTTATTTAAGCTGCTTAGATGGAATACCCTTTATAGACTCGCCTACCTCTGCCGCATCTTTTGCCTGCACTTTATTTTATAGCAAAGCTTGCAATTCCCAAGTAGTTCAAGCAACATGTAAGCTAGTCCGAGCTGTTGTTGGGTTGGCATTGCTCTGGCATATTATTTATGATAATACCCCGTATGACAGCTGTCTCCCGTCGCAGTTGCCGCAGCAATTGTGCTAATTTATCAAAACCGACCCAAACCAGACGTGGGGCAACATTGAAAATTGCAAGACGTTTGCTGATGCGGCAGGTTGTTGTTGTTGCTCCCGTTGATGTAACTCATGTTCTGCTGGACTCCAGTGTGGCATCCTGCCCAAGGCGAGAGGAGGAAGTGGACTCGTCCGGCTTGCCTGCCTGCCTGCCTGCCTGCTGATTCATTAAATCAGGCCCGAAAACGCTTGTTGTTGTCTAGTTTATGGGCACGGGCACTCAAAGCGAAGGCAAACCAGCAGAGCCGCAGCGTTGCACTATGCGAGAGAAGGCTGTGCAAATATTTTATGCAAATGCCCCATCCGGGCCGGGGCCGGGGCCGGGGCGGGGCCATCATTGCACGGAATCGCTCGGCCATGGGCAGCGTGCAACGGTTTGGGCCACTGAAACGAAATTAATTTGTGTTTATACATAATATGCCCGGTACAGGCCCACCCCTTCTAGCAGTGTGTACACACTTAAACACATGCACGGCACAGTGTGTGTGTGTGTGGGTCAGTGTGTGTGTGTGTGTGTGCGGCTGCTGCAATGAAATTTCATTATGAATATGCTGGCCAGCATCATTATCAGAGCGGCAAAACAACGCAATGCTACACGCTGCAAAGGATATGCACACAAACACACACACACACACGCGCACACACACGCACATACGCGCACACACAGCATATAAGTAAATGCGAACGGTATTATATGAGCTGCTGCAGCTGCAGCAATGGAGATGCAGGCAAGCAGCCAACCGAATGTAGCCGGAGCCGCAGCCACAACCAGCACCCGAACCGGAGCCATAGCTGCCGCCATGGCCCGAGTCTGTGCCCGGGACCCAGTGCCGCTGCCCGAGATCCCGACCTACCGCCGCTGCTGCTGCTGCTGCTGCTGCCGATGTTGCGGTGGCTTTGGTTTTGACTGTTTGTTGTTGGCGCTGTTGTTGCGGCTGGATAGACAGCGTCCACCAGATAGACAACAATAATGCACATGTGTCTAAAATTGAGTTTAAATATACACAAGCGAGGGTAGAGCGATGAGTTCGGCAGAAGTGTGAGAGGGAGAGCTAGATAGTTGGTATAAATGGGTAAAACTTGTGCCTAAGCTTGCTGGCATATGGTTTGATTTTGTGTGAAAAAAGATTAAATTAAATAGGTTTATTTTACGTAGTTAAAATATATTTGCTTGCTCTTTGAAGAAATTCAACCGAAAAGCTTTTTTTAAACATACATTTCTTTGCTAAATTAATATATTATAGAAAACAAAGCAAAGTGACTAATATTATATTATATATTTTATATTATATATTATATATTCAGTATTTTGTATAGTGTTTGACGATTTTGGAAATGCAATGGTCGAAAACACACAAAATGAATTTTCAAACTACTTTGTAGCAGAGCTTTAATATATTTCTTGAATTATTCAGAACTCAAACAAGTTTTATTTATATAGATATATACATATATGTATTATTCATATAGAGTAATAGTATTATTCTAATAGAATTAGCAAAAGAAATACTGTAGCTAACTTTTAACAAATTTCTTTACATTTCTATTGCCTTCCCTACCTTTACAATCTCAAAGCAAATTTGTTCTCAATTAAACAAATCTTAGTATTTTCAGTAACTAGTTTATAAAAATCTATAAAATAACAGCTAAATATATTTGTCTGTTGAATAATATATAGAATAATTAGAAAATATTTCCAGAAAACGATCTTATATAGAGAGCTGTATCCGTTTACCCCTTGAAAACTCTTGAAACCGCCTTCGTTCTTATATAATGCATGGCTGCTGCGTTTGCTCGATCCATATACAGTTGTGTATATATGCTAAGAACCAGCGAAATCTGCAGTTAAATACAATTTCTTGTTGTCGGACGACAGTGCAGACGCAGACAGGCACGCACAATGGGCGCACGGGCACGGCACAGTGGGCATAATTTGTTGGTTTTGGCACTTAGAGGGTACGCACGCTGTGCAGGTAGCAGGAATTGTCTTGACTGTGCTCCTGCAAGTAGACTGATATGGCTAACAAATATATATGTATGTAAGTGTGTGTGTGTGTGTGTATATTTTGGAAATTATGACGGCACAGCAGAAAATCGTTGATTCATACGCTTGACTCCGCTGTGCAAACTCGAGCGTCAGTAAATCGTGTAAACTGTTGGTGCATGCGGCAAATATCGGCAGCAGTGGCAGCCCAATCCCCCCGCTCCCGCTCCCGCTCCCGCTTGGCCGCAGGACTTGGCCAAGTCATCAGCCCTAGGCCGTATGCATATGCAGGCGACTCAAATGAAGCTGCGCCCTCGGAACTGCTGCTGCTCCTGGCTATGGGCTGCAGTGGTTGCCGCTGCAGTTGCTGCTGCTGCTGCTGCTGCCGTTGCTGTTGAGCAATCAATCAGCGAGCAAAAGTCAAACATTGACTTACAATCCAATCCACGGATTTAAATTGACGTATTTACCTGCCCAGTAGCGGAACGACGTAGACGTTGACAATGGTGCCAGCTGTGGGGGCGGAATGTGAGGGGGGGCGGTAGGAGTAGGCGGCTGCACCTTGCGTCGTCGACCCATACCCGAGTTGGCATTAAATTGGGCGACTCGCCGAATTATTGAGTTGTTTCCGTTGTTGTCGCCTGCAGTGGAGCCGAAATGCCCAGCGGCAGCGGCAGCGGCCGAGCTGCACTGCTTGCGAGGGGGTGGGATGGCAAGGGAGAGAGGGGGGGAGGGTTATGCGGAAGTCCTGCAGAGTGCTGGCGCGGACATGCTGTTTGGCCATTAAAGCTTCATATTTGTCTTTTGAATAATTCAAATTACTAATATTGATTCAAGCCACGGGTAAAAAAATGTAAACGCATTCGGAGTGCGTGTGTGTGCGAGTGTGTGTGTGTGTGTACTAGAAGCTATGTTTTTGCTATTGTTTCTGTTGCTGTTTTCGGCAGCGCTGCCATGCAGCAGCAAGGGCACGCTGACGTTGACGTTTGCCTGATTGGCGCCCCCGTCGTATACGTAATCAACGAATGTTGACCACGTCCGCCACGCACCGGCCCCGGCAACAGCTACAGCTACTACGCCCATGCATATATGTATGTATGTGCCCCACACACACACACACTAACACACGATATATGCTTGATTGGATACGCGCGTATACGGAAAAATACCGCACGGCTAACGGGCAACAGCAATGGCGACGGCGACGGCGACGGCGACGGCGAGGGCCAGCGAAATGGGCGCTTGTCATGCAACTCTGCCTGGAACTGCTTTTGTTGTTGTTGTTGTTGCTTCTTCGCTTCGGTTCAATTCGGTTTGGTTTTTTCGTTTTTTTTTTCGTTTCTCGTTTTTGGCCTGTCCTGCTGTTGGCTTATTTTTGTTTTATTGACAAGCGGAGAAGGGAATCGGGCGGGGTCGGTGCTTTTAACTAGTGTAAATAAGGTCCTCATCAAATTGTCATAAGGACTCGCAGTCACATTCGCACACAGGCAAACAGACCGAGGCATAGAGGCAGTTAGTACCGTAATATGCATGCCCAGCAATTGTAGCCGGACACGCCAAGCGTACGCGGATTCGAGAGGCTCTAGCAGGGCGCACACTAACCATGTGGGGTACTTTGGCTGGAATCGTACGTTAAGGTTTTATAATACTTTTAAATATATTAACAGACATTATTGGAAGCCTGATTGAGCTTCTACAGTCAGCTACATAATTTATTATAATTTTTGAAGACTTTTGTTCGATTATATCATTTATTATATTTTGCTTTATATGTTTTCTAAAGTTTTTAAAATTTTCCGATTTTTAAACTCATGTGTATCATTAATTATATTTATTTTATGGCAATCCCAGAGAATTATAGTACTCATTAGCAATATATTTTATTTTTGATAATTTTGTTATAGTTTCTTAAGATCCAAAATATTTATTTTATGGTATTCTATAAGTTTCTGAAGAGTTTCAATCTATTTAATTCAATGAAATCACTCATTAGTATTGGAACTTATATATTTATAAGATTTCGAAATTTTCAGTAAAGTTGTGATCTCTTAAAGTCATGTCCATCATTTATTATATTTATTTTTGAGTTTTTCAAAGGTTCTGAATAGTTGAAATATTTGTAAGTCCTTTATATAACACATAAGTATAAAACATGATTTTCTAAAGGTTTTCTATAGTTTCTAAAAAGATTTTATATTTAAAAATCAATATATAAATAAAATATATACAATACATAAGTTTTCTCTTTAAAGTCCGAAGAGTATTTGGAGTAACTAGTGCGATTTAACTGAAAATTCATTTTATTTTATGCCACGCCAGCTTATTTTATCCCCTGTCAAGCCAGGGCATAGAAAGTGTTCCAATCCCACTGTACCTGACGCAATCATTTCCCTTTCCCTCGCACAGTTTCGTTGGGTGGACGCAATGTCCTGCGGGAAAGTGACTGATTGATGGCGCGCGATAAACAAGGCCAACTATTTTCACTGACTTCGATGTTTGTCGACTTGTTCTTAATTAAGCCAGATGTTAGTTAGTGTTCAGCCCCACCCCCCCCCCCCTCCACGCCCTTCCTCTCAGCCTAACACACCCCCCTCTACTTGCACTTACGCTGCGTTGGGTCAACAATCTGTCGTACAGCTCGTACGGCCATTTTGTTTTTGGTTCCTTGGCTTAATCAGCAGCAGAGGCAGTGGCAGTGGCAGAGGCAGCGGCAGCGGCAGAGGCAGAGGCAGCCGCCATATTTGCCTTGCAGCAGGGCACGATAAGAGCATAAGCAGATTCCGATTCGGACTGTGACTCGCGCTATATATAGATGATTACACACGCGGCGCACAGCTTATCGCTGCTGCTCTGTCTCTCTCCCTCTCTCGCTTCTTCTCACTCTCTCTCACTGCTCTGTGTAGATGAAAGAATTTGCTCTGTTCTTGGCACTGTTTGCCTTGCTGTGCGTTGACGCCTCGCCGGCGGATGCATTCCTGCTCAGCTCTGCTCCGGCTTATCTCACGCGGCGGCTGAGTGGAAAAAGGTAGGTTGGTAGAGTGGGCGGGGGAGCGGCACACACTTGGTACCGGCCCTGATCGCAGTCCATGACTCCGCCAGCAACGTCGACGACGATCTTTCGTTATTTGCATTCATGCAGCACGCCAGATTAGATAAAGCGACATGATACGAGCGTCTTGGTGCGTCTTCCCGTTCCCAGCCAGGTATCAGTGCCAGCTCGCGGCACCGTGAACACGGCGATAATGCCGCAGATTCTACGTAGAGCACGCTACGACGCTACGGCATTATCATCAGAGATAAACCCGGGGGTCTTAGCGCGTCTGTCTGTTTCGTGTTTCACATTGTTGACTAAGTGCAATTTACAGCTTTTCCAGGAACCAGGTACTCTCGCCCTGCCTTTTGCCCTGCCTCCCTTGCTGCCTTTCTCCCTTTATAGACGCTGTGAGAAATAAAAGCAGCACCGTGCAGCGCAGATACGTGTACACACCTTGCTGCACCCCACGGTACACAGGCAACGCCAGCAATCGTTGTGATATATTCTCTCACAGCGACCGCCTTTGCCGCCTTTGTGGTTATAAACCGCTGCCCGCGACTGTCTTGGCGACCCCGGGGGCGTTCCCCTGCCCGATTGGGGTTTAATGCTTTCGCAAATAGTCATCAAATATCCGGCCTGGTGTACAATTTTAGACTCGCACCGCACACGCCGCATCAAAATATTAGCGCCAAACAAACAAATACAAAATACCCGAAATATATATTTTGTCGATTCCACCATTTGCTGTGCCCGCTTCGTTTATCGCATCGAATTTGAATAATATTTCGCTCCGTTTTACCTTTAACAATGCGTCAAAGTAACCAAAAGCACTCAAATTGGCAAATATTGCAGGCCAAAGCGAAGACAACAAAAATAACCCAAACGAGGCAAGAGCGAGAGCGAGAGAGAGAGAGAGAGCGCGGTATTGGTGTGAAAAGCAAAAGCAAAATTCTGGGAAATTCTTCGTTCGCTCTGACATGTATCTACTACATGGCGAGACCATTAACTGGGCTTTTAGTAATGGACACTTAAGCCACAAAGCGCTCGAAGCGGCTCGAACCGAGTCGAAGAAGCGACGCAACGAACTCAACTAATGGGACACACATGTGCTCGGCAGAGCAGCGGCTTAGCTGGCATGGAATGTGTGTTAACTGAAATTTACTTCGATCTCTGCATACACTGAGAATCATTTGGCGAATTCCTAGACTATCACGAAGTATGCAAGAGTCCTGCATGAATGCAATGCGCACGGCAAATGAATCGTTCACTTAAATAACGTGTACCACATCTTACTGTACTCATAACTACTGCAGTGTACTCAACTGTACACCAAAAATTGTGTACTATATTTTTAGAATATTGTATGTTTTCCTAAAAAAATGTATATAGATTTCTATATAATGCATATGTATTTATTTATGTATAAAAATCATAAATGAAATAATATATTTTTAGAATATAATTTTCTTAAGCTAAATGTCTTCAAAAGTGCTGTAGATACTTGAATCAGTAATTGTGCTTTCAAAAACAAGCCAATACAGTTGGTATATTATCTGATTAATAATATAATTTGCATTGCTTTAGCCAGACTGCAAGAACTACTTAGTTATGTAAATTTAAAGTATATATTTTATTCTAAGAACTTACGAAATTATGACAAATATTTACAAAAATAAAGTCTTAATTTTTAAAAATATATATTAATTGTTTTAATAATAATATTAATGCCATAGAAACTATGGTAAGCTTTTCTCACTTTCAGATAAAAATACAGAGAGCCTTACAGGTATTCCTAAGTTACTAAAGATACACATAACTCTTTATTACTCACATACACATTCATATTTATAAACTAGTCAAAGTTTCCCATTAGAGCTGAACTTTTAATTAATGCCAATCGATACTATCGATAGTTGCTTACCGACACAGCACACTCAACTGGCCACTTGAGCTAATTGCGGGTCCCCGAGCTGCTGCTGCTGTTGTTGTTATTTGTGGAACCCAAGTGGACTTCGATTGGCAGAGTCGGCTCCGTCGTGCTTCGATTGTTTATTATTATCACCTACAGGTGTCGCTTCATAAACATTTTCAAACAAATCGACTACGACTACATGGAGCGATGTGGCCCGGGCGGGACGGAGGTGGATGTCGAGAGGACGGGCTGCCACACCACGACAGGCTGAGGCTCGTCTCGTCTCCTCGTCGTCGTCGTCGTACTACGGCATCGAACAATTGCTGCGTTTCGTTCGTTTGTGCAGAGCAAATATTTTACAAATCAAGCGCTTTTCTGATTTTGTAAATGTGGGCTACCAATTTCCCTTGGCACACACTCACACTCGCACACACACACACACTCGCACTCGCACACCGAGAGAGTCGCATGAGCACATATTGACACACACAACGAAAGCGCAAGTCATTGGCAATGTGGCGTGAACGAGGCAGCGACGCCTCCTCAAAAGATCTACATAAGTAAGTGCGAGTTGAACAAAAAAGTGACTGAAAACTGAAATGAACAAGGCGCGAGGCGAGGTGCGTGGCTCTACGGGGCGTCCATGATCCGAATGGGCAGGCAGCTCCAGAAATGGCATGCTACGAGTACTAACAATATTTAACAGGGAAATATTTATTATTTACCAATTTGTTTGCTAGGCTAATAACAATAATCACACGAACAACAGGAGGGAGGGGGGGACTACAAGAGGGGATTGGAGAGGAGTGGGGAGTGTGTGTGTGTGCGTGTGCGTGTGGGAGAACCAACAAAGACAACTTGATATAGAAAAATAAAAAAGTCATTCACAATCACAGTTACAGTGCAGGCGCCAGCTGTGCCTCTCTGTCTGCCTCTGCCCTCTCTCTATCCAGCTCACACTCCCTGCCACTCTCTGCCTCTCTCTTCCACTCGGTGTGTGTGTCTTGGCTGCTCACTCTAGTGGCATGCAAGGACGTTGCAACACTTGGCAAATCGAATGCGAAACAATCGCAAATATTCCCAGCCAGCGAGTGCAGTCACGTTATTCTTGCTGCCGTTGTTGTTGTTGTTGTTGTTGAGCGACCACTTGCCCCGCCCACTTTGCACTTGCCAGACAGGCGCTAGACGACGACGACGAGGACTCCGCTTGTGTGCACACTCGGCTCGCAATTTGCCTGCCAACAGGCAACTGTGACTGCGACTGCGACTGCGACTGTAACTGTGACTGTGAAGCCGTGACTCGTGGGTATCCTTGCTGCCATTGTTTTTGTTTGCCTTTTTCGTATTTCTATTTACTCGCAGTTTAGTTTGACTTTAAATTTATTCTCCCCAACGACATCCTGGCCAGACTGAGACAGAGACTGGGAGAGAGAGAGAGAGAGCACACACATTTCGCACAGTTGGCACAGTTCGATTTCTTGTTGATTCCGCTTTCAATTTGGTTGCTACACGGCCTTGCCATCCTCCACGTCCACGTCCACATCCACGTCCAACGCCATCGTCGTGCATTAGAGCTGAAGTTGTTAAGCAGCGCTAGATAAGTGCTCGAATAAACATAAATAATAAATGACATTTACTAAATAAAAATATTTGCGTTCGCATAATATTTGAGCAGCAAACTCAAACTCGACAGCGTCAGCGATTGCTCTATGGGCGCCTCGCTGGCTCTCTCTTGCGCTCTCTTGCTCTCTCTCTCTCTCTCTCTCTCTGTGTGTGTGTGTCGGCCATGTTGGGCTGCCGGGTGCCACAACTAACACACACACTCACATGCCGTCTGTCTGTGTGTCCGCTTGCCGTTTTCCGTTTTGCTTTGGTTTTGGCTGATTTCGGAAGCAATTTTGGCACCAAACCAAACGTCGCGCTTCACGCTCTACGTCTGTCTCCCTCTCTCTCTCTCTCTCTCTCTCTCTCTCTCTGTTGCTCTTCAACTAACACCCACACACACCAACAACCGTCTGTGTGTGTGTTTAAAAAAAGAACCATCGCAAATTTGTGCTTTCACTTTCATTTGTTTGCTATAATAACAAGGCGCAAGGTAGCCCATTTGAAGAATGTATTGTGGTTCGGTACACAAATGAGAATTTTAAATACACCCACCCGCCACCCACACCCGGGCAGCCGGGTAGGGGTAGTCGATTGTGTGTGTTTTCGGATTTACTGTGCACTTGTTAATGCCATGTTTGGCCGACGAGCGTAAAGAAGCGTCTAAATAAAACAGGAAATAACTGCGTGAACCTTGTTGATTTACTTAACTGCTGCATAATATTGAGGCTTATCAGATGAACTATTTCTTTACAGTTTACTTAACTAGCTCAGGCTCAACTATTTCTATTTAATTGTATAAAGCAGCTTCGATCACACAAAGTATAGTTACATACATATTCTTTATCTTGTATGTCCTTTTCCGTGTTTCTGTTTGTATGAACAGCTAGATCTCGGACACTATGAAAGGTAGGATGACCAAATTTGATAATATTATGTGCTACTACTGCACGCAGCTTAAGTTAGTATTAGCATTTGGCTACGCCCACTTACGCCTTTTTAATTGTAAGAGACAAGTATAGAGAGTGTAGTTTTATGTATAAAATTTTTGTTTTTGGCATGCCAAATTATTAAAGCCCTTAAAATTTGATTGGGATCGTTTAGGAAAGTGTAGAAATTTCCTAAAATATCTACAGTTACTTATCTATGCCTAAAACGTCTCAATTAAAATTGTTTTCAAGCCTCAACTGCGGCTCAAATTCGTGTACCACTTTCAAAGCCTCCCTCCCTCCCTCTCCCACTTTATCCCTACCGCACTCGATGATGATTATTCTGTCTAATTATGCAAACTCAATTAAAAAGAATTTCCATTTCCATTCGGAGAGAATACTTAAACGTCGCTAACGAATGACAAGACATAAGACAAGAAAAAATAAGCGAGAAAAACTTTTGCAAATTGAGTTGAAAATTCACGCGGTATTTGCGCACTCGATTCAAATTATTTCAGGCAATTGCGTTTTCTTCAATTCTGAATTTTCAGTGATTTTCTTTTGCGTATTCCCGCTGCTTTTCGCGAGCAAGCAATTAGGCAAAGCGCAGAGCGTGCAATTAAAGCGCAGTTGGGAAATGATAAGACGCGAAGTGGCAGAATTGATAAGCGAATCGAGTGGATTCAGTTTGAGCCTGGTGAGTAGGCTAATTGCCAAATTGGCTTATCCCGGGCTCGTAGTCGATGCATGCAAACAAATGTCACAATTTCAGCCGCCCTAGCCGCGCCTCCTCCTCCCGCCGACGGGGCGTATAAAAAAGCCATCAACAGTTGCAACAATTGCGCTAAGCCGCAACAACAATCCGGCTGCCTCAAATATCAATTGTATTAACGCAGCCATAATCAAATCAAGATCTGTGACACCTCTCCGACCCCTTGACGGCACTCCCCACCCCCTCATACTACCCTCCCCCTGCTGCTCTCATTCATGCAGCGAAATCAAAGCAAACTATTAACTGTTAAAATGGCAGTAAACCCCATGAAATCCATGAAACCAGTGCGCACAGTTGGATTAACATCGGAGCGAGAAACACCCGGAGCAGCCGGGGCACCCGCCCTGGCACCACCCCTGCAATCAATGCTGTCGTCACCCGTCTGCCCGCCCGCCCAATTCCCTGCTCCCCCTCCCCCCTGCCGTGTGTGACCTGCTCACAAATTGCTCGCCCCTTGCAGTCACACAAATGAATAATGAAACGCTTATTGTCGCAATTATTTTATTGCCCTGATATCTGTAGCCTCAAAACATACACCGAAACATTGCTCCGTTGACGCGCCGTCAGCAGCAAGCAGCGACGTCAGCAGCGACATCAGCAGCAAGCAGCGGCATCCCTTGTCCTTGCTCTTGCCCTGCCTGACGCTTGCCTAGAGATTTTTGACGTCGTTTTGTGCACGATTCGAAGAGGGAAATGCTCTCTCTCTCTTAGCTGGGGTACATTGGTTAACTGAGCAGGGAAGGATTGGTTCGATCAGTGTATGTAGTATATCCTTGTCTTAATTTAAGTCTTTATTTAATATTTATTAATTTAACCCACATTTTCTTTATCTTCTTGCGCTTTTAGTAAACACTTTTACCCAACTTGGCTGCATTGTCTGCTTTGGTGAAACTGAACAGGAACATATATATATATTTTTGACACTGCCACGCCTTCTACTGCCTGTTGCACACATTCGCACAAATTTAATATACCCTTTTTCGATTACTTTCAAGAAACAACTACTTCTATTTTTATACAAATTTTTAATTTAAAAGTTTTCAAGCAAAAATATCAAAGCGCAAGTAAACTATAGTGTAGGGTATACACACTTCGTTATGTTTTCAATCAACTGCTGCTGCTGTTGTTGCGATTGCTGTTGTTGCTGTTGTTGTTGTTCTGGTTGTACGTTTCAGGACAATGCACTACGCGCTCCGCAAGGACTCTGAGTAATCCTTGGCATTATTTGGGGTTGATTGTTCGTGAATGGGTGCGGGAAAGGTTTTTGCCAGCACAGTCTTTACGAGCAGTTAGGGGTTGCCACAGGACAGATTGCCCCGAGCACGACGCACGTACACATGTAGTTGTGGCAGTGCCCAGAAACAACAACAACAACAACAACAATGCATTAGCACTTTAATGCGGCTAGTGAGCATAAAATGCAGAAACAAATGCGCGCCCATTTCAATTAAATGCGGCTAAGGGGGGCAGCGAGAGAGCAAGAATAACAAGAGGGAGAAGAGACAACAACTAAGAGCAGGATGACTACAGCTCAGCTTCAGCCTCAGCCTCAGCCTCAGTCCAGTCTCAGCCTCAATAAAGCAACAATAACAACAGCAACAACTTTTGCCAGCCAAGTTGCGGGACGCTGGCACTCTAAGCCTGTGCAGGTCTCTGCCTTTTCTATCCCTCTTCCTGCCCTTCTCCTTGCTGCTGCCCGCTGCCCCTGCTGCTTCCGCCCTGGCAATTTATTTCGAGGGTGTTGATGGGCGTTTGTTGTTTTCATTGGATTTGCGTTGTTGTTATTCTAATGCGACGCGCCAAGTGCCCAAGTGCCAAACAACCACGCAAATATTTCCAATCAAAAGCAACAACAACAACTACAACAACCACCAGTTCCCGACGCTGTCCGTCTGCGACTGCGGCAGCGACTGCGGCACTTTGTGGATGCCACAACCTGCGTGCTAAATGGCAACATATGTGAAAATAAGCTGCGACAAATGGCTTAATTCAGTTGTCAGAGCCGCAGTGACATGTTCTAACATGCTGATAATATTGGCAAGAGATAACACGCCCACCTGGAGGCACTCACTGTAGGAGGGTGGCAGGGGGAAGGGCTACAACCTTTGACCTGCTGTTAGCATTTGCTGCTCTACTTGACTTGAGGCCAACTCCTTGGGCCTTGCACCTGTCGCGCCTGTCGTTTGCATGTCTCTCTCGTCGCCCTCTCCCCCAGCCCCTCCTTTCCACTCTGCCCCTGCTCTATAGTTTTGAAAATAAATAAAAACTTTTTGAAATCATAGAGCATCTGGCAGCATATTTGCTTCGCTTTGGGGGTTGCGCCGTCTCCGTCTCCGTCTCCATTCCGACTGTCTGCTTTGCCTACGCCGATGATTGACACTCAGTCGGCTTGGCTTGGGTCTGCTACGAATGTATGAATGGGCGCCCATTGTGAGTGAGTGCGCACTCGTCGACGCGGGGCAGGTACTTAAGCCGCTGCCGCAGCCGCAGCCGGAGCCGATTTTTATTGGGTTTGCACCCGCGGCGACAGTCGCTAAGCTTCGATCAATTATGCTGGATTTGCCGAGCTCGTCGACATTTACATGTGTTTGCGGCAA
Organism: Zaprionus inermis; assembly: GCA_018151445.1. Classification (NCBI taxonomy): domain Eukaryota; kingdom Metazoa; phylum Arthropoda; class Insecta; order Diptera; family Drosophilidae; genus Zaprionus; species Zaprionus inermis. Next base: position 837,542 of record JAECXD010000640.1, on the reverse strand, counting down.
AGCTCTGGTGTGGGTGTGCCCCGCTCCTGCCGCTGCCCCTGCCCCTGCCCCTGCCTGGTTAACCTTTGTTGCTGCGCCTGCTCAATTGGCCAGAAAAACTGTTCGAGCACGCACTCGAACAGATGACTACAAAGTGCATTTCCCGTACGTCATTTGCCATTTGCACTATGAACTCTGCTCCGGCTCCTGCTCCGGCTCCTGCTTCTGCCTCCGCCTGCGCTGCTCTTTTCCGTTTCTGCACGCCGCTTTGTATGGGGAATTCCGCCTACTTAGATCCTTTTGACTTGGCAATTCGGAAATGCTGGCTTATCCTGTTTTCTTTATTGGTTAGAGATTCCCATTTTGTTGCTTAATGTTCGCTTTGTTTTCGCCGGCTTAGCCGTGCAAACAAATAAGGTTCGAGGAGAGGCGAGGCGAGGCAGGGTCTCGGTTTGCAGTCGGTTCTCATACACGCAAAAAATGTTTTCCGATCTTTGCAACTCATTGATGAACTGCATCGACAGTTTGTGCCTGCGGCAGGCTTCTGTCTAAGCTGTCTCTGGATGTATCTCTTAGTTTAAGATACTTAGCAACGCTTGAGCTGCGATCTAGCGCCTTGGGATGCGGCACTTAAGGCAAATCTATGCTAAAAGAGATCCCATTTGAGATCCCTTTTTTACTTGATCATACAAGGCCTTAAAGATTGTTTTGAATAATTTATTGAATGAATAACCTATGTTTATTTTACAAGTTTCAGATCTAAGTTAAAAGAGGCACACTCTCGGCTAAAAATAATAACTAAAATTCAACTTGCATTGATTTACGGCTGCACACAGAGGCGTGGCACAATTCCAATATAAAAAGTAGTTACTGCTATATAATCACGAGTATTTTCAAAAAATTTGGCAGCTCTAGCTCATACAGTCTCTGAGATATGCGCGTTCATACAGACACAAATTTAATAAAATGTCTGATTACTTAAGGCCAGTTCGCTTTAGACACACCTATATAGCTTCAGTTCTTCAAGAGTTGCCATTCTCGCACCAAAAAGGGATTAAGCAGCACTCGCAGCCTTTATTTCCTATAAAGTCAGGTCCTCAAAAACGACACATGGCACATGGCTATAAAAATGGTCTCGAATTGGGGCAGGCGGTTTGTGTGTCAGGCGCAGCTCGGCTCGGACAGACTGGCACATGGCTGCCAATGGCAGTGACTGCTCTTCTAGAGCACTTGAGCCATTTGAAGGACACACACACACAGAGAGAGGACCCTACACATCCCTACGGTCAGACGTGAGCATTGTTTGGAACAGTGTTGCCACAGTCAGCAGCAGCGAAGGCTGTGGTTGCTGCTGCTGCTGCTGCTGCGATTGTTGCTGCTGAGCTATGCAAATCCAAAAGCCCAACAGACTGGCAGGCTGCAGTGGCAGGGTGGATGAAGAGGGGGAAGAGAGCGGGTGGCGGGGATTGCGCCCACTTGACAAATACCATTTTCGAAATTGAAAGACAAACTTTTGAGCAGTCGACGTTGTCTGTGTGGAAATGGAAATGAGACACAATGTGCAGCGGGACAGCGAGCGAGAGGGGGGGTGGTGAGAGAGAGGGGGAGCAGTGGAGGCTAGGGACAGGGCGCTGACAACCGCATCCTGCTGACGAATTTGCTGAGTGTGTTGATTTGTTGATTCGTTTCGCCTAATCGCACCACCACCATCAGAGTCAGCTAGCTGCCAAAGCGGACGAGGCGGACGAGGCGTAGCTGAAGGCGGAGAACAGGCACGCTTGCAGACAAACTTGTCCAGTTTGCGTATTGTGCTATCCCAACACTGGACCGAACCAGGCCGAACCGGACTGGGCAGGGCAGGTCTTCAGCTGTGGGCCGTACGCAAATGTGTTTGTCCTGTGCGAGGAAAGTTTAGCTCGACGCTGCCGTCTCTGTTGCACACGCTCCTCGTCGTCCTCGTCGGCCTGTGCACATGTGGAAATGTGTTGAAAATTTATTGACATTATTCAATTAATTATTGTGCAAATATTTTCACACACGCACACACAGGCAAGGGCTCGTAAGTGGCAGGGAATTTGCCATTAATTGTGAATTAGATTGAATCAATTTGTTGTTGCTCTCGCCGGGGCTGCTGTTGTCAGGCGTGCAGCCTCGCAGTTTCAGTCAGTCAAACAGGCACTCAGTCACCCAATCAGTCATTCAGTCAGTCATTCACTCATTCAGTCAGTCATTCAATCAGTCAGTCACTTACTTGCGCATTCATTCATTTATGCAGTGAAGCGTTTTGCGCAAACATCCAGCGACAGCGACAGTTCCTGCTGCTGCTCCGTCTCCTTCTGCCCCCTGCCTCCCACTCCCGCCTCCACTCCAGCTGCTTCCCTCAGCTCCTGCTCCAGCCGGCCATGCATGGCACAACTGCGTCATTGACCATGTCCGTTTCCGCTGGCTTTGCTCGCACCGGAAGCGGTCGCCAGCCATTGCCCAATGCCCTTCGGTATTTGGTTTCATGCGTCCATTTTGTTTTGCTGCCCCTGCTGCTGGTGTTGTTGTTGTTGTTGATTATATCGCATTAATTTGGGCTGCGTGTGCAAATAGATTTTCAAATAAATTGAATTAATTTCATTTAACGAGCACGCATCGATTTGGCTTTGACTTATACCAAACATGCTAAACATTTATTCAATACAACAATTTTCCAGTCCTGCACCCCTCTCGCTACCTTCTGTCTCCTGTCTTCTCTCTGCTCATCCTGTAACTGTTTTATTATCGCACACAGATCCGCAAAATTAACTAAATTGCTTTTTAATTGCGCCGCTGTCAAGTGTGACGGACTCACGACTCGTGCTTTAATTAAAATTGAAACAAATCAATTGAATATGCTATTTATAAATTATATTCAAATATTTTATAAGGATTTCTGTATAGTTTCGAGAATTTTAACGCATTTTTTGTTATTTTCACAGAAATTTTGTTATATTATAATGATAATTCAAACTTTCTGCAGTTGAAATAAATTTTCTCACACATTTTCTCTATATTTTATTATTAAATTTTGTTTGCTGAACTAAACGACCTATTTCTAAACTAACGACCTATTTAAGTGTTTTTCTGTTAGTTCGACAAACAATTTATTATATATAATATAAATTAAGCTTAGCTGAAGTTCAAGTTAATTTGCCATCACATTTTAAAATCTTCTCTTAAAAACAAAACAACCTATTTCAAATGACCTATTTCAGTTTATTTTTGTTAATTCGAAGACATTTTATTATATATATATAAATAATTAAACCTAGCTACTCGCACTGCAGTCCATGTTGATTTGCAGACATATTTTATTGTCTGTGGATTTTCTCTTTAAAACTAAACGACCTATTTCAAAACTAACGACCTATTTCAGTGTATCAAAGTATTTATTTTGAATATTAAATACTATTTGATTATGAATACAATTTCTCTATATTTCTTTCCATTTATTATTTAAATTTCACAGTAAAAAATTATTATTTATTATTTGCAATTTTCCTGCTCTCGACTCCCTAATTACATATTCAATTATTATAACAAATGTATTATTTATGTAGATGCAATTTGTTGTCATTTAATAAACAATTTACCATCCATTCCGCCCTACAGTCAACTGGGCGATAATCCTTATCGAACTTGACGCTCGTTTTAGTGCCACTTTCGCCATCGTCTCTGTCAATTTGCGGATATTGATATAATTATTCATGAACGCTCGCATATCATAAATATTGCTGATGGTTTTCAAGGGGCGTTTGGGCGATTGGCGCACCAACATAGAACAGTACGTACATTTATCATATTCTAATGTTTTGCGAGACGCATAGACGAAGCTCCCCTCTCTCTCTCTCTCTCTCTCCGTTTGGCTGTCAAAACACAATTTGGTTATTAGCCACATCGTTGCCCGGCATCGTCTCGCATTTCCATCCAATCCAAGCCGTGGGGCAGCTGCTCGATAAAGGTGTGTGCTGCGCTCGCCAATCGATAAGCGGCCTCTGCCGCTCTGCTGCCGGCACATCAGTCACTGTCAGCGCACCACGCGCAGCCAACCACAAATGGGCTCACCTCGCCCTGCCTGCCTGCCCGCCTGCCTGCCACCTTCACCCACCCACCGAATGTGATTAATGCGTTGCCCGCTGCACACGGATTCAGCTAGAGATACGCGTAGACGGGGCCAAAGATGCCGCGATACGAGACGTTGCCAGCGTGTGCTCTACATGCCAAAACTTATGGCACGTTAATACCCTGCATATTTCACACTCTTTCCCTCACTCTCCCCCCACTCTCTCTCTGCTTGCCGCGATTTGTTGTGTTTTGATTGCCGGCAAAAGGTTGCCGCGTGCCGTGTCCACTACGTGATTCTCGAGGACACGTGCCCGCATTTCGACGACGTAAGGTTTCACGGATTAATTTCAATTTGCTTGCAGCAGCAGCCTCCTTCGCAGCGAGACAGAGGCGGAGGCAGAGGCGGCGCGGGGGGTGGTCGGATTTGCTGCTAATTATGTGTGGAATGCTTAAGATAAACAAAACACAAACGCTGCAACGCTGCAGCAGCAGCAGCAGCAGCGGCGGCAGCGGCGGCAGCGGCAAAAAGGACAACCCGACAAAGACGGGCACTTGTCAGCCGGAGTCGGGCATGCTTTGTTGTTGGCTGGCCTAATCCGTAAGTGTCGCTCACAGGCACGCAGCGGCGGCAAGCGCTGATAGAGCACACACACACGCACGCACTGCCAGCGAGAGCGAGCGAGAGCTGGAGCTGGCGCAGGAGCAGCACAGCCGGGGCAGGGGCATAATGATGTGGCGACCGTCAACATCGACGCGTCATCGACAGCACAGTCCGAGGTCGCGAGGGGGCCAGGCTGTTGGTCAAAGATAACGGCAATTTATTTTCAAGTCATCATTTTAATTATCCCGTTCGCCATGTTGGCCAACCTTGCGAATGGGCGCGGCGCGCGCATTAAACGTGACAACAGCAACAAAAATTCTCACCAAAAAAAAGTGTAGCATACGTTGCGGCTGGCAGCGGCGCGAGCGCGTCGAGAGCGCGTCGAGAGCCATGGCCGCCATTTTGCTCATTAAAATATAATATGTATTTTTTAATTTAACTGAAATGTTTGCACAAAAATTTTCTCGAAACAAAGTTGAGCTCCATGTGCGTTGTCTCTCCCTGCCGCAGCACACCGCACCCTCCCCTCCCCTCTTACACAGCTTGAATTTTCCAACTCCGTTTGTCTCTGTACGCGGGCCGAGCAGGAAAAGGTAAAAACCGAGCAACAGTGGGGAAAATTACAAACCTTTTTTGCATTTTATTTCGTTTTCGCCTAGACCCAAATCCAGATACAGTTTCAGAGCCACGCCTCCCCCTGCTAACCCCCATCCCACCATCCAACCAGCAGCGCCGCCATCATGCGTTTTCATTTTACCGTTACCGGAAGCGTTCATGGAAAAGTTTCCGCTTTCATAACCGAATTTTAATTAACTTTCGAAAACCTAATTACAAAGTATTATTATAATGAAAAAGCAGTGCACAAAGCGAGGGAGCAGGCCGAGAAGGGGCGCGTCCTGCCTGGCAGGCGCGGGGACACAGCCAACCAGCCAAGTCGGGCGAGCTTCCTACTCAGCCCCTGCAGCTAAATAAAAAGTGCGGTGACTACACGACGACGACGACGACGACGACGCTGATGTTGCCTCCGCCATTGCTACGTGCGCTGTCTTTGCGCCGGCTCTGTGGGTTTGCTTGCGGAGCGGGCGGCGGAGGTGGCACATGGTGCTCAGGAGCTCTGTGCCGCACTACTTCCTGTGTATCCATCCGGCATAAGCTGGCGCCGTGTGCAGGGGCGGGCAGGGAGGTAGGAGGCAGCGAAAGGGTTGGCAATGCCTGCCATTTTTATGGCAGAAGCTCTTTCATGTCTCCCCACAACGAGCCGGTAGACCTGACCTCCCATCCCCCTCGCCTAGCTGGGGCTGCCTGGTTTGGCTCGTTCTGTGTCTCGTTTTGAAATTAAATATTCCATTAGAAAATTACTACAAGATTGTGGTTTTTAGCAGCTGCAGCTGGGGCTGGAGGCACGGGGGAGCACGCGGAGAAGCGGGAAACGGGAGCGGGAGCAGCTATAGCTTACCAGCTAATTGGATGGCTGCTCTTTGGCCCCAGACTCGGCAAGACTAAGCTCAAATTTGCTTTGCCTGGTGATATAAAATGAATTATAATTTTTTTTCAGAAATATAAAAAAACGTATCTCGTGATTTAAGTGAGGTTATGTATAAAGAAAAACGCTTTTAGGGGAATAGCTTAAATAAAAAAATATTTAAGCGATTAAACTGCAAATATCACAAAACGACCTATTTCAAAACAACCTATTTCTGAGTTTTTTTTGAAGAAAACTTAAAAACAATAAAGAAAATACCTTAAACGAAAATTTAACCCAAATAAAGTTGATATAACCCAAAGATATGATGTCGTAGAGCTCGCTTATTTCGAAAACAGTTAAGTACAACTCACGTAACTGTCTCTCTCTCTCTCTATCAGTCTTTGTCTCTCCCCAGTTATGCCACAATCACAATCACATGCATTTCTAATGCCCTACAAAATGTCATGACAATTTTTGTAATTGTATTGTGGCAGCGGAGCTAGTTGCAGGGCGTTGGGAGGAGGTGCGATAGACTAAAGTAAAAAGTTCAAACTTTTTTTTTTAATAGAATTTTATATGGAAACATGTCGAAAAGCCCGAAGCCTCGACTTGCCTGTCATATGCGAAATAATTACATATTGATCGCATGCACAGGCAAAGCAGCTTTGGCTTTGGCTTTGCCAGTTATGAATAGATAGCTGCCAGAGGGACAGACAGACAGACGGACAGGCAGGCGGACAGGCAGGCGGACAGACTGACAGACACATACCCGACAGCGGCCTGATACGCCTGGCTAGCTGGAGCTCAGGAACCCCCGGGACGAAACGTCTTTGCAGCGCGCATGTCTGTCAGCGCGACTGAGCGAAAGAGAGAGAAAGAGAGAGAGATGGGGATGGGGATGGGTTAAGGGACACCGACATAGAATGGAATGTGAATAAAATTGCTGGGTGGCTCGCCCGCCAAGGGGGATGGTTCGAGTGAAGCAACCCCAAAGCACAGATTCGAAACCAGTTCGAATTCGTATGGGGTTGCTCGCTCGCCCGGCACAGCACAGCAAACAGCAAAAATGAAGAAACTCTGCCAACGTCTGACTCCGACTCCGACTTCTTCGGCTTCCACTTCGAGCGGCAGTCACAATGTCAAGGAAAACCTTTGACAAAGGGGGGAAAAATCGAAACCGTACGCCATTTTCCGAGTCTGCCTGCGCTTTAACGTGCAACGCGTCGACTATAAAAAGCGCCACATAGGGAATGTGACCTTCCCGAGACTGGTTAATTAAAAAGACAACTGCTTGTTAAACATGAGCGGGGTGCAGGTGGCAGCGGGCGGGCACTGGGAAGGGAGGAACTACAGATAAGTGGACACCAGGCAGGCCGTGCTGGCCAGGTAGTCTGCTCGTAGTATTTCTAGATTTTTTTAAATGAATCACAAAGATAAGCACACACAACTATGGGGAGTACTACGCTATACACGTATATATATAACATATAACATATAATATTGTATTCGAGTTCGGGATCAGTCACTGTTCGTGTTTATACTGCAGCAGATAAGAGGCAGCAGTATAGCAGATAGGCCCAGTCAGTCCTAGGTGTCATATGTATATTACCCGAAAGCAAACACAGGGATAGCACTTGGGATAGGGCACTGCGACTGCGACTGCGACTGCGACTCAAGCCGGGACTGTGTCCGCGTTGGGTTAGTCAGGACTGTCACTTGGCTTGTTTACCTTGTTTCGTTGCAATTTACGAGTGCAGCGCGCGATAAGCTTTATCGCTGCCCTGGGGAAAAATCGAGCAGAACTAGTAGAAAACTGCACTGCATCCGATAAGATAAGGCGAGAACTCTTGGAATCGCTCGATGAGTTGGGAAGACCGTCGCGCTACCTTATCGAGCACTATCGGTCGTTCGTTTCCAGCCACACTGGTTCGATGATTGGGCCCAGGCCCAATCAATGTAGAAGTGCTTGTTGGAGGTCAGTTGTTTGAGTCAACAAAGACGACGCTTTGATTAAAAAATTCAATAAAAATAAAAACAAACGACTGAGTTATTGCATATTGTGTTTTTTTTCTCATTTTTTATATTTCAAACATTAAAATAGTCTTTTTTTAGTTTTCGCATGGTTTATAATAATATTATTATTAGATTTAACTAGCTTTAGATTTTGGATTCGCATATTACGTTGATTTGCAGCTGTCGACATTGATGAAGTTTTTGATTTGTGTATTTTACATTATATTTTATTGGTTTGCTTGCGTATTTTAACTATTATTTACTCGTTTTTTTTTCTTATTTCTTTTTTTTTATTAAGTTTAATCAATTAGCTTAGCTCAATGTAAAAATGCGCGTATGCGTGTGATTTGTTTGCGCACACAATAATAAAATTAATATTAAAAATTATTGAATAATAATTGCAGTTTCTCTTTCTTAGCTCATTCATCATTCATTTGTTTTTGTTTTTTTTTTTGTTTTTCTTTTTATTTGTTTTCATTATTTTATTTACGCTAATTAAACAATAAGTGCTATACAGTAATTTTGTTAATGTGTGTGTGTGTGTGTTGTGTAGCATACAATTTGATTAATTCTCGAGTTAGTTTAAAAATTTCTGTGATCTTTTCGTTTTGGGGGGGACGTCGAAGTGTAATTTTAGCTGACTTATTTATACATTTCTATATAGACTACACATACATGTATGTGCATACGATCTGTACATATATATATATACCATATATTTTCATATTCATATAGACTAAATATATACAGGGTGCTTAAGCCTAGACGAACATAAAGAAACGCACGCATGCAAGACAAACGATTCTCGATTATTGATTATAAAAAAACGAATGAAAAATGATATCGTATGCGGTAAATTATACAAATTGTGCATGGCCAAATTGTTGTTGTTGCATAGTTGTTGCTTGAAGATTCTTAGAGTTGTTGTAGGGTTTTATACGATTTTTGTTTTTGTTTTTGGTTTTTGATCATTTGCGATTCGAATTCGATTGCCTTTGGATGAAAGGATTTGTTTACAATGAACATTACACACAATCCCGCTATCACTCACACTCTTTCACTCTCTCTCTCTCGCTCTCGCTCGGCAGACACTCTGTCTCTCTCTCTCTCACACACACATTTAAAATGCTGAACCGATTTGATTGTTATTGCTTACTTTGTGAGAATAAACAAATGGCACGGAATTTCTGGTTTTATAGCAAACATAAAAATGTTAACAAAGATCGTTGCTTAGCGATGCTAAATGATGGATTAATTATAGTACTATTATAGCATTAATCAATAATTATGGTACATGTGGCCGTCGCTTACAACTACATCACTTTTTTTACTCATTTTACTTGAATTCCTCAACAAACGACGAAGAAAAAAGGCAAAAACGAAGCGAGAGTGGATCGAACTACTATATGTATATATATACACACAATCAATAAGCCGGAGCCGTACTCACTATCTCTCTCCCTCTCTCTCTCTCTCTCTCTCTCTGTCTGGCCTCAAAGGATGCGCTCAGGTGCTAAAAGCCATTGAACAGCCGCCGCTCGCTAATTAGCCCGGGATCGGGAACGGGATCGGGATCGGCATCGACCCATTTCCCTGCCCCCGTCCCTGCCCCTGCCCCGTCCCGGGCCGTAAGCTACACAAAGCCGCGCCTTGTGCTGCTGCCGCTGGGCTACAGCAGATTCTGCAGCGCGGCGGCGCTGTTGAAGGTCAAACTGTGATTCCAGTTGCGGTAGCTGGCGGCGGCCGCGTATTGCTGATAGTTGTTGTAGAGTTGCTGCTGTGCGGCCTGATGCTGCTGCAGCTGCTCCTCGCTGAGGTCGCTGGTTATGTTGGAGGAGTCCTCCTGCAGTTCGGCAGAGAGTTGACTGTGCAGCAACTGTTGCTGCTGTTGCTGCTGCTGTTGTTGCTGCTGCTGTTGCTGCTGTTGTTGCTGCTGCTGCTGTTGCTGTTGTTGCTGTTGCACTGTTGCTGCCAATTTCTGTGAGTAATTGACGGCCACCGCTGGCTTGGCCTTTGTTGTTGTTGTTGTGTTTGTAGCGGATGTCAGTTGCTGCGCCGCTGCTGCTGCTGCTGCCGCCGCTGCCAGCTGCTGTTGCTGCTGCTGGAGTTGCTGCTGCTGCAAGTGTTGCTGCTGTTGCTGCTGCTGCTGTTGCTGCTGTTGCTGCTGCTGTTGCTGCTGCTGTTGCTGTTGCTGCTGCTGTTGCTGCTGCTGCTGCTGCTGCTGATGGTGATGATGGTGCTGCGAACTGGCGCTGCCACCACCTGCGCCGCTGCTAAAGCGCAGCATCTGCTCCGCGCGCCCTTAAGCCAGCGGATACTGATGATGTCACAAGCTGGTGGTGCCGGCGGGCGCGTGATAGCCGAGACTCTGATAGTACGAGTCCTGGCCTAAGGCAGCGTGTGAATTGGTGAGCGGACTGAGCGCGTTGTAGCCGGCGTACTGGCTCATGTCGTACATCTTGATGTCCGCCTTGGACTCCGTGGGCAGCAGGCGATTGATGGAGAACGGGTGGCTGGAGGGCGTGTAGCCAGACGGTTCCTGTTTCAGTGGATGCATCGAGGAGTGATAGTCGCTAATCAGCGACGGATGGCAGCGATTCGCCATCATGGCCGACAGCTCCTCCTGCTGCAGCTGATGATGCTGATGATGATGATGATGCGTGGGCACGTGCTGTGGCTGCTGGCCGAGGCACAGTTCCGCATTGGCATGCAGCATGGCCAGCGCCTCCGCATCCTTGCTATGCGCCGCACTCAGCACATTCACGCCGGCCAGGGCAACGCCGCCGCCGCCGCCGCCCACGCCTCCAACACCAACGCCGCCGACGCCACCGCCTCCGCCGCCACCCGACTCCTTGTGATGCTGATGATGCTCCAAGCGACTCGTGTGATGATGATGATGCATATGATGCGAATCCTCGTGATCCTTCTTGCCCGGACTGGTCGCCTCCAAACTACTATGCGACGGACTCTTGTGCAGCTGCCGGATCGCCTCCTTTTTCTCGTCCTTGAAGCGTTTCTGGCGCCGCAAGTAGCAACCGTTCTCGAACATGTTGCCCGAGTCCGGATGCAGTGTCCAGAACGAACCCTTGCCGGGCTTGTCCGGCGTGCGCGGTATCTTTACGAAGCAATCGTTGAAGCTCAGCGAGTGCCGGATCGAGTTCTGCCAGCGCTGCTGGTTCTGTCTGTAGAATGGGAACAAATCCATGATGAACTGATAGATCTCGGAGAGCGTGAGCATGCGCGTCGGATTGTTCTGTATGGCCATGGTGATCAGCGAGATGTAGCTGTACGGCGGCTTGGCGTGCGTGTAGCTGCGTCGATACGTAGTCGGTTTGTCCACGCCGCGGCGGCCCAGCGAATTGGGCGAACCGGTCTCCATGTCGCGCGGACCCGGCGGCATCGAACCATAGCTGCCGCCCAGTCCCGCCGCCGACATGCTGGCCGCCGACATGGCCATGCAACCGCCCATATTGCCCAGCGGCGATCCCATGCTCGCATAGCTCATCGAGCTGGGCGTCATGCAGTTGCCGCCCATCGAATTCATCGCAGCCGCCGCGCCCATGCTGCCACTCATGCTGGCCACCGCCGCCGCCGAGTCCAGCACGCTGGACCCAAAGGTCGCGGCCGCCTGTGGCGATACCGAGGACATGCCGCCCACGGTCAGGCCCATGCTGTTCATGGTGTAAGCGGAACGGGCCAGTGGGCTCATGCTGCCGCCATTTGAGGTGGGATTCGGATTGTTGGGATTACTGGTGGGCACCGAACCAACGCCGCTCGATGGCGGACCACCGATACCGCCGCCGACGCCGCCGCCGCCGCCGCCACCGGGTCCGTTGCTGGACATGCTGAGGGGAGCGCTGGTGGGCGGCGGCTCCGCGTACAGCTTCTGCATGATGTCTATGGTGGTCTGGTGGGGACTACCCTTGAGGAAGCTGTTCAATAGTTGCGCCGTTATGTTGCCGGCTGTGCTAACGCGTTGCGTTTCCAAGTAAAGAGCGAAAAATTCTCAACGCGTTCGGGCGACGCGTTCGATGAAGGAAGGAAAACCAAAAAACGAGGCGAAAAACGAAATTGATTTTTCTTATTTTGTTTTGCTTTTTTTTTAGCTGTTTTGTAGCTAGATTTTTAGCTTTGTTTTGATTGTTGTTCAATGCACTGTCACTGCGTTAATTAATTGCAATATTTGTTGCATTTTTGTGGTGCACTGCACTGCACTTGTCACTGGCTTTGGCTTTGGATTTGGCTTTGGCTTGTTGCAAGTTCTAAGCTTGTTGCTGCCAACGCCGCTCTTGGCCCGGCTGCTGGCTTGTTTGTGCACTTCAAGCTAAACACTTTGATTAATTTATTTGTGTGTGCAACGTCGTCGTCGTCGTCGTTGTTGCCGTCGCTGCTGCTGCCGCTGATGCCTTGTGCAAATTTGGAAATAAAATAACGTGGCAAATATGACTCTATTTTAATGCGCGCCGCGCCGCAACGAACCGACGCACGAACGTGAATTGTTGCCTTGCTTTTTGGCCACTGAGTCGAGTTGCGTCTGTGTCTGGGACTGAGGCTGAGTCTGAGTCTGAGTCTGAGGTGACGCTGACGCTGCTGTCAGTGCTGCTGCCACTGCCACTGCTGCTGCTGCTGCTGCTTTTGCTGCTGCTGCTGCTGCTGGTCCGCTCGAGTGTCTCTTTGGCTTGAGCTCTTGAATGTGACTGTTTGCAGAGGGGAACGCTTGTCTACTATTTGGCTTGCGCTTGCTGCCAACAAATATTGTTCGAGCCGCGCTCAAGTGCCGCCGTCGACGACGACGACGATGACAGCGGCAGCGGCGGCGGCAGCAGCAGCAGCAACGCGAGAAGAAAACCAGCTCGGACTCGCTCTGGCACATGGTCTGCTGCCTGGCTACCCTCTCACACGTACGCACACACACAGGCACACAAGCACACACTCACGCACACACTGACACACACTCGAACTCACACACACACACCGAGTGCCAGCGGCAGCTGTCGGCGCAGACAATTAACCACCGGTTTGCTCGGTCTTGCCAATGACAGCGTCGGCTTCTCTTACGTACACAGCGCGAGCAGCGCAAGCGCATTGGCCAGCGGCCTCTTGTATCAACAGAGCAGCGCGTTTGCCTCCGGTTGCCGCGATAACAAATGGGCGGAGCCAAGCGACGGCAGCAACAGCAGCGAAGGCAGCGAAGGCAGCGAAGGCAGCGACGGCAGAGGCAGCAGCAACGAGTGAGCGAGCGAGCAACGCCCTCTATTGTGTCTGTGGAGCAGCTGCCTGCAATACACACGCACGCACGCACACTCGCACGCAGAGAGACAAGCTCATGCACACGCACACAGCGAGACAGGCTCATGCACACGCACACAGCGAGACAGGCTCATGCACACGCACGTAGAGAGACAGGCACATGCACACGCACACAGCGAGAGGCAGGCAGACTGGGAGAGCGCCACTTGCACACAGCGAGAGAGTGACGTACCGAGAGACTGCGAGAGAGCGTGCACTGAGAGCGCACTAATGCAGCTTTGTTTGGTCGCCGTGTCAGCTTTGCCGTTTCGCCGTGTCGCCGTGCCTTGCCTTGCCTTGCCTTGCCATCGTTTCGTCGTGTGAGCGACGCCATGTTACAGTTAACGATTTTCTCTAATGCGATCAATAATCGCGCGCTCCCGCTCCCGCTTGCAGGCGCAGAGACGCAGCGCAGCAACGCAGCGCAGCAGAGACGCAGCCCCGACAGCGACGACGCTTTGTTTAGCCAGAGAATGTTGACGGCAGCGGCGGCGTTTTTTGACAGCAGCAAAAAGAATGCTTTTGCTCCAAAGAAGCAAGACATTAATAAGAGTGTGTGTGTGTGCCTGTGTGTGTGTGGAGTTTATGCCTGTGTGTGTGTTATGTTTTCTTCCTTTTTTAAAGCTTGCACATTTGAGGTTAAGGTACGCCAATGTCACACTCATTCATTCACATTCGTTGCGAGGCGTCGCGAGCAGCAGCACAGCAGCAGCAGCAGCTACAATCGCCGTCGTCGTCAGCAGCAGCAGCAGCGGCAGCAGCGTCCGCATCTTTCCTTTTTGGCAAGTCATTGCGAAAGTGACCCAGTTCTGGCCCAGCTACCTACCTGAAGCAGAGTGCATCGTTTCATTGATGCCCGCGCTGCACGCGCGCACATGGACTACTTCCTGGATGCATCAAGCCGTCCAAACCGACCATTTTTATGGCCCATGGATAAAACGCATTTTAATTTCGGTTATACAAAACTTGCAGCAATTTGCGCTTGACGCCTTTCATTGTGCATTCCGTTTAACCCTTTCGCTCTTAAAGTGTCTATGAGTGTCTCTCTTTATATATGCATATATATATGTGTGTGTGTGTACCTGCTGTGCGTGTGCGTGCTGTGTTTGTACTCACTCATCATCATCACGGCCATAACTGCTTTATGGCCAGGGTAATTACATACGCGTTGCCGTACCCGTCCCTTCAGCTTCCCCGCACTGTGTGCACACATTTTTCAATGAACATTTTTACTCAATTATGTTTTTACCTGAAAGTGGAAAACTGCACGGAAATTCCATGTGCCATGTGCCCGATCGAGTCTGCGTTGTGTGTGTGCAATTTTTCGCAAAGCTTTCACTGCATTTTCCAACCGAATGCCCCCAAGTTGCCTGATTTCCCTACCAACTGCAGTCAGCCTACAAATATTCAAATGAGATTTCAAGCGCCTCACAACAAGTTGACCAATGAAATGAAACTGATAAACGTTTCCTTGGGTTTTTATCAACAAATTAGAGTATATTTTCAGTTAGTAAATGTTTTTCGCAGTGTTTTAGTGTTAATTCTACGCAGTTTGTCTGTATGAATTGAACAAGGTGTTCCCCAATTGAGAACTAGTTCTGTTTTATCTGTTCTCAGAACTACTACATATAGTAAAATGATTGACCTGATAAGATAGAATATTATAATCTATATAACAAAGTGTAAACAAGAAAAGCATATTCCTTATAAACTAAACTTAAATTATAAAATGCGCTCAAGTATTTTTGAGTTTACAATAAATTATTTCGTAAATTACAAAGAATATGCTTTATGAAAGAAACACAACAGTTAACCCGTAGTTTATTGCATTCTCTTCACAAAACGTAGCATTTTTATATGGTTTTTAGAAGCATTTGTCTGTACGAACGCCTAGATCTCAGAGAATATAAAAGCCAGAAACACCAAATTTTATGACCATACACCCAGTACACTGCAATAACTTCCTGTCTATTCCAAACTTTACTTACACCCCTTGCACCCCCATACTTCAATACAAATATAATTCCCAGCCTAATTTTTGAGATAAAACATGCATACTTACTCTTTACAGTGACTATTACCATTCCAACTATATCTGAATATTTAGTTGCAGTAGGTTAATGAACACAGAAGTAAATCATATATAGAAGAAACCATTTATAGTTATCGATATCTTTAAGCGCGCATTTCGAACAAACGAAATCATTTAGATAGGCCGCTCAACAAACAGGGCTAATTGTCGTTTGGGACTCTCTTTCGCTCTATCTATCTGTTGCTATCGCAGTCTAACCTAGTTTCGTGTACTGCGTGGGATATTCGAAGACAGTTTCGAGTTTGTTTCTCCTAAATCAACTGAATAATTCAGCATGTAAATACAATTTGCGAGCAGGTGTGTGAATGTTTAATGCAGAACTGTGCAGATATCATTGGGGCACATTTACAGATACAGATACATTTACAGACCTGGCTCCCTAAGCAGACTCAATTGTTGCGTGTGTGTGTGTGTGCAGTTCTAATAATGTGCTTAAATATTTAATATTTTTATTGTTCGCGTATTTCCCAGCGACTCATTAATGTTTGCCGGCCTGATGACGTAGAGCAAATACGAATACGAATGCGAGTGCGAGTACTCAGTCGAAAAAAGGGAATCCGAATACGCGTATTTATTTACCTTTTAGTAATTTATCTATTTATTTATTTGCTTTTTAAAGCGCGCCACTTTCGGGTCGGGTCACCACGGATGCGACTCATTGCGGCAACGAGTCGGATTCGTTTTCGATTCGTTTTGCATTTTCGGGGCTCGTCTAAGCCGCGCGCGGACTC
This sequence comes from Zaprionus inermis, assembly GCA_018151445.1. Taxonomy (NCBI): domain Eukaryota; kingdom Metazoa; phylum Arthropoda; class Insecta; order Diptera; family Drosophilidae; genus Zaprionus; species Zaprionus inermis. The sequence continues at coordinate 821,283 of JAECXD010000640.1, read as the reverse complement.
AAACCTTTTAATTAGTTACAATCGCGCGCCCACGCGTTCAATAAATTTGCCAGACAGATGTGTTTTTTTTTTTTTATTTATGGTCGCGCCAAAAATTGTTGTTGTTTTAGTTTAAAGTTGTTTTTGTTGGCAGCGCTTTAAAATGTTGCGCTTTTTTGTTTGTTTTTGGGCAGCGCATGCGCCGTGCCGCGTTGACTTGGCCCGCAAATGTCCATTTTGACCAAGTTTCCACAAAAAAATGAAGTTGGCTGCCCATCGCATGTGTGTGTGTGTCGATATAAAATGTACAATATTTATTTATGTTTTTATTATTACTATTTCTTATTGTTGACTTATTTGTTTGTACAATATTTTCACACAAATTAAAATACTTTGCCGACTCGATGCGACGTCAATGCCGACGCATGTGCTTTTCCCCCTCTCTCTCTGCCTTTCTCTCGCTGTCTCTTTTTTTTAACTTAACCCAATTATCGCAGCTCATTAGTGAGTATTTAATTGTTTGGCAAATTTCGCATGCTGCCCCAAGATGTGCACAGAGCGAACGTTCTAACACGCGACGCAAACAAGTCGAGCAAGCCGATTCCACTGTTTCTGCCTCGGTTTATGTTTCTGTTTCAGATTCCGCTGTTTCTGTTTATTCGGCATTAGGTTCATAATTCGCACATCTTCTGGGAATGCCCTGGGAATATCCGACATGCGAATATTATGATATATATTCAAATGAAGAATATCAATTTTTGTTATCATATCACACTCATAAGTCCATAAAGTAACTTCTAAATATAATTAAAAATCACGTTTTGGTTATGATATGTCTCATTATTAATTTTATGTATTGAATTCTAAGAACTAAGAGCATAGCAAATTTTTTAAAATGTTTATTATATCTTAACTTTCAGCTCTAAATCAATAAATACAAAATTATATATATTTGAATTCGTTCAAACAGCCTTTCTAAGTTAAAGCTTTGCAAATAACAAACATATACCTTTTAAAACATAAACATTTCATGGTTTCTTTTTTAATTTCGTTGTCGAAAAACCTTAGAAACAGTTAGAAGCTATTTTCGACAGACAGCAATTTACACAGTTCTAATTTTAGACTGTTGCTAATTTAATTTACCTGCTGTGCCCAAAATAAAACTAATTTAGAAATGACAGATTTGTTTCATGTACATTTTTGAAACTTTCAGCTTAACTTTAGAGATGTTCTACTCTAACTTTTATTCTTTAAACGCAGCACACAATTAATTAACCGTGCTTTCCTCTTCTTCGATTAGCTAAATCCGATTTGCGTCATCTGACCAACCGGTTTTAGTTTCAAAATGATATATATTCCTTTTGGCCAAAGAATCGAAGATAGGCAATTTCTACTCTCTCCCTCTCTCTCTCTCTCTCTGTGTCCCTATCTCTCCCTGTCTCTCTCTCTCTGTATGCGTATCTGTTGCGTGTGTCGTAATGAGCGTGGCCATAAAAGCGTCTTTTGTTTTACGACCGCACAGTGCGCGCGTGTTTGCCATAGACAACAATGGACAATTTTATGGCCAGTCGAGCCGCAGCATACACAGCATCCCGACCAGGCCAGAGGTGACGCCCGAGAACTAGAGCAGTCGAGACCCGCTCGAATCATTTGCCTGGCGAGTTGGTTGTGGAAATCGAGAGCGTGTTTGCACTGCGCTACGGGTTGATTTCGCGCTCAGGGAACGGGGTCGCCATCGCGCATTAATTAGAGCACGCAATGGTCAGCGGGCAGCGGGCGGCAGGCGGCGGCGGTTACTTTCTTTTGCTCATAAAATGCTGCGACGCTCCTATGGCAACGCGCTGGAACTGCTGCTGCTGCTGCTGCTGCCTGGCGACTCTTATCTAAATTAGGATGTTGTTTGTTTGCGCCTGTGTCTACGAGTCGCCTGCACTATTTGCGTAGGTGTTTCATTTCCGTTTCACAATTTATCTGGCGAGTGTTTGCACGCAAGCAGCGGCGCGTACTCGCCGCGTCTTACCTTTATTTTCAACCTTCTCACGTATATGTATGTGTGTGTGTGTGTCTACCATTTTCCCCGCGCACTCGAGTGTCGCTCGCCTTGTTCAGATTTCAGTTTGCCGCTCTTCTGCTTTGTTTTTTTTTGGGATTTTTCACATGTGATTCGCTCTTTCTGTTTTCTTATCAATTTTGGCGCGCCATTTTCTCTCGCCTCAACTCTGCCTCTCTCTCGTACTCGCTCTCTCTCTCTCTCCCTCTATCTGCTGTCTGTCTGGATCACACACATTTTACATGGAAAATGCATTTTACAAGACCTGCATGGCGTTGGCTTCCACTGCAATGCAGACACAGACGACTCTGATAAGCGCCTTTTCGGGTGCGTGGCTTATCAGAAAGCCCAAGCGACTACGACATTCAAATCGTATAAATCACAGCCTAGTCGCAGTTTTCGCCTTATTATTTCCACATTTTATCTATTCGCTGCGGTTGGCCATAAAGTTGTTTCTGTTTCTGTTCTGTTCTGTTCTGTTTTTTTTTATCTTTGTGCAAACACTGCAAAGGCAACGCTTTAAGACCCGACCGACCTTATTTCTTATACATATTTTCTGAATAAAGAGAACTTTGCTGCTTTTCTTCTTCTTCAGTTTTTTTTCGTTTTATTCGCATTTCATTTTAATTAAAAAACACGCTGCTCCCTGCCTGCACGGGCCCCGTGGTGGGGTCAGGGACGGCAGGCAGTGTGCTCCAATTTCGTTTATAGCAAATACAGTCTTTAATCTGAATATGCTATATGGCATAAGGTAAATGGTATATGGTATATGGCATACTAAATATTTAATTTCTCTACGAATTTCGATTAATTGTTTTACGAAATTCTAGAGTAAACATTCTGTAATATTTTCCTTTTATAATTGATTCTAATTTCGAACCGGTTCTGCCTAGCTTTTACACAATACAACCCTAACAACAACAGCAACAACAACAACAACAACAGCAACGAGAATAGTTAAGAGCGTGTGAGAGCGGCAACTCTGCCCAAACTGATGATGCGAAACAAGAATTTGTTGTTCGGATTCCGTTTCTCACCGTCATACTTAAAATACCCTGTACCCTGAGCGGAAGGTTCAATTGCCTCGATTGCGATTCCGGCCTATGGAGTACATATAAATGAAAGTACTTATTGAAATCGAGTTGAATGCAAACTGATATTATTGCTGAACAAACATGGCAAAGTCGTTACGATTCCCCTGAGTATATACGCTCACTATCTATATGCTTTGATTCCAGCGAATTATACGTCATTTCTTGGCACTAGAATAGAATAGAATTCTTTCACTCTGCGCAAGTTCGAGAATAATAATAATTCGAGACTTATCTGCGTAAATTACCCCACTAAAGAGGCGAGGCTACAGTTTGCATATGTGACTGGGCGCGATACGTCTTTAGCTTATCGTTTGTTTCCGATTCGATTTCGAAAAAATATCGATTAAATAAAAATAATTGTCTGAGATGTTTTTTCTTCTTATTTTTAAGGTATTCAATACGCTGAAATTGCTTAACTACAAGTAAATAAATTTATATATTTATTTTCAAAAACTGTATTGATTGATAGAGGAAATCTTAGGAATCTAGAAATAAATAAACTTATATAGTTTCGAAAACTGTTTGATTGATAGAGAAAATCCTAGGAATCTATTTAATTGATAAAATTCGCATTATTAACCGTTAGTGCTGAAAAAACTCATATCGCAAGCGATAGTATCGATAGTTATTGTATTTTATAATTATCAATTGTTTATAGAGATTTTTCAGCATTGCTTAGAAATATGTAAGCCTAAAACTCTTGTAGTAAGCAAAAATAAAAATAAAATTAATGAATTAGCTGTAATACAAGCGATATAATCGATAGTATCAATGAACAAACAAATCAAATCGATAGTTACATTCATGTTCTACTGACAGGGTATTGCCGTAGTCCATACACACCTCGGGTTCTCGACTTTAGTTGTCTTGCCCCTAGAAATGCTCATGGAAGTTAACACATGTCCGCTAATTACTTATTCGTTGCCTGAAAAATTAACTTTCGGGCTGTGCACGGCGACAATAAGATCGCCGGCAAAGTTGGGAGCCTACGGCTTGCCACTATCAAAAGGCAGTGGCAGCGCAGGCAGCAGCACGCAGCTCGGCAGCTCGGCAGCTCGAAAGCTGTCAAATTGTCGAAAAGTTTTGTTTTTTATCGTGCTTCATGTTATTGAGTGGCCTTGTTCACATTCACATTCACACGGACAGGCAGACAGGGACAGAAGGCGATAGAGAGCGAGAGAGCGCGACTGCAGATACATTTGTATCTACACATGTTGGCGCTGATATAAACAATTCAATTAATTGTTGTACACCGAAATTCTGTCAACGCCAGCGGGCGGATAGGGGGGTAGGGGCTAAGAGGCACCCCCTATGCTTTTCGGTAGTTATTGATTTACAAGCGTGCACTATCAGAAGCTATCAGAGCGTTGTCCACTTGGGCTGCGGACTTATCGCATCGTGCGTTGTGATTTTTGGAGTGTCGAAACGCCTAAGCAAATATGATTAAAGTTCTGTTTGCACTGGTCGAGCGGACGAGCGAGGCGATTGAGTCTTAATTACTTCCGAAAACAATGACCAATAGCATAGATAGATCGACGCCTAATTGATAAGGCGAGGCGATAAGGGCGGGGTAGAGTAGTGAGAGTAGGATTCGGTAATTACAGGGTATACACCGGCGAACCGGTTCGCCTGGCTATCATTCATAAACTTTTGACTGGCTGACAAGCAAATTGGCACTTGAGCCAACGCGCAGACAGCGCGAAGAGAGCGACAGAGAGAGAGCGAAAGAGTCGGCAGAGCCGGCAGAGACCAGGCAGAGCGCTCTGAAGAGCAGCCTGTTGTTGGGGCCGTTGATCGTCGTCGTCGTCGGCGTCGTGATGACTGTGTAGAAAACAAAGCGCAACTCTCTGGCACACACAACTTTGGATGCTTGAGATGTGTTGCCCGTTTGTGTTAATCCCATCGAGCACGGCACAGCATGAAGTAGCAACAGCAACAGCAGCCGCTTAGAAACTGGAGCTGCACATGCGACTTGGGGCATGAGTGTGCTCGTGGCTCCATCTCCTTTGCCATCGCCATCTCTACATCAACCGACACAAGTGACATAAGTGGCGCTTACATGACGATGCGTGCGCAGCCAACAAGCAGCAGCAGCAGCACCTTCTCAGCTCAGCTCAGCCAGCTCCAGCTCCAACTCCAACTCCAGCTCCAGCCACAGCTACGACTGCGCCACAGCCTCAGCCAAGTCAGAGCCATCTCACTCGCTGTCGCCGTGTTCTTGGACTCGTTCTCAGCTTCAACCACATTTTGTGAGAGTCATCTTGTGGGCCCCAGAGCCGTCGCTGATAAGAACGTGTTAGCCATGGAGTTGTTAAAAGCAGCGCCGCAAGGTGCAACCCGGCTGCGACGTGTGTGGTCTCTTCTCCAGCTTTGATAAGGAAAATTTTGGAAGCTGCCCTGCACCCTGGCCCGGTGCCCTTGCACACACGTGTCCAGCTGCGGCCGCGTGGAATGCGTCTGGTCTGCCCTGGCTGGCTGGCTGGCTGGTTGGCCATACGCATGACATGAGGCTGACGCTGACGCACTGAGCCTATGGCACGGACTCGGGCTGAGGCTGACGCGCCAAGTGCCATTGAAAATGGCCAAGTCATTGGCATTTCAACTGGACATGCGGCACCCTTGTTAGCCGCTGTCGGAGCCGTCGCGTCGCAACATCCTTCGACGCATAACGGCCCTGCCTGGCCCGGCCCGGCCCGGCTCGGCTCTGCTCCTTTGCCTTCCTCCCCTCCCCCCCCATTCCTATGCCCCGATGACGCAGCAGTCCGGGGCAAAGCGTTAATTTAATAATGGCCAAAAATAAAAGTCCAGTCTGACAATCATTTGCTGCAATATGAAATCGAAATTTGACAGTTGCTGCTCGCTTTGTAGGTGTGTTTGTTGCTGTTGTAACTCCTGTTGTTGTTGTTGTTGCTGTCTGTCTGTCCGTAATTGTTACACTCGGCTGCACCAAAGTCAAAGCTACAAAGTCAATGACATTGAGCAAACAAATATCGGAGCAGAGTCTAAAAAGGAAACATCGAAAAAAAAAAGCGAAAGTAAAATTCAATCGATAAAAGGCGCCCAGAACAAAAGTTGGAAAAGCTGCGGAAGGAAGGAACTCTCGCAGGGCAAGGCCCGATGAAGCCTGATAATGCCTATAAGGACAGCAGGTTATAATAAGCTAACAACATTAGTTGAAGTCCTATGATGTATTGAATTAGCACTTGTATTAATAATGTGACATCAGCTAGGCAATTTCTTATCGAAACTTGGGATTTTCGAAGACCTTAAGGAGTCTTTAAATAAGGTAAGGGGGTAGCAAGGATGGTCCAAATTTTAGAAAATTTTAGATTCTTAACATTTTGTTGGAGTTTCAATCTAGCGGTCAAATAATGAAGAAAATGTCATCGGCAAAAATCTGATGATTTTCCAGGAAGTTAAGTGTATTCGAAGCTCTTTAAGAGCCTAAAATTAATGCAAGGGGGTAGCATGGATGATCCCAAATTTTTGAAAATTTTGGGAGCATAATATTTTGTTGAAGAATCAATCTAGAGCTCAAATTATGAAGAAAATTCCATCTCCCGCGACAATCTGACAACTTTTAACAAAGTTATGGGTTTTTAAAGCCCTAGAGGAATCTTAAAATGGATATTTTAATATTTAATATTTAATTTTCATAGCTCATAAACTTTTTTAATAAATACGAAGCAAATCGAACTTGTCTAATATTCATATAAATAAATTCATGTTAAAATGCATTACATATTTAATAATGTTTTCTTTACAAGAAATAAATATTTAACAAAATATACACAAAATTCGAAATATATATTTACAACATGTGTATGGAAATTTTAACACGTGTATGGAAATTTCAAATAAGCAAAGTTTAGATCCAAATCAAAGTCTAAAAGTCCTAATTGATTGTTGAACTGATTTCAGATACTTCAAGCTAGATACGATATGATTAGCCAGTTCTGGTCGATAACTTGTTTTGTTATGGGCATAGAAATCCGTACATATCGATTGCGGCTGGGCAAGGTCTTGAGCAGTATTGTAGGGCGTTTTATTGGCGACCGCATTAATTTGCTAGACAAACAGAGTTTCTCAGGCTTCATAAATAGTGCGAACGCAGCAGCAGCTACTGCAGCATCGGCACTTGGCACTTGGCACTGGACACTACACTACATACCGGGGGGGAAATGCGGTGTGAAGTTCTAGTGAATCACTCGCTCTGGTCGGTATGAAATCAAAGAGAAGACGAAGACAGAGACGGAGACGAGTCGATGCTGAGCCGCGTCTGCGTCTCGGGCAAAAGCATCATAAAATCGGTGCGTCTTGTGGAGTTCATTGATTTGGATTCGCCCTAGAGGGAGACAGTGCGGCAGGGCGAGGCAGAGAGGGAGACGGAGAGAGAGAGAAAGGCAACTCAATCAAAATATGTTGGGAAACGCGCACCGCGGTGGCACTCTATTAGCACCTTTAAAGCACAATTTACAACAAACATTTACAACTGTCAATTGGCAACAAAGCAACAGATACACCTCCAGCAGCAGCAGCAGAGCAGCAGCAGCAACAACAGCCACGCTGAAGATTTAAGGATGCAGGTCAAACAAAAGATACCGCCGACGCTGTCGCAGCCGCAGTCGCAGTCAGCGTCGCAGTTGCTGTTGATTTTTAGGGAGCCGCTGATGAATTGCATGCAATTTGTTAGCATTAAACAACAAACTAATTTTCAACTGGTTTGCCAAGCGATGAGAACATCCCCAGGTACTCGCGTACGTGTGTGTGTGTGTGTGCCGTGTGTGTGTGCTGCAGTTTGAAGACGAAATTAATAAAAATTTCACTTGAATTGACAAAGTGCCCGTACGCCGTGACGTTCAACCGACGACAAGTGGCACTTGACAAGCTGCCGAACTTGAATATACAATATATATTTTTTATGCGCACAATATCTCATTGTTATATAGAAGTCGAAGCTGAAGCCGAAGCCGAAGCCGACTCTGCTCGCATGTTACCTGCCGCGTCGAACCGTCTGCTAACCTCGTCACAGCTGGCGATTAATCTTGACATTGAGACAACACAATACACTGCGGCACACATATGCGATCGATATATAAATATACAATATATATAGAGCTGTATCTGTAACTGCTGCACTTGTGCACTCTAAATACAATATCTTCTCGCTTAATTGCCGACAATCAATAATTTGGCCATAGGCCATAATCGTATCGTTTCGAGAGTTCTTCTCACAGTATTTATGTCGGGCTGGTGCACGTGAGATCATTATCATAAGGACTCGACTCACGTGCAGCGCACGCGGCTCTCATGCGAGAGAGACAAGTGCCGGCACGCAATGGCCATGCCGGATTCCCAGGACAAGTGCAGCTCATCGTCGTCATCATCGTCGACATTATCAACAACATTCTCATTCTCAGCCGCATCGACAACATGCTCAACACATCGACAACATGCCTAACCGCAACTACTTTAATTACACATTTAGCCGGCAGGCACACTCCGCGCATTACACTGTGCCACACGATTATTGCGAGTGCGCGCAAGGGGTGTAAGCTTTTCATGTGGGTACTCGTCAAATTATTCACTTCGATTCACTTGTCAGATTTTGTGCATTTTTTGTGCGCTCCAAAAAGTATGCTGCGTTTCTATGGAATCTTAACTTAATTCGCTTTTCAATTAATTCTCTTTTAAATTAATCTACCTGCATATATTTTTGTAGGCGTTGGGCATGGCAGCCAGCATTTAAATAATGCTTGGCAGAAACCTAACCTAGCCAAGTTTTGTGTCTCTAGCTATATTCATCTCCAAGATATTTGCGTTCAAACAGACTCAATCAGGAATTAATATCTAAATTGTCAGAGATTAAAAAGTTATAAACTTGGCAAACATGTGACTGACATAGAGTTCTTAAAGTCTAGAACTATTAAGGATTATGCCATCCCTGCTAGGGTTTCGCTATATCGTCTTCTTCTCATTTAAATGCAAATGAATAAAGAGATCAATCCCCATTCCTTTGACCATTATCGGCATCTTGATCCTCGGTCATAAATGAACCACGCAAAATTGTGATTTGCGACGTGCTCTAAACAATAAAGATCGAAATTATATAGAAAATAACAATATTTAATATGTATTGATTTAATCCATTAAACAATGGGAATATGTATTCCAAATGAACTCTCAATAATTAAACTGGTCCATGCCTAAAATAGAAATAGTTGCATGGCTCCCCAACCGTGCTGTACAGTGTACTTTGCAGATTAATAACTGTAGCAAGCCGGCGGCATAGAAGCTTAAATGGGGGCGCAGCAGTTGGGGCGGGGCGTGCCGCACCGCAATTGTAATGCAAAGCGTGCTCGAGTGTGTGGGAGTGTGCGTCGTACACGTCGCAAAATTCAGTTTCGGTTCACGGCGACGATGAGGACGCTCAAGTGGCGACCCGCAGGGCTATTGACAGAAATCAAAACGGGCCGAGTTCAGCTCGGCTCAGCTTAGCTCAGCGCGACGCTGTGGCTCAGTGGCTCAGCCAGAGCAACCGGCGCAGCCACCCAAATGGCAAACGCTTTTTCTTTTTTTTTTTTTTGTTGCCGCACCAAGGGTCGGCCCGTTTTGCCGGCTTATCACGGCATCAAAACAAATTCGTTTGAAATTAATGCGGAGATTTGCTTTCATTAGTTGGCTTGCCGGGCGCAAATGTAACTGTAAACAAACACAATGGCAATAGCTGAGCCGGTGGAAAAGGCAAAAGCATCCACGACACGCTCCGAGCTGCTGCTAATCCCAAAGCAAAACTTTTGGCTCTACGCAGGGCTGCTGTTGGCCTCGCACAACTCCTTCTTCCCTCTTCCCTCTGCCCGCCGCTCGCCGTCTGCTACTGTGGGTTAGTTCAACTTTGCAGCCGCCGTCGCGTGTGCCACCCCCTTTCAGGCTTGAATCGCTTTTTGAACAGTGTCATCGCACACGTATTCACGAGTACTCGCACTGAGTCTCGCTGCCTGCGTATGCCTAATGTGACAGTTTAATTGCAGGTGAGACGCGCCCGGACGCGTGGCCGTAGCTCGGCAAAGCGACGATGATGCAATTAGACTGGCAACGACTTTGCCATTGTCCTGTAATGACTTCTCAGCTCAGCGTAGACACGGGGAGTAGGGGTATGCGGGTGCGAGTGTGGGTGCGGGTGCGGGTATTGTCCGGATGCAGTGTGCCATGCAAAGCTGTTTTGCATTCTGCATCCAGGTGAGCACTGCGCTCAAACGAATTTCGGGTTCACTTTGTGACACCTTTTCAAAGCGAATTGGGGTGGTACAGCAAGTACATAGAAGATTACTCGATTATTGTCAAACTTAAAGAGGAGGTGAAGGGCATGGCGAAATTTTAAAATAAACTTCAAGACACTAGCAATATTGTTACCAAAATTGGTGACTCTCATTTTTATAGTCTCGTAGATATACGAGTTCATACAGACAGAGAGACTACGCTTTTGCGTACAATCTTCATTGCATGTCTTCTTTATTTATATTTCATTTATTATATTCCAGAAAGTTTTGACAAATATTAGAGATGCAGACAGCCCTTTCTCCCTCTCTCTCTCTCTATAGCTTTAGCCCTGCTTGAACATCTCAATTAATTAATTCGCAGGCTCACGTCGTTGACTCATGAATATAAATGAATTAACCATGACCCATTCTCGACTCGCAGTCGGCAGGTCTTCTGTTTAGCTGTAAATTCTACAATTTTTACTATGAGAAACTAGATCAAAGGCGTCTCCTCGTATTCCCCCTCGCAAAGGGAACACTTAATTTCGTTACCACCCACAAAGTGAGCGAAACAAAACAAAAAACTTTCTCACATTACATCATGGTTGAGTGAGGATGAGCGAATCGGGCATGGCATGGAGAAGCGACATCGTTTAATATTGATGGCCAAAGGTGATGCCAGAGTTTCCCATTGTGTTGTTGTTGCTGTTGTTGTGTGTTTCAAGTGAATATTTAATTAAATTGTTTTCTAATAACCAGGCGCAACTTTGTCGGGCTGGCGCCACGCGCCAGGACACAGAGCAGGGCCCGGACACGCGGCGCGACCAGTCGGGCGGGACACACCTTGTTGTGCCAACAACATTAGCAAGGGCGGCCCAAAAAAGAAAGGAAGGAAAAACGCGGCCTGCGCTGCCACCACCAGCAGCAGCCCTTTTCGCATGTTCCTCAATATCCTGGCCAAACTGGGTTATGTGCGCGCTCTCTCGCTCTGGCTGGCTTGCTTTCTCCCTTGCTCTCTCTCACTCACACACTCTGTGTTGCTGTGCGCTCGTCTAATTTTCCAAATTACGCACCATCAATCATCGCAAGTTGCGACACGAGCTTGACGAACGTCGATGGCATTGGCGCTGTGTCGATGACGCTGACGATGATAACGATGTCGGGCTACGGCGACGACGACGGGGACGGGCACGGGGACGGGGACGACGATGATGATGATTTCGCTGGCAACTAGCAGTGGCATAAAGGGGGCGAGACCACCCAAACCAACCCGGCCCAGCAAATGACCCGCCAATCAACAGCCAATCCCTGGGCGCAGGCACTTCAAGCAGGCGACGCTGCGGCAGCCGCAAGAAAAAATTAAATTAAACTTCAAGTGGCCGCAATGTTGCGTGCGGCAGAGGCGGCAGAGGCAGAGCAGGTCGTCCTGCACGGCGCGGCGCATGCAACGCTGCATGTGTTGACTGTGGGAAACGCTGCTGTTGTTTTTGCCTTTGTTTTTGCAATACTGGTTGCAGCCATTGTTGTTGTAATTGCTGCTGCTGCTCCTGCCGAGCAATTAACGCTAATTGCGCTTAAGCATAAGCGGGACTTTTGACTTTTCAACGTGTTTTTCAGCTTGTGTGCAGGATTTTCCCAATTTTCTCGATCCTGGCTAAATCCAGACGTTATTTTTGTTTAGGCTTGACTCTTTGGCTAAATATTTATGCAACGTTGGCTGCCGGCAGACATGTGTAGTTGAATGCAAGGAAGTGAAGGGATTATAGCGGATGCCGGAAGTACGTGAAGTTAGCAATAATTTCTCATGAGAAAAGCGATTAACTTGGGTAGTTGGTTACCTAATATCATGCCACACATGTATGCAACTTAAGATATGTAATATCTCGCAGCTAGGTATAAAATGAAGTCGTTTATCGAATAAGTTTAAGGTCAACAAAAAGTGCGCGAGCATAAGAATGAGCCTTGCTCGCAGTTAGTTAGTTACCTAATATCATGCTGCTCATGTATAAGACTGAAGATATAGATATCATACCCTTGGTGCAATCTCTCAGCCTGTCATAGAATCAGCTAATATATCAGTGGAGTTTTCGCACCCAAAGCAAACAGATCGAAAGCCTTTGTAATTAGGTTTGCACTTCAACTAATGAAAGAGCTCATCGTGCCAGGCGGGGAAGGGAGGAGGGGCGGTAAATGGCCATGATGGGTCTCGAACTTAAGGCTCGGCAATGCAGTGCAATTAAGAGCTCAATCAAAGTGACTGCGACTGCTGCTGCCTCACCCAAATTACATTTATGGAATTATTATTGATGTTTGGCATTGACCACCAATCAACCCAGCGCACAGCTCCAATTCCATACCACCACCCTACCTAGCTAACCAACCCCCCCTAGCCGCTCTGCCCCTGCCCCTGTCCCTGTCCCTGCCCTGCTGGCATATCCAATTTGGTTGAGTAGCCTCCGCAACTCGGACATGGGGCTGACCAGCTCGATTCGACGGCAGACAGACAAAATCACAAAATGCTGGCAGGCAGCCATTATATTTAAGCTGCCTCCGATCTGCGCATACCATATACTTATATATATGTATATGCGTGCAGCATATACAGGCTTAACAGACCCTACAGACCCCCCAACCACAGCATTCCCACATACTTTATGTGTATTATGTGCATAGTTGATTTGCTTGCTGTTCGCTCAGTTTTTGAATACTCTGCCACACACACACACACGCACCCACGCACACTCGTGCATACTTTAGGGCATTTCACATGCAGAAGTAACGGCGCTTGCGATTTCACTCGAGTCTAGAACTATCCGTCCCGCTCGACTCATCCATCGTCGATTGATTTGCAATGCTCGAAATATCTGCCTGTCCATCCATTCCGTCCGTCTGCCTGTCTCTCTGTCTAATGATGAGGTTTGTTGCTGTTGTGCTCTCTGCCTAACTACCAAACATTCGACCATATACACGCACTTACACACACACACACACACACACACGGTTAGGCTGCCTGTCTGCTCATGTGTGCGTGTGTGTGTTTGCCATCGTTTTTGGAAATATTATATGCTCATACCTCCGTTTTCGAGTAAATTGTGTAAATATTTGCGCTCGTAAGTGGATTGGAGATGGATGAGTTTATCAACAGCGTAGTCGACGTCGCATCGCTGGCATCTCCCTCTCGCCCCCTGCGACATTCATCCGCCCCGTCCCGTCTCTCTCTCTCGCTCTCACTGCACTACATCAATTTCACATGCGTAGCCAGCTGGATGATTGCCTTTGCCTGCCGCTAGCTGTCCGAAACCGAAACCGAATCCCAAGCCGAGTTGGAGGCGCAGTCAGCATCGGAGACGGAGTCAGAGTCGGAATCCGAGCTCGGCCTGCATCTTTTGCCCCCATATTTTGCAGTATTTTGGCTTCGATGTGGCACCAAATAGTTTTGGAGTTTCTAAAGTGGGATGGTTTTCTGCAGTATTATACGGTATTTACATTGATCAGTTTGGTTATAAAGTTACAAATATGAAATTCTATTGAATAATTTACAATTAAAATTAATTATACTTATTTAATTTAAAGAATACTTATTTCTAAATTTATACCAGGTATTATTTTGTGCTATAAACAAGATTTTATTGCATATAAGAAGAAGCATCTAAAATAATGGTTTTTCAAATAAACTCATAAAGCAAATACAAGCACCCTGTGTGCCAGCAAGCCAAGACACACACCCGCTGCACTGCTGCACGGCCATTGAGTTGGGTTTAAACACTAGCTAAATCTAACTTTATGGTTTGAGAATTGGTTGAAAGCAGCTGGCTGGGAACAGTTAGTGCAGACTACAACCCAGCAGCCCAAGAAGGTATGCAACCAATTTCTCACTTAAGCCAATGCACATCTGCTTAAAGTTATCAAACTGTAAAACTACTCGCAAACTGTAAACACAGCCAAGTTTCAAGCAATTGCTCTAAAATAGTTCAATAATTTTAATTTTATTAAATAGTAACTTTATAAGGCAGTTCATCAATTAGTCATTAAAAACAATTTAATTCGAGTCCATTTCAAAAATATTTACACTACGCTACAGGATCAAAGCACGCTCCATTGTTTAATTAAACTATCTAAAAACTATCACAGGCAGAACAGTAATTACGCACTAGAGTCCTAACTAATAAGTTACAATTAAAACATATACTACATATGGATACACGAAATGAGAGCAGCTCCAGCAGCGCGCCATCTAGGAACTTTTTGAGTAGCCCAAAATAAGGGATCGACCCTCTCCATTACCGGCTCGGATAATTCAGCGGCATATTGACCTCCCACAGTTTCATTTGATTATCGAGCACCTCGTGGAACCAGCTCTCCTTCTCAGGCTGATCGCGAAAGACGATATCGAGTGCCTTCAGATCAAGCTGCAGTATGGCATCGTTGCCCAGCAGCGTGTCCAGCGATCGCAGCAACGTGCTGTTGCCGTGCAGCTTCAGCAGGGTCACATACTTGACCACGTAGTACTCGTACTGGAGCTTGCGACGCGCCCAACGCTCCACGGTCGCATTGGCACTGGCCGAGCGTATCTGGCCGAGATGTTCGGCAAACCACGGCGCAAAATAATTGTACAGATCGAGTTTCGAGAGCCCGTTGAGGCCTTTGCTCTTGATGCGTTCCTTGATCATCTTGTAGTTCTTGCGGCTGTAGACGAACACCTGATACAGTGAGTTGCCCGTGGTGTACGAGTTGACGTAGTGCGTGCCAAAGTAGTCCATAAATCGGGCAGCGGACGTCAGATTGCCCACCTGAAATTGCTGTATTCGCGTACGTACATCCGCCTGTAGCGGTTGATTGATCGGAATTTCCGTATTCAGTTTTCCTGTTTCCCGGAAACGCACCACGCGCACCAGCACATACGAGTAGTCACCCTGTATGAAGGACGTATTGATGCCCAGCTTCTTGGCCGCATTATATGGGAACCAGCCGCCCGTGAAAGCCTCCCACGGCTTGTCCAGTCGATCTATGGTAAAGTCACGGAAATAGGCCTGGAACAGCTGGCGACGATTCTCGCAGAATTCCATATGAAAATCGCCATGGAATATGCCGGGCGTATCATCCTCGCGACTCTCGGCAAGGGCGCTTATGTTCTGCAAGCAAAGAGATACAGTCAAAATTGATTACTCAAGTGCTATGGTATTTTTTATTTAAGTTTACAAATCTTTTGTATATATGTCTCTCAATATTAAATCGATTAAATCTCTCAATATTAAACCGATTAAATCAACGTGTATACATTTATAAATTTTAATGATTTGTTTTGTTTTTAGTGCTTCCCAGAACTGTAGACAGCTCGCAACATAATCGCTAATCTCTACCGGAAATGCTTAAAATAGATTCAATATGACAGATTTCTTTGGAATAAACATAGGAACATAATTGTTTTTGTTAATGATCGCACGCAGCCTTGAATGCAGCTTAAGCTGCGAAATAGTTTGAAGTTCATTAGTTAAAGATCTTTTTCTTTAAGTGTAACAATCTAACACATATTTCAGTTTATTCTCCACTCACCTTGTAAATATTTCTGGTGGGCTCCTTGAAAATCCACTGCTCATTCTCGGCACTATCATTGTAGGGTATCACACGCATCGATATGCCCAGATAGCCGTAGCGTAGAAATATGTTGATGGCTTTGCCGATGCGCAGCTGCGACTCGCGACTGCCGCCGACTGCGAGCACGAGCAGCGCCAGCGTCAGCAGCGACAGCCAGAGGCAGAGACCCGGCCCGGGCCGGTGTGGACAGGTGTACGAGGAAGACGAAGGGCAAGGGCAGTGGCACGAGCTGTGGCTCGGGCGAGGGCGCTGGCGCGGGCTCATCGCTCAGCTGTTGTTGCTACGGCATGCAAAGAGTGAGCTGCAAAGAGAGCGAGGGGAGGAGAGTGTGAGTCAGTGTATGCGGGGGAGGGGAGGCTCTGCTTATAGACACTTGTTCTTAGCAAGTTTGTCGCATGTTTGCAGCCGACTCAGGCAGCGAGTCAGCGAGTCAACTAGCCGACGGTAAGCGCCAATTAAATGCACACTAAACTATACCCTATACTTGTTTTCATTATTGTTGCTGCATTCAGCGCGAGCCGGAGATAATTTATACAAGCTTCGCGCTCTAATTGACCGTGAACCAGCAGCGCGTTGCCGCGTTGAACTTGAACCGCAACCAAGATAAAAAACAAAAGAGAAAGAGAGAGAGGGAGAGAGAGAGAGAGAGAGGGAGGGAGAGAGACACTTGCAACGCGTTTAGCTACTTAAGTGGCCACTGGTCGGCACAAAGACGCAACTGGATCAGCCACGGCACAACCTGTCGCCGCCGTCTCTTGCTCGCCATGCAAATTGTTTCCTTAAGATCTTTATATTTTTGTTTTTGTGTGTTGCTCTCGACTCACTTAAGTGTTATAACAGTTTGGCGCACCACTTTAAACCGGTTCGTCCGTTTGACGATCTCTCGCGCCGCGGGGACGAGGAAGCCGCAGCAGCGGCAGCAGCAGCAGCAGCTCAAGCTTTAAACTGGCACAGGGGAATATGGAACGACAACTGCCTAACCACATTGCAACTTGTTGCGCAAAAGCTGCTTAGAATTACCGACGCGTCGTTATCAGCGTTGGCTTCTCGAGGCAGACGTGTTGAACCGGTCAAAACGTTAAAGGTTAAAAACAAAACACTCGCACTTGGCTGTTAGCCACCTTTATGAGTCACACCTGCCGCCGTCAGCGCGGTCAAGCGTAACGCTTTTGGCAAACAGCAGCAGCAGCAGCAGCAGCAACATCCACAACAACAGCAGCAACATCAACATCAAATGATGACGGTCAAAACTCGAGTAACTGCCAAACCAAGCGTGGCATGTAGGTGACAACATTGTTCGTTGTGGCCGCACAATGCCCTCATCATCCAAAGCATAACAGAATGAGCATGCAGATTGTGAAAGGCAAAATCACACACACACACATTCGCATTGAATGACGTGCGACTTTTGTGTATTGAATACTTGAATCAATCAGCTCAAATCAGCAGAAAAAAAAAAGAGAAGCCAACTTAATAATTCGCAAAACACAAACTAAACGTGAACTTGTTTTACGCGCGTATATCTGTTTATCAGCCTGAATGATGTAAGATTCGCTCATGAATACCCTGTAGTAGCAAGAGAAGCAGGGGAGCTGTGCTGCGCAAAGGAAATAAGCAAAAAGTCTTATATAGTTATTTATTCTCTATCAGTCTGCACGCTGCTAGATTTGTTCATGAATACCCTGCGGCGGCAAAGAAACAGGCGATCTATGCTGCTGTAAAGAGATAAGAAGAGAGAATGAAATTTATACATTCTATAACTATATATTATATATTCATTATCAGTCAGCACGATGCTAGATTTGTTCATGAAAAGCCTGTAGCAGCCATAAACTGCTGATCTATGCTACAGCGATAAGCAGCGCCAGTGCATCCGCATTTATATAGTATATGTATGTATGTATATATATTTCTTATCAGCATCTAGTCTATGCTGCATATAAGTCTTTGTTAGAAAACGCTGCCCAATCAGCGAAACTTGAATAAAGCAAGGGAATCCCAAAGTGCTACCAGGAAAAAATCATTCAATGCAAATGCAATTTCTGCGAATTAAAAAAACACACTCACATTAAATTACAGGGTATTTGGTATTTCTAAAACTAAAAATGCCCTCCACAAATTGACCGAAATATCAAATTTAATTGCATTTAATCGCGCCGTAATGCTTGTCATTAAGTACACGACATTAGAACGACATGATTCGCGCTTTATGAATGCCATGAAAACGAACTGTTTTTGCGGTTCTATTACCATCTAACAACTGCGCCTGAGTGCCCCCTTTAATGCGCACAAGTTCCGGCACGGCGACGGTCTTTTTTCAGTTTTGACAATTGTTAGGAGCACACGCCGAAGAGCTTAAGCCGGGCCCAAACAAACTCAACTTGTGCATTTGTTATGTGATGATAATGATATGTGGGTCTCGCAGGGTATGCTTATAGGCATTTACAATACGCGTAACCTTGTGCAAAAAGACCAAAAACCCAAAAACCCAAAAATCGAACCGAAACCGAAATTGAAAGAGACTGACACACACACACACGCACATTCACATGCACCCATACACGCACAGTGGGCGCGCAAATGAATCAAAAATTCAATGCGCGCGCAAAGTTGACGATTGCGTCCGTCGCGAATTCGACTTGCACAGTGACTGTGACTGCGAGTGTGACTGTGACTGCGAGTGTGACTGTGCCTGTGACTGCGAGTATGCTCTGTCAGGCAGCCAAGCATATCGTCAAGACGCAGACAAAGCCATCGTCAGCGTCAATTGGAGATTCTTTATGCACGGTTTATGCGCTGAACTGGCTCGGGTCTGGGTCCGTTTACGCGAAGGGCACGCATAAGGTCTGCAGTTTATGGTTTTATAAGTGTCTGCACACACACTCACACACGTACAGAGACAGAGACATGTATTTATGAGCATGTTATGCATAAGTCTCTGCGTATAATCGTTTCCTTGACAAAAGATGAGCTCAGATTTTCGTTGCTGCACAAGTAGAATTCACGAAACCACATTAGGTAAGAGAGCTCGGAGCTTATCGCAGTAGCCGCGACGTGCTGGCTGGGGGCAGAGGGGAAGAATTATTTTGTTTTTTTTTTTTTGTGACTTGGACGTCGACAAGTTGCGCGACTTGACTTGTTTGCCTTATCGCACGGCCAACTGACACCAGGGGCAAATGCGCCAGGCGTGTTTAGCATCATTATGTGCTGCACACACACACACACACACGCACACCACGATCGCAGCACAGTGTTAAAGGTCAATCAGCATTCTGAAGGCGAGTCGTGTATTTTTTGTAATTCTTCGCATCGTTTTGATAAGCGATATTAAGTAATTTCGGTTCGAGTTTTGTGATTTTTGTGATAGTTGTTTCACAGGCGCGCAGCGTGTTTAGGTTTCGGCAATAGCACGCTGAAATTCCGGCTGCCTGCACACACACACACACTAAGGTGGTGTACACACACACACACACGTGCCTTCCCAATTGCAATTAAAAGCCGGAATCTTTTCGACTGGCGACTTCTCTAAGGCACTTACGAGCACAACACACACAATTCGTGAGCGGGGGCACTGCGAGAGAGACGGCGACAACGACGACGATCGATGGCGAACGCGGACGCGACTTACACCGCGCAGACTCGAAACAAAACTGAAACTGCCAGCCGGTGTGCTCCGAGTCGACTACCATCAGCAGCAGCAGCAGCAGCAGCAGCAGCAGCGACGGCACAACAGCAACAACAAGAAGAGCGTCGGGCAGCCACCAAAACTCGATCGCTTGAGAGAATAAGCCGAGCGGCGTCGCTACAGCGCACAGTGGCCTAGAACCGCGCTATTTGCGGCGCAATGAATTTGCACCTGTCTATAAATTATGCAAAGTACTTCGTCTATTCATTTAAATGTCCAGCGTGAGCTTTATTACCTTTTTTGTACTTTAAACCTATGAGGTTAGGCAGTTAAACTATTTCTATAACTTTGTATATTAATAGGCAACTTAGCTTGTGTAAATACTTAAAAATGCTTAATACTTTATGACCTTAGAAGTGTGTGTGTTAAGTGAAAAAAGAGTAAATTGTTTTTACTTAGTTTTGTTTAACGATAAAAATTAATTTAATAAATAAATAGTTGATTTTATTTTATTTTACAACTCATACTTATCGATCAGTTATACATATATCATATATAAATAAAATCACTTGAAAATTATGTACCTAATTTTTCACATGTTGCCGTTGCTTTGTTTACCACTGTGCTGCATCTGCAGTTCATTGACTGCCGGGCAGATGTTCTGCTCGCCTGCTCCGGCCACGCCCGCCCAACTCAGGCAGGCAGACACACGCACGCACACACACACGTCCAGAATACTTATACACACAGTGGGGTGCAACAACGGTAATAGCACATGACACAAATGTCTAAATATCTCTGGCTGTCTCTGGACGGTAGCACCGTGCTTGTGGCACTGCGGCTTATATGCCCAGCTCCCCCACAGCTTTTCCGCCTATTAATATTTCCCGGCACGTCTCACGCTTCCACATTGGCATACTAAAATCCATGAAACTCTCTCATGGAATCGCTCTCTGGGACCTCTGCAAGTAATTGTCGTGCTGTGTGCGAAACAAATTGAAATGATTGCACTTTAACCAAAACTTGCGCAAGACTTCGATAGAATTGTGGAGCAACCGTATGAAATTTAAACCTTACCGACTGCCCCGGTCAACACACTCCACAGCAAAATAAAAAAAAAACAAAAAAAACAACGAAAAAATATGAAGAGATAAGAAAAAAACGAAAGTATCAAATTTGCATTACCTTGAAAAATATGCAAAACCAATTTAGGTCAAATTTAAAGCAGTTTAGTCGGGCTAACGTCAAAATATCACACAATCTTTGAAAGCCCGCAGAATAATGTTGTTTTTTATCGTTTGTCGAAATTATGACGGGGGAAATATGACGCTATAATATACTACGCAAAATATATATATAATGTTTCAATTAGAAGCCCCAAACTCGATACTCGAACTACATCGCAATGAAGTGGCACGATCGTTTGCGCAATTCGTTGAATTGCAACGTCCCTCAGGGAGCTTCTAAGAACGGGTGTTCTTTCCCTTAGTTTTTTAAGCTTAAATGGTTTGTTTTTTTTTTTCAGCGTAGCCATTTCCGAAAAGCACCAGAAAAAAACTGGTTGAATTTTGTCTCCCTTGTACAGACGAATTTACATATGTATCCGATTCAGTTTTTGCCTCATTGCAATTCTTGTTATACTTACTTGTATATTTTGTTTTTTATTTTTTCACCCAAGTTTCTGTTTTTGTTTTATTTGTTTTGTTTTTATGGTACCTGTCCAGTTAGCACGATTTATTCAAAAGTGATTTAAAATTCGATATTGAGTGTTTATTTCCTTTTTGGGTTTTGTGTTTGTTGTTTTGTTTTATTGATTTTGAATTCGCATTCCCATTCGTTTCAATTTTTATTTATTTTTAATCCCATGTTTAAACTATGTATATATAATGTCATTTTCATCATTCATTTCAAATGATATTTACTAACTTCTCAACTATTTGCACATATCGATCTTATTCCATTTATATTTAAATAACAATTCACTCAAATAGCTCGAATAGTGTCAATCTAATTACTTATATTGACATCGGGGATCATAAGTATCATCATCATCATTATTTTACCCTCATTATGCTCATCATGAGTATCATCAATATGAGTACATGCTACATCATTATATCCTCTCATTGTCATTCATGATGTCAACTCTCTGGAAATTAGAGAAAAATTCTAATTCACTCGGGTTGTCTTTCTCTTTTATTCTTATATTGTTTGTTTGGTTACGTTAACCATCGATTTATTTTTCTGTTTTCCTCTATTATTTTTCTCATTTCTCATTTCATTTATGTAATATCAACAATAAATTTTATACTTAAATTTAATGTGAAATTATCTCTCTTATTTATACAGCTACAATTTGCTCGCATTCGCTAGGAAACAAAAGTCACAAGAATTTTCGACAAAAAAAAAAATAAAAAACCGAAATCAAGAAACACTCTAGATAAATATGAATAATCGACATTATTCATCTATTCATTCTATAGCCGGATGGGGCTCGCGTTCATCATTCATACATACATCGTAGGTATTAGCCAATACAATCGTAAAATATAAGATTTTGATTTGAGCATTGGTGTTGTGGCACACCCAGCCGACTGGGGGCTGCGAAAATATACATACAATACATACAAATACACTTTCTAGGTATTTAGGTATAAGTACTACTTAGTTAATTTGGCCACTCGGCTGCGTTTGTCGTGGGTAGTAGGTAGTTTAGTTCTTGTTGTTTGGGTAGGTTTTTCTGCATCATTTGGGAATACATCTATGATTTACATTGCTCTCTCGCTCCCTCTCTGTCTTTCTCTATCTGTCTCTCTCTCTCTTGTCCAACTCTCTGCTGTCTTTCTGCTGCGCTCAGAACAACTAAAGGAAAATCGATAGACCAGCACGCGGTGTAAATTGTTCTCAACCATCTTGAAACCATAGAATTGTTCGTGTAGTATAGTTCTTGTGTAAGGGTAACTCCAAGTCGACTATTGTGTGGGGTGTGTGGAACGGATGGATGCCAAGTTCTGGTTACAACGGGTTGTTGGTAAAATAAGCTCCGGCTCGGTTAGAGCGTGTCTTTGGGTGGTTTAAATTGTGGGAATCAGGGCTTAATTCGCTGCCTGCCATCAAAAATGTGCTGCATGATTCTAAAAATTTAAATAATTTACTTTCTCTTTTTCGCTTTTCCTCTCGCGTTTATCTTCATTATTTCACTTATTATTAAGTCTAATTGTAAGAATCAAAGTGTTTGCATTTGCTTCCTCAATATGTGGTTGCTGTTGTTGTTGTTGTTCTGTGTTGTGTTTTGGCGCTATT
Organism: Zaprionus inermis; assembly: GCA_018151445.1. NCBI lineage: Eukaryota > Metazoa > Arthropoda > Insecta > Diptera > Drosophilidae > Zaprionus > Zaprionus inermis. The sequence goes on along the minus strand of JAECXD010000640.1, from coordinate 798,378 downwards.
ATATTGGCCTAAAGTAAGAGTGTTCCACGTAGCATTAGAAAACCAACTGCCCTCCCGTTCGATCTACACTGAAGTCGTTCGCTGATTGTACGGGTCCGCGATAGTTGGTGTTCCGTTTAATTTACTTGAAAATTGGAGCTCTGCATAATCTACGACACTCCATATTTAGAAGAGACTTCTAAAATCGTGAGTTTACCAATTCAAAAAAAAAAAAAAGGAACCGAAAATCAAAGCAAGAACGAGCGTATTTTCCACTTTTTATAAAACAGGCCATCGACCTGTAAAAACTCATGAGCTGCATTATTATTTTGTTTGTTTTTTTTCCTGCTACCTCAATGTATTCATAGTTCTACGCGATGTTGTGCATGCTTCATACATCGTACATAAGACTTTAAAAACTTAAAGCTGCGACGCTATCGGGTGGTTCTTTTTGCAAAAATTTCTCAATTTCTAGTTTTTATTTTTTTCTGGGTTCCTTGATTTGCTCTACTAGAATTAGCTGTCTCTGTGTGTGTGTTGTTTTTGTTGTTGCTTATTGGCTGTGGGTTAAAAGGAAGCGCTCGCTATATTAATCTTATTCAACTTGTCTGATTTTCAATGTATCCAACCTGAGTTTGAGTTGTTCAAAAATATATGTATATTTTCAATATATACGCGTGTACACACCTCGTTTGTTTGTTTTTTTTTTACTAAATAGTGGTTCATAAGGTATTTCACTTTACCGTTTGCCTTGCGTTAATTCTTATTGTTGTTATTAGTTATTGTGTGTGTGTGTGTGTGTTTGTTAATGTTTGTGTGTTTTTGTGCTCACTCTATGTTTTTGTTTTTTGTTTTTTGGTTTTATTCAAATTTGCCCTTGTTCAAGTGTCGTTTATTATGATAACTTTGTGGCAAGTAAATGATGCTTATATTGTTTGATTGCATTTCCTTTTAAGTTCTTAATTAAATAAATTCAACTTCAACAATTTTATTCGCTTTCGCTATCGCTTTTCGCTTGTCGTGTATGTAAGTGTAATCATTTGTTGTTGTTTACTTTAATTATGTATTTCATTTATTGCATTTAAAACCGTGCACATTTTGAGTTATATTTGTTAAATGTTCCATTTTTCGTTTTCGTAATTTTAGTATTCTCCTTTTTTTTTAATACTTATACTTTCGTTTTTTTCCTTTACTCTCTCTTTACTTTTTGTTAAATGTGTATTTAATTGTTTTAACTTGTTTGAAACACTTGAAATTGCTCACATCATACTTTGTTTACTTCTTTCTTCTGCTACCGCTGCTGTTGCTGTTTTAATGAATTCTTTGTTTTTGTTTTTACTTTTGTTATTTGTTCTATGTTAGTTAAATTTAATTACGTAGTTTACTATAATTTACTAACTCGTTTGACGCTCGCTTTTCAAAAGACTTTCGTGTTGCAAATAAATATCGTAAACATTTTACATATCTTTTAGTAATTTCTTGCTGGAGTGCTTTGTTGTTGCTGTTGTTGTTAATATTCTGTTGTTGCCATTAACTTAATCACTAACAAGTGCAGGATTTACATAAGCGTTTAATGCTGTCTGGCAAAAGGAAATGCTGAACAAGATACACACGTAAAACAAAATAACATAATCACATTAATAATATAATAAACAAGAAAACAGTCTGCACTGGGGCAGCTTAACTGGAATGGCAAAAATACAATCGAATATCATTTAACTTAGAAATCTTATAGATACACATTCAAGTAAACATAATTTGAAATTATTTTTCGTTTGAAATGAACATTTTCTGTCTTTGCGTTGCGACTGCAGTTCCCATAATACCCATTCTATATACGTTTAGATGTGTGTGTTGTAGGCGCCAAGCGCCTCTGCGTTTGCGTTTGCGTATGTGTGTGTTGTATTTGTGCCTTGTTAATACTTTAATGGTTTCTCTGTGTGTGTGCATGTGCTCAGTAGAGCGCCACATTGGAGGCCTGTGTATACGCATCCCACTCACAATCGCAGCCATCGAGACAGTCGGGGCATTCCAGCTCACTGTCTTGTCAGTAGAGCCACGAGACCGGCACCCATTGTGGTGTGGTATGTACGCGCTCGATGGCCGTCTCCAGCGTGGCAATCGTCTCGCTAATATCGTTGTTCACAATGGTCAAGTCAAAGAAATGTCCGTACAGTTGACGCAGCATATCCGATTCTTTGGCCAGTCGCTCCAGGCTGCCATCGTACTGAACATGCGCAAGCGAAAAGAAACCAATTTCCAGAGAAAACGTTAGCAAAGCGTTACCAAAAAAAAATAGAAAAAAGATTCGGATGACTTACGTCCGCTATATTCTGCAGTGAGGGCGCCGCTATGAACACCACGTAGGGTGTGAATTCGGCTGTTCGCAGTATTTTCAGCGCCTGCGGCTCCACATCCAGTATGGCCATTTTGCCGTCAGTGTGTATGCGTCGTATGGTGTCCAGTTTGGTGCCATACATGGCGTCCTCATGAGTGCCTACTCAGACAGACAGACAGACAGAGAGAGGGAAATTGTTAGCGCACATATCGAGTTGACAGTGATAGTAGTCGAAGCATACCATATTCCAAATACTCATTGGCTCCGATATCGGCCATCATTTCGTCATGTGACACAAAGTAATAGCTGCGTCCGTTCTCCTCCTCAGGCTTAGCAGGTCTCGTTGTATCTGCAAAGTGCATAGAATGGGTTTAGGCTAATCCATAGGTAATGCAACGAGAGCAAGTTGCACTTACGCGGTATGGGATAGGCATACTTATCGGGATACTTTGATATTAAAGTATTCTTTATATGCCGCCGGCCCACGCCATGTGCGCCTAATAGCACCAATGTCTTGCGCTGGAAATTGGGATCGCCCACTGCAAAAGAGAGTAGAGAGAGATTATGGTAAATAAATCGTTTGATCCGATATTTTGGTCGATTCACTTACCTGGCACCTTAACAACCTCTTCATATGTGACCACATCGAGCGTATCGAATATGGCATTATGTTTGGCCAAATATTTGTCCCGACATTGCTTCTTCTTGCGCCCGAAAATGGAGCAGTTAACTGTGGGTTATACAGAGTGCGAGATGTGAGCACAATAAAATAAATAAAATACGCAAATTCCGCTGTTGATTTACAATTAGTTTACTTATACTATAGATGTATATAACAGGCATAGCATGCTCTCAACTCAAGGTAAATGCATTTTAAAAAATTCACATGGCGTTTGATTTATTTTAATTTATTTCTGCATTATTGATCCACAACCCCAAGCAATTCCATATGTATATAGTAGATACCTCACTGCAAATTGATGTGACATGCGCGTAAAACGACATGATGATACTAGAAGCCGATGATGATATTGATGATTCCGAATGAACTCTGGCATTCTACAAGAGACGCGTCTACGTGTGTTCAGTTACGGGATGTGATGTAATTGAGGCAAAAGTAAGCTCTATTCGATAGTTTTATAATAAAATACAAGTTACTAAAAGCATTGTACAGGGTATTCAATCGTTTTGTGCACTTGATGATACTTTCGATTAAGTGATACGCTTGCAGAGTATAAAAAGATATTTAAAATTGAGCTGATTTCCCCTGCAAGCGTATACGCAATTCGGTGTGTGCGCGAAACTAACGCTATGTAGTAGTTAGTTGTGTACAGTTTTTTTTTTATTTCGTGGGGAAGTGTGGGGGTGCCGTTTTTAATGAGCTTTGCTACTTTTGGGTGATTATAGAAATTCGAAATTCGAGAAAACACAAAACTCAAGAGTAGAAACGATTAAAATTTCGATTTGTTTGTCAAGTACGTTTTAATTTTTATTTAATTTTTTTTTTTTTAAATGGGGTCTAAGGAGTATTAGCTACCTGCCGATCCATCACACCCATCTGCGTGAGCGGAACATCCAGCACCCGGCTCTCCTGCGTTACATTACATTATATATATATATTTATATATTTATATAGCATGTGTGTGTGTGTGTGTGGATGTGATTGATTCACGATATTGAATTTAACATAGATACGCTTTACCTATACATAGGTGTATCGGTGTAAGCTGTCTCTGTGTGCGTGAGTAGTTGAGTATATCTTGAGTCTAGCTGTGTATGAGTTAAGGTTGTGTTTCTTATAGCATTTTTGACGGAATTTCGGCAACTTTTTTGTACTACTTTTTGACATGCAATTCGCTTAGCCTAGTGTACATGTGTGTAAACTGTGTGTGTGTGTGTTTGTGTGTGGGGTAGTAGGGGCGCTGTCATGATTGTTATATGTGTTTCAAGCTACGAATTCATCACACACTTTCCAATATATGATAGAATTATAAAGCATACGATTATAGTTTGCATCCAATTACACATATAAATAGCACACACATAGTTTGTATACATATGTATCTTATGTATGTAAATGTTAATAAGAGACAGCGAGACAGACAGAGAGAGAGAGACTGAGAGAGCGAGATCAGGACTGACAGATAGAGACGGATAGAAAGAGAGTGTGAGGCACGAAGATAACACAAATGCAAAACATACCCTGCTCCTGTTTGGTCTTATCAACGGTCTGACAGGCAATACGCCATTCCTGCAGTTCCGGCGATGGTATCAGGCCCGCCGAACCGCCCACCGTATCGAGTCTCGCCTGCCACCAGTGATGATCGTCCTTGCTAATGATCTGTGGGTGAAGTCATTAGTTGAGTATCCCACGGGCTACAGACTGCCTCTGCCTCTGTCTCTGCCTACCTGCAGTATATCGCCGACTTGGAATGCAATGCCTGCCTGTGCGCAGGGTATAAGCTCGTCATCCAGTGGATTATAATCGAATTGTGCACGAACAAAAATCTGCAAAGCAAACAATGAAAAAGAGAGAGGGAAAAAAGAGAAACCTTTTAGTTGCCGATACAAGAGGAGGGTGTGTGTGTGTGTGTGTGTGTGTGTGTGTGGCAGGAACAACCAAAACGCATTGGATTGTTGCTGCCAGCTTAATGGGACACGGCGATATTAATTAGTGAAAATTTCGCGTTGATTTTTAATGAGCAAAGCCTATTTCGATGTTGGAAATGGACACGCCCACACGTACGACGTATGTGTGTATGCGAGTGTGTGCGTGTAAATGCGAGTGTTTATGTGTGTCGGATAATTATGATTCACGAATGCATTCGCTCGAAACTGATACTTACAAGCACTGGAGCGGGTCTTATCCTGAAAAGCTGCATGTTTCGTATGCATTTTGTAGTTGCAGCGCGGGAGAGGGGTGAAACGAGGGACGAGTATTAAGTGAGAGAGCGAGTTGGAGTCATTTAAATGAGGCAACATAATAATTACATAATGGTTCTTAATAACAACATCAAACACACACCACAATGCCGTGATTCAACATGTTACAGTGGGTGTGTGCGTGAGTGAGTGTGTGTGTGTATATGAAATGGAACGCTATGAGAGCTTTAGACTTTCGAATTCACTCAGGTTACGTTCAATTAAAAATAAAACTGATTTTTCAGTATATCCATTACGCACTTATACTGCGTCTATGCTTGGTTAGACTTGTATGTAGACTTAAAGCATTAAAATATTAACAAATTCGTTTAAACTAAGCTCGTTTCAAGCAAGCATTTCATGAAATGCGAAGGCGCAGCCAACTTAACTCAGTTCAATAAGGTGGCAACGCCGCGCATAAATCACTTAGCATAAACGTAGTATAAGTCTTTGCTTTGTGCCGAATTTCACGAGCCCAATTAAAACGCAATATACAATATATCATTTTTCAATTTAAAATTTACGTAAATATAAAAATTGTTTTCTATCGTTTCAGTATTTTATTTTCGCTTTGAATTCGTCGCGTAAAATAAGCCAAACTGAAAATACTAATTGAAAAAATCAAAAATGAATTTCATTCTTTGAGAGAAAACGCCAATTATTGAAATTTTCGCCAGCATCAAATCATTTTCATATCATGTATCTTTTTCATGAAATTCCGCATGAAAATAATTGAAAAATGCAGAATCGATAGATATTTGATTACTATTTTTACTATTTTTTAATTATCGTTGCACGAGTAAAATACCAAATAATCAAGCAATAAAATACAATGAAATGAATTGGGAAAAAACTGGTAAAAAACCGAAAAATATTTCATTTTGTACGCGTAACGTGAACTTACCTCACAGGGCGGCGGTGCGCTGCGGTAAGAAGGAACTATTTTAAAGGTAACGGAACCGCGTGCCTCGCGCTGCAAGAGAAACATGACATGAGTCGGGGAAAAGGAGAGGAACGAGAGGGATAGAGACTTACCAGCATTCGTTGCAATTGACCCACGGACTGATGTTGCACCGGTTGCCCATTGATTTCGCGTATCTCGTCGCCCACATGCAGCGTGGCCTGTCTGTGTATCATGCCGCCGTGCATGATGCGTGCCACAATGCAGCGTCCATCCTCGGTCATTTTCAGCGTGATGCCCTGAGGATGCAGCAGAAGGCAGGGCAATTTAGCAAAGCGAAGGGCAAACCGCTACTGTTTGTGACTTACCATCGGCTCGTCGGTATTCTTCTGGAACTGCACAAGACGCACACGTGTCACATGCTGCAGCTCACCGCCCTCGACATTGTCCAGCTCGTCGCCATTGAGATACGGCACCATGGGCGGCGGTGTGACACGCAGCGCCTCCTCGCCATAGACATCCCGTGCGACAACGTCGTGTGTGTGCAGCAACGCCTGCAGGGGGGGAGAAATGAGACAGAGAAAGAGAGAGAGAGCGGGGGGCAGCCGAAAAACCGCCAGTTAGAGTTGAGGAATGCTTCGAGAAATTATGGCCAGCAATTAAGCTGCCCCAGTTATTATTATGATGCTGGCTGAAAGCCATTGCAAAGCCACTTGGCTGTGGAAATTAAATTTCCGATTCGCCATGCCCGAACTCATATATCATAAGGCCCGCAGCCCGCTGACTCGGTCCCGCACGCCCCAATTGTTTACAACATTAACTGGCAACATTTGTTGCGCAGCAGCACGCACATGAACCCGCCACATAAGCCCCCCAAAAAAAAGGAGAGTAGGGTAGGGTCGGGCAGGGCAGGCAGCCAGGCAGGGGATCTGCCTGCGGGTCTGGGCTGCGAAAAATCACAAAAATTTATTACGACCTCTCAAGTGCAGCAGCAGCAGCCTCTCCTGCAACCCCAATGAACCTCAGCCGCAGACTGAGTGCCTGCCCCGCCTAGCCGACCCGCCCCACTCCGGCTCAGCTCAGCTTGACTCGCTCGAATCGACTCGACTTGGCTTGGCTTGGCTTGGCTTTATACAATTTCGTTTTTAATAAATTATGTTTAATAACACTTTGAATATGCTGTGAAATTAATTTGTGCGGCGCCTCGACAAACCGCAAGACAGCAGGGCAGCCCAGGCGGCAAGGCAACCCAAGGAGCGTGGAGGCGTAGCGACACTCATACGCACTGTGGGCCAGCAGCAGCAGGGTAATGTCATAAAAAAGGATTTTACTGCGTGCCCATGCTGTGTCACTTGCGGCCGCTGTCGCACGCACGCCGCACACACACCCACACACACCTGCACACACACCGACACGCACGCACGTACACCCTGTCACATTAATGTAGGTATATAAATACGCATACATATGCTAAGCAGGGCTAGGCAGGCCATGTCAGCGCTTTTGTGTGTGCCGCTCCATAAAAAACGCAATTTTCAACGTTGATGATTACTCAATGCCACAAACACACGCACAGCGAGCCGTAAGTGAGTGTGTGTGACTGAGAGAGAGAGAGAGAGAGAGTGCTTGCCAGCTCGCTCGCACAATTGCACGTTTCATTTCCGCCACAGACGCTGACGCCGCCTCACAACATTACACAAAGCCAGCGCGCGGCTGCCTTTTTAGTTGGTCTCCGCATGTCACTAGTTTGGTTTTCCACTTGCTGACAGGCAGCTGAGAGGGGGTGGCAAGAGGGGTAACGGCAGAGCTGGCCTGACAGCACTTTTCGTGGCTCGCTCGTTTCGGCACAGCTTAAAAGTAAATTGGCTTTTTCTACTCTCTGCGTCTTTTTACCAATTTCACGTCTTGTTTTCCTTTTTCCTCTCTCTATTTTTTCGCCTGCTCAACTACTGCAAGCTGCTAAGCTGATTTCACTCGCACTGTCACAGACACACTCACACACACACACACACACACTCTAACTCTCTCATACACACACGCGCTGTAACACTCACTTGGCCTTCGCTTCGACTAAATATCCGCAATGCCGTGCTTAAATATTTCATAATGCTTTTAACATACTGCGATTTGTTCGCAGGCCACAGAAGTAAATCTGAAAAATATATACAAATCATATACATATTACATATATGTATGCATGTATTTATGTGTGTGTTTGCGCGCGTGTATTTGGCATGTGGTCGATCACGCTTTCACTGCACTCGCCTCGACGCTTTGATTGAATTTTGCGGATTTCCCAGGCTAATCGATGTGGTCGAGCGAGTTATATACGCGTATATATCACACACACCCACACACACTATATGATTATGTAACGCTTAGCAGTACAGTTAAATGTAATGCAAATTTTCTGTGACAATATTCAAGAGAAGTCATGCATGCAGCACATGTTCAAATTTGCTTTAAAAATCTCAAAAAATACAAATAAAAACGGCTACACTCAAATTTCAACTGCATGAGGCCGAAGAGTGTATAGATATGCAGTGTATAAATAATTTGCATATTTGTTATCATATCAGTTGGGTGTTGACAAGTGTATACACTGAAAATAAATATGGTAGCTTTGAACGGCCGCTTGCAATACGATATTTATCAATTTACGTGGGCACAAGTGGGCGTGGCTGCTTTCCAAAAACAACTCAAAAATATATAAGTATTTTCCCAAAATTTGATGGCTCTAGCTCTTATAGTCTTCGCGCTATAGGCGTTCATACAGACAAACTTTTAATACCGATTAAGCAAATAAATAGTTTATTGTTTCTTCTGCCTGCTGCGTTAAATAAACGCTTAGATTATTTACAATCTGAGCACTCGAAACACGCCCAGATGAATGCAACATTTTTGTTCAAGCTCTGTTTCTTCGAACTGTAATAAATATTTGCTTTGCCATAGTCTATTTACCTGTCTATTTATCTGAAAAATATTGACAAAATCCATAATAAAATAAATGCGATTATTTGTGCACAAAGAAATGCAAACATAACAGCACAGTGTACATACTATACTATATATTTATATATACTATACCATATATCTGTATATTATTTGCTTAAGGGAAACACTTGTGCTGAAATCAAATTTGCATTGTTTCGACAATCGCAATAAATTGATTTAAACATAATTTCGCTTTCGCTTAACTAGTTCACATTGTTGAATTTTTGATTTTTCACTCTTGTATTGTGCAATTAGTGCCGATGGCTTCATCAAACTAGTATGCGCTGTCGAACTTTTTCTATCCAATTATCAAAAACTTTTAGACAGCAACGGCAGCAGCAGTTGCCGAAAGAAATATCCACTTTCAGCTGCGCTCGCTTCCCCCATTCCCGCCCAACTCGCGCGCCGCAAGGTGGGCCACGTCTCCTTTCCCCACGCCCCCCCCACGACTAAATAAATGGCTAATACAATTTCCGAAAACGAAATTATGTACTTGGAATAAAATTTGCTGAACTTGGCAACTATTTAAATATGGCAGCAGGCAGGCGGGCAGCCAGGCGGAGAGGGAGCTGCTGCTCGGTTAGCTGTGCAGCCGGCGGAAGTAAGCGGTAAACAACGTAATCTGATTTCAGTTAAAGCACGCCCCGCACAACCGATGCCTGCCCGGCTGCCTGGGCACGCCTCCGGGCACACGCCCATTGGCCAAGCGACAGGCCATAGTTAACACCAAGTTGTTGGTCCAATAAAACGGTAAATTTAATAAACGCTTGACAGGCGAAAAGTTGAGCAGTTAAGTTTAATGCCTCATTAGTCGTCGCCAATCCCACGCCCCCTCTCTCACTCCCGCTCTCATTCGCTGTCTATGCCCTTTCCCCGTGGCACAGGATCAGCATATTCGAGGCGCTTGTGACATTGATAGCCAGCGTCGTCGTCGTCGTCGTCGCCGTCGAGCAAACTTTCTGGCCAAGCAAATGATGCCACACAGTGACCCGCACACACACACAGCAAGCCACAACTCGCACACACACACACACAGCAGGGCTGGCAAACATATTTGCCTGCTACGTGTGCCCGGCCCGCAGCTGACTTTGATTTCCATGATTAATACTTAAGTGCTTGTTAAAGTTTTCCGCCCTCCCGCCTAACGCCACACACACACCCACACATACGCACACCCACACAGCTGACACCCGCTGCCAGCACGGATAGCATCTCGTGCTGCCCAAGCGCAAAATATGCAGATGTTAGTTTACCCTATGCCCGCCTGATCCTAAACAATCGCTGCGCCCCATCGCCCCCGCTTCTAATAAGCCTGTTTGCCTCTCTCACGCTCTGTGTGTGTGTGTGTGTGAGTGTATTTTGTTGAACCCTGCTGAGGCAGCAACAAACTGCAAAGCACGCCTCAAGATATTGCCAAGCACGAACAACAGTGTTGGTCAACAGTGTTGGCTATGGAAAGTCAGCTTAAGTCAAGCAGAGAAAGATAGAGAAGTCTTTTGGCTTAAACTCAAAGTGGACTAAAATGTCAGATACTGACACTCGTTGATAATACCCATAATACCCTGTGTGGGAAGCATTTCAGTTTTTTTGAGCTTTTGTAACCAAAAACTGAGAGTCTTTTTAAAAAACAAACAGGCAAAAATTTGATTGATATGGAATTGCAGCTTTAATTTGCCAAAGTTGATTTTGTTTGTTATTATAATGAGTTGAGAGAGAAGGAGACAGATTAGTTACAGGTAGGCTAGGTTAAAGTTTGATGCAAAAAATAATATAATACGAATATATAATATATATTTATATACGCTTGTAGAAGTTGTGCCCAGAGTTTAAAATGCAAAGTGGAATACAGTTGTAAAAAAAAATTATTAAGTGCCTTTTTATACTCTTCGATCATTCAAAAAGTTCAATATAGAGTGTTTTTGGTTGTGGCATCGATTGAGAGATCAAATCATGACAACCAACACGAGCCTGATCATTTTTAACACATGTAGGGATGTTGGAAGTCTAAGGGTTCTTTAGGAGAAGATAATGTTCTTTGATGCTATAAACAGGCACAACATTTTAAGATTTTATTTTTGAATGCTGAAAGAATCAAGAGTTCAAAACTTGAACAAAATGACAAATTGAAATATATCTAACAAAGTTATAAAAAGTATAAGTTTTGTTAGATCTCGCAGCTTTTCAAAAGGCGCAGACTGTAAGAACTTTTAGGCCTTTGCTGCTGAAAGCATTAAGGACTACAAATTTAAAAATTGTTCAATCTGTTCTGAAGTAATTAAGCTATGAAATGCCCACTCTATATTCCGTTTATCGAGTGTATAAATAAACAATCAGAACTGGCAAATAAGAGGCCAAAAGTGCAGACTGTTGACTCGTTCACGTTGCCTCTGTATCTCTTTGTCTATGTGGGTATTGTTGTGCATGGGCTATGCTACATGCTACTGTTCCTCCTGCTGCTGCTGCTACTCCTTGCCCGGTCTGCGGCTGCTTTTATCAGTTTTGCGCTAAGCCAGTCAGCGGCAACTGTCGGCGAGCCAGGGAAGCCACGAACTAACTAACGACAAGCCCGAACAAACCACTTCCACTGTCCCTGCCCACAACCCATGAACCACATGAACCTTATTTGTTGGTTTTAATAATTACATAGCACAACGGCAGCAGAGACAGCTGCAGCAACAACAGCAACATCAGTGGTTACTGTGATATTGCGCTCTTTAATATGCCAGGCCAGACTTCAATTACACACGTAGGTAATGGCCAACTGCGAGCTGAGACTGACGGACTGGCCGGGAGCCAGTGTGGGGCAGTAGCAGGAGCAGCATCAGGCAAGCTCCATTAGCCAAGGCAAGTGTGAGAGCGGCAGTGCGGCCAGACCGAACACGATGACAGCTGAATCATCTGGATTAATGCCGAATTTTAATTAGTACAACGTGCAGGCAGAATGAACGAGCGAACAGACAGAAACAGAGACAGGGAGAGACAGAGAGGGAGACAGAGAGAGAGAGAAAGAGAGAGCGAGGGGCAGAAACGTACTGGCAACGAGTGAGTTAATCTTTTGGTTTTCGCCCGCACGTTTTGAGTTGCCCTACGCTTCCGGCACGAAGCTCGGCTCGACTGCTGCCTTCTCCTCCTGCCTGCCTCAGCCTACTGCCCGCCTTCTCCTCCTGCCTGCCCGCCTGCCTTATCAGCGTTCTTGCAGCAGGCTTAAAAACGCAACCAGGCGCAAGTTTTGGTCGAACTGTAGCTGCGGTAAACATATGTCAGTGGCTGCCCCAATCCTCCGGCTTCTTCCCTCCACTTTCCCCCCGAAACCACACGGACTAATAAGCACGCATCATATGCATGATTAATTAGTGGAATGAAATGTTGCTCCAGGTGGTGTTTTTGCGCCTCCCGCAGCAGCTACAGCAGCAGCAGCAGCGTCGCCTGTCAAGCTGTCAGTTTATGCCGAGGCTCCTTCGTTCGTCTACCCGTCTCCAAGCTGCTGTCTTCTCTGTTTGTGACGTCTGATAAGCTGGCAGGCAAAAAAACATACAAACACTGACACTCAAACACACACACAAGGTGGACGAAAAAAGAAAATAACAAGAAAAATAAGGGAAAAACTCACAGCAACGACTCAAGTTTTACACTCACTTTACACGCTGCAAAACTTATTTGCAAGATGAACGATATCGCTCCCATTTTGTGGGGGGGGAGTAACTGTTGCTTAGCTGACAAGCACCGAGACACAGTCTTACAGTTAACATTGGACTCCAAACACAACATTCACCGTACGACTATGTCACGGTAATTGAGCGTTCTCTTTCCTTCACATTCACTTGCACTGCGCCGCGTCTCTCTCTGTCTTTTTGGGGCATCCTTTTGGCATGATGATGATGGCGGCACTTCCTGTCTGCTAGTTAGCACACAACCTATACCCTGCCCATACCCTACAGCCTACACCCTGTACCCGTGCACACCGCACATTGTCGGTCACCTGCTTATTGATTGACGCGGGTAATATGTTCGGGGCGAAGTCTTATCAGTCGCACAATGGCTGCGGCGCCATGTTTTGTCGTTGTCATCTATATATCCTGTGCGGCAGGCAGGCAGGGCGCTAGAGGGGGAGGAAGGGTAGAAGACTGTACCGCTTGTACCTTGTAATGCGCAGCCATCTATCTTGTCCCCCATGTACAGCGTGCTGTCAAGCGCAAATCATTCAATTTTTGATGCCCCGCCATGTAGCCCGAAAAAGAACAGACCCGCACACACACACACACACACATCTGCACACACACCCACAAGCTCGCACACAGCCGCAACTGACTAGAGTAGAAAAAGGAAAAAAACTATCAAATTTCGAACAATAGCCGAAAAAGGCAAAAATCTCGCTTCGTTGACAGCGACAGCAGCAGCGGTTGCTGCGGTCTTGCTTGCTTGCAAATCAGCTTATTATTTTGGCCAAACAAACCGCACACACCACAAATTTCCGCTCCCACTCCCTCTCTCTCTCTCTCTCTCTTTGTCTCTCTCTCTCTGTGCTTGTGTGTGTGCATTATGCACTTATCTGCGCCATCTATCTGCGGTGCGTCGACTTCTTCCTGTTGCTCAATAGACAAGCGAGTTTGCCGAGCGCTGGCAGGGGCAGAAGGCATAGAAATCAAGACAAGCAGCAGCGCACAGGCAAACCACACACACACCCACACACAACCCTCACACAGCCATAGCTCACACTCGCTGCCAGCCATCTTTGTTTCCCTCCCTCTCTCTCTCTTGCGCACGCTTTCTAGCTACGCCTGCTGGTTAGGCAACACTTTTTTCCTAGCCATATTTTCAGATTTTCTTTGCTTTTTACAACATTTTATTATTATATCACACACTCAACACTTTGGCGCAGTGTCAGTGTCGGTGTGTGTGCCTGTGTGTGTTTGCGGTTTGGCTTTGTTGCATTTGATATATGTCTGTGTATATATTTTCATTCAATTTCAGCTAGAGAAACAACAAACGCAACGGCACAAAGGATGCCATAACTCAGTTTTCTAACAAGTAAACTAATTATTTCTTGACTTTTTCACACACACATCTATCTATCTATCTATCTCTCTCTCTCTGCATCTGTCCGTCTCTGTCTCTGTCGTGTGTGCGTGCGCTCTGCTAAATTGCAAAATAATGTACACACTTGGCGTTGTAATCGCTATTGTTGTTTGGATGTTGCTGGAACAGCCTCTAACTGCTTGTTCATGCCATGCTGCTTGTTCATCATCATCATCAACTGCGACGGCGACGGCAACGGCAACGGCAACATAAGCCTGTACGTGTGTACACACATCTACATATGTGTTGTGTACACAGCACTCACTCGCACTCACGCACACACTCGCACTGGCAAGTGCTTGTCTTGTCTTTCGCCTTGCGCCTTGCGCAATTAACGCATTCACAAATGAAGAGTGTCAAGGCGAGCCTAGCTGCCTGTCTGTCCCACTGTTCCACTATCCCACTGTCTCTCTGTATCACCTTCCCCCACTCTCTCAATCTCTGCTCTTTCCATCTCCCTGGCCATTAGCAGCTTCAGTTTCGCCGAAAACTTTTTGCAGCTAGTTAAAATGCCTGCTCAATTTTGTGTTTTTTTTTTTTTGGCTTCTCTCTCTCTCTCAAATGGAATATTGCACAGCTCTAAGTGCATTTTCAAAAACAAAACAAAAAACGAAAGAAAAGTAGAAGCTTAGGGACTGATTATAATTTGGCCAAAGTGGAGCCATTAAAAAGTTGTGACCTATAAGTAGCGCAGAGAATTCTTTGCAAATCTCCAAAGTGTCGTTAAAATATTTTCCAATATTTTTGAAGTAACAGCAAAGAGCGATAAGCGCATTAAGAGTGCCTAAAGTCAAAGCTGTATTGGAAAATATTGCAAATGTATGAGAGAAAGATTTGGGATTATAATAAATAAATACATAGACAAATCACAGAAAATGAAAGAAAGAATTTTAAGAGCCAGAGATATTGTATCAATATAAAAGAGAAGAAAATTTAAAAAATTCTTACAAGAATATTTTCAAGTAGTTTTAGCTTACTTTCATATGCTTAAACAATATCATACAAAGCGCTATAAATATTTATATAGTGCAATTTCGAACTCTATCAAGCCTAATATTATTATAACAATAATGAATGAAAATATAGAAGAACTGGTTTGTGTATACCCTCATTAATATAATAATACAATTTACAAAATGAGCATATAAATATCTCAGGGAAATTTAGTGAAATTTCATGCATATTTTTATAAAATATCATAAAGAAATTCAACAAATATTGCGAGTAAATATTGTCGCTTCACACACTATCAATCTTAATGTTAGGGATGCCTGCATAATTTCCTTAGATTGCGTTAAATGCGAGCCCAAAATGATATCGAATATATCAAATAACTGTGCGAATCGTGCCATAATCATCATCAAGATAAAATTTTCATTATTCATGCGAAAAGGTGGACAGAAGCTACTCGATTCTCTCGCCACGCTGCCATTAAAACTTTGGCCAATCTTGCATGGAGTTGCCATAAAAATGCTACCCAGAATAGCTGACATCGTTAGCTTTAAACTCGATTTGATGGGGCGAGCTGGTCGACCACACCTTTTGCTAGTAGTTTGCCGACAGAATGGTCTGGCGGAGAGAAAGAGAGAGAGGGGGGGGAAGAAAAAAAGGCCAAGAGCGCCTTGAAATTAACTTGCCACACTGTGCGCCTCGCCAAGACACGAGCCTCATAACGAGCCTATTTGCAATGCTGCCCCTGAGTCTAGCGACGTCGTTGTTGTTGTTGTTGCTGTTGCTGCTTGTGTAATATTTATGTAAATTTGCCCCGCCCCGTGATAAAAATTGAAAGGCGTAATGGTTTGTTGCGCCAGCCTACTTTGCATATGACGAACAGCGTCGCCTCTCTCCCGCTCTCTCCCTTTGTGTGTGTGCATTACGAAATTGTTCATTATGTACACACTGTGTACAGTTTGCTGTCTCTGTGTGTGTGTGTGTGTGTTGGTATTGTATACAAATGACATCAGGCATATTAGGCGCTATAATCGAGTGGAAGAGAATTATTTTGTGTGAACTAATTGCATTAGTGACGTTCAATTTGACGCCGGGCCCAGTAGAAAAGTGGAGAGACGCCAATTGTCACACAAAGAGCAAAGGCAAAGGCAACAAAACAGAGAGAAAAAATAGCAGGAGGCCTGCCTTTCTCACTCTCTCCCACGTATTATTTTATTTTAGTTTCTGCTGTTGTTTCGGTTTTTGGTTTAGGTTTTCAAACGAGCGAACTCACCCATCTCATAGAGATGTTTGTTGATTTTTGTGTTTTGCGCCCTTTGCTTTGTGCACCGTTGCCTACTTTCAGGCGCAGTCAACCAAAACCCGTGCCTGCCTCTGATTTGGGATATGGACTATATATAAGTAGAATAGTAGGGGAGACATGGGACACGGGAAACGGGACACGGGTCATATAGTGCACCCCCACGCGGTATATGACGGGATAACCGTATATGATATTCCTGACCCAAACGTTTGGGCACACAGTACCGTATGTCGGGCTTGGGCAATCATGTGAATCGAGCTCTTTATAATTTGCAAAACTATGCGAGTCACTACATTTACGTGTGTGTGTGTGTGTATTTTTCCCTACTCTTTCTTGCCTGCCTAAGCGTAGTCACACATTACCATTTCGCAAATGTTCTAGAGTTTCACTTTTTCGAACCCAACATTAAATTAAATAAAGTGTATTTCGTATTGATTTAGCTCAATTTACATTTTGACTTAAGCTGGGGACTAACAAGATATAAGAGGGCAGAAATAAAATGCCACGTATTATAGTAATATTATGCGAAATCTAGGGGTAACTATGACAGCGGAAGCAATAAAATTTCTTTTTTTTTCTTTTATTTTAAACAAGTAAGAACGGCTACAGTCAAGTTGAAACTGTAAAGGTCGATAGTTTTTCCATATATTAATAATTTGTGTTTCTTTTATGTTCCTAAACACATATAGTTATCGTTTAGGAGTTACACGCCAAAAGAGATCTAACTGGCTTTAAAATAACGCTAGCAAATCGATTTTGCTCACAAAATTTGAAAACTCAAGCTCTATAAATCTCTAAGTTATACGCGTTCGTACAAACACAGAGACAGATAGACGTAAAGCTAGACTTAAAGACAGGCAGAAAAGGCTAAATCGACTACATCTATGAATTAAGAACATATAAGATTTGGTCTTTCTTCTGTTGCATAACTTATCGATTTCAGAGTATTTCGAAATTGTAAAGCTTTTATTTCCCAAACTCAAAGGAAAGTCAATTCCCTTGCCTCAGCTGGCTTCTAATTTATTGAACACACGCCTCTACGCACGCCTTATCTCATGCGGTTCGACCCCCTGTGTCTAACTACGTGCCCCTTGTGGCAGCATGTGGTTTGTGCCACATGTGCGTGCAACAGTCACAGCCAAATGAAATAATCTTACATGTCGTTGACACATATCTGCCCCGAAAATGTCTGGGCCACTTTTGGGGTGTCCAGTTGGTTTTGCTTACCTGTAGACGATGAGGTGCCACATGGGTTGCGTAGTAAGGAAGAGAGAGAGAGAGAGAGAGAGAGAGAGAAGATACATGGGTTAGTTTAGTTATTTTCTAAGGGTAATACTAGATATATATAATCGCACGCATTAGGTGAGCTAAAAAAGAACTGAAAAAGGCGCAAAAACATTTTTGTGGCAAGCTGTGGCTGCGTTTTTAAAGGCAATGCAATTAGTTAACGGATTTTAGACACACACACACACACATATATATAGTAATACAAATAGACATAGGTATCTAGAGATTTGTCAGTGTTCCGTTTGGGTCTTGGTCGTTTCTCTGGCTCACCTGATGTCCCGAGCATATGGAGCCATTGGGCACGCGCACACGAAACGGACTATGCACGGGGCAGGAGGTGCGCGGTCCCCAGCGCGACGTTGCGGCCTGCTGCAGTGATAGCGCCGAGCTGCAGGGATTGAAGAGTGCCGGCGGCGGCGGACAAGGCGGCGCCGACATGCTCAACGAGCTGAGACCGCTCATGCTGCGACAATGTCCGCCAGCACCGAGCATGGCAACATCAGCAGCCGCACACTGTTGCTGCGCTGTTATTGGTATGCCCTGACCGCTGCTCCCGACACCGCTGCCGCTCATGCCGCTGCTGCCACTGCTGCCCCCGCCGATCACACTCCCGCTGCCACCGCCGCCGCCGCTGCCCCCCAACAGCGACATGTGCGAGCCGCAGCCACCGGACATCAACGATTGTGATGTTAGCCCATGATGCTGGCACATGCCCCCAACAATGCCCGCCGATGGTGTCACGCCCGCTCCAGACCATTCCCGTGACGATGCTGCCGCTGATCCAGACGCCGCCGCCGCTGCTGCTGCTGCTGCTGCCGCCGCTGCAGCCTGTGTGTCACCGCCTCCGCCGCCGCCACAGTAGTGATCCACGGTAAAACTGTCTTGGCTACCAGAGCATTGCAATCGATGCGGTGGCGGTGGCGAGGATTGGCGCGAATAAATGTTGTTGTCCGTTCCACGTGGTGTTGGCGCTTAGCGATTTGGATTTGATATGCTGCCGTTGCCGGGATCACGGCTCCAGTTGTTGCTGCAGTTGCTCCTGCTAGGGTTGTCGTGTTGCTGGGCGTAGCTGAGTATGCTGTGTCTGAGCTGCGACAACTCTAGTGGCATCTCACGCGTGCTTACGCTCTCGCTCTCTCTCTCTCTCTCTCACACCCTGTATCCCTATCTCTTCAACACTCACACGCACACAAACACACGCTGCAGCATGTGCGTGTGTGTATTGCGATAGTTTATAGCACTTGCTATAAATTTATGGCGTGCAGCAATGCAGCTCAAAATTATTGTTTCCTTTAATTGATTTATGTGTGTGTTGCTCTCGCTTCCTCTCTCGCTCTCTTTCTTTTACTATATCCCTCTCTCTTTTTATGTGTACTCTTGCTGTGCAGTGTTTGTTTATTTAATTATTTTATTATTGTTGTTGTTGTTGTTGGTTTTTGCTTGAATTTAAGTTATTAAACATCACAATTGGTTTTTATATTATTTAAATTATTGATTTAATTAATAGTTAATTAATTATTACAATTATTTACTTTATTTAACTGTATTTAATTGCTGTGCTCGGTTTTTCTTTGTTTGTTTAATTTGTTTAATTATTGTGTAAATTTCACTATTTAGTTTCGCTTGAATTTAGTTTGCAAATTTTGAGTTGATTTTCTTTTTTTTTTGTTTTGTTTTTGGGTTTTTTTTAGCATGCGAGTTCTGCAAAAGAAAATCATTGAGAAGCTCAAAATTAAACGAAATCTATAGAGAAATTAGGGGGAGCAAAGGCGGTCGAAGGGCGCTGGGTTAGGAGACTGTAGGAATGGGACACAATATGTTCATCTTTTATCAGCATTGCCATCTCAATACTCAAGCTAGGAAAATCAAAAAAAAAGTTTCAAAAAAATAAAATAATAATAATAATATTCAAAGTGCCTACGATTCGCGACTTTTAATTAAGCCCAAGAAAAAATTTAATTTTATGCGCTCAAAGAAGATAAGCACGGGGACAGTGGACAGAGAGAAAGGGAGGGCGAAAAACAACAAAATAATAAGCGAAAATACCCATGGGATGAGCGCTATCTAAATTGGTTGAGCGACCAGTGAAAATCGTTTGGGGAAAAGAAACCCAGAAAAAAAAAGAAAAAGAAAAACAAACTCGAAACAGACACGCAACATAAAAAAAAACGTAGAAGAAAATTGAGCAGCCACCCCTTATAAACTGCTACTAGTATTTATGCTAAATAGTTGCCAGCGACTTTGTCGAATTAAATTAAACGGGAATTGTGAAATGCTTAAATAATGCGCGGTAGAAAGCACTCTCTATATATAACATCTACAAAGTTGTTGGGCAAATACAAGAGGGCTGAGCGTAGTAGAGTGCCCGGGGATGTAGAATGGGTAGAGGGGCGGACGGGCACACAAAAGGTGCCGAAATGTTTGTTGTTTCGCCTTCGCGCATCCGTTTGCCACACACATTTCGGGAATGCTAATGTGGCGACTCTGTCGCTTATGCACCTTAATTGAATGGCAGAGACAAACGTGCCCGAGATGAGGTATAGAGTAGGAGGAGGAGTTGCCTCACGCCGCGCGGAGGGGGGAGGGGCAGGCAGCTTTGCGGCACAACATACGCGTATAAAATAACCAAATTCAATTCATAAAATATTCAACGACAAAGAAAACAAAAAAAAAGAAATAAAATAAAAATACCAAAAATAAAAATGAAGAAGGCGTAGTACAAAAAAAAACAAAAAACAACATGAAGGCGCAAGAATGCCAGCAAGAAGAACAACAACAACAACTGAAGAGATGAGCAAAACGAGTACAGAAATTTTCATACAGCGCCACCTCTCAAAAGCGAAGTTAGCCAAAAGAACAGAAAATGTTGCTCAAGTCTATAGAGACGGCAATCTCTGTGTTTGTCTGTCTGTGTGTGTGTGGGAGAGTGTGTGTATTGTGAGTGAGTGTGTGTGTGTGTGGTGGGTGGGTATTGCAGTTGGGCTGAGACCAAGTAAATGATACCAAACACTTTGTGTGTATTAGTGCAGTGTGCTATTCTGTGTGTGCCTGAGTGTGTATAGGTGTGTGTGTGTGTAAAGGTGTGTGTGTCTTGCTGTGTGTGCAAGTATAGGTGTGTGTGTGTGAGTGAGTGTGCCTGTATAGGTGTATATACACACATTTTTTGATAAGGCAAACGTAGACGGAAATGGCATAGGAAACGGAGGCAGGCAACGCCGTTGGAAGGGGGGAGCAGGGCAGAGAATGGCAGCTTCTACAGAAGGAGAGGGGGGGGGGGGGGTAAGGGTAGCTGCGCGACCAGGAGGGGGCAGCGGCTGCTGCTGTGCTTGAGCCAAGGCAGTGAAGTGAACGAAATTTGTGGAGTGTATAGAGAGATGGTACAGATGAGACTGGGCAAAAGGAAGGGAATAGGAAGCTAGAAGGGGCGCGGGCGGGGAGCGCACGGGCAGACGGCTGCCGAGTGTGGGCTGTGGGGGAGATTTTGGGGAGTCAGCAGGTGTAAGAGGGGGTTGCTACGGCTAGCTGAATCGGCCTGCTGCTCGTACTTACTGCAAAGTTGTTGCTGTTGCTGCTGTTGCTGTTGTTGTTGTTGTGACCGTTGTTGCTGTTGTTACTGTTGCTGTTGTTGTTGTTGTTCTTGTAGTTGTTATTGCTATTTTATTTGTTTTCTTGTTGTTGTTGTTGCTGTTGTAACTCGTTGCTGCCGCTGCTGCTGTTGTTTTGTTTGCCGCTTGCTGCCAGTTTAATTTTATTGAAAGTATTTGCAGTTGTTGTTGCTGTTGCTATTGTTGTTTTTTATGCTTTTATCAATAAAATTTGCAGTCTTAACAGTTATTTTCTTTTAGTTTTTCAGCGAGGGTTCCTCGACAGTTTGCACTTGCTGCAATTGTAGACCGCACAGTGTGTAAAATAAACCAGCTGCCGCAGCTTAATCCGATTTCAGCCACACTCACACACTCACACACACACACGCACACACGAGCGAGACAAACACGAGTGAAATGCGATTAATTTGATTCAATTTGCAGCACGTTTCAGCTTGCCACAATCTCAACTTGCCTCGCCGTGTCGTGTGTCGTGTGTCGTGTGTCGTGTGTCGTGTCCCGTGTATCGTGTGTCGCGTGTGTGAGAATGAAAATCATTGATAATCATTTTGGTCAAATCGATTTTGCGAATTGCGGTTCGATTTGCAGCCTTGGTTAGCCTGGTTAGCAGCAGCCACAGCAGCAGTAGCAGCGGCAGCAGCAGAGACGCGACGAGAGACGCTGCTGCGGTTGTTGCTTCCAAGGCACGAAGTCGTCGTCGTCGTCGTTGGCGTCGCCGTCAATGACAACGACAACGCAGCGGCAACACGAGAGCAGCACACTTGGCTCGTGGCTCGCGCGACTGCAAATCGTGCCTCTCGATGTACGAACAACTCCCACACATACACACACGCACGCACGCACACACACACACACACACACACACACGCACGCACGCACACAACAGCTCCGGTTTTCTGACAATATGCAAAAAATCAGCAGCAGCAGCAGCAGTGGCAGCAGCAGCGAGCTAAAATTCAATGGCATGAAAAAGTCGCCAAAGGGCCGGGTGTGTGCGTGTGTGTGTGCGAGTGTGTGTGCGTGCGTGCCTTGACAACGATTTGCCTTGAGTTGCGATTTTGCTGTATTTTTTTGTTCTTCTCTCGCGGCTATGTGTAAAAATCAATTTGAGTTGAAAGTTTCTTGTTTTTCGTTTTTGGCTTCGCTTCAATTTTCTGTTGCCTACTTTTTTGGGCAGCTGCAGTTGAGTAACTATTGCGCTCGCTTCTGTTGCCTACTTCTCGGGGCTGCTGCAGTTGAGTAACTATTTCCCTCGCTCTCTCCCTCCCTCTCTCTATCTCTCTCTGTCTCTCTGGCTCTGGTTGCGAGCAACTTTTGTGCACTTGCTGTTTAAAATTAAAAAGTTTTTCTCGCTCGCTTGTTTTTCATTCTCGCAATTTTCCTCGCTGTTTTTCACATGCTCAGTTTTAGTTAGCGCCGTATGGCAAAGCGAGGACGACGACGACGACGACAACAACGACGACCAGGACGAGACCAGCATGAGGATGAGCCCGATATGTGGCTCACACACACACACACACAAAAACACACACACACGCAGCAGTCGTCGCTGTGTGCTGCTTGTACTGTATGCTGCTGCTGCCTGCCGTTGCTGCTGCTGCTGCTGTTGTTTGTGCTGCTGCTGCTGCTGCTCTCGTTGTGTACCCGTCCTATCCAGGCAAGGGCTCGCGTTATACTGCCACAGTTCCAGCCAGCAAGGTGCACAATTATAGACTGAACTGCCAGTTATCAGCAGCAGCCGCACAAAGCTCTCCCAGCTGAATATGACAGTCAGCAGCAGCAGCAGCAGAGGCAGCAGCGACGGCAGCAGCAGAGCAGAGCAGCAGCAGCGGCAGAGCAGCAGCAGCGGCAGCTTTTCACCTAGCAATCAATTTCCGGTGCAGATGGCAGCTTTATGTGTGCGCTGTGTGTGCGTGCGAGCGAGATAACTATACATGCTTAGTTTTAAGCTGCCCGCTGAGAGGAGAGAGAGAGTGGGTGGCAGATGCTGCGCTGGAGTAGCTCTGCTGCTGCTGCTGCTGCCGCTGCCGCTGAATCTGTGCAGGCTGCTGTGCAGCACATGCGCAGTGCCGCACACTATGCGTCACACTGTGCGTGTGTGAGTGTGTGTGCGCCAGTGTGTGTGAATCTGTGTGAGTTGCTTTCATCTTCTTTTTTTGTGCGCTTTTCATTTCTTTTCTTGTAGGCAGCGTACTATAGGCATGCGCTGCCTGCGTCGCTGCCAACTGCGCTGCTATTTGTCTAGCTGGCAGCAGGCAGCAGGCAGCAGGCAGCAAGCAGCAGCAGCAGGGGTAGGGGCGCAGGGAAGCCAGGGGGACTGGCGAAAATATTCGTAATTTATGGCGCAATGTCTGCGCCACGTAGTCGTTAACCCAATCATCGCCGACGTTGCCCCGTCATCATCGTCATCAGCAGCAACAGCAACGACAGCAGCAACATCATCATTATCGGGCTGAGCAACATCATCAGCTCGCTGAGCATCAGCAGCAGCATCAACGAGTTGCCCAGCTGCCCAGGCGGATGCTGTAGATGCTGCTGTTGCCGTTGTGGCTGCTGTTGCTGCTGCTGCTGCTGCTGTGGTCGCATTGCTAAATCATGCCAACGGGCATGGTCCAAACTAAAGTAGGTGACTTGTGTCCACACACTCACTCTCTCTCTCACACACACACACACACACACACACACACACACACACATAGAGGCCCAATCATAGGCACTTCTTATTTGACAACCGCATGCGGGCAGCTACTACCAACGTTGCTGCGAAAGGAATCATGGCCAAAAGGAAAGAATGCCGAACGCCGCAACCTAATTACTTGTGGTCTAAGCTGCCCAGTTGCGGCAGGAATGTGCAAACACAGTCAGTGCCAGATAGCAGCATGCCAGGCCCGTCCTTCCCACTCCCACTCCCACTATCTCCTCTTGCCACCCTGCTGAGCTATGGAATCTGTGCTGAAACACAGCAAATAATTATGGCATGTTTGTGCGCGCAGAGCCAGAGACAGACAATCGATTGATTTACAAGGACAACAAGCGCCCTTCTCACCCACTCCACCACCTCCCCATCCCTGTCACGTTTAATGCGCAACATAACAGGCTTTTAATTAATGCACAATAAAGTGCAGTGCGGCGTGTTGTTCCGCGTCGAGTGGCGAATACATTTGGAGCTCAAGGTTTCTACAGCTGCTGGTGCTGCTGCTGCTGCTGTTTCTCGCAGTGTAGGTCAAGGCCTGAGCACATGCAGGGCATGCAGTGCGGGGCCGGGATGGCGTCTTACTAGTACCATAAACTATTAACATAAAGCTCGGTCAAAGAGCAATTTGGTAACAAAGTGTCGTCGCTGCCAATAGAATTCACTTGCTGCCAACACGACTGCAACGGCAACGGCAACGATTACCGTAAAACTCTGAGACATGACGACATTTGTGTGCGTGTATGTGTGTGTGGCAAAAAGGGGCACGCTTAATGTGTCAGTGGGCCGGGCCGGGGCGGGCCGTGGCCGCAGCCAAGCCATGTGTCCGGGCCAATTCTCGTCAGGTGAGGCAAATTGTTGGGCTGTGAGGCAGTTAGCCTGCTTGCTTGTTGACACGTTTAAATGTCGGCTCACACACACACACACGCATAATTCTTTTGCCCTGCTGTGTATCTTGGCCAAATCACACTCACAAAAACAAGTCGAAGCAACGTAATAAAGCTGATAGCGTGCAGAGGCTGCTACAGAAAGGGGCAGCCGGGTGTCAGCTCTATTGGCCCGTGGGCCCAGACAGTCGTCAGGCCGAATAAATGCAAATTCAATGGCCATTTGTAAATTGATTTTGGCATCATCAAGACATCGACAACAGCAACAACTGGCAAACAGACAAACAGACAAACGAACAAACAGTCCCCAATTGCCCCCAAAAATGTGTTGCAAACACATATCTCAGCCAACTTTATGCGATTTGTTGTGCAATTTGATTTCGATTAGTGTGAAAAAACTGAAAGCAAACAAAGTAAGTTTGCAGACACATTACGTAGCTTATCGCTAAACGTATATACAATTAATTATGCAAAGTATGTGCACATGTCAGCATATTCAAAAAAGTTGCGAGTAAATTTCCACAGTCCCCATAGACAAACCTCACGCAAAACACAGCACTCAAAAAGTCGATTGATGCTCTTCTATTTTATAGATTTAGACAGGCACAAGTGGGCGTGGTTGACTTTTAAAACAAAATCATAGACATGGCAATACAAACGAGTATTCCCATAAAATTAAATGGTTCTAGCTCGCCGAATACCAGAGTTCTAGGCATTATTATTAAATAGTATTAAAATTATTAATTTATGGGCGCAAAAAAGGGGCGTGTCCAAATTATAAAACAAACTTCAAGAAACTGTTATACCTGCAAGTGTTGTGCCCAAATCATTCGACTCCAGCACTTACAAGTCCCGAGATAGATGCGTTCATACAGACAAAAAGGGTTTAATCAACTCTGCAGTTGTTGCTGATAAGCCATGCTGTTGCAGATAACTTCTACTGCCTGTTACTCACATTTCGACAATCACAATATACCAAGAATTGTTCTTAAATCTAAAGCCTAAGCTGTTTCCGATGGCTGCACTCAAAAATAACAAAACTCTAGCCCATGTTTTAAGTCATAAGTTCTTAAATCCACTCAGACCAATATCACTTTTTTAGGGCCCCTTTAGATGCTTTTGCTCAGCCTTCATCTGCTGTTCTCAACCCTTTTTTTTTCTGCATCAATCATTGTATGTCTACTTCTTGGCATAACAACCGACTTCCCGCTGCCTACTAGAATCCTTACCCATCCCTTTTTTTATTAGCGACTTCTCTTTGAGCTCTTTTTCTTTAGTCCACTTTCCATTGCTTCTTTACTTCATTTACACCAACTCGTTTTCTGCTGTCCGCTCACTACGCTTTGCTGTCATATCTCAAAACAAGTAACCAAGGCGACAATAATATAGTGAACAATCTAGGGAGAAATCTACTGTTTTTTTACGGTTGACTTCGGTTTCTTTGCTGCTGTTTCCAGCATTTTATTTATGCATATTTCAGCTGTAAATTGTGCTCAATAAGATTCGAGAACAAAGCGAGCATAATAAGCCTTTCAATTATGTATGGAATGTACTATATATTCTTCTATATGATTGCTGCACACAAAGAAACTGGGCAACTGTACTGTAAAAGGTTTCAGCTGGCAATTCAAATATGTACTTGACATTATAAGTTGTATCTTTAAAGACAGCGAGCTGCTTTATGCATATGCATATAACAAAGTTGAGTAAAGGTTGTGTAAAAAAAAAGAGGAAAGAAAAAGAGGCAAGTTTTGAGTTGCCCCAAACGGGTAACTTTTTGCTTTAGTTATATTTATTATTACTCGAGAGCGTAGCTTAAAAGGCAAAAAGGGTTTTCTCTGCTGCCTGCTCTCTCTCTTCGCTCTCGACACTCGAAAACAATTACATAAAGCAAACTTCTTGGACATAAACACAGTTTTATTGGACTTAAGTATGCTTAGAGATGCGAGTTTTAGAGAGGAGCAACCACGTCAAATTCGCATTCATTCATAACAGATGAGAGTTTACGGGGCACCGCAATGCCGTCAGGATATCTAAATACGTGGGTGTGTTTAGATAGGTGTGTGTGTGTGGGTGTGTTTTGATAGGTGTGTGTGTTTATTGCATATTTATTGCTGCAGGCTAATAATTTACCTGCTGATGTAAGTTGTTGTAGTATCGCGTGATGTGCGGGGGCAAAAGTTCAGCCGTTTCCAGGCCAATCCATTGAAATACGCTAAATTGTGGCGTTGTTGTTGTTGTTGCCGTTGTTGTTGCCCATGTTGTTGTGGATACACTGTCGCAGCAGCAGCAACAACAAGCATCCGCATTCTCCTCATCTTCGACCAATACGACGACGTCCATTGCCATTCAACACCCACACACACGTATACGCACACGCAAACGCACACGCACACGCACAAGCACACGCACTCGCACACCCACACACACTGGCCGATTTGCTATGCTAATTCCTTCGACCCACTGCCCGCCAATTCTAGCCGTTTTATAATTTGTTGGCTTTTTTTTTATTATAGTGCGCCGCATTTGAATTTAAATTGAGTTATAGACGCCGCCATCGCCCCAATTTATGAGCCGCGAACGCGACGCGATGTTGCCAATGACAGCAGCTGGCAAGGGGGAGGGGGGGAGGAGCGAGCAGAAGCGGCAACAACGACAGCAGCAGTTGCCCTTTTGTCAATTGCTCCCATGTGGCTTTTGCCGCCAAACACGTGGCCTCCGCGGCCTGTGCCAGTGCCTGTGCCTGTACCTGAGCCTGCCCTGAATCTCCACTCTCTCGCTTGTCGCTGCCACTGGAGGTTAATGCGGAAATTCGCGCGTAATTGGCACACTGACACGACACTACACTACACTACACTCCTCCAGAGACAACTTGGCGCATTTACGTTCACGTTCGTTCGCATCTGCATCCGTATACGCTGCTACCGCGCTCTCTCGCTCACACTAATTGGGTCAAGCGAATGGAGCGACACGGAGGCGGCGAGTCACTTGAGAAATGGAGACGCAACGCAACTTGGCTTGGCTGTGCCTGTCTTGACTTGGCTTGACGAAGGTTTCGCGGCGTATTCCCCGAGCTTTCTTTAGGCAATCCTTTCAGGAGTCGGGGCGAGGATTGGCAGCGATTCAACTGGGAACAAGTCGCAGAAGTAGTCGTAGTCGTAGTCGTAGTCTCCTAGTCGCGAAATCGCTCGTTAGGCGCCTCTTTTACACATCACTTGGCAATTGTCAAATAAATCCAACTCGGGCCCGGCATGCGCTCGCGTCCCGATACTCCTTCGTTGCTTCCACGTCCACGTACGCGTTGCACGTCGTTCCTTCGCTCCTCGTTCGTTGTCGTCCCTCGCGGCGACTGCGCCGCAAACTAAACTGAAATTTGTGCGCGCTTTTTTGTTTAAGTCAATCACGGATGCTCGGTTGGTTTGTGCAACGCACACACACGCACTACACTCTCACACACACTTTAACACGCTCACAGGCACTCACCAAGTGTGCGTGTGCGTGTGTGTGTGTATATGTATTTGCATTGCCCCTGCAGCTACACTTTGGCCAACGATTGCGCTCGCTGCACTTTGCAGCGCACAGTCAAGAAAGAGAGACGCAGCGAGCTAGCCAGCCAGAGAGAGAGAAAGAGATGGAGAGTGAGCGAGAGAGTGGGAGAGACTCGTATGCATCGGTATGCGTAAGTGCAACAACGAGCGCGAGCGTGAGAGAGAGAGTGAGAGGCGCTGTGTAAGTGGGATTTGCAGCGGATGGATGCTTGCACTGCGGCCGAGGCCTTTACAATAGTTGTTGTTTTCAACTAACGCCCACCCAAGCACGCCCCGCTCATCCACACACCCTCTGCTGCCTGTACCCCTCTCCTCCCCCGCCCCCTTACATACTATGTACACAGCATTAACACATTCGCTCATTGCTCTCGTCGAGCCTGCGTTTTGTGCAGTTGTTCATAACGTCTGTCATTTTTATCCATCTTCTTCGCCGTTTTTTCTTCTACATACCCTACACCTCCCCTGCCCAACCCTCGCTCGACCATATTTTTTGTGTGCCATGAATTTATGAAAATGAGTCGCTGCCACCAGAGCGCAGCTTGCGTCACACAAAGCGCGCCAGAGAAAGAGAGGAAGAGTGAGTGAGAGAGAGACAACTGGACGGTGGGACACATGGACAGTGTGGCACAGTGGGACAAGCTATGGGTTGGATGGAAGACAACGTTCGACACAGCCCGATAGACAACCAAAATAGGGTTTTGAACCTAGCGAGGCTGACTAGTGGATACCCTGTATTAATATTATTATAATTAATTTATTTAGAAACCTATAATTCACTATAAAGTAAAGTGATATTTTTTTTAAATTATTTTTTTCCATTTGGGCACATTGTTTTTTTTTTAAATTAATATTTAATAATAAATTAATATTTTAAAATTTAAAAAATTAGGAAAACCAAGTTAAAATTTAAGTCTGAATGTTTTTAGCCCTTTTTGAACTCATAAATAAATATAATATATACTAAACTCATACTATAAATAAAAATTTAATCTCTCAATTACAAAACACATGTAAAATCATTTTAAATTAATTGAAACCCAGCCTAAGTCAAACCTCTGCATAACCGAAACTCTACTAAGTCTAAGCCTTTATCTATCGACCATAAAGCATTCCTATTTGCCGCTTTTATTAGATTTCGATAGTAGGTTAAGCCTACAAAGCCGACTACTTTGCGCCAACTAATATATTTATTAAGTACTGGATTTATCCATATGTCTATAGGAAGCACTCCATTGTTACATAAGCCCGTCGATTGTTGAATAAATAAATAGCTAAACACTCTGGCCAGCCATGCTGGGCACATGCAATTTGCGTAGGGTATTTGTGTGTATATGTATGGCGGGGGCGCTTGGGGGTGGGCACGGTACGGCATAAAGCTCTTCGCTGCTGGCGGGCAGCAAAAAGTGTAGTCTGCTTCAAGGAGCAATTAACGACAGTGGATGGCAGAGAGTTATGGCTTTCATATCACACACAGCCAGGCGCGTAGGCCAGTTGCACAAAAGTAGCCAAGCGTGTGCATACCCTGTAGATGTAGCTAATTATACAATATGTTAAACTATAGATATAGTGGGCTGCAATTGACTTATATTAGAGCTTGTTCCGCCTGTAAGGTCTATTTAAATTTAGTTTTTATCAGCTCGCGCCTTGTTTTGTAAGAGCGCCTGTTAAGCCAGGGTATTTACACATCGTTAAGGCTTAAGCTCATGCACCTTTTTCTCCTACTCTCTCTCTCGCTTTCTTTCTCACATTCTCTCAGTATCGTTAAATGTTTTTCTGCCCCTTTACGCGCGCTCGCCGCTGTCCTGTTGCAAATGTGTGGCACACGCCGGCGACGCGACGACAGCGACGGCACTTGAGTTCTCTAGCATACTTTTCTGCGCAAAAAGCCTTTGGGGAGGAACCACAGGCGCAGCTGCTGATGCCGATGCCACTGCCACTGCTGAGCCGCTGGCAACAGCAGCAACAACGTCCGAATTTCATTTAGGTTTATTCTGATTAAATTGTTTGTATTTTGGTTGCATTAGCAGGCGCAGTTTGTTTGTACACGTATTCGCCGAGTGTATATACATATATATGTGTGTGTATTCCCTTCTGGGTATATGTGTGTCCAGTTTGGCCCAAGGATTAGTGACTGCTGCCACGACGGGCGACTGGTCGTACGCCGTCCAGTTAAAAGTGCTGGCGCTGTTTGTTTGCCCAGTTAGGGCAGCTGCCTGTTTGCTGGCACTAAATACATTTCAAATTTGTTTTGGCTTATGCTAAAGCGAGCCATGTCCGAGCCGTCCATGGACCACAGATTGATATGACCACATGTTCAGCGCAGTTACAATGTGGACAATCATGTGCTTGAGAGCTCACAGCTTGCCACAAAATAAAGCCACAAATACATAGACATGTACATGTACATGCAGTATATACAAATACAATGCAATAAAAGGGAGGCGGAAGGATGGGGGCACTCACCTGCAAGTGCGGCGCAGCGAGCAGCTGCATCAGCTCATCCTTGGCATACTTATTGCCCACACCGACACCCACCGATGACAGCAGCTCCAGGACATCGCGACTGCGCGCCACAGCCTCCGCCGTCGGAGCTCGTCCATTGGTCGTGATGACCGACGAGCTGATGCGATCGAAGAGTTGCAGAAACTGTTGCAGCCTGCCATCGCGTAGCATATCGCGCAACACATCCGCATCGACATGCGCATCCTGCAGCGAATATATATCATCCAAGCAATCCAATATGCGCTGCACTGCCTCAATGCCAGCCTCCTCGTCGGCCCATTCGTCCGGTGCGCCCGCAATGGGCACTGCAAACAGAAAATTTGATATTAATTGGATATATTTAGGTATATATGTGCCCAGCTAACTTACTGTCCGCATCGCTGGCATAGAGCGGATCCATATTGGTGCCACCGGCAATGGCCTGCACGGCGCCCTTGAGCTTGCGCCGCGCATTATAACGCTTCAATTCCTCAACTGTTTCCGCCAGATGTGTACGCTGCAATTTATCGCGATCACGTATCCAGGGATGTTCTAGCACCTCGGTTATCGATAGTCTGTGATGTGGATTAGCTGCCAGCATTTTCATGACTAGATCTTTGGCATTTGCCGATATTGATTTCCATTCGGGCGCCTCGAACTGCATAAAACGGGACAAGAATTATGTTTTAAATATATATTCGTAAATTACACTCTGATTCGATTCTGACACTCACCGACAGCCGGCCGCGTGCTATCGACTGTTGCAGCCGCACGCCGGAGCCCAAGAAGGGCAGACGTCCCGACAATAGCACATGCAACATAACACCAGCACCCCAGACATCACAACCCTTGCCATACAGACGCCTGGTGACCACTTCCGGCGCCATATAGTGCGGACAACCGACGCGTCCGTGTGTTTCAATAGTCTCGCGCGTGCCCGGCAATTGTATTGCCGAACCGAAACCGCCCAGTTTAACCGGCGCCGAATTGTCCACTGTGGCCAGCAGAGCACAGGCGGGCCTCACATCCCTATGCAGTATATCGTTCTCATGGCAATAGCGTAATGCCTCCAGTATTTGCCGCATGTAGTGACTGCAAAACACAAAACATCAAAAAACATGCTAAATTAATTATGCACAGCAAATCATGATGAAAGCAACTAATTAGTACAGGTGCATTAGTAGTTCGAATTAAGAATTTAATATGTCGGCATTGTTTTACTCAATTTCGGGGGTTTCGGGTGAGGGGTGAGGCATGGAAAAGAGTTTCAAATAATACTATGAATTCATAATTATGCACAAAATGTTGCAAATATTCTTTAAAATACAATTTCATATCAAAACTTAAGCTTCTTAATTACTGCTATTTAGAGCTGTATTAAAATACTGATAGGCAGCTATTAATGCAACAGTTTACAGTGGAAATAATTCAGAATTTAAAAAGGGATCCCCCTTAAACTGCTTCTATATCACTTAAACTATTACAATATATTACGATTTTAAGCTCACATAGAGAGTAAAATATAACATGAAAAGAATGTTTGCTTATGATATGTTTCTTATAGGACATTTCACTAATTGAACTGACATTTTCAATCATTAATTTCGGTTCCTGAATTAGACTACATTCTTGTTTACTCAATGCAATTGAAACTCTTGCTTTTAATTAATTACAATCATGTTTCTTAAGCGATAAATTCAAACTACCCCTACAAATTGTGTAAAATATACCCTATTTGCATGAATTCTCCCAAAAAACTGCTCCAATAAACGCATTTTTACACTGTCAACCTGCCTAACTCAGTTAATATTCATCCGATTTTGTTCGGGTTAGTCATTTTGTCAATGGTTTATTGCCTAAATTGATTCTGCATACAAATTTTAATTGATTTGGCAAAACTTATTTTTTCAAAAAAAAAACCATGCTACCCCCTTACAAAATTTTCAATTTTTTTCAAAAATTTAAAAAACTAATTTTTCATACGAAATCGATAAAGCAACTAATAATTAGAATAAACATCCATTCCAAAACTGTTTGCCAACGAAATTATGGAAAATATAGCAAATAATCGCTATTTTCTTTAGATTTTCGGGTCTAAATTGAACAAATAGAGTTTGCATTACACAGGCCTGGCGGCTTATGCATACTTCCAAATTATTTCTTAACTTATTTACAAATTTAATCTACGTTACGTCGGAAAACTAAATATTTCATAGCCAACATATTTTTTTAATTTTCGAACAATTTGTGCAATAAATTAAACATAAAGTAATTTGTGCCATAATTGGCAATTGGTCGGTTGCCATGCTTACCAGGCCACCGCCTCGCTGTAGACAAAACCTGCAACGGCACGACGCACAACCTCAAAGCACAAATCGGAGCCTTCCATGCTGCAAGCAAAAGGAAATATTAAAGTGGCCCAAATACAATTGTATACATAGAAAGGGGTGTGTGTTACTCTCGGTGTGTGTGTGTGCTGTGTGGGTGTGTCGCCATTTGTGTTACACTTACAACTCAAAGACCATGTAGAGCATGCCCTCGGAACTGTAGGTCTCCAGCAGCTCGACGATGTGCGGATGCTTCAGCATGTGACATATTGTGGCTTCGCGTTTCAGATCTGAAATGGCGGCAATTAGTTGTGTTAGTTGAATTACATAACAGTTGCAGGGTTTCAAAACCCGTTCCATGATGAGATGCCCAAAATGTCTGACACCAGCTGCCCAACGAGCTCTAATGGACTTAACGCATGACTTATGGGCCAGGCTGCTGTCTGCCATGTATCATTTAGTCAATACTCGAGCCGTTTCGAGCCGCATTGCATTTTGAGCAATTTCTTTTTAATTGCCCAATTGGAGCAGTTGTAGCGGGAGCAGGAGCTCGAGCAGGAGCAGCAGCTGTCCCGTACAGCACGTGCGAAATTTTGCTACGCAATTAGTAGCAGTAAATTGTGTATAATTTGCCCAGATTAATTATAATTTATTCAGACTGAATTACGCTCAGGGGCAGGCTGGAAAGCAAGGTCAAGTTTGTGCATGATATTGGGTGAACTTACCCGCTGTACTCAGGCCAGGACTGGCCGTAAATTTGGCCACATCGACGATTTTGACAGCAAACTGCTGGTTCGACTCCCTGTGTATGCAACGTCGTACAATCGAGAAGGGTCCTCTGCGTAATGGCGAAACCACGAGAGGGAGCAATAGAGAGAAAGGGAGATAGAGAGAGGGAGAGAGTTGTGAGTAAAGATGCTTCAGCGATTTGTAGCTCGCTGTGCTCGTCCTTTGACCCTTGCGAGACGGCAACAAAGGATTGGCCCAGAGCGTTGGCGTTGGCGTGGATAGAATGTGGAGAAGCCGCATAAATATTAATGCATAATATAGCACTCGACACCAAAACTTGTTGGCCAACTTTCTGAAGCGCCTTCCACACCCATGCTAGTAAACCCACAAACCCACTCGACCAGCTTGGCCACATCAATTCGTCGACAGATGATGATTTAGTGCGTAAAAGCGTAAAACGCATAAT
The DNA here is from genome assembly GCA_018151445.1 of Zaprionus inermis. Lineage (NCBI taxonomy): Eukaryota > Metazoa > Arthropoda > Insecta > Diptera > Drosophilidae > Zaprionus > Zaprionus inermis. The sequence goes on along the minus strand of JAECXD010000640.1, from coordinate 763,892 downwards.
GAGCCTGCGCCTTCGCCTCCGCCTCCGCCTCCGCCTGCGCCTGTCCAGTGAAACTTACTTGCCAATGACCTCGCAGAGTTCGTAAACATCGTCAAAGAGAATTTCGTCTTCGGTCATTTTGAATAATTGATGAATTAATGCCTGTGCCCGTCTGGCTCAATTGCTTTCTCGAATATTGATGATCTGCAACCGGCTGCTGCTATGCGTGGGAACAGCCCCTGCTTCGCCTGCTGCCCTTGCTGCTCCTACTCCACCTGCAACCACTTTTGCGCTTTGTAAGTGTCTCTTCCTGCTGCCTTCCTGCCTGGGAGTGTGTGTGTGTGTGTGTGTGTGTGAGAGTGTTGCTTCGTTGTAATTGATTGCGTTGCTGCTGCTCCTGCTCCGTTTACAGATTCATTTCGTCACTTGTAGCCTGAAAAATGACACAGAAAACTTTTTTAATGCAATAAGCAGTGAAATCGAGAATAAACGGAAATTGAAATAGGCATTCATTAGGGCGTACACCCACTTCCACCCACTCTCACTTCATACACTCTGTCATACACTCACACATTCCTTCGCTTTCTTTCGCTCCCAATTGGCAACGTGTCAATCACAGGTGCCGTTGGTCCCCGAAACAAAACGCACCCAAATCAATTACAGCCACAAAATGCTTCGCTTGGACCAGCAAGCAGGATGTTTCACTGTCAACACTGTGAACGATGCGTACACGGGGATTCAGATACGAATTTGAATTTTAGTTTGAATTTCGCCAAACGGAAATGGTTTCCTGCGGTCCTCCACTCTGTGGTCCATCCGGCAACAACACTCCCCTCCCCCTGCCTGCCTTCCCCCTCTCGAGCAAATATAAAAAAGGTAAACAAGGCACTCAGCCAGTGTGCTACACTGTCCGACACAGTTGCGTGTCGCCAGCATAAACAATAGCTTCTAAATAGTGTCCCAAGTTTTTCTTCCCGTAACACACACTCACACGCAAACCCGGACACGGACACGGATACGGACATTCGTTGCTCTCCGTTTGCCACTCCAAAGTGGGAGAGAGAGAGAGCACGACAACGCTGCTGTCGGCGGAGAGCAGCAGCGCAGAGCGAACGCAGGCGCAAAGCAAAAAGCCCAAAAATTGTAATCGAAGGAAGCAGCGCTGGGTGGAGCGGGGGGAGTTGGGAGAGCCAAAAAAAAAAATGTGAAACGAACTAATAAGGAATAGCGCATATCCACGCCATGGGGACTGGAACACATCCGGGCAGCTCTACGCTCGTCGGGGGAGATTTATGCGAATGTGCAACAATTTACGGTGCACTCTGCTGCAACTCCCTCCCACTCGCACTCGCTCTCTCTCTCTCTCTCTTACTGTCTCTCTCGCACTGCCTGACTCTCTCTGGGAACACAGACCGACACAGGATCAGCAAGGACACATTCATATTTAATGCCACACGGAGCGCGCAATGGGCGCGGTATGGCTCGGGGCTCGGGCGAAGGTTTTACCTTGCTCGTCGTGTGCCGCCGCCGCCGCTGCTGCTGCTGTTGTAAAATTCCTTGACACTTTCAACTAGGCGACCTTACCACATACTCACACACATACACGCACACACAGTCACACACACAGACTCACTGGGAACTTTGCTTGTCGCGACAAGTGCCACCGCCTTCACAATTAAGAAATTGATTCTTTGTCTAGTATTTTTACAAAGGATTTGCATTGCTCAGCCGCTGCCAGCTAACATTGCCATCCACCTCATCCGCCCCCAATTCACACACACTCACACTCACACACACACACACACACACTCGTATATTTGGTGTTTTTTTTTTGTAGGTACAAACCCCTCCAATCATATCGCCGCACACCCGATTTTCTGCAGAGAATTTTAGATTTCAACCTGTGACATGTTCAATTATTTGACGCCAATTGCTGCACACGTATCACGCGATTGTTGTGCACATTAAGTAAATAATCTAATTGATTTAATATTGCTATTTATTAATTTATTTTAACTTAAAACAAACACGGCCCGTGAATTGATTGGCAAAGAACTGGTTACAACTGAGCTGGTTCGCGGTGAAAAGAACCGGAGGTGCCACTTGTTCGTTTATCGTGAGCGATGTGCGACAGTCAAGTGGCAGCATGACAACAAATCGTCGAAAGGGTTGCCAGAGCAGGCATGAAAATGTAAACAATAATGTGTTTCGAGCGATGTGGCAACACCGAGTGAGCGCCAAGCAGATTTATTTAAATCCAATTGGATTGCAAGTTGAAGATACTTGAGAAAATAAGAAAAATAGTTACTTTCATCTTCTTAATTTAATTGTAATTTCTTAATTTACATTTTAATATTTAATTTAATTTTTCTTTATTTCTTAATTTTAAACATGTGATTAACACTTTATTTGTGTTAATTTATTTCTTTAGTGCGCTGTTAACTAACAGCTCACTCAACAGTTGTTTGACGGTGCTTGAAAAAACATAGCGGCAACTCTTGCAGTGCGTTTTAATGCAAATAAGGGAATAAGAAATAAAAGTTATTGCACGCGCTAGACGTGTATTTACAAATGCATTCAAAAATTGTAAACAAATACGTGCGTGTGCTGGCTTTCACAGTACTTTGCATTTCCTATTAGGCATTATTGCCTTAAGCCCATTTAATAAACCCATTAGAAAATATTAAGACTTCGGAATTAATATGCCGGTCACGGGGGAAACGCGCCGAAACCCACACACACAAAAGGTGCGTAATCTTTAAATCAACTGCGTATACAAAACGCGCCAGCGAGAGGGTCCCCCAAACATAAACATCATCAATTACACAAGCCTCGAACGGCAACAACAACAACAACAACAACATAAGAAAACAGCAAGAACAACAGCAGCAAAGGGAAAACCCGTAGGTCGCACAATGCAGTTGTATTGCCTTTGTGCGTTGGTTGACAAAAGCAAAGGAGCAGGCAAATAGGCAATAAGAGAGCGTGAGAGAGCGTGAGAGAGGAAGAACTGGCAAAAGGCAGGCAGATCGCAAGCAGAACCGCAGCCACTCAGGTGAAATCAAAATCAAATTCAACGCCAACGAGAATTGTTGTCGTCGGCGTCGGCGTCGGCGTTGGCGTCAACGTCTCATCCCCCGTTGCCTGCCTGGCTTCGTGCTGCCCGCGCGCTGCCCGCCTGCTGCCTGCCTGCCTGCCTGCGATTGCGGTTGTCGTTGTCGTCATTATTTGGACGCGTCGAGACTTGCGACTGTCGCGCTTAATGCGTGTGGATTGGACATGGACGTGAACGTGAACGTGTAGGATTCGAATTGACATTATAAAAACTGGTTTGCTGCCAATATATATTGCCGGTTACGCGTCCTACGCATGGACGGCGACGTAGCGTCGACGCCTGGCCTGCGCCTGCGCCTGCGCGTCTCTGCCGTTGCCTGTGCCTACGTTGTGTACCTGCCCACTTGACAGCGATTCCTGTTGTTGTTTTTGTTGTTGCTGTTATGGGTCTTGCTCTAGGATATTACCTGTAACAAGCTGCCGGGTTGGCCAAGCAAACCAAAACAAAAAAAAACGCGCCAAATGGAAAAGGGCAGCGCAGCGCAGCCTCTGCTGCTGCAGTTGATGCTGCTGCTGATGCAATAATAATAACAATAGATTATGTGTCAATGTGCGCGCGCGCGCGTGTGTGTGTGTGTGTATGTGACTGTAATTCGAGTACTTGCACAGATACTGCATACATACTTGTATATGCATGTGGGATAGTTCCGTATAAAGTTGCAGATCAACGATAAAACACACGAGTTTATGTACGTGCAGCAAGAAGTACTTAAAGATTATTACGAAATGCATAACTAGACGTAGAGCTCTGGAAACCCTACAAAGACACGTACCTGGCATGGGTAGACACAAGTGCAGATCTGGAAAACAATAAAATCGTATTGTGGCAGATCGATTTCACAAACTCAAGAGTTTTTACTGCAAGAAAGTAAAAACTCTAAGAAAACTAAATAAATATATTAAAAATTATATTATATTATATTATTTAGAGCAACTAGTCAGAGATCACTTAACACCCTACAAATATTTATTTTTAATTTGGAACACTTAAAAAAAGAACACCCCAAACATATTCATATTGCACAAGTGTGCGAATTATAAAAGATAATAAAGCGTACAGGCCATTGGCCTGTTCAGACAGAGATATATGAGTATAACTTACACTTTATACTCAGTAAAAGACAATATCAATTTAAGCGAACATAATAACATAATATATACATAATAATAACATAATAATTTAAGCATTTCTCATAGTCTATAGAAATGTATATATAAAATATTTTAATATAAATACAAATAAAAGCAGAAAGTAATTATTTATTTAAGCATAGTTTATTTTATAATTTAAATATTTTTAGTGTGGAATACGCATATGAAAACAAATAGGAAGTTGCTAAAAATCATACTATAATGGTATACTTAGTGCAAACTGTTAAGTTATATGCTTAGGTGATTTTAAACCCTTAAAAACTTGCCTAAAATTCTGTAATCTGTAATAATCTAAAACCTAATATGCTTCACAGTCTCTATTTTGAAGAGATAAATAAATCACAAAGTATAAGTATTGCTAAGCTAATTATAATATATTAGTGATAAAAAACTAAGGGTTTGCCTAGCGTGATTAATATATAAACACAGCTATATATATATGTTTAATACTATACGTCACTCTCATATAAATTCTGTACGCCTGCTGCCTAATAAGTTTACAGATTTGTCAATCGGGACTCTCCCTACCCGACTGTACTTGCGTAAGTGCAGTTAGCTAAGTACCCACTTATAGGTCGAGTATGTGTATATAAGACTTAAGTTCCTGTACAGCTCGAATTTCATTTGGGCGCCCCCAAAAAGCGAATCTTGTACTTAATATCGTTTATTATTTTTTGTTTTATTTTGTTAACGGATCAACGGGAATCGATCATCTGGCACAGCATCAACATCATCAACAGCAGCGGATCGTTTTGCTACGCCCCCTCGACCGACATATGCTGCCGCCTGCCCTGCAACCCTCTGGCATCCCCCCCCTTGCGCAGTCATCCCGTCTCGAACCTTTGCTATATTGATGTATGTAGTCAAATTACGTTGCCTGGAAATGCATCAGAAACGCATATTCATTTACCGTAGTCGCGCCAGATACGCTGACTCTCGGCTCTCGGTTCTTCGCCTGCTCCGGCCTCGACCGTGGCCCATATGGCGGGTCGGCAATTAACTCGGGATGTCATTAACCAGCCTCGTCGTCGTCGTCGTCGTCGTCGTCGTCGTAGGTGAGAGCCAGACGCAGACAGAGACTGACATATGACAGGCATCAAGCAGAGGGCCTGGACGTGGCCTGGACATGCCCAGTGCCAGATCAGGCTTGTTTCATGCTCAGACTCCGACAAGCAGTAGAAGAACGCCCTCGCCATCGTACTCACCCTCTCACCCTCCCTAACAACAACTTCTCACTCAATCGGCCCTTTCGCCCGGCGGAACCTCCCTCTGGTATTATGTTCGCTGACGTTCCACCTTGGCATTAAACGCTTGATTAAATTTCACTACAAATGGGTTGGGCAGCACACACACACACACACACACGCACACACTCGCACACACACGCAAACAAATGTACGAATATGTGTATGCATATTTTAGATGGGGAAGCAAAAAGGTCATATCACTTCCATTATGCCATATGGCGATTTTAATATGCGACTTTGCTCTAAGATACTCATATCCCGATGATATTTTGACTGTCATGCACAGGCAGACATGCTCATTAGCCGAGGAACTTGGGATTGAACATGATATATGCATGTTTTCTGTGATGGACAGTGTGAGAAATTGCGTGTTTTGTAGTTTCAAAAGGAAATTTAAACTGGAATTTGTACAGTTTTAGAAAGAAATTTCCCTTTCATAGAGCAAAGAAATTTGGGTAAAATTTAATATAGTTTATTAGATTATTGCAATTTTTAAATATTTTTTATAGATTATCATGCATGATAGCAGATATAACTTGTCTCAAAGTTTTAGAAAATAAATCAATTATTTTTAAAGTTTTAGAAAGAAAAATAAAAAGAAGATTAAGAATGATAAGGGAAATTTTATGAATGGACATACAATTATTATGAATGTAAAAAGATAACAAATTAATTTCTAATTCTATTCAAGCTCAAGAATTAGATAATAAAGAGCCAATTATTTTAATTATTAAAAATAAAAATTTTTAAGATTTATAAAAAAATAAAAGGATTAAAACCTTTATAAATGGGATATGATACCAGTATAATATTAATAATATTTTGAATATTTTTTAAGTAAAGAATCTTAATATTTTATGTATTCATAAAAACCCTTTTAAATGTTTTATATAAAAGTCTATAAAATATCTAATAACTCATTATAAACTCTTTATGACAAGTTAAAAATATTCCTTAAAAAAATGACAGTGGGAGAAATTACGAATTTTATGGTTACGCATAGCAGTCTTACAGTCCCACACAATGTACAATAATTCTAAAACATTTAAGAACTCTTAAGATGCCCTTTTAAACCTTTTCCCTCACGAAATTATTCTTAAATCTCTAAGCAAAAGTAATCTGAGTTAAATAATCACTTCCTACGCTGTCAGCGTACAAGACTGCATTTCTATGCACTTCAATAATCTTTGAAATATTTCAAAACTTTAAATATTCGATTGGGAACTGCGTTGCCAACGACCTAAGCATTGAAAACCAGGCCTAAGCGCATTATGGAAAACAGCGGCGCGTTGCATTTCCTATTGATTATAATATATGAGACCCTTTGTTTCGGTTATTGAGTTGCCCGGGGTTAGAGGTCATTCAACGCGGGTTTCCTTTGAATAAACAATTCATTGGTTTTCACTCAAAAACCGTAACGAATCGATTCGGAAAACTGACGCATTGTGCTCTTGAAATGTGTATAGAGTTTGGTTTAGATGCAGTTAGAAAGCAGCTCCCCCTCTCTCTCGGGCAATTCCTTTGCTCTCATTCCCCTTCGCTTTCGCGGCTTTTGCCTATCACATATTGCTTGCATTTCTTACATATCATTTCCCATGCATCCGGCAAAGTGGCAGAGCGAATGGGGAAGCCTAAAAAGTGCTTCGATCCGGCAGCGGAACGTGGTGAGAAAATGTTTTGCATTATTTACATTTTTACTGCGCAACCGAGTGGCCCCGTTCCCCCTGCGGCCCCTTGTTCCCCTTGTTCTTGTTCTGTCTGTGGTTCGTTCTGTGTATCTCTCTCTCTCTCCCTCTCTCTCTCCTCGCTCGCGCTGTGTTCTTCAGCAGGACATCCGTCATCCGCGCGTTGCGTTGCGCTGTCCGTCGCGCTTGCTTTGGTTTTTGGTTTTATCGCTTCGCTTCCTGTCGCGCCACTGAACCTGTTGCTCTCATTAACAAATTGTCAGGTGTGCTAACGTCAACGTCGGCGTCAGCGTCGTCAGCGTCGTCAGCGTCGTCGGCAACGTTGCAGTTATTCGTCATGGTTTGCTTAATGAGCGCCGAGTCAGCTCGTCGCGCCGTGGCCGGCTTTGTGAGCATCCACAAGTTGATGTCGGCGATTCAACTGTAAAAAACATTTAAACGGCAATTCTATACCTCTCTCTGCCCGCTTCCCCTCTCTCTCTCACTCTCTCTCCCTATCTCCTTCCCTGTCTGTCTTGCTGCCTTCTCTGTTTACCTGTTTGTAAACAAACGGCGACTTAATCAATTCGTTAAAAATGCTCAAACTTCAAGTGATAACAAACAAAGGCGAGACGTAATGAAAGAAAGGTCCAAACCCACAAACAGAGAGACGGTAACATGGCCTACCCCGTACACCACCCCGCTCCCCCCTCACATTTCATCGCCTTATCCGTCCTATGCCTTTTTCCAATAAGCAGCCACAGTCGCGCTTGTTTATTTTCTCACAAAGTCGATAAAAAACAACGCGGAGTTTGGGTTTCGATTTTCGAAAACCTAATCAAATTGCGCAGCATCTCTCGGCATACCCTAGCAAAGCGGGTATATTGTTTCGAGGCAAAATGCTATAAGCTGTAAAGTTCCTTCCTTCACAATATTTTGTCATATTTCGTACGTCTTTATGAACTAATTCAACTTGACTGATTGCCCATTTGCATGCTTCATTAGCTTCATCTGCCTAATTGATCTTTGCAATGTATAAAGTCATCTGGGAATACGTTGATTCTACATATATTTCGATACATTACAATTAAAGCAAATTAAATCAATTAAAATACTTTTTTTCCTCTATTTAAGTAGCTGTCTCGCAAACAAAGTAATAAATATAATTTATTCTATAATTAAACAGAACTTGAACTTCATAGCACAGCTGAATCTCGACTTATACTATATACCCTTAAATTATATACCCAATTTCATTAAGAATGATCTAATAGTTCTTTTGCCAAACCAACTTCAAGATTGCTTTAACTATTTAGGGGAATTGCTCGTAAAATTTGATCGTAAAGTGATCTTAAGTTTATTAAAAAACTAAATAAAAATAAGCTTAAACTTAGTTCGTTTTAGTCTGATTTTAGGGCATGGAAACTTCGACTTGAAAATCTTTGGTTTTCCTGTGAAGCTTTAGATGTTTCTTTATCTGTATCTACAGCTGTCACTGTAGTGGAAGCTACGTATGTATGTGCAGTTGTTTCTAGAGTTTTAACTATTTCTTTTGTATCTAACGATGTATGCGTATCTTTGCGTATGTTTAGAAAGCTGAAGCTGTTTTTCTTGAGTTTTTCATAGCAATGTATTCATCTTCAGCTGTATTTGTATCGTTAGCTAAAGATATTGCCTAAGAAGTATCTGTGAGCTGAAGTATATACTGTATGTGTATCTTTAGCCACAGAAAATAATCCTAAAGTATCTTTGAGCTGCAGTATCTGCTGCATGTGTTATTTTGGCTATAGATATTGCTCTAGCAGTATCTTTTAGCTGAAGTATCTACTGCATCTGTATCTTTAGCTATAGATATCGGTTTAGAAGTATCTGTGAGCTGAAGTATATACTGAATGTGTATCTTTAGCCACAGAAAATAATCCTAAAGTATCTTCAAGCTGCAGTATCTGCTGCATGTGTTATTTTGTCTATAGATATTGCTCTAGCAGTATCTTTTAGCTGAAGTATCTACTGCATCTGTATCTTTAGCTATAGATATCGTAATAGAAGTATCTGTGAGCTGAAGTATATACTGATTCCATAGATATTGCTCTAGCAGTATCTTCAAGCTCAAGTACGTACTGCATCTGTATCTTTAGCTATAGATATTGCTTCCAAAGTATCTGCAAGCTCAAGTATCTGCTGCGCGTATATCTCTAGCCATAGAAATGTCTTCCAAAGTAACTTCAAGCTCAAGTGTCTGCTGCATCTGTATCTTCAGCTATATCTATTACCCCGAAAGTATCTTTACACTGAAGTATCTACTTGAACGATATCTACAGTTCAATCTGCTCAGCTCGCTGCCGCTCTGCATTAGTAGCTGCATGAGTATCTAGAAAAAGTATCTTTTAATGCAACTGCAGCTGTCTCTATTCCGCTGACTCCACGGGCATCTGCGCGACCACTTGCCACAACCGGGAAGCAACTTTGTGCATTATGAAATATTTCGATTGCAATCTGAATCTGAATACGCAGTGGAAACAAGTGAATGCCGCCGCAGCGCTATGTAGGGGTTGCATCTCTTTCGTAGCTGTAAATAGCGAGTGGCACTTGCAACTGCAGCATGCAACCAAGTGTGGCATTTCATGCAACACACGCCAAAATGCGCAGTTCGCTGGGGCCAAACAGGGGCGTGGCGCAGGGGGGGGGGAGCAACAACGCGACGCATCATGCCCTGCCTGGTTGTTGTTGCAGCTTTTGATGTTGCTGCTGTTGTTGTTGCTGCCTCTGTTGTTGTTTATGCAAACGCATGGGGCATGTCTCCCGCAACTCTAATGACTCCAATGCCAGCCTACTGCGCTGTCGCTGTCTCCATCTGCGTCTGACTCCACCAGCTCGCAGCTCCATTAGTTCCCCTCTGCGTGCCGTGCCGCTCCCCCCCGGCCTGCCTAACTCGTCGGCCTGTCAGCTTTTCCAACACAATGAAAAACATTTTCCTGTCAGTTCTCGACGTTCTTGTTCCCCTTCGCTCTCTCCGCGCTCTAGACAACTTCTGACTACTCTCTCTCTGCCTCTGCCTCTGCCTCTGTCCCTGCCCTTACCTTTGCCCCTGCCCCTGCCTCTTCCCCTTTAGCCTTTGCCTCCCTGTTTAACCGCTTTGTTCCTGTCGCTGCCGCTGCTGCTGCATCTATTCCTTTTCCCTTTGCTTTCCCTGCTCGCTTGCCACAACCTCAGTCGCTCTCGTTTGGCTCTGCCCCTGCTCCTGCTCTCAGCCTACTGCCCCTACCCCTGCCCCTGCTCTCTGCCTGCTGCCCCTGCCTCCTGCAACACAATAAAAATCCATATGATGTCGATGACTTTTTTGTTTTCCCTGCTACGTTGTCGACGTCAAAGTGCTTCGATGAATCTCTCAAAGCAGCACACACACTCACACACACACACACACACACCCTGCAAACGACGCATTCAAATGTGCATGTGCCGCTGCCGCATTGTTGTTGTTGTTGTTGTTGTTGTTGTTGTTCTGCTCATTTATCGTAAATGCGTTCTCTCTCTAATCTTCTAATGTCGTTGAACCTTTCCTTTCACACACACACTCACGCGCAGCATACACACTCACACACACACACACACACACACACACCCAACACACACTTGCCTAGTTATATATAGCGCACTTAGATCGCTTTTATTATTGTTTTATTATTGTGATTGTTGTTATTATTCGCGTTTATTTTCCGCATGTTGCTGCCCTTGTTCTGCCCACTGCGCTGCCGACGTCGCTGCCTACTACAGCCGATGCTGCCCGCCCGGTTTTATCTTTGTCGCGTATTTTTATGTCATAGTAGAAGCAACAACTGATGGCAACGATAACAACTGCAGCAGCAGCAGCAGCAACAATTGCACACGTGAATTCTGCGCACGCTGCTGCCTGCCGCCTGCCTCCTTTTGCGCCTCTGCCTGCCCTGCCCTGCCCTGCCCTGCCCTGCCCTGCCCTGCTGCTGCTGCTGCTCTGCAATTATTTCCAATTTAGCAGCAACAACATTGAAGCTGCAGCTGGCCCCCAGCCCGCTGCTATTGTCTTTTCCATTGGGGCAGTTCATTGGCCGCCGTGCCGAGGCAGCAGCATCACGGCTGGGGTCAGCGTCGTCGGGCGAGTGGCGAGGGGGGAGTGGTCAGGAGGCCGTCAGGAGGCAGCGCAATTACTTCATGTACGCGAGCTGCAATAACACGGCGAGCCGCAACCGATGAGTAGTCAAAAGCTGCAGAAGAGTCGCACTGTACGTAAACTGGTTGCAGCAGCAGCAGCATCCTGCTAGCTGATCATCATGATGATGCTGCTGCCCTAGCTCTAGCTCTAGCTCTAGCTCAAGCTGCGCTGTCTTCGACTGCAAGTGGGGGCAACATTATCTATCTATCTATGCCTGGGAGTGGGACTGGGACTTGGACTGGGCTGGGACTGGGACTGGGGCTGGGCCTGGGTTTGCGCCACAAGCTTTTCGCGCAGCGGAAAAACCAGTTTTGAGGAGGAGGGACAGGCTGGCAATGATCATGCCCCAGGAGCAGCAGCTACGGCAGCAGCAGGGGCAGCACAAAACAGAAACACACAGCCTGCCTAGACCTGTTGCTGCATGTTGTCGTCGTCGTCGTCGTCGTAGTCGATGTTGTTGTGCCTGTTCCCGACGAGGCGAAAGGCTATTGACTTGCTTTTTCTATTGCCCGTCTTTGGGCACACTTCTCCCCCCCCCGCCCCCACCACATTGCAGCCGTAACACTTCCTCCTATTCGGCTTGGGGATGTGTGCACATGTATTTGCTACACGCTGCAGTTCATTGAACCGCGTCACATTCTAATGTCCAGCAAACGTGTTTGGCAACTCGCTGCAGTGGGCGTGGGGCCACCTTCTCCTCCTTCTACAACAACAGCCACTCTAACAGCAACTACAACAACCACTCTAACAACAACAACAACAACTGCATAAACAATCGACTCTATTATAATTGCCCGCGCGCTGAATTGAAATTGTAATGAAGTACGACGTATTGAGGCATATCACAAAATGATTGCACATTGTGTCCAGATGCAGCGAGCAGGCGGAGGGGTGAGTTGCAAACTAACATTGTAATTAAGTGTATTCAAATTTAATGTTTGTTTGGGTTTTCAAATTGGCAAACTCGTTTGCTGGTGACACTGCATTTCCCAAGTGGTTTTTTTTTCTTTTTTTGAAACATCGAAACCTGTTTTTAACAAAAATTTTAAATTTTGTCAGTCTTAGCCTAGTTATTTAACCGGAAATCACGTTTTTTGACTCAAATACATATTCATAAGCTTTCGGAACAGCTGCAAAAATATAGGCTTGGATTTCTTAATGTAACCAAAGAGCACTCATATTTCTACATAAGATCGGTATATCTTAAAGGAATATTATTATGCAGTACATAATAATTGTGTAATCCAAAATATTAAGCAAGAAATAAGGTATATACAATGTTCTTAGTCATTTCATACTGCTTTTATTTTTTTTTCTTTAATAAATTATTATTGTTAAGTTTCTTTATTTTTTGCATTCTAGAAATCAAGAAATATGTACTTATACATTTCATGCTGTTTTACCAAGAGTTTTGTTTTTTTAATGAGTCTGTATTGTTAAGTTCATTTTTTTGTTTACTAAAGGTTCAATACTTTTATTAAATTAATAGAAAAAATGAAAAATCACAACAAAAATAAGTGATTTATAGTTAATAATAAATAATTTGTAATAATAAAACATATTTTTTTCTGCCTAAAACTTCTCTAATCTTTCTTAATTAAAAACCTATAGATTCATTATTTTTAATCTTAATCTTTAATCTTTTTTTATACTAAAGGATTAATACTTTTATTAAATTAATAGAAAAAAAACATTAAAATAAGTAAATTATAGTTAATAATAAACTATTGTTATAATAAAACTTTACATATTTGTTTACTGCCAAAAACCTATCTAATCTCTCTAATTTCAAAACCCATAGATAGTATATTTTTGCAGTCTGCAATTTCGAGTCAATTAGCTAACAATACGTTATCACAGCCCACTGTAATTGCGCCGCACAAAAGGTTTTGCAATTCAATTACGATAATGCATAGACAATCTGTACAATCGGGGCTAAGTCTATGCCATGGCATTAGCTTAGTTCTCAGCGCATATAATTCACTTGCACGCGATGTTTCTGTTTCTGTTTCGGTTTCGGTTTCAGTTTCATTTCCACGAATCCACAAAGCGAACAAAATATCATTTTACGCCCAGTTTTGAGCAACATCTGCTCCAATGTGCGTGGGACACAAGCGGCTGGGGAGCCGCTTCGCCTACACTGGCTGTGCCTGTCCATCAAACGTGCGAGGGATGGCTTGGAGCTGCGAGTGGAACTGGAACTGGAACTGGGGCTGGGGCTGGGGCTGGAGCTGGCACTGGACTCTGGTTAATCAGTCAACGAGTCAGCGAAGCGTGAAACGCAATTGCCGATATCTACGCGCATTCAATTAATGAAATCAAGAAGAATAGCTCCAGGAGAGGGCGGGGGCGGTTAGTCGTGCCCATGGACAACGGGACAGTATGTAGTTCGACCGGGTCAGTTCCAGCCTGACCATGTACGCGCCCGATTCGACGCGAGTTGGTCGCGTGGAGCGCAATTCGCGACGTCTGCTCGCCGCGCTCTACCAGGCAGCACGTTGGCTCTCGCTGCTCTCGAGTCGCCTAATCCGCGATGGACGAGAGATTCAGCTGAAGGCGCCACGTCGCCAGTGCAATCGACTGCTGATCATATTGTGGCGCAGCCTGCTGGTCAACGTCTACGGTACCGTCATGCCGGATATCTTTCGCCGGGCACGTTCGGCTCGGAGTTATGCCGATATCTTTGCCATGGTGCAATCGACTTCGGTCAGCCTGTTCGCGGTTGCCGCGTTCCTGGCACAAGTTACGGCCGAATCACGATTTCTGGCCATAGTCAATCGTTACATAGCCCTATACGAACGTATCTGCAGGCTGCGACAAAGTCACGAACTTTTCACCGGGAAATTCATCGGTTTCTACGCACTGAAGTTGCTGCTTACGATCTGCGGTTGCCTCTACGAGTTGCCACAATTGTTGCCGGTGCGATATGTTCTCGCGCTGAATGTGGAGCGACTGATCGCGGGCTTGATCGGTATCTACATGTGGCTCGGTACACTGTTTCTGCTCGACGCGTGTTTCCTGGGCTTTCTTGTCTCCGGTTTGCTGTACGAACAAATGGGTGCACATATTGCCGCAATGTTGCAGTGTATGCGGCACATTGACGGCGAAGATGATGACGTGGATACGGATGTAGTGCAGCCGGCACAACGTATGAGTCGCTATCAACGCATGTGTTTCCTTTGCGATCGTGCCGACGAGCTGGACACGTGTGGCGCCATCTATAGCGAGCTGTACAACGTTACACTCTGTTTTCGTCGTATCTTTCAGTTGCAGATCCTTTTCTATATCTATTATAATTTCATTGTACTGATGCTTATGTTGTACGAGTATATCTGGAATTATCTGGAGGCCGCACATGGCGAATTCGTGCCCGTCGTGATGATCTGCATCAAAATGGCCAACATTGTATTGCTGATCATGTGCGCCGATTACACGATCCGCAAATCGCAGTTGCCGCAGCTACTGCCACTCGATATAGTCTGCTCCGACATCGATCCACGTTGGGATCAGAGTGTAGGTTGTGCACGATCTTTGCTCTATGAATCGCCTAAAAATGTTGTTTATTTCTTCTTACCAAATCAGGTTGAGACCTTTCTCTATCAGCTACGAACGCAGTCTCTGGAGATCAAAGTACTGGGCATACTGCAGCTGAACAACGCGTTTATACCCGTCATCATATCAGGCATAATGACGTATCTTTTTATTCTAATACAATTCGGTTATACGGGCGGCTTCGATATCGTCGACGAAATTGTCAAACGAAATTTGACCTTCGGCAGAGTATAGGAAAAGCAATTAACATATTGTTTATATACTATTATGATGTTTGTAATGCTTTCGATTTCGATTTTCGTTGAGTTTCTAATAAAACATACGATGTGGGTCAATGAGCTTATAAGAACGCGAAATTTGACCTTCGGCAGAGTATAGGAAAAGCAATTAACATATTGTTTATATACTATTATGATGTTTGTAATGCTTTCGATTTCGATTTTCGTTGAGTTTCTAATAAAACATACGATGTGGGTCAATGAGCTTATAAGAACGCGCGGAAAACCAGGAGAAGACAAAATTTCAAAACCTACTCCGCTCCGAGGAAATGAAAATCGTTAAATCGAAATTGTTTTTCATGCTAATGACTTAGGAACCGCGTGAGATGCGCTCGCAGTAGAACTACAACAACATAACTTAACCATGCCATACAATGTTGTCTTGGGGTTTTATGAGCTATGACTAACAGGAAGAAAGAAGATGATAGAAGAAACGCTTTCTTAGCCGAAAAATTAATGCTGGTTTCGCCTTCATCTTTCACTGTGAAATTTCGAATTTATGCCGCCCATATTATCGTTCATTATATTGTGCCCGTCTACGTTTAAATCTCGAGACGTATGTGTATTGTGTTCTTCAACTGATATTACAATTGGGTTCAGTTGAGTTGAGTTGATTGGGTGGTGCTGGGAAGTCGGAGCTCGTTAGGCAGCGTAGACGAACAATCAGTATTCGGAGCTAACACGGTGTAATTATCATAGCTTCGGTCTGTCTGCCTTGTCAGTTGCTCGGTACAGCAACGCCCACTCCGCACAGCAGTTCCGCTCCGCCCGCAGGAACCACTATCAACTTCGTCTCATCTACAAAAGCGTCTTTGTCTTTGATTATTTTTGGGCGCCAGCGGAGCGTAACGCGCTTGTCACGCCTATTATGTCGACAGGCGCACTCTACGTGTGTGTGTGTGTGTATCTGCTGGGTATACTGTACACACAATACGTATGTGCGAGGTTAGCCGGCGGTGTCGTCAGCTGAACCTGAACTCGGCACCGTTGCTGCTGCTGCTGCTGCTGCTGCTGACCCGTGCGCGGAGTGCGGTGTGTGATCCGCTTGGCAAAATACTCGTGCACTGAACAAAGCAAACAAAACGGCAAAAAAAATAATAAAAAGTACTAAACAAAATAAACAGGCGAATTGCGAGGGTTGTGGGGCGTGCGGCTGCCGAGATACCCTGCTTTGGCGAGAGGCAGTTGAATGGAAACACGATAAACCCTTGAAATACATGAATCAGCTATATATGTAGAGCTAGTTTGGAAAGGGAAAGTAAAAGTGCTTGTAGTAGTGGGAGAGTAGGTGGAGAGGTAGTAATAGGAATATTAGTAGAGCTAGGAGTAGTAGGAGAGTTAGTATTTGGAGTGTAGGAGTTGTAGAAGAGTTAGTAGTAGGAGTGTTAGGGGTAAGGTTGTGATAAAAATAGATGGATAATTAGTAGACGTAGTTGTACAGTTGGAAGTTGTAGTAGAAGATTTAGTCGTCGTAGTAGAAGGTTCAGTAGTCGCAGTAGTCGTAGGAGCAGTAGCTGTAGTAGCAGAGTGATTAGCAGTAGTAGTAGTAATAGGAGAGTGAGTAGCAATAGTAGTTGGAACAAAAGCTGTAGTAGTAGTAGTAGTAATAGTAGTAGTAGTAGTAGTAATAGTAGTAGTAGTAGTAGTAGTAGTAGTAGTAGTAGTAGTAGTAGTAGTAGTAGTAGTAGTAGTAGTAGTAGTAGTAGTAGTAGTAGTAGTAGTAGTAGTAGTAGTAGTAGTAGTAGTAGTAGTAGTGGTAGTTAGTAGTAGTAGTAGTAGTAGTAGTAGTAGTAGTGGTAGTAGTAGTAGTAGTAGTATCTGTTGTATTAGTAGTAGTAGATGTAGTAGTAGTAGTAGTGTAAGTAGTTGTAGTATTATAAGTAGTTGTAGTAGGAGAATGAGTAGTATAAGAGTGAGTAGTAGGAGAATGAGTAGTATGAGAATGAGTAGTATAAGAGTGAGTAGTATGAGAATGAGTAGTATACGAGTGAGTAGTAGGAGAATGAGTAGTATAAGAGTGAGTAGTAGGAGAGTGAATAACAGTAGAAGTAGTGGAGTGAGTGGTATACGAGTGTATGAGTAGCAGTTTTAGTATAAGAGTGAGGAGTAGGAGAGTGAGTATCAGTAGTAGAAGAAGAGTGAGTAGTAGGAGAGTGAGGAACAGTAGTAGATGAGTGAGTAGCCGTAGTAGTAGGGCAAGAAGATGTAGTAGAAGAGTGAGTAGCAGTAGTAGAGGGTAAGAAGATGTAGTAGGAGAGTGAGTAGCAGTAGTACTAGGGTAAGAATTTGTAGTAGTAAAGTCAGGTACAATAGTAGTGTCAGTTGGAGTAGAAGAAGTATTGTTACATACTGCACAAGCAGTCGGTCATACCCTCTACCAATCTTAACTAAATAGAGGCGGAAAAAATCAGCTCAGTTATTGCAACAAGGTAAATTTTTCGCTTTTTGGTCTGCTGCACACGCGGCCAGCCAGTCCGACAAAGCTCCCAATTCTTCCTGACAGAGCGCATTCAAATTTCTTTCCACTGCTCTGCTGTTTTTTTTTGCCCATTTGGAGCTGATGGCCAAATGCTGCGCTCCCGCCCTGGCCTGGCTGGAGACAAGCCATGCATATTTCCGGCCCTCGCCAGCGTCAGCCTCAACCTCGTGCGAGCCGCCCCATTAGCCAGTTTCGATTTCCTGCCCCGTCCCGGCACCGATTCAGGGCGAGGTCCGGCCGGACCATGTCAAGTATTTGCAATGTATTTAATTAGCTCGACTCTCGACTCTCGAAAATTCTTAGCACACCCCTTTCGGCGGAGTAGTGGGCGGTAGCGGGTAGCGGGCTGTGTAGGCTATGACGGAACTGCTTCAAAAGCTGAGTTCTTACATTGTTCACCGCATGCCGGCGCAGCAGTTGAAAGATGCCGCACACGCCACAAGCACAAGGCCCCCATAAGAAGGGAGGGTTCGCCCAGCTCCCAGCTCCCAGCTCCAGCTCCCAGCTCCAAGCTGCCTGCTGCTTGAGTAATCATTGCTGTGGTTAAACACTGCGGTTGCCTCCGAGTGTGCGTAGCGGCACTTTGAGCACAAATGAAATACGCATTCTACGCAATTGCAGGCATCATCACACGCGCTTATCAGCAGGCAGCGGTACAACAAGCCCTACGACCTTTGCCACGCCAGCAAGAGGCACCCCACAAGAGTTGAGCAAAGAAAAACTGCCCCTATACGATTCAGAGTAAAAAGCAGCTTCGAGATCCCGCATTTAAATTTCGAATAACTCCTCCCCCTTACGTACTACGTTTAGTCGTAAACCTATTACAAATTTACTCATTGCCTTGTTGAATAGCCTCTCTATAAATAACCATAAATATACATATATATTCTCCAATGACAAGCAAATTGCAGCCCAATATGCCGAACCCAGATCAATTCAAAGTGTATAGTGTACCCGCATGCACACAAATACTCAGTCAACATCTAATTGAGACTGTCGCAGAGAATTTCCGGACGACCCTACTTGCTTATCTACTCTACAAATTTACCAATATTTTTATCGACAGACTGCACGACTGCAATATCGCCTTACAAGCCCCAAAACAATAAATCAATTACACTTAAGCCGTGTGTATTTTAAATTCACAGTTTATTTCGAAAACCTTTTAGAATCTTTGAAAAATTATATATTATATATAGTATATTTATTTTTTAGAAAACTGTATTTAAAACCAAATGATTTTTTTCGAAAACCTTTTAGAATCCTTGAAAAATTATATATTATTTATAGTATATTTATTTTTTAGAAAACTGTATTTAAAACCAAATGATTTTTTCGAAAACCTTTTAGAATCCTTGAAAAATTATATATTATTTATAGTATATTTATTTTTTAGAAAACTGTATTTAAAACCAAACGATTTTTTTCGAAAACCTTTTAGAATCATGAAAAAATTATATATTATTTATAGTATATTTATTTTTTAGAAAACTGTATTTAAAACCAAACGAAAACCTTTTAAAATCTTTTAAAATTTGTATTTTTATTCTTTAGAAAACTGCACAAAAATTCGACACTAGGTTAAGTTTTCTTAAACTGCGTGAATCGTGCTTAAATCCCGCATAAAAAACAATTTTTGAGTGAGACTAAGTCTCCTCAGCCAACTGACTAAACTAATTTTAAAATATACCTATATTTCTCTATGAAAGCTGTACGGTGCACTATATTGACTAGATTACTATATGAACTAAATTCAATATAATAAATAAACTAAACTTAAAATAAATTTAAAATTCATTAAAAAAACCTATTATAATCTTTGGTAAAGTTTGCAACACAACAATAGTTTGTAGACCGAGCTGATCGTAGCTTAGTTTTCCCAACTTCGTCTTCGAATATTCACAAATTTCGCACCTTGACGTATAATAACAAAGCGACCCCCCGGAGCAGCATCCGATCAACGATTGGCGTCATCTACTCTCGTTCATTCCATTCAATTTGAGATACTTTCACTTGCGAATACTCGGAAACAAAATAGAAAACCCAAAATCGTGCTGCCTTCGACAATACATCTTATATATATATATTTGTGTGTGTGTGTGTGTGTGTGTTTGTGTGTATGTAGTCTATATGCAGAGCAAGTGCCGTGCGAGTCTGGCGAGGCGGGCTCGTATCGTGTGCTCGTAAACGTGACACAAACAAACAACTCTATTTGTCATCTTTCTCGCTCGCGCTCGAGAACACAATTATTTGCTGCGACTTGTACGGGATCTTCCGAATTTGGAACGTGAGTTGGCGGGGGCAGACACACAGAACGGCAGCAACACGCATGACACGATAAACAAGCGTGTCTGAATATTGTTTGAACTTAATTTGGAGCAAGAACAAAGAACGTCATACGAGCAAACATCTGCTAGAGATG
This sequence comes from Zaprionus inermis, assembly GCA_018151445.1. Taxonomy (NCBI): domain Eukaryota; kingdom Metazoa; phylum Arthropoda; class Insecta; order Diptera; family Drosophilidae; genus Zaprionus; species Zaprionus inermis. The sequence goes on along the minus strand of JAECXD010000640.1, from coordinate 743,816 downwards.
GTCGATGTGTGTGTGCTACGTATGGGTACTATACATGGACTGGCAATCCAATAAAAATAATAACAAACTCTGCAAGACGAGTGTGTGTATGTGTGCGAGTGTGTGTGTGTGTGTGAGTGTGCAACTGCATAGCAAAGCGAGTGCGCAAACGAATACGAAAACATGCCGTGCATGCTATAAGCATGTTGAACATAAGACCTAATAAGCTTGCCTCCTTACTCACCTGCCTTCCCCGCCCACCCTACCTCGCCCACTCCCTCTCCAACAGCAAGCCAAGCACGCCAAATGCCAATACTCGTTTTGGCCTAAATACACAAGGCGTCAACAAGTGGGCATGCAAACGTTTCGGTCTTCAACGAATCTGTGATGACCTACTTGGCAAATGGGTCAAGCCAGAGATAACTGTAGATAGCACACAGTTGGAAAATGTATATCTTTTATGTGGCATTAAACAAAGAAAATGAATGTCAAATAAAATTGAAAGCGCTTGATAAAACTAAGGAAACCCCAAAAATCCTACAAAAGAATTTGATAAAACCGAAAATTACTATAAAAAACTTGATAAGACTAAGGTTAACTGAAAATAACTATAAACGAACTTGATAAGACTAAGTAAATCTTAATATTACCTTAAAAGAACTTGACATTTTTGTTCTTTTCTAAACAGAATTGCATAAAACTTTTTTTGAAAGTTTTTACTTAAAGGAATTTAACACGATATCTTTTTGTTTTTACTAGGGAAAATATGAAATATTGTGAAATATATAAAATAGATAAATAAATAAAACACCAAAGTTTGGAAATTCTTAACAGTGTTGCATATAAGGTACTCTATAAGGTATACATAAATATTTGTTTATTTTGCTTAGGAAAATATGAACAATATATGTAAAATAGATAAATATATAAATCTTCAAAGTTCCGAAAATCCCTTACACAGTTGCATATAAAGTACTCTATAAGGTATTCCTCAAGTCAACTTATTATTATACACAAGAATTTTACTTTTCCTTGGGAAAATATAATCTATATCGACTACTCAACGTATTATACAACAGAAGTCACACATAAAATAGATAAATTGCCATTAACCTAGCCATATTTATTGATAAAGACTGGTTTCTATTCTATTTACGGTTTCGTAATCAATGTGAATAAATCAACGAAGAGAGAAAGAGAGAGAGAGAGAGAGGGAGACTTTCTGCGATTGTTTTTATGTCTTGTCGATACTTTGTTGCAGTCGATAGTTACGGCAGGCAGGCTGCATGAATCATTCACATGCCGCGCAGACAATTTGCAGCGTATCCCACAAGGTATGCGACCCCAAATCAATGCGTCATTTTCGACGCGATGCCTAAGGCCGACGAGCCACACTGATCGGCGACGCGACAGAGGCAGTGGCAGAGGCCGAGGCAGAGGGGTAACCAGCACGCACACATAACGCGCGTCGCTTTGTTATTTGTGTGTTCGATGAACCGAAATTGCTGCTGACCCACTTTCCACAGAATTAACGCACTTTATGGCAAATGGAATCCACAAAAAGCAGCAGCAGCAGCAGCAACAGCAACAGCAACAAAAACCAAAACAAAGCACACACAACGACGATAGAAAGAGCGAACGTAAAGAGAGCGAGCGTGGGAGAGCGCGAGCGCGAGCACAAATATTGGGGCCGACGTTTCGGTTGCTGTTGCGGTCGCCGTTAGCGTCGGCGTCGTAAAGAAAAATAATATCAATTTGTTGTTGCTGCTTTTGTTATTCATCTCTGTGTTTTCTCCTTAACTTTACGTTTGCTCTGCTTGCCTCGGCGTATATGGTAGTGTGTGTGTGTGTGCGTACGTTTGTTTGCTGCTTGTAATTTACGCAACGCTCGCTCGTTTGTCGCTGTCGGTTTGGCTACTTGTCTTGTTGTTGCTCGACTCGACGTCGCGCGGGCAGCGGGCAGCGGGCAGCGGGCAGCGGGCCGCGGGCAGCACGAGATCAACAACCAGCCATCTGCAGCTGAGCTAAGGCTCAGGCTGAGCGCAGTTGTTGAACTTTTTGCACAACAGCTCCAAAATCCAAAATCAAAACCTGTTCCAAACTTGAAGCTTGCCACACGTCTCAGGCAAATCAAAAAAAAGCTGAACGGCTGACGCTGACGCTGCTGCTGCCGTCGACGGCGCCGTTGCTGTTGCTGCCCAGGCCTCAAAGCTTGACGTTAACTGCGGTCTGCGACGCTGCCGTCGCTGCTCTTGCTGTGTTGTTGTTAATCTGTTTGTGACTGTACCCATTTTTTGTTGTTTGAAAAACGCAAAACTTGTTTGTTGTTGTCGTAGAGCGAGCTTTGCCTGTGCTTTCTGCTTCGCTTGGGTGTTGATTGAAATCGATCTGTGCAGAACAAACCGCCGCCACCTCCCCCCCCCCCTCGCCACTTTGTCTCTGCCTGCTTTAAAACATGACCTTGTGGCCTCAATCACGTCGGATACAAATTGTTAATATGTATGTAAATAAATCTCTCTCTCGCTCTCTCTCTCTCTCTTGCTCTCGCTTTGTCTCTTTGTATGCTGCATGTATTTATGTGCTATATATGCAATTTAGGCGGCCCTAAAGTGAGGCCTGGTCCATGTAATTAATATTGCACTGTAGTAGCCTGCAGCAGGCTGCAGCCTCTGCCGCTGCCACTGCTCGCTGCCTGCTGCCTGCTGCCACGCCTAGTGCTTGTCGTTTTTGGAACGAGCACATAAATGACGCTTTCCTGTGTACTTAAGGTGTCTAAACTTGACTACCGTGCAGCAGCAGACGCAGCAGCAGAGTGCCGCAGCGTCCGTAACCTTGCCCAAGAAGGCGACTGCGCAGCCCTTAGCCGCTGCTGCTTCTGCTGCTGCTGCTGTCGATGCCCATTACAGCAGCCTGCACTCAGACTGCGCAGTCCTGTGTTCTCTCCCGCGCTCTCTCTCTCTCTCTCCGCTGTTCTTAAGCTGTTCTCAGCTACTGTTGTGCTTTTTGTTTTTGCTGTACCCAGTGCCAGGCGCAGACTGGCTGCGCGAGGTGCCAATGCAAACTCACATACGCGATGAACAGAGAGAGAGAGCAGCGAGCGCGGAGAGAGCAACGCAGCGCGGAGCATGACAAACAGTTGCAGGCAAAGCAAATAATTAGTATACATCGATTATCTTGCGCCCAGGCTCAAACGCAGTGTGTGTGTGTTTACGTTTGTGTGTGTGTGTGTGTGTGCTTATGCGAATGTGTACCTGGCCTGCCGCTGGCTACTGTGCAATCGACGCTGACTTCAAACTGGTCCAGCTCCAGATGTTGGCACGTCGCACACGCGCTGCCGCTGCCGCTGCTGCTAAGACTGATGCTGCGCAACCCACTCCACTTGCTGCCCTCTGCTGCTGCTGCTGCTGCTGCTGCTGCGCCTACGCGCGCGCGCGCCCATTGCAGCCCACAAAACAAGTTCCCCCTTGTTCGCCAGCCAGGCCGGCCTGGCAGGCGAGCATTCGCCATATGTGCAACCATAAAATGCGCCAGAACTGTACGTTGCGACAGATGACGACGCAGTCCAACTCACATGCATGTCCATGCAGCAGCAGCAGCAGCAGCGCAGCAGCAGCGCAGCAACAAGCAAAGCAACGTCGCGACGTGTGCTCAGCTCGTGCCAATTCTTTGCCGCGTCGCCTTTGAGTTGACTTTGAGTTTGAGGTTTCGACTTTTGCAGCTGCATGCGAGACGACAAAACGTTCGCAGTGCTTATGGGAATTCACACAAACAAATGAATAAATGCACAAACACACACACACACACACACAAATACATGCATAAGTATTTGCCAATAAATACATGTACATACATATGTACAGTGAGCGGCATACAAATACCATCGCTTGCGGTTTTGGCGAGCGCCTTAGAAGGTCGCCCGAGCCCGAGCCCGAGCCGGAGCCCGAGCAGAGAAGGCGATAACCATTTGCATTTAATCAAAGTCGTTTTTAATTATTTCCATAAAGACAAGTCGGGAATGTAGTTTGGTTTTGTGAGTGTATAATAGACGCGCCAGCTATACGAAATTCTAATTGGATAACTATAAGATAATAAAATCAATTATTTATTTAATATTTTATTTCAGCAAATAATTTATGCTAAACAATGATTAATCACATTTAAATTTAAAACATACAAATATCTTGAACTTCTTCCATACTACTCAAAAGTCACGACTTTCTCTTTTCACTTTTCACCCCGTATAATCAAAACAAAGCGAAATGTATCATACTGTGTTTATAATACGCGAATGAACTTGAAATTCTCGCATACGATATTTATAGTTTCGCTTGGTTTATTTCGGGTACAGACAAATTGTTCATTTTTATTTTATTTTTTTTTTTTTTTTAATTTTTTTTCAAGTCTTGTTGAAAAATGTACAAATTACTTGTGCGTGGTCGTAATTTGTGTCTGATTGTCTTATAAGTACTCGAAATAATGAGCTCATCAAATTGCAATCAAAAACGCAACGTTGATTTAGTAACTCACGGTTAATTTATCTTGAAACTTGAACGAAACTTTACGATCTGATAAGCTATATATAGTATATAGTACCATATGCATTGAAATTCTTCAGCTAACTGTTTCTGGGGCTTGCCTTGAGGGGATTAAACTTTTTGCCAAAAATTACATATGCTCTAATCTGTTTTCTCGCTTGTTTTTGTGATAATTAAGAAATTATATAGTGTAATGATTAATGTGGTGGGCTCTATTATTATTACGCCACAATGTAGGAACCCTATTTCGGAGCTAATTCGTGTAAAGTGCTTAACTACAGTGCTGCGATTTCTTTTATATTTTCTTGTCTCTCTCTCTCTCTCTCTCGCTTTGTGTGCAAAAGTTACAATCTCAAGGGGCATGTGTGTACGGTCAGGTGCAAAAGAATCCACGAACACCTTCCGTTTTTCGGTCGCTCTCTCTCTCGCCTAATGAGCCCAACCGTCGGATGTTGCAGCCTCCACACTTCGTGGCAAGGTACTCGACGACTGCCGACGCTACCGGCCATGCCGGCCCAGAGGCAATCGGCTACCGGGTACCGGGTACTGGGTGCTGGGTACCCGGCAAAGCAAAGAACTCACATAATCTTGATTGACTTGCAGCTTTCAGCCGGTAATGATGATATTTTCATCATCCGTTTGTTTTATCAGAATATTCTTAACGCTCTACAAGTAGCTGTACATTTTCGCTACCAGAGCTACAGTGGGTACAAGTCGGGAAGGAGAAGTTGGAAGAAGAAGAAGCTGCTACCTGCAACTTGTACATGAGCCGTGTGTCTATTGTCTAGTGAAATGTTGAAAGCATCATTAATTTTTTTATATCTTTCGCCTTTAAGTCGAAACTTTAATATACGCTGTGTACGCGCGCGCGTGTGTGTGTGTCTGTGTGTGTGTGCGAGAGTATGATAATTGCAGAAGAAAAAAGAAAAGAGAGAGCGAGCGAGCACAGAGTCGGGTGACCCATAATTACCGCACACCGGCCGGTCGCCGGGCCGCACAGAACACAATCATGGGAAAACCGAGTGGAACTTTGTTTCGTTGTTGCTCTCGTTGTTCCACCTCTTCTTCTTCTTCTAGTTGTTGTTGTTGTTGCTGTTACTTTGCCCCTCCATATAAAGTACAATAATTCGAGCAATGCCAAAGCTACGTTTTTTGATTATCTTGCACGCACAAAAAGCACGAAAAAAGCACGCAGCGCTCCCTCTCGTGCAGATTTCCCGTGTCCTGGACAGCGCCGCTGCCAACTGCAGTGCTGCCAATTTAGCTTTTTTCCCGTCAAATCGGGCAGCTTTTGATGGCCAACTGCGGAGGAAAATTGAAGAATTGCGAAAAGCGGAATTTCTGGATTTTATTTATATTAATTTAGCTCATTTTTCTGGCTTTTTTGGAATTGCCAATATTTACAATTTATTATTTTAAAAATTTTCTGAAACTACATATTTTAGCGATAATTTTAAAATTTGTTGCTTAATTTTCATTTAAAGATAAAGCGAAATTAACGTTTTTTTTTTTACGCTTTTTATTGAAAATTATTTTCCTTTTTTTCCGCCTTTTTTTAATGCAATTTTTATCTGATGGGAGATTCTGTCCAATATTTTCTATACAATATGTTACATTGCATATTACATATTTTATCGATAATTTTCAAATGTGTTGCCTAATTTTCATTTTTAGATAATATAAATTTAGCCTCTTTTTTCTGCTGTTTTATGCAATTTTTATCTAGCGGGAATTCAGGATTTTATATCTGTTAAGTTAGCTTTCTTCCGTTTTTTTTTTAATTGCCAATATTTTCTATACAATATATCTCATATTACAAATTTTAGCGATAATTTTAAAATTTGTTGCTTAATTTTCATTTTTAGATATTACTGTTTTTATTGAAAATTATATAGCTTTTTTTCTGCTGTTAATTTAGCTTTCTTCCGCTTTTTTTTGGAATTGCCAATATTTTCTATATAATATATATGATATTACATATTTTAGTGATAATTTTCCAATTTGTTGCCTCATTTTCATTTTGAGATAATATAGATTCAGCTTTTTTTACGCATTTATTAGAAGTTCTTTAGCTTTTTTTCGTGCCAGCACTGTCCAGCTGCGCAGCCAGCCTGCTGCTGTCACTGTTCGTCTTCAGATTTTCGATATTATTGCAGCGCCGTTTCTTCCCCGCCCTTGCCCTCGCGCGCCTGACGCTGACGCAGCCCTTTTTCGAGCCGGCCCCGAACAAGTGCAGCGGCATTAACTACGCGAGTGTTACCTGTACCCGGGGCGGCCGTACCTTTACCTTTGCCTATGCTAATTAGAGCGACGGCCTCGGCCTTGTTTTTATGCGCTTTCAGCGTGAACTGTCCGGCCCGAGTTGCATAAATTTTCTGCTCCACGGCGGGGTAATTTATGCGCCAACTTTCATGGGAAAAGTGAACGAGAAAAACGTTAAAGCGTTAAGCGGAAATTTCGAATTAGGTCCTGACAACGGATTTTTTATTATTTTTTTTTTCTTATATTTTTCGTAACCGCAGAACAGGTGCGTCGCTTGAACCCGTCACGACGGGAGCGGGGTGGGTTGTGCGTCGGTTGGTAAAGCGTGACGGCTTATTCACAATAGACTGGCCTGCATACGGTACTGCATCACGTAGGTCAAGTAGCTGACGAGGGCCGACAAAAAGACCAGGATCAGCTCGTTCGACACTTCGAACAGGCCCAAAGGACGCACACGAAATTCGGTATAGTTCAGGCGATTGTAGAACATCTCCAGCTGTAAAGATTTCACAAATAGATTGGCGGGCAAAATGTAGTGTATTGTGTAGAAGTTTGGAAGAAACGAACGGGTCTAGAGAGTGCGAGCTGTATAGAGAGTGACAGTTCAAATTTTCGCACTCGCACTCGGGAAACTGACACTGACACGGACACTTTATCGTCTACTACCTACCTTCATGTGCCATTTCTTGTTATCGGTGATATAGTAATTATCCAGGCTAAGTCTGCGTATCACACGTGAGCTACTGCCTGCTCCGTGTATGGCCAGCGTAAGCAGCATCAGATCCATCAACAGTTTCAGCTCCAACAACAACGTGCTCAGTCCATTGAACTCGCTGACAATAAAAAAGAATGGAACCAGTGTCATTGTGATAAAACCGAAGATCAGTACAAAGAACACGGGTATATCGAAAAGTCGTTCAAAGCTCTCGCCAATCCGTTGAATGTCCTCGTAAATGGCCAAACACTCATCCAGACGGTAGGCGATTTGCCGGAGCTGCCGCCGACTGATCATGCGACCCGATCTGCGTTGATTCTCCAGGGCCTGCAGCTGTTGCCGGTACTCGTCGCGCACATAACGATTCATCCGATCGTATAGTACACCCACACTGAGGTAGGCCACAAAGCAGACATGACCGATCATAGCGGAACTGAGAGTCGAATAGATTTCGACGACCATCGAAAGGGTAAAGCTGAGGCTGGGCTCGTCGATCAGCGACGGGATTAGATAGCAGATCTGATAGATATGACAGAGTGCACCGAGCAGCAGTAGGCACAGCTCACGGCGGCCACCATAGTGCATATGCTGACATCCGGGTAGTGCATTAACCCTACGAAATAGTTGCATGAAACCGTTAACCAGACGCAACAAACTGTCGCCATAACAGAATTGCATAACAACAATGAGCACGGCACAAATCACACTGGATATGCCACGTATCCACAGCAGGATCTTCAGATGACTGAAATTCAAATTGGCAAAGTAATCGAAATAGAAATATACATGATAGAAACCGATAGCCACACGCAACACCAGAGAGCACCACTTGAACCACTTGCGATCGGAGACAACGAGACGATCGTCGTCGCGTCGATCGCGTTTCACGCGAAAACAAACGATGCCCAGAAGTGTGGCAAAGTGGCACGTGAGCCACAAGATGTTTGCGCTCAGCGACGAGACGCTCGGCCGGCGTCGACTTCCGAACATGACTAACCGCGAGATTATGCGGAACCGCAGCACATTAATTGATTGCGCTACGATAACATCAGCTTAACAATTAATTGTGCTAATTACGCTCCAGTACAAAATACTCCATTACTTTCGATCAAATCTATATTTAATTTAATTGAATTAGTTAACCAGGCACAACCTGTATACGTATAGCCCGAGGGGTCGCTTCTTACAATTTGCATACGACATCGAATAACCTCGATTGCAGGAAGTTCGAATTGGAAGAAGCTAGATCATCTGCGTTTTTGCCGTTCTAGAATATCTGTTTCCGTTACTGGAGTTCAGGTAGTTGAAACGCGATGGGTCTAAAGATTAAATAGCTAGTCGGTGTGAATGCGTTGTATATCGCGAAGAGTCCCTAAAGGACACACACGAAACACATAAAAAATCAGAAGGAGAAGCAGTTTGAGCTAAGATCAAAAGAATAAGAAGTTAAGATCAAATGAAGTGTGATAAAACTATTAATGGTTGAAGCAGACTTAAACCTAAAGGTCTTGAAAGGTCTAAAGTCCGAGTTTTTGAGTTCCGAATGAACGAATGAATGATGCACTGCCAGGGTGAGCACCAGCAAATCGATAAGCATTTTTATTGGGAGCATGACGAGCTACGAGAAAGAAAGAGGCGCAATAAAACAATATTTATAGGCAGCTTGATTAGCTTGTGATAACTATTTATGATCCATTGCAGCTCGTCATAGATGACCACATATGAATCTAGCCTATATTCAGCTGATTTTGGATTCCCCGATCTTTCCACCATTGGGTTACTCTAAGTTATAGCTCGCGGCGTACATAACGAATCACCTGATCATACCAAGCGTGCACACACTGAGGCAACTCTTGAAGTAGTTTTGCGTGATCATCTGGGATCTGTCATCAAAGTATACAAGTGGAAACCGGAATGGGATCGGAAGAGCATAAACATCTCGTAAGATCAACTTGTAGATCAGCAGAGCTAGCTCTCGTTTACTACCGAAGTCCATGTTCTGGTCAGCTGATCATCTGGGGATTGCTGGCGGTATAAATTGTGGAAAATGATTTGGAAACCTTCATTGGAGGATCTCGTCGGATAGACGAAGCCCATGTCCCGGCACCCTAACTTATCGGAACAACCGCAAGAAACTCCGCACTCACTGACCGTACCCAAGCTACATGATCAGTAGATATAGTACGCAGATCGGGATGCAGATCGGCGTAAACATATACTAATAAATAAGATTCGATAGCCGATCGATTCCGTATATCGTATATCCGAGCACGACTAAGCGGGAACTACAGTAAACCGAGTCATATCTTATCAATTGAAATGCGGCGTTCCACGAATTGATTGCTTGGCAAATGAACTAAGCTAAAAACCTTTTCACTTTTTTCGATAACATCAAGATTTTATTGACTTACTTAAGCTAAAATTGTGTAAATACCATAAGACTAGAAATACTATAATATACATAATAATAATTTCTTCTTTTCAAATTTGATGCGACTGTATGCCATACTGTAGTATAAAGGTTAGGTAAGTGATCAGACCAGATAGAAAAACCAATATGAGTTCGTTGGATATTTCGAAGAGTCCCAAAGGACGCACACGAAACTCGTAGAAGTGCGAACGACTAAGGAAGACTTCCAGCTGCGGAAAGTGAAGAAGCTAGTTTAGATTTCGAAGAGCTTTCCCTTCACAATTCCACTTACCTTCATGTTCCAATCGTTTCGATCGCAAACGTAGCAATTCTCCAGGCTCAGTCGTCGAATCACTCGCGAACTGGTTGAGGCACCGTGTACGGACAGCGTAAACAGTACCACATCGAAAAAGGTCTTGACCACAAGTAACCAGAGACCGACATGGCGAAAATTGCTGCACATTATTTCGTACGAGACGACGGTCAGGCCCAGAAAAAGAATCAATAGAATAAGGCAAATCGGCAGATCCATAAGCTGTTGAAATGAGTTGCCGACGCGCTGTATATCGACGTAGATGGACAAACATTCGTCCAGGCGATATGCGGCAGACCTAAGCTCCCGTCGTCCGGGATTCATGTGCTCCAGCGAGCGCAGCTGGCGACGCAGCTCGTGTCGCACATAACGATTCAGCTGATCATATAATGCGCCCAGGCTGAGGAAGCCCACAAAGCAGCTGTGCGCGATCAGTGCAGCATTCGTAAACGTATAAATATTGAAGAGAATATCCAAATTGAACTCGAGCTCAAATCTGGAGCACAACATCGGCAGTTCGCAAGTTAATTCGTAAAACACACAGATCAATTTGAAGATCAGTAGAGTGAGCTCGCGTTTGCCACCGAACGACATGTCCTGACAGCCGGGTAGTGCCCGGATGCGTCGAAACAAACCCAGAAATCCGTTGATCACACGCAGTATACGGCGAGCGTAACAGAACTGCATGATCAGTATGATGATGCAGCAGACCAGGCTGCACGTCAAGCGAATGCAAAGGAATAAAATCGCATGCGGATCGTCGAGTTCCATGAGTCGATTCACATCCATGCAGACACTCAGCGATGATATTGCAATGCGCGTTAACAGGCAGAACCACTTGTACCAGTGGCGATTGCTGGCCACCAGCGAACCATCACTCGGACTCGCGTCGATCGCAAACCAAATGAAACCCACAAAACGCGCATATCGGCTACCGTATGCCAAGATTCGGGACGCGACCGTACCGGCTCGCAGCCTTCGACGACGGCTTCCGAACATGACTAAGCGATGCGACGGTGCGACGATGCGTTGGCGACGTGTTTGATATGTCGATGCGGTCGCAGTGTCATCCACGTCCGCGGAATGTGTTGTGCTTGCGTCATATTTATAGAGCACAAAACTGTCTACCTGCTTGAGCCACTTGAGAGAGCGCGCGCGTATTAACCGATTGCCTGGTCAAGGTCTCCGCCGTGCACCCTCGCGCGATACTTATCTGGTAGGGTTCATTAGGCTAATGGCATAATATTATGATAAGCGCGTACTGTTTGTTGCAACACCTCTGGTTCTTCCTCTTCGTCTTTGTTCTGCCTCTGCGAAATCAAACCTGAAAAGAAACAAAAAAACAACTCGACCATATCACTATCTCGACCTAAACGCACTTGTTAATGATAATATTTATTCAAAGTATTGATTTGACAAAATGAATTTACGGTTTACAATTACTTCAGTAGAGTAAAAAGCGCTGGGGTTATCTGCAAAGTTAGTAGAGTTATCAATAAGTAGTTCTATATACTATATCCAGTTAGTTCATGGGGTTGTCTGGCTATTTTTTATATCTGCAGAGTTAGTAGAGTTATCAATAAGTAGTTCTCTATACTATATCCAGTTAGTTCATAGGATTGTCTGGCTTATTTCATATCTGCAAAGTTAGTAGAGTTATTAGTATATAGAACTACTATATAATATATCCAGTTAGTTCATAGGATTGTCTGGCTTATTTCATATCTGCTAAGTTAGTAGAGTTATCAATAAGTAGTTCTATATACTATATCTAGTTAGTTCATGGGGTTGTCTCGCTTATTTCATATCTGCAAAGTTAGTAGAGTTATCCATAAGTAGTTCTGCTCAAACCGTACTATAACACACCTAGTTAATTCATAGGATTGTCTGGCTTATTTCATATCTCCAGCCTACGTGTAGCTAGGTTTATCGAAAGATGCAAAGTACACTTGAGCGCGGCAAACCCCTTGGATACGGGATCCGGGCAGCTCTCACGCTTCTGAATTGAATTGAATTGATCGTTCACTTTGGAAACGATCTTGGGCGTTCGCTAAGTACGTAATACATAGATCTGTTTTCAAACTGCACTCGATTTTCAGCTACGCTTTCTCGAGCCAGTGTATGTTTCTGATTCACACGCTCACGATCCTGACCCGATCCGGACCCTTACTTGTTCTTCTTCCTTTCTTCTTCTTCTTCTTCTTCTTCTTGTTTCGTCGAGATCTGTTGTTGAGCTCACGCTCTAAGCTCTCCCCATGTAAATGACGCCCCCAATTCATGCGCTACATGTACGTGATCTTCTGGCATATCTCTTATGCTACATCTTCCTGAGACTATGCTACTGCGACTTCTACACCCGAGTGTGTGTGTGTGTGCGCTCCGATCTCTGGGAGATCTTTCAAGTCTGTCAGTTCCACACGCTGCCATTTGAAAAGAATTTTCACGCTGTACATTTTATTTTTTTCCCCATTTTTTTCATATCTCGTTTTTTTTAGGTAATTACAGCAACAGCAGCTACAACAACTACAAGTAGACGAGAGAATGGAGCAGCAGCAGAAATATGTGGCTAAAGTGGAAGCCGAGGAAGACAATGCGCGGCGGGGGACAGGGGACACGTGAACGAGCACGTACAAACATTTTCCAGCACTGTACGAAAATTGTGGGAACAATCAACTAAAATGAAACAACTGAAACTGAACGAAAAGTGCTTTGCATGTGCTCAAGTCTCGATGTTGTTGTTGTTGTCGTTGTTGTTGTTGCTGATTTGCCGCAAATTGCTTTGGCTCTGAAATTGCAAAACGACAGTCCAGTCCAGTCCAGGCCAGGCCAGTCCGATCGAGCCTCAAGTGAGCCAAACCAAGCAGGGGAAATCATGCGAAGCGGCTGGCCACAACTTGGTCAAAGGGATTAGAGCGAATCGCGCAGTTCTGCAGCAGTGAGGGGGCAGTGGGGAGGGGGGTACAGCCTGCACTCAGTGCCTGAGCCTGACCTCACGTATAGCACACGCAGTGCAGCCAACTTTGCTTATTTTCGCCATCAAATCTAGCCGTTTTTGAAGGACAGCTGCCAAAGAAAGTTTAAGTATTGCAGAAAGCGGGAATTCTGAACATTGTTTTTATATTGGCTAATATTTTCTATAAAATTAATTTCAAATTTTTTTTTTTTTTATAATATAAATTAAATTGGTTATTTAATTTTCATTTTTATTTTATATTAAGTTAGCTTTTTTTTCGTTTTGGCTATTTTCTATAAAATTAATCTCAAATCATTTTTTTTTTATAATATAAATTTGTTATTTAATTTTAATTTTTTTATATTAAGTTAGCTTTTTTTCGGATTGGCTAATATTTTCTATAAAATTAATCTCAAATCATTTTTTTATAATATAAATTGGTTATTTAATTTGAATATTTTTATATTAAGTTAGTTTTTTTCGGATTGGCTAATATTTTCTTTAAAATTAATCTCAAATCAATTTTTTGTTCTTATAATATAAATTGGTTATTTAATTTTCATTTTTACATACTGTAATTTTAGCTTTTTTGCACTTTTTCTCATACATTATTCGGATTTTTTTTACAATTTTTTTTTGGCATTTTTTACCAAGATGCCTGTCAAAAACAGCTAAGATTCCAGAGCCAGAAATATGCATAGTTATGCTTGAAAAAGACAGGGCGGATCAGCGGCCGTGTCTGGGGCGTTTTGTGGGTTACAGGGTATCAGAGTTCGTAACGCGTCGCGTTTGGAAAGGGTTGATTGATTTGCAGCATGGCCTTGGCTCGATTTTCACGCTTTTCCAGCCAATGCACAATCACGCGGCCCGACATTAACGATGATAAATGCGAAAATGCGCAGAATACGAAAGCCATAAAAATTTGCTTCTCTTTAACTGTGCCATAATTTATTGCGATTTCTTTGGCGCAGACTCCGTTTTTCTGCTGCGAAAATGTGAAAGCCGGCGAGTAGGAAAACGCGACAACAAAGCGAGAAATCAACTGTGTGACTGTGTGTGTATGTTTCTCTGTGTGTGTGTGTGTGTGTGTTGTGGCCTGCACAATTTTTATGGCACCAGAGCTTGACTTTACCGTTACGCCAAGCGCGCTGGCAACAAATCAACGAAGTCAACGTCATAAATTGTTGTTGTTGTCGTTAGTGTTGCTATGCGCTTTGAATTTATTGCGAGACGAATGCAAAAAGCAAAAAACAAATAGTAAAGGAAAACAAGAAAAAGCCAAAAAGAGCAAGCGAAAAATGCGGCCAACGCGACTGCGTGCAAAGCATTTGAGCTACGCTCTCCTACTGCCTGCCACCCCACTCCCTCACTCGCGCGCTCTCTCGCTCTCTCTCACTCTCTTGATGTGCCTTGCTCTCATTGTCATGCGCTCTATGGAAATTGAGCCTGTAATATGCATGCATGCAAGTGTGTGTGCGTGTGTGTGTTTGTGTGACGGGAGGCATTCAAAATCTTCAAATTACATGCTAATAAGCCGAGTAACCATAGCAGGCAGCTTTTAAGTGGGCAGCGTGCGTGCGTGTGTGTGTGTGTGCGAGTGTCGGACATGCTTGTTACAAAACGCACAGCATGTAATTTACTTTTGCGGAATGCCGTAATTACATGCGAATGTACAAGTGTGTGTACTGTGTGTCTGTGTGTGTGTGCCTATGCCTATTGGGCATGCAGCCACGCATGCACACGCACACACACACACACACAAGCTATGGTTTACCTCTCTTCAAGGCGGGCTATACTTATGCAAGATTTAATTGAAAAAAATTCCTATAAAATTTGTTCTTATTGTTTCGAATGGGGGAATAAATCGAGCTAGTCTATTATGCACTTCGCAGGTACCGCACATAGGCACACAGATACCCTATATCATTTATTAGCTGTTTTATTTGTTAAATCATTGCTTGCAAGTTGATTTCTATTAATTAAACTGGGCGTGGCCAAATTATAAAATTAACTTTCAAAAACTACATTACTTTTAAGTATTTTCACAAAATTTGACGGCTCAAGCTCTTATGGTGCCTGAGATATAGGCGTTCATACAGACAGACAAAGAAATAAATGGGCTGCAGCATAATTAACAGTACTAAACAGACACTAACTTGTTAATGAACATTTATCTGATGCCTTTTTTCGAGTTTATTTCAAATATCTTGAAAAAACATTCAAGCATTCAGATTTAACTACCTTCACCTGGAAAACAGTTTGAATCGTCTACGTCTGCATACGACTCTATGTGCTTATCGGCAATTAAACGGAATGCAGGGTACTAAAAGCAATGCAGCTACAAATGCTTCGAATTCCATTGTTGTAGTGAAATGTTTGAATTTCGAGACTTTTGTTCTATTTTCCGATTTTTCTTACATACGTACATGGAATAAATTCCACAATCTATATGTGGTACGAACGACAAGAACTGTGGAAATTGGGCACATGGATTACAAGTGCCTGCCGCAACTGAAACAGCATCAATCATCATCAAGCCGTAGCCGACGCCGACGCCGACGCCGACGTCGTTTGCCTAAGGCCTGCCGGAAGTGACAGCCAATCTAATGTTAAGTGCCCTCTCCACAAGCTACACATTACAACTGGAAAGCATTTTCTCAAATGTCTGCAGGCTTCGTTGTGTGTGTGTGCAAGTCTGTGCAGCTACAGTGAAGCAACGTCTATGTATGATCTGTGAAAAAGTTTGCTAGGTTGCTGCAACGATTTTGTTTTCCGTCGAATTTGGCTTTTATAGCGGAAATTGCAAATTTAATTTAAATACAATTTTTTTTTAGTTTTTTGCTTAATTTGTCTATGCAATGTACCTAATAATAAATTATTGCAATCATTTCATAAAAATAACTTTAAATAAAATTGATAAAGTTGCCTTTTACGCTTTGAAATTTTATATCTTTCAACGTTTTTGTTTTATTAAAATGTATTAAAATATCTAAGCTATTATACGTTTTTTTTTTCATTAATACTTTTTCCCCTTGTTTGCATAATAAGCTGCCTGTAAATAATTCTTTTGCTTTGTACACATCAGAGTTACGCAATAATCCATACAAATGATGTTCAGGAAATTCTCTGAAAAAAGTTCTACCTATGTATGTACATATCATGTACAACATGTACTTGCTTCCTGTTGTAAGCGCCAGCAGCACAGTTACTTGCGCTGATCTACAGTTAACCGGCCCAGCTTATTGTACCTGTTTTCCTCGTGCCATCTTAACGGTTGCCTCACTGTACCCAAATGTTACCCTTGCCTATGGGCCACACGTGCATGCATTAAGTTCCGCTGAGTCACCATTTTTCTTCTCCTACTCTTTTCCTTTCCCTCTCTCTCTCTTTTCTTTTTCTTCACGTTTCCAGCAAACAAGTCACACCATCAATGGGCGCTCCGTCCACTTAGGCAAATAAAAAGCTTTTAACATTTTTCTTTACGTTCGTATTTTGTTTTATTTTTGTTTTTTGTGTTTTTTTGTGTTTTTTGTTTGCTGCTTTTTTTTCTGCTAAAAAATACAATAAAAAAGTTGTTTAGGTTAGTTAAATTTGTTTTCTCATAATTTCATTGTGTTTTCATCTGGTTGTTGTAGGTTTTTTGAATTCCTAGTTACATTTAAGGAAATATGCACAGTTTTTGTTTGTTTGTTTTTTTCGTATTTTTTTTTAATTTTTTGTTTTAATTAAATTACAAATTACATTTAAGGAAAAAAATAATAATTTAAATTGATTTATGAGATCATGACCAATTGTAAATACTCTTTCGGCACTGAGAACGTTTTGAAATTTGTGTGTGTGTGTATGTGTGTGTTTTGTGTGTGTGTGTGTTTTGTGTGTGTGTTGTGTGTGTGTGTGTGTTGTGTGTGTATGTTTTGTGTATGTGTGTTTGTGTTTGTGTGTGTGTGTGTGGGTGGGTAGGGGAATGCAAATATATAAATTATTTTCAATTTCGGCGAAAACAATTGAAATATTTGCACTGATTACAGAACGGAGTTCGCTTCGTTGATTAAGTAATGTCATTACACTTTACGTATTGCCAATTAAACAGTTACAATTAGGATTACATTTACGTTTACGTCTCTTATTATCAACATCATCATCATCATCGTCATTATCATAGTACTACTACATTGTATATAATGGTATAATTCTCATACTTTTATCACCCACTGTGCATTACTTTTCCTCATGATTGTTGTTTTCTATGTCTGGCTCCTACACGCCTTCTTCTTCTTCTTCTTCTTGTTGTTGTTGTTTGCGTGTCGAGCATGCATACATTTTTCGACCAAGTCAAATCGAGGGGTTTTTTTTTGTTGAAACAAAAATACACACATATATCGTACATATGCATAAAAAACAACATAAATTATTAAGGGTCTACTAATAAATATCAATTATTGCCGCATTATTTGCCATCCCCCTCGTTCGCAGCCACGCTCTGCCCGCCTGCTGCCACTGCTGCTGCTTCTCCGTCCGCCTCTGCTGCGTCTGCCTCTGCTGACGCCTGCTCCTTTTCGCTTTTATGGCTAACAACTGCAGTGTTGTTGTTGTTGTTGTTTTTGTTGCTGTCTTTGTTGTTGTTATTATTATTGTTGTTGTTGTTGTTGTTGTTGATGATGCTCTTCTTCTGTGATATGTATCTATTGCCTTTGCACACCTTATAAATACCTGCAAATGAAAGAAGAAAAGAAAACGCAATTAGACACAGTGCAGCGTGTAAGTACACACACACACACACGCAAAGCGTGTGTGTTTCAAGCAAAAGTGCAAATGCCGCTTGACCTTCAAAATGCGACGCGTCCAAGGGAAAGGAAAGGGAAAGCGACGCTTACGTCGACGCCGACGCCGACGATCGCGACAAAGCGCAACTGCAAAGCAAACAAGCTGCAGCGGCACTCAGTAACAGCAGCAAACATCGATAAAATGCAAATACACACATACAGATACAGCTGCAGCTACAGCTACAGCTACAGCTATAGATACTCGTCGCTCTTATCAGACTGCTGTGTGTAGGTTCACTTATATTGAAATTGAAATTAATGTTCATTTTCGTACGCACACACACATATTTACTTTATGTATTCATGCACGGTCGTACGTTACTCTGTGTGTTAGTGTGTGTGCCTATTACCTGGCCGATAATGGCAAACAGCAGCAAAGTGTCGAGTGCATTTCACAGTTATCAGCAGCAGCAGCCGCAGAACAAAAACATTTCAAACTTTCTTGAACAATGAAAACACACTAACATTTATTTATTGTGCTTTCTTCCATTTTCGTCTTTCTCTAGCCTCGGCTTAGTCATCCGCTGAGAGTGGCGCAGAGCGGGTAGGGGAGCCGGGCAGAGCGCGCACAGATGTGCGGCTAATGGAAGCTTGCAGCGCAGTCAATCACAGCTGCGATAGCCTAGAAGCTGACCTAAAAGCTGTGGTTACTGCCCTAGAGATGCGCAACGCATTCGATCGCAGATCGATATCATTATCTTAGTGTACTTAAGATTGCCAAATATTTTTATAAACAAATTGTTGGCAACCAGATCAAATACTTTGTTCGTAATATTTAAAAAATACTATTTATTTATATGTTTCAAATTGAGAAACATATAATGGAATATATAATATAAAATATTTTATAACAAATTGTTGGCAAACAGATCAAATACTTTGCTCGTAATATTTAAAAAATAATATTTATTTATATTTATCAAATTGAGAAACATATAATGGAAAATCAATGGTGAAGCAAATTTATTGCTTAACTGGGTATCAAATCAAGAAACTTTAAGCAAATTTAAAGCACATAAAACAAATTTGCAGGAAGTAAATAAGACATAAGTATGATATTTAAAAAACAATTTGGAATTTATTACAAATAGAGCTCTTTAGTAGTGCAAAACTTGCAAAACCATTATTTCAACTGCCCAATAATTCCATAAATAAAATATTATTATTAAATGCTTAATTAAAAAAAAACCCAATATCGTGCCTAATCACGCGGCTCACGCGGCCCCAGCACGCGCTCAGCTCTATGCGAGAAGACAAAAGCGCTGGCGGCGCTGTAAGGCAGTTTACAGTTATAGAAAATAATAATATAATAAGCCAGACGACAAGAGAGCGCAAAGCGGCCAGAAAAACTCGCGCGTAGAGGAACGCGCTGGTATGTGGTTGTTGTGGAGCGGGTGGCCCTGTTGGCGAGTGAGAGGAGTGTGAGTAGGGGGAGGGGAGGGAGGGGAGGGACGCCAGAGTGGGTCTGCCTTTCATATCAAGCCTTGTAATTTACCGTTATGGGCACGCAGCTGCGCATTAGTCGAGCTGCGACGAAAGATTTTCAATTCATTATGCGTTACAGCGCTTTCTACAACAAAACGGAACGCAAAGAGAAAAGCTACAGCAGACAAGAAAGAACATAAACAAAATACAAAACAAAAAAAATTGGAAGCACAAGACAAAGACAGAGACGAAAGAACATACGAAATCCGCGGCTGATACGAAGTTTTGTTTACGAAATGTGTGTGCAGCGTGAGTGCGAAGAAAACAGGAATACCGACAACAAATAACATAAATATTTATACACTCGCACACAACTCTCTCTCTTGCACACACACATATGCGCAGAACACACATTCGTGTATTTATGAGGCCGTGAGAGTTGTTGCAAACATAATTATTATAAGCTTTGGCTGCCACTGTCAAGATCCAAGCCCCGAGTAGGGGCGTGGTACAAAAAACTCGAAAGCAAAACAAAAAGCACAAGAAGAAAGCAAAACAAACCAAGCCAAATGCGGCTAACTGTAAAGTACAGTGGTGGCCAAAACATCTCGCTAAGATCGTGCGTGAATCTATGCGAATCACTAGAGAATTGATCGTGAAAGTTGTGACTCTACTTGAAACTTTTTAGCGCATAAAAAGCCTATAAGAATTTGAAGAATTTCGAAAAAATAAGTTTAAAAACTATAATAAATAAAAAAATAATTTAATTATTTAAAACATTAAAATACCTCGTTAAAGACAGGCTAAAACATTATTACCTCATTCCTTTTAACATACATGTATTTTAGTTATTAATTTTATATTAAAATTCGCATTTTCTAACACTCGTCTTTTTGTCGCTGGCGCAGCGAATTTGGGGCGACAATTCCACAAGTCGGAGAGACCTGCCGCAAGCGGCAAACGTAGACGCTGCTGTACTTACGCATAACGAGTGCGTGACCTTCACGACGAGTTTTGAAAAACAACATCAACAACATGCGTGCCTACTACGTACATATACATTCGCGGCGACGTTCTACGCAGCCCCTTTACACGCACACATGACAGCACGCAAACACACACACAAATGCTGGCACGCTTGTGCTTTACGCACTCATAATCACGCGTTATCAGCGAAGACAAACTAAAAATATCAAATAAAAATCACAAATTCGCGCCAAAACGCGAGGGAAACAACAATTTCGCAGTACCATAGCATGAGCAGCGTGTGCCAATGGAAGCAAACAAAGTGGAGAGCGAAATGAGCGCAAAGCAAAGAGCGCTCTCGCGTTTGGAGAGCAGAGAACGAGAGACCAGGCTGTGCCGACGGCGTCGTCGACGGAGCTGTTTAGCCTGCCCGTTTGTCTGCCACTGTAGTTGTGCGCATGTGTTTGTGTGTGTGTGCGCACGAGGGCCTGTCGCTGTGTGCGTGCGTATGAGTGGGCTGACTAGGCGTTTGTATAAGAGACGACGACGCTGTGGGTGCGGCTGCCAGGCAGAGGCAGCGGCAGCGGCAGAGACGACAGCAGCAACAACAACAACTAGACAACGTACAGTTGCTCTTAGAGGCGTGTGCCAAGTTTTGTTTTTTTATTCGTTTATTTTATTTTGTTTTTTTGTTGTTTTCATGCATTGTACGTGCATGTATAAGGCGTATGCGTGCGCTTTCATGCATATTCATGCAACAACAACTCAGCGCGTTGACAGTGATTTCCATTTTAATTGAGGCTTCTCGATTAATTGTAAGCCAACTGCAGCTGCAGCTGCTGCGCCCACTGACGCAATCGGCCAAAGAATCTATCGCTCTGCCGCTGCCGTCGCCGCCGCCGCCGCCGCTGCTGCTGTTGCTGCTGCTGATGAGTATCTGTGTGCTAAAAGCTAAAATTAATGTTGGACCGCCAATAAGAGATTTTTTGGCGGGAAAACAAATTTTGTCAATTGAATGCTAGTGTTGGCGTCGGCGTTGGCGTCGGCGTCGCGACGTCAATGTTGTTATTCAATAGTTTCTTTCGCGCTTTTTTATCTGTAGCTTACGTTTTCGTTTTCGCTTTTTATTGCCTCTTTTTTTCTAGTTTTCTGCTTTGCATGTTTGCTGTTATGTTCCATTTGTTTGGCGGCGATGACAACAAACAAGGCTGGCTGAGAGCGAGAGCGCGTGAGAGCGAGAGTGCAATCGAAGTTTCCGATCGATTCAACTCGAAGCAAGCGTGAATGAGAGTAAATAAATACGCGCCATGTGATACTGCGTATCACAAAAAGACGAACGCAAAGTGAAACGACGCAAATCAAAAAAAGGTCTATCAAAACAAAAATGCAAAAACAAAGGGACTCGCGCGCAAACAGTCCGACAAAAAGGAAGAAGAAATAAAGCTTTTGCCAAAGCTTTTCGATTGAGCATTGTTTGAGCTTGGCAGAAGGAGAGACAGAGAGAGAGAGAGCGAGGGAGCGAGGGAGCTGACAAAAGGTTATTGAAATTGCAAGGGGAGAGAAGTATGTCAATTTATAGGGCACTGCACCTGAACGCAAATGCGATAATATACAAGAAATAACAAAAGGAAAACAAAAACAAAAATCATATGTGACGTCAGCGAGGGTTGTCGTATTTCTTCTTTTTTTTTTTTCGTTGCTGCAACGAGGGTTGCTGCGACAGCACCAAATCAGGTGACAAGGGATGATGCTGCGTGCGTGTGCGGCCGCGCGGGTAGGTGGGTAGGTGGGTGTTTGCTTTCATTTACTTACCCTTGATGCCTGGCAGGCTAATATATGGCTCTGTGTTGGCAAATCGTTGCCCATGCTTAGGATTAACGGAGATCGCTTTATTGCACTTTCCCAACTCGTCAAATTGTCGCAAATCGATATTGTATCGTTTTTTCACATAGTTGCGTTTCTCCTCGTTCTCCTCGAAGAACAGTGTATCAACATTGCTCTTCTCGGGGCTACTGCCAAACAGATTGCGTTTGATCCCCCTCACGGCCTGCGAACCCATTGCGGGGCGGTCCGGACGCATCGGAGGGGCCAGTGGCAGAATTGGCTGTACCAACATCACGTTCGACATCTTTGCACTCTTTTTTTTTTAACACTTGCCTCGGTTTTAATTAGGGTTTTTCTTTCGATACTTGTTTATTGTTGCTGTGTTGTGCTTTCACTTTGGACTTTTCCTTGTGCAAATTCGCGCTAAACAAACACAGGCACAGCCGCGCACAGATACACAAACACAGACAAACAAACACTGTCGCCTCGTTGGTTTGCTTGAAATTAAGTAGCGGCAAAGTCACGTAGCATTTGAGAGAGCATTGCTAATTGCAATTTTCTATAGGCACAATTCTTGTATTTTTTTAATTTGTATTTTATTTCTGCTGCTCAAATTATTTCTGCTGCTTCAACTCGCCCAAACACCCGACTGACTGACGAACTCCGTAGATAGACACGTCCGCTCAGTTGAAAGATTCAATTGTAAATAAAATTTTCCGCTGTGTGTAGAGTTTTTATATAGCTACAGCAGAGAAAGAGAGGCAGCGGTTAACAGTGGTGTGTCGTTTCTTTGCTGCGCGAGTTCAAAGAGAGTAAGAGAGCGAGAGCGTACGCAGTACTTTTTCTCTTAGTACGAAATAAGAACTGAATAATAATAGTAATAGCAGTGATACCTGTACACAGTTTTCAATTTGTTTTGACATTAAAAAATGTTACGTCATGAAAATAATACTAAAGCAAATACACACAATAATATTAATTACATTATGCACTGCAACTATATTTTTAATAATATAGAGAAATATATAGAAAAACGATAATTCGACAATATATAAACTTTACAAACATAGCAAAACCCATTTTACATGTTCGGTATAGAGTACAACTGCGTAGTAGCAACGTATCCATCATACCTTTACCTTTTGAATGCGCCCTGTTAACAGGCAAAGAGAGGGAGAGCGAGCAAGAGCGTGAGTGCGCATGAGCAAATCTGTTACTGTTAACTAACAGCGAGAACAGATGTTCTGTTATGTTAGTTAACTCTGGCTAAACACACAAACATACACACATATACAACAGACGCAGCTATACTTGTTACGATTTGTTTTTCGTAAATATTCCAATAGAATTAAGTAGAATGCCTGTGAGTGGACTAGCTGTTGTTGTTGGTTAATGTTTTTAATGATGTTTGAGCCCAAGGTCAGAGCAGAGCACGCAGCATGAAATGGCCTAATTGGTCAGACGTGTACAAAAACAACAATAACAGCAACACCAGCAGCGAAAAAAAAAACACTTTCGCGCTTCCGCGGCTCATTCAAGCGTTGACCGCGAAACGAAAGTGAAAACACAGTTGGAAAGCGACTTAGACGAGCACACACACACACACGCGCCGCACGTCTATGCATATTTGTATATGCATATAAATGTGCTCATTATATTTTTGCCTGGCATATTTTGCTGAGTCAGCTGGCAACAGCTGGTTTCCAGCCAAGGCACGGCCAGGGCCAGGGTCAGGCCCAGATCCCTGGAATTGGTGAATCATTCACGTGAAATCGCCGCCGCCTATTGGCAAAAGGATTTCAATTTGTTTAAAGCCTTTCCTCTTTGTGCGCTCTACTCTCCCCCACTCTGCTCTCTGTTCGCTCTCTTTTGGCGCGAAACCGCACATATGTATGTGTGTGTACCTGCTGCAGCGTAGCCAAGGGTTGTGATTGTATTGGGGGTTGGGCACACGTATGCACGCACACACACACAGGTAGCCTGCACTGCGTTGCGAGTGCAACCCTCGTGCCAAAAAAAAACAGAAGCAAAATAAAAGAATGGAATAGAAAAGTGTACCGCTCTTGAAAATCGGTGACCAGCGAGAGCGAGTTTTCAAATCAGATGCGTCATTTCCATGAAAATGCGTTGCAATTGCACGTGAGACTGGACGTAGGCGAAAGAGTGCGAGTGTGCGTGAGAGAGTGTGCGCGTGTCGGTGTGTGTGTGCGTATGAATGGCTTTATCAGCTCATTTAGTTAGGCTGTCCCCCTCGCTCTGCTCAGCTACGTGACCGACTTGCTGCTGGGCTACTTTTGTTGCCAACTTCCGCCAAAACCAGCTTGCGGGGCACATCATGCGGTTTTCGCCTACGACTTTGATTTATCATTGGCACCGGGGAAAATGCGCATAGAGATTAAACACACGTACCACAAAGACACAGCGACACACACACACACAGAGGGAGAGTGTGAGAGTGAGAGTGAGTGCGCGATTGGGGAGGTCTGCTTGGCAAGTATGGCACGCGAGAAGGTTAAGCCTTGCTGTCGGCCAAACTCAGACGCAGACGCAGACCCCGACCCAGCGCCGAGCCGGGCCGGGTCGGGCCGAGGGTTGTCGCCGTGCTGTGCGCGCTGACGTCACGTTCGTCTAATTAATAAACGAGCTCATTAAACGAATTCCCGCTGCACTGCTGTCCCGTACGCAGTGTCGCAGTGCTGGCCGAGGGGAGCGCGAGGGGAGATGGAGGGAGCGCGTGGGGCACGTAGCGCACGTGTGCCGTATGGTTTGTGTCTTGTGCCTTATGCCGTGCACAATGCGTCTCTTTATGCATGTATCTAGCAGATACATGCATATATATATATATATATATATGTATTAGGGCGCGCCGACAGGCTATTTATAGTGGAAAGTGCAGGCGCAGTGCGCGCTCTGCCTGCTCGCTCTCCCACTCTGACATGGCAAAGATCATAAATTTTGTGCACAGCTGAGTTGAGCAGGGGCGACGTCGCAGTCGCCGTCGCTGTCGCCGTCGCCGTCGCCGTTGCCACTGCTCGCGTCTTTGAGGCATCTGTGAATTTTGCGCCAATTTGTGCGGCTGCTGCTGTGCCTCCCGCTCTCTGCCTCTCCTCCTCTCCCGCCGACAGAATACCTGCTGCAAATTTTGAGCAAATTTTTGCGCCAAAAGCAAAACCTGAATCAGGCGCAGACACCGGGCACATACAGGGGCAGCCAGAACCGGGCCCGCGCCCTCATTCCGCCACGCCCCCCTGCCCTGCCCTGCGCCGCGTCTCATTCCCGTTCCGGCATCGTCGTCGATTTTTGTTGAGCCGCAAGCTCAAGCTGAACAAGTGCTTTGCTTTGTTTTTGCTTCTCATTTCACTGTGCACCCTGCAGCAGGGTATACTGGGTTTGTCATGCAGTATGTCCATAGCTGAGGATTAATGCCAGTATATATATATATATATGCCTGTTCTGCACGATGAGCTGTAAAGCGTAACAAAACGTAAATTTCGTTTAACCCTTATCCATGTCTTTCTCTGTGCTCAAAGTCTAAAAATTATTTATATTCTTGTTCTGCATAATGCACTAAAAAAAAGTATAGTTTTCAAGCCTTTTTTGATTTATTTCTCTTTATCCCAATTATAAAAAATTATTTGATTATTTTCATGTTCCTCTTTGGACGTCTTTCTCTGCATTCCAAGTCTCTAAATTATATATATACGAAGAGCTTTATAAATAAATGTTCTTCAATCTTTTTCTCTTCGACTTCCTCTTTTTTTACTATTCGAACTCAGTTGAGTTCAGTTATATAGATCAAATAAAGACACAAAAGGCTCTTCATTTCGAAATGTCAACATATCTTTTATTTCTGCTAGAGAAATAAACGGGAATTTCTTAGATATAAATCGAATTGGATACAAGAGTATCAAAACATGAGGATAACCGCAAAAGATCCTTAATTTGCCTTCCTTGTTTTTTTTTATTCCCTTGTTTTTGTTTTGCTTTGAGCCGCAGTCGGGCTCAAAGACGAGGCAATTCTTGTTTTGAAAGGGGCAGTCGGGAAGTAGGGGGGGTGGGATGGGCAAGTCAGAAAAGAAACATCTGCTCCCGAAAAGCATAGACCGGAATTGTCGCTGTCTCGTCTTTTAGTTCTTCCGATGCGCTTTGAATGCGAGAAAAAAGGGTTAAGACTGTCGACGGTGATTCCGATTTTACTGGGCAAATTTACGTTTCACTCATACATATATACACTGATTATAGATAACAAAATGAAATCTATTAAAAACTGAATATGTCGACCTTATCTTATATATATCGAAAATAATCTATTATGTGCTGTGATCGCTGCTTTTCATAATCTGCTTGAATTAAAGATTTGACCAGCTTGAACTACACACAGACGAGAGAGAGAGAGAGAGAGAGAGAGAGAGAGAGAGAGAGAGAGAAATTGGCTGTGTGTTATAAAAAGCATTACTTACTACTTTTGGAATTTCAACCGGAACGCGTGTTTATTTTTTTCAAAAAGAAAATGCTTTCTTTTAGCAAAAACCGCACTAAGAAGTAAAATATAGTTGGAAAATTTTGGATTTTTCATCAAGAGCGGCGAATACTCTTACAAAACAGAGGCTATAATCTCTAAAAATGTCTACTTAATTTAAACCTACTTAACTACCAAAATCTATGTGAGATATGGAAATTTCTTCACTCAGTAATTCGGCAGCTGCGCTAAGATGTAACAAAAAGTTAGAAATCTTTGTATATCTTATAAGAAATACAGCCATGGGCGGCTAATTGGCACAAAAAATTTTACTTATAAAAAAACAATTTTTTTTTATCAAATGTTGATGAAAAGAAACAAACTGTTTGGTTATTCCCTATCTCTTAAAATAAATCCACTATACAGTCATTTTTTACGAAGTGTATTGCAATACCTTAGTATTTCTGCAAGTTCATCTCAAGTTTCTTAAAAGTAAACAGTCGAGGTATAAGAAACTTCTCCAAGAATAATAATAATGTTAAAAAACTATATACCCTAACGTATATCGCTAACAGTGCCCCATAAAAAGCTTAATCTATGCGAGATATTGAAATTTCGTCATACTCAGAAACTAAAACTAAAAATTAAATTAGAAAACTTTGTATAACTAATAGGAAAAAGATTATCTACAATATTTATATGTATGATTATATATATATATATGTGTCTTAAAATAAACCATGTCTCTAACTACGAAACACATTGAAAAATCTTTGTATATCTTCAGGTTCTTCTCAGGTTTCTCAACAAGAAACTTTGCTAAGCAGTCTAAATAAACCTGAAATAAACTTGTATATTGAAGAGCGCACAGAAAAACCCACGTAAAAAGAAATATCACCATATATATATATATGTAATCTGCCAACTAATTGGGTCAATTTGCTGCAGCCCCGCTGCTTTTCCAATTCAATTACAGCGTCAAGTCAGTTGACCTCGCTGCTCCGTTCCGGTTCTTCATCTATGGGATACAAGATGATTGTCTCTTTCTTCTGCTTCGGCTTCGAAGCTTGCTGTAATCGTAGCCGAGAGAGCAGCGTTAATTTGCCACATTTATCATACGTTTTTCCGGGCTACACCGAATCGGACGAATCGGATGAGTCGGACTAATTGCAGTGGCGGCCCATACGAGTCTGGGCGCCCATAAATCTCACGCGCCTCCGATTGCAACTGCAACAGACGCGACGTGTCCGGTTCCTAAGCGCATAGATAAGCAGCCGAGCTGGAGGAGAGGCGTCCGCAATTAGGCAAACTCCCAGCGGACCCACCAGCTGCTCCGTTTCGAGTGACCAATGTCCAGATCATAATTCAAAAGAGTTGTGCAGGGATGGGGTGCGGTGCGGTGCGGCGATTAGTGGGAAAGGGTTGTTGATAGCTCAAAGAGGCGACAAACAGCGCGAAGATGATATACTACCAAAGTGGACGGGCAGGCAACATACACTGCGGGCCGGTTGCATAAATCAAAGTGTTGCATGTTGCATGACCAACTGGGTCAGTTGCGAGTTGCCTCTACGGGCGTGTTGCATGCAGCACGCCAGTTGCCACTTATATAGCACGTTGTTGCCAGTCGAGAGTTGACCCACTTGTCGACCGTTACTTTTCGCACCCAAACTGGTTGAAGAGGGGGGGCAGGGGCAGGGGCAGGCAACTTACAACGCGAAAAGTAGCGACAATTGTCAAGCGGACAAAACGCGGCCGTCTGGAAAATGCAGAAACAATGCAGCAGCGCAACTGCGACCTCGTGCGACCAGCATAATTGATAGACATTAAGATCGCTTTTCACAACTGGTTTTCCACTCGCTTTTCGTTGTTTTCCTGCGCATTCTGCAGGCTTTTTTATTGCCCACTCTGCTTTTGTTTCCATTTTCGTTTTACGTATTTTTCTGATTTTATTGTCTCGTTTTTTTTTTTGTATTTATTTCGAGTTTCTTTCTCGAGTTTTATTCCCGCTAAACAATAGAGGTTTTCCCGCTGCCACTTGGGCCTGGGATGAGTTATGCGCACACGCGGGGTGTGCTGACCCCTGCCCCTGCCCCTGCCCCTGCTGCTGCTGCTGCTGGTGGTTGCATGTTCTGCGGCTCTTTAGGTCGGGTTTGCTCGCAGTTTCGTAGAGAGTTTCAATTTGAATTTTTTAATGGAAAACCTCGCCTCGATCTCGATCTCGAACTCGAACTCGTCGATGAACTCGATTAAAGGTAATGCGATACGCGGCAGTTGAAGCTCGCTCGGTTTGCCTTGTAGCGCGGCATATGGTCAGCCAGCCTGACCAGATCATCGACGCATCGTTGGGTAAACTATTTTTGGCAGCTTGGATTACATTGTTGCCGCGCAGCCCGCGCCCGCGCCCGCTTCCTCGCCATTGTCCAGCTGCCCAAATATTTTGGCCCGTGCTGTCAGCGAGCTGTCTAATGGAATTGGCCGATTTTCAGCTGTAGCAGCGACTCCTCTGCAACTGCTCTTCGCCTGCTCTTCTCCTGCCCTTCTCCAGCTCCTCTTCTGCCCTTCTGCTGCTCCTCTCCTGCCAGCTGCTGTTATTACAGCCTCCTCTTCACGTGCGATAAAAGTTTGAAGTACACATATTTGTTAAGCGCATGCCCTGCCCCTGCCCTGCCCCGCTTGCCCCTTGCCTTGCTCCCTATTTCCATATGCCACATCCCTTCAGTCGCTTCTACTCTCTCCCCTCTCTCTCGCTCCCTTTGCCCTTTGTCTGTCGTCGGCGTGTGCGCGTTTTGTTTATTTTTAGCCGCTGCTATTTTAGTTTGGTTTTTCATTTAGTTTTCTCTCTTTTTTTATTGCTTTGTCGCACTCCCTGCGCCTGTTTGCATTTCCATATCCATCTCCGTCGTCGGCGGCATCTGCCACCGCCTTCTGCAACTGCAACTGCCGCGGCGGCTGCTGCGGATGACTTCCTGTCTAAATAATTGCGCATTTAACGCAAACACATGCAAGGCGAAGCGAACGATAATGGATAAAATGGAAAAGCAGCAGGAAAAGTCAGCAAAACTCACGATCGACACGAATTTGAATATACTCTAACGGGGCGGCCGGGAAGAAGACTGCAGGCAGATTGTGTGACAAAAAAAAGCTCGATCTGCTTTGGGAAAATACAAAATAATATAATACTTTATATATCATTGAATATATAAAATAGATCATCGAATTTTCTATATATTTTCTATAGTCAATACTTCCATATAAAACCTCACACTCACAGCTCAAGAAAGCTATAAAAACAATGAGTATTTTTATTTTTCTTATTTTTCTTTTCCTATTCCTACTTAAATTGCACTTAGGTACATTATATATATAGATATATATTTATAAGAATATATAAAATAGATCATAGAATTTTCTATGTATTTTCTATAGTCTATACTTCCATATAAAATTGCACATTCAGCTCAAGAAAGCTATAAAAACAATGAGTATTTTTATTTTTCTTTTCCTATTCCTAACGCAGTGTACTCAAATTGCACTTAGGTACATTATATATAGATATATATATATAAATTTCTGTAGCATTTTTTTATAAAGATCAAGGCATTTTCTTTGTATATTCTATAGTCTATACTTCTACATAAAACTGCAGTTTTAGCAAAAGCAACCTATAAAATAATGAGTACAGTTCACTTGTTTTTTTTTCACCTTAGTGCGTTTGCACTGTACTCAAATTGCCGTCGGGCACACTGTACTACAAATATATAGTATACAAATTGCTGAACATTTCGCAGACTTTTATGGGTTACAAACGGATACACACACACACGCACACACACACACACTCACGTAACTACATTTAGAATTTCCATGATATTTGTTATTTCGGTAACTTTACTCCCTCGACTTGTTTGGCATAAAAATAAATTAAATGGCAATTTGTCTATATGTATATTATTGATTATTATATATGATGATATATTATTGGGTGCCTCTGTAGCTAGCAGGGAGCGCGAGCAAGTTTTTCGAAGTTTACAGATGAAATAAAATGTATGCTCATAAGATTTAGATATAGATAAATATAAACTATGGATTGTTTAAATATTTGAGTATATTTAAATAGATTATATTTCATCACAAAGGAATATACGGCAAGCGAACCCATTGATATATTTTAAATACACATAAGGCCCCGTAGCCTATAGAGAGTATATATCAGAACTAACCTATTATATATATGGCAATAATCCTCAAGTAATCGCGTAACCAACTAGCACGCTTGAATAAGACTCGACTATAGTCTGATAAGAAACGAGTGTGACATATCATACAAAGAACGATGACAAAGCCAGAAGAGGCAGCCCTCTCCCGTATGCACAGGCGGAACGAATGCGAATCAAACTCTCCCTGATATGATGACATGTTGGTGACGAAACGACGACGCCCGCATCGTGATCGCGCGAATGTTGATGCCAGCTTTATGATGCCAGCAAAATGCAATGACAGCATTGATGGCATTGATTAGGTGCGTCATTAAACTGGCGCAAGCTGCAGCTGCCGGAGTAGGGGAACGGAAACTATGGAAGATTTGGCAGCGGCAACAATACCAAATCCAACCCAAGTAAACCCAACCGAACCGAGCTCATTAATAAGCCAATCAGTTGGGCCAACATAACAATTTATTTTGCTTATGGTTTTTCTTCTCACTGCTTCGTGGCAGCACTTAACGCCACTTAACGGTAGAACGGCAGTCGATTAGCGAGCGGAAAGAGAGAGAGAGAGAGAGAGAGAGAGAGAGAGAGAGCGGCAGGAGCGGAAGATCGGCATAGGAAGAGGCAACTGACCATTAAACGCGCCTCAGAACCAGGCGGCAAGCATAATTATTTTGACGCCCCATTCTTGCGTAACTTGGCCGCAAAACGCCTCGAGATCGGCCCAGCACACATACACGTATATAGACACGTATGTAGACACGTATGTAGACACGTATGTGGGCCACATTTAGGGCACATCTAAAGCACTGCAAAAGATTCGACAATGTGCCGCAAGATGAGTTAACGAAAGAAATATTTTTGAAAATTGAAAAATTGATATATAAATAGGTTCATAAAGAAATAAATTTATAATTTACAGAAAGAGATAAAGGTTCAAAAATGAAGAAATACAATTGAATAAATCAGCAAGTTTGACTTTTCCCTTTTGCCTATTAAAAATTGGAATATTTAAATGCATTAGCAGTTGCTTTTAAAGAGTTCTAGAGCTTCTATTTTTATAATTTATTGAAAGAGAAATACGTTAAAAAAATGAAGAAATAGAATTGAAAAAAATCAACAAGTTTGCCGATTCCCTATACTATAAATATTGAAATGCATAAAGTTATCTAAATTCTGCAAAGAAACCACAATTTAAAAAATATTTTTTAAGCGTATATTTATATAATACCATCAATAAACTGACATTTTAATTCTGAAATTCGTAGTTTCATTTTTAGTGTATAATTTTTCTCAAAGACCTGTGTAAGAGCCCTGGTTAGATTATTTCATGTGTACATCTTTTTGTAGTACATTTTTAATTGAAGCTTAGCCTACTTTTTTCCTGGTTTTCCACTGTTTCCAGTAATGTGCATTGACAGAGCTGTCTGTGGCGTATTCAATTAATATCTGCATATTATATACAAAGAGATAACAGCAGAAACGTAAACAGTTTCGAGTTTCGTGCTCTTATTATTATTGATGTCTATACGATCTATCTAGCTATTTATCGATGTAATTTCTAAATATTTGCCTCTATTCGCTGCTGTTTTCCGATTTCGACGCGCGAAGCGTAAACAATAATTTAGCAAAGAAACAAAGAAAAATTGTGTACATAAGCTTTGTGTGTGTGTGGATGTGTGGGTGTGTGTGTGTGCGCGTAGCTTTATTTAATTTTGCTTGCATTCGATTTCTTAGTATTCAACGATAAGCTGGCGTCATGCACGCACACACGCATGCACATACACACACAGAGACAGGCTGCCTTAAATATGAATATGCCAAGTACACACTAAATTGGGGTACATTGCCGTAAACAATTGTATGTGTGTGCGTGTAGCTCGTAGATGCAGGCGAATTGCTGCGCCGATTTTTGCCATGCTGCCAATTTGAGTACAGTGCGCACGTGTTACAGTGAACAACAGCGAAAAGTAAATATTTGCTAAGGTCTTCCGCTACTCGACCTTCCATAACCTTGAACAGCTGTACAGTTCGATTCCTCGAACTTTGTTAAATTTGGTTTTATCTTATCCCCATATAAAGTTAAGTTTATACGATCACATTGTGCTAGTTGAACATTAAAATGAATTACTGCCAACATATTAGTTATAAGTAGAGTACACTGAGTCAGTATTTCCATATCAATTGATAGGCATAGGCTAAGCAAGAGATAAAATAATCATGTTGAGGAATTATATATGTATATACAGAATAAGTATTACCATGCCATGGCGAGCCCCTTCTTTGAAATACTTATATAAATCGTACACTTATTGCATAACTATCAGTTGAGTAGTTTGATAGAGACTTCAAATAAATAAATATAGAATTGCATACTAAAACTTTTTTATGTGAGCTCTTAATTACTAATGGCAATCAAAGCTACAATCATTTGAAATCAATAGTTCGCCTTAATTGCTAACTACTTGCTAATTAATGACTGATTGACTGATTGAGATAAGGATTTATGAAAGCTTCTTAAAATAGACTGAGAATGAGAAAATAAGTTTGCTGCCCGTTATCTTTAGTCTACCCACATTTTTTTCTTTAAGTGGGTTGACACATCGTAAGGCATTACATATATAAGGCGTGTCAAATATTTGCTTGACAATAACATTTTATAGTACGTGAAACGACAGAAGCAAAGAGATTTGTTTTTTACAATGCCATAATTAGCGATAAACATTAGTATAGGCAGTTTAGAGTAGCTTATGTTGAAGTTGCATATAACAATAATATAATCTAATTTATTTCAATTAAATTAAATAATATGTAAATATACAGCACAATAAAAAATATATACAATTTTCAATTATACTGCTTTTTCAAACTCGTATTATTTTGCGCCCAACCGATTAAATACCATTCATTTTCGATAACCGAGCCTGCCAACCTTCTCGATAAATGCGATAATCAGCTCGACCAGGCAATCAGCTGCTTTCTCTTTCGCTTACGTTCAGTGTTGCAAAATGCATTTGTTGTTGTTTTATAATCACTAATTTTAGTTAAATTGAATTCGAATTGTTTTTAAATTAAAATGATACGCAAGTTGCATTGCGTACTGCGTTTGCAGGGCGCGATTAACCAGACACTGTACAGACAGCGTGCACCAACGATCTTTGCGAGAAATTATGCAACAAACGACGGCAACAGCGGCGGCGGCAATGATAGCAATGCGAAACAAGGTGGCACCAGGAGCGCCGGCTCGTCGAAAAGTCTGCCCGCAACACGAAATCCCTTTGCTGCGGCCCAGGAAAAGACAAAGAACACTTATCTGACGATGGTAGAAATATTCGCCGAACGGGACGTGCATCGGCGAAACCATGTGGAGTTCATCTATGCCGCACTCAAGCACATGCCTGATTTCAATGTGGAGCACGACTTGGAAGTGTACAAGGCGCTGATTAATGTGATGCCCAAGGGCAAATTCATACCGACAAATTTGTTTCAGGCCGAGTTTATGCACTATCCCAAGCAGCAACAGTGCATCATTGATCTTTTGGAACAGATGGAAGACTATGGTGTGATGCCGGACTACGAAATGGAGGCAATGCTGCTCAATGTATTTGGCAAAAAGGGTCATCCGTTGCGCAAATACTGGCGCATGATGTACTGGATGCCCAAGTTTAAAAACCTTTCGCCATGGCCGCTGCCTGATCCGGTGCCCGACGATACGCTCGAGTTAGCCAAACTGGCGGTGGAGCGCATGTGCACCGTAGATCTGCGCTCCAAAGTGCAAGTGTTCGAGACCAAGGAAGTCAAAGACTCGCTGGACGACACGTGGATTGTGAGCGGCATGAGTCCCGAACAGTCGAAGCTGCTGCGCGAGCATTCACGACAGAAAGCGCTCTACATTGAAGGTCCATTTCATATATGGATACGCAATCGACGCATCAACTATTTTACGCTGCGTGCCGATGCGGATGCCGAGTTCTTGGCTCAACTAGACGAGCGTCAACTGGACGATGACGATGTCTCGCATATTGACGTCTCATTCTTTGGCCGTCCGCCACCACGACGACACAATCAATTGGGCAAGGTGCGGTCGGTGCATCAGCAGGACGATGGCACTATTTATGCGATCTGTGCCACAGGCACATCCACCAAGGATTCGCTGCTCTCCTGGATACGACTGTTGGAAACACACGGTAATGCTGACCTGGGCGAGATCCCCATACTCTTTAGGTTTACGTCTAGTCCGCCCGAGAAGGCGACGGAAATCGAGGGGCCATCCAATCTGCCATCGCAAACGAGTGATACGATTAGCAACAAGGAACATTCGGAGAGCAGAACGTAAATTAATCACACTAATTATTAAAATTAAATCGAAAACTGTTGAACAAATGTTTAAAGATGTTTTTGTTTTTGCAGTTTTAAGGTCTAATTTATTAAAATTATTAAGTATGCTTGGTCAAAATTAAAATTCGTACATCAAGATCAATTGGAAATCGGTTTGCTGTAACAACTACGTACTCTACATATGTATATATTTATATATATATAGTTATATATATATATTTATTGGGAGATACATACAGTTGTATTCATTTTATCATACTGAAGAGTTGAGCTTAAACGAAAAATCACAGAACTCGAAACTAAAAGTACTGAAGATCTGCTACAAACCAAAAGTAATTAGTTAAATTCTATTCGTAAGTAATATGTACATTTCTATATATGCTTTCTCGACTTTCATTGAAATATTTATGTATGGGTAAATTATTAAATAAGTAATTAAGCTGTCAGCTGGCCAAGTGCAGAGACATCAGGAGGAAATGCTAGGTACTTTGCCAGTGATTTGTGTGTGGTTTTCATTAAATCTCCACTTTAGCTGGGATCTACTTCAGGCGCTTGTTTACAGGGAACACCTGAGTGACCACGCCGATTCCCTTGCTGGACATGCCCTCGCGAAAGAGTATACGCATGCCGGGTCGCACATATTCCGGATGGCCGACAAACTCGAACATCACCGAGGCAGAGTCATTCGTACCCAACTTCTCGCCGCCCATGATGCCGCGTATGACCGCCGTCTGGCGAATGCTGCCGATGTGCACCGTGGTCTGAAAGCCAACATATATAGCGGTCGCGTGGAACAGCACAGATACCTTGGCCTGAAAACATAAATTCCATGTTCAATGGATATTTCATTATAGCACATGCCGTCTGAACTCACCTGAAAGAAGTAGGTGCCGTACGGTTCGTCAATATTCCCCGAGTCGCTTAGCAACACCATGCCGCTTCGCAGCGATGGCAGCTCCTGCATGGGCGTAAACGATAGCGATGCACTCTGGCCGGCTCGTACCACACGGCATGGCGCCTTATTCCTGTGTATTGTGTGCACGGTGACGGCATGGAAACTGCCATCGGGCAACGGTCCAATTTTCATGGGCATATTCTCGGTAAGCACACCCTGTACCAGCAGACCACCGACAACGGGGCCCACATCGGTCACCCGAAAGATTTCATCGATTTGAAATTCGCATGGCTCCAGTTCGAGACGATCCTTTTCGGCATTACTAATACCCGGCGAGAGTACATAGAGAAATTTGGTGACTAGATTCAGGCCAGTTCCGGTTACATTCGATACACAAAAGATGGGCACAATGTTCTCGGACACCTGATTGGAGCCCGCCGAGATGGCCTCATCGGTATTAGTCACCACAAACGGCACCTTGCGGCAACCGATATTTGTGAGCAGCGTGCGCAGCTCTTGCACCGTGGCATCCGGTGATGTTATATCGGTTTTGGTAATCAATATAAAGAATGGCATGTCCAGGGCACGCACAATGGCCAAATGCTCCTCGGTGGTGTCGTTGCAGCCGCTGCCAGCCGACACCACTAGCATGGCATAATGCGGCGAGTAGCCGCTTAGCGCCTGCACTGTGGTGCGCATATAACGTCTATGTCCAGCCAAATCCATAAATGTAACCAGCTTGGTGGATCGGTCACTGATCTCTTCGGCCGTCATCATCTCATTGTACTTGTAATTGACCACATTGCCCAGAGCATCGAATCCCAGCGTCTCATGCGAGATACAGGAAGTGCGACCTAAGAAGGCAACGATGGAGCATGAGATGAACCACTCGCAGATGTCTTCGCCAGCCATGTCTGCTTACCTGATTGAATCTCGTGCATATGCCGAAACATGTTGAGTCTCGCTCTACCGTGTCCATTGTCCAGTTCATCCTGTGTGAGTACACCCAGCAGCGTGGACTTACCCGCATCGGCACCGCCGAGCACGGCCACCCGCACCTCAATGTTGTGCTGGTCATCCGGTATCTTTCGCACCAGAACTTCGGCCACGGAACGTCGCACCGCGATGGTCTTCCGCCTGAGCACAGATGTGCTGGCGCCCAAATGATGAGCCATCTGCTTGAGTGTGGTCAGAGATGCATTCATATCCTTGTCGCTGAGTCCCTGCAAATGACCCGCATCGGATACGCCAATCTCATAGATAGCCTCGCCATGTCCCTCGCGCAGGCGCCACTTCATCTGTGTGACCAAGTGTTCGAAGCGCAGCTTCGATGGATTCACCAGCTTCAGTTTGTACTCTACGTTACCCAGCTGTGGCTCTGGCGGCAGAGCGCCCTGTTCGAAATCGAAAATCAAATTTCCTTTGGCATTGCTGCTGTTGTTGTTGTTGTTGTTGTTGTTGTTGTTGTTGCTGCTGCTGTTCGAGCCGCTGTTGTTGTTGTCATTGGCATTGGCATCCACCTCAAACTCGCTGCTGCCGCTGCTAGTGCCATTCAGCTCCTGCTCCTCATCGAAGCCATCGTCCGGCTGATTTGGATCGAAGAGGCTTAGAAACGATTCCATTTCGCGGCTCTGCAAGCGTGACAGGGGAAGGGTGGGGGGGGGGGCAAAAAAATAAAAAACAAACGCATAAAATACTCGCATCAAAATCAAGTCAAAATTTGTTTGGCCAAATGCGCCATTTGGCGCACATAGAGAATATTTTTGGCGTTGGCCTCTTCGGGCTTGCAACGACCTTGAAACGCTTGTTTATGTTTGCTGTGTCTTTTCTTTGTACTTTCGCATCGATTATGCACACCTACTCGGTACACATACACGCACACATAATTAAAATATATTTATTTATAATATTACTGCTTGAGCTGCTTACTGGGTATGCTCGGAACTCGAGTTGTAGACGCTTTTGAAAATTTACCGTTGTTGTGCGCTGTGCGCCTATTGTGTCACTGGCACGAAAAAAATCGATTTTGGGGACGCTCGCGCGTTGGCCCAGTCTTCGTGCAGTCACACAAACACACTAACACACGCATGCAAATGTACTCGTGTGCGCACGTACACACACTTCCCCATACATACGTATGTAGTTTATTTAGCTAGCTTACTTTTGGCTCCCGCTTCGCGTCTAGCACGCACGCACACACATGCACGTTTGCCATACAATTCATACATAAGCATGTACATACCTATGTATGCACTTACATGTATACTTTGTGCTTTTGTTTTCAGCTACCTTTCGAATTTGTTTATAACATGTTCTTCTTTGTGGCAATCACACGCACGCACACACACACCTGCACTCATTGATACGCGCGCAAGTGTATCTAAAGAGCTTTGTGTTCCTTGTGTCACCTACCATTTCGAGCATTTCACCAGCTCGAAACATGTTGTACTTATCTTGAAAATTATTTATTTTGGTGAATGCTTTTAGCTGTTATCTTTAGTTGCGGTTGTGGTCGATGGTTGAAACATTTTTTAGCAACAGTAAAAGCTCGATTTAGTGGCATACATATATCATAAAATACGTCGCTTTATTTAATTTATTATATTTCTTAAGCAAGCTATAAATATTTTTGCACTGTTATCGAGTTATTCAACTCGGCAGCGCATACACAAGTCTGATTGGGTTGGCAGACGACGCTCATTATTGGCCCGTGTTTTTGTTTGTTTTTCGCATTTTGGCGTTGTTGGCACTGTTTCTTGGTTTTCTATACAAATCCCAAGCTGTGTGTATACATTCATGTGTATGTGCGTTCGTATGTATTTGTTTTGATCAGCTGCGACGCTGAATGAAGAAATCAGATAAACGATTTGCACTTCTGGCGCAATTATTATTATCTGCCTTTTGATAATAATTGAACAAAAGCTTTTCATGTGGGCATCTACGTTTATTAATACGTACATATATATAGTAAATAATCTTGAAAGCACAACATATTTACGTGTGAATTGTTTATAAATAATAAGCCACAAACTTAATTAAACCCTGTATTTTTATTTGTTGTGATCAATGGTATATTTATTACTCACAACTGTACTTTTCTTTTTACTTTCAACTCTATACTAGGTATTTCATCATACTCACATTTCACAATTAATTCGACTTATGTTGAAACCAGTCTGAGTAATCTTCTGTTTGCGATTTGTATGCAATTTATGTTGAGCAATATTGCAATTGGATTGCGTGAGACTATTTCATGCCTAATGTTTTATTTGAGATTATGTTGAACACCACGCCACTGAACACATAGATTTTGTTTGGACATGATAATTTAAAAATTTTGGCACTAAATCTGTTAATTGAACAAATAGTTTGCATATTTCTTACATTGTTTGTAAATCTACTTTTGTTATTTTGTCTGTATTGAACTAAGTTTAATAATAAGCGTATTCCCACTTGTCATTCTGATTTTATATCGTTTTCAGCTTCGATGACAAATAACATAAGCGAATAACAGCTGATGAAATTACTTTCAAAATTTACTGAAAATTGAAATATTATAATATATTATTGCTGCGTTATCAATTAAATTGGATTGACACTTAAGACATGTTATTTTTTAAAAGGAGAAATATTTGAATAGAAATAATTGAATTAAATTGCGTAAACATAAGTCCAACAGCTGAACACTCTGTTAACAAAAAGGGGAGTACCATGAAGTTTAACAGAAACGCAATGTGAGAAACGTAAGCGCGAATTGAATAACGTATTAACGTTGTGTAATCAAATGAGAACTTAAAACTGGTTTGGAAATTTGAATAACAATTAATGAAATTGAAATTCTTCAATACAATGGCGTAAAGAATTTCATATGAGCCAATTATTATGCTAGGAACTTAAATGTACCTTAACATTTGATTTTATCAAACAGTTTGGCGCCGTGCTGTGTTTTGCCATTCACAATAAACAGTCATACTTTTTTATGCCAATCACATGAAAAGCCTAAGCTCTAGCAAATGTAATTTAAAAACGTGTTCATCAGGTGCTTCACATCATTCTAGATCGTCGTCGAGCTAAAGACACGTTGCGTTTTAATACCTGAATAAAAGCAAATATGCCAACAATATATCTTGGAACAATTGTGCACACCAAATCATTTAATGAATTCGAGTCTTTTAAAGAGGGATTTGTTGCTGTTAAGGACGGCAAGGTAGAAAATTAGAAAGATAAAGTGAAGCAAATGTGAATTGAATTATTTCTTTATTATAGATTATTGGCGTAGGTAATGATTATGCCAACTGGTTATCCACGCAGAGCTTTGACCCAAAGTCGGCAAAACAGGTGCGTCTTACGGAATTCCAGTTTCTGTGTCCAGGCTTCGTAGACGGGCACATTCACGCTCCGCAATACGCACAGATTGGATTGGGAATGAATGTACCACTGCTTGACTGGCTCAATACCTACACTTTTCCCACTGAGGCCAAATATG
The DNA here is from genome assembly GCA_018151445.1 of Zaprionus inermis. NCBI lineage: Eukaryota > Metazoa > Arthropoda > Insecta > Diptera > Drosophilidae > Zaprionus > Zaprionus inermis. The sequence continues at coordinate 703,228 of JAECXD010000640.1, read as the reverse complement.
TAGACCAAGACTTTGCGCGGCGAATCTACAAAAGTGTAGTTGTAAGTATATGAGGTGCATATTCCAAACTACACAGTAAACTCTGCTTATCAGTTACGTATGTTTGCCTACAAATACGCACACACACAACATCTGCTGATTATGTGATACAATCTCTCAGACATACAAACACACAAGTCATGTACACTTGTTGCCCCCGATACTGATAACTTGATACACACTCTCTCTCTCTTTAGGAAGCTACCATCCGTTGCGGCACCACTCTCGCCTCCTATTTCGCCACCAACGACTTGAGGTCCACACTTGTTCTGGCTGATGAGGCGGGACGTCAGGGTCAACGAGCACTGATAGGCAAAGTCTGCTCCAATTGCAACTGTCCCGACTTTTATGTGTAAGTTTAAATGAAACATAAATAAATAAACAATCATTTATTAGAGCAATTCTCTGTGAAGTGAATCCACAGATGAATCGGTTGAAGGAACGGAGACATTTGTTGAGGAAATACGCAAATTGAATAATCCATTGGTGCTGCCCACAATAACGCCACGTTTTGCGCTCAGCTGCAGCAAGGATCTGCTGAAGCAATTAGGCGACATAGCCAAGCGGAACGATGCCCATATCCAGAGTCACATTAGCGAGAATTTGCAAGAAATTCAGGTCGTCAATGATATATTCAAGACAAGTTATGCTGGGGCCTATGACGAAGCAGGATTATTGACAAACAAGGTTGTTATCCCATATAATTTGAGAATAGTTATGATTTTAAATTTGATTCTCTTTACAGACTGTCATGGCACATGGTGTTTATCTGGAGGATGATGAGATCACACTGCTTAGGGAGCGAGGCACTTCCATTATTCATTGCCCAGCTTCAAATACGAATTTAAATTCCGGTCTGTGCGATGTGCAGCGTTTAATTAAGGCTGGCATAACTGTTGGTTTGGGTACTGATGTGTCTGGCGGTAATTCCGTCTCTATATTGCATTCCTTGACGCGTGCCCTCGATGTTTCCAAACATATTGACTTCTTTAACAAGCATGGAATACGTGGTACAGGAGTTGCTAAAACTCCGAATCGTGACTACCAACAATTAACATACAAGCAGGCATTCTATTTGGCCACTTTGGGCGGCGCCAAGGCGTTGTCTCTGGATCAGGTCACAGGCAACTTTGCTGTCGGTAAAGATTTCGATGCTCTGCTTGTCGATGTGAGCATCATGGAGCAACCACATCGATCACTGACTGTGGATGAACTGGTGGAGAAATTCATTTATACCGGCGATGATCGAAACATTTTGACCGTGTTTGTGGCTGGCAGAAAAGTTAAGGGACAAAGTTGTCAACCCAATTAGGAAAAGACAAAGCATTTACTAACAGTTTCATTTCACTGAGAAACGCATAGAGAATTTATTACATAAGTTATTTTTGTATGTGTGTATGGGAGGATCACTTTTAAATGCGGGAAATTAAAGGACTTTTAAAGTAACAGTAGATCAAGCGTTTTATATCCTATTTAGTACATTTGGGATTGGTCTACCATACACATCGGCGTTTACAAACAGTTCATTATATATAGATATATATATATATGTATATGAATTTACTTTATATAAACTTATTCAGTTTCCATTACTGCATAGGCGTGTTTCGAAATCACATATTGGGTTGGGACCAGGTCATATTTGTTGTATGCATCTTACGCCAATTTTAATTGAACTTTATGTGCCGAAGAAGAATACCACACTCTGTATCTCTCTCTTCCCTATAGATTTTGAGAACACTCTTCATAAGTTTTGTTGGAATATACCCGTTTATCATTGTATCGGTTGATTCTTTCATTCTGGATTTGTGCTTATTTTGGGGAATGTGGGCGGCTGGGCATTAATTACAAAATTAAGTAAATTGTCCATTAATATTTTAGAATTTCAAATCGGGCTCATTTTGGACTAACTAAAATGTGTACACCTTATGCGACATACACAAATACTTTCACTTTACACATTAAAGCTTACATGGCTTTACACTAGTTTCAGCTAATAGAAGAGAATAGTTACAACTATGTTTATATATAATAGATGTTTGTATATAAATATAGCAATTTAAGCATTGAACATATTTTGCTGTGTGGCATCGTTTTCGAAATCCGTCCATGCATTATTTAATTCCATAAAAATCAGCTTGGCAATTTCCTCGTGCTCGGTTCCGTTATGCTAAATGAGAGTGGACATTAGTAAGACAAGCTCATCTGAAGTAATTAAATAAATACCTTGTCGGGATGCACTGCCAAACAGGCGCGTCGGTACGCCTTCTTTACCTCAGCCGGCGTGACCATGGTTGACATTTCGCAGCGCTGCCATTTGGCATTCTCCCACAGAACCGTGTGCATAGAGCAAAGCAGGGCACGGATGTTGTTTTTCTTTCCATCGGTCTATCGGATTTAAGTGGCGTTTAGATTATACCTTTGTAAATAGTTTTATGTTGATAATTACCCATTCCATAATTCGAACTTTCTTAGGGTCCATGTCCTTCACTAGCTCTTCCTTACGCATTTCGTTGATCGAACGTGGACCCTGATTCATTTTACTGCCAAACGAGTAGCCCTGTTGGCCAAGAATGTCCGCAAATATATCTGAACCCTTGGCTCCGCCGCCAGCTGTTTGCTGTCCAGTCTTGGGAGCATCGAAGTGAGTGCGACTGTAGTCGGGGCGAGATTGTGTCGCCTGTGCTTGCGGCTGTGCATGTGGCGACGTCTTGCCAAATGCCGGCTGTGGCTGGGGCTGTGCCTGCGGTTTACCGAACATCGGCTGCTGCTGTGGTATCTGCGACTGGTTCTGCGGAGGACTTGGTGCGGGCCTGTGTATCGGGCTGGAAAACTGTGTTGGCTGCGGACTGTGACCAACAGGAGTGGTGCTGGCAGATTTAGATCCAAGCGTGCTACGATTGAAGTTAATATTAAGATCCGAAGCCAGGTTGGCAATGTCAGCAAATGGATCCACTGGTTTTTGTGGTTGCGTTGGCGATGATTCCTTGCGTGGCGCAGCTGGCGTTGTCACAAATGTGGGCACGGCGCCAACAAAAGGCGGCACATTGGTGCTGGTGCTGGGTTTCAAGTTGGGTGTACCGAGACCACTGCTTTGATCAATGGAGCCGAAGATATCAAAGAGATCAGCATTAAGTTTGGGTTGTTGTGCTGTCGCCTGTGGAGGGGGCAACACATCGGGAATAGGTGCTGAGCCAATGCCCGTAGAATCATCATCCCCAAAGGCGCCTAACAGATCAAAGCTGGCATCCGAGCTGGGCATGGCGCTGGCTAGTGGATCGGCAGCTGCAGAGGCTGCACTTGGTTGTTGATTTAAATTGAGCAAATCGATGGGTGGCGATGGTTCCGGCATTGTGGCAGGCGCATCGTGAGCAATTTCAGTGACATCGGGAAGGACCAGAGGTGATCCTGCACGTTCGGGCTTTCGTATAGATGTCGGCGGCGACGAACGTTGAGTGGGTTTGGTAACTACAAATTAAAAAAAACATTAAGCTGCAGGTAGGAGATTGTTTCGGCATGCTTACCGAAATTATCGAGCATCTCGGCATACTCCAAGTCGGAACCAAAAAGATTTTGTGCTGAACGCTTAGCCCTGGCTGGCAACCATGGAGGTTTATGGCTTGGAGGAGTTTCTGTATCCGTCACACTCAACGACAGTGAAACACAGAAATTTTGCGGCACCTGCTCCGGATCTGGCAAATCATCGAGATCATGCGCATTGAAGGTAATCAATGTTTCTGGTTCTGGCACAAAACCCGTGTTGATTTGGAACTGACAAATCTTGAGACCCTGTGGACGCACCATACCCTTGAGGGCGTTACGTGCATGGTACAGAACAATGGTAAGATCTCCGCAGACGGTTAGGTTGATGGGTAGCACGATCTTTCCTGGACCCGCCAAGTGGAGGCTACAGAAGACAGTAAGCTTAGTTATGGAAACAATTTCAAAACTCAAGGCTTCGTACCGCATTTTCTCGTAATCCTGCAGCGTGGAAAGCATCAGGTTCTCATTGCAGTAGACTTCAATGTAGATTCGACAGCCATCACGTGCCTTAGTCATGCGAGGCACGGGCTGACAACTAAGCGAAACCAGGTTGAAGTTCTTGTAGTGGGGCAGCAACGGCGTCGGACGCAAAATGTCTCCAAAGTAGTAAAGATACCGAAATTCGGAAGGTCGCAAATTGATGGTGTGTCGCTTGACCGCAAACACTTGCACCGCATCCTCTGGCTCATGCAACAGATTAGCGTACATAAGCAGCGCACAAATGATGGTGGCCGCAGTGCAGCCGCCCGAGTCGCCGGTTTGCACAATCACCACAGACTTGGGATCCGCATTGAGGAAGTTATACATATCTGCCGATACGGTGAAAAGGCCCTGCATAATAGAATGGGGTTGTTATAAAGCTTATTATCAGATTTATGCAGCTTAACACTCACTTGGAGATTGGGCGCATGCGCTTGTGGGCAACCATAAACAGAACCTGCCTCCACGGTACGCACTGGCGGCGGCAATCGCGGCACAGTCCGTGCTCCAAAATTATAAATGCTTATCTTCTGCGGTGCAAATCGACTCTCCAACGATAATCGCACGTCCTCAATATTGTTTGTCTTGTAGGTCGATTCGAAGCCATCCGAAGGACAGGGCATGACCAAAACCCTTGATGTAATGTGACTTATGTCTAGGTCGGTGCGTGCGATTGTCTGCTGCATGGTTTGCATAACCTTGGTCGAGGTGTCCTTTAAGTTTTTGAATAGCGTGCCGGCACCACCGCGCAGCGAGGATAACAAACTGCCATTCCCATGACTGGGTGCAGCATTGCCACCATTTGTTGGCATAGGTGCTGGAGCGGGCGTGCCATTTGGATTGTCACAATAGAACTCGGAATGGCTTGGTTCGGGCGGATTACTTCTTGCAGGGCTTCCCCCCGGCGATGTATCGATGGGAATGCCACGCAAATCCAATGGCCCCTTGAGCGACCAGTTGTGTGTTTCGGCAATGGCAGCCAATCGCTCCAGTACCATAGAGATGTCAAATCGTTCCGCTGGATTCACTTTAAAGCAGCCTTTGATTAGATCACGGAAGCAATGATAACGCGGTTCCGGCGGCAGTATATAGTTGGCATTGATGATGCGCAGCTTTCCACCATCCTCATACGGATGCTTCTGATAGCAAAGGAAATATAAAATACAGCCCAGTGCCCAGATATCTGCCTTAGGACCGATTGGATAATTCGACCAGGTGTCGAGCATTTCAGGTGCCCGATACATGGGCGTCGTCACTGTGTTCAGCTGATCCTCAAGCATGTTGCGTTGGTGTGCACTCCACTCAAAGGTGGGCGCAAGTAATTCTCTGCTCGCCGATCCAAAGTCACACAGTTTGATTTGTTTGTCATTTCCAATCAGAAAGTTTTCAATCTGTAACGAAGGAATGTTAATGATTTTGTGACAAGTTGTAATACGAATTTCGAACCAAAAGAAATAAAAAATAATACTGATAAGTTCGACTTGGTTTCACTTAAAAGAGTAATGGAATTTTTTAGATTAAATATACTACGCAAAAATATTTAGGTTATTCCCGCTGCGATAACAACACAGCTGCCATAGATGGGTTGCTTTAAAGCAAATTAATCTAGGTTTGAGATGAGATTTTATACTGGCGTGGTCAAGTTTGAAGGTTCTACTATGTACATATATGTATGTAGTTTACTTTTGCATACCTTAATGTCTCGATGCGCTACTGGCGGTGACTGTGAGTGCATGTGAGCCACGGCACGTGCCATTTGATAGAAGATGCGGAGGATAACTGGCGGATCGAGCGGCGCATTATTCACCCTGAAGCAGTCAACCAAAGAGCCGCCTATGAGATAAATGACAATTTATACCGAAGATAATGGTATCGCACTAGACTTACCCTTGCAGAGCTCAGTAAGAAGCAGAAATTGTGCTCCCTGTTGACCGCTCGGGGCCATTGCGCTGGAGCCAACAAATGTGACAATGTTCCCGTTTCCGGAGAGCTGTCTGTGCACATTTATCTCGTTTTTGATAGCCTGGCAGGCATGCTGATCAGCGCCGATCAAGCGCTTGAGGGCGTATTCAGTTCCAGTTTTTACATCTTGTGCGACATACACAAAGGCATAGCCGCCTGCAAAGAAGGGGTAAATTGATAACAATAATGAAAATACAGCAGCACACCGAGGACTGATAAGTGGGGGCGTGCAGTCCAGCTAATTATTATAATTATGATCCATGCATGTGCCAATACATATAAATTTATATAACCAAACTTAGACTTGACTTTGCTCTACACATGTACGTATGAACATGAGTACGTATTGGTTTCATATGTATGTGGTTGTGTTTGATAGCATGACTCATGGGTCATAGCGAATGGCAAACGCAGGTTTGAACTTCCAACCACAAACAGCAACACCAACACTAATGCACATTTGTTTTGAACAAAGCAACAAGTTTTCTTCATTCTGTTTCAACGAGAAAATCAGAAAGCGTAAACAAAGAGCTCGTAATTGATGTTGTTGGGTCGCTGCTGCTGTTGTTGAGTTGCCACTGGAGACGACGATCAAAGTGAATGCACCTATTGCAGCAAGGTTTTTGACTTCACTTCCTATTGATTTTTACGCCCTCGGTAAAGGGGTAAATAACCACAAACATTTTTCGCATTAACTTAGGCGTATGTGGCTTCTTATAATGTTATTATACCTTCGGCTATGACACATTTGGTGCGTAGTCTTTGGCCTGCAATGTCGACGATTTGCCCAACGTAATCATTGTCCAGACTTCCAGTATTGACTGTTGAGACACCACTGGCAGCTCCTCCTCCAGCGCCTGCCCCGTTGCCACCTTCATCGCCTACGCTGTTGGATGTGGTGTTGTTGAAGTAATTGAAGTTTAGCGACTTGAAGAAATCGCCCATGTTATTGTTAGTAACGATTGGTGCGTGTTTGTCTATCGAAATGTGTTACTGCCGGAAACACGAGCGAAATTGTCTATTGTTTTTTTTATGCTTAATTTTAACCGAGTTGAAACATCTTCGCTGCGGGACACAACAAAAATTGCTGCGTTGGTTTGGTATTATTTGTTCTGTTCTGGTATTTTTTGCTGCGTTGGACGGACATAACTGGTCAGCTGTTCGGCTAACAGTCAGTTCAACAGCGGCAATAATTTAACATGGTCTGAACTGGTATTAACAGGATTGCGAACATTGCGTTCGAAATTAATATGAAAAGTAATTATTTATAAATAACAACAATATTATAATTCTATGAATTAATTACTAAAATGATACATTGAGCTTGATTTGATGAGAGACGTCGGAACCAGGCATTTTGTTCAGGCACATCGTGATTATTTCACGTGCTGTGTGTGGAGTAGCACTGTTAAGTGTGGAGTAGGCTCTTTTAAATGTATAGCATTTTAAAGCAGTGCAAAGCAGAGCCTGTGTTATCAGCTTAAAGCAATAAGGAAGCAGTGCATTATTTGCAGTAACGGAATTTTTTGTTTAATTTTAACAAAAAAAGAAGAAAATAAAATAATTCTTGCGCAACAATATGATTTTATGTTGAGGGAATTCTATAACTCTTAACGCATAAAGTAATTTATCAAGTTTGTTCTGTTTAGGTCATTTGAAGGTAACTGAACTGCGATATATTTTTATGAATATTCCCGTGTTCAACCTTGCGGGTAGCGTCCCGCATCTTCGAAACTTGTGCTCGAAAATATAATATACTCTGATATGAGTATGTTTTGTGGTTATAATAATTGTCTAACCTTTATTTTTCTGGCTTTGAACTAAGGTAAGGTCGTTCATTGACAAATTGTTTGTCAATTGAAGACATCGGAGAGTATGTGAACAAGTGTGGGCATAGGCCGAAACTGTTTGATTTCCGTTCGGGGGTTTACAAAAAAGTTTTGAAACTCTCGAATCAACAAATCATTGGGGAAAACACACACACTCACGCATACTGTTACTTTTATTGCACTTGCTGTTGCTGTTGTTGTTGCTGTTTCTGTTTGTTGCCTTTGTCATTTGCGAAGCAATGAAAAGAAAGACCAAACACAATTTTAAAAGCCTTAAGCTGCCTGCCTCTCTGTCAACTTGGCTTGAAAGCACAATTCGTTACGGATTGCGATGCCCATGACAATGTTGTTTGTTGTTGCTGTTGTTTGTTGTTTTGTTGGTTTGCGTAAATTGAGCATCGCATGTAATTTTGACACATTTCGAAGTGTCAAGTGTGCAATTCTGTTACATTTGCATTTGCAGTAGACGTAATAAATGACGACGCCGACTGCGCGGCGTGTCTTATCGCTGTGAAGCAGTATAGGCCATGCGCAGGGGGGGGGGCGGCAGGGTACGCGCTACAATTAGTCGCGTTAGAGTAGTGCAGCTATCGGCCAGAGATATCTAGCATTGACACATTTTAAGAGCAGTCGCTGCTGCTGCCATTTTACACTAAACGAGCATTTTCCAGTCGATTTAGTTAGAAAACGTTATGAATTGGGGCCAAAACAATATGTACACTCTGTTTGAACAATTGTGGGAGAAACCACACACTCGCCGCACATTCTCGCGTGGACACTGGCAAGTAGAGCACAGCGATGAGACACCTTGGACTACTCTGCGCGCAGCTTCTGCTACTTTTGCTGCGTGAAGTATACGCCGAGTATTACGCGCAATTGATCCTCTTCAATCCGCAGAGCGGCGAGCAATTGCAGCCGGCACGTTACCTGGACTATCGCACACCACGACAGCCCCAGATTGAGTCGACCATCAACGATAACGTGGTCGAGCTGCCGAGCATGGGCCGACCGTGTTCGTGCCAGGATTACGTGTGCCGCTGCTGCTTGGGCATTGGATTTGGCAGTCTGAAGCAGATGCTGTGCGTGGGCATTCGTTACGATTGGCGCGAGCTGAGCGTGCGCTTTCAGGTACAGCTCAACAACTACATGATGACCGGTTTCCGCATATCACCGCAAAATCTGCCCGATTTCTGTACGCCCCTGATGATGCCCATACCGTTGTTCACGTGCCTGCGCATCTCGAACGTGCGCCTCGAGGAGCGCAGCATACACATCTGCATCTCGCTGGTCTTCAAGCTGATCTTTCGACAGATTTTCGAGTACAGATTCAATTGCCTGCAATTCGCAGTCAATGGCGTTGCGATTGTGCCGGATCTGTCGGTGTCCGGGGACGAGCAGAGCTCCGGCGAGGTGCAGTTGCTCAACGATAAGCTGCTGGCCTATTCGCCGGCCTAAGTATGGTTCCAACACACATTGTTATAAGTATCTTTCATTCCGCTCCGCTCTCTCATTCTATTTCGTATTAAGTCTAACATTAAAAGTGAAATTTTCGTTAATTAAAAAAAAAAGCTATTTATTCAACAGCAACTGCAACAAAAAAGTGCTATGAAAATTGCGAAAATTGTTAATAAAAAAGGCAGGCTAAGTGCGCGTCGTGTCCGTGTGTGTGTGCGACTTGGATATCTGTATCTGAGCATCTTAAACAAGGCACACAGAGCGAGGGAACACACCTACTTCTTTCTGGCCGCACTTTCGTTAACCATGGCAATTATTTCTGTCTATCTAAGTCTGCCCCCTTGCCGCCATCGCTGCTATCAGTCGTCATGCATCTGGGACGGAGTGTGCAGCCTGCAGATTGGCAGCAGAGGAAGAGGAGCAGATGGAAAAAAACGAGCTGCCAAGGAGGGGCGCATAATTGTTTGTCAAACTGAGAGATACAGCTCTGTCTCTCTCTCCCTCTATAAACGCATCTCTATCGAGATTGCCAACGTGATTTTCACTAGGCCAACAGCAAGTTGAGCAGCAGCGCAGGGGGAGTGAGGAAGGGGGGGGGGTAGGCACCACAACCTATTGAATTATTGACCTCGTCTGTTTGGCTGGAAAAATTGAGCAAAGCTTTTCCACGCTACATAAATCATTTGCAGCGTCTAGACTTGCCATAAACATATCTGCGTGCCATAATTAATGAACTTATGGGAAAAATTAAATGCTTTTTTTTTCGATAGATATTTTAATGGTTTGCGGATTTCAAAAACAAATCGATTTGCGGCTGTTCGTTCCCGCGCAGCTTATGTAAGCCACGAAATTTGGTGTGAATATGGCACGGGCTCGGAGACTCGGAGACGCGGATCGAGATGTGCTCAAATAATAGAGAGAAAAATTGAGTGCACGTACGCGAATTTGTCATGTCGTGAATGAAGTGAACGAATCACTAAATCAACGAAAATCACTGCACAAGTCACTGAGGCGAGACAAAACGACGCCGACCTGAGAAAGAAATGAAACAAATGAAACAAAATCTGCGCGCTTGTTGTTACCAAAGTTGTTGTTGTTGTTGCTGCTTTGGGGCCGTCGCAATTGCGCAATTGTTCGCTCATTTTGGACGCGTTTTGTGTTGTTGTTTTTTTTTTTTTTGGCATGCTTCGACTTGGTTGGACTTGGCGTTTAGTCAGGCCGCTGCCTCCGCCGCCTCGTCCCACATTTGCCGCGGCTCTCGGCTTTGTGTGTTTAGCCGACTCGAGCTTGAGCGCGCCCGCTCTGGCGCTCTCAGCCAGCGAGTCGCTCTCTTTTGGCCAGCTGTTGCTGCTGCTGTCGACGTCGCTGTTGCTGTTGCCGTTGTTACCGTGTTGCTACCTTCGCTGCGTTGCTTGGCGTCGCTTGGTGTCGGCCTCCAAACACACATATAGTCACACATGCGCTCAGTCGCGCAGTGTGTGTGTGTGTGGCACATACGTCTGTGTATGCATAATAATTTTTACTTTTTTTTCGCTGTCGTTTTCCAGCCCGATGCTTTTTTACTTGCTAGCAAAAGTTTTTCATTTGCGTTCAGTTGTATTTCGGTTCGCGCTGCGATCTGTCGCACATTCGGTCTGTTCGCTGGCAGAGATACCAGATACAAGATACAAGCTACAAAGTAAGCAAGCTGCAATAGATACCGCAGCAATTCGTACATACAAACGCAGCAGCCAGGAGCAATAAACGGAAGCATCGCCGAGCGAAGGAGGCAACACGATTTTCCACGATACAATATATCGTCTATATAGTAGGTATATATATTTTAAGCTCAGCTTAAGCCATAAGCCGTGTTATCCAAGCGGTTTCTTGCCCACACCTAACTGACCTATGCAATCATAACAATACCGTCGCCTTCTCGCGCACTCTACAACGTTTTGCGGGCTGTCCATGCCGCTGCGTGGGCTCCTTTTCGGCTGTCAGTCGACCCACACGACGATCCAACAACAACTTGACGGACTTTTCGGAAAGTAGACAGAAGAAGAGGAAAAAAGAGTTTCACTTTCAGTTGCGACACTTGGGGCGCTTGGGCACTAAAAGATACATTCATCCTCGGATGATCATCATGCTGATGAGTAACCAGCAGGTGTAATTAGAGAGAGGTGTGCAAAAAAAGAGACACACACACAAAAAAAAGAAGCCCAAACAGAAAAATAATTAAAAAACATAAAATACAAAAACAGAAAAACCTTTTCGAGAAGACTCGACTGACGACTGTGGAAGGCCATGTAGGGCCGCAGCATCTTTAAACTTTACGATCTTTGAAATTTCACATTTCATTGCAATAACCGCGGCAACAACAACAACAGCAACAAGTACAAATATTTATAAGTGAAAAAAAAGACAGCAAAAAATCATGTAAAGTTTCTCAGTTTTGGGTGGGAAATCGTAAAAAGTAAAAGTGAAATTAATGCAGCGCCGGCAAAGAGGCAAACAACAACTATACAAATTAACCGCACAGATACATTTGCATTTCGCACATGACAACAACAACAACAACAACAACGCGCAGCAGCAAGCAGAGTAGCAGCAGCAGAAGAAGCAGAAGCAGCGTAGCCTGATAACAATAAGTCAGCAATGGTTTGGGCCGACTACAAATGATAGACGCGATCAGTCGGCGCTCGTATAATCGTTTTTTTTTTAACTTTCTGGCAATTTTAACTGCGATTTAGATGCAATAAATGCAGCGCGTACGTTCAGGGGGTATAAGCGGGATCCGATTAGGCCGATAATACGTAACAATACCCAGCAGGTTGGGTAAGATCCGGAGCGTGGGTAGTTCGGGGCAGTGCGCGCTTGTGTGTAATAAGTTTTTCTTGTTGTTTATTGTTAAAGAAGCTGCAGTTTTATTATTTTATGCAGTTGTTTCTTTTAAATTTCTGTATTTATCTATTTCTCCATTAAATATAATACTTTAGCATCATATTTCATATCTACGTTTACTTTTAAGCTGTGGTTCCTTCCTAAAATTCAAAGCATATATTGAAAGTTCATTGGGTACTCCATATACATATATAATATATATATATCCAAGAATATCAAATATATAGTGCTTAGAAACTTGTTAGGAGAGTACGCCGCTTTTGAAGGTTTTGAAAGATTTTCATGATTTTTAAAAGCTTTAAAATATATCCAAAGCATTAAAAGTAGCGGAATGCAGTAAGTAGCTAAAAATAAAGCTTTCAAAGAGCATAAGCAGGCAAGAACTTTAGTAAACCAAGTAAGCAAGCCGCACTGCTTGGCACAGGGTATATACAAGTCTATAAATCAGTCAGTTAACCAATTTGAATGCAGTCTTTGTTGCTCAATCAATTGAAAATGCGCGCAGTGTTGCCGAACGCAGCTACAAGTTGTTGTTGTTGTTGCTGCTGCTGTTGTTGTTGTCTTTGATGTGTTTCGTTTCATTTTCATTTGCCTGACAAGCTGACAAGGGCTCGCGCCCGGCCTAGAAGTCACAGCGCGCTGCAATAAAAGTGAGAGTTGCCGTCAATAGACTCGCATAGAAGCTGACACAGTGGGGTTTAAAAGTCAACGTACAGTGGCAATTGTGCTGCGCGCGATCTATTAACGTAATACCCAATTAATGGCAATGGCAAATGTGCGGCACGCCCCACCCCGCCGCGCCCCACTCCGCCCGAGAAAGCCCATCATTAAATGCGCGACGCCTGTTGTTGCTGAGACTGTTCGAGCCGCATGCAAATTGTAAAACGCAGCTGAGCCGCCGCAAATTGGCCAAGTTAGTTAACACACACAGAAAAGAGTCAAATTTAAATTTCAAACAAATTGCAGAGACATCATTATCATAATAATTGCACTGCGGCTTGCAACATATTTAAGTAGTACTTGAGACACGGCAGCAACACAACAACAGCAAGAGCAACGGCAACAGCAACGGCAACAACAACAACAACAACTCGAATCATCTGCACAAGATGAACAACGTTAAAACGACGCAGCAGTCGCAGTCGCATTTCCTGCCTGTCCCGCTCCAAACTCGAAATGATGTAATTTTCATTGAACAAAAGTGACCAAAAAATGAAGAGAGAGAAAAAATAAAAATAAAAAATAAAATGCTGAAGAGGGTAAAAAAAACCAGCCGCAATTTATGAAATGACGCTGCGAAGACGCAACGCCAAAAGCTTAAAAAAGAAAAAACCAGCTGACTGCGACTGCGACTGCGACTGCGTCGTGACATTGAAGTGAAGTTAGCGGCGCTGCTGCGACCAGGCCAGCGGCCTAAAAACGCTCGTGAGAGAGAGAGAGAGAGAGAGAAGAAGCAAGTAAAGAGACCGAGCGTGCTCAATAGCGCGCGTTGACTTCTTCTGCTCTCAGATTGTTTGCTCGTGCAAAAAAAAAAGTAAAACTTGTTTCTGTTGTTGTTGTTACAGTGCGCGATGATTGCGACGATTTCATAACAACAACAACAACAACAACAACTGCCTGTGAGTTCAACTGGGAGCACGGCACGGCGCGCAGTCAGCCGCAGTCAGAAAGTGAAAGTCCAAGTCCCCCGACCCAGAGCGCCGCCAGCCAGCCAGCCAGCCAGCCTCTGTCTGCGGTGCTGCCCCCCCCCCTCCCACTCCCCCAGCCCCCTGCCGGCGCACGTCGTTCCTCATTCCCGGCTCGGTTTGGGCCACATTGCGGCCGCGCGCTTACCCAGTTTACCCAGTCGCGCCGAGCCGTGAACTTTGCCGTGCGCATTTATTGAAATTGCAATTCACAATTCTCCCAGTCACAATTCGCTTAATTGTTTTCGCTCATTTTGTTTGGCAAATTTTCACTCATTAGTGGCTCGTTGTGTGTGTGCGAGAGTGTGTGCGAGTGTGTGTGCGAGTGTGTGCGCGAGTGTGTGTGGTTTGCGCGTGTCTCCTCTTTGTGCGCGCTGGCGTATGCGTAATATCGCGTATTCGCACGCTCAACTCGTGCTTCGCCAGCGCCATTATGCGGGCCAATCAATAGGCCAGCCTCAAATCGATCTGCACAAATTGCGCTAAACGTCGCTGCGCGATCGTTAAACAGACGATCGAACCGAGATCGATGTGGGTAGACGCCCTGCGGTTGTAATTACCCCGTAAACATTGGCATCAGCCGCAACAGGTCAGTTATAAGTGGGAGTGAAGTGCTCGTCGGTTCATTACAATTATGAGGCAGTTATTGCCGATATCGATCAGCATGATTATTAAAACAATGTGTGATCGATAAATCAGCAAAATTTGCTCATGCAGTGAAGTTTACAGCGTTGCTGCGTGCAACGAAACTTAGCTTATGTTGCCTGCAAGAAGTTTGCATTGCTGTAGAATGTTTTTTTTTGGCATTACTCAACACTTTTAATGCGTGTTCGAAGCACTCAGGCTGCTGTAAGGCGCATCTGCTAGTCGTGCTGCCGACGTCTGCGTATTGATTGCAAAGGGTCAACAGTCTGGGCCAAGTTATTGACTCATTCGTTGCAGTCTTTTGTCTGCTACGGGCGCAACGCTTGACAGGCACACTCCAAATGGAGGCGTGCCCGTTGCCGCCCCAAAACTGTCGCCCTACCGTCTTGTCGCTTTTGTTTGTTATGCCGGCAGCGGCAGGCGGCAGGCGGCAAGCGGCAATTTCCTCATGCCGCAAACGAAAGTTGCGCGCGTTGCAATTTTTAATCTTTGTTTCGCTTTCTGAGCGCAGCACATCGACACGGACACGCAGGTGCAATAAAAAAACAAATCCGAAGATGCACCCGGACAAGCAGCGCAACCGAGATTAGGAAGCGGTGGGGGGGGGGTCTGGTTGAGTGCTTGACTGACTGTCAATAATTGAATTAAGAGCGCCGCCACAGCCCGGCGGCAAGAAATATGCAACGAGGTGTTAAAAAAGATATCACAGCGCAGGCTGGCGAGCCTAATTAAGCAGCGTGGAAAACAATTACAACGGCAAACAACAAATTGCGGCCAAAAGATCTGTCAGCTCTTGCGCAGTAGAAGGGGCAGCGGAAGAGATACACATGTAATTATAGACATTAACGTTGTAACTGCCTCATGGGGTAGGTACTAACAAACCTTTTTGTAGTACCTCGTGATCTTTGTGGGTTTTAGAGGGTTTTTCTCAGTTATAGCTATACTCTTAAGTACTGGGATCTTCAAGAAACTCTCTAGCAAGCCAAACACAGTGTGATCATTTGCTTCGAATTTCTTTCAAATTGCATGAGCCAGCTCGCAAAGTGTACTGCCAGTGCCGCAAGCTTGACGCTACAACCTACAGCTGCACACACACTAATACACACACACACACACCTACACACTCCAAGCTAAAATTAAGATTTACGCACAATTAACGCTGACTAATTTGATGTTATTTTGCAACAATTTCGCAGCGCACGCAACGCGATCGAGAGACAGAGAGGGAAAGAGACATCGCCATGACCGCGTCAACGACTTCCACAGGCTGCCTCAGTGTGCTTGCGACACTTGTCGTCCTCTGTCTTGTCGGCATGGGCGGCATGGGCGTGGCAAATGCCAATGCCAGCAGCGTGACGGGCAAACCAACGTTGCTACGCACCGAGCTGCGTTTCGGGCGCAATCTGGATCCGGCCAAGGTGCGCGTCGTCAATGTCAAATCGAGTCAGGGTGAAAATGTGGAAATTCTGGTGGGGAAAAACAGTCGCAAGGCACGTGCCGAAGATGCAGCCGGCTCGTTCTTTGTGCGACGACCCGCTCCAGCTGCTGCCGGCCAGTCGAAGGCGAATGCCGGCAACGCGCGTCAACTGATCTTCGAGCACACGCCGGCGCTGCTCAAGCAGAGCGAACTGTCGCAGCAGCTGCAGGACTATCGTCAGCGCAAGGCCGAGGCCGAGCAGCGTCAGGCCAAGTTCATACAGCTGCAGCTGGCCAAGGCACAGAGCAAGGTAATGGAGCAGCAGGCGCTGGATAGCGCCAGCAGCAGTGCGCAGGCACGACAAGCACGCGCTGCCTGGCAATCGGTGTACTTCCCGGTACAGCCCACAGCGCGCAACAACAACAACTACTCTTTTGGCTTGGATCGCCAGTGGCAACCGTATTCGTATGCCGGCGCGGTGGAGGCGCAGCCGCGTGTACTGCGCCAGGCAGACAGCACGTCCTTCAGCTTTCCCAGCGACATGCAGTACGCAGCCTCCGAACCGGAGCTGGACTACCTGGCCAGAGATGCACGTGCCTATGCCAGCAATAATGGAGCCGGCTACCGCTCGCGTCCTCCCCAGAATCTGATAACCAAACACAACTACAATGTGCTGCCGCAGAAGACCAAGTTCGTTAGCTACATGCCACACTCCGTGGTTGTTACTGCCAGCGCCGGCGTGGTCACACCCACGAACACACCCAGCCGCCGACCCACTCAACCGTCTAGCCCGCATCGTAATCCCATCGGGCAGAGCACACACAGCGTGGTCGACGGTCCCGCGGTGCAGCTGATCGAGGGTGTGCGTGTGCCCGACACGGCCGAGGACAAGGTGAAGACCTGGCGCAATGCACGCGTACTCAACAATCAGCTGGTGCCATATCCCGAGGGTTATACGCCACCGCGTGTCCAGATGCCCAGCTTCGATAGATAGAGCGACGACCTGGCGTGTCTACTTTCAGCGGAAGACCTCGAGCCGACTAGGCCTCTTCCTGCTTGCGCTTGCCAACAATTTGTTAACAAGTTATCCTGCTGAGCTCCGTATATACTATACTATACCATATATATATATTTATTGATTTGTTAAGTTATTTATAAAGTTAACTATGTAAAAAATGTTGATTAAACTCGTAAAAGGCGACGCGTTGTTCTACATGAACTGATTCACGGTCATGATGTTGAAGTAGGCCTTGCGCCAGAGACGTATGCATGAGCTGCTCTCGATGACAACGTAGACCACGTGCACGGGCGTGGTCTGCATATACCCGTTCTCGGACAGCTTATATCGATGGGGCAGCTGCAGTTCGACGTGAACAAAGACCGCGGGATGCTTGACCTGAATCGTCAGGCTGACGCTGTTTCGCACACCCGTGCTGGCTGCATGACAGCTTTTCGAAGATATTTCGAACTGAAAAATAATGAAAATACAGTTCAGATCAGGCTTAGTCTAGTCTAGGTTACGCACCTCCAGTTCGGGATCCTGTATACCCTGTGCAGCTGCTATGCTGCCGGGGAAGTAGTAGGTGCGTGAGATGAGCTCATGATGGCGTTGCAGTCGAAACTCCAGATATGCATTGTGCGTATTGAACTCGCCCTCCAGCAGATCCTTGATCGGAATGATCTTGTCGTATTGCACGCCATTGGGACGCAGTGCGACGGCCCAGTTCCGCGACTGTCGCGGTAATAGTTGAGACCACAGATGTACATGAGCTACCACAGACAGATTATTCGTATTCATGTTGGGATCGTCGCAGATCAGTGTAATGTTCAGTGACTCCGTCGGCTTATCGTAGAGTGCCACAATGGCAGTGGGTGCCAGGAAGTCACGTGCCCAGTAGTGCAGCAGCTAGAGGAGCGAGCGAGAGAGAGAGAGATAGGACTACACAAAGGCTCCTGCATGATCTCACCTTCCAGTTGCCATAGAAATCAATGCTCGACCAGGAGGGTGCCACCCAGACATCGTTGAGTTGCCAGTACAGGGCACCCATTGTGTTGTGATTTGTATCGCGCAGACTACGATACAGCTCCGTCTCTACCTTGGTGGCCATGGCCTGCGATATCTGACTGAAGTAGATCAGTGCCTCGTTATAATTCTCGCTATCGGGCAGGGGCAGCGGCAGGTGACGATGTATCTGCGTCGTGATGGGTATCATGGCCAACGGATGATGCTGTCGATGCGAGATCAGTTCGGAGAGATTGTCAGCTGCCGTTGAGGTGCGCTGCCAAGCCATCGAGCCGGGCAAGGACTGAAATCCGTATTCGCTGGCGAAGCGCGGACGCGGATAGATCTCCGGATTCCAAGCGTCCTTCATGTAGTCGTAAAAGTGTACTGCAAGTGGGCAAAGCACACAAATTTCATTAAATCAGAAATCATTGAGAAGATTAAGTTCATCCTACCATCCCCATTATGATTATCCTGCGGATTCTCCGATATATAGTTATCGCGCTCGCTCGCCTTGCCATTCGATGGCGATGAGACCAACGGAGCCGGCCGCGATGCATGCGACACGATCTTCAGTTCGTGCAGCACATTTCCCAAGTAAAGTTCCCGATATTCGGCCTTGAAACGATCCAGCTGTGTTATAGTTTGATACCAATCCTGCACGAGTGCCGCCTCGTTCTCATTGTTGCCCACAAAGATGGCCACACTGGGATGATGCGACAAGCGCTTGGCATTCTGTCGCACCTCCTCGCGCACGGATGCCAGGAAATCCGGAGTTGTTGGATACATGGCGCAGGCGAACATCATATCCTGCCAGATAAGTATGCCCAGGCTGTCGGCAATATCATAGAAACTATCCGATTCATAGACACCTCCGCCCCACACGCGCAGCATGTTCATATGCGCCTCCTTCGCCGATTCCAGTAGATAGGCAACTGCGGGAAGAGAGGGTTATACAGGTATTATTAAAATTAACTGGAATATACTATATATTATATATTTAAACGGAATCCATTTCATAATACAGTTGCGGTCGAATGCTTCTGGAAACGTTGGGTTATTCCCACTAGTTGAGGTCAAAGAGTTATAAATTGCATCAACTTTAACTCTATACCACACAAATCTATAATGCAATGACAAGTTAATTTTTGCCCTGGAAAAGCCCAGAGATTATCAGGCTAAACATGTCAACAATGAGATTGATGCCAATTCAATGATATAATAATATTAATGGGAAAGTATTTTCAGTATTTCGATACTATGGAAAATGATTACAAGGTTTTTTCCAAAGTAAACAGGACTGTTTGCATCTAGCGCCATCTATATGTCAACTAGTGCGTTGGAATCTGTTATACTTTATAGACTTCCAGTAAAAATTTCATGACATTTTATTGATTAGAAGCAAAGTTATTGCGTTTTAAGTGTCGGTATGTTTTTGTCAACGGTTTCAGGTTGCAGATCAATTAAACAGATCTGGATATTCTATAAGTCAAGCGTTTTTCGAGCTATACAGAGAGTCAATAAGCGACGATCTTGAATTACATGGCGGGGAAGCTGCGCTCAATCCATTGATCGATCGCCGATCATCGCCTATTTGTGCCCAATTGAGCTACAAGGCACCGATCAATCTAAAAATATTTGCAGATCATTTTGAAGAACTTACTATTATTTGCAGTCTGGTTCTCGGGCAATATATTCGATGGTATATAGTTGCTGCCCTTCATGAACATCTCCAGACCATTGACACGAAACAGAAATGTGTTGCCCAGCCCATCGGGTGCGGGACGTTCGACTAGCTCCAGCGTGCGAAAACCGACGCGCAGCGATCTCTGTGTTTTGGTTTTGCCACGCACTCTGGGTCCGTCGGCACGAAGCCACGCCGTGAGCGCAAAGTGCAGCGGATATAGCTTCTGATCGCCATAGCCATTGGGCCACCAGGCGACGACTCTGCCCTGCAAAAACACGGCAAACAATAGAAGTAGCAAATGCACTCGATGACATGGTTGCCCAATGAGCGCAAATCGTCAATCAATTGGCGGCCGGCAAACGTTACTTACAATTGGCACAGCCTGATCGAACTCGATGATCGGAGACAGGTAGCTAATGGGTTCCGTTGTGTATTTATCGACGATCAGCGGCTCGTCGAGCAGCTCGCTGCAGGCAAGTGAAAAGCAATAGACGATGCATGTAGGTGAGTATGTTGGCTGCGAGCCGAGAAAGTGGACAACTCACACGGCATAGAAGATCAATTGGGCGTAGAAGTTCTGCCTGCCCAGTGCGTCCAGATAGCAGGTGATGTGCATGTTCCAGTGCGTCTGATTCCGTGTTATATCCACATCGACGTCGCGCAGCAACGCCACCTCGTACATCTCCAGCTGTACCGGTTTCCAGATACCCATCGATGGCGCTGCTGGTCCCCAGTCCCAGGCAAAGCTGGCCTGCATTTTCCTTAACATATTCATGTGGCATTCGCCATGATAACGCTCGGGCGGGCAAGCAGGTGGCACGCTGCGTTGCGCGGCATCCAGTGCCTGTGCCCTGGCTCGTGCCGCCCAAACCGGTGAGGTAATCTCTACCTCTAGCACATTCTCCTCTTGCAGCAGCTTGGTCACATCGTAGGTGTAACGCACGAACATGTTATCCGTGCGCCCGAGCAGCTGACGATTCAGTCGTATCTCGGCTACGGTATCGATGCCATGGAAGGTCAGATTAACACTGTCCACAAGCCTGTAGTGATCCGTATCAACTGCAAGCAAATGAGGTGCATGAATGCGTGAAATGTTTCTGTCCAGCTCATATACACTCACATTGAAATCGCTTGGTATATGTCCAATTGTCGTAGGCCATCCAGCGCAGCCGCACATCGTTGTAGGAGTCCAGCAGCTGGGATTGATAGAAGGTGCTGTAGATGCCCGAAGGTAGCGTCAGTTCTGCGGCGGTCAAGGCTGATCAGAAGAAGAAACTCGTATTAGTACGCAGCAGAAGAAGTAGATTTTATCAGTGCCAACGCCAGTAGCGAAATGATAAGGTGATTAAAGGAATTAAGTACCGATTAGCGTAGTTAATGTGCATATACTCGAAATGCTTTAATTTACAATTCAATGCGCTTTGATCGACAGCTGCTACTTACAGCCATTCCGATTAGATATGCTCCAGTTGCTGGTCAGCTCGATGACTTCGACGGCATCACCTTTGACCCGCTGCATGCACAGCATAAGCAGCGCATAGCCGAGTGCAAGACCGGTGCCTGCTTCACGCAGATTCCTCATGGTTTTGTTACTGGAGACGCGAATCACTTGAAGTATGCACATAAATTATAATTACTTTTGTTACTATTTTGTTTTGCTTCGTTTTCGTTTTTGTTTTCTTTTTTTTTTGTGAAGTTCTCGACGTGTTGCTTTGATAATAATTATTAGCAGGTGCCGCCGCTCTTCCCCGACCCACGCGTATAAGAGTGCCCGCGCCGTGGGGTACCCTACGTATGTTGGCAAAACTCGCGTTTGCGACTGACGCCGGCAAAAGCAGCGGGCGAACTGACGATACGCGGCCTGCGAACGTCAACTATCACGAGAGCGAGCCATACAGAGAGAGAGAGAGAGGGAGAGAGATAACGATCTCTCTACGAAACATCAGCTGTTCGACTGAGTAGCAGAGGCGCCAACTATAGCCAGAGGCGTGCGTCGAAAAGTTGAGCAACTTTTGTGGGTAAATTTAGATATGCGAATACGTATAAATATATAAACATATAAGCATGCGGTTCTGCGGGCTTTAGCTTATTATAAAGTGTACACAATTGCACTTCCTTAGAAACTGACAATACCTTTCGCTTTCAGCTCCATAAGTGACTCGTTTCTATAATTTGCTGCAAATGCTAAGTAGTTTATTGTCATATGTATATCTGCACATCTTAAACTCTCTAGAGTACTTAAAGCATATACTGATTCATGGTGCGTACGCGTATGTGCTCAGCTCGGATTTTCAGGCATTCCGAATCGAGTTCAAAGTGCAAGAAGACGTTCTGCCGCGGCACAGTCTGCGTAAAGCCGTTCGTCGAGAACCAGTGTCGATAGCTTGTATAGTTCTCGTGAACTAGTTCCAGATAGATAAACAAAGCCGGGTAGCTTACGGTTATGCGCAAGCTAAAGCTATTGCTGTACGGCATGCCGGACGTGCAATCGGTATTCAGCACCTCCAGCTGAAGAGTTAAGGGGAATATATATATATATATAGTAAATGTATAGTATTCTATAGCCCGAAACCCACCTTCAAATTCGGATTGCGTATGCCCACAATATCCTTAATGGCCACGGGATAGAAATAGTTTTGCGCCACAATCTTTTCGTCGTTATCTTTGAGCAGAATTTCCAAAAAGATTTCCGATTTGCTACGATCATCGTACATTACGGAATCCATTGGGAAATCCAGTTGGTTTATCAGGTTGGAACCCTGGGCAATTTTAAATGAGAATATAGTAAACGATAGGTTAGTCTGTTAGTCTCAAGCCATTTACCAGTCCAATAGTTCGTGCGATAGCCGACTTGGGAAAAATATCGTTCCACACATAAGTATTGATGAATATGGTAAATAATTGTGTGTCCCGATCCTCGGTATAGTCCTCGCGTGTGACTGCAATATTCAGCTCGTCATTGACATCATTATAGATCGCAATAATACTGGGAGATGCCAGAAAGCTCTTGGCCCAATAGTAGACTATCTTGTAGTTGCCATAGAAATCAATGAACGACCACGTCGGAGCAACCCAAACATCATTCAGCTGCCAGACCAGAGCTCCCATCGTCGAATAGTTCTGACGCCGGCTGCGAAACAATTCCACATCTATTTTGGTGAACATCGCCTGTGCCACCTGACTGAAGTAGATAAACTCATCGATATTATCCTCCCAGTTCTGTAGACTGAACGGCAATTGATAGGCAATCATACGCAGCATGGGTATAAAACCCTTGGTATCATGCTGACGCTGTCGTATGAGCGCAGCCAGGCTCTCCTCCGTGGCATTCGCACCGATCACTTGCAGCCAGGACGAACGCATCGGTAGACTGGCATAACCGAATTCAGATACGAAACGTGCTTCGGATCGGTAGCTGGGAGTGAGGGTGTCCTCCTCGTAGAAGTGAACTGGGCGAAGGGAATTTGATTAGACTCAGATGTTACTCAGCTCGCTCGACTTACCATCACCAAAATCGGGACTCTGCGGATCTGCGGCAAGTTCCTTGCTCGCCTCGGCTATGCCTAATGAGGGCGTTGAGATCATTGGACCCGGACGCGCCTTGAAATCATTTCGACATATAATACTCAACTCGGGAGCGAGATTGCCCATAAAAAGTAGTGTGTACTCTGCCTCGAGACGCTTGGCATCAGCTCCAAAATCCGAACGATTCTTGACCAACAAATATTCGATCTCATTGTTGGTGACGATCAGCGCCAGACTGGCATGATGACCCAATCGTTGCGCATTCTGCGATGCCTCCAGACGCATGGAGGCCAAGAGCTCGTTTTCAATGGGATAGGTGGCCTTGGTAAACGCCATATCCTGCCATACCAGGAGGCCATAGCTATCGGCCAGACTGTAAAACGTGTCCGACTCGTAGAGACCTCCACCCCAGACGCGAATCATGTTCATGTTGGACAAATGAGCGGATCTTAAGAGATGATCCACTGTGGCAAAGGCAAAAATAGAATATAATATACATTATATATATATGTGATTTCGTAGCTAACCCGCATCCGAATCCGCTGAGAGCTCCGGCAAGGTAGAGGCAGGCACATAGTTGGCGCCCTTGATGAAGATGGGATGATTGTTTACGCGAAAATAGAAGGTGCGACCGCGTTCTGCAAAGAAAATTGTTGCTAAAGTAAAATATATAATAGAAGTATTATTGGCACTCTGCTACCATCTTTATCCTCCACCAGCTCGATGGTGCGGAAACCGATATTCAGTTGTTTCTGTGATT
This sequence comes from Zaprionus inermis, assembly GCA_018151445.1. Lineage (NCBI taxonomy): Eukaryota > Metazoa > Arthropoda > Insecta > Diptera > Drosophilidae > Zaprionus > Zaprionus inermis. The sequence goes on along the minus strand of JAECXD010000640.1, from coordinate 679,319 downwards.
CGGTGCGAGAACTTAGCACGGGTCCATCCACATTCCGATAGGTCTGCAGTATGAAAGTGACGGCGTAGAGCTTCTGCCCACCGTAGCCATTGGGCCACCAGAGTCTGACTCGATTCTTGGGTATATGTATCTGAAATTCCATATTCATAGCGGCATAGTTCAGGTGCTGTTGCGGCACCTCGAACGGTTCGTCCAACAGCTGACTGAGTTTGGGGAAACGGGAATTGAGCAACAGAACCACTAGGTAGTAGTTTCCCTGCTCACCTGGCGTAGACCATCATGTGCGCATAGAAGCTCTCCGAATCGGATGTGCTTATGAAGGCACGACAATCCATAGTCCAGTGCGTATCATTATGATTGATGGCCACATCGACATCTCGCAAAATTGCCACCGTGTAGTACTCCAGGGTGACCGGTTTCCAGATGCCCATCGAGAGCGCTGCAGGATTCCATTCGCCACCAAAACTCATTTGCATTTTACGCAACATATTACGATGACATTCGACATTGCCACGTGATGCCGGGCAGCTTCCTGGCAAACTGCTACCCTTCTCGTGCAGCTGCTGGGCACGATCGGCCGAGACGGTCAGAGGCGAGAGCAGCTCCACCTCCAGCACATTGTGACTGGGTATCATCTTGAGCAGATGTCCCACTACAAAGGAATAACGCACAAACATGTTGTCCGTTTCGCCAAGTAGATCGCCATTTAACCAGATCTTTGCAACCGTATCGATGCCATGGAATGTCAGATTCACCAAGCTATCCGGAGCAAGTTCATCTGCTGTAAATGTAAACAACTTAAGTAGATTTCTGGCTCTCCCGTGTTACCTGTCTTACCCAAGTCAAAGGTGGTGCTATAGATCCATGTCCTGTTGGCAATCCAACGCAGATTGATATCATTCCCAGCTCCGAGCAGATCACCATACTTTCCCGCCAGTGCCGTGTACACGCCGGAAGGAATCTTTGCCACATTGAAAGTGTCGCCTGCAATTATCCAACATTAGCTTAAGGAAACTATTTTTTTTGGTTTTCTTTGCTTTTTCCCAAATCACGGGCATTGCAGTTAACGGCATTTACAACCAATTAATTTCCAACCAAGTGTCGATAGTCGACGTCAGTTTGCCTTATCTTATCGGCAGCGAAACCTATACAGCACACTCAGCCCGGGGAGACCGCGACTCGTGCAAAAGCTTGTTTAATTTGGCAATGAATCAAGCTATTTGGTTTTTTGCCATTCGTCATCAGTTTCGGGTACCTTTACCTACCAGACTCTTGGTCCTTAAGGGTCCAACTATTGGTTAGCTCCGTCACTTTAATCTTCTTTGCCTGCGATTGTGACACGACGAATAGAAGTACCAAAATCAATAGATTTATATTAAATTTAAACATTTTTCCTTTGTTTCACACTCAATCAATGTCGCATTAATTGCTCGGACATCTTTCAGTCTACACGGCGACTATACTGTGTTTGTTATTGGTTTATATATTAAAATCTTATCATTCGTGGAGTCACACTCCGCTCGTTCCTTCGTTCTTTCGTTCTTTCGCTCTGCACGCGCTTTCGATGGTCTCCAATCGGAATCACTTTAATAACTGAACGATTGGTACTCTCTCTACTAACTGTTCGACCCACTTAGGAAGTTATCAGACCCGACGGACTGTGGTGAATTTGGCCCACTGCGAGAGCTCTGGGATAAGCGCGTAATGCGTGTATAACACATTCAGAGAATTTTCAGTTTATAACAGTATCTGTCTGATTGAGTTTTTCGATTATACTTTTAGTATTATCTTAGGTCAATATTGTGGCATCGATAAGAGCAATTAAACATGTTTATATTTATAATTATGATTTGATACTTGCAGTAACGTAAAGTACGTAAAGAGAGATATTTCGAATTTAATCACACAACAATAAAGAAATAGGAAGTTATCAGACCCGACTGACTGTGCGAGAGAATAAACGTAAAAGTGTATAACACATTCAGCATTTTAGCTCCATAAAGTGTGCACAGAATTTGCAGTTTTATAACAGTATCTCTCTGATCGAGATTTTCGATTATATATTTAGTATTATATCAGTTCAATGTTGTTATATAAATATATATTATGATTTGATACTTTCGGTATTTCTAGCGTATACTCCAAAATAAATACGTAACAACATTAATAGAGATATTTCGAGTTTAATCACATTTAGAAAAATATACAGCATTATTTCTTATATAAGTAGACATTGCTCATATTAAAGATGATATCAAAAAAAGTTTAACAGATATATATTTGGTCAAATGTTAAGATTAGTACGATATTTTTACAATCGATTACGGGTATTTCAACTAGTTTGCGCGGGTGCAAATGGAATACAAGGATCAAAGATCAAGGATCAGGGATCAAGCGAAACGGTGCTACCTAAGTAAGTACATGTACATGCTAACAGTTACATATGGTTATATATGACTTGTTAGTCCCAGATTCTCTCATCAATTTGCATAGCTAACTAAAACTACATATTCACACTCACTCACACACTCACACACTCACGCACTCATACGCACTCCCCATTCACTCAGTCGCGCCTTAAAACTGCCAATACGGCTGCATAAATATCGTCACGATCAGCACAGCCAGCGCGATCAGGCACAGATAGTTGTGGGCGCGATCGCCGCCTCCCATGGCTGCACGATACTCATCCTCGGGCAGATATTCACGTATGTGTCGCGTCTTATTCATCATCCAGTAGAACGCCTTCATGTTGCCCAAACGCTTCAGCTCGTCGCCCACTTGTTTCCGTATGATCGCATTATATTTGTTCAGCATACGCTTCTCATCGGAACTCAGCATGGAACCGTCGATCAGCTTCGGCTCGTACGGCACCAGCGTGACCGCCTGGAACGACAGAAAGTGTTCGCCACTCGTTGTCGTTCGGCCCGTGTCCAGCACCTCCAGCACGTTCTTGATGCGCACACCGAAATCATCGCGCTTATAGAAACCGGATTCTGGAAGAGTTAAATGAATGTTTTAACACGGTTACAGGGTATTCAAGTAGCTGGTACGCCTACCACTCGAGAAAAAGTAGCCCTGCTTGAAGTGATAGCTGCTGTTCTGGCCATACGAAACCGAGATCGGAGCTAGCCAAAAAGAGAGAAGCGAAATTAGTCGGGAGAAGAAGTGGGGGGTGCAGTCTGCACTTACGCTCCTCCACCGAACCGTAGGCACCAATGCCGTGTCCCGTTGCCTGCGGATAGTCGGTCATCTCGTGCCACACCTTGGCGCGCACCACGCTATCGACTCCCGAAGGCGAGACGGATGCAGGGAATATCAGATTCGATATATGCAATATGCCGGCCAGTACCGCCGTGTAGGCTCGCTTCATGTCGCGTGTAGGTTCGCCGAATATGTATGTACGCGATACATCGGTTGTGCCCTCCAGATACTGCCCGCCCGACTCGATAACCAGCAGACTCTGATCGGATACCTCGATGTCGGTCACATTGCTGGAGATGTAGTAGGGCAGCGCGGAGTGCTCGCCGTAGGCAACCACCGTGCGTAGGGACAAACCCTTTGAATTGTCCTGCGAGAGACGCAGCAACTCGATTTCGTATTTGATCTTCTCCTCGTACCATTGCTCCGTGTAGAATCTCGACTCCAGATTGCTCATTGCTTCGCAAATGGCGGCGCCATCGCGTACGTGTGCCTTGCGCATGCCCTCCTGCTCCTCGGAGTTCTTCTGCGCACGCATAAAGATAATGGGTGAAATGTGCTCGACAACATTCTTGGTCGGCACAGCAGCATAGATCGCTTCCGACGCACCCGGTTCCTGCACACACGGAGCGGGCACAAGCACGCGCTTCCAGATCTGCACGTAGGTGCGTATGTCGCTCCAGATTTGATTGTACTCCTTGATTCTGCAAGCAAAGCAGGCAGGTTAGACTACGGTCTTCCCAAAAGAAAAAAAAGATCCGACTCACTTCACGCAGTTCTCGTTGTAGCAGTCCGTGCGCAGATGCAGATCAATATTGATGCTGATCTTGGAATGATCCACATAGAAGAAGATATCGGCTTGGCTGACGATCGCAAAGGACTGCAAAGAGATCATAGATTAATAACCTACTATACTCTACTCGCTTAATGCAATGTGGCACCTTGACAACGGGCGTGTAGGGAATATCTTTGCCGCGTATATTCAGCAAATATGCGATCTCTGTCAGCGACGTGATCACCATGGCATCGCAGCCCAAATGATGTAGGCGACGACGCAGTTCATGGACCTTATCCTCCCATTTCTCGCCGGCAAAGTCGCGTGGCTGCACCTCGATGACATGATGCCGGGGCGGCTCCGGACGCTCCGAATCCCAAATCATATCGACCAAATTCACATTGATGTGCACGAGCTTGAGAGGTTTGCCGGCCAACTCACGTTCCCAGCGTAGCCACAGATGATGCGGCACCAGTTGTGGATCGGCCCCAACGCGCTTATTCATATGCAACTGACTGCCCAGCCAATCCGCAATGCTAACATTGCCATCGGCCAGGAAAATCTGCCAGTCGCAGTCGAGTTCCCCGTCCGCCTGACGCACAAATCGATTCTCCAGCCAAATGGCGGCGCCACCCTGCGTGATTGCCGCCACAGCCAGATTGCCCGTGTAGCCGCTGAGATAATGCAGACGCTGATCGCGTACGGCCACCTCCTGATTGAGATGCTCGTCGGTGGAGGGCAGTATATAGCCATAGATCTCGGGCCCCTCCAGAGTGGCGCGTATCAGCATTTGCTCGCGTATTGCCAGCAGGCGATTGCGGTACGTGCTGTTGGGCTGCATCTGCATAGACGAAGAACTGGTCATTAGTCTTGGGAACTCCGCTGGAAGTTCATAACATACCGGTCTGCCCTTGCGGTATTGGCAAATCTCGCGTCGATACCCGCTGGGCACTTCGGCGGCGTCCGCGGCGCAGAGTACTACAAAGGAAAATAACAAGCGAAAAACGTGTGAAAATATCATTAAAAAAACTATGATAAATATAACGATAATTGTTGTCATTTATTTTATATTTATAACATATTTGCATATTTCTTAATGGGCGCCAAAAAAAAAAAAACTATAAAATCGCCCAAAAATAGCAGCAAGTGCGTCACAGTTTCCCCCCTCGTCGACGGCAAAAAAAAAAATTCCCACGCTCGATGAAAAGTGAAAAGAGAAAAGAGTCAAATAAAAACTGAAATTTTAAATACTCGTATAATTCAAATTTTCATTTTCACTTTCCATCGTCGCAATTGAGTCATTTGACGCGTCGCACACGGCGTATGCGTAATGTCACAAATCCAGCACTGAAAAGTTGCGACTTCCGCTGTGACAGGTGACTGACAGCCATTTTCATTGCCAGAGCGCGCGATTTGTCAAGTGAACTGTAAATGCTGCGAGAGTATATATAGTTCTATATATATATATGTGATGTATGTAGTGTCTGCCGTATAGCATGCTCCTGCGTGGTCCGCTTAATAAATTGATTTACGGCCATGTCGCAGAGACAAGTTGGACCCCACCGAATGATGCGAGGGGCAGGGAGACACGATCGTTAACTGAGCTATTCACATTTTCACATTTTGGCGTGGTTTTTTCCTCGGTCAACCTCAAGAATTTCTCAAAATTTGCAAATCAGAATTATTTCTTTGAAATTTGGAGAGATATCTTGGCATTGCATACCCTGTACATGTGTGAAAGGGAGTATTGTGGGCTTATATTAGTGAAAGCTGTATTTAACAAGAAGACCAACATATTGTCGAGCATAAAGTATTAACTATTAATTTTCTTCTATGTATCAAATAAAGCCCAAGAAGTTATTAAAACATGAAATTATCGAATTATTAATAAAATAATTATTCCACATGCTACAGGGTATTTTACAGTCTAATGCTCTCTCCTATCGTTTTTTTTTTGTTTTGAATTAATAATAATAATTTTCTTGTTAATGGACAGATCTGTTCATCAGTTCGAAATAAGTTTATACGATTGCAGAGTAATATGTGGCAAATACTCATGATGCATAGATATACACTGTACTCTGCGAATGTATGCGAATGAGCATGTTTTGTTTTGGGATTTATAAATAGAAATTATGCCTAAATTGTCGGACCTCTCGCCTGTCAGTTCTACTGACGCATTCTACTGTAAATATTGGAATGTTTTTTTTTGTTTTATTTTCTCTGTCTAAAAACTGAAGGTCGCGTTGTTTAGTGTAATGTCTTAATTCAAGTTTAGTTGGCCATGTGCAAAATTCTCTATAGTTTCGAGAGCAGTTGGGATTAGTGAAGAGTTGAAGCGATCGCTCTTCAGACACCCTGTAAGATAGAAATTTAAATCTTGGCGGTTTTTTTTGTATCTTGGGAATTAAAAGGTTTTTGTTTTTGTTTTTTAATTATACATTAAAATTTACCCAATAGACTTACATGTAACTATAATATTTTTAAATTTTTTCATGCTTAAGCTCAAAGATATTTATCTTCTAAAGATAATCCTACTCGATTTAGAAATGATTTTTCATACTTTTAGCCTATTGAAATCAATTTTTTGACTTCCTGCCCCGATTTTATGCTAACCAGCTCATACTACCCGTTCAAATCGTATGTACAGAGTATCAAAACTATAAACTATCGCAATTCGTTGCAGAAGGCAACCAAATAAACTTGGCAGAGATATGGGCAATTGAAAGGGCTTTTATCAGGGGGCGCTGCTTACTACTTACCCAGCAAGATGCTCAGCAACGTGCGGCACAGTCGAGTCCATTTGGCTGTCGTCATTGTTGTCTGTGTCTGCACTTAAAATTTCCAAAAGCGCAAACCATAAAACTACGCGAATTGTTTGTTTTCGGGCTTTCCTGCGCTGCAAAAGAGGCAGAAGTCGAAGATGTAGACGAAGATCATGATGAAGTATAAACAAATCAAAATGCCTGCAATTAATGCGAAAGTGCTGGCCAAAAAAGAAAAGGGGGAAAGAATCTCTCGACGATGCACTTTTCCGGTTAATGGCCGGAAAATGCGAAAAATGTTTTGTCTAACGTTGCGTATTTTCTTTGGCCTTTTCGGGCTGCAGTGCGAGTGTGCAGCAACTACGGGGAGCAGCAGCAACAGTTGTTGCTGTTGTTGCTGTGGGCGTGGCACCGGTTAATATGACGTGCTCGTATAGCAATTAGCAGGGCGTTGGCTCTGGCGCTTTCTACTAATTGATATGCCAGCCGAAGGGTTCTCTCGGCCTCGGCCATAACTCATGCTATAACGGGGTCTCCCTGTGCGTGCAGAAATAACTATGATATCAGTCGCGTTTACGGAATTTATCACTTCCGTTCTATGGCGGTTTTTCTACGTTCTTTTTGGAAAATGCAAATTTGGCAAATGTTTTACAAAATATTTAATTGTTTTCGCCTTAATTGATCAAGCGTTGACAAAGCAACACGCACAGTCACGCTGGAAATGAGTTGAGATCGGGCGTGGGCGAAGTTGGTTCAGTCGAACGGAACTGAATGCCTCTCGAGCTTGTTGCGTAAGTCGTGTGCCCAATAGGGTAGCAGCTTGAGGCAGATCAAAACGAGAGGGCGGCAATATTGAATTGTCTTAAATATGCTCATTAAAAATGAGTTCCGTTTATGCTTGGCATATTAAGTAATACGTGCTGCGATATATAATGATATATAATGAAATTATATAGTATATATGATATTGATCTCGTTGCTCGGGCACGCCCCACATTCGTAGTCGCAGCGAAGTCGAAGGCGATTTGCTATTTATTACAAATGAAACTTACAAGCAAAGACATTTTGTGGGCGATTTGAGCAATGCGAAAGCGCCGAGACGCCTCCACGCCGCAATTATCCACTTGACTTTGGCACACAAACAAGCCAAGTCAAGTAAACTCGAGCTATAAGTATAGTATAGTATATATCATAATTATGTTTCGCTAAACTGTTGCCAACAGTTAACAATAATATACGAAATTGGCATGATGAATGCAAGCTCAAATGCAGCCTCAACTGCGCCAACTGGCAGTGTGCCCTTTTCCCCGTTTCCCCTGCCCCCTGTGTTGCGGTTAGCTGGGTAAATACAGAGCACAAGTACAGCAGCAACAACTACGTATTGCCTGCCACACACCTGCCCGACGCAAATAAGGCCAAAAGCAACAAGAAGCGGGACAGCTGAGCAGGCAATTTATGGGCGCGTTTTGTTTATGCACCGCAGGCCGTGAGGGGGGGCAGGGAATGGGTGCTGCACTGCACACGCCTGTGGCTGCTTAGCTCCACTCCGCGCCCTTCCCTCGATTGCACTATTCGTTGTTTCAATTCAGTTTTTATTTCAATTTCAATTTCATTGCCGCGACCGCGGCTAAGACGAGCGGAACACACGCATTTCACATGAGTCACACACGAAACTAAGGAAACTTTGTGCCAAAAACCACACACACACACACGCATACGTATATATTTTTATTTATTTAATTATATATAGTGCAAGAAGCATATATAGTGAGCATACTATATTTGTGAACAGTTTTGTCTTTTCGCTTTCGATTCAATTCAATCTGAAGCTGATTAACATAGCGCGGAAGTCAATCCATTTCCTAATACCCTGTAAAACGAAAGTTTTCTGAATGTTCTTTATAATATAATTTTTGTTGGAACATTTAACAATTTTGCTTTAAAACTTATAAGTCGAAGAGCTAGTCTAGCTTGCTGCAGGGTATTTCCAAGCTGTTTCTAATTTTCGCGCATCGATCGTTACTTTAAATTAGTTTGTTGTTTGTAGCAAAAGCTAAAAATAATATTCAACACGAAAGCGAAACATGAAAACATTGTAGTAAAAAGCAAAAACATTTGCCAATGTCTTTATAAAAAGTTGTCAAACAAATGTATATTGTTAAATATTCATAATATTATCTGCCTTTTAATTTTTATTGCACCATAGCTGATTGTTTATTGTATAATGTCGCATTCATTTCTAATTGCAAATGATTTTGCAGCTTAAGGAATTTATTTGCTGTTTCCGCAATTAATTCAATGAGTTCAGTTTTTTATTTCTTATCGGCATTAGAACTTTTATTTAAAATGCTCAAGCAATAAATTGATTTAACCAATTCAGTTTATATTTTTTGTGTTTTCGTTTTGTTTATTAAGTTTTTATATAAATTGGGCAGAGCAATAGAGAGTTGTTTGACTCAGCTCAACTTTCTCAAAATCACATCAGACACCAAACTTAACGAACTAGCGAAAAGAACTAATTTTGCCTGTGTTAAATTTTCCTTTGAAAATTTTCCAAATTTCTGTTTTTTTCAGTTTTTTTTTAGCACGCTGCCCAATTCAATTTCGACACACCGCATACACCTTGAAATGCAGACAAATTTCATGCTTGGGCGCCAAAAAGCGAATCCTCCGCAACGTGTTGTATACTTGCTAACATTGCGTATACGTCGCGTATGCCGCCTAACTTTCGCACAGCTGTTCGTGATAGTGGCAAAAACAAGAACAACTACTGCAGCTGCATAGTGTACCTATTTTATTTGGTTCTACTACACTCGCCAGTTGAATGGGGAATTCGAGACTGGCCGCAGCCGTGTGAGAGACGTCGACGGCGACGCGGAGCGACGAGGAAGTGCGAGCGAGATAGCGTTGCCTGGTGGGAGAGCGCACAAATCCAGATGCGAACCGCACGCGTGGAAAGCAACAAGCAAACTGAACAACATGTTTCATGTTTGCTATTTTCTGTGGTTCCCAATGTGAAAGATGAAAAAGCGCTCACACACACACACACACACACGCGCGCATAGACCCACACACTTACACTCTCACACACTCACACGCATGCATGCATGCTTGCATACGCTATTTAATTCGTTTCAAAAAGAATTTATTTTGAACGCACAGAGGCAGTGGGAGAGCCGCACAGCAACAACAACTAGAGCAACAACAACAGCGACTGCAACAACAACAACAACAAAGCAACGTCCGCTGAGCGCGCGGCGCGTGAGCGGGAGCTTTGGCAAGTCGCTGCAGACGCGCGTTAGACGAGCAAATGACAACGCCGCTGGCGTCGTTGTCGCTGCCGGAAAATGGGTTAGAAGCAAAGCAAAGCAAAGCGGAACAGAGAACGAAAAACCGCTCTCCTCGCTGCTGCTGCAGCACAGTGGTTGCGCCCTTTTGTTTGTTTGTGCAACTTAAGCTCAACCATTATTACTTTAACTCGAGTGGTATCACTTTTTATGCGGCTTAAATTTCAAACAGACCTGCCCTCCCTGCCTTTCTCCCTCTCTATCATCCTCCCTTTCTCTCTCTGCGTACTAGTTCGCAATTTACTGCTGTGAAACTATAAAAGTTATGCTGTCAATTGATGTTTTATTGCTTTTAAATTGATCACGATGTGCCTGAAAAAAAATCGAAAGTTCATTTTTATATTTCTATTAATTTTCCCACTGTGCGGGCGATTGCATAAGAAAATCAAAAACACACAAAGAAGTTCCATTAGCAAGTATAGGAAAACAAGTCTCTTAATCTCAAAATGAATTTGTTTATTTCGTTTCGGTTGCCTTTTCATTTCGCTCATTAAGCTCATTTAGGAGTAGAGCAGGAGCAACAACAACGGGAAAAAGAACAGAATCAACTGCATCTACAATATCTCAATAAAGAGAGAGCGTCGTCGTCGTCTTCGCTCTCTGCTCTCATTTTCATTTTTAACTTATGGCGCTGGCGGTGAAGTTCAGAATGAGCCTATTTATTATGCTGCGCATTAAGAACTTTGCACGCTCTTCGGCCCGAGCACTCTTTTTCTCTCCCTCTCTCTCTCTCTCTCTCTCTCTCTCTATCGATCGTGCTTGTGTCGTTGTGAACTAATTAAAACACGCCTTTGATGCACACCGCCTCGTCAAAGCTTTTAATCCAATGCAATTAGTCGAACTGAGGCCATAAATTGCGTTGGCTGCCGATCGAAAGTGTCGCAGCTTTTATGCATTTCTGGTTGACCTTTTTGAGCTTTCAACGGGGGCAGCAGACCGTGATTTGTCCATATGTGTCTATGGCGTTATTGCAGTTGATAAGAATTTTCAATTTATTATTTTATGACAAACCGTGCCTATTGAAAATTCAATTTAAATATTACCACATATACTAATGTGATAAGCTTAAGACAATCACTTGAGATTTGGTATATATTTTTGAAGCCTTTTCTTATTTTTTTTATCAATCTAGATTACTCCAGGACTTTCCAAATGAATATTTGATGATTTTTAACATATCGTAGTTTAATTTTTGCAAGTCTAGTTAAAATATTTCAAATATAGTTTTTGGCTAAAATTACCCATAACTTTGCTAAAAATGTTGTTCGGATATGACTTTTTGACCATGGTTTTATTCCTACATTAAATCTGCATTTAAATTTTAGTGATCTAAGAAGTTCGAAATTTTTCGAATTTTTCCATGCTACCCCCTTAAAAAATTTTGAAATTTTTGTAAAATTTGTTTTTCTAAATTTCTGTTTAAAATAGATTGGTATATTCCAAATTAGCATACAAATTTAATCCAAAACAAAATCGGGCTTAAATTGTGCAAAATATTGCTATTTTACTGATTTTCCAGGGTTGTAGCTCTTTTTTCAGATATAGTTTTTGGCTAAAATTATTCATAACTTTGCTAAAAATCATTTAATTTTGCTCGGATGTGACTTTTTGACCATGGTTTTATTCCTACATTAATTCTGCATTTCAATTTTAGTGATCTAAGAAGTTCGAAATTTTTCGAATTTTTCCATGAAATTTTTGTAAAATTTTTTTTTCTAAATTTCTGTTTAAAATAGATTGGTATATTCCAAATTAGCATACAAATTTAATCCAAAACAAGATCGGGCGTAAATTGTGCAAAATATTGCTATTTTACTGATTTTCCAGGGTTGTAGTTCTTTTTTCAGATATAGGTTTTGGCTAAAAATACTCAACTTTATTTAGACTCATTTGATTTTGCTCGGACATGACTTTTTGATCATGGTATTATTGTTAAAAATTGGTTTCTAAATTTCTGCATACATTTTTATTGCTGAAATAATCTAGAGAAGAAACTATGCCAAAATGAGTTTTCAACCAAAAATCGCTTTACTTTTGACAAAGTTGCGAATGCTGTTTTGACGGCTGAAAAAAAGTGTAGCATACTTTTAGGCTGTCACATAAAATCCGCTCTTCATAATTTGCTTTGGGTTTTTTAGTTCTTCAAACCAATAAATTGAACACCGAACCCTTTTAACATTTTATAAATCGAAAATATTTATTCTGACTCTTCATCAGAGACTCATAAAATGTGTGTGCTTAGGTCTAAATAAAATTCCTAGAGATAAATAATGTTTGTGGGGGTTCCTGAACAAAGACAGAAACTTATCGAATAGGGTGCAATTAGAATTACACAATATGGCAAATGTTTTTCGTTATTTTTTTTTTTTTGAGTTTTCGATTTTGTTTGTAATGCTCTTCTTTGATTGATTTCGCACAATTAAAGGCGAATAAAATATCAAAAAATATCAAACAACCGGTTGGAGGAAGCTAGCTGAGGAGCCTTCGCAGGACTGCTGTGTATCGCTTAAATGAACTCAATCTCAAGAGTTAATAAATATTTACAATGCATACGAAGTGCATTTGAGTTTTAGCAAAAGATCTAGAGACACTCGTCGGTCTCCTCGTTTCCCATGGCAATGATCACAGGCGTAGATAGATCCACATCGAGCAGTTTGAGCTGTGCGTCCTCCTCGTCCAGATTGTCCTTGCCCAGTCGCTGTTCTTGCATTTCAATGTCAAGTGTACCGTGCTGACGTTGAAACGAGAGAAGAAAGATCACCAAAGAGATGATGATGAAGACGACGGCGGTTCCCGAGCAGAGGGCAATGATCAGTGTGGATCGATTGTTGGTTGCCAGCGAATGGTAGGCGCTGCTCTCATCGGCCAAGTTGCTGTCGAAAGTGCGACCCGAATTGTGAGGGGGATAGGAGACCAGGGGCGTGGCGGTGCTATCTTCGGCACGTGCCTTTGCCTCATCTGCCGATAACTCTTCCGATTCCTCCGATGACTGCTTATCTGCCTCTACTGCCGGTTGTTCTGTACCAGTTTCACCACTTTCATCTGACGAATCATCCGCAGATGAATCATGTTTAGCCACCTCCGGTTCAGCTGGCGCCGCTGTAGAGCTTGATTCTGCAACTTTTTCTTCGTCGTTGGATTCCTCGTGATCTACTACAGATTTCACTTCAGTTGCTTCGGTGGGCGTCAAAGACACTTCAATGGATTCCGATGAGGTGAAGAGAACTGGTTCTTCTGCCTTCACAGATGCCTCAGTCGAGACCGACGATACGACAGGTTGCACTTGCACCTTATCTTGTTCATCGCTCTCAATCACGTTCTCTTCGATCTCATTCAAATCACCAGATGGTTCGTGATTGTTCTGATCCTCCTTATTGTTATTATCAGTTTCGTGTTGTGCCTGTACAATCTCTGGTTCGGGAGCAGATGTCGGCTTTACTTGGCTAACCGGTTTTACTTTGACTTCGACTGCGGAAGCTGCTTCAGAAGCGGTTTCGATGGCGATTCCCTCTGCAGCTGGTTCACCTGCGGGTTCAACTGCGGATTCGACTGCGGGTTTGACTGCGGGTTCTACTGCTGCTTCGGCTGCTGCGTCGACTGCTTCTTGAGCTGCTGCAGCGGCTTCTACTGCAGCTGCTGGTTCGGCTTCTGCTGCCGGTTCGGCTTCTGCTGCCGGTTCGGCGGCAGGCTCTGCAACTGATTCAGGTACTGCCTCAGCTGCTACCTCTACTGTCGGCTCAGGTGCAGGTGCAGGCTCTGGCTCAGATGCAACCTCCTCTTTCTTCTCCACTTGCTCGATAGGCAGCAGATCCTCCACGCCCTGCTTTTTGGTCACCTGATGTTGGGACTCTTCGTAGTTGGGTTTCGGTGTTGTCGCCGGCACATTGAGCTGCTGATGTTCCTGTTCGAGGGCAAGCAGATTGGTATTCGTAATCGGTTGCTCGGTAATCGCACGGTTCTCATCCAGAATCACAGCCACCAGATCGCTGGTAACACTGGGTAGCGGCCTCTCCTCAGGAGCGGCAGCAACCGATGATTCCGATTCCTCAGCAATTGGCTTCAATTCCTGCTTCTCCGGCACATCTTTCTCCTCATGCTGCGTTGCCAGTGTCTTGGGCTCGCGCACACCTTGAGCTGCATCTGCACAGAAAGAATTTGAATAAAAATCGAATTGAAAAGATCAGCAAGAAGTCACCTACCTATAGGCTCAATATGAATCTCCGCCTGCTTCTGCTCGTTCTCTGCATGCAGCTTATCCACCAGAGACGTGGAGTCGGCTTCAATTTCCGATTCCACCTCACTCTTCACAGCATTGCGTATGCCCTGCTCAAGACCTTCGTCGCCCAAGGACACGAACCGTGAGCCGAAATCATTTCCCACCTCAGCAGCGACGGTATCCGCGGGCGCAATGCTCACGATCGACTCGTTGACAGCGGCAGCGCTGCCGACTGCAATGACAGCATCAACGGGGGCTGCGGCTTCTGCTGCCACTGGTGGTGGGTTGGCTTCGACTGCTGCTGCTGCTGCAGGTGGTGAGTTGACTTCGACTTTAGCTTGTGGTGAGTTGACTTCGACTTCAGCTTGTGGTGAATTGGCCCCAACTTCAGCTACTACTGCTGGTGCTGGGTTGGCTTCAACTTGTGCTGCTGCTGCTGGTGGTGGGTTGGCCTCTTGCACTGGCTGCTGTGGTGAAATTACCGTGGTGGCTTCCACTAACTCGACAGCAGGCGCATGGGTTGTTGTCTCGGCTAAATCAATGAATGAATTTAATTAGTTCATATTTGTTGCATATTTTAGTCAGTAAATTATAAATAATACAAATAAATAATAGGGAAATCGAGGTAAAATATATGTATAAAAGTCAAATATTATCAGCGCATTAAGAATATTCCATCAACTTTCACTGCACATTTTGTTGATTTTCCCAAGTTATTATAAAATTTATGTTTATTTGAAAAATACACGAAATGCATTCGAAATACACTTTGTATTAATAGCAAACGCGCTGCATAGATAAACTGCCCATTTAGCCGGATAATCAACTAATATAACTGCCATCGCCGAAGCCCCAAACGTTATTTTATGGCCACGAGACAAACCCATTGAAGCGAATGCGAATGGGAGTAAAACGAATAGATACGTATGAACGGGTGTGTGTGTGTGTGTGAGTGTATTCACAAAGCGTCATTATCAGCGTCACATTTTCTCACACACATTTCTCCATTCACAAGCGTGCTCCCCCCTCCTGGTCACGCAGCCCGCACTATCCCTGATCAAAGCCGACAACGTCACGAGTGCAACCCGAATTCTCGCAGGAGAGGAGCAGGCGGAAGACGACGTATAACGCCCTCGCCTCGCCTCATAATTCAAAATGCGTCCAAGTGGTCGATTCAGTGATTAAAATTCCAAACACACTCGCACACACATGACAATTGCAGCAACAATAACAACGAAAAGACGAGGAGGAGGCGAAGGAGGGGAAGACTTATCGAGGAATCCCAAATTAGTAACACAATAAACAAACCAACGAGGTCGAGCGGGACACAGGCCCGCCCCTTCCTACTCCCTACACCGTTCAACAGGCAGTTGCCCAAAGTAGCTGACTTATTTATGAGTCGATTGTTCCTAGCCGACACACGCACACAGCCAGCCAGCAGATACATATGTATCTTATAGATGCAACTGCATTCGTGGAACTCGAAAATTAGTTATCTGCTGCCTGCATCAGCCGCAGCCCAATCCCTTTGGGAATGCAACAGAAATAACAACGCACAAGGGAAGCCAGAGAGATCAAGCAGCAGCAAGAGAAGAGGGAGAGGGCGAGGCCGAAAAAGAAGAAGAATAAGAAGGAAGAAGTGTCCAAAATGTCTTAAAATGGGACAAAGCATGCGGCACAAACAAAAACAGAGACAAATCCAAATGAAATGGCATTTACAGTAAAATAAAAGAAATCGATTTTCCCTCTCGCTTTTCACGGCTGCCTGCAGCCACGCCTCCTACTCTCTGCCGCACCGTCCGCTGCTGCTGCTGCTGCAGTTGCCCAAACCGGAGCAGTGTCATCTGCCAGTTCTGGTCGCCTCTGCAATAAATATGCGTGTGTGTGTCTGTGTGTGTGTAGGAAAATTATGTTTGGGAACGTATTGAGATGGCCTCATGTTGTGTGGCATGTTTCCAAGGTGGGAAAACATACGTACACACATACAACATGCATGTCTTTTCGTGTCTCTCTCTCTCTCTCTCAAAACAGAATCTGTAGTAACTCTGTGCCTTGGCTGTTCCACAAAAACCACATTAAAATGCAGTCAAGATGAAAGGCAGCAAACAAATCTATGTAAGTCCTCAAAAACACAAGCAGAAAAGCTATAGACTAGTGTGCACGACTGTTATATACCCGATATCATTTCTATAATAAATAAATTTGCTGAAATAGAGGCTATTGCTTTAAAACTGTTTTAAAGCTCGTTGTGTTTTAATTAATTATTAAAGGCGTGATCAATTTCTAAAATAAATTTCATACGCCAGCAATATTTAGACTTACTGTCAATAAATTTCATATCTGTAGCTCTTGATCTAGATTATCGACTGTTGACGTTAATTAATTACATGCATAAAAATATATATTCTGGTTTCACATAAACTGATAATACCCTTCTACCTCAACTGTTGCGGGTATTAAGAGATTATTGCACTGGTATTTTAAGTTAGTTCCTATGGCAGTGTATGAAAATCTCTTTCAGTATATGCGAATTTAAATTGAACTCCTGCAAGCTGCGCATTACGACGGTTCTATAGAGTCTTTAAAGGGAAATACCTCCTAACTCGCATTCTTTTTTTTTATATATCAAATTGAGCAGCTCGTAAACTGAGATCAAACAGTATCTTAGCTGTTGCGCCGCTCTGCTGAATTCTTGTAAAACTGATGCAGATAAGCAAGCTGAAACTTTTCCCATTTCTTTATAATTTTTCCGTCTATCAGCATTATGAGCAATATCAGTGATTTTTCTGCATTTCCGCAGAGAGTTTAACAAGCGTTTCGGTCGCATTGTTTCCGCAAAGAACGCAAAAGACGACAAAGCTAAGCGCGCTAGCTCTCTCTCTCTCCCTCTCTCTGCCTCTCTCTTTCTCGCTCTGTAAGTTCGTTGTGCTGCAACCCTTATTTGCTGAACCGCTCCTGTGTTATCTGCGTTTTATCGCACAGCTTGAACTCCGCGAGCGACTCAATTGCGCTGCGGCTAAACTTTATTGAACTTTCGCACGCTGCCGCAGTGCGGTCAGACGGGGGCAGGGGCGACGGGTTAAAGGGAATCTGCTGCTAGGAAGGAAGGGCCTGGTTTGTGGCTTTTTTGGCGGCGCCTCTTCCGTGGCATAATTACGCGGAGTGGCACGGTGTGGTGCCTGTTTTGAATGATGGCAGCAAAAAGCGAGGAAAATGCGCTGCGATGCGATGCTGCAGCGACAATAAGTCAAAGGCCTGATCTCTGCCAGCGACAACAACAACAACTACAGCTAAGTACAACAAGTTTATTACGACAATCGCGATGATGATGCTGATGAGGCGAACGAAGCTGCAGTAGCTGCGGTAGCTGCAGCTGGGTAGAGAAGGAGTCTCTACCGCTCCCGCTCTCGCTGTCACTGCGATACGAGGTAAATACAAAAATACTTACAAGGCAGCGCCAAGCACGACGACAACGTCAGCAGCAGCAGCAGCGGCAGCAGTGGCAGCGGCAGCGACCACGCATGCGCCAACGACGTGTTGTTCCTGTTGCTGCGGCAGCTGCTCCATCTTCCAGAAATTGCCATATTGAATGAATGATTGATTAGCCTGTTTCGATGCACGTTTAAACTGGCCTGTAGCAAAGCCGGCCGAAAGACACGCGAGTGCGAGCGAGAGCCAACTGTTGTTGCCGCTTCTCTCTCTTTGTCTTTCTGCTGTTGTTCTGTTTCCAATTTCAGCTGTCACTACGATGCGCTGTGCGTTTCTCACTGCGTTTCGCTGCTGGTTGCACTCTCTCTTCGTTTTATCGGG
This sequence comes from Zaprionus inermis, assembly GCA_018151445.1. Taxonomy (NCBI): domain Eukaryota; kingdom Metazoa; phylum Arthropoda; class Insecta; order Diptera; family Drosophilidae; genus Zaprionus; species Zaprionus inermis. The sequence continues at coordinate 661,205 of JAECXD010000640.1, read as the reverse complement.
GCGGCACGCGGAACGAACCGTACGCGTTGGCCTCTCGCAAAGAACTAAAGTCGAGAACGCGTGCGCTCTGGAATTTTGTTGCTGCTGCCTCGGCCGATGCCGATGCCGATGCCTCGGCCTGTGCCTCTGCCTCGGCCTCGGCCTCTGCACACGCACACAGGCAGACAGACAGAGCCGCGCTGTGTGACGTTTTGTCGCTTAGGTCGAGACCGTGCCTTCCCTGCCGCTTCGCCTTTCTCTCCCTCTCCCTCTCTCTCTCTCTCTCTTTGTCTTCGATCCATCAACATGCGACCGTTTGGGCTGCATTTATTTGCTTTTGGATAATAATAGTTCATTCCGCAGGCAGGCGGCTTCTGTCGCCGCCGCTGCCACTGCCTCTGCTGCTGCTGCTGCTGCTGATGAGTGGGCCCAGCGCTGTCTGTGTGTGCGTGTGTGCGTGGGTCTGATAAGTGCCTAGCGCCATTGCAATCGCTTCCCCCTTAGCACAAGTTCTTGTTCTAACATTTTCGCCAGGCTCTATCGATGTGTTTAACAATCTTCGCCATTATCATCAACATCATCATCATCATCATCATCATCATCATCTCTGCTGTCCACCTTTGCTTCTCGCAGCCTGCAGAGCCAATTCGCCTTGCACGCACTTCTCGCCGTTCTTTGCTTTGTCGTATCTATAGCAGCTGCCGCTGCCGCTGCCGCTGCCACTGCTTAAGTCGCTGCCCCGGCTTCTGCCGCATGCTCCGCCAGCTCTGGCTACGTCTCTCTGCCGCAGCCTCTGCCTTTTTCCAGCTTATGCGCCGTAACTCGCACTCGCTTTATTTATTGGACACAATTGCGAGGTTGGCGATACAAAAGAGAGCAGGAACAATAAAAAGAAAAAGCTACGACGGCCAACATACTGCAAATCATTCACAATTGAACGCCATTAAGATGATGCTATAAAGCGTGTATGCTATAAAAAAAACTGCAACGGGAGCTATTGAGCAGAGCGTGTGGCATAAATTGTGATTTATGTATGGATTTCTACCGGTATATAAACCGTCATCAAGTTGCCAGCATTTATAGCACATATCATAATGCTATAATACGTGATTTCTATGTTTGCCGACTTTGACTTTGCCAAAATATAAGCAGTCTTCAAATTTCGTACATTATATATAGCATTTATAGCACTTTTACGGTACGGTAAACTTCAACAGCAGCTTGATTACATAATTAGTTTTACTATCGATGTATAGATAATCATTAATGTTTATCTACCTTGCTGCTACGCCAGTATATTATATATTGCAACCATAAATCGATGCTTATAGCATGGCAAAATATCTATACATACTCATGTATACTTACATGTACATATAATATAATAAATTGATCATCTCTTTTGTACTATAAACTTGAAAGAATTGAATTAATATACACAGCAAATATAGCTGTATATATTATACCCATTTGTATATATATAAGCCATAAATTGCAACTACTACTCAAGCTATAATACAAACATATATGGCATATACGAAAAAAAGCACGTGTCAGATGATATTACTTTTATAATCTCTTTTATTTACGCTTTTAAATGTGCTATAAAACATATGAATATATGCATAAGAACTGTACAACATAAGAACTGCATATACACATACATATATAGACAGATAAATAGAGAGAGAGATACTGTTCCAGCTGCATTCTCGCTATCAATGATCTGCATCGCGCAGCTCGCCCAGTCCGAGCTGCCGCAACGGTTGTTCAAGTGCGCTCAGCTCGACCGACCAACCGATGCTGCAGTCCCGCCGACCGGGGGGGTCTACCTCTCTGCGAGAGCTGATTGACAGGCCGGTCCATTGACTGACTGAAGCGGGCCGTCCGTCCGCAGCGTTCAGGCCCGACTCGAGAATGCCCAAACAAACTTCTGGCATAGCTGTCGACATGGAAGATGACAACGAAACGTTTGAATCGCTTACAAACAGATTTACATAAGTCACAACTACACGAATATATATGGTATATATATATATGTGTGTGTGTGTGTGTATACCCTATAGTATTTTATCATTTGTAATATTCGTGTATTTGTTGTTTGGCTGCGTTTTTTCTTGTAACATTTTCCATTACGTTGCATGCGCTCCCTGACTCGGACATGGATGCGAACTCGGACTCGTACTCGGTCTGGGAGTGGGACTCCACAGTCAGACCGCGAGTCGACGAGTTGTTGTCGGCCCACTGTTTGTGTTTTTTTATTGATTATGCCAGCAACGGCAGCGACAGCGACAGCGACAGCGGCAGCAGGTAACCCCAGTCGTGCTTCGAAAATTTGACTAATGTGAGCGCGCCTTCAGATTCAATTTAGTCGTTAAATATTTAGATTTTGCTGCGGCTCCGGCTCTGGCTCTGGCCGCAACAGGAAGGAATCAATTGGTTTCCCTATGGACAAACAGACAAAAGCGAGTGAGAGATGGAGAGCGAGAGAAGGAAGGGAAAGACGGATAGTCGGAGAGACGCAGAGACGTGCTTAGTCATGACAAGACGCAGTCGACGCGTTTGGCCACTTCCTCCTAAGGCCTTCAAAATATGTATATTCCTTTTGTGGTACCCTGTAACGCATGCTAGGCTCATGGGGTATACATGGTGTGAGCAAAAGTGCACAAGTATGAGATAGAAGTGGATAGGGTTGAATTTATAAGACTTGGCTTATCTTGATTGAAAGCTGAAACTATTTTAAATACCTCTTAAAATATATAGTACTCTAGTCTGTGCATGACATCGAAAGCTAAAACATACTGTAGACTTAACTATTATGTATATAATAATAATAATACAATAATATTAATAATAATGTAATAATATAATAATATAATAAACTATAAGCAGAGAACTTCAGATATTGTTCCTGGAAATATATTTTGAATTTAATCATTATGTATGTTATGACGCTTTCTTAGCAGTTAATAGAGTATCTTTAAGTCGAGGCAGTTGCAATTCTTAGGACTGATTTAGCTGGTTGTTGTCGACTGCGGAGGCGGGTGCGATATGTTGTTGTTTTCAACTACTTTTGCATCTTCCCGTGTGGCTTTTTGTTTGTTTTCTGTTTTTTCCCGTCGCCGTTTACGATCGGCAATTACCGTGTTCAGGTTCAATCCGCAGAGTCTTACTAGACGATCGCTTGTTAAATTTGCCACGCCTCGTGACTCAGAGCAGGCGCCCAGGCAGGCGGGCAGGCGGGCGGTCAGGCAGGCGGGCAATTAAAACAATCCGCAGACGCGACAGAACAAATCGCAGCGAGGGCCAGGTAAATGCGGCGTTACCTGCGTCCGATTATGATGTTGACTTAGGATTCCTGTGCGAACATTAAGAAGCAATTAGCGGGCGGATTAGCGATTGTTCGGATTGTTGAGATTATTGTCACGATTTCACCAGAAGTAACTCGCATGACTCTGCGCCTCAATCAGTTGTCGTTTATGACCCGCTGGCCCGCTGAAGGCTGGGCCTGATAAGCTGTGCCACAGTGCAGCATGCAAGTGTGTGTGTGTGTGTGTACGTGCCACACACTGCAGCTGCGATAAGCGCAGCCGAAGGGCTGGCTGCCTACGGACTGCAGCGGAAGTGCAGTCTGCATAGGGCCGGGGGTATCTGAAAATGACCAAAATCCAAGAAAGAAAATAAAAAACCACAAGATTTGGTTTTTGTTTTTTTTTTTTTGGGTTTATCGGACTGCAAGAAGAGCACTCAAAGTGAAAAGTGAAATGTCAACTCATTGTCCCGCCGGGGTGGACAGGGGGGACAGCGTTGAGGAAAAAGGCCTATAGCCGTACAAGCCTTTGATTTGCTGCCGCCATTGTCGAGTTAGTGTGTGTGTATTATGCAGATGTTAACCGTTTTTCGGGTTTTCAAGTTCAAAACGCACGACGAAAAGCGAAAGCAGTCCGCAAGTATCAAGTGTCCATGTTTTCATACTCTTTCTTTACCCGAGAAAAAATCCCAATAAAAAAAAAGTAAACGTCTTATGTATAATATTGTTATATAACATGTTTCCGAATTCCAGAAATTTAAATGATGACGACTCGGACTTTCAAGTGCTACACTGGACTGGGGCGATTGTTATGATTATTATTATTTTAATGGAAATTAGAGCAAATTTTAAAATCAAATGGAAAGAAGCTCATATGATATGATAAAGAAAACTTTATACAGTTACTAATATTTCTAACAATTATGGATAGTGCTCTTTTAAATGGCATTTATATTGTATAACTCTCAAATTCGCACAATCTGTTTAGGTTTCTTTTGGGTAGGCTCGCGAGCTTTTTAAATCTTTGCTAAGCTTCAACAGTTTTCGACTTATACACAATAGAACCTTGTGTATAAGTCGAAAACTTAATTACCTTAATTATTTTAAAATATTTTCAATGCATTTACTATCCACAAGTCATAAAACATCACATTTCTGCTTATTTCCAAAATTTGAAAATATAATAAAAATAAAATAAAATAAAAATATATTTTGTAGGGGCATTCTCATATTTTTTGCAGATCTTACTACAAATACAAGTAACTATTAAGCGTGTTCCATTAAATAGTAAAATATGAAGGAAAACTTACAGTCTCGCACACTTTTCTTAAGTTTTCTTTGTGTAGACTAAAGATGCTTTTAAATTTTCAGTAAGTTTTGATTGTTTTAAACATATAGACAAAATTCTAGGACCCTAAATACGCAGGCATTTATTTGAATTTAATTTCAATGCAATAAATCAATACAAGCTCTCTTTTATGCAAATCTAGTAAATGTTTTAGCCAATTAATTATTCAAATTAGTTATTTATCGAGTGTCTAACTCGATGAGCTAATCGACATACCTTCGCTTAAAAGCAGGGTAATGCGAGGTGCGAGCAAACCCAATTACATCACACGCACATAATTATCACATACTACGCATAAGTAGATTGTCAAATACGTGTAAATAAAAAGAGAGAGAGCGAGAGTGCGAGAGAGAGAGGGGCCAAAAACAAACAGGGCCGGCAAACAAATTTGGCAATGGACTGTGGTGCTCTCGGCCAAGCTTATTACACTCCAAATAGAATCCATTAGCCGAAAAGAAAGTCAGGCGAGACAGACAGACAGACTGAGAGAGAGAGAGAAAGATGAAATGAAAACGAAAAGGCAAAAAGCAAACAAATTAGGAGTAGGAGGTAATGAAATCGCTTAGGCTCTGCTCTCCTCTCGCAGAGGCTGCCCGTGGCCTCAATCCCTTTTAATTACCTGCACTCGCGCGCGGCGTCGGCTTTAATTGCTGTCAACTTGCTGTCTCAAGCCGAGAAGCTGTCGCCGGCAGCGGCAGCACGCGTCCGAGCTGGCGGATGTGTCACAATCTGCTAAATTAGCGTAAACTGTTTTAACGCCAAAACTAAAAATAAAAATGAAAAACAAGCAGGCTGGCAGGCGTGGTGCGAGGCGGGAAGGGGGGGCTTGCTCAATGAATATGAACGTGAGTTGTCAATGAGTGTACTCAACTTGCATTTGGCCATTAAGTTTGGCCACGGGGGTCAGCAGTGGCGACAACTTTTGACCGATTCCGAAACTGAAATTCAAATTGAAATGGAAATCAAAACGGACTTGTTGCTGTTGCTGCTGTGGTTGTTGCTGCTGAGCTGCTGCTGCTGCTGCTGCTGAGCTGCTGCTGTGTCATTAAGAGTGTGTGCACAGCATTTTACAACCCCCTCGGTTATTAAAAAGCCATATAGACAAACAATAACAATAACAGCAACAACAAACTAAACTCTTCGCAATGAAAGCTCCTCGCGGCGACGGCAGCACGTGTGGGCGCCGGCAGCGACGCCAGTGGGGGAGGGCAGCAGCCGGCAGGCAGCGGGCAGCGCGTTTCGATTGTTTTCAAGCACTTAGCTACACTGCCGAGCAGATCAATAGGAAAACACATATACACACAAGCTTATCTATGCTTTGGCCAGACCAAAAGATCCTAAATAAGCAGACGCGTCGCTGCTGGAACTCTGCCACTGCGTGCCGCGGCAGCGTCAGCGTCGGCAGCGGCAGCAGCAGTCACATTAGGCAACAGGTTATTGCAATTCAGCGAAAACAACGGCAAGCGCGTCGACAATGCGACGTCGCGTCGTGCCATGGCAAGCCAAAAAAAAAAAACCGTTTGTAAGTAGCTCCCAAAAATTGAATACACTGCAAGAAATGATATGGCAAGTACTGACAACTTCTTGCATGTTGCAGCTTATGCACGTAGAGCAACTGGAGTTGTCAATGCGCTCGATTCCCAGCGACACAGCGGGTATTCCATTGTCTCTGGAAAAGTGCAGCAATTAACCCCGTGCAAACATATAGGGCTATTCTGGGTATTACTTTTAATTATATGCATATATTACTCTGCAAGTTATGTGACTGCATTTTAATTATCTAAAGAAAAGGTTTTTCGAGTTGCGAAATTGGAAAATATATAAAAAAAAAGGTTTAATGGGAATACGTTGTATAAAAACCTTACATAATGAAGACTACATTTCTTTTATTTTATTTCTTTTATCTTAATTAGGTAAGGAATACATACATACAACTTTATCAAAGAGCAATATGAAATATTTATTTCACACGATGGTTATATCAGAGACTTTTAATAAAAGCTAACCATCAACATCTATAAGAATATTATTGTTTTATATATGTGTCTATCCTTAGGCGTTTTGATTTATCTTAGTATTATTATTTAAAAAAAAAATCACTGTTTATTAAGTAGAACAAAAATGTAACATTAAGTTTTAAAACTATCAAAAATTTTTCAAAAATCCCATTAAGTTATATTAATACTTAAAAGTATTAAGTTTAGCATTTATTTATTATTTTTTTTTTTATTTTATTATTCCAAACAACCCTTTTTTCTAAACAATTGACGAAGGTTCATACAATTTTACCATTTAAACAAATTTTATATTTTATTTATTGTTTTCTGAATAGGAAAACTCTTTAATTCTTGAAGAATTTTCAACGTGTAACTTATTTTTTTATTTTTTATTATTTATTTCCATACCCAAACTCACCTGTATTTGCTTTAAACCACTTTTCACAGCCGCATTTCGCCCAGTGTTGCTTCTGCTCAATTATTTTGGAAGTTGCTTTCGATTCTCTATCGAACTCAGTTCGCTGCCCACTGTCGTCGCCGCTGTCGTTGACACTTTTCGCGCTGGGTCACTCTCTCTCTCTCTTTCAATGGGGCTGTTATAATTAAAAAATTGCCATGGCATTTTGCCAAGTCACTTGCGGAAGTTGAGGGCGCAGGGAGGAGCAGCTGGGAGTAGGGGAGGCAGCTGCCAATTGGCCACAAGTATTAAGCGCAGTGTACGAAGCCGCAGTCGCGTCGTCCGGATGCGCCGTGGCTTGGGCGCGCACAGGTAAAGCACACGCGATATGCAGGTGGCTGCTGCTGCTACTCAGTGGCTTCGCTTCGGCTTGGAGCTTGGCTGCGGCCCTGCGACGCGACGCGACGCGACGCTGGCTCATTCATTCGGCCGCTCGCTCGATGCGGCCCAAAGCCGACAACGCGTGCACAGTCGATAAAAAACATTCGAATCGAACGTTCGCAGCGCGCGCCGGTTGCGACGATCCCCAAAACGACGACGAAGAAGACGAATCCGAAGACGCGTTCAACGATTGCGATTTTCATTCAGATCCATATCCACATTCATAACCATATCCATATCCATTCGCCGTGCTGATATCGCCAGTTGGTCACTTGGTTAACGCGCTTCAATTGGAAAGCTTCGGCCGCGACTTTCTCGATCCTCGCAGCTTTCATTTTGCGAGCGGCGATCGGCCGCACTCGGCTCGCGGCGAACCGGTTCAGTGTGCGCTCAAACGGTTCGCAGAAGTGTTATCCAATACCCCCCCCCCAGCACAGCCTGCCTTAACCCAACCCCCCTCCTCCATACCCTGCTGCATTCATGTAATCGCGATCCTGCCAGCATGAGATCGCTGCATTTGTGCCTGGATGTCGTCATGCTGGCGCTGCTGCTGCGCCTGGCGTTGGCAACCATACGCAACTCGCGCGAAATTATTATCACAGATGCGGTAGGTGCCCCCTTCCCTTCGAACGGCAGGTGGATACGAAACCGAAACCGAAACCGAAACTGGGGGAGGCCCAAGCGAAGGCGTGCGCAGCTGGAATGCCTAATTAGCTCGAATGTCACAACGCACGCGTCGTTTGGCCTCCAAATGTCAAGCAATAAATGTGCCAACTATGTGTGCAGCAAGTGTGTGTGTGTGTGTAGGGTGTGTGCGTGTGTGTGCTGGGTGTGTGCCTGTTTGCCAAGTTAAGATCTCTCACCCAAACAATGATCACTTCCTGCCTGTTGCAGGTGCGTCGCATACAGCACGACGGCTACAATGTGGAGCAGCACACGGTAATCACCAAGGATGGCTACGTGCTCACCCTGCATCGTATACCGCAGGTGCAGCTGGATGCCAACGGTAGCGTGGCCAGTGTGCTGCGTCGTCCCGTTGTCTTTCTGCTCTCGGGGCTGTATGCCTCGTCGGATGTGTAAGTACCGCATGATGACTTACTCCCCTTCAATTTGTATGCCTTACCCAATCTGATCGCGTTGCCTTCCAGCTGGCTGCTCAATGGACGCGAAGATTCGCTGGCCTATCTGTTGTGGCGCGCCGGCTATGACGTCTGGTTGGGCAACAATCGCGGCAACATCTATTGCCGTCACAATCTCTGGCTGAATACGACGGAGCGTGAGTTCTGGAACTTCAGCTGGCACGAGATGAGCGTCTATGACATGCCCGCCCAGATTGACTATGTGCTGCGCGCCAGCGGGGTGCAGCGTATGCACTTTGTGGGCATCTCGCAGGGCGGCACCGTCTTCCTGGTCTTCAATTCCATGCTGCCACAATACAATGCCGTGTTCAAGACGGCAACGCTACTGGCGCCCGTGGCCTATGTGAGTAATACACAGAGTGGGCTGGCCAAGATCATTGGACCCATATTGGGTACACGTAACTATGTGTCCAAAATGCTCGAGGGCATTGAGATGTTTTCGACGAACAAGTTCTTCAAGAAATTCCTGTCGATGACGTGCCTGGACAACGAGAAGCCTCTGGTGTGCATCACCCGACTCTGGCCCGCCGTGGGCTATGACACGAGGTTTCTGAATAAGACGCTACTGCCCGATTTGATGGCCAATTTTCCAGCTGGCGGTTCGGTCAAGCAGCTGATGCACTATTTCCAGGGTTATGTGTCCACCAAGTTCCGGCAATACGACTACGGCCCGGAACGCAATTGGTTGCACTATCAGCAACTCGAGCCGCCCGAATACGCGCTGGAGAAAGTCAACACGCCGGTGACCATATTCTTTGCCGAAAACGATTATATTGTGGCGCCAGCGGATATCTGGCGCCTGGTCACGCGTCTGCCCAATGTCGAGGCCGTCTACAAGGTGCCGTGGAAGCGTTGGAATCATTTCGATTTCATCTGTGGCCTGGGAGTGCGCGAATACATCTTCGATAACATTGTAATATCTATGAATCGATACGAGCAGCGACGTAGACGTTGAGCTGTTGCGCAAACGGGGCGGGACTGGAGAGGGGAGAGAGAGCGTTACCTATGCCAGGGAGTTATAATCTAGAAACACACACACACATCCACACACAACTTCGACTAGTGCCAAAAACTTAGCTATACGAGAAAAAGCGTTCCCAGTCGATGCGGCTCAACTGCGAACCGATCCGAATCTCGACTGCGAACGAGTGTACTGATTAATAAATATTTTATTTATAGTTTCGACTTGGAGGGATCTTTAAATTGAGCTGCATTTGATGGGATTTCCTTAGGCAAAAGCTTCAGCATTTTCCCGTATCAAAACGATTCAGTTTCAGCTTGAATTCAAAACGAACTTATCTTATAAACCAACTGAGAAGTGTTCTATTAAACAAGTAGGAATGACAACAAACCAGCTATGATCTAGGCACATCCCTGCCACACTCACTCTAAATAGTATCAGAATCGTGCCGCAACTGATTACTGTCATCGTATTTCCTTTTTGCTTTAGCTATATTTACATCGGTTTCGTTTTATGTTTTGATTCCATCTACGATATTTACACAATTTGTTGTCTAATTCGCGGTGCTCATCTTGAGCTCGACGTAACGGTGCAGTATCATTGCCTTGCTGGTGACGAGCGGATGACTTAGGGTGCCCAACAGTTTCTTGGCCGCCAGAAGATCGTTCTGCATGGCCATGGCAACAGCCAGATTATATCGCACTACATTCTGGGCAGCATCTAGAGACTTTAGTTGCCAGTCGTGTGTCTCCAGATCGAGGGCGTTCAATGTGTTCAGAAACGAGGGATCTAGATATTCCCGTGCTTTGGCTACCTTCTCCATCATGATCAGTGCCTCGCCCGCGTACATATGACCAAGTAACCTACGAATTGCACACATATGTATAATAATTGAATATGAAATGATACGATAGACACCTACTTGTGCGCATCGGAGAGTCGCTCGCTCTGTAGCAGCTGTATGGCCATTTCCAGAGCGGTCACATGATCGCCCAGACGCAGCGATACAAAACTGTGCGCCGCATAGATGGCCGACAAGAGTTTCTCCAGCGATTCGAGGCTAATCGGTTTCGATGGATTGCAAAAGTTATTATCCTGCTGTTGACTCCAGAGCAGATACTGCTGCTGTGACGGATCTTTCGGTTCCATGCTGTCCTCCGGCGAGGCGGTCATATGAAAGCGAGCCTTGTACTGCAGCGCCAGTGTCAGTGCGCTACGCAAACAGAGCGCAGCGAACTCTAACGTTGGCTCGGGCACGGCAGAGGATTGGCCGCTGCAGCAGAAGGGATAAATGAACGTGAGTACATACTGCGTGCACGCCAGGCAAGATTCGTTGGCTACTTACGCATATGGCTTGGACGACGATGAGTGCATGACACAACCGTGAGAAAAACGTTCTGGTTTCTGTTAAAGGAAGTTATTAGAAACCGCATCTAACGCTGCAATAGCTGCTGCAGCATCGCGCTTACCGTTTCCTGCTCCATGATGCAGGCCTCGGCCATGCGGTGCCAGAGACGCGGATTGTTGTGATACTGCTTGATGGGCACGAGAAAGCATTGGAATGCCTCCTTGGGGCGTCGCAGATGCAACATGGCAATGCCCAGATTATACATGATCTCGCAGGAGCTGGCCGAGCTCATGGTCTGCAACGTACTCTGGCGCAGATTGGCCGCCAACTGCTGGTCGAAGCGTAGCGCATTCTGAAAGAACTTTGCAGCAATCGCATAGTGTCGCACACGCAAATGGATGACTCCCATGTTGTTGGCAATGCATGTGCTTAGTTGCGGCGTCACGGTACTGAAAGATATTGTTAGTCGACTGAATGAATCTCGGGATACGGACAAACAGTTGACAGACTTACCCCGCCTGGGTGCATTCGTTGTTGATGCGCATCAGCTGCTTGGCGGCCATTTGGAAATCTTTCATAATGTAGTACTGTTGCGCCTTGAGTGCCGCAATCTGGGGCGTGCCGTCCTCCGTGATTACCACTGGCTTGCGATTGAGCACCAGCGTGAGCAGCTGCAACAGCTGCAGAGTGCTGTCGCCGGCAACACGTGCCACACTGCCGTCTAGCTGTCCAGTTGCGGAGACAGCCACAGCGGAATTGGTGCCAGTAGCCACGCTGGTCGCTGTCGGCGATGTTGCCTCCTCTGTGCTGCTGCTACTGGAATTCTGATTGGAATTCGTATTGGGATTCGGCGTGGGACTCGGACTGGGCGCACTGGCTACCAAATTCAGTTTATACTGCAAGTAGTCGAGGAATGCCTCGGCGCGATTCAATTGATTGGTGGCGAGCAGCAGCTGCAACTGTAACGTAGCAACCAGCGCGGACATGTTCTTCTCCAGCGCTTCCAGACGCGTAACCAACGGTGCCAGTCGTTCCAGCGCCGTGCCGTACATGTGGCGATGATAGTAGATGACCGCCTTGTTGTAGCGTGCCACAGTGATGGCGCTGCCAGCATTCTTCAACGAGAGTCCACCGACCACCACCGTTGAACCAGACGTTCCACTAGCCGTGCCGCTCTTGCCCTCCGACAACTGCTCCAGTTCCTGCAGCAGCGTTTGGTGTTGCGTGCAACCGCCTTTATAGTAATTCACTACGGCCCGATTATGCCGCAAAATCAAGCCGCTGCTCTCACCCTTCGTTTCCAGCTGCTGAAGCAGCTCCAGGCAGCGGTCATATTCACGGCTGCAAAGCGCAAATGGAATGTCAAATCAAATTGAAATCGCCAAGCGAATGGCAACGTTTGCCGTGCGGCACTTACTTGTTGAACTGTTCGTTGGCCTGACACAGCAAATTGTAGTTTTCATCATCGCTGGGTTGCGTTTTTGTCGGAGAATCCGCAGGGTCCATGCCAAAAATAAAAAAACAAAAAGAAAACACACATTGAGATGGCAACCCTGTTCACCAATACTTGCGCGCATACACGCACGGACATATTGAGTTGCGGCAATATGGTTATCTCGCTTGCACATACCGGCAAGCAGTATTTTTTTTGTTTGCAGCCCTGCAAGACTAACGGCGCAGCGTACGCAGATCAAAGAAAAATTATTTGAAAAATCACAAGCCGCTGATTTCGTTTAAATAATTTACGATTTCTCAACACAGGTTAAGACAACAGAAAATTGAGTCACTTTTATTAATTGTTTTCAAAACTTTTTGAAACTACTTTTTTTTGCGCGCTAAATTAGCGGATATAATGATTAAAACTTGATCTCGAGCTGTTCATACCGAATTAACTTTTTGCTTACCATAAAGCTCGACGGAACATCACAATTTTGGTTTACAAAATGTATGTGTAATTTTTCCTGACTTGTTGCTTGTCGTTATGGATCGAATGGATCTGTAAATGTTTTTACCACTTCGAGTATAATGTCAAATGCGAATACACTTCTACTCAATGAGTAGCGAGGATCAAAATTCGAAACACTAAACCCAAATCAGATGTTTTGACCGGCATTTTTAAAATAGAGAAAAAGACAGTAAGTCTCACTGAGCACTTTAGTAAAATACATGTATTATTATTGGAATTATTTTGTAGTCTCGATTCGAAGTTAAATACACATATCGCTTACTAAAATAATTCAAAAATATTCAGTAATTCTCAAAACACTTGCAAATCGTTTATTCATATACATACAAACTATATATTTATATATATGTATATATATATATATACCATTTCGAGGTGGAGGGTAAATTGTTTTTAACTTTTGCTTTTGTTGCTCAATGCAATTTTTCAACTGATTTCAAATTTTATACAACGACTAAATAGGGGGAGGGACGGGGAGGTTGGGGTAGTGGGGTGTCGCCAGAGTGATGGGAGGTGTGTGCTCGTAGGATTTCAGGGAGGGGTGTGACTTTTGGGGGAGAGTTGCAGTTACTGAGCGTTTTCCCTGGCCAAGTCACCATTTCGGCCATTAGACCGCGACAGTCCCCATGGGGAGTAGGCATTATATATGTACACTATTAGGTAAATTGTATATTGTATATAAGTTTATATTGAATGTATACTATTGCATGTAAACAATCGAATTTAGCAATAAAAAATTCCCAATACTTTAACTAGACGCTCAACAACAATAACTGAGCGACCGAGCACATCTGCTTCCGCGCTTAAGCTTCAGCTTCCGCCTCTGTCTTTGTCTCCGCGATCCAGCTGTTGCGTCGCCCATCGCCGAAAAAGCAGTTGCCGTTTAATTTTAACATCTATTTTTGCTTTTGTAATTTCGTTATTAGTCGTAACTTGCTAAGCACACACATACACACGCATTGATTTTCCTAATAACCTTTTGCTTAACATCATCGTTCTTCATCATCATCTTCATCCTCATCATATTTTCAATTAATATATAGTTATGGTTTGTTAAGTTTCTCCTTCCATTTTGTTTGTTCGTTCGAGTTTCTGCTTCATTGCATTGCTGTGGTTTCCTCTGTTCTGGCAATTCCGGCGCAATCGCAGCGTCTTATGTGTTCCGGATCTTGCCGGGCACGTAGTTCTTGTCGATGATATTCTCCTGCAGGAACATGTGCAGGCAGCGTTCGTTCTGCGCCAGCGGATGGCCAGCTATCTTATTGATAAACGCCTCCAGACCCTTTCGTCGCTCCTCGATGAAGCTCTCGTCGAAGAGTCCTTCGTCTCCGCGGAAGGGCATTTGTCGTTTCCAGGCCTTGCCTGGCAGTGGTGGCACCACAATCTATGAAACAAGCATATTCAGTTATTTAGCTAGGGTATTTACACGTCTCCCATGTCACCTACCTTGCTGTCGCGTTCCAGCTCGTTTCTTAACCATTCGAAATCGCTATACCGACGTCGCACGCTCGACTCCTTCACCTTGAACACCGGCAAATTGGTCTGTAATTCAGAAGAAACAGAAAATTAGAGCGAGATCGACATACAGAGAAATCCAAATTGAATAGGGGAAACCAATTTAAGCCACCGTAGGGAAATCAACTCAAGTTGTTCGAGCTGCGACTCAACTTTCGCTTAATACATGAATTGAAATATATCATTTGTCTGTCTCGAGCACTATATACATATATGTTATTATTCATCTCTCAGAAGATAGGCACATTGTCACTCGCGCTGTTGTAAGATCTGATTGATGCAGGCATGCCATCCCCAATGGGAATAGAAAATGCTCGTAACACTTTAACAGCCTCGACTTCAACCATTTTATTCTGATGCCTTCCACAGTTCCGGTTACGATATGATAGAGTGCCTGCTAATTTCGCATGATAACGAAATGTGAAACGGCGCAGATGATGCGGATTTTAAAGCTCAGTCGAATGATCTCGTCGTAGCCGAGTGTCTGGGTTTCGATTACTGCATGCAGGGCGGGCGGGCAACCAGAACTCGGGAGCCCGCATATCATATGATATTATACTTGTTCACCCATATCAGCGCATGACTCAAACACGAATATTAATGCTGCCCAAAAATTGAAGCCGCGACAAAAACACTGCAGCAGCGGAACGCCGCCTTTTGTTGTGACTAATAATTATCGCACAGCTTGAAAGGCGTATCAACACACACATACACACACACACCAGCACTGTTACATCGACTTGTCGCACAAACAACATACACATGCCAATATGCAGGCACTAATATTACTGTTATTTTATAGCCGTTTTTTTTTTTTACATTTTGCAATGCCGTTACCTATGCACCACCTCCCCCCACTCGGCCTATGTGACTGCGTTACTCACCCTCATGCGCACTTCATAGTCCGTGTAACGTTTCTTGCCCGCCGCCATGGTGGTCAACGGATTGACCACGTCGATTTCGAGGAAATTCGCAGGCACGGCATACGCATCGTCTAGCGTTTGCTTCTTTACGTTGAGACGGCGTGTGGCGTCGGCGGTTCCGTCGGACTCCACCATCATACTGCTGCTACTGTTTCTGCTGTTGCGAGCTGCTTACAGACACGCCCCTTTTGTGGTCAGCCTCTGCCACGAAATGCCGCAGCGTCCGCTTTGGCTGCAATAATGCAAATGAAAAAGACACAGTCACACACAACACACGCACGCAAATCGCAAGTATGCACACACACACAAGAACGGGTTTTAGTATTAGCTGCCTCTCCTGTTGTTGTTCTTGTTGCTGTCGATGCTAGCGCTATCTCTTTGTGTGCTACTGCTGCTGCTGCTGGCTGATGCAGTTGTTTTTCTTTCGTTTTTGTATGCGAGCGTTAAGTTTTCCGATTAATTTCAATTACTACTGTCGCGCTTGGTTCGAATTACACGCTGTTGCGTTCGTGTTATGCCGCATTTGATAACTTTACCAATTGTTAACTTGCTTAATTTAATTAATTGTACATAAAAAACACTTTCTACGGTTAATCCAATAATGCCAAAAATATATGCCTAAAAATGCCAGCAACACAGTTGCATTTGGAATACAGGGTTGCAAATGAAAGCTGACCAGTGTTGGATAGGCGGCATGCGCAAAATACTGCAAAATATGGTCACACGCAAAGTCATGTGATGGCACGTGACGTCACAACAAATTTTACACTGGATTGGCCCGTGTCAGAGTAATTTTTCTTCGTACTTGCAACGACGTCGCAGGCCAAAATTTTGCGTGTGTGTCGCTCAGTATTATTCGAAACGGAAAAATTGTATGTTGAAACGCCTGCTCGGTTAGCAGCACAATACCCAAAACATTTAAATCTTAATCAGTCTAATTATAATCAGCTTTGTTTTGTTCCAGCTCGAAATTTGCTGTGCACTTTTCAACGTAGAAGCAATCGCGTATAGACAGAATATTCATTCCGCAAAATGAATTCCGCACAAGCACTTAGGGAGCAAGTCCTTGCCGTCTCTCGGGATTTTATCTCGCAACCACGTTTGAGTGAGTATCTAAGATATTAGAAAAAAAATATTGTGTGTCGCAATTAAATTGCGAAAAGTGCATTTGAAAATTAAAATTTATGCCGTGCCCGAAAGCAAGGGCAAAAGCAATTGGTGGCCGCCATGACAGTTTATGTGCGAATCGTGTGGGAAAGAAGAACACGAAACAGAAAATCAATATAGTGTTTTACCAACATAAAAGCACCACCCACGCGAATATAAACAGAGATATATCGAAAATAATTTGTAGTTCACCCAGTTTAAATGCCAATTAGACACACAAACTCAGCCTTATTGAAAAATTTTCACTGTCACATGACTTGATGATCGCTGAGCTCAGCTGTTTGCTATTGCCATTCAAATCGCACACAACCAGAGAGCACCTGACTTGAAAATGGTGGGGCAAGGCAATGGGCGAGAGGGAGAAACAACTATTTAACAGCCAAGTAAAATTAATTTTTTGACTAATTAGTAACAATTTTGAAATGGTATTACTTTATAGTGCATTTAATTCAATATGCAGCTCTTAATTAGCTCCAATTGACTTGTGTTGTTTTTTATGTAACACATTGCATTGCATTTACTCTCACTCCCGTTCTCTCTCTCTCATTTCTTGTGCTCAATATGCAGCTCGTGCTTTTATCCCAAGCTGCTTAACTACTGCTTGCTAGTCAGCTGACTTCGCCCTCCGATTTTTTGACGTTTGTTTTCTTATCGGATTCTTATTGGCAACCACTTGTGCTACGCTTTGCGTTCATGTGAGCAGCGCTGCGCAATGCTGTTGTAACCTAAAATGACAGTTAATAAAAATCTTCAAAAGTGTTAATTATTTTTGAAGATGAGCAGACTGAAGAAAATATAGATTGGTAATCATGATTATTCATGTTTGATTCATTTCATTTATGTTCTTCACAGCCTACAAGACCGTGTCTGGTGTGAACGGTCCCTTGGTCATTCTTGATGAGGTGAAATTCCCCAAGTTCGCCGAGATTGTCCAGCTGCGTCTGGCCGATGGAACCGTCCGTTCTGGTCAAGTGCTGGAAGTGAGCGGCTCCAAGGCCGTCGTCCAGGTCTTCGAGGGCACCTCTGGTATTGATGCGAAAAACACTCTTTGCGAGTTCACCGGTGACATTCTGAGGACGCCAGTGTCCGAGGATATGTTGGGACGTGTGTTCAACGGCTCCGGCAAGCCCATCGACAAGGGACCCCCAATTTTGGCTGAGGACTTCTTGGATATCCAAGGTCAGCCCATCAACCCCTGGTCGCGTATCTACCCCGAGGAAATGATCCAGACCGGTATCTCTGCCATTGATGTGATGAACTCCATTGCTCGTGGTCAGAAGATTCCCATCTTTTCGGCTGCTGGTCTGCCACACAACGAAATTGCCGCCCAGATCTGTCGTCAAGCCGGTTTGGTCAAAGCGCCCGGCAAGTCTGTCCTGGATGATCACGCTGATAACTTTGCCATCGTGTTCGCCGCTATGGGTGTGAACATGGAGACTGCGCGTTTCTTCAAGCAAGATTTCGAGGAGAACGGTTCCATGGAGAACGTGTGCCTGTTCTTGAACTTGGCTAACGATCCAACCATCGAGCGTATTATCACACCTCGTTTGGCCCTGACTGCTGCCGAGTTCTTGGCCTACCAATGCGAGAAGCACGTGCTGGTCATCTTGACTGACATGTCCTCCTATGCTGAGGCCTTGCGTGAGGTGTCCGCTGCCCGTGAGGAGGTGCCCGGTCGTCGTGGTTTCCCCGGTTACATGTACACAGATTTGGCCACCATTTACGAGCGTGCCGGACGTGTTGAGGGTCGCAACGGTTCCATCACTCAGATTCCTATTCTGACTATGCCTAACGATGATATTACCCATCCAATTCCCGATTTGACTGGTTATATTACCGAGGGTCAGATCTACGTTGATCGTCAGCTGCACAACAGACAGATCTACCCACCAGTCAACGTGTTGCCATCTCTGTCACGTCTGATGAAGTCTGCCATTGGTGAGGGCATGACTCGCAAGGATCACTCTGATGTGTCCAACCAGCTGTACGCTTGCTACGCCATTGGTAAGGATGTGCAGGCCATGAAGGCTGTGGTCGGTGAGGAGGCTCTGACGCCCGATGATTTGCTGTACTTGGAATTCTTGACCAAATTCGAGAAGAACTTCATCTCTCAGGTGAGTTTAATAGATGCCCATTCCCTTACATCGACTAATTTTTGCTAATACTTCAAATTTCAATATTCTTTGCCGCAGGGTAACTACGAGAACCGCACTGTCTTCGAATCCTTGGACATTGGCTGGCAACTGCTCCGTATCTTCCCCAAGGAAATGCTTAAGCGTATTCCAGCCTCCATTTTGGCTGAATTCTATCCTAGGGACTCGCGCCATTAGATTCTGTTTAAAATTGTTTTGTTTTTGATTTATGTCCAAAATTTTGTTTCATTCATAAATTTAAGCGTGCGGCGCGCCTCCTTCTGCAATAATCCGCTGTGTATGCGTCTATATACATATATATATATATATATATATATACATATTTATATGTGCATTAACTAAACAATAATTACATACCCACAAAGCAGATATTAATAATATCGCAATATCTATGTTTAAATCTTGATTTGTGTATACATACATAGAGAGCCGAAGCGCGCAGCCTAAACAATAACTAGTTAAATATTATCTAATCACCGAAACAAGTCGAGTGTAAACTATTTTAATGTGTGTGTTTTTAGTAAGCAAAATTGTCAACTTAATACTAAAATGTACATAAATTCAATTAATTGTCCCTTTGCAACACACGAAACAACAAAGCAAACAACAAGCAAAACAAAACAAAGAAAAAACAGAACATGGATATAAAAAAAATACCCATTCTCCCACTATTATCTTCGTTACCCGTCGATCATTTGTTAAAGTTTACAATTTTTGTTAGGTTTTAAGTGTGTGTGCTTTGTAAATTGTTTATTATTTCACAATTTCTATATATATATATATACACAACATACATATATATTTCTCTATTCGCATACAGAGTCGTAGCATTCCAAACCCAATTTGAAAAGAAAAAACAATTTTGTTACCTTTGCTTGCTCCGCATTTGCTCTTTTGTTTTCTTTTCTGTTTCAACAACGCTAGACGATACATCAGTTCGCACAAGTATTACAAATAAAAACGTTATCTTTTCTGTATTCCCCCTGTGTACCCCCTTAACCGTCCTCGTCCCAATACACCCTCTATTGTTGTGTGTTCCCTGCACCAAACTATGTGAACAACTTGTACAGCAATTGAACTCAACAAGTAAGATGAAACCTAAAACAATGAAAAATTAAGTGCAAAAACTGCTTTGAATGCAACAAAACAAAATGTTTATAAAAATGATGAAACTGAAAAGTACATATAAAATAATATACTTGATTATTTGTTTGTTTATTGTCCTAAAGTAAATAGAATGTTATTTAAAGTTGAAAATATGCATATAGAACTCTTTGTTTGTTGTGTGTCTCTCAGTTGGAGGGGTGTATAGTCATTGTGCGATCAACGAGGAGGATATCAGTCCGAATCAGTCCAATTACTATAATGTTAATGCCAAAATCATGCGAGCAGCGACAACAAACAACTTGATCACAAAACCAATAAATGTTCAACACATACGAGTACGTTTAAATAAATATATATTGAAAAAAGAATTGAAATATCTTATATTCTGTAATAAAATATCAATAAATTACATGAAGCTCATGTTACATGTTACATATATCGAAATCACTTGCAGCTCAGTTTGAAAATGCAAATGTTAATGCGCTAACATTGCGTTAGCAGAGGCTTTTGTCGCTGAAGATCATTTTGCTCAATGCATTGGTTGTTAGTGTTGGGCAGCGTGTCTGTGATCGTAGTTAAACGGTATTTTACCGTTGATTGCGCTCTATTTTAATGCCATACAAAGCGCATTTTTACCGCTATGGCTAGTGGCACAGATATGTTATTTGTTTGTTGAAACAAAAACCAAAACCAAAAAAATATTAATTTTCTGGCGCTTGTAAAAACAAATTTTTGATTCTATTATTTTCTATTCTATATATCTACAACTTTTGATAAGCGCATTGTACCAAAATGCTGCCAGTATTGTTTGGTTTGTGACCACTGTGCGCAGCTCTGATAACAGTTCTCTCTGGTCAGTTGCAATTTGGCTCTGGTGTTAGTCGGTTCAGTTTTCGTTAGCAGTTTAGATTGCCGATATGATTAAAAATTTATGTGAACACGAGGATAACAGTGATGGCAGCGAAGATGAGGAAGGGCCTGAAAATGATGGATCCGATGAGGAAATGCAAACGGATGAGGAACCAGCAGGTTCTGGTGACGAACAAGAGGATGAGGAGCCAGCGGATGAGGAATATGAGGATGGAGAGAACGACGAGGAGGAGGAGCAAGAGGAGGAGGACGACGAGGAGGAGGATCATGCATCAAAACCTCATCCTTACCCAACGCCGCCACCAGATGCCAATGATATTGCCAAGGCAAACATGTCCCTGGGAAATGGCATAAAAAAGATTAAAATCGGATCCGCAAAGCGCAAATTGCCAAAGGAGAAGAAATCCAAAATGGCGGCAACCAACACAGACAAGCCCACGGATGATGCAAAGCCCGCGAAGGGTAAAACGATCATGGCGCACGCTTTGAATGCCATCAAAGCGCTAGACAGCAAATCGGGCTCCTCTGTAAGTGCCATAGTCGCGTACATTAAGTCCAGCGGCTATAAGATGGACGACCAGCAACGCTTCGCCAAGACTCTACACAAGAGATTGAAAAATGCAGTGGCGAATGGCGAACTGGTGCAGGTGAAGTATTCCTTCAAGTTGTCGGCCGAGGCAAAGAAAAAATCCATGGCCGTAGAGAAGATGAAGGAGAAGCAGAATCGAGAAAAATTAAAGCTGAAAGCAGCCGAGGCAAAGGCAGCGAAAAAGGCAGAAGAAAAGAAAAAGAAGAAAACAGAAAAGACGATGGAAAAGGAACAGCAGAAAAAAAAGAAAGCTACCGAACGTAAAACCAAAGAGGTGAGTAGTAGTCAATGCAATCGTTCAGTACTATATCATTTGTGAACATTCCAGTCGCGGGAGAAGAAAAATCCCAAACTGGCCGCAGCGGCGGGCGGAACCAAAATGGCTGCAGCTAATGAGGCTATGGCTGATCTTGTTGCCATGGAGACGTCGACTGAGCAAGCGATGAAGTCGGGCGGAAAGTCGAAAGCTTTACGCAAATCAATTGGAACTCTGGCACAGCCCAAGGTCAAGCCGAAGATGGAAAAGAAGCGTATCAAGCAACTAGTGGCGGGCAAAACGTCTGTAAAGGCCAAATTAGTCGAAGATGGTGACTCCGAGAAAGGCACGCCGACGCAATCATCAACGCCCATTGCGCCGGCCAAGCAGAAGCGTAACCGGCAAGCTGTGAAGTGATCAAATTGTCTTACATATTTTATTAATTTATTTATTTGTCCATGTTTTGCAATTTTAAATGTTTACAATTATATTAATGTCTGCTTTATGCTAACATAAAATGCAGTTTACATTTAGCAGACACACTGAGGCTGCGTAGCAACAGAGAAAGCTCAGCTGCGCTTTCTGTTAGCAAAGCAAACGCACTGTTAGCCGTGGCGCTGTTAGCAAAGCAAACGCACTGTTAGCCGAGGCGCTGTTAGCAAAGCAAACGCACTGTTAGCCGTGGCGCTGTTAGCAAAAGCTTTGCACGCTGTTAAGCTGCTGATGTTGCTTCCCTGTCGCACACGCACATATGCAATTGGGTGTGGGTGTATGCGTGCCTGCTTAATTGACACTCTTAAACATTTATTTAAATTATTTCCACTTGTTATTATACTCTCTGTTTGCGTTCTATTAATTTATAGTAAAACTTGCCAAATGTCAAAAGTCGATACTGAACTGAAGAAGTAAGTTTCGATATGTAAAGAGATTTTCAGCTTAAATATCCCCAAGCGCACGCCTGTTACGAACAACTTGGCAAAGTGCTTGCATAGTTCCTGTTGTTGTTGCCATTGTTGTTGTTTAGCCAGAGTTTTCCATTGACTTTGCAAATTTATGCAATTATGCAAAAGTTTTTAATGAGTTCTAAATGAAGTTAAAAATTTCGTTGACGACAGCGGTTAGCTTGGTGTAAACTACACCAGGGACGGACGGACGGACGAGCGGCCAAATGAAACTTTTGTCGCAGGCAACACAAAAGGCGCCAAGCAGCAAAGAAACAGAGTGTACAGGTAGAGAGAGAGAGAGAGCGAAAGAGACCGAAAACGATAGCAAAATGCAGTAGAACAACAAAACAAACTTTCGGGCCCCGCAATTGTTTGCGCCCGGACCTGAACTTTCGCATCGATGATCAAAGCGCTGGCCAAAAATTAAAGATTACAAATTACAAAAAACAAATTACAAATTACAAATTACGAATTACGAATTAACAAATTACAGACATCGAAAATGCGCGTGTTAAGTGCAGTTCGCTCTTTCAGTTGACAGCCCTGTGCCTGTGTGCGTGTGTGTGTGTGTGTGTGTGTGTGTGTGTGTGTGTGTGTGTGTGTGTGTGTGTGTGTGTGTGTGTGTGTGTGTGTGTGCTCATTTCGAGACGTTTGTTTGCCTGTTTGTTGCCTCATTACGTAATCCCGACGCGACGGCGGGCAGGGTTAGGGTCAGGCAGCGGTACAAAGTTCAGGGCCAGGGTCACTGTGCAAATGCGGGCCACTTGGCACACAAGGTACTACAAGCAACTGGGTACTTGTCACTCGGTTCCGGGTACTCGGTACTGGGTACTCGGTACCGGGTACTCGGCTTTGGCACAGAGTAGCCCGCGCTTAACTACAAACGACTCAGATTTATGCGAGGCGGCATCTTACGACTTTATCAAAGCACTCGCACAGCTGGCAGGCTGCCAACCACAAGAACAACAACAGCAAAGCTAGGCAGCTGCTCATCCGCAGGATGATGTGGTGCCCACTCCCTGCCCCAGCCACTCCTCCTTGCGCTCAACTCAACCCTGTCGGGGGACGCTGCGTGCGGCCACAAAATCCGTGTGATTAAAGAACTCGCGTAAAAGGTTTGTTAATATCCATTTGCAAAATGTTTGAATGCGTATTTTAATGAGCGGCAACAGCCTGACGAGAAGGCGCGCACAGGTAGCTCTGGTCGTGGGCGTGGCAGCCATAAAAGCCGCAATCAGCTTACAATGCCTGCGTGTGCGCGTGTGTGTGTGTGTGTGTGAACATGTAAATAATGCTGTGCAATTTGTAGAAATAGAAAATGGACAACGGGATGGGAGGAGTAGGACAAGCAGACGCGATTGCGATTCCTGCTTGCCTTAAATGATTGATGGGGCTTGCGGCAGTCGGAAAAAGGCGGCAACTAAATCAACTAATTAACTCATTTGCCATCAAATTAAATGCGACAACTTGGAGCGGGCAGTGCGAGCGAGAACACTATAGTAGCACACGCCTGAATGCGCGCCATACAAATGAGCTGGCATATTTTTGGGCATTTTGCAACACTCGGCCGCGGCCCAAAAGGTTGACCCGCATGTGTCATGCGAGAACTGTCACCTCGCCCGCAGAGGCGGCAGCCCTAAAAGTATTCGGACAGTTCGCTCGTGCGAAGCATGATGCATGGCGTGCCATTGCCATGCCAAATGAACTTTGAAGTGTGTCCAGCCCACACACACACACGCACACCGGACACACACATGCACACAGACAGATAAATGCTCAATATATGCTGCCAGTGCTGCCCAGCGAAGCCGTCGTCTTCGACACTTGCGCCCATAATTTGTGTGCAGGCTTTGGCACAGCTTAGCCCGAATAAATCACAAAAGGGACGACTTGCTCGGACTGTCTCTGTCTCTAGCTGTCTCTGTCTCGGTCTGTCTCTGTCTGTCTGTTTGCCTGCAAAATTTGCTTGAGCATTCAACAAATCGCCAGCAGTTTGATTGAGCCGCCCAATGCTTATCCCGCTGCGTTAGTTAAGCTGCCAGCACATGGCGGATCTCGGGCATAAATGGATAATTTGATACAGACAAACGCTCGCTCGCCGCACTCTTTCCTCATCCACTGGATGGCATTAAGAGATATACGCTGAAATATCGTCTCATATCGTATCGTATTGTATTAGATTGTAGACTAGAGTAGAGTAGAGTTTACTATATAAGCTGCACGCACATGTCCAGCTCGGCCAGCACGTCGTGGCGTAGCGACTGGAGCGCGGGGAATGGGGGGGGGCAGCGTCCTTGTCTGTTTCTAATTGTAGTTTGATTTCACATGCGTATCGAATGAACAAGTCTCAAGTCTCGAGCACAATAGGCTCGCCCGGGACATGAAACTATCAATGTCCTTCGTACGACTGAAACTTAATAGCAAATTCGAAACGTGCCGCAATTTCGTAGAGCTTTGCTTGGCAGTTGCCACTAATTGCGGCCCTATTGGGTCAGCGTGGCCCTCAACTCCTCCTCCTACTCCGTCTACTCCTACTCCTACGCCCGCTTTCGTCTACCCTGCATAAAGGGCTGACTTAAGCCTCCTTGCAAGGGATTTGCGTCCTATTTTCATACTCTGCCGAAAATCCGAATTCCTCGCTGGCTATAAATAACGTTCAAGGGCACGCATAAAAACCCCAAAAACACACACACACACCCACACAACCACACAACCACACACACATACACACAGAGTCTATAAATAATCAAAATATTATTCGACAAAGATCAACAAATTGTAGGGGCGTAAGCGCGTTAGCAGCGGGGCAGGGTAACCTGAAACGAGATATGCAAAGCAGATTGATGTAAAAAAAAAAGTAAGCGACCCGTAGGGTATTCGATAGTCAACCAGACAGACATTTGTTTATTTTTTTCTGCATTTTTTTTTGGCAGAGTTTAAAACCTTAATTTATAAACCTTTTTTTACTGCGCTGCAGACTTAACTCGCATAACGTTTGTTTTGACCTGTGTGTGTGTGTTTGTGGGCGGCTTAATTCAATTACCACATTCACAGAGCTCAGCGGGACATAGCAGGCGACTGCTGGTGGGCGTGGCATCAGTGCAAATAATATTTTTTTGGCCCATGCCGCCAGACAATAATGCGGGACAGCAGAAAAATGAATATTTATTTAAAGGTTACTTTTTTTTACAGAGCCTGCCACCCCGCCCTTTCCACTCCCCCACCCCGCACTCCTCGGCACTTCTTTCTATTTGTTGGCCATACATTGTTGTTGTTGTTTTTGTTTTTTTTTTGTGCCAGCTGTTCGGATCAATCATGATTGCGTTGGAGCTGCTGCTGATGCTTCTCCATATAGACTCAAATTGTCAATTTGCCAAATGGCAAACTGCACTTTTTGTTGGCCTACAGTTTGGGAATAAACTGAAAAAAATATACCTACAGCCTGACGGCCTGAAGACACGTTAGTTCTGTCATATTTGATAGTGTGTGCGAGTCTGTAAGTGGTATGTGCAGTCTGTCAGTTTGTCAATTATCTCAAGTCAGTCAGCTTTCCTTTGCACTTTGAACTGGGCTGAAAGAAATTTCTAAGCTGTGAGAGTAGATGACAGCTCTATATTACATTAAGCTAGCAAACATTCATTCCAGTTAAGCGTAGTTCTTTTCATATGCCTTACAATTCCAATAAATCGAAAATTGTAGAGTGAAAGAAAGCCTACAATTTATCGACATAGAAACGTATCATAAATGCTGAGTAAATTTCGGTGTAGACGACGTGAATTTTATAATTCAATTGCACACAAGTTGCACTCGGTTGCGGTTCGGTACGCTACGGTTTGGTTGCCGGCGGGTAGAGGTAATCTAGCCGGAATATGCAGCATGATAAGCCACTGCGAGGGGGCGGCAGCCCGTTGGGAGATTGCAACCGGGTTGCACATAAAGTATATATAAAAATTGCAAATTACGTGACTTGCAACATAATCCCGATAAGCGACGACATAGTGCTCGAAATATGAGTCAGCAAATACATAAACGAGTACACTCGATTCGAGTGTGAATGTGGCAGTGGCAAGGTGTGTGTGTGTGTGTGTGAGTGGGAGTGTGCGTTCAAGTTAACTACCTTTATGATGAGTACACTGCGTGCTGCAGCGGATTGCAAAATTGTATGAATAAATACGAATTGCAGCGCCATCGATGAGGCCAGAGGAGTCAGGCTGCTGTGCGGCACAGTGGGATGAGTGAGTGAGATGGATGAGTGAGTGAGACGGCTGAGTGAATGGGTGTGTGAGTGCGTGAGTGTGGAGCATCTGTTCATATGTATGTGGCGCTGCTTTTAAATTATTTCCGCGATTGTTGGCGCGGCGGAAGTGGCCGCAGGCAGTGAATAACTGTATGTGCGTGTGTGCATGTTTATATATATGTATATGTGTGTGGTGTGTATTTTTCTTCTGCCAATAAGACTTCAATAGCCTGATATAAATTGCAAATTACATTAAACAGATTAAGGCTCGAGGCAAGGTGGAGTACTCTGCCTCAAGTACTCGATGTCTCGATGCCTCGCTGCCTCCGCAGTGTCTGCGTTGTCTGCACCTTTCATGCTGCTTCCGCCCGCAGACAGCACGCAGCGGGTATTCACTTGCCTTGCCTCGTTTGCCTCGTGGCAGCTCGCGCTCTGTTGACACAAGTGTTGTTAATTATTTGTCACTTAAGAGCGTGACACATGCTGCAGCAACAACAGCAACGAACACAATAATGTATTTACATTAATAAAACATTAAATTCATTAAGTATGCACATAAATACCAGAGAGCGGGGGAGTGCGAGGGAGAGCAGGAGAGAGAGAGTAAAAGAAATCTCTTTAGGTTTTTATTTTTGGCTTTTAAAGCATCCGGACCCGAGCTTTAATGGCAGCTATTGGCATATTTATGCTTGAATTTTATTTATTGTTTTATTATTTCGTTTTTCACGTTTTTCTTTACGCTCTGTGTCTTTGGAGATTTCTTTTTGCCCGGCGCCGCGCATCGCTCGAGCATATAAATGTCCGAGTTAGTCAAACAGTCCCTTGACTGGCTTGGAAACCCTTTTTTATGCCATTGGTTTATTTGCAGTCAACTCACTCTTGCTTCCTGTCTCCCTTCTGCTCGCTCTCGCTCTCGTTCTCTCTCTCTTTTTTTGTATCCTTGAATATTTCAAATATGTCGCCACTTAGCTGGCCCTTTTCGGGCTTGGCCGCTTTTTGATGACGCGGTCGTCTGCGGCCTATCGGTATCCCTTTTGGCATACCCTCTAGATATACAATTGACCAGAGAGGGTATAATGAAGTCACATAAAAAGGTTAACAATATTAAAAACAGTAGAAATTCTCTATGTAGCTGAATTTCACTATAAAATTTGCTATACAACTTGCCAAGAACTTTTCATTATATCTCAGAAGAGTTAGCATAATGAATTTCGGTATAAAACTTCTTATTAAGTATACAAGCATTTTTTTATATACAGAAAAATTGTTATAACCCCACAAAAGTCATGCGTGCCTTATAGCTCTATTTAATATGAATTCGCAAATAAGTATGCTATGGTTTTTGTAAAACTACGAAACTTTCATCAAATCTATCAAATACAAGGTATATCCTAGCCTATATTACCCTCCTTCCATTCGTTAGCCTTATTGGCATATATGTACATAATATTGAATGTTTATCATTCATAGTAGATCAGAAAAATGTAATTAACTTGCGTATGGAGTTTGGTCAGCTAGAAATTCAAACCGTTTTCCAGTTAGTTAATATATTCCAGAGATCTCGATAAAGTGTACCCGCTGAAGCTATTGTACTTGCTTCTTCAGAAAGTATTGCCGTTAAGATTGCACACTGCTTCGCATGTAAATGAGCAATTGATTTTCTCCTTTTTGTTGTACATATTTGGACTGTGGCATTTGGGGCAGTTCGGGCATCGTTTCGTAATTGAAGTGAAGTGTGACTTTCTTTGTCTCTGCCGCGTGCCGGGTACGGGGAGAATGTGTTGGCAATCTTTTTATTTTTATTTATGATGCGCTTTGTATTCGCCTTGTCCTTGCCGTTTTTATTCGCTCTTCAACTGGGGCAGCCCACAGGCAGGCCTTCGTTTTCAGGTACCCACTTAAGAGCATTTGGCGTGGGTTCTGCGCTGTGTAGAAATCGGTTTATTTATTTATTTGCTCCAGTAAAGGAACCCTTTTTTTTGTTGGTCTGCTGAAAAAGTTTGTTGTCGTTGCCGTTGCTGTGTTTATTGCCAAGTAACTTAACTCTTTGGACAGTCCGAAATTAAGATAAATATCGCTCGAAGTGCTTAATTTATTTCTTCGAAATTTTCGCGAAAAATCTGAAACTTGTAATGGAATAAGGCAGCTTGAAAAGCGAACTCCGGTCAGGCTCGCGCTGCCAACTAATGCAATTAGCTCAATTGTCATTTCGAGCATGCCCTATACCATTTTCATGGGGCGTGTCCATACATAGGGTCGTATCCTCTCGTCGGCCATTTCATTAAGTTGTAAAGACAGATAACTTTCTTGACAAAACTTTTGCTTGACACGCCGAAAAGCCTTCCCAAAATGAGTATGGAGTTGATATCAATATGGGTTGATAAAAGTGGAGATAATAAGTAGGGAAAGGTATCTCTGACATGGTAAAATAAACTGCCTCACTTAACACGAAGTTAGTATACTCTTTTTGCGAGCATATTCGCAGGGTATCAATAATCAATAATTATCATAATTATAAACACAATGTGAATATGCATAAGCTTTCATGCTTTAATCTTGTGCGCATTTTAATTGAATTTCAAATTCGGATTCAAATTCGGATTCGGATTCGAATTCGACCGCAAATGCATAATTAATTGAAATGTCTCCGTGTCGACAGACTCCAGACTTATGTCCATAATCGCATTAGTCCCCACTGCTTCGCATCGCACGCTTCGTTCAATGAGCCATTCTACAATTTATAATTTAATTCCATTTTCACATTTTCATTTTCATTTCCATTTCATTTTCCATTTTCCATTTGCCATCTCTGCAAATCGGTTAGAAATTGCGGCCGAGCTCTATTTGCATTCCGGGCGACACATAAATAACAATTAGAGCAAAAGTTTTGTACTCTCTGCCACTCCTTCTCTTACTCTATTTCTCTCTCTCCCTCTCTGCTAACGAGCATGTAAATGCGATGATTTATTGGGTTCGGGGTTCTTCAGGTCTGAGTGGAATACACAAGGCGACTAAAAACTTGAGAATTGCGTGGGGCTTTCTACGGCAGCGAAGTAATTTTCTTAATTTGCAGTACAAGAAAGTGAGCTTAAGCTGACTTAGTATAGAGTGCATTAAATGATATAGGGGGTTTTCGTTTTACTTTAAAATATATTCATGCGGCTTCAAAAAATCTTGTACGACAACTTGAATTTTATATCAAGAATTTTATGATATCTAAATGATTTAATAGTTCTTGCTTTGCAAAATTACAGCAAGCATATTCATTTTATTATTTGAAAAGTAATCAGTGTTGGAAAATGCTGTTTTTTTAGACTAAATTACTTTTGTATGCTTTATGAAATAGCTAATCGATTCAGCTGCTTTTTTTGCGAATTTCTTTTAAATTTTTAGATAGTCAGTTTCTAAGAAAGAGATCTGAGCGTAGTGTGGAGCAGACTTCAAAATTTCTAAGCTAAACAGTGTTGGAAATTTTACTTTTCTTCACAATCAGTACTTCTTTTACTTTATATATTATATCTTGACGATACAGTAGATTTATCTGTGAATTACCTTTGAAATTTCATTAAAAAAGTCCCCAAAGAAAAGTGATTTCGGTTATTCCAGCTCTTTTTATCCATTAATAACCATGCATGTTCTCGTAATCTGTTGCTCTGTGAGCATATAAACTGTTAAGTTGACCCCACTAGACTCAAGTCCCGTCGCTTCATAAATAATTTAAAGCAACTATGTGAATAAAACAGCATAATAAACAAATTTGAGACACGAATGTAGAGCAAAAAGAGAATATTGCTGGAAAACTAGTTTACACAGCTGGCAAAAAAAAAAGAGTTGTCTGTGCATGCGATTTTTTTGCAATTTTTTTCATAAAAAACGCATAAATATTCAAGTAACATATGCACACACACAGAAAAATAGAGAAAAATATAGATATATATAGAGAGAGAGCGAGAGAGCTACTGCTTTGGGTGGGCTGCTGCTGCTGGGCTGCCACGCCCTTGGACCATTTATCAAATGTCGCTTTTGACATTGCGCACATCCGGCGGAAAATTAAGACACTGCCTGGCAAGCTTTCCGACCAATTCAAGTGGCCATTTTTTATGGCACGCACAAGAGCCTGATTCTTCCTCGCTCTCTCTCCCTCTCTCTCTCTCTCTCTCTCTCTCTCTCTCTCTCTGTGTGTGTGAGTGTGTTCAAGTTTGAACAGCTTCATGTTTTATGTGTGCATGAAGTGCGATCGCTGCTCGAGTTAGTTGCCACGCGTGGCAAGCGCAATTCATGAACCGAAAAATGCAGCAGTTTGTTGCCAGGACAACGCGGTCAGCTCGGGTCGAGACTGGCCCCAATGGCTGGCAATTAATGCGGCTTATGTGTGGACGCTTGCCTGCCTGCACACGGGGACATAGCTCAAGGCTTGTCGTAATGAGTTGCAGCTGCTGCCAGTGCACTGATTGTGCGCTCATTTGGTCGCTTGTTCAGCTGCTGCACAATTGCAGCGGGCTGCACTCAACGGTGCGACCAAATGCATTACAATTACAACATAGTTAAGGTGTGGCAGGCAGGTGGCAGCTAGCGCTGCGGTGCCATCGATAATGCCGCAGCGCGTATCCGCTTTGTCAATCAGCGCAGCTGCGAGCACTCACAATGGGACCACGGTGCGTATGAAGAGCGTGTGCGACACACACACACACAGAGAGCCGCATGCTTGCTTACCTGTGCACAAGGGTCACTTCCGCTTTGGGCTGCACAAAGTGTGCTCAAGTCTGCCCGCACTGCTCGCCTTCTCTTCCTTCTTCTCCTCCAGGATTTGATCACTTTGCCGCGCCATGTTTTCAAGAAGAAAATCTCTTTTGGCGCTGCTCGAGCGTTTTTCAACGAAAACTCCACTTGACCAGCTTCCTCACTCTCTCTGCCTCTCTCTCTTTCTCTCGTCTTTTATCTTACTTTTCGCTGTGTGTGTGCGCATCCTTTCGGCAAAAACTGTGCACAATTTAAATGCCATCGCTCGCTGGCTTCCGTCGCGTCGGGTTCGACATTTTGCGCTTAAATTACTTTGCGCTCTTAAGGCGCTTACAAAACACAAGCCAACAAAGCAGTCAGGAGCGACAAAGCGACAGAGCGACAAAGCGACAGAGCGACAAACCAAAAAATCAAAATGGCCCGCAGGCAACAACAACAACTGCCAAAGAGCATGAACAACAAAGTCGGCCAGCTTGACTGCCTAATACGCTGCAGTCAGAGACTTGCGGCAAGTGTAAAGTATCTCATTAACATTTCAAAATGTTTGCTTCCGGTTCTAGGAGAGAAAAGTAAAGTAAACAAGTACAGGTGCTAAGTGAAGTTGACTGCGATAATTAAAAAAATATATCTGAATAAGTTTAAAAATATATTGCATTTTTTTTGAATGGAATTGCTTTAGATTCAATTTATATTTAATTAAAGACTTAAGTCTGATAGACTTCTAAAATGTATTTTATTTAGATTCGAAAGGGAAAAATCTATTTAATCATTTAGTTACGTTATTTAAATATATTAAATAAGTAGAAAATAATATTTAATTTTGTTTAATACTACTATTATTTTATATATTTTTTAAAGCTATTATTATTCATTTTTCTAATTTGTGAATTGTATTATAACATTATTATTTTTTGTAATTATATATTATTTATTTCACAAACCAATTTGTGGAAAAATAATTGCACTGTTAACTAGCAAATGATTTGCTCGACAAATTTCCACAACTTGAGCAGAATAAAACACTTGCAGCTGCTGAAAAGCGCAACAATTGCGCACGTTGCACTGCTGTGGCATGTGGCATGTGCAACAAGCCAAACGCAGTCGGAGCCGAGTTTAATTTAAATGTCAGTTTAAGGGAAAATGGCGAGTGCGTGCAGTGGAAATTAGTGAAAAAGGTTGGCAAGCATGAAAAAAAGGAAGAAAGAGTCCAACATGCTGGCCACGCTCAGGCAGCTGCAACAGATTGCGACAAGGCAACATTAGAAAAGGCCAACGAGTGGGCGGAGAGTGGGAGGCAGCGGGGAGAGAGAGGCAACCCGGGAGTCGCTTTGGGCAGCAGCTGAACTGTTGATTTGATGCGAAAGATTGTTGAGGTAACGATTGAAGGAGCTGTCCGATTGCAGGAGAAGGAGCAGGAGCAGGAGCAGGAGCAGGAGCTGCTGCTGTTGCCTGAAGCAGTTGGGCAGTTGCTTGTTTGGGATCGAGGAATGGGATTGCGATTGGGATGGCGATGGGGATTGGGTCGCATTGGCATGCAATGCTCGTGTTGCCGTTGAAATTTAATTTACACCTTTGCACGTACACAAACAGCACTTAATACAAATCTACACACACACACACACATACACAGGCGAGCTGGGCACATGTCGATGATGGGCAGAGGCAGTTGCCCCTGTTCCCCTGCCCTGCACTACACCGCCTGCCCGCCCGCCCGCCTGCCTGCCTGCTGCCTGCCTGCTGCAGCGTTTGCTGTGTACAAAAAGTTTTCTTTTGCAATTTAGCTTGTTGCTGCTGCTGTTGCCAGTTTTGTTGGCATTGTTGTTGGCTCTGCTGCTGCTGCTGCCTCTGCCTCTGCTGCTCTCGTTCCTGTTGCTGTAATTGGCGTTGTTGTACATGCGTCGGACGTGGCCGGGTTGTTGGTTAGTGCGGTTATATTTGACTTTTACTCAGCTCCCTTCTGCGGCGCCGCTAATGCATGTCGATGCCAATAAAGGGCGGCCGCTGCCCCCCCCCCAACCCCCCTCTGCCAGCACGACAAACCGCACAACCAACAACCGCAAGACTTCCTCTCCCTCTCCCGCCTGCTTCACTGTTTATCTTGCTGTTCACACCTGCAAAACTCCTCGGCGCGCATAAGTTTTTGTCTGTTTTATATGGCAGTTTGTGTGGTATGTCGTCGGGTAGCTGCTCCTACTGCCGCTCTTGCTGCTCCGACAGCTGCTGCTGGCTCTGCTCCTACAGCTGCTGCTGGCTCTGCTCCTACTCCTGCTCCTGCTGCTTGCCAATCGCGATGCCTTTACAAATTCTTGTAAATTGAATTTATTGAGGCGTGCGTGTGCGCACTTGATGACTTTGCTTGCCAAATTGGCTACGAGGTATTTTCATTTTGGACGCGACCATAAGCCAAGCTTGACAGGCGCCACTCCCACCCCACTTCGCCACCTGCCCACTGACAGCCTCCATTAAGCAACAGTTGCAGCTGTTGGCCATTGGTGCTGCTGTTGCTGCTGCATTAGCTTAATTTGCCGGCCAGCTGTGGCCGCTGCTGAGCGATGAAAAATGTTGCGAGGGCGACGAGCCACGCGCCCAAAGTTATGCTACGAAAAATTGTTATGAAATCTCACTCGACCAACACAGATTGCATTGAATTGGGACGCAAGCGGCAGCAGCAGCAGCGATGGCAGAAGGAAAGGACAGCAAAAAGAAAATAATAAGTCTGCAAGAGCGACGGAAGGATGTCATCTTTTATAGTGCCAGCTTAGAGAGCAGGAAAGACAGAGAGTAAGAGAGAGAGAGAGAGAGAGAGAGACAGGCAGGCGAAGAAACTTTTCCTTTCGTTTTCAGCATCTTTTCTTTTCAATGCGCAAAAGTTCTGGCGACAACAGCCCTGTGTGACTTTGCTGCCAGTGGAAAACTTGTTAAAGTGCAGAATTCTGATTAACATAATCCCCGCCAGGCGCGAGTTGGGAGCCGAGCGGAGAGAAGCGTGCGACAGCGACAGATGCAGCTACAGCTGCAATCGCAGCAGCAGCAGCGGATGCTCAACAAAGTCGCCCAAAAGGTTAGTTAAGCATCTTAACAAGAGCCAAATGAATTGTAAGCACTTGTCGACCCGTTTACCTTGCTCTCTTTTCTTGCTCCCTCTCTCTCTCTCTCTATTGCACACGTTGCCCCCTCATTTTCACACTTTACAGAAAAGTTTCGCTGTGTTTACACGGCACAAAATTTAATTTCCTGCACACTCACACAAAGTAAAATAAATACAACACAAGAAAAAGAAAAAAAAAAGAAAAGAAAACCCGAAACGAATACGGAATCCTGTAAAATCAACAGGGGAATAATGAAGTTTTTCGCTCAATCAAGTTTAATAAGAATTATGCCGCCGGCAACATCAAAAACTGCCAAGGACAACAGTCGCTGCCGTCGCCGATGCCGTCGCCAGTGGCAGCCATAAAGCGTCAAAGAGCATGTTAACAACGTGTCGCCAAATGACGCCAGAATGCCACGCCACGCCTACCCGCCTACCCGCCTGCCTCGCTTTTATCGTTAAAGTGGCACGGCACGAGCGAAAAGGTAAGTACATCCGTTGCAAAATATGGTGTGCGGAAATGAGAGAGATCTTTGACCGCAGACAAATAGGCGCAGACGAGCTTAAAGCAAGTGGACAACACGTTTTTTTTCTGCTGCTGCGGAAATGACGGCGAAAAGGGAGGAATAAGAAATATAAGTATAAAGCTGCAAATCATCTCAAGGCGTTTACGATCGCCGAGAGACAGAGACAATAGCAGTCTGCGCTGTTAACGCGCTGTTATACAGTGATGGCAAGATGCATTGAAACAGCTTGCAAATAAATAGCAACTGGTCTATAGTATGTACTCTGCATGTACTATGAGATCGCTGTGATTCATTCAGATCTATAAGGCATGCAGCATAGAAGGTTAAAAAATTTTAAAATTTTAGGAGCTCTATGTTTGGTACCGGAATCCACCTAGAGCTCATACCATGTATAATGAGACATTCGAGACGAAAATTGTTTGATTTTTGGCCACGTTATGACAGTCGGAAGTCTGAATAGGTTTAGATAGGTCTCTCTGTTTGATTAAGGGGTGGATCATGCACGATCCACAGTTCCACAATGCTAGTAACCTTTTTTTTTTATTGCTAAAGCCAACAAGAGCTCAAACCCTGAAGAATCCGATATTATAAACAAAATCCTTAGATTGACAGTCGAACGTCTGGATAGGTCTAGATAGATCTCTACGATTGATGGCGGAGCATGAAGAAACCACAATTTCAAAATTGAAGGATACTTATTTCTAGAAGCAAATTCAATCTAGAGTAAAAACCCAGAACAATATAATATGACAAACGAAAAACAGATAACTGTTTACATAGTTATGACTGGATTCGTCTCTCAGGTCTTTAATTTAAATAATTTAACTTTTACTGCCATGAACAACACTCGTATCAATATATCGGACAGCACTGTATGGCGCAACAGCCATGAAAAGTCAGTATGACAAACTGAAACTGCAATCCAACTGGATTATGTTGTATGTACGGTTATTAGGCGCTCTACGAACTCTTCAATCGACAAGTCACAAAACATTTTCTGTTAAGCGCTCTGTTAACTGCGCATACATATTCTCTTAACAGCGCTCGCTCATTTACTCGGTTTGACGCTGCTCGCACACTTTCGCCGCTTACTCCTTCGCTCAGCTTTACGCTCAATAGCGACGGTAAATGCACTCAAAGCAATGGCCAACAAGAATTGGGTGAGCTGAAATCGGACGCGCAGTGAGTCGAATTCAAGGTCGTTCTGTGACATATTTCTAGCTACCGAGTTTACATTGGCTGCTGCTGAGCGCGAGCTTTGAGTGGCGCTGCGATGCGATGCTCCGGATGTGGGTGCGGTTGAGTGAGCGAGTGAGTGTGAATGAGTGAGCACGTCGAGTGCGCCTGGTCTTCAGTAGGTTGAGCCTTTTTCTTGTTGGCTTAGTGAGCAAAAAATTTACTAGTGTGATTCTGCTCGCTGCTGCTGCTGCTGTTGTTGTTGCTGCTGCTCTTACATTGTTTCTACACTCTCACTGCCTGAGCTGCTGTCGTTGATTTTTTTTTTTGCATAGGCCCATTTCGTTTCTGGCCAAGTCATGAATATGCCCCTGACACACACAATGACACCAGACACACTCATACGCACACGCACACACCAACACGCCAACACTCACACGCACTCGCACTCGCACCAAGGATTCACCGTGAATGGCGGCGCTCATGGAAAACATTTTTCATCAACATGAATTTCCTGTCAGACATTTCCCTTTGTTCTTTCTTTCTATTTTTTGCGCCAACATTTTTTCGAAACTTTTTGGCAGTCTTTATTATACTTATTATCGTTTCATACTTTTCCCGCCGTTTAAATTGAGCAATGTTTTCTTTCGCTCTCTCTGTCTCTCTCTCTCTCTCTCGCACTCCCTGCTTTTTGGCAACTGTGTGCTCTGCGAGAATTTTGTTTCTGTCTTTTGCTTCGAAGGCACGACGGCAGCTGTCGAAGTTTTAGTGAGAACACTTGACTTAAATGATGGCAATTGATTGGATTAGGTTTTCACCTGCTTAGCTTATTAACGGCGCAGCTGCTCGGCCTACAGGTGTGCGTTCCCTCGCCCTCTCGCTCATCATAATACTCAGCCACCGCAATTGCTTTGCATGGCTCCCCATTTTTTTTTTTGCTCTGGGCAAATTCTAAACACATAAAAAAGCTGAAATGGGACGAAATTAAGTTGCGAAATTGACGGCTAGCAAAATGGGACCGTTTTCGAGCCCATTAAATATTGATCAGCATTAATAATCGAGTGGATAGCAGGGCGGGATAGCTGGGACAGCTGCAGACAGTTGGGGCGCGATTGTGGGTGTTAGTTTCTAAGGCAAATCAAGTTTTCTATAATCTGGAAAAGGTAAATAGAGATTGGTCAACAATTTATGGAATAGTAGCACAGTAATAGGGTAACAAATAGGATTTTCCTATGAATATGCGACATATGGCTAGGTTAAGCAATTCTTTAAGGCTATGTAGAGTGAAATTGATTAAATAAAACAAAAAAATATTGTATCTTTTTGTAAAGTACGCAATTTTCCTTGATTACAGTTTTATTTAAAAAAATATTTATTATGCAATTAATAACCATAGCATATTTTTACTTTCACTTAATTTATTTATTTATTTATTCACTTAATTTATTTATTTAATTTTTCTTTCTCCACTTTGCTGTCAACCTTGCTCGCCTTCCACTTTAGCAGAAATTTTCACAAAAAGCTGAGTATTTAATTAGTACGAAGAGTCTGCATAGTTGGTTCTATTAGGCTAGCTTGCTGAGTTAAATTAGAAGCTTGTACCGAAAAATGTTGAAGAAAATTTCGTTTGCACAAACATTGCACTCCATTGTTGCCTCCTAATTGCCGCCTAATTGTTGCCTGCGACAAGAGACTAGAGAGTGGCTTTTCTCCGAGTATTGGGGACGTGCCAGTTTAAAGAGTACGACATCGACTTGTCGGGCAACTTGTGCACTTTTCGCATTGAACGTTGTCTCGCAAATTGCAGACAAAAGTTTGCCTCGCCGTCGGACAAGGTCTTGGCCTCCGATGCGAGCGGGCAGCAGCTGGCATATACCATGTGTACATAGTATATAATCTTTATTGTATTATTTTAATTTAGAAAACTAAGTTTGCTGCCGGCTGCCATCACGGGTGAGCAGCAGCAGCAGGCTGGTCAGGTGTGCTCCGGGGCGGGTCGAGGCGGGGCGGGGTGCGGCAGGGCGATTCGACTGGAAGTTCCTGCGCCCAAG
This sequence comes from Zaprionus inermis, assembly GCA_018151445.1. NCBI lineage: Eukaryota > Metazoa > Arthropoda > Insecta > Diptera > Drosophilidae > Zaprionus > Zaprionus inermis. The sequence continues at coordinate 622,976 of JAECXD010000640.1, read as the reverse complement.
CAGAGATTGCAGTTTGTATTCAATCAAAAGTTTCAATTTTGTTGTAATGTTCATAAAATGTTGCCAGCTTTTCAGTTTGCCTCTCCCCCTAACCCACGGCCCACGCCGCCTCTTCGCCCAGTTGTCCCACTGTCCTTGCGCTTGTCTCATGGCATCAGTTTGTCAAACTATGCGTAGCATTGCTTTAATGACGCTCGTACAGGGATATCCTGCCCTCTCTCTCTCTCTCTCACTTTTCGACTTTTCGGTACAACTTTAATTTGGAAACTATGCGAGGGTCCAGCAGCAAGACAAGAGAGAGAGCGAGAGAAAGAGTGTGATGGGAGAGGGGAGGGAGAAAGGCAGATTTTTATTGTTCGTTTACTTTTTAGTTTGGTATTTTATTTGTCTTCCGCTTGCGTTGTGTGTTCTTGTTTTTCTTGTGCGGCCAATGTAGCAAAGAATTTAATTTGTTTTGAATTTTCGACTGAAAGTGCACCAGAGATTTCTGTTTGCGTTGCACTCTTCTGGCCAAATAAACTGAAATACTTAAGGGGACCAGTGAAAGAGTGAGAGAGACAGTGAGGGAGAGCGAAATTAAATTCGAATTAAATAAACAATTTGAGGCAATAAACCGAATGATTTCCACTTGACGGGAAGCACATAAAATCAATGAAATTAATGAAATAACGAGCAAAGTGGCGGCGGTGCAAGCTCGACTAGTAAATACGCTGTACTTAGTTAATTATATTTAAAAAATATATCTGCTAATTTGGTACTTTTTAGAGAGTTCTACAAATTCAAATATTCATATATTATTAGCTGCATTTATTTCCAAAGTTAGTAGACTTTATATTTAGTATTTTTCATTAACTTTCATAGCTACAAAATGGCGTCTCCTGGCCATATCCGTACTTTGTCATATTGACAGTCATATTGTTTTATTTCTGTCAGAGTCTCTCGCGACACGTTTTAAATAAAAACTTCAAACTGTCGTCAGCCTGGCCTGAAAAGTTGAACAAGCTCGCTGTCATACAATCTGTTACCCCTCAAATATTGACTATAAAGTCGGTTCCGTAATATGACACTCGCTCGATGACACGCAATGTGTCATCAGTCTGTGAAAAGTTGTCGCATTGCTGAAAATACTAATCAGATTGATTGAGATGCACGGAAATATTAGTGGATGTTTAGTTTTACAGGGTATTGAAAAAGGAAATCAAAATCAAAAGCGTGAATCGCTCGCTTCATCCACGCTCCGTTTGCATAGCCAAAAGCCGGTGATTGCTGATATTGAGAGGAATTAAGAAGTTTATGAGGCTTCGCAGATGTTCGTTGACAGCTGCAGCGTACGAAGGAGAATAACATAATTAATCCATTTAAGTGATTTTCACAATTTCATATGACGAAGTGCAAATTGAGCGGATTTTGGTTTTATTTGTTCGCCCACTCGAGTGCTAAGGACTCTCTCCTTCTCTTCTTCTCTCTCTCTCTCCTTCTCTCTGTGTGTGTGGGCGTGTCTTTCGAGTTCATATTGCATTGTTTTTTTTTTTTTTATTAATATTTTGCTTCTCGTCGAAACTCAATTAAATGTTAATACCATTGCAGTGGTGCGCACTTGTATCTCTTTCAAACATTCTATCGAAAATGATCGATAAGCAGCTTATGCTTTGTTAACGGCATATATAAATATTCTTTATGAAATGCATGTAAAAAAATCAATTCAATAGCTGAAGGTTAAATTAAATATTCGATTACAGCACAGTGGTTTTTTAAACCGTATAATGCACGCACAATACCTTTGAAAAAAATAGTATAATAAACGAAGGCTATTTTACGGTTGTTTGTTCACTTAACATGTTGGGTTGATTCTTTCAGCTCGAAGTTGCTTTGTGTAAACGGTTTGGATCTCTGTAGCGGTTGGAGCTACAGCTATGAAATTTGGCAGGTAGATTTATCAGTATAATACGCAAATACTGCAAACTTAAAATTTGTTTTAAAATTCAACTACTTTCAGATAACTGCAATAACAGCGTGAAAAGCGCCAGTATATAACATCAAGTTTGTATAAAACCCAGGCAATTTATAAGATTTACAAATATTATTCTCAATTTTCAAAGCTTACAGAGTATATCCCTAGTCAAGTGTGCTGACAGCGCATTCTCCTCGCTTGTTTTAATTATTTTTTGTAAGCTCATAAAAAACAGCTTTGTTTTTATCTTTAATTAATTCGTGTGTGATTTAGGCAAACGTAAAGGGATCATTACCAAAGCTCACCACTTGCCACGCCTTGCGGGGGCGCGCTATGCTTCTAATTAACGAAGTAAACAATAGAAACAGCGAGTGGCAAATACCGAAACGGGGAATGAGCAACGGGCGTGGGCAGGGGGCGTTTCCGCAAATGGTAAGATGAAATTACATTTTGTTGCCAGAGGCTGCAGCTGCAAACTTGTTGCAAGCGTAGTGGAAATATGAGTTTTGCCTGTGGTGGGAGGGGGGGGGGTGGCAAAACGCTTGCCAATTGGTATTCATACTTAATGAGCCGGCATCAGCTCCTGCGCACGAACAGCGGCAGTAACATTAGCTGGCATTACCTGCCGCGCAGGGGTAGGGTGGGAGAGAGAGGAATGCCAGGTATGTGAGCTGCAGCAGCTATGGCAACCGACTGCAGCCTGCCTGCCTCGCCTGCCGTGCACCCAAAAATTGTATAAAGTAGCTTCATTTGCGAAGTGCGCGCGCTTGAAGTATGATCCCGTTTTGTGTGCGCCCTTTCTGCTGCTCCCCTTGGCAATTTGACGCGAAATCGCGGCATATGAACAATGTGCTTTCCCTTCTGCTCACCCTTCTCTAAGTAGCTGTTAAACAAGTCGCGCAACATCGCAAGCAGCTTGGGCTGCTTAGCGACAATTGCAGCTGCAATTAAGTTTAATTGCAGCTAAGCGTTTTCGTCGTCAGCTTCCCTGCCAGCTCCGCTTCCTGCTTCCGTATTGCCGTATCTGTTGTCTGTTGCCTTCACTATTGTCAGCTGTCTGGCGTGCTTCTGTTTTGCTGCTGCTACTGCTGCCAGCTCATTAAATTTAATGTGCATACTTCAAGTGCAATTAATTTTGCCGTAGCCCCCCAAAAATATGCAATAAAAATAGTTACCAGGGCGAGAACGTATCGCATGTCCGTCTGGGGCTTCCACGAGTGCCGTTAGTCGGTCTGTCTGTCTGTCTGTCTGTATGTCTGTCTGCCTGTCGGCCATGCTGCATCTGTTTGTTCGCTGTCTGCCTGACAACTTTAAGAGAGCGTGCGCTCTCTGCAACTCTCGTACGCAACTTGCAGCTGCTCTTCATGCATATTTATTGCTAGTTATGCCCAAACGTTAGGGTATGCGCAGCTAGTTGGCAATTTGTCAGTCAGTTTGCTGTATTTATAGTTTATTTATTTAATCAACAAACTGACTTAGCAAGTAATTTATGGTCATAAATTAACAGTTGATTTATATTTAAAATTTGAAATTTAAATAATAGATATTGCAGCAGTATGGTATTGCATTTATGTAACATTTAGCTTACTTACTCAATTGAAATTTCGCCTAAAATAGTTGTGAAATTTAACTCGAACACAATTTGCATTCATAGCCATAACTGAGTACTCGAAACACTCATGGCAAATGCTAGCAAGTACTTGTCTAAATGCCGCAATGCCGCTCCCTTAGCAACTACCTCAAGTATTCCAAAATTGTTGCTGCATTTACCTCTCTCACATGCCCTGTTAGTGTATGTTGCCGTCGCATGGCCCACATAGAATACCCTGGCCAACAACTTCAGTTTTTTATCTGGCTGCAGTTTCCGCTGTTTGCCCGCCAGCTGCTTATTGAAAATAACTTTGCTTGGCACAACTTTTTTTGGCCTGTTGCAACCGCAGGGCGAATGCATAAAAAGGCAAGAAACACACTGAGAGTGAGTGCGAGAGAGAGAGAGAGAGAGAGACAGCTACATGTGAGTTACCAGTTGGGAATATAGCTGACAAAAAAACAGGGAGAGAGAGAGAGAGAAATCGAGAGACAGCGGCAACGCGAGTCCCAAGTGCAGTAATTTCGTGCACAAATGCGCATTTTATTACCTGGCACTTAGATGGCCCAGCTGGCAGTTGCCTTTCTCTGCCTCCTTCCCCCTTCGACCGCTCCCTGCAGCTGTCACCTACTCCCCGAGCCGTACCTTCGTCCGGCAATGTGTCAGCCTTTCAGGGCTGTCACTCTGTCTTCCCTTGCCGGCTGCTAAGTATTTGTTTATTTACACTTTGCTGCCACAAAAGCTGCTGTTGACACAAACAAATACAGCTACAATGGGCCACTACTATTGTCAAGCGAGTGAGCGAGAGAGAGAGAGGGAAGAGAAAGACAGTGCGAGGATGTGTGTGTGCGCAACGCTGAGTGGCAGCTACTTTGCAGATAGCTGAATAAAATCAACTGATTGCGTAGCGCGGATTGACATGGCGACTGTCGCAAGCTGTTGCAGCATGCCACACGCCACACACAGAGAGAGAGAGAGAAAGCGAGAGGGAGAGAGAGAGAGTTCCCCTGCCACACTTACCTCAAGCGCAGTCTGCACATCATCAGCTCGATATCCTAATTGAATCGCAAAATAAGCGCAAAATCTATTTAAATTTTCATTCGGGTCAATCAGCGCGTTTTCTTGCCATGAAAATTAGCTCGAGTGGAAAAGCAATCTATATAGGGTATATAGCTGTATAACGGCCACTTGAGCTGTTAGTTTGGCGAGTGGCACTCGAAAGTTTCGGGGCCAACACGTGAATACAATGCAAGTCAAATCGTACACTCAAATTGGCATAAAATATGACGTATACGCCGCGTTGGCCTTGAGGTTTGCTTCGTTTACCTTTCGAACAGTGGGGCGACCTTTTTAAAAATCCATTTCCATTTTATTGTGCACACATTTCGGCTGGCGCTTTTCGCAAATGGCCTGTTTTGTTTGCCGCTTGGTTTGTTTGTTTGTTACCTTCTTGCTTTCGGTTCGTTTTTCGGTTCAGGTTTGGTTAAGTTTTGCCTCCTCGACTCGGCGGCGGAATATTTCTGCATTATTTGACAGGGATTCGAGCAGAAACTTGGCCTGAAAATAATAAGAGCACATAAATAAGCATGGTATTTGTGCTCCGAGAATATAAATTGCCTGTGCCAAAGCCGGTAGATTTTCGTGCACAGCCAATAATAACTGTACGAGCGAGAGAGAGAGAGAGAGAGAGCAAAAAGAGCAAGAAATAAAGAGTGAAAGAATGCTTTAAGACTGCGAATTGGCAAGAGTTCTGGTTGCCTTTTAAATCTGTGTGCTTGTTGCGGACTTAAATTCTCAGCAGAGGCACAAGAAATAACTGTAATTGCGTAGGGGATCGGATGACAGCGACGTGTAAATACTCTATAAAGCGACAATAAGCTGAATTTACTGAACTTCGCACTTGGAGCTAGGGAAACCTAAAACAAATAAAGAATCTATTAAATAATAAGACTATTACTAACAGTAAAATAATTAAACCATATTTGTTTATAAATAGTTGAAAATGTTTAAAAAAATTTCGTTTAGTAAGTTTTAAAGTTATTAAGCTGCTCTAGCAAATTCTTAAAACTCAAATTGGAAAATAAAACTGCGAAAAATGTATAAAGAATTACAAAATAACATTGTTCTTCAATTTAGTTCAAGTAGCTCGTAGACTACAGTTACAATCTGTTCGAAAAAGTTGTTGTACACCCCTTTGCTAGTATGTTATAACGGCAATATGAGAAATGTCTAGAGCGAGCCGAGAATGAAGCACATGTGGCGCACGCTGACTGATGCATCGCTTGCCACATGGCCAGCATGGCCTGGCGTTAGGGTCGTCGTCGTCGTCGACATGGTGCAACATGGCGCCTTGGGGCGGAAACGGAAGTGAAAGCTAAGTACGCCAGCAACAAGCTCCCAATTGATTTAACACTCCGGCTGCAGAACGCTCGACTGTCTCGAGCATTGCAGCCCGCCCAGCTGCCCGCACTACCCTCTGCCTTCTCGCCGAACAATGAAAGCTCGCCCCTCTGTGTGTGTATGTGTGTGTTTGGGCGTGTGCAACATGTGTGTGCAGCATGCTGAAAATATGCGCAAAAAATTTCAAACTGTCACATACATTGTGAAAAATGCATTTCACTGCTGCTCGCCTGCAACAAAGTTCAACTTTAACTCGAGTTGAGAGCGTAAACCTCACAGTAAACTGGTCCCTTGTCACATATCTCTAATTGGAATTTCTTCGAAAATTAAAACGCATTGTTATCTCTTTTGCAGAGAGTCCTGTTTTCGACACAGGCTGCTGCTGTTATTGCTGCTCATTTGTATTGTTTTTTTTTTGGAATTTCAGCAGGTTCAATTGCAGCTGAGCCAGACCAATTAGGAGTTCAATGGAAAGCACAGGAACAACAGTGCAGTTAGGAGCTTTAGTGCAATGCCGGATTTCCTTTTTTGGCATGATGCAAACATGATTTTCAAATTATTTGTTCGGTGGGAAGCTAACAGGCTTTCATTGTTGATTCTACAATATGATATCAAGTATTTAGAGCTGAAATAATAAGCTCGAAATCTCTTTGAAAATGAGCTAGTTTCTCTGTCCTACTGTTCTCTTGGCGTCAGTTCAAACGCACTGATCTCTACTGTGCTTGAAGCTACAGAAAACAAGATAAAGTAAAATATAAAGATTCCTATATATCATAAGTATTTAGTGTTTATTTCCAAATATTAATTTGCACTTATTAGGCAAGATTGAAAACCTTTTCGTTTTCTGTTTCTTCTTCAAGTTGCTGGCTCACCTTTTCAAATTGATAAATACACTTTCGTTATATTAAACTTTGCAGAAATTAGGCCTGAAGGTCACTGCGATTAAAACTTCGGGCACGTGCTGCTGCTGCTGCTTAGCAGGTCAAACTGTATAAACTAAATATCATGACCATCCATTTGCCATGCGGTTTGTGGCTTCCTTGCTAAATCCCAAAATGCTGATTCAGCAAAACCTGAACAAAATTGCAAATCTTAAGCCATTCAGCGTAAATGTAATCAAGATGAATGCTGTAATTTGTGTGTGGCAACTGGCAGCAGGCACTGTGGCAGCAACTAAACGCGTCTTGGCTGTCAAATCTAATTTAGCTATTTATCATTTGGTTAACTTTGTTGTCGGGATGTGGCTTTGGCTCGCTCTGCCTTTGCTTGTCTCATCTCGTCCCGTCGCACCCACCCCCACCCCCCACCCACCCCTCACCGTGCCGGCGGGCAACTTAATTTTTAATGAGTCAATTTGAATTTGACAAGCCGCAAGGCACTTTGAGGCACAGTCACAGAGACTGCTGCCTGGATGCCACGCCCACGGTGAATCGCACTTTATCATTGGTTTGGGGGCGTCGTAATGGCCGTTGACAAATTAGCGCAACATCCGCGAAATCCATCAGGCAAATTCGTCGGGCAACATCTAATTTCGATAATGAAATTCGGAAGTTGCTGACGATTTTCATTATTATTTGAAATGAAAGCTGTGGAAGCGGAGAAAGCGTAATTGCCGTTAGCTTTGTACGTGGCCAACTTCTTCGGTAAGTTGGTATTGAAATTTGTTGATGTTGCGTTGAACTCATTAGCCTGGCCAAGAAGGCCGACAGCACACAGAGTGCTAATCAACAGAACTGTGCAAATTTGTTAATAAATTATATGAACTCTGAACTCTGTACACTGTACACTGCAGACATGTTCATAAAAACCAAAGTCATAAAAAATCGTGTAACTGCCGAGTGTGTGTGTGTGTGTGTGTGTGTGTCGGCGTGTATTTTGGCAGCTCTTTGTTAATTACAAAGCAGAATTAATTGCGTGTAACTGAAGCGATTAGCAGCATATCAGGCCTTAGAAAGGCTAGTACAGCTGCTTGGCTCCAGCATCGACATCGACATCAGCATCGGCATCAGTAACGCCATCATGAGGCTCGCAATAAATGAAATGTTAAACAATGCCTCGGACTACTCATAATGAATAGAAATGTGCTATAAACCACATACACATAACCCGCACACACACAACACGCACCCTGTCGAAGGGGACAGCAAAAAGAATTCCACTTTGCATTTCGTTGGCTCATTTGCACTTGGCCAGCCTCAATGTCCTCCCCAGGCTGTCCCAGCTATTTGCCATTTAATGTTGGCCGTCCGTTTGGCCTTCGACTCCTCGCAGCTCCTCGCGCTCCTCCCTCGCTTCCTTCGTAATCTCCTTTTTATGGCCACAAGCGTTGAAAACGTGCACACGTGCAGGGCCTGTCAAGAAGGCGGCAAAGCGAGTCCACTCCAACTGTGAACCCCAACCTAAACCAACCTGAACCAGAGAACTTCAGCCTGAACTCGAAACCTGTACAAAGCCCACAACTGATAGTTGAATTTATTTAAATGGCCTAAAGACAGCTAGGGATGCTTTCTCTCTCTCTGACATGACATCGACACCCGTGGGTCGTGCCTGGTTCCGTTTATGACTATTGCCCTGACCGAGTTCGCAGCACATACTGCTGGCATTGTGTGAAGGATTTGCCGTATCTAAATGAGTGTTTTATATTACAACAGATTGCTAGGCAGATCAAGTGTTCCGAGCTCTACATAATTTCTAATTAAATATGTTATGATAGAGTTTTTTTCTACTCCTTCGAAGTTCATTTGAAAGTGTGTCGCTTTATTGCATTTTGAATACTTATTTCATACTCACAGTGAGTAAAAATTTGATATGGTAAGAAATGATGCGGTGTTTTTTTTAGCCGCTGCACAATTTGATTGCGTGAATTTAAATCATAGCAATGCATAAGAACTGCATAGCAAATTTAATATCTTAAGCTGCTCATAACTCCTAGAACTGAGTGTATGTAAAATTATCTTTGTGTGCAGGCTCTGTGCTCTATAAATTATAAGTCAGTCTCATATGCTGCCAATTTGCATGCGCTGATTTAAGTTTATTACACACGCTCGTTCCGCCTCTTCATATGCCGCTGCAAAAGTACTTAAAGTTGATTTTATGGAAAGGATAAACACGTTTTTATGCAGCTGCAGAACTCAATTATTGTAATGTGCAAAAGGGCGTAGCTGGAGGAGGAAGGCATCAACTGCCTTGTAGTTGGTTTTAAGCTGATCTATTGAATTGAAATGCAATAAGTTTGCTTGGCAGTAGTTAGCTTCAGTGTGTGTGTGTGTGTGTGTGTGTGTGAGAAAGGGGCTGCGTGTGCGTGTGTGTTGAGCTAAAGCAATTACCGTTGATTACGTTTGCCATTGTTGCATGGCTGAGTTCAGTTGCCCGAGTAAGGATAATGTTGACACAGTCAGAGGCACAAACAATCTATTGACACAGCTGTAACTCGGCAACAGGCTGCATAAACAATGCGGCAACAAAGCGCAGCGATAATGCAACTATAATTTTATATAGAATATGTTTATATATATTATATATGTATAGTGTGTATGTATGGCAAATGTATAATTCATGGATTATCCATATGGAATATGCGTCGGCAATTCGCAGCGAGCCATCAACTTGTCACTGGCAGTGCCTGGCACTGGGGTAATAACTCAATTAAACTGCAGTTGTCAGCAACAGCAGAGCAGGCAACGACAGGATCTACAGGATCGAGAAAGGCAACAGGAAAACGGGGTTGGGGCAGGGAGGCAGGGACGCAGGGGCAGAAACTCTCTCGATGGACATGCAAAGTTTCTGGCCAGAAGCGCATAAACTGAAATTGCGCATAAAATGAAACAAATAAACGCAGCGAGTGCATGGAAAATAAATTTGCACGCAATTTACTGTAAAAAGCGACAAGTTGTGTGTGCAAAAACTGTGCAGGTGAGGGGAAGGGGGCGGGGAGGCTAGCGGCTGAGCCGAGCGAGTAAGGTAATGCTCACACGTGCAACCGAACATTTGTATATTTCCAATTTACTTTCGGGCTGTGCGTCAACGTCGACGTCAAAGTTTTGTTTATTTTTTATGTTTTTCTCTACTCTCTACTCTCTCTCACTCGCGATGGGTCTCTGTATTTTGTCATCGTGCCACGCCCACTCGCCCAACCTAAAGTCATAGAGTAAACACAAAACTTTTGCCTCTACTGCACTGCAATAAATTATGTTCACCAACTGCAATCAAAACAAAACAGAACCGAAACACAGTGCGCACACAACTCCGACTACATTTCGGTTGCCTTTCGCAAAGGGGCCACCCTAGGCTGCCCCTTTTATTTGCTACGCTTAGAGTGCAGCTAAAGCAACCAGCACAAGTCTGTGGAAAACATTGTTGCGCACTTGAAACTCAATTCATTTGCAGAAAATACAGAAATGAAATTGAAAATAACCAGAGCCAGTTACGCGACAACCAGACTCGGATGCCACCACGCGGCGTATGAGTGATGCGCGAGCCAAGACACTCGGAACTTTTTCAATTAAGCGCGAACATCATAAACAGCAACCGATTTTTGTCATGTGTTTGTGTGTATTGGCATTGACAGAAACCATGCACATAGAGCTTGAACTTGCCAATCCTTCAAACTTCAAGAAACTTCTGCGATTTTTTATATAAATTTAAAATTTGTTGTCAGTTTCTTATAAAACTTTCACTTTAGTTCAAGTTGCAAGTATGTCGTTTGGGTATATGATGTTTCATTATTGTATCTTTAAAAATGTGCCCACATTCCAATAAGCCCACATTCCGCTCTTAGATCTTACTGCTTGCAGAGGGTTGCAGAGTGACAGACAGTCTCAGAAAAATATGATATTTATGTGTCCAAAGAATTTATCATCTAATAAAATTGAGCTTAAAGGTTCCAAAAATAGTTTTTCTACCTGTCTGAGCCGAACCCTTGCATACTTGCAACATTCTCAGCCATGTTTACCATGTGCTTTAAGCGCCTTTATCAGCAGGACACTTAACTAAAGGCTCGTTAGAGTTTAAGTTTATTTAATTTGCCCGGCTTTCATGGACTACTACCGCAAGGAAATTGATGAGGGGCATTAAAAGGCGCCACTTGCCATGTTGGTGCGGGCTATTGAAATTGCGCTTAATTGGCAACAGACCGCAAGACAGGCCCCGTATACAGATCCAGATGCGTTGCGACGTTGCCAACGTAGAGATGTCGAATTTAGGAATTAATAAGAGAAATTTCTTTGGCTCAACAGACGCGCGCGATTACATTTGCCATTGCCATAACAACAACAACAGCAGGCAGGCAGGGAGACAGGCAGGCAGGCAGGCAGGCGAGCAGGCAGGCAGGCAGGCAGGCAGGCAGGCAGGGAGACAGGCAGGGAGGCATGCGAGCAGGCAGGCAGGCAGGCTACCAGAGACTTGCAGATGAGTCTGGGGAGGCAGTATCACAGACTGTGGTGGGGCAGGGCAGGGCTTCGTTGTAGGTCTGCTTGGGCTAGCGCATGGCCACCTAGTGGAGCCCGCAGGCAGACATAATTGTGAGCTTTTTATGTGGCGTTGCCTCTCCATAGCTCTCATTTTGATATTACATAGCTTGTAAGCTCCTCGACAGACAGAGCAGACACGACAGACAGACGGACAGGCCGACAGCTTCCCCTCGACCGAGTTGAGCATTTTTATTTTATTATGCTGCCTGCATAATGCCGCAGCTCGCTTTCTCTCTAACTCACTCTCTCTGCGCCCACGCCCACGCCCCGTTTTTATCTGGTTGCTCATAAAAATAAAGCGCTGCGCATTCTTTCACGCCATTTGCAGTTACTCTGATAAGAGCTAGCCACTTTTTGTTGGTGTTGCTGCTCTGCTGCTGCTGCTGTGTAGTTCAAAGGTTAGAACGCAAATGCCTTTGTTTTGATATGCGCCTGTCAATTGCCCGACTCCACGCGATGCGTCATTATCAAGCGCAAATAATAAATCATGACAGTGGAACAAGAAGGCGGAGAGCAGCAGGCGGAGAGCAGGAGCCTGCTGTAGATACAATTTTCGCGCTATTGTCTGGCATATGCATGCGTGTGTGTGTGTGTTTGTGTGTGGGGAGTGCGTTTGGGTGTCTGTTTTCTTAGCTATTGTTCGGCATAATTAATCACAATTTGTGTACGCTTTGTGGCAATTAATAATTTACATGTCATGTTGTTAGATATGATACAAGTTTAAAGTTTGCTGCTTAGTTTTGTTTACCAGTCACGCTCGCTGTTTAAATGCTTGACAAGTGCTTAATTATGATGTGCATCTAATTAGTTGACCCCCATTAGGTACCGTTAAGTTAAGTGTAGTCAGCTTGACGAAGGACACTTTGGTTGAGTAATTACAGAGTGCGCTTAACTTGGCTAAATAATAGATACTTGATTGGCTCACCCTGCACTGCCCTCTGTCTCTATACCTCTCTTTGCTAAAGATGGACAAATACATGCAGGTGACGCGTGACTGCGATAGTTTATCGATAGTAAGCTGACAATATCGCACTAGCTAAACTAGGCCAACTGTTTGTTAAGAGACTAAAATGATAAACCAAACGATAGTACCATAAAATATTTAAAAGAAAGTAAATCCATTTTGTATACGCGATAGTAATCAACTACTATCTTTAGCTATTGATTACTCACGCGATAGTTTGTGAAGAAAATAAATAAATATTGTACTCTCGATGGTATTCGTTGCAAATGGTTTACTATCGTTGTTTAATTCAATAGTTTCAAGTATTAATTGTATATAAGAGATTGCAATTTGTAACTATCGGTTAGCCAAACCACATCTAGAATTAGTTCTAGAATAACTATCGTTTCGCATGTACGTAGTAGAAGCTATGCCTTCAAACTCAGTTGATAACCAATTTGATATTACACACTAGCAAGCAACTATCGTTATTATTTGTACGATAGTTTCGCAACTTACAAAATCACGCACATTGTGAAAGTCATTAAATCTGGCAGCATTTGCGCTAATTGAAAAAGTTTGTGCTGCAAGCGATTCGAAGTTCGAGGTTCGCTTTAAAGTTTCCTTCTGCTACGCTTAAAGTCGTGTCAATATTTGCGTCGATAATTCTCTGCTCCGCGCAATTCCATCTCGCAGTTCAGTTAGTCGGGAATTAGCTTTCGACATTTGTGCTCCGGCAGTTACACCGCAAATTCAATACTGATTAACGATTGCGACATGCTCACACTGAGTACGGCGACGTGGGGGGGAGAGACAGAGACAGAGACACAGCATATTAAAGTGACAAGCAGACAGACTCAAGCACAGACATGGGTGTATGCGTGTGTGCCTTGTGGTAGGGTGTGTGTGTGTGTTCGGTTGTGCGGGATATCTGCAGAGAATATGAGAAATGTCACATGACACGGCAGCAACGGAAGTGCTTGACAAAGTTTATTAATTAATTTTGTTGATTTTGTCACGTGCTCGTAATTTCGGCAAAATCCGCAAAATCACACACGCACACACACCCGCACACGCATACACACACACGGGAGCGCACACATTCTTTCCCAGGGATATGGCAGCACCGGATGGGGCAGGGCATAGTTGATGCGTAAGCCAAAACCAAAGCCATGGCTAACAGTTTGCTGAAAGGCGGCCAGAGATTCAGGAAGCCACAGCCAGTGTAGCAGAGTGTGAGGGAGAGCGAGAGCGAGAGAGAGCAAGAAGACAGGGCTGAGGTCAAACGGAGTCGCAGGGGATGGATAGACCGGTACTGCAGCAAGGAGCATCCATTAGTCAAATGGCTTTCGCAAATGCTTCGTGTTCATCTTGTTTTTCCAGCCGCTCAGGTGTCCATCCCAACCGACTGTGCTGTGCCTGGCCTCGCCTCTGTTTCGCCCACCCGCGTCGTTTCTATTATGTTTATGTTTATGACGATTATTGTTATTGGATTTGTTTCTCCAGTTGTTTTGGTGCAAAAGTCAATTAAACGCTTTTGTGGCGAACATTTGCTCATAATTGGATTATGTCACTGTGTTTGCACGAAAAGGCAGCTAACCGGAAACAACACCCTGTTTGCTAGTCATCCTCCATTTCTTCGCACATATCTATAAATATTTTACTGAATTTAGTCTTGGTTTATGCGAGAACTCACACAGAGTTGGCTTTAAGACGTTTAAGCTAAGAACGAGACACACAAAACTGCATATTGCAGGAAAATAGGTTAAAATAGGTCGAAATAGGTTGAATTTGAATATAAGTTTAGCTACTATTTATATATAAATCACACAGAATAAAAACACATGAATTACAATATTGAAATCTTACGCATTTCACGCACAAAGTTGAATCATTCTGTTTAAAAAAAGTAACATGGCATGAAAATAGCTCGAATTGGGTTAAATATTGCAAATGCATAATGCCTTAATATTTATTTATTTTTAGGCAAGTATCAATCCACTTGATGTCCAAAGTATTATCCTCATATTCCACTGAATCCTGTCATCTCTTAATAGGAATATCAATAATCATAATAGTTGACAATCGCCAGTTTAAATCGCATTATTTTTGGCCATTGTTGCGTGTATATCGTAGCCGGATCTGCTGAAGCTGCTGCAGACATGGTCTAAGCTAATGGTCTGTGGCCATCATTAATGTGTCCTGCGGCATCGCCGTCTCAGCCACATGCTCGGCATTATTTGGAAGCAGTCAAGGCAATTGCTGAAGTTGTTGCTGCCTGCGAGATGTCCTCGTTCTCGGACCAGTTGCAATCGCTTGGGCATTGAACTGTGCAAATGTCTTGTGATATATAACACACACACACACACGACAAACACAACATCATCTACTTATGGTATAGATATGTATAACTGTATTAGACAGTGAGCAGAGTCTGGAGTTCAGCTACTTTGCCACAGCCTTTGGCCTCCGCGCGACGGAACGGTGCGGCACAGGGCGTGGGGCAACTGTTGCAGACATGCGCATGAATACGCATAGCTGGCAACTTGCGGTTCTCGAATACAATAGAACAGAAACAATCGCAAAAACAAATATAAGTTAGGTGCACACACACACACACACATACACATGAATGTCTTACTTAGCTAAAGGGGCGAAACGAGGAAAAACTGCAAGCTTTTCAATTTCGCAACTCCCTCGCAAAAACAAACGATGCCAGAGATGGCAGAGCAGCACAATGTGCACAAGGCACTTATCATTTAAACAAACTGGAAAATTATGCTGACGCATTTAAATTGCAATAAAAAAGCTGTGTACAGAGGCGGGCAAGAGGTGTGTACATGTGTGTGTGTGTGTGCATGTGTGCGTGTGCGCCAAGCAATTTATGCTTGTCGTGCAGAATGTCAAACATGTCAATCAAAAGTCATTTGCTCGCCGCGCTGCGTACCACGGGGCGTATGAATTCGGGTTTGCTGCGCTTCCTTGCGGGCTTTTCGTACGCTGCAAGACAGGCAAGGCACGTCGCCTCGCTGCCTGCTCTAATGGCAGCAATCCGCTTTGCGTCCAAGTTTCGCTTGAATTTCTGATTCCGACTTGGCTATATTGTTTCAAAAGTTGCAACACACACACGCGGACACACACATGCCACGATATCAATTCGATAAATTCCCGCAGGAAATTATCCTTTGACTTTGGCAAACTTTGTTATATATTTTACATATTGCGCCAGCAGCCCAATTTCAAAATGTTTTTATTTTGCATATGCGTTTTTCTTCCTCACTCTTTGTTTTTTATTGTTATACGTAACCTTTGTAAATATTGACATTTTTCTATATGACCGAAAACACATAAAAAAGATTTTCGCTTCCAGTGGGGGTTAGGGTGATACTAGATAAGCGTACAAACACAATTTGTTTGTGTTTGTGGCGCGCAAACACGCCTAATACGAGTGCGTATTTTAGGTGATTGATGGACTAAGCCTGCCTGCCCCATTGGCCCCTCCCCCGTCTCCATTGCTTGCACACAACTTGTCGCAGATAATCTTGCGTGCTGTCGTAGCATGATGAAAGTATTCAGATCTACATAGGTTGCTGGGAAACTATTAGAAAGGGAGAATGCAAATAGAAAATGGCCAACAATATTGCAAAATTTTTGTAAACAGAATTGTAAAGCGATTTGCGAAATTTTATTTATATTTTTTGCCCTTTTCCTTTTTTTATTTTGTATAAAAAGCGTTGCGTGCCAGGGAATACATAAAATTGTTGGGAAAATATGCAAAATATTTGATAGACTTTTTCTTGTTTTTTCGTTTTGCTGCGGAAGTTTTTCCATTTGGCAGTGAAAAATAGCGGGAAAATAGTTTTTAAATCTAAAAGCACAAATTCGTTTGCAGCTTTGACAACACTTTTTTATATAAATAAACGAAATTTAGTAGGCAAAAAGGTTTAAGCAACTAAAAACAAGCCCGCCCGACAGTAATATATCCTTCGCCCGATTTTGAAGACTTTAATACGTTACTTAATTTTCTACTTCGAAAATATGATGATTTTTAATTTTAGATTCATAATATTCTGATAAAGAATCAATCAAATAATGAAGAAAATGCCATCTCCCCGGCAATCCGATGATTTTTAACGTAGTTAGGGGTTTTCGAAGATCTATTGCACTATATTTGATAAATTAGGTTGTACCGATTATATTAATTTTCAGAAGGTACAAATTACTTTTCTTAATTTGTGAAAAATCAGAGTTCAGCAAGACTTGTAGGTACTTTATGATTTTATCTAGTATTTGTGAATAGGATAAGCGTATTTCTGTATAAATGCTCTAATCAATTCATTTCTGTATGCCTTACACGCTCGTCATTGATTTCTTTTGCCCTCCAGCTGTTTCTTTTGATTTTTTTCTGATTTTCCAAAGATTGTGTATTTGGGAACTGGCAAATATTGAGAGTTATAAGTACATATATAGAGCAGTAATGCTTTATTTAATTGAGGCGCTGCTGTTTAGCCAAATCGTCTGTCTGTCTCTTAGACTGACTGTCTGTCTGTCTCTCTTTCTGTCTGCTTGTCTGTCTCTATGTCTGTCTGCCTGTTTGTCTGTCTGCCTGTCTGACTGTTTGTCTGTCTGTCTCTATGTCTGTCTGCTTATCTGTCTCTCTGCTGGTCTGCCTGTCTCTCTGCCTTTCTGTCTCTTTGTCTGTCTGTTTGTCTGTATTTCTGTCTGTCTGCATGTCTGTCCGTGTAGGGCATGCGTGTTGCTGTTTGCTGTTGCCAAAAATCAACCTTTTCGGCATTGACTTTAATACTTTGCTTGTTTGATTTGTTTGTGGATGCACGTTGCGTATGCTGCGGGCGTTTCTGGCTTGGGTTTTGCAGAGCAGAGCGAGGCAGGGGATGTGGTTGGGCGTGTGTGTGGGTGTGCGGGGATTTGAAATTTGTGCAAATTGAATTTATTGAAGTCTAATAGTCCCACGTGTAAGCGCTATCGATGGGGAACGCCCAACATTGCTGACAGCCGCCAAGAAAGCGTTCTTTCTGCATGTGCGAGTGAGTGAGAGAGAGAGAGAGAGAGAGTGTACTGTGTGGGTATGTGTGTGCGAGCGTATGTGCGTGTGTGTGTTTGCGGGTTACTCGTTGACGTTTGATGTCAAAATTGCTTGTTTTAGAGTTCGCTGTGTGTGCGCGTGTGTGTGTATGCTTATCAATTTGTACAGTGCATGCTGCTGTGTTTGCAATCATCTGTGAGTGTATGGGTGGGTGTGTGTGAGTGTATGGGTGTGTGTGTGTGTGGGTATTTATAGTCTTCTTAAAGGATTCCAGCGCGTACGCTTCAAGGCAATTCCAAGTCGAGCCTTGACTGTCGAGACGCACGCGGTGTCGTATTCTCGGACCTGCCAAGCTCCTTCGGGCATCAGGCTTGCTGGCTCCCAACAGCAACTGTAACAGCAACAACAACAATGAATTTCCCTGACAGAGATGTCTGTCTGGCAGGATTTGCGAGCGACCGTGCGCGTCAAGTGAAGGCAAACATTGCGACACAAAGCTAAAGAGGGTTATTGTGCGTTTTGTATGTGTAAGCTTGTTGCCTCGCCTGCCCCACTCCCCAATTACCCCCTCAGCGTGTGTTTGTTTGTGTGTGTGTGCGTGTGTGTGTGCGGGTGCTGACAGGCAACACACACCGCAACCACAACAGGAAAAACGCCGCTGCTGCTACCAAAGCCGACGACTTCATTACGCATAATTTACATTTTGTGGCATTTACGTTGAAATTTTAATTGGAATTTACTTTGCGACTTTTTTCACCATTTGGAGTGAGAGCAATAGGCGGGGGGCATGTTGTTAAAAGTTTTAGCTGTTTTTCCGCCTGTTGACAGCGAAATTTGCCAAGTATTTAATGGCTTAGACAGAAGGCTTATTTGTCTGATAATATTTTTGGCAGCGATGCCTCATAAAAACTTTTCACTTTGCACGCTAACATGTTGCTGTAAAGTCCTGTACATAGCGCTGTGCTGTTAAGTGGGCAATGACGCCCACAGTTTGTTTACATATGCATGCACTGTTAAGTGCTTACAGAGTGCGCGCAACACCGCTAACAGCTTGTTTACATGTAAATGTAAAGCGCTTTACATGATTCTGTAGTGTTAGCGCAACTAACAGCGAACGATTGAGCGCGTGAGCGCGTGAGTGACTGAGCGAGCGCGCATACGAATTGAGTGCAAGCTGCGCGTCGTGTCTGAGCGACTCTCAGGCGCAGCGCAGCGTCGGCGCTGGCATCGTAGTCGGCGTCGCAGTCGTTTCGCTTTGATTCTGTGTGTGCACATTCTGAGCGCGGCTGACGGCAGCGTCGGGCAATCGGGGGCTTCGTGTGGCGCTCACACAAATTCGGCAGTTCATTCGTCTGTTAACCGTCTGCGGCGTTGCCACGTCGTCGTTTGCGTCGTTGTCGTTAGCGTCGTTGTCGTCGTTTTGGTCGAGTTGACGTTCTCATTCGCATTCGTATGTTGAGAGGAAGTGGGCGCGCGACAGCGGCAGCAGCAGCAGCAACAGCAGCAGCAGCATTCATAGGCAGCAGGCACAATTAATGTAAAATATTGTTGCAGATTGCCAGCGCTAACGGTAAAACAGCCAAGCACGCACACATACACTCACACTTACACATAAATACACACAAAAATACAAGCACACTGCGTACGCAGTGCTTTGCGCGCGTGTCATTGCGTATACGCAACGTACAACGTATGCTGACATTACCGACGGCCAATGCGGTCGAAAACGCATCGTTGCGTTCCGCTTCCGCTGCAGGGCCATGAAATGTGCAATTCGCGTCGCGTCGCGCCAATTTCTCGAAATGCAATAAGCGCAAAATACTTAAATCGCCGACGAGCAGCTGCCGCGCGAAGGCTGCAAAAAAAAAAGGCAAAAAAAAAAAAAAAAAAAAAAAAAAAAAAAAGAATTAAAACAAATTAAGAAAATGCACAAAGAAATGCGCGAATTTCGCATAGAAACAAACATGCTGCATGGCATGGGAAAATCGCATTTGAAAAAAAGAAAACACTGTGATTTGTGCATGCACATTCGTGTCGAGTGTGAATTGTAATTGTGTGTTTAATTTGCAATTAGCTTTGTTTGTTGTTTGTGCCGTTTTACGGCATTTTCGCCATAAAATGTGTTATAAATTTTGTCGCGTTTGTATCGAAAAAAAAAATAACAAAAACGACACTTGCCGCACGTACGGGACGCGATCGCAAAGGCGTAGCAAATATGCAACAACTGCAGGGCGGCAGCGTAATCGCTCAAGTTATTTGCAGCGAGTGCACAAATGCAGCAAGCACACACAGCACCCCCCCCCCCACACACACACACACACACACATAGACAGAGAGGGAGACATGAAAGCGACTTGTCATTAACACCAGCGATAACATCGATCCGCAGAAGCCACGGCAGGGCAGACACTCGAGTCGGTCTAGTTATGAGCCAAGTGACATTGCTAGGCACGCACACACACGCACACACACACAGTTACACGCCTGCACTGTCGCACACACTGCCAAAACGCCGCGGGCGATGCAATCAAAGTTTCTGCGACTAAACGACAAAGCGGAAGTGTTGATATTGCCTCAGCCTCTGCCTCAGCCTCAACCTCAGTCACTGCTCGAAATTGTTGTCGCATAACGACTTAAGCTGCTCAGAGAGCACGCAGAGTCAGCGTATTTGCCTCCATCTTTCGTGCCCACAAGGGGGTAGCACATACACACACACACACACACAAAGAGAGGAATTGAGGAAGAGGCAGGCAGGCAGGCAGGCACGCACAGCATGCCCTGCTCAGCCAGCGTCACTTTAGTTGCGTTAAGGGTCTATACAAGCCCTACTCTGCTTACCCTTCCCATCTTCCCTCTCTCGTCTTTCACCTGCCCCTGCCTATTTTGTTTACTTTTGCCGTCTATTTTCTATTTATTCGATTTGCATTTCAATCTGGCAGCGTCGGCGCTTTGCAGCGATATTGAAATGCTCAAGATTTATCAAGCGAATTCTGTTTCCTCTATATCTTCCTCTCTGTGTGTGTGTGTGGCTGGGTGTGTTGCTTGTGTGTACGTTTGTTGTGCCTGTG
Source organism: Zaprionus inermis (assembly GCA_018151445.1). Taxonomy (NCBI): domain Eukaryota; kingdom Metazoa; phylum Arthropoda; class Insecta; order Diptera; family Drosophilidae; genus Zaprionus; species Zaprionus inermis. The sequence continues at coordinate 602,511 of JAECXD010000640.1, read as the reverse complement.
CCAGAGACCAGCGCACAATTCCATTAAAGATTTTCGGGGCTTTTGCCTCCAAAAATGGGCTTATACGATTGGGATATTGTGGCACTCAAACGATTTGCCGCCCCTCGACTGCACTGGCAACTTGAGACGTTCGACGTGTCTAAATGGTAAGTGACAGTAACTAGATTAAGCATTGAGTAAAGTATATTATATATACATATATAGATAGATATATAGCTTAAGTTAAGTCAAACTCAAGTGCGGGTTAGGTGGAACCTTATATGTAAATCTTATGCTTGTTTTGAGCCCTGCAAATTCACTTTCATTAACTGAAATTTCAGTAAAATATATTGAACTAACTTCATATTGAGAAACAATTTACTAGAGCCTCGACTTGTTTATGTAGAGAAAAAGCATAGCGTATATTGCTAAAAAAAATCAATAGAAATACCCAAATAAAATGCAATAATAGAGAAAATCTTAGAATTCGAAAAAATATGGGTTAATGTACGAGTAAACCTTAAGATTTCTTTAATTAAAAGTTGTGAAGCACTAAAATATTAAAAAGCGCTGCTAAAAACACTTTAAATGTTGCCAAATTCTAAAATGAAACCCCACAGCTTTGTTAAATGAAGCATCAATTGTTTTTTGAGGTTTTTGCTTAATATAATTTTTTTAGAAAGTGTATTTAAGTGTTAGAAAACTCGTTAAGCGTTAGAAAACAGTTTTGAAGCTCAAAAACTGAGTGAACCTAAAAATAGCTCAAGGAAATTATAAATAGAAAACATATCTATCTAAAACTCAGCCCCTTACAGACACTCAGCTAGATTTTCAAGCTTTGCGCTTCAGTATATTTCACCTTTAAATTGAAAATCACAAAGACTGTTCGAAAACACTTTAGAAACTGAAAAACTGAAAAACCCCAGGAAAAACTCACAAAATTGTTGTATAGAAAGCACAGCTATCGAAAGTAGAGCCCTTTTCTACACAATTTGCATTGCTTTTTCAACTGTTTTTTTTTTTGTACATCTTGCCATCTACAAAGGCAAAACGGAAGCGGAAGTGCGTGCGGCAGGCAGACAGGCCAAAATGTCGCCTGGCTATGCGTTATTAATGCAATTGATTTTCCTAACCAAACGATTTGCATTTACAGCTCGCTCGCTTGCACCCACTCAGCCCCCACGCCCTACTCCACTCTACGCTTGCTATCTTCCACACGCTCTCTACCTCCTTCCCTCTCTGTCTGTCTGTCTATCTGTCTGTCTGTCTGCCTGTCCGTTTGTCTGGCAGTCTCTATCAAAGTTTTATTGCAAATGCAATTTAAATGAGATTACGTTACCATCCGCCTGCCACGCCCCGGCTCGGTACGAAAGCAGCGCGGAGAAGGAGAAATGCGGGTGAGGGGGCGTGGGCGCGCTAACAAACCAGGCCGCAGGGCTGGCTCATTAATTATGATACTTTGAGTCGCCGCGAGCGATATAATAGCTATGGCGGGGCGCGGAGTGCGGAGTGTGAAGTTGCCATTGTTGTTGTTGCCATGTCATGTATCGGAAATACTAGTTAAAGCGAAACCTAACCGCAGTACCGCCCCCAGTAGACGCCCACACACAGAGAGAGAGAGAGATAGGGAGAGAGAGGGAGACGGGCGACAAGTGTTGAGCAGCGCTTTAAAACTGCACGCAGAGCAGTGGTGGTAAAGGGCTGGGGGGGGGCGTGTCGTCGCGTTCTCGGCATTTTCTTGCTCAATCAACATCAATGGCCCAGGAATTTTCAATGTAATTTACGAGTCGAGACGGGGCAAGGCGAGTCGCTTTCAAAGCGCCGCCAAGCATGTTGTGGGCCTCGAACCGGGCCTGGGCCTGGGACTGGTCCTCTTTCAGGGCTCTGTCAAAGCCAGCTAAGAGTGTCTGTGTCTGTGTCGGTGTGTGTGTGTGTGCGTGTGTAGCAGCGCAGAAAATTGTCGAGAGCAACCGCAGCATAGACGCAGCCGCAACGACGCAGCGCGCCGCCCTTTCTGCAGAACAAATGAAGCAGCGTGAAAATTCAGCGCCAGCAACGTCTTCCTTCCACTTGATTTCATGGCCCACGGGCGCAGCGCACACGGTAGGGCGGGTGAGAGGGGGAGAGGGCTGCCTGGGAAATGCTCTCGTTGCCCAAGTCGGAAAGCGGCATTAGGAAATGCGCTCCGTTTGTCCGCTTGATTAGAAAAGCTGCAAGCGATAAGAATAAGAGCGCAAAAGCGAAGCGCAAAGTGAGACGAAGGGAGAGAGAGAAAGAGAGGTAGGGAGAAAAAATAGAAATCTAATTGAATTTTGTATGCTGCTTGTTTCGCAGTCAATTCCTCCTGCTCATGCTTATGCATTACAGTACACGTTGCACGCTTTTCTTTAATTTTCATTTCACACTCTGTGCAACGTTCTCGCTCTCGCTCTCTCTCTCTCCGGCTCGCTCGCTTGATGTCCTTGCCATGTCGGCCTGCGCTGATTTATTGGCCAAAGGCTGACTGTGCTGTGCTTTTTGGGGCCAGATTGTCTAACGCTTTTAATTGCCTGTCAGCTCCGCTGTGTGCCTGTCCAAGTGTCCGCTCGAGAGAGAGACTCTTCCCGCCTGTTCAGCATATCAACAGCCAATGCTTTTCCCTCCCCCTCTCTCCCATTTACTGACCAGACAATGTGTGTGAAAAATGTGCCAACATTTTTGTTACAGCATTCTCCAAACTTGTCAATGACAATTATGTGATAGACAAAACCGCATTTGCTGCCTATGTATTTTATGTGTGTGTGTGTGTGTGTGCCACTGTGCGTATACTTGTTGTGGCGCTGTTTCAGATTACACAGCAGGAAACCACAAAATCGCATAGAAATACAGTCCCTTTTTGAGCCAGCCAGCAAACTAAGGCAAAACTTGTGACACACACACAGAGCTATTCGCATGTGAAAAACAAATCAAATATTTAAAGCTCATTGAAGCGAAAACTTTGACACATGTTGAAGGCGGACGAGGCGGCATTTCAAGTGGATGTCAGGGCCAGGCTGAGAGAGTGTGTGTGTGTGTGTGTGTGTGTGTGTGCTGCGCTCTGCTGTGGTTTTGCTGCAGCATTTGCTTAGAAAAACTTTCATTGATTTGGCTTATTCAAGTGGTTGTCAGAGAGAGAGAGAAAGAGATAGAGAAAGATAGAAAGAGAGAGAGAGAGAGAGACAGTGAGGGGAGAAAGCATGGCAAAAGAAATGCGTAGATTAAATCGATTAAATTCGTGGTTTCTCTCAGTACGAAAAAGTTTAAATGAAAAAGCAGTGAAAACCACAAGGAAAACTTTTGCTATGTCGCATATCGATAACATCAAACGGTTTTCGAATTGCTCTAACTGCGCTTATTACGACAGAAAACACACACACACACACACACACACACACTCGTTGCGTTTAACAATTGTCAGATGATATAAACAAATTGGTCCAACTCGCCTGCTAATTGCATTCAATATCGCCAACTTGTGCTGCCCGCAAATCGACAGCTTAATTAATTAATTGGCCCAGCGATTGCAATACTTATTTATTTATACATTTTTGTAGCACAGTCAGGCTGCACTAAAAATACCATGCTATACTATACTAGATATTATATTATATACAATATCACAAGTGGCGCGTGAAATATGCCAATTTATGTCGATTGCAATTGAAGTGATTAAACAGTGCGCAAAAACAATGCAAAAACTGTGTTGCATATGTCATAAATTTAAACGATGGAAAAGCAAGAGCAATTAAGAAAAAGTCTATTAAATAAAATAATAAAATAATGAGGAATATTTGAGTGTTTATTTTGGATAAGAAAAGGCAATAAATCATTTAGAATAGTTTTGCTTTGAGCTGCGAGAGGAAATTGCCCATATACCAACTTGGAAATACTCTTAAATTTATTAATCATTTCTGGCATAACGTATTTAGCTTGAAAATCAAATCAAAAAGTTTAAAAGAGTATTTTGTTTATAAATATGATAGTATGACAAGTTAATAGTGATAGTATGACAAATATCTAAAATATAAATCAAACTTGTGACTTCACACATCGCTCGCTCTTTATTTCAACCTCAGCTTGGAAATTTGATAGTTCATTGTCAAGTTTAGAATATTCAAAAGACAGCGCATTCAAATGATTCATACAACGCACTGCGACAACCTTGATGTGGGATAAGCAAGCACTCGAAATTATTCACCCTTCAAAACGATCGGATATTTATTTCACATCGAAGTTCAAACAATTATTCAGTACATAATTGTAGGTACGCAGCAAGCTTAAAACTGAAGTGCAAATAGATGGATTGATATTTGTACAATTGTGTCGGAGAGCGGGCTAAAGATTTACGAGCGGGTGTACACACTCAAGCGAAATAGTGCTGTTTGTTCAAACTTATATTGCGGCAGTAAAACTACAGAATGTGCACCAGATACACACACATACACACACACACCCTCGTACACACAGAGAGAAATAAACACACACAGAAAAAGCTACAGTTGTAGCTAGACATGCTGGCGAATTTATCTGGAAAGAGATGCCGCCCACACAGACGAGTCGACTCGCCTTGCCTTGCCTTGCCCGGGGAACCGCTGCGGTTGCGTTCGTCGCTCGCACCATAGTCATCCCTTTGTTGTGGTCGCGTCTGTCCCAGTTTCTGCGGTCGGCATTGAGCGCGAGAAATAGATAATAATCGGAGGGATGGCGCACAGTGGGCTCGGGTTGCAGGCAGGACGCTCAATAGTGCCCAATTTGTGGCCGTACTTAAAGATACGACCTGAATAGAGCAGCAGGAGGGAGAGAGCGAGGGGGAAAGATGGTGAGCGAGAGGGGGATGCGGCTGTGCGGGTCAAGTATTGTCTGCTCATTTAGCCCTTTTTATGGGGTTCTGAGTGAAAGCACTCAATGGCAGATAAACAGGGAAACAGGCCTACTAAAAATTGGTAAAAGAAGCTGCTGCCAGAAAGACAGGCTGCAAAAAGAAATGCAAAATAGTTGAAAAAGTATGCAAATGAGCGCAAAGAGAGAGAGAGAGAGAGAGAGAGAGGGCGAGAAGTGCCTCGACTGAAACCGGAAACCAGAAAAATAACAGAATGAATTTAACACCTGAGGCGCAGGAACAGGAAATGCGCTTTGAGCCATGTGGGCTTGCCAAAGCCAGCCCTTTTTTTATCGGTGTGTGTGTGTGTGTGTGCGTGTGCCTGTGGCATGTCGATAAAAAATACTCGGATAGAGTGAGCCTCAACGAACGAACGAAAGGACAAAGAATAACTTAAAAAGCCAAGTTGAAAACACTTTTGGACGACGAGCAAGGATTTGGCAATGAAAAGCAAACAAGAATCAAAAGGCACCAAAACTTTGAGACGAAAGTGACTTCTCGTCAAAGCCAGATTAGCAGCAGAACGAATGCACAGTGGCAAGTGATTTGTATGGGGCGCATTGTGCGTATGCGTAATGGATTTAGAGCTTAGTCTGCCGACGGAGTTCATTAAAGCGCCTGCGAACACAAATTAAATTCCGTGCGATTCGTACGCTCGAGTATTTAAATTAAAAAGTTGCCTAGCCAAGCGAACCAAAGTAATACAGCGCTAATAAAAAGAGAAATAGGGAGAGAAATGTGAGAGGAAGAGGCAGATGGAAAATAGGCAAAAGCAAACGTAAAAAATAAACAAACAAACAAACACAGAGCAGCGAAAAATGAATTAAAAATTAAAGCCAAAGCGCTGCAGCAGCGAGCCGGCTCGTAATGCAAATGAATTAAAAAACTTAAATGAAAGATATCTGCAGCCGAAGAGAATCGCTCAACTTTTAATTAGTTTGCTGACAGGTGGCACAGGGGAGGGTCGCAGGGGGGGGAAGGCAGGTAGTCTGATGGCAGCTGGACAATTTCATGAGCATTTTTTAAAGCTCATTTCATATTTCATTTTGTGAGCAAATGCAACATGCCGTCAGGGTCGAAGTTCAACAAGTCAAGTGGGTAGCAAGTGCAATTGCTATGAATATCTTTCTCTCCCTCTCTCTCTATCTCTCTTTCTATTTCCTTGTTCCCAATTGACTGCAACAGCAAATCAAATTAATTGAATATTATGCAATTGGCATGGACTCATCTCTTGCCTGGCCTTTAAACGATTCACATGATTCAAACGATTCACATATATGATTACAGCGACTTTTGTCTTGATAGATAAGAAGCTGAAGGTCAACTGGTTTGCATGGTATTTATATTAATTACGATTATCGTTAAGCCAAGTTACTAAGCTTAAGCCAACGTGCTGAGAGTACGGTAAACACTCGTATATGCGGCATTTTCGAATAAACAGTAATGAATAATGAATAATAAGAAACATATACTATATGCTGTGAACATTTTCAAAATTTAATAAATTTGCTATAAATTTAAGTTCTACACAAACTCAACTTTGCTTAAGCCTGTCTATACCTTATCGTGCTGCGATTATAATGAATTCTTATCGAACTATAGATGAGCTCATATATGCAAGATATGCAAAGTTTAGTGGCAATCGGACCATAGTTAAAATAAATAAAGCTTCGACATGTTTCTACTTATGTAAAGAATTGTCTTCTCTAATAGAAAAACCTATTCAACACTAGTTTGAGTGTCAACCGTGAGTATAGCATAGTCGTGCCTCTCGTTTGAGCCTCTCCCCACATTTGCTATTCATTCGTAACATTCAAAACATTGTTGACTTCGCATTCATGCCCGGTCCGGTGCGGCATCATGTTTATTTGTTTTCATTAAGTCGCAATCGATGACAAAATGCCTCATTATTGGCATTTATGAACTGTGTACGAGTACTCGAGCCCATTGTACATAGTATGTGGCAAATTGTTCGACTGTTTAGACAACGCGATCGAAAATAGCCACAGGAATTATGACAACAGAGCCGGAATATTATATTTATTTAATATGCTCGACCAGGCCCAGACACAGATGAGCTTTATGGCCAATTATCTATTCGATGGGCAGCCTTTAATGGGTGATTCGCATTCGCATTTCGAATTGCGAAACATAAAACAACAACAACAACAATAGAAAGGTATACGGAATCGAAGTGTAAATTTACTTGCTCTTCGCTTGCTTTGTAATGCGAAGATAATATGACAATTCTAGGCCCATGTTCCGCATAGTTATCATCCGTAATTGGGATTGCATTTTATGATGGTTGAGCGACGTTAACTTGTGCGTTTTTACGAGCACAACATGCGCGTTACATTACTTTTAATTGACACTGTCAGCCGAATTTGTTGTTAAATTTATTTGCCACTTGAATTATTTCTTCTCTGCTCTCTGTATTCTTCTTCATTTTCTAAGTGAAACTGAAATCTGCGCACTTCTAATATTTAAATATTTTAACACACCAGACCCACCTGCCACGCCTATTATTAGCACCATAATTTGCCGAGTTATTGCTCACATTTTTATGCACCTCATCATTCAAATAGTTCTCCCTCGTTTCATTTTATATCTCGGGCTCTGTCTCTGTCACCTTCTCGCTGCCATCTCTTTCGTTTTTTTATGTCATATTTAAAGTTTATTTGCGCAAACCGCAAACAATTTTCAATTGACTGCGCGTAATAAAAAATGTATAAAGTTAAAAAGTAAAACGTATCCATATAAATTTGTTTATACCCTAACAAAACGAGATTGTCAAGACAGTATGCATATTTGATTATTCTTATACACAATATCCATTGGAAAATATTTTATGTTTCCATTGAAAATTTGATATTCAAATGTGAATATTTTATTATTGAAGAAATTGAAGGAATGTATTTGTTTTTTTTTTATGATACCTCAAGCAAAACTCAAAGTTCGTAAGATATTTTTGCCGACTTTGTTAAAAAAAAACCATTTCTTTGAAGAAAAGATCTAAGAATTTTGTAGATTTAAATGTTTATTGTAGTACAAACCAGGCTTTCTATATACAGTATTTATGTTTCTCTAAATTATTATTTATTACTTATTTTATTTATTTATTTAAGATATGCTCTTTGCAATAAAAGTTAATCTGAGTTTTCATAGATGATATCAGAAAAATTCCCTGTAACAGCAGTTAAAAAACTTTTAAGCCGACAAACTTTCTCGGAAAGCGCATGCAAAGCTCCTCAATATGTAAATTGTGTTTTTCCCAGTTTGGCTCGAGTCACATATCATATTTTCGTATGCCTGCAACGGGGCGGCGAGGGGGTGTTGACTTGGTGACGTGAAAAACCTTGAGCTGGGAGGAAGGGGACAGCAGGCATTTTACATCAAGTGCAGCGGTAATGGACGCAGACTCCGCGCTCAGTTCGCTCGGTTCTGTTGAGCTCAGTTGTGTTCCGTTTGACTGGCTGCAAATGCAATTAAGGCGTGATGGAATTTTCATCAATTAATTTCATTTTAATTGACATGCCACATGAGTCATTGCATCAGCAGCAGCAGCAGCAGCAACGGACCGCGGACATCATAGGCGAAATATTTGTATTTACCGACTTTATGTTTGTTGCCAAAAAATGGCGATAAAAATTAAAGAAATTGAGCCGCCGCCGAGCATGAGCACAGTGTCCGCGTAATTGTTGTGCACTCAATGAAATTAATGATTCGCCCCACTGTTGATTTGCTTTTATGATTTTTTAATAACCTCCCGAGTCGTGTCAATCGAGTCATACACACACACACACTCGTATTCGTTATTCGTATTCGAAATTCATTCACAAAAGGCGCCGCAACGCCACTGCTGCGGGTCAGCTTATTGTGACTTAAACACAGAAGCCGCCGTAGCTTGAATTGCAGAGCAGAACGCGCTCCACTTATGTATGTAGTATGTCGTATAATCAGCAGCGGCAATGTTAGCGTCAACGTCGACGTCGACTGCAAATTGCAGCGGCAACTAAGCGACGACGCCGACGCCGACGCCGACTGCGACTACGTGCGGTCTGTGTAGCGCGAGCCACACATGAGCACGTACTGTAATTGAAATTCATAGATGCCAGTCGCTCGCTCTGCTCCTACAAGTACACGAATATATATATATATATATGCAAGTACATATATACAATATGCACATATAGTAGATAGACATACTTATTCACTCATCGCTGGCAATATAATAATTCTTTTGTGCTCGTTTTGTAAACAATTATATATTAAGTTGCTGGCGTTTGGTATGCAAAGTGCGAGTGCGCTTATTATGTAGTATGGTGTCTGTGTGTGGGGATCTTGAGTTGTATAGTATAGATTAAATTATCAGCATAGTGATAGGGGGGTGGGTTTCTCTCGCTCACTCACCCTCTATATTTCTCTCGTTGCTCAGCCTGAGATGTTATCGGAACTGCTTGGGTTCAGTTCACACCGACAATTTATTTCTTACGAACCTGTTTTCATAATATGCACGCTATATATATGGTATAATGACCGTACAATCAGCTGTTCTGCTCAGACTTTGCTTCAATTGCTTCGTCATAGGGAAACAACCGGCAAATTTGTCATATTAATTATTATGATTAATTTTTTTGGCATATTGGGGTCATATTTTCTAATAGAAATGCATCAAATGGTCATATCTGGTCATACACTCGGTGAGAGTATGACGTGACGATAATATCAATTTGCATGTGACGTTAATACGTGTAGATTATCGAGTACATTGCTTTTTATTATCCGGTTTAATTGATGTTTTAGCAACATTTTATGCATGTCTGATAAAAGTGACGGCTGGGCAATATATCACAGACTATGACTGCTGCTAGCCGGTGTCATACAAAAGTGTCATATGGGAAATGCATGCAATAAAATGTGATATAATGGTATATGACACAAGTTAGCGAACACCTCGCATTTGACAGACCAAATCAAATGTCATATGGGAAATGCTATGACACATGTTGAGTAATACCTTACATATGACAGCTCAAATTTTAAGCCATACGGCACTGCCTATTGGTGTCATATCACGGGACATATATAAAAAAGGGAGGGCATAGGAAAAAGAATATGACACAGCTCCCAGCATATGACTACCTACATTATATGGCATATGGTATATGACACTTTTATTGAAAATTGCATACAATAAGAGAAATAAATATATTTGCTATATATCTTTGATTTCCATTGCCAATTTCAATGTTTTACTTGCCTGATCTATTTTTGTGCTACACTTTATATAAACAGTGACTTGCCTAGATTTATGCATATGCATATGGCAGATACTTATAATAATATGGCAAGCAGCTGTTGCCATATACAGAGTTATTTTGCACATATTCATAATATATAATAAATGTAAAATGTTTATATGAATAAATAAATAAATATGTATACAATTAGCATTAGTACACAATATATGACGGTGCCAAATTTGTTCTATGACATTTTATATGGCACAACCTATTTAGGTAAAATGAAAATGTAGAAATAGTCTATTGATTTACCGCGTTACTAGAATCGAAACCCCAGCTTGCAATTAGCTAATCCTTTCTTCTACAACTAGTATTCCAACTATTCATCGCGCATTCTCTTTGTCTCTGCCTCTCTGCCGTGCCTCTACCGTACCCCCTGGCTAATTACAGGGCACTCGGGCAGTCAGTGTTGCGTAGCCCGAGCAACGCCCAGCATTCTCAATGATTTATTTCATACAAACTGCACATGAAAATGCCACAAACAGACGCTGCACTAAAAATACTTGGAAGCTTTTACTTACGTTTTTGTGTGAATCGTTTTATTTTTGGTTTGCTGTTTTTGTTGTGGTTTTCGTTGTTGTTGTTTTGTTGCTTTTATTACGGTTCGTTTAATTGCTGGGGCCCGTTGCGCTTGTTAAAGTGTTTTCATTTAATTTTGTGTGTGGTTCAAGTTCACGGCCCCCTCAAAAAAATAAACGAAAATAAAAACAAAAACAAAAAAGAACATAAAAAGCTTCCTTAGTTTCGGCCGATTATGTGTGTGAGCATGTGAGTTTTGTTCTTCGGGCCGCATTCTTCTTGCTTTCAATTAGCCACAAAATGTATTTTAGTCCCGTTCTTTGCGTCATTTTGGCAACCAAAACCGATGATCAGCTGCCGCTTGAGCGATCAGTAAAACGGCCAGTCGAGCAAATTCATTAAGCCGCGCTTCAATGCGCGATTTGACAATCCCAAGCATAAATTGCTGCTGAGAAATGAGGGGAGGTAGGGGTAGGTCGCTGTAGGTTGAGGTTAGCTAACTTATTGTTCATATTGTGACCCGTTGGCAATTTGCATTGGTAACGAAATCACTAACTGCATCTGCGTTTTGTTGGCAATGCTGCGACTGACAATGATGCTGCTGCCACGGCTGCTGCTGCAATCGAAATGCCGGCGGGCAACGCGTGCAACGTGGCGTATGAGCAATGGCCCGAGAACGATGCTTTGCATTTCACAGCGACGGCGATTCTGCATCATTTTGTCGACAAGCTGCCCCGTTGTCGCCACTTGCCACTGACAGACAGTATGCCCGCACCGCATGTAAATTTGATGCCGTGGCAGTTGCAGGCACAACAAACCCCATACACACACACATTCACCAAGGAGAGACAAACTGCCAGCGCCCACGTGCCAATCGAAAGCGCTGCTCAGTCCATGCCAGAGACCCACAGTCGAGAACGAGACCCAGACCCAGTCTCAGTCCCAGGCCGAGACGAAACTGAGAGAGCGAGCTGCCACTGATTGCCCAGGAGCACGGCACGGCACGATAATCGTCGCTTTGTGCGGCCCATCAGTCAACCAATCAATTTAGCTGCCGCAAACAAGTCAGTCAGTTACCCCCCCACTCTTTCCCGCATACCCCTACTGACGTCACATTGAGCTGAGAACCTTTTTGAGCCACACACAGAGAGAGAGAGAGAGAGCACAGCTGACAGTGACTTTTTTTTATGTCTCCGGTTCTAATTAGAAATAGTACATTGCCTGACATTGAGCGTTGATTTATCTGAAATGCGAACGGGTTGTCGCTCTGTCTGAGTATGTGTTTGGCTTTCCCACAGACAATCAGCGCTTGGGTGTGCGTGTGCGCGTGTGTGTGTGTGTGTGTGCTGCTACCTCATCCCATCATCCGTTGGGCGATGACTGACTGAGCGCTTTCTTAATTGTTTGTAGCTCAGTTTTCGCCTCGTTCAGACGAATTGCAATGCAATTAGCATACAAAGCACGTAGCGTATTCAAAGTGCAATGAAATTTGTATTAACACTATAATTGTTATTGTTTTTTTTCCTTTTCACTTATTATTGTAACAGTCCGTTGCTTTTTGTTATTGTTGCAATTTACATGCGACAGGTGAGTCGAACTCAAGCCATTGTGTCGAAAATCGTTTTCACAAATGACTCAACTTTATTTTATCTTTTACAATCATTTATAGCGGCTAATCATCGGCGTGACAAATTTCCAATACTGCGCCAATTGGCAGCTCCGCTCTCAATCGAATTAAACCCAATAAAAGAAATATGTATTATTTTTTCAGACATTTCATTTCGAGCCTTTTTAACGATGCGCACGCTCCTATTTGTCAGTTGAACTTAGAAATGCTGGGAGAAAGCGAAGAAAAGAACGGAGAAAGAGGAAGAGAGGGAAGAGAGAATAAGAGAAATTAAGATGAGGAAAATTGTAGGAAAATTAAAATAAATAGAGAAAGAATATGCAGGTTGAAAATGTAGAAAGCTTTAAAGATAGTGCAAAAACAAGAATGCAGCCATAGAAGCTTAAATTAAATAGAATTCCAAAAAAATACACATTCAGAAAAATTTCTCATAATAATATCGCAGTACCCACATTCGATAAACATTCCATTTTCTATCAATTTATAACACTAGACAATTTTTAAAAGTTTTTAAAAGTATGATTCAACAAATTTCCTCGAAAAAGCTACAAAAACTATTGTTATACCATATAACTTTCGATTTCTACACCCACATACTCGATACTCTATAAGTAAAAATAGTATTCCAACATTAAAAAGGGTATTACCGCACTCCAATACAATATTTTAATATTTCAGCAATTTATACGAAAAACCTGCACACTATAGTCTAATATGTAAGCCAAACACTCAATTTGTAAATAATAATTAATTAATTTTCAAACATTATACATTTTAGAGCACGCTAAATTCCGCTATAGCTCAGTTAAGTAAGCTTAGATCTTAAAACAGAGCACTTACTTATTTCGCTTGCTTAACAACAGCCTGACTGTGTTACCTCACACAGAGTACCCCGTTTAGCTGACGAATTTCGTAATTTAGCTCAAGTTATACAAGTTGTGATTTATTGGAACGTGTCGTAATTATGATTTACACTCGTTTCTAGGCCAGAATCTCATTTGCGAGAAGTCTTTACTATCTGCAAAGTACATAGATAATTTACATAAATTTCTGGGATTCACCAGCTGGCGCTGCCGTTGCCGCTGCTGTTGCTGCCTTTGTTGCTGTTTGTCAACCCTTGACACGAAAAACTCATTAAGACGCCTGGCCGAGCCTTAAGGCTAATGAATGAATGAATTTCGTTGGGTGAGCGGGTGTGTGCTTGGGTTTTGGGTTTAGGTTTGAGTGTAAATTATGAAATTTGTGCACACACGTCTAACAAGTCATAAATGTTTAGCCCCGCAAGCTGACGCTGCTTTGAGTCGACACCCCAAGCCGCACACACACACACACACTCACACCCACACGCACACATACACCTCAAGCAATCACTTTGTGCCTAATCAAATTAAAGTTTTATGTACTCGCTGTGAAAACTGTTGATGCAGCAATTAGTACGATAGTCGATGGCTAAATGAAAATTGCATTATTGCCACGCCTTCAATAACGCCCCTGCCATTCTACACTACATTGTTAGCAATATACGGTATATGTAACGCGATACATTGATTGAATTCATCGAGTGCGTGACGTTAATTAGACGCATTCAATTTTAATAATGCCATTAAAATGCACAAATTGTACTTGCAGTTAGTAGGGAGAGGGAGAGGGAGAGGGGATAGTGGGTCATCGAGAGGGGTGCAAATGCCATTGGCATTTCCCTTACGTTCTCGATTTAATGAGCTTTCGTTTTTATTGCCCTCTCAGCAGTCAATGTAAATCAATTACATCAGTGTCAAATACGCGAGTGTGTGTGTGTCCTTGCATAAGTGTTTCTCCGTGTGTGTGTGTCTCTATGTGTGTGTGTGAACGAGTGAACCGAGAAACCGGAGAAACGACAAGAGAGAGAGAGAACCCAATCGGATAGCGAAAACAATAATAGAAGCACAAACAGAAACGGAAACAGAAACAGCAACAGCACCAGAAACAAAAACATTTACCCTGATTTGAACTAACAATCCGCAAAAAGAGAATGTAAACAATCACTGCGAAAATAGATAAGGGATGTGCTAGGCTGGGGATGTGCGACTGGTATATACTCTGCAGCAAGAAAACTTTTTTAAAGCAAAAAAAACTCACCTGAAGTTGTCTGATTTATAGTTTGGCTACAGTTTTAGTTTGTTACATATTTTTGCTGCAATCATAAGAAAATAAACTAAAATATAATACTAAGTATTTATAGGACTTAAAGAAATTAAATATAAAAGTATTTTAAAGCAGAAAAATCACATGTTTTTTTAAGTTATAATCTGTTGTTAGAAACAGGACAACCAGCTTATTTTTTCCCAGCACTCAGTGTATTCAGTAGTTTTACAACGATATTTACATGCCATGCTTAGTTCATAATAATTTTAATATCCACTATTAATAATGCTCATCAAATATTCTATCAATAAACGAGCAGAAGAAATCAAATTAATTTGTAGTCGATTTGTTGTTTTACAACTATCATAAAATACACTGTGAAAAATACCACCATTAGCAAAGCAAGGGCAACTCATTTCAGCTTGAATAAACATAAACTGCTGCTGCAGCTGGAGCAAAGGTGAAACACTTGTCGACAAGGGCGACGATACACTCCAATCCGAATCCCATGCGATTCAATCAAATCTGAATCTCAATCTCATTCAAGCTATTAATCAATTTTCCGCCTTTGGCCGAGAACACTTTGTGTAATTAACACAAATTTCGTACACATGTTTCGATAACACATTAAGCATACGCGATGTGACCCCCAACCGAAATGTGCCGAAAATCAAAATCAATAAATCAGCGCGAGCAAAGAAGAAGTGGAAAATCAAAAACGTTTTTGGCATGTTAGCCAAAACTGATGCGAAAAAAAGATAGCTAAAATTAAAAGCCGCTAACACACACACACGCTCTCAAACACTCTCAGACGGGCGCGGGCACACAATAATTTATTGCACGGCCAAGTTGATGTCCGCAGGCGCGTAAATATGCCAAATTACATATTTAGAAATGTGCGGTAAATTTAGTTCGGAGAGTGGTTTGCGGCATTTGCGAACATGAACATTATTGCGAAAATAGTTTCCGAAAACCAAATAACTATGAAAATATGCAAGTAAGGCACTTAAAATATTTACATAAAAGGCCAGTGCGTTGCAATTAGAGATAAGAGTTCCAATTTAATGAAAATGAAATGTGTATAGATGCAGCGCAGCTAATAAATTCATATATTTCGTATCAATATTAATGTATCATAATGAAACGCACAGTTTAAATAAAGCTTGCGCAGCCATAAGTAAATATTGCAAAGTTAGGGTTATCAAATACCGTAGTTTTAAAATATTCGGTTATTTTCTCATAAACAAAGTTGGTATCGATTGTGTATGCAATAACATGGTATACCATGAGCAGAGAAATATGATGAAAATAATAGCTATATAATAAAAATAGTAGAATATTTCAGAATCGACAAAACAAATTAGCAAACATTCATTTATCTTAGCTATTATATAGTTTAACTTTTGTATATAATAAAAAATATACATGAAAATTCAAATAAATATTTTAATTAAAAAAAAATAAATATATTTAAGTTTTCTTGAGTACAGCATCAGTTAAAATAGGATAAATAAATAAATAAATCTTGAAATAGCTTAAAATTCTAAAATAGGTTTAATTGTGAAAATAGGTTTAATTCACTTAAATAAAATAAAATCACTATTGTCAGAAGTTCTCTCAGCTCTTAGTTAGGGTATACAGCAGTCGCTATATCATGTACCTACTGCATTAGTAGATCTTAAGCGTTATATCACATTAAATGCGCTGGCGCACTCTGGCAATTTCTGCGGTTGTTTAATTAACATTGACAAAATTTGCGACGACTGTGCGGGACAACATCAAGTTTGACAGTTTTGTCGGTTGACCGCCTGTGCCGGACACAAACCTAATGATAAATTGCAATTCTGATTATTTCCGATATATATATTCGCATTGCAAATCGCCTCAGCTATGGCAACGATTATCTGTAGGTAGCTGGTGCTTTAAGCCTAAGCTACACACCTGTCCATGACTACAGACTTATAAAAACGTATAGTATATACCCCGAGACGGTACAAAGCGACGCTCTTCATTCTCTTTTATGTGTATAATCTGTATAGTCTGCTGCTTTCAGCTCTCACTCCATCACTCCGCAACTGTGGTTGACAATGAACGAACGTTTGTGTTTTTATTTCTTTTATCATTCGCGCCATGTCTATTCTGCCTGTTCTCGGGCTGCTCGGGCTGTGCTGCTTGTTCTGTCAGCTCAAAACGCCATCCGCGTCGGCTTAAGCGCTAACAGCTCTTGCCGGCAACACCCACAACAGCAACAACAACAACTCGACTGCAATTGGAGGCATCTAATACAGCAAGATTGTCTGTCACTTGGGGCTTTGGTAGGCAGCAAGTGTGAGTGGGGGGCGGGGGAAGGGAGGTTTGGGCACATTTCACGCGCTTCTTCTGTTTCTTCTTCTATGCGAAAACCGCGAAGTGCTTGCTGCGAAATATTTTGCGCCAACCTCTTGTCAAGGAATTCGGTGTAAGGGCTCGACGAGCTGGGTAGGGTGGGGCGGGGCGGGGCAGGCAACGACGGCAGTTGGAGGTGTCTATTAAATGTTGCTCGCTCAAGACACCTTGTCGCGTCGACAGTTGTTGCCTCTCTCTCTCTCTATCTTTGTCTGCTCGCCATAAATCTGCTTACGTATATTGCGTCATAGACATGGGAAATTTCGACTTAATTGAAACCTCTTTGGGGTCTCAGAGCTGTCGGCATATTTTCAATAAATTCTATTGAAATGCTTAAGGCGAAAGGTACCAAAAAATAAAGCTTCTGTTAAATTGAGATAATTTTGCACAGCTTTGACAATAATACAAATATTTTTTGCAAAATAAAAGACAACTTTTCCTTTTCGTGATTCAAGCAGAGCACAAATATTTTCTCAACTGAGATTTCTAAATAATATCCGAGAGAATATTTTCTCAACTGAGTTTTCTAAATAATATCCGAGAGAATTCCGCATTTATTGGGATTTAACTCGCCGACGTGTTGAATGCGTTTTAATTGCAGTTGACAGCGTAAGCCGTAAGAAAACTGGCGAATTTTCCTCAAATATGTTGCGAGAAAGAGGTTCACTTTAAATGATTAGCAGGAATGAATTTGGCATTTGGCAAAGCTGACTGAAAGTGGCAAAGTATATTTAACTCAAATTGAATTGCTGGAAAATTGTGGAAAATTCAATTTGAAATATGCATTTTTCATTCTTTAAATTTGCCAAGCATCGCGAGTCGAGCGAGGGAGGAATGAGGAAAAAACCGCACTCGTTTGCCGGATTTGATAGCCATGGCCAAGATAGAAGACCGAGCTCAAAAGAGAGAGAGAGAGAGAGAGACACTTTGAAAAGCAGCAACGAGCGCGTTCCCAACACTGTCCCTTCCCCCCTCTCTCGACGTTGCCCGTTACACTGGAGACCATTGAATGTGCAACGCTTTTCACTAAAATTGAATGCAAATGCAGAGCAGCGCGCAGAGAAAAGCTGAACCTGCAGCAAGCACTGAAGCTGACTGCGGACAGGGGAGGAAAGGATACGCGCTAAACCCCTCCCCACTGTCATTCACTCACTCTCCCCCCCTTTTACCGTGTGTGTGTGTGTGCTGCATACATTGCAACACTAACTGTGGCACTACAAAATGCGACCGTATATAGTCAGTCCTCTCTATCTGTGTATCTGCGTATCTCACGGATACGCGCTGCTTACATTTGTAGGTGTTGCTGAATGCGAAATGTTGTCGCTTCACAGAATTTTATGTGCCACACGGCACACGGCTGAACAACACGTTGGGCTCGACAAAATTTTATACAGTCAGACGGGGCGCGGCCACAGCAAGTTATACGTACTTAGCCTCGTTGTGGGTCTAATTAAAATTAAAATTTCGTTACTTTAATGAAAAACTTTTTGCGCGCACAATCCTCGCTCGTCCATTAAATAACTCTCGCAACGAGGCTGAGAGTACTGCAGCCTCGACTGCGCTGCTGGCTGACAAATGGCAGCGGCGAAAAAGTCACGTAGCCGCCGCGTAAGCCCACGTGATGTTTGGTGTATTTATGGTGTCGAGTTAGGGGTGCACAGTTAAGAAGAATATACACACACACACACACACGTGAATGCCTGTACGGCATTTAGATGTATCTGATAAGTGTGAGATATGTCGCGTCGATTTTCTTTTGTGTTTTGGTAAAAATTATAATTTATCTGGGCAAATCAAAGCGGACAATTCAATTGAACAGGCAGGTGGGAAAAAGGTGTGGAAACTCTTGTCTGCGCGCACTCTTTGTTGTTTTTGTATTCTATTGTTGTAGCTACATTGAAGTAGCAAGTTTCCTCAATAAATTCTCCAAACGTTGCATGACAGGCGACAGCCATAACGGTGACAGCGATAAATTAAATGTTAATTTGAATTTACCGTTCAGTGACACGAACAGGCAATGCACACACACACACATACACCAACACACACACGCAGACAGCGAGACACTGTTTATTGTGGCAGGCAGAAAAAGTGGCAAGCGGCGTGTGGCAAAAAGCGACAACGAAATCGAAATCGAAACCGAAAGCGAAACAAAGTAGACGAAAATAAAACTTTATGCACGAAAATTGCAGTTAACGTGACAATAAAAACAAAATACAATGACAAACGGAACATGGCCATAACCCACACACACACAAACACACATGCACATGAGCACGTTGTGTCTGTCGATGTGTGTGTTAACATGGCGAATTTAAGTTTGGCGAGTTTAAATTTCTTTTGTTAATTCGCTCGAGACGTAGGCGAAAAAGGGCTGCAAGCGGCTGGGCGAAGGGCAGGCAGGGAACGGGGGGAAGGCAACAATGGGCCAAGCCGTAAAAGTTTTCGCAAGGACCTAGACAACAAATTTATTGCCAAAGTTGTGCCAAGTGTGTGCAACTTGTAAACTTGCTTTACATTGCCTACTTTTTGGCGCGCATCCCATTTGACATGCTAAATGTGCCGTGCGATTGTGTGTGTGTGTGTGTGCAACACACTGACCGCATTCCCAGTGCCCCAAAAACACCGCATATTTGTCAACGAACGAGGCAAGTACACCCTACCCAACCCTACGCCGTCTAGAGGCCTTGCCAACTTTGATAAACCGGAAATGATACCCACATTGAGGGCAAGACATCGGGCCGTAGGCAACTTCGCACGGCGATCGCCTCATAAAACCTGCAAAATTGCCTCTCCTCGTCCTGATTGCAAAATAAAGCCCAAAACCGAAAAACGAAAAGCGCACACAACAAATAAGCCAAAGAAAAATTTTAGCCAAAGGCAGGCGGCAAAACTTTTAAGCCTGTGTAATAAATACCAAGGTTCAAGCGGGGGGGCTGGGGCGACGTGGCGGGCTCCCAGCGGCGGCAACCCTTGGCCCAGTGTGCGCAGCATAAGCCGAAGTTGGACCTCTGATTTCAGTACTCGTTGCTGTTGTTGTTGTTACTGTTGCTGCTGCTGCTCGCCTTGATCTACTTTGCCGGCACAGTCAGGCCGTCAGTCGACAGTCGACAGGCACTGTTCCAACTGAGCTGGCAAATGGGACGACGCTCGGCTTACAACATACATACATATTAAAGCGGCTCCCTCTCTCTATCTCTGTCTCGCTTCCACTCGCTCTCCCTGTCTGTGGCATGATTTGAAAATACTTTTAGTTTGCCGTAGCAAGTGCGGCTGCTGCGGCCGCCTAATCTCAAATTGAAACTTGCACAGTGGTGCAAGTGTATGGCAAATCTGTAGCTTACTGAAGATGCCGGAAAGCTCAAATTGCCAGCTGTCCATGCCTGTACTGTGGAGCAAGTCTGCAGTTCATTTTGAGCTGCCTATAAAATGTAAATTGTGCTTTTCAGGGTTATCCAAATTTGCAGCTCAATTGTTGCTTGCACAGTGGTACGAGTCTCAGTCAATTGTGCAGCTCAAATAACTGGCAAATAAGCTGCATAGTGGCACGCTGCCTTGCGCAATCTGCTGCTCAATTAAGACTCGCATTGTTGAATAATTCACAGAATAATTTCTGATTGATTTCTCTCCCTCTCTTTTCTCTCTCTCTCTCTCTCTCTCTCTCTCTGCACTTGAATAAAACATTAGCTGCGTGCTAATGCCTCCGTGCCAGTGTAGGCTAAGAGCAAAAATTCACTTAAAATTTTAATAATATGCAAACAAGGCTTGACCAGGGTCGTCAGATAAAAAGGGGCTAAGGGAGGGCTGGGGCGGGAGTGTCCAGGGAGCTGCCACAGGGTGTTGCATATTTGATTTTTGGCTTAAACAATGTGTGTGCGATTGCGCAGATTGTTGGTTTTTTTTTTGCGCACACACCTTTTGGGATTTTCGGGCTTAGCAAATGGAATTAGTTGCGCGGTGAGCGAGGCGGGGCAGGGCAGAGACTGAGCGCGGAAAATCGGTTGCTGCCATTAGCCGCAACGAGGCGCAACCAAAATGCAAATGCGGCACTTTGATTGACAGCAGGCAACAACAACAACAGCAGCAGCATCATATTGATATATCAGCTGTGTTCTTCCCTCTGTCTCCCTCTCTCTCTCTCTCTCTGTCTGTCAGTCTGTCTCGCTCTCTGACTGCCTATATGTCGCTCAGTTTGTGCGTCTGTCAGTGAAACTTTCAGCTCGCTGGGCAAACATCTAACTTACTTTCGCAGTAGCAGCACAAAAATCGGCACTGACAAGTGAAATAGGCTCATGTAGAGCATGAAATATGGTAATAGCCTAACGCACTCACACATGCACACACACACGCATACGCAAGCACACTCAAGCAAGTCCCAAACGGAGCGTGAAATTTCATACATACATATGCGTTGCCGAAGGTGCGTGAGTACCAGTCTCCATTTCTGTCTCTGTCTCCCACTCGCTGTCTCTGTCTGTATGTGTGTGACGTGCTGGCAGTACATAAACACTGACATTTAGCGCAGACAGACAATACGCCTTGTATGTGTGTGTGTCTGCGCACAAAAGTAGGCAAAGCTTTTTGCCAAGAAACATTGCTCAAGTGCTGCGCTGCCTAAGCTCTTGCTCTCTAGCTCTTCCCATCTTTCTCTGCCTCCCCTATCTCGCCTATTTGCATCCCCCTGCTCTTTCTCACTCTTCTTCTTGCTGCTTTCTGGCATCCCTTTGGCCAGTTTTATTGTCGTAATGCTGATGATGCCGATGTCCTTAGTGTGTCGCGCCAAATACCTCAGGCGGCATTTTATTTATTTATGTCGAGAGCAAAAGGGCGTTAGAGAGAAACCGAAGAAGAGAAGGAAGACAGCTTGAATGCAGGCTGTGCACTTGTTTGCCATGTTATGTAAGGCAAATTGAATTTAATAGGCTCAACTCGGCACACACCTTGCTCGACCAAATCGCACTTAATTGGCCAAAGCTTCTGCCAAGTTATAAATTATGCTGTAATTAATGCACATATTTAATTAACAATTATTAACACAGAGAGAGAGAGAGACTCCCCCTTGCTGCAGCTGCATTTGCTGCCCGCAAGCAATTCCCCTGCAGCCGCAATACCGACATCTCTCTGGGCTGACATTTATGAGGTTTATCGATTTAATGGCAGCAGCTTAATGTGTGTGCACTAAGTGCGCAATTAACGTGCCACTTTGCCGCCAGCTTGAGTTGAGTTCACAAATGCAGGCAAAAGTCTTTAAATGACTCACTGTGCTCACTTTCTGACCGACAACTGTCGCGCCTAGTTACGTCCGCATCAAAAAATATGCTTGGAATTCGCATTGCGCTTGTCACACTGAAATTGCTTGCCTTCCTACACATTTACGATGCCGGCAGAAATCTTCAGAATTCGCTTTGTCCGAACGAAAATGAAGACAACGATGCGAGCTAATAAGCTCATCAAGTGAATGTCGCGCAGCAGTAACAATTCCTGGAGAGTCGAGCCAAAGAGATTACCCAGATCCAATCAGTGTTTCGGCGATTTACATCCCTTTGCAGGCTCAGCAAAAGGAGAGCGAGCAGCTCTCGCACGAGCACATACGTTGTCCATTTGCACGATGTGGTAGCCGGGCTAAGGCAGTCATAAAAAAAGTGGCCAAAAGAGCAAAAGCCAGCAGGCAGGCAGGGGGGAAGGAGCAGCTGTAGAAAGGGGGCAGCCAAATTGAATAAACACATAACGAGCCCGTTGCACAGTGGCAGAAACGAAGCGGTAATAAAACTTTTAGCCAGCAAGAAATCGAGAGTTGCCAAGAAGCAAGCAGGGGGGGGGGAGGTAGAGAGAGCGAGAAGGCTGCTGGGCAGCTGATCTAAGTTCGTTATGCGCTAGCGGTAGCGAGGGGCGAGCAATAAAATGCTTTTGGGTCACAATAAGCGGCAAGGTGAACGTTGGCGCACAAAAGTATGCTACACTCAGTAAGTGTGCCTTGCTCTATGTTGTGTGCCTCGCTCCGTGCGCCTGTGTGTACGTGTGCAAGCCAGTGTGTGTGTGTGTGCGTGCTTTCATTCCTGTATGCGTTGCTCTTCGTATTTGCTTTGTCTGCTTTTTGAAATTGTTTCACCAAATGAATTTAAATGTGCTGACGATGGCAGCGGCGTGTGCTAAGCGGACAAAGCGTATTTGCGCAGCTCATACGCTTTCCAATATGGCCGCCTTACGTTTATTGTTAAGCGCGCGGGTGTGTATGGGTGTGTGGGTGAGTGTGTGTTTGCCGCCTGATTGCTCCCCCAAGTCAAATCAATTTGATTTCGTTGTATTTCTCTAAATTGCATTTTGTTTCGTTTCATTTCGTTTCGGTTTTGTGTTCGTTTTTGGTTTTGTTTTAGCGTTTTTCTCTGCGTATCTGTGTCTGCCGAGATGAGCGGCATTTGGCCATCTTTTGATTTGCTGCCAAAGTTTGTTTCACATTTTGTCTTTGGGTTTTATGTTGGCGGCATTTTATGACTTTTCAATGGGCGTCATTATGAGGCATTTTGTTTTGTTGCTGTTTGTTTTGCAGTTTTGTTGTTGCTACTTTTTATGTGTCGCCTGTCATGGGCAAATTGATTAAGTCGACGTCGTGTAATGAATTGTGCCCTAATTGGCATTTACCCACGCTATGGCAGCTGTGTCGTCGCAGGCTCCTCTGAACCCGCAGTGCATCAATCACAACGGGTTTCCCTCTCTCTCTCCCACTTTCTCTCTCACTCTTTGGCACTGCAGTTGCACTTCCGTTTTTGGCAAATAGCCAAAGCGCCTGCCACCACATAAGCTGCCACATTGCCCCACGGCAGCAGCAGCAGCAACATCAACGAACACGTGCTGTGTTTTATTTTGTTGCATTTTCATTTTCATTTTCATTTCCATTCGCCATTCGCATCCGCCATTTGCCATTCGCTTTAATTTGTTGAATATGCTGCTGCTGCTGCAGCGCAGTCGCTCGCGCGGCGTTGTTTAACTTTTCATTTCATTATTGCGTTCCAAAAAGCTGACAAAGCTTGCCGCAGCCAGCCAGGGGCGTAGTGCAACAGCAGCAGCCGCTGGGGGCGAGGAGTAACTGCAGACATGGTACACTTGAAATCACTTTTGGTCATGTATTCTACACGATTTGGCCCCTCGTGTGTATGTGTGTGTTTTGTTTTTTGCCAGAACTCTGTGTGCGGCGCTCAGGGACACGTACGAGCAAGACAGACTGAGTCAAAGAGAGACAGAGAGAGAGAGAGAAGCCAGAGGGAGACAGCGTACGAGCTGGACACAGATAAAGTCATTCTCCTCGTCATATTCGACCACAATGCGGCGCAGCTGAATGTATCAACAAAGCAGTTAATTGCCCCGCAGCATCTCGAAGCGAACTAACGAACTGCAATCGAAATCGAAACCAAAATTGCAAATTGCAATCGAAATCGTTCATACTCTTGTCAATTATACTAGTTTTCTGCACTTTCCCCTTTTCAGCTACAGCTATGCAGTTGCCCTATTTGATTGCCCATTAACGTTGCAAACCGAGACGAGCTCGGCAGCTCGAGTATCCTTGTGCGCGGTGACTTGTGCCCTGATTCCGTAGCAGCCCTGGCATGCTCTCGCTTCACTTCGCATTGCATTTTGTTGAAATACTTTTAAAATGATTTGCCGACCCTTCTCTGCTCCCACTCTCTGTCTGTGTGTGTGTCAGTGTGTGCGTGTGTGTGACAGTTAATGCTCGTCTGTTGTTTTACTGTAATTGGAATGTCCCTTTGTGTCGTACAGGCAACAACGTGTTTGCTTTTCACCTCCTTTTGCTTTGCACCCCCCTCAACTGCTTAAACTAATTTTGTGGCATGTCTATTAAATAATTGTTTAAGCCCGTAATTTAATGGCCATTTCACACACACACACACGCACGCACACGCACATGAGCAGTGCCTGCACTGAACTTTTAAATTGAATTTCAGTCGAGTCTCATTAGACTCCATCGAAATTATGTATGAGCAGTAGAGGAAAGTGTACCCGGTGCACTCAGCTGGCGAGATATATATCTATGTAGTACTGCCTAAGCAGATCGGGGACGTTTATAGCATGTGATTCAAGCTGCAGGACATTTGCTTCTATTCTAATCGGCTTTGCTTTTAAGCATGCACACTGCGTAGACTCGCACACACACATGCACATAAAATGCACACACGTATTTGCCTTTACTAAACTCAAGTCGAGTCATGCATGGCAAAGCGGCACCCCGAGCACTCCCCTCTACCATTTTTTTTTTAACTGCATGTGAGAGTGTTTTCCAGGCAATCCGCTTTCGCATGCGGATTGAAAACTATGGCTACCCAAAAACTTATACTGTGGCAGCGTATAGACGACTTTAAGTTGATTGGAATAACAAAAGCATATGCTGTCAAGGTAGTGGGTAGTGGGCGGGGCAGTCGGGCTGGCAGTTGGGGCACTTATAAGCCGCTTAGAATTCAAAGTTTTCGGTGATTACAATCACTCGACTGTGCTGTCGGTCCATTAACAAAGGAGGAAGAAAGAGAGAGAGTGAGAGAGATAGAGTGAGGGATAGGTGGAGAGGCAGATACGCAGAGGGATGAGAGATAATATTCCTGAGCCTGATGTGCACATGGTGCAGGAAACCGTAAGTAATTTTACTGTTAATTAACTGACCCAACTAACCCTACTTACAGTTAAGAAGTTTCTATCTTTTTTTAGCCTAAAATCATCGATATTATCGTTTTTATTGCATCTCTAAGCCAAACTATTGCTTTTTCCAAGCGTTTCAAGCTGCAAACTTATTTGAAATGCTTTCAAAATCTTAAAAAAAACAATCTATAGAAGAATAAAGCTTAAATGTAGCGAAAAAACCTTTCAGCCATCGTTACTATTAATGGTGCTGCGATATTTTTGCACTACTACACACTATAAGCCATATACAAGTAGTAAATACGCTTCACTTATTACGGCATATTCAAACTTTTATTATACCATCCCAATATTTTCATAAACAAATTGCTTTTAAAACGCAGCATAAAATGTGATTTGTTGTGGAAAACTTTTACTGCTAAAGTTTCGTTTTAAAAACATATCAAAAAATATTTTTCTTTTGCTGTTTTACGGTTCTTTCAAGCTTTGTTAATCCAACAAATTGTGGCAACATAAAATACATAATAAAAACCTAGAGAGATAGCGGAAATTCTATATCAATTGAATTCATTACGCGTTTTCTACAATGCAAAATGTAAATACGAAAAACATTTGAATATGCAAAAAAATTACTTACTTCAATGTGAACATGCAATTCGAGTACATGACAAACATTCGTAAATAAATGGTGAATCCCTTGATATGCCCTCAGGAAAAACAACAAGGGAAAATCGAATGATTTACAGTTCAATATGAAAACGAAATGTAGCTACATCTGCAGCAGCAACCGCATACTCAATGCATTTGTTTTTTAAGGGGCGTGGCAAATGTGTCGCGAGGGCAGGGAACGCGGTAGGATGCCGCCGCTTTGGAATGACATTTTTTTATTCAAAAAAAAAAAGAAATTGGACAAACAAATAAAAAGCAAAGTCGCAATGGGCGAATGGCAGAAGTTGGGGCGGTAGGGCGGGAGGGTGTTGGTGAATGAGCTAAAATACGACCCAATGAACGCAATGAAAATGCCAGCGCGCACAAATTTTAATAATCAAACATTGAGGCGCGGCGGCAGCCACGCGTGGAATGTGGAAAAGCCAGCGTGGAAATTTGTGTGTGGCGACGGCCTTCGCTGCGCGACATAAATTATAAAGTCTAAAGCATAAAAATTTAGATATAGACACGAACATATAAACTGCCATATATATCTATATACACACTCTATATAGATGTAAGATGTGTGTTTATGTGTGTGTGAACGAATGTATGACAAATATATAGTACAGTATTTTATGTGTGTTTTTATTTTATTGCGCTACGCTGGACGATTATGAGCGTCTCGAGATTTGACTGATTCGCCGACTTTGTCTCTCTCACTTTTTCCCTCGCTCTAGCTTTCCATATCTTACTCCATCTTCTGCTGTCTCGCACAATTGCTGTGGCCCCGAAAAAAAATGCTTAGCATACTTAGAGGGGCCAACTGCTTGGCCTCTCTGCTGTCTTTCACATTCCCTGCGTTGATGAACTTTTTGTGGAGCATTATTGGGTAACCTTCTCTTCCTCTGTGTATGTGTGTCCGGGGTTGTCTTACTCTCATAATTTGATGCCATCACATCGACATTCGCATCCTGATGTCAGGGCACAGGAATTTCAAGCAGCTCAACGATGTTTCATATTTGCGTTTTAATTTCACTTACATGCCCCAATGTCGACCCCAAAAGCCTCGACTGGCGCTGGGGCTGGGCCTGCTCCCAGAACTGTCGACTGCAGTCGAGTCGAGTGTGCAGGGTTCGCAAGGTGCCAGGCAGGAGAAAGAGTGTAGGAGCCGACAGGGATTGCAGGGATTAGAAAGAAGAATGGGCCGAGCAAAGCCTGCACGGCTGTCAGCTTGCACTTGTCACATGCATTCTCACGTTTTGGGCCAGTCTCGGCATGCCTGAAGCGGCTCGAATGGGGCGCTACCTGCTGTTCCTTGCTTTCGAACTCGACGCTTACAAAGCTGCCCGAAAATCGAATCGAAAATTGTTTCAATTTTCGTAAAATGACGCACAATTCAAGCTGGCTATGCGAAATTTATGAGTCCCAGACACAGTTCGGTGTTTGCCGGAAGCGGATGTTGCACACAGCGAAAGAGCCAGAGAGAGATAGAGAGAGAGAAAGAGAGAGGAGGGAGCGTACATGAATATGCATGAGCTACAGCGGCAAATCCCTTCAAGAAATGCCAGCAGCGTCATGAATGCAAGTACGTGCAGCAGCTTCCTGCTGCCTGCCCGCTGCCAGCTGCCTGCCAGTTGCCTGGTGCCATTAAGCACAGGCACCGGCCGAGGCACAGGTGCTGCAGCTGTAACGGTAACTGACGCGACGCCCACTGCATACGTAAGTTATAAAATGCTCTTTCGCCGTTCGTGTGCTTTATTAATTTGCCTTTGCGCATAAATGTTTCGCACTTTCCTTCGCACTGCCATTTTGTCTCGTCTCGTTTTCTCTTTCCTCTGTTTTTTTTTTCTTTTTTACTGGTCTTTAGCGAGCATCATCAATTTTGCAATATCGCTTGTTCTTACGCGCTCCAGGTGCACTCTGTCGTGCTGCAGATTAATGACTGTCTCGACCAAGCATTTTATGACTGGCTGCGATTGGCAAGCACTTTGCCGGACAATTGCCATTTGGTTGAACGACTGCGTCGTCGAGCGATATCCATCGCACTTATAAATGTTCGCTATCAAATTAAATCTTTTTCCGACTATACTTGTTTGAAAAGAAAAGTAAAAAGCAGAGAAACAAAGGCAAATGCGTGCAGTGTTTAGGTCAGTGTAGGAAAAAGGGGTGTATTATGTCTGCGTGAATAGCAGGCTAGAATATACAGACTTCTTACAGTCAAACCATTATCTACGATTGTTAGTTTTTTATTTAAAATATTATTTTATGCATGGTTTGCCCTCTGAATTGAGTCTTTGCAACCTGCTTATGCCTATAAGTTATTTTTAGTACTTTCTTATGCTATGGCAAAAAACAGTGTTGGTTAATGAATTCATACAGGCAAATCATTAAAGCAATACGCTGGGTATTTAAAAGTAGCGTGCGCCGCCCTCTCAATTTGTGCTCGTGCCTCGCAAGGCAGCTGAAAATTAGTCAGTTGTCGCACTGGGCTATTTTCAGGAAATTCAATGAAATAAGCATGGAAAATCAATTTCCAGTGCTCTCTACAAATACAAATGAATTAGGAGCGTGAGAGAGCAAAGGGGGGCAACGAGTGAGGGTCGCGCAAAAGCCACTTAGCTGCGATGTCAATGGTAGACAAGCTGCTCATTAAGCTTTGACCCATGGCCATGGCACAGGCACAGGCACAGGCAGGACGAGCAGGACGAGCGAGCGCGTTAAGTGCTGGCAAACACATTGAATCAACTAAACGGGGCCCCTTTTCGCCTCCATCTCTTCGCCTGCACTGCTTTGGCAACTAGTCAAGCGTGGCTGCGTCAATCAGACGCGCTGGCTCGCTCGCTAAACTTCTGGCAGCTTGTTGTCAGAAACAGCAAATGCTGAAATGACAAACGGATGCGGGCCAACTCGGGCAGCTTCTTCCTCCTGGCAGCAGATGTTGTGGAGCTTCGGCAAGCAAGTAGCAGCAGCAAGTGTCTGTTTGCGATTTCAGTTTACTCCGTTGATTGCTGAGCTGCTGCAAGGCAAGCAGAGGCAAGGTCTACCTCCCTACCTTACTCCCTTCCTGCCACACACACACTCACGCTGTCTCCAATCAATTAGCTGCTTCAGTTCAACGTGTATGTGTGCGCGCGCGTTGGTTCAGGCGACTCTTTTGTCTGCTTGCGTTGCTTGCCGAACAAAGCCAACAAAATGGCGACATTGTTGGACTTGGCAGCAGCAGCAGAAAGCAACAACAATACGCACACTTAGCTCTACCCTCCTCGGGCGTCGCTAAATAATTTAATGCCAGTAAGATAATAATGCTTATTAAGCAATTTTCATTAATCGTTGCGCTACTCGACGTTCATTACAATCTCTCAAGCCGACATCACACCCTACCTCTCCCGCAACCCACCCCACCCACGCAAGTCCACGACAATGCGACATTGGAAGAAGCCATGGATAAAAGCCACGGGCTAAACCTATCCAATCATAGTAGAGTAGTAGGCAACCCGGCAATACCCTTGTGGCAGCTTAAGCAGTTGATGCTTGCTCGAGTCGGGGCAACACCCTCGGCAAAGGTCGCACCGGATACTGTAATTTCTAATTGGAACTTGAGTGTATTTTGCGACATGTGTGTCGTGAAATTAAATAAGCAGGGATTTCATTAGGAGTTGCAAACGTGTTGATGACACTTAATTAGTTTGCTTTTTTGCACTGATTAATTTCCTTACATTAGTTTAAGTGTTTCCAAGGGATCTATGTTGTTAGTTTGTTAGATTTTAGTTGGAAATACTGTGGGAAATTTATAAATTAAATACATTTCGACTACTTAAGTGCACGAATATATTACATTTCGTGTGCAAGCTGCAACTTTTGTATATAATGCTTATTTTATTATTATTAGCCAAATTCTTTCTCTACTTCACAATAGTTTATATATGTGCTGTCAATTGGTAGACAAAAATGCTAGCCATTCAGCTCTACAAGATATATATAGCCTATATATATTTCTGTACAACATTAGCCCATTCAAAGTTCGTTTTAGCCAGACTTTGCCTGAATACTTATTGTACCCGTTTCTCGCCAGAGTTCAAGTAGCCTGGCTGTGATATATCGTGGCAATCGATCTATGTATACACCCCTTGCAGACCCTAGAGCTTTCACACACACACACACACACGCAGAGAGACACTTGCATATACATGTACAGTCTGCGCTGCTTCTTTATTGCCTTTTATGCTTATTTTGTCGAGCTTCTTCGGGTCGCTGTGTGCGCCTATCTATCTCGCCGCCTCCCCTTTTGTGTGTGCGTGCTTGTGTCTGTGTGTGTGTGTGTGTTGCTATTGGTTTGGGTGTTGACTTTGACATTTGTTTTGTGTGGCTTATCCACACCAACCCCCCCATCAATCGCCGCGTATTTCTGGTTTTTTTTTATCATCTGTTTAGCCAAGTTTCGGTTTTCATTGTGTGGACTTTGTGTATAGCGCTACAATGGTTTTTAAATGGACGTTCCTGTCTAGTCGGCCCCCTCTGCTCATACAATTTATTCGCCTGCCACAGATGCTGCCCCTCTCGCGCGCGCTGTCTATCTCCGCCTCTCTTGCTGTTCTACTCCGATTTCATAGCTGCCTACTTTACGGCCAATAAAATCTCAACGCCTTAGGCGTATGCTCCACTTTCTGTAAGCCTGCCTCTCGCCATACTCGCAGCCCACTTCTCGGCCACTCCACGCCCACTCTGCGCTCCAGGCAGTGTCTTGTCCTAATCGTTTTCAGTTGGCAGCGTGGCATGTTTATCTATGTAGTGGAAATTGAAAAGCTCACTCGCTCGGCTCGCAAGCGGCCTTTTGTGTGTGTCTGTGCCACGGTCTTGTAATCGTAAGAACGAAAATTAAATACATCTATATACGCACACACACACACACGCATACACCAACTATATACAAGCACAGAACATGAGACGTGGAGCAGTTTTGTAAGCGCCTTTACTTGTGTGTGATTTATTTTCACGCTGCGTGCGCAAATTGGACTGGGAATCCATTTAAAGTTCAAGTGTGTCACTGCATTCAGCATGCCGATGATAATAATAATGATGTGGTTCAAGACGCTCTTGACGCGCTTCATGAGCATGAGTTGGTTGCCTGCTTGATGATGATGTGACGTGATGTGGTTGTTCCCAACTCAAGCCATCATTTGGCACATATGAAAATAAATTGACATTAATCGCACCACAATTTATGTATTAAAAAAGAAACCCAGCGGCATCACTGACACATTCGTTGTTTCTACTCTCTGGCTATTTTATAAATTTTCTTTTCTTTGAATACCCTGTTTGTTTGTTTGTGCATTGACTGGGTATATAAGCGTGCTAGCTGTATGTGTAGGGCGTCTTATGGCAATCAAAGTGTTTGAGAAGAGATTACTGCAGTGTATAGAGTTTTGCAAACTGTCTTTAAGTTCTAATAAAAACTATTAAATAATATATAGTATCTTCATTTTTTCTAAACCTTTCACAGGGTATCGCCCAGCCTCCCATTCGCACTTTGCGCTCAAGTGTCTCTTGACTTACTCATTATTTAATTTGCATATTTTTTCACGGCTTTCCATCGGTCATTATGCCAGTCAAGCACCTTGTCAACACACATGAATTTGCAAAAATTGTATAATTAAATTTGACTTTTCACTTTTTTCTCTCACATCTCGAATCAATGAGAGATTTTTCTCTCTCGCTCTCTCAGTAATAAATATATCTATATATAGATACAGCATGAATTAGCAGCTGCTGTGGTCCAGCTAAGTGATTACTGACGCAAGCAATTGTCTATCATGCAAATATAGAAATATTTTGAAAAGAATCAATATAAATAGCACTCAAAAAAGGGGCAGGGGATTAAAAGATGAAAAATCGGCAAAAAGCATAAACGTTCTATATTGATTTCTAGCTGAAAAACAGTATGGTAAAACTGGAAAAATTTAGGAATTTTTGGTGTAGATTTTTTCCGTTTTTATTCAGCTTTTTTTTTGCCAGGTTTTACCAAAATTAAAGCATTTGGTTTTTAACTGTAAGGCTGAGGGATTACATAGAATTTTTGCTGTTAGGCAAGCTGAGGGGACGGGGGAGGTGCTGCGATCTGGTTATATAACATGATTAACGAGGCGGGCGTCGTGTTGCAGGCGAAACTGGAAACTTTTGTTTATTAAATAAAAATAAATGCAAGTTAATTAATTAAAAGTTTAAACAAGATAGGGCATGCACCAAAGCGACAAGCAACGGTGCGTGCATGTGGGCGTGCGAGGGTGTATGTGTGTGAGTTTGTGTGTGTGGGTGTGTGTGTGTGTGTGTGTGTGTGAGACTGAGCTAAAGACCCATGTGGTTAAGTGCGCTACAAAGTATGTTAAGCTTAATTAGCAACGTCTGTTGTTGTTGCTTCGGCTGCCATTATTGTTGTTGTTGTTTCGATTGTTGTTGTTGCTGATGCTGCTGCCTGCCTGCTGCATTGTGGCTCAACCGAGCGCAGCTGTTGACTCGCTGCCTGCGCTCTGCTTGCGGCGCTGTTGGTCTGTCAGTCGCGCTGTCTGTCGTGGCGGGCCGCAAGTTTTGCTTGTCTTGCTGCTGCTGCTGCTGCTTTTGCTGTTCGGCATGTGCGCCATAATTTGGCAACAGTTTCAGGCAAGACAAGCAACTACAACAACAACAACAACAAGAACAACAAACTAAACCAAACGTCGTCGTCGAGGACGCACAATGCCAAGAGCATAAGCAACCGCGCCGCGTCGACAGCTGAAACGAAAAAACTAGAGAATTTTCATTTGAAAAGCAAAAGAAATTATAATTTTCATGACATTAACATTGGACGTGGCTGATGCTGTGATGGAAACAAATAGACGGGGAGGCGAACCGAGAGAGAGATACCGAGAGAGATAGTGAGCGCGCGGGAGCTGGCAACGTGTAAATACAAATGCCAAGCGCACAATTGGCAGCTGACTGAGATTTGTTTTTGTCTTTATTTCGACGCGCGTTTCCATGCACATTTGCTTCCACACGGCCTTCTCTCATGCATACCCCTACCGCTACCCCCTACACCACACACGAATTGTATTCGCATTTTGCACTCAAAATATACTTACGTTTTAATCAGTTTAGCACTTAAATTAATGGAAATTAGTTTCGACCACAAAAATTAATCATACGCCCACGCGTACCACGAGCCGGCAAACCAGGCATCGCCTCGTTGGGTGCAAAATTCTAAATTTTCAAATTAATAATAAAACGAAATCATAAATAAATACACAGCTCTATATGTATATGCATAAACGCGACAACGATGCTGTTGCTGCTCGATATTTTTATACTTCTGAAACAAAAATATTATCGCATTTATTTATTTTCGCCTCTGTTTCGCGAACATTTATGCGCATTCGATTTATATTTAATATTATTTAATATTTATCCTATACACACCTCACTCTATATATATAATATATTATCTTATACTGTATGGATATTTATTTGTGCCTTGCTATTTCCATTTCCTTGCAGTTGCTCGCAATTTGGACTGGCGCCAGGGCGTGGCAACAGCAGCAACAACAACAACAACAAGAGCTCAAGATCGCCATCTGCTTTGGCTCAGTGCAGGCAACTTCCTTGCGGACAGTTGCCGTTAATTAACGCCCGTTCCCCAGTGTAACCTAAGCAACCGAAATTCGCAACAAAAAAAAATCGAAACGCAAATCTTAACTCGCGCTGTGGGAGCAAAAATGTGTCACGAGAGCCGAAAATAAAATATAGAGAAAAAAATATATAGGAAAATGGACAAAAAATTAAGAAAAACCCCTACGCAATTTGGGGGTCTAATTTGAAGCTCGTGGCCGTCAAAATGCGAGTGGCCAATTTGTTGTCTATGTGTGTGTGTGTGTGTGTGCGAACTGTGACTAAAGACAACAACATCAAATAGGCGGTCGAGCGTGTGCGAACATGAAAATAAAACATCATCAGGAAATTAATTCAGAAAAAAATGAAACAGACACAGCGACAGCGACTAAACACACTAACACAAAATACACTTGGAAATACAAAGAGAAATAGATAAATATTAATAAAAGATATACAAATATATAGAGACAACTGTAGCATGCTATATGTAATATAGCATATAACAGCGACACGACAGCAAAAAATCAAATTCGAATAATAATAATGGCATTAGGACTTTTTTTCCGCAACTTAGTTAGCACGCAGCACACACGCAAACACACCCACACTTATGTACTCACACACACACACACACACTCCGTGCTGTGCGTATGCATACGCGTGCATATTTCTATTTGTATCAAATTGGATGATTTTTGAAAGGGAGCAATATTCAAAGCGAGAGACAGAGAGAGAGAGTGGGAAAGTGGCATTCCTTGGCACAGCTGTCGTCAAATAAATCATTAGCCGCATACAGGGTGTCGCTAAGCGCTGGTTACAGTGGAGGTTCAACACGAGAAAGGGAAATTTTAAGTGGAAATGCAGTTTTATAGTATTTTAAATAGCTTACAAATAAAACACCCTGTATTTTAAAGTCAACTTCTATCTCTGAGCGAGAGAAAGTGAGTTTTCAAGGGAAATGCAGTTTTATGGTAAAATAAATTATTCCTTTGGCTACAATCCACCACAAACAATTGCACTCTGTATTTAGGGCACAAATTAGTTTTATAAATGTGCCCAAAATTCGTAAAATTAGCCCTTTCTTGAAATGTAGTAGTATGAAATTAAAATTAAATTTGAAGTGCCAATTCCAATTCGAACACCCTAAATTAGCTAATCAAATTGTTTGACTATAACAATATTTACTCCTTAACATAGCCGAGATTAACGCACAATATCAATGTTTACCTTTTGACTACACCCGCTCAAACACCCTATAAATCCCAGCACACATAAAAACAAAACTATGCGACGCGCAACTACAACAAAAACTCAAACGAAATTTCGACGTCAGCAAATAAACAAATATTGACTAAAATCAATATAAATGCGCGACTCACAACAACAAATCTATACTAAATATAATGAATGCAAAAAAAAACAAAACAGTAGAAGAAAATCGTAGGCATGATTTTCGCTACAGTGTTTTCCCCCAAAATTCTGTGTGTGTTTCTTCATTCTTTTCCGTGCTTGTGTTTCTTCAATCCAATAATTCAGTTTTTTCTTTATGACAGAGCGGGAAATACATCGAAATTCTTTGCGTTTCGAACTGCTAGAAAGTTGTTTCGTAGTGAGAATCACTTGCACGAAAGCTGAAACTAAAAATAAACGAAAGACATCAAATGGTAAAAATACCGCAACTGAAGCAAGAACAACTCAAAACTTGTGGCAGCGGCAGCTAAGCGACGCGCTGGCCGCAGAAAATAAAAAATACAACAACAAATCATCCAAAAAAAAAAACAAAAAAAAAAATGAACAAAATTAAAACGCAGCCGCTCGCAGCAAGAAGAAATAGAAAAAACCCAATCAACGGGCGCCAAATATAAAAAATAAAGTGGAGAACAAAAAAAAGAGGAACAGAAAACAGAAGCCGTAGCCAAAGAACGACAACAAGTCCAGCAAAGTCAGCAGCGACGGCAGCAGCAGCAGCAGCAGCAGCGACGTCGTCTCCATAATAACATTATCATTAACAGCGGAGGCAGGGGCAGCAGCAGCAGCAGCGGCAGCGGCAGAGGCAGCAGCGACGCCCGTGAAGTGAGTGGGCGTCGTTTGGGGGGCTGGCAAGGACAGCGACGTGGACAAACGTTGGCGTTGACGTCTCTCTCTCTCTCTCTCTCTCACTCTCACTGTCTGAGTTTCTTCCACTCTGTCGCAGCAGAGCGCGCGCGGCACATTGGCGAATCAATTTCCGTTGCGGTGGCCGTTTTCAGTTTTGGTTTCAACGTCGCAAGCGCCGCGCGTGTCGCGAATCCCTAATGGCGCATCGCCTTCATCTCCAGCACGTCGTCTTCTTCGTCGTCGTCGGTGACTTGCCTCGAGCAAATTAACGCAAGATCAAGAGACCGAGTCGTAGACCACGACCCAGCGACCCACAGAGCGGTTGCGAAAAAGTTAAGCAAAGCCAGCAAAGCGATAAACAGAAACGTTTGAACGCAATAACTGAATACATAGTGCGTGCAGCAAGTATACGCCGCGTGTTGCAAGTGTTTTCGTACGTACGATCATGCAGTGCGTCGAGCTGGGACAGCTGCCGTCCCTGCCCGCTGCAGCGGCAACAACACAAATGCGTCACAGAACGAGTGCGACAAGGATACGCAAAAGACACAGTCGTCGCAGCCAGCATCGACTGTTGGCAGAGGCAGCAACAGTTGCGCCAGCATCCATGGAAACCGAGACACCTGCAATGCCTCCAACAGCAACACGTCGCACCACCTGCAGCAGCATCGGCAGCAGCACAGGCAGCCCCAAACTGACGCTGACGCTCAGCGCAGCGGCAGCACTTGCAGCGGCTGCCATGTTGCATACAACATATGCCGCTGCTAGCGATGCACTAGCAC
Organism: Zaprionus inermis; assembly: GCA_018151445.1. Taxonomy (NCBI): domain Eukaryota; kingdom Metazoa; phylum Arthropoda; class Insecta; order Diptera; family Drosophilidae; genus Zaprionus; species Zaprionus inermis. Next base: position 565,869 of record JAECXD010000640.1, on the reverse strand, counting down.
TGCCATTGCACGGCACTGCCACGCCCCTGCACGAACTGAACGCAACGCTGCCCAGCAGCAGCAGCAGCAGCACCGCAGCCGGCACTGCACTGCTCAACGAGAGTCGCGCCCATTTGGATGCAGCAGCAGCAGCAGCTGCGGGCAGCGATGCCGACAACGACGTCGAGCATTGGTTCGATAGTGTCTTCCTGGTGCTGAAGGCATTCGTCATGCTGTTCATCATCATTGCGGCCATTTGCGGCAATCTGCTTGTTATTATTTCTGTGATGCGTGTTAGAAAATTAAGGTGCGTATACGTAATGTGAAAATAGCATAAGTATTCCAGGTATCCGTACTGTGTCTAAAGGCGGATTAATCCTACGTATACGTAATATGCATTGTGTTAAAACCAGGTTATTCTACGTATACGTAATGTGGTAAAAGCAAATGAAGACTACGTATACGTATTATGCATTGTATTAAAGCCAGCTTTATTATACATATACGTAATGTGATAAAAGCAAAAATTATCTACGTATACGTAATATGCGTAAAGTTGATATTGCATACGAATGCGTAATGAGCGTAAAGGCAAATGTATCATACGTATACGCAATGTGCTTAAGGTTCGCGCGTACCTTATCCCTCCTCTCACTCACATGCCCGCTCTTCCCATCCGCTTAATTACCGTCGAGAAGTTACGTTCATTCTAATTATCTGTGAAAAGCAATTAGCGCAGCTTTCCTGCTGCCCCCTCTTCTTCCCTTGTCACTCTTCTGTTTTGTTGTAATTGCATGAAATTCTTTTGGCGCCGCTCGCCGCTCGGGCCTGCCTTGATTGCCAATTTGCGCTGGTAGCCACGCCCACCTGGTGCTGCTGCTGCCGTTGTCGCGCAATCCTGTTGCCAGTGTTACCTTAACACCTTCTAATTATTCCGCCTTTGGTCTGCTCGATTTTTGTCAAGTTTGCATAAAATTCATGCACGTTCTCTTATGTGACCCCCCACTCTCTCCGTGTTCTTCTGCCATCTTCAGCTGCGTTCTGTTCTTCTGTTTTAGCGCTTGCTTTGCGCTGTGTTTTTTTTAGCTGATTCCTGCCTTATTTATTTAGCTTATAATTGAGCTTGCACCCAGTCGGAATGAAGTGGAAAAAATTAAGGTGAATGACTGAGAATTGTGAGAATATTTGAAAGCATTTCTTATTTATTCTTCGTGTTGATTAATAGATATAATATATAAAATTTAAAAGCCACGTAAAAATAGAATATTTTGTTTTTGATAGACTCTTGAAATGACTTTGTTGAGTTCCTGTAAAAGTCTTTTTAATTTTAAAACCCACACAATGTCCTCAACTCCCACTGGGTAGCTCAGTTCTGCCTGTGCCCAGCTCAACCTCTTTTCGCTTTCTTTTTACAGGCAGCTGTATTTGCATTTTTCTTTCGATTTTCATTCGTGCAACGTCGACTGTCCTGGCGGGAATTCATTAATTTGATGACAAATTAACTTTTATGACTGTATTTCTTAATGTGCAAAGAAACCAATTTGCATGCCAAGAGAGAATTCTCATTACGCGCGCGCTATACCCTCTATATGTATAAAGCACGCTAAAATCCCAGCCCGACTAGGTCAAGATTTGCACAAATAAAACTCATTTTAATGAGCCATTTCGATTGATTCAATCGTTGTGCATCAATGCATAAACAATTTGTGCATTTTCAATGCTTGTTTACAGTTTCTGGTCGCCATAAACGCGCCATAGAGCCAAAGCGAGAGCAAGAGAGAGCAATAAACCTTCGTTTTATCCATCTGCGAGTGATATATAAATATAGACACACACACACAGAACCGTAGACACACCCGTACACACACATGAGTAAGACACTTGTCAACATCTCAGCGAGACGACCTCGTTAGATGCGCTGTCAACTGCCGGCTCGAAGCTGGCGTCCTTCGCGCTCGCACACAGCCGGAAGAGTGTGGAGGGGAAGCGGCGAGAGACGTGGCAGATGCGGAGGCGGGTATGGGCGTACAGACACATTACCATAAAAAAGTTTCTAGTGATAAATGATGGGTTGTCAGTGCAAAGGTACAAGGCAGGCGGTTCGGTTCGGTTCGTTAATATTTTTAGTTATGCCTTAATAACTGGCAGGCAAATCAATTTAGCGCTTCATAAACTCAGGGGCGTGAGTGGGCGGGCGTGCGCGAGTGAGAAAGTTAAGGGACTACGCATAATCAGAGTTAAGTTCATCATTTTCAGCGGGCATGCAATCAAAGTTGTTACTTGCAAGATTAACGCAGTACCCTCTGCCTCAACAGCACCACCTCCCACCCGTCTCCCTTCCCACGTCTACGTTCCTTTGCTGACTTTCTTATGCGACGCTTAAGTAATGCAAATTTTTCTACCAGTAATGAAAAACTTTAAATGCTTTTTGGCCCGCCAAAGCAAATGAAAAAAAAAAGAAACGTTATAAAAAACGCAGATAATGAGGCAAACAAACTTTGTTAGATAGCAAAGAGTAGGGCAGGGAAGACGCGGACGGGGGAGAGGGGTAGTAGGCGGGTTCGCCATGAAGTTGGGAGGCGGGCATAATTAAGGTTGAGCATCGCTTAATTTCTTCTTTTTTTTGCTGCTTCTAATGAGCAGCATTTTATTCTTTAAGTGACTTGCGTGTCGGCACAGTCTGTGCTCCCTGAACTAATAACGCCCTGTAATGCTCATTATCATGATGCCGATGATGAGAATATATATATATATAGGTATACACCCAATGGGGGATCTACGTGCATTCACGTAGTCGCTGCTGCGCCTATAAATCGTAATTTGTCTGACCTGAACCGAGCCGAAAAAAATATGTCAATGAATCCGCTGCTAAATCTCGCAGCTTACCCACCGTACTTATTATTCTTATTATTACTTTTTTTACTTATTATATCTCCCACCTATCTATATCTTTTTGCTATACCATGCAAACTGCAAATCTATCTATTGTTTCAAAGCAATAAACAACAGGAATGTTTCAAGGCGCAGAGAAAAAAAAAACATGAAAACAATAATCTTGCATGACAGTTAAGCTCAAAGAGAAATTGAACAAAAACACAGCAATATATATAGAGTGGGGGAGTGAGCGGGGCAGCAAGGCACTGACAGGGCAGCGAGTGACACTATAGAATGGACCGGGAGTGAACGAGACAGCAGCAACTTTGGCAATTAAGGCGGCTTATGCTTTTTATGACAGCATAAATTTTAAATTTTCTATACAAGATGTGCCGTAAAAACGTTTGCCGCGGTGTTTCAAAATTATTATCGCTCGTTTTTTTTTTTCTTTCGTCGAGCTGCAGTATCTCTTATGTGTGTGTGTGTGAACGAGTGTATGTGTGCGTACGAGTGTGTGTGTGTGTTCGCTTGTGCGTTACATAGAGGCTGCTGCTGCTCATTAACGCGGCGCCGCCTTCACTTGAAGGATGCTCGCAAACAGTTTCCGCCGCCAGCCGCCGTCGAGCAGAGTGTTTAAAATGCTCCGCAATGGGATTTTCTTTGTTTTTTTTTTTTCGCTCTCGTTCTGTTTGAAAATTTAATGGCACACTGCGGGCCCGAGTAGATTACACTGGTCAACAAAGGAAAGCTTGTTAGTGGATTGAGATTAAGCCACGAGATTTAAGCTGGAAAAGTCGCTGTTGGTTTTTTTAATTACGCCTTGAAAAAGGGTACAACAATACTGCGATATTTATAAGCTGTTAAGTTAATCTCATTAAACAATTTATTAAATTTATAGATCAAATAAAAAAAAAAAAGAAAATAAGCTCGTTAGTTTGTCGAAAGTGTTTACAATAATTTGTAAAGTTCGCAAGGTAAATAAATTTCAGCAAAAATAAATTGTTAGCCAGTGTTATTGGTAGAGAACATGAGCAAGCCGGACCCCATCTTGAAAGCGTACTGAGTAATGGCAACGCATTAACAAAATGGCGGCGATTTGTTGCAATTAACGACTGAAACACAGCGAAAGTTATTTAAGAGACTAAGCGAACGGAGCCAGAGCTGGTAAAAACAAGACTTGCCTGGTACAGTTTAAAGCATTCATAAATAATTGGCCTGAAACAATAAAGTTGGTGCTTTACTGCCATTCGGTTCGGTTGCAGCTGCTGTGAGTAGCAAGTAGTCCCCTCTGCCCTCTCTCCAAGCCTTTCCTTCTCTTCTACTTGATTAAGGCAGCAATTTGCTTGTACTCAGCATGCATTGTGGTCCAAGTACTCGGTCAGTTTAACCGCATAAATCGTTTCGATCCTTTGCGTTTTTGCTTTTCAATTAATATCCCCCTGCCGAGCACACAATGCAAACCGAAATCGTTTGCCGGCCGGATTCTTCCCCAAACCCCACCTCCTCCCTATTGCCGGCATCTACACTCGCAAAGCCCACGGCCCATACTACGATATCCTGATTAGTCATCTAGAGGGTGCATCATCGTTACATCGTCGTTTTTGTTATTGTTTATTTGTTGCTATTGTTGCTTGCCATGATTCGTAATATCTCATTTCTTTACTCACTTCTCTTCTCTTCTCTTTGCAGAGTTATAACGAATTACTTTGTAGTTTCCTTAGCCATGGCTGATATAATGGTCGCTATTATGGCCATGACATTTAACTTTAGTGTGCAAGTAACTGGGCGGTAAGTACAACAACTACAATACTATTACAGCACAGACACACACACACACACTCGCAGACACAGAGAGAATCTCGCAATGAGACGGCAACAACAACAAAAGCCTGCACAGCTGCAGCTGCAACAGAAATTACAACTGCAACTGAACGAAAGACCAAACAAAATGCCAGTCGACTGCAAAAGGGTTGTTTGTGGCGGGGCGGGGGCGTTGCCAACAGCGCAGAGAGGGAGAGTTGGGGCAGAGAGAAGTGGGCGCTATGCAAGACGTAGGTGCGCCAACAAAGGCAGTGGCGCCGCACACAGGGTTCGTTCGTACAAAAAAACAGAGACGAAATCCTCAAAAAAAAAAGAAATAAAAAGCAACGTTTATTTATGCAGTTCTGCTTCTGTATCTGTGTGTATGTGTGTGTGTGTGTGAGTGTGTCTGTTACTGTGAGCTTGCGTGTAGCAAATGCAAATGCACAAAGTCATCTCTGGCTCTCGTGCCTGAGCCTCATGTGCGTACGCCTGTGTTCAAGTATTAAAATGTGCAGACAAAAACTACAAAAGAAAACTTAAAAACACGAACAGAAAACCGAATTTCACACAACGAATAGACAGATACACTTAGTGTGGTATTTTCAAATAGATATTGAGGGGTTTGGAAAATTAAGAAAATAAAGAAATGCCCAATAAAAGACTGGACTTATAGACTGACTAGTTGCAAGAAATATAATTATTTTTTTTTGAGAAAAAATCGCAAATTTGCTGACTACTTTCTCTGCAGAAAATAGCACAGAGAGAGCATACTTTTGAGGCACTTCTATGATATTTCGCCTGCCAGATAGATCACTTTCCGTTCCCGTTTCCGTTTCCGCTGCAAGCGCATGCCGATCTTAGTGTACCAAAGCGCCGCCATTTCTGGTGCTTTAAGGCATGCACAGTCGTTGCAAATGCAATTGAGTTGTGCTCGGAATTGAAATGCGCAAGTGTGCGCATACTTATGGACCAGAATGAGCGCGCACACACACACACACACACACATACTCGCACACAGAAGAACGCACACACTTTGCTATGTGGCACTGGGCACGAGTTGAGGACAAAAACCGTCAGAGTGTGACATGGTCACATCCTTCACACAGTTGTCGGTCTGCCTCGCTGTGTCTGTCTGTCCCGCTGTGTCTGACTACGTGTGTGTTGGTGTTTGTGTGGGTGTGCATGTGTGTGATGCCAAGTGTAGATAGCTGGCTCAGTTAATTATGCATGGGCGCCGCTTTAAGTCGCAGTTGCGGCCCACGGCTGAGTTTGGCTTAAAGCTCGAATTGAGATTTAAGATCGGTTTGAAGTGTTTGCAATGTCATCAGCAGGCAACAACGCGCCGCATAATGTGCAGACTTGCAGCCAGGTACAGGAACGGAACGGAACGGAACGAAATGGAATGAAACGCAAACTTCAAGCGCGCCACTTGGCCACAAGAGTTGCATATAAATTGGCATTGGCCGCAGTGAGTGAGCTGAAACTGAGCGCTCGTTACGCTTATAGACCCCATCGAGCTGTTGCCTGGGGTAGAATACCCAACCCCAATCCCTCGCACATCCCTTTCGCTTGGCCCTCTGCTACATTTGCTGGCGGCGGCCCTTAGCCCACTTGGCATTCATTAGCAATTTTACCTTCAGAGTCGCTAGTTGCATAATTGACACTGGCCCAGGGCGCCGTAGTCGGCGCCATCGTCGTGCTGGCACCTTTTCCATGGGCCAGCTTAAGCGCCAATTCATGACAGCAGCCGCAGCAGCAGCAGTAGCGACTGCCAACGGTAACAACTGCAAAATGAAGGCAAAGTAACAAAAAGTGCGAAGGAGACAGCGAGACAGCGAGCTGCTGCTGCTACTGAATAGTCAAAAAGTTTCCGAAACTGATGCCAAACTGGGTGCCCGATAATAAATTTTCCAACCCCCCGGCTAGCAAGGTAGAGAGCGGGTGTGGGAAAGAAAGAGCGGGTAATGCGAGCAGGAAGGCACGTTTCGGTAGCCGGTAGATGGGCAGCGACAAGAGCGCGAGTTTTAATGAGTTTTTCATGCAACCCGCTCAGTTTGTTGGCTCGTTGGGTTCGCCGCCTGAGGCTACAGTTCTTGCTCTTTCGCACGCACTCTCTCGCTCTCTCTCTCTCTCTATCTCTTTCTATCTCTTTCTCTCACTATCTCTCTTACTGACAGTGCATTAAAGCTTTTCATGGGCAATGTCACCTGGCAGCCGAAACTAAGTAAGATGAAATCGATAAACATATAAATCAGACGACGAGCATGAAGAGATAACGCGTTCGTGACAAATGAACTTGAGCACAAAAAACATGGCATACTTTTTAGGGCAGACAAGATAACAGGCGAAAACAGGACGAGTTGCACATCAACATCTTGTAAGATAGCATACTTATTGGGACAGACGAGCTCAGAGAAAAAGCAAAGCTTAATGTATCTTACTTATTGGGCAGAGGGAATAGGAAGCGAAAACAAGACAAGTTGTATGTAAACATCGTATAATATAGCATACTTATTGGGGTAACGAGTTTAGAGAATAACAGTCTAATAATGTAGACGTTTTGGGGCATTTGGGTTAAGGGACGAAAACAACTCTTATTTTAAAGACATCCTTCATGTAAACATTCCTAATAATATCGTTTCCCTTTCTGCAGCTGGAACTTTAGCCCTTTTCTGTGCGATCTGTGGAACAGCCTGGACGTGTACTTCTCAACAGCGAGCATACTGCATTTATGCTGCATATCGGTGGATAGGTAAATATGCCACGCACTCGAAAAGGCAATATTGAACGACTTTCGTTTCGAATCCATTCTCAATTCTCAGATATTATGCCATTGTTAAGCCGCTCAAGTATCCGATTAGCATGACGAAACGTGTAGTCGGCATTATGCTGCTTAATACATGGATATCGCCGGCGCTGCTCTCGTTCCTGCCCATTTTCATTGGCTGGTACACAACGGAGGAGCACACGCTGTTCGTTATGCAGCATCCGGAGCAATGCGCATTTGTGGTTAACAAATACTATGCCATCATATCGAGCTCAATTTCGTTCTGGATACCCTGCACCATTATGATATTCACCTATTTGGCCATCTTTCGTGAGGCCAATCGACAGGAGAAGCAACTGATGATGCGACATGGCAATGCCATGTTAATGCATCGTCCATCAATGCAGCCATCAGGTAAGAGAGCGAGAGAGAGAAAGAGCCAGCCGGATGTAGGGAGGCGCTCGTTTTGCAGTCGAGGGCGCAGTGAAAGTGTTGCTAAGCCTTCCGCATTTATCATGTTGTTCTCTCTCTGCCTTCCTATCTATCTCTATCAGGCGAGGCGCTGAGTGGTTCGGGCTCATCGAAAACGTTGACACTGCATGAGGTCGAGCAGGAGCACACGCCGACAAAGGACAAACATTTAATCAAAATGAAGCGGGAGCACAAGGCCGCCCGTACTTTGGGCATTATCATGGGCACCTTTATACTCTGCTGGCTGCCATTCTTTCTGTGGTAAGTGCGAATGTTTCGGTCTCGGTTTCGGTTTCGGTTGCAGCCATCCCGCTGTTACGAGGGGGCGCGACGGCGCGGGGCGCTTTGACATTGTCAAGTATAATTTATTTAATGTCTCGCATGCATAATTAAATATTACTCATACGACACGGCATGGCGCGCCCAAAATTACGAGACATGTATTTATGCGTATGTGCCGTGTTTAAAGACTGACACATTAATGCAAAAATCCTCTTTCTCTTCTGCTTCCTCTCTTTCCCTGCACAGGTACACGCTCTCCATGACCTGTGGACCTTGCCAGGTGCCCGACATAGTCGTTTCAATACTCTTCTGGATTGGTTACTTCAACTCGACGCTCAATCCATTGATTTATGCCTACTTTAATCGCGATTTCCGAGAGGCCTTCCGCAACACACTGCTCTGCCTGTTCTGCAACTGGTGGAAGGATCGGCATATGCCGCTCGATATCGATATACGACGCTCCAGCCTGCGCTACGATCAACGCGCCAAGAGCGTCTACTCGGAGAGTTATCTCAATTCGACCACACCCTCGCATCGCCGACAATCGCAGCTTGTCGATAATTTATAATATAGGGACGAGGCGTTGCTGACGCCCATTGCGCAGCAGCAGCAGCGTTTGGCAGCCGGTGGTGCAGGCGTTGGCGGACCCTGTGGCTCCGGCCTGACAGCGGGCAACAGTGGTAGCGGCGGCGGCGGTCAAGCCAAGCCAAGCTTGGGGAATCTGTCGTCAGCCGAAGATGTGCAGGAGATCCAAATCGAAATACCCATGGAGTACATTAACAAATGGAATAAGAACAACAATGCAGCCGCCGCAACAGCGTCCAGTCATGTGTGAAGCGACAACGATGATGTTGATGGCGATGACAACGACTCAATTCGCAGAACGGCAAAAAGTTGCGCGTCAATCGAATAAATGCAATTACAATTTTCCATTAATATTTCAATTTCGTTTTCTTCTTACAACCACCGAACCCGACCCCCTTCCCAATTCACTTTGGTTTTTCTGTAAATTAATATGCCGACTGCATTCGCATTGTACATATTTAAGTGCAGCACGTTACGCGGCACCGCAATCATCGACGCTCGTCGAGGCGTGCTGTTTATTTGTGCCGCCAGTGTACACAGTGCACTCTACTCTCGTTGACTTGTTGTCTGTTCTGCGTTTTCTCACTTTGTTGTTGTTTCTCTTTTGCATGCATAATATGCCTATCGTTATTATTTATTCCCATTGTAAATAGTTAAAGTTTTTCTCAGTTTTTTTTATGCACTTTTTCTGTTATAGTTCTTAAAATAATATTAAGCTCAGGTTGTAAAGCGAACAGACATTTCAAACACTCAACAACAACAAGAACAACTCATGCGGAGTCTTTGCAACCCCACATCATTCACAGGGCAATCAATACATTGAGCTAAACAGAACAAAGCGTAGAACTAGTCCTAAGTAACTGCTACTAAAACTACAACTAATAAACTAAACTTAAACTGTGCCAATTAACTAAGAAACGAGCGAGAAACCAAAAACAAAAATAAAATTAATAATGATGTTATAATGATATTGGCACGCCATTAAATTGAAATATATATATTATTATACTATATAGTCGAGTGTGGAGTATATAAAACTATTTGAACGACAATCGCATGTAATAAGAATGCTCAAAATAAGTATAAATAATAAATAAATCATAAAGAGAGAACAAATTTCATAGTTAAACCAAAAACCAAAAATAGCGTGTGTAAATCTCTAGAGAGTTATCGATAACAATAGAAAATGGCAGTCAAAATCAAAAGTTAAATTTAAATTTAGCGTTCAATTTAAATAACAAAATCGAAAAACGACAGAAAAAACCTCTTCCAATGCAAATCAACGTAAATCAATGTATATCGATAGTTCGCGGCAAACAATATCGATATGCCGCAAATTGCAACTCGGGCGCGTGTGCATGTGTGTGTGTGTGAAAGCGATTGCGTTGCAGTTCCTGGAATTAAGTTGACTGTGTAGCCCCGTCCGTGGGAAGGCTTGTGCACAGCTCACTAAGTCAGCAACTTGATTCCAGCAATTGCGGCCCAAGCTCAACGAGATACATAAACTGAAAAACGCAAATAATTCCATTTTCTAGTGCAAATTTGAATATGAATCAAATATCTGTTGAATCGAATCGAGTACACGAAAATGCGCGCTTTTGTTATTTAAATTTGAGTAAGAAGAGAAAAGAAACAAGCCAAGCTACAATCCGCCATTGTATTTAGTATTTATGCACACTATTATGATTATTATTATTATTATAACTACTTGTTGTTATGTTTTATTCGTGCATACAAAGAGAAAAGCAGCCTCTGATTGTGAAACATGAAACATGTAAATTATTCAGGAACTCAACTTTTCCTGTTGTTCTCCTTCCCCTCGCCGTAACGGAAATACGTAGTAAGAGCAAAAAACAAGAAAAACCAAAACCCAAAAATAAATGAATAAAAAATGCCAGGCAAACATAAATGTAATTTGTAATTGTAATCGAAGTTGTATAGGCCAAAACTCCTACCCCTATTCAAAGGAATCCATGTAAATGCATTGTGTACAATAGTTCTATGTTGTTTTCCTTTTAAGAACTTGAAAAAAGAATCGAAAGCCATCGAAAGATGCTGCGCAACAAAGAACAGCAAAGAAACTCCAAAGAACTTGTTATATTTTTGTATAAGGAAATAAGAATCTAAACTAATTTATATAAATACTTATATACGCATACGATCCAACGATGTTTATACCTAGTATATATGTATATGTTGTATATCTCATTATTGTATATTATATATGTGTATTTATGTACATATTATATGAGTGTGTTATTTATTTTGTCGGCTAACGTTTTTGTTCTACACATTTTTTGTTGTATGTATTTATATGTACCATATGTACATTGCTATCGGCGAGTTTTCTATGCACAAAGATGCGACATTTAGACTTAAGAAACTGTAACGAAAAGCAAATTCAAAAAAGAAAATCTTAAGCTTAAACGAGACGTTCAAATAAAATTGGAAAACAAAACAAAAGCAAACAAAACGTATATGCAAAAATAAAATGAAAATAAAAATTTGAAAATATACCTAAGCCCGAGTATTTTTATCGCACTGTCAGAAACTGTCCCTGGGAACTGATGATTAAGACGAAGTGCAAACAGAGCAAAAGAGAAGGAGAAAGAGACAGGTGGAAGTCGTCGCAAAGTACATTAACAGAGCATTATCAGCACAAAAGTAAAGCTGATTACTGCCGGCGACAGTTGTAAACTTGTAAATACACATTCACATAACTGTAGCTGGGGCACGACCTTCCGTTGATAAATTACAAATTTTCACATCAGCCTGGCGGGGTAACAAAGGCAACGTCGCGCGCACACACCGCGTATGAGTGATTTTTATTTGGCAGATAATTTAACCGGCGTCATGGCGATGATAGCACTTTCTCTTCCGCTCTCTCTCTCTCTCTCTCTCTCTCTCTCTCTCTCTCTGTATCACACTCCTCACTTTGGCAAAGTAATTTGTCATATTACTGTGTCGCCAATAAGCAAAAAAGTTCCGTCTGAAGGCACAGGCAACGCGGCGTATGCGCAATACGTATACGCAGCACTTAACAGCAGTGTTAATACCTTAAATAAGGCAGCGATGCCGCTACGGTTCTCGAGCAATTTGATAGGGCGTTATAAATGAAATTTACTTGCCCAAACAGGTAAGACAGGCGAGAACTCACCCCGGAAAGTTGCCCCGGCCAACATGCAAGTGTCAACTGCGCAAAGTTTTCTTGGCATTTTAAAAACTCATAAAACAAAATGCCCTAGTCGAGTGTGCGTCTCTTTTTTTTTGTTTATTGGAAAATGCCGACAACAATTTGAAATTGTGCGTATGTGTGTGTGTGTGCTTTAACTTGGATATTTCCACACGAAATATGCGCAGCTTGCTCACCAGAAATTTTCGCGTAGCGCGTGAATTAAGTCTAAATATATTTGCCTAGAAATTATATTAATTTCGAGCATCGGCTATGGTGCGAAACTTTTTTATACATCCATCAATTTAATAATAATTTCAGCGTGTTCAACATTCTAGAGAGTGCGCACACAGACCATACCCCACCCACACGGCCGCACACTGGTTCCACGCAAAACGAGAATGAGTGAAAAAAATATTGCATGAAAAAAACATGTGTTTTTTCTGCCTCTCTTTCTTGTTTTCTCTTTTTCCCTTACGAACTATACTCGAAGTGTGTGCAACATTTTATCGGAAATTCATATGATTTTCTTAGTTGTTGCTGCACGTACATTTCCGACCGACTGTGCAACATCATTATCATCTTCATCGTCATCTGTGAGTCCCACACAAATATGCGCATAATAAATACAACTCCGAATCAAAGTTCATTCATCACAGTCGAAATGAAATCATTGCACGCTCGACTACTGCCACTTGACATTCCGCAGGAGTCAAAGTCGCCTCGAGGCCAAACGACGACGACGATGGCGACGAGGTCTCTAGGTGTTTGATGTTTGGTTCTAGGTGCACTCCGCCCATAATGACGCTGGTGATCCATAATATCAGAGCAGCCAATCAACGCCCATCGCTCATAAGATGCGCCAATTTGGCCATGTCAAGTGACAGTGACAACGACACGTTGGTGTCAAGAGCTGAGCGCCATTTCAGATGTCTCAGCAGTTGTGACTTGTATACCCTGTAGTCGTCAATTATGGGGAGCGGGCTATGCTAGGTGGAGGGTCCAGGGAAATGGAACAAGCTAAACTGGTGCCAATTGACAAAAATGTGTCAAGGTGCTTCAAATCAAAATCAAATCATTTTTAAATATATTAAATATATCTGCGTAGGTGCTTCAAATTAAAATCAAATCATTTTTAAATATATCAAAAATATAGACAGTTATTATACTTAAACATTGGTGGTATATTTTCTTTTATTATTTCTTAATTTTATTGATTTATCAGCTATAAATTCTAAAAATTTCATAGGGAGTGTTTATATGCCGGCAAGATATCAAATTAATATTATTATATCATTTGATGTAAAGAAAATATCGGCATAGACACTTCTTAAATATTTAAAGGCAACTTATACAATAAAAATAAGGTGATGAAAATTTCCGAGTGATTTCATAAAAAAAATTCCAGCTATCGCAAATAAATTATTTCTATTTTTAGAAACTAAAATCTGCTCTGTTCTCTCTGCAGATACGAATTTTTATTAACTGTTCTAAACTAATTTCAGCATATTTAAATTGAAAATAAAAACGAAATACTCATCTCTAAATATGTTTCTTATAAATGTCATATCTGCAAGTCCTGCACTTTCCACACAACCTAAGCTTATTTGGTTTTATTTGTTGTCCTGAGCTCATGTTAAATTCAAATTTAAATGCACAGGGCACGTCAAATAGATCTGCAGATTTTCAATTTGTGAGCTGGTCGCATACTCCCAACTGTCACAGACAAGCACGCGCTCTCACACATACTCAAACACACACATACACACACACAGAGTGAGCGACTCGAGCGCGACAATCGACAAATCAAATTCTCAGCCGTTATTTTTTATGAAATTTTAATAACTTTCACATGCAAAGCGCACACTCCCACGACGCTACCCCTCCCACTTCCCCAGCTGAGTGGAGGTGGCAGCGGGAACAGAACATGGCTACGGCATGTTGCCAACATGACTTGATACTGCCAAATGTTGTTCCTTTTGTTGCTGTTGTTGATTCTAATGTTGTTATACCACGCCTGCGCCCCCGCCCCTTTGTTGTTGCTTGTGTCTGCATTGCGCGACACGAAACACGCACAACCGCACACACACACGCACACACACGTAACAGGGAGCTGGCAGCAGGGAGTAATAACAAATCTTTTTTAGATTTGCGCACGCATTTCGGGCATCCCATCAAAATATTGTTATTACAAATGCAAATATTGACGCTCTGCATGCAGGCAGGGCAAGCAGCGTGAGAGAAAGAGAGAGAGAGAGAGGAAAGAGAGAGAGGCAAGGTAGCGTCGCGCTTGCTTCAGTGTTGCCTTCGGGGCAGCACTTGGCGTCTTGATTATGCGCCACACTCGATTGTGGCAGTGTCGACTCGAGGGACAAATGCTGCATGCTGTGGTCGTAAGTTTCCCAACAGTTTTTCCTACTTTTTTCACTTTCTACTACGCTTTTTCCCACACTTTTTGCCCGCAGCTACGCTCACGTGCAACTCTGCGCGCCATTTTTGAATTTCGCCTTGCGCGCCACGGAAACAATGCGCAGACGCGCTCTCGCTCTCTTTATCTCGCTCGCCAATTCGCCGCAACTAGTGTGTGTTTCTTGCCGGCAACGGCGACTTGGCAGGCTGCCCAAACGTTTCAGTTGCTGTTCAGTTCCCGGCAAGAGCAGATGCCACCGCAGCCGGGCACAAATTGTGTTGCAATTGAAACATCAACAAAATCAGCAGCAGCAGCAACAACAATAACAATAGCAACAATAGCAACTGTTACAACTCTAATAACAATTGAAAGCTGTGACCACTTGTCACACACATGGGGCAAGCTTAAGTGGTAGCGACAGTTGCCGGCAACGTCCAACTCAAGTGCCACTCCAGCATAGCATAGGCAAGCGGAGTGAGGCGGGGGGCAGCAAGCCGTGGTAAGGACATCGCCATCCAGACGTGCGTGTTTCGATTTTGGCTTTGGCCGCGCGCTAAACAAAAACCGATACAAAGGCAAAGTCTACGTGAATTGTATCCGCATTGAAGTAGTCTGTGTGTGCGAGTGAGTGTGTGTCTCCGTGTGTGTGTGTGTATTTGTGTGTGTGCCTCGTACTGTGCGTGCTTGTGCCTGTTTCTCGTGCGGCGCCGTGTACGTGTTTACGTTTCGCACTGGTCGAGAAAAGAAAAAAACAACGTGCCGCGTCCAGACGTAAAAAATCAAAAATAAAAAAAAATGTGAATCGATTCGCAAATGCCCATAAAAATAACTTGGAAAACTTCAGCCTAATGACAAATTAAATTGTCGAGAAATGAGAGAAACAAAAACAATACGAACATCCAAAACATAAAAACCGAACAAATTGCACAGCGCGTGCAGGAAGTTTTCGGCCTAAAAAGATAGCATTAATCGCAACAAAAAACAACTGTAATAAACAGCGATAAAAGCAACAGTCAAACAAGCAAGAAAAGTTTCACTTTTGGGTTACTGCAAACCGCCCACAGGCACACACCACGCCTCCACGCGCCGACACGCGACGCGACTGCATAGCAAAACGCAAATCAAGAAGGACAATGCGAACGTTGCGACTTTCACGCTCATCCATCGCCATCGTCGAAGTCGTCGCCTACTCCACCTCCGTCACCTGCTCCAGGCTGAGGCACTAGTTCCAGCTACGTTCGCCCGCAACAAGCGTCGTTAGACAAGTAAGCAAACAATAAAACTTTCGTCCTTTCTTCCCGCTTGCAGACAGCAAAAAGAGCGCATTCCTCCGCCTCCTTTACTTGATGGTTACGTAAATTGGCACTAGAAACACAGCCAGTTGGCCTCAACTCACAGATGGGTTGGGCAGTTGAACTGGTTTCGTTGGAGGTTTCCATTTAATAAAGTTTAAAGCGTTAGTGGTCGAGACATTTTTAATATGCTGCCAATGAACGACAACGACAATGTCGCGCGAGCCAGTTTGGCCTACGGCATGCAGAAGGTCCTTGAAAGTGGCACAGTGGGGCGCAATGTGGCAAACAGGTGGCAAAAATGTTGAAAGTACTTTTTTCAAATGTTGCTACAAATTTAGCAGTTAACTAAAGCTTAAAGTAAATTATAAATACAATCAAAAAAGATGAATTCTCAATCATAAATTAATCTCAAAGCAAATTGAGAAACTCTGTCTAAAAATACCAAGTATTTAAGGCTTAAAAAAATGATTTAAAATTTTTTAGTTGCGTTTTTTTACAACAAATTTATTCAAATCTAATAAAACACTCGATACGATGAGAACTAACATAGGTACATTAAAAATAACATGCAAAATAATCAATCAATTTGTCAAAATATTTGCAATTTTTGCTTTTTTTATTGTACAGCAACTATTAATAGTTGATGCTTTATACAGAGATTTTCCAAAAGACAGGAAGCAAGAGGCTGCTGAAAAATGTTAACAATGTTTTTAAAATACGTAAAATTATCTTGTTTCGTTCCATATTCTGGCAATTGAAATATTCCAAAATTCTATGTTTTGTAGAAAATTTACAGATTTCAAAATAGTTTCGATTCGTGCTTAATGCATGTGCCATGTCATGTTTTGCAAATTTTCAAATTTATTGAAGCGCGAAAAATGTTTCCGTTCCGATTGGCAGCACTTTAAATTTCCACAAGCCCCAAAATTAAATTAATATGATTTTAATTGAGCTGTTGCAATGTTCTATGTACTATAGACCACTGTGCACGCTCGACTGGACCCACTTTAAGGCTGCTCGGGAGGTGCCTGCTTGGGCCTTGATGCCAATTGCCACTCGACTCTCGCTACAGCCCAGCTACAGTCTCCTCTCTTCAAGCTCGACTCTTCAGTTGGGGCACTCTTCAGGCTGCCTTCCTTCTCTCTCTCTCTACCACTTAACCACAGCCTGTTGCCAAGTCTACTGACATTTGCTGTTAGTCTGCAATTTTTTCAGCCATGTTTTTTTCGCTGTCTAGGTGTGTGTTTTTTTAATAGAGTAGCCTACCGCCTTGCGTAGTTGGGCAATCGATTTTATTAGCATAGGACCTTAGGGCTGATTTTGCACCTACATAGCTTTGATTGCTTTATTTGTCGAGCTGCTTTTCGAATCAAATTTAGCAGCAGACCGGTACAGACCGAGACAGAAAGACAGAACATGCAGCAACATGCAGCATATCTACTTGACATTCATGGAAAGTCTGTCACGGGTAATGCAAAGTTTTCTGCATAAATTGTAAAAACTACATGGCCAACTAAAAGGCAGACACGCACTCCCAACCACACTCACCCATCCACACACACAACAGACAGGCACGCACACCCGCAGACAAATTGAAACTTTTTGAGCTACGTTTGTGCAAAGTTTTGTATCTGTGAGATACACGCTCTGTGCTGCTGCGGCTGCTGCTGTTGGCTTAGCCAGTTTCAACTGTCAATGTTTTATCGGTCCAACAATAGATCACAATGCTTCATATATATTATAATATACTTTCGTATAATAATTCAGTTAATGCCTGCGCTAATGCCAAGCTCAATTGTAGCAAATATTTGCGCATAAATGTTTCAAATGTAAATGGCATTATTCATTCTAACGATATTTCATGGCGGGGTCCCTCCCTAACACGGAGAAACCCTGCAGCGTCTCGAATGTCTTTCGATAAATGGCTGGATAAATGATAAATAGAATAAATGCCTGTAGGCATTTTTGGTTGCCATTCTTACAGCTGGCGCTGTCTGTGTTTGTGTCTTTGTCTGTACGATTGTCTGTCTGTCTCAGTCTCACTGTGTGTGTGTGTGAGGGTATTTCAGGATTTAACTGTAAGCTTATCAGATTCATTGCCGGCATAATGACGCGATGTTGCTGTTGAATCTGTGAAAATTGCTTCGTTGAGATTGCAAATTTAATTAAAGAAATTGTCCTGGATACGATAATGAAATAAACCCCAAGCAAAGAGTTTATTAAGTTGATTAAATTTGCAAACAAAATATACGGAATCAACTTCCCAATTATAAACGAAAATTTAATATTAAAATTCTCTTAGAAATCAATACGCATTCGCTTGCATTTGCCAGAATAATAAACACAGTAGCAAAGTGTGTATAATATAATCAAAATCCATACAAAATTGCTAGTCGATGTCTAAATTTATATTCAAATTTCCCCATTAAACAGCAATAAAGCAATTGGAGTACAAATAAATATTGATATAACATTTTATAGTTCGATAATTGCATTAACTGTGCCATCAAGGACAAAAATTTATGGCTAAAAATATGGTCAAAAAGCATGATCAACCAGCAGGAGAGAAACAGTAAACATCCATTAGTTTATTCATAAATAAAACAAGAAAACAATAATAAGAAACAAAACGAAACAAAAACGAATCCGGAAATGTGCCTACAAAAACATTTAAATCAGTTTTTGCATTTTCCGTAAGCACTCAAACGTAAAGGGAAACTGGCATTTTCCCCTCGATATTATTAGCCACTAAATACCTCGCAAAAGTTGCAAATTATTAATACAGTAAGAGTGAGAGAGAGAGAGCGTGCGCGCGAGAGGAGTGTAGCATGTTGGGTAAACAAAGCGAGTCGAGGTTCTCATTAATATGACTTCCGCTGGCGTCGCCATTGTCGACTCAGGCCGGCACCGTGTTTATGTCATTAAGTGGCGCTCGAGCTTTCTACTTATTCTTCTTCGTCTTCTTCATCCTTTCCTTGTCAATGACTTGAAATTGACTCAGACACTCAGACTAAAACAAACAACGAAATGAACGGCAAAGTATTTCTTGGTAAATGCGACCATAAATACTCGAGAAAAGCGATTTTCGCTGAACAGATTGAAGTACGCATATCTTAAATAGCTAAATTAAGCTTTGCTTTTTTGAATGTTTCCAAATTATAAAGACATTTAACATGACTTTTAGGGCAGCAAACGAAATCAATGAAAACTGTGTTGAAAATCTTGAAAAAAAGAAATAAATACTATAAAACTATGGATATTACTGTTTGTCATGCGATTCTTGTGTAGAACTTAGTATTTATCTTAAAAATCACGTTTCAAAGACATGAAAAATAAGAAAAACTAAAAAGTTACACGATTCCAATACGATTTTACTCCAAAAACTATTCCGTATATTTTGAGTAACTGTTATAGGGCAGCACTAAAAACTAGCAAAGAGCTTAAAATACTTCTTTGCCGCTAAATTTTTTTGCCATGTCCATGCGCAAGTTGGAGTAACTGCTCTGACAGCCCTCGTTGAGGTGACAGTGTCGGAATGAGTGCCCGTACCGTACTTATGTTTGCTCTGCACTCGCACCGCCTCATCATTCTCTGCTGCTGCTGCTGCTGCTGTTTCTGGTCCAAACCTTAGCCTGCAACTTTGAAATTGCCATTGAGCTATCCTTTTGTGTAGCTGCTCCTGCAAGAGATGTCCGCAGCATGTTTCCCCTTCGCACACACACTCGCTTTGCCGTTTTTTTTGTAGGATTTACTTTCGTTTTTGTGTTGTGTCAGGCATATGTAAGCTCTCCCTCTCTATCTCTCTCTCTCTCTCTCTCTCTGTCTCACTCTCTCTCTCCCTCTTTCTCTACTGGTCTATGATAGAGTCGCTCTGTTTGCCTTTGTCCTTTCGTTGGCCCCTAGGCCTGCCTTGTCGGCCTAGGCCATTGTCTCTTCCTCGCTCGCCCGTTTTTTCTCGTTTCGGTTTTCATTCGTTTTATATTTCCTGCTTGGTTTTCTTTTTTCTACCACTCCACACATGCATTATTTATGCCATTATCGATTTTGTGTACGCATTTCAAAGGCGGCAACTCTATTGCACGCCTACCCCGTGCCCAATCTACTCAATGTTTCCAAAAACAAAAACCAACACGAAATTTCGCCACACGAAAATTAAATCATTCTTCAGTCAAATTTACAGCGAACTTCACGAGGCTCATCAACTTTCGCTTTGAGCTTGGCAATTTGTCTTGCCTCAACAGCGAAGAAAAATAAGAGCAAAGTGTGTAGGGGCGGCTGACAGAAAGGGGGAGAGCAGAGGGAATATGAAAAAATTGCTTACATTTACGACTTTTTTCCACTCTCTCTCTTGGCGCTCCACGCAGCGTATACACAATGCGAACTTAACGAAGACCGCAATGTGGTCAACTAAGCGACTTGGACTTCGACTCCGTCCTCAACTTCATCTCCCTCTTGCTCTGCCTCTCTCTCTCTCTCTCTCTCTGTCTTGTTGGCTGTGTTGACTTTTGGCCTGATTTTAATTTTGACTTTTTAACAAAGTTAACCAAATGCTTCGAATTGAATTTTGGGCACAATGTCCAATGTTCGAGAAAAATGGTCAACCAACCGTTGCTCCTAAATACACACCGCATACCTCTTACCCCTCTTGCTCACTCCCCCATCCCTCCGACGTTTATTTACACTGCTAAGGCTAAAATTAAATTTTAAGCTGTTGATTTGCATTTTTTGGATCCGCTCATGCGTCTTGCTGTTTATTGAACCCTGATTAGATGCGAAAGCAGATAGCAAGAACTGAAGTGAAGCCTCATTAGGACACAGCCAGGTCGCGAAGGTCACGAAAAGAAGCTTCTAATTAAGCAGCTTACACACTCATACACGCACACACACATACACAAAAATTAAAAATGTATACATTTTTCATTTCTCAGTCCATATATTCGTCCACATGCATATAGCGGCAGTAGGCGGGAAACTCATAAAAAAAAAGGCTAAAAAAAGAAACTCAAACAATGCGGCGCGTGTTTTGACTTGTGTCGTTAATTTTCGTAGCTTTTTTACTTGTTTTTCAAAAATCTGTTGAATACACGCAATATTTCACTCTCTACATCTCTGCTTCTGCTTCTTCGCTGGCTTCTTGTATGGCCTTTAATGAAATTAGTCGGAGCACCGTTTCGCGGGTAGCTGCCACATCAGTCAGCATTAGGTCGAGGTCGAGACGAGGCCCGAAATGAAATTAGCCGCCATCGACAAAAACCATAATCAAATTTTCTTTTTTTTTTCTTACGTTTTTCGCTCTCTGATTTAGATGGAAAATGTATGGCAGCCAATGCAGGGTATATAGATAAGGAGGGAGGGGGAAGGAGCGTTGGCTCCTTGCTCGACTGACGCCTTTTCCTGGCGCTTGCTTAATTTTCGCGACAAAGTAATTTTAAATGAACGCGCAACTTCTGCTCCAGCTACAAGCAGCACAAGCAGTGACAGCAGTGACAGCAGTGACAGCGGCAACAGCGCGGGGAGAAGGAAGGGTGTAGAAGGGTCTAGTTGAAAGAAGAGTACACAGTGAAATGGGCTCAAGAATTGCGCTGGGGAAAACCAATTTGCAAACAAGTCAACAATGGCAGTCGCGGCACGGCAAAGTGCGCGCGTAGGTAATAAGCCAAAGTGCAGCCCGAGGTACACGCTCGCACACACACACACAAACACAGCACACACAAACACAGACAAGTATATAAATTATACATAGTATACTTGTCATCCCCACGAGCGTACTCAGTTTAAAGTAAACAATATAAACTACTTCCACGCTTCACTATTGATTGGCAACACTCGAAACGACCTTGATGACATAATCGACTTACCTAACCTCCCAAAAAAAAAAAAAAAAACAGCTCACCTGTTGCTCGTTTGATGCTGCTGCACACACACATAAGTCAATTAAGCCATCCCTTCGAACCTTGAGCTCTCAATGAAATCAAAGCAATTTGACTAAGCAACAAATTGAACACTTTGATTCGCATTCGTAATTGGGAAATGCATAAAATGCAAAGCTTGAGGAGCAAAATTGCATTTTCCAAATGAATCGAATTCATTTGCTTAATGCTTCAAGTGGAAATCATTGCTCTGGGTTTTGTTTTTGTTATTAAAGAGGAGAAGCTGTATTGGACAACGATTAAGTCTCAATTTATTCACAACTTTGTGAGATCTTTATGGAGATTCAATTATTCTGCATTATACAGGGTATTATTATTGATCTACCATCAAACTTAGAGAATTATATATTTAATCATATTCTGCGCTGATTAAAAGTATACAAAATTAATTAATCAAATTGCAAGGCAAGAAAATCAAGTTTAGGCACGTTTTTAATCGCAAAATATAGCATACTTTACAGCGTACTGCTTTGAGGTACATACACCTACCGTAACCGCTTTTAACCCAACAGTGAGAGCGAGACAGCAGTATATAAGGCGAGACAGCAATGCAATCACGCACACACAGTGTTGGTTAATTGCCCCACAAAAAATACGTGCAGTGTGTAAAACACTCGAGTTGAAAGCAAGTGCTTAAATATAACGTATACGCAACACCATAGGGCAACATACAACCTGAATTACTTATTTATATAGCTTTACCGGGCACGTGCAGAGTGTACAATAGTCGAGTTTGAGGCGCACACTCAAATATTACGTATACGCAACACCACAAAGACGCGTATAATTTGTATTTATAAATAAATTAAAGCAAATATTTTGCAAGTACTTTTTATCCGTTTGTCAATGTTTGCTTATCATTTTGATGGGCACAATTGTTGTTATTTTTGTTGTTGCAACACGCAGTCCGCCACACTTGGCTTTAATTGAGAAACAACACGCAGCGCATTAACGAGCTGCTGTCTCACTCGCTCGCTCGCTAGCTCCCTCTATCTCGCTCTGCCTGTTTGCTGCCCCAGATTGCTCGTAAGCTACGAGTCTGAATCCTTGCGCACACTTGGGCGCATTGCTTGTTGCTGCTGATGTTGCCTGCTTCGCTTGCCGCTTGTTGTTATTGCCACAATTGTTTGCACAAATCGTTAAAACGTTAATCAAACAGTAAAGAGCACAAATGATGCGCCCGTGGCGGCTTCTGGTGCTGCTGCCGATGTTGCCACCTGCTGTGGCAAACAAAGCGAACACCTGAGCTGGCCTGACATGTTGTGTGCCCTGCCGGTTAACTCAAGTCGACGGGCAAACAGAGCGGCAACCACAACAACAACAATGGAGGCAGCAACGAGAGGACGATTGGCAGCGACATGTGTCGCAACGTTTTTTGTGGCCAGCGCTTTTTGTTTTGCCTTTTCCATTCACAGTTTTACGCGCTTTGTTCACGCGGATTAGAGAGACGGCCAGAGCAGCAGCAAAAGGAGTCGGGCATGGAAGTAGCGGGAACGGGGGACGATGTCTGTCTGCCCGACATGCAAAGTCACTCAATTGATTTTCAGCAAACCTTCTTCTGCAGTGGCTCGTGACGCGCGCGTCCAGACAAGGAAACGAAGCGAGCTCAGACAGGGCGCATTGATGCCCCAAACCCGAGCTCGGTGCAACTAATGACATTGCTCGGCCACAGCGGGCTGTGGTCTACACTGTCGACGACCTTCGCAGCGGCCACGTGGACACAAACTCACACACACACACAGAGAGAGAGAGCGACACACATACAGACACAGAGCAATGCACAATGCGAGACACTTGGCGCGCACGTTGGGGTGCACTTGAAACGTATCAAGGACGCCAATCGTTGCGCCCAGCACACGCATTACAGCACTGCATGTGTGTGTGTTGTGAGTGTGAGTGTGTGTGTGTGTGTAGCCCACAGCTCATAAATATAAATCAGCTGTTGTCCATGATTCATTGAGTAAAACGATGCAGTGCAAAACAATTCCAGGCAATGCCACAAACGCGCTCTCCCTCTATCTCTCTGTATCTGTATCCATCTCGCTCCCACCTACTCACATGCTCGCTTCGCTTTCGCTGCTCACTTGCTAGCCAGTTGTTGTAGTATGCGTGAAATTCATTGTTGGCCCTGCCTGCTAGTGAAAACTTTTCATTTCCATGAATGTCGCCATCGGCAAATGCCGCCATTGCCACCGACTACCTTGGCAGAGTGCCAGGCATTGTTCAATGTCCTTACAATTTGTTGCATTACAACGCGACGAACAAAGCACACGCCTGGATGTTCCCGCGTCGAGTTTCAAGAGAATTATGTTAAATTTTGTTGGAAAGCGCGTTCTCTAAAGTTGTGCTATAACAGTTGCGATTAGCTTGAGTTTGTGCAAAAATATGTGAGTGAACTATTGACAGCAAGTCGTTTCATTTAAGATATAAATGTACATATATGATATATTATAAAGCTCTTCAATAAAGACAAATAATCATTTATACTTTGTACATTTTTTTAAATGTTTTTGAATATTTTCATTATATTTTAAAACCTGTAGTAAGGCATGCCTTTGCAATTCGCATACAGTTTTTGCTAAGCTTCTATAAGCTTCCCCATACTCTTCACATTTATCCTTACCCCAGTTTGCCTGCCAATAATGCTAAAACTAAAACAATATCATATTGTCAACTTGCTTCCCTTTGACAACACAAATTTTCCGTTTTAAATTAGCGAAATTGCGCGGAAATTAATTTGAGAGACAACGCCAGTTGCCTTTGGCCCAGTTCTGCAAAATAATTGTGAAACTAACTGAGCGCGCTCAGTGTCGAGTGAAAGTTTCGTGTCGCTGTTAAATATGGCCAGCAAAAGAGCACAACACACACAGAGAGAGAGAGAGAGAAACAGAGAGAGAGAAAGAGAGAGAGAGAAACACAGAGAGAGAGAGAGCGAGAGAGAGAGAGGGCGTCCGAGAGGGTAGGTGTGAGCGAGCAAGAGGTCGAGCAAAAGAGCCCGCCAAATGGCCGGGTACAAGCGAAAAGGACATTACGGCGCACTTGCGAGCCAATTAAAGGTCGTTTCGCTGACCCACATAAATAATGCATAAGCCTTAATCAACGACAGACTGCGTTGGCAGCGAAAGGCCTCAGAACCATGCTATAAAAGGAAAGGAATGAAGATACTTGTCTACATTTTTGATAATCTCTGGCTTCTCGCTGCATCTGTCTCTCTCTTTCTCTCTCACTCTATCGCACACAGTCTAGATCCGCTCAAGTGTCAAGGCAGGGGCAGACGATTAAATTAGAATACGTGTACAGGCTGGGTATGAGCTTGTGCTTGGGCCTCCTCTTGATTTCAGTCTACAGCTAACGACCTGCCATTAGGTTTGATTTGTTCAGTGTACTCGGAAAGGGCAACAACACGTGACTTGCTGTCTCCGAGTCCCTTTTTCTGGCCAGGACACTCGTAATTACATTCATTCACTTCATAATTCCAACAATAATTG
The DNA here is from genome assembly GCA_018151445.1 of Zaprionus inermis. NCBI lineage: Eukaryota > Metazoa > Arthropoda > Insecta > Diptera > Drosophilidae > Zaprionus > Zaprionus inermis. The sequence goes on along the minus strand of JAECXD010000640.1, from coordinate 540,813 downwards.
CTCAAAATCTGACAATATGTACACTCGGGGCCATGTGAATGGTGCTGGCCAAGTGGGAATTGGTCTCAGCCTTGACGTTGGCTGCTTAACGCTTCGCTGCGCTCACATAAAGTGCTCTTAAGTGTGTGGGTGTGTGTGTGGGTCGCTCGACCAAATGGCTTGTGCGTACGTGAAGGTCCCCGGTATTATCTACGAAATAACCATTAATTCGGCTTAGTTAAACTTAACGGCATTATTGAATAAGCAGAAATTTTTTAATTTACTTTGAAATATTGCCAAAGTTTTGTGTGCAACTGGCTGAAATCATGGCTTGACTTCTGTCATTAATTGTAGTGTCAGCAAGCTGAGAAAGAGCCAGAGACGGACTGGCTGTGAGCTGCGGGTTGCCTTGACGAACGTGCGGCTTCACTTTCGGAGAACAAATCTAATTGCTTTCTTTAAAAACTACCACAAGTTCATTGTGAGCTCGCGTCATTAAGGCATGGCGTTCGTCTTGTAGTTGCTTTCCGCTTTCCCGGCTTCTGTCTTGCTTGTTGTTCTTTGGGTTTACTTTGCTAAGGCCACGCAAATTAATTAAAAGCAATTTACGCGTCACGCACATGTTTCAACGCCACGTGGCGTATACGCGATGCTATTATTATTTTCATTTTTTCTTTGCATCACATCAAACTGCTGCTGCAGTGCCGCTATGTGTGTGTTGCTCGCTCTCTTTTTTTTATTTCTTTTAATTAGCGCGGGCCGTTTGGATGCCTGCGCATAGCGCGTGCGAATACGAATGCCACAAGAACCGCACGAAAACTTTTCGTAGCATACTTTTTTGCGCCGCTTGCTAAATATTTTTTGAAAAGCATTTTATGCTAATGTTTTTTCTGTTGCTTTACACATTCAAATGTTAAGCATATATGTATGAGCATTAAGCAGCGCAGCAGAAACAAGCGGGCGGGGTGGCGGAGGAGCTGATGGAGGACGGCAGTAATAAAGCGCGCTGTGGGAAAGTAAATGGGCATGCACGGTTTGAATTTTGTTGGTCGACAATTTTGCGGTGCCCTTCAAAATTTAAAACCAAACAAACAGACAGACAAACATACACCCGAGCCGACTATGTATGAGTGTGTGTGACTGTGAGTGTGTGTGTGCGTGTGTGTGCGTGTGTGTGCGTGTGTGTGCGTGTGTGCGCGTGGCGAGCGTGGTATATGGTAAAAATAAAATAAATTTGGTCAGCGCATGCAAATTTTTGGCGCTACTCTCAGGGTCGGACGACAGACATTGTTGCTCGAGCCGTTGCCGCTGCTGCTGTTGCCAACGCCACAAAATTGAAGTCATGTAGAGCAAAAGTTTTGGTAACAACAAATCAATAAAACTTCCATCAAATCGTAGTTGGTGCTGCAAAACTAGCCACGCCAGCGCTTTGGGTGAAGAAAAACTTTGCTTTATGACAATCAAATCGAGAATTGAAGCCGCAGAAAAGGTTCGCCCGGATATCTTTTACACATTAGCGTATAATGCCATAGATAGAGATTTTCCCTCTTTTGCTAATTCACTTGCAAAGTATCTATCTTTCTATCTACCAAACTCGCTGCCTCTAACTGTATGTAATTATCTCTGTATTTCCTCTAGCAGTATATCTTTATATCTAGGTTTCTCTCTCTCTTGCTCTGGCTCTGCTATTTACTCTATGCATTTAGGTATCTTTATCTACATATCCATCTCTTTCAATAGCCTTCTACATCATTTACTCATTCCATCTTAATTTTTTTCCCTAACGCACTCGCTAGCTTCATTTATCTTACTGCCTCTCACTATCAAACTCCCTGCCAGCACTTTTCTAGCCACATCTCACTCCCTCTCACCCTCCCACTCACACTTGCTTCATGTTTCTTCATATTTCTGTCTACTTTGCGCTTTTGTTTGTACTTGAGATTCTTGGGTCTGTCTCAGCTTTAACTTGTATTTTTTCGCGCGTTGTTTTTCGCTTTTGACTTGCGCCTAATTTGCGCAAATAGCTCGCGAAACAGTTCATTTAACTTCAATGGCCTGGCAATTGCACTCTAATGTTTTGTAAATTGGTTCATTAGCTCAAAAAAGCTGAAGAAGAAGATGATGAGCAGTGAGATTCGTCCGATTATTGCGTGCAATTAGTTGGCCATTTATAAATTGACACACCGATTGACAGTTTGCTAACTTAGTTTGCCACACTGCCGCTGTCATGCTGCTGGCCCGAAACCTGTTTGCCACGCCCACACAAGCGAAAAACATACATTTAACGCCCACTCACTCAATCTCACACACACTCTCGCTGTCTCTGGCACTCCCATTCCCTCTCTCTCTGGTGTAATTAAAAGTCACAAAATGGCCACAGCGCTGGCAACGAGTCGCTTAGTTTATTTGCAACAGAGCAGCCTCATAATTACGACATAATTGCCATGCATCAGTGCCAGCAGCAGCAACAACAACAATAATGGGTGCCACAACAAGGAGGGAGGGGTAGGAAAAACAAAGAAATCTAATTGCCAGCACTTTTCATGTCCATGCTGCCCGTGGCCCGACGATCTGCCACGTGCGGAGCTGTCTCTGATTTTATATAATTATTTCAAATATTTGACACGCAATCGAATTACGCATACGACGCGTTGACTGGCCAAATTGCACTTGACACTAAAAATAACAACATCATGTCGATTGAGCAACACCATTGTGTCTCTGTGTGTGTACGAGTGTGTGTGTCTGTCCATCGAGTAATCAAATGGCTGGGCCACTTACCTATAAATAATGCCAGTGCCAGTTTATTGTTGATGGACAGCGAATGGCGAAGTTCAATGTTATAGCACGGCCCACGTGGCTAACATATACGATGTGTTCGCCCGTCTGTGTGTCTTTGTGTGCTTGACATTAGCCCAGCCCACCACAGCAACAGCAACAACGAGGACATTTAAGAGGCAGTGGCCTACAATGAGCCATTGTCACGCAGTCCTCGAAGCCCAATATAACCTTCGGGCATAAGGATATTTTCCTGCATAGCTTGTTGTTTTTTCTATTTTCAAAATTTCATTCAAGAAATGTTCATTTTAAGCCGTGATTAAATTTGACATTTGACAGAACGACAGGCATGACAGGCACGAAATTGTGAAAGCGAACCTCACCTGACTGCCGAACCACGCCCCGAATGCGGAATAATTGAAGAAAAAATAAATAAAATGGAATTGCCTGCCGACCAAAATTGTAATTAAGAGTCACAGTTACTTAGCTGACAAATCGGATGCCAGGAAAATATTGACAAAAACATTTATAGAAATTTGAAAGTTACGTTTCCAAACTTTTTAAAAGTTTGAGAAAAATATTTGTAAGCTGCAACTATTGTGAGTGCTGTGCATTTTTTAAAAAACTAAAACTTCAACTTGGCAACTTTATTTTTATTAAAAATTTCTAGAAAACCATAGAAAATTGCAGAAAATTTTGTTGCAAAATTCTTCTTTCCGGCAGCTTCTACGAATCAAATTTTCCCTTTGCCCTTTGAGCGTCTAAATTACACTTCAGTGTAGCACAACAGTTAATTGACCCTTTTATGCATTTTTAATGGATACAAAAACGAAACCTTTGACAGCAGTCAAACAAGCAACGGAAAAATGAAATGGAAAAGTGGAAAACACAGTAAACTTTTTTTTTTAGCATTTATTGCCGCAGCTATTTGAAGTGTCAAAAACGGATTTCCAATTGATTGATTGCCATATATCGATTGAGCGTACAAAAATATAACAAAGCAGAGTGGTAGCTCGACGAGCAGCTACCCTGTATGCGAAAGGAATTAATATAACTTCAACTACCTAGATCTGAATGGATTTTCCATTACACACTGGCTCTGCTTGAAAGAATTCCTATAAATTTGATTCGAAGCAGCACAACATGCCCTCTACATACATGGCACTTTACAGGGTATGGTAACCACATATAAAATTTAAACGAATTTTCGCCTGTTTGTTAACCCGGATGTCCGCTTATCCAGGCATCAAGTATACGACGTACGCTCACCTTGCGTGTATACAGTTCGATTACCTAATTTAGTTGAACATTGAGCCTTGTTCTATGTGTGTGTCTCTTTGTGTGTGTATGTATGTGTGTGTGTGTTTGTTTGTGTCTGTATCTATGTCATATAAATACTCGTCTATATACAAATCGACGTTTGCTGCCGGATCGCTTACATCATTTGCCTGCTCGCGTGCCTGTTTATTTAATTTTTTCATTACGCGGCGCCTCCAAAACGTGTTTGGCATGCAATTCTCGGCGGGAAAAGCGAAGCCAATTCACCGGAAGCCGTTTCTCTGTATGGCACCCAGCACGCCACACTCACACACATACACACACATTGATACAATTAATGGTCTTTTGGGAAGGCCGCCGAATTTGATTTGTATTTGCTTTATTATGCACACACACACGTTGTGCCGCGGCTGTTAACTGATTTCAGCAGCAGCGCAGCAGTTAGCCAAATGAAATCGAACAAATATTTATAAGCTCAATCTGAGCCTGTCCAACTGTCCGACATTCGACAGTCGAGCGTGCAAGGACACGCGCAGACATTATAATTGAAAGTGATTTCCTTGCACAAACTTCAAGGGCAGCACCCGACAGGCGCCAGCTTTATTGATATATGTATGCATTGACATTGGCTGCCGCTTCGTCTGTGACTGTGACTTTGACTTTGGCTGATTGCCTGGCTGGCGGCATGCGCGCCGTGTAATACCACAGATTTTCCACAGATGTGCAAGCCTTTTCTTGCCACAGCCACAGCCACACGATGTTTTGGCCTAATTGACACTAATTAGAGACAAACTGACAAGCTGAAAAAATCAACGTATCAATGATTGATGTTTCTTTTGCTGGTGTGACGATATGCACGGGTAATGTGCGTGGTATACACTGCGATTGGAGGCGCGGTAAGTGCAAAGTCATTTGTCGAGCAGCAGCACAGAAAGTGTTGCATACTACGAGGCGCGACAATGCATGTGTGTGTGTGGCCTTATGGGAAATTCGAGACGACAGCAGCAGCAGCAGCGGCAGCTAGCAATGTCATTGCCAACTGCCATTGCCATTGTCCGCGTTGCCAAAATTCGATTTTCGATCGCTTTTGTCCGCTTTTGTGTAGAATGCGCTGAGCGCGCCAATCGCCGGAAGTGCTATGCAATGGCGGCAGCAGCCACATTTAAATTCGCTCATGGCATGTCTGTGTACCTATATATGTATGTGTGTGCCGCTGCGTGTGGCAGCTGAATTTGCAATTTTTACAAACGGGACTACCAACTGCAGCGCCAAGGGCCAACAACAACTGAAAATTGAGCACCCGAAAAGTTTGCTAAAATTCCATGAAGTCAAGCGCCCGCAGGCTTCTACCTTTACCAATGCCAGAGATGTTGCTTGTTATCCGTTATGCCGCCCCCCTGTACACTCAGCGAAATTGCGAAACCAGCAAACACACTCTAAAACCGGACTACAGCTAAGCCTAACTATTCCAACTCCAATTAATCAATTTATAAAGATTATTTAATTAGATTTTAATCAGATTTCCGGCTTAAGTCTTTTCTTCTCTATGCAACATTTAAGTGTCAATTTTCATTCGAGTTTAAGAGGCTGAAATCTTGTCACTCGCCCACACACACATTGTGTAGCACATTCCGCTTGAATTGACTCATGTGAATTTGATCTAGAGCAAAGTTTAATTATTTGCGAAAACACAGCCCTTTAATTGGCTGTGAACAGACAACAAAAGCTGCTCAATCTGTGTCATTTGAGAGCAGTAGCAGCAGCAGCAACAACAATGCCGAAATCAAAGACGGTAAAGCGTTGGAACATTGCCTGAAGTCAGATATCAAGAAAAATCAATCAATGCACCGTGGAGCTGAGTTGGTAAAATGTAATGTAAAAATTGCAGATGGAGAGAAATATAAGTATATTAGCAAAATAAATTCAAAACCTATTTTTAATTAGGGTTTCTGTTTGTTCAATTATACACAGTATATTTATTTCAGTTAAAGAGCTAATAAAGGTTTAATATTATAAGTGTTTCTCTAAATTTGCAATAATTTGTAGAGTGTTTTTCAATTATTTTTCAATTAAATTAATAACAAGATAGGAAATCAGAATTGTTTATTTATTATTTTATTTATTTATTTCCTTTTACTTGCTTGAGAAGCATTTCTGCCTCACTGTGCCAATTTTCCCGTAAGCTTTAGCACACACACACTCGCACACAATTGAGTGGCACGGATCTGCGGTTGAAGCACTGCCCTGACAGTTGCACTGGCATTAATTAAAATCTGATAATTGCGATAAGAGACTTTCTCATTATGCGGGTAGTAGGTGAGGGATAAGCAGTGCGAAAAATAAAGATAGCGACACAGATGGAGAGAGAGGGAGAGAGTTGCCACAAGCGTGCGGCATGTCGGTTTGAATTAAATAAATAAATAACCTCTTTTTCCTTTTGTGCCGCATACAAAGCCAATTTGAAGGCCTTTTGCATGCCAGTAAATTTGATTAAGTGAGTGCAAAAGCAAAATGCGAAGGTGGAGTGGGGCCACACGGGTCTTCACACAGTCTGGCAACCTGCCGCAAATGTGGCCATCAATTTAAATCAGTTTCTTAAATACAATAAATAAGGGTCGGTCGAATGCGCGGAGAGACGAGCTGGCTACGCTCAATATTAGCAGACATTTTTAACAATTCACCGTAATGGCGGACATCAATTTCGGCCAAGGTGCATGCCAACTGTATATCTGTTTTTTGGGCTGGCCAGCCTGCCAGCCTGCCAGCCTGTCGGCGTCGCGGTTGCCAACATCTTTGCCAGCACTGCTCCTTCTTGCGGTTTGCGTCATTTAATCAGGCAAAGTGATTTTCACACAGAAGCACAAAAAAACTTATCATTTTACTGTTTCAGCAACACATATGTATGTTCGAGTGTGTGTGTGTGTGTGTGCGTGCGTATGCGTGTGTGCGCACGTAGCAGACAGGAAGCCGGCTCAGTGGCAGCTGATGTTGAGCGCGTTTAACCTTACGCAACGACCCAGCTGTAAATTTACGGCTATCATGCAAAGTTCCTGCCAGCTCCGACACGGCTGCTCGAGCAGTTCGCAGCGTGCGTGTCTCTGTGGCAGCCTATCCGGTCCCGGCTACAGCGCAACCATACCCCGTAGGCGGTCCCAAAAAAATTTATTACTATTTTGCAGTTATAATGTTTCGATATCTTTCTCTCTCGCGCTCTCCCTCTCTCTCTCTCTCTCTCTCTCTCTTGCTGTGTGTGTTTGCCTGCCCATTAGCGCCATTTTAGAAACGATTCAAACAGATATATCCTTGCTTGTGTATATATGTATGTAATTACCGCTATGAGGTGCTCCATTGCCTGTTCATTTATTTCTGCCGGGCTACGTGACGTATACGTCATTTGTCACACACTTACCGTTTTGTGTGCCCGCACATCATCTTCAGGCAGGCACAAAGGGTTTGCCTCTAATTGAACTTGACTATGATAATGATGGGGTTCAACTGATTGTAAGACATCGGCAGAGCCCCGACAAATTTTCGTCCGCTCTGCAACTCAACTAATTGGCACGTGCCGTGCGCCTTAATGACTTGCTTAAAGTTACGCTCGCTGAGGCGGTAACAAATGGAATTTGATGAATAAATTCGCTGCCGCAGCTGGCATGAGTTTTGCATTTGCCACTGCGCTCACCTACTCCTCTGCCCGCCCCCCAACCACCACCCACTAATGAGCAGCTGCAGCTAGTGCTACAAGAGTCGGCATATTAAATTGTGCAGCATTTATCTACTCGCTGCACAGTTAAAATCTTCGTACGACTGCCATTACCATAAATTGTAACAAGCCCTGTGGGGCAACGTAGCATGCCACACACACACATACCTTAACATTTATGTGTATCTATAGATATTATGCAAATGTGTGCGAGGATTTGGGTTTCGTGTTGGGATACTTTGCTTACATGTGATGCGATATGATTTGATTGGTCAATAAACTTGGAGGATTTACAATCTTTTGGAAATCAAATTACGAGCAACAACTACATGCGTATCGATGAATATATCGATATAATGTTTGCGCGCAAACTTTTAATATATTCAAAGATTTTTTAATGCACTGAGAGTCAGGCAAACAGATCGATCGATACGTAGCGAGACTAAACTTTATTTTATCAGTTTTCGTAAGATTTGTAGATAAAAAAATATATTCGATAGTAAGCTGACAAACTATCGATATATTAAAAATAAAAACAAAATTTGTGTCCTCTACCCCTATTTTCCAACTTTATTTTGTCAGTTTAAACTCTTTTATTTCAGTCCAAAACACTCGTTTATCTTTGAAGCAGCCTAAACAGCACACTCACCAAACCGAATCAATTTTATGCATTGATTTCTGAATTTAATTTCTTCCAACGCATTACTAAGCGTATGTAAATTTCAATGGATTTAACAGTACTTATACGAAACCAAACCGATAATGTATTGCCAGTGCTTGATATACTCAATTTGCAATTATCGAACGCATGACTGAATTTACAGTAGCATGTATTTTTTCTCTCACTGTAACAACACATGAAACTACTACAAATACAGCAAAAAAAAGTGTAAAATATACGAAATGTTGTAAGAAAATAGAAAAGCGAAGCATACTACAAAATAAACTACAGAATGCAGAATACAAAACCTGTGCGGCGAATGCATTTCCCAAATTCACCAAGAGCCGCAAGCATACATACGTGTGTGTTAACAAAATATTTAAATATTGATAAAATATTTTACTTTGTAAATGCAAACACCGACAGAAAAGAATGGAAAGAATTTTGGAAAATAAAATTACCAACAAAATGCTAATTTGATGAAGCTTTTGATGTGGTTACTTGGGTTAATTGAATAAAATCGATATTGACAGCATGTTAAATTGGTTCTTAACCACCAATTAGCAGACTGATAGTTGACTAAGCGAGTAATTTTGATTCGTTTCTGCAGCCCCAGAAACGTGCGCATAATTTACTCGAATGATTGCTAGTTAGCAATTATAATACCCAGGTAAAGTGTCCGTGCATATGACATGATAGTAAGAATCATAGTTTACGCACACATGCACATGTCACACACACACGCCCACACTCCACAGCAACACATATGTTGACTACGTACTCAGTATATCAGAAATGTATTCATGCTTGATCGAGTTGAATAAAGTCAGCAGCTTTTGGCTAACGCAAGTGCTGGGAATTATGAAAACGTCAAAATTGATGCCACGCCCAATACGAACCACAACTCCAATACAGCCCCTCCCTACCCCACCTCTGTTACCGCAACAGCTGCCGCACTTTCGAAATTATCGCATGATATCGTTGGGTATGAAAATTTTCATTAATTTACTTTTGCCGCGAACCAAAAAATAAAATACTCGCCAAAAACGACCAAATCCGCCGAGTGTCATAGTTCGAGGTCAGTTATCGGCGAACACGTGTGGTAGAGTGTGGGTGAGAGTGAGTGTGATGGGTGTATGCGTGTGTTTTTTGATAGTATGCGTGCTTGTGCATTTATTCGAGTTTTTAAATTGAATTTTCGAAGGAGCTGCAATTTATTGAAGGAAATATTTCCTCTCGAAACTTGGGTCTAGCTATACAGAATAGTTTGATACGATTATGTAGGTTATGTTGCACAGTGTTATGTGAATAGTTTTCGTAAGTTTCTTAGTATTTGTTTTTTTTTTTGGTATTTTTTTGTGTTTGCTGTTTCTTATTTAAGTGGAGCTGGCAATGCGCCAATGCACTGGCCTCAACCTTGTTCAAGGGCTCGTCCTCCATGCTTGCCTTGTTCTCGTTCTCTCTGCGTCTCTCTTGTTCCCATTCACGTTGCCATCGTCGTCGTCGTCGTCGTCGTCGTCATCGTCCCGCCTCGTTGTCCTGTTCGCGCATTTTTCGTTTAGTTCCAGCCTGCCGTGACTTAATCCCCACTGCCACCGCTGCCGCCGCACACTTGAGCACGCTTGCCCAGGCGAGGCTTGAACGGCACCGATTTCTTCATCATGCGCGACACGAACTGCCCGCCAGCTGGCTCTTCCGCACTGCCGCCAGCCGCATGGCCCTCGAGCAGCTGCTGAAAGTCAATGCTGCGTCCAAGGCGTGGCGTGCGCACGCGATAGGCGGGCTCGCCATTGCTCTGCACTATGTAGTACGAACGAACACACACAAAGAAGTATATTGGGTTAGGCACACATGGCACGTGGGAAGAAGGAGGAGAAAAAAAGTGCGATTTTAAAGCGCAACTAGAATTATTGACTAAAACAAAATACAACTTTAAATACACCTGCGTACAATCTAAACTATCGCCTTTTTTGCAGGCAAAGCAATTAAGAAAATTCGGGAAAATTTACTTAAATTAATTTACTGCTTTGGCTGCTCTTAAAAAATATAATAATAGTTATAATAAAATATATACACAAACAAAAATACTTTTAACATTATTTGTTAAGTTTCTCCAGCTGTTTTCCCATTTTAAAACCGCTCTACGATAGCACTTTCATTTTCGCTCTGCCTGTTTTAACTTCTACTATTTATGTCACAATAATTAATTTGTTTTTGAGCATTCTTTAGTTTGAAAACTGTTAAAAAGCAATTAAATATTCATTCATAGAAGAAATTAAGTTTTTCTACTGTTGCAAACAGAAAAGCAGTGAAAAATAGAAAATTTCAACGCATTGCTTAAGCGCTTCCCGCACTCGTCGCAGGTTGTCGTAGGAACGCGTTAAGCATACGCAGCGTGTGCCCAACACCGTACGCAATACTTACACTGTCGTAGCTTTTGCAGCAGCAGATAGTAGGCCAACGGTGGCATATTATCCAGATCGAATTCCTGCGCCTGAGCTGGTGCCACTGCCCCACTCGCTTTCTGCAACAGACTGTTCTCTTCCAGCTCATCAATGATGTCGTTCAGCTCTTTGTATTCGCCCATGGCGCGTTTGTGGCGTGCTTCCGCCGCCACAGTTGCTGCGCCTTGGCTGCCACTGCCGCTGACTCTGGCAATGTTAAGACCGCTGCCGCCATTGATGCGATTTGCTAAATCCAGTTTGTTTGTGCCCTGCGTAAATGAAGTGCCAAGGCAAGGCCAAGAGCAAGGAGAGCAGAAGGGGAGCAGAAGTAGAGCAGAAGGAGAAAAGAGAGTGAGAGAAGCAAAACAAAAAAATATTTGAAATATTTCATTCGAGGTCCTTTCGCTTGTGGCGAAGGCTTTCAATATCGTTGCGGGCGGCTTTCAAACTGTCGACACGTGTTAAGTTATTTTTATGCGGCCTATTTATGCGCATACGTGAGCTGCACACACACAGCCCGCTCAGCTCAGCGTGGCTGTTAAAGTGTCTGTGTGTGAGTGTGTGTGTATATGAGTCAAGCACTTTATTGTTTCAATTTGCAGCATGACAGGCTGCGTGTGCCGCTTGATTAGACAACTCAATGTGAATTGAAATGCCAACACCTTAAATCTGCTCGTAACTTGTACCTCGACCATAAACACAAATACAGACGCACAAATGTGCTGTGTCTCACACACACGCACACTGGCACAAAGCTGTACACAAACGCTGCGCAACTTAAGGAAAATTTAATTAAATCACTTACGAAATATGCAGCCAGATTTCATGAAATACCTTCGAAATTGATTGAGAAGTCCATTATGAGGTTTAGCAACAGATTGGATTATCAATTTACACAATTTTGCTGCACATTTACAGGCAATTCAAATTATCATATCAAAATTTTCTGTTTATGTCTTAATTGTCAGATTTCTGTATCTATGACGTTTAGTTCGTGTAAATTTGGCAAAGTGATGTTAACAAGGTTAACATTTATTGAACATGCTTTTAGACACGTAATAAACTGTAGGCAAATACAAAATTTATTTATTAAACTGTTTAGTGCATTATTTCAAAATAAATAAGAGCTCAGCTTGGCAAATTTGCTAGTAGGAGCTCGGTAGTCGTTATACTTGAGAGTATTTTTCAAAATATGTCATAAGCAAGCTAGAAATAGCAAAAAATCTTAGATCTCGCAGTCTACAAGTGGTTAGCCTATCAAATTTGTTTGATAGATTCCTCTAAATAAAATACTACTAGATATTTTTTTAAATATGTCATACGCAAAGTACAAACAATAAAAATGTCTTAGATCTTAAAGTCTATGAAAGCTACGACTATTATATATTTAAAAAAAAATGCTGAAACAGCCAATAATCAAAATTCGTCATATTTGATAATCTACAAATTAAATTCTATTTGCTAGGTAGATTCCTCGAAGCTTTATGTACAACAATATTAATGGAAAGTACTACAAAATTAGCAGAAATATATAGTGAATGCATTGATCATTAACAATTTTTTATATCTGAATAGAATACTGTATTTAAATCATGCATAATTTGCCAAAACACACAGCTTAAACTGTTGTATCTTCTGCTGGTGCGTTAATCATGGTAGCCAGACTAATAATGAGCTAATAACAAATTACTTAACGTAAACAAAATTGCCCCGGCACGGGGATTTGGCGTAGCGGAAACTGGCGCCAGCAGGCAGGAAATTGCAGCAAGTTGTCAGCTCACAACCTGAGGAAAAACTGCTAAACTGCAGTTGGCAAATGCGTCAGCAGCGAAAGCACATGCTGCCGTGGGATTATGGCAAAGTTTTTGAGCCGCGGCGACTTGAGTCTCGAGCGTGAAAGCTGAAGCTGCATTTGACCGTGGCCGAAAACTTTCAGGCAGCAGTGTGCCCGTGTGCTGCTGCTGCTGCTTCACTTAGGGCTTAGGCAAATAAAACTGATTAAGTGGGAGCTCGTTAAGCTTGCTTGTCTCTGACCTTTGGCAACTTTTCGTTGCGCTGCACACACACACACAAACACACAGAGAGTGCGACTCACCTGCAGGACCTTGGCCTGGCCGCAGTAGACCAGGTAACAGGAGGCTGCGATTAGCAGCAGAGTGCAATAGCTCAGTCTGCACATAACGGGGGGGAGGTGCAAGCTGTGGCCGCCAACTGAAGCGTAGTACTCGAAACGTTATTTCCCTCTTTTTACGAGCGCACAGACACACACTCACACACACACGGAGAGAGTAAGAGAGGGCTAAAGCGCAGTAAACTTGTCGAGCTGGCGAGCAGACAATGCGTTGCGCGTTGAGACTGCTGAAGAAGAACTGATGCGCTGGTCAAGAAGCTCGACAATTTTTATAGCCACATCGCAAGCGCCCGGTGGCGTCTTGGGGCGCCTTTGACGAGCCATGATTAAGCTATCGAATGACAGCCACTAAATGATTTGTTATGCACTTCCTAATCGTGCTGCGTAAACAAGCTCGAAGCCAAAACGGAAGTGCCAACAATTTATCTCCCACTCGCTCAGACACAGTGCGCTGCGAGGCTGTGAAAACAATAGCAAAAAAATTGACTTGCAAATGGAATTTTATTTCTTTTTTGTCTTTTTATTCCCTTGAGAATTGATCAATTAAAAGCTGTAAACAAAGTGTCCAACAATTAGAATATTTTGTACCACTGTGCCATAGAGACGCAGCAGCAGCAGGTGGCACCTCGTCCAGCTTAGCTTGGCTTAGCTCGCGCTATGCAAATCACAGCGACAGCGCCCGCCTGAAGGCAACAATCTCAGTCCCAGTTCCACTCTCACAATCCCCCAGTTCTATTCCCATCGCAATGCCAATCGATCAATCTTATTTAAATGCTGACAGTTGTCGTCACAATGTTGCCAAGTGGGGGCGTGTGGGATTGGCACTTGTTTGTCATTGCCCGCTGGCTGGAAAGGCTTGGAGTGGCAGGAGTTCAGGCTTACCCTGACTCTGAGCCGCATTAACTTTAATTTGTTGTGCCAAACAGCTGTGCCAAGCACCTGTGCGCGCCCGCCGCACCCCTCATGCTCCTTGCCTTGAGTGCCAGTTGAGTGACTGACTGACACGTCGAGAATAATTCCATCAATTGGCAAATCAATGCTAATCTGCAAAACAAAAAAGGAGAATCAACACGAGGCGAAAGGAAACCTACGAAAAACTGCTTTGTAATTTCACAAAGTCAGCGAAAAAAAAACTAAACAGCAAATCACCAGGATTTTCAATTAAAAACAAAACGATCCATCAATAGACCCAACACAACATACAACACACAGTTGACAACCTTGTTGCTGTGCAGGGCTTGTTTATTTTGGTCCTGCAAAACATGACCCAAAAACTGACCCTCGACTGTGATAGATATATTTATGCAATGGATACAATCTCTATATGCTGCTCTATCCTCGACTATCCTCTCCTACTGATAGACAAAGGACACTTCTATTTATTGACTTGGTTTTTGCCATGCTGTAAGTTCAGAAACAATTTAAGCAGACATTTATCTAGTCGCAAGTTGATAGCTTGAGTGTTAGCAGAGCAAGTGTGATGGGCAGCTGAAGTGCACCCTGTACGTGCGATTAAACGTGTTTCATTTATTTAATAAAGCTTCTCGGCCTTTAGGCGGAAAATGCGCTGAACTCGGAGCACAAAAACTACTCTATTATAGCGTAGAGCAAATTGCATCAGGTTAAAATAAAATGTCAGTTCTTTCTCCTAAAGCATTTATAATTCTTGAGATATGCGTGTTCAAACAGACAGACAGCTCTATCGACTCGACTAGTAATCCAGAGCCTGAGTATACCCTTTCCCAGTCACTTGCAACAATCGCAAGGTATGGAAGCACATGATAGCCACAGTCATATCTCCCCCCTGTTGCTGCTCAGCTCACAATTTGACCATTCCGACCGCATTCAATGACACAAATCCGCATTTCATTTCAAGCATCATGCTAAATTTGCAAATGTCCTTTGCAGCAACACATTTTGAGTTCTTCCCGACGCACAGCGAGACGAGTACTATGTGTCCTTCTAGTCCTTTGCATCCTTCTTGTGTCCATTTGTGCTCATTCAGTTTAAGTTCATTTTGTCATTGAGTTCATAGTTCCATCTTAAAGATTAAAATCATTGCCTTCTGTTGATACACGTTACAGTGTTGACAATTATTATTTGTACCATGATTTGCTCCCTTGCTTTCGCTCTCTCTCTCTCTCTCTCTCTCTCTCTCTGTGATGTGTGTGTTTGCTAACCGGCAGCAGTTAAGCTGCTTAGTTGAGCGTGGAGGAGGGCAGGAACCTCTGGCTTGTCGCTAACGGGCTACAATCGCCACGCCTACGCGAGAGTGTTGCCCACGCCTTATTGGCAAGTCAGTTGGCCGCTGGATGTGGATTTAATTGAATTAGCAGTGTGTCCTGTGCGCGGCACTTTGAAGTTTGCACTTTGCACGACCCACCCACGCCCAAGGCTCGCAGTTCGAGCCACGAGGTCGTCTCTAACTGACCCGTGCTTTTTTTTTGTGCTGTTGACCCACGCAGCAGCCACGCCGAGGGATCGGGCTGACGACGCTGTTGATGTTTGCGCTTAAGCGCAACTTCGCTTGCCGGAAGAGCGGCGGCTTTATTGAGTTTCCGGCAGCCCAACGCACACACACACACACACATACGCACACGCGTACATAAATAAACAAACACACAGAGCGAGCACAGGCAGGCAGACAGACCACTTGAAGGCATTAATTATGCCACAATGGCAACGAGCTGAAGGGGGCAACTTAGGCAGGATATTAAAAGGAGCCGCTGCAGGAAGCTCATAAGCTGCAACCGAGCAGAGAAAAAGTGAGAGAGAGAGACAGTACGAGGGAGAGAGAGAGAGCAGGCAAGCAGGCCACTATGATGAGTATGTCCTCTGTTATCCTCGCGAAATCCGCACATTAAAATATTTAGTTGTCAATCTGTGTGCGAGTGCGAGTCCCAGCTAAGCAAACAGACAGCAAAGTCAACTGACGAAGGACGACGCCGTAGGAGGATGCAGCTAACAAGGATAATGGCGCTGTGAAGCATGCAAGGGTACAGTCTCTGACTATCACTCTCTAACGCTCGCTCGGTCACTCCTTCGCCACTTATAAATCCTCTAAAATAAAAAATATCGAAATCAAAATACTGAAGGCCAACGGCAGCAGCAAGTTATTTTTTCCTTCGCTGGCCAAGAAGAACAAGTAGAAAAAGTAGAAGTAGGAGAAGCAGAAGCAGAAACAGTCTGAATCTTAAAACTAACGATTTATGTGTTTGTCAAGGACATTTGAATTGCAATGCTTCAATATACGTGCAGCATTGACTGGGGCGCACTGCCTTGTAACTGCAGCTGTTTGCGCGCAATAGTGCTGTCAATGTCAGCCGTTAAACGGCTGAATTGAACGCATGGCGTTTAATTAAAAAAGAGAAATTCAACTATAATCAACTGAAATATTATTTCCTTTTCGAATTACCACTGCATTTTTAATAAGCTCTTCGGAACTATATATAATTGCACTAAGCTTCTTAATTGATAGAACTGTCTTCAAAATTAATGGAAATTTCCTCGCAAACTCATTCTCATAATTAATTTCATAATATTTGATTCATATTGCAAAAACATAACACACACGACCGGGCGAAAACAAAGAGCAAAGTTTTCGATTCAGTTTTATATGTTTGTCTATCAACTTCAAACTTAATTAGGGCAAAACTCAACTTTAAATTGAAGGTGAAAGCGCGCTCGATTGAAAGTTAAGACCCAACAACAACGAAAAACAAAAATGATTAACAAACTACTCGATAAGCAGCAGAGTTTATAAAGTCATTTTTACTCCTAAAAGTTTTCAGCTATTTACAACTAAAATTCAGTATAAAAAATATATAAACAAAAGCGATTATGCCATTTTTTATTAAACCTGAAATAATAAAGGAAAATAATTATGAAACCGTTTTAAAGATGTTTAAGCTGTTGAGAGCCCAAAGTTTTTTATATTATTCATTAAAACTACTGAAAAATGCAACACAACATTGCGGAAAATGTGTATTTCCCCGACCACTGGGCAAAACTTTTCTCAGTTCGCATAAATGAATGTTTCTTGTTATTTATTTCTAATGACAGTTCAGTTCGTTCGCTTTCAATCTGAGCTCTAGCAATGCTTTGGCCATTGCTCTGGAACTGGGGGGGCTTCTGGCACTTGACAGCACTGATGACAGTCCCGGGAGATATGCAGATATCTCGTTGTGCTTTCCAATAAAATGCATGCCAAGTGTATCGTTGCCGGGCGTATACGCAACATATGCAACGTGCACAAGAGCAGAAGAACAGGACGAGCATTTGCTGTTAGTCTAATGGACAATGGGACAGGCGAGAGTCGAGAGTCAAGAGTGGAGACATGCCCTCCCCCGAGCTGTACAAATCGCTGACACATGAGCAAACTTGGGGCTTAAGAATAAACTTAGAATACGTATACGTAATACATTTATTTGCTACTCTTTTCTACATTTTTTGGTAATTTGATTTATAAATTATTTATTTATTCATTTTCAGTCTCGTCGCGTAGAGCGGCGTGCAACATTTCGATTCACGAGCAACTCAAACAAAAGTCAACCAAGCGCAGGCCAGGAAGGGAGGCAGGAGTGGCTGGAGGAGCACGAGCCGTGACAGGCGATGGCAGCATCGCGTCGCGCAGGCAAAGCACAGGGCAAACAACACTCGACGCTGCAACGGCGCTACCAGTCGATGAAGCAACGGATGGAAGTGAACTTTGACCCGTTTGTGTTTGCCTTGCAAATTGCAATTATGCGCGCGGGCGAGAAGCGCAGACGCGGCAGTCGAGAAGGTTTTAATCAGTGCGGCAATAAATTGAAATAATGTCAGCGCTCAACAGTTATCTCAGCCCAAGCACTGCCATCAATTCAGCAACGGCAGTGCACGCTGCAACAGCAGTAGCAGCAGCAGCAGCAGCAACAGCAACAACGACAACGCGAAGAAGGCCAAGCAAATCGATGGCAACATTTGTGGTTGGCGGCGCAGCATTAAATGCCACGGCAACAACAACAAGTAGAGCAACAACAACAGCAGCAGCAGCAGCGGCAGCAGCAGCAACGACGGCAAGCACAGCTATAACTAGCAGCAGCAGCAGCGGCAATTTGCTGCTAACTGCAGCAACGCAAACATTGACAGCAGCAGCAGCAACAACAACAAGCACAGCTGGCACAACAACTATGTCAACAACAACGCGCTTAACAACAATAACAACAACGGCAGCGGCGGGCACAACAACGACAACAACAGCAGCAGCAGCAACAGCAGCGGGTACAGCGACAACAACAACAACAACTGGCCTGGCAACAACAACAGCAGCACAGTTTGTGGACGCCTCGTTGACTTCGCTGTCATTAACGGCCACATCATCTGCAACGGGAACTTCATCATCAGCAGCAGCATCATCACTATCGTCCTCGCCGACAAGCAGCACCTTGGAACTGTTCTCGACCGTGGCCAGCAACATAACGGCAAATGCAAATGCCAATTTCAGCAACAGCCTGCCAAGCGGCGATGCCAGCGAATCTCTCGAAGACAGTTGGCTGGATCTATCGCTGCTGCTGCTCAAGGGCTTCATCTTTTCGTCAATTATACTTGCCGCTGTTCTGGGCAATGCCTTGGTCATCATTTCGGTTCAGCGCAATCGCAAGTTGCGGTAAGTAAGCAGGAGAGCAGAAGAGACATGCACGTCGCGAACTGCACGTGAGCGCATGAATTTAATTAGCTCGCGAAGAGCAGAGCAGCGGAAGGGATGAGGGCACAATTGCGTCGTATGAGCTGGCAAATGTAATTTAAATGAGCGACAAGTGGAATAATAAAACACTAAATGAACTTAAATATGACACACGCTGGCGCAATGACAACGCAAAGCCATCAGACGCAGCAGCAGCAGCGACCTGTAGGGCAAAGCAAAAAATGTGTAGCATGCTTTCTAGGACAGACGAGAAAATAAGTGTAGCATACATTCGAGGGCGCGCGCTATGCGCCATCTGCAGCGCACATGTGCGCACAGTGTCAGCCATTTGTTTTCTTATGGTGTTGTTTTTTTTTTATTTTAAATTATTTTAAAAGGCTAGAAATAAAAACTGATCCATCACATTAATCTATTATTTTCACAATCTATTTTATTGAGTTTTTTTTATAACAGATCTTTTAAAATCCTCTTAAAGTCAAGTAGCTAGTTAAGTGTCTTAAGATTTAGCTTGAGAATTTTCCAAACAACTTCCGCATCAAATTTGTGCAGTTATGTCAACCCAAAGTCAGATATTATATGACTTCAGATTTTGCTTGAGTATTTTAACGAAATATCTTTCAGCTTAAGTTATGCCTGCTCTACCCATACAAAGACAGCTGACTGCTACTGTGATATTTGTGCTATGTTTCTTCATGGCATAAACGTTGGCATTTTGTGCTAGGTATTTGCCGCAAGGCGTTGAAACTTAACCCAGCACCCCAGCTAAGACGACAGCTGCCTGGTCGAGCGAATGACTTATGACAGCCAAGGAAATTGCAGCAGGAAAGTGACCTGGCAACTGGCACCTGGCAACTGGTGCCTGCTGCCTGCCTGGCACTGGATGCCTGCAAATGGAATGCATATTTAAGTGCGGGACGGCGTCAAACAAATGCAATGTCATTCGCCTGACATGACTTCTTTCTGCGTCTGCATGTGGTTCGCGGTCGTAGCGCGATTCGCGGTTTATTCCTGTTGGGACATGGATGTAGAATGCATGGACAACGCGCGGGGTGGGAAGCGGGAGCGGAACTTTTGTGGTTACACGTTCATTTAATGGGGCACATGCCTCTTTGTCCTGTTTCCGCAGGGTTATAACAAATTACTTTGTTGTCTCACTGGCGATGGCCGACATGCTGGTGGCCCTCTGCGCGATGACATTCAATGCATCTGTGGAGCTGTCCGGCGGCAAGTGGATGTTTGGCCCATTCATGTGCAACGTGTATAACAGCCTCGACGTTTACTTCTCCACGGCGAGCATACTGCATCTTTGTTGCATATCGGTAGATAGGTGAGTTGAACATCTTGAGAACACCTGCCAGTACAGACACACTCACACACCACACTGAGAAACACAAAACCATTAATCTTGCCTCCGGCAGAAGCTACAAATCTCCATCTCTTGCTAATACAAAGCACGCAGAAACAATTAATTACGGTGAAAGCCGCGCGTAGCACATCAAAAGCAAACATTAAGCCCGGCCATGGGTATGATGAATGCGGCCCAAATGATTTGCACACACACAGACACACACACACACAGACCGATAGGGTCCGGCCACGCCTCACTTCAATGCTTGCTGTTAATTGGAGCTGCGGCCTAAGCAAAAGCCTGCAAGCAGCTGCGAACGAGGCCTACACCACGTACAACAATGGCCGCAAATGCCCAGTGGCCATTGTGGGGCCGGGGCAAGGGCTGCCTTTGTTTGTCTGTTTTAATTAATTTATATTTCACACACCTTTCGAACACGCAGCAAAAATACGAGTAGTCGTAGTCGCCGGGCAAATTAATTAATGTGCAAATCTTGAAAATCTTCCTTAGAAATTTGAGCTAAGCACAAAATGAATCCCGTTAAGCGATTAGAAATAGTTCACGCTTGATCGAAGCGGATTATAAATAGTCCAAGCTAAGCCATAAGGATTATAGTTGCCTGCGAAAATGTTTAGCCAATTATGTGCAGGCAAATTCTGTCTATTAATTGTTTCTTTTTTTACAGTAAATTCTCTACGGAAATTTTAAGCAGTTTTCTAAATTTTTTCAGTGTATAAATAATATACATTCAACACATAAATTATTAGAAAATTTATTAACAACTTCGCCAAAAAAATAAACAGAAAATTGTCAACACAATAAAACTCAATTAATAATGAGTCCCCAGACATCACAACAGACTACATCTATCTCACTTTGTCTATGCGGCAAATGTTTTTTCATTAATTTTCCCTTACTTTGCACTCAATAGATACTATGCAATAGTGCGTCCCCTGGAGTATCCATTGAATATGACACACAGAACCGTCTGTTTTATGCTTGCCAATGTCTGGATACTGCCCGCCCTCATCTCATTCACGCCCATCTTTCTGGGCTGGTACACAACGGCGGAGCATTTGCGTGAGGTCTCGCTGCGTCCGGATCAATGCACATTTGTGGTCAACAAGGCCTATGCGCTCATCTCCAGTTCGGTTAGCTTTTGGATACCCGGCATTGTGATGCTCGTCATGTACTGGCGCATCTTCAAGTAAGTGCTCGTTAACCAACTGCCCGGACATCGGACATCGTTCGCCAGTTATCCCTTTCATGTTCTATTGCCTTTGCCTCAAAATTGATTTGTAATCTCTGCGGTGCTTTCAGGGAGGCTGTACGTCAACGCAAGGCCCTGAGCCGCACCAGCTCGAACATTCTGCTGAATAGTGTCCACATGGGCCACACACAGCAGCCAACCAACCTCAGCTATCTGCATCCCAGCGATATCGATCTGAATGCCAAGTCGTCACGCGAGGAGACCAATAGCGCGCTCAGCAATTTGGAGGTAAGTTCCACACTCTGCGTCCCACTGTGCCATGGCTATAAATGAAGCCCGCAAAATGATACTTTTTCACAGGTTTCGAGTACAAGAGTTGAATAAGAGCCAAAAACAAACAGAGTAAAACAAAAAGTAGCAAGGGAACAAAGGAAAATTGATTAAAAACATTTTGCTGTGTATTTTACAGTTGATTTTTTTTGGGTATACTTAATTAGAGTATTTTTTAACCCATAAGCTTTCTTTCTTTGGGAGAAATAACTTCTGCGAAAATATTGTGATTTAAATCATGATAATTATCACTTTTTTGTTCACAGTTTGACTTCTAGATTGTTTTAAAACTAAAAAATACGGCTATTAAAGTTATCAGATTTTCGATCTGCAAAAATTAAGGGTTCATAGGAACTGAGAAATCCATCGAGACTTCCAATCCTCATAACTCTGGCAAAAATGGTCTGATTTTTGTTTGGAATGTCGTTTTGAACTTGATTTTGCTAGATTGTTTTAAAATTAAAAAATATGGCTCTTAAAAATTCGAGATTTTGGACCAGCCATGCTCAAGTCTTGATAGGACCTCAAATGCCCATGTAGCACTCCAAACGTCATAGCTCAGTCAAAAATTGTCAGATTTTTGATTGGAATGTCTTTTTGATTATGGTTTTGCCTCTAGATTGATTTAAAATTAAAAAATAAGGTTCTTAAAATTTTTGAGATTTTGGACCTGCCATGCTCAAGTCTTTATAGGACCTTAAAGACCCATTTAGACTTTCAAACGCCATAACTTTGTTAAAAATGAACCGATTTTCGTGTGGAATATCATTTTGTTCATGGTTTGAACTCTAAATTCATCTGCCTTCAAAATATTATGACAACAAAAAATTAAAAAAAATTTTAATTTTTTCCATGCTACCCCCTTACAAAATTTTCAAAAAATGTTTGAAATTTTTTACCCTACATTTTTGCGTTTACTCAATAAAACAAGCCAAAAAATGTATAAAAATCGATTCCAAAATATATTCCGAGTCAAAATGATGCAAATATAACTTATATACCCCATTTATGTATATACATACTACAGGGTATGTGCCACTCTCACTTTATTTTACTGTTAACTTTCTTTTTAACATTCCCTGTCGATGCTATCTCAATGCTGAGCGAGAGAATATCGAATTGGAATTCTTTTTAGCGAATTGTAATTTATGTGTATTTTCCTTGGCCACCCCTTAAGTCGAAGACAAAATGCGTGCAAACGTCAAGAGATTATCACAATGTGTTTGTAACCATATGACTTAATCGACCCCACAGGACATGCTGCAGACGGGGACCGATGAGGACGACGATAAGGACGAGTGCGATGAACTGCGTGTACCATCGCCGCCGCCGCGTCGCCTAAGCCGCAGCAGCATCGACTTGCGCGACCTCGAACAGGAACGCTACGAAAAGGTCACGCACACAGATAGTGCGCCATCGATGATGGCACTGCAGCAGCAGCTAGGTGCAGCGGGTCAACTGCAGGCGCCGGTGCCGGTTTTCAATCCACAAATATGGGTGGAAACGCTGGCGCCGAAGATGTCACAGGCAGGAGGCACAGCAGCAGGTGTAGGCGTAGTTGGAGGAGGATCAGGAGCTGCACCGTCATCCACGCAAAAGCAGCACAGCTTGACCAGCGGCAGCGGCAACAGCGAACAGGAACCAGAATCCACAGCGTATCGTGTCTTTGGGCTGAACAGCGACGAGAGCGAGACAACCGATCATTATGAAACACATTTGCCTCTGGCGGAGGACAACAAGGAGCTGAAGCGGCTCATCGAGGACAACTATTTGTTCTTTAAGCGGCAGACAACGGCAGGCGGCTCGAGCGCTGATGCAGTTGGCGGCGGCGCAGGCAAATATGCTGCACTTAGTGAATCCGATTTCATACGACTCAAATCGGGTGCAATGGCAAGCGGCCACAAGGCATTTGCTGCCAGTGATTCGGAATTTTTGCGCACCATCAGCGAATCGAAGGCACTGCAGAAGCTGCAGCAGCAACAGCAGCAGCAGCAACCCCTTCCCGGCAAGGAGAAGGGCTTCAATTTCATGTCACTGCTGGCGAAAACGAAACGCTCCAGTGCCGAATGCTTTGCGCTGGAGAAGAAGCGTCAACAGGCCAATTCGGAGGGTTCCAGTTTCTTTCGACGCTCGCGAAATCGAAAATTATCGCAAAGTTACAATGGCAGCGCGGCGGCCGGTTGCAAAGTGGAGACGCAGCGTGCGCGACAGCATAGCGACACCGATTCCACGCCCAACAAACCGGACATCTTGCTGGACATCAATGTGCTGAGCGAACAGAATGTATGCCCGCTTGTCGGCGAGAGGCAACTGATCAAACAGTTCAGCGACGGACTGCAGCTCATCGATTTCAGCAACGATGCTGGTGTGGCCACCAGAGGCGTCGGTGTGACCAGCGATGAGTTGGCTCAGCTGGCCGATTGCTTTGTCGACTCACCAAATCAACCAGCAACGCCACCGCCATCGTTATCGCCGCCCGAATTGCCCGAACAGAGCGGCATGCTGATTACAAACAGCTCCGAGCTGGCCGAGATCTTTCGCTCACTCAGCTTTCCACTGGGCGAGCAGTCCAAGTCCAGGCGACACCCATCGGCAGTGGCTACGCAACGCATGAGCACGTTGAGCGATCAGGTGTGCGCCAACTATTTGATGTCCCCACCGAATACACCCGCAGCGGTTCTCTCCACCTCCTCATCCACAGCAGCAGCGACAGCAGCGGCAGGAGCAGCAGCACCAGCAGCTGCATCAGCGGCTGCCATTAATGTGTACTTCCTGTCGCCGCCACCGCATGCAGCCGGCTATACGCCAAGTGATACATCTACCGTGTCGCTGGACGTGGTCACGACACTGCCGGTGCCGCAGTCGACGTCAGCTGCGCAGCTGCAGCCACACCCACTAAACATATCACCCAAACCAGAAATCATACTCGACTCAACGCTTTCGCCGGTAGATTGCAATGAGGGCAACGAGCCCAAGGATGTCACATCGCCGCTGCTGAAGCGTAAAGATAGCAACACCGAGACGGATGCAAATGCTTCCGGCGGCAACCGGCAGCAGCAGCGCTGTAGCATTCTCACCGGCTACGAAGGCATTCAGACGGTGCGCAAGCGACAGGCGTCTGTGGTCACCTACGATGTGAATGTCATTAACTTCTCGCACGAGCACAGCGACAGTCGCAGCTACATTCCCATGGGTCGAGTTTCCACCAGCTCAGCAAGTAAGTAGCGCGCAAATGTCCACAAACAAAAGGGGGAGGTGCAAGGCCGGGAAAAGTGAAAGGTCACACCAACAGCAAAAACGGGTCAAGGGGTCACGGTGTAGCGATGCTCGGCAAAGTAATAAGTATCGCGTCTTCGGGCTTAATCGAATTTTTTATTTTGTTTTTAATTGAAGCGAAACATTTTTTCGCATTAATTAATGAAAGAAGAGATGGAGAAAAGCGGAAAAAGGCAATGAAAAATTCATTAGCGACAGGAAGAAATATTTCTATAGCTGACAACTTTGGTAATAAAATTATAGCAGGCTCATTTGATTCAAAATCTAAATAACATATTTTTTCATTTTACAATTATTAAAGAAATTATTTCCAAATTAATTTAAATAAATTCCTGTATAAAAACCTGCTCAAAATTCAATAAATATTAAAACAAAAATATTAAAAACTCATATAAAACAACTGTTAAAAAAATTCTTTTAAAACTCGCAAAATAATTCTGCAAACTTCGTTAAAATAAATTATTTTACTATTATGTGACCCCTTGACCGCACTGTAGCTTGACCTTTAGTCCAGTGCCGCCCAACCCTTAGCTTAAAACAGTTAGATGCTTCTATATAGTCCGTAGTTACTTAGCTAAAGTCGTAGGAAACAAAAGCGCAGACTTTGTAGCACTTGTTACGTATACGCAAAAATAACGCATACGCCTAGTTGAACAACAATTGTTTGCATTGATTGCAAATGCACTGAAACTTAAGTAGACTGTACAAACTTCTTCTAGTCGGTTTCAATTTCTCTGTCTAATGTACCCTTCCCTCCCCCTTTCCCTCTCCTGCATGGCACGCATGTGTACTGTGATGTGCCCTCCCCCCTGCCAGCTCAAACTAATGTAAAGCAACTTTGTGACAAGTTAACCAATGTGTATGTGTCTCTCTCTCTCTTTCTTTGTACTGCTCCATGTCTCTCTCTCTTTCTCTCTCTCTCTGTATATGTGCCTCTCTTTGTACATGCATTGTGTGTTTGTATATTAAACCATCAAATTGTGTTCAATCCAAATACAAAAAATACCAAAAAAAAACTTTCCAACTCGAATAAAAACCAAACAAATTAAAAAATTAAAAAACCTGCAAGCAGAGCACGAATTTTCCAATAAATCCTCGTTAATACGACGCGGCGGCATCTGCATTTTTGTGGATGAAGACGAGGCCGAAGCTGCCGGTGAGCAGAAGCCGCGTGGCATAACCTTTGCCGCCGCCAGCAGCCCGTTGCCCAAATGTCCACTCTGTGGCCTAGACATCACCACAAGCTCCACAACAACAACTGCAACGGCAACTGCCACTAGAACCGCCACCAATAACAATACTACTACCACAACAACCACCACCA
The DNA here is from genome assembly GCA_018151445.1 of Zaprionus inermis. NCBI lineage: Eukaryota > Metazoa > Arthropoda > Insecta > Diptera > Drosophilidae > Zaprionus > Zaprionus inermis. The sequence goes on along the minus strand of JAECXD010000640.1, from coordinate 514,668 downwards.
CAACCATCATCTCCTCCAACACCAACACCTCAGTCTGTCACGCAGCTCAAGCCACAGTCGGAGATCCGAGTCCAACTCCAACTGCGACTGGGGCAGCGGAGGGGCAAGCTCCGCACTCGCGCACACGCTCACGCTTCTGGCACACGAGATTGGCGGCGGTGGCAGCGTTCTGGCAACAGAGTAAGAATCGAAAGCAGCGCTTCAAAACCGGATGTAGTCATTGTGGTGCGACCGGTGAGTTGTTTTGTCATCTCCACAGCAGAAAACCAAAAAAAAAATAAAAAAAAACAAGAAATAAAAAAACACAGTCCATTTTCGATGCGATCCTCAACCCTATTCCCTTTCAATCCCGCTCTCACTTTCAACTCTGCTGCCTCTCTTGCTCTCTCCCTCTGTCTCTCTTTCTCTGCCTTTCCCTTGTCTTCTCTACTCGCATTGCCCGTTGCTCTTTCTTTGTCATGTTCATGTCACGCATCGCTTTTGCTTACTTCCCGTTACTGTATCACACACCACACAGCCACGCCCCCCTAAACCACCCAACCTCCTAAGAAAGTCGCCTCCAATGATAACTCAAGTACATCTGTAAATATACCTGATTTGATACCGTATTTATCTGCATAAAGCATTTTTATGTGTTATTTCTGTCACCCGGAATGATCTATGATAAGATATGATATGATATGTGCCCAAGATGTAAAAACAATCTAATATATTATGCATAAAATTATTAAATTGTCCCTAAGTAAAAGACAATTAAAAACCATTTAGCTTGAAAGTCTTTAAATAAAAAATAAATTTAATAATTGATAAAAATACTAAAAAGGGATCAAAAGATTAAAAAATTAATTCAAGAAACTACGATTTTTAAAGTGCAACGAATTATTTCTCTAAAGAATTTCTAAATCGGTAAATTAGTCAGACTTTACTCATAGATAACTCGAAATCAGGAGATTAGATTGTATTTTATAAAGTAGAAATGTGTCTTTTAAGTAGCTTTAAAATTTTCAATTGATTCCCGATAAACATATCAAACTATACTCAGAGTTCAGCCTGCAGTAGCATTGGGAATTTATTTATTTAAATTGATTATATTATATACATTTTAAAAGATTTTCCAGAATCTCTAAAGTAGCTTAACACTTGCAACTTATTCTCAACTCCTGAGCTATGCAAACTATTTAGGTTGCTGCTTGAAATTGATAAACAAATCAAACTATAATCCAAATTTGCCCGGAATTACAATCAACAGGCAGTGAATAAACATTTTATCGTTCAACAGCATTTGCATTTGAATAAATATCCGTAAATCCAATCGAGAATCCCAAAAGCAACGACCCAACTTGACTCGGTTGAGCTCAGACGCTCAGATCGCTTTAAGGCGATTTGAGGAGAACACCTTAGTCTGACGCCTGGAGATTTTGGTTACACCCGGCCTTCATTTTGTGCCCCGAGCCTAAACCCGACCGAAAAGGTTGTTGCTCTGCCTCTCGGTCTCTACCTGTCTCTCTCTGTCTCACCCTGTCTCTCTCTCCCCACCATGCTGTACATAATTGCTTCCGTTCTGCACGTGCATTTGCTTTGCTTTTCAACGTCCACTTTGCTCTGTTATTTCTTTGCCTTTTGCATTATGATTTCACGACAAGCAGGTGAGAAACGAAGAGAGTAGAGGGAGTAAGAGCGGAGGAGGTCGTGGACAAACTTTTTCGCCATTTCCTGTTGCTCACTGTTGTCTGATTTGTTTTTCCTTTTTTTATGTACATATACTTTTACTTTCGATGCTGTTTATGTTTGCTACGTGTGAGAGAGTGTGTGTGCGGGTGTACGGGTGTGTGTGGGTATGCTCTGGCACGCTGCGGGCTGTGTCTGGCCAGACGCCGTATATCTTTGTGATAACAAGTGTCCTGTGTAAATATTTTCAATTGTTTGCTTCGTTTTTATTACTTTTCCAACGCACACGCACACACACTGCCACACACACACACACATGCGTAACTCTGCGACCATTTAAACGGGGCACTGCGAGGGGGTTGGCTGGGTAGGGGGGCAGGATTTTTGTTTGTCATCGATACAACAAGAGCAACAACTAAGCGCACAACAACTACAGCGATATTAATGTCAAAGTTAAACATGCTAGCACATGACCCATGACACACTCACACACGCACACACACACGCATACAACAAGTATGGCACACACACACACGCACATAGCTGCAGCCAGCAAATGCTTGCAGGCAGACGCAGTCTGTGCCAAAGCTGAAATTAAACTAATCAGCCTCGCCCGATTTGCGCCCACTTCCATCGCAATCTCTTTATTCGCCTGTCTCTTTCTCTCTCTATCTCCCCCTTTCGCACACCTGCAGGCGGCTCAGTGCGTCCGGCAAAGGGCTGGAAGGCCGAACACAAGGCCGCACGCACTTTGGGCATCATCATGGGCGTCTTTCTACTCTGCTGGCTGCCCTTCTTTCTCTGGTAAGTATTCTATAGTCACATGGTAATCCACTCAAGACGCGTTAACCGTCATCTGATATAGGTATGTCATAACATCATTGTGTGGCGCCGCCTGCCCCTGCCCCGATGTGCTGGTGCTGGTGCTCTTCTGGATTGGCTACTTCAATTCGACCCTCAATCCGCTCATCTATGCCTACTTCAATCGTGACTTTCGTGACGCCTTTCGTAATACGTTGGAGTGTGTGCTGCCCTGTCTGGAGAAGCGCAATCCCTATAATGCCTACTATGTTTAAGCGCAACTGATACACTATCCGTAACTGATATATACCCAGCTAAGGCGGCAGCAGGAATGGGAAGATCAAAGCAGGAGCTGGTCGACAGTAGAAGCAATACTCAATGTGTGTGTGTGCGTGTTTGTTCTATGTATACGTCTAGCTATACGATTAGTTAATACTAGGGCACACTAATATATACATAAGTTAAATGTTTGTCTATAAAAAATACCATATACGTAATTCTCGAAATTGTCCCTATGCCATGAGGAGTGAACTAATATAACAATAGTCAAATAATATATGATAAATTAATCCATTCCCCCTCTCCCACTCATCTATGTAAGCGTCACTCGAAGTGCAAATACTCTTTCCACTCTTTAGTCGTTGCGGTGCTCAAGAGAATTCAAATTTAATAAAAAGAAAATAATACTTTAAACTACATATAGCGCAATCCGATTGATGTTCAAACTATATAAGTGTTCAGCCTCGAGATACGATTAGCTAAGATATGTGCAAATTGCAAAACAGATCGATAATACAATTATAAAGTAACGATTCATAAGGATCTTCAGAATATACGAAGCAGTGCTGCTCATTCTTCACTTTGGACGTTAAGTCGGAATTTAATTAAAGGCCTATAGCGGGAATTTATAATTATTTCCCTAGTTTTCTATTAAATTTTCCCAAAATTCACATTTTTAACAAACATTCTCCTTTTATGTTTTGTAAGTTTAGTCTTACTTTATAATTGCTTTAGCTATTTTAGCTTATTTTTTTCAAAATAAAGATTTAGCTTTTTTTTACGTAAAGTTAAAAGTTGGCAGCCCTGCTAATAAGTGAGTCCTTGAATCTAAAACGCTTTTCATACAACTATCATGCTCGATAAAATAGATATAAATTGTTGTTCTCACATGTGTCATACTAATCTAACAGATAAAATTCTAAGATATCGTTGGAAAGAGTATAATAGTATAGTAATACCTGTGTGAAACGCATATAGCATTAGTTATAACCCGATGTTATACTTATACATACAAATATATATTATTATATTTGTCTTTGAAGTTGAAGTTATGCAATCTATACTTAATTCAATTGTTTGCGTCATAAAGAATCTTCTAGCTCTATGACAATCTATCGAATGAGAAAGCAAGCAAAACCCATTGAGAACTGTAGCTAAATCATTTTGTTCTATATACACTATATACTGCTATATACGATTATATTACTTTATTGAGTTGTGGCTACTTTTGTGATACCCTAAAACCGGGGAGGAGACGTATACGGAAGTGTATCTTGATTCGGTTGAAGTTTAATTCTATAGCAATTTCCGTTATTTGTATTGTTTTTGATGCTTTAAGTTTAAGCGACGGAAATGCAATCTCGACAAAAGATATACATATATATACACATGCATACACTACATAGATATACGCTGTATACTAAAAAACTATATATATATATATATATATATATAAAGATATTTATTTCTATGTATTTACTTGCTGAAAACTACAGATAAATAAAGTGTGAAACTATAGTCGGGCAAGTGGTACTTACCTTCTGGCAGGCACTGTAGATGCCACTTATTTATAGCCGGCCGACGAAGAGAGCAGCGTACTACGTAATACATTTGACTATGTCTATTTTTTCTGCACTGTGGTCATTTGCCTGCGTTTAGTTTTGTTGTGAATCTCAGGCCAGATGACCGACGCGCGCATAGAGTACACGTCCGCGGAACCGCACGAGGGAGACGCCACTTGTGTGGTATACTTCAACAATCAGCTGTTCTCCGGCGGTGCCGATGGCAAAATTCGCGTAGGTATTCCGGCCCGACAAACTATTTGATTAGCTGTTCCATGCGCTTCCGACTTTCACGTCACTGCCCCGCAGATATGGTCGGGCACGCTGCAATTGCTGCGCACAGTCAACGCCCACGATGCGTATATTTATTGCATGGCCGTGAACGAGCACGGCAAGCTTTATTCGAGCAGCTGTGATGGTCAGGTTAAGTATACGCTGCCGCCGTACGGGGATGCGGATGTGCAGGAGCTGTTTCGCTGCGATGACGCCATCCAGGCGATGTACTGTGATGGCGCTGTACTCTATACGGGCGACGACAAGGGCGTTGTGACCACATGGAGCAATGATCGCATGCTCTTCAAATACAATCTGGTCGAGGAGGTGAAATCGCTGGCCGGCGAACAGAATCTTATCTATACGGTGCGTGACTTGGATGTGGTCGTTTCGGCGATTGTGGAAGGCAAATCGGGCAAGTATAGCAATAAGGCAGTGTTGCCGGGCAAATCGCCGCTAACACTTTTGGGTCCCATGGTCGAGGGCAAGCGAAGCTTTCTGGCGTTTCCCGATCGCAGCGGCATGGGGTTGCAGCTGGTGCACAATTTGCCGGCGCACAAGTTCTCGCACGTTTGGCAGTTGCCGGTAAGTTACACCATCATTTATCATTTTTCTTCCTAAGCGAAATAATTTTTGATTTATGAATTCTACAGCAATGTCACGATATGATTGTGAATAGCATTTGTGGCGACGAAGAGTATCTGTATTCGGGTGGATACGATAACAAGGTCAAAGGTTGGACCGAGTTGGCGGCTAAGCAGCCGCGCGCTTTGGGCGAAGTCAACGTGGGAAGTTGTGTTAATTTGATTTGCTGCGGCAACAATAACACTGTATACATTGCCAGTTGCGATGGTTATATACGTTGCGCAAAGTTTATTAAATAAAGGAATAGATAAAACACTTGAAGAAACTTGTCAATTAATTTGAAACGCGCGTTTTCACATTTACTTTTTGCGGCTGTTTTGCAGCACTATCAGACTCGCAAGAGCTGCCAGACTGTTGTGAAAAGGTGTGAATGCACACTAACAGAATGCCAGAAAGTTTCGAATAAAACGTAAACACTGCAATGCTTTCATCGATCTGGCAACTCTATCATACTTTTCCTTCTGTTTACAAGTCCATTTGGAGCACTTTTAAAATTATCCATTTAAGGCAACGAAAACCAACAGGATGTCGCATCCTGTCGAAGCCAAGAAACATCCACGCAAATATCCGTTTGTCAACATGCGTCTGGCGGATCACTCGGTGCTGGACACCATCGAGGGACGTCACACATGCGTGAATTGCAATCGGTCGAGGAAATTCTTTTGCTACAATTGCCTTGTGCCCGTTGGCGAACTGGGCAGAGTGCTGCCGCGTGTGCAACTTCCCATTCAAATCGACATCATCAAGCACAAGAAGGAGATCGATGGCAAAAGCACAGCTGTGCATGCTGCCGTGTTGGCGCCGGCAAATGTGCGAATACACGCATATCCGGATATACCCGATTACAGGCAGGAGGAGGGTGTAGTACTCATCTTCCCGAGCGCTACGAGTCTCACAGTGCCGCAGCTCTTCGAACGCAACGTACAGCTAAAGATCGATGATAACTACGGGCTGCCGAAGGGCTATCATATGGGCACATTGCTGCGTCAGCGCATGGACGAGGTCGTGGGCGAAACATCGAGGTCAGCAGAGCAAGCCAGTGCCAAGCACTATACCTACGACAATCTGCCCATACGACGAGCCATATTCATCGACAGCACGTGGAACCAGAGCCGCAGCATTTTCGCCGACGAGCGCGTGCGCCAACTGCGTACGGTCGTCCTGCAGAATCGTCTCTCGCAATTCTGGCGCCATCAACGCGGCAGTCCACGTTGGTACCTAGCCACCATCGAAGCCATTCATCAGTTTCTGCTCGAGCTGCATGTGAACGCGTGGGGACTCAATTCCAACTATCGTGGCCTGGACAATCTAGAGATAACCGAGGGATTTCATCAGCTGGCCACCCCGCTCACCGTGCAGGCGCCGGCTGAAAGCGTGGAGCGCGAATCACCCTACAATGGGCAATACGACAACCTGCTGTACTTCTTTGCCAACATGTATGATCTAATACATAAGTACTACGACCACAACGATCTGATATCATATCGTCGTCCGATTTAAGATATTAATTTATTATAAAAACACTAAATCAATTCGGCTTGTGACTTTTGCTTGACTTAATTGATCTACTTCTTCTTCTTCTTGCCCTCGTCGCCCGATTCAGCTGGAGACTGTGTTTTCTGCTCAGTTATCACCGGCTTCTGCCACTTGAGAGAATTGTTGCGATAGAAGGGCCATGGTGGAATGGTAATCTGCATGGAGGAACGGGAGCATGTACATATTTTATGATGTGGATTCGTGTGTCTAACTTTCACTTACCAGCGAGGACAGCACAAAGCCCACTCCTAGTATGTAAACTGTTTGAGAGAACTGTTGTACAAACGCGCCGTAGATGAGTCCAATTACCCCAAAGAATGTTATGATGAGGCGCGACCAGCGCTCGGCTTTGGCCTGACCGACAAAGTCCTGCAAAATGAACACTTGGTTAGCCTTTTCGTATTAGCTGGGAGTACGGCAATACCCACCATATGTGTCTGTATGTCGAACATGTTGAGATTTCAAATAATTTCAGCTCTTTTTATCCGTAAACAATTTGGGTAGCGGCACGTCAGCAGTACAATTGATGCAACTATCGATATGCAGGGAATGAGTATGTCTTATCGATATTTTTGCCATGTCTGTTGCTGCTAGGGTTGCCAACTGTCCCATTAGCTATTAAATAAAATTGTGTTTAGTGATTTGATTACTATAGAAAGCGTATTAAATTTATATAAGTTGTGTGTCTTGAATATAAAAAGATGGATTGGTTGAATTCTAATAGCTTCGATTCTTATGAATGTCGCTTATCACATGATTGGCAACACTTTTCCAATTGGACTGCTTGGTAATTTATCGATTGGCAACCAGCGCGCGAATTTCAACAAAATATAAACATACAAATTGATTAAGTTAAACTTGTTCATACATTTATTTGTACAATCCGTTGATGGCGGTAAACAAATACCGTGGACGTGTATACTTTAAAACTAATAAATAAGTGGAGCGGAATGTGCGATCATCATTAATAAGCTATAAGGGAATTGTGCAGTCGTAAAAATGAAATAGATAGCGTAATTCGTTGTCTGGTTTTCTTCGATTTTCAGACTCGAACTGAACGTGTGCGTCGCAAGTTAACAACATTGATGATACTGATAATGATCCAGGCGAATAATGTGAACCACGACAAGATTAGCGTAATGTACAAGCAAGCGGCAGTATTGATGCGTCCATAGCGACGACGCTCATACGAAATGCTCTCGACCAGAAAGTCCATGAAATCAAAGATGGCTGCACAGGACAGACGCGCTTTGATTGCCGGTACAATGTTGCCCACACCCTGGATTTCCTTCAGCAGCGACTCGCGATACTGTTTACAGGTGACTTCAAAGCCGTCAGTGAATATGGCAGCATAAATTAACTGATAAATGGCCATTATGACGGATATGACGGTGGCAGGAAGCCCTAGAAATGCCAAATGAGTCATTAGTGAATGAGGAAAGCAGGGCGAAAGATCATCCACGACAGACTTACAGTAGTTCGGCGAGAGACCATCCGGAGTAAGCTCCGACTCGGTGGTCACAACAATCATATCCCCTGAGCTGCAATGAAAAGCGGTGGGGGGGGGAAGTGTAAGGGGAGTGGATGAGCAATAAGAAGTATCAAATGTACGTTATTAGTCATTAGCATATGGCTTAATTAAAGCAAACATCGACTTGCGACACTTCCAGATGCTGCGTCCGTCTGCAGCTATTGCCCGATTAACCCGGCTGACCCCGTCGTCGACATTAGAATTGGGCGGGGGCAATAGAATCACTCACCGTTGTCTTATCGTTGTGGTTCCCGCCTTACGCTTGCCTTTGCCAATGCACATTCGATAGCCGTGATAGATACCCAGTACAACGGCACAGATGAGCGGCAGGATCAGTCCGAATGTGGCATAATGGCAATAGGCAATGTTGCCGCCCTCGAAGCCGCTGTACCGCGAACGACCGTGCAGCACGCAGCCGCAATTGGTGTCCGGACAGGCGTTGAGCACATAGCGCCAATGCGACCAGGCCACCGCGGAGGTGATGCAGCAGGCCGCCGATGAGACAATGACGAAGGGGTAGAGATAGGAGAACGCACGTTCGGCACCGTAAGACATTTTGTTGTTATGCTCGTTGTTGCAGCTGTTGTCGACTGGGCGTGGGCTCTGTGCAAATTGTAAATTAGTTAATTAATAATTATTCAATTTGAGACAATTTTTTCTTTTTTCTTTCGATTTGTTTATGCATTTGACTGCGTTCTTAAGTAAACTGCGCTGCTTGTGCCACCACCTGCGCAGCACGTTACGCTCTCTCTCACTCTCTTTCAGGTGCCCTCTCACGCTCACGCTCTCACAAAATGCGCTCTTGGGGCGTCATACATACACAAATACAGTGTGGCTGCACTGTACCAAAAATATAAACAAACGCTTTGCTTTCAACTGCCACAAAAAGTGTATGCTATTGTAGATTTCAATTTGTTTATTTACATTAATTAAATGTATACTCTTTTTTTGTGCGTTCCATGCAGAAGTACATAGCAAACCATTACTTTTGTGCAAGACGGCCTGCTGACACATACACTTACACAAGCGCACTGGCTAAGTTCTGAGCGAAGACACACCTACACGTAGGAGCACTGCGAAAGGGAGTAAGCTGCCAACCGACTGCGTCTGCAGCATAGAAACGACTGAGTAAGCCGCTACACTCGCGTTTGTTTTGACTCCGATCAGAATTGACAGAGAGTGCGTGAGAGGCAGCGAGCGAGCACGAGAGAGCGCCAGCATGCTCGTCGTGCTCGTCGTGTAAGTGTACCCACACATTGTTCGTGCGGGGGAACTGCCAGTGCGTGTGCAGGTCTCAAACAGCTTGGCAGCCCCGCACGTTACAATTCAAATGAACTGCGATAAATTGCATTAAATTTTTCCGATGCAGCTGCTAAATCAGACGCTATGAATGAAGCTCGTGTGTAAACAAAATGACGATCACTTGCTTGTTCTTGGCCAGACGCCATCACTTGGCACGCTTGCCCGTGCTAGCCCGGCATCTGCCGGCTAAAACAAATGACGCGCACTCATCCTGCTGCTCCGATACACCGACATGATGTAAGTACACAATAAATATATGTACATATATTTATTTTGGCAGAAAACCATTTTTCGCGGACGCCTGATCTCAGTTGCATGCGCGGCGTTGTGGAGCACTCAAGTACGCGCAAAAACAGATTTGTGTGAGGCAAAACAGAAATACAATTTTCCCCAAAAAAAAAAAAATTTGCTTAATTCAAAATCGACGGGCAAGTACAACTTCCGATTGGATCCGATCCGTGTTTTTACGTCATATGTATTAATTGAAAACGCAACAAAATCCGTCAAGTTATTATTCAATTAAAAGTGTTTTTTTGCAATTTCTCGAACGTTACGAAATTGTATGCAATTACAAGAAAATTTTCAATTTGCAGTTTGCAGTCACAAAAAACTTTGCAGAACAAGCGAAAATCCCATGGCCTATAAATAGACCAAAAGGTAGAACAGCATCGAATCTTGGTCGTTCCCCAGAGAAGAACCTGACAAAATTATACGCATTAATTTTGCATAATTGTCTACACATGTTTTCCGAGTTCAATAAACTCAATTGTTGGCACACTTAATCTATAGAATCTGTATTCGTTTTAGACTTTAACTACTACTAAAATTGCTTAAAAATGGTTAAATATGTTGCTATAACCCGGAAAGAACCCCTGGCAAAATCCTCATAGAATATGCCCATAGAATATATATATTCCGTAGAGAAATATGCATAAGATAATATAAACACTGTAGATTTGCCTTTCGCCTGATATATGTTTACTGTATATTCTACCAAAATGTTCATAATCTGCATAACTCATGAATGAATATTGCTATTCCTTATAGAACTACATATAGAACCAATAGACATCACACACAGCACACAAAACGGCGCCAAGTCGAGACCCAAAACAAATAGCGCATACCCAGACAGACAATAGATCTATCTACACAGATAGTAGACACATATAGATAGAATAGAATCGAGTCGAGCACACAACTAATTGCAAGCAAATGGATAATTGGAACGTTTTGGCAGCGCAAACCTCTTCCCAGGCCATTGGACGAGATGATCTGAATGCGGCGGTAAAAACGCGTCTGGTGAGTAGGAGAAAAAATGCTTCCATAGCCCGAAAAAAAAAAAAAAACATAAACAAAACCGATCGAATACGTAGTAAACCTTACATATATAGATATAGTATGTATATGTGCTAGATCAGCTGTTGTTGTGGGCCCAGAGCAGCTCGCGCTCTTTTGACCACCAAAATGTATCGCGACATGCACTAGAAATTCTTCAGCGGCTTCTTCTTCTTTGGGTGTTCTTTGCCATCCGCTCTGAACATTACTGTCGCTCTGGCGAGGCACGCTATAAATAGGAACCACTCACGCGCCGTGGCGTTTCTCTTGAGCCCGTCGGCCTATGTCTTCTTTGGAGATTCCTCGCAGTAGCGCCCCAAGTAGTTTTGCTGGTGGCTAATTCACAGACAGACGTTGTGGGTGCTCGGCCGCGTATCGCACACGTCGCGCGTATCGCTCGTTGAGATCTTTATATAAGCGCAAAGCGTATATAGTATAAAGTATATAGTAACTAGATCGAGCATACCTTAAGCATGGATATTTCTACAGATATTTGGGGTCAACTGGCCGTGGAGGCCTCGCAGGTCTATCTGTCCGATGGCACCATGCGCAGTCCCTTCGCCGACACGGTAGATCCATTCAAATTTCAATTTTCACTCAATCGATACATACATATACGCGTTAAAACTATATGTATTTCTGATCATCTCTCTCTCAATCTCGTTGTGTATTTGGCAGACCATAGAGAAGCTGCCCGACAAGGTGTTGCTGCACATTTTCTCGTATCTATCGCATCGCGAGATCTGTCGCCTGGCTCGCATCTGTCGTCGCTGGCGTCAGATCGCCTACGATACGCGGCTGTGGAAGAATGTCTCGTTGCGGCCGGAGGTCTCGGGACTGCATGTCGGTTCGCTGGAGATGTTGCTATCGCTGATCTCGGTAAGATTTGGACCGACGCTACGCTACATTGAGCTGCCCATCGAGCTGATCACGCACACCGTGCTGCACGAGCTGTCGGCCAAGTGTCCCAATCTGACGCACATGTTGCTGGACTTCTCAACGGGTAAGTGTGTTGGCATCGATTCGCGTACCCACTGGTTACTAATCCAAGTGTCTTACTCTATGTAGCCATGCAGCTGCACGATTTCAGCGAGATGCAGGCATTCCCCACCAAGCTACGTTACATGTGCATCTGTCTGTCCGAGGTGATCTTCATGGAGGGTTTCATGCGAAAGATTTACAACTTTATCAATGGTCTGGAGGTGCTACATTTGGTGGGCACCTACGAGAAGTGCGAGGAGGAGGAGGAGGAAATCTATGAGGTCATCAATGTGCACAAACTCAAGTCGGCCACGCCCAATTTGAGGGTCATCAATTTGTATGGCATCAACTTCATTGATGACTCGCACATCGATGCCTTCAGCTCGAACTGCATTCAGCTGGAGTGCCTCGCTGTGAATTTCTGCAATAAAGTGACCGGTTCCACGTTGAAAACCCTGGTGCAGCGCTCCAAGCGTCTCACCTGTCTGCTGATGAACGGCACCAGCCTGAAATCCGAGTTTGTCATGCAGGTCGAGTGGGATAAGTGTGCGCTGCAGGAGCTGGACATCACGGCCACCGATTTGACAAGCGAGTGTCTCGTCGACATGCTGAGCCGCATACCAAATCTTAAGTTCCTGTCGGCTGGACAGATTAACGGATTCAACGATACCGTACTCAAGCAGTGGATGGAGCAGGGCAATACCAGGTGACTGCTAAATAGTTGCATTGATATATATCCCTGTTAATCTATCTTTTGAATACTTCCCATAGATCGCTCATTTCGTTGGACTTGGACTCTTCGGACAATATTACGGACGAGGGCCTGCTGAAGTTTCTGCAGCGTCATGGCCATCAGCTGAGCGCCTGCTGTCTGTCCGGCATGCCGCACATCACGGATCAGCTCTGGATGAGCATATTGCCTGTGCTGGGTAACTGCAAGTGAGTAGAGCGATTAATTCCTTACGAGAATTGCCATACTCATTGTATTCCCCTGCGCAGAATAATTGTGATGGGCACTGCAGAAAAACTGGGCGTCAATATACACGTTGATCAGCTGATGGACACCATCGCCTCGAACTGTGGCAACTTGGAGCGTCTCGAGCTGCGTTGGGATCCCGACAATCTGCGTTTCTCCGATAAGAGCCAGAAAGCCATTGATATTTTACGTGTGAAGTGCCTCAAGCTGCGCTGCATGGTTCTGAGGTGGGTTACGCTTGCGTTAATACTCCAGATACTCATTAATCTTCATCTTAATCCTCTTGCGCAGCGACGGACGCTACTACGAAACGGTCAAGGCGAATTTCGAGCGTGCTGATCGCATCACTGTGGTGCGCACCACAACCTGCTGTCGCGTCTCACCATATCATCTCTTGCGCAACTATAACGATCTGGTCTTTAACTAGTCTTCCTCGTTTACTCGTCCATAAGTGTTGTTTTCTGTTTTAATTGTTGTTGTATTCAAAGAGGCTAAACACAGGCCCGTTTAATGGATTCAGTCTAATCAGAAATTAATCTATAAAAGAATCAATTGAGCTTGTAGTTTCGATTCAGATTATGTACAGAATATCTGTTTATATTAAAACTTAATCAATATAATAAATATTAACGTTGTTTATTTTAATGCAAGTTTTCAACCGAATTATGTAAAAAGTAAGCGGACTCAAGATTGTCTGCGATTGGTTTATGAACTTAATTGGCGTCTCTTGTGCCTCCCAATGTGAACCCAACTTATTTTCGAATTTATGCATATCAATCGTTTCGGTTTAAGGCAAATTGTATTTTGGTTAACATGTTTGCAATACAAAATAGTTTGATAATATTACAGTAAGCTATATACAAATTTAATACAATATGCTGATTTTTATGATACATTTATAGAGCTGCCTGGTCTGGTTCCTGACTGCACGAAACCAACGATCGTAAAATGAGATATAACCAGAACTGGAAACAAGTTGCATATTGCATTTAGATTTTTTTGTTTTCTGTATTTTTCCGCTTTGCTTTCATTTAATTAAATTAAATTAAATAATAAACAAAAATTTAGCTAAGTTTACTTTTCTTGCACATTAAAAATATGTTCACGAATTGTTAACTAGTTTTTTTTTTTTGTTTGCTTTTACTTGGTACTTGATTAAATCATTTTCAGACTTCACCACATTGTTTTTTTTTTTGTTTTGTTTTTGTATTTTCTTTTTAACACCATATTTTCACTGTAAACTTAAGCCTAACCTTTTCAACATTTTTGGGGTCAACTTTTTACCATAAACTTAATGTACAAAGATTGAATTCACGTATCGTTCGGCACTGTCATATCTCTAAATAGTATATGTTTGTGTGTCCTTATATGCATGGTTTATATATATATAATTTAACTTGGTGTGTGTGTGTGTTCGTGTGTGTAAAGATCGAGCCTAACACTTGCAGGTGCCTTTGGATGAGTGTGTGTTCGGATGTGTGCGCGTGCGCCAGTGACATAGGAATAGGTTCCTCGAAACGTTCAAAAAGCAGATCATTGTTTCGTTTTAGGATTTTCGAATTTTTACATAAGTACACTAAGACATAGAACAGTTACATCTGGTATGAGTAGCAACATCGATACATTTCACTGATTCTCGTGCGACAATCGAAATATGTGCGTCGTATTGCTTGCTGCAGCGGTGGCAACAGCAGCGGCCGATGTTGCCGTCGGCGGCGGCTGCTGTCCAGATGCACTAATATAATTAACATTGCTACTGCCGCTGGCGTTGGTGCTGCTGCTGTTGCTGTTCGCGACCCTCGCCTCAGCTGCAACGGCGGCCGCTTCACTGGGAGCGAGCTCAGCTAAAAGATTCTCATCGCTTCCATTGGCTGCACTGGACGTTGCTGCGCCTGCGGTACCGGCTGCCTCTGCAACAGCTTCAGCCGCAGCACGTTCGGGCGTGCGACGCGTCGCTCCAGCATTGTTTTCATCCTGCAGGCAATTGAAGGAATCTCAATTAGGTTCAGACATACACGAAACTACTCACATCTCGTGGGTATATGCGAATGGGTTGATCGGCCTGTGCCGCTGCTGCATCTGCTGGATGCTGGGCATTGTCCTCCGGCTTGTCGGTATACATCATGATCTCGTGGCACAGCGGACAGCGATCCTGCACGTACAGCCACTTGCGCAGGCACACACCATGGAAGAAGTGACGACAGCGCGTAATCTTCGCCGAATTCATTTCCTGCAATACGAGAGACACAATAATTAGACGTAATTACGCAGTAAGATCAATATTCAACTTTCTTACCTGATAGCAGATGGCGCACACATCGTCGAATGCCTGCAGTTGAGCGGGTGTTGCCTCTGGTAGCGCCGAAATCTTGTGCACGGCCGAGCGTCGCTTTATGAAGACCGACCAGCCGGCACGTGCCTCGCACCAAATATTGAAATAGGCATGAATGCACATCATGATCGCTCTGATGGCGCCGCCTGTAGCATTTTGGGCTATCAAGTTATAATTATCGGTACACAAAATCAACCAAATAATAAAATTACATGCACACACGGAACAAAAAAGCTGGACAGAAGCACGACCAAGGACAAGAACAACTACTCACGTCGACTGAATTGTGAATAAATTATGATATTGAAATGACACGTGAATACGAAAAAAACAAATGCATTTTCGTTTTTTTTTTTAGACGATCGCTGTGTTTGAATGTAATTTGTCGAGGAGAGATGGCGGAGCATAGCGCGACTTACCTGACTCAAAGACCAATATCCAAGCGCCATTGATGAACAGAAGAATGCCGAAACTGAACTCAACGGAATTGCCAAAAGCGCGTACATAGTACAGATAATCGTCCAGTTTCTCCCAGAAGAACTGTCGACGTGCGTCCAGTAGAAAGAGCGTATAGGTGGCCAGTGAAACGCATACCTGATGGAGGATAAACACGAAGGGATCAGTACGAAGCAGTCGATTGATGTTTTTGTTTTTTAGATGCACTCACTTTGACAATCACCTCGACGGAGAAGGCAGTCACCGCCAGTAACCAAGTGGAGGCCGAATGTTGAGCCCACAAATAATAGAGCAGACTGACGGGCATGCAAATAAGCAAGGCGCAAACAGATAACGCGCGCACATGACGTTTGCGTGAGGGATTGCGAGCTGCACTCAACGACATCAATATGGGCGATACGATGTTGTGGAGAAAGTGAAACAAGGCGGTGACCAGCAGGCAGAGATTACGGCACAGACGCACGAAACGTTTATCTGGCGACAGCGAGGTGAGTCCTGTTTGCAATGCTAATATATAGAAAAGAACTGCCGAAACGGTGCCCAGCGATTTTTCCTCATCATTGTCGTAGGTCATCAGATACCATTGAAAGCCGCGTCCAATGTAGTGGCAAATTATCGAGATGACACCGGTCATGCCCAGCACAGCGGTTAATGTTTCACAGCCATCTACAAGCAGCTTCTCAATGGCCGGAAAAAATGGCAGTTGTTGGTCCGCTTCGGTCGTAAGCAATGCGTAGCTACCCTGCATAATTCTGTGGATACAAAAGAATATATATAGTATAATTGACATATACATTTCGTATCGAGCACCAAACCCTACCTGATGGTCCAGAAGAGACGCAACACATTGGGCACGTTAAGACGCTGCCATTCGTTTTCGATAATCGCAGACAATCCAAAATTTGACACAAAATTCATGGCATAATGATAGCCATTGTAGACCGTCCGACTGGCCGCCATGGCACTCTGCAATAAGGTAAATTTGGTCAGCAACAGCGGCGCAATGCCCGCCACCATCGGCAGCTTTTCCACCAGGCTCGACGAGAGCGGCAACATGGCAAGCAGAATTGGACTAGTAAATATGATGGGCATGAATTTCTGTAGCGATGTAATTCGTGGACCCAAATGTATATAGGCGAAGAGCATGCCCATAAACCACTGCGCCATAATATGCGGTGCTAGGGACATGAAAACACCACCAGAATCCAGCAATCTTCTTGGATTCATCGACATCAGAGCCTCCAGTAAGCAAGGATTGCGATCCATCAGTGCCAACGCGCTAACATTCGACCAGTACGAGAGAAATGTGAGACCCAGTGAGGTGAGAAACATGTAAACCATGACCAGATACCGCGTCCACAGCATAAAGATACAGGCAGCAGAGAAGAAAGCTACAAATAAAAAAAAGTAATATCGTTCAGGGATTAAAGTCCAGAAGATAAGTATGGCGATATCGCTCGCCACCTACTCAACTTACCTAACAGGCAGACGACAAATTTGACCGTTGTTATACTTAATAAATCCGCCAACATGTCATCATGTGCCAGATCATCCATGAGCGTATTAAAATTTGTACTAAGCATGCCATTTATGTTGGCCGATTTGGATGCATCCTCGATTGTTTGTTCCAGAATCTGTTGACTACTGTTGCTGATCGAGGTGGAGACGGAATCTGTAACGGCAGCGGAAACGGAGCCCGTTGTGGACTCATCGCTGCCGATGCCAAAGAACGCCTTGAGATTATGAAATTTATCTGTAGTGCTGCTGGCGCTGTTACTGTTACTGACTGCCTCGACTGTTGTCAGTGATTCCGTGCCGCCGACCTTGTCCGGATAGAGGCGAGTCGGTAGGCCCATGCCAATCTTGAGTATCTCGTCGATAACCATGATGGGCGGCACACGCATCATGACATCCACAAACCCGAGCACCTGCGTCCGTATGGACATGGCTCAGCTGTTGTTTGTAGGTTGCTTTTGGCTGATGCGGCGTGACTTAGCAATTTGCAATAGGCTGCTTCTATATTACTTGGTCTGTTTTTTTTTTTCTCAACTTTTGAGCGTCATACGCATTTGCTGCTGTTAATGTTATTGTTGTTAATTCAGTCACTTCGCTGGTGTTGCTATGTATGCTGATTTTTCTGCCGTTCTTGTAATCGCTGCTCTTTTTTGTTGTGGTTGTTCTTGCGTTTTGGTTGCTTATTCGGCTGCTTGGTTAATCGGCTGGCGTTGGCCTTCGTCTTAGATTTCGCAAATTGAAAAGAATCGTGTGCTAGCGTTATTGGTGTGCTTTTCTTTCTTGTTTTTTTGTTGTTGCGAATGTTGTTGCTGTCGCTAGTATTATTGTTATTGTTGTTGTACGTTATGGTGTGCGTCAAAAATTTATATTTAATTGAAAGTAGAAGGGGCACTAGGTTAGCAGGTGACAGTAACTCTTCGTCTATATTTTTTTTGGGGAGGGAGGAAGGCGCTTGATTCGTTTGCACTTTTGTTTTTCTTTGTTGTTTGTTATTCTTTCTTTGGGTTCACTTCGTTTTAAAGCCACACTTGCAATTCTCCTCCGCCGATTTGCGTTGACTTTAGACGCGAACTTCAAACTTTTTCTCAATTGCCTGTGGGCTTTGTTTTTCTCCTCTACTTTGCTTCTTTCGTGTTTATCGCTATATTTTTCGATATTGCCCAGACTATCGCTACGTGTATCGCTATCGATTGCTGCGCCTGTTTTCCAACACTAAAAACCAGGCGTAATGGAGTTGCCACCGCGACAGTCAGCTGATTGCTTCATTTGGCGCGCACACTAAATGATTATTTGAAAACGCCGACCGCAACGCATTTACAAACATTAGCATGGGCAGCAACACATTAACAACTATTTCGTTAGTTAAATATCAAAAAGTACTAAAATTTTTCGAATTGAATGGTGTTCAAATTTATAAACAATTGTTTATGCAAGGCCTACTAACTAAAAACTATACAAATACACATACCATGATACCATAATAATATATACTTGTATCATGACCCATACATAAACTTACTTTACGAAATCGATTTTTCATTTGTTTTCTGAAAATTCTTTCAGACTCGCCATAAAGTGACATTTTATTACAATCGTTGTTGTTGTTGTTGTTCGACTATTGCGCATTGTTTTAGCATAGCTTCATGAAAATGTACAAGCTAATCGACTCGAGGGCATTCGCATTTACATGTTGCAGCGCCGAGTTCAGAGTTCGCAATGATAGGGTTTCAGGTAATTAAAGAATTTATTATCAAAGCAAAAGTTATCTTATAGAGTAGTTCAGTGTCATGTGATGTGTTGCAGCTTTAATCTCTGACTAAACATCGTATAGTAACGCTTCTATAAGTCGACTGCTCCCTGACTCACTGGGGCAACTTTCCGTCTGGCAGTTTGGGTGTGTCTTGCTTCAATTTCCTATTTCCCCTTGTTCTGGGGTCGTTCGCTCTTACTCGTTTTCAACTTTAATTGTTGCTGTTTGCTGACGTTGTAGTCGCCTATGCAAATGCACAAATTGAGGCAATGCAGTTGGAGCCCGTGTGTAATTATGCGCAATTGTTTAGCCGTTTAGCTTCGAAAGGTTCAGCCGGCTGGCTTAATTGATTTTTCGTTTTCTGCGCCACATAATTGTGCTCTACGACGTGCTCGGGTCACTAAAGGTGCACACAACCGAAACAACAGCGACTTATGTGTGCCGGGTTTAATTCTTTCCGCGTATCGTGGCGAGTTCCCGCCGTAATTTGCATAGTTTCCAATGGGTTTGGGTTTTTTATTTGTTGGTTGCTTTCTGGGTTTTCCGCGTTTTTTCGCTGCATACTTTGCGGGGCTGCAAATTGCACAAATTACACATTTTCCATGAAGTCTCAAAACTGTTAGTTAACACACACTCCTGCGCCATCCGTACGTCCGTCCGACATGACACAACATGGCCTATGGCCCATATATGGTCGTCATATATATTTAATGCAATCAGTGTAATTGTCACTGGCCGATGAGCTGGGGGACCTGTTCGAGCTGCTGCCACTTCGCCTGCCCCCTGCGCCCAGTGAGCTCTGCTCTCACGCATGGCAATTGTATAATTTATCGCTCCAGTTCTAATCGCCAGCTGTCAATGCAGGCAAGCCAGTCCAGGCCAAGCCAGGCCGGTCCAACGAAGCAGGCCGAGATCTCGAGGGAACGATTTAATTCGCTGGCCATATAAGTAGGAAATTTGTACGTTGATTAACGCGCCAATCGTTTTACACAACACTGCAAAAGTAACGTACAAAGTGTCGATCGTGGAGCCTGCGCAGGCCCCTTAGGCTCGGCTCCTTCCTAGCTCTGCTGCCCACACCGCTTGGTCGACTATCTTTGGAGCTGTCTATGTGTGATTTCATTGCACTTGAAGCGATCGCTGACTGCACTTCGCCGAATCGCCAGGACAACACACGCATTCGCCAAGCAAACATTGCGAAGCAGTGCAACGCGTTCCCAGCATGATTACCACTCATAGATAGCCCCACGGCGTCGCAGCCGAAGTCGATGCCGGGCAACCTGCTGCGACGCGGCAAATGAATTAGTGGGCCGCTCGCCCTGCAGCTTCTGTGGATGCACTTCCCCTGCCGTCGAGCGCATTAGCTGCTTGCTATGATCTGTAACAAATATAGAAAATTATTAATAAGAGATTCATGTGTTGGTCTGGAGGAACTTCTCATACCATTGATAACTCCGCATAGCATAATGATTCCCGCTTTCAACAAGAGCATATGAGTTTCGATTCCATTTCTTATTGGGCGACTTTCGTTCCTATTGAGTTGCTTTTCCTGCTTTACTGTTTATGGACTTAATTGGATTTTAGTCGTGTTGATTAGGCAACGGCTGCTACGACTCCACTGGGTCCTATTGTTTGTCATAATTGCCATAAAAGAAAAAAACTGTTGAAAGGATCACGCGGCCAACGTTGCAGCTCTCCGTATTGAAATTGATATCCTTCTGCCGTGTCGCGAGTCGAAAAGGCCAATTATCTTTTGCATTCAAAGAATAATTAGGAGCTTGATTGACATGCGGGATAAGGAGACATACACTCGGAATGCCGTAGCAAATTATCGAACGGCTACTGTGCAAGGCTGATCCACAAAAATCAAAGACCCAAGCAGCGAAGATGGAGCAAAAGCTACAGCAGCAGCAGCAGCAGCAGCAGGAGGAGACGAAGACGCGAGGACAATGTCGCGACGCCTTCCACTTATTGGCTCGACGCGACTCATGGCAACATCGCCACGACTCGACTCGGTTCGGTTCGGCTGTGCCTTTTGTCTGCACATAGAGTGGTAATCTGATGCTGAGCCCGAGATACTGCGACCAGGGCAAACAATGACCAACTCAGCCGTGGCAAGGTTGTTCCGTCGGCTGCCCAGGTGAAACCCGTTTTTGGCGGGTTTTGGCATTTTGGCCAAACGGCAGCCGATCAGACCGGCAATTACAATATGTTTAACTACGTCAGCGCGTTATCTGCTGCTGCTTTCCTCTCGCTCCCTCTCCGGCTGCAGTCGTGCTCCTTGTCAGCGATTAATCCAGGACCGGCTGCGGTGTCTCGTCAGCCGGCATTTTGGGCCCCAATTGCAGGCCTCATCCTCATCCTCATCATCATCGCCGTCGATTGTGTTATCGATGGCGTTGCCACCGCCTGCTCCTCTCCGGCAACGCGAGCGCCCGCTATGGTTCTGAATCTCATTTGCGATTAAGTTCTTAGGCGCAACCGGGCACAGTTCGTGGAAAGTTGGCCAGCAGATCTTTATTGTTCGATTGGTTTATTTATAATAATTAGGTGCGCTGTCCCAGCGATTTTCTTGCTTCGGCTACTGTGAGTGCATGCTCCACTCTCCGCCAGCTTATCGCCGCTTACCGCAAGCTGGCCCATAAATTCTTGAAGCTCGCACCTTTTATTGTGCGCACTCACACACAAACACATGGACATCGGTCTGGGAGCCGGAGTCCGGCTACCGTCAGCCTGGGTCCATCCACTTGCTGATTGCAATCGCGTTCTGCGCATGCGCGCGGACGGACCGCAGACCAGCCCAGACCAGAGCAAACTCGACCAGGTCGACAAGGCTATGCCACGGTAGCCGGCACAGCGCGTTCCTTTGGTAAATTGCTCACATTAGCAGGTTGTACGACTTATTAAGTAAGCACAATTTGCGTGGCCGCCGCCCCAAAATAATGGGCAGCCGTTAAGGTGGCGACCGGGAGCCGCCTAGTCGGACAAGTGATTGTTTTATAATTGCAATCGCAATTGCAGTTCGAACTCGGTTTGCGCGATACGTTGCGACGCGACGCGACGCGATGCGATGCGCTGTGCTTGGCTCGGCTCGGCTGCGCGTTGTTGCTAAATTGGCTCTGGCATGGTGTGTCCGTCCGAATCGATGTCCAGCTGGCTGTCCTGGTATATTGGTGGGTTGGCCAGCGAAATTGGCAATCCATTTGAATGAATAATTGCTCAATTATTGCAGCCGCCGCCGACTAACGAGGCAACTGAGTGCGAACCAAGTTCGCGCGGTGTGTCGAGTGCGGCACTTGCTGGGCGGAAAATTGTGGCAAATTTGTCGGTCTGATCAACAAGAAATTCAAATGTGTATTTTCAAGCACTACAATTAAAAGCAAAACGTTCACATTTGAAATACACAATTGTCAATTACAGTGTGACCAGATAAATTACAGGTATGAATAACTTAATTTAAAATATGAGAGAAAGCTTGAATCAAATTTAAAATAAAGGTAAAAACAGGGAAATCAATTTAATAAATTGAGTTTACGATAATTATGTAAAATCAATTAAAATAAATTACAATTTTGAATTCAATATTCGAGAATTAGGTAAGCACTGTCGCAAGCTGGAATAAATCAGTTATTTATCGATTTGCATATGGGCAATGCAAATTCCTATTGAAAAGTGTGTACACATTGTAAGATTAAAATGCGGAACAGCAAATTAAATACGAAATATTTCTGATGTAGTTTTTTTTTTAGTTGTTGCGATTTGGCCACGCTGATTAGGCGCAGAACAGAAGCGCCAAAGCGCGACAAAAATGGCGCTAAGGCCGCTTTGGCTGGGACAATACGAATGCGAACGATCGATTCGGAGGCAGGAGTTATCGCATTAGGGTGAAATCGTGAAATGGAACTGGACCAGTTTTAGCGGAAGCAGCGCAAGCAAACAACAACAAGAAGACGACGACGACGACGTAGAAGAAGAAGCAGAGCTTGTGACGAGGCAGCACATGGAGCTGGAGTTGGAGCCGCGCTGCTGTCTGCAGGCACGTAAGAAATTTCATACTAATTGGCATAAATACCAAGTGTCGCAGAGAGGAGAGAGAGAGAGTGAGAGAGAGCGAGCAAGCGAGGGCTAACTGGCGACACTGACAAACTGACGAACTGACTGCATGGCTGACATTGAGCAGTGGAACAAAAAATCAGCTACACACACATATGTATGAGCAACTGCCTGCCGATGAGATCTTCACCTTGGCAATCATTAATCGTCTGCCCCGCGACATAATATCGATGATGGAGCTGTGTCCGCCGAGTCCGCTGCTCTTCTAAGCCAGTTTCTTCTCTCTCTTTCTCTCAGTCTTGCACTGTTGTTTTATTTATTTATTTTGTTATGCAGTTTTTGTTTCTACGCTAGTTGGCCGCGTGCAATGCTGGAATGCTCATCGAACCAATTGAAATTGCTGTGACAACAATAAAAATTCAACTTTGGGGCCTCGTTTTTGCTCGTCTCTCTCCCTCTTCCTCTTCGGCAGCCGCAGGCACTGTTGGGTTGGCTCCAATGTGGCCTGGCTGGCATTGTTGACTGGCTGCCTGACTGACTGACTGACAATTAGACGTGGCTAAAACGTTGACTGATCAAGCGATTTGTAGCTGTAAATTCATCTCTATTTCGTTTTGTTGCCGCAACAATAACAACAACAGCAACCAGACGAGTTGATGTTCGTTGGGGCTGCGCCGGCTGACGCTGCTTGGGAATGCTGCAGTTTTTGTGGTGCTCATTGGCCGTTGTCCTGGCCCGGCGACTACTTGTCGCTGTTAAAATCCAATTAATCGAACAATTTACTTTGCTGCGTTTAGCAATGGTGTTGCACCGCACGGTCCGAGACGCTGCCCGCGGCTCAGGCTTAGTTTCGAAGCTTGTCCGAGGCATCGATGGCCTTAAGTATCGTATCCGTCCGGCTTATGGTTTAACACCGCCTTTGGCAGGTGCCAAACAGCTTTCGATATGGATAAATAATTTGATGAAATTATTTCCATATATGGTGCGAGAGAGTAAAATACAAATAATGTAATTGGGATTTAGTATTTTTTTTATAATTTTTTTTCTTTATGTGTACACACTTGTTGCTGTATTTAAAACGCACTATATTGTTTGTGGCAGCACTTTTTGCTAAATAGCAACAAACGAGCTGTTTGGGGTGTTGATCTATAAATTATTACAAGACTGATACATGACAGCAGTACACCAAGTCCCCGCCTGATGGAAGCAACGTAAGATCTCCCTTTTAAACCCCCTTCCCCATGTTTGCAGCGCACATGTCTAGCGAATGGGCGGCCACCCTTTTGCTTGGCAGCCAAGCATGATTAGTGTCAATTTTTGTCACTTTAATAGTCTCGTTTATGCTTGGCGTGAGTCGTTCGAGAGAGTGCATTAAAAAAGAAACCGTGCCCTATAAAACACGAATAGGCCAGGAAAGTGGGCAGGCGGCATGGAAACGTTTTCATTAATAGACGCTCGAATATCAAAGTAAAACTTCACAGCGTTGCCGACGTCGCTGCCGCTACGGCTAAGGCGGCAGCGGCGGCTGCGATGCGACGTCGGCAAACGCCCGCCCCATTAAACCACAAAATTTATTACACCAACTAAAATGAAATCTCGGCGAGAGGCAGCCAGCCAAGAGCAGCAGCGACTGGCGCGGAATCGCAATGGCAATGCCATGAAGTGACATCTGAAAGGCAACCAAAAGCAGCAGCAGCAGCGACAACAACAATATGGAGCAGCAGCGGCAGAGGCATTGGCAGCGACTGCGGCTGCGAACAACTTAATTCAAGTGTTGTCACTTTGTCGTGTTCCATAAATGTTGCCCTAAAACGCTGCTCATTAATTTTCAAGTGTAACTTTTATTAGGTATTTAAATGCGTGCGAGCGCGAGAACTTGCCACACCAAGTGGCAAAGCGGCAGGCCAATGGCAACATGCCGCTGCACATAAATTCGACAAGCCACATCAGTCTGTTAGGGAGGGTGCTGCTCATCTCTTTTTATGCCACATGTTGAAGCTCCTCCTTGCCTTGCCATGCTCCTCTCCCCGGGCTGCAATCGCCGCAGTCGGCATGTCGCACATACTTGAGATTGCATTAGTCAGTTTTGTGTCGCAGCCTCTTGGGAGTGCATGATCAATGCCCCGTCATATGCCCGTGCACAACCCATTACATTAATAATCCATAACACGTAGAAGGCACAGCAATAGGTTGCCTGCTCGACTAACAAATACCCTCTAAATGATTTATGCGAAATCTAAATGATTTCGAAGTGCAGGTTTATGTATGTATTAACAATTTTGGTTGTGTTGAAATTAATACTCTTTTTTTTATTGTTTTTAAAAATAACAGAAACTCATATCAAACAAATATATTTATTTCTTTGAATTTTTAGTTAATTTTAAATAAATGTTTTTTTTTTTGGTTGTGTTGAAATTAATACTCTTTTTTATTGTTTTTGAAAATAACAGAAACTCATATCAAACAAATATTATATTTATTTTTTTGAATTCTTAGTTAATTTTAAATAAATGTTTTTTCTTGTCGTATAAGTTTATAACTTTTCTACTGTTTATTTTAAAATTACAGGGTATTTTGAACGCTAGAGATGTGCGCGTGAATCTGCCGTGATCGGTACTTAAGAACGCATAAGTCTTAAGTGGATTCGCCGTTGCCACCACCAGCAATCAAAAGAGTGCGCCTAAGTAGCCGGAATTTGGTAAATGACAAACCTAATGGATAAGTGGAGTAAACTAAGCACACATCTCTAGTTGCCACCCACCACAGAAGGCATTTTCGGCGATCTACTAATGCCAATAAATCTTGCACTCGAGCAGCAGCAGGAAGAGCACCCTCGTGCGCCGCGAGCCAGCACCTCAAGTTGCTGGCGGCATCGTGTCTTCTTCGGCGGCAGAGTGAAATATGATGGGAGCTAATGCTGTTAATGAAACAACGTAATTATGTGTATTAGGAGGGGCGACACCCTACTTAGGACTTGCCATCACAAGGCGCATTAATTATGCGCCTCGGAGCGGAGGCTAAAGATACATCTATTTTTTGTTTGAGGAGGAGCGAAAACCAACAAATGCGGGGCCAACACGCCGGGCGGACTGAAGTGCTTTAAAAGGATTTCAAATATTTAGAAAATGAATGTCGCTGTGACGTTTATCAACGAGAAATCATTTGCAAATTATGCGGAACAGCGGGCGGGCGAGCTGTATCGACACGCCCCCACGCTGACGGCGCTACGGCTGAACTCATCTGAACTCAAGCATCCCAACCGGCTGCTGCTGCTGCTGCTGCCAACGTAGCGACATAGCGTTTTGTCAAGCGCTTAGATAACGCTGGCATTAATCGTTTGTCGTTAATTATCGGGCTTCATTTTAAAGTAGTTATTATTCCGGCGAACTGTCAACACCTACTTATGGCATAGAGCGCGATTGGAGTTGGATCTCTTGCTCCGCAGGTGGCTCTGGGTGGTCGCCCACCTAGTGGCCAAGTGGCGCTGTTAGCGGCCAAACCCGTTTGCCAGCCACGTGTATACGAGTATGTGTGTGCGTTGTAAGTATGTTAATTTGCCGATCGTTAAGTCAAAACAAAAATTTGTTAATTTTATTGTCAACTTGTGTTCGTTTAGCTTCGGTTTGGATCCCTTAAAACCTGTCTTAATTTCTTCAAACCAATGAGAGAGTGTGCTTCAGGAATCTGTTTGGAATCGAATGAAGTATCAACGGTATGTAGTACCATACATATTATACTAGTTATACAAAAATTGTATATGGAACTTCGAAGTTCAAAGTGAACGGAGGAGATCTCCGTATTATCAATATTAATATTTATTAAGCAGCAATTCGCTCACATCGCGAGTGTATGCCTTGAACTGGGGAAACAAATTTTGTTTACTAACTTTCATTTGGTATACACTTTATTTTTTTAAATTTAGAAAATTAATTTGCATCAGTCTATTTTTAAATTGTATCCCAGTCTTTCGAGCTATAGAAACAGCTTCTTCTTGCCCTCTTTCGCTTATCAGCGTAGGTCTATGTAAATTGTGTAACTTATCAGATAATCTCGAATAATGATCTCGCACTATGGAGAGCCGCAAAAGCCGTTAACACCAATAATAATAATGACCTTCAACTCGCTGCTCGATCGGAATAAGTAGAGGAATTCGAATTTAGAATGAGATGCGGGGAGATGCCATAGGAGAATGAGAATCCTCGGAGCAGGCGGCGAACATTGAACAATTGGAATTTAATGGAGTCAATTTGGTGTTTGAGATGCATAAAGTGGAGCGTTGGTGTTGGTGTGAGTTCTTCAGAATGTGCACCAACTCGTCTTTGACTTCAATGTTGAATGCAAAGCGAGACAGAACAGAACAGCAGCCAGAGTTGCTGGCCAAGCTGCCGCTGCTAACAATGTGCAGATCAAGAGATGAGAGAGCGACCATTGCGAGCTTGGCCAGGATCGGCCATTGTTTCATTGCTGTTGTTGTTTTAGGAGTTCGCTAAAAAGACAAATGTGGTGTGTGGGAGGGGGCGGAGCGACGGTCGAGTAGTCGGAGGCGGTGGCGGAGAAGGGGATGTGGTAGCCAGTTCGATCGAGTTGCGCTCGAGCGCGTGTTAGTTCCACTCGTTAAGGATTTACGAGCAATTTTTATCACTTTGAGGATCACTGACAAATCCGGCAACAACAACAGCCAGGAATAACCTGGATCAGCAGCAGCAGCAACAACAGCAACAACAACAACAACAATGTAATGCCAACATGCGCATAATAATGGCAAACGGATCGGGGGTGCCTGCCTGGCTGCCTGGCTTGCTTGCTTGCTTTGCCTGGACAGGAAGCTCGCCTGTCTCATCGTTGTCGCTGATGTGGCCAAAAGTGGCCAATAAAACCCAAGCGAACAACAGCAACAATAACAGCGAATTATAGCAAAGTAATCGCACTGCGACTTGGCCATCGCCGTCGTCGCCGTTGTCCATTTTCGTTTTGCAATTTCGAATTTTTATTTAGCTGCTTCGGCTTCAGCTGCTGCTGCTGCTGCTGTTTGCGCTTTTGATTTCCCTTCCAATTTATGTGACATATTGATTCTCAATTGATGATAGTCTATTTTGCGCTGCACTTACCAATTTATTTTGGCCATTTTAAATTGGCATCTGCGCTGCGTACAATGACTTCATCAGCAGCAACAGCAGCAGCGGCCAGTCGAAGACGCAGACGAAGACGATGTTGCTGCCGCATTGCAATGCTAATTTAATACAATTAATAATGCATTAAATACTGCCTATGCCTAATTGCCATGCGATGATCGTCCACGTCGTATGCGCCAGCGTTGCTATTGTTCATCCTGCAGGATGAACGAGCCGCAGCTGCTGCTGCTGCTGCTGCTGCCGATGTTGTTGATGCGCCGCGAGTTGTTGTTGTCGCCTGTTTGCCGTGGCGGGTTGCCGATTGCGAGCTGCCATCGCCGTTGTGGTGGCATCGCACCAAAGGCGTAATTAGACAAGCATTGTGCAAAAGCGTTAATTAAAAACCACACAAAAAGTTGCAATTGCCATTTGTTGTCAGCTGCCTCAGCTGCATGAGGCAGCATGAGGCATGGCTCCAAGTTCGTAATGAGCTCGCAACGATTGCGTAAGCGCACGTTGGATGCATCACTGCAAGAGTGTGATGTGAAGGAAGGCTGGAGGAGGCTGGTAACTATTATATAGCGGGAGTATTGCTCTAAGATCAGACACACACACTCTCTCGCACTTTCCCGGTCTGACATGAATGAAGATCTGTTGGGAGGATGGATTCATGCTAGTCTCATGCGTATTTATGAGACAACGCTCGTTGATTCTGACTCACATCGATCTTTGGTTTAATTCGCTTCTCGCTTTCTGTTCCGCTCGCCTGACAGCCGAGCGTGAGCGTATTAATTTTCTTAGCTTCATTTTGACGCCAGGTGTAGAGACATTTGATGCGCCATCATTAATAAACATTAGCATAGATATAAACTCCTGTCCGTGGGGGTGTATGGGAAATTGTGGGTTCAAACCAACCAGAAACGACTTCATAATCTATTTAACCTTTTCTAACCGTTCTACAGGTACAGTTTAAACTTAATTATATGAGTTTTATTCAATTAAGTTTGTTTATTTTATATAAAATTAAATTTTAGAGTTGGTTTTTCAGCATATATCCTGAATTTCGGGTTTTCCTCTGCTATATGTTCATGCAAATGGTCTTTACTTTTGTTTTTATTTTATTTCTACTATATATAATTATATTAGGAAATTCCTACTTCAATTTCATACAACTCCTTTAGCTATTTAATGCCACAATTTTTGTTGTTTTTATACCCGCTACTCGAAGAGTATAAGGGTATTATAACTTTGTGCCAACCGAAAATGTTTGTAACAGGCAGAAGGAGACATCTCCGACCCCATAAAGTATATATATTCTGAATCAGCATGAACAGCCGAGTCGATATAGCCATGTCCGTCTGTCCGTCTGTCCGTCTGTCCGTCTGTCCGTCTGTCCGTCTGTCTGTCCGTATGAAAACCTAGATCTCAGCTATTATAAGAGCTAGAGCTACCAAATTTGGAGACAATATGTGTTAATTATGCCCGCAGATCAAGTTTATTTTGGATTTTTGCCACGCCTCCATCCGCCCCCCAAAAATCGATAATAAATCGATAATAGCTGCAAATATAGCTCTACAGCATTCATTTTTTATCCATGTGATAAAAACCACCATCCGGGCGTGTTGCGAAAGTTTCAATAAGATCGGCCGATAAATAAGGAAGCTATTCAAGAAATAGTATTGCCTTGTGGCCATGTGCCTGTGTCGGTTTTTCCTAATGTTAGTACCCGAGTTCAACACCAGCAGCAGACAACTTTTTTTTAATTATGTGGCAACTTTTTTTTAAATTATGTGGCAACTTTTTTTTTATTATGTGCACCGAAAATATTCATGGTGCAATTTTATCGGTTATTGCGAAAGAAGTGCAGTGGTCGAGTGGTGATGGTAGTTGACTGTTAAGCGAGAGGTCCGGAGTTCAACTCCTGGGTGTGCCGCGGCGACTTAAATTTATTTTTTTTGTATCTTATATTTTTTTTTATTTTATAGTGTGTTGCAAAATTCAAAATAAATTTTTAGTATATTTAAAGCCACTTAGAATCGAAAGAGACATTGAGCAGCAACACAAAATACAAACGACAAATCTAATTAGATATGTTGAGATGTATTGTGAGGCAGCATATATGTATGTATGTATAGGCGTCTCTATCACACATGCATAATTTATAACTGCAGAGTAATAAAAGCAAAGGGCAACATCCAATAAGAATCGAGTGGAACTTGCATAGGCAAAACAAATTAGAGACGGAAAGAAATAAAAAGCAAGAACGCATTGTTCACATTTGGCACGTGTTTTTCCGAAGAATTGTAGCGGGTATATCACAGTCGAGTCAGCTCGACTGTAGCCTTTCCAACTTGTTTTTTTTCAATTCTAGTTGAGTTGGATAATTTATTCAAGAATTTGCGATTTGTGTCTGTTTAGGGCATGCCAGCATCTGCTTACTCTATGCGGAATCTGTAGCATCAGTTAAGGCTATAACAACTCGATGATATATTACAATGCATGGCTAATTTCGTATAATTAATTTGAACTATGCAAAACTGAACTGGTAACTTGGTGTAGCATTTCATTTGATAGATTTCGATGAATATTCATTGGGCTAAATTATGAAGTGGCATTTGCCGTAGACGGAACAGAGCAAAAATAACAACAACAAAGTGCTGACTAAGCCACGTTAAGGAGTTAAGCGCATCGGGCTAATCGGATCGGTTTCGGGAAGAACAGAAGAAAAAAAAGCGCAAAGTCAGGACGAACGGCTCGTGCGAGCACCTGCTCGGCGGGCACTTGACCAGGCTCAGAGTACGTCTGAGTGAAATGAAGCTAGAGGAGGGACCGAGAGTACTGTGCCGGTCAAGTGCATGATCAGTTACTGTCTGTCTCTCAAGAGATTGGACACAATCTTGAGGCGACTCAAGTGTTTTTGACTTTGTGACATGAAAAATATGCGGCCATAAATATGAAAGGATCTTGAGAGCAGAGAAAGACACGTCTGTCCAGTGAAAGGATTCTCGTGTTGTTCGAGCACAATGCGCGAAGAAACAAAAATCCCTTTTGCGAATTTGCGCCGAGGAGGGGAAACACTGCAACGTGAGAGCGAAGAGATCATTAAATCCTCGAGCCAAGTGAGTGTATTAAAATGTTGCACGCATTAGTGTAATCCCGGCGGCCACACCCACACGTTGTGTGCATGAATGAATGAATGCAGTGAGTACATGAATGAAGTGCTGGCATTCATTCAGCAAAATAAAAAGGCAGGGCTGGCCAAGAAGTTGGTGTCCCTTTTTTTTTTGGGCCGTTGCGCACTTGAATTTCTCGAGGGGTGCTGCAACAAAAGCGCAGCAGGTTGCAGCAGGATTGCCCTGTTGCTGCAACGTGATCGTGCGGGATCATGGGAATCCTTTGGCAATAAAAATTAATAATAAACCAAGTGCCAACATCTTCGGGCCCTTTGTAAGCCATTAAATAAATTTAACAGCTCAATGACTTGTCGAAAGGTGCGGCCAGTCGCTGGCAAGGGGAGAAGAGTGCAGGGCCGGCGATGCAATGAGCGATGCACTGAAGCGTTGCAGCTCATGCAACCATGTCTTAATTAGCAGACCGAAGCTTACATTAAAGTTAATTTTTGGTCCAGTTTTATGATTTCCGCTAAAAAGCGGCGCCGCGGCGCTTGCAACGTGCAACAAGCTTCGCTGCAGCTCATAGCCAGACGACCACCAAGGTGTAGGACGTAGCTCGCAAGTGCCTGATTGCGCTACCTGCAACCCATAAATCTAGAAAGTGTCCTGCCATTTCTTTGGCTCCTTTATTGTGAGGTCTTTCAAGGCGGCAAACTAGTTCGATCGATGCATTCATTCATTCATACAGTTACTATTCATTCAACTATTCATTAGCCGTGCGCGTCCATTCGAAGCGCATTCAAAGGGCGCACAGTCGTTCATAATGAAATTGTAGCCTGTCCGATTCGATTGTCGAATACTATAACGCGTCTCCCTAGATTTATGTTCATGAATGTAAATGCCTTCTTCAAATCTCTTTTATTGCCTCGCGGCGTATTATGTTCGCTTGATTTGTTGCTCTCGGTTCGCTTTCATAAAATTATTATCACACTTTATTTATCGCATCGGGCTAGAAATGCCCGTCTATTATATACGCTGCGATATATACGATCGCATCGAAACTGGGGAAATTATTAAGCTGATTTTAATTGCGCCCCGTGATACCATTGATCGACACTCGTAAATCTCATTTATTGCTGCCTCCATGAACGAACAATGGACAAGCAGATATACCTGTATCTATCTATCTGTCTGGTATGTGTGTTATGTGTATTATATTTGGTTAGATCTTTGCTGTCTAATTATGCAACAGGCCCACGACAATTGTTGCTGTTGTTGTTGATTGAAATTTATCGATTTGTCGTTTTTTTCGTCTTCTTCTTTTTCTTCTACTGGGGCGATCGCTAATCTCTCGCTGCTCTCTTACGATCTGTAAACAGGGCGCATAAATTACGATATACTAGGGATCCACACACACAACCATCTTTGGTGGCTGCCAATTTCGAAGCTGGAGTTATTAAAACTAGCTCGTTGAGCCTCGTTACAGATCTGAACTTACGATCGTGAGATCGTGACGGTGTTTGGGTGTGTATTCGCGCGCGTGTGTGTGTGTGTGTGTGTACGACAACAGCTCATTTGTTAAATAAAAGTGAAAATTAGTTTGTTTGTCTAAGCGACATTCTGCTTGATTTATTTATATTGTTTTTTTTTCCGTTTACAATGGGATGAGATATTTCAGATATCTATGTTGGGATTATTGTGATTATTATGTGGTGTGTATGGAAACAAGTCTGTTTCACGCATTAAGGTTATTACCTGTTTCTCGATTGACTTGAATTTCAGGCTACACATGAAACGAGAGCATCAATCTCATATATCTAAATTAATAGATCGGCAAAATGCCGTAGACAAGTTGGATTGGAATTCGGTTGACATTTAGCAGAATGATATAGTAGCTAGATAGATGGGTATTGCTTCTGTATAAAGAATAAAAGCGGATTTTAATGTTTATTTAAATTGCCTTCAATTATTTTTAATATTGCAAATTATTTAGGCAGAAATCATACATTATGCAATTAAGCTTAATCGACAAACGAGTTAGAGGGTTTTTTTAATGAGTTGACTTTCTGAAGGATTTAAATTATGAAAGAAATGATGTAGAAATTGTTCGTGCAATTTCAGTAGGTTAAGTTGGGTTTTCTATATAAGTAGTCGATATATCTTAAGATATGTTGACATATGATATCATTTGCTCACTTGCTTTTCAACTTTATATACCTACCCGAACTTTTTTTCTTAGCTACTTTCATTAGAAATGTCACTTATAAAAAGTTTACCTTGAACTTGCTGAATTGTTGTCTGACAGTTTCTTATCAATTTCCATTTTCTGCTCATCATGCCGGGGCCCAAATTAGTCGGCGAGCTGCCAAACCGTTTAGTACAATGTTGCACCACAGCCCCCTCCCCTCGTATGTCCGCGGCGGAAGCAGGCTCAAGCTGGAGGAGGTCACAAAAAACTTCTGTTGCAAACATTTGTTCATTTGTCATTCAGGACTGCTGCGCCGTTGACATACATTGGGGCCCGAGTTGCAAGTTGTCGTTGCACATTGCGCAATAAAAGCGAAGGCAGCGAAAGAAAAAAACTGCCGCTGCCGCTGCTGCTGCTGCAATTGAGGAGAATCCATCATTAATAAGCCCTAAAGTGGCCGCTGGAGCTGGTAGTAAAAACAAAAGGCCAAAATGGGCAGCCAGTGGGAGCGAGAGAGAGAGAGAGAGAGAGACAAAGCAGACGCAGCACGCACAGCGAATGTGCAACATGTTGTTGCTGCTGCTGCTGCTGCAGGTTGCAAACAAGCGATGCAACAGGCTGGCTGGCAGGCAAAAAGCCAAACCGCTTTAGGCCATTTAAGGCAACGCAATTAATTATTTTTTAACTGTTTTGTCATTTCGGAATGCAGGCAGCAACCATGGCTGCCGCTGGGGCTGCTGCCACTGCTGCTGCTGCTGCTGTTGGCCATCATTGGCCATCGATTGGCTCAAAGGACTTTGACATGGCCGGTGCAGCTTTCGCTCGTTCGTTTGATCGCTTGATCGCTTGATCGATTGATTGCTGTCGTTGCAAAACACAAAAAATAAACAAAAAAAAAAACAACGTGCAACAGCCCCGCTCTGAGATTGCAACAAGCCGTTGCGTTAATTTGCCGCCGATTGGCAGCAGCTGCGACACGAAAAACTTTAACAAAAAAAAAACGACAAACAAAACGACAGAGAAAAGAAAGTTTTTCCCGCTGATATGCAAATAAATGTCAAATCGCCGAAACAAATTAAACAAACTGCCACAACAACTGAAAGAGAATTCATAAATTTCGTTAAAACAATCCTCGACTTGGCTGACTACTTGTCCGTCCGTCCGCCCGTCCGCCCGTCCGGCTGCTTATTTGCTTTGTCTGTTTTGATTATAAAAAGCATTCAGCTTTAATTTGTCAATTTCTTAATTGGCGTTTCGTGCGTTCCACTTCATAAGCTCGTTGTCTTGCTCTGGCTACCTCGCTCTCTGTCTTTTCTCGCTGCCTCTCTCCCACTCTGCTGATCATCGATTTGTTCGTCCGGCTCGCTCGTCTCTGCTCATTGATAGAAGAATTTTAACAAGCTTCGGTGTTTCGGAATTTCGTACGTGAAGAATCCAAAAATGTTTTACGCAATTAAAGAATCTGATAAAATGTCTACAAGCGGCGTCGGTGGCGGCGGCGGCGGCGGCGGGCGTTGCCGGCACAGTTTCGATTTGATTCGAAATGATTAACGAAAATCAAGCAAAAACCTGCACACACACGCACGGCTTGATGTCACGGCTACTCTGGCTGCGACGGCTTCGCGCCTCCCCTCATCCTGCCCAGCTGCGTGTGCAGGCTTCAAGTCGACGGCGACATTCTCTCTCTCTCTCTATATACATATATATATAATATACATATATATATCGATCACAGAGCTGGCAGCCTTGAGCGACGCGTCGGCGTCGATAAATATGACAAATTTTGCCAGAGCAAAAAGTAAGCTGAAAA
Organism: Zaprionus inermis; assembly: GCA_018151445.1. Taxonomy (NCBI): domain Eukaryota; kingdom Metazoa; phylum Arthropoda; class Insecta; order Diptera; family Drosophilidae; genus Zaprionus; species Zaprionus inermis. The sequence goes on along the minus strand of JAECXD010000640.1, from coordinate 479,448 downwards.
CTAGACAGCTGGCACGGCTAGCAGATACCCTGTGTTTGGGGGTTTCTGAGGCAGATTCTTCAAGCAGAGATAAAGTACAAAAATAAAAGTATATACTATTTCATACAGTGGATATGCCTTGCTTATTTCATGAAATAGAAAAAAAAGATGTGTGTAAAAGGAATATCGAAATGATTGAAATCGTTAATATAAAACACTTCACTTATTTTCATATTGTAAAATGCTTGATCTGTCTTTCAACTAAGTTCTCTTCACGCGAGTATATCTTGTTTTACTGATTACAGGGTATAAAACATATATACACTTGTCTAAATACCTGTGCGTTTGTATCTTACAAGAGAAAATCAGAAGCGCAAGCACATCAATATCGATCTCTGTCTGTAACCGAGGCAGAGTGTCGTCTGTCTCTTCTCTCCCTCTCTCATTCTCTCTCTCTCTCTCTCTCTCTCTCTCTCTCTCTCTCTCTCTCTCTCTCTTTCCCAGTCTCCCTCTCTTACTTTGTTGTGGCACAAACCAATTAAGCCGAGATTAATTGGCCATGTCAAGTGGCGTAATCGAGCGCGAACACAAGTTTGACATTTCATAATTATTTCAACTGCTTTCGGATCGCAGTCGACGACGACGATGATGACGACGATTCCATTGCCCATTTCAAGATCGATCAATCTCGCTCCCTCTCGCTGTGCGTGTGTGTGTGTGCTATGAAGATGTTGTGAGATATTTAAAAAATATTCAATTTTTAGTTTTGATGTGTTGATCTCGTGCGATAAACCTTTGTGGGGCGCAAGTTATTCAAAATCTGGCGACAATTATGTTGTCAAAAGATTATGGAAGGGTTAACTGCAGCTAATGATCTGTCTATCGTTAGTTTCTAGATATATATCGATGCACCTTTGATAAATTATCGTTTTGGTCTCCGAAGTTCTTGTTCTACTGCAGCATATTCCTGGATCTTGACAGCAGTTCAACTTTCTCTGTCTACAGATGCGCTGTGTGTCACTCTCTTTCTTTCTACGTTCTCCTCCCCTTTCTCTGTGTTTCTCTCTCTCTTACACCCACCTTTGCTTCGTTCATCTCTCTCCCTCATTTTGCAGCTAATTTGACAACAATTTACTGTAATCACAATCGATTCGTGTTTGCCAATTTTTTAATTGTTTTCAATCCTCTTTTCCGTTGCCACAATACACGATCGGGTAATTTACGATGCCCTCGGCGCGATTACGGGCGAGGGAGAGACCGGGGGGAGAGACACCCAGCGACAGTGGCTGACACCAAACCCAGCTCTCGGGTCCGCATCCCAAAACAGACGAACTCCATTAGCACAGCTCGTGTGTTGTCGCTGTGTTTAGAGTTGAGTTCGTGCGAACTTCTAGGAATTATGTTGTTCCAATTAAAATAAAAATTAAAATAAAACGAAAGAGAAAGACAGAAACAAACTGAAAAGAATCGCTCTCGACACTTGGCGACCCAGTGAAGAAGAAGAAGCAGAAGACGACTGTCTTCCAGCTCTGCAGTCGGTTGTATCGATTTGTGAAATGATCGTTGACGCTCGCTTCCATTTGATTCCAGTTGTCCATTGCGGGAAAAAGGGAGTGAGACTGGGTCTGGGACTGGGAATGGGGATGGGCAGAGCACTGGCGCTGATTTCCATTTAACCTGCTGCACCATCAACGAGAGGATCGACTGAGCAGGCGACTGCACCCTGCCGGTTTCCCTGGCTTGCCTGCGTCACGATACGATCGTGGTCGGGAGATGGCTGCCCGGTCTGCCTGCCTGCCTGCCTGCCTGCTTACCTTAAAACGACTTTAATATGTAAATTCGATTTCGGAAGCCAAAGTAATTAATACCAGAATGCAGAGACGGGCTGCAGCAGCAGCAGGCCTGCATGGTGCAGGCAGGCAGTCGGGCTGAATTTAAAATTAATCCAAACAAACGGATAAAAGAGCAAAAGCCAAACACAAATGTTAATTTGCTTTGGCGCTGGCGAGGCACAGGCACAGTCGCAGTCTGAAGCAGGAGTAGACACCACTCACAGGAAGCTACTCGTCGTACGAGCTAAAGGTGAGAAGATTTTCTCGACATTGCCAGCGATTATGCTTTAAATTTATGTTGATCAACCTTTTGGCATGTCGATGAGGACAAAACTCGTTTGGGGTAGACTATTCAAATAAAAATTATGCTTGACATATTGGTATAACTTTTGTTTTTAATTATGAGCGACGCAAGGTGCCGCTGCTGTTGCCGCTGCTGCTGCTGCAACGTTGAAGGTGCTACTCGGTGTGGTCTGTCACAGCGCCCGCTGTGAAATCAGAGCTGGCTACGACGTTGATGCCATCGATGGGCTCTCGAACTCGAGCCCATAGTCACATTTTGTGATAAAGATCTCACACACACACATACACACACAGTGAGAGACTGTCTCTGGTTTATCGTCATCATCGTGTGCTGTGACTGTGTGTTCCATAATGAAACTCATTGATGTAGGTAAATTATCGCTCGGTTCTTAACGTCGTGTTTTCGTGTTTTTTAATTGGCCTTTGGGAATTTAGTGAAAAATGCTAATTAGTTGAAGGGCTTGCTCGCTCTTTCCCTGCCTCTCTCACGCTCTTTCTCTCTGTCACACTGGGATTGCATTTCATTGATAATGCCAGAGGAAATATCACAACAGCAATCACTGCTCCATGCAGCTCCATCTCTGCCTTTCTCTCTGTCAGGCAGGCGAGTCTACGCTGCTCTATCTACCTATAAAATTAGATTAGCAGTTAATTGGTTAATGTGCAGCCAGCAACGTTTGTTAATTGATTCTCGGAAAACTCAGGCAACTCTCTGACTTGAAGTCTTTAATGAGCAACTACTTAGGCAGCCCTCTCTAGCTAACTCTTTCTCTCTCTCTCTCTCTGTCTTGCATGTTTGCTCTTTCGTATTGGCAGCATAAAATTATCGTTTGGCTTTTATGATTTGATGTTCGGTTTGTTTGTCGCTGACATGTCTCGTGTCTCACTCGCTCATCCCCCTTCCTCCCCCCCCCACTTGAGTTTTTTACATCACGCATACGCCCGAGTCTCTGCGCATGCATCGCGTGCACAGTAGCTCGTTTTTCCGTTTGCCTTTTCGCTTTTGAGTTTAGTTCAATTCCCCCTTCTTTTCCGCCTGCTTCTTCGTCTTGCTCCATCCCGCTTTGGGGGTCTGCCTCACGATCATTTGTCGTTCATATCTCAAAATGCCGATGCTCGCAGCCAGATTAGCTGAGATTCTTCTAAGTTATAGTTTTGACCTCTGCGGTTGTCTTTAATTTAATGCGAGGCCTTTGCTTTGCTTTGCTTTGTCTGCGATTCGATTTCTCGCTGCGTTGGCATTTGTTATCACCATGATCGTGCTGATAAGCTCGCAAACGATGATCGTAAAACTTTGCTGGGTTTTCGATAAACATAAAGAGCGCGCAGCAAATTGGGTCAGCTGCCCCGCCCCGTGCCCACGCTCACTCAACAATAAATTATCAAACAAAACGATATTGCCACTTGGCAAGAGCGAGTCATGTCGATCGTGCCACATACAACAACGTACCTTATGGTATCTACATATGGCCAGCTTGCGCTACACTTGGCAGATCCCAAAAAAAAAAAAACGGCCGCAGTCGAAGCCGTTGCAGTTGCAGCGCAGAACATGTTGTAGGTTGTCTTGTTGTTGCCTTGTAACCCGATAGTTTTGTAGTTTTGTGGTAGCGCACCCATAAATTGTGGCCCGAGCGTTGCGGGGCCGTCGGTCGCATCAGGTGTTAAGCGGGCCAATGGAGCGTTATTTTCGTAATGCCCTAAACGAGCGGCTAAACCGAAATTCCCACTGGCTTTGGCATGTTCTTTAACCAAATACTCTTAAATATGCATCCGATTTATATAATAAATACTTATCTGTCTTCATGTATGTCATAACTAAGATTCTAGCACAATACACCCCCTCTACGCCTTCCTAAACATGAATCTGAACAATCTGCACTATCTTGATCAAAATTTGCATATGTAAATGCTCAATTCTATGGAGATTCATTTAGTTATCTATCAAAATCAGAATAAACAAATGCAAAAACTGGTTAGAGTAGCGTTTTTTTCTTTTTTCAAAACAAGCATATAGCTTAATTGTTTAATCGGGCTGGCTTGCACTTTTGTTTATATTAAAAACGGTTGCGACAAATTTGCTGACAACTTTTATTTATATTGTTTACAGGGAACAAATAACAATTTGTTGAATAATTTATTTTAAATTATATTTGTACAAATCATTACCAGATAAATTGAGAAACTCAAGTTCTTAAATTTTTTAATATATTATAATTTTATAACTACGTTTATTTATTTTGTTTTTAATAAATGTGATAAAATGTCATTATGTTTAAATATTTCATTTATATTAAATAGTTAGTTTTTTAGATACCATATAAATAGTACATAGAATACCCTTAACTTTTTCAGGTTTTTAAAATTTAGTTAAAAAAAAAAAAAAAAATTAACCATAGAGCATTTAATTTTCGTATAACTAAAATTAATATTTGTTTGCTTTGTTGTTGTCTTTTCAGTGTTTATTTTAGCTTTGCTTGTGTGTATGTGTTTTGTGCTTCAAAAAAGTTGACTTTTTACAGTTGTTGTGTGTGTGCGCGCAGTTTTCGTTGTCCCCGCGCGTTGTTCCCCTCTCCATTCGCTCGTCTGGCATTATTTATTGCACGAAAGTCATTCCTTTTAATAGTCATGCAAATTAATTTTGCTCATTTGTACAACAATAAAAATGTTAACTAATTAATTTTGATTGAAATTTGCATGCAAAGAGCGAAAATCAATTTGCACGCGGCGTTCTGTGTTTTGCCGGCGATCGCCGAGCTCCGATAACTCTCCGGGTCTATTAGCAACCTGTTGTAGTTGTTGTTGTATATTAATGGAATTTTTGAAAATTCCAATGCAATAATTAAAAATATGAAATCGAGCGATAAGATGAACACAAAACGGGGCAAACAATAGCGAAAGTTTTCAAATAGCGAGCATAAGAGAAGTTGAATATAAATTTATTTGGTATATATTGTACATGTTGTTTTTTTTGGGGGGCTGCTCCTGTGCCGGGATGTTGCCCAATTAGCGACAATTTTATGCGGAAGTTATGCTAATTGCGAGCTGAGCCAGCGCCGGATTGATAACAATCCACGACAAACGGAATCTCGAAATATTAATGATAGAAAATTAAGCAACATTTTGTCAAAAACTTTTGCCTCGACTGCAGCTGGAGGAGGGTCGAGGAACGCGTTGTTCTGCCAGCTCAAATATATCTTTGTATCTCTGCGACTTCTTCCCTCTCTCTCTCTCTCTCCCCCTTTTGCCACTCTTGGTGGGTCGTCTCACTCGTCTGCCGTTGCGACTGACTTTGCCAATTATAAGCTAAAGACATTGAATTTCGCTTTATCGCGAATTTCGCCAAACGAATGGCAAAAGCAAAGAGAGACACCAAGACAGGACGCAGCGCAGACGGCTCAAGGAAAACACATACACAAATACACAAATACCATGTGTATCTGTGTGTATATATCTCAAATTAGCCAACATTTTATATCTGTCAGCTACTGTTCTCCCTAATTAATAACAAGATGCCTTTTTAATTCCATTTCGTGCACTCTGCGCGCTGTTGCCCCTTTTAATTGCTCTCCAGCATGGAAAGGGGAGTGAGGCAGGGATGGGGGTGTAAGGAGTGAGGGTTGATAACGGAGGGAGCCTGCCAGAAGGCGCCTTCGTGCTGTTTGTCGAATAATTATAACTAATTTTCCAAAACTATTATTATTATATGTAAGAACCTTGTTTAAGTGCCTCGAGTTCGACTGCATAACGCGAGCTAATGAAGATCATAACTTTTGTTACGCACCTTGGGTCGTAACTAGCTCAAGCGAACAGCAATGTTTGCTCTACATACATAATATAGTTCATTTAACGCATTAAACAAGTCTCTAATTAGCTCACCTTGAAATTATAATGTTAAATTAAAATTAATTTAACTATCGTATCGAATTGTATGTCTAGAAGGTGCAAATTTTGTTAGTTATGGTAAATTTCATTGCATAGAACATCGGGGAAAAAACAAATATGTTTTTATACCCGCTACTCGAAGAGTATAAGGGTATTATAACTTTGTGCCAACCGAAAATGTTTGTAACAGGCAGAAGGAGACATCTCCGACCCCATAAAGTATATATATTCTGAATCAGCATGAACAGCCGAGTCGATATAGCCATGTCCGTCTGTCCGTCTGTCCGTCTGTCCGTCTGTCCGTCTGTCCGTCTGTCCGTCTGTCCGTCTGTCTGTCCGTATGAAAACCTAGATCTCAGCTATTATAAGAGCTAGAGCTACCAAATTTGGAGACAATATGTGTTAATTATGCCCGCAGATCAAGTTTATTTTGGATTTTTGCCACGCCTCCATCCGCCCCCAAAAATCGATAATAAATCGATAATAGCTGCAAATATAGCTCTACAGCATTCATTTTTTATCCATGTGATAAAAACCACCATCCGGGCGTGTTGCGAAAGTTTCAATAAGATCGGCCGATAAATAAGGAAGATATTCAAGAAATAGTATTGCCTTGTGGCCATGTGCCTGTGTCGGTTTTTCCTAATGTTAGTACCCGAGTTCAACACCAGCAGCAGACAACTTTTTTTAATTATGTGGCAACTTTTTTTTAAATTATGTGGCAACTTTTTTTTTAATTATGTGCACCGAAAATATTCATGGTGCAATTTTATCGGTTATTGCGAAAGAAGTGCAGTGGTCGAGTGGTGATGGTAGTTGACTGTTCAGCGAGACGTCCGGAGTTCAACTCCTGGGTGTGCCTGGGCGACTTAAATTTATTTTTTTGTATCTTATATTTTTTTTTATTTTATAGTGTGTTGCAAAATTCAAAATAAATTTTTAGTATATTTAAAGCCACTTAAAATCGAAAGAGACATTGAGTAGCAACACAAAATACAAACGACAAATCTAATTAGATATGTTGAGATGTATTGTGAGGCAGCATATATGTATGTATGTATAGGCGTCTCTATCACACATGCATAATTTATAACTGCAGAGTAATAAAAGCAAAGGGCAACATCCAATAAGAATCGAGTGGAACTTGCATAGGCAAAACAAATTAGAGACGGAAAGAAATAAAAAGCAAGAACGCATTGTTCACATTTGGCACGTGTTTTTCCGAAGAATTGTAGCGGGTATATCACAGTCGAGTCAGCTCGACTGTAGCCTTTCCGACTTGTTATAATTTGGTATTTTGTAGAATTCCTCTAGCGCCCTCCATTACCCATAACTTAGTTAAAAACGTTCAGAATTTCATGGGAGATAGCATAATCTTCATGGTTCGATCTCTACATTGATTCTGCATCAAAACATTATGCAACTAAAATGTTCAACAATTTGGTCCATCCAAGAAAATCCAAATTTGGTCCCTTGCAAGATTTTAGGAACCCAATAGAGCCTTTCGTACCCATAACTTCGTCGAAAATTATCAGAATTTCTTGGGAGATGGCATAATCTTCATGGTTCGATCTCTTTATTGATTCTGCATCAAAACATTATTCAACTAAATTTTTCAAAAATTTGGACCATCCCCAAACAACATTTCAGAACGCTATAGAGTCTACCATTACCCATAACTTCGTTAAAAACGATCAAAATTTCATGGGAGGTGGCAATTTCTTCATGGTTCGATCCCTAGATTGATTCAGGGTCAAAATAATATACATTTCACATTTTCAAAAATTTGGACCATACATGCTACTCCCTTGCAAGACTTTAGGATCCCAATAGAGCCTACCAGCACCCATAACTTCGTGAAAAATCACCAGATTAATGTGGAAGATGGCATTTTCTTCATGGTTCCTAAATGTATTCTTCATCAAAAAAATATGAGTCTAAAATGTTCAGAATTTTGACCATTCATGCTACCCTCTTACAAGATTATTTCTATGTAATTAAGGTTATATTGTAAGCTTACCCATGGACCGATGGTAAATTTGCATTCATCGAAAATTGGTATTAAAAACGTCAATCGACTTTTCTTCCAGCTCTTTGAAAATAAATCTTCTTAATTGCTAGGACATTAATGCTGAAACTACTCTAAAGACTTCGACTATATCGATACAAATTTCCCATCGATAGTTTCGATAGTGAACTGTCATTTGGGTATCGAGTTGCATTTATAGCTCGCTCATTTGGTATCGTTTTATTGTTGTTGTTGGCAACATTTAACACTGAATTTAAAGCATCTTAAGACACATAAAACCGTACGACTTGTTGGGTCGTTGGGCCTATGCGAATTACATATGTTGCTGGCAATAAACACTCGATGCGAATGACACTAAATTGACGTAAATTAGATCAAATGGTCATGACCAGCTTTAACTGCCGACGGCTGCCAAGAGACCTCGACAAAGTTTGCTGTCGGATTGTCGTTGTTGTTGTTGTTGTCGCTTTGTAAAACCATTCGAACGCTCAGCTCAAGTGTTACTGACCATAACTCAAGTCCGGACAGGCCTTTTAGCCAAGTTGTGCAGACCGAGTGCGCCATACGCTGCTGGCCAAGTTTACAGCGTGTTGAGTTTCCCCTCAGTTGTGGAAACCAGTTTTTGGCCAACTTGCGTTGGTGCGTCTGTATGTGTGTGTGTGGCAAACTTGTTTTGTCTGATCGCAACAGGGTAACGCCTACCCAGCCCAGGTAGGTGGAGCTTTCGTTTTGGGCTGCGCAGCGCTCGCAACGAGCCAAAGATGGTGGTGTGGACGAGTGAGTTTAAAAATGGTGGACACACTATTAGCCCGATCGAATTTATGGAATTATTTCATTGTTCTAGGAATTTGAATGCCTCACACACACATACAAACACTCAGACAGTGCCTGCTAAAAATGGTGTGCCTGTCCGCGCAATGGCTGCAAAATTGATATAGAGCCCGCGACTTCGACTCGCCTCATATTTATTGGATGATTCAAACAATTGCAGGATGTGTGTGTATACAGAGCTGGCGAGGACTGGCTGCCACATCTTGCTGCTGCTTTGATGGCTTCATTATGCAGCTGCCCCGTTTCGATCTTGGCGTTTTTTCCTACAAATTGGCTCGCTGTGCAAAATGCTGATTTAATATTTTCGCTCGATCCGCACCAGCACACACATTTTTCGTCGGGGTCTGCTTCGGTTTGCCAATTAAGATTGGCCCGGTCGAGCTGGCGTCCATAATTGGTTAGCAGGCATAAAAATCACATGAATTGCATTTCCGCTCGAGATGGCAATTAAATGTTATTGCCCGCGTCTCTCTCGCTCGCTCTGTGGATCCTTTCGAGTGCCCAATGTAGTGTCGATCTTGCTGATTTGGCCGAGTGCGCTGACGAGCTTCATAACTCGTTGCTCGCTTCACGTTCCACGTTCCTTCTTGCTCGTTGTCGTCGTCGTCGTCATCGTCGTTGTCATTAAATGCTCGAACAAAATTATCTTGTTAAAATTACAAATAACACGAACATGAAGTAATAAAAACGTAAGGAATGAATAATGTGCGCCACGTTAAATCGCCGCTGACTGACGAGAAAACAACTGGACAACTCTGGCCAAGACTCAACCTGTCGACCGGTTGTTCCCCCTGTCTGTCTGTCTGTCTGTCTTTCCGTTCCAACTGCCTGCCAGCCTGCCACACTGTCAGTCTGCCACTCTGGCACTCGGATGCTGCTGCTGCGTCTTCTTGTCCCAGCATCATCCTGTATCTTCATTGAGGCTATGTGGTGCTCGCTCTCCCTGCCTGCCCGCCTGCCAGTCCCCTCGGCACACACATTCTCCAATGACTTCATTTTATGTGTCGATTTTTACTGCGCGGTTGCAGTTTGCAGTTTCGTGAACTTTCCGAGTTAATTGGTTGGTGATTTGAGCGAGCTGCCTTAACGACTCCACCAGCATTTTCCTTTGGTTTAAAACTTAGTACGCCGACTCCCGCTCCGAAACCTTTCCGTTTGTTGTTTGTCGATAAACGTCGATTTAGTGGACATTCAAGTAGTTCGCTAAATTCAAGCCTCATTTTCAGTTGACTATTATGAGCTACAGTTATAATGCCCTACAGTCACTTGGAGAGCTATATAGACTGGGAGTATTAGACCATGTATCGTACTGTATACCAGAAACGATCAGTATAGCATTACTTAGCTATAATCTTACCTAAACATTTTTCTGTTGTAAAAAATAAAATTATTTTTATGAAATTTTAATAAAATATCATTTTAGAATTTAAGAGTCTCTGAAAACCATTCAAAGTATTATATTATACAATTTTTGGCATGATAATATAATATTACAAGAGGAGTCTACAAATCAGATGCAAAATTTTAAATGCTATCATATATAAAAATATAAGTTTAAAAATGTAATGAAATCAAGATCAAAATTTAATTTGAACGCTACACAATGATATAATATGAATTATTATATTTTTTTTCAACTATTATTTCAAGCTTTAAAATAAATACAATGTGCATTTTGATTATATTTTTTGTCTTGTATAGAAACTTCTCAATTTCCAATCGCAACTTATTGAAAACGTAGCGCATTCAAGTGTCTATAATGCCCCCCTCCCTTACGGTACACGGCCACAGACCATTACCCTTCTTTTCACATTCTTCTTTTGGATCAGCTACGGCAGCGACTGTGTTTTAGTGCATAGTTAAAACTATTTTATGTCTTAATTAAAGTTTATAGCGCGTCTTTTTAGGCGTCAAAAAAGCGTTTTTAAGTGCTCATTGGTTAGCCAGGTCAAGAGACGTCGACAGAACGAGTCGAGCTCAAGTTAGACAGAGCAAAACCAAGTCGAGTCGGCAATATCATCGAAAGTCATCCCAAATGAGTTTTGCTCAGGTATAGCTAGTAGCTATGGGTGTGTGTGTGTGTGCCTTGTGAGTGTTGGGCATGTACAAATCGCTTGATTGGCTTGCACTTAATTGCCAATGGGTGTAACTGTTGCCCCCTTCGGCGGGCGCGCCCGCCCTGCACACTGCCTTCCGGTTGTGCCTTCCATGCTGTTTTTACTGAGGTCGTGTCTGCGTCTGCAGCAGCAGTATCGGCAGCTCCTGCTAATAGGCAATTAAGTTCCAAGTGCTACCTGCCATTTTGTGCTCAAGCCGAAGCCTTCTCACCATGTCCAACAACAACAACAGCAACAACGATTCGCTTGCCTAATGGCAGCACACAGCCGGGTCAGAGTTCAATGCGGTCTCCACCAAGAAGTACATTAGATCCCGAAATGTGTCTGAAGTTACTCGAATGGTTTCGCTCGTGTATCAAACTATTAATTACTCGATTCTTCTACAAAAAGAACCAACAACACAATTTTCATTTACATTTTTTTATGTTTATTGGCTGAAAACTACAGATATGCTCAACAAAAGAATCTATTATGGTTTTTGCCTTAAAAAGTTAGGCTTTTGTGTTCATACGAAAAAATGGAAAGTGGAGGGCGAAATATCAATTTGTTGAAGCGAAACAATATACTGTTTTGTGACTATTAATATACAAGATCTTATCGTGGTATATTTTGGAATGCTTATACTAAGTAAAGTTGACAGAATTATGACTTGATGCTGTTAGTTTGTTTTTATCAGAAATGAATCTTTCAAAACGTGCATATTTACTGATGCGATCTTTGTCGACCTATTGTAGACATATTTGCTATAAGAGCAGAGGTGATATGTGTGAATTTTTGTGTTGTAGTATCTTTAAAAATGATCAAGTCAATAAATACTTGATAATTTTTGACCTATTGTAGACCTATTGCAGCTTCCTGTACTTTTGTGTTGAAGAATCGTTTAAAAGCGACCATAATTACAGATTATTTGATTTTCGACCTATTTTAACATATTTTCGAACTAATTTCGACGTATTGTAGCTTTGCTATGATAATTATGTTATTATATGCCACAAATGCTGTAACAATGTTTTCTATGCTGTAAAACTCTTCAGACATGAAGGTTTTTTTTTTTTGGATCATGCTATGCCTTCTTATTGAAAGCTTACATATTATTTATGTACTATATTAAATAATGAAAAATATTTCACATTTTTTTCAGTTACATATGTTGCTGCTCTCTTTGAAGAGCTGCCTGCGATTCACACGCCTATGGGTCTAAATAATTCCCGGCTCCTTCTGTTTCTTCTCACTTCTCCTTCATCTGACTCCGCCTGTAAGTCGCCTTGCACGCATTGCGTAATTAGCTGCACTTCCGTTTCGTTTGGAGCTTGTCGGCTCTGTTGGATCGTCATAGTTATTACCGTTGTCGCTGCTTCCGCGGCAGCTTTCTTCATATTTTGAATGCTTGCGCTTTTAATTGCGTATACGTCGCGTGTAACGGTCGTTGGGCAAAAGCGTCTTAATTAACTCGTTAACAGCGTCTCTCTCTCGCTCTCGCTCTGCCTTCCTCTCTTTCTGGGTTTGTTTTTTTTATAGCGCCTCTCGCTGCAATTATTATGATTACTTATTACTGTTGCCTGCCTTTTGTTTCGTTTCGTTTCGTTTTGCTTTTTTCGCAGCAGCGGCCGCAGTTTTTGTTGTTTTTGTGTCGGCAATTTAATGGCGACGGCGCAACCAATTGCAAATATTTTCCAAATTGTGCTGTGCATTTCATATTTTCCGTTCAAGTCATTTTCCACAGGCTGCACATCCTTTGATCGGCCCGATCAGTCCGTTCGTTCGTTCGTTTTGGCTTATTGTCACAAATTAAGAGTCGAGTTCGATTTAATGCCCCAGCAAATTGCCAGCCTCGGCAACGTTTCGATTAGCCCCCAGCACACGCTCCCTACCGCTTCCGCGCTCTCGCTGCCGCTCTCTGTTATTTGCGCCAATAAAATTACCAAGTTGCATTAAAGCTTTGACTAACACCATATAATTTGGTCGGCTGCCTGCAGTGCAGCGTGCAGCAACTTATTGAGTTGTTGTGGCAGATCTCAATGCCTGCGTTCTCCATAAATCTCAAGCCCGTGTGCACAGAATTCCATCAATATGCAAAATTTTTCAATTAAAATTGCCAACCATCCAAATGGCAGTCTGGGTGCGGGGGCGGGTGTGCAGGGGGAAACCTATATACAAAAGCTAAAAGATAACTTCAGCATATGCGCCTGGTGACAACAAACCGCATAAGGATTGCGGAGCTTTAAAAACGCATCTGGAATACCCTTTCCAAATAGTTAGTGTGCTCTGAGCAAGGAAAATGTAGAATATATTAAATAATATAATACATTTTTATAGAAAGCCTTATTTTTTATATTTTTCTTGAGTTTTTGCGCTTTGATCGATTTGAATTCTTTTTAAACTTAGGATTTCTCAATTTGTGTTTATCGAAAGATTCCTGCATATCATATGCCCCTATACCATTTCTATATTGGTAAGCAACAACAATAAACACACACACACACACACTCGCTTTCAAACCCATACCCTCACACACACTCATCCCGCACAGCAATCGGCGTCAATTTATGTGCAGGCAGCGCCATTTTCACTTCATTGTATCGCGACCAACGTCAGACAGCAAAAAATTAATAAAAAAGCCAAGTAAAAAATGGAGCAACAATAAAACAGAAATGGCATAAAAAAGCCAGTGAGAAAAAGGAGCAAAGCGAAAAAAAAACGACGACGATGAAGAAGGCGTAAGGCAACGAGGAGGAGGAGAAGGAGGAGGAGGACAATAACATCGACAGGAGAAACAACAACTGACAGGAAATTAGTTTCCATTTTTTGATGAATGCTTCGACAGGATTGCTGTGCTGATGCTGCGATGTCTCCTTTTTTTCTGCCTGACGACTGCCTGTTTCTCTTCCTCTTCCTGGCATACACATAGAGCGAGAGGATGTGCGAGAGGGTTGTTGGGGCTGGGACGTGCCAGCCAGGATCGTCAGTCTGGGCATAAATTGCCAACGATGTGACAACTGCTAGCCACGCTTCAACTCCTGTCAGTACACACACACACACGCACAGAGAGTGGGAGAAAAAAAAGAAATTGCTGCAACTTCCTTTCGTTCATTCAGTCAACAATAAAATATTAACAGCGGGTAAATAAAGCGAACGAAAGTAATCATCGAGAAGTCGCTGCTCGGTTACTCTTGACGTCTTATCAGTGGGGCGTAATCTTTGTGGGTGTGTGTGAAACGGGGAACTCTTTTATAGTCAACAAATAGGCATATAAAGAAATAAGCTTCCAACTGCAGCAATGATAACAATAATTGAAAAGAAAGCTGGAAATTAACTGAGTTCTTCCTACAGCAGCCATACTTTGATTTCTGTATGCGTACAGTTTTTTGATTAAATTTTACGGGAAAGTAGAATTGTAGTAGAATATTATTCAAAAATACTTGTTAGTTGATTATATTGTCAAAAAGTGCTTCATGCTTTTCTCTTTTTATATTATTTAGAAAGATTTGTTCTTTATAATAATTCTTCTTTATAATCCCTTCTTTTTTTGATGTCATGCGTTCAGTTCTACTGCAATCGTTGAGTCAGCCTTCTCTCTTTCTCTCTCCAATGAAGCGAAGTTAGTTCCAGGAAGTGAGTTCAAAAAACAAACCACTTCTGGAATGTGCAGATAGTTCATATATTATATACATTTTTTTTTCGAATAAAGCTTCATTTCAAACGCATAAACTTTATTTATGCGAACATAAACTGCGCCATGTGTTCTGCAGCAGAGAACAAATTAACAAATTAAATAGGCGGGTGTCATAAAATCATGCCATGCCCGAGAGCAGGAACAGTGTACTATATGGAGTCGTGGGCGGGTACGAGGCGGATTGGGCTGGGGAGCGTTCCCCTTTTCAGAAAATATCTCGAATTTCGTGTCACAAAACATTGATTTATTTGCTCGGAGATGTGCTGGCATTTAAATGCGCTTTTGATTTACAAATAACAAATAAATGTTATGATGAGTGGGATCTTTGGTATGCCGCCGGCAGCGGGAACCGCAGCTGGATTCGGTATGGGTTTTGGGGAATGGGGCGAAAATGGAGATGTATCTGTTGATTGTGGTGCCTGGTGTTGGCCTTGTTGGTTACGCTCGTAAAACGCCAACTAAGCGTTGAGAGACTCGAGAAAGGCCAAACGTTTTCGGATGTTGATTAAAGCATCTTCAGAGTTATGATCGCTTGACTCTTCTATGTGTGCGCGTGTGTGTGTGTGTGTGCGTATGTGCGTCCACTTAATAGCCCATTAAACGGCGTAGCAGCTGGAAAGCTGGAATTATGGATGCCTGCCAGTCGGGAGTCTCCTCACATCTAGCGAGAAACAATAAATCCTTATTAAATGCTCAAGTATTAACTGATTTTCCTTTGAATATGCGAACAGATCGTAAATCAGTTTTACAGCCAATGATACGATCAACTCTTTTCCTATTGTTAAACCTATTTCTATCGGATTTCTCTAGATGCATGTGGTGCCTCTTTTTAATTACTATTTAAAATGTTGATTTAGTGACCTGAACAACTCGGAACTGATTCAAATATAGAGGGCTATGAGACCAGGAATAATTTGTTTTAAACGATATAAGTAGAAGTTGAATCAATAGAACAGAAACTATAGTTAGATAAGGTGTTTCATATAATATAATAGGTGTATAATATAAGGTTGCCCTTGGCGGAACTTATGTATAAACGATACTGTATGACAAAGTTTTAATTTGATTTTAATTATCATTGACCGTTGTCTCATCTGGTTCATCAGTCGTGGAAATTTGTGTTGTGTCAGGTATGTCACCTTCTAGGCACCGGCTCAGCTCATCGTAGGTGTTGGAAGTATTCTCCCAGTAGACTCTCTCTGCATAATCGGCGCAGGCTGTGGCAACGCTTTCGGCAACGCGATATTCTTCCTTAATTTCGCCGGAATACTGTCCTGCATCGGCGGAGAGAGTAAACAGTGCCTTGGATTGCTCAGAACCCTGAAGCGAAGATAACAAGTTTTAGAATGAAATACATAAATGAATCCACATTTTTCTACTCACCGTGAGAGCGAAACAATCGAAGGCTTCGACATATTTGTCATTACCACAGCTATCCAAAGCTTGGCAGGTTCGATTAGCGATCTCCTTAATACTATCCAAAGGCTTTACGTATTTGTCATTTATTGTGTCTAGCTGCGAATTGTAACTATCAATACACCGATTGTAGTCAAACTCATATTGATTGGCAATGTCCTTCAGGAGCACCAAATAACGATTGAAGCAGTACTGATTGAGTGCAGCATTTCCGGATATACCACGAGGCTGCAACATAAAGTCGATCAGCGTGCGATCTACATTGATCTTGGGACGCAATGGCACCACTGCCAGGCAGGAAGCAATGCACAGTAGTAAAGCGAACACTTTCGGCAACATCATTACTCGTCGAACTATAAACTCGGTTTGTGCAGTTGAAAAGTTTTGCAGTGATTTTTATATGTTACCAGATTGGATGATTTACAAGAGCTCCAAGTCTTATCAAATTAAGTCATTGTTTATATAAAGAAAATGCTGTACATTGGTTTACCCATAATAGGTCTTATCGCTTCGCAAATAGCATGTATGTAATAGGACTTAAGGTGTCAGTCAAGTTTGTTGAATCTCGTAATCAAGCTTTCTTTGTAATACATAAGATGCGTTTCTCAGTATTCGTCATTGATGGTTTATCTTATCAGAAAAAGAAACGATCTTAAGCGTGAAATCGATTGACAGTTTATTAATAGCGTATGTAGTTTATCTTATCTACAAAACTCGTGTCTCAGTTTTTTGTTGTCAAATTCTTTCGCAACGGCCTTCCGGGCATCGAATATTTTGCATAACGCAAAACATTCAGCATAATTAACAGAGATACCGGAATAGGTCTTTTCTCCTCATAAACAGAAATAGGTCGTTTCTAACTTTTTAACAAAAATCGATCGTTTCTCGCTGTTAAGCAGAAATGGGTTGTTTTTTCCCAGTTCTCTCTTCGCCTACGATCTTGCAGTTTGCCGATCATCGATTCCACAACAACGATCGGCAAACGAATGGTTTAACTAGCAAAGTGGTAACAAACTCATTTGTTAATTATGTTGCCTAGAATGGAGAGAGGATTGTGCAATAATTATGCCACGATCAGTAACACGATCAAAGGCCAAGCGGAGAGCATGCCTGAACCCATCGATCGCTAAATAGTTGGCCTGGCCTTAGTCTAAGCGGGTCTAAACGATCGTGAAAATCAAAACAACATAATCATAAAGTGCGCAAACTGAACGTGGCGTTGCTGCTGCTGTTTCGCTTGTTGTTGTTGCTGTACCTTCTGTTGTTTATGTTGTTGTTGCTGTTGTTCATTGGTCTCTGCGTTTAAATGGCACTTGGCCCAAACCCAAAGCGTTGACTCTGGCAGCGATAAGATCGCGAGCAGCAGCAGCAGCAGCAACTACGAGCCGAACGATCGACAGTAGTTCGCCTGGCTGCACTTTTATTATCAGCCAAGGATCGCGCTGGGCATGCAAATTTCCTATGGTAGCCCGAACTCAGGCACAGGAGTCCGGTACTGGTACTGGTACCGTGGACTGGGCGCTGAGGCCGTGCCCAATGCTCAACGCATGCCGTAAATCACCAATCCGCGCAACAACAAAAAGAACAACAACAACATCAGGCAATGCAGCCAACCAGCAGCTGCAGCGGCGTCCAACAAATTTACAACAACTATGCCGTGCCTGGGATGCACGACGATCCTCGAAGCCGAGACTCCTCGAGTCATGAATCAGTTTTTCATACGGCGCAACTGGCTTTGTTTGCCTCCAGTCGCCGACGCTGCCGCTGCCGCGATAACTTCATTTTGCGGCTTAATATGCTTGTTGAAGGTCTGCTAAGTAGTTGTTGTTGTTGTTGTTGTGTTTTTGTCGTGGCTGTTGTTGTTGCTGTTGCTGTTGCCAAAAGCGTGAACTCGCCAACACCTTGAGCATTTCTGTTGACACAACCTTCTCCTTCTGGGCGCAGGCATGATAATAATTTTCCTTTAGGCATTTTACTGCCTGCTCCCGCCTGCGCCTCAAGCTTGCTGCTCCAGCCTGCTGCCTCTGCCCGCTCCTGCTGCTATCTCCTCCTGCTGCCTCCTTCTGCTGCTGTCGATTAAGCGCAGCGCGACAATTTTCCATAGTGTGCCAGTTGCTTGACTCTTCTCTGCCTGCACTGCGCCTCCTCCACCCACTGCAGCAGCTGCTGCTGCTGTCCAACTCGAGCGCGCTGAGTGTTTTACAGCCGCCAGCACTTGCCTGCCGGACCCCCAGGTCCCTCTGCCCAGCTTCCACTCACCCCTCACTCTCTCGCACATAGCCTGCCGCCCACTCCTCTCCCTTGCCGTCCTGCTGCCCCATTCGGCCAAGTCGTGAGCTGTCGGCACGACTTTCCACAGCACATGCTGCGTTCTACTTGCGGCCTGGCACTGTTTTGTTGTCTTTGTTAGTGGTAGCAGTTAGCTGGCCGCACTTACCACTAAGTTAAGATGTTTTGTCTTCTGTCCGGGCCCGAACCCGAGCCCGATCCCGGTCCCGATCCCGAACTCGAACCCGGGCTAGAGAGGTGTATGCGCAATTATCGTGGACAGGCATTTGCAGGCCAGTTGCGCAGCCCGATCGGAGCCCGATCTCGCTGCCCCAGCCTCCAGCTCCGTCTGTGGAATGCTGCTTCGGCTGCTTAGTTTTTCTTTTTATTGATTTATGATTTGTTTAACACAAAGGCGCATTACAATGCTCTCAAGCTAGCGAGCCGGAGCGAGTGGGCTTTACGTAGAATTCTCCGGTTTCTTCATATCTCGCATGCATTTCAAATTGTCTTTACCAAATTTGATGGCAGCCTTAAACTTCATGCCGCATTTGGTTGCAACACAATAGTTGCAATCACGTTTTTACCTCCCCGCCCGCAACTCATAAACCAAGCTTAAGTTAACATGAATACAAGTCACATATCAAAATATTTTATGTGCCTCTCAAGGAGTGCGAGAGAGTGAGAGAGGGGGAGGGAGGGGATTAAGCCCAGACTGCCAGTCTGGCAATTTAGTAAATGCTGCAGAAATTAGACAACTGAATTAATTTCGCCGAGTGACTAAAAGCTTGAAATATTATGATCGCGGCTTAGAGTCTTGTGAATGAAGTGTCCGAGTGCTAAATGAGTTCGTTAGCCAAGAGGGAAACCTGGCGAAGGCAGTGGGAAAACTGGTTCGCTTAGCCAGTGACCCTTTCGGTACGGGCATCCTTTTGTTGACAGGCAGCGGCAACCCCTGACTAATTCCCAGCGAGCCACGGCATCATTAAGCCTGTCAATTTTCTCCACTTCAACGAGTGCGGCTGCTGAAGAAGTTCTATTGACATAATGCCAGTCTACCGATCGTCGCGTTCCGCCCTCCGATCGAGGGCTGAATGTGCCAACTAAGCATGAATTGTGATAAGTCAAATTGTAAACAAATCAACAAGAGCTACGGCTCCAAACTGTCTGGCATATTGGCCATATAGAGCCGGGCCCGAATGGGGCACGATCATTGCCAACAACACAGAAAGAAACAGGCATTGGTAGAGTCTCTGTGTCTGGCGATCAGTCCGCAGTCCGTCCTTGGCTTGGCTGCATTGTTGATTGATTTATTGTGGCGATCGCGTCGATCAACGATCTACAGAAAATTGTAATGATGAAAAATTAATTCTCTCGCGATCACTTTTCACTTACTACAATTGCTTGGGCATTTCTCGAGTTGAGGTGCTTCAGTGAGAGGCCAAAGAAAAGTTCTTTTCAATTATTTATTGGGCGATGGCATTGTGCGCACTTTCTTCGTTTCGAGCTAATCATCGTTTATTGAAATTTTCACTCTACTCTCAGTCTCTCTCTCTCTCTATCTGATCTACTCATGGGAACTGCGCGACTTTGACAATTGCCGCCCCTGAGCGAGAGACATTCAGTCATAATTTACGAAACTGATTAGGCATTCAAAACGTGCAATGATTAATAACAAATGCAGCCAAACATTGTTAACCCCAGGTTAATTTACGCTTTAATCAATTGGGTTCATTTACACCGCGGACCGATTCGTGAGCTGCCCCGGGGCTGATCATTTGTTCGGCTTGATGACGTCCAGAGAGTGCCAGAAAAAGATAGAGAGAGAGAGAGATCCATTCGAGCGTGGTGAGTGAGAGGGGACTGAGGGGGATAATTGCAAATTGAATTATTGCTGAAAAATATGTATATTGAAAATAACTATATTTTGTGCTACAACACATTCAAATTGATGACTTGATTGATCGTACCCGGCTGGAAGCGCGAGCGTTGATTAAAGAGGCACCGCTTCTCGGTGCTCCAGCAGCGTCAGCTCCGCATCACGTCTGAGCAGACGTTCCCTCTGAGCTGAGTCTCCGCCTCCTCCTCCTCCTCCTCCTCCTGCGCCCTGGGCTTGATGACGGCGCTCGCTTAAATTAAGTTAAAACAAATTTTATAACACCTTTTGGTCCGGCACATTCGACGATCGCCACTCGCCACTTGCTGCACACATGCGCCGTGGAATGCAATCAGTTTGTTACAAATGATGATGATGCTGAGTCCCAGAGTGAGTGAGAGGGAGAGAGAGAGAGAGATTACGCTCGTACTTAACCTCACTCACTTATAACAATAAACTAAATTGCAGTTGGGTACGCCGCGCACTCGCGCTCGCTCGATCAGGAACAAAGTGTGCAATAAGTACACGAGTGCGCAAAGCTCGAGTATCTTGTAGTTACATCTCCTGGCAGTTGTTAGCCAGCACTAACCACCCACCCCCTCTCCAGCCCGTCTCAACCCTTCTGCAGCTGAAACTGAAGTCGAACAATGCGCGCTGTGATTAAGTTGAATGTTCGCTGAAAGATCACAAAACATTGGGCCGATCATTTTGATCATGCGGCGACGAGGCAGGCAAACGAGCGTGCTGGGTTGTGCCAGAAGTTTGTGGCGTGTAACAGCACTTAAAAGCAGTGTTGAGTAAGTTGGTGAGGCGTAAAATAATATAGATAAGAGATTATATGCGAGCAAACAGTGTTGTGTAAGGGCAAAAACACGATCAAACACACTCAGATACAGTATCTAGATTATAAATATAAAAGGAAATGGTATATTTTTCGAAATGGTATGGTTAGATTCTACTTGGGCGTACTGCCTAAACATATTTAATCCGAATTTTCTGAATTTATTCAATACTAAAGTTGGAAAATTTGTTATAATTCCTGCATATAGTTGAACTAAATTTAATATTTCTTTATTAAATTATGCTACCGACTGTTCTTCAGTGAAATTTTAATAAATAAACATTTACATAGAACAATCGCAGTTACCTCTTAAAGTTTGCGGCAAACTTCTGTGGCAACCCTCGTTCATTCTGCGTCTGTCTGCACATAATGATCGGCAATTTCAAAAAACACCTCAAACGCCGCTAACGATGACCGCCGTTGTCGGTGGGCGGCCAGGGGCGTGCGGCAACAGCGTCGACACCCGCGCTCCGTTTGACCATGTGATTGGTTACCCAGTTGATCAGTTGAGCAGCATTTGGTCACTTGCTGTGTCGGTTATTTATCGCGAATTGAGTAGTTAAATTACTCAATTTTGAAGAGCAGCGGCAGCGCGGCAACTGACCGAGATCAGTGAAGATCAGCAGCTAAAGATCTGGCTAGCAAACGAGTGCAGGAGCAGGCAGGCTGAGCATATCGATCGGATATGTTTCAGTGTATGTATGTGTACACATCTCTTGCTCAAGCTGAGCCCGATAAACTAGTCAATTATTTTGCGCGACGAGTGCTCGAGATCTAATCGAGCTGCCGAACGGAAATGCACTTGGCCATCGTCTCCCGTGGAAGCAGATAGGATCACAGCAGATCGAGCTTCAGCTTGGGCTTGGCGTCTCATTGAGCTGCAATTAGCTGGGACTCTTTTGCCCGGCTGACAGAGGGCCAGGTCGCTTGCACTTTAATTAAAAGACGATAAATTTGCCAATCCGGCGGCGCGTCGGTGCCCTCAAGGTGCCCCTCGAGTCGTCGTCGGTGAATCCTGCAGCCCGCTGTAGCCTGCTTGACAGGCCGCGCCGCGTGAAGTGATATTTATTTATTGTTTGTACCCAAAGTGGCAACACAAAAGCCAAGGTGTTAATTTGTTGTTGCTGTTGCTGTTGTTGTTGTTGCACTAGGAGGAGGATGCCTCGTTTGCAGCGGCAGCTGCAGCTGCCCTCGATATGGAGATGCCAATGGAGCAGCCGCATCGCCCCATTCATGCAGCGTGCCAGCTCAGGCTTGGCCTGCTTTGGCTGCGCTTTTGGCCTTTTCATTGACGCTAACGAACATTTTTGTGCGATTTAATCCCATTTCATGGTGATCCTGCACAATTGCCACCCGTGCCCCGTGCTCGAAGCCCTCGGGTTCGTAGCCCGTGCCTAAGCCTGCCAGCTTCAGCTACAGCTTCAACTGCGACTTGTGCCTTCAACCGGGGCCGGGGCAATTTATTTGCCGCGCATGCAGACGACGTCGACGGAGACGACAACAAATTCGAGCGCCAAATGATGCCAAGAGCGACTGCAACTGTGCCCTGCGCGGCTCCCACTTTCGGTTGACGTGATTTATTGGCTCCACTGGGTAGTACCTGAGGGCGTTTTGTCGCAAATTAGTTGCATTCGGCTTCTGTTAATTTAGCGACTGCGCAGCAGCTGCAGCCGAGGCGGCGGCGGCGTCGGCGGCGGCTGCGTTAAATGCAACGCAAATTGTGATAATTTATCGAACCATAAAATATTCCTGTTTTGGGGGCAGGGCATAATTATACGTTGATTGCATAATTGTTGATTGTGCGTTCTGTTTATACGCAAATCTCGATGCAATTTTTCACATTTTGTCATCAAGTGTTGCCAACTGACGGGGAGACAAGTTTGAATATGATGCAGTTGCTCGATATGGGAGTTTTTCTTTTTACTCCTTCCTTGGGTTCTTAAGTTTTATCGATGTGAGAAGACGTTAGCCGGATATATTTTTAAATACAACTAACAAATCGAAGTTATTGACTTTTGTGTGGAGATCTTACGTTTTCTTGTTATACAAAAAACGTTTGTTGAAGATATGTGTGAATATGATTCAGTTAAGAATGTTATTGACTTGATATGGCAGTTTTTAATTTTCTTCTTAGCAAGTAAAGGAATCTCAAGTTTTATCGATGTAAAAGAATATAATCTCTAGATATGTTTGTATGAATGTGTTTTTAGTTACTCGACATGAAAGCTTTTGCCATTATTTTTGACTTATGTCTGGGGATCTTAAGTCTCATCCATATAAAAAGATCTCAGTTGCAGATATGCAGAAATATGAATCAGAATTGGAAGTTTTTGTCTTGGTTTCAAGCTTATGACTTAAGATTTTAAGTCGTATCGGTCAGCAAATTCCTTACTTTGGTACCAGGCGCAAATTAAAAAGTTCTCCCTTCAATAAACCCCTCTTAGCGCACTGGCATACCCCCTTTTTAAGTACATAACCTTTGCCTACAGTGTACACCAAAAGACTTCAGCCTGAGAACACTTTCGCTGCGATAATTAATCAGCTGACTTTGATGTTATACCCAAAACGTTCCCCTTGTTGGACATTTGTCTATTTGGTCTGTTCTGCGGTTTACCTATTCATTTGATACGGGGTATATATCGGGCTGTTAGCAGAGCATTATGGCGGTTCGAGTGCCCTTTCGCACACACACACACACACACAGATGCAGACAGACACATGTCACTTATCAGCCAATGTCGGTCGACTGTCAAGCCGTGTGACATTTTGCCGCAGCCATTGTTAGCAGTGTTTGCAGTGGCAGTCGGGGGGAGAGGTTGGGGGATGCCCAGAGGCATCACTACTATTTGCACAGCAGCAGCATCAGTTCGGGGTCTCTCCATGCTCTCATGTCTTAATTATGTCACAAGGCAATCGAGTGTTAATAATCGCATATTTATAATCGTATTAGAGCAACGTTGCAGCGTCGCATGTGCCGCCGCCGCCACCGGTCGCCTGTAAAAACAAACAATCATATTTCAAAGAGAGAGAGAGTGGTGGAAGAGGGGGAAGAAGTCGAGTAAATTTGTTCAATGGTTTGCTCATAATGAAAACTATACCACGATTTTTTATGCCATTCATTGGCACTCGAAAGCCAATTCATAATAATGCACGAGCTCAGTTCCTTTGTCCTGCGACCTGTATGTCTGTCTGTCTGTCTCTCTTACTGCCTGTCTCCCTGACTGTCTGTCGCTCTGTTCTCGATATCCTTTGACATTTATTATCATACACTCGAAACTAATATGACTGAAACTCATGTGAAACGGCAGATGGAAAACATATTGAAATGATGCCAAATCGATGTTTTTATTGAACTGAAAATAAAAGGTACAAAGCTATTGCTCAAAGATATAACATATTGCTCTTGTTTAACTGATAAAAAGGAGAATAAACCGAATACTTATATATCATATTATTAAAGACTCACGCTGTTCTTCTGTCTGATTCGTAACACGTGTAACACAATCATAAATATTGCTTGCACATGGAAAAAAACACATTAAATAGTTTTCCCCCTAAAAAACGCGGAAATCTAGGAAATTATTTGACACCAGCGGGATCACAGTAGCGGCAGCATAGCTTTCATCTGTTATCCTTTTTCACTCATTTCTTTCGTATTCCCGAAATGGGACTCCACATTTATAAGCAATCATATTTACGGTGAGCTAAATGCTGGCCATGTCCTTTCTGGCTCATTGACTCTCGGTGCATAAACATCAATTGGTTCTTGCCATTTAGGATGCATCATATATATGCAGGATATTTGGTTCTGCGATTGTCCCCGTACCTTGTGAGAGTGAAATCACGCGCTAACAATTCAAAAGGATTCATTAATAAAATGTTTAATAGCATCGGGTATAAGCAGATATCTCTCGTCGAGTAGCTGCAGCCGCCGCATGTCCTTTTGTGCATACTCCGGTACCCCTCGTTGCTGTAGCCTGCTTCTGTTTCCCCCCCGCTCCTGCAGGCTGCTTCTGTTCCCCGCTTCACCCCGTCTGCGCGGCGTAAAATGTTTTACGCTTCGTTGCATTGAAATTCATTTGAAAACGATTTTTCTTTCAGGCCACTTACACAAAACACACTCGCACATACACACACACACAGAGACAGTGGCACAACAAACAGTGAAGTGAAGTTAATTTATTAGACATTTTGTACGCATTAAATGCCAGAAGGACATCATCATCATCGGCTCATCCTGAGTCTATTAAATGCGTGTTCGGCCCATTGTCTGCCTCGAGTGCTGCTCGTCGGCGGCGGCGGCCTCCCCAAGTGGTTGCTATTTGTTTGCCTGACTCCGACAGGATCAGATCAGAGGACTCTCCCTCGATCGCCAGCCGCATTTATATATTTTTGGTTTTGCGGGGTCTCGGTACCCTTGTTCCCTGCCTGCTTCGCCTTTCCTTCGCTTTTTGCCGCCATGCATCTTTGTCGCCTTTAATTTCTCGTTAATTGTAAAAATATTTATACTCATTTGTGCATTTTGCACCTTTTGCCTTTGCCTGCTCTGTCTCTCTCTCTCTCTCTATCTAGCTCTCTATCCTGCTCATCTGCCTGGCTAATTTAACACCGGGGGTTGGCTGGCGGTACAAGAGGGTCGCGCTGGTTTGACTTGATTGCCCAAACAATTCCTACATAAAAGTCATTAGGGGTTACTAAAGTGGCGATGAATTTTCAAATTTTAACTTGATTTATAATAGAAGCGCACTAGCTTTCTCCCTTCCACCCCCCTCTCTTTCTCTGTCTGTGTAATGAATTTAATTTAAATTAACATTTGAAATTTATTGAGCGTTTCTCTGCACCGTTCCTTTCGCCAATGTATCTGCGTATCTTTGTATCTCGTAGATCGCCAGGACGAGATAGTTCCACAGTTTTCACAGTGCCGGTTTCGAGGCTCTCACTGTCTTTCATTTACTGCTGGTGGGTTGAAAACAAAACAAATAAATGAAAAAATAATCAAGCAATTGTTCAAATTGGCTGTGGGAATACTTGAGAGCCCCTAATCAATTATCGAGTATTATATCTGCTTCAGTTAAGTACTTGAGATAAACTTCAGATCAATTCTGAGTGTAGGGGCTGTGGATGGTTAATCTAAGTGGGCACTAGTTAAGGGTATCGAAGGAAGTTCTTTTAGTTTCAAAATCAAATTGAAATTTATTGTATTTTGAAGTGATGGTGTGAAGGACCAAATTTTTTAAAATAAAACATACATTTAAGATATTACTGTATTGACAGTTATACAAGCATAGATTCGAGAATATGTTGAGAGGAATTTTCTGCTCTGGAATTATTTATTTTACTTTCTTCTATTTATTATAATTTCGTGCAAAATCATGTGATTTTCTTTTCCTCTGTGTCCTCGTGGCAGTAATATTTTATAAGCTTTAAAAATCAAAATTTATCCATGTGTTCCATGCTACCCCCTTAAAAATATTTATTAAATTTTTCCAAAATTATATGCTATAATTTTTGCTTCAACACGTTAAGGAAAGTCAAAATTAGTTGTCTTGGGCAAGCGATATCGATTGCATACCCTTTTTCAAGTACCCCAATATACCCTGTAAAAACTCCTGCATGCTTATTAGCCATGCACATTAAGAGTATATATAGCTGGTCGTACCAGGAACAAGATCGTGCGAAAATATGATACCAAGTTAGATCGCAGTTAGTTGAAACAATGAAGAGCTCGACTGGTTGTTGTTTTTGTTGTTGACACGCCTGACACGCGATGATTTATTGATGCGGTCAAAACATGTGTTGGAAATGACAGCTACTTGCAGCATCTGTAACGCCGACACCGCCACCGCTAACGCCGCCGACGCGCGAAGGCAAACGCCCCCGCACCTTGAGCTGTGCCGACTGCGCGTGAAAACGCCGCGTGTGGTTGCCGCTGTCGCTTTGAATTCCTTGACTATTTTCCCCGGAATCGTGTCGTTGCGGTTGCGCCCAACTTGTCTGCCACTAACGATCCTTGCAGCGGCAATCAGTCTGTCGAAGATCCCCGAAGGTCTATGTGCGCCTCATTCCGTTCTGCTCTCGTATTTCCGCCCTCGTGTCTGTGAGAATTTCCGTGCTGTAATCGGAGCAGGTTTGTCTAACGATCTAGCGCCGATGCGTCGTAGCGATCTCTGTGCCTTATATACGGTGTATCTATAATTATCAATTTTGTACAAACAATTAATAAACATTTTGAGGGAAATTAACAATTCGCTGCAGCAAGCTGGGACGGAAGCAGCTGCAGGGCAGTCTCAGAGATATTACTGATCTCAGAGATATTACTGATCTTATGAGCATATTAAATGATCGGATATGGTAACTTAGGAATATAATTACTATAAATTGGGTATTATATACAATTTGTATTCTTTTTTTATTCTCACTTGCTTTGCTTTATAGAACTTTTCTTTTTGCATTAAATTACAATTTTTTAAACTTATTTTTAAATAAAATATGCAATTCTCTTTGCTTCTTATGGTCACTTTAATTTATTTATAGAATTTCTTTTTTTCTGTTGATATGATATATCTTCTATGACATTTTAAGAATATTATTATTATATATTGTATATACTTCGCTTTCTATTTTATACCTACTTTCTTTTCTTTATAGAGTATTATAAAAGTGAAGAGAATGAGAGCAACACTTAAGTTTCTGCATAGACTTTCTCAGCTTCTCAGATCATTAAAATTTTCTCGGGCACTTCCAGCTATCGCTATCTACGTTGATAAGTCGAGAATCTAATTTATGTGTATGCCAAAAATTTCACACCCTGTGCAAATATTTTTGCATAGCATTTCCCAGGCGAGTTTGGTGTTGCCGCTGTTTCTCTCGCTGAGATTTTAATCGCTCGTCGCAGTCAGCTGCCTCCCCGCGACCCCGTCGCGTCGTCGCAGTTGCTGACTGCCCGCTGCGATGCTGCGAGGCGCGTTGCAGTTTGGCCACGCACAGTTAGCTTGGAACAATGGCGACGGCATTTGAATGTCAGAATTGCGCCTGTCAGGCGGCCATTTTGTGTTGAAAGGATAACAATAGTACACGTTATAGTGGCAATAATATCCCCCAATCTGCTTAGCCTGCTGTGCAAGTGTGCGTGTGTGTGTGTGCGTGTGTGTTAATAATGCTTTTGGCAATTGACCAGCATGAATGTGCCCAATCGTTCCCCTTCCCCTCAGCGCCCCTGCCTTGCTGACATCGCAGCATAATGCCTGCATAATGAGACAGACGACGCCATTAATGCAATTGCCATTCTACTGCCATTTGCATGCCACATTTGCCCCTGCTTTCGCTCTCGCTCTTCATCTCCCTCTCGCACTCACATTCGCACTCGATCGCACAACAATAACAATAAATTTGATGGAAATTGCATTTCATAGCATTTCATGCCTTATGTGTCACTGGGTTGATTAAATAGCGCCTGTTTCATGTTTCGCACTGCAAAATGGCGGCAAATGCGCCATGAGATCGATGATGCGAGATTATTTGGATGGGAAGCTATACAGTTTTGGCACACAGACACATGCAAAATGCGTGTGTACGGGCACAATGTGTTTGTGCAGTTGGAAATGCAGGGTACAATTTGAATAGTTGCTAAAATTGGTACAAATTTGTAATAAAATCATATATAAATTAATTTTGTATTCACACTATAGATCAAAGAGCGAAATAATAAGCTAGAAAGCTAGCATATATAAAATTTCTGCAAGAAAAAATACTGGAAAGAAAAATAATAATTTTGTATTTAGTCAGTATAGATCGAAGAGCGATATAATACGCTAGAATCCTATATGATATTCCTGATAGAAAAAATACTTGAGGCTGATTGTACTAGAAATGTCCCACTTTCTACTAAAATTTATGGGATTTCCATGTGTAATCAAATGTTTCTAGCTTTTATAAAAGCTGAGATCTGTGTTTTCAAACAGTTGAACTATATAAACCAAATCTTTTCGTACCATATACACTAAAGCGTTCTTGAAACTCGAATTTTAGGATCTTTCAAATTTCAACTTCATGCAGCGCTTACTTACTACATTTTCTTCCGCCTTTACTCTATCCATTACCACTAAATATTCCCTAGCTCTTTCGCTGGATTCTTGCTCCGTTTTGACTACTCATTTATCATAGACACATCTCTGGTTTCGCTGGAAACTCTTTGACACAAACTCATTAGGCATTTGTTTTTCGGTTTTTCGGGGTTTTCGGGGGCACTCGCAAATGGCGTGAAAAATATGAGAGATATTAATGAGGCGTGTGAGCGAGTGGGTAGCAACAAGAGCTGCAACTGCTGTGCTGTGCTGTGTTGTTGCTGTTACGGCTGTAACTCCCTCAACTTCCCGAAACGTCGATGTAATGCGATATACAAAGAAAGAAAGCGGCAACGGAACGGCGGCAATGTGCGACAAGTGTCCACCTCTGGCGCCAGTTCTGGACACGCTTCGTTGCAGCTAGCTAGACTGTAGAACAATATTTACCAGGGTCGTCAGGCTTGGGCTTTCTCTCGCTCTCTCTCTTTTAAATCGCACTAACTACCGTTTAATGTTTGTGCCAGTGTAGGAGCCACGCCCCGTGCCGCAGCTGCAGCATATCATGATATATCACCAGCGCGTCTTGCAATAATAATTGATAATTACCAAGCGACTTTCAACCATTGAACTTGGCACAATAATTCACCAAATTAGACAGGCAATTTCAATTTCAATTTCGGTTTCAATTTCAGTCGAAGATGGAGAAGGGAGTCCAGCGCGACCGAAAGTTATCAGCGCTAATTGTCAGAACGCATCCATAAATCTTGGTGCAAGCGTGGTCGATAGTTTTGTGGATGCTGTGGTGGGGCAGTGTAGGTTATCTCTTGCACATAATTACGTAGAGTGAGAGTGAGAGTGAGAGGTGGAAGGGACGGGGGTGTGAGTGTGTGACGCGATAAGCGTTTGCCGTTGGGGCTAGTCAAGCGTTATGCCGGCTGATTAGAGTGGCAAGGGATCGTGGATTGTGGCTGAGAATGGATACGGAATGGGTTGGGGACGGCGAGGGTTACGCACACTCAACGACAGCCTCAATTACACACAGCGACTACGATGTCGATAAGAAGGCAAGGCCTATATATGCCTGTTGTTGTGCTTGCTGTCCTGTGCCGCGGGCAATTACAAGCTGCAATGTTTTAATTTGAGCCTGATAAGAGCGACGGGCGGCGGGTCCCGCGGGTGCCACTACAGGCGCAGAGAGGCAGCGTTTCTGATACGGATAACAATTTATTTTCGAAGTTTATTGAACTTGCTACAAAAATATTAAAAAATACAAATCGGACGCGATAAGGTCGACGGTTCAGTCGAGTCTCGGAGCAGGCCAAGCCGTAGCGCCTTGGCATAATGCGCGGCCATTGTTCGACTACGTGTGTGTGAGTGTGTGTTGTGTGTGTTGTGTGTGTGTGTGTCGGGAGTGTCTCTGTGTGTGCTGTTGTTGTGCACACACCTTTTTGGCCGCGGGTCGTCGCCTCGCTGCGTCTTTTACACGCTTTCAAATTGCAAAAACTGTGGCAACAACGTCTTGGCCATTGTCTGCGAGCCCTGCCTGCATCCTGGCCCGTACTGTTGTCCGTTTCCCGCGTCCATTGTTTCAATCAGTGGCCATGCATTGTTGCCAACACACACACACACTCGCGGACACGCAGCCAGCGATACACACTCGAATTTTACACCTCCTTTGTGTGTGAGTAGCGTGTTTTTGCTAGCAATTGTATTTTAAAGAGGTTCAAGTGAAGCGCATCTAATTGCCAAGCACCAAGTCGGAGCAGTGCCAAGTGCCACGCAGCAGCGGGTGCGCAGAGGGCACAGGACCCGAGCCTGCTACGTATTTCCCGGAAATCAAAGGAAGGTGCGCTACAGTTTTCATTTCTCTTGTTTGCCGCTCTCTTGTCTCTCACCTTGATATATGAAGCGTGTCAACGGCATCTTTAGTGGTTTTTAATTTGAAAATTGTTTGGCCCACGCCCACATAAGAGTCGTGGGAGGGTGGGGGCGTGTTAGAATTGCATCCAACAACTGTCGATCGGTCTGCAGCAATTTACACAATGTGCGTCGTGTGTGTGTGTGTTATGTTGGCACCTTCTCGCCCGCATCGTCGCTTGTCGTCCTTGACTCGCAATTTAATTGCCTGCTGGACGAGTCGACAAGCTGCAATTAAAGCATATGTTCGAAATTGTAAATTGGAATCATCCCATACGCAGATGAATCCGTCTGTATTCCAAGTCGAATTCGCAGTCGCGCAGTCCTTCGCAATCATTATCGTGCGATCTGTGCCATTATAAAGATGTTTATCGCAGCATTTGTTTGTCTCTCTCTGCTTTGATTGCCACCACACAACAACCACTCCACCCTCCATGTAATGCCCGCTGATACCGTTGATATCGACATCGTCGTCACCCTCATTATTTCAGGCTTTTGTGCAGCGCAATAAGCCAATTATGCCTGGATTAAGCGGGGCGGGAGGCAGTGTCTCTCTCTCTCTTTTTCGCTTAATTGATTTGCAGACGGTACAAGCTATAGATATGATATACTTGGCCCAGTCATCCCACAGCTGCTGCTGCCCATCTACAGTGCGTGTGTGTGTGTGTGGTCAGCTCACGTGTCCCCTGTCCAAGCGTTGCAACGAAAAATGATTTAATAATGAACTCTCGAGGAGAACTCGATGTTGTTGCTCCTGCCTGCCTGCTGCTGCTGCTCCCTTGACACCCAACCATGTTGACAGGGCCAATTGTTTGATATTTTTCCATATTTTTCTTTTTCTGTGAAAAATCGGCAACGATTTCATATGCAAAAGATACACTCAAACACACACACACACAGCCACACTGGGACAATGCCACTTGAGTTTGTGAAGTTGTTGATCCGTTTGATGAGTGTCAAAAAGGCAACTGGCACTACAAGCGGATTAGTCGGCTGCGGCCCATTGTTGCCAATGGATTAGCCAATTTGGAAGTCAAAGTGCAGACGTCGCATTATGCGCTTATATAGAGAGAGGGAGACCCGTATCTTCTCGGCCTTTGTTTGGGGGCTCAAGCAGCTGCCTGAGTTCTTGTTAAACACTTTGAACTGCGAACATATTATTGATCGATTGTAATTAAAAGATATTTTTGGTATTCGTCCATGCTGAAAAGCGCAGCAAATGTCACTGAAACATAATTGGAAATTAACCTGGAAATCCCCTGACATGCCATAATCGGTTTAACAATTGTTGTAAGAAAATAATATACTTCAATGCAAAAAAAGACTCTTGAGAATGGTCTACTTTATTTGTTTTTTGAAGACCTTAATAAAACAAGAAGATGCATTTTCAATGTGTGGATATAGCATGCCATTTGGGTGGTATTATTTATTGTACATACCAAAAATGAAGGTTATGTTTTTGAAATTCCACAATTAAAAGATTTTTGCAAATTTCGGGGGCGCTAGTAGGCGTGGCAAGATTTTGAAACAAGTTTCAAGACACTGCCATATATACAAGTATTTCAGCAAATTTTGTTGGCTCTGCCACTTACAATATCTGTGATCTAGACGTTCATACAGACCAAGTTCCGAAATGTTTTCCGTTTTTACATAAATATTAAAGCGGTTCTTTAGATTTTTAGATCGGTAAAGTAATGTAAATATTTTAGAATATTCGTAACAGAATTCAACAATAATTTTTTCATTTTCTCCACTAGTTAGATTAATATTTAAATACTTCAGATATGCACAGAAAAATGTTGGATATTATCGATGCATCTATTACATACTTTCTATTTTAAACTAACCAAATTATCTGCTTGATCAAGCGGAATTTCACTTTATAGTTGACTGCACATACTTTGAAACACCTTAGCTGATTACTATAAATAGCTCCATTTGCTTGTGCTTCCATTATATCTCGATTCTTATCCAGCTGTAGGCAAATGTCATAATCCAGTTCAGAACCAGAATGACTTTTGTATATCGTTTTCTTTATTTTTTCTCTCTTTTGGTGTTTGGTTAATTAGCAATCCATAAAGCCAAGTAGCACACAAATTTCAATCAGGCGGGGAGCGAAGGGGCGAACTACAAAAACCGGGCAGACGGAGAGCGAGAAAAGGGAGAGAAAGAGAGAGAGAGAGAGAGACGGTCTATAAGGGCGACGGCTGGCACTGTGACTAGGGCCAAAGTGTCGACATTGTGTGCCGGACTATTGATATAGTAAATTTCCTAGGAAATCTTCGAGAGAGATTCGTGGCGGTTGATAAGCGTGGAGCGGCAGCAGATGCAACTGTGGACTGCGCTTTATTGCGGCAGGGAGCTGTTGTCGAGAACGTGTGTTCTCTGTATCGGTATCTGTAGCTGTTGGATTGTGGATTGGGCAAATGGCGCGCGTGTTCATTAGCCGCCATAATTTATATGAGCCAACATATTTATTGAATGTTTTGGCAGTCGTTTTAACGGCTAACGCGATGCCCAACTGGCTAACTGGCTGCAGTATTAGGCAATAGGCTCGAGGGGCCGCAGCTGCCATGTTGGCGTCATAAACAGAGACAGATAGACAGACTGAGACAGGCAGAGAGCCACAGCTTGCCACGAGGTCTGCCTATGCTGCTGCTGCCGCTGGGTGTGGTGCCGCAGCGTCTGCGCCTTGGACTGAGCCGGGCTAAGCGCACAGCATGCAATTATTTTCGAGTGTGAAAATAATAAAACTGCCAAATGGCAAGCAAAAATGTGTCCTGCGGTTCGCTGACAATGAGAGAGAGACAGAGAGAGAGGGGGGCAGCACTTGTAGAACGTGTGTACTCTGCAGCTCATCTGCACAGCTGCCCGCCTGCCTGCCTGACTGCTTGTCTGCCTGCCTGAGCTAATTCCCAACAAACTCTTCTGCTTTGAGCCGATTTTACCTACCACTCGAGCCTCGCTGTGGGTGATGGATGAGCCCACACGGGGCACTCGCTGCGCTCAAGTGCTTGCGGTGTCCTCCTTCCGAAGAGAGCTAACATTATTCTCTACTTTAAATACCAATTAATAAGCCTGAGAAAGTGAGGCAGCGCGAGCGCGAGAAAGAGAGACTGAAGAGTCAAACTGAACTCGAGTCGGCTGAACTGGAACACACAAGTGGACGATGAATGCAGCCTGGCTTTGCCTGAGTTTTCTGCAAATATCGCCGCGTTGCATCGATCGATTGTTGGATTCGTTGGATCGTTGCCTTATTGTTGTTGTTGTTGTTATTGTTGGCTTAGTGGCTGCCGCTTGGCTGGCGTGAATGCGTCATAATCTTGCCACTTGAAAATGAGCGCAAATATTTGCTGAACGTCGCTGCCGTCGTCAACTTGAAACAATTAATGTGGCATTTGTGTTACGCCGTATGACTTTCGGCTTCTGCGACGCCGCCGCAGCAGCAGCTTCACAAACAAATGCTAATGGGTACGACAAGTCGCCGCCGACACCGCAACCGTCGGCCCCGCCACCGCCGCCGAGACTGTTGCCTCCTCCTCCTCCTCCTACTGCCACTTACTCAATTACTTTGCCAAACAGTTCGAAGCGAATGCACAACGCGCTTAGGGTATTTATGATTTATTTGCTCCGTCTCCAATCCTCTTCAGCTGCTCGTCGCGCAGCATCTGCGACAGCCACAGCCATAGCAACAGCAACAACCACAGCCAGGTGTCAATATTGACCATGCAAATATGGCAACAGTGCCCGAGCACAGTGTGGTCCCATCGCCGGAGCCTTGTCAGGTGTCTCTGCGTATCCATTGGAAAGTCGGCACTTCAGTCGCCTTGGTCGTCGTCGTCGCCAGCTCGAGGATCGCCTTTGGTCATCTCTTCGTACCCGTTCCCGAACCCGTCCGCACTCACGGCGTTGCTCGGCTACATCTATTATGACTTCAAAGTGCCGTCACGCCAATTGTTTGTGGCAGATTTCTATAAACTTTGACTCACATTTGCCAATTAACTGCGACACTTTGAGTGTGTGGCATAGCTACCGGGCTCTATAAATAAACCCGATCACACTGGGCACACATATGCAGATTCATCGTGCTGGTAAATGGGCAAGTCGACGAGAGAATACGCTTTGCTATTTGTTTTTGAAGGTGTAGAAACAGTAGAGCTACAATCATTAGTTTATTCTTAAAATAAACCCATATAATCCGGAATATCCAGAATTGATATATCAGATTTTTTGTGGAAAATTTCATTACTTTACTAAGTTTTCTTTTAAAATTTGTTACGAATTAAATTGAAAATTCATTTCCTACGAAACCAGTTTGAATTTTGTCATTAGTATTATATAATCCTAGAAAATTTATTAATTCTGGTTAACTTTCATAAGGAGCCTGCACAAAGGTTCTAGAATACATTATTAATTCTGTTCCCAATTCAATCAGTTATTGAAAACTGCTGGAATACGATTATTGTCGTATAACGAGAATATTTGATTAATCTTTTTATGTAAACAGTTAAAAAGTACATTATCATGCTTGAATTGTGTAGAAAATAGATTTTGTAAATTGAAACTTAAGTGATATTTTGTTTAATTTTTGTATAATCAGAAAATATTGCTAAGCTGCTTAAACTCTTTTGAAATTGGAATATTTCAATAAAATATTGACTCAGATAACTTGATAAATTGCTTAGTTAGAATTGTACAGCTTCAGCTTCTTATAGAAGTTTTAAAATATTCAAAAGCATCCCAGAGTCAACTCATTCCTGAGTAGAGCAGGCAACACTCGCCGCGTGCGCATTCAAATTGCATCAATGGAGCCAGCGGACAGGAGGGACAGCAGGACAGCAACGAGAACAATTGCCCAACTAAAGGAGACAGAGACAGAGTGAGGCAGGCGGGCAGACAGGGGGGCAGGTGGGTCCACGGGGAGCGGCACTTGGAACTGCAGTCGCGCCGGAGCGGCCTGGTGTGTGCGATGTCAATTAGCAGCTACGGAATGACACTTTATGTGCGTCGCGCGAAGAGCGAGAGATCCTTGTGCAAAGTGCAATCAGTGCAAGGCAGAAGAGCAACCGCAGAAGGAGCGAGGAGCGAGTAGGAGTAAGAGGTAGTCAAGGCAGAGGAAAGTCAGCAACCATCACAGAGGCTACGCAGTTGACAAACAAATGTGGAAGCCGACTAGTCAATAAGTGAGATCTGAGCCAAACAAACAATTGATGTGGTCCAGCGGAGGACTGCGAGCTGAAGTTGGCGAAGCCGGGGCAGCAGGGCCAACTCCAGACAACAGTTAAGCGAATTGTCTGGTCTCCGAGTCTCTTAGCTTCTGAAAGCGGGCACTGCGATCGGGCCAAGTGACTTGTAAACATTTTAGCAACTTTTCAACTTCAACATCAACTTCAATTTCAACTGCAACTGCAACTGCAACTGCTGCAACTGGGGCTGCCTAATGAACTGCCCCGTGATTCCCAGTGATTGGCATTGGCAATCTGTGCTACAGTCTCGGGGTCTCAGTTGCTGTGGCAGTTGCACGTTGCAAGTTGCAATCGCGTCTGCCAATTGACAAGATAAATACATTTAGCTAATTTGATTTTAGCTGTCGTCATCGACTTCGTCGTCGCGGCAATGGGAAGCTGCAAATTTGTAAGCATAAAACGCAATTAACTTGTAATTAAGTCGCACAAAGGCAGCCGACATCAATGTAGCTCTTGCCAGACCGAGCCCCGTCCCACCATACCTCTTCATCACTGCTCATACTCCTTAATTTCTGCCCCAGCTCTGCTCTCATTCTGCTCCCAAAGACAATGGCAATCAAAATTCATTAGCCGCGCAGCGACAAATAAACCAGAGGCCTATAAATTCGTCTATATACCCAGTAAATATGTGCACAGCACCAGGTCAAGGAAAGGGGGGAGGGTTCACATAAAAGGCGACAGAACCGCACATCCTGCGCCCGGAAGCGGCCCGGTCTGAAATTACAAAAGTCAACGCCAACCCCCAAAAGGCGCATAAAAACGCTTGAAAAGCGTATGCTCTGTATCAGTCTGTGTGAGTGTGTGTGTGTGTGGAGTGGCAGGCGTTGGGAGGCGTGGCAACACTGGGGTCTCTTCAAACAACTTGAAAAGCCGTCGCCTTCTGTCCCTCCTTCTACCCTCAGCTGGTGCTCCAGCGGCTTTTGAAAAATTGCAAATTGAATTAAGCCAAAGTTAAATGGCTAAATGACTCGAGAGCCAAGTAGAGTCAGGAGAATGGCTGGCACGGTATGGCTTGGTTGGGTCCGCACTGGCATGGCCTGGTATGGCATTATATGGCCTGGTATTCAGACACCAGTCTATGGCGGGTGGGCTTGTGGGGGTTGCGGTTAGGCGCACGATAGCAGCTAATATGCTGAGCAGGATAAACGCACGCTGTAGCATGGCACAGTGGAACGAAGCGCAAAAATATCTGAGTTGAAATTTTCTAGTTTCTTCAAAAATTGCTCTCTTTTTTCAAGATTTATGTATACTTGAAATAATAATTTCCTTTTTAAGATTACTTGAGAATTTTAGGAAAACTTTAAGAATTGTTTTAATTTGATATTAAAAGGACATTTTTATGCTAAAGAATTTTGTAAAAAAATATATGAATGAATATTTATGTTGAATAAAGTACTTTGGAATCATTTTCCATGTGCAGAATAAGAAATACATTGGAATTTTGAAAATATTATTTCAGTAAATAAATAATGTATATTTGAAATATATATATATACTATATATATAGGAGTTAAAAGTTCAACTCAAATACTGTGGGAAATTCATTAATATACAAGCAAAAATTATATATTTCGGCTAATATATCATATATTTGTGACCTTAACATATTAAATAATGGTTTTTAACAGCATTAAATTAATTAAATTTATTGTTTTATTTTCCTATAAGCTATTTTTGTCATTATAAAATGTTCACAACAATTCTTGCACCTTACTCCCACTGTGGACGAATCAAAGACCCAAAAGCAGCCAACAAAGCTGTGTGCTCTCCTTTCCCCTCCTCGCACACCACACCCGACGGTCTGTTGGCTGAGTGTTAGTGTTATTTACCAGGCTAAATTATTAAATGATTGTTAAACGAGCGGATAAAGGATGAGCGTGAATGATGATGATGATGGCTCAAGACGGGAGGAGATCAGGCAGAGAGTTGGGCGGCGCACAAGCTCAGGGTGGGCTTGCTAGCCAGCCCTGGCTGCTGGTTACGTTGTTGGTAGCTGCGACAAAGGGGAAATTTGATATTAGGTAAATTTATTTGATTTACATTTTTATAGGGTTGCTTGGGATAGAATCGCTTGGGCAGGCAGGCGGCTAAAGATGGGGATGGGGATGGGCTAGCTTGTTGTTTGCCAACGCCGTCGTCGTTGTCGTTGTCGTTGCCATTGCCATTGCCGTCGTCCTGCGCTTATCGCATTAAATGCCGGCAATGAAGATAAGAGAACTTGTCTGGCTGTGTGTGGAGCATGGAATAAAGTAGAAAATAAATTAATAAAATGGCCGCGTGCAAGGGAATCATAACGTGAGCGCCCGTACATCGTTGTGCTGCCGTTTTGTAGGCAATTAAGTGCAGGGAGAGGGGGAGCATAGTGCAGTCTGTGTGATTGACTTGCACTGATCTGTGCCTGCCCGCCCCTCCCCCGGCTGCAGCCCGTAAAGCAATCAGCGCCAAATCAGAACTTTATTTATTTGTTTGTTGTTTGGCAAACATTTACGCCATCAGCAAAACGACACCCAAGAGCTCGTTAAATGCGCAGTCATGCGGATGTAATTCAATAAACGAGCGCGCCATCATCAGAGTGGCAACCCTGCCTACTTCTCTCCCAACCCTGCCCAACCGTTTAGCAGGCTATATAAATACACACACCCCAGAGAGACGGAGAAAGAGAGCGACCCAAAGCGGGAGCGGGAGCAGAGTTGCCGCAATTGCCACAACGGCAGCGCGCTGCTGTGACTAAATGACGAACTGACAACCGCATTGTGCGCCTGTGTGTGTGTCTGTGCGTGTGAGGGTTGGTTTATTTACTTCAAACCATCCCCCGTCTAACTGCCAGCCTCATCGACCCCTCTCAATAACGTTTATTGAGTAAATTTCGCACCAGCTTCGGCATCGCCGCCTGCCAACTCTGGCAAAAATCTCAACTGTCAACACGTCAAATGGCGGGGGCGGCTCCGGCTCCCTGGTTGTCGTCGCCGGCCAGGGGTGGCTGTTAGTGGAATGGAGGGCGGGGGTTTCTGGCAACGTTTTTAGCATGTTTAAGCGATTTAACGCATCGCAGGGATAATGAAATTTTGATTATGTACCGCTTGGCTGCCTCTGTTAGCCACCAAACGCGACGCGTATTTATCGCTCCAAGTG
Organism: Zaprionus inermis; assembly: GCA_018151445.1. NCBI lineage: Eukaryota > Metazoa > Arthropoda > Insecta > Diptera > Drosophilidae > Zaprionus > Zaprionus inermis. The sequence continues at coordinate 440,043 of JAECXD010000640.1, read as the reverse complement.
TCAAGTATGTGTATTTCACTTGGGATGTCATCAGCTCAAAGGGGGGAGGTAGAGGAGTGGGGTGCCAGGAAGCGGGCAGAATTGTCTTCCTTTTGTCGAGCTGCTAATTAACTTGGCTTGTTAAGCCCTTAGTGTGAGTGTGTGTGATTTGCTTGTGAAAAATGATCGCAATATTGCGAACATGTGGGAAACATCAATGTCTTATCATTATCATTCATTAGCTTCAGTTTTGTGTGAGCAGCTCCAGCGTACGCAGATAAAACCAATGAAGGTTTATTTGTTTGAAATTGTTAATGTTCTTGATTTCTGGAAACACATTAAGTTATAGTACGCATTTTATATATAAATATATTTTATTCGTCAATATTATATAATTATTTTTAAGGTTCTATATGCTCATATAAACATTATAATTATTTTTTTTCTTATTATTAAGTACATTAAATTTCTACTGAATACAGCCGAAATATAGATAAGTTAAATATATTATTTCTGAAATTCAATAAAAATATGACCATCTAGTTTCTTATCTGACATTATTTTTTATCCCATAAATTCTTTGTATTTCCGGCAAAATAAGAGAAAACATTTTTTTTTCAAATGCATATTTAATAAAATTATTATAATTTTTGTATACTAAATTAAATTCTAATATTGTTACTATATGAAAATCATTTGAAATATATTTTCAAATGTATTTATTTACGTATTTAAGAGCTCTCTCATTAATAATAAATATTTTGGGATAGCGCATTGCTTAGCTAAGACCTTCAGCTAAATTCAGAATGTATTTTGTTTAGTTATCTCGATTCATTGGCATCGTATGCTCTATTAAGCTCGATTGAGCGCTCTCTATATGCCAATCAAAATCATCTGTAAATCAGACAATTACGCAACTTAATTATGAATTAATTGCACCATAAAATAAAACAATTTTGTTTAATTGAGGACGGCTGTGGCAGCGGCTGTGTTTGAATAGCCAAACTGCCCACATAAATGTGCAACACCCACACCCACACCCACACACACACACACACTATCACACTTGCGTGCATATCATACGCATATGCCACACTGTGCACTGTGGCTACGCGGCAAACAAAATCAAACAGAAATGGCAGCGCCGCAGCTATACAAGCAAGAAAATTGAAAGAGAAAAATTGAAAAAATTATGAAAAACTATCAAAACATTTACATGCCGCGCCGCGGCCAACGCGTTGCCCATTTATCAACTGACCAACTTCCCCGAAACTTGTTGTTGTTGTTGACGGCTTCGTTTCATCTTTGTGCGGCGGAAAGCCAAAGCGAAATGCAAAAGCTTAGCGGGTGTAGGAGGGAGCAGGAGGAGGCGAGTCGGATAAGTAGTATATGATTATGATGTTTATTGAAAAATTAATTTGCGCCTCGTTTTGGCTGCGGGTCTGCTCATTTGCGTATTTCAAAGCGCGTATAAGTAATGAATGAAGATGATAAAAAACTCTTGACGCGTCTCGTCTGGGAAATTAATATCTGTAATTGGCTATAATTGTTTGTGCCAAGAGATAAGATAGAGAGAGAAAGAGACACAGTGAGACAATGAGAGAGAGTACAAGAGCACAAGTCGTATATTAATGAGTCTGCTTTTGTTACTTAACATTTTTTAATTGAAAAGAAAGCGGCGGCATCGTGGGTTTTTTCTTAATGAAGCGACAGCTGATGCTCAGGAAAAGTGTGAAAAAATCGCGGAAAAATAAGAAACTTGGCATACGCTAAATTTAAACAATAAATTTTGTATGCGACACGTTTCGAACGTTAGCAAATTTTCAGGCAATAAAAGACAAATTAAATTTAAATTTCTTAAATTCCGCACACACATATTTCTTCTCGATTTATATAGAATTTTAATGCTTTTGAAAGCATAGTTAATTAGCTAAACCTGCTGAGCGAGAATAAATTTAAAATAAGATCGCCGCACAGTGTGCGGAACATTTTGTTCTAATTGGCAATAAAGTTTTAGCTTACTCGCAACATTGAGAATTGCCGAGAGAGGCGCCGCCAATGAGCAAGCAAATCGTGGGCGCTTCTCGGCGATTCTCAGCGCTCTAATTGAGCCTGCGGCAGCGGCAGCGGCAGCGTCTTCATTAGCTGTATAAAGGGTGCTGCCACGCCCTCCGCTACCGCTTTAAAATATCCCCACATTAACCCATGGCAGCCCCCTACGTTGGCAGCAAACAATTTTCGCATAATAATCCTTAAAATGAGCTTAATTTGTAGAGTAAAATGTTAAGCAGGGCAGAGAGAGGAAGAGTGGGAAAAGGAGATGGAGAGGGAGAGGGAGGGAAAGAGTGAGTGGAAGCGAGAGACAGAAAGGCAGAGAGAGAGAGAGAGCGCGCTGCCTTTTGTGTGCGCTTATGAAATATAATGAAGCCCCAAAGTTTTGCTTATCCTGGGCAACCTTTTGTTGTCGTCAGGTGCAGAGCTGGGTTCTTGGTGGAGTGGCAGCCTGGGTTGCTGCATATTTTCAAGATTTACGTTTGATTGATTTGCCATGCTGGCCAACGCGATTTATGCGCTGCGATAAGCGTTTTATGGTTTATCTCTTTGAGGTGCGCGTTGCGTAGACATAAATTTCGGTCACCCAAACGAAGAGAAAAAGCATAAAAAACATAATTTCCTGGCCCAGATTGCAGACTGGCGATAAGACGCCATCTTGCTGCTTGTCAACGAATGCGCTTTTCATCATATAATGATGGGCTTATTGTTTATTATTGCGACTTACACACACACACACAGAGCGAGAGAGAAACAGGCAATACATGTGCATATACTTAGCGACTTACACGGCGTTATTAAGCGATCCCGCTTGGAGCACCAATTAAATTTTCCCTTGCGCCCAAAGATGGAAAAACTGAAACTACGTGGAGAACACAGCGCGAGCAGACAGCGCGACGACGCTGCCGCCAATTACGTTGACAGCAGAATTTAATAAGAAGCGGCAGCGACGGCAACAGCGCAGGCAAATGAAGTCATTGAATGTGGAGGCTGCGCGACGTGTCAGAGCGAGACGCCGCATGCGAAGGGGGAGCAATACCAACAAGAACAACGGCAACAACAACAACGGCAACGCTGGCGTCGCTGCTTGTTATAAAATGCTAATACGCGCAGCAAAAACGCTTTGAAGATTGAATTATTCAATAATAATTAGGCGTGCAAGCGAGACGGCTGCTGCGTGCGCCATGCGGCAGTAGCGTCGACTCGCTCGCGCTCTCGTGCTCGTACTCGAACTCACCACACTGGAAACGAGACAACGAGGCCGAAAAGAAGGCGGCGCAAGAAGCAGCGACAGCAACGAAAAAGGTAAATAAGAAAAAAAAATGAGTGCGCGCGTGTGTGTGTGTGTGTGTGTGTGCGCGCGCGAGAGAGCATAACCGAAACAGTTAGGCCAATAAAAATGGTGTCGCTGCCAGCCGGTTGGGCAGCAAGTGCGAGCAGGCGAGCGAGTGAGAGAGAGCGAAAGAGAGCGCGCGCCAGGCCGGTTTAGCCACCACCAGCAGCAGCAGCAATGAGAGTGTGAGTGCGCCTCTGTGTGTGTGTGTGTGTGTGTGCAGGCAGCGGCAGCGACTGGCAGCAGCAACAGCAGCAGCAGCAGCAGCGCTCGCTCTGCTTGTTTCAGTTGTAGAACAGACGTGATCTCAAGAGGACGTGTCTCTCTCTCGAGTACCAAGAGCCGCCGCCACGAGTGTCGCAACGAACGCCAAGCAAAAAAAGCAAAGCGAGAGAACCAACACAAGCACACACAAGCGAATGAGCGTGCGTGCGTGCGTGTAACGAACGTGTGTGTGTTCGCGCGTGTGTATTGAAGTGTCTGTGTATGTGTGTGTGTGTCTGTGATGAACGAGCGAATTAATTAAAAGATAATCAAAACAAATTAACGACACATCTTGCGCGCCCAGTGACGATTTGAACTCGCGACCAGCAGCAGCAATGCAAAGCAACAACAAGAAAAATAAGTAGAAGCACAAGTCGAAGCAACAACAACAAGTAGAAGTAACAACAACAACAACATCAATAAGCCAACTGACTTTATGTTAAAACTGTCCAAACTGAGCACAATCCCCAGCAGCAGCAGCAGCAGCAGCGGCAGCAGCACCGACAGCAACACGATCAGCAGCAGCAACATCACGTTGAAGAGCAGTCGCAGGAGCATGACAGTGACTGGCCTGCGGCAAACGATGACCAGCCCGACGGTGCCGCCAACCACCACGCTCGGCAGCAGCAACAGCAGCGTGAACAACACCAGCAACAGCAGCAGCAACAGCAACAGCAACAGCCTGAGCAACACGCTCAGCTCGGCAGCGGCAGTGGCAGCCGCTGCAGCTGCCGCTGCTGCCGCCGGCAGTGGTGCACTGCATCCGCTCTCGAGTCCCACATCGCCGTCGGCACTGCTGCTGGCACATCAGCAACATTTGCTTGCCCAGCATCAGCAACATCAGCAACAACAGCAGCAGCAACATCAGCAGCAGCAGCAGGCGCTGCACTTGGCGGTGCATCCGTCGCCACATCATCTGCACAAGAGCAGCTCCAGGCTGAGTAACTTCAGTGTTGCCTCGCTGCTGGCGGATACGCGACCACGCACGCCTCCGGCCAGCGATGCGCCCACGAATCTGTCCAGCTCCGCCGCCACATCGCCCATCTCGCAGAGCAGCGCAGCGGGTACACCGCCACCGCAACCGCAACCGCCGGCAGGGCCAACAGCAGCTGTGCCGCCAACGCATGCATTTCATCCCGCCGCCGTGGCGCATCACGCCCACTTGCTGCATGCCGCCCACGCGGCAGCAGCAGCACACGCCCAGCATCAGCAGCAGCAACACCAGCAACAACAGCAACAACAACAACAACACCAGCAACAGCAGCAGCAATTGGCCATGGCGCAACTGCGTCAGGCTCAAGCGGATCAAGCACGTGCCACCACCAGTTCACCACCAGCCTCCGCCTCAGCCAGCTCCACGCCCAGCTCGACGCCCGTCGCGCATCCCATCGGAGTCAGCACGATGCCCGCCAAACACGAACGCCACTCGCCGCTAGGTGGCAGCAGTCACACCGATTCGGAGCTCGAATATGACGACGATATGCTGCACGATCATGACGGCGATCATGATGAGGAAGAGGATTCGATAGTCGACATTGAGGACATGAATGCGGATGATTCGCCACGCTCCACGCCCGACGGCCTGGACAGCAGCAGCAAATCGCTGGAGAGTTCACATGGCGGTCCACCCGGTTCTGGAGCCGGCGCGGCCGGCCAGATGCCATCCACAATACTCTCACCCGCCGCTCTCGCAGCCAGCGGACATGTGCCCATACGCCCGACACCGTTCAGCGCTCTGGCCGCCGCCGCAGTCGCCTGGGGCGGCATGGGCGGCGGCGTGCCATGGCCGGGCGCCAGGCAAATGCCGCCCTTTGGACCGCCCGGTCTGTTTCCAGGACAGGGATTCGGTGGAGGTAAGTGTCAACCAAATAAAAGAGAATCGATTCGATTCGCGCATAAGTCAGGGGAATATGTTAAGTGACTAATTACTTCCTGATCGAAATCTAAATCGGAATCGGAATCCGTTACGAAATAGTCGAAAATAGTTTATAAATATTCTATGAGGTTCGGGAAGAAGCGTGTCGGGCATGGTGAATTTTTCGCAGGGTTGTCAAGCACACAGCATGACATAACAGCGGGGGATTGGTATATATAGTGGGATGAAATACTCTATAGATTATGCTGTAAATATAACATATAGAAAAATACTTAATTTTTTTAAAAAGTTAATTTTACTAAAAACTTTAAGAACAAGCTTAATGAAACTTGTTTTATATGCTTCTTAGAGTAGCTCACAGTACCTAAGTAACAACGAGTCCCATTCGAACCTTATAGCTTATAGTTTCATAAAAACTATCTACCGATTTTGATTATATAACTGTAGATTCAGTTTGGGCTTTGTAAATTGCAAATCTTTAGCTAATTTCGTAATCAATTTGCAATTTTAAAGCATAAAACTTCAAATAGTTGTATATACTATATTGCATACAACCCATATGGCATATATAACAGATATATATTTCTTACTCTACACTGATTAAACCTGCGCCATGAATAACTCCATTTTCTCTCTCTGCCCTACTCTGTGTGCGCTCTGCGCTCTTTGGTTAATTGAATTAAACTGACGGCCCGCGCCTTAATTGGGCAACCAGTGGCAATATACGATAATGGCTGATCGGCCAAGGGTGCTGCGGGTGCCCCACTACCCCGCTACCCATCTACCCCTCTTCCCCAGCGCCACTGTCTGGCATTGCGAGTGTAGTCAAAGTGCGTGGCAATTATTTGCCGTCGCTTTAAATAAAACAATGAAATGTTTCTTGATTGGAATAATTTCCACAAACATCATGATTATCATGTGCTTTAGTCACTCTTGCGGTTGTTGTTGTTGCTGTTGTTGTTATAGTTGTTGTTGTTGACGCTGTTGGGTCGTCGGTTTTGATTTAACTCAATTGTCGCCGCGTCTGCTTATTCATTGCATTGGCATCGCTGCTCGCCTTCTTTTTTCGGTGTTTTCCGGTCTATGTCAGTCCCCCAATGCACGAGGCGTATACTATATCGTATATCGTATGGCATATACGATATAGTATGCACTCGCTGCTGTCGGGTCAGACTAATTGAAGCGCGTCTGACAGGTCTGGACGATACGTATCTGCATGCACAGTTCACACTTTTCACTGCGCTGCGCCATAAGCACACAAAAAAAGTGACCAAAGCAGCGCTCTTGCAACACGGTCACACCTAGAACGGCAGCAGCAGCAACAGCAGCAGCAGCAGCAACATAGGCAACAGCAACAAAAAGCCGACGGCTGACAGACATGTGAACTTTGCTGCCTTTTCGAGGAGGGGAGGGCAAAAAACGTAACGCGAACTTTGCATTTCCGTTGCAGGCAGCAACAACAACTACAGTTGTTTTTTTTTCAAGTGCAGTTGTTTTTATTGTTGCTGTGTTGCATTGTTTTATAAAGCTGTCAACGTGCAGACGCCCCTGCGAGGCGCCACATTCAACGTTTGCCTTCGTTTTAGTTGTTTTTTTCTGGTTGCATCAACAATCATAACAATTAACATACTTACGAGTGCAGCTGTTATTCATAAGCGTAATGAGTGTATTACGAGTGTATTTGCAAAAATTAGAAAAATCATTAGCGTGATTAGTGAATTTCTAGTTTTATGTTTGGAAAAACAACAAACAATTGAAATTGTATTGCAATTTCGTCTCAACTGTTTGCAAATATTTTCGTAATTTTTTTTTTATTCCACACGTGTGAGTTCACTGAGTTCGATTCACAATGTATTCACGGTTTGTTTTTTTTTGCTGGTTTTTGCATTGATTCGAAAGTGTTTTGAATGCAGTTTTGTATGGAGAATGCAAATTTTGAATGATTTAAATTTTTAAGTTTGTAGAAATCAAATTTTAAAACATAGAAAATTCATTTTTGAACGCACATCAAATTTAAGAACACTTTGAAGAATTTTAGAGCAAGCATTTAATATAAAAAAATATAAATTATATATTGTCTTATGTTTACAATATTTAAATTTTACATTGAGTTAGGAACTTAGAAATATTAGTTGCCTCTAAAGAAACGCAATATTCAAATTCTTTGCCTAATTCTCGATAAGAATTTTTCAAAAATATTTTAATTGTTCCGTAACAAAGTGTAGCAAATTGTTACCGTATTGCGATCTTAACTACTACGCTTTATATAGCGTATATTATGGTGCGCTGTCAGTTCACTCAACGCTCGCAGCTATTCACACTTTATTAGCGCTTCTAAACAGACCATTTAAATTGTCAGCTTAACTGACAGCAGAAGCAACAAAAACTATTTGAATCGTTTGCCGCTTATTTTGTCATTTGCTGTCAACTGCAGCCCCCCGCCTCACACACACACACACGTGTATATTCCCCTGTGCACAACTTCATTTGGGTTTTTGGCAGCTGTTTTTATACCCTGCTCATCCTCGGCAGGTCTCATTAGCGCAGCAGGTCGTCTGCCGTTGCCCGTCTCCCGTGTGACCTGTGCCGCTATCTGGCCTCGCATTATGTCAAGTGTTAGGTACTTAGAGCCTGTATAGCGCTGTCTCTCTGTATCTCAAGCTGGCTGTGTATCTGTATCTCTAGCTGTGGCCTCTTCAAAAAAAAAAATGAGATGAGATGAGCGTAGAAAAAGGTAGAAACGGTAGCCGCCGACCTTATCGCGCGGGCTTAGTTTCATGTTCTCTTTCATGGCTGATTCAATTAAATGAAATACCACAGCGCACAGGCATCTTAACTGGGCTCGAAGAACGCACACAGACACAGGTGTGTCTGTCCCTTCGCCTTGCCCCTCTCTGTCCGGCAATTGATTTACATTTACGTGCAGTTAAAATGCCTACGGCAATGCCTTCATAATTTAACTAATTGCAAAGCGCAGGCACGGCACGTACGACGGCGGGGGGGGGGGGGAGTAGTGAGGTAGTGGGCGGGGGAGCGGGCACAGCTAATGCAGCTGCAATGCTTGGCAGCCATTATAGAAATTAATTTTCAAGCTGAACAAACGAGCAACAACTTGGGAGTCATTGCATAAACACAAACAGCATACACACTGGCAAAGAGCGGGAGCGAGAGAGAGAAAGAGAGAGCGAGAGAGCACGCGAGAGCAGCGTCAGCAACTGTTAAGGCAGTAGGTGTGGCATGTCAGCTACGCCCACCTAAGCACGCAATTTTTATTTTTGCCCAGGCCGCAATTTAAACGTTGACAGACGGCGACAGCCGACGGCTGCTGGGTGCGGAGAGGGAGAGGGGGAAGTGGAGTGGCGAGTGGGGAGAGAGAGCGCAACTCAATGCTGCTGCTGTTGGTGTTGTTGTTGCTGTTGCTGCTGTTGTTGCATGCGTTTTAACACCATTCGGCCAAATGGCCGCTGGCGAAGACGCCAAAAGCTAAAATAATATTTGCATTCGGCACGCCATCTAACGTGCAAAAGCTGTACTAAATACACACACACACAGTGCATGCATGCTATGCGCCGTCGACGCGAGACGGGGAGCAGACCGGGAGGGGGCAGCGCACTTGGGGTGTGCTGTGGCGCAGACATTTTGATGTATGTTTTGGTAAATAAAATTTATTTGCATTAAATTACTGCGCGCAGACAACGCCAGCGGCACAAAGGGGTTAAGCGCAGGTGGAACAGGGAGGGGTTGGGGGGGGAAGGCAGGGCGGTACTGGCAAGGTGTTGCAGACAGTTGGAACGACGTGTGAACTGTGTGTGTGTGTGTGTGTGCGAGTGTGCTACAACGGCAGACAACGGCAAACATTTGCTAAATGTTTGTAGACAATTCGTAGTTCAACTAATTTGAGTCACTGTGCAGCGAGTGAGCGGGAGAGCGAGCTAGCGCCTGCCTGCGTGTATGTGCATGTGTGTGTACAGCTGAGTAATTAAATGAGCGCTACAGCAGGTGGGCAGCAGCAGCAGCAGCAGCAGCGGCAACTGAACCTGCTCAACCCACGTGCAACGCACTGCCAGCCCTGTCCGTCCCCCCCATTACAGACTCTCCTCCCTTGCCGCCTCGCCCCCTCGCTGGCACTGGCCTCGTTATCGCCGCTTATCTTGCACAGAGGCAGCCATTGGTGATTAAAATATGCACTTCATTGCCACATTGCGGCCAGCAGCAGCGACGGCAGCAGCAACATCGCATTCCGATTCTCTCTCATTCCCATTGCCATTCCCATTCCCATTCCGAGTTACTCGGCTCGGAACGGAACCGTGCAGAACCGGCGACATGCAATGCGACAAGATTTGTCCAACGATCGCGCCCAGTTGCAACGCTGCAACACTCCTCTGCCGCGCTGCCTCCCTCGCGCTTCTCGCCTCTCCCTCCCTCTCCCTGCAGCAAAACTTATCTATGGCAGCCGGTTTTAACACGCTCTCGGCTAATTAATAGACTCTAATGGGCTGGTTCTCATGGGACGTGCCACAGTTTGTTCAGTTTGCGTAGAGTCCGCACGTTAATCAGGTTTACTAATTTAGCAGAAAGGGCTCAACAAGTGCGTTGGTCACACTTATTCCACAACGTTTGGCAATGTGTAATAAATTGAAAGGGTTTACGATTTAGTTGTATGGTAAAGCTGCTGGCTTATGATCGTACTTTGATTTGATAAGGTTTACTGCTCTGCTGGATCTTTATTAAATGCAATTTATTTATTTTGTTTTATATTCTATACAAATTTGAGGGCTAGTTGAAACTATCTATCTATATAATATTCATGAAGCTGCCTGCAAGCAAAATCTATTTAGAATGTCTATGAAATTGAATAGGTATCTCATGCTTTCATAGTTTTTTTATTGGCTTTTTAAGCTGTAGTAGTTTTTCCTTTTAATAATTCAGCTTCTGTATTCTAGTCAGCTTTTCAAAAAATGTTTCCTTTTAGCTGCACAAGCCTCTATGACTTCAAACAGGAACAATGAGTACTGCAGTCGCATAGATCACGTAGTCAGATGGAAATTCTTCATGTAGAAGAGACGTGCGCTTTTATGGTTTTCGCCACAATCACTAATTGATTTCCACTGTAAAACAATTAACAGTTTAGCTGAGATGAAGAAAGACACATATACCATATACGATATACGATTTACGATATACACAGTACGATCTTCGGAATACAATAAACGCAAGGTGATATTCAATGTACGATATACTACGATATTCAATATACCGTTTACGCTATTCAATATACGACATACGATATTTAATATACGATATTCAATATACTATATTCACTTTACGATACACAGCATATACAACACAATTTACGATATGTACGCAATTATTCCCTAGCCAAGACACAACGCCCCCTCTCCCCTCGCAACAACCCCTCCCGCACAGACGCACACTCACCTACATATTTGGTGCTAATTAAAATCCTTCATTATGAAATCAGCTGCCCCAATCAGCTGCAGTAGCAACAGCTTGAGAGCTCCAGCCTCAGCTTGGTCGGCGACGGCACCGGCTCTCCCCGTTTGACCGTAAGCGTGTAATTGCATTAGCCAAACGCTTTGCACACTCGTTTAGCGCGGCCACAATCGATTGCAAAATGATTTTCACTACAAAAACGCTTGTCTGCCTTCCCTAGCCTACAACCCCCCCCACCCTCTTCTACTCGGTGTGTTTTGCCCCACTGTGCCTGCGGCTGCACGCTGCCTATTTGGCTATGCGAAAACGCTTTAATGAAGAATTAATTGCCAGCAATTTGCAGCGCAAATCAATCCAACGTTGTCACCATCGTCGTGTCGTGTCGTGTCGCATATCGTTTAGCTATCGCAAGGCAAGTTAGCTAAGTCGACTATCGCCAGGTATCGCCGGGTAGCGGCTGCTGCTGCTGCTGCTGCAGGTGATCGATACGCGTAAATTTCACAATTGCACGATCGAACGATCGATCGATCGCGTCTTATATGTCGTCGTCTACAATACACCGGAGAACTCAAATTAATTGAAAATCCATTACAAACATAGGCTAAATGTCACAATTGGCGTTTGTGGCATGTATTCGCGCTGGCAATGGCGACGGCAGCGGCAACGAGCAACGGCAACGAGCAACAACAATGCTCAAAAAGGTAAAACAAAAAGGCGAAAACAAGTCTAGCACTCTGGTTCGAACGTGCGAGCCCCCGCGCGTACTGCATCTCCCTGCCAGCTTGCCACAGTTGGATCTTGTTGCTTGACTATTTGTGCAACTGGCCAGCCGCAGCTATTGGTCTGCCCGATCCGGGTACGGCGGATGGGGGTACGAGCAGGGTACCTGCCGCTGTTCAATTCCAATTGCAATTGCAATTCCACTTGCTACAGTTTTTTGCTGCAAATGGAAATGGAAACCCCATTCCAGCAATTTAGCGACAAATGAGCAATTAATTTTGAAATAAATGCAAAGCGAACAAGCGGAGTGAGAGAGAGAGAGAGAAAGGGGGCAGCGAGGTGCAAGAGAAATCCCGCGAGAGCAACTCGAATATGATGAGAAACCATTGTGAATCCAATAAAATGCGACCGCATCGTTTATATGCTAATTTGGCAACTAATTTATGGCCATCACAACAAGAGCGACAACAACAATAAAAATCAGAGAAGAAGAAGAAGAAGACGAGCGGACAAAGAAAAGAAAAACATATTTAAATATCTGTCTATATAGTATGTATGGTACATATGTTTATTTATATTTATAGTTAGTTGCATGCATGCGCCGCCGCCGCCGCCGCCCAGCGACGTCTCGAAGTCTGTAACAAATTTCTGGCGCATCCTCAGCTCACGATCGTGAACGTGAACGCGATCGTGATCATTATTATTTTAATCTGGAATTTTCACATTTCGTTTCACCTTGTTAGGCCATACAAAACGCTTTTACGATCGCACAAATACACACACACACACGCAGAGAGGGAGAGAGACTTAAATTATATGCATATTACTGCAGCGACAGAAAGAGAGAGAGAGAGAGAGAGAGAGAGATAAGCGCCCAATCTGTACGATCGAGCTTGGCGCATTAACATAACTTTGACATGTCACACTAATTACTTAATGAGCTGATCAGCCCCACTGTAACAGTGTCGATCGATGCTGCCTGCCGTTGAGTCAGCGCAGCGCAGGTACACACTGGCCGCAAGCGGTCAGTGTTGCTCTCTCCCTCTCTCTCTCTCTCTCTCTCTCTCTCTCTCGGCTTGCATTACGAGAGTCGGACACATGTTTCTAGCTGACATTTATTTGTTTATCGATAACATAACGTGCCGCAAATTGTGTGTGTGAACGGGCAGACTTGAAGTCGTCGGGCAGGCTGCAACTTGAGTTGTTGCTGCTGCCCCATCTGTTGTTTAACGTCTCATTTGCCAAGGCAGCAATCAAAGCAGAAAAAGCAATTACAATGCCAAAAACAAAGCGAGACAGTGGGAGAGAGAGAGAGAGAGAGAGAGAGAGGGAGCTCAAGATCTTTGCTTTGTCACTCAACAATTTCAATTTGCGTAATTATGCGTAAAATTAAAGCGTTGCATATCATTTGCCCAAGCCAGCGCCTGCCCCTCGCTCTCTTGCACTACCCCCTCCCCTGCTTGCCTACGCCTCTGCCGCCTGCCTGCTGCTGCTGCTGCTCATTTTGATTGCTGCCACAGTCGATGTCTTGCTCAGTCAGCTCAAACAACAAACTGCTCCATAAATTACGCGTGCCTTGCCACCGTATGGGGCAGGGGTATGAGTAAGGCTAGTCTACAGGGTATACGCAGTGCATGCACATGAAGCTGCCGCTGACCCGGGGATGCATCTTTAAAATGCCATTTGCATCTTTGTGGCAAGCTCATTACTTTCATTAACAACACTCCAAGCGAATGCCACAGGCGCACGATGGGGCAGGCAGCTGTGGCGGCTGCTGCAAGTTCGCTTTATAAGGCATGCACGTTTTTTTTTTTTTGTTTCTTCTGCTGCCGCCGCCGTCGCTGTCTCCACGTTCTTTGTTTGCCAAAACAAAATGCCCAAATTAAAATTGTTTTGCGATCCGCCGGGCGAGCGAATCGAACCGCAGCCAGCAGCAGGCTGCAGGCAGAGGAAGCAAGATGAGGCAAGAGAGAGGGAGAGGAGTGGGGACATTGGGACATTGCATTTCCCGTCGGCGACTGCAGCTTTGTCTGACAAATAGTTTAGACAGCAAATTTATTGGCCACTTAAAGGAGTAATTACCGTTCGTTGCAGACGTAGCCGGCTGCCGGCTGCCGCTTTTAGCCACGACAAGGCCAAGGACAGCAGTGCAGCAGAGGGGAGAAACGGGGGGCCACTTGACAGCAGCTCGTTGGGCGCTTCAATTGTATGCAAATGTCGCGGACTTAGTTGCTTTTAATTGGCCTGCGACAAGGGGCTAATCAACACCTCATCCACCTCAACCACACAGCAATCAACGCCTCTTGCTAACATCAAACTAATCAACACTCTCTCTTTCTCGCTCTCTCTCTATTGCAGATGCCAACGAACCGCCACGCATCAAGTGCAATCTGAGGAAACACAAACCGAACCGCAAACCGCGCACTCCCTTCACCACGCAGCAACTGTTGTCGCTGGAAAAGAAGTTCCGGGAGAAGCAATACCTGAGCATCGCGGAACGTGCAGAGTTCTCGTCGTCGTTGCGTCTCACGGAGACGCAGGTGAAGATTTGGTTTCAAAATCGACGCGCCAAGGCAAAACGATTGCAGGAGGCGGAAATCGAGAAGATCAAAATGGCCGCCTTGGGACGGGGAGCGCCCGGTGCACAGTGGGCCATGGCCGGTTATTTTCATCCGAGTCTGATGCATCTGGGATAAGTGGCGGCCAGGTTGGTGTGCGCTAACAAATAGTTGCCCCAACACTCGCACGCACCCACACACACTCAATCAAGCACAACCAAAAAAAAAGCATATGGAGCCACGCCCTCGTCGCCCGCGATAGTCGTGACACGAAAACAAAACACAAAAAAAAAACCCCAAAATTTTGCTGTGATGTAAAGCGCATTTTAATTTACGATACTTCCAAATGTTGTTTCAAAATGCACTCTGTAAATACTGTAAGAGAAGAAGAGAGGAGATATATAGAGAGAGAGAGAAAGAGAGTAGATCAGTTGCGTTAGCCAACCTGTATATATAAATACCGAAAAGCAAGCGAAAATGTTTCCTAATTGTACATAATACTAGCGCCGTAAGCCTAATCAAGAATTCTTTGAAGCCAACTTTACGTTTAGACCCTTGTATAGAATCTCAAAAAAGAAAACAACTCGAAAAAATGGGAAATCATAAGAAAGCCTATAACAAAAAAAAGAAGAAAACAACACATCATGATTAATTTATTATTGTAAAACTCAAGTCAATAAACATCAAAGTTAAATCGAACCCAAGCTTAAGCCGTAAATGATATTTCATCGTATTGTAATTTCTAATAGTAAGACTAGTTAAAAGAGATCGAGAAGAGTCGAGCATGTTTGTGTGGAGTATGCATGTATTTAAAAAATACTTCTAAGGAATTTAACTAAACAAGCTACTATAACTATGCCGTTAATTATACATTAAAAGCCTATTATAAAAATACGCAACCCTAGCCCTATATACATAGCTCATACATTCATACGAAATACTACCATATAGTGTTAATCCTCTGTAGTTGTTTACACATAAAACATAAAACAAAAAAAAACAACCCAGAGAGACAAAAAAAAACCCAAAAAAAAAATCCAACAAAAAAATCAACAAAAAATCAATGGAAAAATATATATAATTATAAAAAAAAAACATTTTATGCGATTTTTATAATTGTTTTTTATGTGGAATTTCAGCGGAATATATATGTGCTCTACATGCTGATCTTAGTTGACCTTGTTTACACATAATCATTATTGGGCTTAATTCTAGTCAGCCTGTCTATCTCTCCGTCTATCCGTCTTCCCGTTCGTCTGGCTGTTTCTATACGATGTAATCGCAATGTTTGAGAAGACGTCTCTCAATGAATTTGTAGAACACTGAAAGCCAAATCATTCAGATGTCATTACAAGGCATATTATACGAATCTATTTGCCGCAATCGATTTGATAATGATCGCACGAATGCACGTATATGGTATTTATTTTCCAGGAAGGTGCAAAGATTAACACGATTTCGTAACGTACGTCAATAGTGTACTGGGTGATTGGCTCTCTATCAGTTTGCTAGGTGTTTTCGTTGAGGTGTTGATGGCAATTAACATATTTAATATAGGCAAGGTGAAGCTAATTGTTTCCCAGGTCTGTGAAAGAACTTAGGAATGTCAGTGGTAAACATATTTGTTCTAAATATGTTTTTGAAATATTACACAAAATTTCATTACACAGTTTTCGCTGTGGATCAAGGAAAATGCTTCCGAAATATATCGTGCACTGTTTTCCTACTGTTTGCATCATGTAGGAAATACACAAATTGTATAATTACACGATTATACAATCGGGTCGGGCAAGTGTCATCGGTCTATTAGCTGTGCTTGATCCGCCCAGATTGAAGCTGAATCTAGAATTAAGAACTCAAGACGCTGCCGTCAAGTGCGAAATGCAAAAGCGCCAGCGCGTGCTTATCAGCGATCAATTAATATTTAATTAATCAGGCAAGGGCACACTGTGCGAGGGGAGCGCGTTGCGAGGCAGCACACATGGCGTATGCTTACTCTTGTTTACGCCAACTGTAGCTTACGATCGATCTGCGACAACTGAGTTGAGGTTAAGCACAGGCATCTGCATCCACATCATCATGATCATGATCAGCACACGATCGTCATGATTAGCAACTCAATTATCAACGGCGACGTCGACGACAGCTCGAGCTCGAATTGAATGATAATCAAATTGTAATTTTAATTTCTATACGATTTGTCCGAGTGTCAGACGGGTTCAATAACAGACTTCTGCTATGAACACATACACATGTGGTACATATACATATATATATATATATTTATATTGTATAAATACGATTACGATTACTTTTTTTATTTTGTGTTTATTTCTTGTTGACAATGTGCAAGCTGCGTTTCTGTACTCCGCCTTATCGCGCTGAATTAAACCCCAATTAATTTAATTACAAATGGAATAACGCGCCGCGTTGAAAACTCAAAACTTTGTGATTTTGATTTATTTGCCACTCGTATACAGAGTGGGGACCCACGGGCTCACGTACTATACACATACACCATGTGCGCACACATACTTCATATACTGTACACGCATGTTCATAAATAAATTTCAATATTATTTGCCACATTTCAGCTGATAAGCAAAAATTGAGTTGGAGTTCAATTTTCATACCATATATAGCAACGTTTTCATTTAATAATAGGTCGTTAAATTGTTATTTGAGTAAAGTGGGCATTTCCTATCTTTAATTTAATATTTTATTTATGACAGCAGCAATTTCTGCGAAGGATGACTAACAATTGATAAAAGTAGTAAGTGGAACGTAGAGCGGATGTGCAGTGGGATATTTTATTAAAACACTGACTTAAAACTGTTATTTACTTATTGGGTAATTATTTATTTAGGCTTTGAAATATGATTTGATTTATCATGAATTAAGGTGTCTGTATGAACGCACAAATCTTAGCTTTTATTAAAGTTATTGACACTACATTTGGCATGAAGGTAGCTGAATAATTGCTTAAGCTTTTAAAATTTAAAATGATATTCATTTCGAACGTGCTTATCATTAAAAAACACTTTATATTAATGTATTTTTAGTTAAGCTAATGAACTGTTAATTCTAAACGTTGTCCATAAATCTTCCCTCTATCTATTTGCAATTAATAATTGTCTACAATTATATAGGGTATCAAGCGGTTGTTGATGATGTTGTTATTGTTGTTGTTTAGCACGCGACGCCTTAATTGAAAATTAGTTAGCAATTAAGGTGTAAGCGCCGTTTGTCATATTATTAACCCGATATCAAATACATTATGGAATTATATACGCATTAATTAGCCGTCTGTCCTACTGTCTGTCCGTCTTTCCGCTCGCATTGATAAATGCTTTGCAAATGCGAATGCAAATTTCCAACTGTGCCGAGTCGAGTCGAGTCGCTCTTTTTATCTCGAATGTCAAATCGATTGTCTCCGCAATTAATTACGCGTATATAATTACAGTGCTGCCCACGCCGAAGCCGACGCCGACGTCGACTGCGACAGCGACGTCAATCTGGGTCTCTTTATTAATTAGGCCCGATGCGACTGCAGGTAGCCACAGGTGGCGGCGGCGGCGGCAGCGACAGCGGCTGTGGCTTCGGCTGCATGCAAAACGCGCCGCGACGGAAAGTGCAACGCGTTAATCAAAACGTAATCAAATCATTTGGCAAGACGGAAGACGGAGAACACAAGCGAGAGAAAGAGAGAGGGGGGGATGGAGACCTCGGCCAAGAACATTATAATCACGGTACCTGGTCACATTGCTCGCCCGCTGCGCGTTCCCGGGCTCGGCAATTAAGCTTTATATCTGGCCTAATGGACCCAGCGCCGCCTGCGCTGATTGCGCGCATTTGTTTGGCGTCGGCCGCGGCGTCGGCGACTGCGTCGACGGCAACGCATGCTCTGCACCCAATCAAATTGTGTAGTATAGCGCGTAACGCTCCCCCACCAACTCCTTCTCTCTACTTGGCCGTTGCGCCATACCCAGCAGGACGGTGGCACAGCACGATATTAACGCCCAACTGTGAGGCGGCGCATTTACAATGATAATATTTGTGTTCAAAGTTATCAATGGGAACGCCGCGCGAGACGAGGCAACGGCACATTGTGACCAAGTAGAAGATCTTAACTTTTATTGAAATTTTATTTATTTATTTACGGGATTTGCGCTTATAATTTAATATTTTACAAACACAACAACAATTGCGATCTCAGGCCAAAGAAATGCGCTAAAAAATTGAGATATTTATAATTTCATACATTTTATTATTTTTATTTATTTTCTAGATTTGAGTCCAATTTGACATTTTCAACTGAGTAAGTCTTATAATATAATTTATATTAAATTTCAATTTTCGATTCCTAAACACTTTTTCAAATACTCAGCTTGATTAAAGCAAAGCTAAACTAGATAATTTGGCAAGTTAAATGAGTTTTGTTGAATTTCCCGCTGCAGGTGACGCCTCCACACGCCTCTGCGTCGACCACTTTGCTGGCCATAACATTTTTAATTAACACCCCACAGTTCGCAGAGCACTCCCGCCCCCTCCCGCGCCCCTCTGGCACACATGCAAATGAGCTCATTATGAGCTGATTATGCAAGGCACGGCCATTTCATGGCGGAGTACGCTGACTCCCTGTCTGGCGCGTCTTTGTGGCAAGTTCAGGCGCGGCAGCAGATGAAAATTGCCCAGAAATGAAAAATACAAGAGAAAATTCATTCATAAACGTAAGCGAATTGGAAATCCGTTTGCTTAACCTGCTTCGCCGGCGAGTACCCAAGCCACTCAAGACTCCAGACTCTTTTGTCTTTTGACGAAGTAGTCACTGGGGACTGGGGAACTCTCCGCCTATGGGCAGGCAGCATTCACAATTACCGCGAATAAATTGAGGTAATTAGGTAATAAAAATAATGTTTTCACCTCATTACGAGAGACGGCGTTGTAGCATAGCAGCTGTACTTCAATTGGGTAGCTCGTTTTTCCAAGAAACCAAAGTCAACCACCTGCCAACCGATCCGACAGCCACCATGCACCACCATCGCCATCGCCATCGCCATCACCATCGACCATCGAGCTGCAACAACACAAAGTGGGGCACATTGGGCATTGCAATCGCTTAATGCAATTCAGGGAAATTGTGCACATTAATGAGGTTGGGAGGCACGATGGAAATAGATTTGCAAGTGGCACACGCTACTTGGCTTGGCCTAGTCTGGGGAGTTATAAAAATTGATGATATCCGAGTGGTTCCTAGGCGGATCAAAGAAAGATTGTGACTTTGTGCTATGCGTGATTTAAAGTGGCAAATTCATTGTTATGTACAGAACAAGAGAAAAAATATAGATCAATCTCTTTATTATTATGATAAATAAGTGTTTTTATTGTTTAAAAGAAACTTAATTTGTTTCTACAATTATTTTTATTATACCGTGGTGTTTTGGAATAGTCACACAATTCCTTATCGATCTATCAACGCAATAAAACGAGTCCTCTCTACACTTTTCGATTATCTAGGGTACTTTATGCCTTTCCACTACACCCCTTAGGCATGTCTCTGCCTGTCTGACGTAAAAAAAACATTTGAGGACAATATATGATAAGCAAACATATTATGCAAATTATTCAGTTTTTCCGAACACTTTTCGGGGTCAGTTACAATTACAATTTTCCAACGGGGTCGCCGGGCAATTCGGGCGAACTCGTTTTAATGGCCCAAACGAACGTTGAAATAGACTTTTTAATTGGCCGAAAATATGTGCGTATAATTATGATATAAGTCAAGTGCCTGCGATCGTAAGCGGCGTTCATAATTTTATTGCCTTGAAAGTGTTGGTGGAGCGTTGAAATGAAAGCGACGGCCCTGCCGTGGCCCTGTCTACCACGGTGCCTGCCGCTGCTGCCGCCGGTTTCCTCCACTTGGCCTCCTGCATTAATTTTGTGGTTAACTGCAAAAATTCCGGGAAAACAAAATGTGTAGAATGCAATTAAACAAAATAGCGTGAGATACGCCTCCGATAGGCGGCGACTCGGAAGCACAACAGCAACAAGAACAATGTCGTGGAACTGAAACTGAAACCTAATTTCCAAGTTTAGAATTCTGCGAAAAAGTCGCAAGAGGAGCAAGGAAAATATACCACGCGGAGTCCTCTTCTCTCTCCCTCTCTCTCTCTTAATACTCCTTCAGCTTCTGCTGCTTCTTCCCCTCCGCTCCTGCAGTGCTCCACGGGCTGCATTTACGTTTTTGAATACTCAATTAAATTTTTGTGCCCAGTCGGCTGATTGCCGATGTGCCGCTGTTGTTGTTGTTGCCACAGTTTCGCACTATTTTCAATTGAATTAAAGGCGCAGTTGCAGTTGCAGTTGCATTTTCATGCGAACAATTTCAAGGAATCGCGCATATCAAGCGCGTCGACGTCGCAGTCGCCGTCGCCGTCGCTGTTGCCGTTGTCGTCCTCGTCGTCGTCGTCGTCTTCGTTGCCGGCACGCTCCGTTTGGGCGCACAATTAATTTGCACCCCAAAACGAACGCACGTATCTGTGAGATACATTAGCGAAAGTGTAGGCTGCCGTTGCAAATACAATTTAATTTAGCATACTCTACACCAAGGGTCATACAGGGCGAACCGAAAGACTTGTTCTATTGCATTACTATCGATTGTCGATAATTTTGATTTAATTTACTATCGCATAAGAGCTAATCGCAATCGATAGCTTTGAGTAGTCTCGATAATTGTGGCAATCGATGATTGGTTCGCAGTGACAGCTGAAGCTTTGAGGTATTATCGATAAGTTATCGATTATTTATCGAAACGTTATCGATATTTTATCGATAGAAAAATCTTCAATTTTTAATGTCTAGCACCTCTGCTTGCCCATCTTCAAGCGTATTCGCACTTCGTTCAGCCACTAATCGCTGCGCTCTCACGTATTTTAATTCATGAGGCCGCGCTGTGTGCGACAGAGACGCCAGCGAAATGCAAAATTTGTCTGAAGATTTTAATCGTCGGCATGCGCGCCCAATACGGCCGCGCAGCGAGGTGGCGGAGCCGGAGCAGAAGGAGAACTGCAGCAGCCGCGCAAGGCAACCAATGATTCTGGGATCCATGCCGGGGCTGTTCCCATTGAGTTGGGCCAGGCCAGGCCAATGTTTTCTAGGTTGCGGGGTGGGGATGGGCGGTTGGGCGGGGCATGGCTGGCTGGCTGGCTGGGCAGAGAGCAGAGCATGTAATGCTTGCTCGTTTCTCTCTAGTGCCATGGTTGTTGTTGTAGTTGTAGCTGTAGCTGTTGTTGTTGTTGTTGTTGCTGCTGTTGTTGCAGTTGTAGCTACAAGACAATTCACTTTTGTGCGAAATTAAGTGGCATCTGCAGCATGGCATTCCACTTGACTCCACCAGCAGCAGCAGCAGCAGCAGGAGCAGCCCAGGGACAGTGCTTCACTCTCAGCAGCAGCCAGCTGTATCTAGTGTGTGTCTGTGTCTGTGTGTGTGTGCTCGTATCTGTGTGTGCATTTCTCGCTCTTGTGGGCAATAACTAATTACATTCGCAATTATTTCATGTTTTGGCCAATTTAGTGGGACAAATTTATCTGCGCGGTGTCATCTACTTAGAATTGATGGCTTGCCATATGAAGCTACATGCTGTAAGTGTTGTTGTTGCTGCTGCTGCTGCTGCTGTTGTTGTCAGTGTTGCTGTTGCTATTAGGCGCCCCTCAGGCACTCTGAATGACGTTGATTGTTCTCATGCCAAATAGAAAAAACTTATCTATCTGTCTGCCTCTGTTTCTGTCTCTGCCAGTTTCTAATGCAAAACACTGTGCAAAATGCAATTATTAAGCAAATTAGCAAACATCGAGGAGATTTATCGAGCCAGATTAACGCCGACCACCAACGGGGGCAGCCTGCCAGCCAGACCCATTGATGGGACCATATCTCATTCATGAATGCCATGAGTCGAGCCAGCAGATTATGCCATTTGGCCTAATAGTTTCCGCAAGATATGCGCTGATTGAGGCGCGATGTATGGATAAATGAGATGTGTGAATAAAGTATATCATGAGCAAGATGAGAAAAAAATAACGAAAAAAACATATCAGTTTCATTCATAGGCCACATTATTGAGAGTTAAACGAAGGCCTAAGGAATGAAAGATATATGTGTTTTATTAAAAACACATGTTATTAGCAGCTTAGTGAATTTAAATTTGGATTTTAAGAATTTTTTAGCAATTATAATATAATACTAAAATGATTTCAAGCTGATTTGTAATGTATAATCTTACTACAGTTTCATATTTCCTACTGCATAACTAATCTATTTATTTTAGCCTTATATTAATACAGTTTTATATAAGTGTATGTGTATTTTAGGTTTATATGAGTATATTATAGATAAAAAGTAGATGTTGCTCGAAATTAAGATCTACAGCAAGTGCATGTTTCGTAGAAATTTGTTAACAAGCAGCATGACCTGCGAATTTTTAATATTGTCAAGTCACAGTCTCGAAATTTTCCAACTTTCCAAGCTCATTGCTCATTAAGTTAAATATCTCAAGACTGTATTTACAGCATACTGCTCTCTCTCTCTCTCACTCTCTCTCTGCATTCTCCACACTTTCCCTGAATCCCTCTGCTGAAGGAGTAAACTCATTTAATACCCTTATCAAAATTACATTGAAATGCCACAGTTAATAATTCATCCCGTTCATTTGCTCGATGTTTTGTACATATTTTGTATTTGTGTTTTCTTTTTCGTAATCTTCTCCAATCGTTTGCAGCGTTAAACCCTTGCCTACAACTACATGCAAATGCACACACACTTGCTATATAAGCACACACACACACACACGCACACACATTTATTGCTTTACACTTCCAATTATAACTGAAAATCCGCGCCAAGCAGAAACAATAAAACTCACAAACACACAGAGATTATTGCCCACGCACACACAAGAACACAGGGAGTCAAGGCACACTCATACAGACACACACACAGTATGAGAGAGAGAGAGAGAGAGAGAGAGAGAGAGAGAGAAGCGAAGAATTCACCTTAATTCAAGTAGAAACGATTTAACTCCCCCGCCTTCATTATGAAATTGCTGTACTTGTTATATTTTATTTTATACGAACTTAATTTCGCTCGACTCGACCACATGCACATATTTTACAGCACACACACACACACACTCGCTCGCACATAAAGCCATTCGTACAAACGACAGACAACCCTTTTAAAAAGTAACGGTAAACGCAACCATTTATTACAGCTGCCCAGCAAATGGCAGAGCGTGCGACAAAGCGAGACAGAGCTCGTGTGAGAGCGCACACGCGCAAGCGAGACAGCGCAAGCCAGCCAGAGCCATGCTGGCCGTGTGTGCGAGCGAGCACGAGCACGCAGGGCGCAGGCCAAAAGGATATGACGTTTTGCTTTTCACTTGGCAAGTGAGTGGAAATTTGTTTCATTATAATTATTTTCCACAATTGGACATATTAGTATGGTTGCGTCGACAACGACGCGACGCGACGCGACGACAAACGACGTAGGTGCCGGCTGCGCTGCCAGCGGCGACGGCGACAGCGACGACGCCATTTTTGCCAATTTGAGTTGTGGAAATAAACGCAGCGAAGTGAAAGAAATGCAAAGGACACACAGCGCTGGCAAGGTGCCAAGAGCGAGAGAGAGCGAGCGAGAGAGAGAGAGAGAGAGAGAGAGAGAGCGAGAGAGCGAGAGCGCGTGTGCAGGCACTGTTGCTGTCTCTGTTGCACAACGCGCATGCCCAGCAAAGTCAACGAGCGTGGTGAGTTTTGAGCTGCGTTTTTTCCCCCTCAGCTGGAGTTGCCTTTGCGCCTCTTTTTGGGGGTAGTTTTTATCGATTTCAGTTATACATAGGGTTGCCCCTGCGCCGTCAGGCTGCCCCATGTGGTACATAGCGGAGCCTGGAAGCTGATGATGATGTTGCTGCTGCTGCTGCTGGCGACGTGCTGCGAATGACAAAACATAAAGTTATAATAATTTTTCTTTCCGCTTAATTGTGCCCCTGCGCAGCGGACAGATAGCCCCAGCAAGGATATAGCGCTGCCGCGCTCTCACTCGCACTCGCATGCAGGCATATGCGCTCTCTCGCTCGCGCTTGCAAGCTGCCTCTCTTTCGCACATTGTGACCTGACGTTGGCACTTTTAATTTGATGCTTTTATGTACCACGATGAGAACTCTGGCCCCCGCCACCCAACACTCGTTCGCTCTGCTTCTCTCTCACTCTGTCTCGCTCTTTCTCTCGCTCTCTCCCTCTTGCTTACAGCTTATATACAGCCTGCGCTCTGTCCTCGTCCATGTGCGTGCGCCCAGCCTTTTGGCGTAGGAAATACAGCAATTAGAGCCATATTAACCGTAATTAAATTTAATTGTTTAATTAAGCGCGAAAAGTGAGGAAGGCATTTTGTGATTTTGCAATGGCGTCACTCGTACATAAGCCTTGTCTATATACCCTACTATGCACACTATGCACGCGTGTGTGTGTGTGTGCGAGTGTGTGTGTGTCTCTGTCTGTCTGCTGTTGCTGCCGCTTGTGGGTGGCACTGTCTGTGCGTGCGTCGAGCTTTGCGTGTCTGTCTCTCGGTTCCACTACAGACCCTGCATCTGCCTCTGCCCCTTCGCCTGCCCCCCTTCAGCCAGTCTCTTGGTGTTGATGTAACAAATAGCCATGTGATTTAATGCGACGGCTCTGATAGCCAGCCAATTAAGCATTCAAACGTAAATTTTAGCGCAGTTGGCATTAATTAGGCGGTTGAGCAAGCGTTCCGGACGGTTGGAGGGAGTTACGCAGGCAGGGAGAGTGTCAAAAGGTTCATCATTTTTAATTCGCAGCCGGGGAACGATATACTAAATGAACTATACCACCTAATTCACGAAAAACTCAAGAAAAATGGCGGAAGAAAGTAAAAGAAGAAAATAAAAATTAAAGAAACTTTTTAGCTTGAAAGATATCTAAATTTTCGTTCGTTTTTTAAATCAAAACTGTATGAAAAATCTAAAAAAAAGATCTAGTAACTCTATCATTTAACGACTTGGATTTTTAATGCATAAACTTCTATGTTCATTCTCCGATTGCAAACAAATTCCAATATATCATTTTAGTGATGATAGTTATTGTACACACCAATACTAAGCGTTCTAGCTTTAAAGTTATGCCTGCAATTTGATTTTTATTAATTTTAGGAGGCGTGGCTAAATTCTAAAGCACTATTCAAAATACTATAATGCAAACAAGTGTTGTTTCAAAATTTGCTGGCTCTAGCTCCTATAGTCTCTGAGATTTAGGCATTCATACAGACGAAAAGACATGTCTTAATGGACTTAGCTTGATACTTATCAGGAATATAGGTAGTATACGGTGAGACAGGTGACTTCCTTCGCCTATTACACATTCATTTTAAGATTTCATAGTTATAGAAATCAGATTGAAGATAAATACGCCAGAAGCCAATGTTATCATCATTAATTCTTCAAACATTACAAATTTGAATCATAATTTAAAGTATTTTCAGCTCGAACAACCCAAATTGACCCTTAGTCATGCTTCAATCATTATAAAATTGAAATATTATTTAAAATAGTTTCGGAAATTAAGAGTAAAGCAGTCTTCCAAGATAAATGACAGATTCCGTTCCCACAGACAATTGCCAGTCTAAGATGGTAATAGATAAGCGAGCAGTTTGTAAGGGTTGCCAAGTACTCATCATGTGCATATGCATAATGCAGCTGATCAAGGATACTGTGGGTGCAGACCCACATAGAGAACAGCATCGATTAATGAAGGTCATATCGATGCATCAGTCAGTGGGGAATATATTCATATTTCCTAGAAACGCTGGCTTGAACTTGCAATAATGTCGTCTGAAATTAGCATCAATCAAGCGCAGGTGCAGACACGTTAGAGGG
This sequence comes from Zaprionus inermis, assembly GCA_018151445.1. Classification (NCBI taxonomy): domain Eukaryota; kingdom Metazoa; phylum Arthropoda; class Insecta; order Diptera; family Drosophilidae; genus Zaprionus; species Zaprionus inermis. Next base: position 413,868 of record JAECXD010000640.1, on the reverse strand, counting down.
GGAGGGGATGAGGAGTGGAGCGTATCGTACTCAAACTGGGAATGGGAACTAAAACAAACTGCGTCGAAGGCAGGCAAATCTCGCAGTGCACTGTGACAGCAGGCAGCAGATGTCAAGTGGCCCGCATGGTCGAGCGTACCGCAGCCGGACACAGAGGAGAGGCGCGGAGCGGGGGAGGGCGAGGGATGAGGGACGGCAGCAGCATTCACAAATGTCAACCACAATGCTGACATCTTAATAATGATGAATTAATGGGCAAACAAGCCAAATGACACGAACAACAACAACAACAGCAGCAGCGACATAAAAACGGGCATTTAATAATTTTTCTATTGCGGCTTGAGAAAAACCGCTCAGGAATCTATTTGGGCATTGATTGAGAGCAGCAGCATCAATTACCAGGGCGAGGTTCAAGCCGAACTCGAAGTGGAATCCGCTAGCGATGGCTGCCAACAAATTCAGAAATATCACTTAATTTTTCACATATTCCAAAGACTTTTGCTGGACTCCGACTTCGACTCCGACTCCGACTCTGGCAATGGCCGTGGCCGTGGCGCGAGAGCGACATTGCATGGCTGCATAAATCATGCGAGGCGAACATGTCAAAGGTGCAGCAAGGATTTGAATGCCGCAACGAGGAGCGAGAGATGAAAATATGAAGCCATTGTTGCATTCGCATTTCCATATAAAATCGAAGCGTGGTCCCAGGCAGCGGAGAGTCGGGACAGGAAGCGAGTCAGTCGATATGCTGCGGCATCGACTGTGCTTTATTATGCATACGGCTAATGTAGTCATCGGCAACGAGACACATGGTGTATGCTGTATGCAAAGAGCCTCGTCCGAGCGCAGCAAATAAGAAACCCATCAGAATTTCTCACTCCGAGCAGGCGCTACGACAAATAAATATTTTAGCTCACAATAACAAAAGGGCAAAGGCAAAAGGGGCAACATAGGGAGAAGGGGGCGAGAAATGAGGGCAGCAAGTGCGCAACCAAGAGCAAGTAGGTTCAACGCACGCGGGTAGCTGCCAAAGTTATCGAGAGTCACTACAAAGTGACCTAAAAAAAGATTCAATCGTAGAGTGAGATATGAATAGTTAAAGCTGAGAGTGCCATGTGTCGGGCTGCTTGAGCAACACTCGTAGCTTTATATAGATATCTGACTACAGAGCTGCCCTCGTTACGCCCACTCTTCTTCTTCGCACGAGGTGAGCTGGCAAAGTTATCGAAATTTTCTATAAATCAAATCGAGCTAAACAAGATTGAACCGTATCAGGAGACGTAATTAATGTGATAGCGGGGACAACACTATTTCGAAGCTGCCTTCAATTTATGACTGACAAAAGACTGAGCTGCCCTCGCTAGAGGCACAGAAAGAGCGAAGGCAAAGCTATCGATAGTCTCTAGTAAACAAATCGACCTAAACAAGAATGAACCGTGGAGCAACTAGTGTGTTGGCTTGAGCAACCCTCGCTTCCGTCGATTTATTGAGCTGCCCTCGCTATTCTTCAGTGCTTCTGCCTCTTGCTCACTCTCTCTCTCCCTCCCTCTCTCGCTGCTCGCCATCTCTCTCGCATAGAGCAGCACAGAAGATGTCCAGCTTGCAGTGCCGCCAAATCTGGCCATCATTTGTTTAAATATGCGCCTGCAATTCACAATAAAAGCAGCAACAACAACAGCAACAACGACAGCAACAGCAACAGCACTGGCAACGGCAACGGCAACGGCAACGAGACAACGACAACATTCGAAGTTGCACGTTTAACAATTCAATTTATTTGCAACATCAAAATTTAACGAACATGAAATTGCGAGAATTTTAAGATTTTCAGCAGAAACAAACGAGCGACACGATCCTTGCAGACTGTCACAGTGTCTCAGGCTCAGGCTGAGCTTATCCCCCCCGCCGTCGCCTCTCGTCTCCTGCTCAACTGCAGCTTAACCCTAGCCCGCCCCCTAGCTCTCTCGCTCCCACTCACTCACTCGCACGCTAAGCCATCTCTCGCTCTCTTCCTTCTGTATGTGTGTGTGTGTTTGCTTTTGGTTTTGTTTGTCGCGCGCTTTTGTTCTTTTGTCTCTTCTGTCGTGGGGTTTGCTTAGCTGGTTTCTTCTCGACCAGCTCCCGCTATCGTTGGGTCTACCCCGTTCCACCCAGCCGCTGCTTGCGCCGCGGTCTGTGCCGGTTCTCTGCAGCCTCTGCGGGTGCAAAGAGTCAACAATTTAGCATTCAAAGAAATATTTTAAATTAAAATTTCTGAAATTTTCGTCAATAAGCCACAAGAAAACAATGCAACCAACATGCTGAGCCCCAAAGCCCCGAACCGACCATAGACTGTGCTACACACATGTGTGTGTATGTGTGTGTGTGTGTGTGTGTATGTGTACCCCTTAAATACTTGCACATATTTGTAGTTGTTGCTCTTAGCTGATTTATTGGTTCGCAACTGGCAGTCTACGCCGGTCACTCGCAGAGCTTCTCTAATTGGCTTCACTGACACTACAGAATCATTTCAGATATGTCGTGATTAACTAGACGAACAATATGGCATGAGGTTTTTCGTGGGACTCGGCAAACAATACGAAATTGCGGACAGAAATAATTTAGTCATATGTTTTTTCCATTTTTTAATGATCTTAACTTGATTTTGTATGGTTTTTAATTTGTTTTTAAAATCAAGAAACAATTTAGTTGCCAGAAATGTTGAAAGTAGAGTATCCAAAGTGTTAAAAGTAAAAAATTTGGCATTACTTCAGTTGCGTACGGCATACAGGGACCTCTCTACGACATTTGGTGTCTCTAGTTCTTGTAATAGCTGAGATCTGCGTGTTCGAACAGACAGAAAGAGGGAAATGACTTAACCGACGCGTTTGAAGAGTTTTGCAGGATCTCTCTAAATTGAAATTATATTCCCAAAACCATAGAAATCAGAACATAATTCTTTTTCTTTGGTTTATCTCACTTGCGAGTATGAGAAATCAACAAAAAAGCAATTAAAGCAATAAGCTTTCTGGCTTTAGCCCAGATCTGCGAGCCTGGACTATCCCACGCTCGCTACCGTCGCTGCGGCATATTAACTAATGCCTGAAGGACATTCAAGCGTACTCATTGGTCCTGGCGGCGGCTCATCACAATCAATATTTACGTTTCTCATCACGAGTTTTTGCCATTGAGGCTGGGTTTTTTGTGTTGTTTGGCTAATAGGCTAATCACACATCAAAAAGAGAGACAGACAAGGACAGACACACAGCAAGGAGCAGGGCAAACATGAGCTAGAGGCGAGAGAGGTGAGAGGCGAGAGAAGAGAGCAACCCCTAAGTGTTGTGCCATGTGAAAGTCAACAATGCTAAGCGGCTTAGCGCTTGTAACTATGACAGGGAGCAGGCGCAGCAGCAGCAGCAGCAGCGGCAGCGGCAGCCGGCGGGGTAGGGGCAGGACCTGTAGCAGGACTTCGCCCAGGATTACAGTAACTTTTTGTAATTGCTTGTTGCTGGCAGCATTGTTGCCTCTAAGCGATTTCTTGGATTATTTGTGTGTGCGGCACGCGGCAAATATAAATTAACAAAGTTCGTGTGGCAGGGGCAGATAAAGGAGGGCGAGGGAGAGCAAGCGTGCAAGCGAGAGGGAAACATACTACTGCAATTGCATATTTGATTTGGCTGAAAATTGTCAACGCGCCTCGATTTGCATATTTGCATGTCTGCTGCATGTTGTTTACGGCTTGTCGTGTCCTGTCTCCTGCCTCCGCGCACCTCCGCCGCCTGCTGCCTGCTGCTCCTGCTGCCTGCTGCTGACAGCGCTGCTGCTGCGATCCGCGTCTGCTTGCAAATTGAAATGTCAAGCCTTCCGCTCGAACGCTTTATGACAAGGCAGCCGGGCAGCGTCTTCGACTTCGATTCGAAGACTGAGTGACTGATATATCTGCATAAAGCTGTCGATCTTCAGCTTCATCTCCATCTCAACGTTGTCGTCGTCGTCGTTGTCCGCGTCAACGCATCGCATCGCATCGCACACTAAATTAACATTTCTCTGGGCGCTTGTCAGGCAAATGTTATTGCGAATGCAAAGCGAAACCAGTTTCCCGCTAAAAGGATATGCGGCCAAATTTAGCTGCAGCTTCTATTTTAATAAGACTCCACGCTTCATGCTCCACTTGATCCTTTCATTGCCAGCGCGTAATTTGCATAATAAAATGTTCAGCGTTTTTTTACGAGTCACCCACCCACACACACACTCTCGCACGCACACATCAATTTTCAGTGCACAGCATGAAAAATGGCAAATTAATGTAAATCGCAGCGTCGCATTTTCATAGGCCTGATGCTATTTTTATGAGCGGCACTCGAAAAATGCCACTGGAAGGCGACGACACCTACGACGCGGTAGAGCTGGTGAGTCGGGCAAGCCTGCTCGACGTGCAGATACCCTGCAGTGCAATGTATGTCTAATTTTAGCTTGAAATTTTGGCATGCAAGTCTGGCTTTAGCTGGAAACTACAAGTTGCTAAATGATATTACTTCAAATATTTTCTACAGGGTATTATTGTAGCTGTGTTTTTATTTTATGCAGAGTATTTTTGTAACTCTGTATAAAGGGTGTTCTTCTCGCTATATTTACCTTTAAAAGGGGGTATTTTAGTAACTATATTTATCCTTCATATAGTCTTTTTATTTTGGCTTAGTTTTTGTATATTTTCTTTGTAATTTTAGGTATTCTTGTAGCCATGCTTAGCCTTTTCTTGTGGCTTTGCTTACCCTTAATACAGGGTATTATTCTGGCTTTATAGCCCAACTTGCTTATTGAATATTAATGCATATTTTATAGCCTACAAAGCAGAGTTAAGTTATGCGACAACCCTTTTTTTCGTTCACACACACACAAACACACTTTCTCTTTATCGGAAGTTCTGAAGGAAAGCTACTTTTGCTGGGCAAAAGAAGGAAAGGGTGCTGGATGAGGGTGTGAGCTTTCAATATGTTTCGAACATTTTTGCATTATGTCGCAAGTTGAAGCGATAAACAAACCGACAACTGGCACCCTCAGCCCGCAAAAAACGAGGACAAAGCAGCCGCAAGACGCAGGCAAAACTTTGTCCTTACATGGGGCGACCGGGCGCCATTTTGTTGTCTGTTCGGCACTCCCCGCCCTCCTCGTTCTTCGCCTCTTGACTGTTTGTTGCTGCTGTTGTCTGTTATGTAAACGGAAAATGACAAACGAATTAGTTATTGACAACAACAGGAAGCAAAAAGTTTCTCTTGCTGCAAAATTTCCGTTGACTATTGCAAAAAAAAAATAAAGCAGTGAAGAAGCAGGGCGAACAGTGGCAAAAGAGGGGGCGCAGGGAGTGAAGACAAGGAGCGAGGTGGCAGGGAAGGCAACTCGAAGTCCATTTCACGTTGCTATGTGGTCGGAACTGTCGATAGATGTGCATGTACTACATGTGCTAATGATGCCGGATGTCAGCATGTGCCACGAGTGTGTGTGTGCGAGTGTGCAGGTGTGTGTGTGTGATAGTGTGCACTGTTGTCTTGTCACAGTTGTGCGAAAAGTTTGACACTTCGTCAATAAACAGCAAATTGTGGCGCATGGAAAGACTGCAAAGTGCTTAGAAAGATGTGAAACTTGAGAAAATATTAGGGTTAGTCTCTTGTTTGCCATGGAATATGATGCAGGGTACTGCGCATACAATAAATTTAGTTTAGATATATAATATAAATTTGCAGTATTAAGTAATTTTATAAATATTTTTTAAATTTTTTAATTTCCAGCATACGCCTAATAATGCTTAAAACCTGACTTATGATTGACTTACTCAAATACTGACAAAGTGAGGTATATACAAAAAAAAAAACCTGCACATTCCCGTGACATGCCTGCTGCAGGAATACTCCTAATCGAGAAGGTGTTCATGTGAATTCCAAATATTTTTCGTGCAGTATTGTGTATTTCTTTTTGATTTCCTACGAAAGTATTGTCCCACCGACTGTATTCTGATGTATAATATCGCATTATTGCAATCACCGTCGCTGTCTGAGCAACCCCCTGTCCCTCGGCCCGCTGCCAGTCGCGCAGTCACGTGTCGACAGTCAGTCAAACCCTTCGTGAACGACTGGGAACATTGGCGGGATTCGTGTGCGCGCTGCTTAGGATCATTCATCAAGCTGAATGTCAATGGGACACGTTTTTTCACGTGCCTTTTGACAGGCAACCAACGATGTGTCCAAAGAAATTAAGCCTCTTAGCGCAGGTCCTGCTACCCGTCGCTGCCTCCCTTCGCCCTGCCCCTCTTTGGTCAAAGCCTTTAATTGTATTTGAGCGCAAGTTGACATTTATAGCTGATATGATGGCGTGCGAGTTAGCCGTGTTTGCCGCTGCTATTGATTGATTGGTAATTGCTGTGATTGAAGCACTGTAAATCGCGCATACGCAGTGGTGGCAGCAAACAAAGGAACTAAAGCAGCGGCTGCTTAATAAATCATTTAAACGGGTTGAAGGTTTTAGGATTAGTTCTCTGTTTTTCTGTTTAGTTTGCACACATCGAAGATGCCTCTCGCCGTTTCCTGTGCGAACTCAAGTGGCCGTTGCCGCGCCCACAAAGGACACCGCCAACTAATCCGCAGGAAGCAACGCACATCAAAGCAGCGCCTGGCAGCCCGCATAGCTGACCCTGCCCCGACGCTGCTCCTGCTTCTGCCCTCGCTGCGCCTAATTAAATATTGACAAATCAATTTGAGTTAAACGATTTGTGCGCAGCTGACGGCGACGACGACGCAGCACATTAGCGATATTCGAGTATCCTGGCAAACAAAGCTGCGATTCGTTTTGGAATTTGATTTCATTTTAATCGATTTCAATTCCGTTTTAACGTTTTACATTTCTCGAGTTTTCTCTTTCTTGTTTTTTTTTCAGCCATTTTACAGCCAGTTTTGCAGCCAATGGCAAAGCTTTTCACATGCAAATTTTCCGCGCACAAACATCACGTAAAGCCATCATCAATATGGCGTCAGTTGGGTTTGGAGGGGGGAGGGAGTGGTGGTAAAGAAGCGGAAAGGAGAGCAGCGAAGGGAACTCACTTTGATTGCAATGCGATTGGCATGTGATTTTTGTGCTCGTTTTCCAGCTGCTTTGCATTTTATTTGCACGACGCTGGCATTCGAATTTGATTTGATAAATTTTATGCTGATTGAAAAACGCTGCTAAATGCGTCCCCAGGTGACGACTTGACTTGTAATTTCATTCGATAATCCTCCTCAGCTTAGCAAAGGTTCCGTTGTGGTATTATTTTCCAAGGTGGCCCATTATTGACTATTAATGCGAACGGGGAATGCGCACAATCCCGTGATGCAGCGCCATCAAAGGCAAACAATGCAGCTTGATGAATGCGTTGACTGCCTGTCGATTGGCCTCCAGCTCTCCCCCCCCCCCCCTCTCTCCTATCATCCACCCTGGCCTAAGGCCCGTCTCTGTGGCGTCCCACAAATTGCCGTGCGCCTTGCCTGATGTCTTCATAACACACATACCGAGACAGGGATATAGCTAGCTAAACTAAGCGGCTAACTGGCCTGAGAGAGTGCAGCAGCTTCGCCTGACTGCAGCCCCTTCTGCTCCGCCTCCGCCCTGCACTTCCTCTCCTGCCTCAACGGCTTCCTCATGCCGTCGCTGCATGCAGTCCATATAGAGAAAGAGCTCAATTCGATTACGTTTTCGTTAAATGTAAAATTTATACGCCCCACGTCAATTGTGACAGTTCACTCACTCACATTGCAGCCCCGCGCGACAGGGACAGCAACAGGGAAAGAGACAGACAGATAGACAGACAGAGAGGCAGAGAGACAGCGATGCGATTCATTGAATTGGCCAAACAGTGCTTGGCATCCAAACCGAAGTTGGCCAACAAAATTGTGAATACTCATGATACTCGTATCGCACGTACAGTGTGGGCTCGCTACAACGCCTCAACGATTGCACGTACGGCAAGGTGAGAAAAATGAGCGCAAATCAATTGAAATACTTTTTCGCACTTCATTTACCACTTACAAAAGAGAAAATTGATAAAGAGGTGGAAAGTGCTGGCAGGAAAGAAAAAGAAACTTAGAATTCCTCAGTACTATGCCAACTTCAATATTATGTCTACTTCTCATAGGTAAAAAGAAGAAGAAACTTTCTGTAATCCAAAAAGATATGTAACAGGCAGAAAGAGGTATTTCATAGTGCATATATTTTTCAATAAAGTCCACACCACAATCGAAATAGCCATATCCAATCGTGTGTTCGTATGAACGTCTAAATTTCAGAGACTATTAGGGTTAGAGCAACAAAATTTGTTGACAATATATCTCAATATGGCTGGCAGAGTATTATTGTATGGTCCGTAGACCACGCCTTAACAAACGCCCATAATTCGAAAAATGAAAGTTTGAAAGTTATTCAAAGAAGCATTTTAGAGTTTGAAGCGGGTATTTTATTATCGTGCATACTTTGCAACTTGTATATAAATATTTAGTATTTTTTATAATTCCAGTCAGTATTATCGTGCACATTTTGCGACTTGTATATAAATATTTAGTATTTTTTATAATTCCTGTCGGCATTTAGTAGTATTTTAATAATATTAAGGCTCTTTTTCATATTAACAGTCTGTATGCTTATATTTTCCAAAATTGTTGTATATCAATATAGTCTGAGTCCTTTTAAGTATTCTGAAAGTTATCTTAAATATTTCAGATCTACGTTTTGGTATTCCTTGGTCAGTCTTCACTATAGCGCATCAATATACATACTGATATACGCACGTACATGCATAATAATGGTCATTCTTGCCCTTTCCTTGTGCTTATGCTTGTCTGGTCTGTCTATCTGTGCTCGCAGCTTCTCTATCTGCCCGATCGTCTGTCTCCCTTTCCCTCCCTCCCCTAGTTTCTGTGCGCAATTTCGCATGCAGAAGGAAATTGAATTGGAATGCTGAGAATATCACAAAAAAGGAGCTCGTTACGTGCGTTTCGCAGGCGCCAGCATCATGGGTCGAACAGAGTCGAAGAAGTCAATTGCAGAAATTAGCCTGCCCGAGACACCCCTTTTAAAGTTGCAGTTGTTGTTGTTGTTGTTTTTGTTGTTGATGCTGTGTTGCAAACTGTAAAAGTATCAAATTACACTTCCGGCGGAAACAGCGCGTTGACTTGGCATCGCGCTGCTGTCACCGTCACTGGCGGCACATTCAGTTTGTTATCGGACATGCTGGCTAGAAGGTTTCGATTTCTGTTGAAAATTTTTGACTGCGTTCGACGCCTGTTTGTGGCTTGTCCTGCTGCTTTTTGGCAGATACAGCTACGGTGCTACATAATCCCCATGTGACACTCGGCCGCGTCGGCCTCGACATCGAGCATATTGTGTCGGCGATAAGCCGCCGGCATTGTCCCTGTTCCTGCTGCTCTGCTGCTGCGACTGGCGTCCAACCACTAAATGACTATAAAGTAGCAACTTCCGCGACTGTTGCGCAAAATCATTCAATTTCCGTTTGGGCACACGCCTCAGACCGCCCCGCTCTCACTTGGCACGTCCCTCTGCCGTCTCTTTCTGTTTATGTGTGTATTATGTTTGCGCATCATAATCGAGGGTGTGATTTGTCCTTTGGCTGCGCTCGTCTTGCTCTGCCCGAGCATCCTTACGAAACATCACCGCAATTTAGTCGCCGTCTGCATTCCCCTCTCGCCACTGTTCCTGTTCCTGTTGCCACCCACCCGTTGGCTGCGAAAAATTTGAATAATTTTTATTACGTGGCGCGTTATGAATTTTTGATGAGCCCAATGCCACAATGCCTCCGCCTGGAAGGTTCCTTCTTGCCTCTCTCTCTCTCTCTCTCTCCCCTGTCACTGCCGCCGCTGCTGCTGCTGATGTTGCAGAGGGCGTGTGGCCAGTTATCCTTCACTAAGCCAAGTGACAGTGCCACAATTTATTAGATTCTCAGCCTCATTGTGGGCTGCCTTTGCCTTTTTATTTTTTTGCGTTTACTTCACCGGCGACGTCGACGACGACAACAACATCAGCTACGGCATCGACTGAGGCATCGCTGCTGCAAGTTTCCGGTACGTGAGAAGGGCAGAAGTGGATGCTAGCGGGGGTGGAGTGTAAAGAAGCAACGTCGTCGTCGGTCAGGGTGAAACTGGGCGTGTGCTGTAATAAAAGCAAATAAAATATTCTTTAATATGCGACACTCGCCATCGCCGTCGTATCGTTTTCCCAGCCCCTGCACCCCACACCCCACACCCCGCAGCCCTGCAACCCTGCTGCCAGCATCCTGTTTGCCTGCCATCCTGATGTGCTCTTTATGCAATTTGCATATATATTGGCTCGACAAGCATTAATATGTGTAATCCCGTAATTTTTTAATTAAATCAAATTGTTTTTCCCATCTCCCTCTCTCTCCGCATCTCTCTCTCACCCTGTCATGTGAGACTTGGAGGGATGAGTGCATTTATTTACCAGAATTTTATTACACTTTATTGTGCAAATAATTTTCGAATACTTTGAATAATTTAAAATTTGGGTGCATATCAGGCATGAGAGCTGTGAAAATTTGAATTGCAATCAATGCGATAAAAATAAGAAACAAAAATTGCAAGAGGAAAATTGGAAAAACTATCTCTCCGTAAAATGTTTCAAAAATTATTATTTATTATAAAAAATTATTAAACATTAATTATTTGTAACCTTTGACTATTTTCCCTTTCTTCATCGATGTACAGCAAAAACATATTTAAAGAATATAATAATTGGGATCTTATATCCGATTTGAAAGCCTATTAAAAAAGACTTTGTAAAAACAAATTGAATGATTTTGGGGAAAGTTATAAAAAAAATTATAAAATTTTAAAAAATCCATACTCATACTTTAATATACTTAAGCAACAAAGATAAAATACTATCATATTTTTTTTTTTAGCTAGCTTTAATATTTAATTTTATAATTTTTTTGTTAACTGATTAATTAATATTGAAATACCACGCGCAGAATGCCAGACTCAGTAAAAATCCATTTGATTACGATGAAGTATAGTTTCAGGAAGACTGTGTAGATGAAAGATTATGCAGCTAAAACTAAACTAAGCTAGACGAATAATATAAAATTAATTTTTTAATCTCCTGGTACGACCGTCTTCTCACACTTTTAAATCTGGCATTCTTCTAGAAGTCAGTGACATCAACTGTGGCCCCTATCAATCAAATTTGCCCCCATATGACTAACCCCATCGCAGGGAACTATCTGAACTATCATAACTGTAATAATCGTTTGCTGTAACTGTTACCCAATAAACAGTGCACACACACACACAGGCCTGTCACAATGTACGTGCGTCATTGGCGTCGCCTTCCGGATTCGAGGCGATTAAGTGATTTCGTGCACACTGCATGATAATTGGATTAATATGCGCTGACAGCGGTTGGAACGCGGCTCAGTCCAGAAGTCAATTCAACAGGATGATGGCAGCAGCAGGGATGGAGCAGTCGCACTGCTGCGGGGGTGTGGACAGAGGCGGGGTTGCTTAGCTTAAACTGTGGGCGAACTGAAACTGGTTAGGCGGGCAAATTACAAGAGTACGCACTGTCGGGGCAGGCGGGGCGGTGGACGACTGTGGAGGTTATTAAGTAGATCAAGCAAATACTCGGTGTATGCGTGTGCGTGTGCGTGTGTTTGTGAGCTTGGGTTAAATGCTCTCGTTATCGTGAGCATCAAATACGCTTGCCCCATATATCATAGCATCATTATGGGCAGCGCTGAAGGGTGGAACGAAAGACGACTTGGGTTCGGGTTTGGGATTCGGTATAGCAGCGTATTCGGGACGGGGATTTGCCTTTGGCTATGGGTGGTTAGCACTAACCCTCGAGACTTGGGGAAAGCAAAGAAAACATATTCGAAGTGAGGGTATCAGCATATGTTTATGCAGGATTACGATTTGATGATGTGCCAGAGAGAGAGAGAGAGAGAGAGAGAGAGAGAGAGAGAGCAAGGTAGAGTAAAAGCGAAAGACAGAGTGCGAGAGGGAGTAAGTGAGAGCGGGGAGAGCGGCAACTGGGGGACGCACACAATTTGTCAGTTGGGCAAACAGTTCGGCTTTTTGGCCATCTCCTTGTGTTGTTCTCCGCTCTGGCCAAACAACTGTTTTGGCCACTTAGCTTTCCATTACCAAACGCCGTGCCGTGCCGAGCAAACAAATTAAATTGATTTGGTTTGTTGGGCCACAGAAGCCGCTTCCGAAGTGCCCATCATCGTCATCATGTTTGGACTGCGGTACGATCAAACACGTACACCATAAAAAAAAACAAAAACCCGACTATTTGACAATCGCCGAATGTGAGAGGCCTGCGATGCCTAAGTGCTTCGGCGAGCAGCGAGTGGCATCGAAACTCTCTGCTCGAAGCTGCCTAATTTCTTGGGTAAACCTTATGAAAATTAGCGGGCCGGTTAAAGAGAATCTCGTTGTGCCTGGTGCTGTCGATTTCCCTCTGATTAATTTATTTGCCCAATGCCGCGTAGCGATCAATTGCCCAAAGGCGGCAACGATTTTAACACCTCTCGTCGTTGCAGTCGGTCGCGGTCGCCTCATCATCTCCGCTTGGGCCTTACCTTATTAGTGGCTTGCCATCATCATCGGCATCGACAACGTTTGAACTGGCCGCGTAGCCACTTGTTGTCTAATTACTAAAGCCACCCGCAACAGCACGTCGCCAAGATCGCAACGATCGGCACTTGCTAGTTAGGAGTTGCCCAGCTGCACAGTTGCCCAGTTGCCAAGTTGCCAAGTTTCCAAGTCGCCACTTGCCATGTGGAAGTGTGGCACTGGGTGAAATCGTCGTCGTCATCGCCTACAAGCGAAAGCAAAGTTTCTCTTCGCGCCTGCTTGTTAATCTGCGGCTGATGGCTTTGATGCTTCACTGCTCCCATGCACTGCCGATCAACCGATCTACCGATCTACGGTGCTGCCGATCTACCGCTCTACCGATCTGATCATCATACCGACCTCGCGATCTGCCGATCTGCCGATCTGCTCTTGAATCTATTGATTAATCGCTTCGAGATACATAATAATTTTGTGATCAAACATGCACGGGCGGCGACAGCCCCAAAACCCAAGCCGCAGAATCGCAGATCGAGGATCGAGCATCCGACGATCGTCGCTGGCCGCTCGCATATCGATCACTTCTGGTAGGGGCAGGGTGGGGAAATCGCGCAGCGTGCCGACAAAATACGCAAAAATCTCAGCGAAAGATCGTACGAATTTGTAGTTCGGCTTAGATGGTTGCTAAAATGCGCTACAAGTTGCGGTTAAACGTTCTCAAGATCACAAGATCGCAGAGGGAGCAAAGAATACTTTGGAATTGAAAAATAATTATTAAAATTGAAAAATTATTCTTTACAGTGTAGCTTAGTAATTGTGCTATATTACAGTAGTCCCAAGTACTGCCTCAGTCCAGTATGATCGTTCTGGCTCTGTAGTGCATTGAGCATAATAAATCTTGAATCCGGTGCGTTTCTTCCTCTTCGGTTTGCTAAGCAGAGTCAAATTCAAAGCAGGCAACGCTATTGTTTTGGCCAAAAGGACCGACAAAAGTCTGCTAAGAGCTTCCAAAACGCAGACAAATTCGGAACCCTTGCCACGGAGAGAGAGGGGACAAGGATTCGCCTTGATAAGCATCGACGCAAGCTGCGCGCCGCCTGCGCTGATCTTAACCGATTCGGATCCTTTTTAACGATGCCACAAGTGAAATTTATGGCGCAGCCAACAGAAATGTCAACCCCGACAAGAAGTGGGGGCCAGAGGCAAGAGGCAAGCGGCTGCTTAACTGGAAATTAGAGCAATTAGCCAGAAGATCATGCGTTGATCTTCATAAAAAGACAACTAATCTGTCTAGCTTAAAAAACGTAGAAAAACGTTCTGAAATGTTTGACCACTTAGGGGCGTTGCTGCCGGTAGGGCGTGGCGGCTGCCGTGCGCAGCTTGTAAACAGTTTCGTTATCAGATGATAATGTAATTTATAGAGCCGCTTGGCTACCTGTCTGCCTGTGCTGCCGATCTGTGCGCACAGATAGCCGGCGGCTGATGGACGACGGGGCATCTGCACACACACACACACACACCAACACAAACACTGCAGACATAAATGTCAAAGGGCATTTAATGAAGTTATTTAACGCTGTATTGGCCCTAACAGAAGCCCGAAGAAGGCGTTGCCACTGGGGCGGGGGCGTATTGAGTTGTGCTGGGCGGAGGCGTCTTGGAAGACTACGATCGCGACGATCATAATCTGTTCGGGTGGAGGGGGAGCATGGCAGACGCTTTCTTCGTTTTGCATTGGGCCAGGCTAGCTGACTAGCTGCCTAGACTGGCTAACTTGCAAACTGGTTGGGCAATAAAACGCTTGCTATAACGAGCAACAAAATTTGTAACGATTCAATTTAAGGCCATGTACAAGCGTCGGCAAAAGATGAAATAGTCAAATAGGCGCAAGACGCCAAAGAGGCTCCCCTTGGCCGCCTGCCTGCCTGCCTCCACTCCTCCCCCACTTTGCTGAGCAGCCTGCCTGCCTGCCTGTCGCAGACACGGAGCCGTTTTGTATGTTTTGGGCCGCATGTTGCGACTGTTGCCCGGCCCGGCGAGCGGTTCAATTCAATAAAATTTATGAAGACATGACTGGCAATTGTAGTTCCCCTTCCCTCACACACACACACCACACCCTACTCTGTCCCAGCGCCCCAGCTCCGTACAGCAACGAGTTCGACGATCCTTTGCAAACAACTGCAAAACAAATCTCGCTCGACGCTCCACGCCCGACGCACGACGCCCGACGCTCGAGCCAGTCCATTGAGGATAACCGTGCTGCCTCGAGCATACTGGCGACCTACAACTCAATTGGGTTGCCAAATATTTCAAATTAATTAGGCGCAAAATTTCATTTTGTAACCTGCAGCGGCTTCGGCTCAAAGGACATTGATTTACCGCTACCTGTTGTTGTCCCATGTCCGTGCATGGGTGTGGCAAGGTCATAAATAGCCGGCAAAGGATTCTCATGGCTCGGATTGATCTGTGTGTGTCTCTAGGTGTGTGTGTGTGTGTGTGTGTGTGTGTGTGTGTGTGTGTGAGACTCTCATTGATATTTGTCCCGATAATCGGGGCATATCGCCAGTGTTATCTCTTGACCGTTGTTCGGTGCCGTTTGAGTCTATGAGTGTGTGGGAATCTTGTGCGTCTTTTGTTGCCGCAAATTGTCGTAAAATTTGACATAAAAAACTAGTTAGTCGGTTTAAGTCGATGATTTCGTATGCCTTTCGGGTGGTCTGTACAAAATTGAGATCGCTTTCGAAGTGTAACTATCACTTGTGATAGGTAATGATCGAATATTTTTATAGGTAGAAGTGAATTGTCTTCATTTCTTTTATGCAAATATAAAAATCATCGGCGGAAGAACTAAAGATTTCTCGTTAAAATTTCATACAGTTCACTTCAAACATCACCCAATAATGTAAGATAAAGGACATATCATATTTATTGCAGAAATTATCTTGATAGTAATCATTGTGTTGTATTTTCTGTCGTTGGTTTTATTGTTGTTGTATAGGTCGTGGAGGTAAGTTCAGATGTTCTTCCACTTGTAGACTGTGGTATATCCTTTCCAGCGAGACACAAGTTTAGATTCTCATATGTGGATGTAGTCTCCTCGACATAGTTACGCTCGGCATTATTGATGCAAATTAACTTCTTGGAATCAATCGTCTTGTAGAATTCTTCAACCTCGACAGCAAGTTCGGTTGCATCTGCCGAAATGGCGTACATAGACTTGGATTGATCAGCACCCTGTAATGCACAAATTTAGAGCATGAAAAATTGCACACACTTCTCAATAGGCCGGCATTGATGATTCATGTTTCTTACCGACGTAGCAAAGCATTCAAAGGCCTCGACATAACCCACAATTGCGGAGCAATCTTGGAGCACATTGCAAGAAGCTAAACCATTCTGTTCCAGTCGCTTACGTGGCAATTCCCACTTAGAGTCCTCCAAGGAAGTGTCATTTTCAAACTGACTTACGCAATTTTCATATTGGTCCTGATATTGCTTGGCTATATATTCAAGATCGGGCCGATAGTAGTCAAAGCAGAACACAGATTTTACGGAATTCTGTGCACTCAGCTGCTCCGAATTTTGCTTTAATATATTAATTTTTTTATTCTTGGGCAGTTCCAGTTTACCTGCCACCACAATGGCCAGGCCCAGGAGCAACAGAAGCGAGCACATAGACGACATTGCAGGGCTTTTAGTCAACTTAGTGGCTTCTCGCCACATCTGCGACTTTTATAGAGCCGCTCAGATCGTTCAAGTAATTGATTCGTGTCTGTCGACTTGTTTTTAGCTAAATTACACATATATCTTATCATATGGATGAATATGTTCCAATATTTCCAGATAGCTTACTAATTAAATGTTGCTTTCTCAAATTATCCGAATTATCTCTGTCTACTTCAATTTCTTTACTTTTTTTGGTTTGAACTTTACTTTACTGTATTAAAAACAACATTCATATGTTGTGTGCTCCTAATTGATTTTGTAGTACGTTGTCAACTTATCTATACCTAACATATTAATTTTCTTGCTCTCTCTACAAGCCTGAATAGCTTGTAGAATTTATTTTATTTGTCGATTGCGAACATTTATAATTAATTTAAAGTTTTAGGATAGTTTTCAAGTTTGCCTGATGATAATTTTATTAACTTATGTAACATATAATTTATTAATAAAAACATATAATAACATTGTGCAAACGTAAACATCGCATTGGAATCTGAGGTAAACGAGGATCCTAAAATTAATAATACCGCAAATTTTTGTTTAGTGACGCCAATGGCAGTGGATTTATTTCTTAAATTTCTGAAATTCGAAAAGTTGTTGATATTAATGTTGATATTTTAAAAATACACTGAAATTCGAAAAGTAATCAATAATATGTTGATATTTTAAAAATACACTGCGTTTCTTGTACTTGTATATCTCTTCTTCTTTAATTTGTATTTACTTAACTTACGATATTCTTATGTACTTAATGTATTCGTTGTTAGTTATTTTAAAATATAAGTCTGTACGGTTTCCCTTAAGGGCAAAAATTGAATTAATTATGTTATAGTATATAATTATTGTTTATGTTATTTACTCATTTCTTCCATTTCGAGAATCGTTCAGATTCTTTTCACAGAAATGGTTAAAGTAAGCTAAGATCTTAAAAGTATTGGTATTGCAGTTGCTTTTAGAGGGATCGTATAGACTCAAATTGAACAACTACAATGCTACATGTAATATATCAATTAATGCAAAAGAATATTATGAGGAATACTTCATAGAATTGCGATTATATTTTTATTGATTTTTTAATTGGTTGTAGAATAACTGCTGCCCTCAGTGGTATAGATGACTGTTGTATCATAATCTTTTTCTGTAGTATTGGGTGGGCCCTTGCCGACCAAACAGTCATTCAGTTCGGTATAGCATTTTGTGGTAGACTCGACATATTTTCTCTCGCCATCGTTGACGCAAATGGACTTGTTAGTCTCGACCGCGTTATATTCCGCCTTGCTCTTTTCAGCCAACTCCGTTGCGTTGGCCGAGACGTCATAGAAGATTTTGGCGCCATCATAAGCCTGCAAGGTATATATAATATTCTACTGAATCACGCATGGTATGGTATGAGTGGATGGTACTTACCTTAACGGAGGCGCATTTAAAAGCATTATAGGAAGTCGTTGTTTCGTTGCAGCATTTTAGAGTATAACAAGCCTTTGAGTAACTCTGCTGTAGCTGCACTCGCGCTTCTTTGTAGCCTTCGTTCACCAGATTCTTGTGTTCCTCATAGTTGTCGATGCAGCCGTTGTAGGTATTCTCGTAGATGGCCAAAATTGTAGCCAGCTGCGGGTTGTAGTAGTCGAAACATGATTTAGATAAATCACTATGCGATTCGGCCAGCAGTAAGGATTCGCCGCGCAAATCCTGAACCTTTGTGCTTGTCTGGACAGATATTTTCAGCCGCCTGGCCGTCGCAAGACTGACGCTTAGGCCCAAGAGCAACAGGGAAAACTTGAGAAACATCCTGACGGCAATTTCAAATTTTTGGGAGTATCGATGCGTCTCAACGAAATCGTTACTCGAACTCAGACAATTTCACCCCTATTTATATCGATATCAACGTCTGGAGCACAACAATATCTTTTAATTATCCGTGTAGCCGTAATCTTAATTTGAAGCTACGTGTACGTCGAACACTTTATTATATGTATCTGTAAATTAAGCTTTCTTATCGTCATGTTTGACAACGAACTTTTAACAATTGTCTGCAAACGCCATAAGGAGACATAGTTCAAAAAAAGGGATATTTGGAGAGTACTAATTGACGATTTGACCAAGCTGTCTAGCTGAGTATTTGTCTGCCCATTTGTACGCCCTAAAATCAGTAACTATAACTACTTGAGGCAACAAATTTGGTATACAGATTTATATGTACCCTACGTCATTAAAATTTATTTCAAATTACAAATAAAAATTGCCCAAGAATGGGAAAAGTATTAAAGTCTAAAAGTTTTCCTTCGACACATAGATATTTTTTTTTTGTGTTTTAATTGCTTTTCTTGAAACTTCAAACAATCAAAACTTTTATAAGCAAATTTGCAATCTCAACATTCTGTTGAAGCAAACTCTTTTTTTTTTGTATATGTAGATAGTGCAAAGCATAGTTTACTGGTTAGAACTGTCAGTTGTGCCCTCTTCTTCAGGCTTGATGATTCCATCTAGACAATCGGACAGATCACTATAGGTACTGGAGGTATTCTCCCAGTAGTTTCTTTCGGCAAGGTTACAGCACGCCTCGGAAATGCTTTCGGCAACACGGTACAATTCCCTAATCTCTCCGGCGTATTTTCCCGCATCGGCAGATAAGGTATAAAGCTTCTTCGATTCAGCAGATCCCTGAAAAGATATAAGTCTAAGATTTGATTCGGAAGCATTACCCACGTTGGACATACCGTCTCTGCGAAGCACTCAAAAATCTCTGCAGTGTTTGTGTGCGTAGTGCAGCTTTGAAGAGAAACACAAGTTTCCTTTGCAGTTTCGGTGAGGTTATCACGTGGAACAATGTATGTGGTATCGATCAGTGAGCACTCCAATTTGTAATTCTCCACACAACGTTTGTAGTCGGTCTCATACTGGTCGGAGATACCCTTGAGAATCGGCAGATAGCGACCGAAGCAATACTCATTGAGTGCACTATTTCCGGTAATCGCGCGAGACTTCATAAGGAAGTCCATAAGGCCCTGTTCCGTCCTTAGCTTAGCTTGCGGCATAACGGCCAAGGTGGTTCCTATGGCCAACAGCAAAGTGAGGGATTTTAGCAACATGATTCTTTAGCAAAGTACAAACTGTGAATGTCCAGTTCGTAAGTGGAAATCGCATTTTATATGAAAGTTAGTTAGTCAGATATGCAAGATTTATGGATGCCGACAAGTGTATGTATGTTTTCATACAAGTGTATAATTAGTATATTAAAGAGGGAAGCACAGACCAAAATAGTGATTTCTTGGAATTCCTTATCTTCTCTATGTCATTAATGAAATCAATTTTGTTGTTAGTCTTCTATATAATTATGCAATTTTATGAGCCTACCATGAGTACTGATAAATAAAATGTACTAACTAAAAGAGTAACGACCTAAATTTATATTGGAATTTGAATGATTATAGCGAAAATTTAATTTAAAATTTTCTCGTACGAAAATCGGATCATTTTTGACGAAGTTATGTGTATTGATAGGCTCCATAAGGTTCATAAAATCCTGCAAGGGGGCAGCATGTACGGTCCAAATTTTGAAAATTTTAGATTCATAATATTTTTATGCAGAATCAATCTAGATATCAAGCCATGAAGAAAATGCCATCTCCTACGAAAATCGAATAATTTTTGACGAAGTTATGGGTGTTGAAAGGCTCTGTAGGGATTCTAAAATTTAGCATGGAAACTCAATATTTTTGGGAATCTTAGTTTAGTTATTTTATCTTTATTAAACAAATTTTGATACAGAGTCATTGTTATGTTTAACAAAATTTTGTATTTGAAATGTAACGTTCACTCAACAGCGCCATCTTTTGGATTAATTGTGCGGCATAGAAAACGATAAGTGTATTTACTGGCCACAGGGGTGCACTTTCGCATTGAGGCAATCGAGCAGATATCGAAGCCAAACAACGGGAATGGCACAACGATGTATCGATATATCCATTAGTTATCGTCAAATACGTCAGTCTGTCCGTTTCGTGCTTGTTTTTTTTCTAATCAAAACATATACATATTTATTTTTGTTACACAAAGATTGCGTTCGCAAGATTCTATAGTGATTAGATTTCGGTCAATTGAGTGTATTACGGAAGGTGACGCACAAATCAAACAAAGACATTTTTGTTCAGCTGCAAAAAAACACATTCACTCACACACGCACACACGCTCAGTCAACACAAGTGAGTGCTAAAACGCAAGCATCGTTTCGTGAGAAGACAAAAGATATAATAAATTTTTAAGATGATAAATAATTCAATGATAATTCAAATATCGAATTTTCATTAGTTATCATTTTGCTGTATTGTAAAATTGAAAGGGCGTGTGCGCGATCAAACCTTTAAAAATATCTATGTATATTTCCTCGTGTTTTCTGCCCCCTGCAAAGAGCTGTCAACTTGGCCCGAATACACTCACCCTAGCGGTGAACGATGCTTTGTGTATTTTAAAAATGTATACAGTGCTTACTGTGATTGTGAAATAAACAATGAGCTCACTCCACAATCGCCAGATCGGCGATAATTAATCTCAATATACATCCCTGTGTGTGCTTGTGATAATTCATTCCAGGCTGTATAGATTACATTTTTTTGTTCGTTGCTATACATTGCGGAACGGTTCATCGTTATTTAAAAACAATCGATATATAAAACAGTTACACTTGCGTTGACTAGGCACATCTGCAGAAATTGCTATAGCCAGTCGAGTTGTTTTCAATTGTTTGACAAAAAAAAAAAAAACCAAAATTAAAAAATCATAAATGGCAACGAGAAATACTGTAATACTGGTGACATCAAGGCTGAGATTTAGTTGTTAGGCGAGTGGGCGTGTGACTCGTACAGCGCTAAATATAGCGACTGAGCTGTCTCCGTCTCCTTGATAAATCGATGTGCCAAAGGAAGTAAGAAACAAACGGAACCGCCGACAACACCACCAACAACAACAACAACAACAACTATAAAAAAGACGCTTCTGCATTGGTTGAGTGTAGGCGGCAAAGAGCTGAATACGCATCCTTGATTCCGTATGTTTGTGTGCGTGCTCGCTTGTGTTTTTACACATCAGTTGTGTATTTCTGTGTGTGTTTTGTGTGTGTGTGTGTGTGGGTGTCTGGCATTTATGGATTTTTGCATCCCGCGCAACGACTTTCAAGTTCACGAATTATTTTGTATTTTGCATTTCTTTTGACTTTGAGCGCCAACTTACCAAGGTGTATTTCTAACTTTACCTCCCACTCTTTCTACCCGCAGGTTAAGCAAACGAACGCCTAACCCACGACTGGGCGAAATTAATTCCAGGGGACACACACATTATGTTCAATAGACATGGGCGGATTTCTGGATAAGCCGAAAACTACAAAGCACAATGATGAGGGCGAGGGTAACAAGCTGCTCTTTGGCGTCAGTTCAATGCAGGGCTGGCGCTGTGAAATGGAGGATGCCTACTATGCGAAAGCACGGCTATTCAATCCCCTGGATGAGTGGAGCTTCTTTGCTGTCTTTGATGGCCATGCCGGCTGCAAGGTATCGAAGCATTGTGCCGTGCATTTGCTTGAGAGCATCACTACCACAGAGGAGTTCAAGAGTGGTGATCATGTGAAGGGCATACGCACCGGTTTCCTGCGCATCGATGAGGTTATGCGAAATCTGCCCGAATTCACCCAGGAGGAGGAGAAATGCGGTGGCACAACGGCTGTCTGTGCGTTTATCAGCTCCACTCAGATATATATTGCCAATTGTGGTGATTCTCGTGCAGTGCTCTGTCGCCAGGGAGTCCCGGTGTTTGCCACTCAGGATCATAAACCCATTTTGCCCGAGGAGAAGGAGCGTATTAACAATGCCGGCGGCAGTGTGATAATCAAACGTGTCAATGGAACGCTAGCCGTCTCGCGTGCACTCGGCGACTATGATTTTAAGAATGTCAAAGAGAAGGGACAATGCGAACAGTTGGTTTCACCGGAACCTGAAATCTTTTGCCAAAGCCGCCAGGACACCGATGAGTTCTTAGTGCTTGCCTGTGACGGCATCTGGGATGTTATGAGCAATGAGGATGTATGCAGTTTCATCTACTCGAGGCTGAAAGTGACCACAGATCTGGTAAACATTGCCAATCAGGTGGTCGACACCTGTTTGAACAAGGTACGTATGCGAATCCCTTGCTGCCCTCGCCCAATACACATATCTCTAATGCTTTCTGTTTCTCCTGCACGTTTGCTGATAAACAGGGTAGCCGTGATAATATGAGCATCATCATAATTGCTTTCCCCGGAGCACCAAAGCCAACTGAAGAAGCGATAGAGGCTGAGCGACGTTTGGAGAAACACATCGAGAAGATCACAAGAGGTTGTCTAAATCGTCTACTCTGTTTATAACTAATCGCAATCCTAACGATAGTCGTAATGCGAATAAGTCGTATGTCTCAGTGCAGGTGTCGTAGATCTTACGTTGAACTAGGCGACGTCAAACCGAATACATTGTACCTTACGTAACGATAGCAAAGATAGCCCCAATGACAGTTTGCAGTTAGATTAGCAGATTAACCTACAAATACACCATCAAATACGTACATATGTATGTGTTTTGGTTGTGTTGTTAGCTAGGTAGACATACTATATACATACATAATTGCAAAATCAATTGATCAAGTCACATCGTTTAGTCGAATCCGCAATGCAAATGTAACTGCAATTGCGGTAAAATGTTCCTTCCAATGAGAAACAGTAACCAAATAGAAACAGTAAGCAAACAATTGCTATTACCATTGCCAATATCAAGTCGATAGTTACATACTCACGTATACTACCTACCTATAGAAAGCAATATATATATATTATACATTTGTCCTATCGCTGATGCATAGCAAATAACTGAATAGCGTGTTAGTTTGTCATATCTTCTTCCACTGGCTGTGCGTGTGGCCGAGTGTGTATGTTGTGTGTGTGTGTGTGTGTGTCAGTGTATGCGTGTGCGTGTGGGTGTTACAGTTTTATTTATTTATATGTGTATTAATGAGTTTATGTGCTACAGCAACTGCCAAAGCGCTCACGGTGAGCGAACTCCTTGTAGCTAAACTAGCCCAATCCCAAGCCCCATTACCCATTTAGTCCTAGTATGCCATTTAGAGTAGAACAATAAGTTAATTAGCAATTCTCGATGAACCCCTCTTAGCCCCAGTTTGAATTGTAGTTAAGGCCACCTCAGCCAGTGTACATACCTACATACGTACATACATACATACATACGCTTGTATATAGACCTATATATCCATACATTTTAGAACACACTCATACACATACAGACACATATTTGATACGACATTTTAAAAAAAATCAAACTAATCAAAATGGAATTAAGTCATTCAATAGAGCTAGCATGTAGTAAAGACTCAACAGCAAAAACTTTATATACAATTGATTAGCACTCCTTGTGTTCTTAAACCAAATCTGGAGATATTGAGGTCGTATTAAATAGTTGAGTAAACACAATGTCACACAATATAATGATGGAATTGATTGTTTAGGTTTTGCTCAAGTATTAACACTATCTGCCGTACATATATAGGATATTTTGTAGTGCGTATCGATCTTAGGTTAAATTGTAAATGCGCCCACAGTATTCATAACACCAAAGTGAATTTTAAATGAACGTCCCAATGCCATGTGCGGAAGTGTTCTTTATACATGTATGTTGATAATATCTTTACCTATACGAAATTATACCATATAATAATCTAGAACGTATTCATATGTGAAAATTGTATATGGTTTACAAATAGCAAATGCCACGCCCCACTACCACTAATGATCATACTAGTCAAGTGTAAAAGCAAATCTAGTCTTAAGTATTCAATAATTTAACGAAATGATACCAAAAATCTAGTCGAATCAAATGTCCAGACAATTTACTTAGCTTAGGTTGACAAGTTTTTAATGCTAGGGTAGCCCAATTATATACAGGGTTAGCAGGTTCAGAAGAGAAAGAAAGATAAACGAAACATTGTAAACCTTATGCTCACCAATTGTTGTGCTTGTTGTTGTCAACGTGAACAGTCTTACTTTAAATTTAAATTTTAGATACGCTATTGAATTGAAGCAGCGCGCATCGCAGCGAAGCTTATTAAAACTAATGAAATCAGATCGAGGATTATCTCTTCGATACACTGAGAACGTTTGTACCTAAGTACTATAGCAATCATTCGTAATTGATATCGCAAATAGCAATTAATAGGAAACGAAGAAAAAAAACAAAACGAAAAAGCGTAATGAAAAACAAAAGAAAACTCTGAAATAATTTTCGCTGCTAAGTAATATTATCAAAAAAAAAAAATGAAAACGATGAAGAAATCAAAAATATAACTTGAAACGATATGAAGATTCGAAAACCAAATCCAAAGTGTTTGTTTGCTGTGTTGTTCAGTTTTCAGTTCTCATCTGATACAATCTTTCTGCTGCTTTCCACGCCTCCTCTCACGCAACACAAACACAAAACAGAAAACAATTCACGCATTCTTTGCCCGATCAATTAATTATTATTTTCATTATGTTTATAGTTCTTACTTTGATCTTTTATAAGCGCAGCATTATTCAATCAGATTCAATTTCAGTTTCATTTATAATTTTGATTTTGAGTTATATTTTTCTGTAACTATTCACTTCATATACATTCATATATGTATGTACTTAATGTATATTATTTTTAAAGTATTCTTTTGTTAAAGTAAATTTAGCAACGCGTTGTTCTTGTTTTGTTGTTGTCGTTGATCGCGCATCGAGCTATATAAATCGCACTCGCTATAAAAAATGGGCGTGTCAAGTCAAATCAATGCCAGAAAACAGAAAGCAATACAAATTTTATGATGTGTGAGCATAAGGTAAGGCACATAGATCCCACCACATAAACGAATCAAATCAAAAGTAAACGATATATGCATGCTCAATTCAGAAAAACCGAACCAACTATTATTAATTAATATATATGTATTTGTTATAAATCCAATCACAGTAATATGTATACATACCTATACATACATATACAATTTGATATTTTCAAATGTTTGTTGTACACTGAATGCTGTAAACAGTTTTCTTCTAGATAATGTTCCCCCTACGCAAAGTCTGAAACAAAGAAAAAGAGGGGAATAACCGCAAAACTGCCGCTCTTTTCTTTATACATAACATATATTATTTTAATCAGTGTATTCCCGACCTTTTAAAATGCCAATTTTGCGACACCACATTTGTTATGATTTTCGATTACTATGAAAATGCAGGTCGAAGGAATTGAGAAAGCGAACATAACTTATGAATTTTTGTTATCGATAGCAAATGGTTCGATCGACCTGCATAATCCACCTAGCCAAGCCTCACGTTCAATTTGTTGCTCAATTTTTGTCGGCTCTCGCTGTTGCAACATTGTTTCGTATTATACTTTTATGAATTGTAATTTTGCTTTTGCGTAGCTTTAAACTATTTATAATTCGTATTTACTGTACATACAAATTTCAATATCATTAACAATTAAGCTTTTCAATTTGAATGCGCAACTGTGCAACTAATTCATTAATTTATTTGTTCTCATCTCTCTGAAATTCTTACAGGGTTGATCGAAAGTAATGAAATCGACGACTACATGGATCTGTTAAAGTGTCTAAAAGATAGAGATGACATTGAAGGTCTTCCACCTGGCGGCGGTTTGCAGTCCATGTATGAAAGAAACCAAATTTTGAATTCACTTCGAGAGACTAATTATTTTTGTTTTTCCATTTCAACAGATTTCATATTATCGAGCGCATATTCGTTGAGGCGTATCCTAATCGACCATGTGAAGTACGAAATATTTTTTATAATATGTGAAACTTGAAATTTTTCTCTCTATTTCAATTTGCTTCGCTTCTCATCACAATGCTTGGATATGCATATATTTTTATTTAGCTTATTTTTTACTAGTCTTATGATTTCTTTTACGCACATACTTTGTTTATATAATATTCAGCTTATATCAATTTATTTCGATAGCACCATCGTAATCATTTTAAACTATTTATCTGTCCTATCCTTGATGTCTTCGAGGCATCGATTTATTGTTTGCTTAACAAACCCGAACGGTCTTTACGTATTCTCTTTCTTTTATTTCTAGCTGTATGCATATGATGATCTATGAATTTTTTAATGCTAACTATTGTTCATTTCTAAATCAACCAACAACAACCAAACAACAACCAACAAACCAACCCAACAACCAACAAGAGAACAAACGAAACCTTAAAACAAAACATTGTATTCACATGCTTTGAATGTATGTTAAGAGGATCATTTTGTTGTTTGCATCGTCTCTTCGTTATTAAATTTCATGAACTAACCTAGAAGAAAGTCAGCATGTCCCGAAACACGAAAAAGAACAAAAATGCATATCCGAATTGTTTGTTTATTCTTTATCACTCTGCATGCTCATCCAGATCGTAAAATAATTCTAAATCATAATAATAAAGAAATTAATTGTAACTTATACAGTCGATCAACATCATCTCTCTGCGCATCTCTTTCCCTAAGTCTCTCTCGCTTGCTCTATATTTCTGTGCGCCATATGCCTTTCTGCATCACATGTATGCCTGCGTCCTAGTTGTCCCTATTTAATCTAAGGCACCTACCAAACGTGGTAGAGCAATCGCCGATTGTTATTAATCTCTTCATTTTGTTGTTATTCTTACAGAGTCCAACGCATTAAATTGCAAACATAAACATGAAAACAAAAAAAGAAACAGATACAGTCACAGTCACAGTCAAACGAATGCAACAATAAGAACAGTACGTTAAAACAGAAACAAAAACAACAACAATAACAACATCAAAAGCAAACTGCAACAAGACGAAAAACACTTACCAAACCGTTTTCTATTTTGATAAAACCTACTCCTAATAATATAAATAAGCATTATTATAATACATATGGTACATATATGCATAGTCTAAACGTGAAGCCGGTCCTACACACACAACTACAAAACCTTGTATTACGTAGATCATACATACTTATAGAAGGGAGCGAACCTTAACAGAGACCTCAGCGAACGAAGCGAACAGAACAGGGTTTGGCTCAAAGCCAGCACGCACACACATACATACACACAGAAGAATATATACACAAACGAACACAAAGAAACTTCCCAACTTACTACATTACCTTCTTGAAACGCACTCCAATTCATACCGGATTGGATCTATATGCGTTTGTCTGTCTGTTCCACTGTATGTCTGTCAGAGCTGTCTGTCCTTTGATCATCTAGAACTGTTGCCCGCCTCCGTATACGTTACTGTCTCCTGTCAAAGAGAATGTCGCTCGGATAATGTTTGTACAAGATGATTTTTATTTGATTTCAAACTGAATATGATATATATTTGTACATAACTGTATATATCTGCATACATATTGAACGCGATCGTTGTATGCCGGTAAAATGTTTGTTACTACAAAGTCACTTTTTGTTCATTATTTTTATAAATGTATATGAGAAATGCCGATCTTAACAAAAACATGAAAAAAACCAGAAAACTTAAAGAAAAAATTGAAAAAGAAATTTGCAAATATCAAAAGAAAACTGTAATGGAAAAGAAAACAACTATTAATTTGTAAGATGTGTGCGAGATGAGCATGAAATATTAAGGAACCTAAACTGCAAGAAAGCAAAACAAAACAAAACAAAAAAAAAAACAAAAGAAAAACGAAAATAACGCCCGAGTTTGTAGTAAATGTTGATATAAAGAAAGAAAAACAAAAAAAAAACAAAGTTAATTATTTAAAAATGCTCCTCGTCCTCTCAAGTGGTTGGTTCATTCGCTGTTTAGCTGCACGGTGTACCAGTCGTATCACCTCCAGACACGGCATGTATTGTCCTTGGAGGCTGTCAATATGGCATCGCCGGTGTAGCTGTAGGCACAGCTGAAGACCTCCGACTCGTGGCCGCTGAGCACTTGGGAGCACTGACCCGTCTCCGTTAGCCAGAGCCGTGCCGAGTTGTCTGCCGAGGCTGTGAGCAGCATGCAGCCACTGGGACTGAAGCAAACCTTGTTCACCTCGTCCATGTGGCCGGCCATCAACGATAGCATCTCCAGTGGTTCCAGGTTCCAGACGCGAGCAGTGCAATCACTGCTACAGGTGGCCAGCCGCTTGCCGGCTGCATCGAAACTGACGTCCAACACCTCGTCACTGTGCGTGGACACCAAGTGCAACTGTTGATCCAGTCGGCGCACATCCCAGATGCGTGCAGTACGGTCCAGGCTGCCGGTGGCAATCAATGTGCTGCTGAAATTCCACACACAGTTCGATAACTCCGCCGTGTGGCCACGCAATTGATGGCAACAGCTTTGAGGGAGAAGGAGAAAAACCAGGCGTCAAGGCCGGAGTACCAATTGAGTAACTCTAGGTGCACTAACCTCTTGGTGCGCACATCCCAGATGCCTGCTGTGTGATCAAAGGAACCCGTCAGTATCAGTTGCCCGTCACGCGAATATCGCGCTGCTATCACCTCCGCTCCATGCTGCTCCAGTATCTGCAGTTCGTGTGCCGTCTCTGCGTCGAAGATACGCGCCTTACCGTCAATGGATGCGGTCACCACAGACTCGTCGTGCAGCGGATGAAACTCGGCAGCCACCACCTCGGCCGTGTGGCCATACAATGTGCACAGACATTGACCGCTACTGGGGGACCAGATTTTCGAGGTGCCATCGAAGGAGCCGGTGATGATCTTGTCGCTGCGTGCATAAGACATGTAGGAGTTAGCTGTATCAAAGTGGAATCAGACTTACCAGCGCGGTGCATTGAATGCCACCGAGAAGACCACATTGTCGTGACCCGTGAGAATGTGCTGTACCTGTGCATCGCTTGTGCCAATCACATGGCATGTGCGATCGTAGCTCCCCGTCAGGCAGCGCTCGCCGCTGCGATCGAAGCAGACATTGGTCAGCGGCAGAATGTGTGAGTTGTAGCTCTTGTGCAGGTAGAACTTCTTTTTGATGGGTTCCCGCAGTTTGCTCTGCAGCTTGCCGATGGCCTGTTTGAGGGCACTGAATGTGTCCTGCGAACTGGAAGCATTGCAGTTACTGGGTAGGTCAACTCTGCTTGATTTTTCCGATATGCTTGCCTCCTGAGTGCGTTCCGATTCCATAGCCTGCAATTCTTGCAGTAAAATGCTGTCGGCTAACTCTTCCACGTTTGTTCTGCGCTCAGCGTAAAATGGTTTCTTTAGTTGAGATGAGATGTTTCCATAAACCTTCACTTACTTGATATTGAGATCCAGCAGATCGAAGTGTCGCAACCTTTCGCTGCCATTGGCCGCGCGGTAATTCAGTGCCAAACCTAATGAATACAGTTATTTGCTATAAAAATCGTTGAATTTCAGCTACAACTCGCATTCACCTGGCGGATAGTAGCGCAGAAATATCTTATTGGCACTCATTTCGTATTTACACTGTCGGAATGCAGATCCTTGAACCCCCGCGTCGATGTTGTTCTCGCTGACCTGCTTTAATTTGTTGCGCGTTGCCTTGTCAGCTGCGCCTCACTGTGCCTGCGACTGTCTGTGGCATCATTCGCGTTTAGTTTGGTCGATTTACAGCGCTCGGCCTGGGTCTGGGTCGTCAGGTAACGTCATGGGGCATGGCAAAACCCAAACAAACAAACTTTTCGGAATTCCATTCAGTAGAGGATACTACCGGGATACTAAGTCATTACTATATTTAATGGAACTTCACTGTACAATTTACATGTGTTTTAGTTATTTTTTACTTTTCAAAATTTCAATTTGTTGAATAAATATACAAAAATATATAGTGTTTACTGTACCCCAAATCTTCTTATATGCACATTATTGTGTAATTTTAGTATATACATTTAAAATTACTTGTACAGGCTCGTAGTAATTAAATATTTTCCATGTAATTTGTTATAAAGTAGTTTGATACTTTTGCACGCACCGCGCTTACTTGGGTTAAATAACGTTACAGTATTTTGTGCCGCCATCTTTGAAGACGCCATTGCTTAGAAGCTTTTTGCCGGCACAGCTGCCCCCTACAGCTTGTATCTTCTTAGTTGTTGTGAAACGAACGCTAGATGGTGCCTACAGAGTGGTTGATGTCTTCGCTAAGTATCCATAATATTTATTTATACCTAAATATTCATAGCAAAGGCCCAAGTAAAGCATGTTCTGTTTAGCTTGAGTATATATTTTATTCTTTTGATGTACCCATTCTTATCACACAACAGATTAATGCAGCAAATCCGTCCTGGCGTTAATCCTGTTTCCTCACCAGTCATGTGAGTGAGATAGCATCATTTCGCGCTCGTTAATTTGTATCTATGAAACCTAATTAGCTTGTTTAATTCAATTGGTCGCAGAGGCCAATTGCTGCCAACACCTGTTCCGCATTGTCGTGGGGATTTAACATGCCTGTGAACATACAAAGTCGCATGTGGCAGGTACTGTGTGCCATCCACTGAAGCAATTAGATTGTCTCTCGGCTCACTCTCTATCTCTCTCTCTCAGTGTTTTCCACCTTTTCTCGTTTCGACATTTTCACTAATTTAATTTGTTCGGTAATCACTGAGACGTGGGTGGGCCAGGGCCAGGGCGCGAGGCAGCACGACGAATAGGGGCGACAGAGGGGAATGTAATGTCCATTAGGCTAATACAAGACGAACAGAGACAAGCGTTACAGCTGTGTTTGTGCGCGCGGGCAGAACGCCAAATGACCATAGCACATAATGATAAGAAATTATTAGATATTATCACAGCCAATTTTATGCCACAGAACAAAGCCGAAAGCGACAGCGCGGCACAGGAATGAACAGAAGGAAAAGTGTGTGAAAAAAAAGTAGGAAGATAATTTAGTATGCGGAAAATATTGTGGGGAAAAATTATTGCTTATTTATAGAAAGACGTTCTCCATTGATTGATTGAGCAATGCGCCAGCAGAACTGGACGACAGTTGTTAACATAGATCTAGCTTTAAGTTTTTCAGTAGACTTACTACACACTCATACATGCATGCATGTTAGTATGTGCGTTCCGGATATTGGAGAGGATGTGCTCGGCTAGCATGCAGAATTAGACGATGACGATGAGAATAAGAAATACGTATGGAAATGAAATCAATTTAAAATCGCATAAAACGCTTTCGTAAACAAAGCAAAGGCAAATCTCTCTACAAAGAGAGAGGGATAGAGTGTGAGAGTGATGGAGTCAGCTTCAAGCGGATTTAAATTTATGCTCAATAAATTTTTGTTGATTTCCGCCAGGGGCTGGCAGGCGGCGGGAGACAGAGAGACCGAGAGACAACTGACAGTACTTCAGATTCGATGTGAGTCCTAAAAATGCGGCGCTGCATAAATTAAAGCCTCATCCACACCCACCACGCATCTCCTTCACACCCACACACACATACATACACTCAGATAGGCACGCGCTCTGTAAAAGATATTCGGTTGAATGTTACCTTCATTCACAAAAAATTATTATTGCCGCTTTTTATGGATGTTGCGTATACCTAGAGTTAAGGCTGAAGTGGGTAGCATAGTTGTGTTTTCACTCAAGTAATGGGTGAGTTGTTTAGTTTGTTGTTTTTCGAGAATGTAAAATTTTTAAAAAATATTTAAAATTTAGACTTGATTGCAATTAAGTTAAAAATAAATTCAAAAGCGTATTTTCCAGTCAATCAAATACAGTTTGATTCCCTTGCTCGGCGCACCTGGCTCCCTTCTGGTTAAGCAAATTATGTTTAAATGGCGAAAATTCTCGCAGAGCTGAGTTGCCTGCCAGTGATACATCAACAGTTTTTACGCTCCCACCTTCGCCACCCCTCCCCATTTTTTTTGGCAGAACTTTATGAAATTCGATTTCATTTTTTTCTTTTTTGTATCCTGTAAGTTGCCTTGCTAGCTGGGGTATTTTATTGCTCTAGCTAGTAAATTTCACAAGGCTACGTCTCCTCCACCCCGCTGACTCTGAGTACCTGCTGCGTCTGCTCGAGTCTGCTGCTTCCTGCAGCCGCCTGTTGCTGTTGCCGTTGCATGCCCCGGGTGTATTTATGGCAGTTTTCCCCTCATAATTGGGGCCACATACGCATGATGTCGTCGTAATCAGATTTACAACCGTTTGGCGTTAGCTTGACTGACATATTGGACGGGCAACCCCGAGGGGTTGCAGCTCCACCTCCAAAAAAATGCAGTAAATACCACTGCATTTTGTCTTCTTCGGGGTAAAAGACAAAAAATCATATTATAAATATCAAGAATTTTAATATCTCTTTTGCAAATTTATGAAATCAAATAAAATGCATTCAAAAGATGAATATGAAAACGAATATTAAAATGTCCGTTTGACGAGCTCAGCAAATAAATCGTCAGCAGCGACTGTTCCTTAATTAATATGCACATTTTCTGTTTTGGTGAACGTGGATGAATGATTTTGCAATCATTTCAAAAAGCAATTAAATGTCAAAAAGAATGTTGTTTATGAGACCAATGGGATAATCGAAAATGTGTACATACCTGCTCATCTCTCTGGCACATATGCGAACACACTGGTTCGCATCTGATAGAAATATGATCCGCAATTGTGGCATTCTGTCTGCCGACAGAGCGGGCTCATCATTCATGAAGTATCTTTGGGCTTAGTCATTTAAAAGTTTATGACTTTGATGAATTAAATCGAGCTTGACGAACGAGAGCGGAAAGCGGAACCCGAAGACATATGCATACCGCAATTCCACGCCCTCGCCCACCCGCACTAGCTGCGGATGTGGGTAAAGTTTTGAGCTGAAGCTGCAAAGCCTTAAAACCGTTTATGGTCAATTGAAATGCAGACGCATCGAAATGTTATAAAATTTAATAATATCAGATCCAAGACGCCGACCCAACTTCCGAGGGTGGCTGCGAATGTGTTCGTGTTCGGGGCGTATGAGTTCATTTTGAGGTTTGTTTTTACGAACTTTATTAGGCGGCAAACGAAGGTAGCTGAGCCATGCTGAGCTGGAGCCACATTCGGTGCGGTTTGGCGGCCGCATCAAGTATACGCACCATAAATCAGAGCAACGACCCAGGCCCGCCCAATGACGTATTGAATGCATTAAACTCAACCTTAAATTGCCAAGCGGCCGTTGTTCATAGCTTTAAGTGGTGCTTAAAATGAATTATGCCCACCCGTTGTTATTATAAACCCCGATTCGGATTCATTTATGTTTGTCTGTTGGCGATTGGAATCGACATTACGGCACAGATTGCGGACCAAGACATCGAACTCGCCGAGTCGAGCAGGAATGAAAGCATGTTAATTTGCGAGGATTACATTGAGCATATACATCCTTCCCCTCGCTCTCTCTTTGTTTCACTCTTTATTATCTGCGATTTCTCTTTGAAAAGTGAACTGAGTGAAAATGCATTTCACTGCTTTGTGTTCGCATTCAACAAGTTAAATCCCGAAAAAGTTGCAATTAAATTTTTATTTGTACGCGATTTATTTCCCTCTTGTCTCTTTTTCCATTTTCAGCGCGAAGCAATTACATATTTCATACCATGGTAATGGTAACCAATTGATCAAAAACCACAACAACAACTGAATATTGGGTAAGCCGATGATAATATTTATGCGTTTTCCGAAAATTTCGAAAATTCTAATTAATTAAATCCCACAAATTATGCAGAAAACACTCATAAATATGCATTTATCACTTGCGTATGCGGTGGTACAGTAAGTGCTGCCTTAGTGAGACGATTCGTTTATAATGATTGTTTTGAATATGCAAATAGATGCGAATTTTCAATGTAGCTTTTAATAAAATTCATTAAAATACTGAAAACAAATGCGATTTGATATTAGTAGCCTGTGCTCACTGTACATAACAACAAATGCACATTGGAGAAATTCACTTAATAACCATCATCTAACTGCACAGAAAGGCAAATTGTGCGTGAAATTTATGCAAACAAATGGCGGGCATAATGAATGAACTCATCTGTGCCCTTCTCTCTCTGTGTGTGTGTGCGTGGGTGTGTATGTATGTTGTCTGGCTGTGTGTGTATCAATATGTATAGAGAAAGTCGGTAGAGTCTTTACAAATTTCCTTTGCTGTTTATCGTACTGTATTTAAAAAGGAAATATTAAAGCTGAATCGAGCTGAAATTAATATGATAGTAGACTAAACGTATAGGAATCAAATGATATAATTTTCAACTCATGATATAAAACTGATTCATTGTGGCGATGTTGTATTGAAACGAGTCAACTTAAAAGGATCTATTTTTTGCAGTTGAATAAACAATTTACCAACGGAATTTATTGTGGCTTAACACCTTGTTAGGGGCATACGAAAACGTATAAACTGATGCTTCAAATTGTTTCTACAATGTTCCACTAATTGTGTGTACTGTGTGTAATTGAAGTGTATGCGTGTGTTTGTTTTGCGTGTGCGTGTCTATGTGTGCGCTTGTGTTTGTATTGACGCGTAGTTGCGGCTATGTCTGCGTGTTTGAAGCTCGCTCGTTCGCTTTGCCGCAAATTAAACGAAATCAGCAAATTAAGTAGCATAAATTTTACGATCCATGGCCACAATTCAGTCAAGCCACGCCCACCGTGTTCTTTTTTCTTTTTTTTGCGCAACTAAACATGTTGCCAGCAAAGCCAAATGATTTATATTGTTTCCCCACACAACTCTTGCCGCATGCAAGGCGCAACAAAGTCAATGGGCAATGGCAACAAAAGGGGTCCAATTACGACTATGCTGAGGTACGCAAAAGGTTTCCCGGCCCGGCCAAGTGGCTACCGGGGTGAGGCACGGAAAGCAGCCCTTAGAAGGAGGCTGCGAATTCGTATAAAAACGATTTTGTAGCATAAATTAGCACAGTCGAAATATGATTTTAATTAACACTAATTGCCAGCGTATTTCTCTTTCGCACCTGCGACGTTGCCGCGCCAAACTGCTCACCGGAATTGTCCAGTTAACTGCATATTACGTATACGCCAAGGGGCAAATGGTTCTGCCGTTGTTGCTGTTACTTCTGCTGATGTTTTCTTATTGCCAACACGAGTTTGGCACACTTGTGTTTATGACCAAAGTTTCGGACCGGTCGCAAAAGTTGTGCCCTCCGAGCGGAACACAAAATGCTGAAGAAGTTGAGATTTCTGACTCGTGATTCAATGAAATCTTGACAACCAAGTTGGCGAACAACGTTTTTTTCTCTCTGTCTCTCCCTCTTCCTCTCTGTATTTGCTTATTTATATAGCTAGTTTTTTGCGCTGCAATTCACTGAAAGTCAATTAAAATTTATTACACATACGCGCCGTTGTACTGCACTAGGGCTGCGACCCAGAGTGTTTCGGTGTCCGGTCATGGTTCATTTTCAATTTGTTTAATGGGTCACTTGGGCGTGCGAGTGAGAAGTTTTCACGAGCTGCTGAGCAAGCCATAAAAGTAAATGCACTGCTTGTGGCTTGTGGCCAGGCCACTGCACGCGACCGCCTACCTGCACCGTTATGCACGTCTTGGCCGTCAATCTCCCTTTCCCTCGCACCCCAATCAGCATGGCAAATGTATTCATAACCGAGAAACTCCGAGCTTGTTGGCTTTCGTGCGAAATGATATTTGAGTGAGATAATCTCTATAATTTAATGATATCACATGCTCATAAGGATAGAATGAGCACGCACAAGCGGAGGGATGCAGATAAGGTGGGAAAGATAAGAGAGAGAAAGAGAAGGGTTGAAAGTTTACGCTTAACGTTATTTCGTGCATTCGTTGAGTTTACTTTCCATTCGGCCTGAGGTGGGGCACTGTGTGTGTTGATAAGCGCTGCTAAAAGTGACTGTGTGAGTGATAGAAAGTGAAAGTGTGTGTTTAGTATTACCTTTGGGCCACGTCAACTTCGGTACCCACCCAAGAAGCAGGATATCATGTAAGTATACATAAAATATCTATAACTGCACCATATATGTAAGGAACTGAACATCAACTAATCTCGTTTTAGATAAATTTACTATTAATATGACTTATAAAATTGGGATTATCAATGGGTAACAAAAAGAACCCAGTGTTACGCTTTAAATTTACTAAGATTCTATTAAATCCTTCGATATATTTATTATATAGTATTAATGAAATTGATATTCCGTATTTTATAATTCGGAATATTTTAATTGCTTTGAGCCATAAATTGACTTTCGAATATTTCTTATTCCAGTTCTATATCTCCTTTTATTTCAAAGCATATCGAAGTCGGGCGCTCTTTCTTCAGAAGTCCGTTGGCATGTAACTTAATTTGAACCTTATAAAATCCACTCAGATCACTTTCATGTGAAATTATAATAAAATGTAAGGGATATGTTTCATATACGAACGTAGTCTACAAATAGAAATTTATCAGAAACGTTTTGTTAAAAGTCCTGACCACCTTACGCCAGGTACATTGATGCATTTGTCCTTGATCTGCTCGGCATTAATAATGTGTTTTATCCAAGGTTCGTACCAAAAGTCATTTTTCACATACATGACTTGACAGAAGCTCGGTGTGCTTATTGAATATTGAGTGGACACCCATGAACCTCGATCATAACGCAATCCAACCATAGATGCCTTCAAGTGTCTAAATATGAGTATATATTGTGAGTAGATCGAAAATAATCGATAATTACCTCAATTGTATCGGTGGGCTGAACAGCCCATACTGTTGTAATATTCCCAGAGACTATTATATCCCCATTTTCATCAAACTGACTGTGAAAGTTGGCGAAATCAAACAATCCATTAATATCGAGCACGTTTTTTGGTTGATTTTCACAAGCATTGAAAATGTCTGAATCCTTGAGCGACACTTTGTAGTTGTAGCTATAAGTGTGGCAAAAGCACGAGATCAGTATCGTGCATACGAAATAAAACTGCATCGTAAATTATTTTGAATTTAATTTTTCCAATGGAAGTTCAAGCAGCTTATATAGTCACCAGGAGCGGATCTTTGGTTCGCTGAGTTCAATAATTACACCCATTAGGAGATCTGATCATGTAAATATTTGTTTGAAAGCACCTATTTATATCATCGCAAATTGTATTTTCATTAGGTGTTGCTCTTTAATTAATATTGTTAGTTGTACATGTGTATAACATGATTTTTGTATGCAGTGTGTAGATTCAATCTGTACATATGACGCACAGATCTCAGTCAAAGGAGTCTGCCCTCGCAACCAACCGAAAGGCGCTGATAATTAAAACCCCGACATTGGAAATAAAGTATAGAACAGTTCTGACGAGAACTTTTCCATGGAAAATCTGTGGAAAAGTGAAGAGTAAGATTGAAGAGTTCGATTGCAACGCTGACAATCAAAGACCAGATGTTCTTTTCATATGTGAATTCAAATTTGTTTCTTTTATTTAAATGTTTTATAAATTGGGCTTCATTAACGTACTACGAATGAACTAAGAAGAAATTATTCTTTATTGCTTTATAATTTTGTTTACATTAAATAATAATTGTTTTTTTACAAATAATAAATTTAATATAATGCAAAATATATTAAAATTTTTGTATGCTTTGAATTTAGCTTTGATACATTTCTTCGACCATTTCTAAATCGCCTTTTATCTCAAAGCATATCGAAGTCGGGCGCGCTATACTCAATAGATCGAAGGCTTCCAGTTTGAATTGAATCTTATAATATCCGTCCAGATCACTTTCTTGAGGGCGTATTGTAATGTTTAAAGGATATGTCTCATGTACGAACGTAGTCTACAAGTCGACGAATAGAATTAATAAGATTAGATTTGGTAGAGTTCATTACCTTACCCCAGGTACATTAAGGCATTTATCTTTGATCAGATCGGCATTAATCACGTGTTTTATCCAAGCTTTGTACCAAAAATCATTTTTCAGATACATGACTGGACAGAAACTCGGTGTACTAATCGAATATTGAGTGGGCACCCATGAACCGCGATCAAAGCGCATTAGAAACAAACTTCCCTAAAAGGTATAAATTTGATTATTTTCTAAAAAGAGAAAAAATAATCGATAATTACCTTAATGCGATCGGTGAGCTTAATATCCCATACGGTAGTAAAATTTCCAGAGAAGATTAGTTCTCCATTTTCATCGAACTCACTGTGAATGTTGGTTAGATCAAACAATCCATTAACATCGAGCACGTTTTTAGGTTGGTTTTCGCAAGCACTGAAAACATCAGAATTCTGGAACCAAAATCTGTAGGTGAAGCTATAAGTGTGGCTGATGCACAAGATCAGAATCGTGCAAACGAAATAATATTCCATTGCAATTTGAAATTGAATTTTTGCGCTGGTTGTTTAAGCAGCTTATATAGCGGCCAGGGGCGAATCAGTAGATCGGATAAGTTCATTAATTATACCCATTGAGAGCTCATGTACGGTAGAGCTGATAGTGAAATGTAAACAAGAACATATTATTTGTTTCAGAAAATATATATATATATAACTGCACTTAAATGATCATTTCAATCTATTCATCTATTCATTTCATTTCTGCTCGGGAAATTCATGTATTCGCTTAGGCTCTGTTTGAGCTTGTCTCTATGGTATAAACAGGAACTTTTGTATTTCTCGAATCGCGAAATTCATGTTAATAGAACCGTCATACTTATTGGAGAAGGCTTATAGCAAGTAAATATTGTTTTGTTTTATTTCTCTGCTGTGATTTTATATGTTTTTCATATAGGGTTTTATGCAGTATTTTCTTTACTGTAGCTAGATTTTCTTAAATAATTCAATTTTAAATACAGATCCATCATTCCAATTTCGCTTAAAGCTCCGTGTGGTTTGCAATTCGTAAGCTCGTCCCTTTTTTTGTAACTTTGTATCATGTATGTAGCATACTATATTGATAGTACGAGTGTACGGTATTGCTGTATATTTATTGCGCATCATCAGGTAAAGGGGAAATAAGCTGGCACCACCTAGCGTGGATAATGCGCAACTCGCGTGTGCTGGCACTTTAATTGAAATTCGTGGGACCCAGGTGAGACCAGGTATTCCATCGCAATCGACGAGCGAAGTGTGTGCGGGTGTGTGTGTGTGCGGGTGTGTGTGTGTGCGGGTGTGCGTGTGTGTTTGCGTGGCATGGCTGCCTGTTGCCGCAACGGTTGTTCCGCCTGCGCAACGTGTTGAATTACATAATTTAAAGTTTTCGCAAGTGCATAATCCCTGGCCGAGATTGCAGGCGCTTCAACAAGTGCCGTAAATGGCGCTCGATGCCACGCCCAGCCCAGGTGGGCTGTAGAGCGGGTTGGTAGGAACTGGCACCTTATACTCCTTTATTAGATCAGCCAGAGCTGGAGGGTGCAACGTCTGCGGTGCCGGAGCAAAGTTTGCCACGGCGCAAGTTGCATGTGCCACATGCCAAACGCAAAAGTTGGAAATTAAATTCCTTGGACAAACACACACATACACGCGTACACACACACACAAGCATGCAGGCACACGCTGCAGCTGACTAAGTAGTTGTTGTTGCCATTGTTGTTGGCAGTGCAGCCTCATTGATAGGCGGCGGTAGCGGCGAGTGTGAGGGGCGTGGCACTGCACATGCTCGTAATATGCAAATGTAATCAGTGCCTACAGTTTTCCACGTGTGTGTGTGTGCTGCGTGTGAGTGTGTGCGTGCTTTGGAGTTTTATGTCCACATGCATTTGTTTATGTGCGTTTTATGCTCCTCCTCCTCCCACCTCGCCAAACTTTGTATGCAGCCCGCAGGCAGACGCCGTAGCTGCCTCCTTGCCTGCTGCTCACACGGATTGACGTATGTGCTCGGGATACGGGTGACCGCAGCCGCACATAAAAAAAGGGAAGGCAAATCGAGGCGTACGTGGCCAATGGACAGGCCAATTTGAGTTCACTCTCCGACGATAGCTTGGCCAACAGCCACTGCAACAACAACAACAGCAACCGGGCAAAGTCTCGGAAAAATGAGGCTGAACTGTAAACATGCAAATTGCTTTATAAAAAGGCATCCTTGTTGCAGCGCCAGCCACGCCCCGTTTGCCCGTCACACTGCGCCCACAAAGTTGCATGCGCAGCAAAAGTTTCACGCTGCTTTCGCTTTGTTGTTGTTCGCTTTTCTTGCGCTTTTTGCCTGATTATGTTCTGCATTTTATTGGATTCCCACTAAGCTCGCCGGGGGTCAAAATGGTTTAGTAAACTAGATTTGGCATGGAAATATAATTTATAGCTGAGTAGTAAAATTTAGTGAGATTCAAGCTAAAACTCAGTGATACCAGATAGAGAGATAGAGAGAGAGAGAGAAAACCTCTGGCAAATATCTAAATATAAAGCACTGGGCATAGAAAATAAAAAAAATACGTACACATCTTTGTGCTGCAAATTGGTTAGCCAACAGACAAACACACACACATACACACACGTTGACATGATTTCGATTATACTGTGCAGAACTGTCAGCGGTCACTGTTGCGTTATCGCTGCTGGATACGTTGACTGACAAGCTGGCAAACTGACTGAGCTGATGCAACGATAGTTTGTGGTTTCATTTATTGCATTCGCATTTGTTCAATTTGCAAAGTTTGACCTACTCCCCTCTCCCGCGCCTCTATCTTCCTCTGCCTTTGCGCCCTAGTCAAAGCCAGTGATCCCGGCAAATGCCACACAATTTTGAAGGTTGCCTTCATGTTCTTGTTATGGCAAATGAGATTTTTCATTTGCATCCAATCGAATCAAACCATACTTGGTTACGCTTAACAAAATTGCAAATGAGTTCGGCATGCGTTGCGTATTCGCCGCGTGTGCGTTTGTGATTATGACGAGCGTAAATCAGTTAAAAGTTGCTACAGTCCGCTTCTGCTCCCTCTTATCCCCAACTGCGCCACCTTGCACGTGCTGCTGCTGACATTTTCATTAAGTCTGCAAAATTCTTTTATTTTTTTCAACCGCCAAGCCTGTTGCCAAAAACGTTGCAAAAACGAAATCTGCCTTACCCATTGGGCGCTTCTCCAGCCTGTTCGCCCCTGCCTTGCTTCATGCTATGACATCAGCTGTTTGGCTATGCCCCGTCTAAGCATTTTGCAGTCTGTTGCAGCTCGCTTTCCGCTGCCAATTTTAATCAATTCAAACTGAGCTTGCCACAACTCGAAACAGAACATGTGGCTTCACGGCTGTTACTCTTTGTTTACCACTGCCAGTCAACCCGCTGTCATTTTCCATTTGCCATTTCCAAGCTGGCAATCATTAAAGGTTGCCCCACAGTCACAATACAGCGCAATCTGGCCTGCCTCCCTGCTCATCCCTTGCATTTTCCATTCGCAGTTCCTGTCGCTGCAGCATGCGGGATTAGGCACATGTCATGGTCCCCGTGAAGCGGCACCAAAGCAGCCTTCCAGCTCCGACAGTGATCAGCGGCTGCAGTCGATACAGTAGAATAATATTAAAGCTGTGCCTTGGCTTTAATTGAAGTACAGAGTACTAATCATATTTACTGCTATGGACAACATTCTAAATTGAGTGGATTTTCCATTGAATTTTCTTAAAACTTATTACACTTTTATGGAGTAAATCGAAGCACTTTAAGGCTGCTCACTACGCTATTTTTTTCATAATGTTTTCCAGTGATTTTGTGTCTGAGGAGCAACAGCTGCAGCTCGTGGATTTTGGACAGAATTCAGTAAACTTTTCTCATGAAAAGCCGAAAAAATATTTGTGTGAATGTGTGACTTGGTGAATGGGGCTGTGTGTGTGTGTTTTGGTTTGGGTGTGTGTGTGTGTGTGAGTTTGGGTGTGTGTGTGTGCACTTGTTGTAGTGGAATGCTTGAGTTTAATTGGAATCGTATGCCCTGTTGATTCCGCACACAAGCCGAGTGCATAAATATTATTGAAAGCAAGCCGAGCCGAATCGAGTTCAACCGTGTTGGGGCAATTGACACTTACAGCACACACACACTCATTTACACACTCCCACAGACACCTGAAAAAGTCAATCAGAAGCAGTAACAGCAGCAGCATCATCATCAACACGAGCTTTAGTACAACTTGTCGAGCATCGACTCATGCATATTGCGCTGACTGAGCAAATACTTTGGCTGCGCGCACTTCAAGCTAATCAAAAAAAAAAAAAGAAAAAGAAAAAAACAGAAAAATCCAGGGAAAAATTGAGACGCTTGGCCGACACAAAGACGCCAAAAAAAAATGAAAATCAAAATAAAAATAAAACGAAATAAGGTGAAGCGGCGGCAGCTCGCAACTGGCTCCTAATTGCCATGGCAGCTCGTCATCATTGAGAGCCGTGAAGGGCTGGGGCGTGGGGCGTCGGCTAATGCCAATGGCCGCAGGTTAAACGGCCACTTGGCCGCCCATCAAAGTCGACTCGCAGGTAAACAAGACGCAGCATTATTAAATGAACCGAAAAATTGTGCAGCTACCCCAATAAAGTGGCAGCAGCAGCAGTGCGGAGGGTTGAGCTCGCGCTAGATGTGGAAAAGGCAGAAATTTACTATTTATATTGCATGGCATATTCACGCGATGACGACCACACTTGTCCTTGGCATAGCCCGAAATAGGTTGTCCGGCACACACACGCACACATCGATGCGCCCGGGTACGATTTAAAGGGCCTTAAGCCATTAAACCTAATTTTCTATCTCTATTTTCTCGCACTCTTCTATCTCTCTCTCTCTCCCTCTCTGGCCATGCTAATTCTCAGTTTAGACACAAAGTTCAATTGGCGGCTTTTTTATTGTGGCTTGCC
Organism: Zaprionus inermis; assembly: GCA_018151445.1. Lineage (NCBI taxonomy): Eukaryota > Metazoa > Arthropoda > Insecta > Diptera > Drosophilidae > Zaprionus > Zaprionus inermis. The sequence goes on along the minus strand of JAECXD010000640.1, from coordinate 370,757 downwards.
AGCCACAGCTACATTATACTCCAGTCCAGCCGCGGCCTGTGCTGCACAGAAAATAGCGTTGCCTACTTATGAGCGCCAGGAACGCGGAAGCTATTGCCTACTTATGAGGGCGTCGATTAAGTTGATACACAACGCACACTGCTTCCCCTTACTAAAATCGAGTCTAGTACTCGATATGCCATAATTTATATATTTTTTTATTTCGTGCGTATTGTTGCCCTTTTCTATTGGAAATAAACTGTGAAATAGCTTGACAAAACACATTTTTATGCTGCTGCCTCTTCGCACTCTCCGGCTCTCCATGCTTGACTGACGCTTGAGGCGCAGCTGAGAGACGTACAGCCGTTCAGCAGGCTCTGTAAGCATTGTGAGACACTCTCGCTATGGCTGAAGGCGAGCCAATCATGCCCAGCTCCTCGCCTGCCCTGGCAATCGTCGCAATTTGTATTATGCGCCTCAGCGCCCTGGCCCGCTTAATGCCTTATTTGTATTTAATCGCGGCTTCCGTTTTATTGGCATTCGCCTCAGCAGAGAGCCTCCCACTCCCCCCGCCAAGTTGATTCAATGAGCTTCGAGCAGACAGACACGCAGTCGGTGCCGCAGCCATAGCTATAGATACAGTTACAGCTACAGTTACAGTTACAGCTACAGTTACATTTTGAGATTAATGAAAATGACACAATTTGCTGTTGCCGCCTCAATGATTTCTCTTGCTTTGTTGCCTTAACTTTGCCCAGGCGTTTGGCAGGCAAAGCTCCCGAAGGCGTTTACGTAGTGTAAAGGGTATGCGACAAGTCGGTTTTGACGGCACGCCCGCTATGGCGGAAACGCAGGCACAAGTTTTGGCCTGACCCCGGGGCATGTGTCTTACGTATGACTTCAGAAATTATTACGTGCGATAATGCCAAGAAAACAAAGCACCCCGACGGCTTTTGGGTGGGGTGGGAGTTGGTTGGAGCAGAGGTGCGGCTACGGATGCCCGATTCGACATGATTCGCATCTGTTGGGCAGTTTAAAGTTTTCGCATTTGTTGTGCCGCATTTACATTTGCTGCGCCTCATGGCACCGAAATGACGGCAGACACGGGACCCGCAGCGTGAAAGCGCGAAGGCGGCAACGTAACACAACAAAAACAACAACTACAAAAGACAATAACAAAAACGTTAAGCTGGAATGCGGCAGCGCGCAGCTTACAAAGGGGACAAAGAGCAGGCGGAGCCGCCTTGCGGTATGCAATAAAAAGCAAATGTAACGCAAAATGTTATTACGCATACGCCATGTGCGTCGGCAGATTATGTATGTGTGTGAGCTCATGTGTGCATATGGGTGTGTGTGTTTGTGTGTTGGTGTTTGTATGCGTGTGTGTGTGTGTCGCCAACGTCATGTTTGTCTTTAAGTCTTTGCCCGCCATCTACCTCGCTCCCCCGCCTTTTAAAATGCCATTGTTTGCAGCTGCGCTCGGTTGCCCCCGACCGCCCCCGTGCTCCATTGACCTTATGATCATCCGCTTGGCCGGCATTCTGTTCTTACGGACCGCCTTCCCCCCACATACTTTTTCGCAGCTTTCCATTTAAAGATAATGTTGCTGCCGCCACTTGCCAGCGCTGTGCAGATTAATTTTGCCCCAACTTATGAAAGGATTATGAAAAAACGTGCAGGGTGTCGTTTATTTATTTTGTGAAACTTGCTCCTCATTGTGGGATTAAATAAGAAATAGCTCAGAGCCGACTGCAGTTACTTACGAGATATTTACGATAACAAATTGGTCTACAGCAGCAGTGGTTATGACCATATTTAACTCCCATGTTAATTCAGCTTTATTGTCTTTAATTTTATAGTCATTCATTTATTTTACTGCCATTTATATATTATTTGTTAACTATATAATTGACTCCATTATAATATCAAGCACGTTATGTCATTTAGGATTGCTAAATTAAGAAAACTGTTTTCTTTACTCTTTGCCAGGCATTTCGGGGCAATTTGCTTTTGATCCCATTAAAATAAATACAATCTGATTTGCATGAGAAACGCTTTTAAGACTGTCTGAATAGTTTATGAATACTACTCATTCCGTTCATATGTGCACATAAAATAAATATTGTGTGTCGTCCGCATTCCGGAAACGAGCGAAGCTTTTCATTTCATTTGCTTAGGCTTTGCCAACGCAACGCATGACTCAGCATGGTCAAGGCCGAGACTGGTCGATGTTGTTGTCGGGTTCGCATATTTGAATGCTCGATGAAAGCATTTAACCCAACAGTTGCCACACGTGCTCGATTGACTCGGCGCATTCGGGGTAGACTATCAATCATCCATTTCGCCAATGAGCAGGTCGTGTGTGAGCTGATTTTGGCTCTGGGCTGCGAGAGGAACAAGCTGAAAGATTTACAAAAAAAAAAAAAAAAAACTGCTGCATAATAAATCACGTATTGCGGATGTCTGCTAGGGTTGCCAAGATATTCAAGCGACGACTGCACGACTGCGAGATACCTGTAGAAGCGATAAGTAATGCAACGCCCTGTAAAGTTGCCATCAGATTCAAATTGTGTTTTAGTTTGCTCAGTTACTTACCGCCAACAACTTATACACATACACAACACTCGAACGCGAACTCGAACTCGAACTCGAGTGCCATTTGGACAGCCTGGAGAATTGTTGTTGCTCATGTTGCCAAGTGGTTTCGGGTAACAAGTTGTCTGCAGCAGAATTGAGTTGACCGGGCGGCCCAACTCGGCCAAAAAGCGCTCAAGCTAAAAGAATGTCGATACAGGGTTAGGCAGGCGGCAGGCAGGAGGTGCAGGAGAGCCACGAAGTCACCCACTTGGCATTAGCACCATTAATTTTGTAGCCCAAACTATGCCTGGCACTTCTTCCACTTGCGGCGAGTGCTCGCTGTCTGCGTCTGTCTTGCCTGCTTTTCCATCTTCTGCTCCTTCTTCATTTCTTTCCTACTTTTGTTTTGCTTCTGTCGCCTGCCTCGATCTGTTGTTTGTTGTTTTTCGACAAGCAGCGGCAGCTGCTGCTGCCTCCCATCGAGTGCCACATGAAGTTGCAGCCGCAGCAGAAATCAACTTTTTATCTGAATCCGGGTGAAGCCACAAGACAGATACGGACAGATACAAATACAGCTACAGCTGCAGATACATTTAGGCAACAAACTGGCTTAGTGAGCTGCTTTTAATTTATATGGCGCACACACACACACACACACACACGCACAGTGGCAGTCATAAATTCTCGTACTTAATCAGAGTGTTTTTTGCTTTGCATATACGCAACGTTTACCTGCTGCGTATACTTAATCGATATGCCTACAAAAAAAGAGGCGCATTCGAGATAAACGAGAAACGGATTTAACTTTTCAAAGGCAGCCAGATGCCAGCACAGTGGCCACCGAGCAGTTATTTAATACAACAAGCCAATAGCCAGGGCACGATTCGGCACAACAATACGAGAAGGCGGACAAACAGAGAGACAGGCAGACAGACAGATAGACAGGCAGAGAGACAGGCACACATAATTTCTCATTGAGCTGATGCGCATGTAATCCCCATGTTGGACTAAGTGGAGCGCTGCCTAGCTAAGCTGAAGGGCCACTTTCACTCGGCTGGCGCACAATAAAGCCGGAGTGTAGTGCCGCGTGAGGGGGGAGTAGAGATGGGGGCGGGGCTAGTGAAACCTTGCCTGGCGACAGTTCGCAGTGTTTTGTATTGTATACGCGTCTGCGGAAGCGCATTGTCAGCTCCATTAATGTTGATTATACGTTAATGTGCAGCAGCTAAACCAGCTGCCCGGCAGAAACAGATAGAAAGAGGTAGAGTGGGATAGAAAGCGAGAGAGAGATAGAGAGAGAGAGGGCCAACCGCAATGCAATTTAGCCGCGCTTTTTGCGCTCGACTCTTTAAATGGCGTCGCAAAGTTTTGAGAAAAGTTTTAATTTGCATTTTAGAACGTGCTCGGCTACCTGACAGCATCAGCTTTGTCCCCTGCCATCCTCCTCCCCTCTCTCAGGGATAATTATAATGTCATTAGCGTGTTTAGTCCACAATCAGATTTAGTTGGTTAGCTGGTTAGTTGGTTGGTTATGACTGAACAGCAACGTAAATTGGCCCTGCTCATGTTCATCCACCTGCTGCTGCGCTGCTGCTCCTGTTGCTGCTCCTCCTTCTTTTGCCATGCAAATTCTAATGGAATGCTAAATGTTTATTTACGCAGGCTGCCGGCAGCAGCAGGCAGAGGCGGTCAAGTGGCTGGGCGTGGCTCTGGCCACAACTATTTTGTCGCTTTCTGCACATTGCAAATGATGCAAACTACACCGCACGCCGCAGCCAGGCAACGAGTAGCCTCACTTTCCCTTCTCTCTCTCTCTTTCTCTCTCCCTTTCTTTCTCTCTCTGTCTATTTATTCCTTACCCAAGGCAATTGGAAACTAGTCGAGAGGAATATTTCTTGCCTCCGCTGCCCACTCCCGCTGCTTAAGCTTGATTGCATTAGACGGGGACGGCGTCAACTCGGAATGCTGCGCGGAATTAAGCAGCACGCGGCGCAGTGCAGCGCAGCGCATCAAGACGAAAATGAAAGGAAAAATGGAAAGCAGAAGAAAAGCCACTTGAAAAGCAGCTTGCTTTAACTGTGATATTGCAACTTACAAGTTGTGATCTATTTATTACGCTTGCACTTCTAATATTAAAGTTGTAAAGACATGATTCGAATTTTGAAAAGAGTTGCATTTATATACCATAAAGATTCTTAGTCAACTTAGTTAACTGTATCTTTATGTTGAAAACTTCTAGCTTCGTCGAAACTCATAGGACTGTATTCTGTCTTGTCTATTTCTATATATCAGTAAGTCAGATCAAACCGAACCATAGCCATATTTTGCATAGAAATTATCAGGAGTAGCTTTCTTTTTTTTTATTTAATTTCTAAAGTTGAAGCAAATATTCTAATATGATTTAATGGTATATGTTCTATTAGCTAATGGAAGTCATGCTATCCAAGGCTTCGCTTGTTAGCTTCCCCTGTCCTACTAAGGATACACCCCTCCCTATACGAATAAATTCGCACTCGAATTGCGTTGGTTCAGCTTGCTCCTCCTTACTTCTCCTTGCGTGTGCACTTGGCCTTTGCCGTGAAATTTGCTTTTGGTTCGACGCCATTCGCAGCCAAGGCAAGTGCACAATTTGCCGTCAGTTTATGGGGGCACTTGTTATGCAATTGCGAAATTGTTTGTCTAAAATTTTTTGATTTCGCCCAGCTTGGGCTTTGTCGGCTGCCAAAACAGAAGTAAATAGAGAAAAATGCGTTTGCGAGCGAATTGCGACCTTTGTTCGAAACTCAAGGATGCTTGTTGACCCAATCGCAGGCCAAGAATAAACGCGGAAAGTATGATGGCAAGGGGATTAGCCAAGGGGTGGCCAGGAGAGGGAATAAATGTATTTTCGTTTGCCAACGCACGAAATGCTTCCAGTCGATTTGCAATCGCATCCTTCTGGTTGCCAAAACTCTCGCTCTCTGTCTCTCTCTCTCTCTCGAGAAGCTTACCTGGAATTGAGATGGGGTTAGGCGAATGTGGATGCGATACGAGTTGAAGGTGTGGGTAAGGGTGCAGGCTACGGCGTGCTGGCGCTTGCCATAACGCATCACTTAACGGGGCTGCACGAAAATAAATTTCACAGGTTGCAGATGATAAACTCGCTGCCGGCGTCACACATGAGTTTAGTTTACCTGGCTCGCTCGCGTTCTACCTCTACCTCTCCCGCTCTCTCTTTATTTCTCTCTGCCCTGTTAAAATTAGCAAGTGACGCGGGTGCCACCGGCGCCAAACTGTTGATTCAACTCGGCTTTGTGTGCTCAGCGACGAGAGATTCTATAACGAGCGACCTTATCATTTTAGCATTTCACACAAAAGCCGCCTCCACCGCCGTCGAGCTGCCTACAAACGGGATGGCTGCCTGTCTGCCCGGGCTTGGCCTGGCTTGGAGCTTGGAGCTGCCGTCAGGCCTGATCTGGCAGGGACGCTGGCGCACATGGATTCATTCAACTTTACACTAATATCACATGCTTTGATTACAGCAGCGTGAAATTTTATTGATTGGCCCGAGCAGCGTAGTCAGCTCCTGCTGAAGGTGAACCGCGCGAGGGGGCGAGTGGAGGAGCGGCAGGCATGTCCCGACCAGAGCGAGTATCGGAAAATTGCAGAGACATAGATATGCAAATGATATGAGCCGGCTAAATAAATAATTATACATAATAATATTATCAAAAGTGCTAGAGTTCTCTTGCCTAGCATACCCCATCAGCTCTCTCTCTCTCTCTGTGATGGGTCTTATGGCTTTGTCGACGGCCATGTTGAACGTCCAAGCATTCAATTTCAACTCACAATGTCCTTCACACTGAATGCATATACGCGTGTGTGTGTGTGTGTGTGGGAGAAAGTGAATGTGGAGGGGCCACTTCTTGCCTGCTTCGTGGCCATATTAACTGTCGCTGGCAGCGAAGAGAGAGCTTCTTCTTCGCCTTGCCCCCGCCGATGACAGTCGAAGCTATACTTCTTCTTCTTATCCTTTTTGTGGCATTTCTTTTTGCTGCTGCAGCTTCAACTGATTGCGTACAATGTGCCCGCTCTCATTGCTTTTCCTCTTCCTTCCTTCGTGCATTCTTACTTGATTTCTTTCGGTGCACAGCAGAAAAAATAAAGAAGGGAAGAGAAAGAAGCAGAATGGCAAATACGAAAATGCGAAAATCCCTCGTGAAGGCAGGAAAAATGTCGTTGTCGCTAAAATTCAATCGAAATTGCTTCAGCTTCAATGGCAGGCAAACGACAGGCAATCTGTTGAGTCTTCTCTGATTGAATCAAGCGAGAATGCGCGAACTGCGCTTGGCTGGATAACGCCTGGGACCGGCAATGATGATTGGACGCCGTCAGGAGATGTGGCAACGATACACCCGCCGTCACTCTCATAATTAAATAATAATTGCTGTAAATAAAAGTTTAAAAAAAAAAAAGAAAATTATTATAGCAGTGCAATTTTGTGCCTGGGCACACTGATATTGCTCCGATTACCGATAGTGATCAAAATGTTGTGTATATTTACAGAGCTGGAAATGCAAAACGAACTTAAACGACTGTTAACGTTTCACTATTAATAGCGATTGTGAGAGAGTGAGAGAGGAAGGAAATATCAGCTGAGCGTGCGACAAATTCCAAAACAGCTGATGCTGTTAAGTTAGTAGGCTCGTCGTATGTTAAGAAAAGCTTAAGTATGCAGATCAATGTTAATAACATAATGTATGTTAATACAATATGTAAATTGTGTTGCATACATGTTAAGTCTCAGAAGAAATTGATTTCTTTGACTGTTTTAAATAGCATGATTGATACATACACTATTTAACATGTATTAAGTTATCAAGATTTTATATGTAAATAGAAGCAGCATGTGTGGTATACAAATGTTTATGATGTGTGAAAATCCAAGTATTGTAATGTACGGAATCTGGGTTCATAAATGTCGAAAACACCCAATGCAATTCCATTAGCAGAGGCTTGTAAAAAGAATCTGAAACTCAACTAATCGATTCAGTACACACATATGTATTTATATTAGTTGATTAGAGCAATTACGATAAAAAGGTGGCAAACATGTATGTTAGTAGTGCGATAAATAGACTCGCGCACAAAAGAGATAAGGAAAACAAATGCAAGATGTTCATACACACGTATAAATATTCGATGAGGTAAACAAATGTACACAATCAGATCTACATATGTACATATATGTATGTATGATTGAATGCCTGGGGTGCGTTATGTACATCGAACATTGTGTTAGGTTTATTGTATATAGGAAGATACATAGTTCTACTCATAGTCATGGTGTAGTCAGTCGTAAAGGTGTGTGTATCTAAATTAGTCGCGCACTCTTCACCTGGTAAACTAAATAAGACAGCAAATTAGTAGAGCAAACTGCAAAAGGGGGCGCCAATGCGACGTACAACAGAAGCGCACAGCTGTTCAGCGTTTAACAACACCGTCTTGACGATTCGAAGAGAGAGCGAGAGAGCAGCCAAGAGACGACTTGCGGGTGAACGTTCGTACAGAGTTGTCTAACGTATGTGACGTTTGCTTAAAATAAATTGAGAGAACATGAAGCACACAAATATTATTTATAAACATATAAATTTAGCTTTGCAAAAGCTTATAAATGATAAACTTATTTATATTCATTGGGTTTGCTTACTACTGTATTTAATAATCGTCGGTATAACTTGTTTAACGCATATGAAAATGTTCGTTTTATCCACTCTGTTAAGAGCTGACAACCCTGTTGCGCTCTCGCGCCGACGCGCAATGGCTCCCACGTCATCAGCTGAGCGGCAACTAACAGAAACTATGGATTGTTATTGTTGCAATGCATATGTCTCTCAATTCCATTGCTCACGCGTTTGTAATTGTGCAATATTACGTCGCACAATAAATTGCAATTTGGGTCAGGCAACATTCGCACAAGTGATTCTAACCGAAAAGTGAAGTCTAAATATAGTATTAGCGCACTCGTGACGACACAGCACACGCCCGTGACATTGATTCACATTCAAAGAGGCAGCAGCAAAGAGAAAGCTTCAGCTGGCGAGAAACAAAAAGGCAAAAATAACTCGAGGAAGCGCCAGTATCAGCTGCTCGCTCTGGTCGTAAGCAAAAAATTTATAATTATCAATTGCGCCAGCAGAAAAGGCATGTGCGTGGAAATTTAGAAAATTCAACTACACATTCCCGGCAGCAGCAGCAGCAGCAACGGCGGCAGCTACAACAACGACAGGCACAACAACAACAGTAACAAGAACAACAGCAACAAGAACAAAAACTACGACCGTTGCAGCGAAACTGGATATCAAAAGCAACGGAGTAAATAGAGAGCAGTGTTTTTGCAATCAAAAAAATATAATTGTGTAATCGGCCCCCATAAAGTAAAAAATTTGAAGTTAAATATGTCCCAACCAAGTAACCCACCCAAATCTGATGCACCCGCCAAGAAGGCGCCACCATATATGAAATACATTTTAGGCGGCTCCAGTGGCATGGGTGCAACTCTGTTCGTGCAACCGCTCGATCTTGTTAAAAGTCGGATGCAAATCGCCGGTGCTGGCAGCGGCAAAAAGGAATACCGCAACTCGTTCCATTGTCTGCAATCGGTGATTAGCAAAGAGGGTCCCTTGGCCATATACAAGGGTCTCTCGGCAGCTCTGCTGCGACAGGCCACATACACCACTGGTCGTCTCGGTGTGTACACCAACCTTAACGAGGAATATCGCAATCGGTATGGCGGCAATCCCAATCTGATCAGTAGCATGGTAATGGGTGTAATAGCCGGAGCTATTGGTGCATTTATTGGCACACCAGCCGAGGTGGCACTGATTCGCATGACCGCCGATGGACGTCTGCCTGAAGCCGAGAGACGCAACTACAAGGGTGTATTTAACGCGTTGGGCCGCATGACACGGGAGGAGGGTATACTGGCGCTGTGGCGCGGCTGTATACCAACCATGGGCCGAGCCATGGTCGTGAACATGACCCAACTTGCTAGTTACTCCCAGTTCAAGTCATATTTCCGCAACGGGCCACTGAAGATGGAGGAGGGAATATTTTTGCATTTCTGTGCCAGCATGTTGAGCGGTCTGCTCACCACGATCGCATCGATGCCGCTGGACATTGCCAAGACACGTATTCAGAATATGAAGTCCATCGACGGCAAGCCAGAGTATCGGGGCACCACAGACGTTCTAGTACGTGTTATACGGCATGAGGGTGTCTTTGCTCTATGGAAGGGATTCACGCCTTACTACTTCCGTCTGGGACCGCACACCGTGCTCACTTTCATCATATTGGAGCAACTGAACAGCAACTACAACAAGTATGTGTTGGGTGTACAGCGCAGCTCGGGCATATAAGAATGGATCCTTGCTCTCTTCGCGTGTGTGTGTTTGAACTAGAGCGTGTGATGCGAGCAGGCACCGGCATAACACTCGAGTGTTTTAATTAATGACAATACTACGAAATTAATATGGGAAACGTTGAGGAAAATCGAGCATTTAGAGAGTTTAAAAATTCCGGTGACAATACTATATGCTAACTAATAGAAAATGTTATGTTTTGTCGGTTTTATATCAACTAGTTTTAAATTCAAAGTGAAGAACGCAATAAAAATGTATGAAAAAATTAGGCATTTCCTTCTCATTTGTCTTATTTTCTTGAATATTACTCAATATTTCATATATCACACGCTGTTGGCGTGTTTAGCGAACTTTGGGTATATAGACAATTTCCACAGCTCTTCGCTCTCTCATTTATTTTAGCATATTTAAATATTTCTATCCGCTCGCTCGCCGATTACTTATTCCATTGATAAGACTTATCACCACTCACGGCACAAGGTACAGCAATGGCTCGGCGCTGATAACCCCCGGGCCGAAGGCAACTCTGATGTAATTGGAGCTTGAAGTTAGTCTGGGATAATCATTCCCATTTGATTAGCTTGAAAATAGACCACCAGAGCTGGCGTCTGCATGGATTACATAGATTACGGCAGAGATTAGTTCAACTTTCAGTTAAAAGAGATTTGTGGCGGTTTTTATATGTTTTGCGATAGCGGAAGCAGTGGATTTTTTATTAGGCTTATACAGCATGAAGTCGTTTTCTAATTTTCTCGACACTTTTTCATTTCAAACTCTTTGTGCAATTTTTGCTTTTCTTAAGTTTCCTTAAAACATTTCAGACGGAAATTTTGTTTATTGCACATGGACCATGAAATACTATGAGCATTTCTTTCGGAACTTTAATTACAAGAGCATTATCAAGCGTTGTGGCGGGGTGTATAAGATAAAATAAAGTTTAAATGGCATTAATAGATAAGGAACCCATGGTTAATCTAATAGATGATAAAAGCAGCAAGTGCTCGCCCTTTAAGGATCTTTTAGCTTCTAGAAAAGCTGTATAAGGTATAGGGTATCTTTTAGTCTAGCAACGAATTATTAAAGCTTTTTATTCATTTGTTTTTTATTCGTATTCTTATTTTTTTTTGCTCCTTAAAGTTAGCTAACTTAAGCGTTACAGTTCAGCGAGATTGGAAGCGAGAATTATGCCTGCCGGGCTGGGGTTGGGCGAGCACCCTGTCCATAGGCACACATCGCATATTTTATTCGCTTTGTCGACCTCTCTCATGCTGTGTGTGTGTGTCTGTGTTTGGTGGCAGGAGGCAGCTGCCTTGGCCAAATAGTATTTGCGTAATAAAATTGTCGGCTTGCGCCGCTTTGGCCAAAATGAGCAACAAATCAAAAGTTTATCGCATAAATAAATGAAAATAAAATTCTTTTTGCCGTCGGGCGCACTTAACCAAGTTCTGCATCCGTTTGTTGTTGTTTTAGCCAAAAAAGGGAGCGAGTGGGGGCAGAAGTCAACATGACTGTGCCACGCGCACTTCAGATGCTGTAGATGATATCCTTTGGCTTTAGAGGAACTCCCATTGCGCGCAACTGTGATTAAAGTCTTCTGCCACATACATAGGCACTTAAACTCTCGTGCTGTCTCCGTCACACACGCACACACACGGACACATGCAGGCAGACAGGCAGGCAGCGCCTGCAGGTTGTCAGTGCGTTTGCGTTGATCAAGCGGCACTTTGACTGCACTTAAGCCTCGTTTGCGGCTTTGTAGCTCGCACTGAGATTTCAATTTAGTTGAGCACGCTGCTCCACGCTCTCCCACTCACTCTCCTTATTTCTCTCTTCATAGATTCCATGTGTGACATTACGTTGACACAAAACACACAAAGCTCCGTTGTTCCGCCGTTGCCTTTGCAGCATGTCCAAGTACCGCGCAGTGCGGTATCCATCCAAATGTAATTTAATTAACGATACCCTCCCACACACACACACTCACACACTGTCCTAAATCCCATAGATACGCTTTCGTTTAGGCTCGTTAAAATGTATCTCGGATTTCTGCATGGACAATGTTTCCAACTTTGCGTTCGTTTCCATAACTATAAATTGTGGGAATAGGGTAGTTCAGTTCGCCAGGTTAATTGGTAGCACACTGAAAGATTTTTGCGGCTTTTAGCCTCAAAAGTTTCAGTTACACTTGCATAGTTTTGATTAGCTGACCTTTTTCATTGGTTTAAAGAAGCATAACTGAAATTTTACTCTTTTATATATGCTTATATATTATTTATATATTTTGTAAAAGACCTAATCCTACTAAGAAGTTCCCTCGTCGAAAACTCGTTCAACATACGCTTACAGGGTAGGGGGCAGCACGTTGCAGATTTAACAATTATTTTGCTTTAGATTTCAAATTTTAGCGAATTGATATTGGAACTAATGCAACAACATTGAAACATTTTACAAGGGTGCGGCCAGGGGGTGGTGAGCCGAGGTCGTGGGCAATAGGAGGACACAGATGTTTTCTGGTCTAGGCGCTGGTATCGGCGTCGATGTCGGCTCTGTCGTTGCCTGCCTGGCCGTGGCCCATAATTCATCGCATTCAGTTGACTGGTTGCCTGGTTAGATGGTTGGTTGGCCGACTAGCTGGCTATATGGCTGGCTAACTGGCTAAGTGGGTATGGGCTCCCGCCAGTCGTTGTCCATTTGGCGCTGTATTGTTTTTCCGTTGCTCGTTTTTGTTACGTTAATTGCAATACGATGCTCGCTGGCGGCCCTCGGCGGCAAACTAATTGCTTACGCAGCGCAGCGCGGAGTAGAGTTTTAATTTTTCTTTTTTGGGTTTTTATCATTTGAAATTTATGAGCGTATTTAGCAGTGAGTTAAGCGACGAGCAGAGCGAATGCGAGAGCGGGTGAGCACATTGCAGGCAGCCATCATGCAGTTTTCATGCTTGTTGACCCATTCGTGCTGCCTACTTTCGGGCGCAAGCGGAAACGGAAACTGCAGAGCAACTGCTCAGTTTATTGTGTTTTCTACAGTTGTCGCCGCTTGTTGTTTCCTCTTTGTTTCGCTGCTATTTTGCAACAGTTTTAGCATTGCTTCTGCTGCTGCTGCTGCTGCGTTTCTGTTTTCCAATCCGTGCCCAGGCGCAGTGCGAATTTCGCTGTCCCACTTCCGTTTCCCCATAAGTCGCGTACATAACGTTTAACTAGCTCTCGAGATTTAGTTGGGCGAACTTAAGAGAGAGCAGACAAGGAGCTTGCTACAAACTTTGCGTTAGTGGAAACTTTTAAATTGATTAGTATGTTCTCGTTTCACTTCTCTTTCTCGTTGCCGTTGCCGTTGCCGTTGCCATAGCCCGAAGACGACAGCGATCCCTTCCCATGGGCAGACAAGTGGCTGCATTTCAATTAGCCTTCCAAGTGTGGGACGCATGTGTGTGGAGTGCGAGGGAGTGGGTTATCGGAGCATGTTTAATGTGTTGTGTGGTGAAAGTTTACTCCAAAAACCCTCGAAACGCCCTCATTTATCCATGTCCCCAAATGAAGATGCGAAAGCCCTTTTTTCCACACAAATGATAAGTTCATTTTGAAGTCTGTATATTTTAGGCAAGATTATCAATAGTAGAGTGTAATAAGACTATCGCCAATGGAGCAAGTTTTCCTAACTTGTTTTCCAGGAAGAAATAGGTCAGAAATTATTCAAGTTTGAATTACATTAAAGGACAAATGTGAAGTTTGTCAGAAACTCTTTCTGAGAAAAAACTAATTTGTAGATGCGTACAGTAAAACAAGTAAGAAAACGAATGTGCCCGACTGTTGTATACCCGGACCAACAAAATTATTTGTTTATGGAAAGAGAAAAACAGAGAGATGTTCTTTCTTACTCGAATATCTTTTACTTCAACCTTTTTATCTTCTTCAAAAAGTTTTCAAGTTTTCAAATGCTTATAGATTCGATTCGCACATTATGTGACATACTGTAAGTATTATTTTCTTTTATCGATGTCAAGCGATTCACATGGGGAAACTCGTTAGGATTCGTAAAATTAGCTTGGCATCGTAATGAAATGCAGGGCACTTTTCAAAGTTCCCTTGCCCCTTTGCGAGGAAATGTGGAAATGGTTTCGTTTGTGCCACAAAATTAGCAATAAGTGTGTATATGTGTGTGTGTGTGTGCGAGTGTGTGCGTGTATGTGTCACACCAATTGTCATTTATCAAGTCGACTGGCTGCCAATCCCTTTGCCAATTCCGAGAAAATCCTGTAACATTTTTAACCCGTTGCCAAATGAACTTTTTTATTAACTGGCAAAAGTTTTGAGCATGCAAACATTTTATTAATGCATTCTCGAATCCTTATTTAGGTGAAAATCCCTGACATTCCCTCCCCCCAGTCTCCAGCCACCAGCCCGCTCCATTTGCAATGTCTCTCTCTATTCCATGCTCTTCGCAATGAACCTTTTCCATGACCCCCGACGTCGTCGTCACCTTTAACTTTCAATTGTCTTTTGTTTCAACTTTTGCTTTGATTTGCAGGGTCGCAAAGTTGCTCCTGTCAATGCCCTCTTCGCTGCCTCCTCCTGCTTCCTCCTCCCCTCCTCACCTTCTGGACGGTTCAGCTCGCGTTTCTAGCTGCGCGTGAGTGACATTTAAAAGTGATTTCATTTACTTTTATTACACTGCAACGTCGCTTATGCAAAATGCACTTTAATTTATTTAATTGAATTCAATTTGTCACGAATCGCCAGCGTGTCCTGCCAGTTCGTGTGGCTCCAGCGCGGATTTATTAAAGCATTAAACGGAAGCAGACTTACGATCCAGTGACAAAGCGTAGCGGAGGTTTACGACAGCAGAGCAGTAGCAGGAGCTGGGGCTGGGACAGTGGAATTGGCGGTGTCAATGTCGCCATTAAAGCTGCTGCGGCGGCGGCGACTGCTGCTGCTGCTGCTGCTGTTCTTGGCATTGGCCCAGCGCGGAATTTGTTGTGTACGTGATTGCCCGGACAGGCCACTGCAGCAGCGGGCGGTCCTGGCTGCTTGGCGGGAATCCGGCTGCCGTTTTGGCCAACTGAATGAGCCTGTAATTTGTACTTGCATTCATGAAACGTGCGTGTGTGTGTGTGTGTGTAGGGGTGTGTGTGTGTTTGTGGGTGCGTGAAGTTATTTCAACACAAAACATGAGAAAAATGTCGAGGCTGATTCGGCTCCCTGACAAGGTCAGCCCAAGGATAACGCATATTTACGTGTTATACTCCGCCCCCTCGGAAACTTTGGCGAGCGGCTGCTTCCAGCGATATTTCATGCTTTTGTTTTGCTGCCACACACACGCACTCACGCGCGCTCACACACATGCTGCCGCTGTCTGCTTTTTCAATTTTATATATATATATATATTGCAAAACGGGCGAGGAAATGTCTCGTGCTTGTGCTTGTCCCGATGCTGGCGATAATCCACTGATGTCATTTGTTTGCCTCGCTGCGTCAACACTTCCCTCGCTGCTTGCCCTCTTCCTGTGCAGTAGCCCCAACCCTCCCCCCCCCCACCCCACCTCGTCCTTCTGGACCGCCGCCTGGACCCCGAACTCAGTTTGCACATCTCTTATATCTCTATCAACAGCTTGAACAGCCTGGAGAATTGCTCACTGACGCAGAGTGAAATTTACGCTTCAATTGCAAATTGCGTGCGTGATATTTAGAACAATGTGTTGCCATCGCAGCCCCCAAAAAAATATAACCCTCCCCGCCCTCCTACCAATCGCAAAAAAAACCTATACTCATAACAATAACAACAGGCCCAACGACACGATACATATCGCATCGAGGGACAGGCAAGACACAGTGGCGAAAGTGTCAACCTTTGCCTGCTACACCTACGTGTAGCCAAAAGTGGCATCCTTTAAATGCCCTGTAAATGATTGGCATAGAGAGAGGGGTTGCTTCTGTGGAGACTACTATATAACAACTAATACAAGTATAAGCTGCTCAAATATTCCATGCCAGTTATTATATTTGATTCATCAATCTTCGGTTTTCCCAACTCACTCATACTTAGTTATTTTTGTGAAAAAGGAATAGCTCGATTCTATATATATAAAACATAGTAAACTATACCGAAATTTTAATAATTTGGTTAGAAAATATCATTATTTTTCTTAAATTGCAGATACGCTTTCATTTATCTTTTTCAATTCTTTTTACATCAATCTTCGACGTTCCTAACTCAACCACCTTTTAATTATTTACATGATATCCTTTCTTTGAGCACAATCTATTTATTTCTTTATGCGAAATAGAGAGAGAATGTTTCTGAATATAAATAAATAAATATTTATTCTTCATCCTTCCTTCTTCTCTTTCATCTCAACTCAACGCTAAACTGCTTAAAGGGTATCCAGCCCAGCTGCCCCTCGCATCGAGTACAATCTACTTATTTCATTTTGTCAATTTTTATGAAAACATTTACTCGGGCCGCGTCGGTAGGCAATCGTTCAAATGGCTTCTAATGACGCTGCGGTGGGCGTCGCCATATTTATAAATTGTTATATATATAAGCCAAGGTTCCCGGGCATAATGGAAATTGGCGCTAGCTGGGTGTGAAAGCCTCGAAAGAACGAAAATAGCAACGTGTATTGTGTATAGATATGGAAAATCGGCACAGAACACAATAAGGCTGCGCTTCAATTGCCCCAATCGGGCTGTGACTGGAGACAGCAGGCGAGCATGGAGCCGGGGCCAAGGAGCAGCTGCGGCAGGCAACAGGCAGAGCCACAGGCACAGAGATGGGGACGAGAAGGAGAAGGGTCCGGCAGTCTGTGTCAGGGGCCGCATCAACATCCGAAACCAGAATACGAGAGCAGGCAGGGCACGAGCTGCAGCCCAAGCAGCGTCCTCGGCACAGTTCATTGAATTTGACTTGTTGTTTGTTTTATTTCCAGACGCGCTTTAATGTCGTTTATATTTACACAATTTTGGTTCCAATCATGCGCTCCCCCCCCCAGCGACAGCCCCCTCGTAGTTGCCCTTTGCATGTGCAAGTGGCGCTTTCTGAACTCTCCTCCTGTGCCGGCAGCATCATCATCTTCGACGGCAACATAATCATCATTGTCTATGTCCTTTCCACCTCTCAAGCGAGCACAATGAATCGACTGAATCGATGCGTTTCGCTTTACTTTTTTACAGCGCACTTTTCTTCCTTTTTACGACAAGGACACGCACCCAAACACACTCACACACACACACACACTCACACAGCATCCGCATCGTATAACTCCTTGTGAGTCCTTTGTGTTTGCGCATTCACCACAGTTCATCAATTTATTTAGCATTTTTATGCGCTCTGCCAACGCGAAATTGTTTAAAACGAGCCAAATTGATTTAATTAGCGACTCTCAAATGCCACTAAAGGCTCTTGAGTGCCAGCCACGCCCTCTGCCCATCCATAACCCCCCTGCCTCATACATATTCAATGGCATTCGGCCGCAGCAACTTGCAACACTTTGACCTGAAACTGTTTTGTTATACGGCAAGTAATGAAAACAATTCGATTTGTACTTGACTAAGGCAAGGGTGTAAAATTCCATTTAATATGTATTTATCAATGCAATGTTAGGCTTATTCAGATAGGATTTTAAGGGCGAATAGAACACCATTAATACATTTTCTTGTTTTCTTTTTAGTTTATTTCATTAACGTGAAATGTTTTTATAAACATTTATTTAACCAGAACTTTAAATTCATATTCCACTCATTTCTCAGCACTTTGAGCTGTTTTACTCTCACTCCACACTCGCTTTAACTGTAACAATAGCTATACCATCGGCATCTTTATAGTTTTAATATAATCTTTACCCTGAGAAAAGAGAGACAAGACGATTAAATCGATTTATATTTATAATTAAACGTTTTATGAACTAACAGAGAGTGTGTTTGTGTATGTGTGAGACTATGATTGTGGTTTTGATACTGCCACTTCCACTCACACACACATGCACACTCAGCGAACTTGCAGCATAAGCTACACACAATAATAAAAGCAACGGGAAAATCCTTAAGCCCTGCAAAATGCGGGGTGTCAGACCTCCCACCACCCACTCGCACGTTCGCAAATGCCCCAAGGGAGCAGACAATAACGCCCGCGCATTTGCCCCCAACCCCGGCCCACAGGCAGCAGCAGCCCCTATCCTCAGCCCTCCTTTGCCTGGGAAAGCAACAAAGTCATCAGCACAATGATTGCGTTGGCCCTACATATTGGCAAACAAATTCGAGCCGAGCAGCTGAAGAAGCGCAGCGAACCCGTCCGCCCTGCTTGTCCCGCTCAATGCCAGAGACAAACACGCGTTTCGGTTCATTAACCAAACCCAACAAAAGGCAACAGTAACAGCAACGGCAGCAACGGCAACAACAACGGGTCGAATGACAGTGGAAATGGGGGAAAAACTGCAAAGAACTAGTGGCAAAAGGAAGCGAAATTACCAACGAGCAAATAAAATGTTGTCGAGGGTTCGACGCAGCTTCAAATTTAGTTCGGGTGATAAGTGAGTGAGCGAGAGAGAAGCCTGTTCTATTCCCATCCCACTCTACTTGCGCTGGCGATCTCTGTGCAGTTTGCGATTTGATGGCACCCTGCGCTATGCAACGTTTCTTTTTCGTTGCTTTTTTATTAGTTCTACGCTTATCCGCCATTTTGGCCGTCGTTATTCGCCTGATTACGGCAAGGACAATGCTCGTGCGGCCATCGCGCGTCCTGTCGGCATCGTGTCGCTTACTCGCGCTCACTCTTTGCGGCGACAAGTGCTGCCGATAGCGCAGCAGAGCTTAGCACCAGCCACACTGCACAACAAAGTTCAGTTTGTCCAAGGCAAATAGCTTGAAAAATCACTTGAAAGTTTGATATATTCAATATTTTTTCCACAATTCAAGTCGGAAACTGTCTGGAATGAGAATTTTATACAAATTTCGAATTGCTAAAACGATTTAAAACAAAAAATCAATAAATTATTTTTTGAAAACAATTTCGAAATATTTGTAAGGGGGTAGCATGGAAAAAATGAAAAATTTTCGAAACTCTTAAATCAAGTAAATTTAAATGCAAATTGAATTCAGTGACAATATAGGAAGGAAAATTACTTACCACGCAAATTTCGCATGATTTTTAAGAAAGTTATGCAGCTTGAAAGTCAAAAATGTGACATTATTTATGAATTATTATATGTATTATTCACTAAACACATTCTGCAATATTTATGAACTACTTGTATATTACTTACCTTATAGCTTTTATTTATTTTGCTTGTTATTAAAGTTTTAAATTTGTTTGTTTTTAAGCTCATATCATCTTCAGTTTAAATAATAACTTTATTTCTATGATATTCCTTGAGGAACCTTCAGACAAAAATACTATGTTTTTGCCTCATTTTTGTTGACCAGTGTAGCAGCTCGCGCTTAGTTGCTTGATTCGCGTGAACTGCTTTAACTCCAGTTGCCTTTGTGGGTCATTAGTGCGTTCTGTTGTGTAGTTTTCGGCGGGTTTTCGGTTACAGTTTCTGTTTCAGTTTCGGCTTGGGCTGCGCTGTGTTTGCCGCTCGCGGACTGGCTTATTTTCTCATTAGTTAGTCGCTGCACGTTCTACGATTTGTCCCCACAATGTTGTGCCCGCTTCCCGGTGCGCGACTGGAGTGTGTGCACACTCAGCTTAAAGTTTATGGGGCGCCACGCGGCACGCAGCTGCTGCTGGCAGGCGAAGGTTCGCCCTTTGAGCGAGTAACCAACTGACTGACGAACCGACAGGCAGACAGACAGGAAAACACACAACGGAACAGGCAGACAAACTGAAGCTGAGAGTGTCTGTTTGAGCGACAGCTGCACAATGCAATCCACGAGCTGCTGCCGGCGCTGCCACTGCCACTGGCCCGGGCAATCGCAACTCTAATGCACGCCCCGGAATTGTAAACCGTAGACCATAAACCGTAAACTGTAAACTGTAAACTTTATGTTTGCAGCTTGGCCTTCGCGTCCGTGCTCGCATTGTGAGCGTGTGCGTGTCCATCACAAAGATGAAGTGCTGCACTTCTTGCTCGAAATCCCGAAAAGTTGCTCCGAAAACACTTGAAATAGTTTGCCCGGCTGAAATTTAAATAATGTTGCCCCCGACGACAGCCATGCGGTCAGTTTCAGTTACTGTTTCAGTATTTTTCTGTATTTTAATCTTAACACACATACATAAATAGACAGTACATTAACATTGTAGTTGTCGTAGTTGTAACGCACACATACACATATCGTACTTAGCTATGGAATACAAATCATCTGCTTAAAGGTGCCGATCGGGGACAGTGAATCTTATATACGTATGGTACTTATGAATACTTTGCTCTGGCCCGGTTTGCCCTGATCTCTCACATTAGACACCTTTCGCAATTAGTAGGAGAGTTACAAGAGACTTGGGCCTACACTTAGCTAATTGTCTGCACACACGCAGACTAATTACTTTACGAGCTGTGAGCTGTGAGCAATGAGCTTATTTCTAGCCTAGTCTATTGTATTGTTTTTTATTCTATTTTACGTCTATCGATTTCTTGTTACATTAATAATTGCCATCTGTTTCGCTTTTGCTTTCCATTTGGGATCTGTTTTTGTTTTTTAAACAATGAGCAATGCTTTTCTCTTTTCTCCTTAATTATTTTCTTGTTCTCATATATCCGTTCCCTACTGCAGTTATCCTCTATACAAAATGCTTAGATTCGCCTCCACTCTACAGTTTCGTCATTGTTTATTTATCATCATCATATCGAAAAAGCTGCACTCATCTCGTATCCATCGCTTTATATTTATGCGTAAATGGTAAATATATATGAAGGCACCAGTGTTGCAAAACTATCGATAGTGTAGACGATAGGTGACATTTTTCGAGAGGTTTGAGGGAAGTACTTGAAGCATAAGTAAAGAAACATCAATAAATTTTGTATCTTGAAAGAGCTTAAGACAAAACGATAAAGTAAACAGAAAAGGTAAAAAGAAAAAGAAGATTTATCGATGAAACATCGATGAAACATCGATACATCGCTATATCGATACATCGCTATATGAAAGGTTCTGTAAAGATCTTTAAATTAGTTCATAACAATTTGATGTAGCACCAGTTTAGGACAAAGTTATGGCTGTTCGATAGTTAATTACATACTATCGATATACCTTTCGATAGTTGTGCAACAGTGGGCAGTATGATTATCATAATATGCGATGCATATGCTATGTCTATGTAGTTGGAACTGTGGACATGCCACAACGTTCATTACTCAACTATTGACTATATGTATTGGTGTTGTATCCAGTGATTTCTGCGTATGCCTGGGCAACCAGTTTAGAAAACTTTACGCTGTCTGATAACTTGAAACTGAAGAGCTCGAAAAGTTGCTAACTGAAAATCTTGTTATACATAACTTAAGAGTAATTTTAAACTTTTACTGTGTAGTATTTGCGCTACTTCCTTTAAGCCTTTTGATCCGGCTTAATTCATCAATATCGCAAAAAGTACGACGTCTAACTTTATCTGCGCTATTTGTTTTCATGTTTTTTTTCTTTTGTTTTCCTTTTGCATTTAACAGTTACTCTATACCTTATCTATGGGGGTGGTAAATGAAAGCTGCAGGGATAGGAAGCCCCAGAGGGAGGGAGGGAACAACTAGTTGATTTTTTTTTCGGCTGGTTTTGCTTTGTTTTATCGGGATTGAGAACGGAATGAAAGTGGATCGGTACTATATTATCATACATATATGTATGTTTGTTTGTTTGTTAGTTTGTACACATATATGATGTCCTGTTGTGATTTTTGAAGCCTTTTGTCATTAGTTGATTGATTTGTTGAGGCTTACAAAGGTTTAAATTCTTTTGCACCCGTAATATTTTGCAGAAAGTTTGTTTAAAGGACAACTAGACAGAGTTACATTAAAGAGCGTCAAAGAGCGTAGAAGAGAGAGAGAGAGAGAGTAGAAAAATAGATAGAGAGAGATAGTATATCAGGTACGTGGACAGGTTGAAGACGTAGCTTTCAATCAGAACCGAAATCAAGGCGAAGATGAAACCATATTTACAAGATGGTATTACGAAACTTAGAGGTTATAAAAACTATGTATGGAAGAGCTAAGATATGACAACTAACTGTAGTAGCTACGATTACGAGTAGATCTATTTAAAGCTAACACTATGCAAGAACTAAATGAAGTCGTATCGATTGGCATCAGCAATCGATAGACCGATAATACAATCGAGAACCAAGAGTCGTATCACTAGACATAACTTATCACTAGAAAGTTGCTTGCGCGTGTGCTGTGGGCGAGTTTACTTAACCGAACCGCTTGAGGAACTCGATGCCATCTCCGTGCGGCACTCCAGCTGCGGCGTCGTCTGCACCAGCGCGACGCCCATGCTCTCGCTATCGCTATCGTCGCCATTTGCCTCGCCCTCGACTTCCCCATCGTCTTGGCTGTGCTCCACATCATCGACATCCTCCAGAGTTGTGATCTGACTCTGCACGCTCTGGCGCAGCTCGAGTGCTGCATGCTGCGTCCCGCTTGGACTCTCGGCGGGCTCCACTAGGGATGGGGCTGAGACGCTGGCCGCGGCCGCCGGCGTCGCCGTTGTGGGCGAGCTCAGTGAGGCGTTCGAGTCGCGGAAACGCTTAATACCCATCATGGGCAGCGGCATGGGCATAAACGAGACATGATGACCCGATCCGGACGAGCTCGATGGTCCCATGGGCTTTGCAGGCGGCGCGAGCGGCGTGTTGGCCGCACTGACCGAGCCCGACTTGAGGTTGCTGCCACCCGACAGGGATGCCTCCAGCAGCAACGATGGCGGCACCGAGGCCAGCGTTAGCGTGGACACCGACGAGGGTCTACCACCGCCCAGATGCAGGGCGCTGACTGACGCGGCCGCTGCCGGCGGAGCGGTGATTGTGACAATTGTCTTGGCGGCGCTGTTTACCGCCGACGTCGAGTTGTAGTCGCCGCGCAGCTGCATGCCCGAGCTGCGACGCCGGGCGCGATGATGGTGTCGATGGAAGCTCTGGCAACGGGTGCACGAGCGCTGCGACGAGCTGGGCGTGCCCGCGGCCGAGGAATGATATTGATGCGAGCTGCCACGTGGGCCGCAGTTGCTGCTGCCGCTGCAGGTGCTGCAACTGCTGGGCTGACGTCAGATGATGTTGCGATCCAGCTGGTTGACGGAGTGGTAGCCAAATGTGGTGGAGGCGGCCACCATGGCGGCGGCAACGTGGCACTGCAATTGAGAAAAGACACAAAACAAAGAGAGGGGAGAGAAAGAGAGAGGCAGAGCAGAGAAAAATGTTATGAGCATGTTGCAAACAAATTTCAATATTTCAGGCGCGTTGCATACTATTTACAGGCAGTGTGCAGATTTATCTCTGCGCGTGTGTGTTTGTGTCGGTCGAGCAAAAACAGCAACAGCGGCAACAAAGATGTTCAACAGCAATAACAACATCAACAACAAACATGATGAACAACAACAAGATGAACAAAACGACAACAATTTGAAAATGTTGCGCGGTCGCTTTTGGTTTTTATGTGCAGTGCACGTTGCTTTTCTCTAGCTTTTTCTTACACATTCCTTTGGTTTTTTCCGGCATCTTCTTTTTGTTCTCGTGTGCAATAAAAGTCAAAGCGAATGCATGATTGAAAAACAACAACAACAACAAGAGCGAGAGACAGAGCAGCAAACAAGAACAATAAATGAAACACAAAAAGACACAACAAAAAGAGAAGGAAAATCCAAGAAAAAAGTAAGAAAATGCAACACAATAAACGAAAAGCGGTTTTCAGGATGCCAGCAAAAGCAGTCAGGGGTGTTGCAAAGGGGGCGAGGGGAAAAACACAGACACACACACAATTTCCGAATATTAGCCGTAACGCAGAGGGCACAGAGCACAGTGCACCTCTTCGACCCTCATCTTGGGTCTTGGCCAGAACCAAATTTCAATTTTGGATCCCACTGCATAAGAGCAGCAGCAGCAACAAAAATAGCGATAGTAACAACAACAACAACAGCAGCAGCCTGGAAATCATCGTCATCATCGTCATCGTTATCGTCATCGTCTTTATCAGACGCAAATGGCAATGCAATTTCGCAAGCAAACCCACCATGTGGTTTCTTCGGCTTGTACCGTGTGGTGTGCTGGGTGAGCCGTGTGTGTGTGCTTAGTGTGTGTGCTGTGTGTGTCCTGTGTGCTCTGTGTGCCCTGTATGTGTTGTGAGTGTGTGTCATTTGCGATTCCAAGTTGATTTTCTGTGGCTTTCTGCGGTTCCTTGGGAATTGCATATTACAAGTGCTTGCCCACACATTCTTTAATACCCTGACAGTTGGGTAGATTAGTTTGCCAAGCCATAAAACCCATCTAGATACCAATAAAGTACTATACTTTATTTCTCCATCTTTCTCTACACATTAACAGGAAAACATCCAACCTATTCCCTTACAAATGCCTGCCACAATCCTCCAGGGTACTGCACAGTCGTCCCGCCCTGCTGCACCGTCTTGTTGTCTTGTTTCATGTCTTTTTTTTGCGAGGGCAGATTGGACTTTCAATTCAATTACAAGCTGACAAGTTTCTGCCGCAAATTCTAATATCCTTTTGCTTGCAAACGATTTTTATTACGCATACGCAACGTGTTGTCACTGCTTGAGCCCTCGCCACAATTTGATTAACAGCTCGTGCTGTCAGACGAATCGAAAATGAGTTTGACTTCAGACACTGTTGGTCGAAGAACCCAAATCAAATACGCATAGTTTGTTGCCCATAAATCTGAGACAATGTTTGCTTATACGATTTTTATATCAAATCGTTAATTGAAAGTCTCGCTAACTATAAGAACTATAGAACTATAAAAATGTTGATTTTTATAGCCCATTTGCAGGAGTTATCTTTGACTCTGTGTGCGTCACACTAACATGACTCACAGTCACGCGGGCGCGTCCGCGGTTCGAAGTTCAACGAACCGGTCAAAGTTCGTGGTTTTCTCCTCGTTTTCTTGCTGTGTTTTCCACGCAAGAATTTGTCACGGAAACGCCCTTTTTTTGTAATTTATTACTTAAGACTCTATTTGCAGCAGATGCGGCTGGTCGTGCGCAGGATTCGCCTCGCGCGTCGGACAAGCGTGGTCAGTGCAAAAAGTTGCGGCGGCAAAAGGCAGTGGGGTATGCTGATCGGCGTTATACCATGGACAAGTATTTCAACTCGAAATGTAGCTAGAAAACAGAATTCGTGATACTATCGGATAATCGGATTTTTTATTTTCAAGACTGTTGCAAACTCAATTAAACATTGCTGAAAATCATTAAAAACAATCGAAAGAGATAAGCAAACCATCGATGTATCGAAATATTTATTTAATCATCGATACTATCGATTTTTTTGCAGCACTGCAATCCTCTCAATGGGGCAGTTATTCTTGTTTACTTTGCCACGTCGCGGCATACCCGTGCCACATGCACTGCAGGGTATCGCGGGTATCAGGCCGAGCAAGTGAAAGTTTCGGCCACTTTCGTTGTGCCTGTCACATAATTATAAACGTTAATTTCGCGTTCACAGTCCATTAGGGATAATTGATGTTTTCGCAACATTTGTGGTAAATTACATTTTGATGTGCTACCTCCTCCTTTTCGTGTGCCGAGTGAAAATAAATGTATAGCCCGGCTGAGAGCAATGGCGGATGGTGTGATGGCGGATGGGAGGGGGGGGGGGGGGGGTTGGCAAAAAGGAGTCTGCAATGGCGGACGACAAAATGTCGGCGAGAGCAGGACAAGCGCTTAATTTGGCTGAAGCGGTCACGACTTTGCTTTGATTGATTATTTATTTTGCAATAATTTCGATTTTGGCCAAAAAGCGAACGGGGCGCAATTAATATGATTAGCAGAGTTTAACTGTAGCAAACTGTGTGTGTTTGTACATTTGTGTATCTGTGTGTTTGTGGAAGTGTGTGTATGTGTGTACATTACAGTGCTCTCGTCGTTCACTCGAAGGCGCCGAAGCGCAGCAGCTCCGTTGTGGGTCCTGGCCTGAGGCTGGCCAACGAGTTCTTCTGCAAACATTTAGAATAACAATTACATGTACGTGTGTGTGGATGTGTGGATGTGCGTATTTGTTGGCTTGGGTGTGTGTTTGTGCGCGAGTGTGTGCGTGATTGTATTGCATACTTGATTGAATATTCGACATGCCTGCGCAGCATGCGAATTGCTATAGGTATGCGCATTTTGGATCCATTTGGAAATGCCTTGTGACTCATTGCGCTGTCTCATTGTAGCAGTACACTGCGAGAAATCGCGCTGAATCGGGTGTAAGCCTGAAACTATATTTATAACTAACTATCGCCTATCAAGCCGATAGTATGCCGATGATAGAACCGATAGTTTGCAGTACTTCTTATTCGATGTGCATTTTTTCAAGTGTAAAATGTGTTTAAAGCTCCACACACTGTAGCCGGATGCTAATCTGGGTTTGTGTGTGTGTATGTGTGGGTGTATACTCAGTGTACATATGTGCTCATTTGTTGTGAGTGTGTGCCAGAAAGGAAGCTGCACAAGAGAACAACAGTCAAATAGGATAAAACGTCAATGAAGTTAATTTTCAAGTGACAGCAGAGGAGACAATCCGACAAATACACCCATGTATACAATCATACAGTCACACTCGCAGTATACACACACAGTCATACACACACTTAGCTTGCGGCGGGCCGCAATGGACTTGCAGATAAGTGCGACTACAATGGACAAATGAAGGCTTCGAAGGGGAAAAGCAAACTCGACCACGAAGCAACTGCTGCAAAATCGGTACAATGAATGAAACCATCACACACACACCCGTACTCACAACCCAAAGCACACATGGCACAACAGACGCACACACACACACATACATACACAAGTCGTGGCAAGCCATCTCCATTTCTCCATTTGCCTGCCAGTCCGCTCCGCCTTCGCTTGCCTGCCCCTTTAAATGGCCGACGGAAGTCGGACTCATTTGTCGCTAATTTAAGCAATCACCGGAATTTGTGTGTATTATTTTAAGTGTCTCCGTTGTTTCTGCAATCGTCCTTGAACTGTCTACAACATTTGCGAACAGTCACAACAAAAAGCCAAGCAAAATGCGACGAGTTTTGCTTTAAGACTCGACAATTTGACAAACTCTTTTGCTCTTTACACATTTTTGTTAGTATTAAATCCTAATAAATTCAAATTGGGACTGAATCGAAAGCCTAATAATTCCTAAACACAAGTTTTTGAAATATTTACGATATTAAAAGAATATAAGCATAACATAAGTTAAATAAAATAAATAAAATGTGGCAAAAGACTTGAATTTATGTGGAAACAGCTTCGAATTTCATTTTCATTGTCACTCAGCGTTGGTTAATGGATTTTTAACAGAGTTTCCGTCGACTGTAAAGAAACTCTACTTGATTACGATGCGAAGATATATGATAACTCGATGAACATATTGTTTCGATAAGCAATTCGATATACTACTCTTTGGGCTCTTCCGGAGCTTGAGTTTGGAAGAATTTTAAGTGGCCGCGTCGATAAGTCGAAGAGCTTCAGCTGTCGTGACCCTTTTCAACAATGAATTTGGCACAATACAATACAATGGAGTCGGAATCGAAGACGCGAGTGAGGATTGGCATATAAATTGGCCTGCTTTTCGAGTGTAATTGATATGCCGGCAGCCGAAAACGCGTACTCGACGAGCAAATACACATTCGGCAAAACATGAGCATCGCATTGTATCGTATAGTTACATTTCGGGTGCAAGTTGAAAGCAACATTTTCATCAATTTAATTGCATGGCAGTGCGAGAGAGAGAGGAATTTCGATTGCAAGAGGGATTTATGGCTAAGTTGATAGCATAGCGAGAATATCGGGTGATTTGCGTGAGTTGATTTGGCAAATATAGCGGGGCATACTTATCGGTGAAAGCGGATTTTCATTGAGCAGAAGCACACACACGCACGCACGCACACACATGTACACTCGGTAAGCCAAAAGGCCAACAAGTTAAAGTGGAAAGCATAACAACAGCAATGTGGACTCGAATTTCCAACACAAACACAAGTTAACCGAGTGCGAGGGCACCGGGAGGAGAACTTTAGGAAAAAAAAGGCAAAACAACAAGCCAAACTGTGCAGGGTGTGGCCAGGTATATGTGTGTGCCTGTGTGTGTGAAGATTTTTAGTGAACGTTTGGCATAAACAGTAACAACAATAACATCGGCAACAACAAAAACAACAACTTGCAAAAGAGTAAGAACATCGAGGAAAATAATAAGAAACGACAGCAAAAATGACAAAAACGCAGCAAGGACAACGCGTCCTTGGCCTGCCCAGAGCGCATTTTCTTACAAAACTCGCTCATACCCTGTACGCAGCACAGAAGAGGCATATCCATACACGCACACGCACACGCACACATGTGTATGTAGAGCTAGAAATACTGCATATCGCATAGGGCAAAGGTTGCGGTGCAGCGCATCACACGGTCTAACGGTTTTGTTGCGCAGCGCATTTAACAACACTGCAAAGAACAACAACAAGGGGGAGAGGGCGTAGAGCGAGAGAGAAGCAACAAAAGAACAGCTGCCATGCCAAAGGGAATTGTTCAAACAGAGACATTAAGCCAGGCCAGAAGCGAGTCAGGACGCGCGACTGCATTCAGCTGTGCAGGGGGAGAGGCTGGATAAGTGCAAGGGGAGGCTGGAGAGGTGCAAGTGTGTGGGTGTGGGTGAGTGTATACTCCATGTGTATGTGTGTGTGTTTGTGTGTGATCTCGGGTTCAGGTGCAATACGTTCAACAGGTGCCAGATTCGCAGTTCGCTTTTTATGTTTCCTACTCCTCTTTTTTTTTTGCTTGTGACAACACTGAAAACAAGCACAAACAACATTGTCGCACTCGAGAGTGAGTCAGAGAGAGATAGAGGGCGTGGGTGAGAGAAGAAAAGGTAGACAACTAGATGACAGCGAGTGTGGCATGTGGCAACAAAGTGCAGCACGTAGTTCGTGTTGGAGTGTAATATCTGTTTATATATGCGATGTTTATAGGTTGTAGGTGGGGTGAATGCTTATGTTGACTGCCCCCCTCGATAAGTTTGAGTGCATGACTTTGACAGACAAAGACTGAGAAAGAGAGAGAAATAGAGAACAAATATAGAACGAGAAAGAGACACAGCAGGACAATCACGACAAACGCAAAACGAACATGAAGAACATCAAGATGAGCACATCAAATAACTGGATAACGATAACGAGCAAGTCGCTGCTTACCTTGCCATCGACTTACACTAGAAGACAGCTACTCGGATCGGCCTCAGCCACAGCCTCGGCTCGCTCTCCGTATATGTATCTGTATTCGAGTAAATCTACGCTAAACTATATATAAGTCTGCTCGCACGAGTTGTGTCGCACGTGCTGAATGCCGTGCAGCGAGCAGGTCGAGTAACAGCGCCGTGTTGCGAATCTCTGTAAGAACACAGCACGATAATGATAGCATGGTAATGAGCGCTAAATCGGCCGATAAGGCAATAACGGCATTACGACACACACACACATCAGGGTACTGCATCAAGTACCGTACCCGTTCCCCTTTTATGTGTTACAATGAAGTGAAGACAGCAGCAGATGTGGTTCAAGTTATACGTATACTTATTAAATATATCTGTGTGGGCTTTTGTACATGGTATATACTAATTTATAATAGTGATGGGTTTGATATGGAACGGATATAAATGTAAACAGGTAACAGCTACTGATATGCTACAAACAACCCTAGTGTACTGCATTTTTTACTAGTCTCATATTCACGCCGAGTAAAAAAGTGATATATCGTAAATTGATTTACTGTTTTTTTACCCATTCATTTAGTGTGATTAAACATTCAGTTACATTTCCTGAAAAAGCCATTTAAATCATATTCGGAAATATACTGATTCAAAACGAGAGGCAATGCTTAGCCACCGTTAAAATACAATTAAAAGAACGGGTAAAAAAAACACCGCAACACATTTTTTATATCGCTTGTTTTACTCTCTTGTGCATAGTATGAATATTCCAAGTATCTATTTACAGTATTGAATTTAAATGAATGTTGAATCTATGTTAATTAGCAAACTTATTGTTTTTGAAAAGGCAGGTTAATCTCCAGCGAATGTTTTGACTTTTGGACTTGGATTTGGGCGAGGAGCTTAAGTGACCTATATTATGCTGCACACAGCGAGAGATTAAGAGATTATTCATTAAAATCAGAGCACTCAAGCGGACCTAGAGTTGGGTTGGGTGGGACAGGGCGGACAGTCACCGTTGCCGATGACGTTGACAGATGCGTCGAGCTGGAACGATGTGAGGCAGCTCCAAGTGTGAGCTCTTTCTCCGCCAGCTGGCTGTCATGTGTGAGTGCCTCAATGTGGGGGTGTGGCAGGGTAGTCAAAGTGGGAGGTGGTAAAACTCGCTGCTTAGTTTTTTTTCTGCAGCTGCCTCGCCTTCTTCTGCTTCTGCTGCCTGCATATTCATTAAATTTGCAAATTAATTTTGTCGTTCGTTGAGTTTCGTTTCTGGAGCAGACGAGAGTACGGAGCAGGGTCAGGTGCAGGAAGGAGTGAGGGTACGCGACGGGGCTGCATAATTCATAAACCGTTTTCAGCCCACGCGAGTAAAAAACGCGCGATAAAATAAACATAAATATGTTGCTAACTTTTCTCAATGAGAATGAAAGAGACAGAGTGGGGAGAGCGAGAGGGACGGAAGACAGATAAAGGACGCGAGAGAGAAAATCCCAGCAAACCGCAGCACGTCGTTAATGAACCGCAAGCTGGACATGAACTCACCTGCGACTTGGAGCGCATTGTGGGCTGATACTTGCGGCGAATCTTGCGGGGACAGCACATGCACAAAAGGCGCACAAAGGCCCTGAAAGAGATCGAAGAATACACATATATATCATATATAAAATCCCGTTGTAATATGCCATCTGTTACCTGCGAAAGTCCCTGCTCCAGCAGGCATAGATCACAGGATTCATGCAGGAATTGATCCAGCCTAGCCAAGTCACAACCGCCGAGACAATCTCCTCGTGTTCGATGCACTCGATGCAGAACCCAGACAGCAGATTGACCACAAAAAACGGCAGCCAGCACACGATGAACACGCCCATCACAATGCCCAGCGTCTTGGCCGCCTTCTTCTCCTTGGCGAACTTGGCCAACTTGCGCGACAGCGAGAAGTTCTTGCCCATATGTCGGTGCCGGGCCAGTCCGTTGTTGTGCAGCGCCGATAGCGGCTCATCGTCGGGCTCCTCGGGCGTCGACGTCGTTGTGCCGCCACTGTGATTGGGATGATGATGATGCGAATGCGAGTGCGAATGACTCAGTGAACCACCGCCACCGCCGCCGCCGCCACCGCCACCGCCACTCGAAACCTGATGCAGATTCGTTGCCGGATCGCGTGTGGTTCCGCCGCGATGTATGCGCAGCGTAAGCTGCAGCTCACCCGATGCCATCAGCACCTGCTTGGTGCCAATTTTCAGGGAACGTGTCTGTATGACCGCCGCCCTGTAGATGCGGCAATAGGTGAAGACCATCACCAGCAGCGGCAGATAGAACGATATGGTCGACGAGAAGACCAGGTAGCCCAGGTGTTCGGTGAAGGTGCACTTGTAGGCAGGCATCTCGCCATCCCGCGCAGCCCGCCACCACACGATGGCCGGAAAACTGATGGCGCTCGAGCAGATCCAGACGGCAGCGATAAGACCTGCCGCTCGCTTCACGGTCATGCGCATGGGATAGCTAAAGGGATCCGTGATGGCCCAGTAACGATCCAGTGAAATGACGCATAAATTCAGTATGGAGGCGGTGCTAAAGAGCACGTCCAGCGAGCGCCAAATGTCGCACCAGTCGGTGCCAAAGAACCACGTGTTCTCGAGTACCTCGTACAGCGCGGAAAAGGGCATCACCACCAGACCCACAAGACAATCGGCCACCGCCAGGCTGGTGATGAAGTAGTTGGTTGCCGTGTGCAGGTACCGCTCCCGGATGACGGCCAATATGACCAGCGAATTGCCAAACACGGTGGCAAACGAGAAGAGAAAGAGAAAAGCCAAGAGTCCAACACGATCGTTGGGCAACGCCTCGAGAAACTCCGACAGATCCGGTTCTCGTGTCGTGCTGCTCGGTGCAATGCCCGTCGTATTCAGATTCATGGCCAAATCCGTGCTTGTCGTTGGTGGCTGCGCTGTGAAGCCATTGAAATAGTTATAGATATCCTCCGAGATGTTGTAGCTGTTGTAGAAGGGCGGCGGGCGTGTCTGGTTATACGTTTCGCCAGCGCGCAGCAGCGCCAGCACTGGCTCCGCCATTTCGGAAGATGGCGCTGCATCCGTTTCCGGTGCCGCTGCCAGTTGAGGCGGCACTTGGTGGCCCCCAGCCCTCGGCATGGCGCCCCCTGTATTCTAGCCTACTCCAATGTTCGTGCAGCTGACACAATGTCCACTTTCAGTTGCAATTCCAGTTCCAGCTGCAGTTCGGTTCTCTCACGTCTAATGAGCAGCATCTTCACCGCCGTCTGCAACGAATGACGCAAATTATGAAGGTTTCTTATTGAAGAAAATTAATCATATACCCTGCAGGCAATGAAATCATGCAAGAGCGTATATGCAGCGTGTGCCAGGTCAAAGCAAACATAAACCTATTAAGACACATTCCTCTACTATTCAGAAAGCCAAGTGTGATATTCTGCTAAAATTCTAACATGAGCTGCATTAACCTGCAATAATAAGATATTTTATTATAAAATTTGGTAGTCCCAGATCATATAGTTTCTGAGATATAGCTGTTCACACAAGCACACTTAACTTAATCATCGTTGTATATTACTTGCTATGTTATATTTTCACTGGCTACTCTTCTAACCCATGGATAGCGTATTAAAACATTCAAACAGCTTGAAAATACCTTGGATACCCTATACTGCTTCACTTGTTCCCTTACCCTATGACGCCCTAATGGAGATCTGTCTCCCGCCAGGCAGCTCATTGAATTAAAATGTTGCCTGACTTCCGCACTCATATCCGGGAGAGATGCGACAACAACACCTAATACAAATTTTCCGAGGCACGAAAGCTGAACAAACACATTAATTACAGAGTTGTTTCTGCTGATATATATATTGAGTATAAGTGCGCTGTACATTTAAATTTTGGGCGCCGCTCTCCCTTGTGCAAACGGTGAAACGGAGCAGCAGAAGCTTCATTTTCCTACCCAGGGTGCACAATTAATTCGCTGCCACGCCGCGCTGTCTGCCACAAAGCGCCTGCCCGAACAAATAAACAAATTAAATTACATTTCAAGTGGCCGATGGGACAGGAAGTTGGCGCCGACGACACTTGCCGCTCGGTGAGAGCAGCCACACGTTGCAACTCCAGCTCTGGCTTTCTCTCCTTCTCCTTCACAAGACTCGAGAGCGGAAGTCAACCATTTAACCAAGTTGCTTGATTGCTCGATTGAACCACTTGACTCGCTTGATTGACCCAGATTTACTCACTACGCCAACTGTCTGCCTCTCTGTCACTCCTTCGCTCTCTCCCTTTCTCTCTCTATCTGTTTTGGTAAAAAAGTTTCATAATTTACTAAACTAAATTTAGCAAGTTCTCTAAATGTTCTGACAGCTTGTTTAGGTAATATGTGGAACAGTTTTAATGGTTTATTGTTTCAATTTTTAATATGGTTTTAACTGAGCATGTTGCTTGTAATTTTCTTTCGGCTTTGAGTTTAAATCTGGTTACGCTTCCGGCTTATGTGGTAAACAAAGTTAGCCAGTGAAATTTGTTATTATATTATATTCATTTATTATGCTGCAGATGCTTCGTAACATTTCAAATACTTTTCGCTTACGAAAAAGTTAGCCCAACGTTTCTCTTCACTTTAAACAAGTCACATTTCACCTGTTGCCCGATATTACCCACTGGTAATTGAGCATCACTTTCCGTTAACCCCAATTCCAGCTAAACCAGGTAAAACTCCGCCCACACCTACAGCCAAATTTGTTGGCCATAAATAAGAGAGAAGCGAACAAGCTGCTGAAATAACGATTGAAATCGAGTGAATAATCGCTTGACTGAAGATTGGACTCGGATTCGGATGCGGATTGGTATGCCTTTGGGTCGCACTCACAAGTCACTTGGCCAGTCAGTCAACGAGTCGACCCACTTGGGTCAGTTCAAATCTGTTTTGCATTCCAAATGACTTTGGGGCTGCTGCCGAGCTGAGCTGCTTCATTTGTAGATTTTATTTGGTCAGATTTCTCTCGGCGACGCGCGACATCCTCGCCTGTGTGTGTGTGTGTGATTATCACCTGCCTGTCTTAGGCCACGGCGATAAGGTGCTGCTGGCGAGCGAAAGAGCCTACCTTGACTCCAGTTGACTCGACTCTGCCGCTCATTTCCGGCGGATTCGCTTCGCCTGCTTGCCATAAATTTTCCTGCCTTCCTGCCAGTTCGTTGGCTTATCTTGTGGGCTCGTTACTTCGCAACTTCTCTCGCCCTGTCACAGACCAGGACACTGCAGACATCTTTCGTTTACTTAGCCAGTTTTTCTGCTGCTTAGTACAATTTCCTGGGCATTTCTCACGCAACCAAAGAAAACAAAATAAAACACGCAAAATTTTGTTCACTTATGGCCGCCATCGCAGTGTGCAGTAAGTCAAAATGGCAGCTCGCTCAGTGGGCCTCGACTCGCCTGGCCACGCCAAAAGTGTTGACTCTTCAAGTAAGCAAAAACCTCACCGCATGACATGGCTACCTCTGCCTCCGACCTCAAGCCAAGCGAGAGATCCACAAAAGGGCACAGCAGCAATGGGATAAAGGCAACTTCATATGGCCCATGCACACGACCGCCCCTTGTTAGGCACTCTCTCTCTGTGTGTGTGTGTGTATGGGCGTTGCATGGGGCACAACAATTTAATTGAAGCAACCTTAAAGCTGCCCTCCATAAGACGAGCTCGTTGCCGCCTATGCAAATGCGATGTCGGCCACGGTGGCAATTTGTACATGTGCTAAACCCTTATGACCTTTTTCTATCTCTGCCCAAAAGAGCGCCTTGCCTGCCCACTCGCTTCTCCCCTCGTCTAACACAATTGCTCTTTTTCGGTTAAGTCATTGAATGGCCGCATGAAAGTTAACCAAAATGGCAGCACTGCCTCATTCATTCGCACTGATTGCGTCCCTGTTTTTTAGGCCACTTCGTCGGAGTTTCATCATTGCCATTTTCCATTTTCCGTTTGTTTGCCGTATAGAGTGATCGTATTATGTTCTGGAAAATGTTTTCTCCAAGTTTCAGAAGTGTATTTCTACATTCCAAGGCTATTGGGTTTTTCCACACATATCTATGTGTTATTATAATGCGTTAAATATGTATTCTACATGCTCATTCCACTATTTGAATCTGTCAGCATCTGCAATTGAAATTCACTTAGTCGTCTCTCATTAATGTCGCCTCAAGGACAATTTATAAGGAGAGTCGTATGGAAAGGCCCCGCCCGGACCAACGTGTTTTGTCGCCAATTCAAGTTCCAGAATGGCTGAGAGCCTGCAGGCTCAGCGACAGCTGTAATAACATTTCGGGAATTTACATATAAACCAGAAACAGAAACAAATACAGACACAGATACAGATACTGCACAGATACAAAAGCAATAAATGTCCTTTTTGGGAACAATCGCTGTCATTTTTCTGTGACTCGTAATTACATGACGAGAATTTACTTATCGCATTGTTGTCCCTTCGTTTATTTATAGAAAAAGATTTCTATTTTGCCCATTTTCGGTTTCCTGCTATTTTTAACGCTACTCACAGTGGGTGACAACAGGAAACTATCAGTAAATAAATGAAGTGAAGTGAAGAAAGGGATCCCTCTGCATTACATAGTCTACTTTTATGGGCAAACAAAGCACTCCCACGACAGTTTCCCTCAGTCAGGCTCTATGAGCCCCGAAAGCGGCTTAATGCCATAAATTTATTAGAGACTTTCTGCCTACCGAATTTTAGATGCGAGTACATCTATTAATGCTATGCACTATCATTGAATTGAAATCACAGTCCCCAAAGATACCAAGTGAGCTACTTATGTATATTGTGTTGTGCAAGGTTGTTTTTTAAGGGCCTACAACCTTTTCTTTTGCCGAACGCGTTTGCTATGCAAATTACCTGGCCGAATCGAGCGAAGCAGAGCAGTCAGCGTTATCAATGCCTATCAACGTCACCCACTCAGCTTGGGGGGCCGATAAATCGTTGACGAAAATCTTTCGAATTGCTCCCCTAGCGTTTTTCAGTAAACGCAACAAAGTCAGGCAACGGCAGAAAGAAAGAAAATGGCGCTCGAATCTTGACAATCTTTATGAGCGTTGAGCACTCAAATACACACTCACACACAAGCATATATATATATATACACTCGGCGCTAAGGCACTTAAAGGCACGGTAAATAGCTCAATGTGGCTCGACTGTGTCTACAAATGGAATTTAATCACGCGCACGCCGAGCTATCCCCGAGCACAATCCGATGTTTGCTTTATTCTCGGCTTAGCAACTTGTCCCTTTGCTTTTTTGTTTTGCCTGATTTGATAATGCTGTACCGGTTTCGTGTTCGCTTCTAGTTCTCTTTCTCGCCTTGACAGTCCCGGACGGTATCGTATCATGCCGAGCGTCGCTTAATTATGTCACAAATATTTACACCGTGTGGCAGGACCTTTTGAGCGCTCGATATCCTGGCACGCCACGCAACGCGTCTAGCAGCAGACGAGCAAACAAAGCGCCCGCAGCAGAAGCAGAAGCCAAAAGAAACCAACAAACCAAACCAAACCAAAACGAAGCAAACCCAACCAAACCCAAATTAAATGCCAGTGGGTAAGGCATGGCCTGGAGGGGGGGTCCGAGACTGTGTCACACTTTCGCAGCGATCAAGGACGACTAAGGACAGCAAGCAGCAGCGACAACTGATGGCAGCGCGAAAGTGGATTCCGTGATAATGGCAGGCATTAATTTCAGACTTATAGTAGCGGTAAAGCGATGAAACGGGAAAAACAGACGCACCGACAGTGTTTATCATCGATGCGGTTTGTGTGGTATCTTGCAGTATGCATACCCTGCAAGGCACGAGGTATTAGGTAGTTCAGCAAGTCAAATATTTAACTGCAAAGCAGTGATTAGGTTGCATAGCTAAGAATAGAAATATTTTCTAACAGCGCCGAAAAGTATGCAGCATGTTTTGCGTTTTTTTCTTATCCGCCTTTTATCTACATTCCTTTTGAAAAGGTATTTGCAACAAAATAACCGTTATCTTCATTAATCCCAAATTGATTCACACATGAAATCACGCTGACTCAACAATTTTGCAGGGTGCTTTGTCGTTTGTCAGCTAAGCTAAAAAATATTTATTGCTTGAATTTGTCAGATTTTTGTCTGGTTTTGCGATTTTCTATTGTCCGATGTTGTTTTTCGCTTGCGTGACAAAATTATTTGTTATACCGTTGGCATGTTCTCAGTTATTGACAAGTTCAGCGGGGCATGTGGTCGCGCGAAGGCTGAAGACGAAGACTGGAGACGGAGGCGCAGTGCTGGCACACATGGGAACACACACACATTTAGCGCGCTTGTCACGCAATGAATAATGATTGGACAGTAAAACAACAACAACAGCTACAAACATGATGGGCGGGTGTGCCCATCCGCCCGTCGCAATCAACGTCTGCCGCTTGTCACTGGGCCAATCGAGCGACCGTTAAGTGGCATATTGCTCATACGCCATGTTGTGCCCGCACAAATTCACATTCGCCGGGCTCTCATGACGTTCTCCCCGGAGAGAGGTCGGCAAAGTAATAAGTAGGGGGAGTCAGTGACAGCTCGCGCTCGTTCGCATCGTATTCAATAATTAAATACTGTCGCAAATATGAAGTGTGAAGCATCGTAGAGCTGCACGTCGTGCTGATGCTGATTGGCCACTTGACAGACACCATGACGACTGACAGCCACTTATTGAAATCCAAACTGAACTATCTGCATTATATCTCGAATCATATTCCTGCATTCAGCGGAACAGTTTTCCTTGAAAAACTCTTTTTCAGCTATAGATCTTTAATAATTTCAGATTTATAAAATCCAATACTTTTCCCACACTTTTCGCCCACTCTTCTCTCTCAGATCACGTAGCTGTCTGAGCCTTTTATCTGGCTGGTCTTTTCGATTTACCTTTCCGCCTCACTGAACCACGCATTGCCGTCAACTCGCATCACTTTATATTTTCCTCATTTCATGGCGCTGCTTTCATTTGAGTCACGCACACACACACGTGCACACACACACACACTCACACACACACGCGTATCTCATTTGATGCCCGAAGGACATATTTAAAGTTTTGTTTTGATGAGTTCGCATATGTTTTATTAGCAGCGTGCTCAAGTTGTTGCAACTTATTTTCGGGTCACTTCAAGAGCTGACCAAGTTTGCGTAGCATTAATAAAAGTCAACGACAATAAATTAAAGGGTATCGTAACATTTACTTGTCATCAGCGTCAGCTCCGCCTTACCCGCAGACCCCGTGCGAGCCCAACCCGATCCCAACCTCCACACTTCCTCTAGCATATTTTTGAGTTTGCATCAAAATTTTTGCTGCGATATAAATTCCAGTCACACGCTCGGCAAAGCTGTCTGCCAGTTGTCGGGTATTATATATAATAAAATAAATAAGATTTGGAATTTAAACAAAACACGCTCGACTAGTGAATATGCAGTAAACGTGTTAATAGATTTAGATGTCCTTTAACTATTGAACTAGCAGTAAAAGCATTTTCACAGAATTTCTAGTAAGCCCGAAGTCTTCTCAACTATATATAAAAGTTACTTTCATATCGAAGAAAACTTGCCGTGCTAAACTTATCTAGAGAATAAACAAATACTCCCGTTTTGTTTTTCCTATGCCCACAGGGTATAATTATTTATAAAAACAAAATAAAAACTGGGAGCCAAGAGCGCTCACGAGCATGAGTAAATTACAAATTAGCCGGTTGACGTACTACCAGCCGACTAGCAGCCCCTCTGACATTACTCGACCCAACCCAACCTCTTTTCAAACCATGTCTCACGCGTGGCAGCACGTGGGAACGCAATAACTCCATTGTGAGACAATCCAACTTTCAGCGAAAATAATTCTGATATAATGACAAGCTGACTAAGTCACGTCGCTGGGAATAGAAGGCAAATTCATCAGCGGGACAATATTGACACAGGTCCCAGACAGTCACTGCCGGGTCGGGATGGCGGTGAGGCATCGAGAGCGACAAGCGACACGAGAGACTTATAGGAGAGTCACCAGAGACAAAAGACAAGAAAAAATGTGCCCCAGGCGTAGAAGAGAGAAACTGTTCGTTAATGACGCTCTGCGGATGACACACGCCCACGAAGACAAAAGACAAAGGTTCTACCTCTTGTCGCGTCTCTTCTCGTCTCGTCTCGACTGGTCCAACTGTGGCTAACGATGCCGCAAACGGCCACTTATACGATATATACGATATTTATTTCAATCAACGATATTGAGGCATATCTAGTTTGATTTACTCACCAGGGCGAAAACAATTTTCCGGGCGGTAATTTGTTCTGGAAATTGCGCATACGCCCCATATGCGTGTGTATTGTCCCATTTTCGATATCAAAACGGGATTTACACAACGCAATCTTCGCCTCTTGCCACACGCAAGGTGCCACGAACAATTCTATGTTTATCGTATTTATGACAGAATTTTCTTTCTCACTTTTCTTTTCTCTGTCAGCCAGCAATTTTTGGACAGTGAACACGGGGTGGGCGACGGTTTTGCAGCTGATGTGCTGGACTTGTATCCACAATGGCTTGTCTGTGTGAGTGCGAGTGTGAGTGTGTGTGTGTGTATGCTTGGCCTTTTGGCTTTCGGAGCACTTTGGAGTGACATTCTAATCAACTGCACATTAGCATGTTGAAATGGGCCAACATGCAACAGGGTGAGTGAGAGGGGCAGAAAGAAGGCGAGCAGCGAGCGACACAGTTTCATGTCTGACTTGCAGTTGCCACGTGGCTACGTGGTTGCCTGCACCTGATTAAAGTTTCATTTATCGCATTTGCAGTGGCTGCTTGCACTCCCGTTGCTGCTCTGCCTCTTATTTTATGGCTAATTAAGGCACGAAATTAAAATTAAAAGCCAATCTGGCACGAAAGTGCAGCCGACAGCAGAGGAGCCTGACATTTAGCCCAGCAGCGGCGAACTGGCTTCGTGTGAGCCACGTGGCGGCATCGACGGCGGCTCACACGCATTTGCCGCAGATAAACCGGATGGTTGCCTTGATTCGTTTAGCTGTCACGCGGCCCAAAGCACATTTTCATTTCAGCTTAATTAGCTGAGCGAATACACACTCCCACACACACTCTAACGTACACACCCTCTAACAAACCCTGTGCTAAGCTGACGGTAGGCTTTAGCAACACTTGTTCACTACTTGCAGCTGAGCTGAAGGCGCGCGTAAAAGTAGGCAACACTTTTTCACTACTCGTCGATGATCAGGCGATGCGCGCAAAAGTAGGCAACATAATTTGTTCAATACTCGTTAATGTTAATCCATAAAACGCATGTGTGCATGTGTGCGTAGCTAGCGCATATCCTGTACATTATTAACGAGCGCATTGAAATTGAATTGCGTAATAAGAAAACTGTCAAGCTATTTGCGTCGCAAAGTTCAAGTTTTACTGCTCTATTAAAGATTGCCAGAGATTGTTATATATCTTTTTTTTATACTTCCTGTCAACTAGCAGCTGCTGCTGTTGAGCGCGCTTTATTCCACCAGCCTATTATACCCCATTGTCAGGCACTTGCAATGGATACAGAGCATACTATAAAAAGTAATGTTCGCGCTTTCTTTTTAATGCCAACTCAGGCGGTTTATTAATGCTCGAAATTATTGCGGCGTGTGCAAGTCGAAATACGAGAATAAAATAAAATTCAAGAAATAAATACACACACACACTTTTGTATGTATTCAAGCAAATTTCAGTTTTGCAGACCTTCGAAAAGGCCCGAACAAAAATGCAGGCTATAAAAAAACCGCTGAGAAAAGGTGCAAATTACACTGGGCGAAAAAAACACGGGGTCAGCATAAATAAGGCACACACACACTCACAGCAGCCGCCCGCTTGCCGTGCCTATTTGCGATCATGAAAATATGATTTTAATTTCTACAGTAAAAAAAACCAACAACGAAATGCGCACGCCAGCCAAAAAAGCTGCGCCCAGGTGCGGAGCGCAATGTATCCTTGGCTGAATGAAATGAATTTAAATACCTGTGCGCTGCGGGCGCTCCGCTTGCGACAAGCGTCTAAATGTGTAAACCACATGGGCAACCGCATACACACACACGCAGAGCGTCAGATAGGGGAACAAAGTTTGCCAGCAGCAATTCGACGCGTTGTTGTTTTCATACTTCGTCTTTCAAAACTGTCGTAGGCTCAGGGGTGTTAATGCGGGGACTCAGGGAAGAAGTGGATTGAGAAGTGGACGGGGGAGGGCGTCGTGTTCCCAGTTCAGTGCAAAATTTTATTTGTACCAGCAAAATTGAGCGATTTGTGCGTGTATGCGTGTCATTCATTATTGTCAATTTTTCAATTCAGAAACTTTGCGCAGACAGTGAGAGTTTTCTTTGCTCAGCTTCCCCCTCAGCCAATTTTCATAAATATTCAAATTTATTTTGATTTACATTTAATTTTGACATTGCTCACACTTCAGCCGCAAGACGCAGATGCCTTCTGGCATCAGGAGTCGGAGGAGACGAGAAGGTTTCCGTTAAGCTTTCCTGGAATTGCGGTTGCCGTTCGGATTTTCACAGCATTCAGTTCGATTATTGCATGTTAATTTGCCTTATACAGCTGCAATTGTTGTTGTTGCTGTCGCTGATTGCTGTTACTGCTGTCGTGGGCGTTCAGAAAGTTTATTTGTTGCTGCCAAAGTTAAATTTCCTTTCTCGTTTTCGTTTGCCCCGACGTCCAGCAGAAAGTCAATTAGTACAATTGAAGGGAAATTCGTGGAAATACGAAAGTTTTTAAAATTATTTATTGGCTGCCAATGGGCGACGGCGCCGGCCAAGCAAATTGTTAAGTGAACGCACGTGTTTGGGATTTGGTGACAGAGAAAAAAAACGCAACACGCACAAATTGAAACGTGTTGGGGAGGATCCGGCCACCGGCCAACTCGGGATAAGTATGTTAATTCACAGCGAGAGAATATACGATTCAATTGATGTTAAGCTAATGGAGCGTGCTGTAGTTTGGCCAGGAATAAGCATATGCATATATATTTTTGTTCAGTATGAAGAGTTCAGTTCGTCGAAAAAGAGAGAGAAAATCAAGTGTTGCTGTGCCAATCAAAGTATTTGAATCTGACTGAACTACTTTTCTCCCAGTGTAACTAGCCGCTGCAGCACACGCACTTCTTCTCGAGTTAATGCGAGCTCGTTTCATATTATTTATTATTTATTTATACTATAATCTCTCCCCTTTATGGCCTTGCCGTCACAATGATTAAGCTGATTTCATCGAACCTTTTTCCCATCGCTATTGTTGTTGTAATTCATGTAGTTATCAATTTGCTTTGGCTGTCGCCAACAAAGGCAACCGCATTCAGAAACGCCTTCTCTTTCTCTTTCGCATTAGACTTCCCATGCGCATTCTTGCGGCTTCAATCCTTTTGGCCAAATGCCCAGAAAAATGGTTACATTAATCATTTCCAGTCGACAGCGGCGACCGCAACGACAGCCACAATAACAACAATAGCATAGCGGCTGCAGCTGACTGTGTCAAGGAGCCTCTTTTTGGGTGGCACCTGCCACCCCCCAACGGTTACCTGTCATAAGTTATTAACAAGACGAGCCTTTAGTCGGCCCACATACGGGCAAAGCAATTCTCAAAGTGCTGCCACGTGCTAACCTCGACATCGACTCGAGCTGGGCTAACCCAAGCCAAGCCGCCCTCTCCATGGCCTCACCCAGTTGGTCCGCCCCTTTTTCGTTACGATCAAGGAGCCAAAAACAATAATTTCATTTTTACAGCGCGCTACGGAAAATTCGAAACAGAATGAAACTTGCAACGCTGCCTGCATTTTCCATCTGCGCTCTTCATTCGTCTGTGCTGTCTCTGTCCCCGCTGTCTGCCTGTCTCTCTGTCCGTCTGTCTGTCTGTGCTGCCTGTCATTCGACAAATTATGAGCACTCGGACACAATTACTGGCAGTCAGCCAAGGTCGCCCGCAACGCAGCCCTTGTGGCTGACAGTTCATTGGAATTTTCATTAGCGTGTTGCAAGTGCGTCGCCATTGAGACGGCAATGATGACTGCGTTGTCGCCGCGACGTGCCACTACGCGACATGGAATGACCTTTGCAAATGTCCCATCCCGCCTGCTCTCTCGCCACTGGACACACGCATAGCGACAGACCAAAGTCTGTTTGCCAATTCCGTTTGCAGCACTCTAGCCTGTAACCGTGGCACACTTTGACCCTTAATTTGGTTACCAACATGATTTGCCCCATTTTGGTTGATTGCAAACCAATTTCCATTTCACTGAGCCACTTTCTCGCGTCTGTTTCGGGCAGCTCTTTTCGGACAAACCTCAAAAGAGGCCAACGCCAAAATTTAATTGCTCAACCGGATTTTGTTTCGATCTTTTCAATTTCTTTGACCGTGAAATAGATTTAAAGTCAATGGGTTCTTTTTTCTTTTTTACAGTGAGGTGCGAGAAAGCAAATTAATTATAATTTTTGCAGCTTAAGTATACAATCTAAAATAAATTCGATTTACTATACTGTATTTATTTTTACAGAACTGTTTCGCTGCGATAAGCTGTTGATTTTCAAACTCCGTGCTCTTGAGAAAGCAAAAAAGAAAAGCAAGATCTTGCTTGATCTGTATTTTTCATATTTTAGAAACCTTCGATGCTTACCATTTATATTTCTTAAAAATAAACGTATTTTCAGCATTAAGAATGAAATTTCGAAAATTTGTATACTTAATACTTATTTTATGCAAAGAAAAAGTTATTTCTTTCCCGCAGCATCCTGACTTCGAAATGAAGTCTATTTGGCTGTAATAAAGTGATACAACGTTTATTTCTTATGTCACCAGTTAAACGAACTAGTGTTGTTATTAAATTTTTTTTTGCAAATTCGTGGCAACATCTCGTGGCTTGTCAACTTTTCTCTTACGCTAATGGGTGTAACATTTTAAGTGTCGTCTGACTATGCACACACGCACACATGGTTAAACTTTGTTGCACTGTTAGTTGTTCTCATTGCTGTTGCTGCTGCTGCTGATGTTGTTGCTGTTGTAGTTGCTGCTGCTGCTGTGGTAATTGCACTCTCGTTGCTTTATGAGCGGTGCAGTCGTAAAACATTATGGGCATCATGTTGATACTTAAATGCGGCATGCTTTCTGATACTGCTCCGATTTCTATACACCCTGTAGCCATAAACTGCCGAAAACGGGTTTAATGTGCCAGATTAATTGACAAACAGCTGGCGGTGTGCTTGGCCAACGAAAATACTGTATGTGATTTGACCGAGTTGAAATTGCCTGAGCTAACAAAAACTATAGCATACATTTCAGGGTGCGTATGTTTAAATCTTCGTTTGCTTTACAAAGTGAATTAGATATGTTATTTATTTATTTTCTTTCTATCCTAAAATATCTGTAGCGTGTCTTGCATTTGAGCAGCGCACAATGATGTATTTATGCCTATTTTATGCCGTTTAGCATTTTAGGCTTTCCTTTACTTCCTTTCCTTACTACCTCGACTATGCCCTCTCTCTCTCTCTGT
The DNA here is from genome assembly GCA_018151445.1 of Zaprionus inermis. NCBI lineage: Eukaryota > Metazoa > Arthropoda > Insecta > Diptera > Drosophilidae > Zaprionus > Zaprionus inermis. The sequence continues at coordinate 325,889 of JAECXD010000640.1, read as the reverse complement.
TTTTTCCCCTCTGTCCTTTGCCTTTTGATACTGCACGTGAATTTGAACAATTTTTTGCATTGCCCGTTGGGTAAACAAAAGGCCACATACAAGGCAATACATGCACATCAAATAATATGTTCCGGAAACACACACACACGTTGACGTACACGCATACATATGTAATTGACGATGGGCTTTTATTGTTCTTGTGTTAAAAATGCAAAACTAAAACGGAATTCAAATCACATTTGCCGCTTAAAACAATAAAGCAATGCGGTATAAATAAATTGTGACGCCTCTGCAGAAGCTGACCCATGCGAGTGTGTGTGAGTATGTGCATGTGTGTGTGCGTGTGGCAGGTGCTAGTGTGTGTTGCCTCATTATATTTGGGCAAAGAGCCCAATAGAGAGGGAGGGAGGGATCAGAGCGGGTACATGAACAATTTCTTCTCTGACAAATGGATATTCCTTTGTTGTATTGAAAACATGTTAAGGACGCCCAGAGCAAGCACAACTAAACACATAGACACATACACATGTATAGACATACGCACTCACACCCCAATACACTCACACAGGGGCAAACATGAGCATAAGTGAACCGCATTGCTGGTTGGGAAACTATTTCAATTACAGCTGTGCGCCAGTTTTCCCCCATTCACCTATGCAAAACGCTCTTCCGCTTTCGCTCTGCCAGCTTATCGCCCTCTCTCTCTCACTCTCTCTCTCTCTCTCTCTCTCTCTGTTCCTGCCTTTCTTGCTGCCATCAAGTGGCTGCTGAGTGTGTTTGTGTGTGCGTGTGTGGCTGAAATGAGGCTCTTGCCTCTGCCGTGCATTGAAATATTTATATGCAAATAAATAGTTTACCGAGCTTTCAGCTTTGCTTGCGTTGTCATTGTCCGCATACACACACACACACAGATGGTGGGGGTGGGCGTGTCATAAGCCAAGTCGTAAAACACACGCATGCACACACCCTCTTCGCACACTCATAGATGTGCCACACACACACACACACATAGACACAGTGTCTTCTCCTGGTGTATTATTACCGTTAATTGTGCGTGGCATTTAATTGTTAATCTATTGCACGAGCCGGTCCAAAGGCGGCCCCATATAGCTGTTGCCGCTGGCAGCGCCATCGTTGTGGGCTGCTCTTTAATTGCCACTAAAGACAAGATAAGAAATTATACATTGCGCTAGGTCATGTGGCGTGGGAAAATATGACTTGGTAATTCGATTTAATTAGCTCGCATTCCGCACACATCCATCGTGTGTTGGGCTGGCTGGCTGCCGTTGAACATGGGAAAATCAATAGTAAACCGCACGATAACAGCGAAGACCAAACAGTGAATTGATTAAGCCACACACACGCAATAATAATCTGGCCGTCTGTCTGTCCGTTTGTCTGCCTGTTCGTCTGGAATTTTGTTGGCGTAATTGGTTTGAGCATGTTTTAAGCAGATCGCTTTGTTGTGCTAATTAATAGGCACAAGATTTGCCAGAATTCATTGCAAATGACTTTACAGGTAAATATTTACTAGTTCACTGTGGGTGTACCCTAATTGAAACAGGGGCGTGGGCAGAGGGAGTGGCATTGTTCAGTTATCAATGAAACTCATGGAAACTCATTAATCACAATGCCATGAGATTTTCCATAGGCGGTTTGGGGTTGTTAATATTTAATAATAAGTTCAATGAGTTGATGCTTTTTCGCCATTGTTTTCGCACCTTAAATCGGCATAGAACTAAGGATTTGTTAAAATCTATTTAATTCCCCCTTCGCTGGCAATTGAATTCCCTGTTCCACGCCCCAGAACACATACATGTGTAATCGAATTCAATTTGTAGTACTCTGCATATTGCCACAAAGCCAAATAAAACATGATTGTAGCAAATAAAAACACTAATAGAACCAATAATAACATTAAAAACTAACAGCAGTAACATCTGCGCTGTAAAAAAAAAGAGATTTACAAAAGGTTTAACGAAATGGGAATTTTTTCGCCAACATCAATAACAATTGTTATTCAAACTGTGCAAATATGCAAATATAATAATCATATAAACTATATATGTTTGTGGAATTTCCAAAAACAAATTGCTTAAATTCCTTTAAAAGCAGATTAATTACATTGCGTTTGATTAATTTTTAATTTATATAAGAGGGGAAGGCTTGGGTGAAGTGCAGCTTTAAGCAAAGTTTACCATTTTAATATTTATAAATTTTATTTGATTCTTAAAACAGAGTTAAGCTATTTTTAAATACAGAAAACACTTTAATTCGCTCAAACTTAATCTTCTTTTGAAATACCCACAAAAGTCAGGATTTCTAGTAAACGGAAAACAATTTGGCGAAAAAGTCATAAGAATCATAATGCATTTGCATTTAGCAATAAAAAAAATTGAATAAAGTAGAAGTCGGTATATGAAGACGGCGCATAAACATAGTTACGCTGTTGACTTTCATTACCTTGCGCAAATAGAGAGAAAGTCATTAAAATTTTTAATGAAGAAACTTTTTTCTTTTGTTTCCGGCAGCGTCATCGCCAACGCCATCTCCATCTTCAACATCATCATCTCTCGGTCGTCATCGTCATCTTCGACATTGTTGTCATTGTTGTCGCTGCTTTAATTTTCTATTTAAATTTTGTTTTGTCTGCAGTTCTTGGCAACATGCTTGCATATTGTTAATAAACAAGCCAAGGCAATCCGAGCTGAGCTGAGACGAGTCGGAGGGGGTGGGCGGGTCTGCAGCCTGGAGACAGTCGTCAGTCTTCTGGTCTCCCCTCTGACTCACTGTCTCTCTCGCTCGCTCCAGCCGCCGGCTTGCTGCATGATTTATTAGAATGATAAAATGATTAAATTAAAATTGATTTAAATAATAAGCAAGTGCGACGGTAGCAAGAGAGCAGCGAGGGGAGGAGGGGGACGGTAAGCAGCAGTGGTAGATGCTGACAACGACAACAACTAGCGGCGCTGCGGGCAAGGACGGCCCCTGTCACGTTGCCTCTTGTTTTATGGGGCACGTTTATTAGCCACTTTTTCATGAATTTTATTTCTCTCAATGCCAAATGCCAACTTGACCGGGATGGCTTAGGCGACACCTGCCGCCTTTCGCCTGTCGACTGAAAACTTACTAATTTATGCTAAATAGTCAACAAGCGTTGTAACCGGCGTACAACGTGGCGTATGATTAACCTAAATTTTCGTACTGTCGTAGTGTCCTTGTCGTCTGTACGCCATTTTCGCATTTAAAGGGCCAAACTTAAGAATAACGCTCAGGGCTTATACGGTAGTGTAGTCTATATAGATAGGATAGTGGGTTCCTCGAAAAGGTTCCTCGCTTTTCAACTGGCTGGTGGCCTTGTGTGCTATGCCCAAAAGGGCAACCAATTTGTCCACAGCAACATAAACAAAGTATCCAGACGGCATGCCAAACTTTCGATTTTTGGTCAACACAAAAATCTGTGTTGTTGTTATTATTGTATTCAAGAAAATTGCAGCGCAGTTTTTCCAATCGAACTGCTCCGCTCACGGAACTCAGAATTGATGACAGCAGCTCAAAGAGCGTGCACAAATAAAGAAGGAAAAGAAAAACTGACACACACAGAGTGCGAGAAAACACTCAGAGACCCACTTAAGCCTATCTGCATTTGCACACACTTAAAACTCACCGCTTGCAGGCGCCAATCGAGCAGCTCCTTTCTATGGCACAGGGAGCTTTTGCGTTTTGCTCCTGTCGAATGCAATTTCTCGTCTCGCTGCCTGCTGCTCGCCGTGCTGCTTTTTCCGGGTTGGTACTTGCTTTTCCGCTGTCCCGATGCTGCTGCAGCTCTTCTTGTTGTTGCTGCTGCAATATTTGGCACTTTTTCTTATATATTGCCTGGTATCCAGTCGCTCGACCCTGCCGTGTTCTTGCTGCCGTTACTGTTGCCGCTTTTTACTCCCGTTGCGGTCGAAATTGAATTTCACTTGGAAAATATACGAGCATGATTAATCACTTAACGCAGCGAGCGAACCGGCCGGACAGTGTATCGTACACTGAGCGAACAAGAAACCATGAAGCATTTTATTTAAGGTTTTTCATTCAAAAAAAAAACTAGAAGTACTCTTTTCCAAAAAGCAATTCGAAAGTTTTGGAAAGTTTGCAGACTTTTTCTCGAGACTTTAACGTAGCACTAAAATATAAATTAAAAATTAAAACAAACTTAAAATTAGTTTCGCATTGGAATTTCCTTTAAACATTTGTCTGCCTCTTTTTATTTAACTATCCGATGTGGTTTCCAAAAATATATTCAAAGATTGAAAACTGTTTTAGAAAATAATTAAAATATTACTTTAGTGTTTTGCGCACGTTTTCTAAAATAAATTTATAATTTATTGTCTTCACTAATGTTTTTCATTTGAATTTTGTACACTTGAACTCTTCACAAATTACTCAATTTATTTCTGAAAATTCGTATTTCGATTTTTCGTTTCACTTCTCGCACCATTCGAATTATTCACGAATTTTATTACAGTTCAAATTACTTTGACGGACTTAATTCATTCATGCGGTTCGCTGTGATTCCATTCACAAACAAATTCGGCAATCGCAATCGCGAACTAAAGACCAACGCGTTCTGAACCTAACTGAAGGATGTAACTAACGCGAATAGCTTTCAAAAACAACACACAAACTTGGCAGCGACAGGACCCGCTATGACCACGACCACGACCACGGCCACGACGGAGACGACAACGACGGCATTAGCGCCGACGATGACGATGACGACGACGACGACGAGAACGAGAACTGGCGCTGCCGACAACGGGAATAACGGGAATGTGAATGGCAACGACGACAGCGGCGATGGTGTTCGGCTTCGTTCTTGGCACTGAATGACGAGCCAAAACATTCACGGGCGCTCAAGAAGCCCACAGCGAGGCGCGCGCCCAACACGAGGACGATGACGGCAGCTCTGCCTGCAAGAAGCTACCACACACACAAACACACGCACGCACATTTGTTGCAACGGGCCGCAGTTCGCTTTTGATAGCATACTTCCATGCGCTGCGTTCGGCCTGCCCCCTGCCCCGACACTTTCGCACACAGCTGACAACTTGGCGCCAAAATTCTGCCACGAAATGCGCAGGCGTCAAACTGTTATACGCAACGATGCAGCCAGTGCGTAGCACAGTGGCGCACAGGTCCGTTTCAGCAGAATGAGGCGCCCAATAAGCTACTCTGAGCCACGTTCTCTCAGCTACGTTGCTTGCGATTTTCTCCTTCGCTATGAACGTAAGTACAGTAACAAGCGCACACATTGAACTACTGCAATATTTATTGAAACATTTCTACACTCAAGACAAACGGTTGTCAAAGATAAATTGAAATTCGTTTTAGTATTAGTTCAGCAATGTTGACATAAGCCCATGCGAATTGTGGCTTATAGATTGATGACAATCCAGTAGAAAATCGATTGCGATGGACACGAGCCACCACTTGATTCACAGCTATCCTCATCGTCGCATATGTCAGTATCCTGGTCTTTTTCCATCTCATTCCCATCGTTCTCCTCAACCTTGCCGAATTGTTCGCCATCGCCATACACGCCATAGATGTGGTCAACAGGTAGTGAGGCTTCTTCGGATACCACTTGATAATAAGTGGTTGCCAAACATTCGGCCAGTTCTGGCGGTAACTGTTGCATCTCCTTGCCTTCACCTGTAGCCGGACTGGCGGCAACAGCCTGTTGGACTGTCGCAATCATCACGAACAGCAGCAACAGCAGCGGCGTCATGGAATGCGAACTCGAAAGTGAATGCGATTGCGAATGCGAATGCGATTTCTGCATATTTACAAATCTGAACTGCACACGTCGATAGGCTAGACTGCACTGTACGACGCTGGATTTGTGCATTG